>OX243898.1:11980398-14480398 GCA_945859665.1 Anorthoa munda
TTTTCTTAGATCAAATTAATAAGAAAACGGTCTAAAGTAACATAATATTTTTTTTTCATAAATATACGACTAGTCGTTTAGACGTGATTCTCATTTTAAAATCAGCTACTCAGGGGTATCTGTGCCTTGTCCTATCTACAAAACAAATTTTATGAAAACGGCTTTGTTAGCTTCGTGGCTCTCTGAGGATGCCAATAGCTTACGTAAATGTCGCAATTCGTTTCATTATGTAAGTATTTAACATTTTTAATGACACTTTATTAATTGCTCTCATTAGACCTAAATGGGTCATCATTATGATAAAGAGAGAAAGTGTATAAACACACACAACTGTCTTAATATTTACTGCTCCGAAGCACTTTCGTTTTGACGATAGCGTCCAAAAATACAGACTGTTCAAATACCAGCCGTTGATATACAATATAGGTCACTCTATGTAGTAAAGTAGTATATAAATAGTAATTCATTTTGGGAACGACTTTATTTGAGGAAAAATATTAACCTTATCTAAAGCTATAAAAAGCAAAATTATTTGTTTCTAAGTTTAAAAAGATAATCTTTGAAACTGCTATTCCGTTAAAGAAAATAAAAAGAAAAACCTGACACATTTTTATTTCATGCTACATAATTTATTTAGTAGTAGACACGGTTCGATCGAAAATCTATTACACGAAATTATGACACGATATCTTGCGGAAACACCCCGATTCAAACAGTAAAACGCCCATATCTTTAGAACGGCTGAACCGATTTGCGTCAAACATAAGAACATTCCCTCACCTTTCAAACAAAATCAATATCAAAATCGGTTCATCCGTTTAGGAGCTATGATGCCACGGATAGATACTCACATACACAGGTACACACGTCAAACTTATAACACCCCTCTTTTTCGGGTGTTAAGAAGCTGGACTATCGCTCTGAATTATTATCCTGTGAAGAATCACGGTTCTGCCGGGATAAGGGGAGTGAACCCATAAGAAAAATCACTTAGGAGACATTTCAGGTGTAGTGCGTCGTCATCGTGGGTTTAAATCCGGGAAAATACCAAAATGTGCCTTATTCAATTCTTATTATTATGAGGCTGATATTTTAATACTTTCCAATAGGCTTACTGCGAATTAAAAACTACATGATAAGTAATAGCTAGTAAAGCGATAAACAATGAGGCAACGAGTGCACTCGCGTTAGAAACCTAGTTACCTTAATAAACATGACGGGGTGATAAGCAGTGCATATGGTTATACAGTACTAGCTGTTCTCCGCGGCTTCGCTCCTTTGGGCCACCCCACGGGACCCGTTTTCGGGATTAAAAAATAGCCTATGTCACTCGGGAATAATGTAGCTTTCTATTGGTGAAAGAATTTTTCAAATCGGTCCAGTAGTTTCGGAGCCTATTCGGTACAAACAAACAAACAAACAAACAAAAAATCTTTCCTCTTTATAATATTATTATTACTAGCTGTTGCCCGCGGCTTCGCTCCCGTGGACCACCCCACAGGACCCGTTTTCGGGATAAAAAAATAGCCTATGTCACTCAGGAATAATGTAGCTTTCTATTGGTGAAAGAATTTTTCAAATCGGTCCAGTAGTTTCGGAGCCTGTTTGGTACAAACAAACAAACAAACAAAAAATCTTTCCTCTTTATAATATTATTATAGTATTAGTATAGATTTAATAGTTGTTAAACTAAAAGTTTATTTTTATTTCTTGTAGGCTCGCGAATGACCACTATCTCACCTGATGGTAAGCGATGATGTGGTCGACGGTAAAGCACGCTTACCTAGAAGTAACCTATTCACTTTTGACTTAAAGACTCCCAGGTTGTAGCTATCGGGAAACACAGATTCCGGCAGGGAATTCCACACCTTAGCTGTACGCATAATGACAGTATTCCCAAACAATTTAGTATGAATGATTGTTATTTAAACTATGCAGGAAGCTAATTAACAATTTACTTATTTATGTATGGTCTTTTCTGTATCTGCACGCATAACATCACGCCTGTGAAGGGCTAGGCAGGGGGCAACCAAAGTATACCAGTTTGATTTCTCCAGTTATTCTTAAATCCCATGTAATAAATGATAATGATAAATGATTTTATTTCTGCAAGTTAGTTTGTACAAACACTTTTACATGTCAATCATATTTTTCAAAACTAGATGAGGTCGGCGTTTCCTGTCTGACTACTCTGAGAAGAAAGGCCGAAACAAACTCAGAGTTCACAGTCTCTTTTAAAGTCCAGACAAAATCTAGGTTAGATCATGTGAAGACCATGTAGACTGATGTCTGTAATGGTCTTTTGAGGAAAGAACCAGCCAGATTAAGTGGACCTGTCCAGTCAGTGCACGCATTTGTCAATAACCGTGCAGCTCAACTAAAAAATTAAGGAGCTTAACGAATTGACGAACAATACCAAAGAAAGGACATTCGGGTAGGCCGCATAAATACTCAAACTGCCAGACCATGATTAAAAACTAACTAAGATAAATTAAAATAAAGAAAATAATGATCCACAAAGTCTTCACATTCACAATAATTAAAATAAAATAATCTAATACTTTAAAAAGTAAATATTCTTGTCATGGCAAGAAGCGAGCTGCTACTGAGAATTTCAGATGGAAAAACCCAATAACACTTTACCCCACCTGAGAATCGAACCCAGGGCATCGTGGTGAGCAGTAGACACTACACTAACGCCGCAGTCTATATTTATAAGTGCATACGATATTTGCCTTCCCTGTTAAAAATAGATTTAATGTAGGCTATATTAATTTTGCATAACAGGCCAAAAACCACTTCCTCCAGGTGTTCACAAACACCTGAAGGAAAGTGTTTTTTTCTTTCGTGGTTAGCTCTAACCTACCTATTCATAACCCTTTGCATTCATCACTAGCATTCCATAACGTATATAAAAGATGGTAACAATAGGTTCAAAGGTCACCAGTGGTTTACCCTTACCTTACTGACATAAGGTACCTACGAAGTTGATAAGTTGTATGTGCCTATAAAACTGCAGGGGAGCAGTGGTGGCCCAGTGGTATCGGCCGAGACTTACAAGTTGTAGGTCGTGGGTTCGAACCCAGGCAGGCGCTTTACTTTGTGTAAATTATTTCATCACCACTGCTCTCAAAAACGGTGAAGGAAAACATCGTGAGGAAACCGGCATGTCCTAGAACCAAAAATTTGAAGACATGTGACATCCACCAACCCGCACTGGGCCCGCGTGGTGGATTACGGCCCATCCCCTCTCACAGAGAGGAGGCCTTTGTCCCAGCAGTGGGAACATTAATAGGCTGATGATGTGTGATGTGATGATAAAACTGCATTTACACCGGAAAACTTGCGATAGCATAACTTGGTAGCTGAAATCAGTACCTACAGTAGAATTAGGACTTCCGCGGACAAGCCTTTCACATGTGGAGTTTAATCAATATTTTCCTCTGACGTATTGTCTGAAAATACTAATACAGAAAGAGTTGGCTGTCAGTTGAGTAGGTGGCTGCTGAATCCCAGCATTTTACATGGAGCAGCTGAAGATCTGCCCAGTGGTAAGTCATGTCAGATCTTTAGCTAGGTAGTACTCAGTAAATGAGGATAACACAATTTCCCGTCAGTAAGACAACTCTCCGTCCAGCCTGTAATTTAGCTTTTGACAGCTCAAAAACTAATAATTTATACTACGTATAAGATAGCTTGATCTCTGCGACATATATCAAACTGACGTATACTTTATTGTTACGTTATTGTTAGCCTGTCAAGCGCTATTGTTACTGTATTAATACTGACAGCTGTCGCAGAGATCAAGCTATCTTTATGGAGTATAGTGATAACTAATGTGGTACCGATTCGATTTCTTATAACAATCGACTTTAACAATGAAGAAATTTTATTTTGTTGTTTTAAGTCAAATCAAATCAAATTTATTACATCCATAATCCACATACAGTTGGTAAAAATAATAATAACAGTAACAATGCTACAATGTTACTACAAGTGTCCATGCAGTTTTGTATTTTATTGTCTATGATTTCCTGATAATAATTATGAAACTTCTTAAGCGTACATCTATCAAATGTTATATAACAGGCTGGACAATAGATTTAGTATGTTTTTGCTATTCAAAGGCTGGACGGAGAGTAGTTGTTAATCTTTAAGGCTTCTGATTGTCCCTTAAGATCTGGCAAAAATGTATGAATGACAACCTGGATGGCTACCCATCACAGATCGACCTCAGCATTCAATAGACACTTGCGTCTATTATTAAAAAACACGAGCCTCCATTCAAGCAGAAAACTACACTCATACAAACTAATGAATGACTCATCACAAAATTATCTCAGATAACAGCTTTATCAATTTTCCCGCCACAAAGTTCACTGACCTACAACTTACTACAGAATCCGGCGCGTTCTCAGTAACACACTCACATTACCGAGTATCGAACCAGCGACCTTGACTTTGCATGCCTTCTTATGAGTCACGGCGCCGTTCATGCGTACTTCCTTATATTTACCATATAAAATCTTGAGATGAATCTGAGTCATAGCGGGATGATGGTGGTTTCCGTATATTTTATGGTATTAATTTATTGGTAGAACGGAAGGAACCAAAATGAGTCACTGACCAAAAGTATTGTCATCGTCTTGTTTATATGAATGATGTCTGTTCAAAATTTGTTGAGCTATGATATAATATATTAGCTTAGGTGTACATAACATCAACGCCTATACGACAAAGTGGTAGGCAAAACTGTATAAGCCTATAACCTACTTCCTACTATTCTTCATAATTTTATTTTTTTTTTTTTTTAATTTGTGATGGGTTTGCTCTTGACTCTAGTCTAGGTCAGAGGTGACAGAGACAGAGTCGACGATGGAGTGAGTTTACCCAGAAGAAGCCTGTTCACTCTAACTTTAAAGAGATTCGGGTTGTATTCATATAAATACTATGAATCCGAAAGTAACTTACTATGTCGGTTTGTTAGGTACCACAACTAAACCGCCGAACACGTTTTGATGAATTCTAAATAATTAGAGATAGATTGGACCTTGGAGGATAAAAGATATTTTTTACCCGGGAGTAACATTCCCTTGTGAGAATTTCCAACTTTAAAGTGGAGGAAGCCGCTGGCAGAAGCTAGTAAATTATAATTTTGAAAGTCTGTTTGTATGTCCGTGTGTATGTTTTGATGTTTGCTTATTAATCTCACTTCATCACCACAATAATACGGATTGAAATTTTTAGAACACAGGTAGATCATGTCCTAGATGATTTATCCTAACAGAACACTTTTTAAATTTTGCGCTTGCAGTGGGTTCTCATCCCATACAAAGAAACTGTCCCGGTCATCGATCGCGTTCGGTTCCTTTCCACGGATATAGATAGTGATCTATCTATCGCCGTGGAACGGCAGAAGTTTCTTTGTATGGTATGAGGCATCTGTATGCTAGTATTATATTATCTGTGGCGCTGGCGAAGACGCTAACTAAAGTTATACTCGTGGCATAGTGCAAACAAACCTTACCAGCACCAGTAGCTAAATTGACAATCTACAATCGATAACGCTAGTAGAAAACGAATCAATGTATGGGAATGACTCATCTGAATGTTACGTCACGTGGCCAGACCTAACAAATAGAAGGCGATAACGATTGTAGAAAGATATTCCATAAGAAACGTTGGTAACTTGGCTAGGCCCGCAGGTACGTCATAAGTCTCATGTAATAGGGGGTGTGCCTGTTGCCATCATCATCCGTGCAGCATCTGAACTTAGAATTCCCATGGAAAAACACAAAACTCTTTGCGGTGGCGTTGGCGCCTGAGACTGTAATCTGCATTTTTCAGTAAGTATTTTGTAATTTTCAGCTAAACCTGTTTATTTTAGGTAGTACACAGACCCAATGACTTTTTTTTTTTTCTTTTAAATTATACAAATCCCCGCCACATAATAACCTATTCTGCTCAAACTCATGCATACAAATTCCTTCTTTCGTGCCTCTCGTAAGTTCATTCTTCATACTGTATCTTTCTCACATTCATCACCATACATACTGTGGGTGGGAATCCCACTTTATTTAACTTTTCTATGGGCAGTTTTATTTATTTAATTCGGTTTTAAAATACACAAAATAAATACACAAAAAAGTGCTGATCATCTTATACAGTATACAAACGGTGCTGTTTATCATAGCATAATTAAATAATACAATAAAAATATACAAAAGCGCTCATATCATTATGCAGAATAGAATATAAAAGGTGCGGTTTATCACAGGTTTCACAAACAGTGCTGTTATCACTGATAATATTAATACTAGTTTTAGGGTCATAAACACAAAATACAGTTAATCACAACACAGAATCCAAAATTTTTATACAATCTAGAAATTAAGGTACTATTTTAGCATACTAGTCACCGCAGTTTTGTGCGTCGACTACTATGCTTCTAAGCTGATACTATAACAATACAAGTGAAGCATAGCGACGCTTAAACTTTGGTTTCGTGCGATGACTTTTGTGGCCACATTTACGCAGTATGCCAAAATCTTTTCCCTATTTTTGCTGCCACGCTGCTGGACACTTTCTGCCACGACAGGATCGCAGACGCACGATGGGCTCTCCTTACACTTGAAGCGATTCAAGTATTCAGAGAACCCACCGTGCCCCGTCAAAACCCCAGTGACCTTACCTGCGATAATCTGCTTATTTGTTATTTATTTTTATTGTGTGTATGGGTTATTGTTTTTATTAGGTTGACATTATTAAATTATGTAAATTTACTAACATAGTCGAAGTGTTTACTAACAAATTATGGATCATGGTCTGTAATAAATGATTGAATTGAATAGATAACACCGCCTATAGTAGACTTGTTTTAATAAATGTTTTTCATGTGCTTATTATTAGGAGTTATACGGTAAATAGACCTGAAATAAATAAATTTCAATTTGTTTTGCAAAAAGGAAAAAGAAGGTTTTCAATTCGATTATGTTTATTTTGCTTCATTCACCTACCTTCGTAATTAGCTCCGTAATAATTTACTTATCAGAAATAACCAGTTCCTAATCAAACTACTACAGTAGTAACTCTTCCGCAGCGCATCATCACAGCCTCCCATCCGGTACCTCACTTGAGCGGCCATGTTTACATCTCATACGCACACGATGACTCATAATCACAAACAACGCTCTTCTCAGAACCGACTACACGGTAGCGAGAAAATTATAGTAAATTGATCTACTCTATAGTGACACATTCTGTGAATGAAATAATCCGTACTTCCATACTAATATTATAATTGCAAAAGTAACTCTGGTCTATCTGTGTTGATGTCTTAACGGCTGTTCGGATTTGTTTGAAACATGACACACGGGTAGGCCATAATTACTAGATTAAGACATCTGTTACTTTTAATCCCTTTTACTTTGCATCAACATCATCATAACAGCCGAAAGACGCCCACTGCTGGACATAGGCCTCCCCCAAGTGTAGTCACATTTTATTGCATAGGAGAACAAGTATTTTTTTTTTCAAGGAAAAAATAGTTCATTTAAATAGGCAGAAACTGTAATGGAACGTAATTTAAAAAAGATAGTATTTTCTTTTTCACTGTGTGTTGGCAACACTACACCGCCTTGGCCTCCGACCTCTGACCTAGCCGGTTGTACTATATATTAACTCTGTAAAAGACTGTAAACTAATAATATTAAAATGCTTAAATAAACCACTGAAGACCTAAGCAAGCCTAGACTACTTTTTTAACAATAATACATGGTGAAGCCGGAGAAGAACAAAGATAACGAAGATTAAAGAAGATTCCCTCACACGTGTCACGGCGAACCAGCGAAGTCGAGGTATTTATTAAAGTACACCAATAATATTAATGATGGCAGATGAAAAAACCTCAAATAGAGTCCGTAGCCCATGCAGGTGCTGTTCAATATACCTTGCCTCAAGATTTGAACTTTGAAAATCTCGACAACTGTTGGCCACAATGGCAGAGGTTCAAGCACTCGTTTCGAAACTTCATCACTGCGGTGGGTTTCGAGATATTGTGTCCGAGACAAGAAAAGGCGCAACATTAATTAACTGCATATGGTACAAGGTACAAGAACTGTACTTAAATGTATTAAAAACCGAAGATGACCAAGAAAAGGCGAAACTCGAAGATATAATTAAGATATTTGACAGTTACTTCAAGCCGAAACAAAACGAGGTGATTAACAGCTTCAACTTTAATAAGAGAAATCAGAAAGAAGATGAAACATTCGATTCGGAAAACTGCAACTTCGAAGAAATGAAGGACAGAATGCTTCGTGAAATAATTATAATTGGAGTCAGGGATAGGCACACACAACAGAAATTGCTAGAAATCAAGGATCTAAGCCTTTTTTTTTTAGCGTGAAGAAATGCTCATGCATACTGCGCTACCACGGGGAGATAGCGCAGTTATGTGGGACTCTAACCCACTAAAACTCCACGGTGTCCTCCTGTGCCGCTTATGGCGGAAACACGAGTACGCGTTAGCACTCAACGCGAACCCGCTGCGGCTGTCCGTTACCGTACCCTCCTCTGGGGATTACCCCCCATCACCGGCGCACCAGAACACACTGTGCGCCGTGACCACCCCAGGGACCAAACCAGTACATGGGTGCCAGGCGACCCCATGTATGGCACCCTTGGTCCCCTTGTGACGGGTCAAGGTCAAAGGCCCCGCCACCTACCATGCAGGGGATAGGGAGAGCGGCCAACGCTATACCGACACTCCTCCTCCCTTGCGGACCCACCGCGTCCGCCATCAGACGGTGGCGACCCCGTCCGGGCCGCGGAAGGTAGGGAGAGCGGCGCACCGCAATACCGGCACTCCTCTCCCGCCGCGGCCTCCAACCCTCAGCCGTGATATCGTATGGGTTTGGGAGACCCCATACGATATCACGGCCCGCCTCAGTTGCGATGTTGCCCAGGCAGCACCGCAACCTACATGTTGGCCGCTACGTCGTCGGCTTATCGGCAAAAGCCCTGACGAGCGGCCCCTCCTCGGGTTCCTCTTCGCTTCACCGTGGGTGACCAAGCCACGGTTACAAAGCCCCCCCGCCTCGACAATGCGGGAACCTACCGGGGGGGAAGGATCTAAGCCTGGAGAGCGCAATTGAAGTCTGCAGTCTGCTACATCGGCGGAGCTCACCAAAGAACACATTAAGACACTGACCAGTCCGTCTAGGGAGCTACTTGAGGCCAGTCACAGTCCCAGTCCCAACAGTCACACTCCAACAATACAAATAAAGATAAGTACCATAAATTAAAAAAAAGCCGAATGTATTCAATAGTAAGAATAATAACTTCTATAGTAAAAAGTATAATAGTAAACATTACACGTGTCTGAAATGTAAAACCGAGCACGGGCCAAAAAAATTTCCGGCTTAAGGTAAAACTTGTGGCAAATGCCAAAAGCTCAACCATTTAAGTGTTGGCTGCACTTTTAATAAGAAGGTGTATAATATTAATAATAATGAGAGTAATTCAGACAACAGTGTACATGATTTAAGACTAGTCTGCTCCATAGATCTCAGTAAAAATTAATGGACAGAATTGTTAAGAGTCAACAATAAAAGAGTGTCTTTTAAGTGTGACACAAGTGCGCAGATCAATGTGATCTCACAGCAAGATCTCAATAAACTGGTCAATGTTGAAAATTATATTAAAATGTCTGAGACAAAAACAATAATAGAGGTCTTCGGTGGTAGGCATTTAATGCCAATAGGAAAAGTAACATCAAAAGTCTATACTAAGAATGATGAGGACAGTTTTGAGTCTGAGTTCCTAGCAATAAAAGAGAAAGCCAAACCAATTTTATGACTCAAGTCATTAATACAATAAAAACTTGAAAAAAATAATAATATTAATAAAGTCAAAACTGATACCAGGGCAGCATTTTAAGACCTACCCTCTTTCTCGTTTATATAAACGACCTCACGAACCTATCTATTCCCCAAGGCGAAATAATCTCTTACGCAGATGACACTGCTCTTATATTCAACGCCGACAATTGGGATGTGGTATTTAACGTTGCACAATGTGGACTTGATCTCGTAAAGGAATGGCTACAAAATAATTTACTTACACTGAACAGTGATAAAACTAAATACATGACTTTCACCATACGAAATCCACCTTAACTTCTTACTACAAAACATTGCCTTATTCCTCACAATTGTCCTGGTATAGATAACTGTAATTATGCACCTCTAGAACGTGTCAACAATGTGAAATATTTACGATTAACTATAGACCATAATTTATCCTATAAGGCCCATATTAAAGCTTTGTCGGGTTGAGTAAGAAAACTAATTTATATCTTTAAAACTTTGCGAAATGTTGCTGATCTCAAATTATTAAAACAAGTTTATTTCTCTCTTCGTCAATCCATTATTAATTACGGCATAATTGTTTGGGGAGGAGCTATCAAAACTACTCTAAAAGGCCTTGAGATAGCTCAGCGTGCAATTCTAAAAGTTTACAATTTTCGTCCAATTCGCTTTCCCACAAATATTTTGTACAACTCATGCGAAGTCCTTACAGTGAGACAATTGTTCTTACTCAGCATTGTACTAAAACAATATGGTGAACTTATATATGATACTGATCTCACAAAGAAACGCACAAAACATGACGTTGTGGTTCGCATACATAAACCTAAAACCTCTTTCATAAAGAGATTCTTCGTCTTTCTAGCACCACATGTGTATAATAAAATTAATGAATCCATAAATATTTTTTCTCCATTGTAAAAAGAAGGCATATGAATTTTTAATGAAACTATCATAAGAAGACACTGAAAAATTTATTCAAATAATCAGTTAATATTTTTGTTTGTATATCTATATATATATATATATATATTCACTCTACTCCTGTGCATTTATCATGTAGACATATGTATACACTTACACTTACACACACAGACACCCCCACACACACACACACTCACGCTCTCATCCTCACACACACAAAAAAAATAGTTAGTTATTTAAGTTTAGTTTACCTTAATTTCTTATTTCTCTCTGATTTGTAATGGTCCTAAACTCTTGCATCTTGCTTATTCAGGTTACCTAGTATATTGTTTCTGAGGGGAAACGGCGCTGTTAGCTGAGATACAGGCTCACGCCTAGTTTAGCTGCGGATGCTCATTCTCTTATCTATAATTAAACTGTAAGCCTAATATTTGTAAGAATGTACTGTACCTACCTACTGTTTTTATGAATGAAATAATAATATTGTTCCATGACACTACATTCCCTCTCACAGAGAGGAGGCATGTATCCCAGCAGTGGGAACATTAAAAGGCTGATGATGATGGCACTACGGAAGACCTTGTTAGTAATGTTACAAGTACTGTGACAGTATTTTTCATCAAAATTTCTAGACGTCCAAATTAATATTAAGGCAGAGAAGAACCTCTTCTTCTCGTTATGCTCGTAAATGTGTCCTGATTGTAGTGACTGGTAGTCTTGCTGGCTATGGTGTTGTTTTGTTATAACGATTACTGAAATGAAAACAGTATACATAAAATTCAGAAGTGAGTGAAAACGCCGGCAGGAGACGCCCTAGAAGGACATACACGGATCTTATTGGTGATGTTATTGTAACGTAAATGAAGCAAAAGGAGTATTTAAGGATCGTAGCAGATGGCATTCTGTAGTTTCTGCCTACCCACTTGCGAAAAGGCGTGAGTTTATATAGGTATGTAGTATCAATCCGCCGATCCTTTTCGCAACTGTGGGGTCGGCTTCCAGTCTAACTGGATGCAGCTGAAGACCAGTATTTACATAGAGAGACTGCCTTCCGTCCAGGAACTGGCTAACACAATACCCCTTTGCAAGGGGCTGTTTTAATGCCGAAGAATCAGCCGCCTACGTAATCCTGGAATGCGAGGCCGTGGCATCCCAATGCCAAGAAATCCTCGGAACAGTGAGGTCGCTCCGTGAAGCCTGTGAAGCTCCCAGTAAGCTTCTGTGCTAACATGGGCTAACATAGCCAGCCTAGCTCCGTCCAAAAGACGGAGCTAGGCTGGCTATGTTAGCCAGTGCCCCCACACACAACGGACCAAATTGGAGTCTAAATGCGGAAAAGCGATTCCCTACCACTACCAATACCACTACCTACCCCTTTGCAAGCATGGTGGAGCAGATATGTTGGCTTCCGACTACCCGTAACGACTGTCAAAGATCTAGAAATGGCAGCCGGGACCAATAGCCTAACCCATCCTCGAACTGATCACGGCTAGTGTTGCTTAACCTTGCAGTTCGACCCTTGTGGCTGTTATTACTCATGTAGTACACTAGTACAATATTATTTCATAGAGTAATGTGTCATGTTAAGGTCCGGCAGATCTTGTTAATATTGACATGGTATTTTGTCATCATATTTTCGAGAAATCCAAATTAATCATTGTCACATAAAACTGTTTACTAATTTGTTTCAGCCCAGGATGTTCCGCGGTGAGAGCTAACGCGTGCCCGTGTTCCCGCCATAAGCGGTACAGGAGGACACCGTAGAGTTTTAGTGGCTTGGAGTCCCATACATAACTGCACTATCTTCCCGTGCTAGTGCAGTATGCATGGGCATTTCTACATGCAATAAATAAAAGGGTAGTAGTCTAGTCGTTTTCTTAAAAAGGTAGGACTAAAAGATTTTTTAAAATTATTAATACGCTCGTGTTTGATCAATATCTCACCTGATGGTAAGCGATGATGTGGTCGACGGTGAAGCACGCTTGCTAAGAAGTAACCTATTCACTCTTGACTTAAAGACCCCTAATTTGTAGCTATCGGGCAACTCAGACTTCAACAGGTAATTCCACTCCTTAGCTGTACGCATGATGAAAGTATTTCCAAAACATTTAGTTCGTATGGGTGGGATGTCCAGGTCCACCATGTACCGATGGCACAGCGCCGCCATCGTACGTCTTGTTGCCAATAAAGAAGAAATTAATATTTGTAAGAGATAATCTGACCAGATTGTGATTTTTTTTAGGGTTCCGTGCCAAAATGGTAAAAAGGAATCCTTATGGTGTGACCCAGTTTGTCTGTCCGCCTGTCACAGCTGGATACCTCAAGAACTACTAATGCTATCAACTTGAAATTTGGAATAGTTTTTGATAGTTTTTGCCCAACTATTTTACAAAAAAGAAATAAATAAAAATATTTTTTTTTGATACAGGGACTGAAAGGGGTCTTAAAAAATCGTAGTGAGACTACTAGGGCATGTGGGGTATCATATGAAAGAGCGCTATTTGCACATTCCCAAACACCTTTATTTTTTTTTAGGGCGCATATATTTACTTATGACGAAAAATAAAAAAAAATACCGTTGCCCCTGTATCAGTTTGGTACGGAACCCTAAATGTGCGAAGTCCGATACGCATTTGGCCGGTTTTTTATAATAATAAAGTACTGTCCACTCATCCACCTGTCCGCCTGTCAGTCTATCCTACGTTTGAAGGACTGTACATAAAGTAACACACCCAAAATATATATATGATGGTACGGAACCCTCGGTGCGCGAGTCTGACTCGCTTTTGACCGGTTTTTTTTCACTTATCCTTACATAGTATAAAACAAAGTCGCATCCCGCTGTCTGTCTGTCCCTATGTATGCTTAGATCTTTAAAACTACGCAACGGATTTTGATACGGTTTTTTTAATAGAGTGATTCAAAAGAAAGGTTTATATGTATAATACACGTGGGCGAAGCCGCGGGCAGAAGCCAGAACTGTCTACACTCTACACTATCGTTCAGTGAGATATCTTACTTATTGTACTAGAAAAATCCACGGTTCCTATGCGATTAATCACCGATATAACAGACGCGAAGTGACGTCAGTACTTGTCAATGGCATAATTAATTGTAGCAGTACCACGTAAGATTTTATTAAATACTAGCTGTAGCCCGCGGCTTCGCTCCCGTGGGCCACCCCACAGGACACGTTTCCGGGATAAAAAAATAGTCTATGTTACTCAGGAATAACGTAGCTTTCTATTGGTGAAAGAATTTTTCAAATCGGCCCGGTAGTTTCGGAGACTATTCGGTACAAACAAACAAACAAACAATAAAATCTTTCCTCTTTATAATATTAATTGTAGACTAGCGGACGCCTCGCGGTTTCACCCGCGTAGTTCCCGTTCCCGTGGGAATACAGGGATAAAAAAAAAAAATTAAAAAAATCAAAAGACCCGACTGCTTAAAAGGCGAACTAAAAAGACGTAAACAAGAAGAAAATCATGCTGTGCAGTCGGAGGATACATATTCGCGAACTGGCTGACCAAAACCAGATGTATCCTCCGACTGCACAGCATGATTTTCTTCTTGTTTACGTCTTTTTAGTTCGCCTTTTAAGCAGTCGGGTCTTTTGATTTTATAAATTTAATTATTTTATTTATAACTTTTTAGTTATTTTTTTTTAGATTTCAGTACATTTAAACATATAAGTGTTATATATTTTTGAAATCACGTCTCTAAACCCTTTATTTTAATATCCCATACGATGAGTTTGGAAGTAAAAAAAAAAATTGTCTCCCACAATATGGCGGCCAAAATCTGCCATTTTTCTATTTTCCAAAATCGGCCAACGCGTTTGGTCTCTGGAACGCCACATAGGAACAAACATACATACATACATACATACATACATACTTACATACTTACATACATACATACATACATACATAGACTGATAAACACATTACCCTCCTTCGGCAGTCGGGTAAAAAGTAGCCAATGTCACCCGGGGATAGTGTAGCTTCCCAACGGTGAAAGAATTTTTGAAACTCGGTCCAGTAGTATTTAAGTTTATTCGTAACGTACAAAAATACAATTCTATCCTCTTTATAATATTACTACCTATAGATATAGAAATATTTTGTTATTATTTTGTCATTGCATTTCTGAGAAATACCAATATTGAATTATATATTAAAGCTTGAATGAAACTGACTCATTTTCTCAATATAATAGGTACCTAATTTTACTACAATAGTATTAAATATTTATTGTTATGTTTTGTCATTGTTTTAAGAAACCCACTAATGCAAATTATATTAGTTTTTGAATAATATAATTGCGTTAGCATTGACGCATTTGTTGGTTAAATTACTTGTTTTGTTTTCTGTTTTGTGTATATAGTTTGTAATCTGTCTAACAATAAAAACATAGAACACGGACTTTTTAATGTTTTTCTCCGTTGCCCATGCTTTACTTGTCAAAACATTAATAAAAATACATTTATTCAACTTAGGGTACGGTTCAACACTTTTTTAACATCAGAATTTACAAGAGACGTAAAAGGACCACCTGGTACAAATCCCTCTGCGCTTACCAGAACAAAAGAGAAGTTTAAATACAGAAAGAGACCTCCAGCAAGCCAAATTACCAGAACAGACAACCCCAGACAGAAGAACTTAATAATGGGACCAGGGAGGGACGAATAAAAGAAGAGTATGCCAAAACGCTTGCCCTTCGCCACTTCTAGAGTTTAGTCTAGTAAAAAATGCCTCAGATTCTTCAACAACATTTCACAATTTTATTAATTGCAAAATATACTTACTCCAGCTGAATTTAATGTTTTAAACCCATATTATTATATTCTCGTTATCATTAATTAAAAGTAATTTAAATACCTACTGTAATTAGTGTCGGTTAAATGCGATTTCCTTGTATTTTTATTTGAAGCCATAATAATCACAAAACCATCAATTAATTACGGTAGTAGAAATGATTATCTCTAATGATTGATAGTAAAAATAAGTAACTTTAACATCAAGTTTTTTCAAGCATAAGATGTTTCTCGCTGAATCAAAATGAGATGACAACGGATTATGCAAACACTGTTATTTTATAAAATATCTCGAAAGATCTAGACACGCCGCAGCGGGTCAAGCCAAGTTCAAGCAAAAAAGGAACTGGTGACGCAGCAGCTGTGTGTATTATTACACGAACCCTTAGATAAAAAAATGAGCTTGATTGATAGAGCGAGATGGCTAATTGGCAGCTCCATGTAAATAATAAGGACAAAAGATAATTTTTTGTCTTTGTCACCATGGCCGGTTTCTGTTGTTTGTCAAACTCTAATATAATGGCAGGTTTGACATACAAACTCGGTTTTGTTTGATTTTCTGTGATTTCGTAGTATTATGTGTTAATTGAGACAAGGAATTTGGGTTATTTATAGATAATAAGTGTTAGTGCGATGGTGGCTTGTAGTGTTCTTGTTCTTGTTGTAACACCAGAACTATCTATTGTTGTCTCATGTGCGGCCACGCCAGGGCTTCATATATAAGTACTTTTATCTAAGCACGAACCATTTGGTGACTCCTTTTTATCATCTTTATAACTTAAAATCTATTTACCATAAACACATGAAATTTGGTTTATCTTTATGTATTAAAATCCCTAAGATGAACTATAAACCAAAATTTCTTAAATATAGTTCAAACTGTTATTTAGATGTTAACGTCCAAAAATCGTAATTTTTATCGCTACCTATACATCAAAATTGTAACATAACATAATGAACAATGTAACATAAACAAGATAAGTTTATTAGCCAAATAATTATAAGATAACTTGTATGTGAAAACCAGCCAAATCCAATCTTGAGCTACAATTTATGCTAAGTTATCTGCTTTATGTAAATAGTTCGACTTTAAAAGTTAAATAAAAAAAAAATGAAAAAAAAAAAAAAATCTGTAGCAGAAAAAGCAAGAAATAGAGATTTTAAATTTATTTTAGAATATTTTATGTTCTTGTAAATAAATTTCAACATACAGAACTGGCACCCATTTAGATATCAATTCTTTTGTCGGCGTAGTCAACAACCGTGCATATTCTTAGTATTGAACTTGGCTCCCTTTATTACATTTAAGTTCTTGATGCGATTTATAAACTTTTGATACATTGTGAACAGAACATTTCACTGTCCGAGTCGTGTCCAGATAAATATGTATTAAAAACAGACATGAGGCTCTATACAAAATATGTTTCTAACAGCAATGGCAATCGTCAAAATGCCAAAATGTCAGTGATTTTTGATAGCGCGTAATCTCATACATTTTTGACATTTGTCCAATCGCTCGCGGCGGTTTCGTTGTTATTATAATGTCACTTATCTAGATCCTGAACTGGCGACCATTTAGATTAAATAAAAACAAAAACAGTCGAATACATGTTCGTTTTTCAAATCATTTGAAAAAAACATGGCGCCCAACATGCAGATCAAAATGATGTAAGCTTGACAACTCAGAACCTGCGGTTACACTACCCGGTATTTTCCCTTCCTAGTACTGGATGCAGTTTAGTGCATCATCCGGACAAGTGTACCTTACTCACGTGTAGACAATGACTCGATGACTTTTAATTACTCTGTACAGTGCACAGTCTGATCTTGCGTGTCTTTATGAATGAATTGTTAACGCGATATGATCCCGGGTATTATGTACCTACTTGCATGCTAATAACATTCAAGCCAATAACTCCCTGTATGAGTGAAGATGCTAGAGCTAGTGCTATTCTGTACAAATCTGTATGAGTGAAGATGCTAGAGCTAGTGCTATTCTGTACAAATCTGTATGAGTGAAGATGCTAGAGCTAGTGCTATTCTGTACAAATCTGTATGAGTGAAGATGCTAGAGCTAGTGCTATTCTGTACAAATCTGTATGAGTGAAGATGCTAGAGCTAGTGCTATTCTGTACAAATCTGTATGAGTGAAGATGCTAGAGCTAGTGCTATTCTGTACAAATCTGTATGAGTGAAGATGCTAGAGCTAGTGCTATTCTGTACAAATCTGTATGAGTGAAGATGCTAGAGCTAGTGCTATTCTGTACAAATCTGTATGAGTGAAGATGCTAGAGCTAGTGCTATTCTGTACAAATCTGTATGAGTGAAGATGCTAGAGCTAGTGCTATTCTGTACAAATCTGTATGAGTGAAGATGCTAGAGCTAGTGCTATTCTGTACAAATCTGTATGAGTGAAGATGCTAGAGCTAGTGCTATTCTGTACAAATCTGTATGAGTGAAGATGCTAGAGCTAGTGCTATTCTGTACAAATCTGTATGAGTGAAGATGCTAGAGCTAGTGCTATTCTGTACAAATCTGTATGAGTGAAGATGCTAGAGCTAGTGCTATTCTGTACAAATCTGTATGAGTGAAGATGCTAGAGCTAGTGCTATTCTGTACAAATCTGTATGAGTGAAGATGCTAGAGCTAGTGCTATTCTGTACAAATCTGTATGAGTGAAGATGCTAGAGCTAGTGCTATTCTGTACAAATCTGTATGAGTGAAGATGCTAGAGCTAGTGCTATTCTGTACAAATCTGTATGAGTGAAGATGCTAGAGCTAGTGCTATTCTGTACAAATCTGTATGAGTGAAGATGCTAGAGCTAGTGCTATTCTGTACAAATCTGTATGAGTGAAGATGCTAGAGCTAGTGCTATTCTGTACAAATCTGTATGAGTGAAGATGCTAGAGCTAGTGCTATTCTGTACAAATCTGTATGAGTGAAGATGCTAGAGCTAGTGCTATTCTGTACAAATCTGTATGAGTGAAGATGCTAGAGCTAGTGCTATTCTGTACAAATCGAACCGTGGTGAATGAACTCCGAAGTGAGCTGTCAACTCCTAGCATGTCACAGCTTGGAATGAAAGCTTACTATGAACTCATTTCACCTAAGTTAACACGTATGGTCTATAGAATCGGTCGGCCAGTTAAAACTGTTTTTTTACCCGACTGCCGAAGGAGGGTAATGTGTTTATCAG
This sequence comes from Anorthoa munda, assembly GCA_945859665.1. Lineage (NCBI taxonomy): Eukaryota > Metazoa > Arthropoda > Insecta > Lepidoptera > Noctuidae > Anorthoa > Anorthoa munda. The sequence goes on from OX243898.1 coordinate 11,999,208, forward strand.
TCTATGTATGTATGTATGTTTGTTCCTATGTGGCGTTCTGGAGACCTAACGCGTTGGCCATTTTGATGATTCTTACGTCAATCGATTCGTTTTAACCCTGCGAGTGTCACTGGCTACATTAAAGTTGGAAAATAGAAAAATGGCGGATTTTGGGCGCCATATTGTGCGGGTCCAAATTTTGTTTTTCTTCCAATCCCATCGTATGGGATATCAAAATAAAGGGTTTTAAGAGGTGATTACAAACATATAAAACACTTATAATTATGTTTAAATGTACCTAATTAAAAAAAAATAACAAAAAAGTAGTAAATAAAAAAAAAAATAATAATAACAAAAAACCCGACTGCTAAAAAGACGTAAACAAGAAGAAAATCAGTGCAGTCGGAGAATACATCTGGTTTTGGTCAGCCAGCTCGCGCACATTATCCTCCGACTGCACAGCATGATTTTCTTCTTGTTTACGTCTTTTTAGTTTGCTTTTTATGAATCGATTGGTCACTAACTTTGCCGGCCAAAGGGGGCTTCAACCGGTTGAATAACGTTTTAACCGAAACAATTAAAAACTAAAAAAAACAAAAAACCCGACTGCTTAAGAAGCGAACTAAAAATATGTAAACAAAAAGAAAATCATGCTGTGCAGTCGGAGGATACATATATTCGCGAGCTGGCTGACCACAAACCAGATGTATCCTCCGACTGCATAGCATGATTTTCTTCTTGTTTACGTCTTTTTAGTTCACTTCTGCAGCAGTCGGGTTTTTTTTTTTTATTTAATTTTTTTTTTTATAACTTTTTAGTTAACATTTTTTTCGAATTAAGTACATTTAAACATATTTATTTATTTATTTTATTTATTTAAGCCTCTTTAATTCCTTTGTAATTAATAATACAAAGTTTTTTTTTTATTACATAATTTTAACTAAGGACCTCTCGACGAGTATAGGCCTCCTCCATCTCACTCCACTTTTTCCTATCTTGGGCTGTTCTCATCCAGTCGTTGTTTGCGAATTTTATAAGTTCGTCTGCTTATCTTTCTAGGGAGCAACCTCTTTTCCTTTTTTCCGGAGGGGCCAGCCCATGTTGTAATTTTTCTAGTCCATCTCTCTTTTTCCTGACGTACGATGTGACCAGCCCACTTCCATTTAAGTTTCTTGCAGTGGGTTAACGCATCAATAACTTTTGTCTTTTCTCTTATTTCGCTGTGTCGTTTTTTGTCTCTGAAATTCAAGTTACGAATGTTTCTCTCCATGGCTCTTTGGTATTTTTCAATTCTTTCTTTCGTGTACTTATTATAGATCCAGGTTTGACTTGCATATGAGAGGCAAGGTAAAAGAAATGAGTCTAGTACTTTCTTTTTAGGGTTCCGAAGTCAACAATAGTCCAGTAGCCAGAAGAATATGCCCTTTGATAATTCAAAAGTTTTTTATTTTCGCTGGGTGGATACCTTATGTGAATTCAACGCTATGTACAAAAATGCTAACAGTTTAGAGTTATGCAATAGGCATAAAGTAGGTATTTCCTATTATTTCGTGTTATAACAGTAATATAAAATTTAAATAATTTACTGTTTCTTTATTAGTACTATCTAAACTTTATATTAGGGAAAATGCTAACAGATACGTACTGTGGAACAATGGAAAACTGAAAATGGCTCGTAACTCTTTCAATAAAAGATTTAAGTTTTCAAATCATTTCCTATATGCATAGAGGGATTAGTTATACCTTACAACAAAAGTTCTAACAACTAAGTATAATGCTGCACAGGTTATTGTATTTTTACATTGTGATTTGCGAAATATTGAATTTAAGTTTATAAATTTGCGCCTACATATTCGAAATAATAAACTCTGCCACCATACAAAAGTTTAAACACTTATGTGCTATGCTAGTTTAATAAATCAAATACAATTTGGGTGTTGCGGGGCGCGGTATAGGTATGTACGATCAGTATAAATTCTTCGAACCATACAGACCACAGAGGCCCACATCATAAACGGACTCTTCTGATGATTTTCAGAAAAACATTACCGCGCAAATTCTTATTTCAAACTGGCGTCTAGTATCTGACATATCGTTCACTGTTATTTTGCCTATGAATGCAACCTTATTGCTACTATAATAAAGATCACTAAAATAGGTAATCTGGCATGTGTTATACAAGCCTTCCCCGTGCTAATCGAATAAATATTAAAATTATGTCTGGTACTGTACGACTACCCCATATAAGAACGCAGTAGGTGACATATTTTTATAATGGTTTTATACCCTGATAATCTTATTTATATTATTTTAATGAGTTTTAATATGCTGCGATGGACTGTGTAATTTTAACCAGGAAATTTATAATTTGAATTGAGATTTGGTGCTTTAATTAATACATTTTATCATTATTTACAATAGGAAAGTCCCTTCAAATTGTAAAAAACACCTTAAATTAGCAAATGTCCGGTACTTAATAGGTATTGAATTATCTTGTTTAGAGATATGTAAAATATTTAATAGATTTAGGACACCATTAATATCATTTGTGTTATTACGTACAGTTCACCCGTAAGCCTTGTTTAGTACTCGCTTATTTTTTTTTTTTTTCGTTTAGTTACCTAACAGAAGATGACATCATCCATAGGCTAATTCAAATAATATTTTTGCGCTTTCCTGGAATATAATATTTTATGGCATTTACTAGGTTTTGATGTACAGCAATCGTGTGGTAAGGTCACGTGGTGCCGATTTTTCGTTATAATAGAGTTTAAAAACTAATAGATAGGGCGCAATAGACACGATCATGTAAAATTTATCTACCTTTAAAATAAAAAAATGTTCTAAATCTTGGTAAGCGTATCACAAAATTGACGCCCATCATCTACTAAGGCTTAGTGGGTAACACTGCCTTTATTGTATTAGGTTGACCAGCGATGTAGTCAATTTAGTTGTAACAGTTGCACCGGTTACAAGATGTTTGATATTTCTACAGTCACATCTGTTTGGAACAGGCATTTGCTTGGACTTTTCCCTAATATGTTGGGGTTGACTTCCACTGTTTTCAGTCGAACCAGACGCATCTGAATACCAGTGTTTTATATGAAGTGACTGCCTACCCTGCTAACCCAGATTATACGGTAATCCTACTGGATAATACGGTACCCTTTTGTTAGGGTGGCCGCAGACTTTCGGGTTTCTGACGACCCGTAACGACTGTCAAAGATTCACGATACGGAGAATTTTATTATTCTGTCATCTCGATATACTGTCAGCGCGGCAGGTACGACTATTCCGTGTTCTGTGAATATTTCTTTCTTATTCTTTTTATAGGAACAAAGAAGTTAGAAATCGTATTCGACCTCAACATTAAAAATAACAAATTGCCATAAAATTAGATTTTATGAACGAGGTTTAAATACTGATGTGACAGTAATGAAATGGTTTCGCGCCTCATTCAATACATTCAGAGTGGACTGTCACCGCGCCCCGCAATACCCAATTGTATTTGATTTATTAAACTAGCATAGCACATAAGTGTTTAAACTTTTGTATGGTGGCAGAGTTTATTATTTCGAATATGTAGGCGCAAATTTATAAACTTAAATTCAATATTTCGCAAATCACAATGTAAAAATACAATAACCTGTGCAGCATTATACTTAGTTGTTAGAACTTTTGTTGTAAGGTATAACTAATCCCTCTACGCATATAGGAAATGATTTGAAAACTTAAATCTTTTATTGAAAGAGTTACGAACCATTTTCAGTTTTCCATTGTTCCACAGTACGTATCTGTTAGCATTTTCACTAATATAAAGTTTAGATAGCACTAATAAAGAAACTTTTTTTTTTTAATTTACATTTTATATTATTGTACACGAAATAATAGGAAATACCTACTTTATGCCTATTGCATAACTCTAAACTGTTAGCATTTTTGTACATAGCGTTGAATTCACATAAGGTATCCACCCAGCGAAATTAACAAACTTTTGAATTATCAAAGGTTATGTGGAAAATAATTGTATCCCTACTGGACTACAAGGAACCCTTATAGTTTCGCTCTGTCCTTCTGTCCGTCCGCAGCTTAGCTCAGAGAATCTAAGTACTAGAAAGCTATGATTTGGCATGTATATACATATTAATAATTCCGACAAAGTGGTAACATAAAATCATGAAAAATATTTATTTTTCGGGTACCTCCCATAGACGTAAAGTGGGGATGTATTTTTTTTTTACTTTATAAAGTCAATATTCGACCCGACTTCATCACTAATTGAGTAGCGTAAAACTTTCCAGAATGAAATAGTGAATACCGCAGATTAGAGGATTCAGGTATTAGAGGAGATTAGAGGTGATTTTTTTCTAATTCCGAAAGAGAAATAAACAAGGAGCGTGCACGTAAGGATCCAGGAACGAACTATACCATTCCCCGTGGCTCTAACGCGCGCTCGTATCGGCTCCTTTCGCAATTCGCACCCGCGGTGGTACTCAAACAGATAATATTTTTCTAACTTCAATTGCGAAGTTGGATTTTATAACTCCTTCTTCAGTTACCAGTTACTCCTTATTTAGTTTAAGTCAAGAGTCAGGATCTAGGCAAGCGTGCTTCACCGTAGACCACATCATCGCTTACCATCAGGCGAGATAGTGGTCAAACGCGAGAATATAGATAAAAAAAAAAACATCATTCTATGTGGGCCCGTTTTTAGACTGTGAGCCGCTGAAACCGTTCTAATGTTCATGTAACAACAACAAAACCCTCTTTTTAGTCCGCATTATTATGCAACTTCGGAACCCTATTACTGCGCGTGGCCCGACACGCACTTGGCCGGTTTTTTTTAATCTTAAAGGTAGGTCAGATTTTAGGGCTTCTTTGTGGCTCCAGAACTTGTTCCATGTCATTTTAATACGTCTCTTTAATTCGTAAAAACAAAACATATAAGTGATACATATTTTTGAAATCACCTCTTAAAACCCTTTATTTTGATACCTTACACATTGGGTGGGGTAGAAAAAAAATGGTGCCCCACAATATGGTGCCGAAAATCCGCGATTGTTTGTGTTTGCTAATTTAAATGTAGCCAGTGACACTCGCAGGGTTAAGATGAATTGATTGACTTAAGAATAAGAATCATCAAAATCGGCCAACGCGTTTGGTCTCTAGAACGCCACATAGAAACAAACATACATAAACAGACTGATAAACACATTACCCTCCTTCGGCAGTCGGGTAAAAAGAACTCCAATGGACGGTGAAAAGAATGTAGCAATAGTAAGATGGAACCGTCTACATCTTGTGATTCTATGGTCGGTAGGTAAATAGAAGCATTTGAGAGCCCTTTGTTTATGTTTATCATTCCATATTAACCAATACGACAAAGAATATGAAAAACATTTTTGGCAAGGTCACGATAAATACATGATTTAAGCACCATCTGGTTTAGTGCAATAGCACCTGTTCTACCCACGTGCAGATAATGCATTTCAGGTGAATTGCGTTGACTCATTACGAGGTTAATATTATTTTAAAATTTACTATCGCGGTTACACTTTGTTTGTGCCAATATTGGAGTTGAGTCCTTTATGAAGTTCCTTTAATTCATTATTTTATTGATATCGTCCGCCATTGTACGTATGTCCATGGAGTTTTCAGAAACATATATATGGCTGTTTAGCGTGAACTATATTTTGCTTTGTTACCACACGGATAAGTTTTGTATATGCTCGGCCGTTCTTAAGTTAAACTTTAGAAATTTTAATTAATCGCCTTTTTACCCGACTGCCGGAGGAGGGTAATGTGTTTATCAGTCTATGTATGTATGTAAGTATGTATGTATGAATGTATGTACGTTTGTTCCTATGTGGCGTTCCAGAGACCAAACGCGTCGGCCGATTTTGATGATTCATACGGCAATCGACTCGTCTTAACCCTGCGAGTGTCACTAGCTACATTAAAATTGGAAAATAGAAAAATGGCGGATTTTGGGCGCCATATTGTGGGAGACAAAATTTTTTTTTACTTACAAACCCATCGTGTGGGGTATCAGGTTTTAAGAGGTGATTTCAAAAATATATAATACGTATATGTTTAAATGTACCGAAATCTAAAAAAAAATAACTAAAAAGTTATAAATAAAAAAAGTAAATTTAAAAAATCAAAAGACCCGACATATTCGCGAACTGGCTGACCAAAACCAGATGTATCCTCCGATTGCACAGCATGATTTTCTTCTTGTTTACGTCTTTTTAGTTCGCATTTTAAGCAGTCGGAACTTTTGATTTTTTAAATTTACTTTTTTTATTACAACTAACCGTATAGGGCAAGAAATAGTAAAATCCTTTAGTGCAGAAAAAATGCAATAAACTTAACTAACGTACCGAACTTACTTTGATAAGAATCAGGCGAGCGGTTTACCAACTTGACAAAATGGGGTTTTATAGACCCGCCTGTTACCCAAAGTGAGTGCGGCACCCCTGTCCAGAATATGACACACATGCTGGAGTGGCCTAAGTGTCCACACACCTGCACTTTAGAGGAACTTAATAAAACCACTGACGTTGCAATTAAATTCTGGGCCCAAATTGTTTAAAGAGTTTTCTATCAACTCGAAAAGAAGTCAATCAGTGAACTTCCAAGTACCCACTCTTTTCAATCAAACACCCATTTTTTAAACCGACCTCAACCAATATAGACTATCAAAGGTCCACCAAGCCAAACCGTCCAATTTTAGCAGAAATAGCTTCTGTAATTATCGTCGATCAACGACTAATCCCTCTAACTGTATGTAATTGAGGCGTGTAGCAGATCAATATGACCTTGATGGTACAGCTTCCTTCAATGACACCGGTAGTCGGTACACAACTAAATGCGAAGACTGGGTATTTTTGACAAGGATGATAGAATGAAGGGAGATGAGGCAAGAGGTATCCGTATACCTTGCATTGAAATTGCAAGGTAGTCAGAAGCCTGGAGTCTTCTGAAAATCTGTCTTATAATTTTAGATTTGGACAACGTGGGATCATGTCAATACAGAAAATCATTTATTTAAATTAGGCAGCACTTTTTGAACAATAAAAATTACGGTCACCTCACCACTTCCTAGTATTTTAACTGATGGGAAGAAGTGGCACAACTAACAACCCAACGTGACCGGGCTGCGAACGTCAGATTCACCTGCATCTGGTAAGACTGGTGACGACCCCACCATATATATAGAGAAGTACCTGGACGACAGAGCTCTGCTCGGGTGAAAATAGAGAAAACAACGTTTATTCAGCCAGATCGATTTATCGCCCACGAAACCCGCTGCATACTAAATTTCATGAAAATCGTTGGAGCCGTTTCCGAGATTCAGATTGTGTATATATATGCATATATAAAGCATTACTTGTTTAAAGGTATTAGATATAGGCTGCAAATTCAATCATCACTTACCATCAGGTGAGATAGTGGTCAAGCGCGAGCCTATCAATAATAAAAAAACAAAAAGAATATAATAATAATAAAAACTTCTACCCAACAAAGTCAGAAATTTCAGGGAGCTAATAATAGATTGTTTAGAAATTCCTGAAGAAGGAATGAAGACATTTTGAAGCGTTTGGGTGCATATCGTAAACAAATTAATGTAATTAGAATTTGATTTAATTTTAACTTATTTTAATCACTTATATGAAATTGTGATTGATATGAGTTTGTGTTACTCAAAATAAATTATTATTATTCCGTTTATTCAGATTTCTACACATAATTTACATTTTTAAATGTGTCTTCAAAACCAAATCATAAAAAATATACATTTAAAAATATAATAAGTTATCCGCCGGTTTCGGGGGCAGGGTCCAAGCTACCGGTGCGCGGTGGTTAGGGCTATTGATGATTTTTAAATAAATATATAGGATAATATTTTTTCCAAAAGAGCTGTATCACAAAGAACTTTATATCTAAAGCAGTTTACTAAGCAAATACAAGTATCATATCCCCGTTTTTTCTATAATCTTGCGAACTTCTAATGTTTTATATATAGATGTAGGATACGACAGTTAAGGCGGACAATTTATCTTGTTTACCGGGTCACAGGCCAAAACCGCTTCCGACATCCCTTTGTTACGAAAATAAAGAATCTTCTGCTAAAAATACTTCACTTTTTGTGAACATTTTCATTGATAAAAACGGTCATGCTTCTAAAGTTGTACGGTGAGTTCAAGGTTAACAAAGGATTTTGTTATTAAGACCAAAATAGATGTAGTAAGTGGTGCATTTTTAACCAATACCTTCCAAAAACGAGGAAGTTCTATGTTCGACTTTATGTTTGTTTTCTTTTTAACCGACTTATAAAAAGAAGGAGGTTCTGTGTTCGACTTTATATTTGCATTTTTTTTAATGTATTTTCACCGATTTCTCCGTGAATTGTGGACCGATTTTGAATAATTATTTTTGGGACCGTTTTACTTCGGTGAAGATCTGATGAAGAACTTCGGAGACATACAATAGAACTCTTGAGTACGACGGCAAATCTCTCGGGATTGCTGCAATCGCATGTTTGCTTATTGTTTATACCATTTCATAACATAATGTCACGCCAGTACGCTCTAAAGGGGTACGCAGATGTGTAAAGTTCACCCTGGTACCCATTTCACCGGTTAGGTTTAAGTTTCATGATATTCGGGTAATCTAAAGGGTCTTCCAACAAGGACGAGTCGATATTAAAATTGAATAAAACAAGATGTGTGTGAGATATTAACGAAATTTATTTTTTATTTAAAAGGCCCATTTATGCCATTATGGATGGAATATGACATCGTTCAAATGTCCGCCGCGGCACGAATTCGAGAGGTCCAATTTTTAATGTCCATTTTCCAACCATTTTCCACAATTTTCCAACTATATTAGGGAGCGAAGCCGCGCGGATCAGCTAGTTATGAAATAAATATGTACACCGTTAAATTGTTATTGTGATTATTTGCTTCTAAAAGGAAGTCTCGCGAAAACTACACTATCGCGTTGAATCATAGGCTACTTTTTTACTCCGGTGAAGTATACTTATTTCTAACAGCAGTTTATAAATGTTACCCACAGCTTTGTATAAGTTTGAATGATAATAAAGCTACTTCTGCCGGATTCCTCCGCGCGTTCTTCAAAAATTATCCTAATGGAATAAAACGTATTCTCTTATCACACCATTCTCTATTGGCCGGCTTGTGGTCCAGAGTAGATTGGAAGGAAAGAGAGCGCGCGGCATGTCGCCCATGCGATGGACATCTAGATCAAGTCAACATAAGGCGGTCCACTGCATAAGCGTACACGAGTGGCGAGTGGCCTACAAAGAGGGATGGAATCGCATCGTGAGGCATGGCAGCTCTATGTCTCACTGCAACATGCTGACCACGACCGCTCTGCCAAGAGTGATCCGACGAAGCCTAAGTTCATCAAAATTTGTGCAGTAGTTTTAGCGTAACAACTGTTACGGATGTGACGTGAGCCTACGTGCAACCGACCAATGCCCGCCGAGCCCGCCGAAGCAAAGCCGCCATATTGACGCCTTCTCTTCAGTCAAGCCATGCCAAGCAGTGGGGGTGTGTTAATATAAGCGATTGCCAGTCATTTATTTGTCTCTTTCGATTGTGAATACAAGATCTGAACAAAGCTCTGCATGAATTTTATTTATCCGTTACACAACGTAAGAAACATGCTAATGTCTAAATGCAAAAATAACTATATATATTCATAAATCAATTATAATATAGGTAGGCCTACAGTCCTGAGTCACATTTTATGACATCTGCAGGAGATACTTAGTTCCAATTTACATGGAACACTTCATTAAAAGGACTGATAACAATTGAATCATAGGTAACCACAACAATTATTACGCATATCCATATTGACCACGTCTTTACTTATTGTATTTATTCAACTATGTATAACGAGAAGAATAAAATAATTTGGTCGTATATTTATCTTATTTTACTTAGATATTTGTTTTATATGTTATACACATACATACTCACCTTCTGTGTTTATATATACTATTTTGTTATTATTTATTTTGTTCTATTTTATTTCTTAAGTATGATCCGTTTCCGTATATTTGTCCGTGGCATCAACAGTGGGCCCTATCAGAATGTCAGCGCAGCGTTATTTTCTTTTTAATATCGTTGCACATGCTGAGATAGGAGCCTTTTTGGTCTCGCACGGGTTTATTTTTTTTTATTTTTTTATTATTGTTTGTGTTTTTCTATCTCGTTTTCTTATCTCGTGTCTCCTGTGCGGGTCACAAATAAAAATGTTTTCTTTCTTTCTTTTTTTCTGAATACGTAATAGGAGGCCCAGATTGTTCACCGTACCGGGAGTCGAACCGTTATTCGAGTCCAGTCAGTTATAGCTCGTACACTCTTCGAGTTCATCGCTGTCTTGGATACTAATACTGATTGTGATGTGTTCGCGGAATGGAATAAGATCTTGTCTGTATTTTTGAGGTATTGTGAGTTGAGCGTATGCCTTCTGTGTAGTTATAGATGCTTCATTGTTGTTTGCTTTTATAATTAAATCAAAATATTATGTCTTAACAGCCTTTTGCAGCGGCAGAAACCGAGATGCGCTCTCTACTAAATGTTTTTTTTTTGTGTTTGTTTTTATAGTGTGAATTTCAACTATCTAGTTATCACGGTTCATGAGATACAGCCTGTTGACAGACAGACAGATGGACAGTGGAGTCTTAGTAATAGGGTCCCGTTTTTACCCTTTTGGTACGGAATCCTAAAAAAGGAAAAAGGTAGGATTGAAGAGACTTATGTTTGGCCACTATAAAGTTAATATATATATAGTCGACGATGGAGCAAGCTTGCTTAGGAAAAACCTATCCAATCAAGATTTGCAAAACTCCAAAGGCTTTTAAAACTAGATGTTTTAAAAGCCTTTGGAGTTTTGCAAATCTTCTTTACGGAAATTCATTATTATTTCAAAGAATGTCTTTGCTTATACCTAAAAACTATTATACACATACATACTCACCTTCTGTGTTTATTTATACTATTTTGTTATTATTTATTTTGTTCTATTTTATTTCTTAAGTATGATCCGTTTCCGTATATTTGTCCGTGGCATCAACAGTGGGCCCTATCAGAATATCAGCGCAGCGTTATTTTCTTTTTAATATCGTTGCACATGCTGAGATAGGAGCCTTTTTGGTCTCGCACGGGTTTATTTATTTTTATTTTTTTATTATTGTTTGTGTTTTCCTTGTTCGTGGTTATCACAAAGAAGTATAAAAGGTACTAAAGAAAAAATAATTGCGAGGCTAGAATTTACTATGCCGCAAAAAACCAAGTCATTGCGGAGTTGAGGTTTTGGAATTAAAATATTTACCTAAGTGCTATTGTTTAATTGATTTTAACCGCAGAAGTGGCACGTAAGGGTATACAAGGAAGGTAGGTACTTGTATTTTAGTTACTGCAGCCATATTTTCCTTAAAAATAGTTGAATTGGTTTTCGCATTAACCAACTAAACATTGACAACCTTTCAGGAAAAGGTTATCAGTGAGTTCAACAAAGTAGCAATATTTTTTTTTTGGTTTTGTGACATCCTTCAATGGCTTCTCCCACTATGGGTGAAGCGGTAGGGCAGACTTTCACTGACTTAATAAACCCACCCGTGTTCCTTCAGTTGCCTGAGCATTGGCCCTAGCGGACCTCTTCAGTTTTCGCTGACATCTCTTTGAGGCGCGCGTGGAACACTACTCGCGGGTCCTTATCGGATGGTGTGCTATCCATTACTCGCCGTCCGCAAGCCCACGTCTACGGTGGCCAGGAATCGGCTTGCAACTCCCGACGCCCAGGGCGTCTCCTGAGGCGGTTAATGATATGAAAGCGTATCCGTTGAGTCTGCCTCGCGCGTTCCACCTCTTACGCGAACATACTGCTTCGTAAAAGGAGGTGGCAGCTTTCCATGCACTCTAGCTAACAACGGCGCCCTTATTTTGATTACGTTTCATAAATATTGTTGTATAAAGTAAACTTGTTAATTTCTTTCATTTTTAAAGTTATTTCACCTGGTGTATCTCTTGGGCCTTCATCATCATTATCATCTTCAGCCTGAAGCATTCCACTGCTGGACATAGGCTGTTAAGACATCACTAGCGCTCGCCGCCATCCTTACATGACGGGCGACCGGGGTGGAGCGGTGGGTGCGGAGGGGGCGCTCGACCTGTGAGCGCGCACCGGCCAGTCCAGCTGTTGAGCTGATCACTGCATCATTAACCGCCGTCCTGAGCGCGCGCTGCACCTTTTGCATTCAACCTAGTCTTTTAATTGTCAACCGTTTGTTATCTTTATGCAAATATAATCCTGTAAACATTAATTCAGAGTTTGTCCTATTAGGCCTTTCCAATCGCACGCCATTTATCTCTATCATTGGAAACTCTCATTCAGCTGCTACCAGCCACCCTGTGAAGATCCTCGATTCATCTAGCCTGAAGGTGTCCCCACCTTATATTTACCGATTCTCGAACTTCACTCAAGAACTCGTCGACCCCAATGGTCATCGGTTCTACGGTTAACATGGCCGGCCCATTGCCATTTCATCTTGCTTATTCTGTGAGCTATGTCGACTACTTTGGTTCTTTGTCGGATCACCTCATTCAGATGCCACGCATAGCCCTTTCCATAACTTGCTGAGCCCTTACTGATCTGAAGCTGATGGAACAGCCGTACCGTGAGTGTCTTCGTCTCGGCTTCGTAAGACATAACAGGTAAGATGCGCAAACGTCGGTCAACTCAGCAGAATTGTTCTGTTAGCTTCCCTCTCAACGTTGATCTGAGTAAGTTCGATTCACTTGAGTATTGATTAATTTATACACCTGCTACGATTCTTAATCTAGGCTTACATTTACGCTGGTTGTGAGTAGGTACTGAGCACCTGGCATTTCTGAAGAACACCAACAAGATCCCTATTGAATTAAAATAGTACTAGTTCAACAATGTGATCAAGTACTGACTATGTCTAATTGAAGATCGGAGAATTTTTCGCTAGTTGAATTTGAGGTTTGCTGGTCAGGATCCAAGGGCCTCCTTAGCTTGGGGGCCCCGGTGTACTGCATCGTCTAGCCCTCCGATAGCTACGCCTCTGGGTCCACATATATTGCTCACTTGCTTCAGCATTAAAAAATTATTAAATCACATTAGGTATTTACATACTTGGTAAGATCATGTAAAATTATATCTATCCGAGGCGCGGTTCTTAAATTTTCAAGCATGCTTTGTGTGCTATTACGTTTTAAATTCTTTTGATTCTAAAGCTTTTCTGCATAAGTCGGCAACGCAGTCTACTCTGAAACTGATCTGCTGGTATGTTTTCATTTTTTTAGGGTTCCTTACCCAAAGGGTAAAAACAGGACCCTATTACTAAGACTCCGCAGTCCGTCTGTCTGTTTGTCTATCTGTCTGTCTGTCCGTCTGTCTGTCCGTCTGTCACCAGGCTGTATTTCATGAACCGTGATAGCTAGATAGTTGACATTTTCACAGATGATGTATTTCTGTTGTCGCTATAACAACAAATACTAAAAATAAATATGTTAGTGGGGCTCCCATACAACAAACGTGATTTTTTTGCCGTTTTTTGCGATAATGGTACGGAACCCTTCATGCGCGAGTCTGACTCGCACTTGGCCGGTTTTTTTATGTATAAAGACCTGAGAGAATAATGACCTGAATCTTTGACTTCGCCACTGGTTGCACAGAAAGCATCGTGAAAAGAATGAGAGAGTGTAGGTTTTCTACCTAAGGTAGGTTACCTTACACTCTTACTATATTTCAGGACAGTACCTATCTAACTTGCTTCACACATATCAGGGGCGTGCCCGGGACGTGACAGTGTCGGGTCCCGTCAGGGGCTCAAAAAAATATCGGTGGGAATATTTTATATGACATCGTTCACACACGTCCGTGCACGGTCTGTCCACGTCCCGGGAAGGCCCAGATATGTGTGGATAGACCTTTATATTGTCTCACTGAAGTTCTCAGTATCGGGGTCGAAACCAATTTAAGACAAACTTGAAAGAGACCAGACAGGCCGGGCAGGGTGGGAGAGCATATTCAAAGTTAGCCTGGGGTGGTCAGAACTCTAAATCAGATCCTTGCTGATAATACAGTAGCTATGCATATTTAAAGTATTTATATTTTGACTTTATCAAACCTAAACAGTTCAGCTAGGGCCCTTGTATTTTTTGTACCAGGGCCTTTCATTAGCTAGCTACGCCTCTGGTGGAACTATTTATATTTAAAAACCTGCTGTTACTACCATATTTATTTTATGCAAATATTAAATATTTTATTCGATATTTTCATTTATATTTGTTACTCAAGTGACCGTTTCTTAGAATGTGTACCTACGTATTAAAATAGGGGAAAACCACCTTATTTACTAACAAATTCACTTTCGTAATCCAACAAATATGGTCATTATGGTCAACCAAAATATTTGCAACAATTCACAATCTTTTGCTACTTCCAACAGTTTTAACAAAAACAATATTTATCAGTACCTAATACTAAACAAACAGGTAAATGAAGACAATAGCTTTATTCAATATTTGCGGTATTGATATGCAAATGTAATTGTACCGGTAAAACCACGGTATTGACTTAGGTACTTTATGTAACTGTCCTCACAAACCAAAAGGCGGTAACTGAGTAAAAATATGTTTTAGGAAAAAGAGAGATATTATTAAAAAAAACTGGCCAAGTGCGAGTCGGACTCGCGCACTGAGGGTTTCGTGCAAACAGCTACATTCACCAAAATAATTAAATTACATTACCCTAAAACGAGGTTAAATTGATTAATTTTTAAATTTAAATTGACATAACTAGTTCAATTATATTTTGAAAATTATGAATAAAATGCAGTATTGGCGACTTCACAAAAGAAATTATATTCCCAAATACAATTGTTTTTACTTCCGTAGTTTGGGAGAAAATAAAAAAAACGAGCCAATGAACGCTAAAATGAAAATGGGTTTACTTTGATACCCCATTGTTTTTTCATTGCAATATAAAGTAACCCCAATTTAAAATGTATTTTTAATGAATTCACACTGTACAATTCAAAATATTTTTTCTGCAACAAGTAAACTTATTCCTGCACTGAGGTTGATGCAAAACATGGCTGACATGTCAGTTTTGCAAATTTAAAAAAGAAAATTGAGGTGCGTTCCGTTTTCACGGCATTAGCTTTAAAAAACTAAAAAAAATAAGTTATCATCAAATTTACCCCAGATCTCAATGTAACCCCGGTTAACTGGTACTGAAGTTCACATATGAACATTGCTCAAACGATAAGGTAAACAGAATTGAAAGACAAAATTAACTTTGCAGTTGGAAAACTGTAGTCCCCATACATCGATATAAGTCGCGGTCAGTTCGGTAAACCCAAAGGGTAAAAACGGGACCCTATTACTATGAATCCACGATCCGTCTGTCTGCCTGTGATTTGTTTGCCATTTTTTGCTATAATGGTACAGAACCCTTCGTGTGCAAGTCCGACTCGCACTTGGCCGGTTTTTTTACTTGTGCTATAAGACATTGCTTTTTGCCAATTTTCATGATTCTTGGTCAACGTAAAGTACTCGGTAGCTTTTAATTCTCTTGCGAGTGTAAAATATGCGTCATTATTAGGTGTATCTCTTGATTGCGTTGATCTAGAAGTTTTTTAACAGCTGCAAAGGATTGCAAACTTGATCATACGATATTAATTTCAACTCGATAACTCAACGCGTGCGAGATAAAGGCTCTTGACAGACAGACGGACAGACAGCCAGATGGACAACAAATGATCCTATAGAGAATCCGATGTTCCTTTATTTTTAAAATTTATTTTGAAACTTTACATATCATAAATTATATTGTCGTTGCAAAAATCTCAAGAATATTTTTTTTCAATTTATTATAAGCAATTGAAAATCGATAAAATTTTAAAAAGAACCTGTCTACGAACGGGCCATGATTGGTCGCCATGTTGGTGACGTCATAACGTTCAAGGAATTACACCATAGTACAGTGTCACGTGAATTGACTAAAAATATCCGAAAATAATTGCAAAAATATTATTTATAACATCAAATTTTATTTAGACATGTGTGATAAAGGATTCATAAAGGCTAATTTCGATAAGATATCCATCTGATGGACGATTTGGAAAAATTGAGCAAAAGTAAAGTAGTCGTAATGAATATTACGTGTCAGTGGACCGCGACCGGTGTTTGTCATTGTTGTTTACACAATACATTTAGAAACATAATTGTCATAATGTAATTGTTGTTACATATGTGTAGGTGATATTCGTGTAAAATAAAAAGCTAACAAACACGATTGGCGCGCAACTTCGACTTTAGATATCAAAAAACTTCATAGGTAGGTACCACTAAATATTATACAACCCGAAATCTGTGTAGCCTTTATTTTTATTTATTTTTTGTATAACATCCTTAAAATTTTCGTTATTTTTCATTATTTGCATATCCCTTTATAATATTAAACACAAATATCTATATAATATAATTACAAACACTAAAAAACTTTGTAGAACAAAAACGTGAAAATATTAATTCTGTACGTTTTCAAATATCTCTTAAATGCGACGACCGATTTTCACAATTCAAAAAGAAATATTAGTTTTACGTGTATATCCGTCATTTAAAATTAAAATAATTAATATATCTCCATAAACAAAAAATCATGTTTTAAAGTTACGTAATTATACAAAAATGTCAACTTTGCTCGAAAGTTCCCTTAAAAATTTACTTTTCTCAATCTTTAATGATCAAATTAAGAAATTAATCAGAATCTAATAATAAATTAGAACAAGATAACAACATAATTAACATATTCTAATTGGAATCTAGTTAGACATAGAACATTTCTCAAAACTTTAGTACAGTTTGCTAGGTTGGGTATTGCGCGAATCACATAATAATGAGGAGTTATTTATAATATTCGTACATAATGATGCGAAGCAAGCACGATAACTTTTAAGATTCGATATTTATGATCAATGTATTCGATATTCATCAATATATTGACGATAATAACAAGATGGAATTGGTTATAAGTCAAAACACTGTATAAGCTATGTGCCATAATGAGTAGAAATGAACGTTGTGACGTCACACGGGCTCGGCTTTGTTCGGAAAACTGTCGGGGTGTTTTCGGTACTGGATTCAAAAAAATATTTTCCATTGGATTTTACTTTGTAATTACAATGAAAAAAAAAACTAAAAATAGTTTTGTATGAAAACTTATATAAAATCTTTCCATTTATTACAAAAAAAAAAGTTGGTTCAACAAACCAATTGCCGATATTTTGTGAGATAGTGCTTCTAGGCTTCTGAGGGAAGGCAGTTAAGGTCTGTTAAAGTTGAGACAATGGAAAATGATCTAAGTGCCTTTTGAAATCATTTTCATTAGAATAGGAGAGTTTTGAGGTATTTACGAAGTTAGATTTTAACGGTCGACCTTTAGTACTTAATATTAATATTCATTCCATAGTTATAATTATTCGTGTTTAATATTTATACAATTAACTGCGTGGTTTCTAAATAATCAACACTTAGTTTGTTCCGAAATATCACGATTAACGTGCTTTCCGAGGCACGGAGGCAACTCGGTATGTTGAAATGGTCACCCATCCACGGACCGACCTCGTCAAACGTTGCTTAACCTTGAAGATCGACCCGTGTGGCTGTTATTATTTAGCCACGAGGTCCGAAATATATCAATTGTTAAATTAAATCAGCTAGCGAAACTTCACAGACTTGATGGTGGTGATGGTTTGTGATAGACGATAAAGGACAGTAATTTAGTCTAGGGTAAGCACAGCTGATTGCGGGGTCAATGACCGCTGGTAGTACAGTTACTTGAAATTATGCATTTAAAAATAACTCTTATTAGTGTGGTGAATCAGTGGTATCGGCCGCGACTTACAAGTTGTCGGTCGTGGGTTCGAACCCAGGCTGGCGCTTTACTTTGTGTAAATTATTTCATCACCACTACTCTCAAAACAGTGAAGGAAAACATCGTGAAGAAACCGGCATGACATCCACCAACCCGCAATGGGTCCGCGTGGTGGATTACGGTTCATTCCTTCTCTCACAGAGCGCAGGCCTGTGTCCCAGCAGTGGGAAAATTGACTCTTTTTTAGTGATCGCTACAGTTGATCCTGGCTTTTAGGAGTTGGGCATAGTGTCTCGGGCTTACTAAAAATGGTGCAACATTGGCCAAGATTAACAAATCCTGAAAATCCCTGTGTGACAATTCAGCCATTGTCTGTATTACAAAGCAGAATATAATTAGGCATTGTTATAATTATGACTAACAATAAACATACTGACGTAGAAAAAAATCGTTTAGAATTTATGAGACATATCAATCATAATGTATGGAACCTGACAAACCACACGTAATAAAAGTTTTCACTTACGTATGTGTTTGTGCAACGTACGGTGTGGTACCTACGGGTTTCCCTAACCTATTTTAACGTCTCTGTATTCATGAATGAAATATTTTGCTTACTACTTAAAATACCTACTAAACGTATTAATTTGACGTGGCATACACGTCAAATTAATACGTTTAGTTTATGTGATTATTATTATTATACATACTTGATCGGTTCAAAATTCCCAGTGTGGTTTAGGCAGATTTGTGTGCATACCTACTTAATTATTTGACCATATTTGTATTTTAGATTTATCCGTTTTGTGGTTTTAATTTAGAAATTGACGTATGTTACTTAGTTAATATTATAATTCAGAATGTTTTACGTAATTTAAATTAATTATTAATGACGCTGCATCAATATTTATTATGTAAGAAGTGCCTGTTTTTCAAAACAAAAGCTTCTACTTTTTCAGGAAAAATGGTGTAAGGTTATAATGTGTTTTCAGTCTGTGGTCATTGTAGTTCAGAAACGGATGAACCATTCATCGGCATATTCACTATCATGCGACAAGTGTGCCTTTAAGATCGACAACGCTTAGGCAAACTTCTTTCGCGTTACAAGTTTATTAAATAACGACATTATTTTTTCATCAAGTGTAAATACATTTTTTTTACATTTCTCATGGAAAAATATATACTTGATGGAATTCAGTGTGTAAGAAAAAATCTAAACTATTAAGCTTAGTATAATAATTATCTACTTCCACAAAACAGAATCTCTAGGATTTTTTAACTAAGAAGCTCAAGGATATAATCTCCAAAAACCCGCTACTAAAAATAGAATCAACATTATATTTCACGACTCCAGAGGCATAAAGATATCAAATTAATTTTACTCAACTTTCATTTTATTTTGAGCCTGACTCAACCCGTACGAAAATATTTGAACAATTCTTTCATCCCTCAAGGACTTTATTAAAGCCTGCTCAATTAAGGCGCAGACGGCTTAGCCGTAAGCCTGCGGGATAGTGATGTTCAATCCCGGGATTTTTTTCGGGATTATAAGATTTTTGAAGGGATTTCTTTCATATTGCTTCAATGTCTGGTCGCGATTTGTTTTGTTTTCCGTTTTTGAGGTTATTTTCTTTTACAGAAGTTTTATGAACTTAGTAAGGGGTATCGTGTTACCCAGTTATTGGGTTGTGAAAGTCCGATACGCAGTCACTCCATGCAACATATATGTACTCAGCTACATCCAGTCAGACTGGAAGCCTAAACAGATTGATTAAGATGTTGTACGAACTGAGCTGCTGGACTGGTCATCAATCGATATCTATACTTATATACTAATCTATACTAATATTATAAAGAGGAAAGATGAAGAAGAAGAGACTGTGGCTCATCAAACATCCTCCTCCGACTGACTGTGTAAAGCCTGCAGAAAAGCTCCCTGCAGGCCACCAAGGCCTTTCATGGCCCACCTGGAAATGTTTAAACCGAGTCCGAAGCCAATTAGGTTGCTGCAGGTACAACTTAGTTAGATGGGGGTACTCCAATAACCCGCAGTGCGATTGCGGAGCTGCGTCCCAAACAATGCCTCACCTCCTATCGTGTTTTCTGTGCAACAACACCTGCTCCCTGAAGGACCTTTGTGAGGCAAATGGAGACGCTGTTGCCGTGGCTGAATTCTGGTCAAAAAGTATATAATTGAGGAATAATCGATACGACGAAGAAGAAGAAGAAGAAATGGAAAGATTTGTATTTTTGTATGTGACGAATAAACTTAAAAGCTACTGGACCGATTTCAAAAAAATCTTGCACCGTTGGGCAGCTACACTATCTATCCCCGGGTGCCATAGGCTCTTCTTATCCCTTTATTCCCACAGAAACGGGCAATACGCAGGTGAAACCGCGAGGCGTCCGCTAGTATTATGATAATTTGGTTAGTATTTAAAACTCTATCAGCCACCTTTACTGCTAAATAAGAGTGGTGTTAAGATGTACTTCGAAGGTTCACACACACACACACACATACACGAGTACGTAGTACTGTTTACTGTGAATAGAATTATTGGTATCACTACTGTTTGATTGCTTACGAGCTTTGACTTGAAGGTGGTACTTTCAACAGTTTTTGTAATCTATAAATCAATTATTAATTACCTTCAAGCTTTTAGTGGCAGCGTCACTCTTGTTGCTTATGTTACAGAAAAATACTGCCTTTGCATAGGCTACTTATTAACCAACTTTCCAAAAAGTAGGAGGTTCTGTGTTCAACTTTGTTAGATCTTTTTTTTTTGTTTAATTTCACCTATTTCTCCGTCATTAAAAAAATATAAATATTTTTTTTTGTTTAGAAGTGTATGTTCCCAAATTGGTCCAATTTTAATTTGGTGAAGATCTGATGAAGAACTTCGGAGATATACAACAGAACTCAAAAAATCGAAAAACGGCGGGACTTAGGAATCGGAATCGGGAATCGGGCAATGACGGCAAATCTCTCGGAATTGCTGCAATCGCATATCTGTATATTGTTAATACCATTTCATAACATAACATCATGCCAGTACGCTGTAAAGGGGTACGCAGATGTGTACATTTCACCTTGGTACACTCTCATTTCACCGGTTATGTTCAAGTTTCATGATATTCGGGTAATGTATCCTCCGTCGTAGTGTTTTTATTTGGAAGTCGGTAGTATTTTTTTGTAAAATAGTTTTTTCATAATTCCGAAAATGCACTATATGGCACTAAGCAATCGTAGCGTTCTCTCAGTAAACGAATTTTCGTGGTTGAACCATCAGTAGATACTCGACTCCTGCAAATAATAACAAATAATTTTACCTCAATATTATAATACTAGTTTACGTAAATATCAAGCACATTTTGCTTCATACCTTTAGGTACTGTAGTAGGTTAATTGGTATCTATAAACTACAACAATATTTTTTGCTATAACCGACACCACAACTTTTTCAGACATCGGAATAACCACTTTTCAGTGTAGGTACCTAACACGAATTACAATAGTATAGCGGGTTTGAAGTGCGTACATGTAAGGAATAATTTACGTCAAGTGACAAACCCAACTTTAGTAACATACCTACGTACCTACACGACACATATGGCACTACACATAGATCATCATGTGAGCCGAAAGAGTTCCACTGCTGGACATAGGGCTCCCCCAAGTGTCGTCACATGGACCGGTCCTGTGCATCTTGCATCCAGCGGATTAATGCAGCCTTTAACAGATCATTGATCCACCTATTGGGGAACCTTACAACGCGCAACGCTGCGTCTTCTAGTACGCGTCGTCCTCCTGCGGATATCTTCGTTTCTAATAATGATCACGAAAGGAAATTCCTAGCAGAGCCCTCTCCATATTGATCTTTGGGTGACTTTTAACCTTGTTCAAGTCACCCACTTGAACAAGCGGAAGTAGCTCATCAAAAACAAATAAAAACCGGCCAAGTGCGAGTCGGACTCGCGCACGAAGGGTTCCGTACCATTATCGCAAAAAACGGCAAAAAATTCAATGTATGGGAGCCCCACTTAAATATTTATTTTATTTTGTTTTTAGTATTTGTTTTTTTAGCTGCAACAGAAATACAACATCTGTGAACATTTCAACTGTCTAGCTACATGAGCGGTTCATGAGATACAGCCTGGTGACAGACGGACAGGCAGACAGACAGACGGATCTTGGAGTCCGAACCCGTTTACAGCCTTTGGGTACGGAACCCTAAAAAAACTAGGTAAACATGTTTAAAATTGGAACACTTTTTAATACTTTAGTCCCATAATTAACACGACCCATCTAACGAACGGGTTGTAGGCGACAGAGGGGTCAGCGGGTGTCAGAGGGGGTCACGGCGGGTCACTGCGTGTTGTATCCACCCTTTAATCGCGGGATTTACGATGATATGTGTCCTAGTGATGAGACACATTTTGGGAATAGTCGGTTCGTATTATCGAGATTTGAGTGATTATTTTGGCTGCATTTTGGTTAGGATAGATTAGAAGATTTATTAAACTGTTAGCTTGTTCAAACTGAAATAATATTTACTGAGTTTATATGAATGTGGGAACGTTGAGTCTAGATTTATTGAGCCAGAGGAAAAGCTAAAAATAATTTCAAAAGCGTCTATTGATGTCATTAGTGCAGTGATAACGGTTATAATTATTTTTAACCGACTTATCAAAACGGAGGAGGTTCTATGTTCGACTTCATGTACAATTTTTTTTTTTTTTAGCCTATATCACTGTCAATTGTGGACCGATTTTGAAAATTCTTTTAAATTGTTTTAAAGAGTATGTTCCGAAATTGGTTCCATTTTAATTTGGTGAAGATCTGATGAAGAACTTCGGAGATATACAACAGAACTCTTTAATAAGTAAAGGCAAATCTCTCGGGATTGCAATCGCATGTCTGTTTATTGTTTATAACATTTCATAACATACCATCACGCCAGTACGCTCTAAAGCTACACAGATGTGTATAGTTCACCTTGGTACACTCTCATTTTACCGGTTATGTTCAGTTTCATGATATCGGGTAATCTATTCTGACATTATAGGTACCTTACTTAACTACTTACTACTTAGTTTTTTACAATAAAATACTACCGACTTCCAAATAAGAAACTACAAAGTGAAAAATAACTTTATTTTTGGAAGTCGGTGTCTTTGGTAGGTACCATTTTTTTGCGTTATGTTTTTGTACCAATTTTATGTTTTTTTTTTAAAGTTTTTTCTATATTTAAGATAGGTACGTAAATTATCCTGACAATTAGGACAGAATTCGGGATTTTTGATGACATTGGCATTGGTGACAACGCTAACGATAATTAGCATGAGTGTCATTCTGAACTTCGACAGTTAATTATTTCGACACAGTCTCAATTTCGAAAAACAATACTTCGACTACTCATTGCTTCGACAGAACATATATTCGACTAGCATTAGTCCGACAAATTATACTTCGACAACACACATCTTCGAAAAATACTACTTCGACAGAACCCTTCTTCGATATGCTCTTGTTCGACGGATCTCTATTTCGACGATGACTGTCCTTTTTTTTCTGGAATTGCACCTTCGGAGTCTCTTATATGGTGACTTTTACCTCAATAACAATCTATCAGAAGCTTTTACTATGAGATCAATTACTAATTACTATGAAATCTAATTACTATGCTCTCATAACGGTAAAGGAAAACATCGTGAGGAAACCGGTATGTCCTAGAATACAAAAATCGAAGAGTTACATCCACCAACCCGCACTGGGCCCGCGTGGTGGATTACGGCCCATTCCCTCTCACAGAGAGGAGGCCTGTGTCCCAGCAGTGGGCACATTAATAGGCTGATGATGATGTGATGAAATACAATCCTCAAAAAAAAACTATGATATAATCATGTCATACAGTTATTTAAAAATAATATGTGCATTACTCAACACAATCTAGGGCACAGCTGATTTTGTACAGTCGCCAACAACCTTGAGCGAACAAAACGCGTATTCGTTTCACACCCGCGCGACCCAAAATTCAATAGTTTTTTGAACTTTCCTTGTATTGTGTATAATTAAGTTGTCTTTTAGATGGTGAAAATTTCATTAAAATACGCCTGGCGGTTTTGGTGCGATTATCATTTTATGTCGGTGTTAGACATAACTTTACAAATTAATTACACTATGTAATACGGATAAAACTCAAAATGTTCATAGATCAAATTATTAAAAAAATGGTCTTATATAAATTTAATTATTTTCAAAATATTAAGACAAGCCGTTTATCTGTTTTCTCATTTTAAAATGGGCTACTGAAAGGTATCTGCGAAAGATGTTCTTCATGAGAATTTTTAACACCCGAAATTTTGCCTGTGATAACATGTTTGTTTATCATTTCACAAATACATATTTCTGCTACCCTGAAAACCTCGAACAATACACCGCAGTACTGTCACTAGGCAGAGAGGTCAAATTAAAGTAATTAAACAGAAATTATGAGTCTGCCATCAGATGTAGCTTTTGAGTTACGACTGTGTATGTTTTGTTCCAACACAATACGGGATTATGTGGCCAACCTTGTATAATATTGTCGTTTGATATTATTATTGTGTTTTCAGGTACCTAGTGTTTGTTTTGTTAGAATACGCTGGTCAGTGTTGCGGGAAAAATACGTCATGTACGGAGAACAAGCGTGTTGTAATTACTTGCTCTTGGTACTTTAAAATAATTTTCTTGAAGTTTGAAGTTTGATCGTAAATATTCATTCAAAGAATGAAAAAACATTTATCTGTGACCCGCACAGGAGACACGATATAAGAAAAACACAAAAAAAACAAACGTGCAACGTGCACACAAACGTGCGCACAAAGAAGCAAACGTGTTGCGCCGACCCCAACTAACATGGGATAAGGGCAGGAAGATCACCATTATAATTCAGTCAGTAAATGCAAGAACTTTTCTTATCTTGCCAATATCAATTTTCTACTTTAGGGTCGGATTCCAGTCTAACCGGCAGATTTATTAGGTCTCTTGCAAGAGCAAAACGATAGCGATTTTTGCGAAGGTTTTTTATGAAATATGTGCATTTGACAAACAGCGAGCGATTAGCAAACGATTGTGTAGGACCTACCATACCTACACTGTAGGTAATTCCGACTTTTTTGACATAAGGCGTTTGATCGCGCGATGATTGCTGTTTCTTACTTAATAAGCCTGCCGATGCGTCTGAAAATTAGTTTTTACAGACCTAGACCCCCTGATAAGATTGTCGGATTTTTTGGTGTTTTACAAAATATATATGTATAGTTAACAGATAAGATATAATAAGTAGGTACTTAATCGCCGTTAGTATGTCTGAAGACGACGACTAATGCTAACCACCTTGAAGGAACAAAACGCGCACTCGTTTCACACCCGCGCGACCCTAAATTTTGTAGTTTTTGTACTTTCCTTTTTATGCTATGACTTTAAAAAAAGAAAGCCTCAGATCAAAATGTAGATAATTAAATTATCTTTGAGAAGGTGTTAATTTCATTAAAATACGCCCACCGGTTATGGTGCGATTGTCGTGTTTTACGCTATGCACAATAATACGCAAATTAATTACACTATGTTATACGAATAAAACTCAAAATTTTCTCAGATCAAATTATTAAGAAAATGGTTTAATATAACATATATTTTTTCCAAAAAATTATGACGAGCCATTTAGACGTGATTCTCATTTTAAAATCAGCTACTCAAGGGAATCGGCGCCACCGTGTCACTCTCACCGCTACGACACTGTTGTCCGTAATGTCTGGTTGGTGGCGCTACTCGTAAACAGATACAATTATTTTCCTCATAACATTCTTAAAAGGCGTTCTTTATGAATGGATGTATGAGGAAGAAATGTAACTTATTACTCAAATACCACTTGATGACCACTAGTCTTACGATACTCAAGGAATGCCACTAAGTGGTTAAGTACTAGTTGTACAATGTATAAGGTAAACCAAGTTCACCACATTGACCTACCATAAGTACTAACCTTAAGGCACAGATACCCCTCAGTAGCTGATTTTAAAATGAGAATCACGTCTAAACGGCTAGCAGCAGTTTTCGAAAAAAATATCTACATTCAACATCTCCATTTTCTTAACAATTTGATCTACAAAACTTTTGAGTTTTGTTCGTAAAACATAGTCTAATTAATTTGTAAAGTTATGTCTAACATTGACAAATAAACGACAATCGCACCAAAACCATATATATTTAAAAAATACAATATAATATATGGCATATTTTAATGAAATTTTCACCATCACAAAGACAATTGAATTATTATACACATTTTGATCTAAGCTTTTATTTTAAAGTCATATAATAAGGAAAGTACAAAAGCTACCGAATTTTAAGTCGCGCGGGTGTGAAACGAGTGCGCGTTTTGTTCCTTCAAGTTCGTTGGCAAATTTCGTCGTCTTAAGGACAGTGTTAATATTAACACTGTCCCACTGTCACTGTTAAACCGAGGACTAAAAAACTAAACGACGTACATATTACCAGAAGCACAGATAATATAATACTAGCATACAGATACCTCATCCCATACAAAGAAACCGTGCCGACGTAACTAGCGTTTTTCGTCTGCTTAATCTGGCAATTTTTTGTACATCGAACGCATTCGATTCTGTTTCACGGTGATGGATAGATGGTGTTAGCAGCGACTTGCAAGTAAAAGGGTTTTATAGGTTCGTGAATATTTTTTTCTTTAAATACAGTGAAGGTTTGTTTTCTAGTATTTATTTGCACGTTTTTACAGTTTTTTTTTTCACCAAAATGAGTTAAAATGCAAACTTTAACAATCGAGTGGAATGGCTCAGAAATTTAAAATGTGCCATCTATTGGCATCAATTTTAAATAATCCGTCTAATAATCTTTGAAATGTGAATTAAGAGACCAATATTCCATAATTTTATACTTAGGAGAGTTGATTAAACAAGAACATACAATTTTTGTGTTCAATTCCAGAAAATGTAAATTTTACACACATTCAATAACAGATGGAGGTGCATATCGCGCCATCTAGTGATATTTATTTGAACCAAATTTTCTTTCTTAGCAATGAGACCCCGTGCCAGAAGGTTTCCCAGCGTGGAAGTCGGTAATATCCCAAAGGAACGTACTCCTGTGATTAAAAGTTATCTATGTCCTTATCAACGATCCGATCTATCTCCATACCATTCATAAAAAAATCAAGTTTAATGGTTTAGGCATGAAACGTAACTAACAAACAGACCAACTGATGGAGTTGCTTTTTCATTTCTAACATTAAGGTTACACTAGTCGATCATTCTTCGAAACAAACGTAGTCTCGCGATTACTCTACTATTTGACGATGTACGTTTAAAATAAAAAATGATATCAATTTGTCTCATCATTATCTAGTCTTGTATGGAAACAAAATAGTAAAAAATATATACATTTGGAAGTTATGAGCGTCGAAAGTTCCATATTTCAACACTAATTTTAACGCATCTTTGGGCGGAAATAAATACCATAAGAAGAAGGAAAATTGAAAAATGGCCTCCATACAGAGATAGATTATTTATTAGTTCAACAATGCAAATAATTTTATTTTGAAAATATACATTTAGTATTTTTTTCATGAAATCTGGACGTTCGAAAATGTCAGTTTATAAAATTTCGCACGCTCGTTTTCGACCTTAAATCATCATCCACAAACTACAAACTTGCAAAAGTGCTAATTCGGGGGTTAATTTTGAATGAAACTTCTTATTATGGCTTAAGCCGCTGAACCGATTAAGATGAAATTTGATGTGAAGATAGTTTGAGACCCTGGGCAGGACTTAGGCTACTTCTTTTTTGCATAAAACACAAATGGGAAGAAATAGGGGGGTGGGTTAGATTTGTGTGAAACTTCTTATTATGGCTTAAACCACTGAACCGATTTAGATGAAATGGGATGGACATAGCCTACTTTTATGTATAAAACAAGGTGCGGGAGAAATGGGGTGGAGTAGTTATAAAATATGACAATAAAATGAAACTTCTTTTATGGCGTCCTTCTTATTCGGATGTAGGCATGATATAATTGTTTATGAAAGATTTGAGTGTCAATTTGAAAAAGTCAACTTATTGTCCGTGAAAGTGGTAATTTAAGCAAAACTTTAAAATATTCTACTGCTTAATTTTATGAGGGAGATATTCTTATGCTGTGGATATGCCTCGCAAGCGTAAATCCCATCTGAGCCGTAGCTCTAGCAGAGCTCGAACAGCAAGAGTAGCTAGAAGCCAAGAAACAGAGGAGCAGACTAAATCCGTCAAATTTTAGATGATGAGCGTCACGCAACCCAAAGAGCTGCTGAGACTTTCGATTAGATTCAGGCTCGCCAACTCGCAGATGCTAAGCGTCACGCAACCCAAAGAGCTGCTGAGACTTTCGATCAGGTTCAGGCTCGCCAACTCGCAGATGCTTAGCGTCATGCAACTGAAAGAGCTGCTGAGAGTTCCGACCAGACTCGGGCTCGCCAACTCGCAGATGCTGAGCGTCACGAGACTCACAGATCTGCTGAGACTTTCGACCAGACTCAGGCTCGCTAACTCGCAGATGCTGAGCGTCACGCAAATGAAAGGGCTGCTGCAACTTTCAACCAGACTCAGGCTGGCTAACTCGCAGATGCTGAGCGTCACGCAACTCAAAGGGCTGGTGAGACTTTACGCGAACTAGCTTCTTGCTGCTTATCACAACATCTATCTCTTTCGCACGTGTTGTTGGATGTGATAGCATGCATTTTAACCCCGCGCGCAAAATAGTTCGTGCCGTCGACTAGGGGAACCTTAAAAGATAGATTCTGCACGTTTGCTAAGATGTACAGATCTAGAAGAATATCTCACTTAAGGTTATAGCTATCGGAAAACACAAGACATCATGCTTGATGCAGCTTGATGCATTAGAGTCGATCGAAAAACGGGCCAAGAAGCTCATCGGCAATGAGGCACTGGTCGAGTCAAAGCTCCAGAGCCTGAACATCGTCACTGAGTTGCCAGCTTGTCGGATTTTTCGGGGAGAGTGCGATGGAATTGCATGATCTAATTCCGCCTAGCCCGTTTCATCATAGGACTACAAAAAGTACGGCGGGCGATGCGCCATCGGCATAGTTCTCAACTTCTCACCAAACTTCTTGGCCGCACAGAAGTTGGCTACAATAGCTGCGCAGTAGTAAATCTCATACAAAAACAGCACATCAGCAACCTTGCAGATCGGTAAGCCAACTTCAAGGCGGCCCAGAAGTTTGGCGAGAATTATACATGGTGAACGCCCAACCCATACGCACTAAAAGTTTTGGCAATACTTTCCCCAAGTAACACAAAAGTGCTGTATAGTAGCTGAATCACTGTCCACAATAGAATCCTAAGCTGAACAAGCCTTCTGAATAAGAGCATTAAAGGCGCTGTTTCAGCTGATATAACTCTGGTTTGGGCACAAATTAAACAGCTGTTAGCTGAATAACTGTAACTATTTGCATTATATCAGCATTATTTGAGCATTATTAAAGGTAACAGTCATCCCAAGAGCTGAATATTGACTGATTATTAGAGTATTTGTTACCTTTTATATAGCACAATGGCCGATTAATAGAGTTATGGTTACCTATTTTTCAGCACAAGGTACACACCAGAATATTTATAATGCTTCTTTGGAATTGAAAATTCACAAGTGGCAAAATTGTGAATAGTTTTCACCCTACTCCTTATTATTTTGATATGTTGTTTCTGTTAAACATTTTGTGGTGAAATAGACAAATATTGTTTTCTGTAACAAAAACTTTGCTTTTTCCTCCTGAGCGATCAAAGGGGAAAGAGAGTTTATTGTCAAATAGTATATGAAAATAGGTGAAAATTTTCACGCGCTTTCAAAATATCACTGTTTACTTGAAAGTTATTGTATAAAATAATTCGATGATATAATATAAAAAATAAATAATTTTATTTTAAATTTGTAATTTGACAATAAGCTGTTTGCGTATAAAATCATTAGATTTTCTATTGAAATGCAGTTGTTGTTTTCGTTATTTAACAAAGAAAAAATGTTAATATATTATTTTACATAGGTTAGAACCTAAAAAATGGCAGACAACTAATGTGCCCTGTATTAAACACAATTAAGCGGTATGTGCTGTTTAAGTATCCACTATTGGTACATAAATCAGCAACGAGCTGATACGAGTAGTTCTTGTGTAAATCAAGTCAGCCACAGATTCCTGTAAAGCTTGTTATTGGGTAACATGTACGCAAATATTGTTGGTAATCATCAGTGAACCACTAAAGAGTCAGCAGGAATTCTAGGGATCCATGGATTTATTTTACAAAATTAAACGTCTGTTGTGTCAATCCTTTTATGTTATTTGGTTACCAACATCATCCCAAGAAACACTCCTCCGATTTTCGTAATATTTTTTTGCAAACTGTGGTGCTGAAAAGATAAGTGTACAAGATCTTATTTAACTGCATTAGTAGATTAATTGCCGACGCTAGTACACGTATTCAGCTCTAACCGGGAAGATAGGTAACGTGTGAGCTAATTTATAGCAGTTTGCTGTAATTTAGCATCATATAAGTTCACCCATAGTGATCATGTGGGCTATATAAGTGCTATTATAAGATTGCGTGTAACAAGCTGATAAACACTACTAAAGTTCAACTATGTACAGCAAGACGCATTATATCATTGTTAATTGAAGTCACAGACTAACTGATTGCATTATAGTAGCTCACATGTTCTTTCTTAAAATGCAAGCGGTCTAAGGGTACACTTGTGGCCTTCAATTCAGAATATTGCTGAGTTAAAGTCCATAAAAATGCTTAATTGCAGCTTACAGTACTAATACTGAATTGCATACCTATATTAACGCTTGCAGCATTACAGTGTTGTCTCCGTGACGCATAAAAGCATTATTATACAGACGAAAGCGTAATTTTGGGTTATTGGACGACTCGCCCGAATTTAACTCGCCCGAATCGGGCGAATTGTCCACTATTAAAAATATTCATTTTTCTGTGTCGATTCGCCCGAAGTTATTTTATCGGTGGGCGAATCGACCACTCCAATATTATTTAGTGGACGACTCGCCCGAATTTTATTTTAGAGAACAAACAATATAAAAGTACAGTCATGCTCACCCGTATCGGTAATAATATGAAGTATTAATCGAAGTTAATAGATATTGTACTAGAAACTAGGAAAGCAATTCAAACTACCAGGAGGCCAGAATCATGAAGAAGTATTTGCAGAGCTAGAATCATTAGCGGTAGAGACTAACGGAATACTAGGGCTTCAGAATCGAAAATCGCCCGGTACTCTTTTTACCGCTCATGATTCCAGCTGAAGCCTAGCTTCCTCATGATTATAATCTCCTGGTACTTAAGTTAGTCTTTACCGGTACCGAAATGACCTGATAGCGTATAGAACTTTCTCTTTATTTTTTTTAGTAGCAAATATTGCTGTCTCCCTCTTAGTGTTTTGTCGCCAATGAATCAAAAGAATCATCGAGCGGTAAAAAGAGTACGAGAGTACGTTGAGATTTGAACGTTAGATATGATAAACAGGCACCGATACTGGTGAGCACGACTGTACTTTTACATTGTTTGTTCTCTAAAATAAAATTCGGGCGAGTCGTCCACTAAATAATATTGGAGTGGTCGATTCGCCCACCGATAAAATAACTTCGGGCGAATCGACACAGAAAAATGAATATTTTTAATAGTGGACAATTCGCCCGATTCGGGCGAGTTAAATTCGGGCGAGTCGTCCAATAACCCGTAATTTTCAGCTATTGCAGTTTGAGTGTACTGTAATAAGTCTTCATAAATGCTAAAGTTGCCGATGTTACCCTTTGTGACATCCTATAATGCAGTTTTGTGCTACTTGGGTCATTATGCGTACAGCTAAGGAATGGAATACCCTGCCGGAGTCTGTGTTTCTCAACAGCTACAATCTAGGGGTCTTTAAGCTCTTACCATTAGGTACTGGTCAAGCGCGAGCCTATCTAAAAAAAAACTTCAATAAGAATAAAGTGATAGAAGATCTGTGATAGTGGCAAGAGGAAGTGTGTAAGGAATTGATCAAGTATTATTTCAGTAGCTCAGGCGTCCTGGCGGAGGATCTGGGCTGCATGTTTCACTGCATGTATCCTGGTGGGCACATACCCGGTAGCCTCATCACATTTCAACACATCGTCAAATTATTTCTGACATAATGTGTAGAGCATTTTGTCTAGAGTCTAGAAGTCCATTCTTAAATGAAACGCACAATATTACCTATGTATTTTGATGATTTCCGTCAACATCCGTACTATTAAATAGTCATACACAAGCCTCGTCATCATTTACTAGGGGAAAATAACCATAAAATCACATTTATTACTTTGTAAACAACATATTATCACAGTGGTTTCATAGACAGTAGGACGTTACATATATAACACTTACATAAGTCCTTGACTTTCATTACATGAACGGTATAACTTTATGCTGTGTTTATTGGTAAGAGGGTTAGTGTTTTGTCGCCAATGAATCAAAAGAATCATGAGCGGTAAAAAGAGTACCGGGCGATTTACCGAAAAAGATGAAGTTATATTTTTATCATGTCATTAAACTCTGTACCGGATTTAATCGAACCTTTGATTTTGACGTTCAAAAAAAATAAACGTCCCAAGACTAGTAAGCAACTACTGATCCGTAGGTGCCATTTAATTTTGTGGAGTATAATTGCGAAAAAGAAGAATATCGATAGGTGCCGTATGTGGTATACATCAGGTGCCATTCAATGAGTTTCCATTTAATTGGGTGCCCAATGTAGTATACGTGCTTAAATCATATAGTAGTTATTTTAATAAAGACATTTTTTATTGTGATGAGAGTGTGTGTGTGAGACACAAGTTGTATCTCATTTCATTTCAATAAAAATATATAATGCTTAATACTTCTGTACTTGAGTGTACTTTATCTTAACGGTATTGCAAAAAACACAATTCGGGCGAATCGCCTACTAAATAATTTTGGAGTGGTCAATTCGCCCGTCGATAAATACTTCGAACGAATCGACACAGAAAAAATAATATTATTAATAGTGGACGATTCGCCCGATTCGGGCGAGTTAAATTCGGGCGAGTCGTCCAATAACCCACATGAACACTATGGTTAAAGACAAAATATAAACTTCCATTCTCCATGAATAACGAAAAGGCTTCGAAAGAAATTGTCAGTTGGTTAAGAATCTGCGGGTATAAAATTTAATGATGTTAATTTTCTTGTACACAAAAAAATAACTTAAATTAGCAACTTAGGGGTCTTTAAGTCAAAAGCGAAAAGGTTTCTTCTAGGCAACCGTGCATCACTATCGACAACATCATCGCTTACCATCTGTAGTCAAGCGCGAGCCTATCAATAATAAAAATAATAAAAATCCTACCCAAGTCTTGAGAAAACGGAATCATTTTAGGATCACTCTGGTATCCGTCCTTTTTTTCACAGTCAATTTGTATTGAAATTTGCTATACTTAAGAATTTCCGTTACCGGACGTGTAGTGTTCATAATTTAATTTGATTTTTATAGCTGTTGAAAAAGCCACTAGATACCTGTGGATAAAAAATTACACAACAAAAATTTGTTACAAACACATTAAAAAAGTACACTATTCTACCATTACAACCTTCCAAGTAAATATGTCAACATGAAAAGAAAATGGTCGAAAAGTTTAAATTTACTTCAGTTATCTGCAGATATTACCAGAAAAAGGTCTTCAATCTAAAAATATTTCGATAAAACTAGTTTATGCATAACAAAACAAGCACAATCATTTTATTTAATAACATCAATAAATTATTAGCTTTGCACATTTGCACACAATCAATGCACGTCATGCAACATAAAATATAAATAACTACTCAAAATCACTATCATTCTAGTAAATGAATGTAACACGTAGTACACTTGTACAATTTAACCGACCTTCACACAAAAGGTGGTGTTATTATGGCGCGAAGCGTGAGAATCCTGAGTGTCAGTAGTACTTCCTCATTTTAATTATTGTTTATATGCACGTATGTATGTAGTTGTTACACTAGTATATTTTATTTAAAAATAAATTCCGAACGCAGCATCGCTCGTGTCCCAAAGAAAAGTACTATACCAATATAAAAAAATCGTAAAGAGGTAAAGTATGTCCTAATCCGGGACATAATCTACCTATATGCAAGCTTCATCCAAATCCGTTTAGCCGTTGATGCGTTATTGATCAACAAACATCCACACTATTTATTGCATTTAGGTACCTATAATATTTTTATAAGGATACAAAAAATATGTTGTTTACAGCAAGTATTTTTTAATTATTTTACAATAAGCTCGTGTTTGACTTAAATTGTGGCAAATATAAATCATATATTTTACCTTAGCTATTTACAGTAAATTCTTCAAAATAACTAATCTAAACATAAACTTATTAAATAATTTTAATATAACTTATTGTAAAGAGATAATACTTTTATTGTTTGTTTGGTGCTAGGACTTATTTTCTAGAAGCACTGATCCGATTCATCATCATTATCATTTCAGCCGATAAACGTCCACTGCTGGACATAGGCCTGCCCCAAGCGTCGCCACACTGAACTGTCCTGTGTGTTTCGCATACACTGGATTCCCACAGTCACCAGTTCGTCGCTCCACCTAGAGGGAGGCCTTCCAACGCTTCGTCTTCCGATTCACGGTCGCCACTCCAGAACTTTTCAGCCGCATCGGCCATTACGCATGATGTATAGATTGCTACACTGTCACTGAGTCTCATAAAAAACTATTTCTTCCCGAAAAAGTCATGGTTCAAGTGCTACGGGAGCAAAGCCGCAGAAAAAAGTTAGTTTGTACAACCAAACAGTAATTTACATTCTTAAAACTATTTCTAGCCATGCTCCACATAGATAGCAAAGAGAGCTGTGATAGCCATTTATAAGTTAAGTCATCGAGAATCTCTTAGGGAGCTATTTAAAAAGATTAATATTATGACAGTTTCTTGCCTATTCATTTATGAAAATATTATGTATGTAAGGAAAGTTTAAATCTCTTTAGTAAAGTTAGTGATAGACACAAGATAAGTTAGATCAGCCATCTTATAGATTAGCGATAGTATATATATCGACATCCCTCCTATACGCACAAAGCGTTTTGCTAATACTTTCATTGTGCGCACAGCTAAGGAGTGGAACTCCCTTCCGGGGTCTTTGTTCCCTGATAGCTACTACCTTGGGGTCTTTAAGACAAGAGTGAATAGGTTTCTTCTAGGCAAGCGTGCTTCACCGTAGACCACATCATCGCTTAACATCAGGCGAGATAGTGGTCAAACGCGAGCCTATAAATTATAAAAAAAAAAAATACACACATCTTTCATGGGGTACTGTGTTAAATTCTATAACAAAATACCTTGTAAGATATTAAAACATAACGAAAGAAAATTTAAAACAATAATTAAAAGCACACTTTGTAAACAAGCATATTACAAATTAGATGATGATATTCAAGATAAGAATTCTTGGAAACATGCTGGTCCTGCTCCGTAGGGCAATCTTTAGTGCAAAAAATCGAAATGGTTATTTTGTATACGGTATATTCATAATTAGTAACGCTTTATTTTTATTTATTTTCTTCTCTATTTGTTTAAAAAAATGTGACTCGCACACTGTTCCGTTGTTGTTGAATTAGGTAATTTACCTATGTTTGCAATATTTGTAAGTATGTGAGAACCATGTCCCTATTTATCAAGTGAAGGAATTTACCTGTTAGTGCTTGTAATACTTTATACCTATATTTAGTATAGTAGTGCTGGGTGCATTGTTCTCACGTATAGGAATTTATTAATGTATGTACTTATGTAAATATTGTAAAAAGCCTATATTTTTTTAAAAGAGTATGGAGTTTCTTGAGCATTTTTCTCCATATCAACCTACTTTTCCTAATGCATGGTAGAATATTTTTTTTATTACATGTTAATTTTAACGTTCAAAAGTGCCGCATAATGGCCTAGTTGAAATAAATACATTTGACTTTGACTTTGACTCCAACGACTTTTATTCGCGACGTAATCATCAAGATAACTACAACACCTACAAATGTATGTACACGCAATGTCTTTGTTATAAATTGCCCTTATTAAGTGCCTGACACCTGACATTAATTGTGAGTCATCTCAGTGTGTGAAACTATCTTATTTGCTGCTATTGTAACAATGTGACTAATATCTCAGTGACTGATGATATTTTTTTTCCTTCAAGCGGTTATTACACAGTCCACTGCGGTTTGACATGCATTACCTGTATATGTGATGCATTACCTAGATACTATGTAATAGACTCAACGCAATTCTTGAACAGGGTCATTGTACTCATTGTTACTTCATCAATTTTATATATCTATTTATTTATTAAGCAAGGCACACTTTCGCCATTGGTAGATGGTGGAAATCCCACCCATACGCACAAAACGTTTTGGAAACACTTTTATTATGCGTACAGCTAAGGAGTGGAATTCCCTGTCGGAGTCTGTGTTTCCCGATAGCTACAATCTAGGAGTATTTAAGTCAAGAGTGAATAGGTTATTTCTAGGAAAGCATGTTTCACCTTCGACCACATCATTGCTTACCATCAGGTGAGACAGTGGTCAAGCGCGAGCCTATACAATATAAAACAAAAAAAAACAACGAACAACCCATACCAGAAAAATACATTCAGAAATTATCTTGTGTAAGCTCACTTACAGGCATGAACATCATTGTGTAAGTAACATAAATAAAAACAAGAACTTAAAACAAACATAAAGTAAAATCAAAGGACAAAATTAAAATAAAATTAAATTAAAATTAAAACCAAATTAAATCAAAATTAAATTGCTCCGAAAACGCGAAATAAATTCATCTGATCGGTACATTTTGTTGAGTCTGTATAGTTATGAAAATATACATAACCAAGGGGCAAAGGTTACCACCATAGCCCTAAGAATTGTTGCTCACAGAAAGGATGATCGATGGGGCCGATAAATTCTGAAATGGTGACCGCGTGCCATAAGATACATACGTACAAAGCGTTTTGCGTATACTTTCATTGTACGCACAGCTAAGGAGTGGAATTCCCTGCCGGAGTCTTTGTTGCCTGATAGCTACAACCTTGGGGTCTTTAAGTCAAGAGTGAATAGGTTACTTCTAGGCAAGCATGCTTCACCGTCGACCACATCATCGCTTACCATCAGGCGAGATCGTGGTCAAACGCGAGCCTATAGATAAAAAAAAAGACTTTGCGTTGGAAAGCTTCCCAAGAAGTCCGATGATCTGGGGAAAGCGGGGGATGTGAGACGCATAGAACCGGCCGATGTGGCATCAATTGGAGGAAGCCTTTTTTCAGCAGTCTTACAGCTGAAATTATTGAATGGTGATGAAATAGAAGGGACAGTTGGTTTATTGTGTTGTTTCTGTTTATCATCATCATCAGCCTTTTTAACTTTCCCACTGCTGGGACACAGGCTCTCTGAGAGTGGGCCGTAATTCACCACCCAGGCCCAGTGTTGGTTGTTGGATGTCTTCTAATTTTTAGTTCTAGGACTGCCGGTTTCCTCACGATAAGCACCAAACATTATCGTCATTTTTGCACGTGGTGTTTGTTTCTGTTACATTCTGCATCATTTTTCTTTTGCCGATTTGCAAGGTTAAACAACGTTTTTCGAGGTCTGTCCGTGGATGGAAAGGGTTATGTCACATAACATACGGAGACTCCTTAGTGATTCAGCAACCGTTCCCGTAAGACCGATTCACCATTGGACTGTTCGTCGACAGAATGATTAATTTATTTCCGTTTCCCCAGCAGAGTCTTTCACCTACGAACATTTGTGCCTCGGAAAGCCACGTATAGATCTTTTAAAACCGTTTTGTTTAATCAAATCATAAGTCGTGTATTTAAATTATGCTAAAATCCAGAACGCCTCGTCATACTTACTTATGAAGACAGTGCCCAAAATGGCCGTTCCAAACGATAAGTCGGTTAGATGCCTGAAAGTCAAACCAGTCTTGCCAAGGTGTTCAGCGGTATCGTGGTGACGGAGGTCAGAAAAACAGTCTCGTCAGTCGTCATATGTAGTACAGTTGTTCCATGTCACGACGGCGAGTTGGTTTTAGACGTGTGTGAACGATATTGAGCGATACTGAGCGCTCCCGAGCTTATGCACAGAAACAATGTGTAAGTGCATCTATACACACGACTAAGACCAACCCGCCGTCGTGACATAGAATAACTGTACCACTGTAGTCAGTTGCATACTGTTATTTATTTTATTTATTTATTTAAGGCACATCAACAACACAAACACAAACATGGACTTATTACATTTCATGAGGTCTTATACTGGTATTTATGCCAATAACAGACGTGCACAACATTCACAAAAATAATCTCAATAATAAAAAAATAATAAAAAATTCTAATTTACAAAGAGGATAAATGAATTATAGGCAAAAATGTTATATTGGAAGCCAACCACGATATACTCAGGAGTCTACACAGTCGATGATATTATTTAGGTAATATAAATAAATTAGATATCTTATTTGCTATTGTGGTAATCTGACTAATAATTAACACATTGTTTTTCCTTTTAGTGGTTTTAACGTAATAGTTTACCGCAGTGCACTCAAATGTTCCTTTATTATGATTAGTAGGTTAATTGTGATTATTATTTAATGAAAGCAGGAGGAACTCATTAAATGCTATTAAGGGCTAAGCAGGTCTGAGGGTCTAGAAAAATTTTCATCCTATCGGCGACGGCGATCGCCGAAATTTAAAAAATGCAAAGAGTACGTTCACACAGTAAATCCATATTTCCAGAATCGTTTTTAACGGATCAGTCACCACTGGAGGTTATATTCACACCGCATTTACAGTACCGTTTTTAGTGAAGCCGTCGCCACTGGGGGTAATATTCACACCAACTAACTTTCTCCGATGACGGATGGACGTCCGATAAAACGGATCAGTATTTTAATACTGTTGTGTGAGTGATCTCGCTTATACAAATATCTACGCACTTGCCGAATAAAAACGTATACGATAAAACGCACCTGTAAAACAGACTGCTGTATATTTTGTCGGATCGGTATTTTTTACAGGATACGGAATACTATCATGTGTGTCAAAGTCAAAAACGTACGCATACAAAAAAGCGGACCTGTAAACCGGTCCCTATGAGAAGCCCATATTTTTTTTACAATTTTCCAATCGCTATCGTGCCGTTTTTGTTGATATAATGTTACTTCTGTAGGGCCTGTGGTTTCGATTTAGATTCTTTGGAGGAGGGGGGAGTGTTGCATCAGTAATATTATAATATAAAGGTGGACTTGGAGCATTCGTCTGTAATTTAACGTTACAGAGGAGCATTACATCAGTGAGGGAGGTGATCCGAGCATTACAGTGCGCAACCTGTAGTGTTACAGGTTCGAGCATTACATTGGTGAGGGAGGAAAACCGAGCATTACAGTGTACAACTTGATGATACAATGTGGAATATGAATGCGAATACGAATATTACGAATGTGATGTAATGCTAAAAATCGAATCTGAAATGTTACATTACAGGTGAAAGCATGGAAGCATATTTACATATAACAACTCATTTGGCGGGTTGATAACAATAAACTCGTCACCGTTACGCGGGGAATATAGACATAATGTGTACAAGCTTAATGTAGGTATACTTATTATTAATTCATTCAAATGCGTCATTGCACCAAAAGCTGCGCAAACGACTCATAGGTACCTTTAATCTAAATTGCCTGCAAGAATATTTTGCTTTATTGTGATTTCATTCAATAAATTGTTATGAATGAAACTGTGTAACCGCAAACTTCTGGTCACTGACGCCTCTATGACGTCCAGAGAACAAAGATAAACGTTCCCCGTGGCACGACACACCATTTTATGCTATGGTTTAGTGGTAGCTTGTGGTTACGTTATTTTGCACACATTTCCTACAGAATAACAACATCACGCCAGACATACCTATTACCTACTGGAAACAATTGTAACAGCTCAATTAATAATGACTACCTATATATAATACACTTAAAACAAAAACTACGAACGCGTATAAAAAGAGGAGGGCTCATTGGGCGTCAGTAAATTTGTGCACATCGCTATCAACAGCAGAAGTGCCCAGAACGCCAGCGGCATTGCTACGTTAGATAGCAATGCTGATTCGCTGGCCGAAGAAAAGCCCAGCCCTGTGGTCACCTGAAGAGTCAACTAACCGTTTGCTTATTAGGGCATGAATATCGGAATCTCGGAATCTCGTAATATCGGAATCTCGGAACGAAATCACCGAAATTTCAATTCCGATACTGAGTGATCCAATATCGGAATCTCGGAATCAGAAAAATACCTTAATTTTAGCTCCCTGTGAAGCATCGAGTGGGAAAGCGCGGTTAAGCTCGTTGACTATGGTGATTAGCAGTGGTCGGATATTCTGTTTACTAATCGGGCACTTATTTAATTAAACTTCACTTCATGAAAATATAATATGTGCCTTGATGAGTCCCGGGGTTACAGTTCTGAGATTGCTAAAATGTTACCTTAAGAGTACAAGTAAATATACAGATTCATAAAACCCGTTTTAACAAATGTATTTTCATTGATTACGGTTGCGGGTATCCGCAGGATTTGAGATGCACGGGATCGGCCAATGTGACGACATTTGCCCCCCCGGCTTATGTTCAGCAGTGGACATCTTTCGGCTGAAATGACGATGACGCTCACTAAGAGCAGCGGTGGCCCAGTGGTAACGGCCCTGACTTACGTATCGTAGGGCGTGAGTTCGAACCCAGCCAGGCGCTTTACTTTGTGTAAATTATTTCATCACCACTCTTAAAACGGTGAAGGAAAATATCGTGAGGAATCCGGCATGTCCTAGAACCAAAATTTCGAAGACATGTGACATTCACCAACCCGCACTGACCCCGCTTGGTGGATTAAGGCCTATTACCTGGATGATTGTGTCCAAGCAGTGGGAACATTATACGGCAGATGATGATGATTACTCACTACACTTATCGGGACTACTTTCAGATTGATCGATAATCATTTATTTTCTGGATATTTTTGCATTATTCTTTTTCAAAGAAACATGTCTTACATTGTTTCATGGGAACAAATGTGCAGTTTAGATAAATAAGCGCCCGATTACACAGTCACTGGTGATTAGAGAGACACAATTGAGGAGATCCTATTATGTCGCGGCATAAACGTGTTTTTTTTATTGCACGCAATCCAACTTTATACCGAATTTGTGCAATTAACAAAAAAAATGCGATATTTAGCTAAAGCGCCCAATTCCGATATTAATATCGGAATTCCGATATTGAGATTTAATATCGAAAATCAATATCGGAATTGAAAAACGTTCGATATTACATGCCCTATTGCTTATATCTCGAAAAATTACAGCTCAAGGGAATTCCTTGCCTCTTTTCCACAGGGGAAGGCAGAAACAACAGAACGGGACCTGTTAATACTTCAATCCTTACATGTCTTAATTCTGCTTTGTTTACGCGCATGCATTTACACGCCGGCTATGAGTACTATCGGAACTTTGTCAAAGACCATCACAATTCAGAACTCATTAATATTAAAGTCAGTTTTTATCCGTGGTGCATGACAACTGGGCTTTACCCAACAGTAAACGAACCTTTGTGCCTAGAAGCCTAGATCTGTTCTTTCTCTGGTTTGTGATGTGGAAAAGTGGGCATTA
The DNA here is from genome assembly GCA_945859665.1 of Anorthoa munda. Lineage (NCBI taxonomy): Eukaryota > Metazoa > Arthropoda > Insecta > Lepidoptera > Noctuidae > Anorthoa > Anorthoa munda. The sequence continues at coordinate 12,040,964 of OX243898.1, forward strand.
TTGTATCCTTACCCCTCCGCTGTTCTTTTCGAATTAATTTCGCAGCGGGATCCAGGACAGCCAGCTCTAATTATAGTATAATAGAATAAAATAGAACACAATAATTAAAATAGATAATAATGTAAAATCTATTCCTGTGCAAGTAGTTTTCCTGCAGTTAACCACGAACACACCTTTATCCGTACAATTTGATATCATTTAATTCTTCCTTCCTGTTCAAACCAAATAAATAAACCTTAATTTATATTAATTTCATTTATAAAAATAATTTATTCTAAACTACACAGGATAACTTTAGTAAAACCGAACTCAGGAGGACTTAATGAAATATAACAAATAATCAATCTGCTTAGCCTGTTTCCAACTTGTATGATGGGGACGGCTTGCAGTCTAACCGGATTTAGCTGGAGCGACTGCCTATCTGACCTCCACAACTCAGTAACTAAATAACACGATACCCCTTGGCAAGACTGGTTTTGGATCTTAGGCTTCTGACTACACGTCAAGACGGAAGAATCCCGCTATGTAAAGATGGTCACCCATCCACGGACCTACCTCGGCATAGTTATGCTACCTTGAAGATCGACCCGTGTGGTTGTAATTATTTACCACTAGCTTCACTTAAGGGTACACTAGTCGACGGCAAGAACTATTTTGTGCGCGGGGTTAAAATGCGTGCTATATCAACCGACAACACGTGCGGAACAGATAGATGCTGTTATGAGCAGTAAGAAGCTAGTACGCGTACGAATACACACTTTTGATAATTTGTAGCGAAATGGACGATGATTTAGAACGAAAACGAGCGCGCGAAATTTTATAAACAGACCTTTGGGAGTCTGGATATCATGAAAAAACGACTGAATGTATCTGTTCAAAATAAAATTATTTGCATTGTTGAACTACTAATCTATTCCTGTATGGAGGCCGTTTTTCAATTTTTCTTCTTCTTATGGTACTCATTTGCGCCCAAAAATGCGTTAAAATGAGTGTTAAAATATGGAACTTTCGAGGCTCATAACTTTCAAGTATTTTTTTTTTACTTTTTGGCTTCCATACAGGGCTAAATAATGATAAGACAAATTGATATAATTTTTAATTTTGAACGTACGCCTTCAAACAGTGGAGTAAAAGCCAGACTACGTTTGTATGGAAGAATTTTCGACTAGTGTACCCTTAATTAAATGTATCCTTGTTTACAATAATATGAAAATGCCCTAACTCTAATAAAATTAAGTATTGTAAAGCCAAAAGAAATGACGCGTTTCATATTTTCCCCTTCTGAATATCCTACGAGGGAAAATCACAAATAAACAAGTTACCTATAGTACCTATTGTGCTATGTAAACTACCTATTAGAAAACTGGAAAAAACAGGAGATGAAGTATGACTAGGTAACTACAAAAACATGGAGTAACCGAGTTCCTTGTGAAAGTATTTACCGGGAAAAAATAACCGCAAATAGGTATCTAATTCTGGCGTTAAGCAAAGTGTTGCTTCCTTCCTTCATCCAGAGAATAAATAAAAGGCAACTAACAAAATTTATTTACAAAGCAGATGTGAATTGAAGCGCCAGGAGGGGGACTCCCCAGAAGGACCTGCACAGATTTTATTGGTGAACGGTTAGTTAGAGTTCTTTGGAAAGACCAGGTGCGCAGTACTAATAACCGGCGGGCGTGTATGACTATATGTATGAACTAAATACAATAAAGAGTATGTATAGATCGTTGCAGGTGGCGTTCTGTAGTTTATGCCAACCAACCAACCAATAACCGGATAGTACCTGCATCAGTTGGAAAGTAAGGGCGCACGCCGTCTCTCAAGCCATTCCCCAATAACATATCTTACCGCCGATTTTGTGGCGTGCCCTAGTAGTGCCAGGTAAAATTACCAAAAATACCAGTATTTTACATGGAGCGCAAGTCAAAAAAGGAACGCATTTAGGATCCCTTCGTTGTCTGTCTGTTTGTCCGTATGTCATTACCTTTTTCTCTGGAATGTAAGGAGATATCAATTTGAAATTAATATGATATATTCAGATCTGCATCCTCTTGGAGCTGTGAAAAATCAACTTTCTAAATTAGTGTTTTTCAACCTGTGGGTCGCGACCCCCTGGGGGGTCGCAAGAGGTCACGAAAACTACCTCAGTAAAAAAACAATAAAGTTTAAAAATATAGATTTATCAAGAAAATGTTAACTAAAGGATATAAACATTTTTATGTTAATACAAATTAACAAAAAATAACCTACGATTACCTACTCGTCTCGCGAAGGTTGCGCTTGTTTCTCATTAATAAATTTCACCCAAAATGGATCCGTTTTTGCTATATTGAGAATTAAATCGTCTTCCAAATTTAAGCGAATTCTTTGCAAACTTTTTATTTGGGCCATTGATGAAAATATCAAGTCACACAAGTACCAGGGGGCAAATAGAATCAAACACTTCAAAGCCTGTGTTATTAATTCTGGGTATTATGTTTTCTTTTTAACCAAAAGGAATCCAAATTGGCAGACTTGAATTCCAAGTGCAACATCCCATCGTCTTGGTTGCCAAATTTGCCTCATTTATAGCTGCATTTGCCTCATTTAAAAGCTGATTTAAGATCCACCTTTGCCCAGTTTTCGCTGATGTCTCTTGCACTGAGAAGTATTGACACAATTCTTCTTTCAAAGAACATCTCATGAAAATTTTATTAGCCCAAACACGACTAGGATACATTGTTTTATTTTGGAGTTCCAGTGCCTACTGGAACTCCGAAATAAAACTAATCAGTTCAATAGTACCATTTTCATCATAACCTTTTATTTATGAGTAGGAATATGCTTCATCATAGTCGGTTATTCGAGATATCTTATACTCGTGACACCCTTATCATTAAGGAGTTCCAGTGGCCATCTGTGGTCTTCTTCATCAGTTCCACTTCACACAATGATAAACTCTGAGTGCAAATGATTGCATTGTTGATGAAAAATATATAAACCCAAAATCGCTATATGTATGCCTATAACATTTGAGGAGTTCCTGAAAATTAAATTTGGCAAGAAGCAATGTCTTACAGCACAAGTAAAGGAAAAAATTAGAAAACTGTAAATTTGTACCTAGGTCATAAAACTAAAGTTTGATATTCCGTGTGTAAGGATATTTTTCTAAGGAACACGTGAAGATATCAACTTAAATATGGAAGCAAAATAATATTTTTACGGCGAGGGCGCTTTTTTTAATCCAGAGCGAAGTTAGGGATTCTACTCTAGAAAGAGAGAAAAGAGGAAATAAGAAATTTTATTTATTCCCATAACTTGTTTGATGCAGTTGCTATTTTGATAACGGATGAAAAACCGATTGTTCTTTATCAGCAGGACGCAGGTCCAGGTATTTCTGTACAATTGTTTTGTGTTCTCCTCGGATTACGATGGATCGGTTAGTTTTTGCGTCTGTAAACTTTACTAACAGTAAATCATCCGAGTGATTTTCTACATCATCAACAGTTATTTTTAAAAGTTCATTGCCACAACAAGCTCCATGTTATATTCGGAGTACAATGCACACTTATTCACATTCAGTTGTGTTACAACACAACCGAATGTGAATAAGACAAGTATCTATCGAAGTACAGGTTACAATATAATGCGCATTTTAAAACACTACGGTTATACTTTACTAATCCACCATATACATACATACTTCCTTACTTTTTTTATATACGGCAAGAAATACGTTGTCGGGTGCCTCATTAAGGAAAGTCTCCACGTTTTTGACGTCCGCTATTAATTTCGAATATGTTTCCAGTTTTACGTCGTTATTAGAATTGACTGTTGATTTTAGCATTGAGTAAGTACTCGAAAGAGTGGAAGGTTGTTTAGATTTGGCTAAGTACTGGAAGTAGGGCAAAAACACAGATTCTGAAAAATTCTTGGCGCCTCTTGCATTTCTCCATTAAATAAAATTACCATAAGCTTTCATATATTTCTCCCGGGATTTTGCAGGTAATAGATTATCCATCACATTTCTTGCGTCAGTTCTAATACTTTCAGGAGTTAATTCTATACTTTCACTGTCAATTGAAGAACTTACCTTTCAAAACAAAACCATGAATTTCTATCAATCCGTGAAAATTGACGAAAACGTGGGCTGTAGTTCGCGCGTTTTTAAATTGATTTCTTTTTTTTTTATTCAGCTGACGGTGAGACTATGGGCCGTCGTACCAGCCAGTCTTTATTCAAAAAGTATGCGGCAAAGATAATTGCGGCGCACTTATAAAGAGGATTAAAAACTCACTACTGCCCACTAAAAGTTTCTTATAGAAAACACCACCTTTGGGTGCACTTAAAGGCGAACCAAGTCGTCCTTTTCGAATAGATGGGATGAAAATTAATAAACTGACCGCGACTTATATCGATTTATGGGGACAAAAGTTTGCCAATATTTCGTCTCTTTGTTAGAGCAATTTTCGGTGTATTCATTGTATAAATATAAACGATGTTACATAAATATTTTGTTGAATGTAGCTTATACGGAACCCTCGATGGGCGAGTCCGACTCGCACTTGGCCTGTTTTTTAACCTAACACGGTTACTGTTTAATATTGTATAACTATAAAAAAAAGACCTGATGCCATTCAAACCCTACATCGCGCAATCAAAGTTCTCCGCGTGATTTGAACATGCTCGTGAACCACAATCGGTCTCTTGACTACCAAACACAATACCCATCTGGTCGGAGGATCCTCCCTTTTCAATGGAGGTTTCGTGACCAGCCAACTTGTTCTGCATACCTCAGTAACACCGGTTATCCCATAATAAGATTAGCCTCCCATAGGAATCAGCAAAATTTGATGCCAGGCAGATACTTTTGAGTCACAGCTACTCTTATTAGTAAACAACTAACCTGGCTTGCGTGTTATGGTGTTTAACAGGAAAACATATCCTTCCTAGTACGTCATTTTATGGAAGTGGCGAAGGGGCCTCTGTTCCATGACGTAGAATATATGTTTTCCTACTGTGTGTCATATGAGTACCAACGTATGTGACATATTTAATATTATTATATTTGGAAAACATACTGCTAATTTTAAAAAAATGTTACGTAATTACAATAGGATTGAGACTAATTAAAAGTTGCCACAACAAAGTTACTAGCTTCTGCCAGCAGCTTCGGCCGCGTTAAAATTGTTTTCTTATCCCAAGTTAACATTATACCGGGATGAAAAGTCTATGTGCTATTCCAGACTATAATCTATCACTGTGCCAAATTTCATCCAGATTCGTTCAGCCGTTTTAGGGTGTTGAGTAACAAACATATACACTTCCATCCAAACTTTCACATTTATAATATTATTAAGAGTATAGTAAGAAGTAAGATGGACCATTCCACATATATAGTACGAGTCTATTTATCTATATTTTGTTATCATCATCATCATTCGCAACCCGACATCGCCCTCAGTGCCAACCTCATTTAAGTGTTAAGCGCGATTGCAGTAATGTCATCTGCGCACTACGCCCCTGAACTACCAACATTTCTTCTGCTAGTTCTTGGTCACCACTCACCCACTAACCTACTCCACCTGTCATCTCCTCGCCTTGCCATATGTCCTGCCTTACTCCATTAATTGAGCTTCAAGTAATTATGTTGTTAACCTTAGCCTGAAATCTTTAAATTATTATTGTTAATACGGTAATATTAATTATTTAAATCAAGGAAATATTTTGTTTATTTACTTCTTTAATGCAGGAAGGAAGAATTATTATAATATTTTAGGGTGTGTTAGTAGTATTTCAGTCGGAAAAACTTTTTTCTAAGGACGTAGCGTATCGATGGTAATTACCTGTATACAAGTATTGCGGTGCGCCACTTTACTTATCTTCTACGCTATTGGGCCGCACGGGAGGAGGAGTGTCGGTACAGCAGAGTGCTTACTAGTGCCTGTGTTACCGCCGTAAGCGGTATCGACAGATGTCGATTGCCTAGGGTACATCAGACATAACAGAAGTCGGAAAGTACCTATGTGACACGGGGAGACTCCTTTCATACGCTCTCTTCCTCCAGAGTAATTGCAACCAAAAATATTTATGCTCATTTTTACTATTATTAGATGGTTTTTAATATGAGACTTTACCCTTTCCACATTTATAGGACGTAGAATAAATTATTTGCCTACTATGTGTAATATGTATGAGTAGCGACGTATGTATATGTTAATGTACGTGTCTCTTTACATGTAAATAGAAGTAAGTCAATGAACTGGGTTAGTTACTATTACAAGCTTTTAATTAATTTGCAATGTATGTATGTATGTAAGTGTGTTCGGGTCAAATCTTACTATAAGAAAAAGGAAAGGGCCGATAATTGATCCTTGGGGCACGCCCATCTTGACTAGAGACCCGGAGGACGTCGCCCCATTGATATTTACTTTTTGCTATCTGTTTGATAAATAGGAAAGCACAAGATTAGCAACTCGTTCTCGAATTCCGTTGCGGTAATTTACAGATCAGTGTGTTGTGGTCGACGCAGTCGCACGCTTTTGAGAGATCACAGAAAATGCCAATGGCATCCTGGGACTTCTCCCAAGATTCCAAGATTTGGCTGATGAGTTTTACTCCCGCGTTCGTTGTCGACCTAACTTTCGTGAAATCACTGTGTGACTATGCGGGATCCCATTTGAATTAAAGTGAGACAACATTTTTACTCAATGCTGGAAGCCCGTGCTTCCGTGCTTACGTTTCCTGACTTAATGAAATACAGTAAAGTAGTACCAATTTTCAAATCAGGCTGTAAGAGTGATCCCTCTAATTATAGACCTATATACGGATATAGGTCTATAATTAGAGGGATCACACATTAAGTCAGGAAACGTGCCGCAGTCCAAACATTTATTGAATATGCATGTTAGGACAGGAGCAGTTGAGTCAATAATATCTCCAAGAACCCTAACGGATATCCCCCATAAGTCTTCAGTAATTTTTATATTGAGACTTTTGAACGCGTTTTTAATTATATCAATATATATTGGTTTAAATTTAAAGGTTGGTATGTCTTTAGTAAAGTTTTCTTTAAGAAAAGCTTCAGCTAATTTAGATGAGGAGGGAAGAGACTTCGTAACCTCTAACGGAATGTTGGTAAAGAAATTTTCTAATGTCTCAGCGACTTCTTCCTTATCAGAAATGGTTTGAATAGTTATTTTCAAAGACAACTCATTCTGATCGCGTTGTTGTCTCTTTCCAGTTTCGCTATTAATTACTTGCCACACAGTTTTTATTTTATTATTAGAAACTCCAATTTTGTTACTTATGATTTGAAATTTTGCTTGAGCGCAGACTCTTTTGAATATTTTGGAATAGTTTCTAACGTAAGTGTGAAAAACTTGATCGGAAGCCAAAAATTTTTCGTAATATAAATTATAAAAGATATCTCGGCTTTTTCTTATGCCTGTTAAGTTAACAATGTCTGTTAAGTTAGAAGAGCTTGAATCTATACAAATATGATCGAAAGGGAGTGACAAGGTTCCTAATAGTAATTTAGGCTAATGGAACAGTAAGTTTATCCAGTATAGCCTTTACTGACGTGAAAATTTAACTTTGACGTCGACTGGATTTGAAAAACACGCAACTAAAATGTTGCGGAGGTATAAAAGTACAGTCACCGTTTATTATAGGTAAACAGGATAATTTATTATTTAATTCAAAGTTTCCTTGTATTGTAAAAACAAGGCAATAGTTATGACATTTCGAGTTCCTTTATTTTATTCTTACAGTCATTCATCGTCGTCGATAGACTATGCAGTTCACAGCTGCACAATCTCTTCAATTGCAAATCTATAGTTATTGCGTTAGCATGGTAGGAGCGGTCAATGACCCACATTTTTTTAAATTAAAGAAACCAAACATTATAAACGCGAAAGTTACTTTCTGTCTGTTTCTTACTTATTTACTCCTATACCAAGTTTGATGATTAACGCCATCACTGCCAGATACTTACTCAAGTACATAGACTAACTTTTGGTTTCTATTTCGGCACTCATCCTTATCATCATTTTTAGGGTTCCGTACCCAAAGGGTAAAAACGGGACCCTATTACTAAGACTTCGCGATCCGTCTGTCTGTCTGTCTCTCTGTCTCTCTGTCTGTCTGTCCGTCTGTCACCAGGCTATATCTCATGAACCGTGATAGCTAGACAGTTGAAATTTTCACAGATGATGTATTTCTGTTGCCGCTATAACAACAAATACTGAAAACAGTATAAAGTAAATATTAAAGGGGGGCTCCCATACAATAAACGTGATATTTTTGCCGTTTTTTGCTCGATATTTATAACGGCAACAGGTAGACGCTTGAAATATTCAAAGAATGTTTAGTTGTATATTTACTTCAAAAAATAATAATTAATAAATTAAAATAAAATAAATTAAGGGGGGCTCCCATACAACAAACGTGATTTTTATACAGTGTTTTGCGATAATGGTACGGAACCCTTCGTGTGCGAGTCCGACTCGCACTTGGCCGGTTTTTACTAATACTTTTCTTACAAATATATTACCCCGCTCCTACCTCTAAAAAAGAAGTGAGGAAATTTTTAGGCACATGTAGTTGGTTTCGTCGCTTCATACCTAACTTCAGTTCTATCGCTTCACCCCTTTGTAAACTAACTTCGCAGAATGAAACTTTGCAGACCCTCTAGAATTTTTAAGGTGAAATTGGTTGTGAATATAAAAATGAGCTATAAGGATATAACCCGTGTCAGCAATGTCACATGTCATGTTTATAGATAACAATACGAGACACTACACTACACTACACTACGTACATAGTAATGTCCTTGTATGTGAGTCATCACTGACTCAGTATTTAATGATCTATACCTTGACCGACACGCGACTCGCTTTGCATATTATGACTTACCATTAAAAGCATGGTGGAATCTTACTATTAAAAAACCGGCCAAGTGCGAGTCGGACTCGCACACGAAGGGCTCCGTACCATTATCGCAAAACACTGCATAAAAATCACGTTTGTTGTATGGGAGCCCCCCTTAATTTATTTTATTTTAATTTATTATTTATTATTTTTTGAAGTAAATATACAACTAAACATTCTGTGAATATTTCAAGCGTCTACCTGTTGCCGTTATTAATATCGAGCAAAAAACGGCAAAAATATCACGTTTGTTGTATGGGAGCCCCCCTTAAATATTTATTTTATACTGTTTTTAGTATTTGTTGTTATAGCGGCAATAGAAATACATCATCTCTGAAAATTTCAACTGTCTAGCTATCACGGTTCATGAGATACAGCCTGGAGACAGACGGACAGACAGACAGACAGACGGATCGCGAAGTCTTAGTAATAGGGTCCCGTTTTTACCCTTTGGGTACGGAACCCTAAAAATTGCAAAACTTTCTTCTCGTACATATTGGCGTGTCAACCGTCGCCAATGCTGATACAATGACACTAATCTAGAGCCTCTGGGTTCGCTTGCCTGGCCTGGTAAAGAATTATTGGATTTTTCACCTGATTTTTTTCAGAAGCAGCCCGCAGTCTGGCTTCGTACCCGGATAAAGGCAATAGGCTCGCTTTTATTACAGAAGAATGCCGTGTGGTTTCTTTTACCCACACGGCACGGCATCCCAGGACATATTATCAGACTCCTAAATCTGATAGTACGCCCTGGAATGAAATATAGAACAGTCATGAGAATTTCCGCACAGGAAAATGAGAAGACCTTGAACATTCTATATGATGAACGTGTGCGCAAGTGATGTATTTGTGTCAAACATCTGTGTAAGTAAGACAAGTTTATTAACTAAGTAAAACCGTGTTATAAGGCTGTGCTAAGTCTGGGGTGCTTCAACAAAATTAATGTTACGCTGTACTACCCTTTTTTCCCTTTCCCGCACAGAGCCACAGATGTGAGCGAGTCAGTCACACCCCACCTACATATTCCGAGACAGCCTGAAAGCCAACAGATCAACCTATGGCTCCTGCGCGTGTCTTCAAAAGGTGTCGTCGGCAAGAACTCTTCTTGCTTCATTGCTGTTGCTAGATCGAACAAGACAAGGACACAAATTATTTATTTCAACTAACTATTTCAAGCGGCACTTTTGAAAGTCAAAAAAAAAAAAATTAAGATAGTCATAATTGATTCTACCGTCCATTCGGAAATGTAGCTTGTTATGGTGAAGAATAGACAAGAAACTCCATAATTACTCTTTAAAAAAAAAAGTGTTTTGGAACATTTACATAAATTCATATACGTGAGGACGATGCACCCAGCACTACTATACTACGTATAGGTATAAAGTATTACAAGCACTAACAGGTAAATTCCATCACTTACAAAATAGGAACATGGTTCTCACATACTTACAAATATTGCAAACTTAGGTAAATTACCTAATTCAACAACAATGGAACAGTGTGCGAGTCAATTTAAACAAAAATAGTAGAAATAAAGCTTTACTATAATTATGAATATAATAGAAATTAACCAGTTTGATTTTGTCTACCCTAAAAATTGCCCTATGGAGCAGGATCAGCATGTTTCATCATCTAATTTGTAATAAGCTTGTTTACAAAGTGTGCTTTTAACAATAGTTTTAAATTTTCTTTCATTTAGTTTTAATATCTCACAAGGTAAATTATATAACAAATATAAGTTAACACAGTACCCCATGAAAGATGTGTGTACTGAACGATGTTCTAGCAGAACGAACGGCAGCGGCGACGAGTAGAAAGCACAACCACAGATTACTGAATAGTTACTACGTAAGCACAAGCACAACTCCGCGCTCAATTCGAGTGAGCGCGTGTAATTCGGGAGGCAGTGAGATCGTAAGTTCCTGTGTCTCTTTTCTTCACATCAATTTATCGCCAGCGGTCTTCTCACGAACATCTGAACCCAGATACTACACCAGGTACCAGGTACAATTCTAAGCGAATCACCATTCATTTTGATCCAAAATCGTTTTGTCATTCCTCTCGATCAAACCACGGTTATCGCATAGCTTGCACTAAAGTACCTAAAGCGCACACACTTATTTCCTCACCACTGATCTCAAAACGGTGAAGAGAGTTAGGCAGAATTATTGCTAGTTGCTAACTATATCAGTCAGTGGAACAGTTTTCTCAGCCGTGATCTGTTGTGGAGCCTAAACCCTGTTCTCACGGAGAAACAATTGAACAACGATCACGACTCCCATTCTACTTGTAAATAGATTTACTCTTCACATAGAACGAAGTATCTGTACAGGCTGTAAGGAAAATATGTCATCATATTTCACAAACTGTATTTGGCCATGTCTTTGTACAAATTTCTCCGAGGAAGTCACAGACAATAACAAAAAAACAAAAAATTGCAGAAATTTGTTCATTAAATGGGTAGATACAGTTTTTAAAACTATAATCACACCTTTTCGTTACACCCTGTATACAATATGGAGTTGTGAATAAAGCCTCACTTCCAGTATTGTTTCAGCTGTTGTGGTACTTCTAGTGTGTGATGATGGATCGGCATTGAAAGACGACTGTCTTGTACCAGTCCGAAGACAGACACGACAGTAAAAGTCAGTCGGTTTTGTTCGGTATTTGGATATTATCTGTGATCTCTCTCGCTGTTTAGTTATTCTGTCTGTGTTACAAGTTCCATTTTCAAATGGAAAAGTGAAGAGTGTGCGTGATGGTGAAGTGACTGTAAATTAACCAAAAACGATGAAGAAGGATTTTTTTGGTGGGGATCAAGTATTTAAGAAGATAGGTGGGTAAGATGTCCTAAAGCTTCGTTCACTCAGCGATGCCTAAATAATTAAACTCACATCAATTATACTTCATAAAAGATAGCTTGATCTCTGCGACAGCTGTCAGTATCAATACAGTAACAATAGCGCTTGACAGGCTAACAATAAAGTATACGTCAGTTTGACATATGTCGCAGAGGTCAATCTATCTTTTATGAAGTATAGTAAATAGATACTTTCTATCCTGCATTGGAACAGTGACATTTCTGCCAGAACGTTGGAGGACAGGGCAATCCAGCCATCCCACTATCATTGCCAGAAGCTATCACAAGTGTCATATATGTCAACGATAGCGATGATGTGACATTTTGATAGCATTTGACATTCCCATACAATTTTTTTGACATTTTTTCAATCGCTTTCGCCACGCTTTTATTTCTTTTTGTTTGTTGATAGAATGTCACTTGGCTAGGGACTCAGGACGGTTTTGGAACTGTCCCGTACGGCCGTACACTGCGCACCATGAAAGTAGTGCGCTTGCGCATAATCGCATGCAAACTACATCTGTACCTCTGCGCACACCGATAATCTTAGATAAAGTAGGTATAGATTAAGCCTTAAAATGACCTTGATTGATAGAGCGAGATGGCTAATTGGCAGCTCCATGTAAATGATAAGGACAAAAGATTATTTTTTGTCTTTGTCACCGTAGCCGGTTTCTGTCGTTTGTCAAACTCTAATGCAATGGCAGGTTTGACAAACAAACTCGGTTTTGTTTGATTTTCTATGATTTCGTAGTATTATGTGTTAATTGAGACAAGGAATTTGGGTTATTTATAGATAATAAGTGTCAGTGCGATGGTGGGTTGGAGTGTTCTTGTTCTTGTTGTAACACCAGAACTAACTATTGCTGTCTCATGTGCGGCCACACCAGTGCTTAATCTATACCTACTTTATCTAAGCCAATAATAGTAGAAGTTAATTTATTGTTCCAGCATTCCTACGTGCAAGTGCTCTAAAAAAATCTCAAAGCTTACCTAATCTTCAATGACACCAATAATACTGCTGACCGTCAAAAATACTACTACTGTAATACGATATATATAATGTACATGAATCACGATGAATGAGTCACGTGTACCTACTCACAAATTAACGATCGGCGCGAGCGCCACGCGACGCACGGTGGCGCGGGCGCACTATTTGCATTCAATTGCTTCTCGAACGTAGATCTTGATAACTGGATAAGCTAGCTGACGGCAATTCCGCTCATACACTTCTTCTTCGGCCTTCGTGCGAGTTTTTGCACTTTTTGGATCGAGTTAACGTACATGACAATTTGTATGAAACAGATAAAATGCCATTCTATTAGTGATAGCGATGGTCGAAATGGTGCTTATTACAAGTTTTTAGGGTTCCGTACCCAACGTCGTAGTACGTCTGTCTGTCCGTCTGTCTGTCTGTCTGTCTGTCTATCCGTCTGTCACGAGGCTGTATCTCATGAACCGTGATAGCTAGATAGTTGAAATTTTCACAGATTATGTATTTCTGTTGCCGCTATAACAACAAATGCTAAAAATAGAATAAAATAAATATTTAAGTGGGGCTCCCATACAACAAACGTGATTTTTTTGCCGTTTTTTTGCGATAATGGTACGGAACCCTTCGTGCGCGAGTCCGACTCGCACTTGGCCGGTTTTTATTTATTATTTTGTGATGTATGTATCGGGTCAAATCTTGGAACTGAATTTTAAAGTTGTTATCTTGAACCGATTAAGATGTAATTTTGCATACACATTTGGTTTGGATTACAATGCACGATTAACTAAGCTAAAAATCTTATTTATAAAAGTTTTTTTTATTGGAAAAATATATTTTCTTTTCGGGGATCCGCTGGTTGCGAGACGCACGGGACCGGTCAATGTGGCGACGCTTGGGGGAGGCCTATGTCCAGCAGTGGACGTCTTTCGGCTGATATGATGATGATGATTTTCTTTTCAGATATCGCTGCATATGCTGAGATAGAGTCTTTTTGGTCTCGCACGGGTTTTGTCTCGTGTGCGGGTCACAATGTTTTTAGGGTTCCGTACCCAAAGGATAAAAACGGGACACTATTACTAAGACTCCATGATCCGTCTGTCTGTCTGTCTGTCCGTCTGTCACCAGGCTGTATCTCATGAACCGTGATTGCTAGACTGTTGAAATTTTCACAGATTTTTTTTGTTTCTGATTATTTCTGTTGCCGCTATAATAACAAATACTAAAAACAGAATAAAATAAATATTTAAGTGAGGCTCCCATGTGAATTTTTGCCGTTTTATGCGATAGTGGTACGGAACCCTTCATGCGCGAGTCCGTCTCGCACTTGGCCAGTTCTTTTTTCTTTCTAAATGTAACGAATTGGTCACGTGACATTAAGATAGCGCTTGACATTCCTATTCATTTTCGACATTTTTCCAATCGCTAGTGCGATGCTTTCGTTGGTACAATCCCACTTGTCTAGAGCTTCAGTGATTGTTTTTAGGGTTCCGTACCCAAAGGGTAAAAACGGGACCCTATTACTAAGACTCCGCGATCCGTCTGTCTGTCTGTCACCAGGCTGTATCTCATGAACCGTGATAGCAAGACAGTTGAAATTTTCACAGATGATGTATTTCTGTTGCCGCTATAACAACAAATACTAAAAACAGAATAAAATAAATATTTATGTGGGGCTCCCATACAAAAAACGTGACTTTTTTGCGACTCGCACTTGGCTTTATACTTACCTAGGTTAGGTTAGGCTAGGTTATATTTACCTACCCTATCGCGTTATCGTAAATATCTCTATTTGTATTGTCCTTTCGGCACGGTCAGCGCAATTTGTATTTGCAGTTCTTCACTATGTTTTACTCCATGTTTGTTGCTGTTGTGTTGTCTGTGTCGAATAAATATATTTCTAGTCTATTCTATTTTATTGCTGAGTAAGCGCCGCGCCGTCTGAAAACACTAAAGTGAAATACAATTGTTTCATACGATTTGATATAAGCAAACGTTTCCGCGCGATCGAATAAATATAAAACTCGCACTAGGCGCTCTAATTGTATTTATTGTATTAGTTTTGAAATTGTTCCTAAGCGGATTAATATTATTGAGTTTAGGATACTATGTTGCGTGTGTTCTGGTGGTCAAATGAAATAACAATTCACGATAAAATAAAACCGTACTATATTGTTCTCACATCAAACTTACAACAAATACTAATTAATTTTTACTCTAAACTTTTCTACAACCTAACTTATCAGTATGAGTGCATACGAACGACTGGCAAGTGGCGTCCTATGCCGGCGTCTTAAGTAATGTAGCGCCTGCGTTAATGTAAATAAACAATCTTATCACTTCAGCAGGGGCGCTACATTGAGCAAAGGAACTATTAACAAGTCATCTTTGAAAGAAAAAAAAAACAAAGAAAAAGTATCATTAATATTGCAAAAATTCACACACAGCATGATTTTGGAACAAACAAAGAAAACAATAATAAAAATCAAAATGGAGACAAATGTGTGATGAATGTGTGTTTGCGGCAATATTTTCATCAGGCGTTCCCGGGTCTGAACAAGTTGTAAAATGATAATAAAATAATGATAATAATGATGATGATTAATGTAATCACATCACATCATCAGCCTATTAATGTTCCCACTGCTGGGACACAGGCCTCCTCTCTGTGAGAGGGAATGGGCCGTAATCCACCACGCGAGCCCAGTGCGGATTGGTGGATGTCACATGTCTTCGAATTTTTGGTTCTAGGACATGCCGGTTTCCTCACGGTGTTTCGGTGTTTCCGTTTTGAGAGCAGTGGTGATGAAATAATTTACACAAAGTAAAGCGCCTGCCTGGGCTCGAACCCACGACCTACAATTTGTCAGACGCGGCCGATACCACTGGGCCACCACTGCTTAATGTAATGCCTGTCTAGTAATAAAAAAATGTGTTGAATTGTTCCTTAAGGTCTCTAGATTGCATAGGGAATAATATAATTTTATCTTGTCCATTCCAAACCCAAATATCCACTTGAGGCTCTAGATAAAATGTAATCCTATCAGCGATGCCAATGATCGAAATGTCAGGGGTTGATCACGCGCACCATTTGGCGCAGGCGAGGGTAGTATTTGCTACGGTTTCCACAAAAGTGACCCCATATTCAAAATGTATTTATTTACGTTACCTACGCGTTGGTGTTTAGGTCGCAGAATCCATGGCTTGTTTACCAAATTGCAAGTGAACCGGTCCTGTATATTTAGAGCAAATTGGCTGTTCAAGCAGAACACACGAATAACACACATAGGATCCTATATTATAATGTTCTGTTTTTATAATTCGGATGTACGGAACCCAATTTTTAAGCTATTGCATAGCTTCTATCGCGGGCCTTGAGCGCGGGGACCGAATCCAGAAATTCCGTAACGAAAAAAAACCTCACGCTCCCCACTCCGACGGGCAAGGAGGTGTGGCTTGAAGGCCGTGCATCGTCTAACGTCGTTTCAGTTCGGCAGTCTTCGACACGGCGTTGTGTGCGATAAGACGTATTGTACGACTCTACGAAACTAAATATAAATATATATGTATAATAATAATCATAAACTCCTGACAAGTCTCGCCGGAAGATTGCATCAATGGGTGAGCTTCAGTCATTAATCGCGCTATTTTCCACTGCAGCCAGTGCTGGTTCATCCAACGATCCTGGGCCTGCTGCCGCTGCCACTTTGCCTAAAACCGCTACGCCTAGAGCGAAGATTATGAGGAAGACCCGTCGCTGAGTCTACGGTTTCATTTGTTTGATCCCCGTACATATTTTAATTCGGCCACTTAGTAATGACGTAACAAGTCATGTCGGTACACTTTTGGACTTGTTTTTTCTTCTATTATTCTAACCTTACAATCTTTGCTGTAACATCTATTTTAGTTATTTTTTACTCTGAATGTCTGCCGGTAGTTGTTTTATTTTTATTTGTTTACCTTTATATTTTACTTGACAGTTGACAATCTTGACATGATGACATTTGACATCTGTCAATTTCATAATTTCTGTTTTACGTTTCGTTACACTGTGCGTTTATTTTAGTTTGTTGTGATGACTGATATTCTCGATTGCTTTTTTTTATCTTTAATATTTTGTAAATCTCTTCCAACAACAGCGTGCAGGTGGTTTTATTAGTTGAGTTTCACATTTTCAACAATGGCAGTTAGAGACCGAGCTAAAAGGAGGTTAAAGCGCCGTCCTTCCGAGCACAACCTGAGTTCGTGTAGAGAGATGCGTAATCGCTGTAGTCGTATGTGTAGAGATGCAAAGAGACGCTACTTCCAATAACACTACTACATAATTCTCTTGACAACCGGAACTCCTCTGAAGTCTGGAAGTTTTTGAAAACTGTCGGCATTGGTAAGTCTCCTGCCGCTTCTAGCAAAGGCATTGACGTGTGTGCTCTAAACAAACATTTTTCACTTTCACCCGTGACGTTGGATCCACACGTCAAATTATCGACATTAAATAAACTTTCCGTTTTGCCAGTGCCGCGGTGTTCGTCTTTCGATTTCAGTCCTGTGAGTGAAAGTGATGTCAAAAAATCTATTTGTGCTATCTCCTCCTCCGCTGTTGGGAATGACGGGCTTTGCTCAAGAATGATTTCTCCTATCCTCTCCACATTACTTCCCGTTTTGACCCACATTTTTAACTTCTCCTTGTTTTCTTGCACTGTTCCCGATGCTTGGAAGCTAGCCCATATTATTCCACTACCCAAAATCCCTAACCCGGTCACACTGACCGATTTCAGACCCATTTCCATACTTCCTTATCTTTCCAAAGTTCTTGAGCACATTATCCATCAGCAATTGTCTCTGTTTCTCTCTAATAATGATCTTCTTAGTCCTTTTCAATCTGGTTTCCGGCCCGGTCACAGCACTGTTACAGCTCTTTTAAAGGTTACTGACGATATCCGCCGTGCTATGGACCACAAATCTCTTACTTTACTTGTACTTCTCGATTTCAGCAGCGCTTTCAGCTCTGTTGACTTCGATATCCTTCTTGGGATCCTTAAATCTTTCAATTTCTCCTCTTCCACTATTGATTGGTTCAACTCCTATCTTGGAGGCCGCTCGCAGCGGGTACACCTCGACGAGAGTTCTTCGGATTGGTGCTCTCTTACTGCGGGTGTGCCACAGGGTGGCGTTCTCTCTCCTCTTCTCTTTTCTATTTTTATTAACTCTGTCACTAGAGTAATCTCGTGTAACTTCCATCTCTATGCTGACGACTTGCAGCTTTACCATCATTTTCCTATTCAAGATGCAGAAGCCGCAGTGACCGCCATTAACAGTGACCTGGAATTAATTGGGGAGTGGTCACGGTCCTTTGGGCTGCAAATCAACCCTAAGAAGTCTCAGGCCATGGTTATCGGCGGTAGGCATATGCGAAACAGGCTGGATGTTGCGGTGCTGTCTTCTCTCAGTTTGAATGGAGTTCAAATTGAATACGCTAGGACAGCTAAAAACTTGGGGGTGATCATGGACTCTTATTTATCATGGACTGCCCACGTCGCTGAAGTCAGTCGCAAGGTGCACTACACTTTCCACTCGCTGAAGTGCCTCCAGAGCTTTTTGCCCTTGAACACCAAAATTTCCCTTGCCCAAACTCTTATTCAGCCCATCATTGACTACGCCGACGCCTGTTATTTGGATGCCACCGAGGAGCTTTTAAATAAACTTGAGCGTTTGCAAAATATATGTATTCGTTTTGTTTTCAATCTCAAAAAGTATGACCATGTTTCAGGCTTTCGCAAAATGCTCAAGTGGCTCCCTATTCGACTTCGCAGGAACTCTCGGATTTTGTGTTTGCTATTTAAAGTCCTTCACAACCCTAAAATGCCTTCTTACCTCCGCGAACGCTTCTCCTACTCCCGTCCTTCCGATGCACTTTGCAGGTCGCATCTTAAGCATCTCCTTGAAATACCTTCCCACACTACCGACTTTTACTCCTACTCCTTTACTGTGCACGCGGTGCGGTTGTGGAACTCGTTACCGCCTGATATTAGGGACTGCCAAACTCTTGCAGTTTTTAAAAAGAGAGTGAAAGAGCATTATCTTTCCATTCCGTCTTAGTTGCATATTAATATGTATTATTATTTAAGTATTTATGATATTAGTTAGTATTTATTATTGTAATATTTAATTTAATAATATGCATGTATATAAGAGTATATATTAATTATCTATACAGTATTCTTCTTTATTGTGAATTGTTTAATATATTTTTCTTTTTATCGTTCTACACACGGTGTCTACATATCTTTTTTTTGCAACTCTCCTCTCGCAGGTATGCTGGAAGAGATTTCGTTAGAAATAAGCATACCTTTGTACCTATTTTCTGTTCCTTATTCTTGTCTATTTATTATGTGTGTGTACATTAATGGTTAAATAAAATAAATAATATAAATAATAACAATATTATTATTATAAATAATTATTATTAATAATTATTAATATTAATAATAACTCCATCATGTCTGCTTCTCAGAATGGATGTAAGAATGGGTCCCGCGGTACTAAGGAGCTGCTCCTCATAGACATTGCTATTAGCCAACAGGTTCGCCGTTCCCGCAAGGATCTGGCGACATGTTGGATAGATTACAAGAAGGCCTATGACTCGGTGCCACATACATGGCTCATGAGGGTGCTGGAGTTGTATAAAATTGATGCAACACTGCGCGCCTTCCTGATGTCATGTATGGGGCAGTGGAGGACGGTCCTTCACTATCCAGGATGTCGGCAGATTCAGGAAAACAGCGAACCTATGAGCGCGGAATATTTCAGGGCGACAGCCTGAGTCCTCTGTGGTTTTGTTTAGCCCTGAACCCTCTCAGTACACTGCTGGAGGGTTCGGGCCTGGGCTATCGGTTGAGAAGAGGTGGTCAGGTTATATCACACCTCCTTTACATGGATGATCTGAAGCTCTTTGCCCCCAACAACTTTCAACTGATGAAGCTACTGAAGGTGACAGAAACCTTCAGTGACGCCATCAGGATGGAATTTGGTGTGGACAAATGTGCAGTCATGCATGTAAAGCGAGGGGAGATTATGGAATCCGTGGGAATACAACTCTCGGATTCCATACACCTTCGATCCCTTTCCTCAACCGAAACTTACAAGTATTTGGGTATGTCGGAAGCATTAGGCATCAATGCTAGTGACGTGAAACAGTCGTTGAGGGAACGCTTCTTTGGCCGCCTGAATAAAGTACTAAATAGTCTTTTATCAGGCGGAAACAAGGTGCGCGCCTTCAACGGCTCGGTCATGCCGGTCTTGATGTATTCTTTCGGCATACTCAAATGGACTCAGACAGAACTTGACGCCCTGGATAGGAGAGTCCGCACGCTGCTTACCGCAAATCGTATGCATCACCCACGGTCATCGGTCATGAGACTGTATATCCCGCGGAAGTGTGGGGGTCGAGGCTTTTTAAATGCTAAGACCCTGCACAACCGCGAGGTATGCAGTCTTAGGGAATACTTCCAGGCCGCTGACGTGGGTATGCATCGAGATGTGGTAGCGGTGGACAAGGGCCTAACCCCGCTCTCCTTGGCTAACGAGAACTGGCGCAAACCTATAGTATTAGATACTAATGACCGCAGGGAGGTATGGCAGAGCAAGGAGCTTCACGGACGCTTCTACCGGGTCCTACATGGGTCCGATGTAGATCTTTTAGCGTCCGTGGCCTGGCTGCGATTTGGTGACCTTTTCGGGGAAACCGAAGGTTTTGTCTTTGCGATTATGGACGAAGTTATGATGACGAACAACTACCGGAAATACATTGTGAAGGATGGCACAGTTGACATCTGTCGGGCATGTCACCGGCCGGGTGAATCTATCCGTCACATTATCTCCGGTTGTTCTAGTCTGGCTAACGGAGACTATTTGCATAGACACAACCTTGTAGCCAGGATTATCCATCAGCAACTTGCTCTTAAATACAATCTTGTGGAATCGGAAGTGCCTTACTATAAGTATGTGCCCGACCCAGTTCTCGAAAATGGCAATGTCACGTTGTATTGGGATCGGTCTATCATCACTGACAGGACTATTGTTGCCAATAAACCTGACAAAGTGGTGATAGACCGACCAGAGCGTCGCGCAATGATTGTTGATATAGCGGTCCCCCATGACGAGAACCTCGTGAAGGCTGTCCAGCAGTACTGCTTTCTGGATCAGGCCCTTGACCCAGCCGCCTAACGAGAGCCTCCTAAGGTGTTGGTCGAGGCTCGTGGCTATTAAGCCATTGGCCGACACGACTATCGGTACAATGATCGCTGTGTCCACATCCCACATGTCGACAACCTCGCGAGCCAAGTCAAGATACTTGATTTGCTTATCTTTCTCGGCTTTCACGAGGTTCCCGTCACTGGACGGGGACGGTAATGTCAACAATCATTGTACGCCTCTCGATTCGGTCCACCACCACAATATCAGGCTTATTGGCTACAATAGTCCTGTCAGTGATGATGGACCGATCCCAGTACAATGTGATAAAGCCATTTTCGAGAACTATAATTGCATAAGTTGATACAAAATGCTATGCAATAGCTTTACCGCGGCAGTCCCCGAGTGCCACACGTTTGCCACGTTTTTGTAAACACTACTACATACTACTACTGCTCAATATTTTGAGAAGAAACACCTAAACAGACTCAGAGGTCAAAGTCTTCTTTAAAGTCCATAAAATCCGTGATTGATCAAAGACATAAGAAGTAAGCAAGATTATGTCTGAAGTGTTCTGTTAAGGAACAAACCTCACATATTTGAGGGCTCAAACAGTAGGCACAAGGAAAATTAACATAAAATAATAAGCCTAAAAGACATCACTGAACAGTATGACAATTTTTAATAGGTATATTTTTGATACATTGAGTTAATAAACCTTAAACCACGACATAACTCTTTCGATTACCGTATTGTATCCATTATACGCGTGCTTTACTGATATTAAGGTAAATAGCACCCAGTATTCAACATGACAAAAAGCAGCCACACCTACGTCCTACCACTTCCAGTAATCAAACATCCTTATATCTAATGACCACAGACTGACTCACGGTATCACCGCACGTGACCAGTATGACTACAAAACATGTAACAATTACAGCAGCTGCCGCGTGCCTGTGAGTACTCTGTGACAAGACAGGTGTATTAAAGAGAAACTCATCGACAATGCCTTGGAATGTTGGAGTAAAAGCTTTATTGTATGGCATGCTAGTATGGGTGCTATATGCTATGTATATTAACTATTTTTAATCGAAAAGGAGGAGAATATAGAACCTCCTATGTTCGACTTCATGTTTGTTATTTTTTTTTGTATGTTCACCGATATCTCCGTCAATTGTGGACTGATTTTGAAAATTATTTTTCTGTTTTATAGAGTACTAGCTGACCCGGCAAACTTTGTTTTGCCATAAAAACACCAAACATTCATCTACCCTAACTACCTACCCTACCCTACCCTACCTACCCTACTCTACCCTACCCTACCTACCCTACCCTACCTACCCTACCCTAACTACCTACCCTACCCTACCTACCCTACCTACCCTACCCTACCCTACCCTACCCTACCCTACCCTACCCTACCTACCCTACCCTACCCCCCATTGTAAATCTAAACCATTCTCGAATCTCCACGAACACACACAAAAAATTTCATCAAAATCGGTCCAGTCGTTTAGGAGGAGTTCAGTCACATACACACGCACACAAGAAATATATATATTAAGATGTTCCGAATATCTGATGAAGAACTTCGGAGATATACAACAGAACTCTTCAATAAATAACGGAAAATATCTAAGGATTGTTGCAATCGCATGTCTGTTTATTGTTTATACCATTTCATAACATAACATCACGCCAGTGGGATCTAATGGGGTACGCAAATCTGACAGTTCGCCTTGGTATGTTGGTATGTACTAAGGTTCATGATATTTGGGTAATCTATTCTGGCATTATAGGACCTTACTAAACAACTTGCCTATTCGGTAGGTACAAAAAAAAAAAAAAAAAGTTAGGTAGGTGTCTTTGGTAAGTACCAATTTATCGCGTTATGGACACCGACTTCCAAAAATCAAGTTAGCTATTGTAGTTTTTAGGGTTCCAAAGTCAATAAGGAACCCTTATAGTTTCGGTCTCCGTCCGTCCGTCTGTCCTTCCGCAGCTTAGCTCAGAGAATCTTAGTACTAGAAAGCTATAATTTGGCATGGATATACATAACAATAATTCCGACAAAGTGGGGGAAAATAAAATCATGTTTTTTAAATATATATGTGATATAATATGTGGGCCCGTATTTAGACGTTATGTGCCGCTGAAACCGTTTTAATGTTCATGTAACAACAACAAAACCCTCTTCTTAGTCCGCAACCACACACCAGTAGACCAAAGCCAGGATTAGAACAAAGGATATTTTTATTACAAGATTTATATTAACTTGTTTTCTTATGTGTGTCCGGCAATTAGTAATTAATTTTTCAAGCACTTCCTGACATCCGATTCACCTGAAACTTGGCGTACTTCTGTAACTTTGTTAACATTAATATAAAATGGTACTATTTAGATGGCCTCAAACTAGAACTGGCAGTTGGCCATAGCAACTCCTCTCCTCCTCCGAAGCCAGTAGTATTTTTCTGCAAAAAGTATTTTTTATTATTTGTATATCTCATAATCCACTTAACATTTTCCCAACTTTTCTGGAGACAGCTTTCAGTGTAACCTGATTCAGCTGAGTACCAGTATTTTACATGGATCGATTGTTTAAATGAACCTCCACAACCCAGTAACTGGAAAACACGATACCTCTGATAACTGGGGTCAGATTTTATGGGTTTGGACTGCCGTTATGTCTGTCGAAGATCTTTATATGACAGCCATGGCACGTAGGAGTCTTGGTATTGAATATAAATATATGGTCACTCATCCACGGTCCAACCTCGGCAAGCGTTGCTTAACCTTGAACATCGATGTGTGCGGCTGTTATTACTTACCCACGTTTTGCATCTCTCATACCTAACTACAAGTATATCATAAACGATATTTATTTTGTAAATTGCTTAAAAATAATACCTTTTACCGGCTACTTAGTGAAAGGGTCAAGAACGCCCCTTACCGCGATACATATGTTTGATCATGTTAGCGACACTGCCTTTAAATTTTTTTCGTATCGTTTGAAATATTAGAATACATTGGTAGACAGGTGTTAACGAATTTTTTTTTTATATCTGTTATTTTATGTCATGTCATTTGAAGATCTTTGACAGTCGTTCCGGGTAGTCAGAAGCCTCAGATCTGACACCAGTCTAGCCAAGGGGTATCGTGTTAACCAGTTACTGGGTTGTGGAGGTCAGATAGACAGTCGCTCCATGTAAAATACTGGTACTGAGCTGAATCCGGTTAGACTGGAAGCCGACCTTAACATAGTAGACTAAAGGCTAGGCAGATGACGTTATCTGGCGGTGACTATAATAATCAACTAGCTTTTTCCCGCGACATTGCTCCCGTAACGTAAGTCTGTAAGTAGCCTATAACAATCAACGATTGTATAACTTTCTATCTGTGTAAGAATTTTTGTAACCGAAACAGTCCTACCAAAGATATTTATCAAATGACTTCAAACAGGAGGAGATTCTCAATTCGATTGTATGTTTTTGTTTGTTACGCGATTACTCTGCCAATTATGAACAGATTTTGAAGTTTTTTTTTTACAACCTTTTAATTAACTTGCAATGTATGTTTGTATGTATGTATGTAAGTGTATTCGGGGTCAAATCTTGCAACTGAATTTTAAAGCAGTTATCCTCCACCGATTAAGATGAAGTTTTACATACACGTTTAGTTTGGATGACAATGTATGGTTAGCTAAGTGATGTCATTCTAAATCCAATATGGCGGACGGCCCAAGATGGCGGGCTAGTTATTTTTTGTGCACTGCCTTGATATGGGTGTCAAATGAAAGGGTTTGCTGAGAAAAATACGAAACAAAGCTTGTTTAAAAAAAAGATTTTGTAATGAATAAATTATTTATTTCCATGCTGGTGCTTCTAATGTGGACCACATTTAAATTTAATCAAGATCTGACGAGTAGTGTTTAAGTTATCCTTACTAATGCGTATTTTTGTATGATAATATTAAGTACCAAAACTAAAAAGAGAAAAATAAAAACTATTCAACAAAAAAATTAAACCGACTTCCAAATGAAAACACTGCAAAGCGAATAATAACTTTCTTTTCAGAAGTCGGTGTCAAAAACGAAAACAAATAGATACCAAAGACACCGACTCCCATTTCATAGGTACGAAAAGAAAGTTATTTTTCGCTTTGTAATGTTTTGTTTTGGAAGTCGTTTTTATTTTAATAATTAGTTTTAAAGATACAATTTTACTTCTTTAAAATATTAGCTAAGATACTTAGTGTTTTCAGCAATTATTCGGGGCTGCATGGGGCTTCATAACACGTTTATATATAAGGGACTAAAGCAGATCGGGTAAGGAATACAAAACATATATATACAATTTATGATATTAATATTTTATTCCGAATATCATCAGGTACAAAAGCAATTTATGTAATTACTAGCTTCTGCCAGCGGCTTCACCCGCGTAAATGTCGAAAATTGTCCCGAGGGAACATATTCCCGGGATAAAAAGTATCCTATGTGCTATTCCTGACTATAATCTATCTCTGTGCCAAATTTCATCCAGATCCGTTCAGTAGTTTTTGCGTGAAAGAGTAACAAACATACATCCTCACAAACTTTCGCATTTATAATATTAGTAGGATAGTAGGATTATTGCTTTTACAATAAATTTACAGTAAATTCATTCATTATTCATTTATAGGTGCAATAATAGGAACATGCATTATTTATTACATCAACAAAATATTATTATTAAATTTAATAACTAAGTTAAACAATCCTGCCAGAATTGGTAATAACAACAAGTTCATAGAATTACCCCTACGCAAAGGCGTTAACAATACAAAAAACAAGTAGGTTCATTAATAAATTACATCACAAAAACACAACATTATAACAAATTTAAAAACAACAAGAGCAGATATTTCAATAGCCAGAGGCTCTAGACTAGTTACATTCTACCATCGAAAGCATATCGATAGCGATTGGTAAAATGTCAAAAAAGTATGGGCTTGCCAAGCGCTATCGAAATATCACGGCATCGATGCCTAATATTTTGGCATATAGCAGTCGCCATCGCATAATCTCGTAGAATGACAGGTCGTCTATTGCCTCAGATAACTTTTTACTGAGGACTGAAAATGGAAGTTTTACAGCATTTGTATACAGGCTGTAATGGAAAAGTGTGAAGATAATTTAAAAACAAATTTGATACAAATCCGACTACCGAGTTCCTTTTAATGCATATGCCGTTTATGTAACCCGGGCCGAATCGATTGACACCTTATTCATCAAATCGAATGAATAATTTAGGCGCTACGGAAGAGCATACGTAAATACAAACATACATACACAGACTGACAAAATCATAACCCTTCCTTTTAAAAACAGCTTCTGCTCATGTAAATGACCAACTTTTTCCAAGGAAGTCATAGACAATTCACTAAAAAATTGCACGGGAGATACATTTCTTCAGATAAAAGTTATCAAGCTATTAAAAAATCAGCTCTAAATTAAATTAGATGACATTAATAACAAATAGTTTAATATACTAAATTTAAAAAATGTAAGGGTGCGGTCCCATTGAGAGCTATCAACTAGTAATTTTGTACTTCAAGACGGGCTATACTCTGCAATTACAACTGACTAGAATTTTATTAGTTGACTAGTTTGGAAATAGAGTTAACAAGCTAATTGCTCACTACGGGACTGTGAACAAAGACTCCAGACAAGTGAAATTCTATCAACAAAATATCAAAAATGTATAGGAAGAAGATCACGTGACCTTTGGATATCGCCTGACAACAGGCGATATCCAAGGGTCACGTGATCTTCTTTATCCTTACATATTCAACCGTTGCCATCGTTGATAAAATAACACTATGTCTAGAGCGCCTTAAGGCGGATACAGATATTGCGAGGCATGTGCCTCGCAACCCACGCCTTTTGCTCGCAACGCACGCATTTTGCTTTGATTTGAGTTGTCCTAGCACATGCCTCACCACGAATATGAACGTCCACATATTGCGAAGCATGCGATGAGCGCCGTGCGCTGCGCATGCCTCGCAATGTCTGTATCCGCCTTTAAGTACTCGCTCCTTGAAGTATTTTGGAACAATGACATAGATAAGTGATGATGTAATGTCATGATCAGACAACGAGGGTATAGAGTCATGCAGAACGGGGTGGAAACTGCCGCAACCTCCATTGAAAAGAGATGATCCTGCCACCAGACGGGTATTGTGCTGGTGGCAACTGCCCAACGGTTGTGTACGTTTCAATCGCGCGGAGAACTTTGATTGCGCGATGTAAGATTTGTGTGACGTCAAGTCTTGACGTCTTGATTTGAGTCTTGATTTGTGTGGCGTTCTTGTTTATTTATTCATTGGGATAAAAATAATAATCGTAAAACTGTTTATAAAATCTGAAAAGATACAAAAAAAATGGTTAGCAATATTAAACAATATTACCTCCAACGAAATTTGGCAATTTCGTAATTACAGGATTGCGCAATATTTTTGTTTTCGATGGATACGTGGCGTAAGGTTGTGCTGGCCGCCATTTTTTGTATAATCATAAACTTATGTCTTAAGTTATATCTTACGTCTTAAGTTTAAGCGCCTCATCACTCACAAATAAAAATTATTCAATCGATAAGTGCCATAAAAATGCATTTGAATTTTACTATTTCAAATTTCGCACGTTATTTGATGAAAACGCTGCACGCAGTGGACGCAATATTGCTCTGTGGTCATGACGTTAGCTGGCTATGTAATCAAATGCACTGATAGGCCGATACGCCGATCAGTTGACAACTGACAGTTTTTAGTTTACACAGCCGTATGACGTAATACATGGCGGCTACTATTTCTACTACAATTTGTTTTAAAACAAATCGATCAGAATTGATTAAATTAAATTAGATTAAGTACATTTTGTTTTGTATATAAGATCAGGTAAATATTTTATATTAGAAGACTAGAGATACCCACTAAATGTCAAGCGCGAGATCATTTATTTTCTTTTTTTCTTTTAGAGCAGGTACAGTTGAGTTAATTAAATATGTCAGTATACACTTCGTGCTCTTTTTATGCAGCACACATTCTTGATTCCTGATCAAGATTTACCTATAATAAGTTAAAAGGTGCGAAATTGGTACTTACGGGATTTCTGTGGTGGTGGTAGTTGTAGTGGTGGTTGCCTTCGGTGGTATCCTCTTCCTAGCTCGTCGTATGGGCTTACCATTGGCATTACATAGGTATACAGCTGGATGAGGTGGCGCCGCGAATGAGAATCCTACGAAGCTGATCAACAGCAACAGAACGAAAAGTTTTGACCACATCTTGAAGAGAATTAAAGACAAATATGGGTGTACTATTAGGTGCCTCTGCCTAACTCTTTGGGCTTACAGGCGTGATGGTAGTCAAAGTCAACGGTACGGACAAACGCGGTACTTTCGTGCTTCGACTTGATTTGAAAAATGAATTAATGTTCTAAATGTGCCATTATATATATTACCTTTCTACCACATAATCGGTGTATTGAGTAATCGAATCACGTGTATGCGTAATATAATAAACCCAATTGCGTAAACGAAATATGATTTATTATGTATTTAGTCATCTTTATTGTTTGGACAGATTTATCCCATATTTAGTTACTTTCCTACTTAATGGGAAAATTATATTTTTATATTATCAGAATCAGAAATAATTTATTTGCAATGCATGTAGGTAAAAAACATAGTTTTGATGCTGTAAAAAAGAAAAACTATTGGACACATTCTACCGTATGGCATGGAATATTAAGCACTATAATAATCATAACTATTGCAAATCTATATTAATCAATAATTGTCAGGTAATCAGTTTTTAATGTCAATAATTCTTAAAAGTCAAATTCACCGGAAAAATTATAGTCCTAGTATACAAAATTAGAATATAACAAACTTAATAAATTGAAATATTATTGCGCAATGTCATAAGTGTTATCATTCAAAAACTCACTGACAGCGTAGTAGCATTTTTCAACTAGTACTTTCGTAATTTTATTTTTGAAAAAATTAGATGTATAATTTTTTTCAACTCACTTGCTCATAAAGTGGCTATAATTTCACTGCAATCTATACTAATAATATAAAGAGGAAAGATTTTTTTGTTTGTTTGTTTGTACCGAATAGGCTCCGAAACTACTGGACCGATTTAAAAATTCTTTCACCCATAGAAACGTTATTCCTGAGTAACATAGGCTATTTCTTAATCCCGAAAACGGGTCCAGTGGGGTGGCCCACGGGAGTGAAGCCGCGGGGAACAGCTAGTTAGGTATATATTGACACCTGTAATCAAACTGTGACTTTTCATTGCTATTATTCACAAGTGAGTAATAGAGTATTTTTTTATTTTTATTGGTTGAGTTGCTTTGTTCTTAAAAACAATCCACGAAAAGCCAAAAAAAAAGAAACCTCATTTTTTTAGTCTATGGCCGATCACCATTGCTAACTCCATTTATTAAAGCATTAGACAAAAGAGGCTCGCAGAAGCAGGAGTACGAAACCTTTTATTTTCAAGTCAAGTTCAAACAATTTAAATAAATAATGTAAGTATGTGTTTTTTTGTAAGTAACAATGTATGGCATACAGTAAAGCGTATTCTATCTATCTACTTTTCACGATGCTTGGATAGGTACATGAAATAAAAAAAATAGTAACAATTGGTTTATTAAAAACAACTTTATCACAATATGTCCGTATTATATTTTCAATATACCAAATAAATACGATACAAAACACCACTTAACAGTTTAGTCACTGCTACCATCAGTCATCACAAATTATAATAATTAATTGACATGGGTGGTAACAAAAGTCATAATTTTAACTATAATAATAAAGTGGCCCTAAGATAATTTTCCTCAAAAGTAATAATTTTGCTTTTTAGCCACTCCTGAATATCTTCCATTCGTGTGGCTGTAGTTGGCAGCTTCTCCAATTTCCTCGAATGATATGGCGCATTATCCATAACAATTACTGCACCACTCTCGACTTCTGATAATATTAATTAAAACTACTTTTCAAAATTGTGTGCATCCATTTCAGAATAGTCTCTCTCATAGTCTCCATCGCCCTTTTTGGCTTCAAATATTAATTTACCATCCATCAAAAACCCACCCGTTGATCCTGTGAAATGAAATAAAAGCAAATCAATAATTGTGTACCGGTGGGGTAGATTACTTGATCACTGGAAATAGATTTTAACCTTTAAGTAGCAACCGAAATTAACTGCATCATTACTGTCATTGAATAGGTTAATCTACAACCATAAACATCTTTCTCCGAGGGGAGGCATTAAGACTTAACCAGTTTTCAGTGACGGAGAACGGAGTGATCATTTTATTAATGATTTGGTAATGTCACATTACCAAATCATTAATAAAGTGCTCACTTGTTGATCAATTATTGATTTAAATGTATTTCTTTTGAAATTATCAAAAGAAATACAATTAAATCAAGTTTTACCAATATGGCCAATGATAAGCCGTCTTCCAATTTGTTCTTGATTAATTTGTATAAAGTGCTTCTTTAAAAATCAGGTAGAGACTCATCGCTATTAACGGCTTCCAGAATCTTGTCCAACGTTCATCATATCAGCCGAAAGACGTCCACTGCTGGACATAGGCCTCCCCCAAGCGTCGCCACATTGACCGGTCCCGTGCGTCTCGCAACCAGCGGATCCCCGCAACCTTCACCAGGTCATCGGTCCACCTAGTGGGAGGGCTTCCAACGCAACGTCTTCCGGTTCGCGGTCGCCACTCCAGAACCTTTCTGCCCCATCGGCCATCCGTTCTGCGAGCAATGTGCCCTGCCCACTGCCACTTGAGTTTGGCAATTCTTCGGGCTATGTCGGTAACCCTGGTTCTCTTGCGGATCTCTACATTTCTGATTCGATCACGCAAGGAAACTCCGAGCATAGCTCTCTCCATTGCCGTTTGAGTGACTGTAAGCTTTCTGATGAGGCCTATTGTAAGCGACCACGTCTCAGAGCCATATGTCATCACTGGCAACACACACTGGTCATAGACTTTCGTCTTGAGACACTGTGGTAAGTTGGACGAGAAGATACCGCGCAACTTCCCGAACGCTGCCCAGCCGAGTCGGATTCGACGGTTGACCTCTTTCTCGAAGTTGGCCCTACCCAATTGGATCGTTTGTCCCAGGTAGACATAGTCGCCCACAACTTCGAGTGTAGAGTCTCCGACCTTGATAGGAGTGGGTGTAACATGGGCATTCAACATGACCTTGGTTTTGTCCATGTTCATCCTAAGACCCACTCTTTCGGAAGCTCTACTGAGATCATCGAGCAATGTACTGAGGTCCTCCATGGTCTCAGCCATAACCACTATATCATCGGCAAACCGAAGGTGAGTGATGTACTCGCCATTGACGTTGATGCCTAGCCCTCTCCAGTCCAGAACCTTGAAGACATCCTCCAGTGCAGCAGTAAACAGTTTCCGAGATATGACGTCTCCTTGTCTCACACCTCGCTGCAGAAGGACTGGTTCCGAAGTCTGATCCTGAAGTCGAACTGACATGGTTGCGTTTTTGTATAAACACTTCTACACTTCGATTTACCGGTAGTCAATTTGGCACCCTTGGAGAGACTGCAATACAGCCCAAGTCTCGATCGAATCGAAGGCTTTCTCGTAGTCCACAAACGCTAAGCAGAGAGGCAGGTTGTACTCTTCGGTCATCTGTATAACCTGGCGCAGCGTATGTATGAGGTCTACGGTGCTGAAGCCTTTACGGAATCCGGCTTGTTCGGGCGGCTGGAAATCGTCAAACCTGCGCGCGAGACGATTCGTGATGACTCTTGAAAACAGCTTGTAGACATGGCTAAGAAGTGTGATGGGCCTATAGTTCTTCAGTAAGGCATTGTCACCCTTCTTGAAGAAGAGTACCACCACACCCCTGCACCATGCCTGTGGCGTTTCCCCTTCGAGTATGACGGAATCAAACAGCTTCTGAAGGGCCTTAAGTATTGGTTTTCCACCCGCCTTCAGGAGTTCGGCCGTAATTCCGTCGTCACCCGGTGCCTTGTTGTTCTTAAGCTGTTTCAGAGCCATCCTAATCTCATTAAGGCTGACGTCTGGAATGTCTTCGGTATAGTGTCGGGTCAACATTAGTAACTCATTATCAAAGAAAAAAGAATAAATTTTTCTTCGTATTCCACTTAACATTATATCATCACAATCGTCAGATTTTGAGTATTTCCGTTGGCGAGGAGGGGGTTGATGCAGGCGACCTTCTGTATTGTACTTTTTCAGTATATTATAGACTGTTGCACGAGATATGCCTATAAAATAAGATTAATAATGTAGGTTATTAACTCACAAAGCATGTTACTTTCAAATAAATTTATTTATCATAATAATTTTATGATCCTTACCTGCAATTTCTGCAGTTTTGTTAATTAACTGCGTCCTATAAGCCCCAAGTGTGTATAAAACATGTGCAGCCAAAACTTATGAACGGAACACGGAACAGGTAACATTTTAGATTTGGTTGAGTTATAGTGACATGAAAAACGTTTCCAGTACTGTCCGCCCCTGCTTCTTTTAGATTTTAAACATTGACACGACATTATTTAATGTAAAAACAAAATAATATTAAATGAAGGCCTTGTAATTTCAGAAGTTAGATAGGTTAAATAGATGCAATTAAGTGTGACAGCTGTTATTTAAATTGATTATATTTAACTCCACATCAATCTTGGCTGTAAATCTGTAATAGTGTTTGTTGTATTTTTATTACAAAGTGTGCACCTAAAAGAGCCTTTTTTAACTTCTATCTAATGCTATAGTAAATGGAGTATAGATGCGCGCGCATAGGAAAACTGATTAATTTTGCCCGCCATTGCGAAAAAAATTTCACGACTCGTTTTCACTGTTGAGAATAATTTTTGTGCATTATTTTATTCACAAGTGTGTTGAAAAACATTGTATGATACACGTGTGTATTGATGATTACCGTCCTCGGCTCTCTTAAGACCCTCACCCAACGGCTCGGGTATCAATGGCGCCTCAGCGGTAATCACCAACATTACACACTTGTACCATAATGTACTATAATGCCATTAGATATTTTATTGTAGTTAACTGGTCCCATATGCATAATATTCTTTTTTAATAATGCTGTTTTGAAACTACCTGAATGTAATAGGATCTCAGTAATTCCTGTCTTGAAGAATGATGTATCATTGTTTTATAAAGATTTAGTTTTGTTTTAACAAATAATGCTACCTCCAGAATATAAAGTGATCGAAAGGTTAATAATTTTAGGGATTTAAACATAGGAATACAACTGTCTGTTGAATTAATTCCGGTCATTGTTCTTATGCAATATTTTCGGGCTCTGAATACCCTTTCTCGTTCACTGCAATTCCCCAAAAATACTACTCCGTATCTTAAGATAGAGGCAACCAGACCATGGTAAGCTATAATGATGGTGTCAATATAAACTTTACTTGGACAATTTGTAGAGGATATAAGCTCCTCTACTTAACTTTTTGCAGACTTCTTCTGCCTGCGTTTCCAAGATAATTGGCTGTTAATAACTTATACCTAAGAATTTAGCAACATTTGTCTTGCCAATATTTTGTCCATTGTATTAAATTTTTAAAGAACCTAGGTGCAATCATTGAAGGAAATGCATTATCTTTGTCTTTCGTAATAATTAGAATTATTAGTGTTTAGTCAATTAATTACTGATTTTAATGTGTCATTAATGTCTTTTTCATAATTTGCTTTTGCCACGCATTTTACTAACGCTGTCCTATCATCAGCGAATAACACCATCGGCTGTTGCAATTTTCTCGCAAGATCATTGATAATTATGCATAAAAAATAATGGAGCCGCGATGACACCCCTGTGGAACTCCGAATTTGACTTATCCAGCTCTACTATTTGATAGGTATTTAAATTAAAATTAACGTCTAGAACATACTCTTGAGAGTTTTTATGTAATGATTTTATAATAATAATTACTGCTTTTAGGCTATTTGGAAAAAGGCCTGAGTTTATACAGATAATTTATTATATGACGCAAGGGAAGAGCCATAACATCAGAAACAAAGGACATACCCAGATTCTGCCCTCCGAATCAGTAATACATAAATATACAGTAATTATTAATATGTGAAAATTACTTGTAAAATAAATAAAAATTCGATTTCGATTCGATTCGTGGGTTCGAGCCCAGGCAGGCGCTTTACTTTGTGTAAATTATTTCATCACCACTGCTCTCAAAACGGTGAAGGAAAACATCGTGAGGAAACCGGCATGTCCTAGAACCAAAAATTCGAAGACATGTGACATCCACCAACCCGCACTGGGCCCGCGTGGTGGATTATGGCCCATTCCCTCTCACAGAGAGGAGGCCTGTGTCCCAGCAGTGGGAACATTAATAGGCTGATGATGTGATGATGTGAAATAAAAATTAACCGCAATGATTACATTTGTCTAGAACAGGCGACAAAAAATTCCAAAGAAATAAGTGTGTTAATTGTTTAAGTGCGATTACTATGCCATGCTTTTGCGTCTGCATACAAGCATAAGACAAACACTGTTTCTGAAGTACGCCTGAAGGTCAGATTAAAAAATAAAACAACTACAACTGCAGGAACGTTTTGCTAAGGTAAATACTTCTATTATAAAAGATAGGTTTTACGATTATCGCAGACACCATTTTTGAGCTGCCAAGCGTCATGTCATAATGCTGAATGCATCGACAATATATTCCAGTGTGTATCCGAACGTCCTAGTCATTTTGACGTTTCTCCGCGTGCGCACTGCACTGGTGCAATCTAGTCTGTGGTGCAGTCTTGCGTTGATCTTATCACGATGTTATCTTTTTAGGGTTCCGTACCCAAAGGGTAAAAACGGGACCCCATTACTGAGACTTCGCTGTCCGTCTGTCTGTCTGTCTGTCTGTCACCAGGCTGTATCTCATGAACCGTTATAGTTAGACAGTTGAAATTTTCACAGATGATGTATTCCTGTTGCCGCTATAAAAACAAATACTAAAAACAGTATAAAATTAATATTTAAGGGGGGCACCCATACAACAAACGTGATATTTTTGCCGTTTTTTGCGATAATGGTACGGAACCCTTCGTGCGCGAGTCCGACTCGCACTTGGCCGGTTTTTTATAGTGTCTCTCGCTTCTTCTCTGACCATAAAAATTAAACTATTGTAAAGCCATACGAACTAAGCTTTAATACGATGCAAATTCTAATCCCTCGAGAAATCCACTTGATTTTCTGGTCCGATTTTATGTTAATTAATTTAATTGGAAAACATAAGTTGTGCTATACAACCTATGTTTTTATAAAATTGTCAAATGCCTCATAGTTTTTGTTTCTTTAATGTAATTTTTTTTGATGTAATTGTATTTGTTTGATGTTGCACGACTCGACATATTTCATTACATTTATTTTAATAATTGTCCACCTATTATTATTATTTTATTCTATGTATCGCTGTATTATACGACATGTCAACGCAAATGGTTTGTAGCGATATGTACACATGAAGCTTGTAATTAGCCATTTTTCTTAACTACAATTTTTTTTTTATGTTTTTCATTAGTCTGTAAGCTTTCCTTAAAATAAATAAATAAATAAATTAGGATTCGTAGTTTCAAGTACTTCCGAAAGTGATAATTTATTTAAGTATTTTTTGGACTTTATCAAGTTAACTTTAGACAAATCTCTTTAATTTATTAATGTATGTACGTATATGCTAAATATAGTAAAAAAAGTTTTTTTTAAAAGAGCAAGTATGGGGTTACTTGTGCGTTCTTCTCCATAACAAGCTACTTTCCGAATGCACGGTAGAATAAATTTTATTCCTTGTAAATTTTAATGTAACGTTCAAGCAACTGTTCTGGCGTGAAGTACTGTCTCACCTTTGCAAGGATCCCCAACTTATTGGAAGCCAGTTGAGCTTTTGAT
The DNA here is from genome assembly GCA_945859665.1 of Anorthoa munda. NCBI lineage: Eukaryota > Metazoa > Arthropoda > Insecta > Lepidoptera > Noctuidae > Anorthoa > Anorthoa munda. Next base: position 12,076,905 of record OX243898.1, read on the forward strand.
TCAATAAATGGACCAAAATTGAGGGTCGATTTCAACGTAACGCAAAGAAGAGCAAGATGGTCCGTTATCGGCACGGTCATACCACGGAAAGAAGGAACCGGGTGGAATTGTCTCATTATAGCAGAAAAAAGACGCGCCTGGGTCTTAGCAGCATTCGTCGGATAAGTATCTCTCAGCAACAGTGCTGTCGTCTGCATACCCAAAGGGGTTTTCGGGTTTTAGCAGATCATTTATATGCAACAAGAACAATGTGAATAATAACTTGGTTTTTGGCCAAATAAAAAAACTACAAAGTGAATAATAATAACTTGGTTTTTGGAAGTCGGTGTCCATAATGCAAAAAATTGGTACCTACTAAAGACACCGACTTATTATAATTATATAATATAATTATATAATTATATAATATTACTAAAGACACCAAGTTATTATTTACTTTGTAGTTTTTAACCTCCGACGGAAAAAGAGGGGTGTTATAAGTCTGACGTGTGTTGCTGTGTATTTGTGTGTCTGTCTGTGGCATCATAGCGTCCAAACGGCTGAACCGATTTTGATTTAGTGTTATTTTATTTGAAAGGTGATTTGGTCGAGAGTGTTCTTAGCTATGTTTGAATAAAATTGGTTCAGCCGTTCAAAAGTTATGGGCGTTTAACTGTTTGAATCGGGGTGTTTTCGCAAGATATCGTGTCATAATTACGTGTTCAATATTGATTGCCGATCGAAGCGTATCTACTATGTATTAAATAAATTATGTAGCATAAAATAAAAATTCGTCGGGGGTTTTTAAATTTTGAAATTTGTCTTGTTTTATTTGGAAGTCGGTTGTGGTATTTTAATGTAAAAAAGTTTCTTTTTATGTTTTGTATATCTCAATCAATCCACTTAGCATTTTCCCATTTTTACTGGAGTTAGCTTTCAGTGTAACCTGATTCAGCTGAGCACCAGTATTTTACATGGAGCGAGTGCCTATCTGACTTCCACAACCCAGTAGCTGGAAAGCACGATACCTCTGATAACTAGGGTCAGATTTTATGGGTTTGGACTTCCGTTATGATTGTTAAAGATCTTCAAATGACAGCCAGGGCCAATGAACGGCTTAATGTACTTAATAAGGCACGGAGAATTTAATACCGAATATTAATGTATGATCACCCATCCACGGTCCAACCTCGACAAGCGTTGCTTAACCTTGAACATCGATGCGTGCGGCATTTATAACTTGACCACGGGCTCCTTGTTTTGTATCTCTCATACCTAACTACGAGTAAATCATAAACGATATTTGTTTTGTTAATGGCTTAAAAATAATACCAGTTACTGACTGCCAAGTGGAAGAACGCCCCTTACCGCGATACGTTTGTTAGATCGTGTTAGCGACACTGCCTTTACATTTTTTTTGTTACGTTTTGTAATATTGGAATACATTGGTACTCGTAGACAAGTATTTTTTTGTTATCAGTCAATGTGTGTGTCATGTCATTTAAAGATCTTTGACAGTCGTTACGGGTAGTCAGAAGCATAGATATAAAATTTCGTTTTGCGTAGCAAAAAAAATCTAAATCTATGGTCAGAAGCCTGAAATCTGACACTAGTCTAGCCAAGAGATATCGTGTTACCCAGTTACTGGGTTGTGGAGGTCAATAAGGCAGTCGCTCCATGTAAAGCACTGGTACTCAGCTGAATCCGGTTAGCTAGAAGCCGACCCTTTGAAACGCCGACCATAGAAACTATGTTAGTTTGGAAAAGGCAAGGCAGATTATATTATCTGGTGGTGACTATAATAATCAACTAGCTTTTGCCCGCGACATTGCTCCCGTGACGTAAGTCTGTAAGTAGCCTATGACAATCAACGATTGTATAACTTTCTATCTGTGTAAGAATTTTTGTAACCGAAACAGTCCTACCAAAGATATTTATCAAATGACTTCAAACAGGAGGAGATTCTCAATTCGACTGTATGTTTTTGTTTGTTACGCGATTACACCGCCAATTATGATCAGATTTTGAAGTTTTTTTTTACAAGCTTTTAATTAACTTGCAATGTATGTATGTAAGTGTGTTTGGGTCTAATCTTGCAACTGAGTTTTAAAGCAGTTATCCTCCACCGATTAAGCTGAAATTTTGCATACACGTTTAGTTTGGATGAGTCATAAGTCATAAGTCATTTATTTCTTAACAATATACATTGTGTAGAAAAGTAACAAGTATAATAGAGACAACACCATAAAAAAAAAAATCCGATCAAAAAATACTGGTAAATAACAACATCATTTAAAATCATTCCAGCAAACTAAAAATTAAAGTTTCAGAAATAACATTAAATAATAAATGTAAAAAGATCAATAATTTCACATATGTAATAACAAAAAATAATAACTTTAATAAAACAAATTCCAAACCATTCAAGTCAAAATAAGAAAAATTCAATGACAAAACTAAACATTCAATAGTAATTTATAAGCAAATAAAAAATGTCACATATCCAAGAAAAAAAGAAAAATATATTTTGATAATCCAAATTCTATTTTAAAATCATTCCAGTCAAATTAAAAATTAAATGTCAATAATACATATAAAGATCAATAATGTCACATGAGCAATAACAAAATAATAATTATAATAATCCAAATTTCAAATACAATAAAATAAAAAATATATAAGAAAAATTCAATGTCAATTGTAATTCTTAAGCAAATCAATCATGTCACGTTAACCAGATATAAAATAAAAATGTAATAATCCAAATAATAATAATCGTTATGATAATAATAATCCGCATTCCAGTTAATCCAATAACATTATTGTCATTTGTCCTCAAGAAACTCATCAACACTGTAATAGCCCTTCCTCAATAAGTAGGTCTTGAATTTGTTTTTAAATAGGTTTGCACTATTTATGATTTTGTATTCTACGGGTAACTTGTTGTATAGCAAGACTGACTGATATCTGGGACTGTGCCGAACCACGTTTAATTTCGGTTGGATTACATTAGGTAAGTCTTTCCTTCGAGTTTTATGTCTAGCTTGTCTTTGCTCGTCGGTTTCCAGTTTGTGCAAATTTTTAACAAAATTAGTTAGCAATACTAGTATATAGAGGCATGGCACAGTCAAAATTGTATGATTAATGAAATGGTCCCTAAATGATTCCGTCTGTTTCAAGCGGAGCATTGTCCTTAAGGCTCTCTTTTGGATTACAATGACAATGCATGGTTACCTAAGTGACGTCATTCTAAATCCAATATGGCGGACGGCCCAAGATGGTGGGCTAGCTATTTTTTGTGCACTGCCATGATATGGATATCTAATGAAAGGGTTTGCTGAGAAATATACGAAACAAAGCTTGTTTAAAAAAAAGATTTTGTAATGAATAAATTATTTATTTCCATGCTGGTGCTTCTAATGTGGTCCCATTTAAATTTAATCAAGATCTGACGAGTAGTGTTTAAGTTATCCTTACTAATGCGTATTTTTGTATGATAATATTAAGTACCAAAACTAAAAAGAGAAAAATAAAAACTATTCAACAAAAAAATTAAACCGACTTCCAAATGAAAGCACTGCAAAGCGAAAAATAACTTTCTTTTCAGAAGTCGGTGTCAAAAACGAAAACAAATAGATACCAAAGACACCGACTTCCATTTCATAGGTACGAAAAGAAAGTTATTTTTCGCTTTGTAATGTTTTGTTTTGGAAGTCGGTATTTCTTTTTTAATAATAAGTTTTAAAGATACAATTTTACTTCTTTTAAATATTAGCTAAGATACTTAGTGTCTTCAGCAATTATTCGGGGCTGCATGGGGCTTCATAACACGTTTATATATAAGAGACTAAAGCAGATCGGGTAAGGAATACAAAACATATATATACAATTTATGATATTAATATTTTATTCCGAATATCATCAGGTACAAAAGCAATTTATGTAATTACTAGCTTCTGCCAGCGGCTTCACCCGCGTAAATGTCGAAAATTGTCCCGAGGGAACATATTCCCGGGATAAAAAGTATCCTATGTGCTATTCCTGACTATAATCTATCTCTGTTCCAAATTTCATCCAGATCCGTTCAGTAGTTTTTGCGTGAAAGAGTAACAAACATACATCCACACAAACTTTCGCATTTATAATATTAGTAGGATAGTAGGATTATTGCTTTTACAATAAATTTACAGTAAAAACATTCATTATTCATTTATAGGTGCAATAATAGGAACATGCATTATTTATTACATCAACAAAATATTATTATTAAATTTAATAACTAAGTTAAACAATCCTGCCACAATTGGTAATAACAACAAGTTCATAGAATTACCCCTACGCAAAGGCGTTAACAATACTAAAAACAAGTAGGTTCATTAATAAATTAAATCACAAAAACACAACATTATAACAAATTTAAAAACAACAAGAGCAGATATTTCAATAGCCAGAGGCTCTAGACTAGTTGCATTCTACCATCGAAAGCATATCGATAGCGATTGGTAAAATGTCAAAAAAGTATGGGCTTGCCAAGTGCTATCGAAATGTCACGTCATCGATGCCTAATATTTTGGCATATAGCAATCGCCATCGCATAAACTCGTAGAATGACAGGTCGTCTATTGCCTCAGATAACTTTTTACTGAGGAATGAAAATGGCAGTTTTACAGCATTTGTATACAGGCTGTAACGGAAAAGTGTGAAGATAATTTAAAAGCAAATTTGATACAAATCCGACTACCGAGTTCCTTTTAATGCCTATGCCTTTTATGTAACCCGGGTCTTAATAAGGAATCGATTGACACCTTATTCATCAAATCGAATGAATATTTTAGGCGCTACGGAAGAGCATACGTAAATACAAACATACACAGACTGATAAAATCATAACCCTTTCTTTTAGAAACTGCTTCTGCTCATGTAAATTATCAAATTTTTCCAAGGAAGTCATAGACAATTCACAAAAAAATTGCACGGGAGATACATTTCTTCAGATAAAAGTTAACAAGCTATTAAAAAATCAGCTCTAAATTAAATTAGATGACATTAAAAACAAATAGTTTAATATACTAAATTTAAAAAATGTAAGGGTGCGGTCCCATTGAGAGCTATCACTATCACTAGTAATTTTGTACTTCAAGACGGGCTATACTCTGCAATTACAACTGACTAGAATTTCATTGGTTGGCTAGTTTGGAAATAGAGTTAACAAGCTAATTGCTATCTACGGGACCGTGAACAAAGACTCTAGACAAGTGAAATTCTATCAACAAAATATCAAAAATGTATAGGAAGAAGATCACGTGACGTGGTACAAGTGTGTAATGTTGGTGATTACCGCTGAGGCGCCATTGATACCCGAGCCGTTGGGTGAGGGTCTTAAGAGAGCCGAGGACGGTAATCATCAATACACACGTGTATCATACAATGTTTTTCAACACACTTGTGAATAAAATAATGCACAAAAATACATTGGGATATTATAAATTGCATATCAAATAAATAATCGCCTATCAATACATACTCATCATTTATATTCTTTTTTACATCAAATAACTTACTTCACTACAAATAAACTAAATGTTTAACAAAACTCAAACTGCAGATAATTCGAAATTATACATCAATATGACATTACTATTTTCCTCATAATGCAATACAGTTAAATTTAGTTTTGTACAAAAATACTACATACATAGCATAAATACTGACTGCACAGCAAATTTTCCATATTTCATAGTAAAATAACTATCCCAGTCGCATATTAACCAGTAAGTACAACAAAACCTGTTCATCATATTTGTCTTAATTTTCAAGAAGCCATGCTCGGCAAATTTGATGATTATTATAACAAAAAAATCCTGTCACATTGCATTATTTCTAAAAGCAGAACAAATTAACTGAAAAAGGTTCGCGGCTTCGCGCGCTTTTTCGTCACTAGACTGGATATTTGTCAAAAGGTTCGTAAATTTTGACTTTGTTCGGGAATTTAGGGCACCCCGACACAGATAGGTTAGGTTCGAAGGGGATGACGGGAGGTGAAGTGAGCGAGCAAAGCGAGCGAACTTAGCTCCCGTCATCTCCTTCGTGTTAGGTTACTTTAGACCCTGCAGACAGAAATAGGTGCCCCGCGGAGCGGGGCTCCGTCGACATTTTTTTTTCAGGTCCTTGTTTTAAACATTTGTATCGCCCACTGTTTCTCTCCGACTCAAGTACGTGGCGCCACCTGCAGAAGCTAAAAATGTGCCTATTGGGCAAAAAAGGAAGCGTGGACGCCCCGCGAAAGCAAGACCCTCTTTAATAATTCAATAAATTACAATTTTGTATCTCATTTTATATTTTTTTTTGCTGATCTCATTATGTGGTAATTAATAAATAATAAGAAGACTGTGACTAATAAAATGCTGTTTTATTTAGAAAAACTGCTGTAAATAATATAAAAATAGAAGCTATATTTAAAAGAAAAAGAGTTAACATGTATAATGTGCATTAAGATTATTAGCTGTGTATTGATGAAAAAGCTTTTGCTTTAGGAAAAATCGCTGTACGCTGCGAAAATAAATTGTAGTGTGTTTAGTGATATTTTGAGTTGAATATTTTGCTGTGCAATCAGTAATTTTGATGGGAATTCGGAATCTTATTGCATAGAAAAAGGATATTTTTTGATTTGCGTTTAAATACTACCCAAAAATTATTCTCAACAGTGAAAACGAGTCGTGAAATTTTTTTCGCAATGGCGGGCAAAATTAATCAGTTTTCCTATGCGCGCACATCTAGCAATGGTGATCGCACATAGACTAAAAAAATGAGGTTTCTTTTTTTTTGGCTTTTCGTGGATTGTTTTTAAGAACAAAGCAACTCAACCAATAACAATAAAAAAAAGCTCTATTACTCACTTGTGAATAATAGCAATGAAAAGTCACAGTTTGATTACAGGTGTCAATATATACCTAATTGCAGTGAAATTAGAGCCACTTTATGAGCAAGTGAGTTGAAAAAAATTATACATCTAATTTTTTCAAAAATAAAATAACTAAAGTACTAGTTGAAAAATGCTATATATTACGCTGTCAGTGAGTTTTTGAATGATAACACTTATGACATTGCGCAATAATATTTCAATTTATTAAGTTTGTTATATTTTAATTTTATATACATACCCTCTTACAAATAAACGCGGAATAAAGTTATACCAGGTATAACAAAAGTATAACCATACATTTTTAGGTAGGACTATTATTTTTCCGGTGAATTTGACTTTTAAGAATATGACATTAGAAACTGATTACCTGACAATTATTGATTAATATAGATTTGCAATAGTTATGATTATTATAGTGCTTAATATTCCATGCCATACGGTAGAATCAATAGTTTTTCTTTTTTACAGCATCAAAACTATGTTTTTTTACCTACATGCATTGCAAATAAATTATTTCTGATTCTGATTATATAAAAATATAATTTTCCCATTAAGTAGGAAAGTAACTAAATATGGGATAAATCTGTCCAAACAATAAAGATGACTAAATACATAATAATTCATATTTCGTTTACGCAATTGGGTTTATTATATTACGCATACACGTGATTCGATTACTCAATACACCGATTATGTGGTAGAAAGGTAATATATATAATGGCACATTTAGAACATTAATTCATTTTTCAAATCAAGTCGAAGCACGAAAGTACCGCGTTTGTCCGTACCGTTGACTTTGACTACCATCACGCTTGTAAGCCCAAAGAGTTAGGCAGTGGCACCTAATAGTACACCCACATTTGTCTTTAATTCTCTTCAAGATGTGGTCAAAACTTTTCGTTCTGTTGCTGTTGATCAGCTTCGTAGGATTCTCATTCGCGGCGCCACCTCATCCAGCTGTATACCTATGTAATGCTAATGGCAAGCCCATACGACGAGCTAGGAAGAGGATACCACCGAAGGCAACCACCACTACAACTACCACCACCACAGAAATCCCGTAAGTACTAATTTCGCACCTTTTAACTTATTATAGGTAAATCTTGATCAGGAATCAAGAATGTGTGCTGCATAAAAAGAGCACGAAGTGGTTACTGACATATTTAATTAACTCAACTGTACCTGCTCTAAAAGATCTCGCGCCTGTCATTTAGTGGGTATCTCTAGTCTTCTAATATAAAATATTTACCTGATCTTATATACAAAATAAAATGTACTTATTCTAATTTAATTTAATCAATTCTGATCGATTTGTTTTAAAACAAATTGTAGTAGAAATAGTAGCCGCCATGTATTACGTCACACGGCTGTGTAAAATAAAAACTGTCAGTTGTCAACTGATCGGCGTATCGGCCTATCAGTGCATTTGATTACATAGCCAACTAATGTCATGACCACAGAGCAATATGGCGTCCACTGCGTCCAGCGTTTTCATAAAATAGAACGCGAAATTTGAAATAGTAAAATTCAAATGCATTTTTATGGCACTTATCGATTGAACAAATAATTAGTTTTTATTGGTGGCATATTAGCACTATAGAATTTAATTGAGACATTTGTCAAACATTTTGCGTGCTGTGCTTTTCTGTGAGTGATGAGATGCTTAAACTTAAGACTAAGTTTATGATTATACAAAAAATGGCGGCCAGCACAACCTTACGCCACGTATCCATCGAAAACAGAAATATTGCGCAATCCTGTAATTACGAAAATTGCCAAATTTCGTTGGAGGAAACAATATTGCTAACCATTTTTTTTGTATCTTTTCAGATTTTATAAACAGTTTTACGATTATTATTTTGATCCGTCTATTTGTAGTAGCGTCTACACCACTACAAATCTTACATCGCGCAATTAAAGTTCTCCGCGCGATTGAAACGTACACAACCGTTGGGCAGTTGCCACCAGCACAATACCCGTCTGGTGGCAGGATCGTCTCTTTTCAATGGCGGAGGAATGGGATGTTGCGGCAGTTTCCACTCCGTTCTGCATGACCCTCGTTGTCTAATCATGAGATTACATCATCACTTATCTGTGTCATTGTTCCAAAATACTTCAAGGAGCGAGTACTTAAAGGCGGATACAGACATTGCGAGGCATGCGCAGCGCACGGCGCTCATCGCATGCTTTGCAATATGTGGACGTTCATATTCGTGGTGAGGCATGTGCTACGACAACTCAAATCAAAGCAAAATGCGTGCGTTGCGAGCAAAAGGCGTGTGTTGCGAGGCGTGCGCGGCGCATGCCTCGCAATGTCTGTATCCGCTTAAAGGCGCCCTAGACATAGTGTTATTTTATCAATGATGGCAACTGTTGAATAGCCAATATGTAAGGATAAAGAAGATCACGTCACCTTTGTATATCGCCTGGCAATCCTATACATTTTTGATATTTTGTTGATAGAATTTTACTTGTTTGGATTCTTTGTTCACAGTCCCGTAGTGAACAATTAGCTTGTTAACTCTATTTCCAAACTAGTCAACTAATAAAATTCTAGTCAGTTGTAATTGCAGAGTATAGCCCGTCTTGAAGTACAAAATTAATAGTGATAATGATAGCTCTCAATGGGACCGCACCTTTACATTTTTTAAATTTAGTATATTAAACTATTTGTTTTTAATGTCATCTAATTTAATTTAGAGCTGATTTTTTAATAGCTTGATAAATTTTATCTGAAGAAATGTATCTCCCGTGCAATTTTTTTGTGAATTGTCTATGACTTCCTTGGAAAAAGTTGATCATTTACATGAGCAGAAGCTGTTTTTAAAAGGAACGAAGGATTTTATCAGTCTGTGTATGTATGTTTGTATTTACGTATGCTCTTCCGTAGCGCCTAAAATATTCATTCGATTTGATGAATAAGGTGTCAATCGATTCCTTATTATGACCCGGGTTACATAAACGGCATATGCATTAAAAGGAACTCGGTAGTCGGATTTGTATCAAACTTGTTTTTAAATTATCTTCACACTTTTCCGTTACAGCCTGTATACAAATGCTGTAAAACTGCCATTTTCATTCTTCAGTAAAAAGTTATCTGAGGCAATAGACGACCTGTCATTCTACGAGTTTATGCGATGGCGATTGCTATATGCCAAAATATTAGGCATCGATGACGTGACATTTCGATAGCACTTGGCAAGCCCATACTTTTTTGACATTTTACCAATCGCTATCGATATGCTTTCGATGGTAGAATGTAACTAGTCTAGAGCCTCTGGCTATTGAAATATCTGCTCTTGTTGTTTTTAAATTTGTTATAATGTTGTGTTTTTGTGATTTAATTTATTAATGAACCTACTTGTTTTTAGTATTGTTAACGCCTTTGCGTAGGGGTAATTCTATGAACTTGTTGTTATTACCAATTGTGGCAGGATTGTTTAACTTAGTTATTAAATTTAATAATAATATTTTGTTGATGTAATAAATAATGTATGTTCCTATTATTGCACCTATAAATGAATAATGAATGTTTTTACTGTAAATTTATTGTAAAAGCAATAATCCTACTATCCTACTAATATTATAAATGCGAAAGTTTGTGAGGATGTATGTTTGTTACTCTTTCACGCAAATCCTACTGAACGGATCTGGATGAAATTTGGCACAGAGATAGATTATAGTCAGGCATAGCACATAGGATACTTTTTATCCCGGGAATATGTTCCCTCGGGACAATTTTCGACATTTACGCGGGTGAAGCCGCTGGCAGAAGCTAGTAATTACATAAATTGCTTTTGTACCTGATGATATTCGGCATAAAATATTAATATCATAAATTGTATATATATGTTTTGTATTCCTTACCCGATCTGCTTTAGTCCCTTATATATAAACGTGTTATGAAGCCCCATGCAGCCCCGAATAATTGCTGAAAACACTAAGTATCTTAGCTAATATTTTAAAGAAGTAAAATTGTATCTTTAAAACTCATTATTAAAAAAAAAAAACGACTTCCAAAACAAAACATTGCAAAGCGAAAAATAACTTTCTTTTCGTACCTATGAAATGGAAGTCGGTGTCTTTGGTATCTAATTGTTTTCGTTTTTGACACCGACTTCTGAAAATAAATTTATTTTTCCCTTTGCAGTGTTTTCATTTGGAAGTCGGTTTAATTTTTTTGTTGAATAGTTTTTATTTTTCTCTCTTTTTTTGGTACAATATTATCATACAAAAATACGCATTAGTAAGGATAACTTAATCACTACTCGTCAGATCTTGATTAAATTTAAATGGGACCACATTAGAAGCACCAGCATGGAAATACATAATTTATTCATTACAAAATCTTTTTTTTAAACAAGCTTTGTTTCGTATATTTCTCAGCAAACCCTTTCATTAGATATCCATATCATGGCAGTGCACAAAAAATAGCTAGCCCACCATCTTGGGCCGTCCGCCATATTGGATTTAGAATGACGTCACTTAGCTAATCATGCATTGTCATCCAAACTAAACGTGTATGCAAAATTTCAGCTTAATCGGTGGAGGATAACTGCTTTAAAATTCAATTGCAAGATTTGAGCCCGAACACACTTACATACAAACATACATACATACATTGCAAGTTAATTAAAAGCTTGTAAAAAAAACATCAAAATCTGTTCATAATTGGCGGAGTAATCGCGTAACAAACAAAAACATACAGTCGAATTAAAATTCTCCTCCTGTTTGAAGTCATTTGATAAATATCTTTGGTAGGACTGTTTTGGTTACGAAAATTCTTACACAGATAGAAAGTTTATCGTTGATTGTCATAGGCTACTTAAAGACTTACGTCACGGGAGCAATGTCGCGGGCAAAAGCTAGTTGATTATTATAGTCACCACCAGATAATATAATCTGCCTTGCCTTTTCCAAACTATGTTGGGGTCGGCTTCTAGCATCGACCACATAGCCACCTAGCTAACCGGATTCTGCTGAGTATCAGTGCTTTACATGGAGCGACTGCCTTACTGACCTCCACAACCCAGTAACTGGGTAACACGATATCTCTTGGCTAGACTAATGTCAGATTTCAGGCTTCTGACCATAGATTTAGAATTTTTTTGCTACGCAAAATGAAATTTTATATCTATGCTTCTGACTACCCGTAACGACTGTCAAAGATCTTTAAATGGCATGACACACACATTGACTGATAACAAAAAAATACTTGTCTACGAGTACCAATGTATTCCAATATTACAAAACGTAACAAAAAAAATGTAAAGGCAGTGTCGCTAACACGATCTAACAAACGTATCGCGGTAAGGGGCGTTCTTCCACTTGGCAGTCAGTAACTGGTATTATTTTTAAGCCATTAACAAAACAAATATCGTTTATGATTTACTCGTAGTTAGGTATGAGAGATACAAAACAAGGAGCCCGTGGTCAAGTTATAAATGCCGCACGCATCGATGTTCAAGGTTAAGCAACGCTTGTCGAGGTTGGACCGTGGATGGGTGATCATACATTAATATTCGGTATTAAATTCGCCGTGCCTTGGTAAGTACATTAAGCCGTTCATTGGCCCTGGCTGTCATTTGAAGATCTTTAACAATCATAACGGAAGTCCAAACCCATAAAATCTGACCCTAGTTATCAGAGGTTTCGTGCTTTCCAGCTACTGGGTTGTGGAAGTCAGATAGGCACTCGCTCCATGTAAAATACTGGTGCTCAGCTGAATCAGGTTACACTGAAAGCTAACTCCAGTAAAAATGGGAAAATGCTAAGTGGATTGATTGAGATATACAAAACATAAAAAGAAACTTTTTTACATTAAAATACTACCGACTTCCAAATAAAACAAGACAAATTTCAAAATTTAAAAACCCCCGACGAATTTTTATTTTATGCTACATAATTTATTTAATACATAGTAGATACGCTTCGATCGGCAATCAATATTGAACACGTAATTATGACACGATATCTTGCGAAAACACCCCGATTCAAACAGTTAAACGCCCATAACTTTTGAACGGCTGAACCAATTTTATTCAAACATAGCTAAGAACACTCTCGACCAAATCACCTTTCAAATAAAATAACACTAAATCAAAATCGGTTCAGCCGTTTGGACGCTATGATGCCACAGACAGATACACAAATACACAGCAACACACGTCAGACTTATAACACCCCTCTTTTTCCGTCGGAGGTTAAAAACTACAAAGTAAATAATAACTTGGTTTTTGGAAGTCGGTGTCTTTAGTAGGTACCAATTTTTTGCATTATGGACACCGACTTCCAAAAACCAAGTTATTATTATTCACTTTGTAGTTTTTTTATTTGGCCAAAAACCAAATTATTATTCACATTGTTCTTGTTGCATATAAATGATCTGCTAAAACCCGAAAACCCCTTTGGGTATGCAGACGACAGCACTGTTGCTGAGAGATACTTATCCGACGAATGCTGCTAAGACCCAGGCGCGTCTTTTTTCCGCTAAAATGAGACAATTCCACCCGGTTCCTTCTTTCCGTGGTGTGACCGTGCCGATAACGGACCATCTTGCTCTTCTTTGCGTTACGTTGAAATCGACCCTCAATTTTGGTCCATTTATTGAGGCAAAAGCTCAACTGGCTTCCAATAAGTTGGGGATCCTTGCAAAGGTGAGACAGTACTTCACGCCAGAACAGTTGCTTGAACGTTACATTAAAATTTACAAGGAATAAAATTTATTCTACCGTGCATTCGGAAAGTAGCTTGTTATGGAGAAGAACGCACAAGTAACCCCTTACTTGCTCTTTTAAAAAAAACTTTTTTTACTATATTTAGCATATACGTACATACATTAATAAATTAAAGAGATTTGTCTAAAGTTAACTTGATAAAGTCCAAAAAATACTTAAATAAATTATCACTTTCGGAAGTACTTGAAACTACGAATCCTAATTTATTTATTTTAAGGAAAGCTTACAGACTAATGAAAAACATAAAAAAAAATTGTAGTTAAGAAAAATGGCTAATTACAAGCTTCATGTGTACATATCGCTACAAACCATTTGCGTTGACATGTCGTATAATACAGCGATACATAGAATAAAATAATAATAATAGGTGGACAATTATTAAAATAAATGTAATGAAATATGTCGAGTCGTGCAACATCAAACAAATACAATTACATCAAAGAAACAAAAACTATGAGGCATTTGACAATTTTATAAAAACATAGGTTGTATAGCACAACTTATGTTTTCCAATTAAATTAATTAACATAAAATCGGACCAGAAAATCAAGTGGATTTCTCGAGGGATTAGAATTTGCATCGTATTAAAGCTTAGTTCGTATGGCTTTACAATAGTTTAATTTTTATGGTCAGAGAAGAAGCGAGAGACACTATAAAAAAGATAACATCGTGATAAGATCAACGCAAGACTGCACCACAGACTAGATTGCACCAGTGCAGTGCGCACGCGGGGAAACGTCAAAATGACTAGGACGTTCGGATACACATTCTGGAATATATTGTCGATGCATTTTTTGTCGTATACATACATCTAATTTTTTCAAAAATAAAATAACGAAAGTACTAGTTCAAAAATGCTATTACGCTGTCAGTGAGTTTTTGAATGATAACACTTATGACATTGCGCAATAATATTTCAATTTATTAAGTTTGTTATATTCTAATTTTGTATACTAGGACTATTATTTTTCCAGTGAATTTGACTTTTAAGAATATGACATTTAAAACTGATTACCTGACAATTATTGATTAATATAGATTTGCAATAGTTATGATTATTATAGTGCTTAATATTCCATGCCATACGGTAGAATCAATAGTTTTTCTTTTTTACAGCATCAAAACTATGTTTTGTTACCTACATGCATTGCAAATAAATTATTTCTGATTCTGATAATATAAAAATATAATGTTCCCATGAAGTAGGCAAGTAACTAAATATGGGATAAATCTGTCCAAACAATAAAGATGACTAAATACATAATAATTCATATTTCGTTTACGCAATTGGGTTTATTATATTACGCATACACGTGATTCGATTACTCAATACACCGATTATGTGGTAGAAAGGTAATATATATAATGGCACATTTAGAATATACATAATTCATTGTTCAAATCAAGTCGAAGCACGAAAGTACCGCGTTTGTCCGTACCGTTGACTTTGACTACCATCACGCCTGTAAGCCCAAAGAGTTAGGCAGTGGCACCTAATAGTACACCCACATTTGTCTTTAATTCTCTTCAAGATGTGGTCAAAACTTTTCGTTCTGTTGCTGTTGATCAGCTTCGTAGGATTCTCATTCGCGGCGCCACCTCATCCAGCTGTATACCTATGTAATGCTAATGGCAAGCCCATACGACGAGCTAGGAAGAGGATACCACCGAAGGCAACCACCACTACAACTACCACCACCACAGAAATCCCGTAAGTACTAATTTCGCACCTTTTAACTTATTATAGGTAAATCTTGATCAGGAATCAAGAATGTGTGCTGCATAAAAAGAGCACGAAGTGGTTACTGACATATTTAATTAACTCGACTGTACCTGCTCTAAAAGATCTCGCGCCTGTCATTTAGTGGGTATCTCTAGTCTTCTAATATAAAATATTTACCTGATCTTATATACAAAATAAAATGTACTTAATCTAATTTAATTTAATCAATTCTTATCGATTTGTTTTAAAACAAATTGTAGTAGAAATAGTAGCCGCCATGTATTACGTCATACGGCTGTGTAAAATAAAAACTGTCAGTTGTCAACTGATCGGCGTATCGGCCTATCAGTGCATTTGATTACATAGCCAACTAATGTCATGACCACAGAGCAATATGGCGTCCACTGCGTCCAGCGTTTTCATAAAATAGAACGCGAAATTTGAAATAGTAAAATTCAAATGCATTTTTATGGCACTTATCGATTGAACAAATAATTAGTTTTTTTTGGTGGCATATTAGCACTATAGAATTTAATTGAGACATTTGTCAAACATTTTGCGTGCTGTGCTTTTCTGTGAGTGATGAGGTGCTTAAACTTAAGACTAAGTTTATGATTATACAAAAAATGGCGGCCAGCACAACCTTACGCCACGTATCCATCGAAAACAGAAATATTGCGCAATCCTGTAATTACGAAAATTGCCAAATTTCGTTGGAGGAAACAATATTGCTAACCATTTTTTTTGTATCTTTTCAGATTTTATAAACAGTTTTACGATTATTATTTTTATCCCAATGAATAAATAAACAAGAACGCCACACAAATCAAGACTCAAATCAAGACGTCAAGACTTGACGTCACACAAATCTTACATCGCGCAATCAAAGTTCTCCGCGCGATTGAAACGTACACAACCGTTGGGCACTTGCCACCAGCACAACACCGGTCTGGTGGCAGGATCGTCTCTTTTCAATTGAGGTTGCGGCAGTTTCCACCCCGTTCTGCATGACTCTATACCCTCGTTGTCTGATCATGAGATTACATCATCACTTATCTATGTCATTGTTCCAAAATACTTCAAGGAGCTAGTACTTAAAGGCGGATACAGACTGCGAGGCATGCGCAGCGCACGGCGCTCATCGCATGCTTCGCAATATGTGGACGTTCATATTCGTGGTGAGGCATGTGCTACGACAACTCAAATCAAAGCAAAATGCGTGCGTTGCGAGCAAAAGGCGTGGGTTGCGAGGCGTGCGCGGCGCATGCCTCGCAATGTCTGTATCCGCCTTAAGGCGGTCTAGACATAGTGTTATTTTATCAACGATGGCAACGGTTGAATATGTAAGGATAAAGAAGATCACGTGACCTTTGGATATTGCCTGACAACAGGCGATATCCAAAGATCACGTGACCTTTGGATATCGCCTGTTGTCAGGCAATATCCAAAGGTCACGTGATCTTCTTTATCCTTACATATTCAACCGTTGCCATCGTTGATAAAATAACACTATGTCTAGACCGCCTTAAGGCGGATACAGACATTGCGAGGCATGCGCCGCGCACGCCTCGCAACCCACGCCTTTTGCTCGCAACGCACGCATTTTGCTTTGATTTGAGTTGTCGTAGCACATGCCTCACCACGAATATGAACGTCCACATATTGCGAAGCATGCGATGAGCGCCGTGCGCTGCGCATGCCTCGCAGTCTGTATCCGCCTTTAAGTACTAGCTCCTTGAAGTATTTTGGAACAATGACATAGATAAGTGATGATGTAATCTCATGATCAGACAACGAGGGTATAGAGTCATGCAGAACGGGGTGGAAACTGCCGCAACCTCAATTGAAAAGAGACGATCCTGCCACCAGACCGGTGTTGTGCTGGTGGCAAGTGCCCAACGGTTGTGTACGTTTCAATCGCGCGGAGAACTTTGATTGCGCGATGTAAGATTTGTGTGACGTCAAGTCTTGACGTCTTGATTTGAGTCTTGATTTGTGTGGCGTTCTTGTTTATTTATTCATTGGGATAAAAATAATAATCGTAAAACTGTTTATAAAATCTGAAAAGATACAAAAAAAATGGTTAGCAATATTGTTTCCTCCAACGAAATTTGGCAATTTTCGTAATTACAGGATTGCGCAATATTTCTGTTTTCGATGGATACGTGGCGTAAGGTTGTGCTGGCCGCCATTTTTTGTATAATCATAAACTTAGTCTTAAGTTTAAGCACCTCATCACTCACAGAAAAGCACAGCACGCAAAATGTTTGACAAATGTCTCAATTAAATTCTATAGTGCTAATATGCCACCAAAAAAAACTAATTATTTGTTCAATCGATAAGTGCCATAAAAATGCATTTGAATTTTACTATTTCAAATTTCGCGTTCTATTTTATGAAAACGCTGGACGCAGTGGACGCCATATTGCTCTGTGGTCATGACATTAGTTGGCTATGTAATCAAATGCACTGATAGGCCGATACGCCGATCAGTTGACAACTGACAGTTTTTATTTTACACAGCCGTATGACGTAATACATGGCGGCTACTATTTCTACTACAATTTGTTTTAAAACAAATCGATAAGAATTGATTAAATTAAATTAGATTAAGTACATTTTATTTTGTATATAAGATCAGGTAAATATTTTATATTAGAAGACTAGAGATACCCACTAAATGACAGGCGCGAGATCTTTTAGAGCAGGTACAGTCGAGTTAATTAAATATGTCAGTAACCACTTCGTGCTCTTTTTATGCAGCACACATTCTTGATTCCTGATCAAGATTTACCTATAATAAGTTAAAAGGTGCGAAATTAGTACTTACGGGATTTCTGTGGTGGTGGTAGTTGTAGTGGTGGTTGCCTTCGGTGGTATCCTCTTCCTAGCTCGTCGTATGGGCTTGCCATTAGCATTACATAGGTATACAGCTGGATGAGGTGGCGCCGCGAATGAGAATCCTACGAAGCTGATCAACAGCAACAGAACGAAAAGTTTTGACCACATCTTGAAGAGAATTAAAGACAAATGTGGGTGTACTATTAGGTGCCACTGCCTAACTCTTTGGGCTTACAGGCGTGATGGTAGTCAAAGTCAACGGTACGGACAAACGCGGTACTTTCGTGCTTCGACTTGATTTGAACAATGAATTATGTATATTCTAAATGTGCCATTATATATATTACCTTTCTACCACATAATCGGTGTATTGAGTAATCGAATCACGTGTATGCGTAATATAATAAACCCAATTGCGTAAACGAAATATGAATTATTATGTATTTAGTCATCTTTATTGTTTGGACAGATTTATCCCATATTTAGTTACTTGCCTACTTCATGGGAACATTATATTTTTATATTATCAGAATCAGAAATAATTTATTTGCAATGCATGTAGGTAACAAAACATAGTTTTGATGCTGTAAAAAAGAAAAACTATTGATTCTACCGTATGGCATGGAATATTAAGCACTATAATAATCATAACTATTGCAAATCTATATTAATCAATAATTGTCAGGTAATCAGTTTTAAATGTCATATTCTTAAAAGTCAAATTCACTGGAAAAATAATAGTCCTAGTATACAAAATTAGAATATAACAAACTTAATAAATTGAAATATTATTGCGCAATGTCATAAGTGTTATCATTCAAAAACTCACTGACAGCGTAATAGCATTTTTGAACTAGTACTTTCGTTATTTTATTTTTGAAAAAATTAGATGTATGTATACGACAAAAAATGCATCGACAATATATTCCAGAATGTGTATCCGAACGTCCTAGTCATTTTGACGTTTCCCCGCGTGCGCACTGCACTGGTGCAATCTAGTCTGTGGTGCAGTCTTGCGTTGATCTTATCACGATGTTATCTTTTTTATAGTGTCTCTCGCTTCTTCTCTGACCATAAAAATTAAACTATTGTAAAGCCATACGAACTAAGCTTTAATACGATGCAAATTCTAATCCCTCGAGAAATCCACTTGATTTTCTGGTCCGATTTTATGTTAATTAATTTAATTGGAAAACATAAGTTGTGCTATACAACCTATGTTTTTATAAAATTGTCAAATGCCTCATAGTTTTTGTTTCTTTGATGTAATTGTATTTGTTTGATGTTGCACGACTCGACATATTTCATTACATTTATTTTAATAATTGTCCACCTATTATTATTATTTTATTCTATGTATCGCTGTATTATACGACATGTCAACGCAAATGGTTTGTAGCGATATGTACACATGAAGCTTGTAATTAGCCATTTTTCTTAACTACAATTTTTTTTTATGTTTTTCATTAGTCTGTAAGCTTTCCTTAAAATAAATAAATTAGGATTCGTAGTTTCAAGTACTTCCGAAAGTGATAATTTATTTAAGTATTTTTTGGACTTTATCAAGTTAACTTTAGACAAATCTCTTTAATTTATTAATGTATGTACGTATATGCTAAATATAGTAAAAAAAGTTTTTTTTAAAAGAGCAAGTAAGGGGTTACTTGTGCGTTCTTCTCCATAACAAGCTACTTTCCGAATGCACGGTAGAATAAATTTTATTCCTTGTAAATTTTAATGTAACGTTCAAGCAACTGTTCTGGCGTGAAGTACTGTCTCACCTTTGCAAGGATCCCCAACTTATTGGAAGCCAGTTGAGCTTTTGCCTCAATAAATGGACCAAAATTGAGGGTCGATTTCAACGTAACGCAAAGAAGAGCAAGATGGTCCGTTATCGGCACGGTCACACCACGGAAAGAAGGAACCGGGTGGAATTGTCTCATTTTAGCGGAAAAAAGACGCGCCTGGGTCTTAGCAGCATTCGTCGGATAAGTATCTCTCAGCAACAGTGCTGTCGTCTGCATACCCAAAGGGGTTTTCGGGTTTTAGCAGATCATTTATATGCAACAAGAACAATGTGAATAATAATTTGGTTTTTGGCCAAATAAAAAAACTACAAAGTGAATAATAATAACTTGGTTTTTGGAAGTCGGTGTCCATAATGCAAAAAATTGGTACCTACTAAAGACACCGACTTCCAAAAACCAAGTTATTATTTACTTTGTAGTTTTTAACCTCCGACGGAAAAAGAGGGGTGTTATAAGTCTGACGTGTGTTGCTGTGTATTTGTGTATCTGTCTGTGGCATCATAGCGTCCAAACGGCTGAACCGATTTTGATTTAGTGTTATTTTATTTGAAAGGTGATTTGGTCGAGAGTGTTCTTAGCTATGTTTGAATAAAATTGGTTCAGCCGTTCAAAAGTTATGGGCGTTTAACTGTTTGAATCGGGGTGTTTTCGCAAGATATCGTGTCATAATTACGTGTTCAATATTGATTGCCGATCGAAGCGTATCTACTATGTATTAAATAAATTATGTAGCATAAAATAAAAATTCGTCGGGGGTTTTTAAATTTTGAAATTTGTCTTGTTTTATTTGGAAGTCGGTAGTATTTTAATGTAAAAAAGTTTCTTTTTATGTTTTGTATATCTCAATCAATCCACTTAGCATTTTCCCATTTTTACTGGAGTTAGCTTTCAGTGTAACCTGATTCAGCTGAGCACCAGTATTTTACATGGAGCGAGTGCCTATCTGACTTCCACAACCCAGTAGCTGGAAAGCACGAAACCTCTGATAACTAGGGTCAGATTTTATGGGTTTGGACTTCCGTTATGATTGTTAAAGATCTTCAAATGACAGCCAGGGCCAATGAACGGCTTAATGTACTTACCAAGGCACGGCGAATTTAATACCGAATATTAATGTATGATCACCCATCCACGGTCCAACCTCGACAAGCGTTGCTTAACCTTGAACATCGATGCGTGCGGCATTTATAACTTGACCACGGGCTCCTTGTTTTGTATCTCTCATACCTAACTACGAGTAAATCATAAACGATATTTGTTTTGTTAATGGCTTAAAAATAATACCAGTTACTGACTGCCAAGTGGAAGAACGCCCCTTACCGCGATACGTTTGTTAGATCGTGTTAGCGACACTGCCTTTACATTTTTTTTGTTACGTTTTGTAATATTGGAATACATTGGTACTCGTAGACAAGTATTTTTTTGTTATCAGTCAATGTGTGTGTCATGCCATTTAAAGATCTTTGACAGTCGTTACGGGTAGTCAGAAGCATAGATATAAAATTTCATTTTGCGTAGCAAAAAAATTCTAAATCTATGGTCAGAAGCCTGAAATCTGACATTAGTCTAGCCAAGAGATATCGTGTTACCCAGTTACTGGGTTGTGGAGGTCAGTAAGGCAGTCGCTCCATGTAAAGCACTGATACTCAGCAGAATCCGGTTAGCTAGGTGGCTATGTGGTCGATGCTAGAAGCCGACCCCAACATAGTTTGGAAAAGGCAAGGCAGATTATATTATCTGGTGGTGACTATAATAATCAACTAGCTTTTGCCCGCGACATTGCTCCCGTGACGTAAGTCTTTAAGTAGCCTATGACAATCAACGATAAACTTTCTATCTGTGTAAGAATTTTCGTAACCAAAACAGTCCTACCAAAGATATTTATCAAATGACTTCAAACAGGAGGAGAATTTTAATTCGACTGTATGTTTTTGTTTGTTACGCGATTACTCCGCCAATTATGAACAGATTTTGATGTTTTTTTTACAAGCTTTTAATTAACTTGCAATGTATGTATGTATGTTTGTATGTAAGTGTGTTCGGGCTCAAATCTTGCAATTGAATTTTAAAGCAGTTATCCTCCACCGATTAAGCTGAAATTTTGCATACACGTTTAGTTTGGATGACAATGCATGATTAGCTAAGTGACGTCATTCTAAATCCAATATGGCGGACGGCCCAAGATGGTGGGCTAGCTATTTTTTGTGCACTGCCATGATATGGATATCTAATGAAAGGGTTTGCTGAGAAATATACGAAACAAAGCTTGTTTAAAAAAAAGATTTTGTAATGAATAAATTATGTATTTCCATGCTGGTGCTTCTAATGTGGTCCCATTTAAATTTAATCAAGATCTGACGAGTAGTGATTAAGTTATCCTTACTAATGCGTATTTTTGTATGATAATATTGTACCAAAAAAAGAGAGAAAAATAAAAACTATTCAACAAAAAAATTAAACCGACTTCCAAATGAAAACACTGCAAAGGGAAAAATAAATTTATTTTCAGAAGTCGGTGTCAAAAACGAAAACAATTAGATACCAAAGACACCGACTTCCATTTCATAGGTACGAAAAGAAAGTTATTTTTCGCTTTGCAATGTTTTGTTTTGGAAGTCGTTTTTTTTTTTTAATAATGAGTTTTAAAGATACAATTTTACTTCTTTAAAATATTAGCTAAGATACTTAGTGTTTTCAGCAATTATTCGGGGCTGCATGGGGCTTCATAACACGTTTATATATAAGGGACTAAAGCAGATCGGGTAAGGAATACAAAACATATATATACAATTTATGATATTAATATTTTATGCCGAATATCATCAGGTACAAAAGCAATTTATGTAATTACTAGCTTCTGCCAGCGGCTTCACCCGCGTAAATGTCGAAAATTGTCCCGAGGGAACATATTCCCGGGATAAAAAGTATCCTATGTGCTATTCCTGACTATAATCTATCTCTGTGCCAAATTTCATCCAGATCCGTTCAGTAGGATTTGCGTGAAAGAGTAACAAACATACATCCTCACAAACTTTCGCATTTATAATATTAGTAGGATAGTAGGATTATTGCTTTTACAATAAATTTACAGTAAAAACATTCATTATTCATTTATAGGTGCAATAATAGGAACATACATTATTTATTACATCAACAAAATATTATTATTAAATTTAATAACTAAGTTAAACAATCCTGCCACAATTGGTAATAACAACAAGTTCATAGAATTACCCCTACGCAAAGGCGTTAACAATACTAAAAACAAGTAGGTTCATTAATAAATTAAATCACAAAAACACAACATTATAACAAATTTAAAAACAACAAGAGCAGATATTTCAATAGCCAGAGGCTCTAGACTAGTTACATTCTACCATCGAAAGCATATCGATAGCGATTGGTAAAATGTCAAAAAAGTATGGGCTTGCCAAGTGCTATCGAAATGTCACGTCATCGATGCCTAATATTTTGGCATATAGCAATCGCCATCGCATAAACTCGTAGAATGACAGGTCGTCTATTGCCTCAGATAACTTTTTACTGAAGAATGAAAATGGCAGTTTTACAGCATTTGTATACAGGCTGTAACGGAAAAGTGTGAAGATAATTTAAAAACAAGTTTGATACAAATCCGACTACCGAGTTCCTTTTAATGCATATGCCGTTTATGTAACCCGGGTCATAATAAGGAATCGATTGACACCTTATTCATCAAATCGAATGAATATTTTAGGCGCTACGGAAGAGCATACGTAAATACAAACATACATACACAGACTGATAAAATCCTTCGTTCCTTTTAAAAACAGCTTCTGCTCATGTAAATGATCAACTTTTTCCAAGGAAGTCATAGACAATTCACAAAAAAATTGCACGGGAGATACATTTCTTCAGATAAAATTTATCAAGCTATTAAAAAATCAGCTCTAAATTAAATTAGATGACATTAAAAACAAATAGTTTAATATACTAAATTTAAAAAATGTAAAGGTGCGGTCCCATTGAGAGCTATCATTATCACTATTAATTTTGTACTTCAAGACGGGCTATACTCTGCAATTACAACTGACTAGAATTTTATTAGTTGACTAGTTTGGAAATAGAGTTAACAAGCTAATTGTTCACTACGGGACTGTGAACAAAGAATCCAAACAAGTAAAATTCTATCAACAAAATATCAAAAATGTATAGGATTGCCAGGCGATATACAAAGGTGACGTGATCTTCTTTATCCTTACATATTGGCTATTCAACAGTTGCCATCATTGATAAAATAACACTATGTCTAGGGCGCCTTTAAGCGGATACAGACATTGCGAGGCATGCGCCGCGCACGCCTCGCAACACACGCCTTTTGCTCGCAACGCACGCATTTTGCTTTGATTTGAGTTGTCGTAGCACATGCCTCACCACGAATATGAACGTCCACATATTGCAAAGCATGCGATGAGCGCCGTGCGCTGCGCATGCCTCGCAATGTCTGTATCCGCCTTTAAGTACTCGCTCCTTGAAGTATTTTGGAACAATGACACAGATAAGTGATGATGTAATCTCATGATTAGACAACGAGGGTCATGCAGAACGGAGTGGAAACTGCCGCAACATCCCATTCCTCCGCCATTGAAAAGAGACGATCCTGCCACCAGACGGGTATTGTGCTGGTGGCAACTGCCCAACGGTTGTGTACGTTTCAATCGCGCGGAGAACTTTAATTGCGCGATGTAAGATTTGTAGTGGTGTAGACGCTACTACAAATAGACGGATCAAAATAATAATCGTAAAACTGTTTATAAAATCTGAAAAGATACAAAAAAAATGGTTAGCAATATTGTTTCCTCCAACGAAATTTGGCAATTTTCGTAATTACAGGATTGCGCAATATTTCTGTTTTCGATGGATACGTGGCGTAAGGTTGTGCTGGCCGCCATTTTTTGTATAATCATAAACTTAGTCTTAAGTTTAAGCATCTCATCACTCACAGAAAAGCACAGCACGCAAAATGTTTGACAAATGTCTCAATTAAATTCTATAGTGCTAATATGCCACCAATAAAAACTAATTATTTGTTCAATCGATAAGTGCCATAAAAATGCATTTGAATTTTACTATTTCAAATTTCGCGTTCTATTTTATGAAAACGCTGGACGCAGTGGACGCCATATTGCTCTGTGGTCATGACATTAGTTGGCTATGTAATCAAATGCACTGATAGGCCGATACGCCGATCAGTTGACAACTGACAGTTTTTATTTTACACAGCCGTGTGACGTAATACATGGCGGCTACTATTTCTACTACAATTTGTTTTAAAACAAATCGATCAGAATTGATTAAATTAAATTAGAATAAGTACATTTTATTTTGTATATAAGATCAGGTAAATATTTTATATTAGAAGACTAGAGATACCCACTAAATGACAGGCGCGAGATCTTTTAGAGCAGGTACAGTTGAGTTAATTAAATATGTCAGTAACCACTTCGTGCTCTTTTTATGCAGCACACATTCTTGATTCCTGATCAAGATTTACCTATAATAAGTTAAAAGGTGCGAAATTAGTACTTACGGGATTTCTGTGGTGGTGGTAGTTGTAGTGGTGGTTGCCTTCGGTGGTATCCTCTTCCTAGCTCGTCGTATGGGCTTGCCATTAGCATTACATAGGTATACAGCTGGATGAGGTGGCGCCGCGAATGAGAATCCTACGAAGCTGATCAACAGCAACAGAACGAAAAGTTTTGACCACATCTTGAAGAGAATTAAAGACAAATGTGGGTGTACTATTAGGTGCCACTGCCTAACTCTTTGGGCTTACAAGCGTGATGGTAGTCAAAGTCAACGGTACGGACAAACGCGGTACTTTCGTGCTTCGACTTGATTTGAAAAATGAATTAATGTTCTAAATGTGCCATTATATATATTACCTTTCTACCACATAATCGGTGTATTGAGTAATCGAATCACGTGTATGCGTAATATAATAAACCCAATTGCGTAAACGAAATATGAATTATTATGTATTTAGTCATCTTTATTGTTTGGACAGATTTATCCCATATTTAGTTACTTTCCTACTTAATGGGAAAATTATATTTTTATATAATCAGAATCAGAAATAATTTATTTGCAATGCATGTAGGTAAAAAAACATAGTTTTGATGCTGTAAAAAAGAAAAACTATTGATTCTACCGTATGGCATGGAATATTAAGCACTATAATAATCATAACTATTGCAAATCTATATTAATCAATAATTGTCAGGTAATCAGTTTCTAATGTCATATTCTTAAAAGTCAAATTCACCGGAAAAATAATAGTCCTACCTAAAAATGTATGGTTATACTTTTGTTATACCTGGTATAACTTTATTCCGCGTTTATTTGTAAGAGGGTATGTATATAAAATTAAAATATAACAAACTTAATAAATTGAAATATTATTGCGCAATGTCATAAGTGTTATCATTCAAAAACTCACTGACAGCGTAATATATAGCATTTTTCAACTAGTACTTTAGTTATTTTATTTTTGAAAAAATTAGATGTATAATTTTTTTCAACTCACTTGCTCATAAAGTGGCTCTAATTTCACTGCAATTAGGTATATATTGACACCTGTAATCAAACTGTGACTTTTCATTGCTATTATTCACAAGTGAGTAATAGAGCTTTTTTTTATTGTTATTGGTTGAGTTGCTTTGTTCTTAAAAACAATCCACGAAAAGCCAAAAAAAAAGAAACCTCATTTTTTTAGTCTATGTGCGATCACCATTGCTAGATGTGCGCGCATAGGAAAACTGATTAATTTTGCCCGCCATTGCGAAAAAAATTTCACGACTCGTTTTCACTGTTGAGAATAATTTTTGGGTAGTATTTAAACGCAAATCAAAAAATATCCTTTTTCTATGCAATAAGATTCCGAATTCCCATCAAAATTACTGATTGCACAGCAAAATATTCAACTCAAAATATCACTAAACACACTACAATTTATTTTCGCAGCGTACAGCGATTTTTCCTAAAGCAAAAGCTTTTTCATCAATACACAGCTAATAATCTTAATGCACATTATACATGTTAACTCTTTTTCTTTTAAATATAGCTTCTATTTTTATATTATTTACAGCAGTTTTTCTAAATAAAACAGCATTTTATTAGTCACAGTCTTCTTATTATTTATTAATTACCACATAATGAGATCAGCAAAAAAAAATATAAAATGAGATACAAAATTGTAATTTATTGAATTATTAAAGAGGGTCTTGCTTTCGCGGGGCGTCCACGCTTCCTTTTTTGCCCAATAGGCACATTTTTAGCTTCTGCAGGTGGCGCCACGTACTTGAGTCGGAGAGAAACAGTGGGCGATACAAATGTTTAAAACAAGGACCTGAAAAAAAAATGTCGACGGAGCCCCGCTCCGCGGGGCACCTATTTCTGTCTGCAGGGTCTAAAGTAACCTAACACGAAGGAGATGACGGGAGCTAAGTTCGCTCGCTTTGCTCGCTCACTTCACCTCCCGTCATCCCCTTCGAACCTAACCTATCTGTGTCGGGGTGCCCTAAATTCCCGAACAAAGTCAAAATTTACGAACCTTTTGACAAATATCCAGTCTAGTGACGAAAAAGCGCGCGAAGCCGCGAACCTTTTTCAGTTAATTTGTTCTGCTTTTAGAAATAATGCAATGTGACAGGATTTTTTTGTTATAATAATCATCAAATTTGCCGAGCATGGCTTCTTGAAAATTAAGACAAATATGATGAACAGGTTTTGTTGTACTTACTGGTTAATATGCGACTGGGATAGTTATTTTACTATGAAATATGGAAAATTTGCTGTGCAGTCAGTATTTATGCTATGTATGTAGTATTTTTGTACAAAACTAAATTTAACTGTATTGCATTATGAGGAAAATAGTAATGTCATATTGATGTATAATTTCGAATTATCTGCAGTTTGAGTTTTGTTAAACATTTAGTTTATTTGTAGTGAAGTAAGTTATTTGATGTAAAAAAGAATATAAATGATGAGTATGTATTGATAGGCGATTATTTATTTGATATGCAATTTATAATATCCCAATGTATTTTTGTGCATTATTTTATTCACAAGTGTGTTGAAAAACATTGTATGATACACGTGTGTATTGATGATTACCGTCCTCGGCTCTCTTAAGACCCTCACCCAACGGCTCGGGTATCAATGGCGCCTCAGCGGTAATCACCAACATTACACACTTGTACCATAATGTACTATAATGCCATTAGATATTTTATTGTAATTAACTGGTCCCATATGCATAATATTCTTTTTTAATAATGCTGTTTTGAAACTACCTGAATGTAATAGGATCTCAGTAATTCCTGTCTTGAAGAATGATGTATCATTGTTTCATAAAGATTTAGGTTTGTTTTAACAAATAATGCTACCTCCAGAATATAAAGTGATCGAAAGGTTAATAATTTTAGGGTTTTAAACATAGGAATACAGCTGTCTGTTGAATTAATTCCGGTCATTGTTCTTATGCAATATTTTCGGGCTCTGAATACCCTTTCTCGTTCACTGCAATTCCCCAAAAATACTACTCCGTATCTTAAGATAGAGGCAACCAGACCATGGTAAGCTATAATGATGGTGTCAATATAAACTTTTCTTGGACAATTTGTAGAGGATATAAGCTAATCTACTAACTAACTCTTTGCAGACTTCTTCTGCCGCGTTTCCGAGATAATTGGCTGTTAATAACTTATACCTAAGAATTTAGCAACATTTGTCTTGCCAATATTTTGTCCATTGTATTAATTTTTTAACGGATTTGGGTGCAAACATTGAAAGAAATGCATTATCTTTTTGTTATTTAATCATTAGATTATTAGTGTTTAGCCAATTAATTATTGATTTTAATGTGTCATTAATGTCTTTTTCTTATAAATAATTATTAAAATAATTTGCTTTTTCCATTTTATCAGCGAATAACACCATCGGCTGTTGCACTTTTCTCGGAAGATCATTGATAATTATGTATAAGAAATAATGGGGCCGCGATGGTGACAACGCGGCTCCATTATTGGCGTCACCTTGATATGCATAAGAAATAATGGAGCCGCGTTGACACTCCCCTGTGGAACTCCGAATTTGACTTATCCAGCTCTACTATTTGATAGGTATTTAAATTAAAATTTACGTCTAGAACATACTCTTGAGAGTTTTTATGTAATGATTTTATAATAATAATTACTGCTTTTAGGCTATTTGGAAAAATGCCTGAGTTTATACAGATACCTATTTATTATATGACGCAAGGGAAGAGCCATAACATCAGAAACAAAGGACATGGCCAGATTATGGCCTCCGAATCAATAATACATAAATATACAGTAATTATTAATATGTGAAAATTAATTGTAAAATAAATAAAAATTAACCGCATCGATTACGTTTGTCTAGAACAGGCGACAAAAAATTCCAAAGAAATAAGTGTGTTAATTGTTTATGTGCAATTACTATGGAATGCATTTGCGTCTGGATACACGCATAAGACAAACACTGTTTCTGAAGTACGCCTGAAGGTCAGATTAAATAAAAAATGTTAATTAAAAAAATCAAAAAACCCGACTGCTTGAAAGGCGAACTAAAAAGACGTAAACAAGGAGAAAATCATGCTGTGCTGTCGGAGGATACATCTTCGCGAGCTGGCTGACCAAAACCAGACGTATACCTCCGACTGCACAGCGTGATTTTCTCCTTGTTTACGTCTTTTTAGTTCGCCTTTCAAGCAGTCGGGTTTTTTGATTTTTTTAATTAACATTTTTTATTTATAACTTTTTAGTTAATTTTTTTTCGAATCAGGTACATTTAAACATATAAGTGTTATATATTTTTGAAATCACCTCTTAAAATCCTTTATTTTGATACCCCACACAATAAGTTTGGAAGAAAAAAAAAATTTGGGCCCCACAATATGGCGCCCAAGAACCGCTATTTTCCTACTTTCTATTTTTCATGTAGCCAGTGACACTCGCGGGGTTAAGACGAATCGATTGACGTAAGAACCATCAAAATCGGCCCACGCATTTGGTCTCTAGAACGCCACATAGGAACAAACATACATACATACATACATACATACATACATACATACATACATAAATACATACATACATACATACATACATACATAGACTGATAAACACATTACCCTCCTTCGGCAGTCGGGTAAAAATAAAACAACTACCACTGCAAGAACGTATTGCTAAGGTAAATACTTCTAAAATAAAAGATAGTTTTTACGATGATCGCAGACACCATTTTTAGGGTTCCGTACCTAAAGGGTAAAAACGGGACCCTATTACTGAGACTTCGCTGTCCGTCTGTCTGTCTGTTTGTCTGTCTGTCACCAGGCTGTATCTCATGAACCGTGATAGCTAGACAGTTGAAATTTTCACAGATGATGTATTTCTGTTGCCGCTATATCAACAAATACTAAAAACAGTATAAAATAAATATTTAAGGGTGGCTCCCATACAACAAACGTGATATTTTTGCTGTTTTTTGCTCGATATTAATAACGGCAACAGGTTGACGCTTGAAATATTCACAGAATATTTAGTTGAATATTTTCTTCAAAAACTAATAATTATTAAATTAAAATAAAATTAAAGGGGGCTCCCATACAACAAACGTGATTTTTTTGCAGTGTTATGCTATAATGGTACGGAACCCTTCGTGTGCGAGTCCGACTCGCACTTGGCCGGTTTTTACTGTTTCTTTACGTGTTATGTTGTAAGTGTTATGCTTCACATTAATTGTATTTGTTTGATGTTGCACGACTCGACATATTTCATTACATTTATTTTAATATTTGTCCACCTATTATTTTTATTTTAGTCTATGTATCGCTGTATTATACGACATGTCAACGCAAATGATTTGTAGCGATATGTACACATGAAGCTTGTAATTACACATTTTTCTTACCTACGATTTTTTTTATGTTTTTCATTAGTCTGTAAGCTTTCCTTAAAATAAATAAATTAGGATTCGTAGTTTCAAGTACTTCCGAAAGTGATAATTTATTTAAGTATCTTTTGGACTTTATCAAGTTAACTTTAGACAAATCTCTTTAATTTATTAATGTATGTACCTAAATATTGTAAAAAAAAATATATTAAAATAGCAAGTATCCTGTGCGTTCTTCTCCATAAAAAGCTACTTTCCGAATGCACGGTAGAATAAATTTTTATTCCTTGTAAATTTTAATGTAACTTCAAAAGCGCCGCTTGGTGGCCTAGTTGAAATAAAATGTATTTGTCTTTGTCTTTTATTTACGCGCCACGAGTTGTCTATACATATTTTATTAACATGTATTTTCAATAATTGTGCAGAATGGTCTGATAGGACAAATGGTCTGACAGCCGGTACATAACTTAGTGAAATGTCAATTGTTATTGAGTTATAACTATAAAAACTGGTCACAAACACAACGTGTGCCACTTTATACGTTGATTGTAATATAAATAAAGGATTTTTAAGAAACTAAAGACAATAAAACAATAATTTTTAAATAAATTAGTTATGAGGCCGTTTTTTGACGACCTGTCGCCAGTGTTGCCAGATTGTCCAAAAATTTGTAATGTTTTGTCATAAGTCATTTATTTCGTAACAAAATATATTGTGCCGAATTTAGTGGTAAGAAAAAACACCACTAAAACATTACAATAGATAAAAAATAAATTTAAGAAAAAATTTTTTGGAAGGCAGTTGTTTTATTTAATAAAAAGGATTTTTATTTACTTAAAACTATGTAAAATCTCAGCATTGGCGTTCTAGCGTTGGCGACGCTGAAAATTATTATTGTTACTACAAACTTTAAAATAAACTCTGTGATCCCAAAACAAATCACTAACTAAAAGAACGACGGTTTAACAAACTTTTTTCGAGTAAAAACCAAGTATTAATTCTTAATTCTTTATTGTACACCAAAAACAATATTCAATATAATGTGGGTAGGGTAGGGTAAGATCCAGTGTACAATTTTAAAATACATAATTATAATCATAAATAAATACATACATACATAAATACAAATATATATATATCTACTAACATTGCGTTAAAAAATTTTCCTATTGAAGACATCGAGAGAAGGGCTATCGCGTAGAGAGTTCGAGAGGTGCACTGCAGTTACAGAGAAGGAGCCAAAATTTGGTAGATTTTTGTAATTTCCTTATTATTCTATGACTTAAAAAAAAAGCCTCAGATCAAAATGTAGATAATTAAATTGTCTTTGAGATGGTGTCAATTTAATTAAAATACGCCCAGCAGTTTTAGCGCGATTGTCGTGTTTTTGTCCGTTTTAGACATAAATTTACAAATTAATTACACTATGTTATATGAATAAAACTCAAAATATTCTTAGATCAAATTATTAAAAAAATGGTCTAATGTAACATATATTTTTTCCAGAAAATTACGACTAGCCGTTTAGACGTGATTCTCATTTTAAAATCAGCTACTCAAGGGAGTCAGCGCCTTAAGCATTCATCATAACATCACCCGCGGTCTGACTCCACCCACTGTTAGGCTCTCTTTTTTGTGCCAATCCCCAAGCTCCTGTGTCACCTAACTCACCTATAGGCGCTAGCACCCTAAGGGCATTTACGGACTATCCGATCCGTGTCCGTGATTGGAGTGTCGAGTTCAAAATGTTCTGAATTATGACGGATAGAGTTACGATGTAGTGCGTAAGCTTCTCTACAAGAAGGACTACGGCTACTTCGGAACCGAAAGTTCACGGACACGTATCGGATGTAATGCGTACATATATATACCACCATTATTGGGGTTTTACTCGCGGTGGCAACAATGTCTATCTCGCTGCCGGATTAGCATCAATTACCCCAAATATTTT
Source organism: Anorthoa munda (assembly GCA_945859665.1). Lineage (NCBI taxonomy): Eukaryota > Metazoa > Arthropoda > Insecta > Lepidoptera > Noctuidae > Anorthoa > Anorthoa munda. The sequence goes on from OX243898.1 coordinate 12,109,822, forward strand.
TTCTCTAGTTACTCTGATGTATAAGGTACTATAAAGTTTCATTAAAATATGATCAGTAGTTTTTATGAGAAACATGCATACATCTAGTAGTACTTAGGATTGCTTGTTAGATTTGAGCTGAATAGAGACGAAGTGGTGCATTGTCAAAATAGTATTTTAAACAATATTTGAGTTCGGTTATTGAATTGAAAATTTTGAGTAAAATCTTTAACTTATTTGGGATTATTCCATACTTCTTTATTAATCATCATGTCAGCTGTAATCTTCTAGCCATAGTATCGGGCTAGTATTATATTATCTGTGGTATCGGTTTAGTCCCATCTCGGCATCCTGTCAAAAATCATTTAAGATTCACATACAAATAGAAACAAAGTGTTCTAGTGACTAAATTAGGTTGATTATTTATTCAATGAATTTGATTTAATTAATTTTTTTATTTTATGTTGTTGGTTTTATATATTTTTTATTTTATTTGATTATATATTTTTTTTATTTTTTTTTATTTGTATTTAATACGATGTCGAGATGGGACTATACCTAAATGTAATCCTAAAACACATTTTTACTTAACACCGTTTTATGCTAAACTTTATAAGGAGCCGTAAAAGTCGTCGGATTTAATTCAAAGGATGTCTATTAAAGAAACGGATAACCCACACACAGCTGGTGTATTCCCGTCTCGGCACCTTCCCATCTCGACACCGTATTACATAAAAAATGTAAAAAAAACCGGCCAAGTGAACTAGATGTATGAACGTAAATTAAATAAAAGGAGTATGTAAGGGTCGTAGCGTTCTGTAGTTTCTGCCTATCCCCATGAGAGAATGGGGTGAGTTTATGTATGTATCTATTTCCATTTACAAACCATCAAATTTCTCTCAAAAATTATTATCAAAATCAATTATTCTTTATGACGTATTTTTGATGTTTACCGCCAAGCAGTGTTTCTGTCTTTAGGCATAGATTTTAGCTCGAAGTGAGAGTAAATGCCTATGATTTTACCAAAACTTTGGCTTAACACACTATAAAGTGGAGTGAGTGTAGGAATTAGCTCAGAGGGCTGAAATGATAGACAAAAATTACTTTACAATGCATGTCCTCGAAAAGAGCGTTTTCCAAGTAGCCAAACTGTGCGGAAAGTGTCACTTTTTTAACTAGTGCTTTTTACTTTTCTGTATTTTTTTCATTTTTAACTCCAACGTCAGCCCGACGCATAGAGTTTTTATTATTTGAGAAAAGTTTTACAAATTAGTTAAGTACAGATTATCATTCATATAAAATGTAAAATCAAACTAATACTTCATTAAAGCCGTTTTTAATTACTCTAGATTTAGATTTTTATCCATAAATTAATTTTAAATATTCATTAAATATGTTTGGCAGAACGTATATTTTGCTCGTGCCTTTTTGCGTTACGACGTGACAGCTATTTGAACATACGCAGTAGATTTGCCCGAGGAACTATTAGTTAATCTGTGGTATGCTGAGCGCGCTAGAATAAGCCCGCCATTTTATTAATTTCTTGCTTGGTTCAGATATATTTTTTTATTTTCTCGCACAGTGCATAGTAAAATGTTGTATGATATACGTACGTAAGATGATTTCCGACTCGTGTCGATTTATCCACTCACTCGCTTCGCTCGCTCGTGAATAAAAATGCCACTCATCGGAAATCACCTACCTTCCGCACTTGTAGCATAAATAACTATTTAACTTGTATTGGCCTAAGGCGGCTTTTACAGAAGTGACCAGAAAAACTAAACAAAAAATATTTTTTTAGCGTTCGAAATATGATTAGTCTTCCAAAACTAAATAACAGTTGCCAGTTTTAAAAAGGTAAGGATGTGGCACGTCTAGATGAAACCTGTAAAAGGTGACGAAAATAGAAATATTATATAGGCTGAGGAGCTCGTGGCTTAATAATAACAGCCGCACGGGTCGATCTTCAAGGTTAAGCAATGCTTGACGAGGTCGGTCCTTGGATGGGTGACCATTTTAACATACCGAGTTTCCTCCGTGCCTCGGAAAGCACGTTAAGCCATTGGTCCCGGCTGTCATTTGAAGATCTTTGACAGTCGTTACGGGTAGTCAAAAGCCTGAGATCTGACACCAGTCTTGCCAAGAGGTATCGTGTTACCCAGCTACTGGGTTGTGGAGGTCAGATAGGCAGTCGCTTCATGTAAAACACTGGTACTCAGCTGAATCCGGTAAGACTGGAAGCCGACCCCAATATAGTTGGGAAAAGGCTAGGCAGATGATGATATATAGGTCAAAGTAAAAGACCATCTGCATCGTTAAATAAAAAAACCAGCCAAGTGCGAGTCGGACTCGCGCACGAAGGATTCCGTACCCAGGGTTGCGTCAACTATGTATGTAGGGGACACACTTTAAATTTCAACTTTATTTATTTTTTGGAATTTTTCCTTTATATGTGCTGTAAGACTGTTGGCTGTAAGGCTGTGCTTTTTGCCAAATTTCGTGATTCTAGGTCAACGGGAACTACCATATAGATTTTCGATCCAAAACCTATAGGGTACTTCCGGTTGACCTAGAATTGTCAATTTTGGTTAAAAGCAAGGTCTTACAGCACAAGTAAAGGGAAAATTCCGAAAAATAAAAAGGACGAATTTAAGGTAAATTTTGGTACTTACAAGTTTTCACGAAAATCAAATTTGCCTATATCTTTTTATCGTGTTGACTCAGGACCTCTATTTTATACACCCAATAGGGACTATAGACATTAGCATCTGGTATAAATTTCAACTTGCTAGGTCTACCCGTTCCTGAGAAAACCTAACAGAGATAAACCTGAGACAGAGGGACATATTTTTTTTTTTTTTATTATAGTTAGGCTCGCGCTTGACCACTATCTCACCTGATGGTAAGCGATGATGTGGTCGACAGTGTAACACGCTTGCCTAGAAGTAACCTATTCACTCTTGACTTAAAGACCCCGAGGTTGTAGCATGAGACTGATCTTATAAGGGTTCCTTTTTTTACCTATTGAGGGAAGGAACCCTAAAAGTAGATGAGTCCCCTAAGGAAAAGCTGGATGATGATATACATCTCTAAGACCCTCTGACGCGTCAGAGACGCTGTGCTGAAGCGAAAATACATTATTCTCTGCAAGTGTTTCATCAGTTCTTCTTCTTATAATGATCTAGCTTTTCCCCGCAACTTCTCTCCCTTGGCATATTTCTGTAAGTAGCATATTTCAATCATAGATAGCGGCGTAGCTCTATTAGTGAACAAAAATTCTGCTTTCCATTACCAGTGGTGTCTCATCCCATACAAAGAAACCGTGCCGACGTTCTATACTGATTATTCTGATTATTTTTTGTACATCGTTCACGTTCGGTTCCGTTCCGTTGCGTTCCACGGATTTAGATGGTGATCTATCTATCGCCGAGAGCCGAGAGCAGTAGTGGCTCGAGAGCAGTAGTGGCCCTGTGGTATCGGCCGCGACTTACAAGTTGTAGGTCGTGGGTTCGAACCCAGGCAGGCGCTTTACTTTGTGTAAATTATTTCATCACCACTGCTCTCAAAAACGGTGAAGGAAAACATCGTGAGGAAACCGGCATGTCCTAGAACCAAAAATTTCGAAGACATGTGACATCCACCAATCCGCACTGGGCCCGCGTAGTTGGATTACAGCCCATTCCCTCTCACAGAGAGGAGGCCTGTGTCCCAGCAGTGGGAACATTAATAGGCTGATGATGTGATGATGATGTATCTATCGCCGTGGAACGGAACCGAACGCGATCGATTTACAAAAAATAATCGGTATAATCAGATGAAAAACGCTAGTTACGTCGGCACGGATTCTTTGTATGAGCTATACTTTGTGTCGGGTAAAAATACAAAACAACAATATTTATGATAATAATAATTTATTCCAAAATTAATCAGGTACAAAAACAATGTGTATTTATTTATTTACCTATTGTGTTGCCAGTAATTGTTCATACAATACATTCGCTCATTATTCATTTATAAATGGAAAAATAGGCACATGCACTATTATGGTAATACAATAATTATTACATCAACAACACATTATTAGGTATTCATTAATATTATATAAATAAGTAGACCACTCCTACCACAATAGGTAATAACAACAAGTTCATTGAACAATATTAAAAACAAGCACATTAATAAATTAAATTACAAACACATAATATTAATAACAAATAATTTGAAAACAACAAGGGCGGATATTTCGATAATCAGATACTCTAGACATTTGACATTTTATCAATGAAAGGGTTGCGATAGCGATTGGTAAATGTCAAAAATGTTTAGTATTGCAAATAGAGACCTATAGTAAGAATTTAGTGACAACTAGCTGTTGCCCGCGACTTCGTCCGCGTCAAACTCGTAAAAAAAATATTTTTATTTTTTTAGTTTCCCGCCGGAACTATGAATTTTCTCGTGATCAAACGTAGCCTATGTTACTCGTTATTACATCAGCTATCTACCAGTGAAAGTCCCGTCAAAATCGGTCCATCCATTTCGGGGATTACCCGGAACAAACAGACAGACAGACAGACAAAAATCTTAAAAATTGCTTATTTGTTGTTAGTACCGTTTATACTTTCACGTGCATTCAATAAAACGTTGTTATTTTGATATTACATACAGACACTTCAATTTTATTTATTTGTATGTATAGATGAATAATATGACATTAAAAATAGTGTGACATGCAAGTATAATGATTTAATTTGACAGCTCTTTTTGATTGTTATATTTATGACATGTAATCTATACCAATATTATAAAGAGGAAAGATTTTTTTGTTTGTTTGTACCGAATAGGCTCCGAAACTACTGGACCGATTTCAAGAATTCTTTCACCAATAGAAAGCTACATTATTCCTGAGTGGCAGGCTATTTTTTATACCCGAAAACAGGTCCTGTGGGATGGTCCACGGGAGCAAAGCTGCGGGGAACAGTTTTATTTGTTTATTTCACTTTTGACATTTGTAATATTCTAAATTTATTTTATTTTCTTTGTTTTATTTTTTGAGTGCAATAATTTAGTAATTTTATTTTAATAATTATTTAAACAGATTGTCAATAATATAAATATTTGCACATCTTATTAGGCAATGGGGCCTTATTACTTTATATATATTTGTAACATCTGTTTGAACCTACCTGTATTATGAAAATAAACAATTTGATTTGAAATGTCACGTGATCAATCCCTTACATTAATTATACCTCATGTCAACCGTTGCCATCGTTGATAGCAATAACACTTTGTCTAGGTCTCTCGTCTTAAGTACTCGCTTCTTGAAGTTTTTCGAAGCTATGGCGTAGATGTGTGACGTCATGAAGTAGGTAGCCAAAGTATAGACTTAATACAGAAAGTTCCGCAACCTTCATTGGAAAGAGAGGATCCGCCGACCCGACGGGTATTGCGTCTGGTGGACATGCCCGATATTTGTTGCCGGGTATATAATAATATATGTTCCAAACTTTGATTGCGCGATGTCAGGTATGTGCGTCTGGTCTTTTTGGAGTTCGTATGTGGCGGTATATAATATGTTTTAAGACGTCGTCGTTTATTTATTTATCCCATAAAATAATAATCGTAAACTTGAGCATCGAATCTGAAAAAGATAAAAAAAAATATGGTTTATAACATTGTTTCTGGACACATTAAATGTAGTATTTCACAATGCAACATTTTATTTTTCGCAATATAAATATTAAAATAGTACAATGAAAATTTACGCATTATTGTAATGTTTCTGTAAGTAATTTTTATTTTCATTGGTTGTGCGGTTTACGTTTCTACCGAAAAAATATTTAAACATTTTTAAAAGTCGCTCGTCTGATCCGGGAATCGAACAAACGAACCATAAACATTAAAAGCCAACAAAAACATTTTCGGGACCACGCACGCATTTTCAAAATGTTACTAGATCTCATGTAGAGCCAAGCTTCTAACTCTACATGCGCTAACAATACAAGCCCTAGCTTCACAATTTCTACACCTTATTTAAAAATTCCGCCGTTTCGCTACCGTCAAACCCTTGCACTTCGCTAGGCTCGTCTCTCTCGGCGGGAGCATGGAGCTTTTACTTGGGTCATGGAGCAATTGTATATCTGACCTCCACATACCAGTAAACAAAAGACCGGTGTTAATGATTTAATTAACGTTTGCCCATAGAAGTAACCTATTGACTCTAGACTTAAAGACCCCCAGATTGTAGCTATCAGAACACACAGACTCCGGCAGAGAATTCAACTCCTTAGTTGTATGCACGTTGAAAGTATTCCCAAAACCGTTATAGTGCGTATGGGTGGGATGTCCACCATGTACCGATGACGCAGAATTAAATCGTATAATTGCATAGCACACTCCCCGAAATGTAAACGAAAATAAACGGACAGGTGTCGGTGTGTTCAAGGTTCTGGAGCTTTGACTCGACTATTGCTTCATTTCCGATGAACCTCTTGGCATGCTTATCTTAAAGATTCCCATGCGGCTCTTATAGGATAAAAGGTAGAAAAGTAGTACTTACGGGTTCAGTGTGGTAGTGGTAGTTGTAGTGGTGGTTGCCTTCGGTGGCATCCTCTTCCTAGCTGGTCGTATGGGCCTGCCATTGGCACGTAGACTCACAGCTGGATGAGGTGGCGCCGCGAATGAGAATCCTACGAAGCTGATCAACAGAAACAGAACGAAAAGTTTCGACCACATCTTGAAGAGAATTAAAATCAAATCTGTGTGTACTTTATATAGGAGTTTCTGTCTAACCCTTCGGGAATTACAGTCGTGATGGTAGTCAAAGTCAACGGTACGGACAAACGCAGTACTTTCGTGCTTCGACTTGATGTGAACAATGAATTACTGTTCTAAATGTGCCATTATATATATTACCTTCCTTACCACAATTATCGGTGCATTGAGTAATCGAATCACGTGAATGCGTAATATAGTAAACCCAATTGCGTAAACGAAAAATGGATTATAATATGTATGTTGTCCCAGTTCTGGGATGACACAGGAAAATTTAGGATTTTCCCAGTAGTTTAAACTATGATCCAATTATGAAATAATTATGTCATCTTCATTGTTTGGACAGATTTATCCTATATTTAGTTACTGTTGAAATGAAATTGGCTTTGTAATGCACACTATCCTCTTTCATTCTTTAGGCGTACCTACTTCATGGAAAAAATTTATTTTTACTGTCACCTTTTTAGTATGAGCTTGTAAATGTTTTTATTTTATTAATTTCAGCCTAGAGCTGTAGGGATTATTTCGGAAACGTTAAAACAAGAAACTGCCGGCTAACAAAACACTAGTAACTCTTCTTAGTAATATTACTAATGTATATTTTTTTTTGAGGATAGATGTTTGTTACTCTTCGACTCAAAAGCTGCTGGACGGATTTTGATTAAACTTTTACAGTAATGCAGCTAGTTTCAATTTAAAATTTTGGATGTCGGTGATTGGCTATTTTTTGTACGTGTTTTGCTAACTTGCAAAACTAACTTTTTTAACAGTAATGTTTTTTTTAAGTCGTTTATTTCTATTTATAAAAATAACTTTTTTATTTATTTTAAACTGTGCTACTAAATCATCTTCTACCTCTTTTCCTTTTACTTTCCCTTGGGTACCATTGTGTAACTATTTTGCTCCACTTGTCCTTTCCTCTGATCATGTGTCCCGACCACTTCCATTTAAGCCTTTTTATTTTTAGGGTTACGTCATGTAAAAGGAAAAGAGGTGGACAACAAAAAAGATGGGACGATGATATCAGGCAGGTTGCCGGCATAACATGGAATAGAGTGGCCAGAGAGAGATCAGAATGGAGTAGGTTGGAGGAGGCCATTACCAACTGGCAAACGGACTTACAGAAAGTAAAAAACCGGCCAAGTGCGAGTTGGACTCGCGCACGAAGGGTTCCGTACCATTATCGCAAAAAACGGCAAAAAAAAACACGTTGGTTGTATGGGAGCCCTAGTTAAATATTTATTTTATTCTGATTTTAGTATTTGTTGTTATAGCGGCAACAGAAATACATCATCTCTAAAAATTTCAACTGTGTAGCTATTACGGTTAATGAGATACAGCCTGGTGACAGACAGACAGACAGACAGACAGACAGACAGACAGACAGACAGACATACAGACAGACAGACAGACGGACAGCGAAGTCTCAGTAATAGGGTCCCGTTTTTACCCTTTGGGTACGGAACCCTAAAAAGCAGCAAATACGCGAATAATTTTAATTATGTAAAATTTATATTTATAACAGTGCAGTAGTTTAAGAAACATAATTGTATATCTTTTGTCCGTATAAAAGGCTTTATTATATTATTATTATTTACTAAATCATCTTCAGCCATGCCATTGCTTTATCACTAATTAATAATGCTACTTACTTTAAAATAAACCTTGTAAATCACAAAATACATTACTAATTAAAATAACGACGGTTTTACAAACTTCGTTCGAGAGGAAAAGCCTAGAGTTAATTCTGGACCACAGTTTAAGCTTAACAAGTTTCAACAAAGATTTTATAGAAACTGCCTCGTCGGTCTAGTGGTCACTACTGCGCTGAACATGAGGTCGGAGATACGATTCTCGGGTCGTGCAAAGCTTTTTTTTTTTTTTTTTTCAGCTGAAATTTCTCAGTATTAGCCCAGTCTGGAGATGTGTTCAGTTGATGGCAATGACCTCACTCCCTATTACTTGGGTTTTAATAGAACTGGTAAAATGTGGATAAAGTTTCGTGACCCCGTTTAGTAGTTTTTGCGTGAAAGACTAAGAAAAAGCCATCCAGTAGTAGGTTTTATTTTTCAATTTCAGCTGGTTTAATTAAGTTGCGCTTTTTAACCCCCGACGGAAAAAGATATATAAGATAGATAAGTTTGACGTGTGTATCTGTCTGTGTTTGATTAAAATCGGATTAGCCGTTCAAAAGTTACCCGCATTTTACTCTTTGTATCTGGTTTTTTTCGCAACATATTGTGTTTCGATAGATTGTTGATCGAAGCGTGTCTACTACTAGGTATATTATTTGTAGTTTAAAAAGCATGAAAAAATATGCCCCCGATACAAAAAAGTCTCACCAACGTTTACAACAGTTTATTTTATTTACTTAGCGGTTCCCCGATGCAAGTGCGAGGCATATTTTTAGCTTTTCAGAGGTTTTTCAAACCAGTATTTTAAACAAAATTGAGCCGGTATCTTAATTGAAGATTTTATTTATTTAGGATTTGGAAGTAAGAGCGTGTCAAACCCCCATTTCATGTCAAAATTTTACAGGTTTTCAGGCTTTAGTGGAGTTTGACAAAAACAAATAGGGTGTTAGTCAGCTATGGGTTAAACCTGTGATATTATTTAGGTAAGTAAATATAATTTTCCATCCTGTGGCGCTATTTCCATCACATGGCTTCAATTAAACACATACCATGACGTCATTAGGCAATGGTAAAGGTAAAACACCAACATTCCACTGGTTATATTTAACAATCAGGAACATACCCAGACTGCTGCTTGTTTTCCTAATGCATAATTATGTGTCAGTTATTAATTTTTTATGCGTCATACTTGGTGCAACTAACAATTATGGTTCTCTCTTTCTTTTCGACTGAAAAATTTCAGATTAAAATCCCGATAACAATTTACTTCAACCAGGAATCGAACTATCATACTCGGCAGTGGCGTTTCAGGCCTTTAGTTATATAATTATCTTAACTTAAATGTGTTAAAGTGTTTGTGTGTGTGTTAGAAAATCTTTTTTACAAAAAAAATATAAATTAAATCCCGACAAAGTGAAAAATACCTTCAATTTCGGAAGACGGTGTTCCTGTTTTTGTTTCTTCGTTTTTTGGCACCGCCATCCGAAATTGAAGTAATTTTTCACTTTGTAGTGTTTTTATTTCGAAGTCAGTTGTTTTTTTTTTTGTAAAAACAAACATTATTTTATTGGTATATAATGGACTAGTTCTATAGTAAGGTACCGATAATGCCTACAGAGATGCCAGAATAGATTACCCAAATAACTTGTAACTTGAACATAACCGCTAGATGAGAGTGTACCATGGTGAACTGTACACGTCTGCGTACCCGTTTAGAGCGTATTGGCGTAATGGTATGTTATGAAATGGTGTAAACAATAAACAGACATGCGATTGCAGCTATCCCAGGAGATTTGCCGTCATTTATTGAAGAGTTCTGTTGTACATCTTCGAAGTTCTTCATCAGATCTTTACTAAATTTTAATTGGACCATTTTGAAATAAACTTATTCGAAAAAAGAATTGCAAATCTGGTTATATATGACGGAGTTATGCCCGAACATACATAAAAAACCGGCCAAGTGCGAGTCGGTTTCGCGCACGAAGGGTTCCGTACCATTATTGCAAAAAACGGCAAAAAAATCACGTTTGTTGTATGGGAGCCCCACTTAAATATTCATTTTATTCTATTTTTAGTATTTGTTGTTATAGCGGCAACAGAAATAGATCATCTGTGAAAATTTCAACTGTCTAACTATTACGGTTCATGAGATACAGCCTGGTGACAGACAGACAGACAGACAGACGGACAGCGAAGTCTCAGTAATAGGGTCCCGTTTTTACCCTTTGGGTACGGAACCCTAAAAAACCGAATAGAGAACCTCCTCCTTTTGGGTAGTCGGTTAAAAACATAACTGGCGAATGTGTGTGTAGGTGCAACTAATCTGCCCAACCCTTCGACGAATAGGCACAGGCGTGATGTTGTGTTATAATATACTAATGAACTAATTACAATAAAAATGTTATCCCAATCGAATATTTGGATAATCCTCATATCTTGTTGATTACCGCGCGATTGTACTGATAACGTTAAAAACAAAACTGCATAAGTATGAAAACCATTTTTTCTTTTTTTGTTAGGATTTAAGAGATCGCGTTTGACCACTATCTAACCTGATGGTAAGCGATGATGTGATCGACGGTGAAGCACGCTTGCCTAGAAGTAACCTATTCACTCTTGACTTAAAATACCCCTAGGTTGTAGGCATTAGAAAACACAGACTCCGGCAGGGAATTCCACTCCTTTTGCAAATTTCTTAAGTTTTTTTTCTTTGGATCAGTAATTGTGGTCCAGTGGTAAGCTTAAGTAATAAAAATAGTAATTACTCTAATCTATGATCTCTCTGATCTCTCTGATCAGTCCTGTGAGTCTGCTAGACTGGCAGTGAGTGTACCCTTCCCGAACCTGGAATTTCTGCCCACTATCCATATGTAACCTTAGGTCGCATGGTGCAGTCATCGTGAACTTATCTATATATGTATTTATCACACACTAGGTACGGTACGGTAGGTTAAGGCTGTAGGGCTTACAGGTCTTAGGGTCGTAGGGTCTTTTAGGCTGTAAGGTCTAGGTCCTTTAACTTATCATATAATTTCATGTACTGTCACACCCTTAACATTACTGCGGCCTTACGTGACGTTTGTTAGGGTGGGCGTACATTTTGGAGTCCTAGAACCAAACATTCGAAGATACATGACATCCACCAATCCGCACCAAGCCTTTGTGGTATAATCCACCACTCCACTCCCTCAGACAGAGAGGCGACCTGTGGCCCAGCAGTGAGAACGTTTTAGTCATATTTTTTGGAGCAGTAATCTTTGGAAGTAGGCCCTGATTATATTATAAATCCTTAACTGAACGAAAGATACACTCTCCCTAAGTGTCCTAGGTTACTTTTATTCTAACAAAAAAGTTAAACCGAATTTCAAAACCAAACACGCAAAATAATTTTCTTTTCGGCATTTGGTATCTTTATTTCCTATTTTTTTTTCGTTTTGGACACCGACTTCCGAAAAGAAAGTTATTTTACGCTTTGTAGTGTTTTGTTTTGGAAGTCGGTTTATTTGTTTGGTTGAAAATATTTTATTTTTCTCTTTGTAATTTTGGTACCTTATATTGCCATGATAACTTAAAAACTATTCGTTAGATCTTGATCAAATTTAAATGGTCAAACATGAGAAGTACCAGCTTTCAAATAAAAAAAAATATTCAGCAAAATATTTAGGTTCATAATTTTCAGAAACATATAAAAACTTACAGTCGAATTGAGAACCTCCTCCTTTTCGAAGTCGGTTGAAAAAATACACGATTCCTGTATGATAACTGATACTTAACGAGAGCTAAGCCACGGGAAATAACTAGTTCCCAAGATAAACCCAATCGTCCAATTCATGTAAAAGTTTATACAAATATAAATATTATTATCGGAAACCTATATCGTTGGAACCCTTTGCCCTAATATTTTACTTTTCTTATTACATTTGACATTACTATTTGTATAGTAATAAGAAAATATCGAAAGTTATGTTATTTCGGTCTCTCCTACAAGTTTTATTAGAAGTTTATTTATTTGTGAATATTTTTGATATAGGTACGCAGCAATTTTTTTTGATTTACTTATTGAAATTACTCGAAAGGAAAATACAAGACAATTATTGGAATAGTGATGGTTTTATTTCTAGACTTTTTTGTTGGTCTAGTGATCTCGAGCAAATGCTGAGATTATGGGTTTGATTCCCAGGTTGGCCAGTGTCTAAAATACTCATACACGCAGTGTGCTTAGAATACTTAGCGAGAACGTTGACTGTCTTTTAGTGAATTATTTTTTATAATCAGGTCGTACTGCCAGAGATTACATTTAGCAAACAAAAAATAATTTCACCACTTTAGAAAGTACTGAATTAGTTTTAATTATCTGCTGTTGAAAATTGGTGTTTGATGTTTAAAAGATAAAAAAAAATAACAAAAAAAATAATCTGTCTTTTAAAACAAAAAACTACAAAGCGAAAAATAACTTTCTTTTCGGAAAGTTTGTTTTTGGAAGTCAGTTTAATTTTTTTGTTAAAATGTTTTTTATTTTTCACCTTTGATTTTTGGTACCTTAAATTACCATGAAAATATGCATTATTAAGGATAACTCAAAAACTTATAAAATCTAATTCAATCAAATGCATCAAATTCATTCACGATACACCAGCGTAAGCGTAACAAACATACAATCGCGTAACAAACATACAATCGCGTAACATTTTGCTTATCAGCCCACAAAAGATTACATAGTTCTGCATATCTCTATTATCGTTAATACGTATTTTTATTATCTGAAGATATTTGTATTAAATGGGACAATTATCGAAAGGCACGACAAATAACACGCGTTATTTTTTGTTAATTTGTGATATTATTTTAGTGTTTTATAATGTGTAAGTTTGAATTTTTATTTGTTTTTTTTTGTTATAAGTGGAGTTCCGTGGAACTAGTTTATCATGGGTAGTCAAATCAACATTTGAGGCCCTATTTATAAAAATCTCGACGCTGTTATTTATAGAGAATTTTTAATATAGTGTGGGCTAAGCAATCCATAAGGACCACTTTCGCCAGATAGAGAAGATAAACGAGCTGGCGGAAGCGGGCCTAACAGTTTCGAATTATAAATAAGGGTTTTGAACTACAAACACCGTCCGTAATATTTCTAATACCTATATTTTTATAAGGAAAGCCAAGCCGATGTTGGCAATACTGCCAAGATAGTGTGTTTGATTTTAGTATTTAAAAGAAAAGGAATTGTTGATTTTTACAAACCAATCTTTGATAACCAAATCTTTGACAGTCAGACCCCAGGCAATCTGATACCAATTACCAACCATCTTACCAACAGGTCTTTGTTTGCTGATAGCTACAACCTAGGGTCTATAAGCCAAGTGTGGATAGGTTACTTCTAGGCAAGCGTGCTTCATCGTCGACCCCATCATCGCTTACCATCCGGTGAGATAATGGCCAAACGCTAGTCTATCGTTAGATAAATAAATAAAAAAATAGGTATCGTTTTACCCAGATTCTGGATCAGGTTACATAGGCAGTCACTCCATATAAAATACTGGTACTCAGCTGAATCCGGTTAGACTGGAAGCTGACCCCATCATAGATAGAAGCGGGGCAAGCCTTTTTTTTTGGGTCGGCAACTCGGCAATCATCCAATGACTTCTCCCGCTCTGGGTGAAACGGGAGGGCGTGCCAGACTTTTAATGACTAAAACCCACTCCTGTTCCTTCATTTGCTTGTGCCAGGCTGCGGTAACTCGCGCTATCGACTCGGGCCGTCCTTATCGGACAGCGAGCTACCATTACCCGTTATTAGCCGTTATTAAATATTGTGATTTTGTGTGTTGTGCTGTGTCTTTTGTGTGCACTGAATAAAAAGTTTATCTATCTATCTATCTATTACTTGCCGTCCGCAAGCCCAGTGGGCAGTTGGCCACCTGCCAGCAGATAGTTTTTTGTTTTATTTTAACACCGCACCACCCTCGATTCCAGGGTTCCTTCTGCTCCTCATAGCACCATGCCTGGCTGTGCACCACCAGGAGCCTCTTCCACCCGCCCGCACTTCCAGGGTCAGCCCTGTACAGGGCTGGGTCCAGGTCAGACTGAACCACTTCATGGCCTATGATACCAGGACTTATCCTATGGTGAGTAAAACTGCAATGCGATTCTGTAAACATCTCACCGTGAACATTTAGGTGAAGTAAGCTGTCAATCTGTCCAATCATCGGCAACGATGCGCTGGTTGAGTCAAAGCTCCAGGGCCTTGAACATCGACGCCAACTTGCCATCCTGTCGGTTTTTATCGGTTACATTTCGAGGAGTGTACAATGGAACTGCGCAATTTGATTCCGCCAACATCAACGCAACACCAGATATACGGCAATGCGCCATCGGTACATGATGGACATCCCACCCAAACGCACAAAGCATTTTGGAGAAACACTTTCATTGTACGTACTGCTAAGGAGTGGCATCCCCGCCAGTCTTGTGTTTTTGGAGATAGCAAAACTTAGGGAGTAGGGGTCTTTATGTCAAGAGTTAATAGGTTATTAACCGACTTACCAAAAAGGAGGACTTACCAGGTTCTATGTTCGACATTATGTATGTTCTTTTTTATGTTTGTTCACCGATATCTCCGCCAAATTGTTGACCGATTTTTTAAATTCTTTTTTGTTTGAATGAGTATGTTCCGAAATTGGTCCCATTTTAATTTGGTTAAGATCTGATGGTGAACTTCGGAGATGTACAACAGAACTCTTCAATAAATAATGGAAAATCTCTCGGGATTGCTGTAATCGCATATCTGTTTATTGTTGATACCATTTCATAACATAACACAGACAATAGTACATTGTGATACAAGGGTGGAAAGTAGGTTATTGCAAACGAGCTGTCAATAACAAGCCCGAGCCGAAGGTGAGGGTTTTTAATGACACGAGTTTGCAATAACCTACACGCCCGTGTATCACACGATATTTTTCAATACAGTTGTGGGAAATAGTAAAAACAAATCAAAGAATTAGATTTTCAATACAGTTGTTAAACATGGCGTACTTTCAGAGGCTATAATTATGATTCGAAAATTAAATCTTACGCATAGGCATCTTTCTATTACGCGGTCGTGACTTTTGTTTACGAGCTCGATCATTAGTTTTGCAGTTTAGTTTTAAATTTATAAATCAATTTAAAAAGTTTAGAAGCAAAGAGTTTTCATACATAGAATAAAATGGGTTAGATTTTATACGAGGATAAATGAATGATTCCGTACGTTTTAGCATTGAACTCTCAAAAATCTTTTAAATGGTTGTTTAATATATTTAATTACCAGTTTTATTTTAATTATTTTCACATCAACATTTGTCTAAAATTTAATAGGCTGTATAGACTGTTTTCGTTGTAAAAAATATCCAGTTGCAAAAACGCGCCTTGAATAAGTCAATTTAAAAAAGTTTAGTAGCAAGGAGTTTTCATACATAGAATAAAATGAAATAGATTTTATACGAGGAAAAATGAATGATTCCGTACGTTTTAGCATTTAATTCTCAAAAGTCTTTTAAATGGTTGTTTAATATATTTAATTACCAGTTTCAATTTAATTATTTTCACATCAACATTTGTCAAAAATCGAATAGGCTGTGTAGGCTGTTTTCGTTGCAAAAACGCGCGATAATTTTATTTTTTTGTCAATTAACAAATCTAATTCTTTGATTTGTTTTTACTATTTCCCACAACTGTATTGAAAAATATCGTGTGATACACGCCCGTGTATCACAATGTACTTGTACTTTCCACCCTTGTATCACAATGTACTATTGTAAATTCACAAAAAAAAAATCTCTCGTTTTTGCAACTGGACATATTTTTTTTACAACGAAAACAGTCTACACAGCCTATTCGATTTTTGACAAATGTTGATGTGAAAATAATTAAATTAAAACTGATAATTAAATATATTAAACAACCATTTAAAAGACTTTTGAGAGTTCAATGCTAAAACGTACGGAATCATTAATTTTTATAAAAAAATAAATAAATAAAACTAAACTGCAAAACTAATGATCGAGCTCGTAAACAAAAGTCACGACCGCGTAACAGAAATATGCCTATGCATAAGATTTAATTTTCGAATCATAATTATAGCCTCTGAAAGTACGCCATGTTTAACAACTGTATTGAAAAGACAATTTTTTTTTATTTCAACTAGGCCATTAAGCGGCACTTTTGAACGTCAAAAAAAAATACAAATTTTATGTTAATAATAATTGATTCTACCGTCCATTCATCACGCCAGTACGCTCGAAAGGGGTACGCAGGTCTCTCATTTCACCGGTTTTGTTCAAGTTTCATGTTATTCGGGTAAACTATTCTGGCGTTACAGTTACTTACTAAACAACTTGCCCATTAGGTAGGTAAAACTAAAAAGAGAAAAATAAAAATAAAAAATTTCAAAAAATACTACCGACTTCCAAATAAAAAACTAAAAAGTGAAAAATAACTTTATTTTTGGAAATCGGTGTCTTTTGTAGGTACCAATTTTTTGTGATATGGACACCGACTTCCTAAAATAAAGATATATTTCACTTTATAGTTTTTTATTTGGAAGTCGGTAGTATTTTTTTGCAAAACAGTTTATTTTTATTTTTTTGAGGCAGGTGTGCTTCACCGACCTTCGATCATTGCTTACATCAGGTGAGATAGAAGTCAAACGCGAACCTGTACTTAATAAAAAATCAAGTTGGAATGACAGATCACTTCTAGCTGAGTTTTCACGGTGAGATATTTAGACACAAAATAGGTAGACCAGCTGGTTTCTTATTGTTTGACATCATGAATATTATGGTTTTGCCAAAGGAATGGACGGAATGGACGGACAATAGGGTCATAGGTGTCCTTACAGATCAGCACATTTCGATGTAGTTACCTATGTGTAAACCGCAAGTAATCGGAGGTGTATACTGTCATAAATATGTAGTTTAACTACTTGCGCGCCATTGAAGTAAATCATGTCTTATTTACCTACTCAAACACTTACTCATGAAAATCTCGACACTGTTTAACAATGACTTAGCAGATTCTTTATTCAAATTCTCTATGGATGAATATATAGAGTGAGTTTTTCTAGTGGACATGGATGGCCAAATCCGAAACTATGAGGTATAGCGAAAAACACTCAAAGGAGTTACGAGACCGATTTTGATGAAAACTAAAAGTGCACAATAGGATTGGATTTTTGAAAAATCAATATTCCTGGCCAGGAATCGAACCCGTTGATTGACATTATCCGATAGTGGAAAATTCTGTTAAAAATGAATCATAATCATAATCATCATTTATTGCCAATAATGTAGGTATACATATAAGATGGTAATTTTTATGTAGACAGTCCCGGTACATTTTACCTTACGGCATGCAAAATTGTTCAGTTGAATATAATAATTAAAAAAAAATCAGCAATTAATACAACACTAATTAAAACATTCGGAAGTAAATAACATTATGTCAATAAAATTATTTGATATAAACAATGGGTGATGAAAACATTCTAGATTAAACATAATAATTTCAAGAAAATAATTAATTAAATGCAATCATAGTCAAAAAAAAGTTAGGAATGAAAAATATGTCAGCAGTATAATAAATTAAATACAAACATAGTCAGAATCATTAGGAATAAAGTATATTCATGTCAGCAAACTAATAAATTAAAAACAATCATAGTAAAAACATTAGGAATTAAAATAATCATGTCAAAAAAAAAAAAAAAAACCAACCATAGTCAAAATAATAAAGGACCTTTCCTTATGTTTGCCATATGCCATTACTTTTCAGAATTTGATGCTTATTAGCGATACTATCGAATGGTGTAATAATACAGAATGTGTTATTTTTTCAAAATCAATGGGTTTGGCTAGGAATATTGATTTTCTAAAAATCCAATGATGCTGTTTTAGTTTTCATAAAAATCGGCCTCGTGACTCCTTTGAGAGATTTCCGCTATTTCTCATAGTTTCATATTGGCCATTCTTTTTCAGTCGGTTGACTGCAACCGCATTTACTCTTAGGACATTTCTCTCTTTCAATAACCTTATAGACAATATTAACAAGATGATAAACTGAGACTGTCCTAAATGATGACGTCCTTCAAAAAGTTCAGGACCCGTACCATGAGCTCTTATAGCAAAATTCTTTCAGATACATACACGTTCCTTACGCATACTGGATATATCCCCAGATGCGTTGACTTACAGCGTGTATGAGCAAATTAATGACCGTAAACAAAGCAAAAGGGATAAAGAATAATAGATGCAAATAGCGTTATATAGTTTCTCCTTACATCCATAAGAAAATGCTTAACTTGTATGTTTGTTTCAAAACCATTTCTCTTCTTCCAGCGTTACTTCTACAACGATGAATTCGCGGGGGACAACATAGTGATCTTCGTAGGGGGCGAGTGGCCCATAAGCGAAGCCTGGACGCAGGGTGGTCTAGCTTACGAGATGGCGCAGGACATGAGAGCCGCCCTGTTCTATACAGAACACCGGTTCTATGGCAGCAGCAGGCCTTTCGCGTGAGTGGGATTTGATAATACTTTCCTTTTTATTTTACTTGAGACCAAACGGGTGCATAGACATTTTTCTCCATTGTATCGAATTATTTTTGAATACATAGCATGGCATGTGAATGAAAAAATGAAAAAATGTTTATTCTCACAAGATAAGCACACATATAAAAACAATTTTACTTCTGCCAAATTGTACGACAGTTTGTTGGCAGACGCAACTCCCACAAAAATTATATATAATTATTATATTTGTACATTTTTTCGCTTAATGGCTAAGTATTTGAAATGTTAGTAATATTAGTAATATACAATATAAATTGGTTAGTTATTGTTAGTTAGATATATTCAATATTTTCCCCAAAAGTTCCAAGGAGATACTTTCTCACTTGGTTTTTAAATGCGTTTTTTGTGGTACAACTGTTTTCCATATCAACTGGAAGGTTATTAAAAATTGTTGGAATTAAATATTTTCTGCACCTGCGCCCATAATAATTATTACAAGTAGGTACTACAAATCTTTCTACGCTTACATTTCTTTGCGACCTTGTACGCACAATCATTTGTTTGAACTCCTCACTACGAAACTGGTCTATGGCTGATAACAACACCACTCTCTCATGGACTGGCAGCATCTTGCACTCCAAGAATAACTCTTCGTAATTGCTATTTTTGCACCGGTTTTTTGTATTTTTGTCTACTAATAGTTTCATAAATCGGATTTGTAGTAATTTTATTCTGTCTATATATGATTTAAATGTATATCCATAGCAGACCAACCCATAAGAGAGCAGGGAGTCCACAAGTGCATAGTAGACCACGTACAGTGTGGCCCTATCCAGTACGAAACTAAGGTGGTGGAATTTTACAAGCACTGATCTGAGCTTCTCACATAGATATGAAATGTGTATTTTCCATGAAAAATTGCTGTCTATAGTCAAACCGAGGTACCTGTACTCCTCCACCACCTCAATAGTTGCACACGTACACAACGACACCCGTTCACCGTGTAAGGCCACGCAAAACCTGGGATCAAACCAGAAAAGGCCCAAAAAAAAACGTTTGCCCCATTAAAATTTGTTCATAATGAAACAATAGAAAATATATTATATGAACGACTTTAATGTACTTAGAGTACAATGACCTTTTTTCAGGTTTGGTGTTGGTTTTTTTGTACGGATTTAAGGATGGAGTATTCTTTTACCCATTCTAAAATGTTGAAGATATATAAAAATATACTCTTGCTTTTGTTCCGGTTTATTTAAAAAACCCGACTGCTTAAAAAGCGCTTTTTAAGCAGTCGGGTTTTTGATTTTATGAATTTTGCTTTTTTATTTTTAACATTGTAGTTTTTTTTTTAGTATATAGCACATCTAAACATATACGTGTTATTTTCCCTTTATTTTGATACCCCACACTATGGTTGGATGAGAAAAATATATTGGTCCCCCACAATATGGAGTCCAAAAGCCGCCATTTTTGTATTTTCCAATTTTAATGTACTAGGATTAAGACGAATCGATTGACGTAAAAATCATCAAAATCGGCCAACGTCTTTGGTCTCTAGAACGCCACATAGGAACATACATACATAGACTGATAAACACATTACCCTCCTTCGGCAGTCGGATAAAAACCGACCTTTAGGTACTCGTTGACATTTTTTAAAGCTTTTATAGGTTACATTGATCTTTTTAGTTGTTTCGACTGTCCAGTGCTTTTAATAGGTAATGCACGGTGAACTTTTAACTATTACGTTTTAATATACACAGAAAAACGAAATTAGCACACATTTAAAAATAACTTGTTGATGATATCTTCCATCAGCAATTATGCGTTTAATTAAGCCTTTGGGCAATCAGCCAATCTTTCTAATTAACGATTCTTTTACTATGACATAATTTACGTATACCTGAGCAGCCCGAATAACAATCACAAATATATATAGATAGGACGGTAGAATCAATTATTATGATTTTTTAATTTAAATTTTTGACTTTCAAAAGTGCCTCTTACTAGCATAACTAATTTAAATAAAGACTTTATTACATTAATATTATAAAGGTTTGAGAGTGAGTGTGTGTGTTTGTATGTTTGTTCTTCACGCTCAAACGGCTGGAGGAATCTGGATGAAATTTGGCAGAGAGATAGATTATATTCTGGAATAGCACATAGGATACTTTTTTATCCCGGAAATATGTTCCCTTGGTGTGCCCAAGGGAACACATTTCCGGTATAAAAAAGTATATAATACTAGCATACAGATGCCTCATCCCATACAAAGAAGCCGTGCCGACGTAACTAGCGTTTTTCATCTGATTATACCGATTATTTTTTGTAAATCGATCTCGTTTGGATCCATTCCACGGCGATAGATATATCACCATCTATATCCGTGGAATGGAACCTAATGCGAACGATGTACAAAAAATAATCAGTATAATCAGTACAGTACGTCGGTATGGCTTCTTTGTATGGGATAAGACACCACTGCCTACGGATAATTTTCGACATTCACGCGGGCGAAGCCGCTGGCAGAAGCTACTAGATAAAGGTCGATCAAAGGTTATTGAACATCATTGCCATACCCTTCATGTGATCATTCTTTGACAATCGTTATTACTTAAAAGCCTGAAAGTTGGGCAACCAGTCTTACAAAGAAGTATTGTGCCAGTAAATGGGCTGTAGAGGTAATATATGCGACTGCTCAATGAAGCCGACCTCATAAGTTGGTGAAAAGATAAGTAGATGGAGCCTGTAGTTCATTATTAATTTAACTTACCATTACTATTATCTGAAAATTGTTTAATTGTGGGTGGACCGTAATTATTTTTTTTAAATTCTTTATTATTAAGAACAAAATTATTAATAATTAATTACGATCTAGCCTTTTAGGCTAATAAGCAATTTAACTCTAACTTAATATGTTACGTTATAGATTATGTTAAAACTAAGAATAGTGTCCATTTGCACTTTTACAGCCAGTCCGTAAGTCCGTAGCACTTTCTTAGAGTCTGATATAATTTATAAAAACACTATGTTCATGTGTTATATGTATAGCACAGCGTTGTCACTATTAGGATTTATTCATTTTGTACACTACACTAATTCAAAAGATTAGTTCTTTTTAACCTACGCACTAAGTCTGTATTGTCTAGCAGCTGGATAGCCTCAACATTCACGTGTCGATGAAGTCTGTGTTCGTGGGCTTCAGCAAATTTTTGGATGATGTTGGTGACGAATTCCGTTTTAAGGTCACGGTGAAGATCGTCATTTCTTATGTACCAGGGTGCATTTACAACATCCCTGAGTACTTTATTTTGGAATTGTTGGATTAATTTTATGTTGCTTTGTTTAGTACAGCCCCAAAGTTGGATACCATACGTCCAAATTGGCATCAGTATATGCTTGTATATGGTTATTTTATTATGTATTGATAGACAGGATTTCCTTCCGAGTAACCAATACATACTTTTATAACGTATGTCGAGTTCCTGTCTTTTCTTTTTGACATGAGCTTTCCAACGCAACTTGGCGTCGAGAGTTATGCCAAGGTATTTGGCTGTATTGGTGATTAAACAATTATTATTAATTTTTAATTTTTGACTTTCAAAAGTGCCTTTTAGTGGCATAACTAATTGAAATAAAGACTTAATACTTTGATAAAGGTCGATCAAAGGTTGAATTAATAAAAGGTAATATTGATTGGATAACCTTATGTCCGTCCACTGTCTATTAAGATACAGGTATACCCTAGTTTAAGAGACAGGGTAACGCAAATTGTCAACAGATGTACCATGTACTTACATCAAAATATTCTACCTTATATTATACTGTCTTTCATAACCTTTTATATCTTGCTTGTAACTAGTATAAGTTTTTTTTTTCCCTTTTTGATCAATAAACAATTTATTTATTTATTTTATAAGGCGACATAATGGCAGATCCTGATATTCTAGTAAACCTACTCATATGAACACTGTAGACATAGTTCACGTACCGATAGTACCTAGATACCTTTGTACTAATAAAATACATAAATGTGTGACTCCGTATCGAACCCTGACTAACCGCCCGTAACGTAACATAATCAAGCCGTGCCCTGCCGGGCGAGCACGGTCTACTGTTTGAGAGTTTGGGGGCAAAAACCGTGATAAATGACTCAAGCCTATCAGAGAGGCCGTGTTCGCCCGCCTGCCATCTTGGATGTTTGGCACACTGTCGTGTAATTATGACTGGAAACTATTACATCATCATCAGCCTATTAATGTGCCCACTGCTGGGACACAGGCCTCCTCTCTGTGAGAGAGGGAATGGGCTTTTATCCACCACGCTGGCCCTGTGCATGTAGGTGGATGTTACATGTCTTCGAAATTTTTGTTCTAGGACATGTCGGTTTCCTCACGATGTTTTCCTTCACCGATTTTAGAGTAGTGGTGATTAAATAATTTACACAAAGTAATGCGCCTGCCTGGGTTCGAACCCATGACCTACAAAACTGTTATATAGCATCAAAATAAACAGTCTTTAAGACGATGACTAACGCCAACGACCTTGAGGGAACAAAACACGCACTCGTGTCACACCCGCGCGACCCAAAATTTAGTCGTTTTTTGTAGTTTCCTTATTATTCTATGACTTTAAAAAAAAAGCTTCAGATCAAAATGTAGATAATTAAATTGTCTTTGAGATGGTGTCGATTTCATTCAAATACTTTTGGGAATCGGCGCCTTAAGGCGCAAATACCCTTGAGTAGCTGGTTTTAAAATGAGAATCACGTCTAAACGGCTGGTCATAATTTTTTGGAAAAAATATATGTTACATTATTTTCATAATAATTTATTCTAAGAAAATTTTGAGTTTTATTCGTATAACATAGTGTAATTTATTTGTAAAGTTATGTCTAAAACGGACAAAAACACGACAATTGCACCAAAACCGCTGTGTGTATTTGAATGAAATCGACACCATCTCAAAGACAATTTAATTATCTACATTTTGATCTGTTTTTTTTTAAAGTCGTAGGAAAAGGAAAATCCAATAATCTACTAAATTTTGGGTCGCGTGGGTGTGAAACGAGTGCGCGTTTTGTTCTCTCAAGGTCGTTGGCGTTAGTCGTCGTGTTAATGTTCCCACTGCTGGTACATAAGCTACTTGTGAAAGGAAAATTTTAATCAAAACCACTATTGAAAACGTTACTCAAGCTTAGGTTACCTAAAAAAGCGGTGCGTTCATATGATTAACAACCGCAAAATGATGTAAATGATGATGAATGTTTTTGTGTTCACTTTGTCAGAATTTTAATGAAATTATTATGATGTCACCTAAAGAGAGTGTCTCCTTAGGTGACATCATAATAATTACCGTGAAAAATATCACCACTAAACTTTCTGAGGAAACCGAATCGAAAAACCCGGCAGCGTAAAAAATGGTGTTAGTAAAAATCTTTTTACAAAAAAATACAACCGACTTCCAAAAAAAAACACTACAAAGTGAAAAATAATTTTTCAATTACGGAAGTCGGTGTTCCAGCTGTTTTTGCTTCTTTGTTTTTGACACCGACTTCCAAAATTGAAGTAATTTTTACTTTATAGTGTTACTAGTTTTTTGTAAAAAGGTTTTTATTTTTCACTTTTTATTTGTGGTACATAATTAATAAGTTCAATTACGGAAGTCGGTGTTCCTGTTTTTATTTCTTCGTTTTTGACACCGACTACCGAGATTGAAGATATTTTCACTTTTTAGTGTTACTAGTTTTTTGTAAAAAGGTTTTTATTTTTTACTTTTTAGTTGTGGTACATAATTAATAAGTTCTATAGTAAGATACCAATAATGCACAAAGTTATGACTGAATAGATTACCCGAATAACATAAAACTTTAATATAACCGGTGAAATAACCCTTTAAGCCGTACCGGCGTGAGATGAAACTCCATAAAACAAAAGAATAAAGCAATCATATATACATAAACGCTCGAAAAACAAAACCCTCCTTCGGCAGTTGGGTAAAGATATGGCAACAGGGAAAATACTACACGATTGCTCTACGATTTTCAAAAGTATTTTAACTAACATACGTGCTTTAATTACAAAATCAGAATAATAATCATCAAAGTTATGATCCCCTTGGCTCATCTCTTTGACAATATGCAAATTACACGAGATTAATCAAACCCCATAAACTAACATATATGTATTTCCCAATAGATTTGGAAAACCCTTTTCCGATAACACATAACATAATCATGGTACACACATAACATAAAATGTTCATGCCTGTTATTCCCGAATGGTAAGACAGAAGCACCTCCGGCTACTGAGAAATTCCAGATTGATAAACCCAATATTCGATTTGACCCGGGAGTCGAACCCGAAACCTCACACTCAGCAGTAGCGCTTGCTACAACTGGACCAACGAGGCTGACATTTTCTAATCTTCTTTTTAGGGCTCCGTACCCAAAGAGTAAAAACGGGACCCTATTACTAAGACTCCGCGTTCCGTCTGTCTGTCTGTCGGTCTGTCTGTCTGTCTGTCTATCTGTCCGTCTGTCACCAGGCTGTATCTCATGAACCGTGATAGCTAGACAGTTGAAATTTTCACAGATGAAGTATTTTTGTTGCCGCTATAACAACAAATACAAAAAACAAAATTAAATAAATATTTATGTGGGGCTCCACAAAAAACATACAACAAACGTGATTTTTTTGCCGTTTTTTGCGATAATGGTTCGGAACCCTTCGTGCGTTAGTCCGATTCGCACTTGGCCGGTTTTTATTATTGATATAGGCTCGCGTTTGACCACTATCTCACCTGATTGTAAACGATGATGTGGTCGACAATATAGCACGCTTACCTAGAAGTAACATATTCACTCTTGACTTAAACACCCCAAGGTAACAACTAACATTTGGTTGTCCTACGTGCCCAATTAAGAGCGGCCATATTTAGCCTATTTTATACAGAAGTAAATATTAACGGTTCCGTCTTCCATGTATGTAGTGTCAGTTAACGCTCTATAAAGGTCCATAATCAAATGAGTAATTTTTTAGTGTATAAATGATGAATTAGGGTATGAAAGTGTGATAGAAGACTTCACCGCTTCCCTAGACCAAATGCTAGTGACAAATATCTGCCAAGGTGTGGATATGCTCAGGGAACAAAGACTCCGGCAGGTAATTCACTCCTTAGCCGTGCGTACAATTAAAGTATTCGCCAAACGCTTTGTGCGGATGATGGGATGTCTTTGATTCTAATCTAATCGCTCTTTCAAATCTAATAGTACACCGGTACATACACAGTGCACATTATAACACTATTTGTTTGATATTATTATCATATCTGCAGTATTTATTCGTGATTAGATACACGTGTTCGGCTCTGTAATTATAATTTTAGATTATAAAGTTATTTGGATGTGATTTTTCTTAAATGACGAAAAAAATATAGTTTTTTAGTATTTTTTTTCTTGGTTTTTTGGGTCAAATCAATATTGTTAAAGTTAACGTTAAAGTCAACGAAAAAAGAAATGTATTCGAATCTAACTTCTCCCAGAGACTTTGCCTGTGTGTGAAAGTTGGACATCATCCCAACAAACAAACAGTTTCTTTCGTATTTATAATATTAGTATAGTATATAGTATAGTAGTCCCGTCCACCATATACAGATGGCACATGCCTTTCGCTCTAATCTAATCGCTCTTTCAA
Source organism: Anorthoa munda (assembly GCA_945859665.1). Classification (NCBI taxonomy): domain Eukaryota; kingdom Metazoa; phylum Arthropoda; class Insecta; order Lepidoptera; family Noctuidae; genus Anorthoa; species Anorthoa munda. Next base: position 12,136,451 of record OX243898.1, read on the forward strand.
ATCTAATAGTACACCGGTACATACACATTGCACATTATAACACTATTTATTTGATATTTTTATCATATCAGCAGTATTTATTCGTGATTAGATACACGTGTTCGGCTCTGTCATTAGAATTTTAGATTCTACAGTTCTTTTGGATGTGATTTTTCGTCACATGCGAAAAATAAAAGATTATCATTTATTTTTTCGTGGATTTTAAACAATCTGGGTATTTGAATCTAACTTCTGAGATTGGATTTGCCTGCGTGTGAAAGTCGGACAACATTCCAACAAACAAACAGACTTTCTTTCGCATTCATAATATCTAATCTATATTTTTAGGGTTCCGTACCCAAAGGGTAAAAACGGGACCCTATTACTAAGACTTCGCGGTCCGTCTGTCTGTCTGTCTGTCTGTCACCAGGCTGTATCTCATGAACCGTGATAGCTAGACAATTGAAATTTTCACAGATGATGTATTTCTGTTGCCGCTATAACAACACATACAAAAAACAGAATTAAATAAATATTTAAGTGGGGTCCCATACAACAAACGTGATTTTAATGCCGTTTTTTGCGATAATGGTACGGAACCCTTCGTGCGCGAGTCCCACTCGCACTTGGCCGGTTTTTATTTTATTTTTGTAAGTTACGTTGCCCCACACTAGGAATTTCTTCCTGTATCGTGGGTGCATTTACAAACATATACACTCACATACACAACACCCAGAGCCGGAACAACTATCTGTAGGTCATACACATATTTGGTCCGTGCGGGAATCGAACCCGCGACACGCAGCGCAGCAGTCAATCGCTCAAAAACTGCGCCAACCGTGCGCCCAAATAACATAATAATATATATAATATACTATCTTTAAACGTGCAATTATTGTATATATATTACATGTAATCTGAATTTCGGAAACGACTCCAACGATTTTCATGAAATTTAGTATGCAGAGGGTTTCAGGGGCGATAAATTGATCTAGCTAGGTTTCATTTTTAGAAAACGTCTTTTTCTCTATTTTCACCCGAGCAGAGCTTGGTCGCCCAGGTACTTAGTATGTATATGGGCCAAGTGCAATATGGCATTTTTCATAATGCCCGGGCAATTTGTAAAATGCCCGGCAATTTGAGTAGACAATATATTTGTTATGACAAAAACTATGGAACTAATAAAATTGACCGGGCTTTCTGAATAATGCCCATCACTTATTGGGCCGAGTAATAAAAAGATGTGTTTATAAATTATTTTCCTCCGTCTCCTATTTCTGTCTGCAGGGTAAAAATAACCTAACCTATCCGTGTCAGGGTGCCCTAAGCTCCCGAGTTCGCTTCGCTTGCTCTTGGACTAACTCATTATCGGATTGCCCAACGGTTACGTAGCAATTTTCATAATGACCAGACAATGTGATAAATATAAAGTTTAAATCAGTATTACATTGCCCAATTTTACTTGACTCGTGTAGTGCCCTGATTAATCACTTGGTCCATGACATATAAATGGATTAGTGTGACCTGATAAAACATTTTGAAGCAGATTTGGAGGTAAATAAATACCTATTACAGCAGCATCCTAATAGTGTAAGTTCAACGTATATAGCACAGAGAGGAGACCTGTGTCCCAGCAGTGAGGACATTAAGAAGGCTGATCATGATGATGATACAGCACAGTATGCTTGGCTTGTGTTCATTACTTCATAGGTTTAAAAATCCGCCAACTCACAGCACAAAACGCGCAATGAATACTGTAGAATTATTAAATTATAATGTGTTAATAGTTTTGTTAATAGTGTTCGTAAGGGATAGATGTATACACGTCGTATACATCTGTCCCTTACACACCCAAAATAACCTTACTCTAAGAGCTTATGGTCACCCCTCTGGTCTGTAAAAACCTATAACATTCTCGAAACTTTCAGTTGAATGTCAAAAATATTTCTCTCTTGTAGTTAATAGAGATCTATTCGGTGTAAATGCAGTCTCAGTTAAAGGAGACTATCACCAGACACCAATGTATGTGTTATGTGAGCTTCATGCCCTCAGACAAGATACAAAAGGAGTTTTAGGCATCGAGGCGGTTGCCTCCCCGACGCCTTCTTTTCTGAGCGGGGTCTGCTCTCTCGCGATCACGCTTGGCGGCCTCCTTCTGACCATCACGGTTTCACTGAAGGAGGCCATTTCCCTGCAGTTTTCTGTCTCTGTCTCTCAATTTTTCCCAAAATTTAGAGACAGAGACGAAAGCTAGATATTATATAAAAACTGTTCATAACACTTTCATAGCTAACTAACCTTCAATACAAATGGTGTCAAAGCCATGGATTTATAGCCCCATACGTAATGCAGTGGGTTGGCTTCCTGCCAAGCCACGCGCCGCTGTCGCTCATATATCATTGCGCTATTGTGCAGCCGATGACCATTGGCGTATGTAGCGTAGCGTGAGTCAGTGTTTGATAGCTTCTATGACTCCTGTCAGCCTAGTACTTTTCATTTGAGTTGTGTCATAAGAGCACCTTATAAAATGGTTCGTAATAAGGAATTATTATATATCCACTCTCGGTCTTATTCCATTGCGCTATATAATTGTGCAACCGATGACCATTTCGGCGTATGCAGGGAAGCGTGAGTCAGGGTTTGATAACTCCTATGGCTCCTGTCAGCCTAGTACTTTCATATAATTATGTCATAGGAGTTGCTTATAAAAGGGGGTTCTGTATTTGTTAATGGAAATACAAATGCTAGCCTATGACCATGTTTAGGATAGAGTGCGTCAGTGTTTGATAACTCCAAAGATTTCTGTACGCCTAGTACTTTTGATATTAATTATGTCATCCTATGCTCCTTATGAAGGGCTCATATTTTGTCATTGTTGTTGCAGTATGAGTCAATAATTGATAGCCCCTAGAATTCTGTACGCCTAGTAACTTTCATGTTTGTTAAATCATAATAGTAGTTTATGCAATGGCCATATAAAAGGGGTTATTAAAACACGAGCGTAGGTTTATCAAATGAGGCGAAGCCGAATTTGATAATAATATTACGCGAGTGTTTTAATACCTAATTATATGCCGTTGCATACACTACTTTATCTTCACTCATACATTTGAAATAAAACAAAAGTGGAATGGGAAAAATATTTGGTATGGCGGGCAATTTAGATTCTCATTGCGCAGCGCGCGCATCCACAGACAATGAAACTTCTTTACTACAGCCCATACGCGCCAGAAAATTAAAAAGTAAAAGTGTGCTATAAAAAATAAAAAGTTATTTTATGATGCAGTTGTTTGAAAATCGAAGGAAAATGTTGAACTGTAATGGCTTTTTTTTTTTAATTTTACCTATCCACGAATATAAAGTACGTGTTTATACAATGTTTTTTGAATTCGTATTTGGAACATTACGTTGTGAGTGTAGATAAAAGCTGTTTATGTTTGTTTGTTGATGTCGATGACCCACGTTTAGTAAAGAGTGAATCAGTATTTAATAACTCCTTAGGTTTCTGCGATCCAAATACTTTTAATTGTATTTACGTCATAGGACCGGCAGGTCCAAGTTCTATGTTCTACATCGAAATGTGTTGTTTTTCGTTGCTTTCGTGTATAATAGGATACCGGGCTGGGAGCTTCTTCTGCCGTAACTTCAGCCGCGTGAAATAGTACATTACTGCAGCGGCTGGAGTAATTGATGGACGAACGTGTAAATGTGGGCCGTGGCACACATACGTAAGTCCATCAATGCCTAGTTGTGGCCAAGGCTTGTTTAGTACTTTTTCAATACAGTTGATAAACATGGCGTACTTTCAGAGGCTATAATTATGATTCGAAAATTAAATCTTATGCATAGACATCTTTCTGTTACGCGGTCGTGACTTTTGTTTACGAGCTCGATCATTAGTTTTGCAGTTTAGTTTTAAATTTATAAGTCAATTTAAAAAGTTTAGTAGCAAAGAGTTTTCATACATAGAATAAAATGGGATAGATTTTATACAAGGAAAAATGAATGATTCCGTACGTTTTAGCATTGAACTCTCAAAAGTCTTTTAAATGGTTGTTTAATATATTTAATGACCAGTTTTAATTTAATTATTTTCGCATCAACATTTTTCAAAAATCGAATAGGCTGTGTAGGCTGTATTCGTTGTAAAAAAAATATGTCCAGTTGCAAAAACAAAAATTTCTTTTTTTGTACACAACTGTATTGAAAAATATCGTGTGATACACGGACGTGTACTTTCACTTTCCCAAGGGTGGAAAGTGAAAGTACACGTCCAAAGCACATCACAATGTACTATTCTTAAATAATGTGCGAAAATTAAAACTAAGTAATACCTAGAACTCGTTTTGTCAAATACAATTACTTTACAAAATCAATGACGAACAACGAACAACAATATTTTTTTCTCAAACATGCTTGGAAATGTGAGCATAATTTTGACAACCTTCATCGAGATAAATCGAAATTGCTGTACTGGCCAAATACATGCGAGCAGCGGCCGGAAAAAGTTGTATGAAAATCCATATCTGTCGTGTCCAGCGGCCAAATAAATTACATAGTAAACTCATATCTGTCGTGTAATTTAAAAATGGAACGATCTTTTACTCCGAAACATGGCAACCAAGGAGGTAACTTATCAAAGGTTTTATTTAAATTTCAAACTGGCTTGCAAATAGAAAGCTGTTTATTGAAAAAAAAACAAATGAACATTTTAACGCGGGCAAAATTATTGTTACTCGTTGTTCGTCATTGGTTTTGAAAATTAGTAATTGTATTTGACAAAATAAGTTCCAGGTAATACTTAGTTTTAATTTCCGCGCATTATTTGAGAAAAGTACTATACAAGCCTTGGCCACAACTAGGCATTGATGGACTTACGTATGTGTGCCTCGGCTTCGCCTCGGCCCACATTTACACATTCGTCCATCAATGCCTATTTTGCTGGCCGCTGCAGTAATGTACTATTTCAAAAACATGCTCGGAAATTAGAGCATTATTTTGACAACCTTCTTCGAGATAAATCGAAATTGCTGTACTGGCCAAATACATGCGAGCAGCGGCCGGCAAAAGTTGTATCCATATCTGTCGTGTCTAGCGGCCAAATAAATTACATAGTAAACTCATATATGTCGTGTTATTTAAAAATGGAACGATCTTTTACTCCGAAACATGGCACCCAAGGAGGTAACTTATCAAAGGTTTTATTTAAATTTCGAACTGGCTTGCAAATAGAACGCTGTTTATTGAAAAAAAAAACAAAATACTTACGTTTGTGTGCCTCGGCTTCGCCTCGGCCCACATTTACACGTTCGTCCATCAATGCCTCTTTTGCTGGCCGCTGCAGTAATGTACTATTCCCGCACGCACTGTGATTTTTATTCGTGCGATTTTTTTCTGCCATTCTGTGGCCTATGGAATTGTATGAAGCTAAAAAAATCGCGCGTGTTAAGCCTCAAAGTGTTAATGTGTTTATCTACACTCACAACGTAATGTTCCAAATACGAATTCAAAAAATATTGTATAAACACGTACTTTATATTCGTGGATAGGTAAAATTAAAAAAAAAACCATTGCAGTTCAACATTTTTCTTCGATTTTCAAACAACTGCATCATAAAATAACTTTTAAATTTTTATAGCACACTTTTACTTTTTAATTTTCTGGCGCGTATGGGCTGTAGTAAAGAAGTTTCATTGTCTGTGGATGCGCGCGCTGCGCAATGAGAATTTAAATTGCCCGCCATGAGTTAGGCAATCGCCTGAATAACGTAATCGCTGACTAATGCAGCGGATGCGCCCGTGCGTCATTATCAGACTGCACAATTGCAGATTTGCACATTTTAATAATAAGTTTTAGTTAATAGAAATATTATAATTATAAGTTAGTCTTGTAGAACATTTCAATAAATAAACATTGTTTTTAATTAAATATATTTTTTTAATAATAAATTCGTTCGTCGTAACTTAACTGGCGCAGTCGGTAGGATCGCGACACTCTAATTCGAATAAAACTTTTCGGTAAGAGTGAACGATATCTATCGTTATCTTCGCGATCGCAAATTGAATCTACGAAGGCGAGCAACCTGCGGGAGTCCTGGAGAATTGGGAGCCCTGCTGTTCTACAAGGCCCGGCTGGAGATGCAGAAGATACTGTGGTGAGTGCTTGTTGTATACCCGGTTTCCTGTGCTATATTTCCTGCCGTATTTCTATGAATGTTACCTGTGTGTTTGTTTATAGGCTAAAATCGCTATAGGCAAATTACTTTATATGAGTTTATAACATTCATTTTAATTTAGGTGTTTATGTGCATACATGCTAAAATCGCTGTATAGGTACATTTCGCATTTCACAACAATTCATTCTGTAACAAGAGATATTTACTCGTTTACGCATTCGCTATAAGCGTGATTCGTATAACATAATTAAAATAACTTCAAGCTAACTTCTTAGAGAGTAGGCAGTATTAGGTATTAGACATAATCTTAATAGTATTTTAAAGTGAACTAGAAGTGATTCCATTTGTATTCCTATTTAAAGATTAAATCGCGATGGCTATGGCAAGCATTGACCTAGCGACTTTCAAGTTCGTTTCGGAGCTGTTGCCAAAATACGATGGCAACCCAAAAACATTAAATTACTTTATTAGAGAAGTTGAAAATGTGATGCTATTACTGGATCCACAAGTTAGGGTGAACCCTGCTATTGTTAGTTTAATTAAAAGTAAATTAAGCGGTTCAGCGATCAGTGCAATTGCATCCGAAGAAACAGTTGATAGCTGGCAGACAATTAAGGCTGCGTTGACGCGTAGATTAGGCGAACCGCGTAACGAAATACAGCTGATGCAAGAACTAACGCGTTTGCGTCGTAATAAAAATGAAGACGCTGAGACGTTTGGTAAACGACTAAGGGAAATTTTAGACACCTTAAACGTAGTAGGTAGGCATACGGATAAGTCGTATTATGAGAGTATGGTCATAGATCAATACGTTAACCATTTGGACTTTCATGTTTCTATTGGCGTGCGGATTGCGCAACCTACGACTCTTGAAGCAGCTATAGTAACAGCTAGGCAAGAGGAGGCACGCTTGGCATTCAATAGATTCAATAGTAGTTTTAATGCACTTTCCATCCAAAACAAACTTAAAGAAATACCCAAGCCAAACCAAACGGCACCCCAAAATAATAACTTTCCCCCGCGTAATAGCTGGAACATAGATCAGAGACAACAGAGGGGTCAAGGCATACCCCAAGGAAGACTTGCTTCAGGTAACGTAAGACCTAGTGGTTCTGGTACTGTCAGAAACTCAGGTAATTTTAGATCTCAGCCGAATATACCTCGCCAGCAGGTGAACCCGCCACAAAGAGTGTCCGACGTCACCATGAGATCGGTAAGTAAGCCCGAAGCACCGCGTTTTGCTGCCGAAGAAATGTTTTATACACAGCACAACCAAGACCAGTGTTACCCTGACGACAATGTCTGCTATGAAGGTGAGTATAATAATAACATACAACTTAATGGTGAAGACTACAGCTACACGCAGGAGTTGCCTGTGGATGGACCAAGCCATCAGGATTTTCCCCAGGACGAGGAACCATTGAATCAAAGCTAGTGAGGACTGTCCACCTCAACAACCAAGGTAAAGACCATCTTCCTTATATAGAGTTGCCGGAATTCCATGGTAAATTTTTATTAGATACTGGAGCTTCGCGCTGTATGATATCACCTGACGTAATAATTGATACTAATCTTGAACACTGTGTTGAGCGCGAGCCATTTCAAGTAAAAACTGCTCATGCTGTTACTCGTCATGAACATGTTGCTATTTTACCTTTACCCCCACAGTTTAAGACAGACATATATCATAAATTTTTACTTTTCGATTTTGACCCAAAGTATAAAGGACTAATAGGAATGGACTTGTTAAAAGAATTAGGATGTAACATAGATTTTAAAAATAAGTTATTGCGAACTTATAATACCGAAATACCAATTTATTTTGATCATCCAGTAAAAAGACTCAAAATTGAACCTAATTGCGAAAAGTTTATAACAGTAAAAACTAATTGTATGGACGGCAACTATATCTGCGACGAGTTTAATTGGTTTAAAGGACTCAAGTCACCCGCTGCCGTAATAACAGTAAAAAACGGAATTTTTAAAACATCTATAATTAACTTGACCAATAAAGAACAAGTAATTAGCAACAATTGCCACCTACCCCTTGAGCCTTTACCGCCACAATTGATAAGTCAAAATAAAACACACAAAATAAACAACCTTCAAACTAAAACTGACATTGACAAAGAACTTTACGAAAACTTAAAGAAAATTAGAACCAGCCATATGAATGAAGAAGAAAAACGTGAGGTTACCAAAATTTGTTATCAATATCGTGACGTATTTTACTCTGAGAACATACCGTTATCTTTCACACATACTGTAAAACATGAATTAAGACTAACTGACGACACACCTATTTTTGTTAGAAACTATAGACAAGCCCCGCAACAACGTACAGAAATTAAAAAACAAATAGATAATTTATTAAAACAGGGAATTATACGGGAAAGTATTTCACCATGGTCTTGCCCTGTCCATATCGTCCCTAAAAAACCCGACGCTTCAGGGAAGGTTAAATGGAGACTTGTGATAGACTATAGACGACTGAACGATAGAATTGTTGAAGACAAGTACCCGTTACCGAACATCAACGACATACTGGATAGATTAGGGCGCGCACAGTATTTTACAACCCTTGATCTAGCAAGTGGTTATCACCAGCTAGAAATGCACCCCAAAGACATAGAAAAAACAGCGTTTACTACAGAAAGAGGTCATTATGAGTTCTTAAGAATGCCGTTCGGGTTGAAAAACGCTCCGAGCACTTTTCAGCGGTTTATGGACCATATTCTTAGAGGAATAGATAACATATTTACCTATTTAGATGATGTCATAATTGCAGCCACCTCACTTCAGAGTCATAATGAAAAACTCAAGTTAGTACTTCAGCGATTCAGAATGCATAATCTCAAAGTTCAATTAGATAAGTCAGAATTCTTACAAAAGCACGTGAATTTTTTGGGACATGAATTGACTGACCAAGGGCTAAAACCCAACAAAGACAAAATAAAAGCAGTTTTAAATTTCCCAGTACCGCGAACTCAAAAGGACATAAAGTCTTTCCTAGGATTAGTAGGTTACTATCGAAAATTCATTAAGGATTTTGCGAAGCTTACAAAACCGTTAACAGCCTGTCTTAAAAAGAACGCAAAAATTGTCCATAGTAACGAATATTTAGACGCAGTTAACAAGTGTAAACAAATTTTGACTAATGCCCCAATATTACAATACCCTGACTTTGACAAACCATTTATCTTGACAACAGACGCATCTGACTTTGCGTTAGGCGCAGTTTTATCGCAAGGCAATGTTGGTGCTGATAAACCAGTAGCTTTTGCTTCAAGAACGTTATCAGAAACCGAGACTCGTTACTCGACAATAGAGAAGGAACTACTCGGGATAGTGTGGGCTATCAAATATTTTAGGCCTTATTTGTACGGTCGGAAATTCACTATCTATACAGACCATAGACCTTTGACATGGCTGATGTCTTTAAAAGACCCCAACTCAAAGTTAACACGTTGGAAACTAAAGCTAGCAGAGTACGACTATAAGGTAGTTTATAAAAAGGGTAAACAAAACACTAACGCTGATGCATTATCCAGAGCCAAAATCTTTCACAACAGCATAGATTCTCTAGCTGTCAATTTTGACGATAACGACGATGACGAGATTATAAACAGAATATTTGAGAACGCCCGTAGACAAGCAGAGACTATTAACGACCGAAACGACAACAATGACGGACTTGGCAATAATAATACCGAGGTACCTATCGACAATAGTAACCACCCTAGTAATAATAACGATGTAGAAGAAAGAAGTACTAGCCATCCCCACACTGACAAAGGAACAGACTCAATGAGCATTGTTACAGTCGACCCTGACCAATTAGTCTCGACAAATCATACCCAACCCGATAATGAGAACAACGGCATCCCGATTTTATCTGATGCAATAGATAAACAGCTGAAACAATTTTATATTAGGTCCACCCCGGGCTCAACATACAGAGTAGACAATAGATCAACTAACGCTAGGACTGTTATTAAAGATGTTTTCATCCCCGTAAACAATACGGAATCCGAAATCATCAGATTCCTAAAAGAACACACAATAGCAGACCGTATCTTCCACTGCTATTTCTACGATGAAAATCTGTACTTGGCCTTCTCGAGAGTCTACACCACAATTTTCAATGACAGAGGTCCTAAACTTATAAGATGTACGTCACGAGTTACCCTTGTTGAAAACAAAACCGAGCAACAAGAACTCATTAAGCGATATCACGAAGGCAAATCATCGCATAGAGGTATTCAGGAAACGTATAAACAACTCCACAGAAATTATCACTGGCCTAATATGCTATTGACAATTCAAAGATACATTAATCAATGCGACATGTGCTTAAGAGCTAAATACGAAAGAAACCCTTTGAAACCCCCACTAACGTTAACAGTGACACCTACGAAACCGTTTCAGCATCTGTTTATGGACCTATATTCCACTGGAGGTGCAACGTTCCTGACAATTATAGATAATTTTTCAAAATTTGCCCAGGCTGTACCGCTAAGTGCTGCAAGCAGCGTTCATATCTCAGAAGCTCTATTACAAGTATTTTCCATACTAGGATTACCTCTTAAAATTACCACAGACTCAGACACGAAATTTGACAATGACGTCATAAAGGAAATATGCGCGTCTCACGATATTAATATACACTTCACGACCCCTTATAACCCGAATTCAAACTCACCCATTGAACGCTTTCACTCAACCATTTCTGAAATAATAAGAATTCAGAGAATGACGAATAAAGACGACCCCATACAATTACTAATGAAGTACGCCATTATTGCCTACAATAATGCCATTCATTCTACGACAGGGTATACACCGCGTGAGCTTTTATTTGGTCATACGGCATCCAGAAATCCACTAGAACTATACTATCCTAAAGAGTTCTATCAGGATTATGTACTTAATCATCGCAAAAATGCTGAAGCAGTACAGGAGTGCATAGCAGCCCACGTATCTAAAAATAAGGAGCAGGTGATAGAAAAACGGAATCAGGCTGCTGAGGCGATCACGTTTAAGGTAGGTGAAACTGTATATAAGCAGGTTGCAAAGACTACGAGAAGTGGCAAAACGAAGCCAGTATTTAAAGGTCCGTATAAGATCATTCACCTTCATCCTAACAATGTCGCCGAAATCATAGGAAGCCACCCCAATTCAAAATCCATCAGAGTCCATTTCAAACTTTTACGAAGACAACATCTTGTTCCAGGACCCTCGTCACAGGAACCTTCCTGCTCTACGCAACCGCCAACCTGACTCTTAACCCCATAGATAACGTTAATGGCATACTTTTATTAAAACAAGGTCAAATTTTGAAGCAAGTAGATACGTTTAGTTTGGCCTGCGTGTATAACGTATCCTATTTACACGAAACAACTATAAAACTTATGTCCTTATATGCCAATACTAAAGCTGCAGAAAATAACGAGCAATTAAATAGGGCATACAAAGATCAAATAGATAATAGCTTAAATTTAATAGGTAAGAAAATAGTGTTTATAGCACCGCACCATAGGTTTAGACGTGGTTTTATTAACGGCCTAGGTTCCATCGTTAAAACCATTACAGGCAATTTAGATTATGAAGATGCTGTTAAATTCGAAAAAGAAATATTAGAAATACGAAATTCAGTAGATAAAATTAATGTGTCTCAAAAACAATCATTATTCATAGCAAAACATGCAGTCGAAGAGTATAGTAAACAGATTAAACTTTTAGACGAGAACCAGAAGAAACTAAGTCTAATGTTAAGAAATACCACTTTTAATAATAATATTATAGTAAATAGGTTGCACTTTCTAGATTTATATATACAAATAGATTTCAGTCTGCAATTGCTGTTAGACAAGTTAGTAATCTTAGAAGACGCCATGACTTTTGCTCAGTTAGAAGTCATGCATCCAAGCATTGTATCCCCACACATTCTTATAAACGAAATGTTAGCTATCCAAAAATCATACAATTTTAGACCAGTGGATAGCGTTACTATTAGCAAAATTCATAGCTTAGAGAAGTCTATTAGCGTAAAAGCTTATAGTACAGATCACACGTTAACGTTCATATTAGATATCCCCTCCATCGATACAAACCAATACGACCTAATCCATCTATACTCCATTCCCGACAAGCAAAACCTGGCAATCATTCCTAAATCCAAATACCTCATACTGGGCACCAACGAGTACTCGTACCTTGAAGAAGACTGCAAACGGATCACACAAGATACACAACTCTGCACGTCGTTGAACACCCAGCCTGTTGATAAATCAGAAGACTGCATAATATCCCTTGTGAAACACCAAAACACAAACTGCACACGAGCCAAGATAGACTTCAAACAAGGAAGAATCCAGAAACTCCAAGACAACAAGTGGCTTATCATCCTGAAGGAAGAAGAAGTCCTAAGAAGTAAATGTGGAACTAAATCTGAATACAAGAGGATATCAGGAATACACATCGCCAGTATTACAAGTGATTGCCAAATGCAAGTACTTAACAGAACACTAACGACAAACATCAATACTGTCGCAGCAGACGAAATCATACCACTTCCTAGTAAAGCCGTGATTACAGAGGAGAACATCCAGTTCAATCTACAATTAGAAGATATACCACTGGACAGCATTCACGAACTGATAGAACGAGCCGACAACTTACAAGAACCCACAATTGATTGGCAGACTATGATGGCTACGCCCAGTTGGTCAACACTAGGACTGTACCTCATTCTGATGACAATCCTTCTATGGAAGCTTTGGCAGTGGAAACAGCGACGACCAATACAGAATCAACCTCGCACCGAGGACGCTGCGGGAAGCTGCGGGACGCGCTTCCATCTTAAGGAGGGAGGAGTTAGGCAATCGCCTGAATAACGTAATCGCTGACTAATGCAGCGGATGCGCCCGTGCGTCATTATCAGACTGCACAATTGCAGATTTGCACATTTTAATAATAAGTTTTAGTTAATAGAAATATTATAATTATAAGTTAGTCTTGTAGAACATTTCAATAAATAAACATTGTTTTTAATTAAATATATTTTTTTAATAATAAATTCGTTCGTCGTAACTTAACTCATGCCAAATATTTTTCCCTTACCACTTTTGTTTTATTTCAACTGTATGAGTGAAGATAAAGTAGTGTATGCAACGGCATATAATTAGGTATTAAAACACTCGCGTAATGTTAATATCAAATTCGGCTTCGCCTCATTTGATAAACCTACGCTCCTGTTTTAATAACCCCTATTATATGGCCATTGCATAAACTACTATTATTTTTCAATAAACAACTTTATATTTGCTAGCCAGTTCGAAATTTAAATAAAACCTTTGATAAGTTACTTCCGTAGTTGGCATGTTTCGGAGTAAAAGATCGTTCCATTTTTAAATTACACGACAGATATGAGTTTACTATGTAATTTATTTGGCCGCTAAACACGACAGATATGGATTTTCATACAACTTCTGCCGGCCGCTGCTCGCATGTATTTCAGTACTGCAATTTCGATTGATCTCGAAGAAGGTTGTCAAAATAATGCTCAAATTTCCAAGCATGTTTAAGAAAAGTGTTTTCCCAAGGGAACATTATACCAGGTTATGACCTATCTATGTGAAAAATTTCATCCAAATCCATTCAGCTGTTTTGCGTGATTAAAACACAAATATACAAACTTTCACATTTATAGTAGTAAAGTAGGATCGTAAAGTCAGTATTCCTACGGTTTTTGCCAGCCTAGTACTTTTCATTTGAATTATGTCATAGGAACTGCTTATAAAAAGGGTTCGAAGGAAATCAATGTTGTTGAATTCAATCATTCGCGTAATTAGCATAACGTGCGTCACTGTGTTTATTGTTGGTGTTGATGACTCCAAAGGTTGCTGTCAGCTTAGTAGTTTTGCTATTGGTTATGTCATAGAAGCTGGTTATAAAAGGGTTCGAAGGAAATCAATTCTGTTGAATCATTGGCGAATACAGCGTGCGTCACTGTGTTCTGTTGGTGTTGAACCATACAAGTTGTGAGACAGCGTGAGTCAGTGCTTGATTACTCCTATAGCTTCTTTGATCCTGGTAGTTTTAATTTTAGTTATGTCATAGATGCTCCTTATATTTGAGGCTCGGAATAGTTTTGTTATGGCACATTATGATTCGCTAAGCGTTGCATAAGTCAATGGGCTAGAAAAATGTAATTGTTTTAACACAATAATATCATGCCTGTATTTGCTGAAGGATTGGGCAGATGGATTGCTTATTTAAAACACTACCATTTTTCTATACTGTTTTGTTCAGTTGACTTCGCTTATTATTCATATGTCTTACAAACAGCGTCCTGCGACAGCATCATTTGATCCTTGAAGCACTTTCACTGTACTCTTTGTTATTTAAACATTCACATACATTGTGAGTCAGGGTTTGTTTTATAGCTCTTAAGATTTCTGTAAACCTAGTACTTTTAGTTTTAGTTATGTCATGGAGAGCTTTAGAAAAGGTCCTATGTTTATTGTTGATCAATTCGCTTATAATTAATAGCTCCTTTAGCTTTCTGGGGCCTGGTTCTTTTAAATCCTATTCATGTCATAAGAGCTCATTGAAAGGGCTACTAGAGGCAGTGTACTTACTATATGAGTGTACTGTATGATCTAGGTAAATATTTGTTTTTGGACTATTCGCTTACCAATGTATAACTTCCATAATTCCTAAGGTGTCTGGGGGCCTAGTACTTTTAATTTTAGTTGTCATCAGAGCTCCTGATGAAAAAAAGGGTTTGTCCTTTGGATTTATGTTTGTAGTCGAAACATTACCGTATGTAACAGGAAAATGTGAGGCAGTACTAGATAACTCCTATAATTCCTGAGGCCCTGGTACTTATGATTTTGTTTGGCGAGGGGTTTTTTCAAAGCGGTGCACTTCACCCGGTGTCTGTAATCAAATCTTGTAAGTTAAATTTGATCCACTTCCCATTGTCCGATTTAGCTGAAATTTCGCACACACGTTTGTTTCGAAAAAATCTGCTGTTTTAATTTTTTTTTAAGTAAGTAAGTAAGTAAATATTTATTTCTCAATATATAGTACATTGAGATCTTACATTTAACATTGTTTCACACATACTACCATTGCTGGTGTAGAAATATTAAATAATAAGCTAGGTTAAACATGCAAATCAAAACTAGGTACATTATAAGATTATTATATAAATTTAAGACTTTTTTTAAAATGTCGAAATATAAATCATAATATCAAAAAATAAATCATAATGTCAAAAAAAAAACATAATGGCAAAAAATTATACAAAAATGACAATAATTAATCATCATGTCAAAAAATAAATCGTAAAGTCAAAAAAAATAATAAAAAAATAAAAAAAATTACAGTTTCGAAGTACTAATATCATTATTATAAAATTTTAATTAAGGTATCAAAAAGAATGATTTAAAAATTCATTGACGAAATAAAAACACATGTCTAAGAGCCAAGCAAACATTTTACATTTAAACTTATTAATATGAAAGCTTGTTTCAATTCAATGACAAGGCAATTTGATAATAAATCACATAACTGAGTAAACTCCAGACACTTATAATTTCCTAGTACATACTTTTTTAGGCCAGGTTAAAGAAGTAGGATTCCGTGTTACCTAAAAGTTCTAGGTTAACAAAATGGGTTGGGTTTTTTGTATAAAAAGTTCCCTAAAATGTGATTCAACGTTGGAATTTTTGTTGGCATTACTAGGTAATTTTTATGAATGAGTGGCTTCTTCCTCACTACAATGGCCTATGTCCAGCAGTGGACGTCTTTTTGCTGAAATGATTGATGATGACATTAGGATCATAATGTTGATATTCCATAATAAACAGTCGTTGTTCCCAGATGTCATTTGTAAATCTTCTTTGGTAGTCGTTGCGAGTAGTTAGAATCCTGTCTCTTAGTTTTTACCCGACTGCCGAAGGAGGGTAATGTGTTTATCAGTCTATGTATGTATGTATGTTTGTTCCTATGTGGCGTTCTAGAGACCAAACGCGTTGGCCGATTTTGATGATTCTTACGTCAATCGATTCGACTTAATCCTGCGAGTGTCACTGGCTACATTTAAATTGTAAAAAACAAAAATGGCGGCTTTTGGGCGCCATTTTGTGGGAAAAAAAATATTCACACTTATATATTTAAAAGTACCTAATTCTAAAAAAAATTAACTAAAAAGTTGTAAATAAAAAAAGTTAATTGAAAAAATCAAAAAATCCGACTGCTTAAAAAGCAAACTAAAAAGACGTAAACAAGAAAAAAATCATGCTGTGCAGTCGGAGGATACATCTGGCTTTGGTCCGCCAGCTCGCGAATATGTATCCTCCGACTGCACAGCATGATTTTTTATGTTATATGTAATAAGTTTTTTTTTGGTTGTGGATCAGACATCATACAGACATAGTCCAAAGAATTGCGAAACTTGTCAATGTGGCGACGCCTCGGGGAGGCCTATGTCCAGCAGTGGATGTCTTTCAGCTGAAATGATGATGATATCAGATAGACAGTCACTCGATGTGAAATACTTCTTCTTTCATGTCAACTAACTCAAACAATAGTCTCAAACATTCAGAATTTGTCCGACCAGTATGTAGTTACTCGGACAGCTCTTTCAATCGCCATGTTCAAATCCTGAAAGGTAGCTGGACCCGAAGGGCAGCAAACATGGACATACCTTTTATCTAAATCCAACTTTAATCTACTCAAAATTCTATACTGAATCGTTGTCGCGAGGTCGAAGGTTAAAACAAATAAAAGGAAAAGCCCCCCATTTTTAAAAAGTCCATTCCTACTCACTTACCAACTCGACTTAATTATTTCATTCAAGCCATCTCCTAAAAATGCCTAAGTTAGTTAGCTTACATTTAATTTAAATGTTAATCACTGCGCCGTTAATACTCCAAATGTAATCATTACAAACCTACTTACAACAAGAAAATATGCTAAAAACTTACACCATACCTTATCCTTACTAATTATCTTTTTAATTCTTTACCATCATATCTTTACCACAACCCACTCAAAAATCACCCTTACATTTTCACACTTAAGGTTCATATAATGTGCAGCGGTATCTTTGTTATAAGGTGCTTAGTATGCATGGAGAGGGACTCACTAGTGTAATATTTTCCGGGAATTAAAGTCAGTTTTGCGTAAAAAGAAAATGGTTGCCTGTTCCTCAGAGGGCCGAGTTTAATATAGAGACTGGTATTGGATCGTTTGGAATTGGTGTTATAAGATTTTTTCCAAGAAATCTGTTGATAGGGAAGTATTCACGTATGCCTTTCGCTAGCCCAAAATATAAAAGGTAAGCAAACTATAAAAAAGGTCTTCACGGTGTCTCCTTTGCTGGCCCTAAAAAATCAAAAATAAAATAAAAATATCATGAGATGTTTATTTCATACCACAACCAAAAATAAAAGTATGTCAAACAATTAAATTATTATTTTCTGTACTTGTATTTTACAACAATATCAATATATTTTATATATTATAAACAAAAATTGGTATTATTAAAACCAAAACCAATAGACGACATTAAAAAATCCATTTGAAAAAAAAATACAAGCTACTTCCAAATAAAAATACTACAAACTGAAAAATAACTTCAATATCGGAAGTCGGTGTTCTTGATTTAGTTTCTTCGTTTTTTGACACCATTTAGTTGTGGTACATATCTATAATGCCCACAGTTATGCCAAATTAGATTACTCGAATAACATGAATACCAGTGAAATTAGAGTGTACCAGGGTGAACTGTACACATCTGCGTACCCCTTTAGAGCGTACGTGATGCTATGTTATGAAATGCTGTAAACAATAAACAGACATGCTTAGCAGACATGCGATTGCAGCGTCATTTATTGAAGAGTTCTGTTGTATATCTCCGAAGTTCTTCATCAGATCTTCAACAAATTAAAATGGGACCAATTTGGGAACATACTCTTTCAAACAAAATAAGAATTTTCAAAATCAGCCCAAAATTGACGGAGATATCGGTGAAAATAATCATAAAAAACAAAGTTGAACATAGAACCTCCTCATTTTTGGAAATTTGGTTAAAAAAACGTTTGTTAAGGGGATTATGGTCCGTAATTGTTTGTATGATTATTCTAAGGTTATTTCTACTCAGGCTGAGAAGATTCTTGGTTAATCGCTGGTATACATTCGGTAAAGCCAGTTTTGACTGTTTGCAGTCTGAATGTTTACACAAAAATCACACAGCGACATGTTTTCCTTGTAATTATTGCAGAGTAAGAAGTTTAGGAGCTTTACGCAAAAGTGGAACGTCGGCACTTAAGGGTAAGTCGACGGCACGAACTATATTGTGCGCGGGGTTAAAATGCATGCTATATCAACCGATAACGTGTGCGGAACAGATAGATGCTGTTATCAGCAGTAAGAAGCTAGTACGCGTACAAATACACACTTTTGCAAATTTGTAGCGAAATGGATGATGATTTAGAACGAAAACGAGCGCGTGAAATTTTATAAACAGACCTTTGGGAGTCTGGATATCATGAAAAAACGACTGAATGTATCTGTTCAAAAAAAAATTGTTTGCATTGTTGAACGACTAATCTATCCCTGTATGGAGACCGTTTTTCTATTTTCCTTCATCTTATGGTACTTATTTGCGCCCAAAGATGCATTAATATGAGTGTTAAAATATGGAACTTTCGAAACTCATAACTACAAAGTAATTTTTTTTTTACTTTTTTGCTTCCATACAGGGCTAGATAATGGTGAGACAAATAGCTATCATTTTTTATTTTGAACGTACAACGTCAAACAGTGAAGTAAAAGCCAGACTACGTTTGTATGGAAGAATTTTCGACTAGTGTACCCTTAAACCAATCTGACTCGATGATCTTTTAAATAAAAAGTTATTGTCCAAAACAGCAAAATTTCGAGAATGTAATACATTGAACGAATAAGAAGTAGGTATAGTAGTGTTATCGTGAGAGAGTCTCACAAATTAATGTATACTAATGCTGCAAAACATTTTTTTAAATGAGTAGGTACGAAGTCATGACTTCCAATTGACATTCATTTTAGAAAACACCAATGGTTTGACCAAATTAATACTAAACAAATAATAATATAATATAATAATATTCAACTACTCAAATTGGCAAAACCATTTAACAGATCGGATTTCCCGTATTCGCAACTTCGTTGTAGGTACCTAATTACAAAATTCCCAGCGGAATGTTGGTGTCAAATTGTGGCCAATTATTGTCTATGCCACAGTGAGGATAAAATTATCAGTGGTCAGTTAAATAGCGGTACAGGTCTATAATTTGCAGTAATTTGCAGGAAAATCAGTTTTGTAACACAATTGCAATGTTTTGTAGTTCATTGTTGCTAAATATTTGTATTTGGGAATTAATTTAGTGTATAAATAGTTGTGATTTAATTAACCTGTTTTATTTATAAACGGGTTTTGACACAGGGTTTTGAATAGTCCAGTAAACGGTTTATAGGCTAAATTGGTTTACTGATTGATTAATTTTTGTCTGTTATTGATGTTTTCCATTGTTTTTTAAGAGCAGAAATTGCACAGTCATTACCTATGCTGAGATAGGAGCCTTTTTGGTCTCGCACGGGGTTTTTTATTTTTACTATTGTTTAATTTTTATGCTTATTTCTCGTGTCTCCTGTGCGGGTCACAAATAAATATTTTTTCTTTCTTTCTTCTTTCTTTTCTATGACAGTGTTACCACTGGACCACCAAAGGATATATTTTAATTCAATAGCAAGCATCTCTCTTCTTATTCAGTCTTCATTTCTGAAGGTCGTGCCCCTCTTGGAACGCGTTGACGGAGTCACTGACGAGCTGCCTCCACGCCACTCTGTCTTCTGCTCTTCTCAGGGCAGTGGTCACCATGAGTCCTGTAAATACTCTTTAATATGTAATATGGCGTGACCAGCGAGTAGGTAAACGTTCATGCGGTCTTTTACCATCCACCTTTTCCACCACATCCAGTTTTTCGAGGGTTTCTTTTTGTAACTCAGGACTCTCTGGTAGCATATAGTGGAGAGTCTGTATTTGATTTTCAGCTGGTAGAGAATGGAATTATTAGTGCGCTTTGCTGTCTATGATATGCGCAACATTCTAGCAAACATAGGAATTATGAATACTACCTGTAACAACTTATTCATAGAAACGAAATGAATAAAACCGTTTTACAAAAAAATACGGCTTATGTTTAACTTACCACCAGATATAGTAACATATAACAGACAAAAATAGTAAATGATCACCAAAATTAAACCCGCATCTTATTGTAAAATTATAACCAAAGTTTTAACATCTCGCTATCCTGTTTAGGCAAAATGACTCCAAATAAATCATTGTTAACCCAAAAGTAGTAAATGATCACCAAAAGTAGTAAATGATCACCAAAATTAAACCAATGACCAAAAAGATTATAAAATTTCTGGGAGCAACTTGGAAGTAGCGCTCGCCGGCCGCTGCCGCGGCACCGCTCGCTTTGCTCGCTCGGCTCGCGCGCGGTTGGTCACAGTTCTAACCTAACCTAACCTATTTTACAACATTAAATAGCGCAATAATTTGCTATTAAAATTTGGTGATCAATTTACTAAATTTGGTGATCAATTTACTAAATTTGGGTTTCATAGTACAATTTTAGGTAATAGAGGTTATGGTCACAAAGTAATTTTAGGTGGTCATTATATTTATCCCCAAAAAATACTACCGACTTCCAAATATAAAAATTACAAAGTGTAAAATAACTTTCTTTGTGGAAGTCGGTATCTTTGGTAAGTACCATTTTTTGCGTTATGGACACCGACTTACAAAAAGTAAGTTATTTTTCACTTTGTAGTTTTTAGGGTTCCGTACCCAAAGGGTAAAAACGGGAGCCTATTACTAAGACTTCGCGATCCGTCTGTCTGTCTGTCTGTCTGTCTGTCTGTCTGTCTGTCTGTCTGTCTGTCTGTCCGTCTGTCACCAGGCTGTATCTCATGAACTGTGATAGCTAGACAGTTGTAATTTTCACAGATGATGTATTTTTGTTGCCGCTATAACAACAAATACTAAAAACAATATAAAATAAATAATTAAGGGGTGGCTCCCATACAACAAACGTGATATTTTTACCGTTTTTTGCTCGATATTAATAACGGCAACAGGTAGACGCTTGAAATATTCACAGAATGTTTAGTTGTATATTCTCTTCAAAAAATAATAATTATTAAATTAAAATAAAATAAATTAAGGAGGGCTCCCATACAACAAACGTGATTGTTTGCAGTGTTTTGCGATTGGCCGGTTTTTTATTTGGAAGTCGGTATTTTTTTTTTTTTTTCACTTTTTACTTGTACCTACCTAATATGCAAGTTGTTCAGTAAGTTATCTATAATGCCAGAATAGATTACCCGAATATAATGAAACTTGAACATAACCGGTGTAATGAGGGTGTGCCAAGGTGAACTGTACACATCTGCGTACCCGTTTAGAGCGTACTGGCGTGATGTTATGTTATGAAATGGTAAGAACAATAAACAGATATGCGATTGCAGCAATCCCGAGAGATTTGCCTTTATTCGGAGATTTGCCTTTATTCGGAGATATACAACATAACACTTCAATAGAAGTGTTATGTTGTATATCTCCGAAGTTTTTCATCAGTTCTTCACCAAATTATAATGGATATATAATGAGAATTTTCAAAATCGGTCCACAATTGACGGAGAAATCGGTAAACATACAAAAAAAAACATGAAGTCGAACATATACCCTTATTCATTTTGAAAAGTCGGTTAAAAATAAACGGAATAACATCCGCCTCCCGTTTTAGAGTATCTGTTGTAAATTGTATAGCCTCGTAGGCCCAATTGTCAAGCCGTATTGTAATACACCATCAAAGTTTTGCGCCTACAAAACTCGTTTGGCGATTTTCTCGCTTCGGTGAATAGCTAGAATACAATTAATAGGCACCTGGCAATGTTCTAAAACTTTGATTTGTTACGATGTGTACGATTTTCAGATTGTTTTTTTTGTTTATTGACCGTTCCGTGTGGCGAAGCTTGGGGGAGGTTTATGTCCAACAGTCGACGTCTTTCGGCTGTGATGTACGATTTTCTGATTCTTGTCTATCATCTTAGGAAAATCATTGTCCAATTTATTTCCTTCCTATAATCGTCTTTAGCTATCATCATCTAAATGATCCATAATATCCCACAAATCTCCACTACTAAACGTCAGACTCGCCAGCTCATATCTGACCCCGGGGCCAGTGGGGCAATCGTCACTTGACCCCGAGTCACCGGGGCCATTACCCACCATTGCTCAGACTTAGCTCAGCGTGTGAGTGACAGTAAGGTTTTTTTAATAGTGTCAATTGGATTTATAGACCGTGTGAATTTGGGTTTCGCTGATAGGTAGGTGTGTTTTTTGGGGTAAGCAGAAGAGTTAGGTAAAAAAATAGAGACTCTGAATTCTATCTTAATTCACCTAAATTGGAAGAAATGGTTTAGTCCAGAGGTCACCAATTATTTTCCTATGGGGTCCGTTTATACAAACTTTTATTTAACTTGCAATGTATGTATGTATGTAAGTGTGTTCGGGACAAATCTTGCAACTGAATTTTATAACAGTTATCCTCCACCGATTAAAATGAAATTTTGCATACACGTTTCGTTTGCATGACAATGCATGGTTGCAATGATTGGTTGGTTGTGGTTGTGGTGGTGGTGGTTGGTTATGGTTACATCATTCTAAATCCAATATGGCGGACGGCCCAAGATGGTGGACTAGTTATTTATTGTGCACTGCCTTGATATGGTCAAATGAAAGAATTTGCAGAGAAGAATACGAAAAAAGCTTGTTTTGAATGAATAATTTAAAATAATATGACCGTCGCGGTCACTACGGTATGCCACCTACCTTCCCCCGCCCGCCTTCACAAAGCGTCACGTATTTTTACATTGAAATTGAATTAAAATAATAAACTTAAATATGAACACAACACACACAATGATATAATAAACGTAAATATAGCTTCAATATCAATGAAGATTTTGATGAGATGATTCGTCCGTTGTCGAATCGAAGGTAATTAGAGAAAAAGAAAGGGATAAATAATAAAATTACTCACTCAAGTAAATTATATTGTACTGTTTACTTAAGGTCCAAGATAGGTTGGTCGGACCGCGTGTCGCCATTTGGTGACCCATGGTTTAGTCATATTTCTGTAGTGAACTAAGATAGTTGATTTGAATGAAAGATCGTTTTCGCAACAAAAACTGCTGAATAGATTTCATCAATACAAAATATGTTGATTTTCTTGAACGTATTCCGGCATTTCAAGTTCTTTTTGCTTTTTGTTTGTTTAGCTAGATTCAATCTATTCAAAATCTGGCGTTTTATATCTATTCAAAAGATGCGGAGATACATGATTATTAATTTTATACAAATACTTGGCACAAAGCTGCTAAAGGAGGCGGTATCACAATTTACCCAGAAATCGATATCAGTGTGTCAAAACAGTCGACAGCATGACTGATTTTGGTACTAGAGCTAAGGAAATCCTTAGTAGATAATGATTTTTCATGCATACTTTGTCAGCCTATAGATCCGATAACCCATGGATTTGGGGTCTATGATTTTGGTAGGGTTATTTCCCTCGTTATAAGCAATGAATCCGCATACAGTTAGTTCGCATCGATTTTTG
This sequence comes from Anorthoa munda, assembly GCA_945859665.1. Taxonomy (NCBI): domain Eukaryota; kingdom Metazoa; phylum Arthropoda; class Insecta; order Lepidoptera; family Noctuidae; genus Anorthoa; species Anorthoa munda. The sequence goes on from OX243898.1 coordinate 12,160,349, forward strand.
GGTTTTGGTCCATGCATTTGGACTATCTCCTTTTTAACCTTGCAATTAATTAACTAGGAAATCATTTTACAATGTGTTTTGCTGTGTGAACAGCCATGTCCTTTTATATTTTCTTTCAGTTTTATGCAAGATATATCGATCTCTAGAAATTAGTTGAATTTAACTGTCTTGGATCCCACAACGAGATTAATCAGGAAAAACCGGCCAAGTGCGAGTCGGACTCGCGCACGAAGGGTTCCGTACCATCATCGCAAAACACGGCAAAAAAATCACGTTTGTTGTATTTGAGCCCCATTTAAATATATATTTTATTTTATTTTTTGTATTTGTTGTTATAGCGGCAACAAGTTACAGCCTGGTGACAGACGGACATACAGACATATCGTGGAGTCTTAGTAATAGGTTCCCGTTTTTATCATTTGGGTACGGAACCCTAAAAAAGAATAAAGGAGGAGTAGGAAACCAAAAACATAATTTCCACTTCCCTCCATAATAAGCAGGAGACAGAACAAACAAACAAGGCCAATAGGCACAAAACGTCGTTTACAACTGGGATAAGCCCAGCTGCCTAGCACCACGGATAAAAATTAGCATTAATATTAATGGGTCCTAACATTGTGAGCTGTTATATTTGATTGCAATAATAGGTATGGCAAAAACGCTTGAACGCACGGCAATTTATTCTAGTTTCCACAAGGTCCGTATAATAAATAACTCCGGATGCAGCCTGTACATTATCCAACATAATATTGTGTTTATTCTGCCAAAGATTACACTCCCATAAGATATGATGTGCAGATTTTTTAAATAACTTTTTTTTTCGAATTATATCCATTTAAACATATAAGTGTTATATATTTATGAAATCAACTCTTAAAACCCTTTATTTTAATACCCCACACGAAATTAGCCCCAGTGACACTCGCAAGGTTAATCATCAAAATCGGCCAACGCGTTTGGTCTCTGGAACGGCGCATAAAAACATACATAAACTGATAAACACATTACCCTCCTTCGGCAGTCGAGTAAATAAATCTAGTATGAGACACGTACAGAAGACGGAAGTTCTGGTTCCGGCCCTTGACCTCACCAGTTTCGCTTTGTCCTCTGTCTGTATTCAAAGGAGACCGTCCAAATTAATCATGACGTGTCTTCATCACTCGCAATTTACAAGAACAGCTGACGGAAACAAGGCGTTGATGTGTTCGTTAGCGATAATCCGACCACCTGTCAGACAGAATGTGACTTTATGTGACGAGACAAATGACACGACAGCGTGAGCTTCACGCTTGTATTTAAGAAATAGGTAGGCAGAGATAGTAGTGTAGATAGCTATACAGGATGCAATAGAAACAACGCAATACCTGGAAAGAGGTAATTTTATTGATCATTACTAACATTTTGTAATATTTATTTATTTGGGACCTCCAACGAAAGATGTATACGAATGAACAATAAATTAACAAAATGGAGTTATGGTCAGTGCACACTATGGAAATAACAATGAAGTCAAGAAATAAAAAAACCGGCCAAGTGCGAGTCGGACTCGTGCACGAAGGGTTCCGTACCATTATCGACAAAAAACGGGCAAAAATCACGTTTGTTGTACGGGAATTATTATTTTTAGAAGTGAATATACAATTAAATATTCTGTGAATATTTTAAGCGTCTACCTGTTGCCGTTATTAATATAGAGCAAAAAACGTCAAAAAAATCACGTGTGTAGTATTTGTTGTTATAGCGGCAATAAAAATATATCATCTGTGAAAATTTCAACTGTCTAGCTATCACGGTTCATGAGATACAGCCTGGTGACAGACGGACAAACAAACAGACAGACAGACGGATCGCGGAGTCTTAGTAATAGAGTCCCGTTTTTACCCTTTGGGTACGGAACCCTAAAATACATACGCATAACTCGACAAACTGTAAAAAAGAAAATGTATTTATTTCCACCGTAATTGGCATGCCTATAAATTATTCTTGTACTAAAACCCTTAACGGAACTACCGCATGATACCCAAAAATTCTTCAGTCTTTTGCATTCACTGAAATCATTAATGGAGGATGTAATTTTCCCATTAATTCTATTTCGGTAGCAAAATGTTTTTTTACTAATGCCACCGCCAGATAACAAAAAAATAAAAGTCGTTAACACCTGTCTACCAATGTATTCATATATTTCAAACCGATACAAAAAAATGTAAAGGCAGTGTCGCTAACACGATCAAAACAAACGTAACGCGGTAAGGGGCGTCTTTGACCCTTTCACTTGGCATGAGTTACAAACTTTATTATCAAAACCATGTTCATTAGTATTTCATTCAGTTAGGTCTCACTAGTATAATGAAACTCATATACCAAATTATAACCTTTATTTGACAATTAAATTCAGTAATGAGTTATATATATCTCAAAAACGCATGGACCGATTTACACTATTGAAACGGATTAAATGGTTCTAAGCCTACCTTTTATTTGAGACCAAAATTATCAAAATATCTCCATAAACAAAAAAACATTAATTCTGGACCCTATTACTAAGACTCCGCGGTCCGTCTGTCTGTCTGGCTGCCACCAGACTGTATCTCATGAACCGTGATAGCTAGACAGTTGAAATTTTCACAGATGATGTATTTCTGTTGCCGCTTTTACTAAAAACAGAATAAAATAAATATTTAAGTGGGGCTCCCATACAACAAACGTGTTTTTTCGCCGTTTTTTGCGATAATGGTACGGAACCCTTCATGCGCGAGTCAAACTCGCACTTGGCCGGTTTTGGTACAAGTCGAATCAATAACTTTTAGTATTTTATTGTTATCTCGCGGAGACTTTATCTTCTGCCAACGGCTTTACAGCGGTTTTGTCGTTTAAATCTTCATCATCATCAGCAAGTCTTACCTGACATTAAATACAGAAATACAAATACAAAGTATGCGTCGAATATCTAAATTAGCAGCAGTAGAAGGAAATGAGATTAGATTTTTGGCGGACTACTCAGATTTGATCCCTAAATTCAAAACTAAATGTCACGAGCTCTGGAAAAAACATTTTGATGAAAAGTCGGAAACAAAAGGAATTTGGTATAAAACCATTCAGCATGAGCCTCCTCGTTATCTTTGGTTAGATGATAGCAAACTATCTAGACATTATGTCAAAATAGCATTAACACTCCGATCGGGGCACTATCCAACATCCTGATGAAAAAAGTCAAATCACCAAATTGCATTACTTGTAATAAAATCGAGGACGTACAACATTTTTTTATGGATTGTGTTAAAAATAAGATTGAGAGAGAAAAATTGGAAAGAGAGTATGGCTTGAACAAGTTAGATATTGGCTTAATTCAGACGATATTATCATACCTTAGGTCTGATCTAGCTAAACAACTTTGTAGGCTGCCAGTAATCTCAAACCCGTAATGTTATATTTCTTTTTAGTATAAGTAGTTTTTAGTAAAACATTGTAAAGTGCATTAAAAGTATATTGTATAAGGTACAATGGGGTTGACGTATCCTTGTGGATAAAAACCCACAAATTAATAACAAAATATAAAAAAAGTATGCGTCACAACCATAGATATACTGTATTTTATATTTCTATGGTCACAAACATGCAAAACGGTCATCGCTCAGGATAATGCAGGGACTCGCGTTGCGAGAAAGAGCCACAGCGCTGATTCTCTGAGGAGTTAAAGTTTATTCATATAATTTTCTACCATTTCCAGTAACACCGACCTGCCAAATCTGTCGTTCCTGTCCATCGACCAGGCCCTGGCTGACCTGGCGCAGTTCATCCAGCATGTCAAAAGTGATGCCTTCGAGTATGGAAGATATAGGTAAGGCAATCTATACTAATATTATAAAGCTGAAGATTTTGTTTGTTTGTTTGAACGCGCTAATCTCAAGAAGTACTGGTTGGAATTGAAAAATTCGTTTTGTTTTAGATAGTCCATTTATCGAGGAAGGTTATAGGCTATATAATATCACGCTATGACTAATAGGAGCGGCGTATAAATGAAAAATGTTGCAAAAACGGGAAAAAAATTTTTTTTTTGAGAGTTTCCGTTGCGTGCGCTGCGTAAACGGTTTAAGTTTCGCAACAATCATGTATGCAGGGTAGGTAGGGTAGATGGTTAGGTAGGTAGCCAGTTGACAGGAGCTAAGCCGCGTGGGACAGCTAGTAATTTATAACTATTCATAACTAAGTTCCGCGCGCGGTTTCGCACGAAGCTACAAATTTTAAAATCTCAAGTGAACTTTATAAAAAGGATAAAAAGTAACAGAATAATTATATGTATTACATTTCTTGTCAGTTTTCACAAACTAACAAGCAAAAATAAACAATTTAATATCGTCTATAACAGGTCCATAAACCAATTCATTTGCAAAATGTCAAGTAAAATTCTATGAAATTCTCAAAATAAAACTAACTGGAACTCGACAGATGCTTACGTAAATTAACAGCAAGATAACTGAGTTTCCAGAATTACCACAAAAACATTGATTCATGAGAAGCTCTACTCCATTTAATTTTAATTAATTAAGTAGGTAAACAACCGATAAAAGCCTGTTTTGTGGAATAAATTCAATTAAATGGAATATTTCTCAAAGTCCCATTATTAATCTGCGGAGACAAATACGGTGTTGTAACGCAAAACGAGGCTAAACAGAACCTATTTTTAGCCTCTGTACTTATAAGTTAGTCCATATAATTATGGGTATACCTAATATCCTGCCTTGCGCTCCTGTCTATCCTGGCTTCTGAGCGGCAGATCCTGCAGGATCACGCGGGCGCTTATCTTTGCTAGAAGAAGTGATGGCTATGCTGGCAGAGACAGAAAACAAGAGGAAAATGGCGTCCTTCTGCGAAACCGTATTGGTACAGAAGGAGGCCGCCGAGTGGGATCATGAGAAGACTGATCACGCTCGGAGAAGAAGGTGTAGAGATGGCATCAGTCTCCACGCCTGGCACGCCGCAAATCCAATTAGAATAATCTTCATGTGTATTGGGTTTTCGGTTTGAATGTAAAGCAGACTCCTGCGTGCCTGTCCGAGGTTTCAGGCGTCAGAGTTTATGTCCAACCATTGAGTGACCCCAGGACACAGTGGTGACGTCCTGCCGTGCAGAAGAAGGCTCAGGGGAGATAAATTTACAATATTCTTAGGGATGGCCCTAAAAGATATTTCACGGGACACTTTCCGTGTTCTGATAGGATCTCTGAGGTAAAAATATCACACACCATGCTCTTACCCCAAACATCTAGGCGCCTTCTAAATTCAGTAAATTGATATAAATAGCTAATTCCTTAATTTCAGAGTATAACGTCATAAATAAAATACGGAATGATCATGTATGACGCAACATGATAAAATATGGAAAATAGGCCCATATTCTACGCACATAAATTAAAATAGTCATGGTGACAATTACGCATACCTTCCTATATTTACTTAATAGTATGTAGGTACTAAAATCTTGCGGTTGAAATAATCCCAGCTTCATGACATAGCTATGGAGATAATTTTAATTTTCCGTTTTATTGTTTTTGTTTCCTCCGTCATAATAGTGACGTCAGCGAAATTAAAATTAGAACTGCTTGCATCATTCTATTCATCAATAACAATAATTGTAATCTGGTCTTGCCATTTATACGCATGATACAAAATATGGCCAGGATGGTGAGATGAAATTAATGACGACTATCGTCATAGTGTAGCTCACCGATTAAATAGTCTATACTAATATTATAAAGAGGAAAGATTTTTTTTGTTCGTTTGTTTGTACTGAAAAGGCGCCGAAATACAGGACCAATTTTAAAAATTCTTTTACGTATGGCAAGCTATATTATTCCGGAGTAACATAAAAAAATATCTACTGCATGATTAAAGTTCTCAATATTACCTACAAAAAAAACTGCATTTGGAACATGAGCAGGGGGCAAATCCGCTACCTGCTAGGGGCCTTTACTGGGCACTTTGGAACCAACGACATGCTCATGAAGATGGGTCTAACCGCGACACCAATGTGCAGGTTGTGTGGGGAACATACGGAACGCATGGAGCACCTTCTGTGCACATGCGATGCACTGGCTGGTAAGCGAATGAGTCTACTAGGGGATGGATATCCAAAACCAGAAGACTATAGGCTCATATCTCCTAGTCTCGTTGTAAAACTCATGAAAACAGTTTTCAACGAGATTGGGGATGAGTAAGTTATCTAGGGGACCACAATAGATCCCAATGGGTCGAAGTGTCCGAGATATTTCTCGGCCCCTCCATAAGATAAGATAAGATACAAAAAAACTACGGACGAATATATATAACTATCATAGTTAAGTCACAATAGCAGATTTTGTGTTCTAAAATTTAATAATATCGCCGGTAAAAACAAAAGTTAGTTACATTCGTATTGTAGTATTAACAAATTGGTAAGTAGGTATGTAGGGTTGGATAGGATAGAGTAAGGTATTAGGTAGGTTGCCAGTTGACGGGAGCGAAGCCGTACATAACAAGGAAAAATAAAAATCAAAATCATTTATTTGCTTCAATAAGGTACAGAAAGTTCTTAGGCAATAAATACAGATCTCTTATTGTGCCTGTAATTTCGGCGTGCAAATTAGTCATAGTAGTTATTATTTATCACTAAAGTCAAAATTCATGCAAGCAGTCAAATAAATTAAGATTAGTTAACATAAATGATTATTAAATTAAAAATAAATTATATCACATAGATTGAAATTGGAACATTAAATTTTAAGTATAATTATTATCCTTTACCGCCTTACAACTTATACTCTAAAAACTCCAGTACACTGTAAAAGCATTTATCAATAAGTAGATTTGTTAAACTACGCTTAAATTTAAAGAATGGTAATGTTTTTATGGCACTCGGAATTTTATTGTACAATTTAATGCACATAATATAACAGTTGTTGGATGTTAGCGTGAGATTAGTTTTTGGTCGATGCAACATGTTAACATTATGTGATCGAGGGGCGTAATAACTTGTCGCTTGCTCAAAAAGACCCTTATGTGTAAAAACAAATATACATGATTCCAAAATATAGATGCATGGTAAAGTCAAAATTTTATATTTTCTAAAGAGTGGACGACAAGATTCTATTTGTTTCAACCCGAATATGGCTCTTAAACACTTTTTTTGCATTATGAATGCTTGATCAATTTCAACACAGCGACCCCAAAGAATGATACCATACCGCAATATGGAGGAAATATAGCCGTGATAAGCAGTAATTGCAGCGTTTCTAGATATTTCACAGCTAATCCGTCTGAGAGGGTAAATAAAACTATTCATCTTACCGCAAACATCATTTACGTGGTTCTTCCAGGAGCAAAATTTATCCACAGTAATCCCAACAAATTTAATTGAATCAGTTTCTGTCAGGGCTACCCCTTTATAAGCTACCTTTAGATTTAGTGCCTTACCTCGATAGGTATGAAATTGTATAAATTTGCTTTGAAGGGTAAGGCCGAAGTGCATCTTTAGAAGGTAAACGGATATTTCGCCAATTATATATAAGTCCAATGTAATAGGGGGAGAGTTTATTGCCATCAACCAACATACATGATCCTGTGGGGGAATAGCTCAAATAATAAGCAAAAATTACTTTGACATGTTATATTGAATCCAACAACGTGCCTGCCCTAAGGCGGCTTTTAAAGAAGTGACCAGCAAAGCTAAACAATCTTCAATTATTTTCCTAGCTTTCTGATTTCAATCACCTTCCAACACTAAATAGTTATCTATTGCCAGTCTTATAATAGGTAATGAGGTTGCCTCTAAATAGATGAGGAGACCTCACATGATCTACGCCCCTACGAATAGAAGCGCAGAATCATATGAAGTGCTGTTCTAAGTTTTGTAAAGTTATATCAATCCTACCTAATCCTAACCCGAATATTTACCAAAGGGGCAGGCTTATGTCATGACCAACGAGTTACCGGATACTCCGATATATACTTTTAGCTTCAGCTGACATGCGCATATGCACTAACAAGTCAACGCCGTCATGCTTGAACCTCCTTGGTCAAAATCTCCGTTCTCTCGACACTAACAGGAATGATGCATCAACTCACATCGACCCGGATAGGGTTTAATATAAAATAATTCGGATATGATACAAATTTTCAGTACTTACAATAACTTCGGTAATGTTCAATTTTCTACAGAGACTAAATGCCTTAGGTATTTCCTACCAATCGACCAATCGTGGTGAAGATATCCAGGTGCATTTTATTAAGTAGTTGGAAGTCGAAAAGTATTAAAAAGACATCATAATTTCATAATGGTATTTCGTCTTTCGCTCATTCAATACATGGCTACATTCACAATAGCTCCTAATTCAATTTTGTTTCCCAGGAATGCGAAGGTGGCTCTAGTCGGCTGTTCATACGCGGGCACCATGGCCACTTGGATGAGGCTGGCGTACCCTCACGTGGTGGACGCCGCCTTCTCCGACAGTGGACCGCTGCATGCACAGGAGAACTTCCCTGGTAAGATGGAGACTAGGTCCTAGGGTTCATTTTATTGCCAGCCTATCGATTTTGACGGTTATTTTGGGGAATGTGCGATGGAATTACACATCCCTTTCCATCATCGGGCTATAAGACGTACGGCGATATACTTTCGGTACATAGTAAGCATCCTACCCATACGAATTAAATGCTTTGGAATATTTTCATTGTGCGTACAGCAAAGGAGTGGAATTCCCTGCCGGAGTCTTTGTTTTCTGATAGCTACAGCCTGGGGTCTTTTAAACAAGAGTGAATAGGTTACTTCCAGGTACCAACTTAAGGCATACCTTGAAGTGAAATAATGGTATAGTGGTCAGACGCGGGACACAAAGAAAAAACCGGCTAAGTGCGTGTCGGGCCACGCGCAGTAATAGGGTTCCGAAGTCGCATAATAATGTGGACTAAGAAGAGGGTTTTTTGTTGTTACATGAACATTAAAACGGTATCGGCGGCTCATAACGTCTAAAAACGGGGTCATTTTTATAAAATTTGTACTGTTCCAAGTACATTTTATAAGTTGGCGACTATTACTCGTAAACTTTTAAAGCTTTAGCTGTGATAGTTTTTCTTTTAATTTCTTTATAAATATACTACCGCTATGAATTTTTTCTACATACCCAAAAGCTTCTATTTCGCTGGCACACTAGACTCTAACGAAAATTTTCAATTTAAAGCTTAATTTTACGCAAACGGATCTCTGAATCGAAAAATGGTTTTGATTTGACCCATAATATTTTTGAATGGCCTATCCAACGATACCCCACACTATGGGATAGACGAGAAAAAAAAATATATACCCACTTTATGTCTATAGGAGGAACACGAAAAATAAGCTGAGGACGGACACAGCGAAACTATAAGGGTTCCTTGTTGACTTCGGAACCCTAAAAACCGGCCAAGTGCATGACGGACTTCACACATTTAGGGTTCCGTACCAAACCGCAAAATAAAGTTGTATTTAAAAGAAAAATTAGAGAATTTGAAAGAAAACATCTTTTTAGTAATTTTTCAATGGCTTTTGTACAAAATTTTACTTTGCCAAGAACATTTTATAAATTGGTCGACTATTAGACCCTGCGGGTACGGAACTCTAAAAAGAACTATCACAGCCCGTGTTAATTCAACAGCGAAATAGTATTTTTTACTGCGTTTCCTAATAAAAATCACCTTAAGATCGCCCAAACAGTTAGATTCAAGAATTTATTTTATAAAACGTAAGTAAATAGTAACGAGAAAACCTTGCACTTACTAAAACGCTAAGTCAAGCACCTGAGGGAGTAGTTCTCGTAATAGAGTAAAGTCGTTCACGCGATTAGCTGGTAATTTGTTCTATTCTCTCCATCCCCTGAGGGTTGGCAGACAATCTGCAGTTTATCGATGAAACTCTTTATTTGCTGTCGATGTATATTGAGGGTTTTATTTGATAGGATTGTGTTCGTTTAGTTTTTATATGGGTTTCATGACTTTGGTAAAGTTACTGCCAATTGTAGCTAGTTACATATTGAGCATCGACCCACACTGGACCACGTGGTGGATTACGGCCAATTCCCTCTCACAGAGAGGAGGTCCCAGTAGTGGGAAATTTAAAAGGTTAATTATGATGATGATGTAGACATGTTGAGTAACTTTTTGTGAGCTGCAAACACAAAATCCGAATTACCACAAATGTTTTTCCTTACCGCATATTGATATAATATTTGTGTATCATCCACACCTTACATAATTGTCAGTCAATACAAAGTATATGATGAAAATTTTACAGCTCTCTGAAACCCAGCAAAGCGGTTTAACAACTGCTTTGCTGGGTTTCAGAGAACTTCCACCAAACACGCTTTTCCTTCCGCTAAACCTGATTTCTGGGAAGAATGAAATGATCGACGTTTCACAAATTAAATTCAAGACCAGTGATGCGATGGACCGTTGGAAAATTCATTCAACCAAATTACAGCAGTTAATACGAGTTTGTCTTATTAATTTTCCAATAATTGTAGTTCCTTGGGCCTAACGCACATCTTAATCAAATATTACCATTTCCAGAATATCTAGAGGTGGTAGCAGAAGCGATCCGCGAACAAGGTGGAGAGACCTGCATAAGCAACATCGAGGAGGCCATGAGACAGCTGGTGCTACTGCTGGACACTGCGCAGGGAACGGCTCAGGTTTCCGAGATGTTCAAGTGAGTGGTTCGGAGACTTTACAGACTATCTACACTATTAGTTACAGACTAGTAACAGTTTTATGAATGTTGATGGCTCTAAAAGGAGCTCCAGGATAAGTAACAGTTTGAGTCGACCTTCGAGATTAAGTAACGCTTGCCGAGGTTGGACCGAAGATGGGTGTCCATCTATTATATAGCGACATTCTTCCGTACCTCAAAAAGCACGTTAAACCGTGAGCAAAAGACGATAAATATGGCAAGAAAAGGATTAGGAAAAATATAATAGCTGAGAATAGTTTAGTGAAAATTGAAAAGTCATGGTTGTTTCGGCTTGCGTACAAGTAGCGCCATCTATCCAGCTACGTCCGAACTACGCAACCTGTTAGTGAACTATTCAAGTAACACACGACTGATATTCCTATTACGGGCAAGCGTTTTTAGCAACAACACGTCATAAACAGTAACACGCCAAACAAAATACCCGACGGAGAATGCTCTCTTCCTAGAAGCACCTTGTTCCTATACTATGTATTTATCGCAAGCGCATGTCCTAAATAGAGTTTTGGGTTCAATCCCATAGTTGTGCAGTGAGTTTTTTTGAATGAAAAGGAACAAAGTGTAGTATTTGCAATTTTAATGTACAGATGTCGCTACAAGTTCAATATTAGGGATACACTTATTTTTATTTTTTTTAGTTTTTCTCGTGTTCGCTCTCTCAAAATACATACGTTTTGTACATAAATAAATATTTTTGGATAATATTATCTAAATGACTCTGAACATTTTATTAACCGTTTATTTTGTGATTCATTTATTACATGCACTATTAGCTACCGCCCGCGGCTCCGCCAGTATGGTATTAGTACTTCGCCCAATATTTTTATAAACTATAGCCTATGTGTTATTGTTTTATTTGTGTTGTGTGTTAAGCTATATTTCTGTAAAGTTTCATCAAAATCCGTTCAGTAGTTTTTGCGTGAAAGAGTACCGAACAAACATTCATCCACCCTCAAAAACTCTCACGTGTATGATAGTAGTAAGAAGTAAGATACCATCTACGAATTTCATTTATTAAATACATTATAGAAAACCTTTTTTACAAAAAAATACTACCAGGTTTTATTTTTCACATTTTAGTTGTACCTACCTAATAGGCAAGTTGTTTACTAAGGTACCTATAACGCCAGAATACATTACCCGAATAACTTTAAACTTGAACATAACCGGTGAAATGAGAGATCTGCATACCCCTTAAGAGCTGGCGTGATGTTATGTTATGAAATGGTATAAACAATAAACAGACATGCGATTGCAGCAACCCCGAGAGATGTAACTTTATATTTTTTTGTATATCTTCAAAGTTCTTTATCAGATCTTCACCAAATTAAAATGAGATCAATTTCGGAACATACTTTTTCAAACAAAATAATAGTTTTTAAAATCGGTCCACAATTGACGGAGATATTGGTGAAAACACAAAAAAAAAAAACTTATAGTCGAACATACAACTCCCTCCTTTTTGGAAAGTCGGTTAACAAGTTAATATAAACAATGTAGCTTATATTTTATAAGTCTGAATTAGATGAACACAGTTTACGTAAGGTATAAAATATTCACAGTCAACATAATAAAATCAAATACCTACTTTATACCAAGAAGGTTCATAAAAATTTAACTAAAATATGGCATCGAAAAACCCCATGCCCAAAAGGTTGGTAGCATGCAGCAGAGTCATTAAAAATTGGACCTCTCGGATTCGTGCCACCATACGAAGCCGCGGCGGACATTTGAACGATGTCATATTCCATCCATAATTGGCATAAATGGGCCTTTTAAATAAAAAATAAATTTCGTTAATATCTCACACACATCTTGTTTTATTCAATTTTAACATCGACCCGTCCTTGTTGAAAGACCCTTATCTTCTGTTCACTATGTGACTTATTAATAACTCCTTATTTTCCAGGACCTGTGCACCACTCCAGGCTAGTTCAGCCCTGGACGTAGCCACATTCTTCTGGTATGGGATCACGGAGACGTTCGCTGGTCTGGTGCAGTACGCTACTCCTGGAGACATTCCTGCTGCCTGCACGGTGCTCAATGATACCAGTGTTGGTGAGTATACACAGAATGTGTTCTCTTTATTGTACACCGTCATAACTTACAAAATAAGCCTTGTAAACATCGTTAAAGTCGAGAAAGATATGGAAGGTTTTTAGCCGACTTCCCAAAAAGGAGGAGGTTTCTTAATTCGACCGAATATAAATATATTTTTTTATGTGTGTTTGCGGATAACTTCGTCATATAAGAACTGATTTTGATGATTCTTTTTTTGTTGGAAAGAAGATATCCCAAGGGTCGTTCCATGATAAGGAAAGCAGGATCTGATGATAGGATCCTCGAGAAATCGAGAGAACTCCTCAAATATTATTGGCATCACAGTAGTGCCCCTGCTAAAACGATTTTATGTAACCTAAAAATTACAAACAATGTTTTAATTATGTTCAAATTTCAATATTTTGATATAAGTGAGTTAATGTATTACTATGAGAATAAAGCCATATATAAGTTTCGGGCCGAGTTTTGTCAAATGGACCCCATCGAAGACGTGACATGGCACACTTTTTGATTTGGTTTCCGTGCGACTTTCATCTTGACCGTTAGCTTTGCCCCGCGGCTTCGCTCCTGTGGGCCATCCCACAGGACCCGTTTTCGGGATTAAAAAATAGCCATATATTACTCAGGAATAACGTTAGCTTTCTATTGATGAAAGAATTTTTAAATCGGTCCAGTAATTTCGGAGCCTATTCGGTATAAACAAACAAACAAAAAAATCTTTCCTCTTTATATTATTACTAGCTGTTGCCCGCGGCTTCGCTCCCGTGGGCCAACCCACAGGACCCGTTTTCGGGATTAAAAAATAGCCTATGTTACTCAGGAATAACGTACCTTTCTATTGGTGAAAGAATTTTTTAAATCGGTCCAGTAGTTTCGGAGCCTATTCGGTACAAACAAACAAACAAACAAACAAACAAAAAAATCTTTCCTCTTTATAATATTAGTAAAGATTATATTAGTATATTAGTATAGATACATTAAGATAGAGTGGAAGACGCGTTTTTCAGAATTGCTGAATTATATTTGAAATTAAAGTAAATTCTAGACAATAATTCTTAACCAAAAAATCTCCCTATTTTTCCAGCCAGCCACGTCCAGCGACTCGCCAACTACATCACGTCGGACCCCTGGAACGAGCCCTGCATCGAGACCCGCTACACTGAGGTGGTAGCCAACCATCGGAACACCAGCTTTGACGCATATGAGTCTACCAGTAAGTAGATACGTCACTCATCTGCCTAACTAGTTCCCTATTAGATCGACGATCCATACGGCCCACTAAAATAATGAAAGAATATATTATAATAACATTCTCAGGCTTTATTAAATTAATTTTAACTAATTTTATTGCTCTCGATTGAAAAAGTGAGGTTGTCGTTTGCCAACGCCATGGCTTTGCAAATGGCCGCCATGGCATCGCAATTCTCATGGTGCATATAGGTACCATAGATTCAATTTTGTTATAATCAATTTTAAACATAAAACATAATAATTATTAGATTTAGGAATACACACACAATGGTATTTTATTTTATTTTCAGTATGATTATTATGCCTCAGTTTATGTATCTTTTATTTTATATGTAACGCATAAATACAGACATAGGTATATAGTTTATAATAAGACTTTGATATATATTTTTATTTTATTTCTATGTACTTACTTTCAACATGTTCAGTCGGTTCAGTCACACTCATTTTCGTACGAAATTTTTGTATTTTCACATGGGGGAACGTCATTACGTCATTCGCGAGGTTTTTGCTGAAAATCAGCGCTGTTGACGATAGGTTCGTCTGAAGTCACGGCATTAAGCTGAGCAATGACCTATTCTTGCACAGATGCGACGCACAGCCTATTTGCCCTTGTTGTTTCAAAGATGGATAATTTTCCACTCAGTAATCGGCATTTCGTTAATTTGTAATTGTTTTGTTTGTTTGTTTTCATTTGGTAATGTCGAAACATATTACGCAAGTAAATTGTCTTTGGCCTCTCACTCACAGATAACTGTTTATTGCTCTCATCAAGCAATAGACAAAATTTGACAAACTTTTATAATTTTTTTTTGTTTTAAATACGAGGCTTTTGGCTAATTTGTGAATTTGGTGAATGCCACTCTTTATTTTGTATTGTGCGTTTAGTTTGTGCAGAATAAACAATTTTTCTTTCTTTTTTCTTTCTTTCTTTTATTATGTTGTAGCCAGGATCAAAATGGAGGTAGTAGCCAACCATAGAAATAAGTTTTGCAGCCGTGTTCCAGTTAATAGACAACTAACTCACTTATCTACAAGCAAGGAGATATTTTATACACCAGTTATGCCAGTTATGTCGACTCGAACCCAGGACCCCACGGTCCTAAGTTCGAGGCCCAGATCGGACAAAAATATGTTAAAGGATTTTTGGATTAGGAACCACTCAGTTTTTTATTTTGATGTTGATTAAGTGTCCCCCGTACCTCAGCGAACACGTAAAGCCGTTGGTATTTCCCCTGGTCTCTCCAGGGTTGTGACAGATTACCGTCTCATTGGACTATGAGATTGAGAGAACATATAGTGTGTTTGTGTTTGCGCATGCGCACACACAAGTGCACTACAATATCTCCTGCGCCGATGGCTAGGCTTTATCTCAAACGCCGACGTGGCTGAAATTCGGCTTGGAGGACTGTTATTATACTAATAGGTAATAAAGAACGACCTATATACCACTTAAAACTAATTTATATTCATAATCATCCCCCTATCTCCAACTGCCTGCCTTCCATTAAAGAATTATACAAAACAGTTAGCAGCCAGCATTCTGCAGAATAAGAGAAATAAGTCGAATCAGATCTTGAGCAAGGAAATGGCAATTATCTGCGTCTGAGACAGTTTTCAGATTTACATAATTAGTAGATTTGTTCCGGACGGTGGCCATTAAGGTTTGTTCTAGACTAGTTAATACTGCGACATTGTTCGAATATAAACCTTCAATTTAATCGACTGTAAGTTAAAATAAAGAGTTTTCACCGCTATCAACATCTTCTAAGAACCTTGTCTTCCAAGTATTGTCATCTTACCTTAGTAACGTAAAATACTCTTTAACTTCGCTATAGTTTTTTAGAGACCTGTTTCTTTTCATTAAAAATAGCTAAAGTCATTCTATTTCTTTGATTTCTATTTTATATTTAAGTGGTTTGGTTACAAACAAACGTCGATTAACACTGCTACTTTACATATCATCTGATTTGTCATAAAATTGTTCAATAATCCGTCTTTTAGCATTTTACCCAATATAGCAATCGTTATATTTTTTAAATTTTACTTTAGTTTCGATTTTAATGAAATATTTTGGTAATTAATTAAGATTTGGAAAACTTAAAAGTTAATTGATTCTAGTTACTATCTATTATATTATGGCAAATGAATATTTAATACAATACAGAATATTTATTTATTTGACTCCATGCACAAAGATACAAAGGCGGACTCCGCCTTACTCTACCAGTTGCTTGGATGAATCTACCAATCAACCAAGGGTGGTAAAGAGACAACATGGCCACAGAATAAATAATAGTACAAGTACAGAAGACTCACTTCGTGCAACAATTCATTGAAATGGAGACTCCTGCTAGTTAGCAACAAAGTGCAATTCAGCTCGCATAAGCGCTCAGTGCCTAACGTGATATTCACCTAAACGTTGCCGTTCTCTTCTAACGCGTATCTCCGTCGCTGTCTGGCGCGGTTTGACTCGGCTCGTAAGGGTTGTCGACTTGCCGCTTTCGCTTACATCCACTATCTACCTACTTAACCAAGTAATCTTTCTTATGTTTCTTGTTAGGCATCAGCCTATGATTACACGGTCAAGTAGGTAGATAGACAATGAATATTATAGACCGTCATTTTGTTTGGTACTTAACAAATGAAAACTAGGTTACCTAAACTTCATTTACTATAACATTAGACATTTAAATAAGGCCATTTTACAGCCCGGTCAATCGATTTTGACTTCTATTGCGTTGGTGATACGACAAATGGAAGCTGTAGTAAACAGTTGGTTTTGGTAACAGATTTGTGCTTTTTATATCATCCTTATGTGTACGAGATAGAACACAAAATCGGTTGAACGGGCTGTAAAACGAGTTGTAAAGACGTCTAATGTTATTTCAAATTGAGTATAGGTACCTACCTCTTTGTTTACTCTTTAGTGATATTTTTTGTTAGTTTATTTAAAGTTGGCTTGAAGAACTCTTACGAAATATTTTTTGTTTGTTCGTTAGGTATAAGTAAGTAGAGGTCGGAAGAACGCTCCAACGTGTGTCCCTCTGCGCTCTAAGCAGAGACGCACAGCGGCGGAGTAAGAGCGGGCTCGGTGTGCACTAACCCTGCCTCCGGGCAGGCAGGAGGAAGTATTGCTCCTTCTTCTGCCACCGCTAATCTCGTAGCCCCGAAGATAGTCACGGTCATGTCTCTGACTGTTGACGGGGGTCGAGGGTCTTGGCTTAATCGCCCGGGTCGCGAGGAAGAAAACCTCTATAAAATAATCACCCCAAACCTCCAAGCGGCGGCGCACCGTGAGGGAGGTTGATAGCTTGACTAATGGGTAGCTAAATTAGTCTCTAGTGCGAACCACTAGATTTTGAGACATAAAATGTTATTTACTCGTGGGAACAAAATGGAAAATTTAAAAAACAATAAAACCAAAACCGATGAAGAGGTGAGGAGTGATGCGGGGTCGGAGTCCGACGCCGCATCTGACGCAAAGGGCTCACAGAGCTCGGAGTGCGAAGAGGTGGGGGCTGCTGCGAAGAACCTTAGGTTCTTCAGGAAGCGCCCCAAATCGGGGGATGGCCTGGGCTCGCCCTCTGATGACGAGCTGGCCTCGGCCCGGAAGATCCCCACCAGTAAGCGGGGTGGTGGCCGAGATAGAGGAGTGGGGAGGGGGCTCACCGCCCAGGAGGCTGCCCAGCGAGCCGAGAGGCTTGCCGAAGAGGTGCGCCACCCCGGATTGACCAGCTGCAGGGCTGTCCTTTCGGGGTCTTCTGGCGGTGAACTGGATACCGAGCTGGATTTAAATTCGGAGCGAGCGGCCAGGTTCGCAGAGGTCGTGGGAGCCGCAATCCGAGATGTGGCCTTGAAGAGGAATAAGTCCTCTAAAGACAAGGCCATATCCGCGGCCACGGCCTCCATTATGGCAGCAGCGAAGGCAAATCATGTCGGGCCTCCGTCGGATGGAATATCCGAAATGCGGGCGGAGGTCACCCGCTTGAAAGCCGACATGGAGCTTCTCCAAAAGGAGAACGAGAAGCTCCGAGCGGACTTGGCCGGGCTCCGAGGAGCCACCCCCCGGGAGATGCCACAGAAGGGGGCGCAGCATGGGCAAGGTCAGCCCTTACCTGCAGAAGACCGGGTTCTGAACCTGGTGCGGCAGGAGCTGGCTGCCTTCCAGAGTCGGTTTTCTGCTCTGGAGGCCATTGTCTTGCGCCCCCCGCTAGCTGCAAGCCAGACGACCCTGGGCCAGCAGAAGGTGGCCTCGTTTGCCGCTGCCGCGGCTGCCACGGCAAAACAGGCTAATAGCAGGGCCATGCCGGGAACCGCGAGGTCGGCCCCAGCGAAACCAGGCAAATTGGCACCCAAAGGGAGCGGAACGGCTTCACAGGCAGCGAGGGCCCCAGCCCGGGTAGCAGGTCGGGCGCCCCAATCTTTGCCTTCTCCTGAAACTCCTACGGCCGACGCCGAATGGCAGGTGGCCGGGGACAAGAAGAAGGCGAGCAAGGCAGCAAGGGCGGCCAAACGAAAAGAGAGGCGAAAGCGGCGCAAGGAGCGAAGCGTCGCGGCTAGGCTCCGCGCCCCGAAAACCACAGCTGTAGTGATTACACTACAGCCGGAAGCGGCAAAGAAGGGCGTATCCTACCGCGATGTGCTCTCTAAAGCGAGGGCGGCGGTGAATCTGGAGGAGCTCGGCGTCGCCGAGGGCATCCGGGTTAGGGTCACCGCGACTGGAGCCCGGATTCTGGAAGTTCCCGGTGCGGCCAGTGGCCCGACCGCCGACGCTCTGGCCGAAAAGCTCAAGGCGTCCTTAAATGCAGACGAGGTCCGAGTGTCCAGGCCCATCAAATGCGCAGATATGCGCATTCTGGGCCTGGACGACTCTGTGACGGAGGGAGAGGTGGTGGCTGCCGTTGCCAGGACTGGGGGGTGCTTAGCCGAGCAGGTCAGGGCAGGCATCATACGTCCTGACGCCACGGGGATGCGAGCCGTTACGGTGAGCTGCCCCGTCTCGGCAGCCCAAAAATTAGCCGGGGAGGGCCGAAGGCTCTTGGTGGGATGGGTTTCCGCGCAGGTGAAACTGTTGGACCCCAGACCTCTGAGGTGCTTCCGCTGCCATGTGGGCAACCACGTGGGAGCTCAATGCACCTCGGAGGTGGACCGAAGTGACCATTGCTTCCGCTGTGGTCAGCCCGGTCACAAGGCCGGCTCGTGCAATGCCACGCCGCACTGCGTCGTATGTGCGGCAGCTGGCAAGCCGGCCGATCACCGGGCCGGGAGCAAGACCTGCGCTCCACCTGCCAAGGCCAGACGCAGGGGTAAGCACTCCGTACCCGCCGTCACCGCCGCACCCGCCGTCACCGTCGCAGCCACCGCCACTACCGCCACTGCTGCCACCCCCACAGCCGTCGTTGCCTCGGAAACCACCGCGGCAGGATCCTCACAGGGGATTCAGGAGGGGGCTGAAATGGAGTGCCAATAACGGCCCCATTACGCCTCCTCCAGGCGAACATCAACCACTGCGCCGCTGCTCAGGATCTATTGCTCCAGAGCATGGCGCAGTGGTCGATTAACATCGCCGTGGTCGCTGAGCCGTACTTTGTCCCGCCCAGGGATGGATGGGTGGAGGATCTGAGCGGCTCAGTGACCCTAATTTCGTCAGCCGCTGCCGGCACCCCGACCCTCGAGGGTGTCAAGAGGGGACAGGGTTGTGTAGCAGCACGGTTCGGGGAGATTGCCGTGGTGGGGGTATACTTCTCCCCGAACCGAACTCTCACCGAGTTCCACAACTCCCTTGCGGAGTTGAAAATCGTCGTCGTTGGGTACCGCTCCCTCCCTGTGCTCGTCCTCGGGGACTTCAATGCCAAGAATGTGGCTTGGGGTTCCCGGTATACGGACACACGGGGCAGGATGGTGGAGGACTGGGCTCTGGAGACAGGCCTGGTCGTCCTTAACCGGGGTTCTGTCCCCACGTGTGTGCGGATGCAGGGCGAATCGGTGGTGGATATTTCATTCACCAGCCCCGCTCTGTCACCGCGTGTCGTCGATTGGCGCGTTATGGAGGAGGTGGAGACCTATTCCGACCACCGGTATATCCGGTTCGACGTCTCCACCCAGACCTCGAACGCGCCGGCCCGACAGACCCCGAGTGGTCCGCGGTGGGCGCTGAAACAGCTGGACCGGGAGCTCCTCCTGGAAGCCTCGATTGTGCAGGCCTGGGTGTCATCACCGGACAGGCCTGCTAACATCAACGACGAGGCGGAGTGGTTCCAGGAGGCCATGTCCGAGATATGTGACGTGGCAATGCCCCGGGCCCAGCCAGGACGCGCCCGGCGCCAGGTGTACTGGTGGTCGCCGGAGCTTACGGCTCTGCGCCAGGCGTGCGTTGCTGCGCGACGCCGGTACACCAGGCACCGCAGGCTTCGTAACCGTCCTCCGGATACGGAAGCCATTGAGGCGGAGCTGTACGAGGGGTACAGAGTAGCGAGGGCCAGCCTTCGTTCGGAGATCAAGCGGGCCAAGGGGTTGGCCCGCGAGGAGTCGCTGGAGACTCTGAACAGGGATCCGTGGGGACGCCCCTACAAAATGGTGCGAAATAAACTCCGCCCATGGGCTCCCCCGCTGACGCAGAGTCTCCGGCCGCAGCTCGTGGAGGACGTGGTGAGCACTCTGTTCCCTTCGCAAGGGGAACATACGCCCCCGCCCATGACTCCGCCTCTTGCGGTGCCCGATGCGGACCACAACGCCGACAACGACGACGATGCTCCGGAGGTGACCGAAGTAGAGTTGAGAGTGGCGGTACGTAGGCTTAATGCCAAAAATACCGCCCCAGGACCCGACGGCTTACCTGGCAAAGCCTGGGTCCTGGCCTTGGAGGCTCTCGGGCCTCGACTAAGGGGGCTCCTTAGCGCATGTTTGGAGAGGGGCCAGTTCCCACTTCGCTGGAAGACCGGGAAACTGGTCCTCATTAAGAAGCCGGGGCGCCCAGCGGACTCTCCGTCCGCTTACCGGCCCATAGTGCTGCTTGATGAGGTGGGCAAGCTCTTTGAAAGAGTTATTGCAGACCGCCTCGTCGGGCAGCTAGTGCGGGTGGGGCCGGATCTGGCGGAGAGCCAGTTTGGCTTCCGCAGAGGGCGCTCTACGGTAGACGCCATCATGCGCGTGCGAGCCCTCACGACGGGGGATGCAGTGGCCCGGGGTGGGGTCGTCTTGGCGGTGTCTCTAGACATCGCCAATGCCTTCAACACCCTGCCCTGGAGTTGCATCAGGGAGGCACTTCGGTATCAACGGGTGCCGTCCTACCTCTGTCGCGTGGTCGAGGCCTATTTGACGGACAGGGCCGTCATCTACCCCGGTCACCAGGGAGAGTGGAACCGGCGAGAGATGTCGTGCGGTGTCCCACAGGGATCGGTCTTGGGGCCGTATCTGTGGGACATCGGGTACGACTGGGTGCTGCGCGCAGACCTCCCTAGCGGCGTCAGCGTCATTTGCTACGCTGACGACACGCTGGTCCTGGCGCAGGGGAGGTCGCACCAGGCGGCGGCTGAACTAGCGACACGCGGGGTTGCGATAGTCGTTGAGAGGATCCGGCAATTGGGACTCGAGGTGGCCTTGCACAAGTCCGAGGCCATGTGTTTTCATGGTCCTCGGAACGCGCCACCGCCGGGCTCCCAAATAACGGTAGGAGGGGTTCACATCGGCGTCGGGTCGACGATGAAGTACCTGGGACTCGTCCTCGACAGCCGGTGGAATTTCGTGGAGCATTTCCAACGTTTGGCTCCCAGACTGGAGCGGGCCGGGGCTGCCCTCAAGCGACTCCTGCCCAATCTAGGGGGTCCAAACGCCTCCTGCCGGAGGCTCTATGCGGGGGTCGTGCGGTCCATGGCCCTTTATGGTGCACCGGTGTGGGCGCGTTCCTTGAGACGGCGACCATCCCGCTGGTTGAACGCGTCCCAAAGGGTCATGGCCATCCGGCTGGTCCGGGGATACCGCACGGTCTCCGGTGAGGCGGCGAGCCTCCTTGCCGGATTGCCGCCATGGGATCTGGAGGCAAAAGTCCTCGCGCACATTTGGGAGTGGCGCGAGGAGGCGAAACGCCGGGGCGAAACTCCGTTGCCGCGACAAATCGTGGCACGGCGGACAGAGCTCCGGCAGGATCTCATGGCGTCATGGAGAGAGCGACTATCGCAACCCAGTGCTGGGCACGCCACGATTGCGGCGATAAGGCCCCTCTTTGAGGAGTGGCTAGAGAGGCGCCACGGCGTCCTCACCTTCCGCCTGACGCAGGTCCTCACCGGACACGGCTGCTTCGGGAGGTTCCTGTTCAGGATAAGGCGGGAGGAAACGCCCGGGTGTCACCATTGTGTGGATCGCCCGGAAGACACGGTGGAGCATACGGTGGAGGTCTGCCCCGCTTGGGCGGAGCACCGCCGTGTCCTCGTGGAGGCGATCAGCGGTGGCGACCTCTCGCGTCCGGCCCTGGTTCAGGCCATGGTACGGAGCGAGAGCGCATGGGAAGCCGTCACCTCCTTCAGCGAAGCAGTAATGCTCGCAAAGGAGGAGGCGGAACGCGTGAGGGAGACACAACGGAGACGCCCTCACGCCCCTAGCCACCGCAGGAGACGCCCCGGGCGTCGGGAGTCGCAAGCCGATTTCCGGCCACCGTAGGCGCGGGCTTGCGGACGGCGAGTAATGGGTAGCTCGCCGTCCGATAAGGACCAGGCCCGAGTCGACGGCGCGTAGTGTTCCACGCGCGCCTCAAAGAGATGTCAGCAAAAGTTGACGGGGTCCGCTAGGGCCGATGCCTGTCAGGGTCGCGGATAAATTTGAAAGAGAGTTACCGCGGCCCTGGCACAAGCAACTGAAGGAACACGGGTGGGTTTTAGTCAGTAAAAGTCTGACACGCCCTCCCGCTTCACCCAGAGCGGGAGAAGTCATTGGATGATTTCCCACCCAAAAAAAAAAAAAAAAAAATAAAAAAAAAAAAAAATAAAAAAAAAAAGGTATAAGTAAGTACCTAGTTTTATATACAAACGTAAACTTTAACAAGTGCGTACACTTACTCAGGCTATTGGTAAATTCATAGGCTAAGTAGGTAACTACTTAGGCAATTATAATTTATTTTAAACTGGATCTAAAGCGTTTATTTTTATGTTAACAAAACAGTAACCATTCAATAAAAAAAGAAATCAAATTATATTTGTGAACAACACGAAAATCTAAAATATCTAAGTAGGTAGGTACCTATTTAGGTATTTCACACACCTATTCATTCTTTTAGGAACACCAAAATGCTTAAATTTTTATACAAAACTCGTACACATTATGCACCTACTACCGATAGTTACAGATTATTTATGTAATGATTTAAATAGGTACAACAAAATAGCTTACCTTTCAAAATATTTCGGTACTTAAAAAAACTTAATATCGATTCATTGTTCTTTGCTTTATTTAAACACCCGTAAACACAACAATATCTTTTAAAGGCCTTAGAAGTACGTTTAGAAGTCATCGTTATTTGCTGCATAATATAAATAACGTGGCTAACGTGCGAGCCGAGCGGTAAGCGGCAACCTAATGCGTTATTCCCTCTGCAAGGTACCGCCGGCCGATCGTACCTAAACTGCGGAGTGACACCCCCCTGACATGGCAGATGCATAGCCTATACTAATATTATAAAGTGGTAAAGTTTGTTAGTTTGTGAGGTTGTAGGGGGTAAGCTCTGGATCTACTGAATTAGCGATTTAGATGGGAAAAAATTGTATCCCTTGGGATGATAAAACACTTTTTACGCGGGTGAAGCCGCGGGTAGAAAGTAGTTTAATAATAAAACACTAGTAGTTACCATACCAAAACAAGTAAAATACACGTACAATGTATTGAATAAAATATATAAACACTTATATTATATATATTTATTTATTTAAACTTCATGTACAATAGTGGTAAGTACATAGGCGGAATTAATGGCACGAGGCATTCTCTACCAGTCAACCTACAATGTTGTGAACGGGTACAAAATTATATCGAAAAATAACAACTTGTATACGAAAATGTATATACTGACATATATATTAATGATACACATATACAAATAAAATAGACTAATAAATACTTCAACAAACACCAAAAAAAAAACGAGAAACCTATTAATAATCACAATGACTAGACTTCTGCCTTCAGATGATAGAGCTATTTAGTCTGCCATAAAAAGTGGTCACCAAATTTCTTTTGAAGGTGAATTTGCTTTCAGCCTTTTTAATGCCAAAAGGTAGCGCGTTGCAGAGCTTTATTGTTGAGACAGCGTATGAATTGGACATAAAGCCGGTACGGTGTGAAGGAATTTAGAGGAGTAGATTTTTTAAATCTCTCGGGTTACGACTGGGAGAAAAAAAAAAAAAACCGGCCAAGTGCGAGTCGAACTCGCACACGAAGGGTTCCGTACCATTATCGCAAAACAATTTATTTTATTTTAATTTAATAATTATTATTTTTTGAAGAGAATATACAACTAAACATTCTGTGAATATTTCAAGCGTCTACCTGTTGCCGTTATTAATATCGAGCAAAAAACGGCAAAAATATCAAGTTTGTTGTATGGGAGCCCCCCTTAATTATTTATTTTGTATTGTTTTTAGTATTTGTTGTTATAGCGCCAACAAAAATACATCATCTGTGAAAATTACAACTGTCTGGCTATCACGGTTCATGAGATACAGCCTGGTGACAGACGGACAGACAGACAGACAGACAGTCAGACAGACAGACGGATCGCGAAGTCTTAGTAATAGGGTCCCGTTTTTACCCTTTGGGTACGGAACCCTAAAAAAAGATGAATAAAGAATTTAAAAAAAAACCGGCCAAGTGTGACTCGGACTCGCACACGAAGGGTTCCGTACCATTATCGCAAAACACTGCAAAAAAATCACGTTTGTTGTATGGGAGCCCTCCTTAATTTATTTTATTTTAATATAATAATTATTATATTTTGAAGTGAATATACAACTAAATATTCTGTGAATATTTCAAGCGTCTACCCGTTGCCGTTATTAATATCGAGCAACATACGGCAAAAATATCACGTTTGTTGTATGGGAGCCCCCCTTAAATATTTATATTATACTGTTTTTAGTATTTGTTGTTATAGCGGCAACAGAAATACATCATCTGTGAAAATTTCAACTGTCTAGCTATCACGGTTCATGAGATACAGCCTGGTGACAGACGGACAGACAGACAGAAAGATGGACCGCGGAGTCTTAGTAATAGGGTCCCGTTTTTACCCTTTGGGTACGGAACCCTAAAAAAAGATGAATAAAGAATTAAAAAAAAAACGATTTTAGATAATCGGGAACATAAGGATCATTCATAATAGTGAAGAGCAAGCAGAGAGATCTGAGGGACCTCCTGAGGCGGATAGGCAGCCATTTATGGCTACCATTTCAGCCGTATTTAAAACAAACACCCCACTGCCGCCAATAACTCGCTATTTTCGTAGCCTGCTCCATGAATAGGTTATTGTTGTAAGGCGCATCTGCATTGTAGATGCGATGCTAATTGTCGAGCACTCAGATTATGAGCCAGACTGTCGGTGGTACTGCTGGGTAGGATGACCAACTAGGTGCTTATGGAAAAGAAAACGATCTCATTTTCATTTTATCAATGCCATTTAGTATAGAATAAAAATAATAAGATAAATACTTTTATCTACACTCACAACGTAATGTTCCAAATACGAATTCGAAAAATATTGTATAAACACGTACTTTATATTCGTGGATAGGTAAAATTAAAAAAAAAACCATTATAGTTCAACATTTTCCTTCGATTTTCAAACAACTGCATCATAAAATAACTTTTTAATTTTTATAGCACACTTTTACTTTTTAATTTTCTGGCGCGTATGGGCTCATGTCATTGTCTGTGGATGCGCGCGCTGCGCAATAAGAATCTAAATTGCCCGCCATACCATACCACATATTTTTTCCCTTGCCACTTTTGTTTTATTTCAACTGTATGAGTGAAGATAAAGTAGTGTATGCAATAGCATATAATTAGGTATTATAACACTCGCGTAATATTATTATCACATTCGGCTTCGCCTCATGTGATAAACCTACGCTCGTGTTTTAATAACCCCTATTATATGACCATTGCATAAACACTATTATTCGACACAGACACAAATCAACAGCAACAAACACAGAGAAAAATATAGTAAAGAAGTACAAAGACAAATTGCGCTGAAAGTGCCCATACTAAATGGTTTACCAACTCAGCATTTGCTAGAGGTCAGACACCCAGTGCTGGTTTTCATTTGGCACCGCGCAGCAACTAGGGCTGCCAACTTTATTTACGAGATAAAGTATATTTAGGTCTGAGAAGGAAAATAAAACAGTATTTAAGAAAAAGTTAATTAAAAAAATCAAAATAACCGACTGCTTAAGAACCGAACTAAAAATACGTAAACAAGAAGAAAATGATGCTGTGCAGTCGGGGGATACATATTCGCGAGCTGGCTGACCAAAACCAGATGTTGTGACTTTTGTAGTCCCTTAAAAACATAAAGGTCAATTTAGTTCGGGTTAGTCCGAACTGTGTAGGACTAAGGATTAAGGATAACATTCTACAGATTAGTTAAAAAGAATTCACGGCAGAAATCATGTGTCAAAAAGAAGTCATCAAAATGCTTGATATGGAGGGAAGTGGAAATTTTAATTTTTTTCTACTCCTCCGTTATTCTTTTCTGATTAATTTCGTTGCGGGATCCAAGACAGTTAAATTCATTCTCCGGGACTTCGTCGAGCTTCATTGCCTCGGCGCTTTTCTGGTGGTCGCCACTGTTGATTCTGGCTTTCAGGAGTTGCAGTGGTTTGGGAATACCATCTCTAATTACCTACAATCATACACAAGTAAAATTTTAAATTTTAAATAATCCTCGACATTTTTATTTAACACTACATAATTTATCTAGTGTAGATCCGCTTCAATCGACAATCTATCGAAATACGTAATTATGACACGATATCTTGCGAGAAAACCCAGATTCATAGAGTAAAATGCGGATAACTTTCGAACGGCTGAACCGATTTTAATCAAACATAGCTAATCACATTCTCGACAAAGTCACCTTTCAAACAAATCAAAATTTGTTTATCCGTTGAGGAGCTATGATGCCACAGACAGATACACAGCAACACACGTCAAACTTATAACACCACTCTATTTCCGTCGGGGGTTAAAAAGTAGTAGGTATTGCTATCGGTCAATCTCTTTCATCATCATCATCCTAGGACTTTCTTTTCTTGTCTGTGTCTTTAAAATACATCAACACCGTAATGAGTAATCTAAACTAAACTAAATTAAGAGTTATGATGAATAGTTCACAATGCAAACTATTCCGGCACTTTAAATATTTTGCCCTTATATTACATATTATTTTCTTAGCTTTTGTACGCGATTTCACCCAGGTAATTTTTGGAAATCATTACCACCGGGATACAAAATCTCATGTTCTAAATCCAGAACGTGATTAAGCCAAAGGCATCACATTTCTAATATTCCGTTTGCCACACTCTCGGTCTGTGTGTCTTCCCTATTCGCTGGCATGTCGTCGCCTTCCGTCTTCTCTCGGCGTTTGATTTGCAGATGTCTGCGGCCCTGACGCCGCCTGCATTATATAGCAACTCATAACCACCCGAATTGTGGCGAAATAGTCCGAATACGAGTACCAGCAAAAATCAATATCAACAAGATCCCAAACAATTTTTTTTATATCGGCTGATTTAATGGTTTTTCCCAAGGTCTATACTACGATAAATAGGAATTAGAATTTTTGCAATATAATGTCTCTATGAAAATCATATCATACCAATCAAAGGCCTTATTTTGCCACTGTCGGGCAAGGCCAATCCAATCAAAGGCCTTATGTTTCATCGGGCTTGTGGTTTTTTGCCACTGTCGGGTTTTATAAATCCCACCTGGGTTTGTCCGAGCTGCAAAAATGCTTCGGTACCTAGCAGGGCGGATACTATGCCAGCGGAAGCATATGCACCGGAAGAGTCTATGGATACCAGCGTTCTAAGCTGCAGCACACTAGGTGATACGCAGGATAATGCTCCCGGTTTATCTACCACCTTACACAACTTTAAGGAGGAGCTGCGGGCTGAATTGCGCCTCATATTCAAGGAGGAGTTGCGGGCGGAGTTACAGGTGATGCAGGAGCAATTCCGGTCGGAATTTCAGAGTCTTCGTGCAGATTTGGCTCAACTCAAAGCGGACAGGGACCGTATGAAGGGGTCATTTGAGCAGTATGAGAAGCGAATGGATGGCATGGACTGCAGAATGGACTTACTTGAGCAGAAAATAACAACTATAAATGTATCGGGAACAAATGAGGAATTTGATCAGCTTAAGCGAGAGTTGAATAACCGGGACCAACAACTTTTATGCAATGACTTGGAGATTTCAAATTTACCTGAAGTCCAATCGGAAAACCTCATGCATACGGTGAAGCTTATAGCCACAAAGATAGGCGTGAATATTGAAGATCGAGACATAGTTAGCGTGGATCGCATGGGCGGCGGGCAAGTGAACGCTGTGAATGCTGTGGGCCCGGTGAAGACGCGACCCCGCACCGTGGTCGTGCGACTCGTCCGCCGCGACCTGCGTGATGAGCTGATGCACGCCGCGAGAGTTCGGCGAGGAGCCAACACCGCAGATCTCGGGATGTCCGGTCCACCAATTAGGTTCTACCTTAATGAACGCCTAACTAAAATCAACCGCCAGTTATTTCGGCGAGCTCGGGATGCGGGCCAAAGTCTTGGCTGGAAATTTGTGTGGACCAAACATGGCAGGATTCTTGCCCGACGCGGGTCCGGTGAGAAGTCTAAGCTCATACGTAATGAGACAGACTTACGGGATGTCTTTGGACCGGACGTTGATAGGCTCACTCAAATCTAGTGCTGTTGACTATTTTTGTTACTTTGTTGTGTTTGGTTTTTTTGTTGTGATTGGGCTGTCATGTCATTTACTCACTATTTTAAGAGGAACATTGTTTGGCACTGCATGTCCTGGCTGTGGAGGGAATGAGGTTGTCTCAGTGATTATGACGTACGTACATCGGTTTGATTCTACTGTATATTGTTTCTTTGCATCATCACACCATATTACTATTTATTATTGCCACTTGTTTATTTATTTATGTACCCGCACTGGCTGTCATTTTTTTATTTATTTATCTACCCGCTCTGGTTGTCAGTTTTTTATTTTTATATCTACCCGCCATTATTTTTATTTTTATATTTTTAAATCTACCCAGACCCACTATTATTGTTATTTTTTATTTATTTTTATATCTGCCCACTATTACTGTCACTGCCCGTATATTATGTGTCTACAATACGTGTTGTATCGCTCATCGCATAATTTGAATGTACATACCTATTCCTCTTTTTCAAATGCCGCGAAATAAACACATTACGTTTGGACTTCTGAACGCGGGCTCATTATCAACAAATCATGATGAGTTTATTATTGCTATGGATCACCATTCAGTCGATATTATGGCAATTAATGAGACATGGTTGAGGGAGGGGGAAGAGGGCAGGGCGCCAGTGGTTCCTGGATATCAATTGCGACACAGACCGCGCCCGGTGGCGATAAGAGGGGGGCGCGGGGGGGGTGTCGCGTTTTACATTAAATCTGGAATCAGCACTCAAATAAGGGCCCATCCACATCATCCGCAGGTAGAACAAATGTGGATGAATATAACTGCCAAGAGGAAAAAGCTACTTATAGGGACAGCATACCGGCCTCCCTGGTTAGATATCAACATTTTCTTGGACGCGATCACGGACAGCATGTGTGCATTGGCTCCGTATGATAATGTTATTCTGTTAGGCGATTTTAACATAAATATGCTGGACACAAACAATGGAAAAACCAAAAACCTTACAGAATTCCTTGATTACTGTGGCATGGACCAGATCGTACCGTCGCCTACGCACTTTGTGGGAGACAGTGCCACATTAATTGACGTGATCTGTACGGATGCACAGTATCGGAATGCTACTGTGGACCACGTCGCGGAGCTCGGTCATCACTCGTTTGTCTCATGTCAAATAGTATTTAAAAAAGAAAAATCATTACGCAAACGGGTAGTGTATCGCGCGTTTAGGGACATAAAGGCTGATGATTTTAGGAGAGATCTGGAGGCGATCCCGTGGGACTCAATCCGCGAACTAGAGGATGTAAATGACATGATACGTTCCTTTAATTCTCACGTCATAAGCCTTTTCGACGCTCACGCACCTATGAAAACCAGAACACTTAATGCTCAACCGACGCCTTGGATAACAGACATTATAAAATTAATGTTTAAACTGAGAAATGATGCGCGCCTTAAATATCGTCAAACAAAACTGGAAGCACACAAACGTTACTATTTAGATCTTAAGCACCAAGCAGTAGTTGGTTTACTAAATGAGAAAAAAGCATTTTTTACTAAATATATAAACGACAATATTAGCGACTCTAAATCACTATGGTATAATTTAAAAAAACATGTGCTGCCAGTGACTAAGGACGATGGTGTGCTTACTGAACTTTTTGACGACCCAGATAGGATAAATTCAGCCTTTCTAGATGTTCCGGGTGACTCTAATGTAAACACTTCCCAGCTAAGCTTCTTTCAAAATAACAAATTCGGTGCCGCAAAATTCACTTTGATGCCAACAGACGCTAAAACAGTTTTAAAAATATTACAAGGCATATCTACAAATGCGCAAGGGATTGACGGTATATCGAAAGACATGTTAATTCTTACGCTACCACAATCATTGACTACGATAACCGAGATAGTTAACAGATCTATTACTAGCAAAGTATTTCCTGAACTGTGGCGTAATGCAATAGTACGGCCTATTCCGAAAAATAATAACCCACAAAGCTACAAAGATCTTCGGCCCATAAGTATTTTGCCATGTTTGTCCAAGGTGTTGGAGAGAGTGGTGTATCTGCAGGTTACAGAGTTTCTCGAGGAGAATGATATGCTGCCTGAACTGCAGTCAGGTTTCAGGAAGGGACGCGGAACCGCGACTGCTTTAGCCGACGTCATTGGTAACCTCCTTGAGGCGCGGGACCGTGGTGAGGGTTCCATAATGGTACTGCTAGACTACTCGCGGGCATTTGACTCAATTAATATTCGTCTATTATTGTCCAAATTGAGATATTACGGTTTTGACAGCCAGACAACGGGTTGGTTTGAGAGTTATTTAACGGGTAGGTCGCAGCGGGTCGAGTTGCGCAAGAAAGACGGTTCCACGGTATCTTCTTCCCCAAAGACAATCACAAGGGGTGTTCCCCAGGGATCGTTGCTCGGGCCGTTACTCTATATACTTTATAGTGCCGACCTAACTGCGTGTATTAAAAACTGTAAGTACCACGTATACGCGGATGATACTCAGTTGTATACCTCGTTCAACACTGGTAACACAACAGCCGGCGTGCATGCCCTAAATGATGAACTAGACAGAATTGCGTCGTGGTCTACAGGCAACTCACTTGTGCTGAACCCCAAAAAATCTAAGTTTATGGTCATGGGCAGCAGAAATCAAATAAAATCAATTCTTTCTGCGAAACCCGAAGTTAAAATCAATGGAGAAAACATTGAAAGGGTAGAAACCGCTTGCAACCTGGGTCTAGTCACTGACCCAGAACTTCGTTTTGAGGCACATATCAATAGTGTTGTGAAAAACTGTTTTTATAGGCTAAAGGTTCTGTACCGGGTGAAAGACTTCCTTAGTGTTGAAATGAGGAAGAGATTGGTGGACAGCCTGGTACTGTCCAAACTGAATTATTGTGACACTGTGTACGGACCGTGTCTCCTTTCTCGCACAGAGCGTCTAATACAGCGGGTACAAAATGCGTGTGCGCGTTACTGCTTCAGTATACCCCGGAGGCATCATATAACACCGCATTTAAATGAGCATAACATGTTGAAAATGGCTGCTCGACGGAAATTACATTTAGCCGTCTTAATGTTCGGCGTTATTCAAACACACAAACCGGAATACCTGTATAAAAAGCTTAGCTGGAGACACGAGCACTACAGCTACTCCGCCCGTTCCACCTCCAAACCACTCTCGTTGCCTCGTCGTGGGACCGCAGCCTTCAGAGGATGCTTTAAGTATGCCGCCACTCGCTGCTGGAATGATTTGCCGCCTCCCATAAGATCGCTGAAAACAAAACAAAGTTTTAAATTTAATTTAAAAAAAAAACTATTAGAAGAACAGAAGGTTGAGCAACGTATATTTTATAAATAGAATCTTTTTAGGCTTTAAAATTACTCACTTAAGGTTCATGATACATTGGCAGCGTATCCAGGCGGTTCGAGGCGGCGACATGAGGTCCTTTAGCGGGCAGCGATGTGGGGCATTCTTTCATTAGGCATCAAACTTTCACTTTTTCTTCTTCCATTGTTGTTGCTGTCAGGCATCGAGGGTCGTACCACGCAGACCACACACACGCATGACCGCACACCTATTACTTTTTACGTTTGCGTCAGGAATTCTAGATAATTATGCTTTTGGTTTTGGTCACATTAGAATTTTGGGTAGTTTATTTTTATTTATTTTTTACTGTATTTATTTTATGTTCTTTTTATCTATTTTAACATACACAACAGATTTGGTTTCCGTACGTCACGGTCTAGGCGACCACTGAAAATCAGCGCCGTGCTGTGGGTCCCCCACGGTACAGCATTATGCTGAGTGGAAGCCTTATTGTCACAACCACGACATGCATCTGCCTACATATTTTTCACCCTATTTCTTTTTTGATATAATCAAAATGTGGGTAGTATATGTTATTATTATTTGTTTATTTCTCGTTTTTACTAACTTAATTTAAGTACTACTAATACTATTTTAAGGGTTTAGCTTAAGTATGTTCCTATATTGTATGTCGTTTTGTGACAAATAAACACTTTTTCTTTTCTTTTTTTCTTTCTTTATTATATATATAATTAACCTTAGGTCAATCTGTACCTAACTTGAAATCTGTAAGTGAAAATTTAAACAGTTTTAGAATATAAGAGGTCTAAAAAAATATATGAATTAAATCAGCATGAAATATATTAAAACTAAACTAGTGTAATGTTAAAAGCTCTACCGTCTAGTCTTAGGTCGTTAACAAGTAAAAAAAAAACCCACATATTTTTATTTTATACTATATAATTTATCTAGTAGTAGACACGCTTCGATCGACAATCTATTTTGATCACATTATTAAGACACGATATCTTGCAGCAACGGCCCGATTCAAACAGTAAAACGCCCATAACTTTTGAACGGCTGAACCGAATTTAATCAAACATTGCTAGGAACACTTTCGATAAAGTCACCTTTCAAACAAAAAAAAAAAATCAAAATCGGTTCATCTATTTAGGAGCTATGATGCCACAGACAGATACACATATACACAAACACACAGGTATCCCACATCAAACTTATAACACCCCTCTTTTTCCGTCGGAGGTTAAAAATAGAATGGACTTATTATAGTTCTCGTTTTAAATCCGAACTTTTACTTCAAGTAAGAACATTTCTGAACTGTTTTAACTTTTTCCTCAGCTGGGGATTGAACCAACAAGTAACATTTAAACTTATAGTAACTACAATACCTTCAGGGAATAATCTTTTTCTGTACTTCTGGAGTCATTTCTAAATTATTGATTTTTTAACCGTCTTCAAAGAGGAGGACGTTTTTAATTTGACGGTTTTTTTTGTAAAATGTAGTAACAGATCGGGCAACCCCATGAAGCGTTAATGAATGACCGTAACATCAATGAATTTAACATCGATCAATTAATTTTGTCGTGGAGCCTCAGTGGCTAACACCTCGCCTCTCGTGCTTGAGGTCGTGGGTTCAAATCCGGGCAAGTGCCAATGTAACTTTTTCATATTCATACATACTAAGTTTATTTAGGACATCACAGACAATGGTGAAGCAAAACATCCTGAGGAATCCAAGACTTATAATCGACAAATCAGAGGTCTTCCTCGAGGGGTTCCCACAGGCAGCTTAATTAACTCTGATACCCAAGTTCGCCACATCCTCACACGAAAAGAAGAAGATGAATTCCCTGATACGCTACTGATCGTTTTGAATCCACTATTGCTATTCAAGTTCTGAGTTGAGAGTTCTATAGTCGCACAAAAACACTCGCTCATAACGGAGCGCTAAAACTATCGGATCTACACAATATCTCTGCTCGCCAACTCATATCTAGGTTCTAGTTCTACTAGCTGATCGACGGTGGCGGTGGTGGGACAACTGCCTTAATACCGGATAAATGCACAGTCCCTGTGGAATAAACCGTGGGAAAGCTTAATTGGTTTGGGTATCCACCCAGAGAAAAGACCAGACCTTTAGACCTTTTCTCCTATCCAGGAGAAAGGGGAATCCTCCATTTCCTTCTTCGTCTTTCTCCAACCAAACGGGTGTGTTCTATCTGGATTTAATCGAGACGTCCATGTCTTTCTCCAACCAAACGGGTGTGTTCTATCTGGATTTAATCGAGAACGTCCATGTCTTTCTCCAACCAAACGGGTGTGTTCTATCTGGATTTAATCGAGACATTCATGTCTTTCTCCAACCAAACGGGTGTGTTCTATCTGGATTTAATCGAGACGTCCATGTCTTTCTCCAACCAAACGGGCGTGTTCTATCTGGATTTAATCGAGACGTCCATGTCTTTCTCCAACCAAACGGGTGTGTTCTATCTGGATGTTATCGAGACGTCCATGTCTTACAGACTTCAGCTGCAGATACAGATGCAGGCCTTAGAGATAATGGGATTTGTGTGATGTCAAAAGTCTTGGGACAACTATTTGTCGCCGCTTTTTAACCGAGTTCCCAAAAAGATTTTTGTGTATGTTCACCGATTTCTCCGTGATTTTTTCGTTTGATCCGAAATTGGTGCCATTTTAATTTGGTGAAGACCTGATGAAGAACTTCGGAGATATACAACAGAACTCTTCAATAAATAACGGCAAATCTCTTGGGATTACTATAATCGCATGTTCGTTTATTGTTTATACAATTTCATAACATAACATCAAGCCAGTACGCTCTAAAGGAGTACACAGATGTGTAAAGTTCCCCTTGGTACACTCTCATTTAACCGGTTATGTATGTTGTGTAGTATATTTTTTACCGGTTGGTTAGTTTCATGATATTCGGGTAATCTATTCTGGCATTATAGGTACCTTACTAAACAACTTGCCTATGAGGTAGGTACAACTAAAAAGTGAAAAATAAAATAACTTTTTTACATAAAATTCTAGCGACATTCAAATAAAAAAAAAGTAAAAAATAACTTTCTTTTTGAAAGTCGGTGTCTTCGGTAGGTGTCAATTTATTGCATCATGGACACCGACGTCCAATCAATTTTTTTTATTTGGAAGTCGGTAGTATTCTTTGTAAAAAAGGTTTTTATCAAAGAAATTGTTTGTATTTGTCGTGGTTGTTGTTGTTGTTTTATGAAAATGAGTCGTTGCCTTGAGATATACACATCTCAAGGCAACGACTCATTTTAGAGGACGCCACATTGTCAATCTCTAATTTAACTAATACAATTTTCGTTTCCAGTGCGTCTCTGGACCTACCAGACGTGCGTGGAGTTCGGCTGGTACCAGAGCACCAACAGCACCCGGCAGCCCTTCCTGCACGTCGTGCCTGTGGAGTACTTCCACCAGATGTGCAAGGATTTCTTCTCTTCTGAGTAAGTATATCCTTAAACACATGATTGTTGCCTGATAGCTACAATACAATAATTCAAATATTTCACAAAAAAAAAGAATGTCAATACCATCAAATATATATGTCACAAACAATTAGAATATCAGTTCAATACAATATATTTCACATGCAAATAATCAATATGTCACAACCAATCAGAATGTCAAATCAATCAATATGTCACAAACAATTAGAATGTGAATTAATCAATATGTCACAAATAATTTGAATGTCCAATTTATCCAATATTTATGTCACATACACTTTTCTAATGTTTAATCCGAAAAATATGTCACATACAATTTTCTAATGTTTAATCCGAAAAATATGTCACAACCAATTATTATTTAGATTCAGACATTTCCTTCATTTACCTTCAAATTAATAATACTTTATTTTCAGGGTGCTTCTTGCATTAGCACCATATACCGTGCGTAGCAATCGTAGATCGTGCGTTGTTTGCGTAAAGTGTGCGTATTCAGCGTAGACCGTGCGTAGCAAGGCCAGTAAAGACAGTACGAGAGAGATACTCTACTTTATAAAATAAAGGCTTACAGGAAAATATAATTACCCGCCACAAATAATCTATTAACCTATTTGTTTTGATTAGTTTGTTTACCACGATTTAACGCGCAATTTAAATCAATAATAATTTATATATATGGTTTATTACAAATCTTACCACACTGACTCATTCATTTAAGGATAATTTGTGCAATAAATATGTGTCCTTAGCATAATTTAGGTATTTAATGTAAGGACAATTATTATTTTGATATTATTGTTAATAACTTGAATTTATGACTCATTCTAAACAGTTGAATGGTCACCGATTATTTATAACTCCTTCACTCAATAAACAGTATTGAAAAATTAATTTTAACTTGAGTAGTACACGATATCTTTTCGCTTATACTCCTTAAAATTATAAGATACAACGGAAAACTGTCTGTGTAGCTGTTAAAATAAAATATCATCAAGCCTGCATTCCTCTTATGGGTGAGCGTAGGTGTACTTTATACCCACATTTAGTTCAACAATATTTGAGTTCCATATAGACCTTTCAAAATCATAGACTCTACACTCGAAGTTGTAGTAATTATGTCTACCTGGGACAAACGGTCCAGTTGGGTAGGTCTAACTTCGAGAAAGAGGTCAACCGTCGAATCCGACTCGGCTGGGCGGCGTTGGGGAAGTTGCGCGGTATCTTCTCGTCCAATTTACCACAGTGTCTCAAGACAAAAGTCTATGACCGGTGTGTGTTGCTAGTGATCACCTATGGGACCGAGACGTGGTCGCTCACAATGGGCTTTATCAGAAAGCGTATAGTCACCCAAAGGGCAATGGACAGGGCTATGCTCGCCGTTTCCTTGCGTGATCGCATCAGAAATGAGGATATCCGCAGGATAACCAAAGTTACCGACATAGCCCGAAGAATAGTGAATCTTAATTGGCAGTGGGCAGGGCACATTGCTCGCAGAACAGATGGCCGATGGGGCCGAAAAGTTCTAGAATGGTGACCGCGAACCGGAAGATGATGCGTTGGAAGGCCTCCCACTAGGTGGGCCGATGACCTGGTTAAGGTTGCGGGAAGGCGCTGGATGCGAGACGCACGGGATCGGTCAATGTGGCGACACCTGGGGGAAGCCTATGTCCAGCAGCGGACATCTTTCGGCTGAAATGATGATGATGATGATAGACCTGTGTAAACCTAAGTATTCCTGACATATAAACCTAACAATTCTTCCAGTCACCCAGCAATGGAACTCATAAGTATTTTGTTTCATAGCTAGGT
The DNA here is from genome assembly GCA_945859665.1 of Anorthoa munda. Taxonomy (NCBI): domain Eukaryota; kingdom Metazoa; phylum Arthropoda; class Insecta; order Lepidoptera; family Noctuidae; genus Anorthoa; species Anorthoa munda. The sequence continues at coordinate 12,198,003 of OX243898.1, forward strand.
TTTCATATGTCTTACTGCCGGGCCATACCCATATATTTTCAGTCCTTCTTTTCTCGCGCCACATCGAACCGTGGATTTAGAATGACGTCACATAGCTAACCATGCATTGTCTTCCGAATTAAACGTGTATGCAAAATTTGATCTCAATCGGTGGAGGATAACTGCTTTAAAATTCAGTAGCAAGATTTGACCCGAACACATTACATTAATACATAAATACATTGCAAGTTAAATAAAAGCTTGTAACGTACATACATAAATACATTGCAAGTTAAATAAAAGCTTGTAACATACATACATAAATACTTTGCAAGTTAAATATAAGCTTGTAACATACATACATAAATACATTGCAAGTTAAATAAAAGCTTGTAACATATATACATAAATACATTGCAAGTTAAATAAAAGCTTGTAACATACATACATAAATACATTGCAAGTTAAATAAAAGCTTGTAATAACTTCAATTTCGGAAGCCGTTGTTCCTGCCCTCATACCATGACGTGTCAAAACTATCATGGTTCGACTGTGAAAACGGGACAGATGTATACAAGTCATATAGATAAGGGACAGACGCCCTTACACACAGTAAAAATAACCTTGCTCTAAGAGCTTATGGTCACCGTGTTTTCGTTTTTTGACACCGACTTCCGAAATTGAAGTTATTATTCACTTTGTAGTGTTTTTTTTTGGAAGTCAGTTGTATATTTATGTAAAAAAGATAATTAATTTTCACTTTTTAGTGGTACATAATGGACCAGTTCTATAGGATAGGTACCTATAATACCCAAAGTGAAGCCAGAATAGATTATCCTACACAAATGACTTTCTATCAACGAAATCCTATTGATAGAAGCTCCTGTGTAAAATATGATATATTCGTTTAGTAACGGTTTTACTTTAAAGGTTTGGCTTTATAAGTTCCGGTCAAAGTACCAACTGTAAATAAGTTATTAATTCTTTTTTTTATTACATTTACGGTTCTTGGATATTTTCCTTTAGACATTAACTTCTTGCACAATTTCATGATTCTAGGTCAATGGAAATTACTCTAATATGTTTTGATTCCTTTGCGATTAGTCAAATTCGCGACATAAACGGTTGCATCTTTTGTTTCCGTTGATCTAGGTAAGGAGGCCTGAGTAAAGGATATTAATTTCAACTGGATACATCCACGCATTTCTGAGAATAAGGTCTAGGCAGACGGACAGAAAGACAGACAACGAAGTGATCGTATAAGGGTTCCTTTGGAGGAACGGAACCCTTAAAACGTCAAAAATGTATGGGAATGTCAAGAGTTATTGAAATATCACGACAATCAATCCCTTACATTTGGCATTTCAACCATTGCCATCGCCTATAAACACCCGCCCCTCCACTACTCTCTTTCAAATTTATCCGCGCCCCAGACAGGCATCGGCCCTTGCCCGATTTCTTTTTTCTGACATCTCTTTGAGGCGCTCGTTGAACACTATGAGCCGTCGACTCAGGCCCGGTCCTTATCGGACGGCGAGCTAGCCATTACTCGCCGTTCACAAACCCCCACCTAAGGTGGCCGGGGATCGGCTTTCGACGCCGACGCCAAGGGCGTCTCCTGCGGTGGCTAGGGTCGTAGGGACGTCTCCGTTGCGGACCTATGCCTTTCAAGCATCATTCATGAACGAGACCTGCTCAATCCCATTTTATGATCATCCACAGCCCAACTTCGCCCACAGCTAAACATATACCTCTTTCCTTTTACCACTCCGCACGTTCCTATGGCAGCCTCATCCAGACTTTACCCGGCATGGCGAGGAATCTCATTTAAGCCTGGCCTATTGATTCTTAGTCTTATATTTTTCATAATTTTTCTCAACAGTTTCGATGAAGCACGACTCCGCTCCGGCATCGCGCGCACCAATATATTCTTCGGAGGACTTACGCACCTACCAGACCACGTGGTGTCAGTAGCTGGAGGCCATGACCCCTGGTCCCCCATGGGGCCTAACGGGACCCACGCTCACCACAACGCGCCAGTGTATGTGGTGCCCGGCGTGTCGCATTGTAGGGCTATTATGTAAGTATAATCTAAAGTTTATCTAGTTCTAAGTAGTGTCTGGACTAGACTTGAAAGGGGATCAGATCGAGGGGATCCGACCGGAAAAAATCAACTTTTAGCCACTTTGGTTTTGATAGAGTATTGAGAACGTGTTTTGTTTTGAACAATTTTTAGCATTTTTTTTTATAGCTAATATATTAAAAATTAATTAAAATTAAATTAAAAATTAAAATTTAATTTAATTTTTCTTTTTAATAAAAAACGTTGCTCCAACTCACATACACAAACATTCAGACCGGAACAACTATCTGTTGGCCATGCTAATATTTGTTCCGTGCGGGAATCGAACCCGAGACAATCAGCGCAGTGGCCAAGTTTTTCAGAGTCCTTTAACTTCATTTCTCTAACAAAAGCTTAATATAAAATTTCAGGCCAACAGGAAGCAGTGAGACGGAAGAACTGGAAGCAGTGAAGCAGGCTGTGCTAGACCACATGCACGAGTACATCATTGGACCACGAGAACAGCAGCCGGCTCCACCGTCCAATGCATCCAAGATGGCTGCCAGCTTTATGCTGTTAGTGGCAACGTTTTTAGCTGCGATGTAAATGAAGCAATACATTTTAATTTATCATGTTTTGTTGGTTTTATTCACATTCTACTTTTTTTAAACATAATATAAAAAAAATCAAAATCAAATAGTTTATTTCAAATAAACCTAGAGGTACTTTTGATTTGTAAAACAAAAAAAAAGATGACTCTAGGTACTAATTCACAAGCGTCAGTAGATCCCAATGGAGAAGAATCTGCAAGAAACTCTGAGTCAGTCAAGAGTTTCTTGCAAATTCTTCCATCAGTTTTAATTACAAGTATTTGGTTACATCATTCTTATTGAAAACAAGTAAAATTTAAATAACCCCCGACATTTTATTTCACACTAATTAATTTATCTAGTAGTAGATCCGTTTCAATTGTCTATCTATTAGTATAATGTAATAATCTAAGTTAAAAAAGTTAAAGTTATATCTGCCTTGCACAGGGCATTATCTCAAGAATGAAAAGAAAAAAGAATATTGTATTGTATTTATGTAACAATCTATCTAAAAAAGTAAATTCTGTTTTATAACTGTTCTACATTTCTTACCCCTTTGTTTAATGCATGCCGTGGCAATCTTTAATTAAGGCTACACTATAAAATCTAAAAATATGAGTACTCTAACATGTATTTTTGGTGTATGCTTTGTTGGTTGTCCTGAATTAAATAAAAATTTTTTTGTAAAAAATACTACCGACTTCCAAGTAAGAAAACTAGAAAGTGAAAAATAACTTTATTTTTGGAAGTCGGTGTCTGTGGTAGGAACCAAATTTTTAAGTTATGGACACCGACTTCCAAAAATAAAGTTATTTTTCACTTTCTAGTTTTCTTACTTGGAAGTCGGTAGTATTTTTTACAAAAAAAAATTTATTTTTCACTTTTTAGGGATCCGTACCCAAAGGGTAAAAACGGGACCCTATTACTTTAACTCCGCGGTCCGTCTGTCTGTCTGTCTGTCTGTCACCAGGCTGTATCTCATGAACCGTGATAGTTAGACAGTTGAAATTTTCACAGATGGTGTATTTCAATTGCCGCTATGTCAAATACTAAAAACAGAATAAAATATTTTTTTATGTGGGGCTCCCATACAACAAACGTACGTGACACGAAGGGTTCCGTACCGTTACTTGCGGTAATGGTACGGAACCCTTCGTGCGCGAGTCCGACTCGCACTTGGCCGGTTTTTAGTTGTACCTACCTAATAGGGAAGTAGTTAAGTAAGTACCTATAACGACAGAATAGATTACCCGAATAACATGAAACTTGAATATAACCGGTTAAATGAGAGACCTGCATACCCCTTTCGAGCGTACTGGCGTGTTGTTATGTTACGAAATGGTATAAACAATAAACAGACATGCGATTGCAGCAATCCCGAGAGATTTGCCTTTATTTATTGAAGAGTTCTGTTGTATATCTCCGAAGTTCTTCATCAGATCTTCACCAAATTAAAATGGGACCAATTTCGGAATATACTCTTTCAAACAAAAAAAATTTTTCAAAATCGGTCCACAATTGACGGAGATATCGGTGAACATAAATAAAAAAAAAAAAAAAAAAAAAAACGTACATAATGTCGAACATAGAACCTCCTCCTTTTTTGGTAAGTCGGTTAATAAATAAATAAATATAGAAACACGTAATTATAACACGATATCTTGCGAAAAAACCCAAATTCAAAGAGTAAAATACGAATAACTTTTGAACGGCTGAACCAATTTTAATCAAACATAGCTAAGAACACTCTGGACAAAGTCACCTTTCAAACAACAGACACACAGGCAGGAGGGGGGGACATTTGACTCTAACATAAATTTTCAACATAAAGCTTAATTTTACGCAAACGAATCTCTGAATTGAAAAATGGTTTTAACAAACCCATAACATTTTTGAATGGCCTATCCAACGATACCCCGCACCATGGGATAGATGAGAAAAAAAATACATCCCCACTTTACACTTTACCTATGGGAGGTACCCGAAAAAAAATATTTCTCATGATTTTATGTTACCACTTTGTCGGAATTATTATTATGTATATACATGCCAAATTATAGCTTTCTAGTACTTAGATTATCTGAGCTAAGCTGCGGACGGACAGACGGACAGAGCGAAACTATAAGGGTTCCTTGTTGACTTCGGAACCCTAAAAACAATGTCTGTAGAACTGTTCAGTAGAACTAGTGGGAACAAACCATCGTTATGACACGTATAGTGCCGCAAACTTCTTGATACTTTGAGCCTTTCGCTTTACTACCAACAAATAATAATTATGTAATTTAAAATATGAAAAAACCTCACAATACCTATTTTTTAGGGTTCCGAAGTCAACAAGGAACCCTTATAGTTTCGCTCTGTCCGTCTGTCCGTCCGCAGCTTAGCTCAGAGAATCTAAGTACTAGAAAGCTATAATTTGGCATGTATATACATATTAATAATTCCGAAAAAGTGGTAACATAAAATCATGGCAATAATTTTTTTTTCGGGTACCTCCCACAGACGTAAAGTGGGGATGTATTTTTTTTCTCATTTATCCCATGGTGTGGGGTATCGTTGGATAGGCCTTTCAAAAATATTATGGGTTTGTTAAAACCATTTTTCAATTCAGAGATTCGTTTGCGTAAAATTAATAACTTATATTACTAATTTATGTTAGAGTCAAGTGTCCCCCCCCCTCTGCCAGCGAAATGGTTGCTCTTGGCTATGTGAAAAAAATCACGGCAGTAGTAAATATAACGAAATTAAAAGGAAACTTATCACGGATAACAAGGCTTTACAAGTTTACGAGTAATTGTCGACCAACTTATAAAATGTACTTGGAACAGTAAAAATTTTGTACAAATGCCATTTAAAAATTACTTAAATAAAGTTGATAGCTGTGTAAAACAGAATAAATATAATACTTACGAACCATGTAAAAATATACAAAAATAAAATCATAACAGGCTTTACAAGTTTACGAGTAATAGTCGACCAACTTATAAAATGTACTTGGCACAGTAAAATTTTTGTATAAATGCCATTGAAAAATTACATAAATGACGTTGTTAGCAGTGTAAAACAGATAGTAAATATATGCTTATGAACCATGTAAAAATATACAAAATTAAATTATAACATCCTTAATAATAATGATTTCTAAATTAATAATGTTTAAGCTCGAATAACGCATTGGAGTGGCCGGAGTCGTTGGCAGTACCAAAACATAGTCCATACGGTCTATTTTGTGTTAGTGCAGAAGTATTTTCGACGTTTTGTAATTATAACGTAAAATTAAAGTCAAATTAGATTTGATTTCCAAGCAAATTACTTATTTTCTTTTGTCGATATCCTATTCGACCCGACTTCATCACTAATTGAGTAGCGTAAAACTTTCCAGAATGAAATAGTGAATACCGCAGATTAGAGAATTCACCTCTAATCTGCGGTATTAGAAGAGATTAGAGGTGGATACATACGACTTTTTTTAATTCCGATAGAGAAATAAAAAAGGAGCGTGCACACAAGGATCCAGGAATGAACTATACCATTCCCCGTGGCTCTTAGACCGATAGCGCTGGCTTATTTTGATGCCATAAGTTTAAAAAATTCTAAAGTTGCTTATTTTTTGCCTGTGGATACAGTCGTACCTATGTAGCTTATTTTTGCATTTTGTGTCACATCTGTTACTTGCATTTACAGTAATTCGATGTTATGTGGTTGATTCTTTTTATTCTGCTTAAAACAGGCAAAAAAAAATTAAAGTTTAAAATAATTATGGTATCTTATCTAGGATAGCTTGTGGAGTGTGCAAACCCAATTTGTGTCATATTTGCCCAGTGCAAACTGACATACAGTCATTATGTAAAAAATAGTGCAAAAAAAAAATTACAATTTATGAAATAACTATTTCCTTTCTTAGATCACTTACATATGCCTATTAAATAAATTTGTGCCAAATTAGAGCACGGAATTTTAAGATTTTAATTTATTTTGTTTTACCAAGCTACAAACGCTTCAAAAAAATATTACAATCATTAGAGTTCACATATTCAATATCATAAGTGCATGAATAATCGACATTGTAAATTTGTGTCATTTTAATGCACGCATATGTATTTAAATGAATAAAACACAAAAACAATGGTTGAGGTGGAAGCGGGCGGAGGCGGCCAGGCGGCATACTCACGCACACACGTTCGTTCGGTACGATTTCTTCTTAGATGCGAAGCGTTCGTAAGTAAATAACATACCTATTATATCGAATATTGATTGACATTTATCTCCGCTACGTAATGAACAAATGTGTAACCTATAGAGATAAACATAATGACGTGTGAATTTTGTACAAAGCACGCGTCTGCAATCTTATTACCTACGATTGTCAATGGTCCATGCTTAGAAGACGGTCAATATTTTTTTTGGATTGACGCTTTAATTCGCTTCGAATTTGAACCTGAAAGCGGTAGGTAGATTGATATGCCGATACCTACCTACCTTTTTTAGGGTTCCGAAATCGACAAGGAACCCTTATAGTTTCGCTCTGTCCGTCTGTCCGTCCGCAGCATAGCTCAGAGAAACTAAGTACTAGAAAGCTATAATTTGGCATGTATATACATATTAATAATTCCGACAAAGTGGTAACATAAAATCATGAAAAATATTTTTTTTTCGGGTACCTCCCATAGACGTAAAGTGGGGATGAATATTTTTTTCTCATCTATCCCATGGTGTGGGGTATCGTTGGAAAGGCCATTCAAAATGGGTTTGTTACAACCATTTTTCGATTCAGAGATCCGTTTGCGTAAAATTAAGCTTTAAGTTGCAAATTTATGTTAGAGTCAAGTGTCCCCCCCCCCCAACCAGCGAAATGGTTGCTCTTGGCTATGTGAAAAAATTCACGGCAGTAATAAATATAACGAAATTAAAAGGAAAATTATCACGGATAACAAGGCTTTACAAGTTTACGAGTAATAGTCGACCAACTTATAAAATGTACTTGGAACAGTAAAAATTTTGTACAAATGCCATTGAAAAATTACTAAAATAAAGTTGCTAGCTATTACTTACATATCGTTGTTAGCTGTGTAAAACAGATAGTAAATATATGCTTATAAACCATGTAAAAATATACAAAAATAAAATCATAACATCCTTAATAATAATGATTTCTAAATTAATAATGTTTAAGTTCGAATAACGCATTGGAGTGGCCGGAGTCGTTGGCACTACCAGAACGTAGTACATACGGCGCATGCGCGCGGTGGAGTCTATTTTGTGTTAGTGCAGAAGTATTTTCGACGTTTTGTAATTAAAACGTAAAAATAAAATCAAATTAGATTCGATTTCCAAGCAAATTACTTATTTTCTTTTGTCGATATCCTTCTATAAAGTTAATATTCGACCCGACTTCATCACTAATTGAGTAGCGTAAAACTTTCCAGAATGAAATAGTGAATACCGCAGATTAGAGGATTCACCTCCAATCTGCGGTATTAGAGGAGATTAGAGGTGAATACATACGATTTTTTTCTAATTCCGAAAGAGAAATAAACAAGGAGCGTGCACGCAAGGATCCAGTACCGAACTATACCATTCCCCGTGGCTCTAACGCGCGCTCGTGTCGGCTTCTTTCGCAATTCGCGATGGTACTCAAATAGATAATATTTTTCTAACTTCAGTTGCGAAGTTGGCTTTTATAACTCCTTCTTCAGTTACCAGTTAGTCCTTATTTAGTTTAAGTCAAGAGTGAATAGATTACATCTAGGCAAGCGTGCTTCACCGTAGACCACACCATCGCTTACCATCAGGCGAGATAGTGGTCAAGCGCGAGAATATAGATTAAAAAATCCTATGTGGGCCCTTTTTTAGACTTTGTGAGCCGCTGAAACCGTTCTAATGTTCATGTAACAACAACAAAACCCTCTTTTTAGTCCGCATTATTATGCAACTTCGGAACCCTATTACTGCGCGTGGCCCGACACGCACTTGGCCGGTTTTATTTTTCGTTATACTGCTTCTCAATATCCCGCGCCCCGCTTCAAGTAGGTAGTGTACAGTCAGCAAAACAAATAGCACACGAAGTAAAAAAAATACTAGATATTTTTGTTGTGTGGTGATAGTGATTACGTATAGTTTTATTTCATCACGGTCCCTAAAATAGTCTGCTTTTCCGATATCCCTTATAATGCTCGATTCTATGAAATTTAATAATCCCCTTTCATTAACCACATATCGACCCCCAATATGAATAACATTGTAACTTTAGTTACACATTGCTACAACATTATATCATAAAATCAGCAAGAACAGACCTTTTCGTCTGCCTCTTAACCGTATTTCTATGAGTAAGAGTAAGGTAAGAACACCTTTTGTGAAATGAATAATTGCATTGTAATTATAAATGAACAATGTTTCTATTGAAGTATACTTGTAGATCAAATTCCAATACACAAAAGTTTTGGTAACAAGGGTTTCTTTGTGATAAAGTCATTTTAAACTGACATACAATGCAATACATTTTAAATTTTGGACTATTTATATTTTAACCATATTGGAATTTTAAGTTACTATTCTAACCATATATTGTTTTTCTTCTTAAATCTAAACACTTATTTGAAATGTTATCATTGTAAAGAAAGATGCAGTGTTGACGTCGATAATAGGTTTTTAGTTCATCATTAATGGTATCAGCATAAATAGTCTTGGAGAAAAACTAAGAGTAGGTATGTAATAAAAATGTTTTTATACTTATTCAATATTACAGATATATGAGTAAGTAGAATAATAAAAAAGGTGTGAAGAAGTAATTGCAAACGAAAGGCGTGATCAGCATAAGGATAGGATAGATGAACCCTCTTTTCCGAACTTAGACTCCCATTTGGTCCATTGTGCGTGTAGGCCTCCTCTCTGTGAGAGGGAATGGGCCGTAATCCACCACGCAGGCCCAGTGTGGATTGATGGATGTTACATGTCTCAGTTTTTTTTTTACTTTAGTGTTTTGAGAGCAGTGATGAAATAATTTACACAAAGTAAAGCGCTTGCCTGGGTTCGAGCCCACGACCATACTTGTAAGTCGCGTCCGTTACCACTGGGCTATCACTGCTCTATGTTCTACTGTCCACTGGGTGGACAATTTGCAATAGGGGGAATTCATTTTTTTATATTAGGTAAGCTTGCGCTTGACCACTACCTCACCTGATGGTAAGCGATGACGTGGTTCATGATGAAGCACGCTTGCCTAAAAGTAACTTATTCACTCTTAATTTAAAGACTCCTAAGTTGTAGCTATCGGGCAAAACAGACTTCGGCAGGGAATTCCACTCTTTAGCTGTACGCATATTGTACGTATTACCAAAACGTTTATTGCGTATGGGTGGGATGCCTACCATGTACCGATGGCACATCGCCGTGCGTCTTGTAGTCTGATGATGAAACGGGCTAGGTGGAATGAGATCATGTGATTCCATTGCACACTCCCCGAAATGCAACTGATGAAAAACCGACAAGCTGGCAACTCGGCGACGATGTTCAAGGCTCTGGAGCTTTTACTCTACCAGTTCCTCATTGCCGAAGAGCTCCTTGGCCCGTTTTATTATCAACTTAAGTGCATCAAGCTGGTATTTGGCAGATCCTTCCCAGAAATAAGAACAGTACTCCATACATCAACGAACTTGCGCTTGATACAATTTGAGCAACTGTTCTGGCGTGAAGAACCGTCTCACCTTTGCGAGTATACCCAACTTTATAGCAGCCAGCTGAGCCTTTGCCTCAATATATGAACCAAAATCGAGGATCGTGTTGAACGTTACGCCAAGTTGCTCAAGATGGTCCATTATCAGCTCGTTTATACCTCAGAAGTAAGGAGCCCAGTGGAATTGGGTCATTTTAACAGAGAAAAGACACGACTGGGTTTTAGCAGCAAAGAACCTGACCAAATTGGCAACGCCCCATTTGGAGACTGGCTTCAAGGATAAGCTCAAACGCTCCACTATAGCCTCACAAAGTACAAGGATGGACAAGTACCTCTCAGCAACAGTGCTGTCGTCTGCATACCCAAGTTTTTAGCAGATCGTTTATATGCAGCAAAAATAATGCTGCTGAGAGTACAAACCCTTGAGGGATTCCGGTATTAATATCCAATTGGTCCAACGAGCACCCATCGATAACCACTCAAATTCTGCAATCCAATCACATATACCATCACCAGGCAAACCGAATGAAAGAAGCTTACTAATAAGGCTTTCGTGCCAGACCCTGTCGAAAGCTTTCGAGATGTCGAGGGAGACGGCAAGCGCCTCCCTGTGCCTCTCGATTGCCTCACTCCAGATGTGAATGGCATACGCTAGAAGATCCCCCGTAGAATGAGTTCAGCGGCAACCATAGTGGCAATCACTTAGGATGTCATTAGCTTCTAGGTATGCCAGGAGCTTAATATTAAGCACACGTAGAGATGGGTCTGTTATTGGCCAGATTAGCACGACTGTCCTTCTTGGGCAAGGGCTGTACGTTAGCTTCCTTCCAAGCATTCAGCACTTTTCCAGTTGCATACGAAAGGCGAAATAGACGTGTCAAGATGGGAGACAGTTCGAGCGCACAAGTTTTAAGGACAAGTGCTAGTATTCCGTCGGGGTCACTAGCTTTATTCAAGTCGAGGTTGCCCAGCACTCTACGAACGATCTTTTGATGGATGCGAAAGTCTGACATATGTCTCACTCACACCTACCAGGAGAAAGAAAGGGCCGCGCATCACCAGAATGCAGACAAAAAGAGGCAAATAAGTTTGCCTTCTCCTCAGCGAAGCGGGCCAGCGACCCGTCACCGGCAGAGTGGTGGTAATGAAGGATGGCAGAAGTTCGACTTAACCGACTTACCCAGGAACCAAAACACTTGCTGGGTAAGAAGCAATTTATGTCCCTATTCGGCCGTTGCAACACCTTTTTGCAGGGCTTGGCAGCGCTGTTGAAGGTCTTCTTTTCTGACATACGTGACTCGCAACCCAAGGTAAACTATCGACACAGAGTATCGGTCTGTATCTGTTGTCAGCAGAAGGTCCAAGCAATTGGCCGTGTGCGAATCAACATCCCCCGTTGCCGTTGCCCCCTGAACCAGCTGGCTGATTAGCGCTAACGAAAGCTTATTTATCTCCCCTCCAGCATGATCGCTGCACTGGTGTAAGAAAAAAGATTAAAAAAAAAAATTGCTCTTCCATAGCAACTAGCTGACTGTTTGTTATACAATATTGTCAATTTAACCTCGTGTTAGCAACTAATTCTGAGTTTAGTTTTTAGTGCAAGTGGGCATTAATCAATCAAATACATTATAAATAACGTACGCACTTGTTTGTTGCAACTTGCAAAGACCAAATGTAAACAAATAAAAGCGCCGCGAGTCTGGCTGGCCGGCAGGCACCCGCCGCGCGCGCCCGCTCTTTTCTCTGCGCTCGCCCTTCGTGCGAAGAAGTCTAGTATTTTTTATTTAAATAATAAGATTTCGTGGATAAAAACGGCACAAATTATGAATAGTGTTTTCTTACACCATAATAATCAAAAACACGTAAACTCTAATAACTTGCATTTTCTTTTGTGTATTTTACAGGGTATTGTAATAAAAAAATAAAATATCTATAAAACCCGTGGATGAATTCGACACAAAATATTTTAACCAACAGATATCAGTACTCTAAAACGAGTAACACTTATTTAACCTATTGTAATATTCTTTTAGAGCTAGTTGGGCGACGTGTTAGGTACTGGTTAAATATTAGGATTCCCGTGGACAAGGATGCCACAAAATGCCTATGTACATCAGTTAATACTTCGTTATTATCATGGAAGTAAAATTATTATCTCTAATTTTCTTTTCGACCAGTATTGAACGAAAAGACAAATACCTAAATTTCTACTTATGCAAGTATCTAGGATGACACAAACTTAGGTATTAGGTTGGGCAAATGGTCCGGAAACTATATGCGAAACACGAATAACTTTAATATTTTTGAAACCTCAAAACCTAGCGCTATCGGTCTATATGGCAAAAACGCTTGAACGCACGGAAATTTGTTCTAGTTTCCACAAGGTCCGTATAGTAAACAACTCCTGATACAGCCTGTACCTTATTCAACATAGTATTGCGTTCATTCTGCCAAAGAAAAAAATCTGCCAATCTGTACATCATATCTTATAAAATGCTACGTTCCATGCCTCTTTGACAAAAAGTAATTTTTTGAACGGATCTACACAGAGCCAATCAGTCAATGCCCATGTTTGACAGCCGTAAGTTAGGCATGGAAGTATACATGTATTAAAGAGTTTTCTCTTTGAGGCTATAGGGTATTGGTCATTTTTCATCACTTCTTTGAGTGACCAGTACCTGTTCCATGTGCTCGTTATGCGTCTCTCTATCTCTTGTTCCATTTGCCTGTTGAACGAAATAAGTTGTCCCAGGTAGATATACGAGTTCACATACTCTATACTCTCTCCGTTTATACTGATGGTCTCTTCAATGCCGTTTTTCATCAACTTCGTCTTCTCTTTGTTCATTGAAAGTCCTACTTTGAGGCTTCCTTTTGCGAGCTCTTGTAACATCTTTTGCAGTGTGGAATGGCCGTCGAATATTAAGATTAGGTCATCTGCAAATAACCGTCTTAAAATAGCCTATGATGAATTAAATTAAAACATAAATATACTTACTACGTACGTACATACATAAATATATATATACATACTAATATTATGTCATTGTGCTAGGTAATGATCTTTCCCCCCCGGTGGGTTCCCGCTTTGTCGATGCGGGGGGGCTCAGTAACCGTGGCTTGGTCACCCACGGTGAAGCGAAGAGGAACCCGAGGAGGGGCCGCTCGTCAGGGCTTTTGCCGATTAAGCCGACGACGTAGCGGCCAACTAGTAGGTTGCGGTGCCGCTTGGTAACAGGCGACATCGCACCTGAGGCGGGCCGCGATGTCTTATGGAGATTCCCAGGTCCCATACGATGTCGCGGCTGAGGGTTGGAGGCTGCGATGGGAGAGGAGTGCCGGTATTGCGGTGCGCCGCTCTCCCTACCTTCCGCGGCCCGGACGGGGTCGCCACCGTCTGATGGCGGACGCGGTGGGGCCGCAGGGGAGGAGGAGTGTCGGTATTGCGTTAGCCGCTCTCCCTATCCCCTGCGGCCGAACAATGGTAGGTGGCGGGGCCATAGACCCTGACCCGTCACAGGGGGACCAAGGGTGCCATACACGGGTTCGTCTGGCGCCCATGTGCTGATTGGTCCCTAGGGTGGTCATGGCGTGCAGTGTGTTCTGGTGCGCTGGTGATGGGGAACTCCCCCGAGGAGGGTCCGGTGACGGACAGCCGCGGCGGGTTCGCGGTGAGTACTAACGCGTACCCGTGCTCCCGCCATAAGCGGCACAGGAGGACACCGTGGAGTTTTAGTGGGTTAGAGTCCCACATAACTGCACTATCTCCCCGTGGTAGTGCAGTATGCATGAGCATTTCTCCAAGCAAAAAAAAAAAAAAAGCTAAGATCTTTAATCTTCCTCTTAAAGACCTCCAGAGAAGGGCTGTTGCGTAGGGAGTGTGGGAGAGAGTTCCAGAGATGCACTGATGTTGCAGAGAAAAAGCCATCATAGCGGCTGGAAGTGTGTTGCGGAGGACGAAGGAAAAGAGAAGTGGCAGTGTGACAGGGACGCCTCTCGGCACGAGGCATTCAAAGCGTTCACGAAGGTATTGAGGGGAATTAGGATTGTGCAGGAAACAGAATTAGTATAAAGAATTAGTATAGAGAAGGAATAGGAAAATCTTGACGACGCCGAATCGGCAGCCACTTTAATCTGTTCCGAAACTCCGACACAAGGTCGTATTTGCGGAGGCCAAAAATAAAGCGGGTGCACTAGTTCTGCAGTCGCTCGAGTTTATTAAGGAGTACCACCGTTGCATCTAGAAAACAGACATCCGTATAGTATGAGCGGTAGAAGAAGGGATTGCGCTAGAGTACCTTAGTGTGAAATAGTTAAAAATTTTGGAGACGTTTAAGGGACTGAAAGGAGTAAAAGACCCTCTCACTCACATTTGCAATATGGACCTCACAAGAGAGGTTAGTGTCCATATGAACGCCTAGATTTTTTGCGGTTTTGGAGTAATCTATGGGCACTGAATCATACACTATCGGCGGATGAGACTGGTGATCCAATAGGTTGAGCATGTATCTACCACCAACAATAAGCGCTTGCGATTTGTTTAGGTTTAGTAATAGCCCACTTGTTAATATTTTCAAGATCACTGTTGATGGCAGCCACAGCCTCAACGAGTTCACCTACTTTAAAATGACGATACAACTGCAAGTCGTCTGCATAGAGACAATAGTTAGAAGAAAGGACCTTAGTGATAGCAATAATAAAAAAATGAGAATAGAAGAGGAGAGAGGACGCCACCCTGAGGAACGCCCGCAGTCAATACACACCATTTAGAGGAACACCCATCGGATTGAACAGACTGCGAGCGGCCCCGAAGATAAGATTTGAACCACTCAATTACTGGAGCAGACACATTAAGGGTGGAAGATAGATAGATAGATCTTTATTCCTAAGAGAATGTCAAAGTCAACTGACTTGAAGGCACTGCTGAAGTCCAGTAAAAGATTTATTCTCCATTGCCAGTCTTATGTCGTCCGTTATTTTAACAAGAGTTGTTACAGAACTATGGCCAGGTCTAAAACCAGATTGGTAAGGACTCAGCAGGCCATTAGAGGACAAATAATAAGACAGTTGCTTCTGAACAATACTCTCGAGGACTTTGGAGAGGATTGGGAGGATGGCACTCCGCTCCGCTCCCGCCTTAACCTTCTAACCTAATATAACCCATCCGAGTCGGATTGCTTTGAATCGGGGTGTTAATCATAAAGATGGTATCAATATTATATATTTTAAACGATAGGCCTAATGATTTTCGATTAAATAAACGTTATACGAAATAAGTTTTAGAGTTATAAATGTTATATCTAAAGAAATTATAGCAACAGTTGGTTATACCACATATCACGTTCATTATATCTTGTGAACGTTATTGAAATTAAAAATATATCAAACTAACTGACGCGGCAAACTTAATTTTGCCATAAAAACACCAAACAATCATCTACCCTACCTACCCTACCCTACCTACCCTACCTTACCTACCTACCCTACCCTACCTACCCTACCCTACTTACCCTACCCTACCCTAAACGAGATAAAAAGTATCCTATGTCCTTCTCCTGGATCTTAGCTACCTCCCTAATAATTTTCAGCCAAATCGGTTCAGCCGTTCTTGAGTAATAAATAGTGTAACTAACACGACTTTCTTTTATATATAATATATAGATAACTTTTTATGATATGAGACGCACCCAAAAAAAAGATGGATGGACTAGTGTCTGAGTAGAGATGTAAAAGAAAAGGGAGTCAGCGATAGCGTGACGGGGGACAGGACGCTATGGAAGAAGAAAACGTGTTGCCGACGTGTTGACCACAAGCAATGTGGGACGATGATGATGTATACCTAATTAGAAGCAATCGTTTATGTCAATGATTTAATTAACAAGCTTTCCTGTTTACTATAAACGGCACAAAAAGCCTTACGTCATTTTACTAAGAATATTACTTATTCGTAATTATTTATTGATTTACCCTGTTATAAATACTGCATCGACTTTGCTGAACTTCAGTGTGCAATACAACTCGAACTCAGAACTAACGCTTCTCAAAATGTGGTGGAAAATAGTCTTTGTGATGCTGTTGGTGTGTCTAGTTGGCCAGGTATGGTCTAGACCAGAAGTGGTTGCTTTTGCATGCCCAACTGGATACCAGTACTTCTATGAACGTTGTATAAGGTAAGTGTTATTTTCTATCTGCCGTTTGATGGTTCTCTTCCTCAAAAGGAAAAAAAATAAACACTTATGGGATTACTTATTTGTCTGTCTATCTGTCCGTGGGATAAGAGGAAATGCGGTCGCACACATCTGACTGAATCCTAAGTAAAAATTCATAATTCGAGGTTTGGCTCTCGCCTATTTCCTCTTCCAATATTGGACTAATTTAAAATATATTGGCCCTGTGGTAGGGCAACTACTACACTTGCAGTTAAGTTAAATCAATAGATACGCAGTCGCGCACATGTACCCACATTTCATAAATCAGTACGTACAACAAAATATTTTTTTTATTTTGTCATCGGCTTTTACAATGGGTGCTATTTTATATCTTTTGTAGTTTTGTTCCCGTGGTCTATCTTATAGAAATCCTGATTTTTTTCCTAGATACAAAGTAGCATACGCCAATCCTATCGATAGGTATAGGTAATCTGGAGAAACGGCAGGGCCCCCAACAAGTCAAGCAAACACGGCTGTCGGACCATCCTTTTCTCGAAGCCTTTCAAGACAAACACGCTTGTCGTACCATCCTTTCCTCGTAGCCTTTCAAGACAAACACGGCTGTCGTACCATCCTTTTCTCGAAGCCTTTCAAGACAAACACGCCTGTCGTACCATCCTTTCCTCGAAGCCTTTCAAGACAAACACGGCTGTCGTACCATCCTTTTCTCGAAGCCTTTCAAGACAAACACGCCTGTCGTACCATCCTTTTCTCGAAGCCTTTCAAGACAAACACGGCTGTCGTACTATCCTTTTCTCGAAGCCTTTCAAGACAAACAAGGCTGTCGTACCATCCTTAAGTAAAAGTAAAACCAAGTCGGTTATTTTTTATCTATTATTTGCTAATCTGCTTTTCATCATAAAAAATAAGTTTTTGAAGTCAGATTGGCATTTTTAGGGTTCCGTACCCAAAGAGTAAAAACGGGAACCTATTGCTAAGACTCCGCGGTCCATCTGTCTGTCTGTCCGCCTGTCACCAGACCGTATCTCATGAACCGTGATAGCTAGACAGTTGAAGTCTTCACAGATGATTTATATTGACAGATATTTCTGTTGCAACTATAACAACAAATACTAATAAACAGAATAACATAAATATTTAAGTGGGGCTACCATACAACTATACTATTTACTATATATTATACTATTTGCGGTTTTTTGCGATAATGATACGGAACCCTTCATTCACGAGTCCGACTCGCACTTGGGCGGTTTTTTTTATAGATATGCGTTTGATCGTCTCACTTTAATGCAAGCGATGATGTGGTCGACGGTGAAGCACGCTTGCCTAGAAGTGACTCTTGACTTAAAGTATCTCGATTAAAAATTTCAATTCTGATTTACCAGAAAAAGCAGAAAATGTATTTATTTTTATTTTTCAGGTCTGAGTTAGTACAATCAGTACTTGAAGATTTGGAAAAGTGAAGGAATAACGTTTGCAGTTGTTTGACGTCGCCCATCTGACGTCATTCCTATGATATACTACCGCAACACTACTTGATACTTTGAGTCTCGTAAGGCTTAAATATGGATAAAAAGATTATATTTAAGTTCATATTTTTAGGTAAAATCGCACAAGAATAAAGAACACAATCATATACTTTACTTATGTACATAATAAAACTTTTACAAGAATAATTATGTATTTTCTTTTATGTGTCCCGTATGGTCAAACATATCCGATGTTTTTACAAGGTTTTATTAAAATTGCAATGTATTTATGTATTTATGTGTGTTCGGGTCAAATTTTGAAACTGAATTTTAAAGCAGTGATCCTCCACTGATTAAGATGAAATTTTGCATAAACGTTTAGTTTGGATGACAATGCTTGGTTAGCTAAGTGACGTCATTCTAAATCCAATATGGCGGACGGCCCAAGATGGCGGACTAGTTATTTTTCATGCACTGCCATGATATAGATATCAAATGAAAGGGTTTGCTAAGTAGAATACGGATAAAACTTGTTTAAAAAAAAAAGTTTTTTTAATGAATAATTTTATTTCAATGATACTATTGTTATGGTTTTATTGTAATAAAAATATATTTATAATTATATCGGCACTTTTATCAAGGAATCGGCCAGACAAAAAAATGGGCCTTGTTGCACCTTCCGAAACGTAGATAGATCTCTATGGAGAAGGACGTGCAAGAAACGGGTGCCCTCTATCTGGCAGAATCTTGACACTCCAAAATTTATTTGGCATAATACACTTGGCATTAATAATCTTTAAACGAATATTCATAATGCATAAAAATAATTTAATATAATTATTGTTTTGCCGAAGGTTTCTATGTCCGAATTTACAATGGCTACTTTTAAGATGGCAGAATTTTATTTGGCATAATTTCACTTGGCATATTATGAAGATTGCAGAAATACATTTGGAATAATTTTGTTAGGCATTTCTATAAAATAGCATTTTTAACCTTAAATTAAAATTGAAATACTGTCTTAAAAATTCAATATGTTGTGTTACAAAAGTTAGTGATAATATAAAAACGAATCGCTGCAAAACTGACTCCACGTAGTCTTGTCTGCCCTACCCCGAGAGTGTAATTTAAGCCCTCGTAGGCGTGAAGGGGCGAGGCGGCCTGCGAGCTGAGGAGCAGGTGGTTTAATAACGGTCGCTGGGTTGTCCTTGACGGCTCGTTGCAGTGCTTAAGCTGCATCAAGCTGTGCAGTCGGAGGATATATCTGATTTTGGTCAGCCAGCTCGCGAATACGTATCCTCCGACTGCACAGCATGATTATCTTCTTCAGATTATCTTTGTTTACGTCTTTTTAGTTCGCTCCTTAAGCAGTCGGGTTTTTTGTTTTTTTTTTAATTTTTTTTTATTTAAAGCTTCCTAAGCAGTCGGGTTTTTGATTTTTTTAATCAACTTTTGATTTGTTTTTTTTTTATTTTGTCCTTAGGCTCGCATTTGACCATTATCTCGCCTGATGGTAAGCGTTGATGTGGTCGACGGTAAAGCACACTTGCGTAGAAGTAACCTATTCACTCTTGACTTAAAGGTTGTAGCTATCAGGAAACAAAGACTCCGGCAGGGAATTACACTCCTTAGCTGTGCGTACAATGAAAGTATTCGCAAAACGTTTTGTACGTATGGATGGGATGTCCACCATGTACCGGTGGCGCATTGCCGTACGTCTAGTTGTCCGGTGATGGAAAGGGCTAGGCGGAATCAAATTGTGCAGTTCCATCGCCCCACTCCCCGAAATGTAACCGATAAAAAACCGACAGACTGGCCACTTGGCGTCGATGTTCAAGGCTCTGGAGCTTTGAGGCGACCAGTGCATCGTTGCCGATAAGCCTCTTGGCCCGTTTATCAATCGACTCAAGTGCATCAATTTGATATTTGGCAGATCCATCCCAGATGTGAGAGCAGTACTCCATGCATGACCGAACTTGCGCTTTATACAATTTGAGCAGCAAGGTTCAGGCGTGAAGTACCGTCTCACCTTCACAAGGATCCCCAACTTTTTTGCAGCCAACTGAGCCTTTGCCTCAATGAATGGACCAAAATTGAGGGTCGATGTTAACGTAACACCAAGAATGTCGAGATGGTCCGTTATCGGCACGGTTACACCACGGAAAGATGGAGTCGGATGAAATGGGTTTTTGCGGAAAAAATACACGCCTGGGTCTTAGCAGCATTGAAACTGACTAGATTGGCATCACCCCATTCGGAGACTGCCTCCAAAGACAGGTTCAAGCGCTCAACCATGGCCTCCCGGAGAGACCGGATTTCAGGCCCAGTAGCCCGTGCGCCGGACACGTATCTCTTAACAACCGTGCTGTCATCTGCGTACCCAAAGGTTCCGGGTTTTAGCAGGTCATTAATGTGCAGCAAAAACAGTGTAGCCGAGAGCACCGACCCCTGAGGGACTCCGGCGTTAATACTTAACTGACCGGACGAGCAGCCATCGATAACCACTCGGATGGACCGATCCCTCAGGAAGTCTGCAATCTAGTCACACAGACCACTAGGTATACCGAAGGAAGGAAGCTTACCAATAAGGCATGCCAGACCCTGTCGAAAGCCTTCGAGATGTCAAGGGAGACAGCAAGCGCCTCCCTGTGCATCTCGATGGCCGGGAATGTTCATCGGGCTCACTCTCGTCTGGTCGCAAACCAGCACGATGGCGTATCCCGGGATTTTTCGATAGTTGGCGGGGCACCTTTCGTGTGTGGCTGGCACACTACTTGGTCCCCCAACTACCTGCGGTCGGCCAGCGGCGCACATTGCCTCGTATCCCGCTATCCTCCACGACTAGTCTTCCGATAGGCCCATAACAACGCGAGTCAGGCTGGTCTGCCTGCAGTGGAACAACTATCTCGACCCAATTCCTCTTGCGGCTACACCAAGCATCGTACCGGAACACGACTAGGCCGCTTGGCGGTACGTCTTTGTTCGGTGGGTGGTTGCAAGCCTTTGGCCGAAACCTACCACCAGTTACTGTCACCTGATTAGCACCACCCGGGGACCACGTGTAGGGTAACAAAAGGGGTACTCACTTACGGACGCGGGTGACTCAGCCCCCAAAAGTTTTGTTTGAGAGGTGACTTGAACGAGAGTGTTCTTAGCTTTTTAATTTATACTTGTAACGTTTTACCAATCGCTATGGCCACGCTTTCGATGATAACATGCTACTTTTCCTAGTTGAAATAAATATATTTAATTAATAGACTCAAGTCTAGCTCAAATCTTCCCTGTAATGGATCCCGGCTAATAAAATCACTTTGTTCCGCAATATTACTTACAGAATTCGCCTATCTTTGGCCTCTTCTCTAAAAGCGGATAAACCGATTATTTATTCTTGAAAAATGTTTGCAATAAACAAATCAGATTATAAGCAAAAATAAAAGTGTTGTTTCTAAGGGATCATCTGTTAGATCTGCTTGAAAGGAAAAAAACTCGATTTTGGTTTGTAATTTATAAATCTTCTGCTTCTATATATTTTCATATTTTAACCGTCTTTAAAAAAGGTTTTTAAAACTTTTTTGTTCGTTTGTTTGTTCGATTACTCCGCCAATTTTGAATTGATTTTGATGTTTTTTTGTTTGAAAAAATATATACCCTAATTGGTCTCATTTAAATTTAGTAAAGATCTGATGAAGAACTTCGAAGATATACAACAGAACTCTGCAATAAATGACTGCAAATCTCTCGGAATTACTACAATCACATATCTGTTCATGCCAGACTTCCAGTCACATGCACCAGACGCCAGCTTACTGCGAACTAGTACATTAAACATAGATTTAATCGCACTTATGCTATTGAAATCCTTAGTTTTGCGTAGAATGAAACATAATCGCCTAAATTAGTCTTTTGCTACCAATACCATGTGATCGTGAAACGTTAGTCTCATGTCAAAAGTGACACCCAGATCCTTCATTCCGCTTGTCCTGGTAATGGGTGCTGTGATTCTTTATGTACTTTTTAGCGTGATGGATGACTGATGGAAGGTCGTTAACCATTGTTAGGAAAAAGAGTGGTCCTAATAATGATCCCTGACTCACACTGGAAAGCGTATGATAGGTCAGGGATTCGTAATTGCCCAGTCTGACAAACTGCTGACTTTCGCGGGGGTAGTCAGTGAGGAGCCGCAGGAGACCAGGTGGAAAACCGATAGAAAAAATCCTCGCAAGCAGAATATCAGTATTGGCCCTATTAAACGCCTTCCCAAAGTCAATATACAATACATCAACTTGGCATCCAACTCCATGGTCTGAACGTTTTGAAATGTATTCTACTAGGGTAAGAAAATTAGTATTTACAGTTTTTTCGCTCTGAAACCATGTTGCTCATCGCACAGGTACTTCTCGACTTGCGAATAAATGTAATTATGCAATACATAATGCTTTAGCTAGTAATGACAAAATGGCAATGGGACGGAACTCTTCTACATATGTTTTATTCTGACTCTTGTGAATCGGAGTAACCCTTGAAATCTTTCACTGCGGTAGATAGACGGAATTTTAAAGATAAATTAAAAAGATGATATAATGGCAAGCAAAAGTGTGGTTTAAACTTTTCAATATATCAGAAGGAATCTTGTCAGAACAGAACTATTTTTTTTTTATTCCACGTCTTGATAAGTAAATTTAAATATAGTATTGTATATCACACAGTATTTACATAATTACTGCTGAAAAAAATGAAAAATAAAGTTTTTATATCAATTTCCGATCGATTTCAAGTCAATACTCTCCAGTTTGCACCACCACAATCTGCTGACCACGGTGAGATTGTGGTCAAACACATAGTAAAAAAAAAAAAAAAAAATGTGACATTAGCTTTATTCCTCTATAGTTGTTGCACTCCAGCACATGACCCTTGTTTTTAAAGATGGGCATCAGCGAACTATTGCACCATTCATCAGGTATGGCTTCTTACCGCAACAACTTATTGAAGATTAAAACTAACCACATCCATCCATCGACGCGTAATTTCTTCCATCCTTTCATCATCATTATTGAATTTTTCTTATTTTTTTTTCTCGTTGGTATACCTTCATTCCATTTACTGCTATTCTTACTTCATCCATATTAATCACTATCACTAACCCCTCATTCAACGGTACATTTTCTAACATACCACTCCAGTTATTTTCCTCATTAATAATTTTTTAGGGTTCCGTACCCAAAGGTTAAAAACGGGGCCCTATTACTAAGACTGCACTGTTCGTCTATCTGTCTGTCTGTCTCATGAACCGTGATAGCTAGACAGTTGAAATTTTCACAGATGATGTATTTCTGTTGCCGCTATAACAACAAATACTAAAAATAGAATAATATAAATATTGAATTGGGGCTCCCATACAACAAACGTGATTTTCTTGCCGTTTTTTGCGATAGTGGTATGGAACCCTTCGTGCGCGAGTCCGAAGCAATGGGCCAGTTTATTCAATGTTGCCCTTCTTATCCTTATTTTTTTCATCATCAGAAAGAATCATTCCAGCTTCATCTTTTATACATCTTATCTGACAAACATCTCTCGCCCTTTTCTCCCTAGCTCTAGCAAGCCGGTACAGGTATTTTTGTCCTGCTGGACTATCCAGCGCGTCGTATATGAATAGCCTGTCCTCAGCTTTTGCTCTCGCTATAGCCACAGCTTTCATAGCTTTTTTCTTTACGGCATCATACTCTTTTTTTTCATCTTCACTTACAATTACTAAAAATAATCAATTAACTACAGTTCCTAATCCAGTCTTTGGAATATTTGCAGATAATCCAAAGTATGTACAAAGTATATACATACATTACTTTATAAACGAAAAAAACAGGTGAATAAAGAGTATGAAAAAAATGGAAACCATTGTTATATTTTATGTAGAATAAATAGCAAATTTATTAACAAAAAACACATATTTTTTTGACAATAAAAAATAAATAATAGTTTTACAAAAAAAAAACACGCTTTAATAGAAAACCAAACTAAAA
This sequence comes from Anorthoa munda, assembly GCA_945859665.1. NCBI lineage: Eukaryota > Metazoa > Arthropoda > Insecta > Lepidoptera > Noctuidae > Anorthoa > Anorthoa munda. Next base: position 12,221,965 of record OX243898.1, read on the forward strand.
AGTAGAAAATAATTTTCTACAAATCTAAATTAAGAATAGTGTGATTAACAAAAAAATATGTTAATGTAAAAAAGTGTGGGGTGCTTTTTACGACATTTTCAAAATGACTACTTTTACCAATGTCAATTCTTCTGCCAATAAAATGTTATAATAATTGACATCAAGCACCCCACGCTTTCTTACGATAAAATTTTTCTTTTATCATTTAAAAATTAGTAGTATACTAGCACCCGAAACCAATAGCATAATTTATACGTTAGTAGATTTGCCTACGAGAGATAATAAATTTACATTACTTTAATGTGGGTGGGATATGGGACACCTCTGCATAACCCTTCCGGTAATAGGGGCGTGATATTATTTTGTTTCGATTCTAAATCGAAATTCCGTCTTTAGTAGGCAAATCCATCAGGTAACTTGTATTAATTGATTTCGGCATAAGGACAACAACGGTTGTAAATACACCGGGTATTGAGTGTATTTGGTGAGATATGTTCAATCTGGTGACGACATTGAACAGATCTCTGTCCGTGTTAGGAAACTAATATGGGCGTTTAAGAAACTACGACAAGTGGCCGTGCGGTTTATCTGACTCTGGCACAGTCCATTGTGGGTTACCGTATTACTACTTGGGGAGATGCTTGTAAAACCTATATGATACGCCTCGAGGGAGCCCAACGCTCTCTGTTAAAAGTCATGACCTTCAAGCCGTACCAGTTCCCCACAAGAACCCTTTATGAAAGTTGCCAAGTATTTACAGTGAGACAACTATACCTGCTCAATCTCATATTGAAACAGCATGACAAGACACCGGTGAATCACGCAAACAAACATAAGAGAACTATCTGTAACGTGTGTAGCACAGTCAAATGTACGACCGCATCCGCTCGATGGCAACATCTATATCTATCAACTTATTTATATAATAAATTAAACAACATCATCAACTTCAACCCACTAACAAAAAATAAAACCTAAATTCATGGCTTCAAACACTGGATTACCAACAGACGGAAAACCTAATCAAGGAACAATACTCGAGATGAGTAATAGTTAGGTAGGTAAAACAAGTCTCATTGTATAACCCAAGTCCAGCCACCAACCATGATCTCTGATCACTCACACCACACACCAAACACACATACATAGACACAACACACTCACACTTTTACAGCTATGCATAAACACACGCACACAGACCACATAAGAGCGCGCATGTATTATTTTTAATGGTTATTATTATTTTTTCTATTTCTGATGCATAAAATGTTGTGAACACTAGTATCATAACGGGCGAGGACACTGTATCCTGTAACACAGGTCTCATCTAGCACTGGAGTCAGGATTTCAAATGGAAATGTATAATTTTTATCTGTGTCAATAAAAATATATTATTTATTATTTATATATAACCCATGCACATAACCTAAATTCCCACGTGTTTGAGAGGGATCAGTTGACTTAGGAAAATACTACTTCTTCTTCTTTATCCAGTTTAGCTGGGGTGGGTTTTCGTTGTACATGATTGTGCTTAGGTCCTCTCTCTGGACCGCTTTCTGCATGCTTGACCACCAGGTGACAGGCGATCAATTTAGGAGAATACACGTTTAGGAAAACTCTGCAAGGTTCAGTTAAAAACCTGCCGCCTGCCTGCTGACATCTTGATGAACTGGACTTATATGGGTGCAGCCTTGGTATACACTTTCTCTAATGTTTTTTTTTTGTCCGGTAACCTAAGTTTGTGCTAAATAAATTTATGTTCGTTCTTTCTTTTTGTTTCTGAACTGCATTAAATTCTAATCAACAACGTGGAAACTAGATGAATATACAAACACAGCAGCTTCAGGTTATTCTCAAAATGCTGCGTTAAAAACGAAAAAGAGTAAAGATATAAAATTAAGCAACCCAGAAGTAAAAACACCGTTGTTGCCTTTAAGTTTAATACTTTTATTCGAGCTGGACGCTGTTAGACCTATGTTTGATGTAATTTCTAATGGAGAAGAATTTTCGCTATTGATATATGTATTCTCATCTTTATATTCAAAGCTTTTAAAGTTTATTGAAGAAAAATCCCCACGAATGGTAGGTGTTTTAATCTCATCTTGACTGATGTCTGTTATTGTTTTTAAAGAACAATTCCTATAGATATATTTATTATTAATTTGAATATATAAGCCGTCGACCTTGGTATTTATTGGTGAACAATGCGTAAAGCGATATATATTTTGAACTTCTTTGAAGAAGTTCCCTATTTGGATATTCATTCCAGAGCTCCTGATGAACCTCTTTCCAACTTGTTCAATCGTGTGAAACGTTTTTGTGGTGTTTTGTCCCTAGAAACAAATAAAACACTTTTCAATAGTTCTAATTTACAACATGTATTCCGTAAAGACTTGGGCAGAAGCGTTCCTATTAGTAAGAAATCTGGAATTAGAAATATATACCCTCATCTGTTATTTGACGTTGACAAAGTTATGTTAGCTAATAATGATATACATTGATAAATCGAAAATGGGTATGTACGATTTTAGGAATAATGTAGTGGGGCAGTTGATCCAAAAAAGTTAATTAGAATTAATATTATTTAACAGTATCGGCACGCACGGGATCGATCAATTTGGCGACGCCTGGGGAGGCCTATGTCCAGCAGTGGACGTCTATCGGCTGAAATGATGATGATGATAAACAGTATCGGCAAGTGATTTCACTAGGCAAGGCAATGAAGCTCGTCAAGTTTATATTGATATCTGAAGTATAATGTTTGAAGGTTATATGAAATAATAATCCAATTGACTTACGGTTCCTTTTGTTGTAGTGCAATTTCGAGAGAGTGGGCCAGCGATGACCACCGCCACTCCCGCCAACAAAATAGCTACACTGGCGTACCGGAACATGTCTGATCTTTGGTTGCTGGGAACAAAAATAAAATAATTATTATAACTTGAATGTAACAATATATAATTTAACCTTTAATAATAAAATAATGTTTGTTGTTTTTCGGTAATAATACCGAATGGAATGAACTGATTTTGTAAATTATTTTATATATTACCTGTGGTCTTTTTAGATGACCTCGCAATTGATTTTGGTCATGCAGAATATTTTTTTTTACATGTAGAGTTTTTTTTTAATCTCTTTTTCAATCGTTCAGTTTTACCAAAGTCGAACAAAGTCACTAATATCTATAAAACTATAGATATTATTGAAGTGTTAATTCCAAAGAACTCCATCCCACGCATTATCTTTATCTTTTATATAATATGTTAAATGCAATATATCTCTAGCATTCATTTTTCTAGGTTTTACTTTATTAAATAGCTATTTTTGGCCTTCAAACACTAACAGAACAAAACTATCCAGAGGTTTCTATATAGCCTGATTAGGCCTCAGCTCTAGCAATCACCGCTACTGCGCTTATCTGCCTTATGCCAGTCCTCCTACAAGTTTTAATTTAATAAAAAAGAAATTCAACTTTCCCGCAGTCTACGAGAATGCGACCTTTACCACAGTATTGTAGAGATAGTTGTCTGCACATTCTGCCATATTTTGTTTGTGTACGCCGTGGGTCAAATGGCTGAACAAAATGCCCAATGACCTTTAGTGAGGAACTTTCACGCAAAAACTACCCAACGGGTTTGGATGAAACTTGCTGTCAAGTTAAAAAAAATATTCTTTTTTTTTTAAATAATTTTTTTTGTATTCTTCTCAGCAAACCCATTCATTTGATAGTATCATGGCAGTGCACGAAAAATAACTAGTCCGCCATCTTGGGCCGTCCGAGATATTTGATAAAGAATGACGTCACTTAGCTAACCATGCATTGTCTTCTACACTAAACTTGTATGAAAAATTTCATCTCAATCGGTGGAGGATAATTGCTTTAAAATTCAGTTGCAAGATTTGACCCGAACACACTTACATACATTGTAAGTTAAATAAAAGCCTGTAATACATAGGCCAGCGATGGCGATCCATCGGCGGTCATGTCAATGGTGGCACGTGACAAAATAAAGTATATAATAAAATAAAAGATAAAGTATGACCCTATTGACATGTTGTATAAGATATTTAGCAGCTATAGCATATCTGCAGCAGCAGAAATCACGCATACTTTTGTTATCATTTTATTTTGGGTCAGATTATTCACTTCGTCAAGATTCTTTGATGACACGCCACGGCTGCAATATTTTTTTTTAATGGCAAAATCTCCATTAAATGTTCGCCATCCCTGACTTTGGCTGAGTTTTATAAAGATTGACGTAAAAACAAACAAAGCTAAAAATTGTGTGTTGTAATTCTATCTCACCTGATGGTAAACGATGATACAGTCGACGATGGAGCACAGTTGCTTCGAAGTGACTCTCTAGACTTGAAGACTTCTTTCTTTTTCTTTTTTCTTTCTTTCTTTCTTTCTATACAAACAATAACAGTACCGATCGAGACGTAACTTTTAACACCGCCAGTTAATTAGATATGTGTGTAAAGACTCCCGAATTCAGGCAAAGAATAAATTTATCAGGAAAGATTTCTCTATTATACTCACAGACGCGATATATCGGGACAAAACATTACCAAAATGGTATTCCCGTTACTATATTTGGATAGAATTTATCAACATAATTGTGTCGAATATTCCTTTTCTATAAATTTCTACGATAAGGTAAAAAGCCTGCGTCATCAATATCGCGTTGATAATTTTAATTAGAAGTCTTGTTAGGTAATTACTCAATGTTTTATCGGGAATAACCGCTAAATATTTTTTGAGGATAAAATTTGTTACTGAGCAAACACACTGCGGAAGACACAGCATTGGAAGGCGTCCCTCTAGGTGGACCGTCGTGAATGAGCTGTTTATGGCTGCAGGAATTCACTGTATGCGAGATCGAGGTGGTGACACTTGGGGGAGGCATATGTCCAGCAGTGGACTTCTTTCAGCTGATGATGATGAAATAGACATGTCTTTTATTCGTAACTTGGCTTCAGGAACAGCGATAGTATTAGAAGCAACAAAATTGTGTGAATAAATCTTCACGACCGTATTCCCCAAAGAGTTGGGCAGATTTGGACAATTGAATGTCGAAAGTGCAATAACAATAACTCAAAGCTGAACACTAAGGGTGTTCCACCAAACTTCCTGATGGCTCGACGTAATTTAATTTATACGAGTATCATATCGTTATGCGATTTTTACTAAGCGAAATTGCAAGGATTATTTATTTATTTATTTACTTTAACATATGATGATTGAACTGCAGTTTTGACCTTTGACTGTATATACATAGATATAGAAAGAAAAAAACACATTTACAAATTTTCAGTTTTTTTTTTTGTTTTTTACCCGACTGCCGAAGGAGGGTAATGTATTTATCAGTCTATGTATGAATGTATGTATATTTGTTCCTATGTGGCGTTCTAGAGACCAAACGCGTTGGCCGATTTTGATGGTTCTTACGTCAATCGATTCGTCTTAACGAGTGTCACATTAAAATTTGAAAATATAAAAATGGCGGCTTTTGGGCGGCATATTGTGGGGGCCCAATTTTTTTTTGTCTTCCAAACCCATCGTGTGGGGTATCAAAATAAAGGGTTTTAAGACGTGATTTCAAAAATATATAACACGTATATGTTTAAATGTACATAATTGAAAAAAATAACTTAAAAGTTATAAATAAAAAAAGTTAATTAAAAAAATCAAAAGACCCGAAAGCGAACTAAAAAGATGTAAACAAGAAAATCATGCTTTGCAGTCGGAGGATACATCTGGTTTTGGCAAGCCAGCTCGCGAACATGTATCGTCTTTTGATTTTTTAATTAACTTTTTTTATTAAGGTTTTTAGAACACCCCCATTTCGCCAGTTACGTTTCAGTCCCATGGTAACAGGGGGCGAGCCTGTTGTCATCAACTAGATCAAATGCAGACTGCTACTGAGAAGTTACGGGTTCCCTAACAGTTGAAATGCCGGGACTCGTGTTTAACTGTCTTTGTATTTATCTGGTGGTCGCTTTTGTTGATTTTAACTTGCAGGAGTTGCAGTGGTTGGTATTATAAAAGAATAGGATAGGGTAGTGTTATTTACATTTATCAACATTATCGTTGCGGAAATTCAGTCGCTCGAAGAAATCTTTGAGGTTAAGCAACGCTTACCCAGGTCGGTCCGCGGATGGGTGACCATTCACTGCCTCGTCGTCAGGCCTCGGAAAGCACGCTAAGCCGTTAGTCCGAAAGAAGATCTTTAACAGTCGTCGGTAGACAGAAGCCTTAAATATCTGACACCAGTCTTGCCAAGGGGTATCGTGATACACAGTTACTGGGTTGTGGAGGTCAGATCTGGGTTCTTTGGTCATATTGCCCGTAAGGATGGTCATAACCTCGAGCAGCTGATGATCGCTGGCACGTCGCCAGTGACAGAAACAGATGGAGAATCATCGTCAGAGAAAAATTGATCTCCTGTTGGGGGAATCACGACCTGCAGTAATGAGCAACACGACGCGCGGAGGACGAGGAGGTCAGATAGGCAGTCGCTCCATGTACAATTCTGGTACTCAGCTGAATCCGGTTATAGGTACTGGAAGTAGCCCCCCAAAATAGTAAGAAAAAGTCTAGGTAGATTTGATTGTTTTGTAAATTCCTTTTATGCAAATCGCTTCGTTAAGGCCAAGAGTGCATCGTCAATGTCACTTTGATAAACCCGATTGGAAGTCTTGTTAGGTATTGACATTTATGAAATAGATTATTTAGGTTAATTACACAATGTGTTTCATTATAATAATATTTTTGGGGAATAACCTAAAGATATTTATTATTGGAATAACATTATAATTTCGACACATTTCATCATTTTTAGTTTCCATATGTTCTTTTTCCTTGTTTGTCTTCGGGAACAGCTGTACTAAGTCATCATCAAGTAATACATATTCGCGAGCTGGCGGACCAAAACCAGATGTATTCTCCGACTGCACAGCATGGTTTTCTTCTTGTTTACGTCTTTTTAGTTTGCTTTTTAAGCAGTCGGGTTTTTTGATTTTTTTAATTAACTTTTCACTTATTTGTTTTTAGAATTAGGTACATTTAAACATATAAGTGGTATATATTTTTGAAATCGCCTCTTAAAATCCTTTATTTTGATACCCCACACGACGGGTAAGGAAGAAAAAAAAATTTTCCCCACAAAATGGCGCCCAAAATCCGCGATTTTTTATTTTTCCAATTTTATTGTAGCCAGTGACACTCGCAGGATTAAGACGAATCGATTGACGTAAAAATCATCAAAATCGGCCAACGCGTTTGGTCTTCTAGAGACCACATAGGAACAAACATACCACATAGGAACAAACATACATACATAGACTGATAAACACATTACCCTCCTTCGGCAGTCGGGTAAAAAAAACTTTACACACACACCAAATTACGTCACATTATAATATTATACAATCATTCTTACGCAGCAGGGGTCTTCTTATAAGTATATCAAATACCTGTGCTAGAAGGCCTGGAATTTGAGAAAGCCTATAGCCATCAATAGCGCACGAATCCAGATTCCAAACTTTATCCTATACGGGAATCAAACCCAGGTACCCTATTCTCTTACTGTTAAGGGTTCGGATAGCATCCAGAACAAGTTTGAAGTCCACTTTGTAGGATGCCATGGCATTGATTGCAGTCTGACTGTCACTAAGAATATATATGGATTTACCTCTGGTTCCTATATTTATATTCTTTGAGCACAGGTTACTATGGCATATGTTTCTGCTTGGAATACAGTATATTCGTAAATTCCCGCTCCTGAACCTGATTCCATTTTGGATCCATTAGTTTACGAGTAACACGAGACTATCGTTGGCTACTATATTTTATTTCATTAGTAACAGGCACTTTGACGACACGGTTGGCGCAATGGTCGAGCGATCGGCTGTTGCACTGCGTGACGCGGGTTCGATGGCCGCATGGACCATGTAGATAATTGCTCTATGGAGATAATGTGCAAGATATTTGGACACTCTTTTAAATCATGTTAATTACAAAATTCTGGTTGAATGACAAGTTTTGGTTCGATAATTATGTGAGAGCAATGTAAATAATAAATGTATGCATAAAATATTGAATAGGTCAAAAATAAAGATAAGCCTTGACAGTTAAGAGAAACCAGCCGACTGACGGTGCTCGTTCACGAACATGAAGCGTGTATCATTCAGCACCATTCAGCACCATTCAGCTCAACCATTTTAACCGACTTTCTAAAAAAGAAAGGATTTTATTAGTTTTTAGGGTACCGTACCCAAAGGGTAAAAACGGGACTCTATTACTGAGACTTCGCGGTCCGTCTGTCTGTCTGTCACCAGGCTGTATCTCATGAACCGTGATAGCTACAGTTAACATTTTCACAAATGATGTATTTCTGTTGCCGCTATAACAACAAATACTAAAAACAGAATAAAATAAATATTTAAGTAGGGCTCCCATACAAAAAACGTGATATTTTTGCCGTTTTTTGCGATAATGGTACGGAACCCTTCGTGCGCGAGTCCGACTCGCACTTGGCCGATTTTTTTAAGTATTAACAATTGTGGCCCGATTTTGAAAATTATTTGTGTGTGTTTGAAAAGGTTTTTCGAGGTAGTACCTTACAACAGAACTATTCAATAAATGACGGCAAATCTCATTTGATCGGCATCAGAAATGAGAATTTCCACAGTAGGACCAAAGTTACCGACATAGCCCGAAAAATTGCCAAACTCAAGTGACAGAACTGATGGTGTCGAAGATTTTGATTTTTAGGGTTCCGTACCCAAAGGGTAAAAACGGGACCCTATTACTAAGACTTCGCGATCCGTCTGTCTATCTGTCTGTCTGTCTGTCTGTCTGTCCGTCTGTCTCCAGGCTGTATCTCATGAACCGTGATAGTTAGACAGTTGAAATTTTCACAGATGATGTATTTCTGTTGCCGCTATAACAACAAATACTAAAAACAGTATAAAGTAAATATTAAAGGGGGGCTCCCATACAACAAACGTGATTTTTATGCAGTGTTTTGCGATAATGGTACGGAACCCTTCGTGTGTGAGTCCGACTCGCACTTGGCCGGTTTTATAGACTTTGTTTTTAGCTCTTGGTAGGATGACTCAATGCACCGATAATGGACGGGTATAAAACGTGCGTGTCACTCACTTTAAATTAAATTTTGTTTACATTTTGGCCTAAGTAGATACGTTCTTCAAAATGTGGTGGAGGTTAACTGTTACTCTGTTGTTGATAAATTTTATTGGACTCGTGTGGTCTGCACCATCAATTCTTGTCAATAAAGAAGAAATATGCCCCGGTAACATGCCGAGAATCTCAAATAGTAACAAATGTGCGCCGACGACGACGACAATATCGTGAGTACTTACCGTCTTGTTCTAATATTATTCTATTATTTATCATATAACTTTTCAAGTGGTCAAAATTTATAATTGAAGTCGAGGCGAAATAGATGCCCGAGCTGAATACGGGGCTGTTATGGACCCGAGAAATGCAAAGACAAATCCGTACGAGTATTATACGATGTTTTTGAACATAAATTTTTGAACATTACTCGAAACATAAATGCAAATACTTAACATTTCGAAACAAATTATTGTGGGCAATGGTTCGCAAAATTTTTTTTTTGATCTGCAAGTTTACTGGGTCTTGACCAGTGACCAAATGAGGTCTGCCTCATGACCAGCCGATATATGATGAATACATTATATTGAATAAGTGAGAGTAGTTTTCCGCCATATCAGCACAAATACGAAATGCACTTCATATTGTGTAAAAACAGATGGGTTAAAAACCAGTTTTATAGTACGTTGCAAAATGTTGTCCTCGAACTGTCAAACCTTTGTTATAAAATCTGGAACCAATAATATTTACACTGATATTGTTTTAATAGCTCAGTCTTGAAATTTCGCCTAGAGCAAGCGTAGAGATTAATGCTCAGAAGGCACTCTTCTCTGTACGAGATGAAGCCTGCCCTGCGGTGGGACAGTAAAATTATCGTAATATCGGTTTCGAAATCAACCTATCGTTGTAATTATAACCAATTTACAGTATGTCCACCCCTGAGCTAGGCCGAATGTCTAGAATGTGACACAAGAACCTACTTTACATAGATAATATGTAAAGTAGGTTCTTGTGTACTTACTTTTAAGTAAGCTTAGTGTTTCCTAACCATTTTTTGGATATTTTCCAGGCCTGAAATGGACAATCTATCATATATCATCATAGCTGAAAGTATGGAAAACATATATCATAATCATGGAAAAATAAAGAAAATTTTTTAACGACAGTACATCAGGTAACTAGCAAATAAAAGTGTAAATTTTACTAAAAAAATAAATATAGTGTGTGTTTCGATCACTAATAAAAAACTACATGTTAGTGATCAAAGAGCGTGTGCTTCAAAAAGGTCCATTTAAGCAATGTTAGGCAACAAATGCTTCTTCTTTTTCATTAACTTTTTACAGTAGACCGTACCAATTCCAAACACTGTTAAAAGTTGACACAAACTTACTTCTTGGTGCAAGTGGGGATACCACTTGCACCAAGAACTTAACTCAGAGTAGGTTGCTAACACGAGGTTAAATAACAAATATTTTTCATCTTACTAATATTATCAATACGAAAGTTTGGATGGCTGGATGGATGTATATTTGTTACTCAATCACACCAGAACGACTAACAGGATCTGCATGAAATTTGACACAGGTATGGATTATAGTCTGGAATAGCACATAGACTATTTTTCATCCAGGTATAATGTTCCTTTGGGATAAGAAAACACTTTTCACGCGGGCGAAGCCGCTGGCAGAAGCTAGTACATAATAAATCGGCCGTGTTAGCTACTAACTCAGAGTTAGTAAGATAATCCAGTGGTGCAAGCGGGTGCCGTGCCCTCATCTCAGGAGTAGGCAGTGCTCTGTCGCTGCCGGCCGTAGTCGAGTCGATGATCAGCAGCAAGGAAGGGACGCGGTAGTATCCTTATGCGAAACAGTCGTCTTGCAGAAGGAGGCTGTAGAAAGGGAGAAGGAGATTTCGTCCTCTCGCCTAGACCGCAGCAGGCGCACAGGGCATCGGCGGAGGGAGGACAAAGTCCTCTTCATGCGTGCCCCCCTTAATAGGTCCAGGACTGAGCGAAGGACGTCCGTCGCTCAGTCCTGGTCCACAAAACAGAACCAGAGGTGGCGGCGCATAGATTTCGGTATCAGCCGGGGGTTGCGGAAGAATCGTTCGTTCCCGCGACCCCCGGCGTAGGTTTGAGATAGAATACCAGGGTGGTTTTTAGTCAGTAAGAGTCTAACAGACAGTCTCTCTGACAGATTGTCAGACTCTTGGACTCGTGGGCATCCAAGAGGATGTTATACAGGGTGTCCCAGAAATCGACGTCAACAGAAATCGAAGTCAAGCCGTAAATGGGTGATAGACCAAGTTATAACAGTTCTCAGAAAAATACGAAAAAAAATCTATCTCATGTTTTTAAAAATTTATGGTCACTTTAAAAATTTACTAAAAAAATCAATCCCTGTAATGGTTCTTTAACTCCAATTGCTACAAATCCCATAATTTATCTAATTTTTTTATTATTATGTAATCTTGAATAATGCTTGTGTAGATTTTTGCCTAAAATTCAAAGCCAACTCCTCCTACTTGGAAGAAAATTAAACTTTTTCAAAACCAAATTATTCAAATTTACTATTTCGCCCAACTTTAACTGACTGTACTGAAAAAAAAAATGTACTACGCTAGTTTGGCAAGTAACATGAAAAATTGGCGCATTTAATAAGGATTCAAAAATGGTGTAACACTTGCTAGATTACGTTTTCAATAATTGGTCAAGTTTTTTTTTGTAAATAGTCTCAGTTTTTACACAAAATGTCCATACTTCCTTAAAATGACTTTAGCTTACCTAAAGCTTTGCTAAACTCCGTTTCTAGTTCGATAGAGACGGAGAGAGTCATTTTACGAAGTGTGAGCGAGCACAATTTTGCACACAAACAGAATTTGCACAATTTGCACGAGTGGCATGTAGAAAATCCAAATTTGATGAGGCAAGATAAGTCACAGTATCGATTTAAAGTAAACATGTGGACCGGGATACTAAATGGCAAAATAATTGGACCTTTTGAGCTGCCAGAGATTTTGAATGGCGCAGTTTATTTGGATTTTCTTCAAAATACTTTACCAGATTTATTAGAAGACGTGCCACTGAACGTTTACAGGGAAATGTGGTTCCAGCAAGATGGCTGCCCAGCGCATTATGCCCGTTTAGTAAGAGAACATCTTGATGAAGAATACCCGCTCAGGTGGATAGGGCGCGGTGGGACAATCTTGTGGCCACCCCGTTCGCCTGATTTAAATCCCCTAGATTTTTTTTACTGGGGAGCGGTAAAAGAGAAAGTGTACTCAAAAACAATAGAGAATTTAGCCGAGCTGCGGGAAAGAATAACGGAAGCCGTTGTCTTTGTAAATAGGGGAAGATTTGCCCGGAAAATAACCAGATCTTTTTTAAGAAGATGTCGTGCTTGCATTGCCGTCGAAGGAAGGCAGTTTGAACATTTATTGTAATAAAAAATAAAAAAATCTGATAATTTGTTATTTTTTTCTAAGATGAGAAAACTGTAGTCCTGACTTAAAGTAAAAAGGTTGAGTCACTATCATAACTTTGCTCTTAAATTACGTAAAATTTCGATTTCTTATCTCGCTCACACTTCGTAAAATGACTCTCTCCGTCTCTATCGAACTAGAAACGGAGTTTAGCAAAGCTTTAGGTAAGCTAAAGACATTTTAAGGAAGTATGGACATTTTGGGTAAAAACCGATACTATTTACAAAAAAAAATTTGACCATTTATTGAAAACGTAATCTAGCAAGTGTTACACCAGTTTTGAATCCTTATTAAATGCGCCAATTTTTCATGTTACTTGCCAAACTAGCGTAGTACATTTTTTTTCAGTACAGTCAGTTAAAGTTGGGCGAAACAGTAAATTTGAATAATTTGGTTTTGAAAAAGTTTAATTTTCTTCTAAGTAAGAGGAGTTGGCTTTAAATTTTAGGCAAAAATCTACACAAGCATTATTCAAGATTACATAATAATAAAAAAAATTGATAAATTATGGGATTTGTAGCAATTGGAGTTAAAGAACCATTACAGGGATTGATTTTTTTTGTAAATTTTTAAAGTGAACATAATTTTTTTAAAACATGAGATAGATTTTTTTTCGTATTTTTCTGAGAACTGTTATAACTTGGTCTATCACCCATTTACGGCTTGACGTCGATTTCTGGGACACCCTATATATAGTATGGTAAAAACGTCTTCAATGTAAAGTTCATCACAAAACATCTATGTCAAAACAATGTAAGGTAACCATACTTTTTTGTTTTTTTTCAGCATTAACATTTTAGACGGCTATGACAAATAAGGACGGTGTAAGAAGATATCTCGCTACCCATGACGTCACATTTATTACAAATTCGAAGAACTACAACATAAACCAATGTTTCATAATTTTATTCACAATCAGAATATATTGCACTCAGATCTAGGATTTAGTTTATACATCAATTTTGTGTCCGATAAATTTTGGGATAGGTAATACAATATTAATATCACATGAAAAATAAGTTGTTTTTTTTCCTGCATTGATCCCGTATTTTTATCTAATATAGTTTTATAAATATAATCTAACTAGAGGTAGTGCCTAGCTTTAAGACATTTATAATTACTAATTAAATCTTATATATAAAATTCTCGTGTCACAATGTTCGTTCCCGTACTCCTCCGAAACGGCTTGACCGATTCTCATTAAATTTTGTGAGCATATTGAGTAGGTCTGAGAATCGGCTAACATCTATTTTTCATACCCCTAAGTGGGTAGGGTAGGGTAAGTAGGTAGGGTAGGGTAAGTAGGTAGGGTAGGGTAGGTAGGGTAGGGTAGGTAGGGTAGGGTAGGTAGGGTAGGGTAGGTAGGGTAGGGTAGGTAGGGTAGGGTAGGTAGGGTAGGGTAGGTAGGGTAGGGTAGGTTGTCCTGTAATGAGCCCCTCTATAGGTGGACCGACGATCTAGTTAAGGTTGCGGGATTCCGATGGATGCGAGACGCATAGGACTGATCAGTGTGGCGACGCTTAGGGGAGGCCCATGTCCAGCAGTGGACGTCTTTCGGCTGATATGATGATGATGATGTCCCGTAAGACTTCTGATCACAAGTGCACAACATACTGTAACTGCTCTCTTGGATCGTAAATAATGACGCTATTAATAATGATATTATCTTGCCTTATTTTGACTACATACTTGATCTACTCCCAGTCTAGAAATACATACAAGGAAAAATTAATCGTTTAAGGCGAGTTATGATAAAACATACGAGTACACTGGTCACCACCAATAAACCAGTACACCGCACCGATCTGCTTTTCTGCAGACGAACAACAACTGAGAATTGTCTATAACTGTATGTGTTCGCGACGAAGCGACACATAGCTTATAGTTTATATACTCGCCTATCTACCATTGAAATACTTAAGTTATTATAAGTAAGCAATGTATGTAACAGCCTAGGTAAATAAAGAATTTATTTCTTTTCGATTAGGGGTCCCCAAAAAAGCGGGAGCGCAAGTAGCGCAGGGTGCGATACACTCACGCACCAATTCGTATTATTTACCTCATACACACTAAACTGTTAGGAAACACAATCTAGGTGTTCTAACTTAGATACCCTAAGGCTATGACTGAAAAACGATACATAACAACAGTACATAGCCAGGGATTATAGAGTTTCACCCTGGAATACTAGATACATGCACATTTCTCTCAAGTAAGTGGTAAGATAAACTCGTTATAAGCGATTCAGCGCTTCTAGGTAACCTAGATATCTGCCTAGGACATGTAAACAGATAGTACTCACATAGTTCTAGTACATAAAGGCCACTTGCTTGAGATAATGTGTTTGTATACACAAAACATAAGGGTTTCGAGCGCTTGTCGGCGGGCCCGCCCACCTTCAGGTACCTTCTGAACCTGAAGGGTTATAGATTTGCTTTCTGGAGCAATACCTTCGGGATCTGGCAGGCAGGCGCCCGGATTCCTTCATTGGTCCCAGGTCCTCTGACCGTCAGGCGGATCATAAAATCTGTGGGTTTTCTGGGCCTGGCATTTATTTACCTTTTCGGCCGCTTCCCGGCGCCCAAACCACCAGAAGGGTTTGTGGTATACCCAAGAAAGTCACACCGTTCGATTCCTTATTTCTTTACCTCCCTGATCACACTTCTGTAAGGAGCCTAGCTCTGGTGACCAGGGAGGTAACCCCCGAAATGTGATGCCTGACCCCGGGACATTCTTATTTTCAGACACTCCAGGGTGAATACTGCCTCGAGGGTTAAAGCCACGCCCACCAAAGTACTACCATAGGGTAGCCTGTCGTGATAGCTACCGATTGATACTTAGTGGGTGTGGATTCCTCAGGTACCCTGAGTACAAACTAACTTAATGTTAGAAAATAACACCTTTCACTTTTCTTACACACTTCCAGGCGGCTACACGCCTGAAGACTATAGATACAGCTATAAAAATAGTAGATTCCTATAGCTTAGGGAAAGGGCTTCGAAACACTTACCATAAAAGTAGTGGAAAAATGTATATTTTAGCATGAAATAGCCCTAAGTCCGAAAAACCAGCAGAATTTCCGTTCATCACTCGTTCTTCCTGGCAGAACTCCTCGGAGAAGGTAGTCAGGGACCTGGTCCAAGGTCCATCGGATGGGCGATTTCAGGGCGCTTCCAACCATATGGGTCATGCCATGATCCTTACACAGGGAAGGGAGGTTCTGTTGATTTATAGCATAAGTTTATAATAAAAAAATGTGTAAATAAAAAAACTTGTGCGAGCGTAAAATCAGGGTCCTCGTTACGGTAAAGTTTGGTAGTACGATAGTGCGCATGCGCGCTGAGCAATTCGGTAGCCAAATTTGTATTAGAAGAATCCACGCAACTTTATGTCACGAAGACCTTGAAAAAACATCGCAAAACGTTAAGAAGAAAGTCTTTTATTTCCTGGACATCATAATATCTTCACCCATGAACATCTGGCAGACCTCAAGCAGCTCACAGAGGCGAGAATTCATGAAGACAACTGAACTATAGGTGCAAGGGTGTCAACGCGCTGGTGCAGGAGCCTTACAAGCTCCAGAATCCCTATCTACCGCCAGCGATCACGTCCACCCCGTACAGTATGTAACTGTTCTTGACATTTATTTTATACTAATAATTACAGAAATATGAAATTTAACTCGATTTTCTTGTATTTAAGTATTATATGTACCTTTCGTCTGCTTCTATTATTTTTTCACTGTTATACTGTTTGTTCTGTATTCTTAAATTCGCAAAGTTCAGATGGTCTGGTAATAATATCAAAATTAAATTAAAATAGATAAAACACATTACCCTCCTTCGGCAGTCGGGTAAAAAGCCGACAATTCGGTAGGTTAAAAAAAAAAGTTTATTTTAACAAATTAACAATGAAGGTTCCCTTGTTAATTTATATATGTTTTAACAAAAAAATCAAACCGACTTCCAAAACAATACGCTGCAAAGCGAAAAATAACTTTCTTTGCCGAAGTCGGTGTCTTTGGCACCTATTGTTTTGCGTTTTTCGACACCGACTTCGAAAAAGAAAGTTATTACAAGCTTTTATTTAACTTGCAATGTATGTATGTAAGTAAGTGTGTTCGGATCAAATCTTACAACTGAATTTTAAAGTATCGTCCTCCGATTAAGATGCAATTTTGCATACTACACGTTTAGTTTGAATGACAATGCATGATTATATAAGTGACGTCATTCTAAATTCAATATGGCGGACGGCCTAAGATGGCGGGTTAGTTATTTTTTGTTCACTGCCATGATATGGGTATCAAAAGAAAGGGTTTGCTGAGAAGAATACGAAACAAGCTTGTTTAAAAAAAAAGGTTTTATTGAATAATTTATTTTTGGCTTTGTAGTCTATTGTTTTGTAAGTCGGTTAGATTTTTTTGTTGAAACGTTTTTTATTTATCTCATTTTAGTTTTGGTAGGTACCTCCAATTACCATGTAAATCTCACGATGATTCCGCCATGTCACGGATATAATATATATTTTTTCTATTGTCTGTCACGTATACAAAAAACCGGCCAAGTGCGAGTCGGACTCGCACACGAAGGGTTCCGAACCATTATCGCAAAACACTGCATAAAAATCACGTTTGTTGTATGGGAGCCCCCCTTAATTTATTTTATTTTAATTTAATAATTATTATTTTTTGAAGTAAATATACAACTAAACATTCTGTGAATATTTCAAGCGTCTACCTGTTGCCGTTATTAATATCGAGCAAAAAACGGCAAAAATATCACGTTTGTTGTATGGGAGCCCCCCTTTAATATTTATTTTATACTGTTTTTGGTATTTGTTGTTATAGCGGCAACAGAAATACATCATCTGTGAAAATTTCAACTGTCTAGCTATCACGGTTCATGAGATACAGCCTGGAGACAGACGGACAGACAGACAGACAGACAGACAGACAGACAGACAGACGGATCGCGAAGTCTTAGTAATAGGGTCCCGTTTTTACCCTTTGGGTACGGAACCCTAAAAATGACGATACAGTGCTTCAAATTTCCCGTGACGTCATCTTGGTACAATTTTTACGGAGAAGTGAATTCACAACCCCGCACTCTTGAACTTTGATGCGCTTTATATTTTTCATATTTTATTGATTAGATAAAGCAAATAATACATGACATGTCTAATATTTTTTGATAATCTGACTGACGGACTATAAATGTAATCATTTTCAATCATTCTACCTAAGAGTTATCCCTAGTGATCATCATCCCTATTGTAGTAAAGATTATAGATAACTGCATGATATGTGTGCCTTTATTTATAGTTATTTTTTTCATTGTATTTAAGAATCGTTAGAAGAATATTTTTACAGAAATCTTAGATCAGTAGCTATACATTATTTTTGTATTTGATGAATTTTGGAATTAACTGTTAATATTACATAAAAACAAGTCGTTTTGTTTTCTTTTATTAGTGTTATTGTAGCGCTGTCCACACATTTCCGGGTTTCCGTTCCTGACGGTACACGGAAAATCGGTTACATACGATTTGTATGAACGATCCGGATCCCCTTGATACGGAGATGTGTGAACAACTTCATACAAATCGTATGTAACCGATTTTTCTCCGTCCCTGCCGTGTTTCGTTAGAAAACGTGTGCACAGCGCTTTACGTTATTTGCATTTATAAAGATAAACTCTACAGAGGTAGATACTGGCTGATCAAAGACAAAATAAGTCAAATTTATTTAAATTAAAATATTTACAGTTTCGTTGGTGTAGTGGTTGGCACGCGCTACTGCTGAGCATGTGGTCCTCGGTTCGATGCCCGGGTTGGGAAAAGTGTTTTTGGGTTTTTCCATCTGGAATTTCACAGTAGCCTGGAATTCCCTGTCGGAGTCTTTGTTTCCTGATACCAACAACCTCGGGGTATTTAAGTCATGAGTGAATAGGTTACTTCTAGGCAAGCGTGCTTCACCGTCGACCACATCATCGCTTACCATCTGGCGAGATAGTGGTCAAACGCGAGCCTACAGCAAAATAGAATAAAAAACTTATTTACTTATTTATTTTTAATAATTGTTTTCCAGTTAAACTTAACTGATGAACCACCATAAACTACATATGCAACAACAATGAGGAATCAAGGAATGCGGTCGCAGAGGCCGAAATCTGCTAGATGAAATCATCATCATTTTTACCGACTATTCAAAAAGGAGGAAGTTAGGAGGAGTTCGACATTTTGTTTTTTTTTTATTTTTGTGTATTTTCACCGGAGATATACTCCGTCAATTGGAGGACCGATTTTGAAAAATATATTTTTGTATAAAGGAGTATGTTCCGAAATTGGTCCGATTTTAATTTGGTGAAGATTTGATAAAGAACTTCGAAGATACACCACAGATCTCTTCAATAAATGAAGGCAAATCACTCGGGATTGCAGCAAAAAACAAATAAAAAACATAAAGTCGAAGATAGAACCTCCGTCCGTTTTGGTGAGTCGGTTAAAAATACTACCGACTTCCAAAAAAACAGTGCAAAACGAAAAATAACTTTCTTTTCCAAAGTCTGTGTCTTTGGTACCTATTGTTTTCCGTGTTTCGACACCGACTTCGGAAAAGAAAGTTATTTTTCGTTTTGCAGTGTTTTTTTGGAAGTCGGTTTGTTTTTTTGTTAAAAAGTTTTTTATTTATCTCTTTTTAGTTTTGATAGGTACTTCCAATTGCCATAAAATTTATATATAGCCAAAGTACATCTCATGGCGATTCCAATAAGCCCATACACGACTAGGATACATTGTTTTATTTCGGAGTACCAGTGCCTAACTGCCGGCTTCATCATCAGATCAGTTTCATCAGCACTATGTATTTATAAGTATTTGCTTCATCATAGTCATTAAACTATTCGAGATATCTTATAACCCATGACATACTTAGCATTAAGGAATTCTATTGACCATCTGTGGTCTTCTTCACCAGTTCCACTTCACCGAATGTTACTTTCTGAGTGCAGACGATTGCATTATTGATAAAAATACCAAAATCGCTACATGTATGCATATAATATTTGAGGAGTTCCCTCGATTTCTCCAAGATCCCATCATCAGATCCTGACCTGATGACTATGGGACCAACTGGGAAGTTATACCCTTTCAAACAAAAGAAGAATTTTCCAAATCGGTCCAGGCATCTTACAGTAATCGGGGAACATACATAAAAAAAAAACATATAAAAGATTCCGACGAATTGAGAACCTCCTCCTTTTTTTGAAGTCGGTTAAAAAACTACAAAGTGAAAAATCTGTCTTTTTGGGTGTCGGTGTCCATAGCGCAAAAAATTGATATCTACGAAATACACCGACTTCCAAAAAGAAATATAGTTTTCACTTTGTAGTTTTTTTATTTGGAAGTCGGTAGTAAATTTTTTAAAAAGGCTTTTTAATTTTTTAAATAAACTTTTATGTGTTTTAACGAGGAAAGAGACTCTAGGCAAGGTGCATGAGTTAACGCTGTCAAAAAGTTCAAAATTAATGAGACTCCACAGATTAATGAGGCCCACTTGCGCCAAGAACTTAACTCAGAATTAGTTGCTAACACAAGGTTTAATAAAAATATGTCATACATAATTGTCCGGGTTGGCAACTAACTCGTAGTTACTAAGGTAACCCAGGAGAATAAACATCAAGAAGTGAACTCAGCATATTAAAAGATGTTTTTTTCCTGTATAGTTTATTTATAACCTGTCTAACTGTCCCGTTTTTACCCTTTGGGTACGGAACCCTAAAAATATTAATTTATTTATTACTTTGTTTTCAGGTCTTAGTAATGGACGGGTATGAAAGGTGCAACAATTTTACCTTCAGTTTAGTTTTCATACTACATTGATCTAAGTACGTTCTTCACAATGTGGCCGAAACTAACTCTTGTGCTGTTGTTGATCAGTTTTGTAGGACTGTCGTGGTCTGCACCATCAGTAAGCTCAGGTCGAGTATGTTTAGGTAACTTGATGAGATTCCCAAATGAAGAATGTCCGCCGACTACGACCACACTGAGCGCGTGAGTACTAATTTCGTACCTTTTAGCTCACTGTCATAAAGTTGCGCTAGTCGACGACTCAAACTCATTCGTGCGCATGGTTAAGACGCAGATACAAATACAAATAGCCTTTATTTCTGATAATATAAATACACTTTAACAATTATTATTATTACATACTTTTATTATTTATTATACATGCTATTTATCATTTTATAATACCATCATGCTATTAATTTAAAATTAGAAAATTAAAGATTATTACTTAATATTATATATATATATAAGACTAGATTTAATTATATATATATATAAAAAAGTATTAAAATTTAAGAAATGAAATTGAACTAAATAAATAGTTCAATTTCATTCCTTAAATTTTAATACTTTTTTTTTAATTCTTATTTTATTATTCTGCATGCGATGCTTTTAATTATTAGTGATTATTATATAACAATAGTTTAATTACATTTTACAATAATAAATTAATCTTCGACATCGGTAATGCTATTATCAGCTTGCCCTTTGGCATAGGCCTCCCCTAGAGTTTCCCATATTTCCCTGTTTGCAGCTTTTCTTTGCCATGTCATTGTAGCAGTTTGCTTGATGTCATCCTCCCATCTTGATTTTTTACGTCCTTTCCGTCTTTTTCCATCTCTGGGGTACCATACAGTAACATCTTTAGACCATTTTTTCGTCCTGTTTCTTATCATATGGTCTGTCCACTTCCACTTAAGTTTTTTCACTGCGTATAGGGCATCTGTAACTTTTGTCTTGCTTCTTATATTTGTTAGTTTGATTTTATCCTCCTCCCGCCTTAAATTGCACTCTTCTAGTCCGTACGCAATGTCGATAAAAATATAATAAAAATCGATATAATAAATTACCGGAAAATATTAAACAAGTAAATAAAAACAATATATTTATAAATAAATTAAAACAATTCTTAATTAATAAAAGCTATTACACAATTGACGAATTTTTGACGGATAAATTCAATAAAAAATAAAGATCACTCATTTGACTCAAAATATAATAAGGCCATATAATAATTTTATTAAATAAACTATGCATTTCAAATATACTAATTTTAAATCAATTAATAAATAGATAATAATAGTACATGACATGGCATGACATAAAAATATGAAAATATAGACATATTAGTATGTACACTAAACCAAATAAAAACAAATTATAAAAAACATTTGACGAATAAATTCAATTAAAAATAAAGATAACTCGTTATGTAAAATGACATTAATAAATAGACATAAGCATTAATAACAATTTTATTTAATATAAACTATGCATTTGAAATATACTAATTTTAATTAAATTTAGGTGAATAAATTAATAATTAGGTAATAATAGACGATAATAGTACATAACATGACATGACATAAAAATAGGGAAACATAGACATATTAGTAGGTACATTAAACCAAATAAAAACATAGGAAACACAACTGAAATGTTATTATGCAAAAATATTAAGCGCTATTCCTGTCTCCTAGACACTGACTGTATCTAGAATGTTGCTGTGCCCGACAGGGTCCATAATTGTTTCTGTAACCTATATTTAACACCTGTATGTACATTATGGATGCAATAAATTGAATTTGAATATCCCGTAGCTTGATGTTTAGAATGCTTCTTTCCATTTTGTTTTGACATACTCTTATTGCTCTACTTTGAAGAAGACGCAGATAACCCTTCCTTAACAACGACACCCGCACATCTGCGGTGCCGCAGCAGTCCACCATCAAACGTCTAAATTGAAAAAGCCCTTAGCTCAATGTGGTATGAAAACTAAACTTAAGATAAAATGCTCCTCTTATACCTGTCCACTATCCACAGTCAGTTTATCTGAAATTAAAATATATAAGAATTGTAGTTTCATCCCTCCACATCACATGACCATGCCTGGACAAACGGTTTCCTTTCAACTTTTCTGTCACTGGCGCCACTTTCAAACTGCCTCTAATATACTCATTTCTCACTTTATCCATTCTCGTCCCTCCATCCATCTCAACATTCTCATCTCTGCTTCATGCAATCTCTTTCCATCCATCTTTTTCACAGCCCAACATTCTGATCCATACAGTATGAAAGGTCTAATCACGGACTTGTAGATTTTGCGCTTTAACTTGAGGGGCATCCGTGGGTCATCAATTTTGGTTCTGCTCAGAGTCAGGCCAACACGCTCCAGTCTGTGCCACCACACCTTCAATTTGCTCTGGACCTCTAGGCCATTATCGGCAACCAATATAATGTCATCGGCAAACAGAATACACCAGGGTGCCTCTTTCTGTATTTCCGGCTTCAGAGCGTCCATTATCATAAGGAAAAGGTAAGGGCTGATGGCCGACCCTTGGTGCAAGCAGATTGCCACATTAAAGCTGCAAGTAGTGCCCATTGTAGAGTGGACTTGGGTACGGCATCGATTGTACATCGTTCGGATCAACTGTACATACTTACCAGACACACCTTTCTTCTTAAGGGCCCACGACAAAACCTCACGAGGTACCCGGCCGTATGCCTTTTCGAGGTCAATGAACACCATGTGCAAGTTTTTATGTGTACCTGTGTATTTCTTGCACAACTGGCGCCAGACCAGACATAAAACCTAATAGGCATAAATACGATTTCAATAGAGGAAATAAAAAATTATATGTCTTGCATGTGATATTATTATTTTATTCAAAAAGGCATCGGATACAATGTATAAAATAAATCTATGATCAGTGTGCGATATATTCTGATTCTTATACATCATAGCAAAATTATAAAACATTGGTTTATACTGTAGTTCTTTGAAATTATAATTAATGTGACGTCATTACAAGGTAGCGAGATGTCTTATTCCTTACATCGTCGTTTCTTCATTTATTCGTAATAGTCGAAAAGTTCCATTAACATTTCGCTGAAAAAGATAAAAAAAACTGTTAGCTACATTGTATTTAGGAAAATTAGATGATGTGCAATTGTTTGAATGACTTTATAATGCGTATGCAACTTAAGGCTCCGCTAGTCAGTAATGTTTTACCTTAGTTGTAGGGTTAATACTATACTCAATGGTATATATGTTCGAACAGTGAAATTTCTAAAACAAAATTCGTAGGTACGAATTTCATTACAGGAAAATTAAAAAAAAGTAAGACGATTTACAAAAAGTTTTCTAAGTCACTTGCCTGAATCAGAAGATAAAACAACCCAAAAACAGAAATAGATTATTCTGTAATTAAATTCGTAGGTACGAATTTAATTATAGGAAAATTTAAAAAAAAGTAAGACGGTTTACAAAAAGTTTTCTAAGTCACTTGCCTGAAGCAGAAGACAAAACAACTCAAAAACAGAAATAGATTATTCTGTAATTAAATTCGTAGGTACTAATTTAATTATTGGAAATTTAAAAAAAAAAGAGGATTTTCAAAAAGTTTTCTAAGTCACTTGCCTGAAGCAGAAGACAAAACAACTCAAAACCAGAAAAAGATTATTCCGTATTTTTAATGGCAACATTCAAAAGCGACCGACATTATCAGAAAGAAATCTCTCAACATAGATGTTATTGTAAATTGAACAAAGACCATCTTACGATTTTTATTATCCTGTGAGTTAACATTGGTTGCAAAGACATTCAGGATAGGTATGACTCTGAATATAATTATATGCTACCTATTCAGGGGGGTGACCATAAGCTCTTAGAGTAAGGTTATTTTGAGTGTGTGTAAGGGACAGATGTACACTTGGACAGATGTTGACTTTCAATCAAATTTCAACATTTGTAGCCCTTATAAAAGCATGCTCCTCGCTTATTCCAAGTACTGTGACCGAGAAAGCATGCATTTTAATGAAAATATAACCCTTGAAACTGATTTCAGGCCCGGCTGGTGCCAATAAATGGTACCAAATTGGTACCAGCCGGGCCTGAGAAGTTAAAATGAATAACACGTCTACAAATTAATAATACTATATACAAATAAAATTTTAAATTTTTGCAAATCAAATTATTGAGAAAATGGTCTGGTATAACATAAATTGTTTAAAAAAATATGATTAGCCGCTTAGACGTGATGTTAATTATAGAATCAGTTACAGAAGAGTTATCTGCGTCTTTACCAAGCCCACGAATGAGTTCGATCCGTCGGCATCGACTAACGCAGCCTTAAGACGACGACAGTCGCCAACGACCTTGAGGTAACAAAACGCGCACTCGTTTCACACCCATGCGGCCCACAATTCAGTAGTTTTTTTGTAATTTCCTTATTATTCTATGTCAAAAAAAGCCTTAGATCAAAATGTTAGATAATTAAATTGTCTTTGAGATGGCGTAAATTTTATTAAAATACGCCCGGAAATTTTGGAGCGATTGTTGTATTTTTGTCCGTTTCAGACGTAACTTTACAAATTAATTACACTACTATGTTATACGAATAAAATTAAATTTTTTAGTAGATCAAATTATTAAGAAAATGATCTAATGTAACACATATTATTTTCAAAAAAATACGACTAGCTGTTCAGACGTGATTCTTATTTTAAAATCAGCTACTGAGGGGTATCTGCGCTTTAAGGGTACACTAGTCGACGGCACGAACTATTTTGTGCGCGGGGTTAAAATGCGTGCTATATCAACCGACAACACGTGCGGAACAGATAGATGCTGTTATGAGCAGTAAGAAGCTAGTACGCGTACGAATTAGCACTTTTGCAAATTTGTAGCAAAATGGATAATGATTAAGAACGAAAACAAGCGCGCGAAATTTTATAAACAGACCTTAGGGAGTCTGGATATCATGAAAAAACGACTCAATGTTTCTGTTCAAAATAAAATTATTTGCATTGTTGAACTACTAATCTATCCTTGTATGGAGGCCGTTTTTCAATTTTCCTTCTTCTTATGGTACTTATTTGCGCCCAAAGATGCGTTTAAATTAGTGTTGAAATATGGAACTTTCGAAGCTCATAACTTCCAAGTAAATATTTTTTTTTACTTTTTTGCTTCCATACAGGGCTAGATAATGATGAGACAAATTGATATAATTTTTTATTTTGAACGTACATCGTCAAACAGTGGAGTAAAAGCCAGACTACGTTTGTATGGAAGAATTTTCGACCCTTAAGACAGTGATCTAAAAGGTACTTACGGAATTAGTACTCACGGGCTTAGTGTAGTCGTAGGCGGCGCACATTTACCATTTAAAAGCCTTCGCATGCCACCGACACATCCTTTTAATGTTCCTGTAGACCACGACAGTCCTACGAAACTGATTAACAAAATCACAACAGCTAGATTCGGCCACATTGTGAAGAACGTTAGGAACGTATTTACTTAAATGAAGTTGTTTTGAAAACTAAATTATGGTAAACTTATTGCACCTTTTATACCTGTCCATTATCAGAGCTGACTCAATGGACAAACTTGTACGTAAGCGGCGGCGGTAGGTACTGTTACCGACCTCCGACCTTGGATATACCAGCTTAATTCTACATTACATAAAGTTCATCTTTTATTTTAAATGTTAATCTTCTAATATATTCATAATTAAGTATTCCGGTGACCGCCATTGTTGATACTTCGAATTGTAAGACGAACGCTAGTCAGATTGTTTTTTTGGAAATAACTGAGAATAAACACTTTGTAAATTATATGACTGCCGTTTCTGTTCTGTGACGAGCCTATCCTGCCCACTGGTTCACAGTACTTATTCCCTAACTTAAACGCCGCCCGTCCCGCTAAAATTGCGACGCATAAAGTTGCGCGGGGTATTCAGAGACCCAAGAATAAATATCTAATAAATGTCAAAAAAAAAAACTATGTAAATGTCAATGTAATGTATGTGTGTGTGTGTGTGTGTATGTATAATGTGTAATCTACATTTTATTTCTTACTAGCTTCTGTCAGCGGCTTCGTAAATTGGACACATGAAATTTATGATTTTGAATCGAGTTGATAAAAAAACATGTATTTATTATTAGTTTTTCAAAACTACTCCTAAAAGACGATTTAGGGGGTGTTAAAGATTCTTGAAGAATTTTACTGTACAGTTCTTTTTTTTGATGCAGGGGACCACTAAGAACGGATTTTTGGAAATGAAAATAAAAAGTCATCTGTAGGATAAATAAAATACAGATCACGCTAACGAAGTCGCGGGCGAAGTGCTAGTTATGTACAAGAAACAATAGATTGCACACTGATCTTTGATTTTGTTAATATATTGTATCCGATGGATTTTTTGATTAAATATTAATATCTCACGCCAGACATGTTGTTTTTAGTGTAAAAATGGGACCCTATTACTAAGACTCCGCGGTCCACCTGTCTGTCTGTCTGCCTGTCTGTCTGTCCGTCTGTCACCAGGATGTATCTCATGAACCGAGATAGCTAGGTAGTTGAAATTTTCACAGATGATGTATTTTCTGTTGCCGCTATAACAACAAATACAAAAAACAGAATAAAATAAATATTTAAGTGTGGCTCCCATACAACAAACGTGTTTTTTGCCGTTTTTTGCGATAATGGTACGGAACCCTTCGTGCGCGAGTCCGACTCGCACTTGGCCGGTTTTTCATCACCTGTATCGATCTCGTAATTCCATTGCCTAAATGTATAAAGCTCCATCACGCTGATCAACGCTGATTTACAGCCCAGCCCCTTATCTGCTGTTGGTCTTGTGGTCGCAAGTGCGACTGCTGACCTAGAGGACCCAGGTTCTATTCCCGAGTCGAGCAAAGTGATGTTGGGTTTTTCCTTTAGGACTATCTCAACAATAGAGCGAGCAGAAATCCAAATTAGTGCCCGGTTGATATCAATATGCTTGTCCGCTATTACAAACATGAGGCATAAAACCATAAATGGCGAAATGTAGTTGTAATTTTAGGAAAACCTCTGCCTTACCTTGAGGGGTACAGGCGTGATGTTATGTATATAATAAGAAGATGTTTTTTTCCTGTATAGTTTATACCTACCCAACTTCTATTGACTGGTTACCCAAGCACCTACCAGGAAAAAATACTTATTAGTTAAAAGATATCACTTTGTTTTTCATTCTTGTTGACTCAAGGCTCTGATAGTGGACTTGTATAAAAGGGCAGTTTAGTTTTTTTGGACGTCAACATTTTTGTTGATAAATTAAAAACGACAGGCAATACAGTGTATCTGCCTATTAGGGTAAGACGTCAAATAGCGAGGCTATTATCTTTTATCTATTAAACTCAGACATAAATAGAATGTCGAATGCATGTACTGTAGTTGATATTAGTAGTAATAGTAATATACAGGTAGTCAATAAGTTTAATAACGTTAGTACTTCTGCTATTAATATTTATAGTTTAAACTAGTTTGTAGGACAAGGGAGGGTACCAACAACGAAATAGTTACTAGTACATCCACCATCAAGAAGGTACCTTCTTGCTCTCACTTAGTTAATTTTAAAAAAGGGGCTAAGCAGAATTCCTTGAAATTATTCCATCAAAATATTCAAGGTTTTTCTGCGAAGCAATTGGAAATAGAACTGTTTTTGGAAAAAACAATGTTTGAAATTGTTTGTTTTACTGAGCATTGGCTGAAAGATCATACAATGCTTATTAATTATGAAAATTATACCGTGGCCAGTTGTTTTAATAGAAATATTATGTTGCGTGGAGGTTCACTTATATTAATTAATAAAAACCGGCCAAGTGCGTGTCGGGCCACGCGCAATAATAGGGTTCTGAAGTTGCATAATAATGCGGACTAAAAAGAGGGTTTTGTTGTTGTTACATAAACATTAGAACGGTTTCAGCGGCTCACAAAGTCTAAAAACGGGCCCACATAGAATTTTTTAATCTATATACTCGCGATTGACTGATGGTAAGCGATGATGTGGTCTACGGTGAAGCACGCTTGCCTAGATGTAATCTATTCACTCTTGACTTAAACTAAATAAGGACTAACTGGTAACTGAAGAAGGAGTTATAAAATCCAACTTCGCAACTGAAGTTAGAAAAATATTATATACTTGAGTACCACCGCGGGTGCGAATTGCGAAAGGAGCCGATACGAGCGCGCGTTAGAGCCACAGGGAATGGTATAGTTCGTTCCTGGATCCTTGCGTGCACGCTCCTTGTTTATTTCTCTTTCAGATTTAGAAAATAGTCGAATGTATTCACCGCTAATCTCCTCTAATACCGCAGATTAGAGGTGAATCCTCTAATCTGCGGTATTCACTATTTCATTCTGAAAAGTTTTACGCTACCCAATTAGTGATGAAGTCGGGTCGAATAATAACTTTATTGAAGGATATCGACAAAAGAAAATAAGTAATTTGCTTGGAAATCAAATCTAATTTGACTTTACTTTTACGTTTTAATTACAAAACGTCGAAAATACTTCTGCACTAACACAAAATAGAGTCCACCGCGCGCATGCGCCGTATGGACTACGTTCTGGTACTGCCAACGACTCCGGCCACTCCAATGCGTTATTCGAGCTTAAACATTATTAATTTAGAAATCATTATTATTAAGGATATTATGATTTTATTTTTGTATATTTTACGTGGTTCATAAGCATATATTTACTATCTGTTTTACACAGCTAACAACGATATTTAAGTAATTTTTCAATGGCATTTGTACAAAAATTTTACAGTGCCAAGTACATTTTATAAGTTGGTCGACTATTACTCGTAAACTTGTAAAGCCTGTTATGATTTAATTTTTGTATATTTTTACATGATTCGTTAGCATTATATTTACTCTGTTTTACACAGCTATCAACTTTATTTTAGTAATTTTTCTATGGCATTAGTACAAAATTTTTACTGTTCCAAGTAAATTTTATAAGTTGGTCGACTATTACTCGTAAACTTGTGAAGCCTTGTTATCCGTGATAATTTTCCTTTTAATTTCGTTATATTTACTACTGCCGTAAATTTTGTCACATAGCCTAGAGCAACCATTTCGCTGGCGGGGGGGGGGACACTTGACTCTAACATAAATTTGCAACATAAAGCTTAATTTTATGCAAACGAATCTTTGAATCGAAAAATGGTTTTAACCAACCCATAATATTTTTGAATGGCCTATCCAACAATACCCCACACTATGGGATAGATGAGAAAAAAAAATTCATTCCCACTTTACGTCTATGGAAGGTACCCGAAAAAAAAATATTTTTCATGGTTTTATTGTACCACTTTGTCGGAATTATTAATATGTATATACATGCCAAATTATAGCTTTCTAGTACTTAGATTCTCCGAGCTAAGCTGCGGACGGACAGACGGACAGAGCGAAACTATAAGGGTTCCTTGTTGACTTCGGAACCCTAAAAATGGTATTAAATCAAAACCTCGTAAAGATATTGTAGATCTATCAGTTGAACATAGTGTTGAACTGTCATGCGTTGAGCTGGATAAGCATGTTATAGTGTGCGTTTACAGACCCCCCAATTATGGTAACTACTCTATATTTGAGTCAGTGATGGAAGATGTTTTGGCAAAACTTGCAACTGGAAATAAACTAATCATAATCTGTGGTGATTTTAATATAAATATTTTAGAGAGTAATTCAGACACATTATTAAATCTCTTCAAATCATTTAATTTGTCACATGTGTTTATGGAACCAACACTAACAACTGTGACTTCTGCTACATGTATTGATAATGTATTTTGTTGCTGCGACTACTTAGACAAATCTATTATAAATTGTCTGCCTTCGGATCATAGGGGGCTATTGGTAACCTTTGAGTCCAACATACCAATTCAACAAGTGCAGATTCAATCGAGACCAATAACATCCGGTAAATTAAATCAGTTTAACAGCAGTTTAATTAGTAAGCTAAGTGATCAAGACCTCACAGTGAATGATGGTAATATTCTATATAAAAAAGTTTTCTCAGTAATCCAAAAGGAGTTCAATAATACTTTTAGGAAGAAAACTAAAACTGTATGCCCTAAGTTTTTATTCAGTGACTAGGCGACTGAAGGACTCAGGAAAAGTAGAAAGACTTTACGAGCTCTATGGATTTAAGCCTTATATTAACACTGAAACTTTTAACAAGTATGTTGCTACTTATTCAAAAATTTTTAGGAATACGTGTAAAGTAGCTAAGGCTTTATACATTGGCAATAAAGTTAAAACCACAGACAATAAAATCAAGACAGTTTGGAAAATTATAAACAATGAAACGAACAGGAACAAAAGAAATAATACTGATTACACGCTTGAAACTACAAATGGATTTATTAGAGATAACAAAAAAGTTGCTCAAGAATTTGTGGATTTCTTTACCAGCATCCCAATTAAAACTACTGAAACCCTAAATTCTTCGCCCTCACATGCTTCTGGTTTATTAAACGCAAACGTTTCAGCCTGCCCGACAGAATTTAACTTTTCACATGTAAACCCAATAACAGTAATAAAAGCTTTTAAGCAAATCAAGATCAAATTGACCGAAGATCTATGGGGAATGTCCATCAAAGTTTGTACCTCAATTATTCAGACTATAGCGCCGTACTTAGCTTTAATTTTTAATTTGTGTGTAGATCAAGGAGTCTTTCCGGATCTAATAAAACATAGTAAGGTTATACCACTTTCTAAATCCGGGAACAGTAAAGACACAAATAATTATAGACCAGTATCGGTGCTGCCGGTTTTCAGCAAGATATTTGAAAAGATAATGCTAAATCAGATGCTCATTCATTTTAATACGAATAACATCCTACACGATAAACAGTATGGTTTTACCAAAGCACGGTGGTATGGTACTTTGTAGTACCCGCCTGGCTGGCAACCACCCTCAAGTTGAAAATCTGTCGCCAAGCACCTTCCGGTGTGTTCCGACAGCAGCACTTGAGAGCCAGTTCCCTTCTAGGCTTTGTGTGCTTACCACCGTCGGCCACATCATCACTGACCACGGTGAGATTGTGGTCAAACACAGGCCTATGCATAGTAAAAAAAAAAAAAACTAAAAAAAAGGACGTTGTACGACTGACGCTTGTGTCACCTTATTAAAACATATCTTTGAAGCGTGGGAAGAGGCACAAGATGCCATAGGGGTCTTCTGCGACCTGTCGAAAGCATTTGATTGCGTTAATCATGAAACTTTACTTTTGAAACTTGAGCATTACGGGCTAGGCCAATCAGCGTTGAGTTTAGTTAAATCTTATTTAAATGATAGACAGCAATTAGTTCAAATAAACGGTGTCAATTCGTCCGGGTTAACCGTGAAAATGGGGGTACCCCAGGGTTCAATTTTGGGTCCTTTCTTGTTTCTAGTCTACATTAACGATTTACCTCATCTATTGAAAAACAATCTAAACATGGTGTTATTTGCTGATGACACTTCGTTGATTTTTAAGATAAATAGACGTACGAGTAACGTTGACGACGTAAATACCGTCTTGCGACAGGTTCAAAATTGGTTCACAGCTAATAATCTAGTTTTAAATGCTAAAAAGACTAAGTGCATAAAATTTGTCTTGCCGAATGTCAAAAGTAATGATTGTGACATTATATTAAACAAGGAGAAGCTAGAATTCGTCGATAAAATGGTTTTTCTGGGGATCACGCTAGACTCGAAGTTACAATGGGGGCCTCATTTAATATCACTTGCGGGGCGGTTAAGCTCGGCAGCTTATGCTGTTAGAAAAATACGTCAGTTTACTGATGTCGATACCGCGAGGTTAGTCTATTTTAGTTATTTTCATAGTATAATGTCTTACGGTATCTTACTATGGGGAAGGGCTGCAGACATTGAGTCAATTTTTATTCTGCAAAAACGAGCCATCAGAGCGATATCTTCGCCGGCGCGATTCTCTAAGGGAACTGTTTAAGAACATTAACATCATGACGGTACCTTGTCAATATATTTATGAAAACATCATGTATGTTAGAAAGAATTTACATCTTTTTAGTAAAAACGGCGACAGACATAATTATGTTACTAGAAATAGGGACCAACTAATTGAACCAGGTTTCAGGCTGGCTAAAGTAGCATCATCTTTTATGGGGTACTGTATAAAATGTTACAATAAAATTCCTCCCCACATTCTACAACTAAAAGAGACGAAATTTAAGACTTGTATAAAACGCACACTATGTAGGCAAGCATATTATAAGTTGGGGGATTACATCGCTGATTAAAATGCTTGGCTCAATGCTGGTCCTGCTCCGCAGCTACTAGGGCGCAAGAACAATTAGTGATGGGCAGAAAAGTATCGAAGTATTGTTGGACCTGCTGAAGACTGTATGAAAATTTTTGTATTGTATAAACTCAATTTCTTTTAGTATTATATAATTGCACAGCACATGTGTGAGTACTATGTTCCGACTGTAGATAAATCTACCATTCACTGTACCTATGTGTCGTTCGTTGACTTCTGTGTGCCCTGGCAGTTGAGTGCTTCATGCTCTCTCTAATTTCTCTCTGATGGTGGCACATGTGTTGGATCATTCGGTTCCCTTCATGATGGTTGAGCTGAGTGGTGCCAATCCATGCGTCATGTTCGTGAACGGGCGCCATCAGTTGGGATTGGTCATAACTTTGCTGTCTCGGCCTGTCAAAGTGCTTTTTTTTTTTAATTATTTAGTACTCTAGACGCTTTTACGTACACGTCTTTTTACATCGTTCTCACATATATGTATTTTTTCAACAAGAATGATGTAACCAAAAACTTGTAATTAAAACTGATGGAAATGAGTGTCCGGGGAGATTCTTGCAAATTCTTCTCCATTGAGACCTACAGACGCTTGCGAATTTGCAACTAGAGTCATCGTTTTATTAATTTTTTGTTTGACAATTCAAAAGTACTTCTAAAGTTTACTTGAAATAAATACCTTGATTTTGATTTTGATTTTGGTGCAACAATTTTACCTTAAGTTTAGTTTTCATACTACATTGATCTAAGTACGTTCTTCACAATGTGGCCGAAACTAACTCTTGTGCTGTTGTTGATTTGTCTTGTAGGACTATCGTGGTCTGCCCCATCAGTTAGGTCGCCTCCATGTCCCGGTAACATGCCGAGATACCGAGATTTCGGATGTATACCGACTACGACTACAATAGGCCCCTGAGTACTAATTTTAGATCACAACTCGTTTCACACCCGCTTGACCCAAAATTCAGTATTTTTTATACTTTCCTTATTATTCTATGCCTTTAAAAAGAAAGCCTCAGATCAAAATGTAGATAATCAAAATGTGGTGACCATTTCATGAAAATACCCCCTTCGGTTTAGGTGCGATTTTCGTGTTTTTGTCCGTGTTACACATTTTACAAATGAATTACAAGTTTTACGAATAAAGCTCAAAATTTTCTTAGATCAAATTATTAAGAGAATGGTCTAATGTAACATATATTTTTCCAAAAAATTACGACTGGCCGTTTAGACGGAAGAAAACCCTTCTGTAACTGTTAACACGTCTAAGCGGCTGGTCGTAATGTTAGAAAAAAAATATGTTTTATTCTAAACAATTTTCTTAATAATTTATTTTTGCAAATTTAAAATTTTATTTGTGTAATGTAGTATAATTAATTTGCAGACGTGCTGTTCATTTTAACCTCTCAGGTCCAACTCGTACCAATTGGTACTATTTACCAATAGGGCCTGAAAACAGTTGCAAAAAGTTATCTCTACCTGAAAACGCATGTTGTTTGCGTGTAAGCGAGGAGAATGTTTTTATAGGGGTTACAATTAATAGAGTTGCCTGAATTGGTAGCGTAAACGTAAACGTATCCTAAATGTATAAGTGGAGTAGAGTGGAGTGGCGTGGAGTTGGATGTCCTGCTGATTCCTGGTGATGCCCCAGCATCAAGTCAAGATTATTATGTTTTGGCAATATCATTGAACTGATAGTTTATCTCTCAATCCCATATCCATCACCAGCACCATCCATCATAAGAGCCTGATCACCATATATCTACAACCTATTCAATGAGACCATTCCAATGAGTCCAAACAATCGTGTTTCAACTCCACACTAACTTACAGCATAGGTATCGACCTATGCTGTAAGTTAGTGTGGAGTTGGGTGTCCTGCTCATTCCTGGTGATGCCCCAGCATCAAGTCAAGATTATTATGTTTTGGAAATATCATTGAACTGACATTTTATCTCTCAATCACCTATCCATCACCAGCACCATCCATCATCAGACCCTAATCAGCATATATCTACAACCTATTCAATGGGACCATTCCAATGAGTCCAAAGACGAAACCTCTGCTGTAAGTTATTGAGGAGTTGAGTGTCCTGTGATGCCTGGTGATACCCCAGCATCAGGTCAAGATTATTATGTTTTAGCAATATCATACAACTGACAGTTTTTCTCTCAATTCCCTATCCATCACCAGTACCATCCGACATCAGGCCCTGATCACCATCTACCAACAACCTATTCAATGAGTCCAAACACGATACCGATGCGATGTCCTGCTGACTCCTGGTGATGCCCCAGCATCAGGTCAAGATTATTATGTTTTAGCAATATCATTGAACTGACAGTTTATCTCTCAATCCCCTATCCATCACCAGCACCATCCACCATCAGATCCTGATCACCATCCATCTACAACCTATTCAAAGAGACCATTCCAATGAGTCCAAAGACGATACCTCTGCTGTAAGTTACTGAGGAGTTGGGCGTCCTGTGGTTCCTGGTGATGCCCCAGCATCAAGTCAAGATTATTATGTTTTAGCAATATCATTGAACTGACAGGATTCTAAATTTCAAATCGATTAGACCTATGAAAGTTGCTCATATCTTTACCTCAATTAGTAGAGAGCTGATTATTTTCAAATGGCTGAGAATATTTTCTTAAATCATGGCTAAGAACACTCTCGATTAAGTCACCTTTTATACAAAAAAAACTAAATCAAAATAGGTCCATCCGTTTGGACGCTATGATGCCACAGACAGACACACATATACACAGATACACAGCAACACACCTCAAACTTATAACACCCCTCTTTTAGCGTCGGGGTTAAAAATGACGAAGATGTCAACAAAATCTATGGTATAAAGTATATTTTAGGGTGTAAAATTGAAATACACACACTCAAAAATCCTAAACTCATTCCCCAATGCAAGAGATGCCAGGCATATGGGCATACTCATAAATATTGTAGAAAAGAGCCAAGGTGTGTAAAATGTACTGGCAAGCATCTTACAGCCAACTGTACCAAATCTCCGCAAGAGAAGCCAAAATGTGTTCACTGTGGTCTGCCTCACCCTGCCAACTATAGAGGGTGTGAAGTAGTAAACAGATACAAATTCTGCAAAATAAAAATATTAAAAAGAAACTTGTGGTACCAACTACCCAGCAGTCTCTTCCTCTACAAAATCGTGATAAACAGGCACAGAAAGCAAGTGTCCAGTCAACTGCAAAACCCATGCAAGTAACCAACACTGTTTCCTATGCGGAAGCTGCAAAACAAAAGTCACAGCCTTTCAATTTAGATGATAAGATTAATCAGATCCTAAAGTGTATTACCTCACTTGACAAGAGATTAGAGAAGCTAGAATCGCGCTAAAACAGCTGTTTTAAATCATCCAAAATGGATAACACTCTTAAAATAATGGCGTGGAACTCTAATGGGCTCCTCAAACATGAAAATGAGTTGCAGGCGGTCCTAGACACAGAAAATATAGACGTGTGTTTGGTCTCCGAAACGCACTTCACTAAGCAATATTTTGTCAAATTTAGAGGATACGTGGTATATAATTCGCTCCACCCTGACAACTGTGCCAGAGGAGGTAGCGCGGTTATAATCAAAGACAACATTAGTCACTACGTGCATTGTAAATATGAAGAACAAGACATTCAAGCTGTGGCAGTATCTGTTAAAACCAAATATTGTCACGTGCCTATTGCAGCCATATACTGTCCTCCACGGCATATGATAAGAAAAGAGCGATATTTACATCTCTTTGAACTATTAGGCCAGAGATTTATCCTAGGCGGTGATTTTAATGCCAAACACACGCATTGGGGTTCAAGACTTACTACAACTAAGGGAAGGCAGCTCTTAAGAGCAGTTAAAGAAACAAATTCAGAAGTTATGAGCACGGGTAAACCAACGTACTGGCCCACTGACCACCAGAAAATACCGGATCATATAGATTTTTTCATATGCAAAAATATATCCATAATAATAATAGTTTGGAGGAAGGTTTTCATATGAACTCGGACCACTCTTCAATTATATTAATGCTTAGTCAAAAGATCCTACTCAAAGAAAGCCACTTAACCCTGGTTAATAAATTTACAGATTGGGAAAATTTTGCCCTTGAGCTAGATAATATTATCGACCTTAAAACCTTAAAACTCCGATAAAAAAGCAAGATCAGCTTGACTCAGAAGTAAACAAATATATTGTTAATATCCAACAATGTGCGTGGAACAACACACCGCAATTAAAACGTAAATATAAGGGATTTAACTATCCTAAGGCAATTGTAGATTTACTATCTGAGAAAAGGAAACAAAGGAAGCTGTGGCAGCATACAAGGTGCTCGCAAGATAAAACATCACTAAATAACCTAACTAAACGATTAAAGAGAAAAATTCTACAGTTTGAGGAGGAATCTCTGAATACTAACCTTTTGCAGCTAACCAATGACAAATCAACGGATTACTCCCTTTGGAAAGCTACAAGAAATCTAAAAAGACCAATTAAACAAATACCACCCATCAGAGATAGCGACGGAAAATGGGCCATAAGCGATGACCAAAAAGCATTAAGGTTTGCTCAACACTTAGAAGAAACTTTTCAACCCAATGAAAGCTCGATAGAAATACTTGAGAGTGAAAGATTGTCACAAGACCAAAGAATTAAGCTTGTGACTCCTAAAGAAGTAATGAGAGAAATTCAAAATAACATTAGCTCGAAAAAGTCTCCGGGTTACGACCTCATTACAGGGGAAATTCTTAAACACCTCCCACCCAAAGCCATAGTAAAGCTGACCAAGCTTATCAATGCTGCATTCATCCTAAAATATGTACCTGAGCCATGGAAGGTCGCTGAAGTCATTATGATTGCGAAGCCTGGAAAGCATCATCATATAGACCTATTTCTCTGTTGCCCGTGTTATCTAAGCTATTCGAGAAACTGTTATTGAAACGGTTAAAACCAATAATAGAAGATAAAGACCTTATTCCAAATCATCAATTTGGCTTCAGGGAAAAACACTCAACAATAGACCAGGTACATAGAATAACAAACATTATTGAAAAAACGCTTGAAAATAAGGAAGTCTGCGCCACCGTTTTCTTAGACGTCGCGCAAGCTTTTGACAAAGTTTGGCATAAGGGTCTAATATTCAAGCTCAGACGCATGTTACCAGAATTTGCAGATATTCTAGAATCGTATATAACTAATAGAATGTTTAGAATACGGCAAGAAGACGCATATTCCGAGTTAAAAGCTATAAACGCTGGGGTACCTCAAGGAAGTGTGCTAGGCCCAATTCTGTACTTGTTATACACATGCGATATCCCAGAACTGGAAAATAACACCATTGCGACCTTTGCAGATGATACTGCAATAATTATGGCTACCGGATCAAGCCACAGAGAAGAAGTAGAAAAAGTTCAACTAGCTGTGAACAAAGTTTATGACTGGACACAAAAATAGAAGATCAAACTGAATGAGTCAAAATCAATTCACATTGACTTCACAAACAAACACTTGGACTATCACCCAATCTACATAAATGGCATGCAAGTGCCTTATGCTAATACAGCTAAATACCTTGGCATAACTCTCGACGCCAAGTTGCGTTGAAAAGCTCATGTCAAAAAGAAAAGACAGGAACTCGACATACGTTATAAAAGTATGCATTGGTTACTCGGAAGGACATCCTGTCTATCAATACATAATAAAATAACCATATACAAGCATTTACTGATGCCAATTTGGACGTACGGTATCCAACTTTGGGGCTGTACTAAACAAAGCAACGTCAAGATAATCCAAAAATTCCAAAATAAAGTGCTCAGGGATGCTGTAAATGCACCGTGGTACATAAGAAATGACGATCTTCACCGTGACCTTAAAACGGAATCCGTCACCACCATCATGCAAAAATTTGCTGAAGCCCACGAATACAGACTTCATCGACACGTGAATGTTGAGGCTATTCAGCTGCTAGACAATACAAACTTAGTGCGTAGGCTAAAAAGAACTAAACCTTTTGAATTAGTGTAGTGTAACGTGAATGAATAATAGTGACCACGCCTGTGCTATACATATAACACATGAACATAGTGTTTTTAAATTATATTAGACTCTAAGAAAGTGCTACGGACTTATGTAAAAGTGCAAATGGACACTATTCTTAGTTTTAACATAATCTATCACGTAACATATTAAGTTAGAGTTAAATTGCTTATTAGTATTTTAGGCTAGATCGTAATTAATTATTAAGAATTTTGTTCTTACTAATAAAGTACAAAAAATAGACAGCCTACTTGAATTACCAGTAGGTCATCCTGACTTATAGAATATCCTTTGGATAGATTAGGAGTTATTTAACTTATAGTGAAAAACAAAGGCAAATGTCCCTTTGTATGATAGAACTAACTAAAGGAAGCTATCAATACCTGAAGATACAGATTTATAGAATAGGTATATAGGT
Source organism: Anorthoa munda (assembly GCA_945859665.1). Taxonomy (NCBI): domain Eukaryota; kingdom Metazoa; phylum Arthropoda; class Insecta; order Lepidoptera; family Noctuidae; genus Anorthoa; species Anorthoa munda. Next base: position 12,261,253 of record OX243898.1, read on the forward strand.
AGGCGGCGCTACTGACCTGCCATATGCAGAAAACTAGGTATTGATAGCATCATAGAAAGGATGTAATAGCCCGATTACCGAGCGAAAAATCGCGGGGCTCTCAATAAAGTAAAGGGCAGAGAGTATATACACACCCCCAGCCAAAATTAGAATTTGTAGTCATCGGAAACTAGTCACCGGTAGTAGTCGTCATCGACAAGGAATAATTTCAACTCCTTGTATCTCAGTCACTAGTTGAGAGCCCTTAGATCATCCCGTGTGTTTAAGAAATCAAAGTGTTTTATTTGATTTGATCCTATCAACCCTTATAACAGTGCAAATTAAATCTTGAGTCGTCGCCGGAACCAGGTTGTCAAGAACCTTATTTGCAGGGTGTTAGGGACATTCAGCGCCGCCGACCGGGAGACTTACAACCTTCCATCTCGGGGTTGGCGATCACGCCCGTCCGCCACACACTGTGTATAGGGCATCTGTAACTTTTGTCTTACTTCTTATATTTGTTAGATTGATTTTATCCTGTAGCTTGATGTTTAGAATGCTTCTTTCCATTTTGTTTTGGTATACTTTTATTGCTCTACTCTGAAGAAGACGCAGATAACCCTTCCTTAACTACGACACCCGCACCTCTGCGGTGCCACAGCAGTCCACCACCAAACGTTTAAATTGAAAAAGCCCTTAGCTCAATGTGGTATGAAAACTAAACTTAAGATAAAATGCTCCTCTTAGACCTGTCCACTATCGGTGCATTGAGTCAGTTTATCTCAAATTCAAAATATATAAGAACTGTAGTTTCATCCCTCCACATCACATGACCATGCCTGGACAAACGGTTTCCTTTCAACTTTTCTGTTACTGGCGCCACTTTCAAACTGCCTCTCACTTTATCCATTCTCGTCCCTCCGTACATCCATCTCAACATTCTCATCTCTGCTTCATGCAATCTCTTTCTATCCATATTTTTCACAGCCCAACATTCTGATCCATACAGTATGAAAGGTCTAATCACGGACTTGTAGATTTTGCGCTTTAACTTGAGGGGCATCCGTGGGTCGCAAGTTGTGCCATTGACCTGTCGCCATTTCATCCATCCCAAGTTGACCTAGTGCGTTACTACTCGGTCTACCTCACCATCGCCTTGGACAAGTGACCCTAGGTACCGAAAGTCAGAGCGGTTCGGTATGGGCGTTCCAGCGCGAGCAATGGACACAGAGTTGGAGAGACGGCCAAAATTGCAGAACAGGTAATAAATTTTTGTTCTGCTCAGAGTCAGTCAACACGCTCCAGTCTGTACTACCACACCTCCAATTTGCTCTGGACCTCTAGGCCATTATCGGCAACCAGTACAATGTCATCGGCAAACAGAATACACCAGGGTGCCTCTTTCCGTATGTCCGACTTCAGAGCGTCCATTATCATAAGGAAAAGGTAAGGGCTGAGGGCCGACCCTTGGTGCAAGCAGATTGCCACATTAAAGCTGTAAGTAGTGCCCATTGTAGAATGGACTTGGGTACGGCATCGATTGTACATCGTTCGGATCAACTTTACATACTTACCAGGCACACATTTCTTCTTAAGGGCCCACGACAAAACCTCACGAGGCACCCGGTCGTATGCCTTTTCGAGGTCAATGAACACCAAGTGCAATTTTTTATGTGCACCTGTGTATTTCTTGCACTACTGGCGCCAGACCAGACATAAAACCTAATAGGCATAATTACGATTTCAATAGAGGAAATAAATGATATGTCTTGCATGTGATATTATTATTTTATTCAAAAAGGCATCGGATACAATGTATAAAATAAATCTAAGATCAGTGTACGATATATTCTGATTAATATTCATCATAGCAAAATTATAAAACATTGGTTTATACTGTAGTTCTTTAAAACTATAATTAATGTGACGTCATTACAAGGTAGCGAGATGTCTTATTTCTTACATCGTCGTTTCTTCATTTATTTGGAAAAGTTTCATTAACATTTCGCTGAAAAAGATAAACAAAACTGTTATATTGTTTTTAGGAACATTACATGATGTGCAATTTTTTATCAACTTTAAAATAGGTAATTGTTTGAATGACTTTATAATGAGTATACGACTTAAGGCTCCGCTAGTCGGTAATGTTTTACGATATAGTTTTTGGGTTAAAACTATATTCAACGTTATATTATGTTCGGACAGTGAAATGTTTGAAACAAAATTCGTAGGTACAAATTAAATTACAGGAAAAGTAAAAAACAATTTACATAAAGTTTTCTAAGTCGCTTGCCTGAAGAAGGAGACAAAACAAATCAAAAACAGAAAAAGGATATTCTGTATTTTAATGGCACCATTCTAAAGCGACAATTGGGTTGTTGAAATAAAAAAAAATACGATTTTTTGAATCTATTTTGAAACTTTACATATCATAAATTATATTATCGTTGCAAATATCTCTTAAATATTTTTTTTCAATTTGTTATAAGCAATTGAAAATCAATAAAATTTTAAAAAGAACCACCTGTCTACGAACGGGCCATGATTGGTCACCATGTTGGTGACGTCATAACGTTGTAGGAGTTTAGCGATAATACAGTGTCACGTGCATAATATCCGAAAATTTGTGCAAAAATATTATTTATAACAGCAATTTTTTTTTTACAAGAGCTAGATTCGGCCACATGGTGAGGTCTTTAGCTACGAATTTACTCAAATGAAGTTGTTTTGAAAACTAAATTAAGGTTAAATTGTTACACCTTTTATACCTGTCCACTATCAGAGCTAATTGATTCAATGTCAACAAGAACTTAAAACAACGTGATATCTGTTACCTTATGAATAGATGTTTTTTTCCTGGTAGTTGCTTGGGTATCCAGTCAATAAGAGTTCGCTAGGTTATAAATAAACTGTACAGGAAAAATACATCTACCTATAACATAACATTATTGTTATGTTATAGGTAGATGTATTTTTACAAAATATTTTTTTTTTTTTTGGTTTTTTTTTAATACATCTACCTATAACATAACAATAATGTTATAGGTAGAAGTATTTTTACGTTTTTTTTTTTTTTGAATTTTTTTTCCTGTTTTCGCCAAAGGGTTAGGTAGAAGTGCACCTAAGTTACACTCACATTTCACCAGTTATGTTTTATAAAGACATGTATATAAAAGGGGGCGAGCTTGTTGCCATCAACCAGGTACAGATTGGAATTTGCCCAGTTTACATTATGTTATTGTCATGTTTTCATTAAGCGGATAAAAATACGAGATAAAGAAAAAAAACCGGCCAAGTCCGTGTGGGGCCACGCGCAGTAATAGGGTTCCGTAGTTGCACAATAATGCGGACTAAGTAGAGGGCTTTTTGTTGTTACATGAACATTGGAACAGTTTCAGCGGCTCACTTCTAAAAACAGGCCCACTTAGGACGATGGTAACTGAAGAAGGAGTTATAAAATCCAACTTCACAAGTTAAAATCTTAGATAAAGTACATATAGATTAAGCCTTAAAATGAGCTTGATTGATAGAGCGAGATGGCTAATTGGCAGCTCCATGTAAATAATAAGGACAAAAGATTATTTTTTGTCTTTGTCACCATGGCCGGTTTCTGTTGTTTGTCAAACTCTAATACAATGGCAGGTTTGACAAACAAACTCGGTTTTGTTTGATTTTCTGTAATTTCGTGGTATTATGTGTTTATTGAGACAAGGAATTGGGTTATTTATAGATAATAAGTGTCAGTGCGATGGTGGGTTGTAGTGTTCTTGTTCTTGTTGTAACACCAGAACTAACTATTGCTGTCTCATGTGCGGCCACGCCATGTCGAAATCTATAGGTACTTTATCTAAGGTTAAAATAGTAATAATATTTGAGTACCACCGCGTGTAGAGGCAAGCTTTTGTACTATATATTGATAACTAGCGTCAAGTAATAATTTGAATACTGCAGTATTGCCGTTACGGAGATCGTCTTCGTTAAAATCTCCAAATATTTTAGGTACGCAAAGGCTGTTAGGCGATAAAAAAAACCGGCCGAGTGCAACTCGGACTCACGCACCGAGGATTCCGTACAAACTTCAGCTTAAAGGTATTATAGACCTGAGTATTTGATATAAATTTCAAGTTAATACCTCTACGCGTTCATAAGGAAATGGGTAATAAGTTTAAAATTATTAAAAATATTTTTATTATATGATGTAACTAAAAATGTACGGTTTTCGCGCAGTTTTTTCTTTATCAGTGCTATAAGACGTTGCTTCGTACCAAATTTGAGTTCTGAGTTCACGGGCTGTACCTTGTAGGTTTTGATTCCCTTGCGAGTTACGAAAATTTGCGGAAATTTGCGGCATAAACGGCTGTGTTTTTTTTTATTTATCATTTCACAGCTTTAAGGGACAGTAGACATGAGTATTTGATATAAATTTCCTGAGAAAAAGGGTCTTGACAGACAGACGGACGGACAACAAAGTGATCGTATAAGGGTACCGATTTTTCCTTTCAAGGTAAGGTACCCTAAAAAATAAGTACGGAACCTACCGCGACACTGTTAGGGCATTTGCATGATCTATACAAGGTTAGGGTGGGGTATCTTCGAATTGTTTACTTCGACAGATACTGCTTTACAATGTTCACCTCCAGCAGTGTCACTGTAAGATCGCGGGTTGGTATATTCAATATTAAGTTTTGCACAGGCACATACATCAAAACTGGGGTTTGAAGATGACTGGCGGCTTATAAAATACTTGCCAAGTGAAGAGCAGTTCAACTTAGCATTTTAACCTGACAGGTTTTGTGTTTGTACTATGAGCATTTCCCGTTGACCTGCTTCAGTGGGATCTTTAATAGGCTGATGTTGTGATGATGATACAAATAAAATATGTTTTTATGATAACAATTTAAATTAAAAAAGAGCGATGAAGGAAACATTGTCCCGTGGCAAAAACGGAATTTGACATTATTTATGAAAGCAGTCTATCCTCTTAAAAAACTTGAAACATCTTGTTTTTCACAAATTTGATACATCGCATTTATTTTCGAACGCACTACGTACATGTCAAAGGATAAAAAGTATACTTGACGAGGTAATTTTGAAAATTAAGTGGATTAGTTTATGTAAAGAACAATGGCGAAATGTTAGCTGACTTAAATTTGAGCGTCTGAAAGTGAGTTATATACGAAAGACATTCTATTAATTGTCTATGTTTTTTAAAGTATAATTAGGCCTGGTCCAAAATAGATAAAAAAAACACGATAAATAAAAAGTTATTTGATTTTTTAGTTCATTTCTTTAGCATAGTGTTGCCATTATATATTTTATCTGCTAAGTGACAATTAGTAACTATATTAAGTAATAATATCATTATTGTATTTATTGCAGTAAATGAGTTAATGTCTAAGTGTAGATGTTCCTTGCAGGTAGGTAAGAATATTGTAGTGTAGTAGAAATAAATGAATTACTTTCAATTAATAATAAAAATAAAAAAAAATTGATAAATTTAGCTCTATTGGGCTAGAACTTAACCTTTCGAAATGCGAAATTTACCTCCCCCAAACTACTGACCGACAGACTACTTTAGCAAAATTCAACGCCATAGCACCTAATATCAAAATTACCGAGAGAAACTCTCTTCACCTCCTGGGTTCTCCTATTTTTGATGAATCCTTTCCAAATTTCATTGAACAGAAAATACAAAATTTTAACGATGTCTCGGAAAGACTTTTCAAAATTAACATGCATTCGGCCTACACACTTATCCGATATTGTTGCTTTGGACCAAAATTTACTTATAGCCTTCGCTCCTCTCATTTATGGAAACACCCACAACTTTTAGAAAAAGTAGACCAAATTATAAAGAACACACTTTCAGCTATCCTAAATGTGGCCTTGGACGACCGAGCTTGGCAACAAGCCACGCTTCCCATTCGCTTGGGCGGCCTCGGCGTCCGCAAAATTTCAAGTATAAGTTTACCAGCCTTCCTCTCCTCGGTCTACGGTACTAATAAATTAACCAGGAACATCTTATCTTCCTCACTGGTTAATTTTGAGGTACCGTGTTTGACCGATGCGTTGAACGCTTGGAAAATGGCTTGTCCCAATACGGATCTACCCGACAACCTGTCCTCCCAGAGACGATGGGATGTGCCGCTCTGCAGTATTATACAGAATAATCTTATAAATACATCGTCTAGTACTGCTGAGCGTGCGCGTCTGCTGGCTGTGGGGGAATGGGAGTCGGGTTTGTGGCTTCAAGCACTCCCGTCATCCACCATAGACACTATGATGGATGACTCTTCGTTTCGGCTCGCAACCTGTCTACGCTTAGGCGCACCTTGTGTTGCTCCACATCGGTGCCAATGTGGTGAAGCTGTCGGCAGCCTTGGGCACCATGGCCTGTCTTGTTGCAAGAGCGCAGGACGCATAGCACGACACGCCAGCATCAATGACATTATTCGTCGAGCCCTTATCACCGCCAGCGTACCAGCTGTATTAGAACCTAACGGTTTGGTACGTGACGATGGGAAGAGACCAGATGGCATGACGTTGGTGCCGTGGAAGGTGGGTAGGCCTCTGGTGTGGGACGCAACCTGTGTCGACACCCTTGCGCCATCTCATGTTCCTAGTTCGGCGGGCTGTGCTGGCGCTGCTGCTGCGGCTGCTGAGGCCCTCAAGCGGCGCAAATACTGTAACCTAATTGGTAATTACAGTTTTGAGCCGTTTGGGGTCGAAACGCTTGGGACATGGGGCCCGAGTGCACGTCTGCTTTTTAAAGAGATCTCTCGCCGACTGATCGACGCTGTGCGTGACCGGAGGGCTGGATCTTTCTTTGCGCAGAGAATCAGCATTGCCATTCAACGTGGCAATGCTGCCAGTCTTCTGGGCACGTTCCTGGATGACAGCGATGTGGAGGAGTACTTCGACGCCTAAGTGTACCTTTCTTTTGTATATAGTATAAGTAGTTTAAGTATAATTTTGTATAGTTTACTTTTGTTTATGGTATAAGTATGTACATATGTAAGAAGCTGTAAGAAATAAAATTAATAATTGGCAAAAAGACTAGTACCCAAGTCTAAAAAAAATATAGCTTGGTTGTTGACGACAACCTTTTGATACACGTCAAAGTCACTTAGTTTAAATAAATATACTCTGCAGCAGCCTGGCTGAAATGGAGATCGCTCTCTGGCATATTATGCGACTCCCGCATGCCAATTAAAGTCAAACGCAATGTATACAAAAGGACAGTAAGACCAGCCTTGCTGTATGGTTCTGAGTGCTGTCCGATGAGGAAAACGGATAAACGTGGTGGAGTTTCAAAAATTAACAAAATAAGAAATGAGTATATTCGTGGTACCTTTAAAGTCACTAAAATATGATAACGATACACTTAGCGAAAACCGCTTGCGCTGGTACGGGCATGTGATGAGGCGAGAGAATGACCATATGACCAAAAGAGTCATGAACATCAGTGACGGAAAAAGAAGCTGTGGACGATCACCAATGACCTGGCTACGAACAGTCAAGAATGACATGATCACAAGCAACACAACAGAAGAGACAACCCCCAACCGTACGGTGTGGCGCAGAAATACTAGGAGGGCTGACCCCAAATAAACTGGGACTACAGTCAGGAGAAAGAAGAAGAGAAACAAGTTTTTTTTCCAGTATTCATCCAGAATTTTATCTGATATAGTTTTGTGAATAGAACCTCACTCGAGATTGTGCCTAGCTTTTAAATAAGTATAATAACGAATTAAACGTTGTTAAAATAATAATGATTTCTCTTGCCTTAATATCCCTAAATAAAATTATCTACCTGCAGTCTATAAATAAATACAAGGCAATATAAATTGTTTTAGCCGAGTCATGATAGGACATATGAGGACACTGGTCACCACCGAAGAACTCGTAAACAGCACCGGTCTGCTTTCGCGCAGACGAACAACAACTGGGAATGGTCAATTCTGTAACTGTTCTCGACTGTTAAAAAACCGGCCAAGTGCGAGTCGGACTCGCACACGAAGGGTTCCGTACCATTATCGCAAAACTCTGCATAAAAATCACGTTTGTTGTATGGGAGCCCCCCTTAATTTATTTTATTTTAATTTATTAATTATTATTTTTTGTAGTAAATATACAACTAAACATTCTGTGAATATTTCAAGCGTCTACCTGTTGCCGTTATTAATATCGAGCAAAAAACGGCAAAAATATCACGTTTGTTGTATGGGAACCCCCCTTTAATATTTATTTTATACTGTTTTTAGTTATAGCGGCGACAGAAATACATAATCTGTGAAAATTTCAACGGTCTAGCTATCACGGTTCATGAGATACAGCCTGGAGACAGACGGACAGACGGATCGCGAAGTCTTAGTAATAGGGTCCCGTTTTTACCCTTCGGGTACGGAACCCTAAAAAAAGGTAAAACTCGATTTTGGGTGTATCTAAGTGTGTACTTTCCTTCTGCTTCTATTATTTTTTCATATTAAAAGAAACTTTTTTTTTAATAAAATTAAAATATAATATCGATACTAAAATGTTATACAAAAATATAATACTAAATTTAGAGGAGATGTGTGCCGAAAAATGGTACATTCACAGAATTTTGATACATGCAATAATACGCACCTTGTACGGCTCAGGTTAAGGTGACGCTTTGCAAAGCCTACTGCCAATCCTTTTACACATGCAGCCTGTGGGTGAACTACACACAGAGGGCATATGGTGGCCTATGCACACAATATAACAACACGTTTGGATTTTGATGGGGCTGCCGCGTATAGGCTAGTATATGTGTCAGATGTAATTATCAGAGTACATTCGTGCACGGGACCGCCCACAGCAGACTTGATCTAGTCGGTCCAACGCATGGGTGACCTACCACGCGGTCTAGTGCCTTCCACTTTCCCTTGGACGACTAACCGTTCTATGGACTGACTGTCTCGCCTTGAAACGTGTCTGAAGAAAGTGAGTATTCGGGACTATATTATTGCGGACAGACGCTGCTTGATGTGGAGTTCTTGGAGTATCGAGACATTCGTGCGGAACTCGGTCCACGACACTCCGAGCATTCTTCTCCAGCACTACATATTCAGAGCGTCTATCTTTTTTCTTTCCACCTCCCGCAACGTCCACGTTTCTGCAGCATACAGAAATATGGGTAAAATTAAACGCACGAACCTGGTCTTCGTGGCTTTGGTGATGTCTCTGTTCCTCCATATTTTTTTTTTCATTTTGTCCATAGCAGTTCTTGTGATCGCCCTACGCCTCTTTATCTCGTCAATGCAGCCACCGTTATTCGAGATTAAAGCTCCGAGATATACGTAGGATTGGAATTCGTCGCAGTTTGCGATCTGAGTAACTTCTGGCGAATTATTGTTAGCACGGTCCACAATCATCACCTTGGTCTTGCTGCGATTAATCTTTAATCCGAATTCAAGGCTCACTTGTTCCATTTTGCTTAGGAGTTCTTCCATATGGCGAGCACTAGATGCAAAAAGAGTGGTGTCATCTGCGTAGCGCAAATTCGCAATATTGTAGCCACCAACCGCAACCCCATCCGTCCAATGTTCCAAAGTTATGCGCATTATCAGCTCTGTGTAGATATTAAATAAGAGCGGCGATATAATGCATCCTTGGTGGACACCTGCACTTGGGTGGAAGTTACTGGACAGAATGTCATCTGTTCGTACCGAGGCTGTGCTTTCTTCGTACAACCTCCTCAGAAGATGAACTAGGTGTTTCGGCGTGCCCACGTCTTGTAAAGTTTTCCACAAGATTGGCCATTTTACCGAATCAAATGCCTTGGAGAAATCAACAAAGCAGATGTATGTTGGCACAAGCTTTTTCAATAATCTGGCAACAATAAGAATCTGTTCCCGTGTACCCTTTCCCTTCAAAAATCCAGCCTGTTCTTATGCGATTTCTTTGGACAGATACGCCTTCAGCCGCTCATTTAGAATATGTAACAAGATTTTGCTGGCGTGGGATGTTTGTGCAATAATGCGATAGTTGTTACACTTCTTTGTGGATCCTTTTTTATGTAAAGGGGTGAAGATTGTATGGGTCCCTTCAGATGGCCAAGTTCCTGTCTGCCATATTCGGTTACAAATGGCATGGAAGATATAGACGCCACGTTCTCCTAAAGCCTTTATGGTTTCTATGGGAATTCGGCCTCTTCCTTTTTTAGTTTTAAGATGTTTTATGGCCCTTACTTCAGACAGAAGAATATCCGGTTCCTGTTCCTCCCTGTTTACCTCTGTATTTGGAAAAAGACGCGGCTGTGGGTCCTGGAACAGTGATTGACAGTAATTCTGCCACGTTTCTGAGATTTGGTCTAGTTCTGTTACAACTTCACCTTTATCGTTCTCGATAGCCCAGGATTTAGTGTGCTTCAACTTTTTCACAAATTTTGCGAAGATATGAGTTATGATCTCGTCTGCAGTAAGCTTGGATTTGAGCAGATAGCTTGTTCAGCTCTCTAACGTCCGCTCCTCTCGCTTTTCACTGCCTTTGATCCTCAATTAAAGCAAGAGTACTGTCTGTTATCCAGTGTTGCCGTTTATGTGTTTCAGTTGGTGGCATTGATTCTGCGACTGCTTCCTGAATAAGTTGTTTAGCTTGGTTCCATAACATTTCAGGTGTTGCCTCAGTGAGGTTTGCGTCGGTCCATTTTGACCAGCTCTGCTCAATTGCCGTAGTAAATTTTGCGGTGTCTCTGACTTCAATTCTATTTTGTTTATTAGGGGTTCGAGCAGCTGCTAATTTTAGTCTTACTTTCACAGGAAGGACTTCATGATCTGATCCGTAATCGGCACCAGGCAATGTATGAGAGGTTCGCCAGCGTGATCGCACAAAGATACGCACGATTTGATTACGGTAGGTGCCTCCTGGCGATGTCCAGGTGTACAATCTCAGTGGATGATGTTGAAAAAGACTATTTGTTATTACTAGGCCGTTTTCAACTGCAAATTGCATCAATCGCTCACCACTATCGTTGCGTGTACCGAGTCCAAAATCTCCCACACTTTGGCTAAATTGCCGGGCATTGGCTCCTATCTTAGAGTTAAAGTCACCCATGATCAAAAGTAGCTCTCGGTTGGGCATTTTAGCGATGGTCTTTTCCAACTCCAAGTAGAAGCTGCCTATGACGTCTGGCTTCGCACAGCTAGTAGGGGCATAAACTAGTATTAAGTTAAAGTTTATAGGCGATGCCTTTAGCTTGATAGTAATTATACGGTCACTAACCGGTTCATATCCCAACACATAATTATTTAGATGTTTTGGAATCAAAAATGCTACTCCATTGCGGCTGTTGTTGTCGTTTCCAGAGAAGTAAATGGCATGGGTGTCGGTGAGAAACTGACCGCTTTCTTTCCAGTGGGTTTCAGCCAATCCGCAGACGTTCAAACCACACCGAGTTAATTCTCGTTCAACGGTGTCAAGTTTCCCATTTTCCAGTAGCCCACGTACGTTCCACGTTCCTATCTTCTGTATATTTCGTAGTCTAAAGGGATTTGCAGTAGCATAGTTTCCATGGCAAACCATGGCCGGAAGCCCATTTAGCACCTCCCGCCCCGAACGCGGGTAGGCACCGGTCGCCAATCGGGTCGCAAGGCAATCGTGTTTTCTTTATCTTAACTTGCATGACGATTTTCTTGGAAGAATTGTTGCAGTATATATATATATTGCATTCTGCACCATTTTGAAGTAATTTAAGCCCCAAGGCAAATGAAGCCTCTTCCAACCGGTTGCCCAGTCAGGTGTTTGGTTATACCGCCAATGCTCGGACGCCAAAGCCTCGTTCGTTATCCAGCAGGGAGCACCGCGCTGCTGGAGCCGTCGCCGTCAGCTATTCATACGAACCACTGAGGCGTGCAGGTGAGGTTGACAATTGGGGCCAGCAGGATGGTAGAGCTGACAAGCTATTAGGTACAACTAATAAAAAAAGTTAATTCTAAAAATCAAAAAACCCGCCTGCTTAAAAAGCGAACTAAAAAGACGTAAACAAGAAGAAAATCATGTTGTGCAGTCGGAGTTCGCTTTTTAAGCAGGCGGGTTTTTTGATTTTTAGAATTAACTTTTTTTATTTATAACTTTTTAGTTAACATATTTTTTCGAATTAAGTCCATTTAAACATATACGTATTATATATTTTTGAGATCTCCTCTAAAAACCCTTCATTTTGATACACCACTCGAAGGGTAAAGAAGAAAAAAAAAATTGCATCCCCCACAATATGGCGCTCTAAATCCGCCATGTTCCTTTTTTATCAAAGGCACTTAGCTAAGAACACTTGGGCGGTCAAGACCTATCTAACGATGTCTTAATTATAAAAATCCGTCAAGTAGTTTGAAAGACATGAGGTAATAAAGAATATTACATACATACAAACATACAAGATACGCGCGAAAACCATAACCCATAACCCTTTCCTTGCAGCCGGGTAAAAAGTGAAAAATAGAAAAGCTTTTTTACAAATAACTTTCTTTTCACTTTTATTTGTAGTGTTTTAAGTTGGAAGTCGGTAGTTTTTTTTTGTAAAAAGTTTTTGTTGTTAGACACTTCTCTCACTCACACTCCCACTTCTCACTCTCACTTCTCTCTTCATTTATTTATTTGCATTAGGCTCGCTCACGTTTACATAGGACTTCAAAACATAATTGGTGACATGTGGGTGAACTATCTACAGGTGCACTTCTGTCTAACCCTAAGAATAATACACGCGTGATGTTATATTATTAGAAGATGAGTTTTTCCTGTTCAGTTTATTAATAATCTAGGGTTTGGTGCTTGATGACTGGGTACCTACCTAAGCGCCCACCAGGAAAAAACATTAATTAAAATTAATTTTAGGTAATAGGTATTATTATATGTATCACTTTGTTTTCAGATCTTGCGTCATTGAGTCAAATGCACCGATAGTGGACGGGTATAAAAGGTGCAACTATTTTATCTTAAGTTCGGTTTTCATACTACATTGATCTAAGTACGTTCTTCACAATGTGGCCGAAACTAACTGTTGTGCTGTTGTTGATCAGTTTTGTATCACTGTCGTGGTCTAAAATTGCTTCTAAGAGTATATGTCCCGGTGGCATGCTGATGGATCCACATGGTAGATGTCCGCCGACTACGACTACAGTAAGCCCGTGAGTACTAATTTTCTGCTTTTTGCCTTGAGGCTGCGCAAGTCGATGTCTCGAACTCATCCGTGGAAGTGGTTCAATCGCATGCCGAGAATTATTAAGCTTCGTAAAAAAACTTTATCACAAATAAAAAAACAAAAAACCCGACTGCTTAAAAAGCGAACTAAAAAGACGTAAACAAGAAGAAAATCATGCTGTGCAGTCGGAGGATACATGTTTGCGAGTTGGCTGACCAAAACCAGATGTATACTCTACGAGTACCAGACCCATAAACATAATTATAAATGTTATATATTTTTTAAATCAACTCTTAAAACCCTTTATTTCGATACCCGATGGGTATAGAACAAAAAAAAATTGGTGCCCCACAAAATTGCGCCCAAAATCCGCCATTTTTTTATTTTTCAGTTTGAATGTAGCCAGTAAGGTTATGACGAATCGATTGACGTAAGAATCATCAAAATCGGCCGACGGGTTTGGTTTCTAGAACGCCACATAGGAACAAACATACATAGCTGCCCTCCTAAACACATTGTCCTCCTTCGGCAGTCGGGTAAAAATTACATCCGACTTCCAAATAAACACTACGAAGTGAAAAATAACTTCGGATATCGATGTTTCTGGTTTCGTTTCTTCGTTTTTAGGGTTCCGTACCTCAAAAGGTAAAAGAAGGAAATCTTATAAAATCACTCTCTCGTCCGTCTGTCTGTCTATCCGTCTGTTCGTGTATCACCACCGATTTTACGGAGGTCTATAGACCCTATTAGGTGTATAAAAACCAAGATGCTAATTCAACAAGATAAAAAGATATTGGGAAATTTAGATTTTCGCGAAAACTTGTGAGTACCAAAATTTACATTAATTTTCAACTATTTTTATTTTTCGGAATTTTCCCTTGTGCTGTAAGATCTTGCTTTTAACCAAAATTGTCAATTCTAGATCGAAGCTACCATATAAGTTTTGGATCGAAAACCTATATGGTAGTTCCCGTTGACATAGAATCACGAAATTTGGCAAAAGTAAAGGCTTAAGCACAAATAAAGGAAAACTATCTACTTAGGCAAAAATAACAATTGCATTCCTAGCTCAAATTTTACCAAAAAAAAAAAAAAACTACAACTTAAATACAATATAATGATAGAAAGTACCTTTTAAGCAAAAATTGCTTGTATTAGGTATTTCCGGTCTTCCGGTTTACATTAGCAATACATAAGTGAGAAATTTAAACAATAAATTCAATTAAAATCAATCAAAATTAAAATCAATTGGTACCAAAATAAAAATAAAAATTAATGGAAAAATACAAATTAAATTAAAATTAATACTAGAATTAAATTAAAAACAAAATCAAAATTAAAATTAAATTCATAATCAAAATTAAAATCACGATTAAGATCAAGCGAGCGCTACAGATCAATGTTAAATTCTGGATCTATGCAGCAGAGTCATTAAAAATTGGACCTCTCGGATTCGTGCCACCATACGAAGCCGCGGCGGACATTTGAGCGATGTCATATTCCATCCATAATTGGCATAAATGGGCCTTTTAAATAAAAAACTAAATTTCGTTAATATCTCACACACATCTTGTTTTATTCAATTTTAACATCGACCCGTCCTTGTTGAAAGACCCTTTACAATAAACCGACATACGATTGTAGCAATCTCGAGAAATTTACAGGCATTTGTTGAATAGTTCTGTTGTTTATCTCCAAAGTTCCTTATCAGATCTTCACATTTTTTATAGAACCACCTCGGAAAAATACGCTTTCAAACACAAAAAGAATCATCAAAATCGGTCCTTCGGCAAAAAAAAAATTGATACAGTCGAACATAGAAGGTCTTCCTTTTTGAGAATTCTGTTAAAAATACAGAATATTCATTAAATTTTTTGTGTTAGTTTGAATCACACTTAAGGCAAGAGACTTATAAAAATTTAGACAATCCGATATCAGGCGTATTAAATTCTAGACTCACGATGCCAAACTGTTGAAGCGAGTATAGTAAAAACAAAAACCCTACAACGCAGTATATGGTGTCGTAGTAGCCTTTATGTCGCATACTCACAGTAAAGTCATTCAAAAGATCACTTATTGTAAAATTAATAAACAATTGCACATCATTAAATGTTCCTGGAAACGTAGCTAACCATATTTTTTTATCCATTTCAGCGATCTCATCAGGAATTTGTTGGAAATCCCTGACTATGACAAATAAATAAACAAGACGTGACGGTGTAAGGAGACATCTCGCTACCTTATCATGACGTCACATTAATTACAGTTTTAAAGAACTACAAGATAACTCAAAGTTTCATAATTTTGAAATTATGTTTTTAAATTAGAATAGATTTAAAAAAAAAAAAAGATTGCACATTACTTATCTGGGGTATATTGTGACCGAAACCCTGCATGATGACGCAGACATTGAGAGAGAGCGGAAGGCATTGTCGGTGCGCGCTAACATGTTAGTACATAGGTTTGCGAGGTGTAAGGCACAGGTTAAAATAACTTTGTTCAGAGCCTATTGCCAAAGTTTTTATACCAGCGCCCTATGGACCAGGTACTCGCAGCGGGCCTACAATGCTCTCAGAGTTCAATATAACCACGCCTTTTGGATTTTGGTGCGACTACCTCGATTTTGCAGTGCCTCGGGCATGTTTGCCGACGCGAGGGTGGATGACTTTTACGCTATTATGCGCAAAAAGTCAGCCTCACTAATTCGTCGAATTCGAGGGTGTGGCAACGAAATCCTAAGGATGATTGCAGACAGACCAGATTCTGCAGCTGTGGGAAGGCTCATCAGGCTGCATGTCACTTGAATTTTTGTTTTTGTTTTGTCATTTTATAATTTATTTCAATGTAACTGCCATTTTAATTCAGTTTAAATTATTAATTGTAACTTAATTATAATTTATAATCAATCATTTGTAATATATTCTATTTGTATATAATCTATTTGTACCCTCATGACTAACATAGTTTTAAGATAATGTAATATTAACAAAATATGGACATAAACGATTTTATTTTTATTTTTTTTTATTACATCAATTTTATATCTGATGAATTTAGAAATAAAATATAATACCTATTGTTTTTATTATTGTTTGCATCTGCTGGATGTAAAAAGCTCCATCAGATAGCATGTTGTTAATATTTATTTCTAAACACTGGTACAATAAAGAAGTCAATCATCTATTTTTTTGAGAACGTTTGGATCATTTATTCAGGATATAGGTAGGCTATTAAGTTTGTTATTTTTAGGGTTCCGTACCTCAAAAAGTAACAAAAGGAACTCTTATAAGAACACTCTCTTGTCCGTCTGTCCTTGTGTCACCACCGATTTTCTCAGGAACGGGTGGACCTAGCAAGTTGAAATTTATATCAATTACTGAGGTCTGCAGTCCCTATTAGATGTATAAAAATCAAGGTCAACACCATAAAAAGATATATATCCCTCTCTCTCCTGTTCTGTTCTTGACTTGGCAATTAGGGGAATCAACTTCTTTCATTAGGTATCCAAATTTCCTGGATGGAAAATGACCAGAACGCAACCTTTGTGCCATAACAACATACGACCTCTTTGTATGACTTTCAGCGAACCAAGGGATTTGAGGAGGCTCACTTGTCATAGTCTTATACCATATGCCTTTTTGCGTCTGCTGCTTTGTCTATCCCCATAGGCATGTAAGCATGATATGATGTATGTTTAGACGAATCGATGTATTTGTGTTTGTAACTACAACCAACTCTTTTTTAACCGACTTAAAAAAAAGGAGGAGGTTCTCAATTCGTCGGAATATTTTATGTTTCTTTTTTAAATTCGGAATCAATGTAACAACCCTTTTGAATCTGTCAAGTTTAGATGTCAATTTTCGAAACGGCGGGAGTGGCTCTTCTGTATACTTTCTAATTTGTGGTAGGTACTAATTCCCGAACTTAAGGCGCCGACTCCCTTGAGTAGCTGATATTAAAATGAGAATCACGTCTAAATGGCTAGTCGTAATTTTTTTAGAAAAAATATATGTTATATTAGACCATTTTCTTAATAATTTGATCTAAGCAAATTTTGAGTTTTATTCTTAAAACATAGTGTAATTAATTTGTAAAGTTATGTCTAAAACGGACAAAAAGACGACAATCACACCAAAACCGCTGGGCGTATTTTAATGAAATCAGCACCATCTCAAAAACAATTTTATTATCTACATTTTGATCTGAGCCTTTTTTTTTAAAGTCGTAAAATTAAAAGGAAAGTACGAAAAACTACAAAATTTTGGGTCGCGCGGGTGTGAACGAGTGCCCGTTTTGTTCCCTCAAGGTCGTTGGCGTTAGTTGTCGTCTTAAACTCCGCCCGTCGCGCTAAAATTGCGTCGCATAAAATCGCGCGGGGTCTTGAGAGACTCCAAGAATAAATATCTAATAGATGTAATTTTAATCTACATTTTATTTGTTACTAGCTTCTGCCGGCTCTTTCTTCCGCCTTCGTAAATAGGACACATGAAATTTTAGATTGACGCTCTTGGTTTATAAAAAAAAAAAATGTGTGTGTGTACCAGAGTACACAGGTAAGAAGTGAAACTTCTTTACGACATATCATTTTTCTACTATTTGCAACTTCACGAAAATGGGGTAGATAAGGCTTAAGCCTTAAGAAAAACAATTTTTTCCGTATTAAATTAAAGCTATTTTATTATTATAGACATGCATACAATTAATGAGTAATTTATTTTATCATTGTTCTTATTATAATATCATTGCTATTGTTGTATTTCATCAATAATGATAGCATCATTATTACGATGGTTGTAAAAAAAAAAAAAGAATAATATAAATAAAAAAATATAAATTAAAAAAAATATATATATATATAAAAATATAAAATATATATATATATATGTAAATATAAATAAAAAAAAATATAAAAAAATAATAATATATAAATATTAAAATCATGCTCATACGTGTTGAATTTATAAAACGAAATATATAATCACTCTCACTTTTCTTGTAAATTCACTTAAATTTGAATAAGTCTTTTTACTAAACTTTGATAAAAAAAGCAACATGGCGCGTAACCGAAAAACGTGACGATACGTACAAAATTTCTCCCATACGTCGATAAAGAAGTTTCACTTCAAAAAACTTGTATTTATTGGTTTTTAGAAATTCTACCCCTAAGGACGTGAAAAGGTAAAAATTTCTTGGGCTTATATATTTGTAACTTGGCATAAATACTAACCTACGTAAATAGTAAAGGGTTTCATTATTAGTTTTCCATAACTACTCCTAAAAGACGATTTAGGGGATGTTAAAGATTTTTTAAGAATTTTACTGTAAAATTGCACACTGATCTTTGATTTCGATAATACATTGTAGGTATCTGATGAATTTATGAATAAAATATTAATATCGCATGCTAGACATATTGTTTTTTCATTTCCTGTTTCAATCTCGTATTTCCATTTGCTAGATGTGTTGTGAGATTTGAGGGTCAGACTTCTTCAATGAACTGTCCTTTTATTTGTTAGGGTTTTATGCGTTTATTAAATACAGAATTTACATAGGTTGCGACATGATGAGAGTAAGGTTGTGAAGATGCTGGTGGACCGACTACCAATTTTCTTCTGTCTGTCGAACGAACAGTTGACAGAAGGAATCGAATGTTCTCGATGATCCTCGGCGACGATCAATTAGTGCTCCCAGTGCGCCGCACCCGCTGCTGCCTCTTCCGCCGCGTCTCCGTCTACTCGACGCTAGAGGGTGCCGCACCGCGTGTTGTCGACTCGACGCCTATAGATGGCGTTAACAAGATGCATAAAGCTCCACCACGCTGGTCAACGCTGCTTTACAGCCCAGCCCCATATCTTTATTTGCTGTTGGTCTCGTGGTCGCAAGTGCGACTGCTGACCGTGAGGACCCGGGTTTAATGCCAGAGTCGGGCAAAGTCAGACTGGATTTTTCCATTACGATTATCTCAGTCGTAGAGCGAGCAGAAATCTAAATTAGTGACCGGTTGATAGCAATAGGCTTGTCCGCTATAACAAACATGAGGTATAAAACCATAAATGGCGAAATGTAGTTGTAATTTTAGGAAAACCTCTGCCTTACCTTTAAGGGTATAGGCGTGATGTTATGTATATAATAAGAAGATGTTTTTTTCCTGTATAGTTTATATTTATCCTATCCAACTTCTATTGACTGGTTACCTAAGCACCTACCAGGAAAAAATACTTATTAGTTTTAATTTTAGGTAAAAGATATCACTTTGTTTTTCATTCTTGTTGACTCAAGGCTCTGATAGTGGACTTGTATAAAAGGTGCAACAATTTTACCTTAAGTTTAGTTTTCATACTACATTGATCTAAGTACGTTCTTCACAATGTGGCCGCAACTAACTCTTGTGCTGTTGTTGATTTGTCTTGTAGGACTATCGTGGTCGGCTCCATCAGTTAGGTCGCTTCCATGTCCCGGTAACATGCCGAGATACCGAGATTTCGGATGTATACCGACTACGACTACAATAAGCCCGTGAGTACTAATTTTATATCACAACTCATTTCACACCCGCTTGACCCAAAATTCAGTTTTTTTTATACTTTCCTTATTATTCTATGCCTTTAAAAAGAAAGCCTCAGATCAAAATGTAGATAATCAAATTATCTTTGAGGTGGTGACCATTTCATGAAAATACCCCCTTCGGTTTAGGTGCGATTTTCGTGTTTTTGTCCGCGTTAGACATAACTTTACAAATGAATTACAATATGTTATACGAATAAAGCTCAAAATTTTCTTAGATCAAATTATTAAGAGAATGGTCTAATGTAACATATATTTTTCCAAAAAATTACGACTAGCCGTTTAGACGGTAGAAAACCCTTCTGTAACTGTTTACAACACGTCTAAGCGGCTGGTCGTAATGTTTTGAAAAAAAAAATGTTTTATTTTAAACAATTTTCTTAAATTTTTTTTTTGAAAATTTAAAGATTTTTTTGTGTAATGTAGTATAATTAATTTGCAGACGTGCTGTTCATTTTAACCTCTCAGGTCCAACTCGTACCAATTGGTACTATTTACCAATAGGGCCTGAAAACAGTTGCAAAAAGTTATCTCTACCTGAAAACGTATGTTGTTTGCGTGTAAGTGAGGAGAATGTTTTAATAGGGATTACAATTAATAGAGGTGCCGAAATTGGTAGCGTAAACGTACCCTTATCCTAAATGTATAAGCTAGCAATTTTAACTCACAGGAAGTTAAAAATCGAAAGATGATTTTTCTTCAATTTACAATAACATCTATGTTACAGAGATTTTCTCTGATAATTGTCACTTTTGAATGGTGTCACTAAAATAAGAATATTCGTAACGTTCATCACAATGTGGCCAAAACTAACTGTTGTGCTGTTGTTGATCAGATTTGTAGGACTGTCGTGGTCTGCTTCGTCAGTTCGACCAAGGCCATGTCCCGGTAACATGGCGAGATTCAGTGATGGCAGATGTACACCGATTACGACTACAATAAGCCCGTGAGTACTAATTTTAGATCACTGTCTAACTTAAGACGCAAACTCGTTTCACACCCGCCTGACCCAAAATTCAGTATTTTTTGTTTTTTCCTTATTATTCTATGTCTTTAAAAAGAAAGCCTCAGATCAAAATGTAGATAATCAATCTTTGAGGTGGTGACCATTTCATTAAAATACCCCCTTCGGTTTAGGTGCGATTTTCGTGTTTTTGTCCGTGTTAGACATAACTTTACAAATTAATTACAAGTTATACGAATAAAGCTCAAAATTTTCTTAGATCAAATTATTAAGAGAATGGTCTAATGTAACATATATTTTTCCAAAAAATTACGACTAGCCGTTTAGACGGAAGAAAACCCTTCTGTAACTGTTTACAACACGTCTAAGCGGCTGGTCGTAATGTTTTGAAAAAAAAAATATGTTTTATTCTAAACAATTTTCTTAATAATTTATTTTTGAAAATTTAAAATTTTATTTGTGTAATGTAGTATAATTAATTTGCAGACGTGCTGTTCATTTTAACCTCTCAGGTCCAACTCGTACCAATTGGTACTATTTACCAATAGGGCCTGAAAACAGTTGCAAAAAGTTATCTCTACCTGAAAACGTATGTTGTTTGCGTGTAAGTGAGGAGAATGTTTTAATAGGGATTACAATTAATAGAGGTGCCGAAATTGGTAGCGTAAACGTACCCTTATCCTAAATGTATAAGCTACCAATTTTAACTCACAGGAAGTTAAAAATCGAAAGATGATTTTTCTTCAATTTACAATAACATCTATGTTACAGAGATTTTCTCTGATAATTGTCACTTTTGAATGGTGTCACTAAAATAAGAATATTCGTAACGTTCATCACAATGTGGCCAAAACTAACTGTTGTGCTGTTGTTGATCAGATTTGTAGGACTGTCGTGGTCTGCTTCGTCAGTTCGACCAAGGCCATGTCCCGGTAACATGGCGAGATTCCGTGATGGCAAATGTCCACCGATTACGACTACAATAAGCCCGTGAGTACTAATTTTAGATCACTGTCTAACTTAAGACGCAAACTCGTTTCACACCCGCCTGACCCAAAATTCAGTATTTTTTGTTTTTTCCTTATTATTCTATGTCTTTAAAAAGAAAGCCTCAGATCAAAATGTAGATAATCAATCTTTGAGGTGGTGACCATTTCATTAAAATACCCCCTTCGGTTTAGGTGCGATTTTCGTGTTTTTGTCCGTGTTAGACATAACTTTACAAATGAATTACAAGTTTTACGAATAAAGCTCAAAATTTTCTTAGATCAAATTATTAAGAGAATGGTCTAATGTAACATATATTTTTCCAAAAAAATACGACTGGCCGTTTAGACGGAAGAAACCCCTTCTGTAACTGTTTACAACACGTCTAAGCGGCTGGTCGTAATGTATTAAAAAAAAAAAAGTTTTATTTTAAACAATTTTCTTAATAATTTTTTTTGGTAATTTAAAATTTTATTTGTGTAATGTAGTATAATTAATTTGCAGACGTGTTGTTCATTTTAACCTCTCAGGTCCAACTCGTACCAATTGGTACTATTTACCAATAGGGCCTGAAAACAGTTGCAAAAAGTTATCTCTACCTGAAAACGTATGTTGTTTGCGTGTAAGTGAGGAGAATGTTTTAATAGGGATTACAATTAATAGAGGTGCCGAAATTGGTAGCGTAAACGTACCCTTATCCTAAATGTATAAGCTACCAATTTTAACTCACAGGAAGTTAAAAATCGAAAGATGATTTTTCTTCAATTTACAATAACATCTATGTTACAGAGATTTTCTCTGATAATTGTCACTTTTGAATGGTGTCACTAAAATAAGAATATTCGTAACGTTCATCACAATGTGGCCAAAACTAACTGTTGTGCTGTTGTTGATCAGATTTGTAGGACTGTCGTGGTCTGCTTCGTCAGTTCGACCAAGGCCATGTCCCGGTAACATGGCGAGATTCCGTGATGGCAAATGTCCACCGATTAAGACTACAATAAGCCCGTGAGTACTAATTTTAGATCACTGTCTAACTTAAGACGCAAACTCGTTTCACACCCGCCTGACCCAAAATTCAGTATTTTTTGTTTTTTCCTTATTATTCTATGTCTTTAAAAAGAAAGCCTCAGATCAAAATGTAGATAATCAATCTTTGAGGTGGTGACCATTTCATTAAAATACCCCCTTCGGTTTAGGTGCGATTTTCGTGTTTTTGTCCGTGTTAGACATAACTTTACAAATGAATTACAAGTTTTACGAATAAAGCTCAAAATTTTCTTAGATCAAATTATTAAGAGAATGGTCTAATGTAACATATATTTTTCCAAAAAAATACGACTGGCCGTTTAGACGGAAGAAAACCCTTCTGTAACTGTTTACAACACGTCTAAGCGGCTGGTCGTAATGTATTAAAAAAAAAAAAGTTTTATTTTAAACAATTTTCTTAATAATTTTTTTTGGTAATTTAAGTTTTTTTTGTGTAATGTAGTATAATTAATTTGCAGACGTGCTGTTCATTTTAACATCTCAAGTCCAGCTCGTACCAATTGGTACTATTTACCAATAGGGCCCGAAAACAGTTGCAAAAATTTATCTCTACCTGAAAACGCATGTTGTTTGCGTATAAGCGAGGAGAATGTTTTTATAGGGGTTACAATTAATAGAGGTGCCTGAATTGGTAGCGTAAACGTACCCTTATCCTAAATGTATAAGCTACCAATTTTAACTCACAGGAAGTTAAAAATCGAAAGATAATTTTTCTTAAATTTACAATAACATCTACGAGTATGTTACAGAGATTTTCTCTGATAATTGTCACTTTTGAATGGTGTCACTAAAATAAGAATATTCTTTTTATTTTTGAGTATTTTTTTTGTCTCGCTTCAGCCTAGGGACTTATGATAGTAGGTATTTTTACATCTATTTTAAAGGCGAGTGTTTTTTTAATTTAGAGCAAAGGAATCTAGAGTAGAAGTCAAAGTGCCTCATTCGAGCTTATAGTGTTGCTCCCGAGGTGGACATTCTACTTTTTATCACCCTCTATGATAAAATAATTAAGTGCAACTTATGAACAAGAACGTTACTTTTATTTATTTGCATACAATTAGGAACCATAAGACATAACATAGAAATAATTAGAGGCTAATGTTTATATTTGAACAATTACGGAAGTGCATCCGTTACAGTTGTAGATTTATTTTTTAATTCAGCTCGCAGGTGGTTTTCCAGCCAGTCACTTGTTCCCATGCGGTCTGAAATAGAATTACAATCGCTCATAAGCCATTCACCTCATACATTCGCCGTAATCGATTTTAGCGATGTAATTCTATTTTGAACCGCATGGTTTGTCATCTCTTTGCTAATTGAAACATTTACTAACAATATCCACATTTAAATCACTTTCAGTCCCTAGGGATTAATGAGCTCTTTTAGTCCCTGTTTACGAAGAATAAACTAAATCATTTTGAATGGATGTGATAAAAAACAAGTTACATTGTATCTTGCAAGTTACATTTAAGTTAAATTTGGACGAATTTTTTATTTAGCCATTTCACATTCCGGCTACTTATTTACCCCGTGAAATAATTATAAATAACTATTGGACTTACGCTGAGACAACGACATGACGACCAGATATCAGGCATATTAAACTGAGCAGTTAATAATAACCTTACAATGCAGTATATGGTTAAAAATGCCGATTAGTGCAGTGCAGGCTTGAGTCGCATACTCATAGTATAGTCATTTAAACAATTAGTTATTGTAAAATTAATAAAATTGCACAAATGTTCCTGGAACTGTAGCTTACCGTTGTTTTTATCTTTTTCAGCGAATTACCCAAAATTCTTTTCAAAGATTACAAATAAATTAAGAAATGAAGAAACGACGGTGTAAGGAGTAAGGAGACATCTCGCTACCTTATCATTCATTGTATTTTCGAAGAACTACAAGATAAACCAATGTTTCATAATTTTGCTATAATGTTTATGAATCATAATTAGAATAGAATGCTCATAGATTTTAGATTTATCCGATGAATTTTGAAATTAAATAATAATATCATATGAAAAACAAGTTTTTTTTTCCTGATTCAATCCCGTATTTTCATTTGCTGGATGTAAACAACCCATAACAGAGCATACTATTGAAAACACTAGGTATTGATATAAAAATTACCGATTTGTAACACTGTAACTCAATGCCAGGTTTTTTTTTTTCATCAATTTACACTGCCACCTAATAGAACGTAATAGTGTTACATGTCAAATGACAAAGTCAGCGCTGAGTTCGCTCGCTTTGCTCACTCACTTCAGCTCCCGTCATCCCCTTCGAACCTAATCTATCCGTGTCGGGGTGCCATAAGTTCCCGAGCTCGCTTCGCTAGCTCTGCTCAGCGGTGTCACCTCGTCAGTTGTTATGCTATTTTATATGCTAATGCTAATGTAACCCTATTACGTACTATTAGGCTGCAGTGTAAATAGATGGGAAAAAAATGTAGCATTGAGTTACAGTGTTACTAATCGGTAATTTTTATGCCAAAGGGTAACATTGTAAAACAATATGGTGTAACTCAACGGGAACATGCCAAAAAGTGAAACTGGAACATTTTGTGGTTGATCGAAGTCAATCATTTATTGATTTTTAACCGACTTCCCAAAAAGGAGGAGGTTCTATGTTCGACTTTATGCATGTTTTAATTTTTTTTTGTGTATGTTCACCGATATCTCCGTCAATTGTGGACCGATTTTGAAAATTCTTTATTGTTTGAAAAAAATATTTTCCGAAATTGGTCCCATTTTAATTTGGTGAAGATCTAATGAAGAACTTCGAAGATATACAACAGAACTCTTCAAAAAATAAAGGCAAATCTCTTGGGATTGCTACAATCGCATGTCTGTTTATTGTTTATTCCATTTCATAACATAACATCACGCCAGTACGCTCTTAAGGGGTACGCAGATCTGTTATTTCACCTGTTATGATCAAGTTTTATGATATTCGCGAAATCTATTCTGGCGTTATAGGTTCCAAACAACTTGCCTATTAGGTAGGTACAACTAAAAAGTGAAAAATAAAAAACTTTTTTGCAAAAAAAATACTATCGACTTCCAAATTAAAAACTACAAAGTTAAAAATAACTTTATTTTTGAAAGTCGGTATCTTTGGTAGGTACCATTTTTTTGCTTTATGGACACCGACTTCCAAAAATAAAGTTATTTTTAACTTTGTAGTTTTTAATTTGGAAGTCGGTAGTATGTTTTTGCAAAATAGTTTTTTATAATTAACAGTGTGAAACAATTTATTTGTATAAAGTCTGTTTGTTAACCGACTTTTTTTTCTCAGTATGAAACAATGAAATTCGAGGTAAACATACTTGATTTATTTCTGAAACGTACATACAGACCAGACGAACCTCATCCCCTAGAAATTTGTAAAAAGCGACATCTATGGACAGGAGGATATACTACGATGTTACGTGCGCCGCGTGCACGCCATCTCTGTGAGATCAATGAAACTGCTAAGATATTCTAACTAGAAATAATAAAACTGACGGTGCTCATTCAAGCGACCGCGTAGCGAAGCGTAGTTAGGTATAGTTTTCGCCAAACTTCTGCGCAGTAGTAAATCTTATACAAAAACAGCACCAGCGCATTGGAAATCCAACTTCAGGGGGGCCCAGAAGTTTGGCAAGAACTATAATATAATCCATCGTATCCTACCTATTGATATTTTTAAACTTCCAAACGTGTGCCACAATGTTCATCCTGGTGACCTTCCAAAGCAACGTCTGCCGGTTCGCGGTCGCCAGTTCAGAACTTTTCTGCCCCATCGGCCAAGCGTTCTGCGAGCAATGTGCCCTGCCCACTGCCACTTAAGTTAGGCAATTCTTCGGGCTATGTCGGTAACCCTGGTTCTCTTTCGGATCACGCAAGGACACTCCGAGAATGGCCTTCTCCATTGTCTTTTGGGCGACTGTAAGCTTTCTGATGACGCCCATTGTGAGCGACCACGTCTCAGAGCCATAGTTCATAACTGGGAACACACTGGTCATAGACTTTCGTCTTGAAACACTATGGTAAGTTGGACGAGAAGATACCGCGCAACTTTCCGAACGCTGCCCAGCCGAGTCGGATTCGACGGTTGAAATATAATAAGTATGTAATTACAAACACAAAATTTTAGAACCTTTTGTCGGGTTTTGAAAACTCCCAGGACCATAGCTAACAGGAAACACAGAATCACAGATTCCATTAAACAAATTTACAACAAGGCCGATAATTACACAAATGTTTTCAGAACTACCTATTGCCTATTAAAACAATATGTATTTACCAGAGATGACAATTAATTAAATTTATCCTTGTGTCAGAACAAAGCAGTATATATAGTTCAAACATTCTAACTCGAGTTTAGTATAAGACATCATTGCAAGTGAACACAGATCGCAATGTTGTTCAAGCTATTTTTGTTGTTGCTGTGTGTTGTAGCGACACTGTCTTCTTTGACGGGTGATAATCGCTTGCAAGGAAAATGTCCCCAAGACCGGGTGTACAATCAGCATACACAAAGTTGTATAGAGCGGTGGAAGTAAGTACTTACTTAATACTTCTTTTTTTTAATATTTAAAACTTAGAACTTTTTTTTACTAATTTAAACGTTTACAAATATTTATAAAGCGTTGCGATTAGCGTTGGATTGCAACTAGATTGATCTTAACCAACACTGAATCATTAAGTCCAGTGTTAGATATAGTACGTAACTAGATTAACGATTGTCTTTTCAATCCAGTGGGCCTTTTTCATCACATCTGGAATTATAAAGATGGCCAGTCCAATGCCATTCATATTGTCAGTGTAGTTTTGACAAGATTTTTATTAACTTGCTTCGTTCTTGAGTGTCCGGTTACAAATTAGTACATCCGTTTTTCAAGCACTTCCTAGCATTCTATTTGTCTTAAACTTGACACGTATTTATTTATTAATCAATTATTCACGTTTTATTATTACTACTCATATAACTCTGAGATTACGCAATAATATGATGCTATGGAGCTGATCTCATGATGAAGCCGGTAATTGTCCATAGTAATTCCTCTATGAAAGTTAGAGGCATCGTGTTTGGTTTCATTGGTAATGTATGAAAAGTGATTTTGTTCTCTTTACAAGCTTTTATTTACGTGCCTATCCCCGGCGTCTATACTCAAATCTTGCAAGTTAAATTTGACCCTCCTCACGTACATGTACACTACATTGCATTTTTTTAAATAAAAGCTTGTTTAAATATACAGAGTGATTGGAAGTTGGGTGCAAAGCTTTAAGGCGAAGATAGCACAGACAATTTAGAACCATTTAAGCCTTGGTTGTCTTAGACGAAGTCTTACTATTTTTTTTATAAAATTTTTATGATTATTTTCGAAAGTTCCCAAAATATTAACTAAACTGCTTATTTATGGTCAAATTGAATGATAAATGAATCCATTTTTATTTTATTTCATAAAAGTAATGTGTAAGCTATCTAGCAAAATATGTTTAACGCTTCTATGTCGTTAGAATTCTTTTTTACATACAAATACAAAATTTAAAATTTCTCCCTCAAATTTGTTTGTAGGTCCTTATTTCAATAATTTGTAAGATATCCGCGTAAATGACACCTCAAAAGAAAGAGCGATTGTCAAGCATATTTTCAAAAATTTTTAAACAAAAAAAAACACGCCTCGTCTTTTTTTAAAATAAGGTTTACAAAATGAATTTATGATATTGAATTTTTTTTATGAACTTTAAATGCCTGTAAAAAAAATGTCTAACGACACAGAGGCCTAAAACATGTTTTGTTAGATTGCTTACACATTACTTTTATTAAATAAAATAAAAATTAATTCATTTATCATTCAATTTGACCATAAATAAGCAGTTAAGTTAAAATTTATGGCTTATTCAAAAATAATCATAAAAATTTGGTAAAAAAAATTTTAAGACTTCGTCTAAGACAACCATGACTTAAATGGTTCTAAATTGTCTGTACTATCTTCGCCTTTAAGTTTTGCACCCAACTTCCAATCACCCTGTATATATATATATAGGGAAGACAGTGTAATTGTCAGGAAAAGCCATTATTGCATGGGTTCTTTCAGGCTAGATGTTAAACAAACCAACTTCTTTGCTTGTATGTAGGCTCATAATGTAACTGATCACGTTATGTATTGGCGAATAACTTAAACGACATTCCACAATAACACATAGTTTGATCTACACGAACAACTCGGTAACTCTCACTGTATTTCTCCTTAGGTTTTTATCACGAATTCACAACTCAATCCAAACCCGCCATATTCTCACTCGATCTCTTGTGTCTATTCCATTCTGTATTTTTTATGGCAAGCAAAGCCGATGTCGACTATTCTGCCAATGTCCAGAGTAAATTGGAAAACAAGTGTGTCTGAGATTGGTAATTTAATTAAAAGAGAAGAAACTGTAGACGAGAACTAAGTTATTTTTGATACAGTTGAACACTTGATGAGTTAGTACGGGACTGAAACAAACAAAAGATAAGAATCTCTTGTGTCATCTCCTCTTATTCGCGCCATAAACTAATGTCAAGTGTTACGTCAATTTGACATCTGTCAAAATCATTTATATAGCATAGCTCTCTTCAGAACGAAATCTTAGAAAAGCCGACATATATGTAAATGTTTTTTCACGATTTATTTCATCCTCCAAAGGAGAGGCCTTATTATAATATGATAATATATAAAATAAGTCATGTATCGATCATAAGTATCGAAACATAATTTACTAACCGTATTTAACTTTTTTGAGGCAATAAACGTGTTAGAACCAAAAATTCTACAACATTTATTATGACATCCACCAACCTGACATAGCTAGAGATCACAGAGCCTGTGAGTGAGTTTGAAATGGTCGACTTCCTTTAGCTGGTAGTTACGATTTTTATAGTGGGTTGTTGGTCGATTGTCGTTTATCGATACTGTTTTAATTAAAGCTTGTTTTAAAAATACTTTTACCTTTACTTATTACATTTCAACTGCTTCTAAATTAATGTAATAATGTAGACGATATTTTCCAGTCCAATACAGCGTTTAAAAAATAATTAAAAATATTATAAACACATTACCCTCCTTCGGCAGTCGGGTAAAAATGTAGTCTGCCCGTGTCGGGACCAGGGTCCAAGCTACCGGTGGTTATAGCTCCAGAAACAGGAATCTCCTCGCAATTTTCGTATGGAGTACTACCTTCTGTATCAAGCCCTTGATCCATTATTATCAACATCCGTTCGTCACTAATCACGAGATTTTCCTAACATTTTTCTTTATTTTTCAGTGAGAACTCAATTGACTACGGCCTTTTGCAATGATCAGATTTTAAAATGTCACAACACTACAATGATATCAACAAAACAATGATATTCTACTTGGTTGGATACTGCAGATCGTACACAAATTTACGCCTTTTACCCATGGGTGTAAGCAGGAAATATTAAAAGTATTAAACAATATATATTATATAAGCGGTACCCCCGTATTTTCTCGCTACTCCGTATAAATAGGAGCGACGAGTCGGCGCAAGCCCCTTTCTCATCCCAGCCTTCGAAGCGTGCACATCGGTAGCGTGAGTGCTGTAATTGTGTGACTTGATTCTTTTTATATTGTGGGTAGATTTTGTTCCTCTGTTTATCGAATTATTGTGTTAAGAAAAATTGTTTTATTAAAATTAAAAGATCAACATTTGTAAGCTGTGTTTTTTTTAAATAATTTCTACTTCAGATTCCTAAAATCCGAAGTGGGATAAGTAACTTCTAGCCCACGAAAAGAGGAACAAAGTCTCATCTGTTTTATCTGCTATTTTGTGTTTTGTGGTCATGGCCGGTGGGTCTCGTAATAACGAAGGTAGGTCACGACGCGGTTCTCGCAGCCGTTCTCAAAGCCGAGATAGGTCGAGACATCGCTCACGAAGTCGGTCGACGACGTCAAATCGTCGGGCACGGCGTCATTCGCGTAGCCAAACACCTGCAAGTCAAGTACGGTCCCGTGACGCGCCTCGACGTGATCGGTCGCGCCATCGTTCTTATCGTCGTGATAAATCGCCTACCCCCGTTAGACAAGACGTTATGAGTGTGTCTATTCATAACACGTTGAATTCAATCATGAACCGTTTAACATCGATCGAAAATAGTCACACGGCAAATCCCAATAAAACAATAGCGCGTTGTGATCCAAGTGACACACGTGAAACCACCGAGGTGGAATTGAATACATCTCAATCACATGTGTTAAGATGCTGTACGCCGGCTCCCCAAGTAAGTACCCACGAGACACTAACAAAAAATCATTTGCTAACTACCGACATTTCGACACCATCGGTAGATAATTTAGAATCAAGTATCTCGGACCCAACTAAGGCTCTTGTTGACGCCCTTAGATCTCTGCAGCCAGTCAGATCCCAAAGTTACTTTGTTTCGAACTTCGATCCCTCCATTCACAACATAGATATATGGTGTGAAGAGGTCGACCGTGCGCAGGATGTGAATGGCTGGAGTGACTACGAGTGTCTTTCACGTATTGGGTCGTGTCTTAAGGGTGACGCAAAGACTTGGCTCAACGAGTGGGTTACGGCGGACCGCACCTGGACAAACTTTAGGCGTGAGTTTAAATCTTTGTGCCCGCGTAAATTAGATTACGCCAACATTCTGTTTGACACTATGAATAAGACGTCTGAAAAATATGCCACTTACGCGGAATATGCACGTCGTACATTATTACGATTACGAATCGTCGAAGGTTTAAGCAATGATCTTATGACTTTAATAGTGATTCGCGGTATCGATAACCCCCACGTGAGAGCTACCGCGGCTAACGCGAATCTAAACCCTGAGACAATAGTATCGTTCTTGTCTATATATACGAAGCCGGTTCGCGTAAAACCCGACACTCGACATTCTGAGCCGAAGAAGCGCTCTCCTCCATCTGCTTCGAATCGAAATGACCAGAGGTGTTTTTCGTGTGGTCAAAAGGGACATGTTAGCCGTCACTGTCGTACGAAGGCTAAGCCTGAGAAAACTCCCACTTCAAGCAGCGCAAACAGTACCACTTGTACCTTCTGTAAGAAGTCGGGTCATCTTGAAGACCAGTGTTTTGCTAAGGCACGCTCCCAACCGCGCAACGAACGAAACGTCAATCTTTGCACAGATAATAGTTCGAATGCTACAGGTGCCAATGATATTGTCGTTGTTGTAGTCGATGGCATTCCCATGGACGCTATTATTGATAGTGGTGCCCTTAACGTGTCACTTATTTCCTCTGACGTACTGAAATACCTTTCCTGCCAACCAAAACCTACACATTGCATTTTAAAAGGCATCAGCAATAAGGAGATAGTCGCTTCATTATTCGTGACCGTTACGCTAGAGTTTAGCCAGATTTCGATAGAGGCCGACCTAATAATAGTCCCCTCTTCGTGCATGAATGCCCCTATCATCGTAGGAACCGATATACTAAATCGGGACGGTATCGTGTATATCCGCACTAAAGACCTGCAGTCCTTGGCTAGGTCTGATGATTCCGCTGTCCAAGTTAACGCGATTCAAAGTCAGGAATCCTTTGAAATAAATACCCCCCTTAAGGTAAATGATTACGAATCCTTAATAGAAGTAATTAAGGAATACTCGGAGTTTTTCATTGCTGGCACAGCCACCTCTACGGTTAATACTGGTGAGATGGACATAAAATTAACCAATCCCACCCCAGTAGTTTACCGGCCTTACAAACTTTCGTATGATGAGAAACTACGGGTCCGCAATATAATTAACGATCTCTTGGACAAAGGAATTATCCGGGAGTCAAGATCGTCGTACGCGAGTCCGGTAATACTGGTAAAAAAGAAGGACGGCTCTGACCGCCTATGCGTCGACTTTAGGGCGCTGAATCGGTTGACTATCAAGGATCGGTATCCATTGCCGTTGATCGATGACCATATTGATCGGCTGGGGAACTACAAATACTTCACCAGCCTTGATATGGCCACTGGATTTCACCAAATCCCGATAAGCGAGCAGTCGATTCACCTCACTGGGTTCGTTACGCCGGAGGGGCATTATGAGTACGTAAAAATGCCTTACGGATTAACGAACTCTCCGATTGTGTATCAGCGTATTATTAACAATACGTTGCGGCGCTTCATAGAAGCTGGCCAGGTACTAGTTTACGTCGATGACGTCCTTATCATGAGTCCAACAGTCTCCGAAGGGCTCTCTCTGCTAAAACAGGTCTTGCAGACGCTCACTGCAGCTGGGTTTTCTATAAACCTTCGAAAATGTTCGTTTCTTGCAAAGGAAGTGGAGTATCTTGGTAGACTCGTGAGTCAGGGTCAGGTTAGGCCGAGCCCGCACAAGGTCGAAGCCCTTGTGAAATCTCCGGTCCCGGAGAACGTACGACAGGTGCGACAGTTTTTGGGGCTCGCGGGATACTTTCGACGTTACGTCAAAGACTATGCCACATTAACTGCTTGTATTGCTCGATTAACAAAAAAAGACATCGAGTTCAAATGGGGCTCGGAACAAGAAAAGGTTCGTCAAACCTTAATCGAACTCCTTACTAGCAAACCAGTTCTCTCAGTTTTTGATCCACGGTTACCCACGGAAGTCCACACAGACGCGAGTAGTGTCGGGTACGGTGCAGTTTTATTACAGACACACGGTGATGGTAGTAGGCACGTGGTGGCATATTACAGCAAAGCAACGCAAGGCGCCGAAAGTAAATACCACTCATATGAGTTAGAGACGCTGGCGGTCATCAAGGCGTTGCAGCACTTTCGCCACTACCTGGTGGGTTTACAGTTTAAAGTAGTAACAGACTGCAATGCTTTGAAGGCCACCGAGCGCAAGAAAGACTTGTTGCCGCGTGTTGCTCGTTGGTGGATTTACCTCCAAGATTTTCATTTTTCTATTGAATACCGAAAGGGGGTAATGATGCCACACGCTGATTACCTTAGCCGTAATCCTTCAGTTGTTGTAGCAAACCAAG
Organism: Anorthoa munda; assembly: GCA_945859665.1. Lineage (NCBI taxonomy): Eukaryota > Metazoa > Arthropoda > Insecta > Lepidoptera > Noctuidae > Anorthoa > Anorthoa munda. Next base: position 12,294,949 of record OX243898.1, read on the forward strand.
TTTCAAGACCACGTAATTGGGCTCAAATAGCTCAATCTGCGGATGGTGAGACACAGGTGTTGCTTCAACAGCTGAGGGATGGTGAATTAGATTCGTCGCGTTATATCGCTCAAAATGACCTGTTGTATTACAAATACTCGCCCGTCGGGGAGGATTCCCGCATGTTGTGCTATATTCCCAGGGGACATAGGCTCAGCCTGTTAAGGATATTTCATGATGAACATGAGCACATCAACGGTGAAAAGACTCTTGATCTCATCCTCAAACACTTTTGGTTCCCGGGGCTTCGTCAATTTGTAAACAAATACGTAGCTCACTGTTTAGTCTGCATTTCAAAAAAGAGGGTACCGCGATCAACTAATCAGAACATTACGTCTTGGGAAAAACCCGATTCCCCTTTTCACACAATCCATATGGATGTCTTAGGTCCTCTTCCTATATCTAATGGGTACAAATTCATACTGGTTATTTTGGATGCTTCAACGAAATTTTGCCTCTTGTATGCAATCTATAGACAAGATGTTGGTGAATTAAAACGCACCTTTATACAAGCGGTTTCCTTATTTGGCGCCCCAAAGTTGATAGTTAGCGATAGGGGACGAATGTTTGAGTCCAGGGAATTCGTAACCTGGGTAAGGGATATGGGAAGTGACTTACATTTTATTACCCCGGAAATGCACCATGCAAACGGTCAGGTGGAACGGTACATTCGCACAATTCTCAACATGTTGCGGATTGAAGTAAACCACAAGACCTCATCTTGGTCGGAAGCTCTGTGGAAACTGCAGTTGGTCCTCAATATTACTAAGCAGAAGACAACCCAGGCATCGCCCCTCAACCTGATGATCGGAACGGACGCAACCACCCCACTAGTCCAAAGCCTTGTTCGTGATATCGCTATCACGGGCATCAATCCCAACAGGGAGTCCCTACGGGAGATCAGCAGGAGCCGGGCAAGCGAACTAATGGCGATTAACAAGCAGCGGCAAGATGACTATGCCAACCGACTTAGACGCCCACCTCGTCAATTCAAACTAAATGATCTTGTGTTTGTTATTAAGTATTCGCAGTCTACAGGAAAACTTGATCCAGGGATGCGAGGCCCATACAGAGTTGTAAAAGTTCTGCCGAATGGACGGTATGAGCTTAAGCTACTCAGTGGCAGCTATGGAAAAACAACACAAGCAGCGGCACAATATATGGTGCCCTGGCGAGGCGAGTGGTGTCCGGAATCGTGCGCCGCTTTCTTTGAGGGTATGTATGAACTCTCTTCATTTGAACTTCAGGCTTGGAGCCTTGGCGTTCTATGTTGAAACTTCGGGCAAATCGCCCTGGCGTTTCTTGAACTACAGACAAGCTGTCTTGGCGTTCGTTGGAACTACAGGCACATTGTCTTGGCGTTCGTTGAACTACAGACTAATAGTCTTGGCGTTCATTATCTTGAACTACAGGCCTGGAGCCTTGGCGTTCTATGTTGCAACTTCGGGCAAACCGCCCTGGCGTTTCCTGAACTACTGACATGCTGTCTTGGCGTTCGTTGAACTACAGACGCATTGTCATGGCGTTCGTTGAACTACAGACCTATGGTCTTGGCGTTCTCATACTCATATTGTAGATGGTGACCAAGCAGTGCAGCCTGTGCAGCTACGAGCTCCGAAGTTACGAAGGAAAATGCCTTGGCTTGGTTTGTCATTTTAAGAGACGTCTCTGTTATAATTATAAGAGTTGTATGAAAAGCGCGTGATCGATGAAGTTTGAATTGATTGAAAGATTATGAGAAATAGGTTGAGTAGGTCAATGAAGCCTAACCTTGATTACGAGGTACTAATTGAATGATGTTTTCAGATGAAAATGAAGACGAGCAGGATCCACTAGAGGGAACACCAGTTCCCTCTGTTGATCCTTCTACGCCTCCGTCAGACGCAGGCCCAGACTCCGAAACTGCTCATGCTGCTCCCAGCGGCGAGGCACCGGGATCCAGTGGTCAAGCGGAAGTCGGACTATCGATGCCCCTACTGGACGCCGATGCAGACGTTGGACTAGATGGTGCTGGATCCAGCAGCACCTCGATGGAAGCCCGTGTCGAGGACGACACTATGTCAGGAGAGGCCGTATAAGCGGTACCCCCGTATTTTCTCGCTACTCCGTATAAATAGGAGCGACGAGTCGGCGCAAGCCCCTTTCTCATCCCAGCCTTCGAAGCGTGCACATCGGTAGCGTGAGTGCTGTAATTGTGTGACTTGATTCTTTTTATATTGTGGGTAGATTTTGTTCCTCTGTTTATCGAATTATTGTGTTAAGAAAAATTGTTTTATTAAAATTAAAAGATCAACATTTGTAAGCTGTGTTTTTTTTAAATAATTTCTACTTCAGATTCCTAAAAATTATTTTATTAAATTATTTCCGATTTTAATACAGAAATATTTAGTGACTACTTTTATATTGAAAATAAATGTATGTATCATTATTAATATGAAATAAAAAATATATATGTATATATGCTTTGAGAGAAGGAGTTTTATTAATCCCCCTTTCCCTTCGTTATGTCGATCATACCAAGATAAAATTTCGGTCCGCCCCCGTACCATGATGTCCATGACGGGTCAAAACTATAATGGTTCGACTGTGAAAAAGGGACGCACACTAGAAATAACCTTGTTCTAAAAGCTAATGGTGAGCAGTGGTGACTCAGTGGTATCGGCCGCGACTTACAAGTTGGAGGTCGTGGGTTCGAGCCCAGGCAGGCGCTTTACTTTGTGTAAATTATTTCATCACCACTGCTCTCAAAACGGTGAAGGAAAACATCGTAAGGAAACCACAATTTCCTAGAACCAAAAATTAGAGACATGTGACATCCACCAACCCACACTGGGCCCGCGTGATGGATTACGGCCCATGCCCTCTCACAGAGAGGAGGCCTGTGTCCCAGCACTAGGAACATTAATAGGCTGATTATGTGATGTGTGAGCTAATGGTCACACACATTTTTTTGGTTCGGGATTCATCCTATGACTTCTCCCACTCTGGGTGAAGCGCCCTCCGCGTGTAAGACTTTCGCTGACACCCGTGTTCCTTCAGTGCGTAGTGCCAGGGCCGCGGTAATGTCACCCCTGAACTTACTATATTCGCAACGTTTGCAGATTTTTAAAATAAGTCTGCTGCATATTTATATCACAACAGTAGCAGTCTAAGAGAAATGTAATAAAATAAGAAAGTAAGTATGTAAAAGAGAATTTCAAAAAAGAGAAAGTATAAGGCTGATAATGCTCATTGCATATCTTCTTCTTTGTCCAACCCCCTTCCCAGTTTAGCTGGGGTCGGGTCTCCTTGTAAACGGTCTTTCAACTAGGACGGGTCCATGTTAAAATTGAATAAAACAAGATGTGTGTGAGATATTAACGAAATTTATTTTTTATTTAAAATGCCCATTTATGCCAATTATGGATGGAATATGACATCGTTCAAATGTCCGCCGCGGCTTCGTATGGTGGCACGAATCCGAGAGGTCCAATTTTTAATGACTATGCTGCTATGATATAGTGACGATTTGTTTTATAGTATTTTTTGCACGTTTTTACAGTTTCATTGTTTGTTTGTTTCCTTTGTTTTTGTCTTACAATACAAATTTAAAAAATCGCGTGGACAACTTCAGAAATTTAATTCTTCGCCATCTATTGGAATCAATTTTAAATGATCCGTTTAAATAATCTTTGATATGTGAATTAAGAATCCCATATTCCGCAATTTTGTGCTTAGGAGAGTTGATTAAACAAGAACATGCAATTTGTATGATCTTTCCTTGCTACCAATAATGTCCAAGCTATTTGAAAAACTGTTCCTCAGATGACTTAAGCCTATAATAGATAGCAAGAACATAATACCATAGCACCAGTTCGGTTTTCGAGAAAAACACTCCACTATTGATCAAGTACATAGGATCACAAACGTAATAGAAAACGCCCTTGAAGACAAGAAAGTATGTTCTACTGTATTTCTAGAGGTGGCGCAAGCGTTTGATAAAGTATGGCATGAAGGCCTTATATATAAATTGAAGAGCCTGATACCGAAGCAATTTGCAGATATATTAGAATTCTACGTTCAAAACAGAGTCTTTAGAATAAGACAAGATGATGCCTACTCAGAACTGAAACAAATAAAAGCTGGCGTACCGCAAGGAAGTGTTTTAGGTCCGGTCCTGTACCTACTTTACACTTGTGATATTCCTAAATTAGAGCAAAACACGATTGGGACCTTTGCTGATGATACAGTTATTAGCTTTATTAGCTAGCTGTAGGAAACAGCCACGGAGAAGCAGTAGAAAAGGTTCAAATGGCTGTTAATCAAGTTTATGACTGCACCAAAAACAACTAAACTTAACTTAACTTAACTAATTAAACTTAATGAATCCAAATCTTATTCTTATTTCACATAGATTTTACCAACAAAAAATATCAGTATTCTCCAGTTTATATTAATAATAAACAAGTTCCATACGAGAATACAGCCAAATATCTCGGTATCACCCTTGACGCAAAGTTACGCTGGAAAGCCTACGTCAAGAAAAAAAAAACCGGCCAAGTGCGTGTCGGGCCACGCGCAGTAATAGGGTTCCAAAGGTGCATAATAATGCGGACTAAAAAGAGGGTTTTGTTGTTGTTACATGAACATTAGAACGATTTCAGCGGCTCACAAAGTCTAAAAACGGGCTCACATAGGATGATGTTTTTTTTTTAATCTATATTCTCGCGTTTGACCATTACATTACCAGATCGCCTGATGGTAAGCGATGATGTGGTCTACGGTGAAGCACGCTTGCCTAGATGTAATCTATTCACTCTTGACTTAAACTAAATAAGGACTAACTGATAACTGAAGAAGGAGTTATAAAATCCAACTTCGCAACTGAAGTTAGAAAAATATTATCTATATGAGTACCACCGCGGTTGCGAATTGCGAAAGGAGCCGATACGAGCGCGCGTTAGAGCCACGGGGAATGGTATGGTTCGTTCCTGGATCCTTGCGTGCACGCTCCTTGTTTATTTATCTTTCAAAAAATCTTAATTATTTAAAAAAAACGTATGTATACCTCTAATCTCCTCTAATAGATTAGAAGATTAGAGGTGAATCCTCTAATCTGCGGTATTCACTATTTCATTCTGGAAAGTTTTACGCTACTTTCCAGTTCACTTCACTTCAATCAATTAGTGATGAAGTCGGGTCAAATATTGACTTTATAGAAGGATATCGACAAAAGAAAATAAGTAATTTGCTTGGAACTCGAATCTAATTTGACTTTACTTTTACGTTTTAATAACAAAACGTCGAAAATACTTCTGCACTAACACAAAATAGACCCCGCGTGCATGCGCCTTAAGGACTACGGACTGGTACTGCCAACGACTCCGGCCACACCAATGCGTTATTCGAACTTAAATATTATTAATTTAGAAATCATTATTATTAAGGATGTTATGATTTTATTTTTGTATATTTTTACATGGTTCATAAGCATATATTTACTATCTGTTTTACACAAATAACAACGTTATTTAAGTAATTTTTCAATGGCAATTGCACAAAGATTTTACTGTGCCAAGTACATTTTATAAGTTCGTCGACTATTACTCGTAAACTTGTAAAACCTGTTATGATTTCATTTTTGTATATTTTTACATGGTTCGTAAGCATTATATTTACTCTGTTTTACACAGCTATCAACTTTATTTAAGTAATTTTTCAATGGCTTCTTCTTCTTCTTCCTAGCACCATCCCACTTTAGGTGGGGTCGGCTCTCCTAATTTTCTGGCGCCAGGACAATCTGTCCTGGGTTGTCGGATCGGGCAATTTTTCCTCCAATAGGAGTTTCGTCATGCTAGTCCACCACGTAGCCGGAGGTCGTCCTCTACCTCTCTTGTGTTCAGATAGTTGCAAAGCTTTCTTCACTACGTGTTCCTCGTCTCTTCGCATCACGTGACCATACCATCTGAGACGGCTCTCGGTTAGTTTCTCCGATATAGGAGCGACTTTAAAACTACCGCGGATATGCCCGTTTCTTACTTTATCCAGTCTCGTCACACCCCCAGACCACCTGAGCATCTTCATCTCGGCAGTGTGCAGCTTTTGTACGTGCGTCTTTTTCACTGGCCAACATTCTGCTCCGTACATCATTGCCGGCCTCACCGCCGTTCTGTAGATCTTGCCTTTGGTTCTTACTGGCATACGAGCATCGCATAAGTCTCCTGTTAGTGATCGCCACTTCAGCCAGGCCACGTTTACCCTGTGTATTACATCGTATCGTAATTTTTCAATGGCATTTGTACTAAATTTTTACTGTTCCAAGTACATTTTATAAGTTGGTCGACTATTACTCGTAAACTTGTAAAGCCTTGTTATCCGTGATAATTTTCCTTTTAATTTCGTAATATTTACTACCGCCGTGAATTTTTTCATATAGCCAAGAGCAACCATTTCGCTGGCAGGGGGGGGGACAATTGACTCTAACATAAATTTGCAACTTAAAGCTTAATTTTACGCAAACGAATCTCTGAATCGAAAAATGGTTGTAACAAACCCATAATATTTTTGAATAGCTATCCAACGATACCCCAAACCCATGGGATAGATGAGAAAAAAAAAACAAATCCCCACATTAAGTCTATGGGACGTACCCGAAAAAAAATATTTTTCATGATTTTATGTTACCACTTTGTCGGAATTATTAATATGTATATACATGCCAAATTATAGCTTTCTAGTACTTAGATTCTCTGAGCTAACCTGCGGACGGACAGACGGACAGAGCGAAACTATAAGGGTTCCTTTTTGCCTTCGGAACCCTAAAAAGAAGCACTCGACCTCCTATATAAAAGAATGTATTGGCTGCTTGGAAGAAACTCCATGCTGTCTGTGCAAAATAAATTATTGCTATACAAACAAGTCCTGATGCCAGTTTGGACTTATGGTATTCAGCTATGGGGCTGCACCAAACAGAGCAATATATTAATTATACAACGATTCCAGAACAAAGTGCTAAGGGCAAATTCTAAATGCATCTTGGTATATACGAAATGATGACTCCGTCGGGACCTAAAAGTTGAGTTCATCGATAAAGTGATCCAGAAATTTGCAGAAGCTCACGAAAAGAGACTTCATCAGGCAATCCAGCTTCTCGACCACACAAACATAGTGAGAAGACTAAAAAGAACAAAACCGTTCGAGTTAGTGTTTAGTGTTAGTGAATGTGAATAGTGTAACGTACAAAAGTACCAAACAAACACAAGAATGAAGTGTATTCACCTTAATAGAGACAATAAGAAAAGTGCTATTGGACACATTCTTAGTAAAGACAACGTAATAGTAGGTTACAATTAAATTACTTATTAGTCTATTTATAAGGCTAGATTGTAATAAAATTAGGGTCCATCCTATTGATGAACACTAGAAAAGGGAAAAAAAAATAAAAAATAAAACTAGAAAATGTTAATTGTACACACAATTCAAAAACAAATCGATACATATCGCGCGATCTAGTGACATTTATTTGAAACAAATTTTCTTTTAAAAGCCGGGTTTTCACCGCTAAATTATCGCAGAATTAATGTGACAAATTGTCAAGCACGCGTTATCTATTGTGATTGGTTGAATGATTTTTTAACTTCCAATCACAGGAAATAACCGGCGATTATTCGTCGATTACGTTAACAGCCCGATAATCGAGTGTTTAGAAACCGGGGGTTAGCGTCGGGACCCCGTGTGACTAATAAAATAAATAACGTGATTCTGTTCTACTGCGGTTATAACAACCGCATGACAGAATATAATATGTTTTTAAATTAATCCTCTCCTACTACTGGCACAAAATAATAAGAATTTATATTTTCAGAAGCATGTTTCATAGGCACCTATTATTAAAATGCGTATTATTTCCTGCGGAAGACGTAATGTATACCCACGTTTTATCCTTATATGTCACCAATGAATCAGAGCAACGCAATAAATACTTGTAACAATTTAACTAAAGTTTAGTATTTCAAAACCTTTGAAACGAGTACCTACTAAGAAACATGTCGTTAAAACTGGTAGTTTTTTCATTATGTGTAGTCGGGGTACTGCCTTCTTTCTTGAGAATTGACAGTAGACATCCTATATGCCCTATAGATCTGGAATACGATTCGGCATTACAAAAATGTGTTGCACCTGTCGTTGAAACGTGAGTATTGCCATCATTCTCTCTGTGTCTTTCTAATTTACCATCGTTTTCAAGATGCTGTACAAATTTTGATAGAACGGTCGGCTTAATATGCTACTAACAATTTTGTTACAATATTTTGTGATTATTTGTTTACACAGTAACATTCTTTACTAAATCAGCTTTTTGGTTATATGTTTTTGTTATTATCTAGCTGTAATAGACAGCTAAATATAAGCGAGTCTATAACGCGCAATCTTCCGTCATTTATGCCGCCGCTTAGCTCGCAATCTAGGGACTTGCTAGGTACAACACAGCGTGGACGCGAGGGTTCGGGGATGTCCTAGTGGATAAATAAGATCGCAGGTCTTGTGGTTACAAGCGCTACAGCTAAGCATGAAGTCCTGGGTTCGGTGCCCATGTCGAGCAAAATTTTACTGAATCTGTATTTCTCAGTAGCAGCCCGGTAAACTTGTGCCCGATTGATGGCTATAGGATCATTCCACTATTACGAAGATCCTATGGCCATCAAAACGGAACTATATAGGTGAAGTTGCTATCCTAAGTGTATTCAGATTTATAACAAGATTCCTAACAAAATTCAAGAACTTCCAATGGTCCAAGCGGACCATCTGCGTAAAGCCTTTATGAAGCCATAAGGGATTTACGCAGGTGGTTAATAGAGAATTCCTTCTATACTATAAAAGAGTTCCTTCAGTTTAAATTTAAATGGCCTAATTGTATATTTACCAAAAATTTGCATGTCATTATGATATGATTAAATATGTTAAGCTACTATTATACTACATTGTATGAACTTTTGTAACCATATTTATCTGCAAATAAATCTTTGACTTTTGACTTTGACTTGGATCACAAGTTGGGTCCTCTATTAAGACTTAACATAGACATAACTTAAAAATTAATGTGCGGAATGTGTTTGCACCTGCCCAACCTTTCGGGAAATACAGTCTTGATGTTATCTTATGTTATAATGCATTAATTTTGATCTTCATGCCCTTGTCTCATGTATGGGTCGGTAATTCTTCTTGTCCTCTGTGAACTGTCTCGCTATCCCTGTCATTACTTACATCTCATCCGTCTTTTCTTTGGCATTCTTCTTCCTCTGCATCCATTATAACATTGATAATTAATTACTTATTCATTTATTGGTTGCATAATAACACCATGCTTGTTATCCCCAATGGTTAGTTAAAGTTGGACCTTGTACTGTATTTCGCCAGTTATTCAGTAGCTAAGTATCGAACCGTGTGGCTGTTATCCGCATCTTCAAAGTTCAGCAACGCTTGCCGTGGATGGATGCCGATCCATTATCCAGCAGCCTTATTGCGTAAGTGAACTTGACAAGGCAAAATGCAAAGAGTATGAACAATCAACCAATCACAAGCGAGATGAAAGACGCGATGTGGATTTCTGTCTATCTGATTGGTCCATTGTTCTGTTCATACTCTTAGTTAGTCGCGGTTGTCATTTGAAGGTCTTTGACTGCCTTTATGGTAGTCAGAAGTTATAAAATCTGTCTTCAGTATTGCCAAGGAGTAGCATTTTACCCAGTTACTGGTCTGTGGAAGTAAGATAAAGTCAAAGTCAAAAATATTTATTTTTACTAGGCCAAGCGGCACTTTTGAACGTCAACAATTAAAATTTACAAGTAATAATGATTGATTCTACCGTCCATTCTGAAGAGTAGCTTGTTATGGAGAAGAACGGACAAGAAACTCCATACATACTCATTGAAATAAAAAATTGGTTTACAATATTTACATAAGTACATGCATTAATAAATTTATATATGTGAGGACTATGCACCCAGAATAGCACAACATACTACGTACCTACGTATAGGTATAAATTATCAAAAGAATTAACAGGTAAATTCATTAATTTGATAAATAGGAACATTATAGGGAGTCACTCATTGAAAAATACTCTGCTTCAACTATGTAGTTAAATGGGACTTAAACTGTAAAGTAGGATTTCTGTAAATACCCAACAGGAAAATAAGCATGTTTAATTTGTTTTTCAGAGACGAATTTGACTACAGTTTTCTGATGTCTGATGAAACAAGCGAAAAAACAATGGAAGGTACAACGGTGAAGCCTATTCCGATTTATCTGGACAACATTTACTAAAACTTTCGTTATTATTAAACTCATAACCGGTGTGCGTGTATGTCTAGATGTATGAACAAAATTGAAGCAAAAAGAGCATGTAAGGATCGTAGCAGAAGGCATACTGTCGCCTTCTGCCTACCCCCATGGTAAAAAACCGTAAGTTCATGAATGTATGTGGACGTCCCTGTTATAAAAGCAGTATTAAAAATAATAAAAAAAAGTAATAAATATTATTTATTAATAGATGTATCTAAGTTATGTTTTCCTGTGTTGTTACACGATAAATATTCAATAAATGAGTGAGCGTAACGTTTAAAAATAAGTGCAAACGTTACTTTTATAACTGTTAAAAAGTATAATAAATTGTATACTGATAGTAAAGCTTTATTTTTATTACGCCGTCATCTGCCTGCCCTTGTTCCATGTTCATGTTTTCAACACATTTTGTTGTTCCAAACCGTCCTGTCTACCGTCACGCTATCACTGACTCCCTCTATTTCATATCACGTTTTACACAGTCCAACCATATTTTCTTTGGCCTTCAACTCCCTCTCCATCCGTGTTGAATAACCTATCTGATCTACTTCAATGTAATTCATTATTAGTGCCCAAAGGCGCTGCTAAGGACCGGGTTGCTTAATGCCAAATCGGGCACATGCTCAATGCGCCGGATGCGCGATGGGCTGGTGTACCCATCGACTTTCTTTTGTTATTTTAAGACAAAGCAACGCAATATGATATACTTCTGTAGTTTCAAGTCCAGAAATGTGGTCTGTCCGCACCAAACCCCACCCTGTCTTGGTTTTTAGTCAAAATATGTGCAGTTAATGAAACGCAGTTTGGAGTTAGAGGCCTTAAATATGGCTCTTGTCATGAGAACGTAGGATGCCAAAATTTCAAGCTCTCTTTGGGGAGATCTAGATCTGGCCCTGTATAATGAAAATTTGCTCTAAAGCACTAAATCTTGTTTGTTTTGCCAAGAAAACAAATTAAGTTTTCTTGTTCATCATCATTTCACCCGAAAGACGTCCACTGCTGGACATAGGCCTCCCACAAGTGTCGCCACATCGACCGGCCCTGTGCGTCGCGCAGCCTTCACCAGGTCATGGGTTTATTTTGGGAATAAAATTTTTACTCACAAACATTAATATGTATCTACCGACATATAACGAAAATATTGGTCAACTTCCGTTCAAAAAACATGACAAGGAAAATACTGACCAAACTGCGTTCAAAAGCACGCACTAAAATGACGTACTTGCCGCTAAAGATCATTGGGTATTTTGAATGCCATGTGACGTTTGACACGCGCGTTGGTTGTATGTGACGCAAGAAGCGTTCGTATAGGATCAGCATAGTGGTTTCACACTAAAGACGTGCTAAGTAGCGAGGCGGCGCGTGCGGAAAAGATCCACCAATAGGATCACTTCATTTTCCTAGCCAGGGTTAGTGCAGTTCTGGTGGACAAGGGGTAGCTTAGCAGAGCTAGGTACTTTGCTAATGAAAAAGCGAGAGATGCGAGCGTGGGATATTACCTTGATTAGGACATAGTTTCACGTTGGCGAAGCTGCGGGCATAGGCTAATTTCTCTATATGCGGCAACACCCACTGGCAGGTTTGGTTTGTACAGAAAGGTGACATTGCCTGACAAACCACAGCTAGACATAGCAATGTCCACCGAAGCATTTTGGTGCTCTGTGGACATGATCCTAGAGCATGGTCGAGCGTGTGCGTGTCAACACTTGCATACACCACAGAACATGACCATGAACATTTGTCTTCCTCTCCTACTCAGTAACTTTGATTTAACATGAGCTCTGCTGGATGGATTTAGGCCAATGGGTCCATTGGTGGCAGAGTGGCATCAAAAGCCGCCCTTAGCAACCTGTCTTATTTCTTATTTCTTGAGACAGCCACTACTACTACTACTACTGTCACACAGCTGTCAATGTTAGGACCCATTAATATTAATGATAATTTTATCCGTGGTGTTAGGCAACTTGGCTTATCCCAATTGTAAACGACCCTTTGTGCGTATTGGCCTTTTTTGTTCTGTCTCCTGCTTGATAGAAATTATGTATAATGTGATTTTTTATTTCGTGGACTAAACAGACATTTGGGGGGTTGTCACTTTATCGTTACATTAAAATAGTGTCGTACCCTAACTATTTGTTTAGAATCTAGCGGATCATATTTAGTTTCTACTCATTTATGTCAGACTTAATTTTATCGATTGCATTTATTTTATTATTGATTTCATATTTAACACAATAAAAGTTCATGTACCATGTGTATCAATACTGTTATATTTAAATATATTACGTTTATATTCATAAAACATTTATTTACACCAATTAGTAAAAATAAATTCAGGAGTCATGTCACATCGATTCGATGAATCACTTATGATTGAGCCTTACCTACAACACTATGCTCCGCGCTTGCAACATTTAAAAAAAATAAGGTCAATAGCAGCTGTCAGTTTAGTCCACGAAATTAAAAATCACAGTATAGTGTTTTTGTATTATGTTATGTAGTTATTAGAAGTAGAAATTATGTTATTTTCCTACTCCTCCGTTATTCTTTTCTGACTAATTTCGTTGCGGGATCCAAGACAGTTAAAATCATTCACCGAGACTTCTGGCTTTCAAGAGTTGCAGTGGTTTGGGAATAGTTCGGTGGGATTGTACTGCTACTACTGTACTCCTCTAGCCTGCCACCCACTAACTTCTTACCTATAAGGGAACATTTTAACGATGCGACGCGGGTCTAAAAATTTCGACTTCGCTTCTCTCGCTCTTGTATCCTTGATTAAAATGATTGAATACTATAAGTCAATAGTAACTTAGATTCTATATCGATATATAAAGGTTTGTGGGTATATTTTTTCGAGCTCACATCGCTTGGTCTTGTATACCACTTTATTTTATTAAGCGACTTGAAAAATAGGAGATTATCAATTCGAAACGTATGAATGTAATATTGTTGGAGTTGCACAATATTCACATTTATGTTACTCCATGTGGGCTTCTAAACAAGTGTGCCAAATTCTTGCTGTGGAAGTCGGTTTTTTAACCAACTACAAAAGCCGGGTAAAAAAGGTGGAGGTTCTCAATTCGACTGTATTTTATATGTTTATCACCTCAAAACTTTTTACTAGGTGAACCGATTTTGATGATTCACCTAGTAAAAGAAGTTGACGATGTGAAGATCTGATAATGAACTTCGGAGATATAGAACACAACTCTTCAATAAACAACGCAATCTCACAGCATTGCTGCAATAGCATGTCTATTTATTGTTTACGCCATTTAATAACATAATATCACGCCAGTACGCTATGTGTACAGTTCACCCTGGTACCTACACGCTAATTTCACTGGTTATGTTCAAGTTTTATGTCATTCGGGTTATCTATTCTGGCATTTTAGGTACCTAACTGTAGAACTTGCTCATCCACAACTAAAAAGTGAAAAATAAAAACCATTTTACAAAAAAATACAACCAATCAATCTGCCTAGCCTTTTCCCAACAATATTGGGGTCGGCTTCCAGTCTTACCGGATTCAGCTGAGTACCAGTGTTTTACATGGAGCGACTGCCTATCTGACTTCCACAACCCAGTAACTGGGTAACACGGTACCCCTTGGCAAGACTGGTGTCAGATCTCTAAGCTTCTGACTACCCGTAACGACTGTCAAAGATCTTCAAATGACAGCCGGGACCAACGGCTTAACGTGCTTTCCGAGGCACGGAGGAAACTCAGTATGTTGAAATGGTCACCCATCCACGGACCGACCTCGTCAAGCGTTGCTTAACCTTGATAATCGACCAGTGCGGCTGTTATTATTTAGCCCCGAGCTCCTCTCCAAAAAATACAACCGACTTCCAAAAAACAAAGCTGGAAACACAAAACACTACAAAGTGAAAAAATACTTCAATTTCGGCAGTCGGTGTCAAAAGACGCAGAAACAAAAACAGGAACACCAACTTCCGAAAGGTATTTTACACTTTGTAGTGTTTTTTTTGGAAGTCGGTTGTGATTTTTGCAAAAAAGTTGTTTTTAAATTCTGCTGTTTTGCGAAATTGACCTAACCGAGTTTGAATAAGCTTCATAAGAAAAGGAATATGAAACGAGTGAGTGCACAAAATACCGAAAATACAAAACGATAATTAGATACATACCTCTATCTTGGTAAGACTGCCATGATGTTAGACTTTTGGACACCTTTCAGGATATCCGTCACGACTGCCGAAGATATGCAGCTAACAGCCGAGACCGCCGGTTTAACGTGCGTTCCCTCGCACGGCAACAAACGGTCTGAAAACCATGATCACCCATCCAGAGTTCAACCTCAGGAAGCGAAGTTAACCGATTACTTACCTACTTAGCGCAGACCTCAGTCTCATGACTAATCCGGATATTAACTCCGTCAGACACCAGTCAGACACTTTGATAAGAAAAAAATTGGTGCGTCATGAATCCTTGAAGGTATTTCAGGGTATAATTTGCTAGTGAATCACTCCAGTAAATTTTGAACAATATATCAATTATTAGTCATTGCAAAACCAGGATACCCGAATCCTAAAAGAGTTGGCAAGTCATAGTCATCAACATTGATAGGTAATAAGCCTTTTACTGGCTTTGTTAGGGTCGATTCGGGCAATGCAGGCGTGATTATACGATGAATCATTATTAAGTCAACAATATTTTACAAAAAAAAAGTAACTGACTAGGATAGGATATGGACCCCCTTAGACTCCTATTTGCTTCATTGTGCGTGCAGGCCGCCTCTGTGAGAGGGAATGATCCGTAATCGACCACTCAGGCCCAGTAAGGGTTGGTGGATGTCACATGTTTTTTGGTTCCTCACGATGTTTTCCTTCACCGTTTAGAGAGCAGTTGTAATGAAATAATTTACACAAGGCAAAGCGCTTGCCTGGATTCTAACACACGACCTACAACTTTTAAGTTACGTCCGTTACCACTGGGCGGTGCTTTAACGAGAGCGACTGTCTATTTGAGCGTCCTTGCTTGTGGATTTTCATCCCATCATTGCCCAGTTCTAAGTTTATTACAAGATAACTGAAATAGCTTGCACTTTATGGAACCCCTAAAGGGGTAAAAAAGGGTTGAAAGTTTGTATGAAATTTTTACAGTTTGTACATTGGACACATGAAATTTAGATTTACGCTCTTGGTTGATAAAAATATTGTATGTATTTATTGGTTTTTGGAAATTCCATCCGTAAGGGGGTAAAAAGGGGATTGAAAGTTGTATGCAATTTCTACAGTTTGTAAGTTGGACACGTGAAATTTTAGATTTACGCTGTTGGTTGATAAAAATAATGTATGTATTTATTGGTTCTTGGTAATTTTACCCCGAAGGAGGTGAAAAGATGGAAATTTGTTGGGCTTATATAGATATTTGAAACTTGGCATAAATACTAACCTAAATAAATAGTAAAGGTTTTCATTACTAGTTTTTCAAAACTACTCTTAAAAGACGATTTAGGGGATTTTTTAGAGATTTTTATGAATTTAAATGTACAGGGCTTCTTTTTATGATCTATGGGAGCACTAAGAAGGGATTTTCGAAATTCAACCTTTAAGGGGGTGAACTAAAAAGTCATCTGTAGGATAAAATACGGATCACGCGAACGAAGTTGCGGGCGAAGTGCTAGTCTAGCTTATATTGACAAAAAAGATTTACGTGTAAATGCGTTATTTTTACTAATTTGCTAAATAAGTAATAAAATGATTTATCATTTTCGTCAGATCACAAAATTATAAATATAAAAAAAGTATATACACTGCCCTCAAAACGGTAAATATATATAATAAAATGTCAACCTTTTCTTTTCAGAAAGAAAATGTGTTTATTTGTTAAAAAAAAACGACACACCTTTTTATTTTTCCTCAATTAACCCTTAACCACGCTGATATTGCTTTGTTATGCTTGTCGGGTTTAGTCAATAATACGGACTTCAAAACAAATCGCAAGCACGCCATCTGGCGGCAAAGCAAGAACAACTACGCATTGGCGCGTTTTTCTAACCTTGCCACAGAATAAATAATAGTACAAGTACAGAAGACTCACTTCGTGCAACAATTCATTGAAATAGAGAATCCAGCTTGTTAGCAACAAAGTGCAATTCAGCTCGCATAAGCGCTCAATGCCTAACGTGATATTCACTTAAACGTTGCCGCTCTCTTCTAACGCGTATCTCCGTCGCTGTCTGGCGCGGTTTGACTCGGCTCGTAAGGGTTGTCGACTTGCCGCTTTCGCTTACATCCACTATCTGCCTACTTGACCGCGTAATCTTTCTTATGTTTGATGCCTATGGTTACACGGTCAAGTAGGTAGATAGACAATGAATATTATAGACCGTCATTTTGTTAGGTACTTAACAAATGAAAACAACATTAGACATTTAAGTAAGCCCATTTTACAGCCCGGTCAATTTTGACTTCTATTGCGTTGGTGATACGACAAATGGAAGTTGTAGTAAACAGTTGGTTTTGGTAACAGATTTGTGCTTTTTATATGATCCTTATGTGTACGAGATAGAACACAAAATCGGTTGAACGGACTGTAAAACGAGTTGTAAAGACGTCTAATGTTATTTCAAATTGAGTATAGGTACCTACCTCTTTGTTTACTCTTTAGTGATATTTTTTGTTAGTTTATTTAAAGTTGGCTTGAAGAACTCTTAGGAAATATTTTTTGTTTGTTCGTTAGGTATAAGTAAGTACCTAGTTTTATATACAAACGTTAACTTTAACAAGTGCGTACACTTACTCAGGCTATTGGTAAATTCATAGGCTAAGTAGGTAACTACTTAGGCAATTATAATTAATTTTAAACTGGATCTAAAGCGTTTATTTTTATGTTAACAAAACGGTAACCATTCAATAAAAAAAGAAATCAAATTATATTTGTGAACAACACGAAAATCTAAAATATCTAAGTAGTAGTAGGTACCTAATTATTAGTATTTCACAAACCTATTCATTATTTTAGGAACACCAAAATGCTTAATTTTTTATACAAAACTCGTACTCATTATGCACCTACTACCGATAGTTACAGAATATTTATGTAATGATTTAAATAGGTACAACAAAATAGCTTACCTTTCAAAATCTTTCGGTAGTTTAAAAAAACTTAATATCGATTCATTGTTCTTTGCTTTATTTAAACACCCGTAAACACAACAATATCTTTTAAAGGCCTTAGAAGTACGTTTAGAAGTCATCGTTATTTGCTGCATAATATAAATAACGTGGCTAACGTGCGAGCCGAGCGGTAAGCGGCAACCTAATGCGTTATTCCCTCTGCAAGGTACCGCCGGCCGATCGTACCTAAACTGCGGAGTGACACCCCCCTGACCTTGCTTGCTTGCGCGGTAGGGACAGCAGAATATGGAAGTTGAGTACTGACAGCCTTAGAGCTCGAGAACACGTCGTAGAATCAGTGTCGATCCGTAATATTAGTAAGCAATATTGTAACTGTAACTTGTGTCTAATTGAATATACTCAGTGTATCGAATAATTTGTGTGATTTAATTTTCACGATTATACCCACCTACCTGCCCATACACGATGTCTTTACCTAAGGGAATACATCCTGACTTCCCGATGGTTTGCATCTTTTGGCCAGCGCTGGATGCGACATGCTTATGTTTTATAAGCCTCAAATAAGAAGGTACAATCGTTTTTTACGATCTAATAGAGCAATGATATAACTACGACCTGTAAAAAATAAAATAAAAGCTTGTAAAATAGCAAAGAAGATCTTTCTTTGCTATTTTACAAGCTTTTATTTAACTTGCAATGTATGTATGTATGTAAGTGTGTTCGAGTCAAATCTTGCAACTGAATTTTAAAGCAGTTATCCTACACCGATTAAGATGAAATTTTGCACAAACGTTTAGTTTGGATGACAATGCATGGTTAGCTAACTGACGTGTCATTCTAAATCCAATATGGCGGTTGGCGTAAGATGGCGGACTAGTTATTTTTTGTGCACTGCCATGATATGGGTATCAAATGAAAGGGTTTGCTTAGTAGAATACAAAAAAAAACTGGTTGTAAATAAAGTTTATTTATAAATAATTTTATTAAACTTATAAAAACAATGGTCCGTTCGTTCCCTTGAACTTAAAATAAGTAAAGAGTCTAATTATGATACAAATATCATTATTACATCATTTGCTTTGATTAAGTTCGTCTTAGAGGAGCTCATGGCTAAATAATAACAGCCACACGGATCGATCTTCAAGGTTAAGCAACACGTGCCGAGGTCAGGACCTGGATGGGTGACCGTCTTTACAAGGCGAGTTTCCTCCGTGCCTCGGATAGCACGTTGAGCCTTTGGTTTGGTCCTGGCTGTCATTTGAAGATCTTTGACAGTCGTTATGGGTAATCAGAAGCCTGAGATCTGACACCAGTCTAGCCAAGGGGTATCGTGTTACCCAGTTACTGAGTTATGAAAAGGCTAGGCAGATTAATTCATTGCTTCGTTTACTTTTGCACATACTATGAACTATTGATAATTATGCATATATGAATCGTTTACGCGCAATATTTATACGAGTACACTCGCCACTGGTTGCAAGTACTACGCACCATGACCAGACCTTTTTAGAAAACATGACCTAAGGTCAGCATATGTTCTTCTAGGGATATCTCTTCGGAGAATATAGAAGTCATAAAATTAATAAAATAGCGCAATGAATCATGAATCAAAGTTCAATATTAATTCCAAAAGTAATTAACATCGTTTTAATTGGCAAAACAACCAACCAGGACATATCGATGTCCCCTGTACCATATACGTCATTCAGCATTGAGCACTATATAAAGGAAGCCAATGTAATCAAAGCTTCAGTAATAGGTCATTTGTTAGAGAGTATCGCGTTTATAAAATTACAACCAGGCGTCTATTATAAAATGCTTGCAAAGCTACTAGTGTTGTGCTGCCTGATAGGAGTGTCCTTCGCAGGCATTATTGCTTCTTTCATCCCTAATCCTGAAGCATCCCCTTGGATCCCTGACTGCAAACGCGAAGGCAAAGTGTACAGCTATTATTATAGAAAATGTATTACTCTGAAAGAAAAGTAAGTACTTATCTATTAAATTCATTATTGTAATATATTTGTGTGCTTTTCATGGACTGTAAAGCGGTCGAAAGAAACCGTTAAAATTTGTACTGCAAAGATAAAGATAATTTATTTGCCATAAAATGTGCTTACATACTTTATGTATGCACGATGTTGAATTAATTTATAGCACATACATGTTTTGCCTATCGAGGCGTACAAATATAATTTTTATAAATTGTTAATATTAATTAAATTGATATAAAGAAAATTTGACAAATGAATCCACTTCTATTTCTTTATCTTTGTAAAGTTTTAATCTTCGGCCTCGTTAGTCTAGTCATATTTTCGAGCTCGCTTCGCTCGCTCTTGTGTCCTTCATGTTCGATTTGTATGTTTTTCTGTATAAGTTGACTAAGTTAGTTATATGTCTGTATGACTGGACATAAGAAAACAATAAACATTTTATTGGACGAGGTAAACATACACAATTGTTTGAGCTCACTTCGCTCGCTCTAACCTAATATTCTCTTATTTTTCTAATATTGTAATACAATATAATATTCTCTAATTTCTTATTTGGGCAGTTAAGGCCCAGTGGTATTGGCCGCGACTTACATGTAGGTCGTGTGTTCGAACCCCGGCAGGCGCTTCACTTTGTGTAAATTATTTCATCACCACTGCTCTCAAAAACTGTGAAGGAAAACATCTTGAAAAAACCGGCATGTGAAAATTCGAAGACATGTGACATCCACCAACCCGCACTAGGCCCGCGTGGTGGATTACGGCCCATTTTTTCTCACAGAGAGGAGACCTGTGTCCCAGCAGTGGCTTTAATAGGCTGATGATGATGATGATTTCATGTTTAAAAAAGAAATTTAGCTTTTATATATGGGGTGCTAAAGTTTTCGAACTTATGTTTTGCTCTTGCGGATGCTGATGTATTCAGCTCGCTGCGCTCATTCGTTCTTACATGTTTCATTCCTACAATTCTTAAGTTAACATAACTGACATTAGGGTTTACTATTCACCTCTGTCCATTCTATCGAAGGGTACAAACATTATTTCGAAAAAGAAAATGTCGATCTAACATTAAACAACAAAAATTTCAAAATGTAAAAATCCCCCGACACATTTTTATTTCATGCTACATAATTTATCTAGTATATAGTAGATAAGCTTCGATCGGCAATCTATTGAACACGTAATTATGACACGATATCTTGCGTAAACACCCCGATTCAAACAGTGAAATGCCCATAACTTTTGTTGAACGGCTGAACGGATTTTATTCAAACATAGCTAAGAACACTTTTGACAAAATCGCCTTTCAAACAAAAAAAACTAAATCAAAATCGGTTCACCCGTTTGGACGCTACGATGCCACAGACAGACACACATATACACAGATACACACGTCAAACTTATAACATCCTTTTAGAACACCCCTCTTTTTCCGTCGGGGTTTAATAAAATGGAATCTAATCAGATTTTTTTTTTCAGTTTCTACGAAACCATTTTTGAAAACTACAATGACTATTAGTGATAAACGAAACATTAATTGATGACTACGGTCATTGGAGCACTCCGGCTTTCAAGATGTTCAACATAGACTGAATATAATGTAAATATCATCATACTTATCGTAAAATATGACACTGCAAGACACTAGCCTCGTAATACAGAGAAGACAGGAGTATTAATCACCACTGTTGCTTAAAGCACGTTGGCGATTTTAGGCTTATATTAATTACGTCCAGGATTCCCCACCGATGTAAGTGATGTCCCAGATAAACTTAGAAACGGATCTCAACATACAAACTCGTCCACGAGAGGCGATGCCTTAACTTGAATATAATTTTATTTTTTAATAGTAGAGAATATTAATTTTCTGATAAATTACTAGGTAATCTACCGTGGTACTAATTCCCGAGTCCCAAGTTACGGACTACCTGTCTAGTTTGGGACTCACAGGCAATAATACTTTTGTAATCTAGCTCTAAGTAATATTTAAGCTACGCTTTAACTTGTTTATGACTACCACCACCACTACACCACTACCAGCTACCATTTGGACAGTTTAACAATTTCTATTACTATTCCAAAATAGAAATTAAGTAAATGGTAATAAAAATTCCAATCAGAAAAACCAAATACGTGTTGGTTCGGATAAAAGTGACGACTTTCGTGATACAGTGTAATCCTAGTACGAATGCTTAAGCGCTCCTTTGACACCTTAAGTGCACATTAATTTACTTTTGTCAAAACATGTACCTAAGGAGTTTTTCTGAACGATTTTTATTGTAATAAAGATTTATTTAAACTAGATACTATATAGGTCATCAGGACCCTTATTGTGTATGCCATTTAAATAAAGAAGGACTTCCGTGCTTATAGAGAGGTTTTATCGCTGACAGCGATATCATATAGACTCAATTGCTCCAGTAAAAAGAGAAAAATGGCGGATTTTGGGCGCCATATTGTGGGGGTTCCAATTCTATTTTCTTCCAATCTCGTGTGGGGTTTTTAAGAGTAACCCCACACGATTAGATTGATGATGATAATACGATGGTTTTCAAGTGGTGACTACAAAAATACATAACACTTATATGTTTAAAAAATAAAATAAAAATATAGGTAAATAAAAAAGTTATAAATATTAAACAATACCAGTTAAAATCTCGACTGCTTATGAAACGAACTAAAAAGAGGTAAACAAGAAGAAAATCGTGCAGTTTGAGTATAGATTCATATGGTTTTGGTTAATCAGCTCGCGATTATCCTCCGACTGCACAGCATGATTTTCTTCTTGTTTACGTCTTTTTAGTTCACTTCTTAAGCATTCGGATTTTTTATATATTTTACATTAACTTCTCTGTGTATTATTTTACTTAAGGATAAAAAACTATTTTTAGATACTTACCTAATCTGGAGCTGTAGTGATTAGGTATAATATTAATTTATAACTTAGAGCTATCTAATCTGATGTATTCATTTACAACATAGTGCTTTAATTTAATTTATTTTATTTACTAAGTGCCTATACTTCCGAGCTGTAATACTCCGAGTACCTAAATAGAATAGTACCTAACAAGAGAAATATAGAAATTGTCACGGATTTATTATTTTTTATTTCCTGCTCCATATAGGTAGGACCCTACCTAATTTACTGTATTTTTATTATCCATGATACGTAAAAGGGCAAAATTCGTCAGAAGGCTAGGCCTTTGGGTTAGCAACATGATTTTCCCTCACTTATTTTTCCCCCTGTTCAACAAAAGCCAGGAAAACGACAAAATCAACGGTTCCAAAAGCACTATAGAAATTCCCATTTAAGCAATAAAATTACCTATTCATAAAGGTTCTACAGCAAATTATATTTCTAAAAGCAATTTCTAATGAACTGTGTGCGTCGTTAAAGTGATCTAAGCATTTTGATTTAGGTATTAGTAAGGAAGGACATGGCCAACCGCACGTTTTTCTGACGCTGCAATTTGGCTACATTCGGGAGCGGTCGTGTGCGATGTCGTGGTTTTCCTGTACGGTGAATGCAAACAAGCAAACGTTCGGACGGCCTATGGATCTAAGTGGCCAAAAGCACGACCGTACCGTACGTGGAACTGGGTTCGATGCCCAGACGACACAGTTGCACTTCAAGAGCCTCTAGACAAAGTAATATTCTACTAACGATATTTATGAGAGCAATGGTAGGTCGTGGGTTCGAACCCAGGCAGGCGCTTTACTTTGTGTAAATTATTTCATTGCCACTGCTCTCAAAAACGGTGATGGAAAACATCGTGAAGAAACCGGCGTGTCTTATAACTCATGTGACATTCACCCACACGCACTGGGCCCGCGTGGTGTATAACGGCCTATCCCCTCTCACAGAGAGGAGGCCTGTGTCCCAGCAGTGGGAACATTAATAGGCTGATGATGTGATGATAATGTGATATTTACTGTCGACAAGTTAAAAATGTATGGGCAGGAGAGCCAGCAGGACTTTTTTCAGGGGGCTCAGCATCTTCAGCACCCCACCTCGAATAAGATAGATTTTCACACAGATATAGAACGAACTTTTTTGACTTATGCATAAAAGCTTGAGAACCAAAGAAATAACAGCAAGCGAAGCAAACTCGAACATTTTTTCACATCGCACCGGATATGCTATACTCCATTTGAAATAACATTAGACATGTTTCCAAATCTTTTTACAGTCCATTCAACCGATTTTGAGTTCTATCCCGTAAACATAAGAAGGAAATAGAAAGCATAAAACTCTTACCAAAACCAACTGTTTACTACAGCTACCCTATGTCGTATCACCAACGCAATAGAAGTCAAATTCGGTTGAACAGACTGTAATATGGGCTAATTTAAACGTCTAATGTTATCGCAAATGGAGTTTAGGTTCTCTAATGTCCTCTTTGATATTTTTTTAAATGTTTTCGTATATTTTATTTAAAGCCAGGTGGTTATAAGTGCACTCCTTTGCACCCCGTCACTGCGCCCATGTGTATGGGATTAACATGCGCTACCAAAATGACACCACGTGGTCTATCCCTAACATTTTGGTATTATTTTCGGCAATCGTTATATATATCGCTGGTAAAATGTAACTTAGCTTGATGTCCAAGGGGTGTCCTTAGTTCTTACCATAGGTTATGTTGGACCTCGTTGGTGTAGTGGTCACAAGCGTGACTGATGAATAGGTATAGGACCCGAGTTCGATTCCCAGGTCCGGTGGTGTTATTAACCATTATAAATTTCATCAGCAGCAGTAGCGTTGGGAATTATTCCCTTTAGATGGCAATAGGTTTGTTCCCGCCTATTAAATAAGACTTTAACATATCTTGCGAAATCAGCACCCTTATTGCGTAATGATTTCGGGAAGGCAAAGGGCAGAGAGTATGAAAAATCAACCAATCACATAGACGGAAATCCACATCGCGTCTTTCTCGTATGTCGATTGTTTGTTTCTGATTGGTCGATTTTTTGTCCCTTTGCCTTGCCGAATTCATTAGGTACGCAATAACGCTGCAAGACAGATGAGTACACCTCTACCGGTCCCTTTAGGGAATTCAGGCGTGATGTTATGTGTGTTTCTATGTAAAAAATAATGTTGTATATAGACGAAGAGTTTCAGAATCGTAGCAGCATTCTGTAGTTTCTGCCTACTCCCATGGAACCTGTCACCCGGGGATAGTGTAGCTTCCCAACGTTGAAAGATTTTTTTAAATCGGTCCAGTAGTTTTTAAGGTTACGTACCCAAAGGGTATAAACGGGACCCTATTACTAATACTCCACGATCCATCTGTCTGTCCGTCTGTCACCAGGCTGTATCTCATAAACCGTGATAGCTAGAAAGTTAAAATTTCACAGATGATGTATTTCTGTTGCCGCTAGACAAATACTAAAAACAGAATAAAATAAATATTTAAGCAGGACTGCCATACAACAAACGTGATTTTTTTGCCGTTTTTTGCGATAATGGTACGAAATCCTTCGTGCGCGAGTCCGACTCGCACTTGGCCGTTTTAAAGTTTATTCATTACATACAAAAATGCAAATATTTCCTCTTTATAATATGTATTTATAAATATATATTTTCCTATTATAAACGTCAATAATAATTGATTAGGATAACGTTTTACTGGAAAATAACAATCGTTTAATATAATTCCATGATGGTGTTTTAACCGCAGTGACCGAGTTGGATATCTAAATATAACATGAAAACCGACAAAACAGGAAAGTACCTATCTAAATGTCTGCCTGCCTATTATATGTTGATAAATAATAATTATGGCCTTTGTTATTCTTTTATTCAGATATCCCATCATTTCATTTAGTCGTTTATCCTCGCACTGGAACACTTTGCTGCAATTAACCAATGAAGCACAAACTTATACTGCGAGATTAAAGACGCGTTGTAGATTTCCGTATATGTGATTGGGTGATTGATGGGGTTAAAGGTCTATCCACACATATCAGGACCGTGCCCAGGACGTGACAGGGCCGGGCCCAGGCATTGAAGCTTCGTCACTGGCCCGTGCACGGACGTGTGTGAACGAGTTCATATAAAATGTACTCACCGATATTTTTTTGAGCACCTAACGAGGCACAGCCATGATATTTGTGGATAGATCTTTAATCCTTCACCTTGCCGAATTCACTTACCCGACAGCCTAATTGCTGTCACGATGTTTTTTTTCCTTCACCGTGATTTGCGTTATCCAATCCAAGATAAACATATAAAGTACATATGAATTTAAAGTCAGATTGGTAGATATTTTCCCGGAGTTGAAACCACGACCTCATTCAAGAGAGGCGAGGTTTTAAGCCACTGGGCCACCACGAAATTTGCCGACAATATGCCATTTGTTATTCATCAGCTATTTTTGCTAGCAAATTTAATATTACACTGTATAGACCTACGACTGCTCTCTAGAACGGTAGAGGGCTATACTTAGATATTACTTGCGTAATCCAATAAGAAATCAAGAGATTAGTATTGTACTCACATTGGATCAATGTGTCTCTGAAGTTGGCTGGAAGTCCCTGCGCAGTAGCTATTTTTTTTTGTTAATGTTGAAGTAGAAGATACCATTGTGTAACTGCCTCTTTCACTCGCTTACGTTTGTCCCATCGTCCTATCTCGCTTACTCTATGCATTATACTCGATGACCAACTATTTCATGCGCAATAGTTCGCAGAGCCAACTACAGAGACACAAAGATCCGCTGACTACAATAGTAGATCAAAGGTTACCGATATGGCCCAAAGAATTGCCAGTGGGCAAGGCTCGCTGAACAGATGGTAGATGAAACCGAAAATTTCTGGAGTAGCGACAAGTACGGGTCGCAGCGTTGGCAGACCACTCATGAGGTAGACCTTGCATTTGTCACGAGAATCTACAGGATACGCAAATAACATGACCTTGAGGGATGTCTATATCCAGCAGTGGGCATCTTTCGGCTGAATTGATGATAGGTACTGCTTGGTAGGAAGTCTAGTGGTCCCAGGTTAAAGAGAAAATACAAATCAATTTTACATATCATTTATTGCAATGAAATATACATATAACTGGATAGTAACATATCGAAGCATATCATACAATAATTGGCCTAAAAGCATTACGTCATATACATGATACGTCATAGTATACATATAACATACATTTATAAACATACAAATACACTTGCTGGATGGGATTCATTTGGTCTAAGCCTATTCTACAGTATCAAATATATATTTTTCTTTTCAATATATAAAAATGCTGTGTGTTTGGTAAAAAGGAGAAGGAGATTAGTAATAATATGAAAAACAATAATGGAAATGATTTTATTTAATATCTATAAGAAAAAATATGTGAATTATATTGTAACATAGACTAGTACTCATTCTTCCGTTCCATTCGGAAATGGTTTTATTCAATATCTATAAGAAAAATATGTGAATTATATTGTAACATCGACTAGTACTCATTCTTCCGTTCCATTCAAACTTAAGATCATTGAAAAAATTACAGAGAATTTACCTAAAATATTTTGTTTTGATTTACATGTGTGACATATAAACAGACGGGCCCACCTTCAAAAATTCGCGGCATATTCCACTTAAAATACTTACATCTTCTTTTTAAGGAACTTATTCCGTGAACTTTTGGACCCCCTCTTGTAAGTGGTCTCCGCCGTCTATGGAAATCTACAATACCAGAGACATCGCAAATGCGTTACTATCCCAGAGACAAAACTGAAAAGACTTGTATCCAGTTCAAGACATAAAATAGGATTTTCTTTGTGCCCAACACACAGGATTGTTTGTAAATATATCTAAAACGCAGGCGATGCTAGAATTATACATTAAAAGGTACATGGGACCATCTTAAAAGCTGTTGACTACTTTATAAATACATCTCCAAAACTATCGAAAAATCACGTGATCAATCCCTTACATTTTGATATTTCGACTATCTCCTTTGCTGACATCGAATGCCACTTTACTGGATTCTCTCTTCTAAGCACACTGAGACAAGTCGAAGCGAAGAGATACATCAACAACGTAAAGTCCTCAAGTGACTCGTCAAATTCTGTAGGATATGTACAAAATCAATTCTGTTGATTTTGAAAGGAATTTGAGTTTTACTTGGTGGTGATAGAGGTAAATTTGCTATGCACATTTTAGACTGATACGACGACGCTTCGATTCGATGTTGCCTGAGTATGCGTTGCCCTAAGGCCTCTCACACACATTCTGAATTCCTCTCTGAATCCAGACTCGGAATTTATATTATTAATTAAGAAAGCCCGGCAGCGCATACAATTTCACTATGTCGTACACACATTCAGATTTTTTCAGAATAAAATTTACCTTGCCAGATTATGAATTCCGACTCTGAATTCAGACAGGAATTTCAGAATGTGTGAGTCCAGCCTAATACTTTTACAATAATATTATAGTCAAATGACGTAACTTTATAAAGAATATTATTTGATTATGAATTCCACAACTTCTTTAGAAATAACGTTTTTGAAAACTTACAAAACTGTTAATATTTTTACTTGGTTTTGTGCGAAGTTTATTGTTTTAATTCCATAGACAAATCCGGGGCGGATATTTAGCTTATGTGACTATATAATTATATATTACTTATATGCCATATTACTTATATGGCATTCGTTAGGTAGGTAACATTTTTAGGGATCCGTATACAAAATAATGCACTCTTGCAGGGTACTGAACCCGTATGAAATCAAGGCTTAATCTCTAATCTTATGACTGTCGCATTTCTAAAAATCGATTGGTAAATAAATGTTAGTATCAGGTGTCTACAAAGATTTAGCTAAAAAGGGGTTAATATTGAAAGGCTAAGGCCGACTTGCACGAAAATCTTAACTCAGAGTTAGTTGCTAATCCGAGGTTTCAATTTAACCTCGTGTTATTCCCTATCTCTGAGTTAAATTTTTCGTACAAGTGGGCCTTATAGAATAAGATATTGTGTTAATCCTACTAACATTTTATATGGTCAAGTTTGTATGTTTGTGTTTCAATCATGCAAGAACGGCAGAATGGATTTGATGAAATTTTGCACATCAACTTTAAAACCTGGAGTAACACATAGGATACTTTTTACAAGCTTTTATTTAACTTGCAATGTATGTATGTATGTGTGTCCGGGTCAAATCTTGCAACTGAATTTTAAAGCAGTTATCCTCCACCGATTAAGATTAAATTTTGCATACACGTTTACGTTTACTAAAAAAAGATGCTAAATGATGAAATTATGTATACATGTTTAGTTTGGATAACAAGGCATGGTTAGCTATGTGACATCATTCTAAATCCAATATGGTGGATGGTCCAAGATGGCGGACTAGTTATTTTTTATGCACTGCCATTTTTCAGCAAATCCAAACAAAGCTTGTTTTAAAAAAAGCTTTTTCTTGTTTTTTTTTTTATCACAAATAAATAAGGATAAGAGCAGGGAGATGATGCACTATCTACCGTTATATATTATGTTTAACTATTTTTATTATTAGTTATACACCATATTTATTGTAAGAAGCAGATACTTATTCGTTTAATTCAGTATTGTCATAATGTAATACTTGTTTAATCCTGTGCTTTGCAACACTTTTCAATTTCTCTACTGTAATCCATGTGTAAACATAAGTATTCCTTTTTACAGCCCGTTCAAGCAACTTTGACTTCTATTGCGTTAGTGATATGATAAATGGCAGCTGTAATAATCAGTTGGTTTTGGTTATTTATGTCATCATTATGTTTACGGAATAGAACTCAAAATCGGTTGAACGAACTGTTAAACGCGTTTAAAATTATCTAATGTAATCTCAATAGTTTTTTTTTTATTCGGGTAATCCCAGCGCACTATTCCCAAACCACTGAAAGCCAGAATCAACAACAATCGCGACCACCAGAAAAGCGCCGAGGCAATAAAGCTCGACGAAGTAGTAGGAAAAAATACAAATTTCTACTTCCCTCCATATCAAGCAGGAGACAGAACAAACAAGTTATTCCAATTGTTGTGTACCTAACCAATACATCTCTTATGTCTTTCTAATATGATAAAATACTTGCGTACAGTTTTGCTTGATAATTTTATTAGTACATGGGTGTACGCTACAAAACTCTATTTCAGACCTTTCTCCACAACATAACACCACGCCGGTAATCCCTGAAGAAGAAGTGCACACCCCCATTCCGTACGGTATTATTCCTATTACATTAAATACCTACTCATTAAATTTATATTCAACTTTTTAGATTGATCCACTGTAGAAAATGCCAGCACTTGGTTTGAAAATTATGCACAATTTCTGACACCGACGCGGAACAAAGTACCACGGAATCGTTGGCATTATTAATCGGTACCTCCCTAAT
Source organism: Anorthoa munda (assembly GCA_945859665.1). Taxonomy (NCBI): domain Eukaryota; kingdom Metazoa; phylum Arthropoda; class Insecta; order Lepidoptera; family Noctuidae; genus Anorthoa; species Anorthoa munda. Next base: position 12,324,776 of record OX243898.1, read on the forward strand.
TTAAAAAAAAACCTGCATTTTTTTACTGTAATTATTTCAAAATCTTTATTCCTATATATCTACCTCAATTTGATGTTTTATTATTATCCTTTGTTGGCTTGCCGACAAAGAGAAAAAGTTCGGGCGGCGCGGCGCGTGTACTAGCCGGCGGCATTGATCAGTGATAGTATCATGGACTTCAGCCAATTTTGTTTGTCCGCATCTGTTGCCGACACATCCTGTATGGCTATTGTAATAACAGCTTTCTAAACGTGACTTAAGGTTTCATTTTCTTTGCCTTTTAATAAAGCTGGACTGTATAGGATCCTATTTTGCAGTAACACACGCATTTTAATAAATATACTGAAGGAAATAACTGTGTACCTATTATATCGAAGATATTGTCATATTAATTTCAAAATCATGCAAGCAAAGTCAGCAACTATGTCTTATAATGTTTTATATGTGTAAATACGATAATATAGATTTTAAGAAAGTTTTATTTACTTAAATAATATCGAGAAATGTGCTTATAAACTGAATTTTGTGCCTGAACAAAATGCTATGAGTATCATGAAGTCCCTTTCAGACTAAAAGTACTATCATTTGTATCGCATGTCTTTTGTAAAAGCATATTATAAGTTATTCAAGCTACTATACACGTTTTAATTATTTAAAAACATTAATTTAAAAAAGAATATTCAAAAGGAAAAATTCCGTCGAAAAAATAAAATAAAACATAAAAAGGTATACACAAAATCATATATAATAAATCATACATTATTGTTGTCACTTATATACTACAACCACTATATTATTTACATCGATATCTAACATAACTTAATCTTTGCGAAAAACATCGAAACGACAGACAAAAATAATATTAAAACTTCATCAAGTCAATCACAATATTTCTTACGTATGGAATAATCATCTTTTTTAATACTAATTTAATGCAGTACTTACAGTTGTAACAAAAAACAATATATAATAAAATTATTATTATTACAAAATATACAATGTTCGAGAATGACAGAAATGTTTACGCATCCGAAAGTGATGGACCGTTTTTGGTGAAACTTTTAGTAGTTTGTTAGGTGTTTCGTTGGTTAGTGGTGCCTCGTTCGTGGGCCAGCCAGAGTTAGTGTGATACACTACGCCTAACGCCAGAATGTGGCTATGAGCTTGCTATTCCTAAGGGCTGCTGGCCGATCAGCCTCCGTTGCTAGGTTGCTCCTGTAATACAAAATAACAGTTATAGTGTGGTCAATAGGGTTCAATTTTGAGAGATTAAGTCTCAGAAAAAAGTTTTAGCAAAATTTCAGCTCAAGCGGACAGGGTGAAGTAGGGCATTTTTTAGGGTTCCGTACCCAAAGGGTAAAAACGGGACCTTATTAGTATTTTTTGATGGGCTCGCGCTTGACCACTATCTCACCAGATGGTAAGCGATGATGTGGTCGACGGTGAAGCACGCTTACCTAGATGAAACCTATTCACTCCAACTTTAATTAAATTTCAACAATTTTTTTTTTCTTGTCAATAATTTAACTTTCAAGATTTGATTATATACACCTGGACAGGTAAAAGTAAATAAAAACTTGTACAGTACTGGCATTCATCTTGGATGCAGGTGAATTTAACTAAGTCAACTACAGTATAGCTGGAGTAAGGCTTGGCAGAGGCTGGGTACTTTCAAGCTTAGTTCTTTTATGTCGAGTATGAGCAGTATATTGTTGATCCTCACCTGTATAGACGGATCCAGGCCTGCCTTGGGCACGGAGATCTCTTCTGACGAGTGCTGATCTGTAAAGTATTAAGTTTATTTTTTATCTTTAATTGAATTTCTTTTATACTCGTAACTATAATGAGGTCCACCTGGGAATAAATATAAGAGACGGGGTGTAAGCATTTCCAAGCTCAATTCACTCGTTTCATTCTAGTTTGCTGCATAAATCGATGAAATATCCTCTATTTTGTATGAAGGGACAAAAGAAAATCTAAATACCGAAGCGAAGTTGTATTTCTCAGAGAGAAATTAAATAAACACAAGTAAAATAAAAAAAACCCGAATTATGTTCAATTTTTATTTTATGCTATATAATTTTTCTAACAGTAGTCACACTTCCATCGACAATCTATTGAATACTTCGATTCAAATAGTAAAACGCCCATAACTTTTGAAAGGATGTACCAATTTTCATCAAATGTAGCTAAAAACGAAATCAAAATCGGTTAATCCGTTTAGGAGCTATGATGCCACACACTCAGGCAGATACACAAATACACACGTCAAACTTATAACACCCCTCATTTTTTGTCGGGAGTTAAAAAGTAAATCGGCTAGCGAAATTCATCAAATGTAGTGGATTATAGCTGTATCTAATGAAGTAAAATAAAAAAATAGAAACTATAAGAAATTTCAAGAAGTAGTAGAATGCAGAACAGGAGGTAAAGTCCCGCAAGACCCGAAAAGGGAGCATTCCCCGACTAGATAGAGTGTTGTTTCTGGTGGGTAACTGCTTGGCGGGTTTGGTTTTTTGTATACGTTTAAATGATACGGAAAAGCTTATGCGATGCAGGATTTTGTGTGACGTCAAGTCATTAGTTCATAGGATATAAAGGCGTCCCATTTTTTTTAGGATCGGTATTTTTCCTTACATACCGCTGCTATTAGCAATGAACAAAATATCATATTTACGGCTCGGTTCATAAAGCAGTTAACTAAAATTACACTTGTAGTACTGACCATTGCTCCCCCTGGCCCGCAGCCTGTCGTTCTGCTCCCTCAACACGACCAGCTCCTCGCGGGCGTCGCGTTCAGCCCTGGTGGCCGACAGGCTGCTCATGGCGCGCGCCAGCGTGGCCTGCAGGCCGCACGACACGGGCACCAGGCGGGACGCCAGGATAGCGGCGCTGCCTGAACACTCTGGGGAGGGCACGTAGAGTTAGTTACACGACGGAAAAATGGGATCTTTTAGAGCGTAGCGAAATAAACAACTATTTAATATCAAAAGATGTTGTGTTGTGCGTGCGTCCGTGTGTCCTGATTGACATAACCTGGAGGAACTTTTAGATAAAAAAAACCTTCTAAAACAAGCTGTTTAGCATTGTCATTCAAATCAAACGTGTAAGCAAATTATCAGCTCAAGCTGACACTGGGAAGTAGGTCAAATTGAACTTGCAAGATTTGATTACAGAAACCGGGACAGGTGAAATTAAATAAAAGCTTGTAGAAACTATATTCGATATCGATACACTAAGGCCGGTATTCCACATGCTCATATACATGCTCAACTCAACTCAAACTGGCAATGGAAAGTTGTGATTGGTTGTCTTGTTTTTTTTTTTGACATTAATGTTCTTCTCAAGTCCAAGATCCTAGACGCCCCAAACGTTACCGAATTTTTTTAAGACAAGATCAGTGGAATTGAGTATGGATAGTCGGTAATAGCTGTTACCTGACCCACCCTAAAAACGAACGAATTTGAACTCTCCGCCTGTAACATTAAGGATGATTTAATTTGTATGAGTTTAGCAGACTTGTGCTACTCGATCAACAAATACAATAATAATAAAGATACGCAAATTTGATCTTTAAAACGTTAGCGTTAGGATATTTATAACTATTTGCTATGCGATTTTGATTTTTATTTTGTAAGACTAAAAGTTTATCAGAGTATTATAATGTAATTATTACTAATATGTCATTGCTACCAATAGCTTATTTTAACGATTATTTTTATTATTATTCAATTAGATCCGGTCTCGTGGTTCGTGCATAAGGCTGAACAGGAACAAGATGCGAGTTCAAATCCTGCGTCTAGAATATTATTGTTTTGCTTTCAATTTAGAATATTTTCAATAATAAGTATTTCTTAAATTATTGTAAAGAACTATAGACGGGTATATTATTCTTCAAACATGAAATTTCTAAATTGGTAATATTTGGATAACTTGTAATAAATGGATTAGTTGAAAGACAAACATAATAATAAATAAAAACCTGGTAGTCAAATGATACTAAGTTTAAGGGTAGGTAAATTAAAATTAACCGTGACAATAAAACCAGTCTACGCACAATTGCAGTGACTACGCGCGAACATTTTTTACCTTGCCTTACTAAATTGCGAAGAACGTCTTTTTCCAATTTTTTTATTTAACGTTAACATAATCATTAATCTTTTTCATTTCTGTCGTTATTTATTTTTAAATAGTTAATTTAAATAAACTATTTTAATGTAATATAATATTTTGACTTCAAAAAACATAATTGAATATTATAAACAAAGCAACGAGAAAGTGGAAGGTTACTTTTGAACTCGCAGCCATGCTGACATAGGTTCACCGATGCAACCACTGGACCAAATCGTCTTAACAAATATTGTAGAAATTAACAAGTCCATCATAGTGATAAAACAGTTTTCAAACGCTTACCTACCCTAACGTTACGTGTTAAAGATCAAATTTTCATAACTGTATTCTATAATATTTGCCTACCTTAACAAGTCGTTCCTAGTTCGATAAGCTCATGCGTATCGGATAACACTTATCTACTGTTAATTGCAGTAGGTTCAAAATCGTCTAACTTTTAGTGCGTCGGCTAACGGCAGGGTGGGTCAGGTACAGCTATTACCGACTGTACTTGGAACGTACTCGTACTTGCTAACATGGACTTTCATTTAATTTGCATTCAATACCTACCACAAATTTTGTGTAGAAAAAGTTCGGTAACGTCTGGGGAGTCTGGGCTCTTGCTCTATTGAGTACACATAATGTCAAACTGAAGAATCATTGGGATTTGATTCGAAGGTGTGGCCAATTTTGAGCTTGAGTCAAGTATGAGCGTCCGGAAAACGAGCATAGGAAGAAAAATATAGTAAAACATGGACACTCACCAAGCGCCTCCTCAGCAGTCTCCCGTTCCCCGGCCGACTCATCGTGCAACTGGCTCACACTCATGTCCCCCAAGGCATCCGCCACGTCTCTCTCCAGCACTTCCGTACTGGCTGTGGAAGCCGTCAGCTCCAGCAGCTCGTCTCCACCACCCACCAGCTCGAAGGACTCGTGCTCGTGAGCTTGCGAGTGAGGTCTGCGGCACGAGTCGCAGCGGCCGGCGCGAGCTCGTGCCGCGACGGTCTCGGCCTCCGTCACGTTGAGGGCGCGCTGGAGAGACCGCGTCAGTTGTGTCGCTGGGAATGGATGGGAGAGATAAGTAACAAAGTCTTTAAGACAACAGTGAATAGGTTACGTCTAGGCAAGCGTGCTTCACCGTCGACCACATCATCGCTTACCATCAGGCGAGATAGTGTTCAAACGAGAGTCTATCAGTGATAAAAACTATACAATTAGTCATTCAGACAATCTTGCGGAGGAAGCAGAGTGAGATATGTATTTTTTCAATACAGTTGTTAAACATGGCGTACTTTCAGTGGCTATAAATATGATTCGAAAATTAAATCTTACGCATAGGCATCTTTCTGTTACGCGGTCGTGACTTTTGTTTACGAGCTCGATCATTAGTTTTGCAGTTTAGTTTTAAATTTATAAGTCAATTTAAAAAGTTTAGTAGCATAGAGTTTTCATACATAGAATAAAATGGGATAGATTTTATACGAGGAAAAATGAATGATTCCGTACGTTTTAGCATTGAACTCTCAAAAGTCTTTTTAATGGTTGTTTAATATATTTAATTATCAGTTTTAATTAAATTATTTTCACATCAATATTTGTCTAAAATCGAATAGGCTGTATAGACTGTTTTCGTTTTATAAAATGTCCAGTTGCAAAAACGCGCCTTTAGTTATAAGTCAATTTAAAAAAGTTTAGTAGCAAGGAGTTTTCATACATAGAATAAAATGGAATAGATTTTATACGAGGAAAAATAAATGATTCCGTACGTTTTAGCATTTAATTCTCAAAAGTCTTTTAAATGGTTGTTTAATATATTTAATTACCAGTTTCAATTTAAATATTTTCACATCAACATTTGTCAAAAATCGAATAGGCTGTGTAGGCTGTTTTCGTTGTAAAAAAAATATGTCCAGTTGCAAAAACGTGCGAAAATTTTATTTTTTGTGAATTAAAAAATCTAATTCTTTGATTTGTTTTTACTATTTCCCACAACTGTATTGAAAAATATCGTGTGATACACGGGCGTGTAGGTTATTGCAAACTCGTGTCATTAAAAACCCTCACCTTCGGCTCGGGCTTGTTAATGACAGCTCGTTTGCAATAACCTACTTTCCACCCTTGTATCACAATGTACTATTTTACAATCTGACTATTCGACAGCCATTGTAAGACCGTTCGGGAGTTATTTGCCTGATACCGAAAATGTACGAGGTTAGATTTTAATTTGATGGTAATAAAATGTTTATGCGCCAGAGATATCATTTCCATAGTCCTCGAGAGCGTTCATGCTACAAATAATCTTGAAATTAATACAAAGTTAAAGCGTTTATTGCAAAATTTTATACAAATAAATCTTGGTTGACTGGTAGAGAATACCTGAAGCATTACGTTCGCCATTGTACCTTTGTGCATGAAGTTAAAATAAATAAATATTTTCTCTTGTTCCATATTTTTTATGTAGTTGTATTTGATCAAAAAAAGATATGATTATTACCTTGTGCATGCGCCGCTAACAGCAGCTGATGCAGATCTCCGTTACTGGCTGGTTGTGCGTCGTCCTCCTGACTGTTGCTGCGAGACAGCGCCGAGCCCGACATGCGGAGCTCTGTGCATACGTCTGGAGAGGAAACATTTATTAATATTCATCTTTTCTTAGTACTTTTAAAATCAAGGAATGACAAATAATGTCTTTTTCCACCACCTTGTCTATTATTTAACACATTGCCTAAGAAATTCGTTTCGAAATACGAACATTTAGCCACAAGATTTAAAAAATAAAAAAAACAATATTACATTACACAACAGTTACGAAATGATCATTATGTAACTGGCAGAATGATACTGAAACTTTAACCTCTCGAAAAAGCGCACGTTGATTGTGTGTATATATTCTGTGGTTTTTAGTCTGAACGTTTCTAATAAATTGTTGTTGGAAATGACTTGCATTTAATTAAGAAAGCTCATCAGGTAGTCGAAAAAGAATCTTTCGTGTCTCGCATAAAAAAGCTTTATTTTAAAACTTGCATGTAGCTTTCGACGAAATTGGCTACATCGCTCGTGTTGAAATCTCGTATGTAATGTACTATTGATTAATAAACAGTAAAGGGGAAAAAAATTTAATGACATCTTGAAGCGCAATGCTATAAAAAAAGAACAACAAAATGCTTAGTTGAGAAAACAAAACTCTAATTTTGCTATATCAACTCATGGTTGGCTAGCAGAATTTCAAGTAGGTATTAAATACGCAGGTTATATTACAAATTGCTTTCTTGACGTATGAGAGACGTACTTTCTTTTTTTTAAGGTCGGTTAAACAACAGGACGTTTTGTTTAAATTTTATGTCATAATACATTATATCCTAACTTTTCCAAATCATGTTTGGAATGGCTCAAAAGCCCGAATCTGAATTGAGCGACTGGAAGTTTATCAAATGTAAATAAGTAATTGTGTACATACCGACTTCTCCCAAGGCGTCGGCTACCGCGAGGTCGGCGAACTGCGCGAAGCTGTTGGGCGGCACTCCCAGTACTGAGCCCACTATCACAGACTTGGCGCGCAGGGCGCGGGTGATCACCGAGTCCAGGCGACGGAGACGCTCTGCAAGTAACACATAACGGATTAAACACCTGAACAGTGAGTGTTGTGCCCAGCCCCAGTGCTCCTCTGCCTAAGTGAGTGTTGTGCCCAGCCCCAGTGCTCCTCTGCCTAAGTCTTCGGGAACACAGGCGGGTATGTTTGAATATTTGTTACCTTGGTCAGTGAAGGCGCGGTGCGCAGTGCGCGCGGCGGTGGCGGCGGGCGCGTGCACCTGGATGGCCAGCGGAGACTCCAGCGCACAGGGCGACGCGCCATGTGTGCTGATGCGGCCCACTGTTGGGCGACGTGGTCTGTGGAAGAACATACCGGCTTAAAACATGTCACTAGAACCGCTCGACTTACGAGAACTCGCTTGTTCAGTTAAGAGTATAGGCTTGCTTCGCTCGCTTGACTCTTAAAAACTGTGTTCACATAAAGTGTGGCTCGCTTCGCTCGCTTGACTCGAATGATGACTCACATTGTTTGATCTGCTCGGGTGGGCTCGTAAGGACACTGAATTATCGTTTTAGTTACTCTCATCGCTTATTCCATTAGAGTAGCGGCTCGTTTAGCTCGCTTGCCTCAAAAGATCGCAGCTATGGCTTTGTTTAATAATGAGCTCGTTTCGCTCGCTTTAAACTTAGACAAAAAAATTACTTACTCATAGACGTCATAGAAATTAACTAGCAGAACGTTTGGAGCAGCCGAAATCAGCCACCTCACAACTCAAGACGTTTCAGAAAGAATTGTGGACCCTGTTGGGCACGGCAACATTCTAGATACAGTTATTGTCTAGGAGAGAGGAATAGCGCTTAATATTTTCCTTTATAATTAAAATTACAGTTACCCATTTTCTATCTATTTTCATTTAGTATGATGTACTAATATGTGTGTGTTTTACTATATTTATGTTAAACTAGCTGTGCCCGCGGCTTCGCTCCCATCAACTGCCTACCTTGCCTGCCCTACCCTACCTACCTACCATACCTTATTTCCCACGAACTTTCTACAAAGTATGTGAAAACTTAAAAAAAAAAGATGAATGAAATGCGTAAAGTCGTTCTCAAGTTATGGCGTGACCAAGTGAAATAGAGATGAATTTTTATATATATATAGATTATTATATAGAATTTGTCCTGCGAGGAATACAGACGATATTATATGTATTATAACTCATTTTCGGCAAAATGTCCTTTACGACAATTGAAATTTCCGGTATCGTTATGTTAACATAATCCCACTCACTTGTGCTTTTCCTCCTTTTCGTCTTTTAGCTCAGCGTTCTCCGCTGAACTCTCCCTGTCCACACTTCTCTTATCTTCTTCTTTCTTCTCATCTCTCTCCGGCGAGCTCCTGTCCATGGAGACTCTCTCTTTCTCCTTCTCAGGTTCTACCGGCTCGTCGCAAGCTGTTGAAGATGACTTCTCCGATGCGTCGGATGGGTTGCGGGATACGTTGACGCCTGATTGAAGAAAGATTAATTGAAGAGATTTTTATATAAAAGAAAACTGGCTTAGGAAGTACTGATATTTTCTCCGTCGAGATAAAGGTTATGCAACCAAAATCTCGAGACATCGAACCAAATCGCTGAAAGTGTCTAAATGCTAGGATTATATGAAGACAAAGTCAATAAACACTGTACAAACGTAAAAATATACGGAACCCGATTTCTAACTATGTATGTATTTATGAATTTTGATAGCCATAGACTCCAACATTATAATAAATTCCTAGCTACTTCACGTCAACGGAGCAATAGGAATTTCATCTCATAATAAGTTACTGTGTCACTTATACTGTAATTTTGTACTTTTGATTCGACATTTTTTTTCTTTTTGACTTAGAATAAAGCTTTTACATACCTGAGTCGTCAGCAGACCGACTATGTGAATGCGCCGGTGTGATGGTAGACTTGAGCTCCGTCAGCTTAGCTAGCGGCGCCTCTTGTATGTGCTTCACCCATCTGAGAAAACACAATGTTTGTTATGCCGTTGTATCATGGTGGTCCACAGGTGTCTTCGAGATCTAGTCATAACTACAAGACAAGCGGTCTAAAGACACATACCAATAAATTGGCGGTAAATCAAGGTTTGAATCTAGCAATATTTGGAAAGTGTTTAATGAAGAGGTGAATCGATACTGGAGCTTCTGGCATTTCAAGAAAACCGACGAAAGCACATAAATGCTTTACTTTGCGAATGTTATCACTTCTGTACCAAGAACAATACGTATCATCACCATTTCAGCCGAAAGTCGTCCACAGCTGGACATAGGTCTCCCTCAAGCGTCGCCACACTGTTGGATCATGTGCGCTTCGCATCCACCGGACTCCCGCAGTCTTGACCAGGTCATAGCTCCACCTAGAGGGAGGTCTTCCAACGCTACGTCTACAACTTTTCTGCCCCATCGGCCATCAGTTCTGCGAGCAATGTGCCCTGCCCGCTGCCACTTAAGTTTGGCAATTCTACGGGCTGTGTCGGTGACTCTCCTGTGGATATCCTCATTTCTGATTCGATCACGTAAGGAAACTCCGAAAAAACCCCTCTTCTTTGGGTGACTGTGTAAGCCTTCTGATAAGGACCATTGTGAGCACCACGTATGACCGTCATCAATGGTCGATTTAAATATCCTGACTTTTAAGGCCTTATGTGTTTTTACTCATGCCGAACCAACTCTTGACTTCGATCTAGCTTGACGGTAAGCGATAGACGTCCACGACCGAGTGAGCGCAGAAGATGCCTGTTTACTTGTTGCTTTGAAAGCTGACGGGCCACAAGTGCGTCAGGTACTTACGAGGTATATTCCGGCGCAGTGTTGGCGGACAGCTCGTGCATCTGCACGCCGTTGATGTTCATCAGGAAGAACGTGTTGCGTACTGCCGCGTTTGGCCGGAACAGCACCTTGTCCCTGTTGGAATAGAGCTCATTATTGAACTAACGTTATAACACTTGGGGAAAATGCAGTCAAGGCTGAAGGAGTAAATGGATTACAGCAATGTGAGGTACACTGAATCAGGATGTTTCCCGAACGATCATGATTAGAAAATAATTTAGTTTCGTTGGTTAAGGCTGTAACTGCAACTTTGATCTACCACTTTAAGATCGTTGGTAACAAATTTACAAATTCATATACAGTGTCAATGAGCAAAAGTTGGTGATTCTTACCATTTGATAAGCGGCGACAGCACCGAAGGGCTAGGCTGGTTGGGCTGCGGGATGGGCTTCAGAACGAACTTATCGCTCTCTCGCTGCAGCAGCACCAGGCTGTCTTCTAACATTAGGGCCTGAGGAAAGGAAATAACTTTAAACTCACATCTCAAACGAATAGTATTGAATATGATGAAAATAAAATATACTTGAGTAACGGTTCTAAGCTGGCCTAAATTACAAAATTTTAGAATAACTTCGGCAGCCCACATCTACAATACCTATTATTGCGCTATATAAAAAAATGCCTATTCGAAGTACTAATGCAACGCAGACGAAGCCGCTGGCAGCAGCCAGTTATCAAATAAGCTCGTGTTACTCACCAGCACATTGATCCTCTTGTTGGAGTCATTCCTGAGGGTGAGCTCCCCTTCGTTCCTGAGCGTGTGGTGCGTGAGGTCCAGGCGCCGCAGTTCATCCCACTCACCCGACGTCGGCACGCGCACTTCTAACTTGCTCTGGATTGATTTTAGTCTGGAAGAAATAGTGGAATGGTTAGGTGCTGATTTGTAAGCACAAGATGCCATAGTGTCTTCTGCGACCTATCGAAAGCGTTTGATTGTTTTAATCATGAAATTTAGTTTTGAAACTTGAGCATTACGGGCGAGGCCAATCAGCGTTAAGTTTAGTAAAAATTGAATGAATGATAGACAGCAATTAGTTGAAATAAACTGTCAATTCGTCTGGGTTAACCGTGAAATAGGGGGTACACCAGGGTTCAATTTTGGGTCCTTTCTTATTTTTAGTCTACATTAACGATTTACCCCATCCATTGAAAGACAATCTAAACATGGTGTTATTTACGAGTAACATTGACGACAAAAATAACGTCTTACGACAGGGTCAAAATTGGTTCACAGCTAATAATATCTCACAAACTCTATAAAAAGTTCAAGCTCCAATGCAACCGAAAAAGGGCCGATTTATTATAAACCGTCAATCAAAAATCAACTAAGATTACATAAACCAAAAGTATATAAATCATTGACTAGTTCTACTTGTTAAAATACCATTTTTTTATTCAAATACTCTTTAGAAATTTTTAATTAAATAAAATCTTATAACTGATTAAATCTGCTAAACAGCTCAGATTTTTGTAATTAAGGCCGATGTTATTATCATTAAAACTGGCTATTGAAGTATACCTGTGTTCATTCTCCGCAGTCCGTATGGCGGTGTCGACCCTGTGCAGCACGTCCCGCGCCACGTCGTGCGCTCTGCGCAGGCGCGCCACGTCCTCTTCTGTCTCTTCTCCTTCTGTCACCGTCTTCAGGATGCCTTCCAGAAGCAGCTGATATTTTGTTAGTCTGTGGAAGAATAAAACAGAAATACGTTAATAAATGTTAAGCGTGGTGATTGACGGTCGTGCCTTCTTTGTATGAGAGGATTTGACCTGCAGTGGGACAGTAATATGCCTGGTATTATTATTTCCGTTAACAAAGATACAACATTTTAAACAATACAAATTTCAATTTAACAAAATGTGAGTTTAATAGTGTTGTTTAGTAGTTGCTGTTATGTTGTTTAGTAGTTGCTGTAATGTTGTTTAGTAGTTGTTGTAGTGTTGTTTAGTAGTTGTTGTAGTGTTGTTTAGTAGTTGTTGTAGTGTTGTTTAGTAGTTGTTATCGTATTGTTTAGTCGAATTGTTGTAGTCGTTACCTCTGCCACACACACGCGAGCATGTCCTTGAGCTGCAGCCTGCCGCACAGTGGCTGTTGCTCCCTGGCGGCGAGGAACTGATGTAGCTCTTTACTCTTGCGCCGTCGTTCGCGCAGAGCGTCTAACGCCATGCGCTGTCCGCGGCAGAACTTCGACACGCATGATGCGTAGCCTGAGTCGCCAAGCTGGAAAAACACACATTTATTAGATTGCATCTTATTGGTAATGTTCTTCAGAAGCAGAAAGCAGAGATCTAGCTTAAACTACTCTTTGCCGTGGTTGGTTCGTTAAAGGGTGACCAACCGTTTCATACTGAGACCCTCCGTGCCTCGGCACACTCGTTAATAGGGTTTGCGTGTGTTAATTGTTAGTAAAACTAACTAAGTACTTGTTATAGATGTCCTGACTGATTTCTATTAATCAATAGTTAATAAACACAGTTTTTACGTATATTATGCCTACCTGTTTCATTTTTAAATACTACTGTTTATAATAATCTTAAGTAAAAATAAAACATTTTGTAGTAATAGCATTATTATATTCATAAGATTTTTTAAATATTTTGCGGGTATTCCAGCGGGATCCCGCAGGAAAGGCAAATTTCCCGCAAATTTCCAGCCAGAAAAATTATTTGATCCAGACTGACATTAATAAATCAAAGACAGTCGTTACTAGTAATCAGAAATCCGAAAGTTTTAAATCAGTTTTAAAGCCAAGAGATATCGTGCTACCTAGCAACTGGATTATGGAGGTCAGATAGGTAATCGCTCGATATAAAATACTGGTCTAGCTGCATCCGAGTGGACTGGAAAATGACCCTAAACATGATAGGAAAAAGACGAAAGTTATCATTTAAAAGACTTACCGTACTCAGCAAAGCATCAGCAACAGGTCTGATCTGCACCACATGGTTGCCAGTCCCATTCCTGGCAGTCCTCAGGTCGGAGTATAGCCGGGAGTGCCTCTCCCTTACAGCGGGCAGGTTGGGGAACAGAGCCCGGAGCTCGTCTCCTGCGAGGAGGCTCGCGTGTCGCTCTAGGGGGCGGAGGAACACCCCGCCTAGGACGCGCAGCCAGCGTACGTGGGAGCCTTCCGATACTATTAGTTCTGTGGAGAAATGTGTGTGGTAAGATTTTTGAGAAGTTCCTTTTGGTGACGAATTAACTCCTTGAGTACCTGAAACGTGGATCCACGCGGGAACAGCTTTGTAACTGTTTCGGTAATTACGGCATTCAGCCGGTTTATAGATCGTATGTAAAGAGAAAAAAATAATGGTCGCAAAGCTGCAAGAGGGGCAGACGACATTCCTGCCATTGTGGGCAGAATTTGAGTGAGGCTGGCACAGAAGCGTGGGAATTGGCCCAAAAAAAGAGCAGCTGTGCTCAGCAGTGGGCAAAGTCAGCCTGCGGATAATGGTGTTGAAGAGATTTTTGTAATAAAACTAGAATACCAATCCCTTGCATAAGCTTTTGAATATTTCTGAGAATCAACCCTTGCTATGTATTAAATTGCATTTCATATTTATTCTTATTTATTTAAAGACGCTACACCACCTAAATATTTTTGGAAGTGAAAACTTCTTAGCCCCGTTGTGATTTGAAACGAAAAAGTGACGTTAAAAAAAGAGGCAAACACATACATCTATAAGTTTTATCTTGCGAGAAAACGAGATAGAATGTAATGCCTTCAAATTTGTAAATAAATGGTCGAGCCTTTAACTTCGCAGTGAGATGAGATTGATTATGAATTTCTTAAAATTTTAATTTGAAACAAGGAAGTAAGACGTTGCATCATAAAATCTCATAATATTATTATAATATCATGGTACAGATGCTGTCAGCTTTTCTAAAAACAACGTCTGTGTTTCTTCTATAAATCATAGCAAGTTTAGTCTAGTTTTTGGCAACTGTTGTCTCATTGTTATCCTAAACGCTCAGTCAAACAATATAGGTGCATGGATTGTGTGAAGGTTGGCTTTTAACTCTGCGGTGACGGCTTCAGACGCAACAAGATTGAGGTCGATCGACGACTACTATAAACCATTTCTAAGGTAACAATAGAGTTGTTGATACCCATCAGCGAATTATCGACTGAGAGCTCACTACACCCGCGGCGACATTAAGTCCGCATTAAGTTATGTACTTTTAAGTTGCATGAAGTTTTAATAAATAAATAAATACACAACTTCCGTAAGGCGCAGCTACTTCAGAATGGTCTCAGTTAAGCGGTCGGTATATAATAGTCTTTATATTTATAATCTTGCGAGATTATAAATTCTCGGCATAATGTGAACAGATCATATCAAATATAATAAATCATAACCAAATTGATAGTTTAAACTATACCCCTGTCTTTTTGGGCGTTTACAATATTACGCGATTTATCATAAACTTACGGTGTTTGCAATAAGCCGGTGAAATCATTATACACTAAAATATCGATTTGAACGACTCATGTCAAACGCTCGAAGTTAATATTTCTGCTTTCTTTGTGGATTGTACACCCACAGGAGTAAAAATACTCAAAATAAAGTCGAGGTTAAGAATGACAATGTTACACTTACCATGAATAACCTCCTGCCTCTTGCGCAGGGTAGCGGACAGGTCTAGGGAGTCAAGCGCATGCGGCGGCAGGCTGTCGGCCCATTGTGCTGCGAGCGGCTCCTCCTCCTCCGACCAGTCCGATTGAGATGCTGCAACGAGAATAACTATATTGTTGGATACATGTACCTACTTTACAAAAAAATACCAACTAGAAGATTTTCTAATCGAAGTTTTTTTTTTTAAAGCAAGCTTTTGTCGTATTCTTCTCAGCAAACCCTTTCATTTGATACCCATATCATGGCAGTGCACAAAAAATAACTAATCCACCATCTTGGGCCTTCCGCCTTATTGGATTTAGAATGACGTCACTTATCTAACCATGCATTGTCATCCAAACTAAACGTGTATGCAAAATTTCATCTTAATCGGTGGAGGGTAACTGCTTGAAAATACAGTTGCAAGATTTGACCCAAACACACTTACATACACACATACATACATACATTGCAAGTTAATTAAAAGCTTGTAAAAAAGCCATATAATTACGCTACTAAAAGGTTTCAGTATCAGGTTAGATTTGCTGTTTTTACCCGACTGCCGAAGGAGGGTAATGTGTTTATCAGTCTATTTATCCTAAGTCTTACACCTGTATTAATTTGGCTCTTAGGATCCATATTCCAGAAATCGGGCATAATAGCACTAACCATTAAAAGGAAGATAAGTTGGTCTAAGTCCTATCCCTTGAAGCAGGTAGTTACCTCCTTTAAGGGATAGGACTTAGACCAACTTATCTACAAGACAAGATCTATGGAAAAGAGATGACGAAATTAACTTTTCCAGTCCATCGACCAACTCATTATCCACAGTTAAAATTAAAATTTTGAAGCTTTTATCTTGGAATCATAGATTCGTTTAAGAGTTATGAAGAATAAAAACTTCTTGTAAGACTGACCTTGCTGCTCAGCAGCGACGGTGTTGCTCTCATTACTCCTGGACGATAAGCTGGAACTGCTGGAGCTACCAGAAGGCGCGGTCGCTGCACCTGGCTCCAGATCACTGTGGAAATGAAGATGGGAGTTAGTTAGATACATTACAATAGACATCTGCCACAACGAGAGCTCTTTGTTAATGGGCTCGTAAAAAAGAGTGCTTTACAGGAACACAGTAGCTTCACTTGGCGAATGAAATAGGGCTATTGGTAGACGAAAGAGAAGACTAGAACTACCACTGTCGAAAATAATCGTCAGGGGAAGTTCTAGTTTGTGACAAAAACTTCTAGGTACAGTCAAGGGTCAAAAGTGCAGTCATACTCTCCCAAAACTCAAATGGCTAGTTTTTGTAGAAGACATTAAATTATCCACAACTGATTTAATATTTTATATAGAAATTAAATTATAGATTTTTCCTACTAACTTTCTACTGCGTACAAAAAAATTGCCTTTTCTGTTTTGGTAGTGTGACTGCACTTTTGAGACTTATAGTACCTATAATATATATCGCCCGGGAAACAGCAATGCAATGTATGCAAATTCCCATGTTAGTTTCATTTTAGTTGAAGATGATTACAGGAATATCAAAATGTGCAACAACACACTTTATCAATATTATTTACATAAAACTTTTGAATAAATAAAATTGCACCTGTGTAGAAAATCTAGACCATGATGTCAGACTGTGTTTTCTAGATTCTTCTAAAACAATAGAATTCGCTTTCAATAATCCTGACTGACAGTACAATACTGTACCCACACCGAAATTTTATTGAATTACGTTCTGACGTACTTTCGGCTTCAGCGCACCGGATTCGTTTTGTGGATTTTGGCAGTCGCATTTTATTTGCACCATCGATCAAGCAGAAATAGGTGTTTTAAATAAACAATGGCTTTTTAAAAGTGATATTTCTTCACGTTGAATCTACAGGGGCAAATTTAATTAGATAGAAAATGCTGCGGTCGGATACTCTTTACGACTATAACCACAGATATAATTCTAACTAGATGACGCGATTGTATGTACTTCTCGTGTCGAAAAACGGTGTAAAATTACGACCAATGATCTTAATTTGAGCTTTTCATTTAGCATTATAGGCACCGGAAATCCACCGAAATCTAGAAAAATGCTTTTGTATGCCATATTGAGCTGTAAAGACTGTAGATAAAGTTGTCCGAGGCATTGGAAATGTTTTCTTTCATTGGTAAGTAAATTTGTTTTTAAATTGTGTGTGAAAAGTGGCACGCTTGGTTTTCATACAGATGGAGGGACTTGCGTTATCTAGTTAGATTTATGTCTGTGGCTAAAACACTAGCCCTCTTTCAAATAAACGCGCAATAAAGTTACACCAGGTATAACAAAGGAATAACCATACATTTTCATAGGTTTATACTTCATCATCATCATCATCATATCAGCCGAAAGACGTCCACTGCTGGACATAGGCCTCCCCCAAGCGTCGCCACATTGACCGGTCCCGTGCGTCTCGCAACCAGCGGATTCCCGCAACCTTCACCAGGTCATCGGTCCACCTGGTGGGAGGCCTTCCAACGCAACGTCTTCCGGTTCGCGGTCGCCACTCCAGAACCTTTCTGCCCCATCGGCCATCCGTTCTGCGAGCAATGTGCCCTGCCCACTGCCACTTAAGTTTGGCAATTCTTCGGGCTATGTCGGTAACCTTGGTTCTCTTGCGGATCTCTACATTTCTGATTCGATCACGCAAGGAAATGCCGAGCATAGCCCTCTCCATTGCCCTTTGAGTGACTGTAAGTTTTCTGATGAGGCCCATTGTAAGCGACCACGTCTCAGAGCCATATGTCATCACTGGCAACACACACTGGTCATAGACTTTCGTCTTGAGACACTGTGGTAAGTTGGACGAGAAGATACCGCGCAACTTCCCGAACGCTGCCCGAGGTTTATACTTGGTATAACTTTATTCCGCGTTTATTTTTTAAGAGGGTAGGAAGTTGTAACGGGCGGGCATTTTGGGAGACTGAACTTTAACGTTCAAAAAGCCTAATTTGAATATATGACTTTTGATTTTGATATCTGGTTATCACAAGCGTGCTTCACCATCTACCACATCATCGTTTACCTTATGGTGAGATAGTGGTCAAAACCGAGCCTATGAATAACAAACAAAAAAACCTAATTTCGGACCCTTAACATTCAACACAGCTTACCTAAGGGTATTTCATAAAGAGCCAATCTCCGGCGATCGCCAATTAAGTCCGCACAAAGGTCAAGAGGAAACGCAAGTCCAAACATCGGCCAGGAAGTTGTAAAAGCATTGCTAATTCTGGACGCGCCTTATTAAATACTGCGCCGACGACGACTGATTGTTACGGTTTGTGAGCGAGATGAATTAGCTAATATTAATCGATCGAATCTTTGTTGGTTAAAAGTTAACACTAATATATCATCGCGTAGTCATTTAGAACAACACGCAGTCTCCATAAATGATTTCTCCTTTAACATTTTCTTTTTCCTACATGAGTCTCCCCATTTGTTCGTAAACGAATCAATCGTACACATCCCCAGGCGAGTCACGTCTCCGTAAATGTGTTTCAGGAGTGTTCCAGAGGCAACTTGTGCTACCCACACTGAATTACAATCATGGCTTTATTACCTGCTGGTAAGCGGCCAGATTTGATTGGAGTTTTATTAAGAAAAATGTAGGGAAAGTTACTGTTGTATTGCTTCCGAATTTATAGGTGGCTTTATTATTTTACATAATCTGCGGTTGTGCTCTTTTGCAACTCAAACCGAGACTTTTGACAAGTTTTGATCATTCGACGAGCTTTCCGTATGAAATTGGCTAATTGCTATTATATTGCTATTGCTGTAGGTTGAAAGCAAATATAGATTTATAGAAGATTAATTTCTTATTAATGTTGGCAAACCGTAAAATATGGGCGAAGAGTAAAGAGGACAATGAGGGGTCCTAAAACCTTTATCATGAAGCTGAAAAAAACATCACCTGAACATTTCGCGTCCCCAAGCGTTATGGTAACGCTGGGGGACTCCTAAGCATCTTTTCTCCACTCTATGTCAATATTTGACGCGATGTAATCAATACTTTCCGCTACCAATTTCGCACGTGCCATTAAATCCCTTTGCTCATCAACTGTATCAATAGAGATGATGCCTCAAATAATATTACGTGTCTTATTCCGATGGTATTAATTGACTTTCCATAACTTTAAACAAACATCGAACTCAATCTCTTCAGCAAATTAATAGGCATTTTCGGAAATGAGGTTTTCAAAGGAAATTTTTGCCGCCATGATGTGTGCATTATCATAATTTGACGTGTGGTGAATAATTTGCATCAGAAATGGAAGATAAATTTTGGAGTGTTTCAGAATGCTGAAATTGTTTTACTTCCTCAGTCACTTATTGTGTGTGTGTGTGAGGACGTTGTGTGTCAGTGACTGGCTGTGTGTGTTGGTATGTTACGTGAGAACATTGGTACATACAGAAAATTAATTTGATCGAAAGATTCGTCCGAAGAAAATTATGATAGCCAAGCCCACATTATAAAATGTTTATTATAAGAAATCAACTTCAAAGCAGTTGGTTTCTTTCGTGTTATTATGACAGCATTCAAACAGCATTTCGCCGTGTATATTTATCTATTGATGGCATGATAACTCTACAGTCTGCAGGAGAACACTAATAAGCGCAAATTTTCCAGCCTGCGTAATATTATAGTCCTATAATACATATGAGTTGTTTCTTTATAATGTATATATTTTGCTTCTTAACGTAAAATATTTCTCTTCATCAACATGACACAGAACATTAGACCTCCTCCAAAAGTAGCCACATTGGCCGGTCCCGTGCGTCTCGCTTCTCTTCGGAAGCTACACGGTAGCAATAGTAGACCACACTATAGGCCAAAATCTAGTACCTAAAGGCCATATGTTAGTGCAGACACTTACATTAAACTGAACATGAAAGGTCAAGAAAATTTTCAATCAATATCATTGGCCATACTTAGTATATGTCACCCGTAACTTGGCACTACCTCCACAAACAATGTAAGGAAGTTTCCATCAACTCAGAACTGAAGGCAACCATTAACATCATGAAAGTGCGAGGGCGTGCGATAATCATAGAAATTTAACAGCAATCCATCTAAGAGCCTTCTGTCCTTCCACGAAATCGTGGAAATATTTCTTTTTCATCCATTTCGAAGGGAAAGTTATAATTATTTAGTTAGGATTACCTTTGGGAATTAAATAGAAAGGGCTTGGACTAACGTGGTATACAAATTTCGTTTGCATATACATTAATTGGATTCTCCTGGGATTTTAATTGTTTGTCATGGAAAAGTAGTGCGAACAAACGGTTTCTTTGAAATTAGTCAATGATGTTATTGTGTCTTGTTGTATAAACTTCCACTGTAGCAATATGGACGGTGGTGTTCAATCTGAAAGTGCAATTATCACCAAGCTTGAGACCACTACCTTACCCAGCTTGTCTTTGCCTGCGGCTCCGCCCGCGAGAAAGTCTAAAAATATCCCAAGGAAATAAACGCCCGGGATAAAATAAAAGTTTCCTATCTAAAGTGCGCAAAGTTTCATTCAAATCCGGGTAACAAACAGACAGAAAGAGTTACTTTCGCATCTATAATAGATCAATCGTAACAAAGCGTTTAATAACTAAAACCCTGTCTCCCGGACTAGTAACAGTAATTTTCAAACGAGCGTAGGATAAGAGCTGATAGTAAGTGAGCACTCGTTTATCATAATCGTCCGGTAGGTATGTCTGTCCGATAACATTAGTCCTGTCCGGCTACTGTTGCACCAAAATTTATATTTTTATGAGTCTGTGATTTGGATAATAATTATGGAAAAATCATGGTTGCTAACTGGCGCTCTGGTCACGTGACGAGGTTGCGAGTTTTAATCGTTTATTGTTTTGAACGATTTAGGCGAGAAATTGAAACAATATACTAGTGCAAGTAATGTCGCAATTTGAAATATAGAAATGTAGACAGCAGGTTCTGAGTTACAGACAGGGATAAAAATCTTATTCTGAAGTTTGATATTCATCATTTATCTCTAAAGCGGGTAATTATCTTATGGACTTGCCTTATTCTGAAAGCCTGCGGCCCCGATCGAAGGTGTGAAGTTCAATTTTTTCGGACTGGTAAAAACACATAGGAAGGAGGTACAACTGTCAAATTCTGTTGTTATTCATTCATAGTTCGGGCCCCGAACAGTAACGAAGTCTGAAACTCAGGACTTCGTGCTTAGGGAGTAGACCCCCATGTCCGCCAAATCTCGCTGATATAGGTCAGTCTATCCTACGAGGAAACACACCTGACCTGAAGATGTATGTTTAGGTCGTAAGAGTCTCTCCAATGAAATGCTTACCTAGAGTAGGGAAGTTCAGCGGACATGGTCCGCAATATAATGCAAATTACATGCAAACTGATTGCAGATGTTTATGTGGCCTTAGTAAGACCTGCAGCAATATCATGGGCCCCTGTCAGAGGGGAGACTGAAAAGAGACATGCAGACATTGGTCTCTATTACGGAACGTAAATTTAATCACCAACAAAAAACACTTTTACCTTTCTGAAAGCGTCCGTCTCGCCAACATAGCAACCGTCGGAGGCTGTCTCCCAGCTGGGAGCGACACATTCCTGGACACGCGAGGTGGCGCTGGAGTTGCCATGTTTATCAACTGTCACTGATCACTACTTGTCACTACAATCACCGGTGTCACTTGTTTAGTTTTGTTTTTGTTCGTCAGTTTATTGTCATTGTTGTTTAAACACTGGTTTTTGGTAACTTTCGTTACGTTTATTTGGTTTACACTGATATTTGGTTGGTATGGTAAAGCGATGATCTAAATTCTGAAGTTGGCAAAAGTAGGTTAGTAGGTTTAAGTTGGCAAATAACAATTTTAGTAGTTACTACTTCATAATTTTCTAGCTTCTGTCTCATCCATATGTCCAGAATACCCTATTAGTACCTCAATAGTCACCCTCTTTTCTCGCCTACATTCGTACTCAAGACTTTCGACTATCGGACAGAGCAAAGATTAGGTACCTACCTACTAATTTAACCCTACCAATAATCATCATTTTCGTAAGAAGTACTCAATGACATACCATATACACACACATAATTATCAGGGCAGCCTCTTAAATGTTGATTAACATCGGCAAACCTGTACAGTCTTAACAGTATTTATACTTTATCCCTCTTACTAATAAACACAGAATAAAGTTATACCAAGTATAAACCTATGAAAATGTATGGTTATTCCTTTGTTATTCCTGGTATAACTTTATTCCGCGTTTATTAGTAAGAGGGTATAGCTTTAGGTTTGTATTATTGACCACAAATCGGTAACATTATCATTTTGTACACACGTTGGGTGTGGGTCGAGTTTGAGTAAATAAGGCTCAAAATTGTTTATGTATTAATATGTGATTTAGGTGTCCGATGATTTTGTTTAGAGACTCTTTTTCTCTAAACATCTTCCTGCCCATATCCCACGTTACTAGGGGTCGGCGCAATACGATGAATTCTTCCATTCCGTCATGTCAACCTTCGCGCTATCACTGCCTTGTACTTTCATATCATTCCTCACATAATCCACACTTACATTCATGACTCCTTTAGTCATAGTATTTCCTCCATTCTCATCATATACCAACACAAACGATTCCCTATGAACTTTTCTGTCACTAACACTTTCAAACCTCCTTTAATATATATTGTGTATTTGTCTAAACACCCATAAATAAAAATTCATGAACCATTTAGCTCTTACGTCGTCAGTTGGTTCAATGGCGCCCAACATAATTGTTCCTAATGGTGCATGGCCGTACAAGGCAGACAGTGGCGGTTATAGACTAAAACCTATGTTAATACTACCTAGCCGCCTCGGAAAATGATATAATTATGTTTTTAATACGTTTAAGGGTATAAGGAAAGGATAGATACATGATTTTACTTGAAACGCGAAGATTTCTTTATGTGTTGTTTTTGTTGAGTGTCGGCAAGATTGATTAACAATTTACATGGGCTATCATCAGATTAATTACGTTTCCTTGTTTACTATATAAATCGAATTCTAGTGTAAACTAATGTTATAAAAAGTTAAATTATTTGTTTGTGTGTAAAGAGTAATCTACGGATGCAGGTAGGTAATTATTGTGATTGTAATAATTTGTACCAGTAATCATCAATTTTGTTTTGTTGACGCCTTGTTTGTAAAATAATTATAATTGATTCTGCTGACATTTTAAGCCGTATGTTATTTTTTTGTGTAATTTAATTATTATTTTAACGATTTTATTTATTCTATAATGATTATTTGACATATATTTATATAACTTCGTTTTATTCTTTCTTGCATGCCTGTTTACTTCTATCTTTGTCACTTAATTTTATTTATTTTTACGCACAACGCATTAATTTTGTAAAATTATTTTTATATTATGTGGCAAATGTCGCTGGTAGCACATTTGTTTTTCTTTCTGTCCAAATTTTATGTATTGCTGCAGTGTGCAGTCGTTTGTTTTGAAAAAATCACGGTTCCTGTGAGGTTTGTTAAAGGAGTGGAGACACAGGAAAAGCCTAGTTCAACCTTAACTCAATGTCAGCCAATTTTTATATTACTCTCTAAAATAAATATTTAAAATCTTATAGTTTAATAATGAGAACTAAAATGAAACGGAAAGTTGTAAACACTAGACTTTTAAAACTCACGATCAAAAACTTCGACCTTACTATAGCTATAAAGGCGATATGTTTACAGTTTCATCCTAGGCTAAGATCTAGCCTGAATCCAAACATCTTAACAATGTCGACTACTATTATTAAAGCTATATTTATACCATTTTTATGAGCAACTCAACAAACGATGGAAAACAAAGGAAAAAATTTCCACTGTTTTTCGATTGAAATTACATTAATGGAAGATTCATAAAAGTTTTGTTTTTCTTACAAAGAGGTGCTTTTAAAATAAATCGATTGTACTTTGGTAAAAATATTTCGTGGGTGGGTGTGTTTGGGCTTGTATCGGAAATAGTTGTATAGATTTAGATGCAAGCACCACTCAGATTTTGAATAGAGAATTAGCGTAAAAATGCTGAACGTCTTTTTTTTTAACAAGTATTTACCCGGCTACAGTGAAGCCAAAAGGAAGGGTTATGATTTTAGTAGTCTATGTATGTTTGTATTTACGTATCTGTGTTCCTCCGTAGCGCCTAAACTACTCCTCCGATTTTGATGTGGATTCAATTGATCCGTTATTATGGCCCGGGTAACAAGGGCTAAAAAAAACCGTAGTCGGACTACAGTTTTTAGGTTTCCGTACCCAAATGGTAAAAACGGACCCTATTACTAAGACTCCGCGGTCCGTCTGTCTGTCTGTCCTGCCTGATTTCTTGCATACAAAAAGTAATAGTTTTTCAATTAAAGTCATAATCTATTCAACATGGCGTCTTTCATAGTTGTCATTTCGATTTCGTTCTGAAATCATGTCACATCAAAGCATAAATAACGTAGATGTTAAATAGGAAAGGTAAGTGTTCTTGTACTAGTAAAAATTACTTTTATTCTCCCATCATCTTTTACGACTAATATAAAAGCAAGTGTGACGATTTCATCGTTAAAAATATATTTATTTTACTCCTCTGCAGTGTACTTCTGAACGAATAATTACTACTGAGTGTCACATCACTTTCTAGGTTACATAGACGTCAAAACTAAAACCTCTCATGGCTGTCAAATAGCTATCACACTCACGATAAACGTCAAACATTTTAATTTTTTATTAATGTACGTAAAAATCATTGGATATTATGAAAATAATGTTACTTTTTTCTAGTCCGGGGTTAGTTTACCAGCTTTCCTAAAAGGTACAGGTTATGGCCGGAGTCCCATACAAAAATGAAACATCCCCTTTGGCAGTACCTTTGTCCAAACCTTCGGGGATTACAGGCATGAATTCATAAAAAAAACATTGCATAATGGATGTTTTAGTTAATATCATTATATACTTCATTTAGTTACTATTTAGTAATTTAAAACAATAACACAGACACTGTAATCGCCTACAAGCAATAACATCGTAACTTAACGACCAATAACATTGCCGCAACGACAGTTCAAAACTAGAGTTAACTGGTAACCGGCAGATAAAAGTAAAAGTTAATCTAGTCAACAATTAAAACGCGGTTTAAGTGAAATAAAGGAAAGCGTGTCGGTTACCCAAACGTATGTAAATTAAATTGTTTTATTACTTGTTGGACAAAAGATCTGCATTATCTATTACGACAGGTATTCTTAACAAGGAATATAGAACAGAAATCTTGTTTTGTCTGGCAAATCATCATTTAAACTTTTTGACGATTGTTGTCGCTGATAACATGTCACCGTCTCTAGGCCCTCTGGTCTTTCAGTCCTCGCTTTCATCTTATATATCATCAAAATATTACTCATCCATATTTATTTATTCATAATGCCCTACTAAATTTTCTATTAAGTAACCACTTTTCAAATCCTACACCAAAAATAAGCAGAGGTTAAATTTTCTATTAAGTAAACACTTTTCAAATCCTACACCAAAAATATGCAAGGGTCAAATTTTCTATTAAGTAACCACTTTTTAAATACTACATCAAAAATAAGCAGGGGTTAAATTTTCTATTAAGTAAACACTTTTCAAACCCTACACCAAAAATATGCAAGGGTCAAATTTTCTATTAAGTAACCACTTTTCAAATACTACATCAAAAATAAGCAGGGGTTAAATTTTCTATTAAGTAAACACTTTTCAAACCCTACACCAAAAATATGCAAGGGTCAAATTTCAAAGCCTACACCAAAAATATGCAAGGGCCAAATTTTCTATTAAGTAACCACTTTCCAAGTCCTATACCAAAATATGCAAAGATCATACTCCAGACTAACTCAATATAAGAATTTTGCACCGAGAGTGGAGTACCTACCTATCTGACCTTTGTCAATTAGAGCTATTTGACGGCGATACAGACGCGGGACGAGAGGCAAAGAGAATTGAAACCCTATTTGGTAGATAGAAACAGATATGTATAGGCGCCGACTTCTCAAATGGCTTGAATTTTAGAAATACTTTCAGCTCATTTTGCACATTGACACCTGAACCAAACTGCTCCTTAAATAATTGTTTAAAACATACCACAAAATAGCATCACGGGGTTCTGCAGAGGTTAAGCTATGGTAAATATACGTTTTTACACATTATTCGATCAGAAAAAGCACCCCGGAATCACATTATCCTGCTCTTTCCACCACTAACACCAACGAGGTAACAATCTCATTTATTTTTGTTCTAATTAAATTCTGATGACATTATCATTCTTACAACTGAAATAGTAAGTTGTAAGAGCATTATAATTACCTAATATTACGGGTCTGAGCAGTTAAGATCGTAATAGATTTCTAAAACATCTGACGATCGCTCCCAATCGGTCATGGTACCAGTTACACAACTGTAAAACGCTTGAAACAGCTCTAAATATCAATAAGTTCATTTTGTAACTGATGTCATGCGTATACGACTATTAAAATACGCCTACACTCTAGAATAACTATATGCAACAAAAAATTTGCACTTCGACCTTGCCATATGTACCTATTTCAGGGATAAAAAGTACACTAGCAGATAAAGACTTTTTGCAATCGGATCAGTATTTTTGAGATGACCTTGAAAACAATTGTACCTCTTTTTAATTTTATTCTAGATAGCCTTTACAAAAATAAACTTCAATAAGGGAACCGGTCATAATTACCAGTTGACCAAGGTCTGTTAGCCATGATTGTGGAGAATGCGCCTGTGTCCCTGCACCCCAGCAAGAAATGACGAAAAAAACACCGTGTGGTCTTGATCAGTAGGAGTATGATAGACCCCTCCGCCTGCCCCAAGGCAGAGGGCATGCATGAGGATTTCCACACGTAAAAAGAAAGGTCTCAGCCTGGAGATCTATTATTATTACTAAACTATTATGAAATAACAGAGTTATTTCTACTAATCGTTCTTTAGTTCACTCCTGAATGACAACCACAGGTATGCAAGCTATTATTGTACCAGTATCAGCTCATATAAAACAGATGCCCACTCTATGAGGTTTAAATGTATCATCAATCTAATATCATGACTTTATAAGTGTATGTTAGTCATTATGTAGGGGCTAATCTAGGGAATTGCTGGGCTGGCTATTCGATTAGGTGTTCACTAATAGCATGAAGACGGGCGGAAGATTACAATGTTTCTTGAATGTTGTATTATGGTTCATATAATTTCCGATACTCCAATCCTATCATTAAAACTTCTTGATTTTTAAGCAATCATAACACACTAATTCATCAATCGACCCACTCATAAAACTGCATACGGAAACCGCAAAAAAAGCAATAGATGAACGGACGAAATTTTAAAACATCGCTCACATAATAGACGTTATATCTAAAACAATTGTAGAATACTAACACTTCCGTAGATTTAAAAGTAAACACTTTTATCGAGAACAATTAGGAGAGAATCGATCAACAACACTGTCCACTCGAAGATTTGAAAATACGAGAATCGGGCCGTGCGTTCGGCTTGAGTATCGCGGACCGACTGACACAGTGTGTGTCTGTGTGGCTGTGGACCATCGGATAGAACATAGTCTTATATCACTGCGCTATTTCAGAAAGGGTGCACAATAGAACTTGAGGGTCGCATATGACGTGATAGATTCCTTCGATTGTGTGATGTTGACGTATTGGTAAGTTATTCTCATGTTTGAAAGGATATTGAAAGGTGTATATAGAAATTACGTGCACCTATTGAATGGGTTATTTGAATAGCTACCATGGGGTTTCTTTTAAGATGATTAAGGTATATTTATCTAATTGTAAGCATTAATTTCTTAACTTACTAACATTTGTAAAATTGTCTCATGGTAAACGGACGTTTCCGAATTGAAAATTTGGAGATCATAACGTATCATACCTACTTGCAATGCCAAAAGTACGGGTTATTAGGCTAAAATAGAGTTTGACAAATGCTCAACTTTAAATTCTTAATTCAGAAACAGGCGATTAATCCCGGTTTCTGAAAACCTATACAAATAAAATTGTATCAAATCTCATGTCAAATAGATTGATTAGCTTTTGTTATTGCAATCAATCAATCACAAAAGCTAATATTGTGACATTTTACAACAACATTTCTGATCTAAATCTGGCATACAGAAACCTGAGGGGCAGCTCTCGTAATAGGAACTTTCGAGTTTACATCTCAGTCGCAATCTGTCAAAAACGCCTCTAATTTCCCTAAAATTTGACAGATTACGATGTACATGCCGCCTGTCGTCAAAGAAGGGAACTACGAATCCTTGTGTAAAAAGATCAGAAGACGAAAGCGACATGAACATCAACGACAAAGGCTTGCTTACCAACACTGTGATATCTACCGGCTGCAAGCTAGGAGAACTGCTCCACCTGCTACCTATACCCGTGAATACGACGACATAGCCATCGACGAGATCTCCGATTACGATTCCAAAAATACCACTTAAGTCAAGAGTTTAGTAGTCAACGGTACCCTAAATGCGTTTTAGTTTAGCAAACTCTATATTTCTATTCCTTTAAAATTCCTTGTTGTTACTTTTAAGATAACTATTTTACTATTATTTTACACAGATGCGTATGCTTCTTAAAAGTTACGGGAATTGTCCTTCAGATTATAGTCACTGTCGGCATAATAAGCGTTATGAGTCATCTTTAATTTAGACAAAAATCGCCACCATTACAGTAAGATATAATAGAATAATTATACTTTATTGTACATCAAAAAAGTTACACATCTCTTTTACATAAAAATAATACTATGGGTACAATGGAAACTACAAGACACATAAACCTGCTCCTGGCGTGGTATCCCGATTACAGAGGGCCGTGATTGCCGCCGATTTCGCGAGTTCTCCAGTAGTGGCTGAACCGAATAAAAGATATTTCTCAAAATAATAACCTTCTTAACCAATTTACGACCACCAATATCCGCGACACTCAAATCTTTACAGCCAACTAAGAGGTCACACCAAAAGTATCTCTGCCAATCACAGGCACGTACAAAATCATAAAGCTACAGGTACCACCTAGCAAGAAGCCGTGAAGGCAACGCTGACGTCAAAGGGAGTGCCACCCTTCACAAGTGGAACGCATAAAGACACACCATTGTTAACTCTGGCCATGTAGGTGAGGTGACCAGGTGGAGCGAAAGCTCGGGACGGTTCGCCATTGGAAATTTTTTTGGGATTTGTGTTAAAGCAACTCGAACTTTTGGGAAAAGTTGCTGGATCATTAACTTAAAAAAAGAGAATAAGTGGACTAAGAAAATTGACAGCTTTGGTTTGGCAATACTTCTAGTACCAAAAATGTCCTCAATTGCCAACTTTGAGATAAAAACTTCACTAGTACTTTGTAAAAACTACAAAATTCGGGATAACTATGGTCGAACCGCACTGCATAATTATGTAGTCTAACTGCAAGATGAACGAAAAGCTACCAAAATAAGTAGAGCAAATAATAACCAATATGATTTGCAACCTCGTCGTTGATGAGTCTATGAAAAGCGACTCCAATTTAGTCAAAACCAATTGGGCAATCCCGAAACATAAACGGAAGAATTCATGTTGCGTCGAATCAAAATCAATAGGCATATGAGTAAGACAATTCAAGTCATTATTGCATATCACATGACGACGAATGACAATGATGATTATAATAAAAGAGAAAAACCAGTAATGGGGCAATATTAGAACTTCGGCTGTTTAGAAGCAGAACGAAAATTTCATCTGAATTAAGAATAATTTCGTACATTCAAAACAGTCCCAAGAAACCCCACGTCGCAGCACCCCACAGCACATATCACCTACCATATACATAAGTCAGTCCTATGGTGTTTGTCGCCGTTTGTCATTGCCGTAGGTTCAGGTCGTATGTGCACATAAATCGCCGGGTCAACAGGGCGCGGCCGGTATGGGTGGCTGTTCCACTGTTTGCGCACATCAATTAGCTCTGGGGGGTTTAAACTGGTATGAGCATGGCTTTTTCCTCTAGTTAGGAACGAAAGATGGAAAAATACGACGAGTGGTTTGGAGAGATTGACTGTGACAAATGAACGTTGATTACAGTTGGTTTTAACATCGTCGATCACATCATCGCAGGTAGTGGAGCCTACGTAATCTTTCAGTTATTTTAGAAGATCGTTGGACGTAAAAAACCTAAAAGATTACGTAAGGATCGTAACAGGTGATGTGAAATCTGTTGTAATATCGCAAGACTGGAGCAATTTAAAATAATAGATCCATTATTCAGATTTTTTAAATTTAATAAAATAAGCCAATTCCTTGTGAGCATGGCGGGACTCCGCTGGATGCGAGACGCATGAAACTGTAAACGTGGCGACGCTTGGGGGAGACCACTGTCCAGCAGTAGACGTCTTTCGGCACATATGATGATGATGAAGCCAATTCCTACCAATGTCCCGCAAAACAACAATTTTCTCTCAACCTTCAAGCATAGCAGCACTCAATTAAGAACCAGATAACTTACAATACTCCAGGAACCGATGACACAGCTACCCAACAAGGCATCATACGTCACTAGACGTAGCTACAATTACGATAACTGTATTGTAAGGCTTCGAGAGCCGACTGACTTCCGCGAGTGTAGGCGCACTTGACACCGATAGAGAGCCTGGCTTGATCACCTGTGATAATTTAGTGGATGAAGTGGGCAAAGGATAGGAAGAAAGAAAACTTGAGGTTGATTTGAGACTGAAATACGAAAAGAAAGACGGTTATGAAAGATTTGAAGCAGACTTGCTACGAATAATAGAGAAATGCAAAATTATAAAACTTTTGGAAGATGATTTAAAAGGTCACGGTGTGGTATTAAAATTTCAAGAAAAAGCAGATATAACTGTCATCAACAAAACCGTTGGAAATGTTCTTATAAACAGGAAGAAAGGTTAGATTATAATCAGAGGTCGCTTTATAAATCTAACGCGCGGAAGATCAATGCCAACCATAAGTGTTGCTAAAATTATTCCCGGCTCAGAATTAACGTATCAAATTCAGGGTAAGATTAATAGCACTCATATAAACCTTTATCATACACTGAACCCTTGGAAAATTATATACGAAAAGATGAATCATGCCGCTGGCCCTAATAAATATTATGTTTTTATATAATAACGCGATCCGGCAACGAGAATAGAATACGGGAATGGGTCAAAGATGTATTGCGAGCCGTATAGCGTCGGGTTCCCGCGCAAATGCACGTCATTCTGACAGATTTCAAACATGGCTGTCACGAGTTGATGGGAGACTAATCTCGTGCTGAAATTAAGCTGTTATTGGAAGATTCATAAACAGACTTGCTTTGAGTCATGTCGTTACGTAAGTGTTTGAGTGGTAGAGGTGGGATGCGGGAGCAAAAACTAGTTGAATGTGAATCAACAAAGCATTAGTGTGATTAAGGTAATATCCTGGTTCGGGAGATTGTCGCCGAGGTCTAGGGGAGGTCGATGGTCCGTAATGACCGATAATGGGCTTGGATTGAATGTTTGTAACATAACATTAAACTGGTCATGTCCATGTTATTTATAACAAACAAGAATTTATGAATGAAAACACGGCAGCCGGACATGGCACCCACTGCAAAATGCTGGACGAACACAAATAGCTTGTAATAATAGCAGAACAAAAACTGAAAAACGATTCGGAATATCAAACTGTTGATTCAATATATCACGGGGTAACGACGACAAATAAAATCTATTTTATATCAAGGACAGAGTAATTAAAACGATTTTTTTTTTCGTTTATTAGTGCAACGGTCGGTATTGGCAACCGATCAAAGGATAAAGAAGTACACCCTCTCGGTTTGCGAATAAATCTGTCCGATAATTTGGCCGTCGACCTTTCAAGCTCACGTATATATTCTGAAATCGTTTCCAGTGATTCATCATCAAACAAAATTGGTTATATAATAAATTTTATTACAATATCTAACGTCAGAGCGTTTCGAATCTGTTTCCTTCCTTTTCAGGGTTGTTGATGGTAGCAGAATGTTTATCATTCTGATGATGCTCAGGGATGTCCAGAGAAGATGTGTTAAACCCAATTATTTCTGGAGCATGAAATTAATTTCTTGCTCTATTTTGCCGGACTATATCAGCTTAGGTTTCCTAAATAGCTACAATTCTAGGTCAGATATTAATATAAGAATTCTCCTCATCTTGTTTCTCTGTGAGTAAGGTCTAATCTTGCAAAAATTTGTTAATAAATTTTTAACTCTCAAAATATCATCTGGATGTTAACTTCCAGGTACCCCAGGGGCCTAACATCTGACCCAGCGACTATTTCCGTCGACCAGCTCGTGATGAAATAATTACCCGTACACAAGCACTCGTTCTGCGAATTGGTTCCGACTCTTGCGACGACATTCGACATAGTCTAGATATTCGGAAACAAATTTCAAATGTTTTATGGCTTTTAGACGGTTATTGAAAAACAACGATGTAAAAGAGGACGGAAATACGGAATTCTTAGTCACGATTCTATAGTAAACAGACGATTAACCAGAAAATCTATTAATATATATCTCGTGGAAATTACTGAAAAATTGTCAAATGTTTAAGAAATTAAGAGGAAACCAACCTTGATGATTCTATCGACCCGGTCACGCTTTTAAATAGTGAACAAGTAAATCAGTCGGGGGAGGAAAATAATTAATGTCTTGATTTTCAAGTGGAAATTAGTGACCCATGTCATGTATGAGAAATGAAGATGAAGACTAACCTTGTAGTGAACAGATCCGACATTAATAATACGGATGTAAATGCGAAATAAACTGAACTAATCCATAAATGTCTCATTGATGAGCAGCAAGACGATAATATTAATACTACAGCCAAATCGCAGAAGCAAAATCCTTCTAAATTCAATAAAGAGGAGAATAAAGGCTTCACCGTCGAAAGTGTCAGTCAATCAATATAGCTTACAGCGAATTT
The DNA here is from genome assembly GCA_945859665.1 of Anorthoa munda. Lineage (NCBI taxonomy): Eukaryota > Metazoa > Arthropoda > Insecta > Lepidoptera > Noctuidae > Anorthoa > Anorthoa munda. The sequence goes on from OX243898.1 coordinate 12,357,943, forward strand.
ACTTAAGGTGCGGCGAACGAAGATTAAGACAGACGGGCTGAGAAAGGGTTTCACAAATTGACACGTGAGATTTATGGACACCTAATTTGACATTTAAGAAGAGTTATACTCCCTTTGCGTCATAGACACTCTATTCAGAACATAAAGGATCAGAAACGTAAATATATTTAAGGGATCACTAGCCAAAACCACGTCAGAGATAAAACAAATCTAAATCACAGCAGAACAATGAAATCAACTACGCAGGTTTTGTACTTTTCCATAAAGGTTGTCAGTCTAAATTGTCCGTATCTAATGTTATCACTGGTATAAGTGCACACTTTTTGACTAATCCTTTGAGTACATGTAGTTGATTAAAGCTTGTTGATATGTGAAAAATTAATGGAACAAATCCTGATGACCTATGGAGTAGATTTGATGACGTTTGAGAAATCACAGGACAGCAACGTGAAAAGGTGAAAACCCAAAGAGGGAGGGGGAAGAGAACGGACTGTCGATGTGTCCCAGGAGATGCATAACTGTATACAACCGCAACTTATCTAAAGGTATAAATTCGATGTCAGGGATTAAAAAACAGGAAAGTAAAGTTGTGTGCTACCAAAAAAGAAGTCAAACCTTTTTTTGAGCACAACTTCGAATTCTATAAATGCTTAAATATTCGAGACTATCGCAAGGGAGAGTAAGAATACATTTGAAGCAACTTGAGAAACTAATTAAGAATTAACACCAATCAAGCTAATTTTAGTGTTTTTGGAAACAGATGGCATGCTTCGAAATAGGATATGGACGTCTTCAAGACAATTTAGGGGAAATCCAGCTGTTTCTCGTTAATTACGTATCATAGAAAATAGTCTATACATTCCAATGTTTGATAACTATAATAGATTTAAAGATTTGCCGAAGAGTAACAGATTTATTCTCGGAAAGGTTACTCTCCAGATCCAATATAAATTCCTATACTACTATAAGCAATTCCTGTTTTATTTATTTAGTTACAAATTACGATTCGCATAACGAGAATATAAATTCCGATCGGATATAAAACGCACTGGCGATGTTGGTTGTAATATAAACAGAACAACAAATGAATGCGTGTAACCAAACGATCCCGTAGTGCGTAGTGGAAGATTTACACGAACAAATGTACAGGAAGCAAATATTGAAGATTGTGTATTCAGATATTTTGCTATCCCATAACATGTTTTGATAAAAAATAGGAAAGCTTCTACGGGCTTCTTTAAGTTTCCAAACTGTTTGCAAAATAAATTGATTTGATAAAGCTTTTGTTACATATTTTAAAATGTTTTCTGAATTATTGTTTTTCGGTTCCGCATTCTACTCTTCTTTGATGTCTATTTCAAGTTTGGAATACCAGATGCTCTAAGAATTGTTATGTGTGCTTCACGAACATATTGACACGGAATTTCCCCTTTCTATTTATTTAAGCTATAACTAATTTAAAAAAAAATGTGTCACAGATTGAAGTAAATATTTACCATTTCACATTATAAACAAGCTTAAACATTAAATAAATAAATTGTCACAAACATCTATTAGGTTTTACCCACGAAACCGAGTAACCTGAAAAAAAAAAAGCTCTACAAATCAACAACACTGGGGAAACCAAATCTTAATTATCAAAACACTACTATTACAATAAACCCCAAATGAAAGCTGAAAACATACGAATAATATTTTCGCAGAATGTTTTGCTGTGTACTAGGAGATGTTACAAGATGTACATTTTGTAAGAGACTAAATATAGGAAGGAGGTGATAAAATATTATTTTGCACGCTCAAGTGACATTATGTATCAATAAAATGTAACAAATTGCCGCCCGTGATGATAAACGAGGACTTCAACGGAAGGATGGTTAAAATGTTAAGCTCTAGGAATCTTGTCAGTTACATCTTAAATCGTAAAAATATTATGTAATTTGCGATACAAAACGACGGTATAATTTATGATACAGTTTCAGCAGAGACATTCGCGATTTTGTGATAAGATTTGGTTGGACCTGAGTATAACAGCTGTGGTTGAAATGAATGCGGAAGATGAAACACCGGGTGCTGTTGTACAACGCGGGCAAGACAAATGAGCCCAAACAAATAACAATTTATACAGAGATAACATTCGGAGACCAGAAAATGGAAGCTGGAGAGAAAAAGCAAGTTGGAAGAGATATACAAGAAAGAAACATATACACTTCATAGAAACCAGAACTTGCAAATTTACCAATAATGATACTAAAAATTTATCGACCGACCCATTCATTAAAGTATATCTCGAAGACTAGGAAAAAAATTAAGAAAAAGAAACAGCCCAGTTCGATGTCTCCAAAATCTCGTCATTGACACCACTCGAGCTTGGCACAACGCCAGGTCGTCAGCCGAGCATGCACTGCCGTGGTTCAGACATTCGCAGACGCTATCATTCTAGACGCATATTTAGTTCAAATAGTCAGTTTAAATTGTTGGGCAGACTAGTTAAATGATGCCCTAGATTCAAATGTCGTGAAATAGACGCGAAATGCTTCAGAATGAGATTAAGAAGAAAAATAGCCATCAATAGATAAAGAGTTACATCTGATGACCGTTAAGGGAAAAGGTGGACAGATGACCATGTTGCACTAATTTTAAATCACTTGGGATTTGAGTAAAAGCAGGAACGTGACCATTATAAAGATAAAGACAATACTAATGCTGGTAAAAAATATGATACTGCTAAAGGCTATGCTGGGCTAATCTCGGGACAATTTTCTCCCAAAAGAATCTTGCTAACAGAAGACAAGAAGCAGAAGACTACAATGAAAATATATATCTTGTTACATGTCGAAAACCCAGTTTATTTACTCAAAACTACCATATCAACAATGAAATTCACAACAACGATACACACTGAATGTCTCCCCTTCAAATCTTCCTCATATGACACATTCATACAATGACATGACGGTAGTTTACGTTCGCAACAATGAGACAATGCCCGGCTGAAGTAAACATCGGACGGTACTTGTCGAGACGTTTCCGACACAGGAGATAAGAGTAGGGAGGCTGGCTGGAGATTTTAATAGGGTTTGCTGAGAAACTAGCTAGATCGATTTATCGCCCCCGAAACCACCTGCATACTAAATTTCATGAAAATCTTTGGAGCCGTTTTCGAGATTCAGATTATATATATACATATATACACAAGAATTGCTCGTTTAAAGGTGAATGATGTGATGACATAGAAATGTTACTCTTGGGATCGCATGATGCTTGAAGGCTTGAGTTTGATTCAATAAGTGTTACATTGCCAATCATTTGATTTGATTCAGAACTGGACGAAGAATATCTAACTCAACTTACAGTTACTGAAATACTTTTGAGCGAGAAATTATTGAGATTAAACAATCACAGTAACTGACGAGATAGTTTGACTGGAAGATTCCTGACCAAACACTTGATCATTATACCAGAAACATGTAAGTAAGGACAGCTAAATTCTTCGGGCATAGAAAATTTAATAAGGTGTTAGTGAATAATGAAGGTAATATCATAGAATACGTGGCAACGGTTGCTTCCGACGCAACGTTTTGATAAGGGGACGTTTTGGGGGGTACACCTCTGCAGAAAAGGAGTAGGGGTAGCGATGTCGTCTGGCAGTTTCTAACATGCAATGTCTTACATGCAACTAGATTGATAGTAGTCTTTGTATAGGAATTAAAAGAAGCTTGTATTGTTAATTTGTTTAGCAAAAAGTATTGGTGATAAATTCATGGGCTTGCTCTATAATTATTGCTAAAGTAGCTGTCTTTCTGTTTGTTCCGTAATCCGCTGAACCAATGTTGATGATTTTTGGTGTAGATATAGACTGCACAAAGGATACGTTTTTATCCCGGGAGTATATTACCTTTGGATAATATTCAACACTGACAACTAATCTACACCAACATTATAAAGAGGAAAGACTTTTTTGTTTGCTTGTTGTTTATTTGTACCGAATAGGCTCCGAAACTACTGGACCGATATTAAAAATTCTTTCACCTATGTTAAGCTACACAAAAATTAGAGATCCTTATGAAAATTGCAATAATGTAACCCAAAGTAGCAAAATTTTGCCTATAAAATTCATTATTGGTAGTGGCGTGGTAGGTAGGTAGGATAGATAGGTAGATGATAGGTAGGTAGATAGCCAGTTGACGGGAGCGAAGCCGCAGGGGTCAGCTAGTACTTAATAAAATAAGAAAATAATTAATGAAAGAATTTAAGAAACTCTTCTTGCTAGATTATCAGGCTTATAGAACATCAATAGATATTAAAAAAACCGGCCAAGTGCGAGTCGGACTCGCGCACGATGGGTTCCGTACCTACCATTATAGCAAAAAATGCCAAAAAAAAACCACGTTTGTTGTATGGGAGCCCCATTTAAATATTTATTTTATTCGGTTTTTATTTATTTATTTAACTTACACACACTATCTTACAGGTTGAACCCAATACAATAGAATGGTTAAAATCTTAATCTAAAATTAGACTTTACTTAAATATAATTAAATATTATAATAATATAAACCTAAACTTCTAACAATATTAAAATCATCTAAACTAATATAAAATAAAAAAGTATGTGTTGTTATAGCGGCAACAGAAATACATCATCTGTGAAAATTTCAACTGTCTAGCTATCACGGTTCATGAGATACAGCCTGGTGACAGACGGACAGACAGGCAGACCGCGGAGTCTTAGTAATAGGGTCCCGTTTTTACCCTCTGGGTACGGATAACAGTAACACAAATCATACAGGACGAAGGCAAGTAACTAATTAATAAAATGTCTTGTACGAAAGAATAGCGAAACGTACAAGCTGTTATTAAATATGGCGCCTGTAACATTAGACTCGATTGTCTATTGTTGGAACGCACCGCCCGCGTATCAAAACCTAACGCTCTTGGTGTATCAATCTCTTGTGATTTACATTGAATTATGTTTTTCGCGCGTCTCTTGTATGTATGTAATATTCTTTATTACCTCATGTCTTTAAAATCCCTAGACGGATTCATATGATTCAGACATCGTTAGTTACGTCTTGACCGCCCAAGTGTTTTCAGATAGGTGAATATAAAAAAAAACAAACATGACGGATTTTAGGTGGCATATTGCGGGTCTCAATTTTTCTTTATTCCATACCAATCTAGTGGAGTATCAAAATGAGGGATTTAAAGAGGTGGTTACAAAAATATATTTACCACTTATACCTAAAAGTAATCGAAAAAAATTATAACTATAAAAAAAGTTAATTTAATAATCAAAAACCCGACAGCTTAAGAGTCCGAGGATACATATTCGCGAGCTGGCTGACCACCCGATCCTCCGACTGCACAGCTTGATATTCTTCTTGTTTACATCTTTTTAGTTCGCTTCTCAAGACTACGACTAACGCCAACGACCTTGAGGGAACAAAACGCGCACACGTTACACTCACGCGCGACCCAAAATTTAGTAGTTTTTTGTACTTTCCTTATTATTCTATGACTTCAAAAAAAAGCCTCAGATCAAAATGTAGATAATTAAATTGTCTTTGAGATGGTGTCAATTTCATTAAAACACTGCCAGCGGTTTTGGTGCGATTGTCGTGTTTTTCTCCGTTTTAGACACAACTTTACAAATTAATTACACTATGTTATACGAATAAAACTTAAAATTTTCTCAGTTCAAATTATTAAGAAAATGGTCTAATGTAACTTATATTTATTTTTCAAAAAAATACGACTAACCGTTAAGACGTGATTCTCATTTTAAAATCAGCAACTCAAGGGAATCTGCGCCTTAAGCAGTCGGGATTTTTATTTTTATTTTTTTAACCCCTATTCAAGACCACTAATTTCTCACGGAGAGTGTAGTTTTAGTCAATTTACCACAACAGTTATCGGATGCCATCAAAACCTTAGGGTCATTCAATCAACATTTTCTATACCCTGCTGAATTGAACTAAGCCCTTCCCAAATTACGTTTTGTTTTGCATTCTGCCCTAACGAAATTATTTAGGTCGTATTTCCATCTGCCAGAATTTACGTTCTAAGTGCAAAATGCTGTTACATGTGTTAAATATAACGTAAATACAAAGCGCAATAAATTATTGCGCCGTTTCTAATGTTATCATTAATTTATTAGGTATCCTGAAATAATCTACACAGGAAAACGATTTGTTTTATTAATTATATTATGTATAGATTTGAGATTTATTGTTTTACCTAAAATAATTTGGGCATATTACAAATTATATAAACTTTTAACAACTAAAGTATGTACTAGAGTTTGTAATTTAAGGAAAAGAATTACAAAATATCGGTTTTGAATTATGTTTCAGTTAAAAAATCTTTTGCCAACCTCAAAATACTTACTAATAAATAAATCTATAAAGTCAAACCAAATCATTTAAAAAAATCATTACTTAAAAGCACAAAATTAAATGTCACTCAGAAAAAACACTACTTTTAATTCAAAAATGTTTTCAAACAAAATAATCACTGCGTTTCAGAAAAGCGCCCCAATGCGCGTTCGATCGCGTCTGGATTCATACTGAAAACTGTAACCATTATACCATCCTGCTTTTTGCAGCTACCATATTACTAGACCCCTTGATACCAATACTACTAACCTGCACAAATACCACCGAAAACTGGTCATGTGAACCAGACAACAAGATACGTAGGTGCCAAGTAATATCATGTAATGACAGATCAATGTAAACTGGGCAGTTTTGAACAGATACGACCAATATAGAAGGGTATATAAGTAGGTATTGATGTCAGGTAAGCGCCAGATCAACCTATACTAGACAATTTTATTGGATGCATTCAGCCAAGCTGAAAAAGACTCTATTACTTAAGAAATTGGAGAGCAATTTGCACTGGTTTTATTTTTGCATTTACAAAGAGACCAGATTATGTAGACTTCTGTTCAGTGGGCAGTTTGATAGTTGCAGGGAACAAACTGAATTAATTACAAGATATAATGACTTAACTGGAACTTAATATGGATGTCACAGTTCTGTAATATAGGATTTTGTTGCAATAGTTAGATTGAAAGATTCAGAGGAAATTCATGATGAACTGAAATATCGTCATTACATAGATACATTTTACTTTTTTGGTAACTGCTAGAATATAAAATGATCTGCCACTGTCATAGATGATGATACAAATCAAGGTTCAACTAACATTAGACTAACAATAAAAACAGAAAACCTATCCTTCATAAAATAATGCCATCCAATGTTTATCAACCAAAAATAAACACAACACAGCAATAAATAAGGTTTAAAATTATATTTAAATATTAATACCATTACAGACATACAGCCACGATTATACAAAACTCATCTTTATACAGTAAAGATAGGGTTTGTTTTTGAATCATAATTCCCCCCCCCCTCGCCTCGAAGTTGATCAGACGTATTCATGAGTACTCCGTGTTTTAAATTTTTTATAATTTTAATATTAAGCCTTCTTTAATAATTTTTGTTACATAGCAACAATAAGTGACAAAACTGAAACATACAGTGCAATATACTCCTTAACAGTGAACAAAACATTGGTAAAAGTGATTTAAAAAATTAAAGTTTGTGCCAGTGAACAAATTGAATTGTGTGGGTAATTTTGTTCGCACTCGTCCGGTTCGACCGCTTTGAATGTTCCTAATATTAACTACTTAAGGAACAAAAATTTCAACACTTCTACAATTGGTCATTTGGTCGAATGGTCGGCGCAGCGGCTTGATATTACTGATACTGCGCTCAGCGTCGTGAGTTCAAATCCCAGTTTCTGCATCGCTCCTTTGAATGCTCGACAATACAAATTCGACTTTTTGGAATTTTTGAATTATATTTCTAACTGTTACGACTATTGGGAACAATTTGCGCAACGTAATACTTGCAAAGCGCCTGTCAATCTGAAATAGCAAAAAACTAACAAAAAGAAAAATATTGGTTTACCAATATTCATAGGCGCTCCCAATAAAGTCTCTTAGTCTTAATTGAACACAAGATGTCGGTTCAGCGCTCATCTCCAGGATCAAAAATAAAGTCTCCCCCTCCTATGATGTACGGATCGGACTCTGCACTTAACTTATCTTCTAGTGGCAATCCTGCTGAATGTTTCCCGAATGTTACAAAGAGACAAAAACGCTCCTTTAATGAATTCTTGGAGAACTCTGATCACTACATGACTGAAATAAAGAATATGATATCAGATCTCAGAGCCCAGCAGGAAGAGAAGTTTGAATCTTTGAGAAGCTCCTTACACGTCTTAGTTAACCAAAACCAGGAATTTCAAAAATCTGTCGCTTTTATGTCCAAACAGTATGACGACATGCTAATTAAATTAAATGGACTAGAAAAAGAAAATATCGAATATAGAAAACAAGCTAAGACTTTGGAAGGCCGGCTGGAAATTTTGGAAAGAAATACTCGCAGTACCATGATCGAAGTTCGCAACGTGCCCAAGCAATCTAACGAGAGTAGACAGACTATGATCAACATCGTCAAAACAGTTGGAACAATGTTGTGCCCTGAGACCCCCATAATAGACCTTGAAGTCAAAGAAATATATCGATCCAAATCAGAGGCGCTAATAATCGACTTCATTAACACCAACAGGAAGGATTCCGTCTTGGCTGCCTACAAGCAATTTAATAAATCTCGGCGTTTAAATAAGGAGCCACAGTTCAATACTCAACATTTAAACATGCCAGGTGCAACTCAGCCGATTTTCATCTCCGAGGTCCTAACAAACAAAGCCGGACGTCTTCACTTCATTGCTCGACAATTGGTCAAAAATAAAAAGCTTGCACATACTTGGACTTCATTTGGAAAAGTGTATGTTAAAAAAGAAGAGGGTCAGATACCGATACGCATTGTTGATGAAGCAGAATTGCACAAGTTGACATTGTGACTGGTTGCTCTCGTGACAATTGTCTCTAGAATGGTTATAGATTTTCTCTTGTACTGTTTCCCTTGTTGTTGTGTTTTGTTTTTTGCCTTACAATCGTTATTTAAAATAGTTATTTGCATGTTAACTATCATATTTAATTTAATGTTTAATGGATGTACACTCATCTTCATTACAAATATACACCTAACTTTCACACCTACACATACATATTATTATATCACTGTCAATAGTATACACTGTTACCGTCTCTCTCTAATCTCTTGTACACAGTCCGATGTATCTTTTGTATACTCAAATTCCCTCAAGACATCCTTACAGACATCTTTCATTAAAATTCGATAATACAGGTATTGATTCAATTCAACAGAGTCTCGATTCGCTTGTGGTGGCGAAATCTATGACATGCGATATTGATGATATAAAAACCGTTATACCAACAAATAATAATACACTTAAAATTCTATCTCAAAACATTAGGAGCATAAAATGTAACATGCCTAATTTTAAAACATTACTAGCACGAGCAGGTGTCGATTGGGATATCCTAATCCTAACAGAGTGCTGGCTTCAGTCTACCCAATTCATTCCTGACCTGGATGGCTACAGTTATGCGTCTACAGCTTCTCATAAAACTCAAAATGAAGGTGTTGTTATCTATCACAAAAACAGCTACAAAGTAATAGTTGAGGAACCACCTTTCATCGATGCTAATTGTCTATTATTAAAACTTAACTCTGATACATGCATTATTGGTATCTATCGTCCTCCAGGCCAGAGGAACACGAATAATTTTAACTCATCATTGGATGCGCTTCTTAGAAATGTTTCCAACTACAAAAACATAATTATTTGCGGTGACATAAACATTGACATAATTCCTAACACTAGTGATAAGCGCTCCTTTGAATACCTCAACATCTTAGCTAGCCACTGTATACTACCAGCTCATACCAAAGCCACTCATGGCTACACTTGTTTGGACCATATTATGTTAAAAACAAAACTAGAAGCCACCTGCTTCGTCGCGGAATCATCTATCACTGATCATGAAAGTGTTGGCATTACTATTAACCTGGATACAAAACTTTACCAGCCATATACGTTGAAACGAATTAACTATCCAGAATTAGATTATGCTATTAATGAAATTAATTTTGTACCGATACTTGAGTGTAGTGATGCCAACGCTGCCACCGACCAGCTCATTTCTTTACTAGGCAAGGCCATAGAGAATAATTCCCATGTAGTCAGAGTGTCTAATAGGAAAAGAATAAACAAACCGTGGATTACTACTGGTTTATTGCGATGCATGCGTAATAGAGACAACCTGTACAAAAAACTTAAAAAAAATCCCACCGATGAAGCAATTGAGTTAACATACAAAAGATATAGGAGCTTCTGCAATGCTTTGCTAAAGAAGCAGAAAAGATTGTATGAGAGACAGGAAATAGAAAAATCAAAAAGTAACACAAAAAAGTTGTGGGAGGTTGTAAGAAATGTATGCAGCTCAAACAAAAAAGTAGACTATTCCTCGGCCCTGATCAAAACTGATAATCCCAAAAACAGTGTTGATGACGCCAACAAATACTTTACTGGTGTGGGACAGACACTGGCAGAAAAAATTGTTGGTAACGTCCATCAGCCTAATATCCACCAGACCTCTGTCCCTTCATCACCTGACTCTCTTGTCTTACTTCCTACTGATGAAGAAGAGGTGAAACAACTCATATTCGACCTGAGGGAAGATGCAGCAGTGGGAGTGGATCAGATATCTGGCAAGATATTAAAGCGCTACGCTAAAACACTTACTCTTCCACTCACCCATATTTGCAACTTATCGTTTTCTACTGGTATCTTTCCACAGGCTATGAAGATAGCGCTTGTAAAACCTATACACAAGGGAGGTGATAAGGACTCCATTAATAATTATAGGCCAATATCGATCCTTCCTACTTTGTCCAAGATCTTGGAAAGACTGATCAATAAACGCCTCATGAACTTCCTTGAGACTAACAGTCTCCTTTCACCAGTCCAGTTTGGCTTTCGTTCTGGCAGGTCGACCGATGACGCTGTACATGAACTCACTAATCAGATTGTTACTAATCTTGATAATAAAAATAAGTGTCTTACGGTGTTCCTAGACTTGGCCAAGGCCTTTGACACGGTTCCTATTCCATTGCTTGTACACAAATTGGAAAGAATAGGTGTCAGAGGTATCCCTTTGCAATTGCTTGGAGATTACTTAAAGCATAGGAAACAGCGCGTGAAAGTTGATGACTGGATTAGCGATGAACTCTTTGTCCACTATGGTGTCCCTCAGGGCAGTGTCTTAGGTCCTAGCCTCTTCCTGGTCTATATAAATGACTTGTGTCAACTCCAACCTTTCCACGGAAAATTACTATCCTTTGCGGATGACACAGCGCTCTTCTTTAGTGGAAAAACCTGGGAAGACGTTTTTGAAAGTGCTCAACATGGTTTTGATAGGGTCTGCCTATGGCTGAAAAATAATGTGTTGACATTAAACCTATCAAAAACTAAATATATTGCCTTTGCGACTAGAAGAAATCTTCTGCCACCAACAACTCTCAATGTTATTGCTCACACCTGTACCGACCTGGACCCTTCACCTTGCCACTGCCCACCTCTACAGAGAACGGATACCATTAGATATCTTGGAGTATATATGGATCAGACACTGACTTTTAAACCACACATTGACATTCTCGTTACTAGGATTCGTAAACTAATATATATATTTAAAACATTAAGACATGTAGCAAATCTTAAAACTACAAAAATGGTGTACTTTGCTCTCTGCCAGTCACTTATTAGCTACTGCATAACCTCTTGGGGAGGGGCAGGAAGAGGATACCTTATGGAGGTGGAAAGGGCACAAAGAGCCATTCTCAAGGTTGGGGCTGGACTGCCTTTTCGTTTTCCAACCTCTGATCTATATAAGTGCTGGGATGTATTAACGGTCAGGCAGACCTTTATACTTACTATATTGATTAAAAAACATACACAAATAAAATATGACCCAAATCTCATGCAGAATAAACGAAGAAAAGGAAATGTCTGTCCTGCTAACTTCTTCCACACCAGTCTCTCGCAAAGATTTTACTGTTTTCTTGGAGTATACCTGTATAATAAAATTAATACAATACTTTCAATATATCCTCTTCGTAAATTAATCTGTAAACTAACTGTATCTAAATGGCTCAAAACTCTTGATTATCATGCAACTGAAGGACTGCTGATTCCTATCCGCTAACCCTCAACTCTACCCCCATTCACACCCTCAAACACCCGTTTACCAACACTTACCCACACATACACATACTCTCACACACTCACATACACCCACTCACATACACCTACTTATATACACTCACTCACATACACCTGAACACATACACCTACTTAAATACACTTACTCACATACACCTGTACACATGCACGTATAACTCATTTTATATCCATACTAGAATCAGATTTTTTTTTAATTTTAATATCATAAATTATGTATTGTAAATCTTATCATCATCACACACCTAGTTCATACTTGATCTATTACATACAAAGTCTAACTGTAAGAATTGGGGAGCCTGGTGACCCGTAACACAGGTATTCAATACCTTCTTCGGGCACCAGTCTCTCACAAATGTTTTAATTTTTTGTATTAGTTTAAGCATTTATTGTACCTTCCTGCAACATTTGTGATGAGAAAATAAAAATAAATTTATTATTATTAAATTTATTATTAATGGTGATAGTTAGGATCTTTTCGTGTCTGTCTAAAGTGTCTGCTTCAGGAAACAAAAAGTATTCATAGTTCGTCCCTCAGTAGATGAGAATACTATTTTGGGAAGGAATGTGAGGAATTTGTTCTTATTTCGATATTGGAGTAAAATTTTAGTGGATCGATTTGATATTGATGTTAAAAATCGTGTGGGAATTGTTATGTCATGGCCGAGATGGATTTTGGTGCATTTTTTAAATATTAAATTTGTCTTTGCTTGAGCTATATATTACGCTTAGATATGGCTGTATGTACTAGACAATAAGGTAGCAATGCAAATTTACATAACCGACGTAAACTGCCTTGATTTTTGCAAAAAAGATCCCTTATAATATTTTTTTACACTACCAAAAACAACGCGGGCACTACCTCATCACAGAAGGCTTTACGTTTGGGGTTTCGATTTTAACTCAAACTAGAGCTTTATGAAATTCAGAGAATAGCATCTGATCTTTATCCCTAAAATTAGGGTAAATCTGCGTTTTTAGGAACTGATGACAGCAAAAAAATAAGGATGAGATTCTCCATGCGGTTTGATTTTATTGTCCAAAATTTAGTAAATATATCAAGTGTGTTGCACATTTCCAACATTCCTGCTCACCCTCTATTTAATCTAAAGCTAACTTAAAGCGACACTTACTGGTTGTTGTGCGCGGTGAGTCGGTTGGGGTCGCTGGCGTTGCGATGCTTGCCGCGTCGGGGCGCGTCGCGCTCGCGGCATGACTCCGCACGGTTCACGCCGCGACCGCCTCCTACCGCCGGACGCCAACTAGAATGGAGAATAAATGATTAATACAATAGTACATTGTGATACAAGGGTGGAAAGTAGGTTATTGCAAACGAGCTGTCATTAACAAGCCCGAGCCGAAGGCGAGGGTTTTTAATGACACGAGTTTGCAATAACCTACACGCCCGTGTATCACACGATATTTTTCAATACAGTTGTGGGAAATAGTAAAAACAAATCAAAGAATTAGATTTGTTAATTCACAAAAAAATAAAATTTACGCTCGTTTTGCAACTGGACATTTTTTTTTACAACGAAAACAGCCTAAACAGCCTATTAGATTTTTGACAAATGTTGATGTGAAAATAATTAAATTGAAACTGGTAATTAAATATATTAAACAACCATTTAAAAGACTTTTGAGAATTAAATGCTAAAACGTACGGAATCATTAAATTTCCTCGTATAAAATCTATCCAATTTTATTCTATGTATGAAAACTCCTTGCTACTAAACTTTTTAAATTGACTTATAACTAAAGGCGCGTTTTTGCAACTGTACATTTTTTACAACGAAAAAAGTCTATACAGCCTATTTGATTTTAGACAAATTTTGTTGTGAAAATAATTAAATTAAAACTGGTAATTAAATATATTAAACAACCATTTAAAAGACTTTTGATAGTTCAATGCTAAACCGTACGGAATCATTCATTTTTCCTCGTATAAAATCTATCCCATTTTATTCTATGTATGAAAACTCTTTGCTACTAAACTTTTTAAATTGACTTATAAATTTAAAACTAAACTGCAAAACTAATGATCGAGCTCGTAAACAAAAGTCACGACCGCGTAATAGAAAGATGCCTGTGCGTAAGATTTAATTTTCGAATCATAATTATAGCCTCTGAAAGTACACCATGTTTAACAACTGTATTGAAAAAAAATATACATGCACAATTGCACAAGGACTGTATTGAAGTTGGAGGCTCCTCTAGAAGGAGCTTCAAGTGGAAGAAACACTACCGCCATCTATCTAACTCAATTGAAACTTTACTTTAGGTAGGTACATATTTTTTCTTACAGATGCTTTCAAAAATCAAATTTATGATCACAATTGTTTAACTTATTTTGTAAAATATTATTTTACTTATTTAAATTTTATTATAATATCACCCTTTACAAAAAAGAAGCCAAGTAAAAGAAAATTACTTCTGTTAAACCGCGCCACCTAACGGCAAGCGGTGGAACTACAAACCCATTTAGTGTTGCTATTACCCGTTAGATGGCGCTACGGGTACTATTATTACCTCAAATTGATTAATATAAGTTGGAATGAAATTGGATTTTCCTTATTCTATTTACCACTTTAAACCTTAAAAAGGCTGCTACAAATACCATTCTCAGCACCCTATGTGCTGAGAATGGTATTTGTTAAGCGTACTACAGCTTTGGTATGAGTCAAAAGCATCGAACTTCAAAACCATACAAAGGATTTTTCTAGAGGATTGGCGCGGCCCTATCTCTAATACCTCCCCTTATCCATGTTTGACACTTACTTGTTATCCTTGTCAGGTTCCTTGGTGTTAGCATCGCTGGTATCCACGTCAGCATCGGGCGCTGTCGGCTCGTCGGTGGAGCCTTCGCGTCGGGACTCGCCTGGGGAGAGAAAAGGGATGGCGTTAGATTGTGTACAACAACGCCTGTTGACAGTTGGTGGTACTATTACTGGAGAGTGGAGTTTTGTAGTAAAAAAGCAGACAATATTTTCATTGGGAAAAAAAATTGTGCAATATTATTTCAGAATGTGATCTGTGGCAGTAGTAAATCTCATACAAAAAGAACACCGCGCCTTGCCTTGCGCATCGGAAAGCCAACTTCAGGGCGGCCAAGAAGTTTGGCGAGAACGAGGTGTTGTCCTTTTGCAATAATTGCATTGAACAAGTTGGTAAGAAAATTTTGTACTTACGTTATTTTTTTCTTAAGAAAGTGGATGAAATGGTACCTACCCTAGTCATTGCACCATTTGGTTAGTTTTGTTAATAACAAGCAAAACCAAGATATAATTTCGTACAGCGCCATTTATGTTTAAATAACTATTTATAATTAATTTAAAATGGTATATAATACTACTACAAATTTAAGACGATCGTTAACACTTTAAACAAATTTATATAGAAAGACAATCTGAAGTTAGTATCCTTTTCTATTACTAATATCACAATTTCGACATCCCCCAAGAGACGGCACAACACAACGACACACAACAAGACTAAAACTAAACTGAACTGGACTCGACCGAAATGAAATCCAAAGTAATATTTAGAGCTGACTGCCTTCAAAAATACAGAATATAAAAAATGGATGATTCAGATTTTGCTCAGACACAAGGACAATACTACCAATAAAAACCATATTAGCATTATGGTATAAGACAAGAAAAATGTTACACCTATGACATTGCTTAATTTATATGGCATCATCTTATTGAATCACCCCTTGATTGTCAAGTTATAACTGTAAACACAGACCGTGTCTCAGGAAGCACGATAAGCTGTTGATCATGTAGATTTTTGACTGCCGTGACTGGTAGTCACAAGCTAGAGATTTTGACAACCAGTCTTGTCAAGGTATATCGTGTTAACCAATAACTGGGTAGTAAAGGTTTGGTGAAGGAAAAATATACAAACAGTATGAAAAGCTACCTACAAATGCTTGAAACGGCACACTCACACAAACATACGCACCGACGAGACCACTCGGGCACTTCTGTGGTGCTGTCAGTACTGAGCACCGCGACGCGACGGGTGGTCACGTATGTTTGTGTGTGTGTACTGTTTCGAGCGTTTGTTGGTAGTTTCCATACTGTTTGCATATTTTTACTGTGCTCAAGAGGAACACGATGCAAGGAGGTCAGATAGGCAGTCATTCCATATAAAATACAGCATATTTAATAATAAGTAATCTGAGTGTGTTATATAGTAAAAGAAAATGTGGTGAGAATAATACAGCGTTAATAACAAATTAAAAACATTGTCACGGTCGGCTAATGAGACATTATTATGTACCTACAAAGTATGTGAGTCGGAATGGTCGAGAAGTTACGAGATTCTAGTGAAATACATAACTTCACGCTACAGGATAGGCAGTTGTAAATAATAGGTACGCTAGATATCCTAAGACCCACTTCAGATGATCAGCATTATCATTATCATAATTATTACTGAAAACTAAATTATGCAGATCGTATTGTTAAAATTGTACGTATTACATTTTATGAAGCAAAAGCATGACAAAAACATTACTTTACTCCAACTACAAGGTTAACAGAACCACAAACTGTAAACAAAATAATAAAAAAAAGAGTAGGTAACTATGCAAAATCGATTAACTTTACGACGATCATAAAAAATATAAAATCACATTTATAAACCAAAGTTGTTTGAAGCAACCGCTAGATGGCGTTACTGGTATGAATATCCAAATAACCACGACAATGGACGGGCAGCTATTTGCAATAATAACGGCAATAATGCAGGTCCTAAAATAGACACAAATTGTTATTTCCTCACCTACGTACATGAAAACTACTTATTTCCCACTTACGAACGACGTACGGGCAAATTATATCAAGTAGTCTTCCTACAACGGATTAATGGGCGATAAAGGACCTTATGGAGTGATTATCTTAAGAGGATAGAAAAGCAGGCTACTTTAAGTAACATTTTTGTGATATAAATATTAATGCCTCAATTCACTATGATCAAAAGGTGTGGGTCCAGCAAATTTCAATCATCATGATCATACCAAAAAGACCATTCTAGACACACAGAAGATATTTATATCAGCAGCTGTTACCGTACCCACGAACATTGCACTTGGTCGACAAATTATTAATTACTCAAAGACTTTTATCGTCTAATTTAGCAATTCATTACAAGTATCATAAGTGTACAGCACCTTGTATATAAAGCTTACACACTGAAACGATTGATGAACTGTTTAAAATATGACAAATGTCCAGAAAGTGACTACTGAGATGACAGCTGATCGAGTAGGTAAAAGAAAACATGTTTCCCCGACCCAAAGAAATAGGGATACTTAAATGCAAGAGAATTGATTACATGACACTAACACGTAACATAAATAGCTACAATATAGAGTAGGTAAAAGTATTATAAAACAAGTGAACCCATATAAAACAAGTAGCAATGTCACAATGATGATAAGAGTTATGTATGGTATGACACAATGCGGAAACCGCACCATCCTGTATCGGTAGTTAGGGATATGACTGCCATACTCCCTACTAAATCTAAACTAATATTATTATAAAGGCAATCTCTGAAAGTACCTATAGACGTGATTACGAAGTTCTTTCAGTTCTTCCTGTTTTCGTGACGATTGAATCGGTACCTTTTTTTTTTCAGTATATGGCTACTTGGCCAGCTCTGTCATTTGCCAGGTTCAATCTCGGTAAAAAGATATTTCACTGACAAAAAGCTAAAATAAATGCAGGGTCTTGTGTTATATGAACACGAGATCTTAAAGTCGAAGTTACAGATATATCATGTTTGTTTTGTATATGTAATATTCATAATAATAGTCATGATGAGTCGGTGTGAAGTTCGTTTTGTGCCAAATAATTATGATAAATGGAAATGACAAAAAACAGACGCTACAGAAAATGAAGATGGATGCAAAAATAGACCGGATTTGATGCAGACCAGCGTAAATATAATATAAAGAGTATTATTTTGTGTACACTAACAGGAAAATCCATCAAAGCAAGAATTGAAACCGCGTGCGTATATGACTAGATGTATGAATGATCATAATGAAGCAAAAGGAGTATGTAAGGATCGTAGCAGGTATTGTTCTGAAGTTTCTGCCTACCCCTATGGAAAAAATTATGTTGTCTACAAGTACGGAAAGTGTTTTTTTTTATAAATTAAACAATTTCTACAGTCAATAAATATTTTAATGGAGAAGCTTTTGTCACAGACAAACACCAAACCCTTTGGCGCAGAATTAAAAGGCTTTGGAATTGCTACTTGAAAAAGCCATATAAACTAATAATCAAAGTGAAATATTACTCACAATACCTCTTAATATTAGCAATTAGCCTAACCTTTTTTTTGTATGGATTCTTTATTAAAGCCGAGGGCCGTTCCTCTTTGGTATAAACAATAAATTTACCCCTATCAACAGAATCCTTGTAAAAATGTTGGGTAACTAAACTTCACAAGAAAAATATGACGAAATCAATTAGGAAGAAAAAGGGGTGAAAATAAAAATGTATAACTTTTTAATTAAGTAACTTTTAAGAAGTATTTTGTTAATGAAAACGTTATGTAATTCCAGAGTAACATTTTAAAGCTCCATTTTGAACCACTTGCGGGACTGAAACTGTATAGGTACCCACTTATATCACTGACACACATGGGTTCCATATTATTGAATCACGATGTATCCACATAAATATCGACAGTTAACGAGAAATAATGATTTCTTGTAATATTGTTAACCACATTAGAATTCTTCTTTAATTGGCACTGCAGGTTAACCCACAAAGCTATTTTCTTCCATTTCAAGAACTCCGTTGTCTAGACTGTGGTATATACTGACACGATATTTACAGAAGCCAAAATCACTAACATTATTTCAGCCGAAAGACATCCAAAATGCAGGACACTAATGGTCGCCACTTCGACCGGCAGGCTTATTACGTATCTTTTGCAAGAGCAAAACGATAGCGATTTTTGCGCAATAATTGCTCTTCCATACAAAAGTTTTACAGTTGTTGGCGGTTTTTTTTAAATAAGTGCATTTGACAAACAGCAAGCGATTAGCAAACGATTGCGTAGGACCTACCATACCTACACTGCAGGTAATTCCGACTTTTATGACATAAAGCGTTTGAACGCTATCGTTTTGCTCTTGCAAAAGATACGTAATAAGCCTGCCGGTCTGTGCTTCTCGCAAGTTTGCAACCAACCGATTTCCACAGCCTGCACCAGATTATTTATTATGTGCCCAGTACATAGATTTATCATAATTATGTTTACAATTTAAAATAATTTACACTCTACTACTTAATATATACTACACAATACTTAATATTGCCTAATAAACTCTCCCTTCATTACCAATACAACTTTCTTCAATTTCCTCCCGCAGAACATCCTCGCAAATATTCCCAGGACACACTCACAACACACTCCTGCGCAGCCCATACAAATTAACGTCCACAATTAGTGATGATCTAACCTCACCGATGACGTCACAGCCGCCGCCGACCGTTAAGGATATTATAGTATGTGCATAGTTTAGCCTGTACTTGTGTGTGGCAAGTTTTTTATAAAATCCATACTAATATTATATGCGAAAGTAACTGTGTTTGTTTGTTACCTTTTCACGAATAAACGGCTCAAGCTATTTTTTTTTTATTAGTGATAGCTGTTCCCCGCGGCTACAGTCCCGTGGACCACCCCACAGGACCCGTTTTCGGGATAAAAAAATAGCCTATGTAACTCAGGAATAATGTAGCTTTCTATTGGTGAAAGATTTTTTTTTAATCGGTCCAGTAGTTTCGGAGCCTATTAGGTACAAACAAACAAACAAAAAAATCATTCCTCTTTATAATATTGGTATGGTATAGATAGGCTCGCGTTTGACCTATATCTCACCTGATGGTAAGCGATGAAGCTCGCTTGCCTCGAAGTAACCTATTCACTCTTGACTTGAAAGACTCTCAGGTTTTAGCTTTCAGGAAACATAGGCTCCGGCAGGGAATTCCACTGCTTAGCTGTACGCACAATTATGATTTTGATGAGAGTTGGTATAGAAATAGTTTGAGACCTTGCGAAGGACATAGGATAGTTTTTATCTCGTAGTATGTAAAACACTTTTCACACGGGCGAAGCCGCAGGTAGAAGCTAGTTTCTCATATACAAAGACTTGGATGTATTGAAGAATTCTGTTAAGGACCTTTAGCAGTAAGGAAGTGGGTAGCTATTAAATTGGGATCTAAATATGGTGTTATTGCGTCAAGCATTATACCAGCTTTTGTTTCTTTTTCTGGCTGGTCTTACGCATGTTGTGGCATGAACTTGGGAGGAAAGATAGATTCTTGAAATAAAAAGACACCGCTAACAACGACGAAGAAAAACATCGTGAGGATGAAGTGGAGGAATGTGAGAATTTCCCAGCACTCGACGCTCATTCAATTTCGCTTGACATAGCCAACAGTGGGTGAATACTTGTCACCAGATTTATTATCATTTCTCTCATCAGCCAAGTTTTCTTTAGTAATAAACATGTAATTATTATGTTCCCAGTATGATCGTAATTTACAAAAGTATTCGTGTCACCAGATTGGCAGATTAATGGGTTCTCAAGCAAAGACTGGTTAACAATAGGTTTTGCAACCATTCATCCACTTCAATCAATTTTATCAAGTACCATCAATACCCTTGACACACTACAATTGCAAGTTTGCACTTTATTTCCTAACCATTACTGTTCTAATTCCTCTACATTTGTTCGGGTCTTATTGAGGATGAGCAGTACAACCCCATCAGACGAAATAAAACTATCAGACGAACATTAAAGTTGCTTTTTTAATATCATGGCCGTGCTTACGTCATAGACACCTTGATTGGTCGTCGACCCGTTTCCAAAATTGCATCCTTTTATCCGGTGGGCGTAAGCAGTGGCTCGAAATAAATGCGTAAATACAACTAAGACATTGTTGTACCAGTGCAAAATCCATTTTTAAAAGCTGCCAAAACAGTGCTGAAAGATATACAAGAAACTGGCAAAAGAATCGCAATGCTTTTTCCGACTGACATAGATATTGAGCAAACAGAATATGTCACTCAGTGACTTCAACATTTTTCAGGATCTAAAAAAGAACATTTACCATTTACCTGAAGCTACAGAACACAATGATTAATAGATCATTGACGTTGTTTTTCTGTCTACGTGTGGGTCTGACTCATTCACCGTTCTACGTAATTGCTCTGAAATATTTTCCAGCATCTCGCGTGCGTAATATTTAGCTTAGCGAATGTCACTAGACGCTATCTGCCCTAAAAAGATTGGCTATTGCATTACCTGTTGCATAAAAGATTTAAGCATAAAAAGATTTTTGCTGAACTTTTCGCAATTTTGCAAAACTGATTATATATTGTTATTTTTCATACTAATATACAATAGGTTTATGATATGATTATTTTAGGCTAAGCCATAGAAATAGGTGCAAAGGATCTCATTCTATTAAAATTGAGCTTTGGTTACATTGTTAAAACACTATTTATATTAAATCATAAAAGATTCTTCTTGCTGTTGACATTTTCGTTGCATCAGACAATGTCAGCTGCCCAACAAAGTTTACCGTTGATGGATCAGAACAATTCAATGATGTTTATGATTTCAATCCTCAAAAGCATTCAGTATTTATTCACTCGCAGTTCAATATAGAAAATATTGACGTAACTGATGATGCTAAGCGGAGGGTCCAGAGACAAACACAAGCCCTTGGCGACCCTGGCACCAATAAATACAATTAATAGTTCATAAATTGTTATAATATCTTGGAGTATAAGGAAAATAATATGTAAGCGCGTAAGTAAATAACTACTGACATTGAAATATTATTGGAATCCATTACTTGATTGGTCAATATGTGCATTTTCCAGACCCAAAAATTCGAAAACATGTGACCATCCAAAGTTATCCCTTATTGTAGATTATGGCCCAGTCTCTTTTGCAAAGAGGAGGAATGTACCCCAGCTACTGCTGGAACACAGACTAGAAACTGGTTTATAATAAATCTTTCAACGACCTGCTGGACTTGAAAACTTATTATAAACTAACGTGTAAAAAGTGTTTGTCATCCCAAGGGAACACGTTACAGGCTTAATACTTTCCAGGTTCCTCCTTTGTCCTTCCCTGGGTCTCAAACTATCTCTATACCAAATATCATCTAAATGGGTTTAGCGTTTTAAGAGTGAAAATGTAACATACGGAGTTACTTTCGCATTTATAATAATAAGTATGGATAATTGGATAATATGGAACATGCTATTTTCTAAATATACAAACTACAGAACACCATACATTTTAAAGTATAATTATATTCCTACCTAGTTACAGACATTAATTTCCATTCATTTAAACATGTTACTCTAACCTTTGACACAAGACAGGCATCATGATGGAGACAAACAAATAAAATCAGAAACTTAAAAAATCATACAAAGACTGTTTAGCAAATCAAACAGTTCCGTTAAGCGAAACGGAACATGACAATAGGCAGGGAAAACCCTACGATAAAGATGTATGCGATAAGAATACTAATGGTCAATAAGTTACTGGACTTTTTGATTTAAAACGTGAGCAAGAAGTGGCAGACAAACAAATCATATAAAACAGTCACACATATCATGTTAAGACCTATGGATTTGATATCGTAGTTAGGTATATAAAACTTGATGGAACTTATCATGGATGTAATGAATTATGGTTAAAAAGGATGTTTTCACTGAAATTACGGCTAATAGAGACACATGTATGAATGAAAAAGATTTTGCAGCTCCAATCACAAATAAATCGTAATATGGACAGAAGACTAAAACAGACAGATCAAATCAAGGTGATAACAGGACTAACTGTGACCTATGCCCTGAGAAGAGCCGAAGACAGAATGGTAGAAATCCGTCAAAAGACTTTACAGGGCAGGTTCCACCTTTAACAATGAAGAACAATAATAAGGAGAAGAAGATGGGCAGAAGAGTGATGATGACGACCAAAAATTAATTATAACTCATAAATAAGCAGACGACAAACTCAAATGACCCGGAAACGATCCACAAATTGCCAGTTCAAAGAAAGCCAATACAGTAAGAAGTCCCCTACTATTAGACGTCCAGAATTAGCCCGATCTCCTCCGAGACAATACGTTTCGTTTCTGTGCCCGTGACTCAATGCTCGCACTATTTATATACGCTTCCGGAGTTAGGGCGCGCATATCAATCGAGTTAACGATGGTTGGGGACACGCTTCTTTGGAAGCGATTTGATTAAATGAACGGGGAGGTGGAAGGATGCAAATGATGGAGGAGGTATTCGGTTTTGCTCTGGGAATCTTTGGTATGAAAAGCTTTGGAATGCTTAGCGTATTGCTGATGATAGGAGAGGGAAAATCAGTCTATACTTAAAATTTAATGTTCTGTTTGAAGCTCTCAAAGGTCGATCGAACGTAGATACAGACAAGGTAATTCACAAAAAGGAACAGCTCGTTACAATTTACATCGTAATAGAGGTACTCTGATGCCTAGACATAGTTGTGGACACTGTTTTATCTTCAGATGTGATAGATTCAGCTCGACTATAAATCCCTATCAAATCCAATTCAGACCATAAATCCACAGCCTACTAGATTCGTGTCACCCACTTCGCTTCAAACGAGGACTGACTGACTGCAGACAGACATACTGTCAGAGCCGGCCGAGTTATCAATAAGCGCCGGCCGATTGACCGCGATACACAACAAGCACAGAATAGTACAGAAGGTTGGCTTCTAACCACTAGCGAAAACGCTTGCACACATAGACACGCTTCACGTACAGAGAGTGCAACTGCACACACGACCGGCTTTTATTTGTGATCTCCGCGCATATGCGTCCGAAGAATCTTAAGTGGCAGTTGGCAGGGCACATTGCTCGCAGAACAGATGGTCGGTGGGGCCGAAAAGTTCTGAAGTGGAGACCGCGTACTGGAAGATCTATCTCTAGTTGGACCTATGACCTGGTTATAGCTGCGAGAATCCGCTGGATGCGAGACGCACAGGACCGATTAAAGAAAGCCCATGTTCAGCAATTGTCTATCAGATCAAATGATGATGATGCGTCTAAGTGTGCGTTCGCATATTTTCGCTCTTTGTATGGAATAGATCTTCTGCACTACCCTGTGGTGTATGAACGATTAGTCCGTTATGACAGGTCAGGGACAGCAAAGGAATGCGAGGTATGGAAGGTGGTAGATAATAATTCTCAATGGACTGTTGAGCTGTAATTGTGAACGGGTTTCGATTGATCTGTTCCGTGACACAGTTAATGTTGAGCAAATATTTGTTAGAGCAAAATATCAAGGGCATCGTCTACGATAGATTGTAGATGTAGACTATTGTGATCTTAAACAACATTTGAATTATTTTACTAACGAAACAGACGGGAGCAACATTGGCTTTACATAACAAGGATGGAGTTTCTTGTGCGTTCTTCTCCATAATAAACTACTTTTCCGAATGCACGGTAGAATCAATTTTTACTACTTGTACATTTTTAATTTAGATTAATTATTGCTTGACGTTCAAAAGTGCTTATTGGCCTAGTTGAAATAAATATATTTGACTTTGACTTGACAAGGCCTGTATTCTCCAAGGGTTAGTCAAAGCTTCTTCAGTAACGTTTATGTCTCATGTGGAGACAAGCCTGCCATCAACCGGCAGTCCTGACTCCGAGTCGCTACTAAGAAATTCCAGATGTAAAATCCCAAAAACACTATGTCCGATCCAGGAATCGAACTTTGGACCTCATACTCAGTAGTTACTAGGACCAACGAGATAAGAATATCAATGATAAATTTTCTTGCAGATATAACAGGTATTCTAAATCTGTTGT
Organism: Anorthoa munda; assembly: GCA_945859665.1. Taxonomy (NCBI): domain Eukaryota; kingdom Metazoa; phylum Arthropoda; class Insecta; order Lepidoptera; family Noctuidae; genus Anorthoa; species Anorthoa munda. Next base: position 12,383,091 of record OX243898.1, read on the forward strand.
TTTGCTAAATACAATGTACCATTGCAATAAACATACGCCACAATACGAGTAACATAAACCATCGTTGTACATACGTCACACATCAAAACATCGCTAACATTTTATGGATTGTTACCTAAATTACTTCGTTCTATTTTAGATGTTCATGCCATGAATCATAAGACTAAAGTAACTGCCTTACTTTAAGAATAGCGAGAGATATCACGAAGCTTTCTCCACACAATTCAATCTGCCTAGGCTTTTCCCAACTATACAATTTGTCCAGACTTGTAGTAATAAAACTTTAAGGGCGTCAAATACACTTAATTTTATCGATAAAAACACCCCACATAGGGGGTTTAATCCCCAGACATTTTTATTACAGTTCCTAAAATTATAAGGCAAAAATGCGCAGAGGTTTGTTTTAGGCAATAATAAAATTCAGCTGGATACCAGTATTCTACATGGGGCGACTGCCTATCTGGCCTTAACAACTCAGTAACTAGGTATCACGATACGTCTTGGAAAGACTGTTACCAGGCTTCTGACTATCCGTAACGACTGTCAATAATGTACAAATGACAGTCGGGCTTAAGGCACGGAGTAGCCTCGGTATTTAATGTTAAGCCACCCATCCACGAACTGACCTTGGTAAGCATTGCTTAACCTCAAAAATCGACCCATGCACCTGGTATTATTTAGCCACGAGCTCCTCTAGATTATTCTTTCGATTCAAATAAGACAAATCACGGACTGCAATATCTATCACTCGTAAAAGTCCATGCATCATACAGACTCGAGTGATTTAAGCATCAAGCACTTTGTCTAACAAATAAAAACATCACGAGTGAATTATGACTTTTAAATGGATACTTCGCAAGTAAGAAATCATTGTTTATGTGCTGAACATTTAGCGAAACGGGTCACGAAAACAAGTAGCGGATATAAATCGCAAACGTAGCTAGCAATATATTGGTGTGCAGTTATTTTGATCCTGAAGTGGAAATGGAAGAGAAACAATATGATTCAGAGATACATATTACACCTAGGTGCAAATGTAAGAAGTCAATATGTAAGAAAAAATCTAAAAGGCTTTGATGAACTGCGTGAGAAGAAGCCTTTTAGTAAACATAATAAAAAGTTCATAGATAAGCTAAAATTTATATATTTCAAATTTATATATTACCAGGTTTGGTATGAAATATATAAAGCGGTAAAAGAGCACAACAAAAAATTGCAGATATTAAGGCAAACCTAATTTATGATGCAGTAAAAATATCAAAGGAAAACCCGCAGCATTAAATCACATTCACAGTATCAATACGGATCATAACACAGTACAAGAATGCCCGGAGACACCGAACAATTGTTTCTCAGAAACATGTAAGTCCCACACTCCGGCTTGCTGATTCAAAGAAAACGATTATTTAAGAAAGCATAAAAGATAATTTAGGACGGATAACAGGTGTGTTCCTGATTTAGAATCGTACTAGCCAAGTCTTGAATTCTTGCCTGAACGACCATACAATACAATCAAAAATATATATTGTAGTCCTCCAGAACAAATTTCGGCAATGGCTGGCTACTAATCTCAGTGGAGAATAGCCATCGGTGCGGTCGATATAGAGCACAAGTGTGTACGAAAACACAGGTGCATTCTCTGTTCTCTCATTCTCAAACACCGGTAGGTCGGCATCCGGCACGACCGGAGAGAGATCAGGCGTAGCCTCAAAGGCTTAACGTGCTTTCCAAGGCATGGGGGTTTAATACCGCTAGCTTCCAAACTCCAAGCTGTTACTGGGAAATTCCTGATGACAAAACCCAACAACACTTGCCCGACCCAGGTATCGAACTCAGGACCTAATACCAAGAAGCCGTACTTGCAACACGAGATCAACGACAAAAAAAACAATAACAATAATGAAACACTAAAGGATAAACCTATCAATAATAGCAAACAATCGACTGACGTGTATTCAGAGGTGTGTTTATAATCGAAGCATCCTGGCAAAACAAACGAGCTACAATAACAACTAAACAAGGCATTATAAGTTGCAAAACAAAAGAACGATGATCTAACTAGCAGCATAGGGAATGTGCTATAACGTTTCAACGCCATCATGATTGAAAGTGAAGAAGGGACTTCTAGGCAAGCGTACTTCACCGTCTTCAGATCAAACACGAGCCAATCAATAATATTAAAATTGGTTTTGAAATTAATGTAAAAAACAAGTGCTCTTCGTCTTGTATAACCAGAGAATAAATAATAGTTGGTATAACGCCATATCTCTCTCTGTGAAACCATGTTATTTTAACACGTCAGAGTAAGGCCCAGTGGGCAGTATTGAACGTAGTAAGACTCGGTAAGGTCACGCGTTATCAACTGAGATAGTGCACTTACTGTAACTACTTATAAATGTTTATAGTTACTGAGAAACGCTTGGACTGATACAAAAACTTTATTATGAGTATTTGCTCTTTAAGAAGTAAAAGATCATGATAATAATGCAATTTGCAATTATTGACTTCTGAATTTTAGTGACCGAAAACTTTTTTAAATATAATAAAATTAGTTTATTTTTGTAAATAATATCACACAATAATATAGGATGATATCCAAGTGACCTATCAAAATTAGTAAAGATAAATTTTATTATATGACCCAGACGATAATTTTGGACACTAACGTGCCGATGTCCGTGACATATGCCATTATATTTAGAGATATGCAAATGTAATATCACACGCGAATGCCTAAAAAAATAGATTACCAATTTCTATATCCGTTTCATTTCAAAATAAGAACTGCCTTGATCTCTTTCACTATATTTGATGAAAACTGCAAGATTTAAATGTTTCAAAATATCAAATAACTCACCTCGAGAACTGCTGAACAGCCAAGAGTTCTGCTTTGAAGAATCTGTATGCTTCTTCTTAGCGATGGGAGTTTGTTCCACAATACTGGCTTGTCTGCTCCTTCCTGATGATGGAGTTTTGACACTCTTCTTCTTTCCTTTCTTCAATGTTCCGCTGTGAGATTTCCTTAGAGTATTGACCTTTAGAGATTGACTTTTCCCTCTGACTTTACTTTTACTCCTCGATGTTTGCCTACTCAATCTTCTTCTGTGATCAGCCAGCTGTTTAGGTTTAGGAGCTTCATCTTCGGAATCAGTCTCCACTGGCCTGATAGGTCTGGTTTCTGAGATTGAGGCAAAACGTTTCTCACATTCTAAGAACAATTTCGTGTAGTTAATAATCTCATCTGCGCTGATGCCTTTGTCATCTTCAGCTACCGATTCTACAGGTTTTGTAGTAGTAGACGTCTTTTTCCTTCTTAGGAAATTGAGAGCACTGACTGATGATCCTTTGCTAGCTTTCCTAGCTTTCGGAGCATCATTTGAAAGGGTTTTTCTCAGGTTGGCCTGATTTTTGTCTTCCTTTTTGCTATTCTTTCGTAATTGATCGAGTTTCATCGTCGACCCATGAATGGAATCCCGATCTTCCTCACTCCAAAGACTTTCTCTGGACTTTTTCTTGTCAGAATTCTTTTCTAACTCCCTCTTTGCAGATTCAAACCACTCGTCACCTAGGTTTCTGACGATTTCTAAAGGGTTTGATAAGGACATGGTTTTTCTGTGACCTTTCTTTGTTTTGGCGAAGTCTACTTCTTCGTCTGTGACAGCTAGTTTAAGAGATTCCTTGCTGATGGTGGGTGTCTTGCCGAGTCTGGGCAGGGCATCATCGCTCGCCGAGATGGCGTCACTGTGGCCGTCCGCAGACTCGTACAAGGACTCGTCGCTTTCATCTCGTCTCTCTGTTAAAATTACATCACATCATGAGATCGTCCGGTCATCGTTACGCGAATTCCTTGCCATTAATTACTGAAACATTCAACTCTTATATTGTAATTGCTAAATTTAAAGGCAATCACATCGCAATCACCATTAATAACGCTAAAGAAGTCTGTGCGTACAAAAACTGAAACAATGACCTGATTGGAGGGCAAAAAATGTCGTTTTCCGATCGATTGTATCCGAGACAATGTCAAGATTGTAGTGAGTCATACGGAGACGGTTGAGCGCGTGTTTTACAGAGGTTCGTTTAATTATTATTAGCATACAATGCGGCCTAAGTTTTACTGTTTTGACGTTAAGTAGGGAGCTTCGCTTTCTATTGCATAATTTTGGTGTTAGAAGAAATTAGACACACGTAACGAAGTGATTATAATTATCTTTTGTTTCGTGAAATGTTGCGAAAGTTTGGGTTACGCTCTCGGATTGTTATGATCTTCGGTTTACATTAGATTCGGGTTTTCGTAAATGTTTTGTTTAACGCTGTTTGAATTTGCAGTTACATGGAAAGTTTGCTACTAAAAATTCATCATTTGGTCAATCTCATTTATATGTACAATCTAATGTTATTTTTATGTATTACTTACATAGCTACAAGCATTATAGCAGATTTTCAATTACAAAACCATTTTTCATCAGCGTTGTGTTTTATAGCTATATCATTTTCTTCATCAGTATCTCGAGATACCGAAATGAATTAAACCGTTAGTTAATCTAACTAACCAAGATACATTATCAGTGTTACCTAATCCAGATAACGGTGCATTATCTTAACCCAGTGGTATTTACGACGGAGTAAATCTAAACAGTAATCTTGCATAAATTGTAAATATTTAACCAGCGTTAGATTATGGTGGAGACGACGGCGTGGCGCAATGTGTTCGGTTTATTTTTAATTTTAACCTGATTGCTAGCCTTGAATATTGAGTAATGGACAGAAGCAATTTAGAATATACATAATGCCAATGTTTTACCGATATAGTTTTAAAACTAGCTCTTTAAGAAGTGTATGGAAAGCAATAAAAGGAATCATCTTCGAGAAACTTTCAGAAAAGAAGACAAAACAATATATCAGGATTTCGAAAAGGTATTTTCATTTTAGTTTAGCTATTGACATTGTTAACTTGTCTATAACAATGCTAACAATCGCAGCCAATTATTAATTCTCAAGTTAATCATTGTAATTTAGAAAATTGCATTTAATTAACTAGGATTGTTTAAGCTTAATCATTCAAGATGTTTATTAAATATCAATAAAACAGGGAAAAATATGAAAAAAGAATCGTATATCAGAATTGAATCGACCTTTGAGCCTCGAATCCTCGACCGTGCAAGGTTGCATGCTTCGGATTCTTACTAAATTATTAACAAGTTCTTTACGTGTTTTCCTTCTGTCTCAGGTAAGGAGGAGAAGGGGGGATGACATCACCGGGGACGGTTGTTCACCGTCTGGCGTCTTCGTGAACTTTACTCATTTGTTTTGGTATGTTTTTGATTTAGACAAAATAAGGCTGCTTATTTGCAGTGTCGCTTTTAAAATACCTAAAGATTAATTTTACAGAATTAGAATGTCTTTGTTGACATATAGTTTTACATGTATGTATGATTTTATGTTTGGTCTGATCTGTCTCGCAGTTTTTATTATTTGTCGAAAATTATATTATAAGGTTAATAAAAAAAAACTATCCAATAAATTGTAAACAGCTTTTAAAGATGTTTTAAATGTGAAAGGTGCTCCACATAACTGGTTTTTATTAAGTTTTTAAATCCGTTTTTACTATTCCAGCTAATAGTGTCATACAAATAGACAAACAGGAAAACATTGACAAATAAAATTACTCAGTAAAGACTAATCCTGTATCACACGCAATAGAATTAAAAAGCATTCCCATTTCTATATCCGAGACCCAATTCTAATACAAGTATCTTCATTAAATTATTGTACAACACGAATCGAGTTGTTTAATTATAATTTTACGGGCCCTCAATAGTTAAATAGGCCGTTATACTGAAAGGAGGCCAGTAGGCCTACACTAAATAGTGATCGCGTGGCGAATTTGACACTAATAGTACCTTTTATACTAATGAGCAAAGAGAGACTGTGAAGCTTTCGGAAATAGCGAGTGATTTTGAAAATAGGGTATAATTTTTTTGACGCGATATTTGATGTTTGTTGTTGTGTTGTGTAAACAAAGCTTGCAAATAAAATTTTACCTACTTCCCTGTGTTCGATTGAGTTGAAATGCATACATGATTGTTTCTCATAGCAATATTTAATACACCAGCTTATTTAAATATATACGCTGCTTGTTTCTTATTTTTTTTACTATTTCTGAGTTTAATATGTGAAAAAGAGCCCAAAAGATACAATCAAACTAATCATCAAACCTTTGATTTATTATGATTATACTTCATTGTTCGTTCGCAGACGGCTCAGATCAGAAAAGCGATTTTTATATATTCTCGTTTACAACACTATAAACAATGAGACTATTTTCGAGTGTACCACAATCACGTCACTGTTCGGTAATTATTTATAGCAAGATTACTCCTGTTACATGAAAAATACCTCATTCCATGTCTCCAAAATTTTCAATGCGTAAAAAATGGCAAGAAATTCTTCGATATATATATCGCACCTTTTTTATCTTTATACATACCTAGAGATACTACATCGAGTATATCAGAATACCTCCTCCTTTCCTTATCACTCTCCGTTGAAGTCTCTCGTTCACTAGACTCCCTCGTCGTCTTCAAAATCACCGGCTTCTTCCGCCTCAGTTTCCCTACCATTCCATTCTCCTTGTCCACAGCCGTTTTCGGCTCCCGCTTAAACCACATCATCTGTCCAACCATGTAGTAATCATTCACTAGAAAAAACTGTTCATCTATCACTGTTATTTTTGTTTACACTTGTTACATTTCACGTCATTTGATTGAAGCACTGTTTTGACACTAAACTTGGTCGATTTTTGGAACACCTCCAGCTAAAATGAAAATTTTATTAATTATAGTGACGTTCTTGGCAAAGACGAAGTTTTGATATAGTAATTATGAACAGATTGTCGCCAAATTCGTGGTGTTAGTAATAATTAAATGTATTATGGTACTTGTCATGTTACCAATATAGTCAAAGACAGTTTAGTCAACAATGTTTGTTGATTAGACTTGTTTATCAATATGAGCAAAACTTTTTATTTATATTTCTAAACAAAAGTTATGTAAATACATTAAGTACATTGTTCGATCAACTATTTATATAGCATTGTTTTTATAATTTCCATTTTTTATATAGGGGACACAATTTTACCCGCAAAACGTGGCCTTACATATAATTTTAGAATATTTTTCACTGCTTTCCTTGTAAAACGATTTGGCCTGCTTTTATACAAATGATAATGCAAGCCAAACCACAAACCATGTATTACTTCATTCATATTATTATGGTTTCAAACTGTTAACTATACTATACTAACTATGTTAACCATAAGGACAAACTCCAACTACAATTCTCAAGGGATTTCCCGACCGAAAAAGTTCAACATGTAGTCCAAAAGATTTGGTCTCATATACAACTTTCCTTCTTCCTGACTCCATTAAGATACGTGCATTGACTTTAGTTTTAGGTGTCAGAGAACTTGTAACATCTTCCGAAGGTCCAACACTTCCGTGATGTTCCTTATTGGTAGTCAAATATATTTGGACGACGTCTTTGAAATTCCTTTGTGTAATATATTCTCTTAAGTATACCTGTCATGTAGTGATATTTAAAACGTGGCAGTTATTGTAATTTCGACATCGTTTTCGTAAATCTGGATTAGTGATGTTTATGATAATGTTATACAGAGTGTGAATAAATGTTAAATTAGCATAATTTAACTGATATCTTGTTTACGCCAGTTTTCAAACTTTCAATGTAATAAATTTTAAAATCAAAATTCTTATAAATTTGGGCTTTGAATTGATAACTTGTTGAACTAACAAATTAAAGTAAAGTAGATTTTTGAAGAATACGTCCGAAGAATGACTACCATCATTACAATTCCTTAAGCTAATCATTTTTGTAATATTCCTATATGAATTGGATTGGTATTTCATATTCCAACTTTTATTAGGCTTAAATTTGTATATATCAGCAGTCACTTTATCTTTTGACTAATTTTAAAAGTTAAAATGACCATAACCAAAATATAAAGCATTTCAAATCAATATGCTCACGATTCCTCCATTAGCCCGTGCTTCCGTTCTCATGCAGTATTAGCACATGTTGGAACAAAGAGACTATTATTTTATTATTTATCCTATAGCTCATGAATGTATGCACGGAGGTTATTACTAGCCTCTGGCTCAATCAATACATCATCATTGGTAGGTATACAACGTGGAGACACTTCAATGTCACCGTGTAATGTTAGCTAAGGAATATATGGTGTAAATTGTAAAACAAAGCGAGGACTTGATAGATTAAAAATTCTACTTTGCAGTAAGGAAAGTATAATGTTGTGGTCATCATCCTAAATTGAAGGTAAGTCAAAATCTTTATTAAGAACTAGATTTCAGTCGAATTGAGATAAAATCTTTAATAAAGCTAGTCGTAGAATGCATCAGAGTTCCGACAGATAACATGAATTTATTGTTCCTCGCGACCAACAAAATTCAACATGGGATACATTAATTTTACAAAACAACAAGAATACTGTTTACAAGAAAAATTACCTTCTGCAAAACCAGAATTTCCAATAAATAATCTGCCCTGTGCAAGGCAAAGGCCTCTTCTTATACAGAGAACACACGAGTATTGATCAACAAATGTCTAATACTGTTGACAAATCGATTCGAAAAAAAAGCTCTCCGTGACGAATACAACCTTCCATTTAAACCTAACTCTTTCATCAAACGTCTAGAACACCGCTCCTTAACTTAAAGTCCAACTACCAACTGATTAATATCTCGCGCGCTTAGTTGCGCAGGCGCAGGCGGAAGTGTCGCGAGGATGCGGCCTCCGCGCTTCCGGCGAGCGCAGCGTGTGATTGGTTAATGTGGAGTGGGCACGTGCGAACTGATGATGAGTGGGAAGTTCTGTGCGAATTGTATTTTGCTATTAGAGCAAGTTGTTGAAACTATATTATCTTATCAAATTAGACAATCACCTACAGGATGACTTTTAAAACATCGGAAATCATTTAGGGATTACACATAATAAAAAACTATTGATATGGTATAAAAGTCAGCTGTTTGTACTCAACAGCTAGTTCTTTTTTGTCTTTGTAAACACGACAAAATAACAAGAACACAAAATACGGGGAACAGCTCTTTTTTTTTCAAGATTTCAAGGCTGTCCCGGTACTATAAGCTGTTTATATTCTTGATTACTTTCATCCCTAATGAAAAATGCTAATGAATTAAAACACTTGAAACTTAGTTTTTGTTGTAAAGTACGACGATGCTTGTGAGGGTGTAAAACACATTATAACAAATACTTGTAATGGAGGCACACTACTACCGTGTGCGAAAATTCATGCTAAAAATGAAATAGCAATCATAGTTTCAAGCAAATAATAAAGTTAGAAGAAATAGTCTTAATTTTTTTTGTAACTCATGAAATCTTAACACAACCAAAACACAACCAAAAATATCGCTCACCCTAACTAAAAAACCAACATTTAATCGAAAGGACTCCATTTCAACACGACTGAGCAAAACAAGCCCGAGGTAAATTAAAATATTTTTTTTAATATCCCGCCCCTCTAACCACTTTACTTTGTAAATGCATCCCCCTCTCAGCCCTGTTAGGGCAGACGAAGGGGGGTTGGGCAAAAAGGGACAAACTGCATTTAGCGGGCAGACAGGGTGGGGAAAATGGGGTGGGTTAGGGCTGCCAGGCGATCTAGAATTGATTAAATTAAGGATAGGGTCCTCACTTCTTTGTCCTTGTTAAACGAAGTTTAGATAAAAGGAATCGCTAAAATTGGTATATATAATATTAATATGTATACTCGTAAAAAAAACCGATAACGTGACTTTTATTTTCTGATAAAAAAGAGACTGACCTCGTATCAACGTAACTTTTGTTTTGTTTTTTTTTTTATCCTCGTGTCGGTTTTTCCCGTTTACAAAATATAACTACTGTGCGTTAGGATTTTATTGCTTAGCAACCCTAGATAGGGAACGGTCATCTGTTTAATAGAGATATGATGCCTAAATGGAACGAACGGTTTGATGGTTGAGTCAATTTTGCTGGAAAATTAAAGAAAATAAGGAGTATTAAATTGAGCCTTTCTATGAGTATTGCCGTTTATAATTATTTTTTCCCTAAGATTCATATTTAAGTGTTTCATAATGAGGAAGACAGATTTGTGTAACTTAAAGCTCTTGATGAGTTCTTCCACTCTTCCTTTATTATACGCGGTTATATTTACTTATTATTTTCAGTTTGAATATACATGATATGTTATATAAGACCACATAACATTTACAAGTACATTACGATTTTAATGATATAGTTGTTAAAACTGATCAATTACCAAATCAAACAAACTTGGTGGATATACAAAAAGGCAAGACCATAGAAAACTGAAAGACTATATAGCAAAGAAGAAAGTTAACACAGAGACAAGCTAGTGATAGTTATAAGAAAATATATGCTTCAACAGTGAATAAGATGATTGGTGAGAGGAATAAAATCAGTGTAATGAAGGTAGTAATAAACTTCTACCCACAAAACAGTCTAAGCGTGACGATACTACAACAATCAATAACAATAATTTTCCAACACGTGGTAACAAGTATATTAAAACAATTTATTATCCAAGTACAAAGTAAAGTGTCCGTGAATCATACATCGTTAATAGCATCGTGAGAACGTTAACTTGTAATGATGATATTAAAAATTTATTAGTTGCCTTTTTACGATTTCAAGAAGCTTCCTAAGCACTAAATATACATACCTATTATAATATTCATAACCTTATTTATAAAAGTCTCGACGCTGTTTTCCGACTTATTAGCAGATGTTTTTTTTTTATATGTAGAATATGCTAATCAGTTGGTAAAGAGTTCGGGGTTTTTTTTTATAAATAAGGCTCTCTGTGTGTTTAAAAGGCATTAAGTAGGTATCATCATCATTTCAGCCGAAATACGTCCATTGCTGAGCATTGGCCGCCCCAAAGGCCCAATAAGTATTTTACATATTAATATAGTTTTTGAAGTAAAAGCTAAACTGATTGTTGAAAGTATACAGATAGAAATAGAAAATGAAAAACTAAAACAGATTCACTAGCAATTCACCAAACAGCATCTAAATATTCAATCATAAAATAAAATTAAAAAACAAACCCATTTTCCCGTAGTGAATCACAGCACCAGTTTAATTGCACAAGCACTGGTATAAACTGAACGATTTATACGATATAACAAGAAATCTATAGAAAATTTATTGGATATACTGTTTACAATTACTTCGCAAATTAACGGAAATTCAGCCAAAGAAAAGATCCATGTTTTCACGACCGAATAAAAAAGAAAATGGTTCGTCAAGTCAGAGTACGTAGACGAAAGAATTCATACAATAGAGGAGCAAAGAAAAGGCATTGTCAATTGTTGTCATCAACACCGTTGTCTAGAAATTATAAACACATGTTTTATTTGAAGTTCAATTGATAATGAAAGCGTACTTTGGTAATGATAATATGGGACTAGGTTAAAGAAAATTATAGTTTGACATATTTATGTATTTGCTTTAAGTAAACCACCTTCGAGGTATTACAAGGCACATAAAAAGTTTTTTGTAATTTAATTTCAAGATTGTCAATGACACCAACATCTATTTCTTTTTAACATTTTAGCTTTTTTATTAGTTTAGCAGCATCATGTCCTACCCACCCTTAAAATATGTCGTTCGCAATTAACCAAATATGGAATTCGTTCTCTGTTATTATTACCGGCGCCAGCGCACGTCTGCGTGCTATTTTTAGCCACAAACGCCGCCAAACGAGGGTTGCCTGCACCAAAATATCGTGATCGTGGCATTCCGCGCAGATCCGATACGAGAATGAAAACAGGGCTTCGCTGATGTTTAAATACAACAATTTGAAATACCTGATAGAATACGGCTCGTTGATAGACATAGCATCAGAGAATAAATATAATACAATATATGAAAATGAAGCTAAGGAATTCAATTCCCTGCCAGAGTCTGTTTCCTGATACCTACAATCTAGGAGATTTAAAATTAAGAGTGGATGTGCTACTTCTAAGCAAGCGTGCTCCACCATCGACCGCATCATCGCTTACCATCAGGTGAGATAGTGGTAAACGCGATTCTATAAACAATAAAAAAGCTGAAAGTAATGGCAAAGACAAGGGCATCTCTCTCATAATCTTTAGCCAAAAGCTGCCAAATAAAACCACATGCTACTACCCCAATAGATAAAGAAGCAAAAACAACCACAGTCGATCTAAAAATACAAATAAACGCCCTCTCCCATTCACATATCCGAACACTGGAAGAGCTCACGACTCAGGTAATATCCGCAGAGCGTTCAACCCTATCACTAGGGAGGGGGACAGGGGACAAGTCACGCGTCGGGGCCGGGAAGCATTTCCGTAGTTAATTTTGTGCAGCACAGACAGCGATGACTGCTAACGAATTTGTAGTTCCATCGATGTTGACAGGGTATATGAAACTTTAAAGTTGGAAATGGTAACATGCTCAATAACTTTATTTTACAAGTCGATTGCAACTGTAAGTATAATAAAGAACTGCTTTATAAATAAACTAAAAAGTAAGTAGCATCTAATCTGTTGATGACTATGGGGACTATTAAAAAATCTGATCAGTCTGAATCAGATTTTTTAATTTAGTATTCAAAAGTTGAGGATTGCCCAAACTCTACTGTGACTTAAAAACTGTCCAACTTTGGTATTAAAGTAGGGTTTGGAACGTTATTAACACCAAGTTCTCAATTAATAAAATGGCCCTTATAAAACATGAGATATTGAATGAGTATAACTGAAAGAAGACAAATTGGATGCAAATTAGGAATCAGTAATATTCAAATGGTTCTAAAACCATAACACACACACACACACACCCACATTATTTATAATTACCGCAATGAATACCTACTTGTTTGACCGACAAACACAATTCAACATGAAACTAATTTTACTCATTATTAAACTGCATTTCATCCACTCTCGTCTGCAGACAAAACTACAGAACATACCAACAATAAAAACTTTAGAGAAAATGATTCAATAAGTGTTAATTACGGATGCAAGCGAAAACATATTTAGTGTCGGGACAAACAATTAACAGTCTTTCCTTATTTGGCCATTATGATCTGGTGTTTAGAATGAAACAAAAATCTTATATGCAAAGTTTTGGAACTTTTCATATTAGATTTTTGTTTCATCACTCAATCAATCAATCATTCTAAATATTTGAGGAAGCAACGACTGGGTTTCGTTTGACGTACTTACCCGTCATCGAAAACATCGTTATTCTAGGAAATGTAAACCCTCGAGGAAGGAGTAGAGAAGGAAGGAAACATTTATTTAACACCAAAAAAGACCTAAAGAATGAAACTTTAGGTACCTAAAAGAAAGATAATAATACAAATCTAAAACTTTTTAACAAAAACAAACCGGCCAAGTGTGAGTCGGACTCGCGCACGAAGGGTTCCGTACCATTATCGCAAATAATGGCAAAAAAATCACGTTGGTTGTATGGGAGCCCCACTTAAATATTTATTTTATTCTGTTTTTTGTATTTGTTGTTATAGCGGCAACAGAAATACGTCATCTGTAAAAATTTCAACTGTCTAGCTATCACGGTTCATGAGATACAGCCTGGTGACAGACCGACAGACAGACAGACGGACCGCGGACTCTTAGTAATAGTGTCCCGTTTTTATTACCCTTTGAATACGGAACCCTAAAAACTAACCGACTTCCAAATCAAAACATTGTCTTTGGTACCTATTGTTTTCCGTTTTTCGACATCGACTTCGGAAAAGAAAGTTATTTTTTGCTTTGTAGTATTTTGTTTTGGAAGTCGGTTTGATTTTTTTGTTAAAAGTTTTTTATTTATTTATTTTTTGTGTTGATAGGTACCTCCAAATACCATGAAAATCATTTATAGCCAAAGTAAATCTTATGACGATTCCAATAAGCCCGAACACGACTAAGATTCAAAAATAAAATATATATACGGTCGAATTGAGAAACCTCCTCCTTTTTTGAAGACAGTTAAAAAGCAATAAGAACATCGGATGATAAAACTTTAAAATTCACCAAAATAAAGCCAAATATTAACAACCATAACCACATAAAACTAGCAATAATCTGAGACGATAACCAGACACAGAATTCCAAAACATCAAAGCAAAAATAATCTTTAATATAGATACCAAAAATAGACCAAGCTCACGTTTCTGAACTGCCACAAAGTAACCGTAGTATCTTAATTGAGAGGCATATTCGAATGGCCAGTAGTTATAACTGAGGAACGTGATAGAATGCTCTTTGAGCGAGAAATTCTCGGTAAGCTTAGGATGGTAAGACCGTTCGGCAAGATTGTCCATAAAAGATGGCAGATGGATATAGCCTCTTCGAAGATGGATCGGTGACAACTGAATATGATTTGCAATGGAAGCTAAGGAGCAAAGATTATATTTACTACTTTGGTGATCAGTCAAGATGGGAAATTCCATGGATAACTGTTATGATTCGTCAATTGAATTAAGTTTTCTGGGATTAGTGATTTAATATAAAAAGTTTCCTTGGAATTCGGGTGAGGAAATAGCGTATGTTTGCCATTTTTGGTCTCGAATGCAGTGACGTATTTCGAAAAGCTTTTCTGCCATATATGTAGCGAAAATGAAAGGAAAATAACATTTTTATATGAGAATGTCATTGTTGATCAATATTATAATCATGCTTTAAAAAACCTTTGAAAAAGAGATAGTAATTAAGGCCATGAAACATCAAAAACATGTCACAAGCCCCACATAGACTCGACGGTTGACCAAATCTTGTAACTCGAGTATCAAAAAGATCTGTTACGCTTTCGTTATGGTTTAAATGTGCTCATTAGTGGATGCCTTGGATAGACAACATATATTTCAAAACGGACTAGTTTTAGATGATAGATTACACTTATATTTTAAAGAAGTTATTATTAGAAGCTAAAATTTGTATATTGTATTGTAATGGAATTATCAGGTTATAACTGGATGATTGGATACAATATAGTAAATCGAATAAACTTACAGAAACTGTGCTTACAGCATACATAAGACAGAAACTTACTGTTAATATAGATACGAAAACGCACCCATCTACCGTTGAGCACAATCAAATTGAAAAGTCCTTTGCTTGTCACCACGTGCGCGAAAGACTATCGTTGATTACAAATATAGCAATCAATATTGCTAATACAATCGACAAAGGTACACTTTCGCCTACCAATGAGAATTTCACCATCACCACAACCAAAATTCAAGTTTAGGTCCTACCTATGTCAACATCGATCAAAGCCGCGAAATAGAGACACCAAGTTTGGTTACAGATGACAGGTACTCAATTTGTAGTGACAGATTGTCTACGACCGTCATGGTAACCTGTTAGCCCCAATTGACATGGCGACTTGTGTGGGATGATAAACAGCTGATTTGTCTAGGTTCTTCAGGCATGGTTCTTTAGGGTTTAATCTTTTATTATGTCTTTAAAAAACAGTGACGATGGCCGTGAGGGCATGATTTCCATAATCGCTATGAATAAGAATGCTAAATGCGTATATGACTAGATATTATATGAACGTAAATTAAGCAAAAAGAGTGTGAATCTTAGCAGCTGTCGTTCTGTATTTTCTGCCTACGCCTGTGGAAAAAAGGAGATGTATGCATGACAATGCTATAGTAAGACATAAGGCGTTACCAACACTAGTTTCTTTGCAGGTTCCATTGTACATACAAGCTTTACAGATATAGTGTTTAGAATATTCTATGTTTAAGTTGTTATATTATCTACTACATTAGTTAGTTATATTATCATCACTAGGCAGTATTTTTATCAACAGTTTACACTCAAGTTTCATGTCAAACATTTAATATTTAAGTTCATACGAGTGTGTATTTGAAGACGCAGGCGAGGGCGATATTGTTCAACTTTACTTCGACCAGTGATTGTATGGTATCCAAGAATTGATTGACTCTTTATATTCCTGTTAATGCGTACTGCAAGTGTATCCAATGGTAATATTGATTCTTGGTTGTTTGCTTTCGGTTTGATTGCTTCAAACTCCAAGGATGACTCCAAGGATGTTCTTCTTCAAAATGAGTGAATTCATCGGCAGAATTGTAAAATAAATTGGTTGAATACTCTCAAATATCAATTTGACTGCTTATTTGTGTTTAAAATTAGACCAGCCGTTGTCCTCAATGACCAAGTAATTTTCTTGAGCACTTAATTTAAATATATCCTGTCGGATGACCGATGCTTCGGAACGTTAAACTTGACCGAAATATACGTTGGTTTCAGAACGAAACTACACGTGAAGCATGGTTTCCTGCCTCGTCCTCGTCGGGGAAGGAAAAAAATACTCTTTCCTGTTGACTTGCCAGAAATACTCTCGGATGGTTCTAGTAGCACTGTATCACATCGTGAATGTGATAAGCTGGGCATGCACCTTCTTGTAGAGTGTTAAAAAATATTAAAGTGTAAATGGGAGTCTTAGAGTGAATAGGCTACTTCTAGGCAAGCGTGCCTCACCGTCGACCACATCATCGCTTACTATCAGGTGTGATAGTAAGCAACCGAGAGCTTATCATTAATAAAAAATGCACTATGTTGATTTGATCCTAGGAATATATAGGAATCCTTATTACTTTTGAACGGATTGTATATTTCCAATATGTTTAACCATCTCTAAACCCTTTACTGCGATTAAGCTTTTAAGTTTTCAGTAATGGTAGATTTTTCTTTGCAATTAAAATTATTTGCCTAGTCTGTTGCTAAACTTCCAACTCAAGCTCCCATCCTACCTACCCCAAACCCAGAAAATACACTAAAGATACAATTCACTAAAACGTAGCGGTTATCGTGGTACTATTTCTAGTGTACAAGTACCGAACAAGGTCGAGGCGATGTAAACAGCAGCATCTGTTTTGTGCGAACGATGTTACGCCATGCGAGATGGGGTGCAGGTGGTAATGATGGGCGTCAATGGGAAGCGATGGTGATGGACAATTTATAGTTTAGAGCCGAGAATGGAGACTGTAGTATTACACATTGGAGGGATGATGATGGAAATCTATCAATTGATACATACTGAGTTTGAATAGGAAATATTAGGTCTATGAAATTGGCGTTTTGTCGTATGGCCACTTTGATCTCAAATATCTCCTCTTTGGTTTGGAATTCCAATTTTAAACTTATACAGCTATTTACTCATGCTTTTGTGTTTGGAAAACCGTAATTCATTTGTTTTTTCCTCTTTTGTTTTTTTCTTTGCGCCAGTCAGTTTACAAAATGGAAAACTTGAAATATCGCGTTATTTACGAGTACGAGTTCCATCGTGGCACCAGTGCTGCAGAAACGGCTCGAAGGTTTAATGATGTGTATGGCGACGGTGTCGCAAAAGAAAACACAGTGCGTTTTTGGTTCCAACGTTTTCGTTCTGGAAATTTCGACCTGCAGGACGGCCGGAGACCAAAGTTGATAATGATGAATTGAAGGCTATTGTGGAAGCGGATCTATCGCAAACCACGTCCGAGTTAGCGGCAGGCTGCGGTGTTAGTGATAAAACTGTTTTAATTCACTTGAACCAAATTGGGAAGGTGAAAAAGCTTGAAAGGTGGGTACCTCATGAATTGAGTGCAGCAAACCTACAAACGCGCGTCGACTGCTACGTTACATTACTCAACCGGCACAATAATGAAGGGCTTTTAAATCGAATCATTAACTGTGATGAAAAGTGGATCCTATACAATAATCGGAAACGCTCATCGCAATGGCTGAACCCTGGCGAACCCGCCAAATCCTGCCCCAAACGTAAATTGACTCAAAAAAAATTACTTGCGAGCGTTTGGTGGACTAGTGCCGGTGTCGTTCACGACAGCTTACTTAAATCTGGCCAGACGATTACGGCGGATGTCTATTGTCAGCAACTGCAAACCATGATGGAAAAGCTAGCTGCTAAACAGCCGAGGCTGGTCAATCGCTCTGGGCCACTGCTGCTTCAGGACAACGCTAGACCACACACTGCACAGCAGACGGCTACCAAATTAGAAGAGCTTCAGTTGGAATGTCTAAGACATCCACCGTATTCCCCGGACCTTGCACCAACATTTTTTTCGAAATTTGGATAACTTCTTGCAAGGGAAAAAATTCAACTCCGATGGGGCAGTCCAAAGCGCCTTCAAAGATTTTATTGATTCCCGTCCGAATGGTTTTTTTAGTGAAGGGATCAATGAACTACCTATGAAATGGCAAAAGTGCACAGATAGCAATGGTACATACTTTGATTAAATAAATATATTATATTTAAAAAAAAACGACTATGCTCCTCCCTTACAAAACGCAAATTTCATATGTAATTACCTAATAGTTAAGACGATAGCGCAAGATATATAGCAATAAAAAATAACTCGCGATATATATGTTAATATAGGAAATTCGAATTTCGAAATACTCATGGTTAATCTAAAAGACACATCGCGTTCAATAACCCCAAGGTGAAAATTAGGGGACTAAGGACCACACCTACTCTGACCCTTTCAGAAACTTGTAAACGGCACATGACAATATTGTTAAGGTGTGTTGTTGTCATAAATAAGCGTCTAAAAACCCTTCCGTTGACATAATTAGAGTGACTCTGAAAGGGTCACTTATTTTCTGATAAATGCTTGATTTAAGAGCTTAGCATCAGGTCAGATCGTGGTCAAACGCGAGCTTATCTATAGTAAAAAAGGCGATGGGAACTAAAAAAATACTTGGATAAAGCTGATGAATATGTTAATAAACAATATGCAATACTTTGCAATCATATTCCACCAGTGAACCTAAAAGATAAGGCACAAACAGCTGTTCTGCCATTTGATACGACTACAGTTTTAATGGATGTAAAAGTATGTGAACCTAAACAAACTAAGCCGCAGACTAGATGCAGACATGTAACCAATTAAAAACATCAAAAAGGAAACCTTAATGCCTCCAATTAACCTTGAAATACGAATCCTA
The DNA here is from genome assembly GCA_945859665.1 of Anorthoa munda. NCBI lineage: Eukaryota > Metazoa > Arthropoda > Insecta > Lepidoptera > Noctuidae > Anorthoa > Anorthoa munda. The sequence goes on from OX243898.1 coordinate 12,402,164, forward strand.
GACCGGAATTCAGGTTTCCAGAAGGAACTTAAAATTCTAGCTGACACAACTCTTCCTGGCCAATCAAATCAAATTGCTATGACGTAGAAACCACATTAAACATGGATGAAAACATCGTACGTTAAATGAATCATAATTTATTAACAGATTCGACTTAATTCAGTTATATTGTAAAACCACAACCACATCACACGACGAATGAGAAATATAGTGAAAATTAACACGAAAACATTCAACACGAACACACGGTTTAGATGGATGAGCTTTCAAGGAAGAACTAGATAATCACGATACTGACAATCACGGTAACGACACTGACAGGGCTAGAGAATTTAAAGCTATGTATGCAGGATCAAATAATACACATAAAGTAGATGTCTAAAACATAACTGTCATGATTATGAAACCCGAAGCCAAAAATGTCATGCAGAAATGAAACGGTTTTATATCTTTCCATAACTCATCCAAACAACATGATACAATAACATTTGTACAGAATTAGGTAAGAAAATAACAAACTGTAACACCAAAACATACTTTTTACGTGTTTAACGATAAACCTCGAAAATAATTTACAAATAACGGAGCAAATACGTCATTAAACCTGAATAATGGAACACTACCGTATCTGGTAAGGCTGAAACTGACGTCAGAGATAGTGAAAGCTAAGATGACGATCACAAATGGGTCAATACTACAGACGCTAAAGATTTAGATCATCAATCCTAGTTCACAGATGTTAACGAACTAAAAACAGGGCGAAATCACGCAAAGCACCAAATTAGCACGTAATGTAATGATGAAAGACGTAAATGGTGCCAAAAGTAAACGAATATAGTTTCTGAATAAAATCTGTGTTGAATTACGTTTGAATGAAAATTGGCACGGATAAGCTATACTTATGAAAATATAACTACAAATACTAAAGAAAACCGTAATGTTGACTTAAACAATGATATAAGAAACCACAGTTTAACTACTTAACTGGTGTAAAGGTAAAACAAATCTTGTCATGACTGGAAGAATGACTGATCAAGAATTCAAGATTAAGCAATGATATCGATCTCAATAATGCGTGCAAAATAGTATTCTAAAAACCGAAGTGAAAGTAAGACAAATACAGCTAATAGTTTTAACACTATGGAATCAATAACATTGTGATAGCTTTACAAATTGCAATTTATAGATTTTAAAGACCCCACGTGGCATCACCCGCATAATGTTGTGTCTATAACAAGACAGACGCCATTCTATAGATTCAATACGTTGTTTTTGTTGAACGCTTAGAGTAGACTAAAGTTTAGTTTTGATCCTTGGTGATAAAGATCAAGTTTTAAATACTTTGAATCATTGATTGGACCTGTATTGCATACATAATATAGTTCGTTAAAGATGACAAAATAAACAACAGTGCCATTATTACTCAATTCTATATAATTATCTATTACTAGCTATTGTCCTCTCGTTCCTCGAACGGTTTTCCTTTTCGTTCTGTCAACCATATTGAAAATTATTCGCGATGGGTGCGCTAGAGTGGAAGATGACATCATTTTGTGACACACAGCTCTTAGAGCTAGACAGCTATGTGTTGGGATAAATTGCTCTGTATAGAATGCGGAAGATTTTGGTCATGGATGAAATAAGCATATTTTATGATGTAAGCATAATTATTATGGTAATTGATAGTATCGTCACGCTTTAAATCTTTAAGATTACAGGTGCGTTAGAGCATTCACACAGTCCCATTGTGTTTTTAAGTGAAGTCATCTGTATTTCTGTAACTCTTTTGATCGACGTGTTTTCGAAACCATTCTTGTTTCACATTCAAAAATATGTTTTCCTCAGAACATTAACCTTTTAGAATATGGCTGGAATTTGAACTATTTTTGCAGCGGTTTTTAGTTTATATATAAGAAGCATCTGACTTTGACTCATACATATTTTTTAACCATCAAAATTGTTTACAGATTTGTCAAAATTGTTAGAATGCAAGTAGGTGTTACGTCTAGACTTTAAAAGAGTTGACGTAAGTGTTATTTTTAAACTATATAATAATAATTATACAATCTAGAATTATTATTCATATTGCTATATGCTTCATGGTTAAGGAACATAAAGGTGCGTCGAATGTTTGTTAAGCTTCACATACGTTCGTAAGTACATGTGTATGTAATGTACTTGAGTTTAATTCAAGTGTGGTTAACGTAATCTGTTTAGCAACTGTTTGTTAATTGCGAGCTATTGGAATTGTAAAACCAAACATGTTTCTTCGTCGAATTACTTGTTTGAAGGTGAACATCCTTTGAATTAGCACTGTTGTGTAAGATTTAAGGAAAATAACGTCTTTATCTTTAATGGTTAACTCTATTAAAATCTGTTTGTACAGATATAATTTGTAAAAACACATGACTTCCGACTGGCATCATAAAATATTTAGGGCTTTGTAAACGTTAATCAATAATACATTTTCCTTATTCTCTTTTAAGCAGATCCCGCAGGTATGAAACCAGGAAACACAAAGATAAAGAAAAATAGCCAATCAAAACATCGAAATCCACACCAATGCCCAAATCGTACACCAATGAACTCCCACCTTCGCAAGTTTGCACCAATTAAACAAAAACAAGGTTTTATTTGCCACATGACTAAACAATTGTTTTGCAGGTCTCGTGAATCAGCTGGGATGAGAATATGCGACCTTGCTGTCGTTACCCTGCTAGGCGACGTACCATTCATAATGTGATTGGCAACAGTGAGCTAATAGGCGTTAAAGTATTTATAAAGCTTCCTCATTTATAGTGAAGAAAAGATAGATACAATCGTTACTTAAAGTAATATACAACTTGCTCCAACCACAATAATACAAGTCACAAGCTATACGGTATAGTGTTAAGGTGTAAGGTATGTACCAAGAAAATTAAAGTGATAAGAAGAATGAGAAACGAAAACATTTGCAGACCACCATTTGGTTAATGGGCCGATTGGCAGCAGATAGTAAAAAAGGACGAACAAGCTGAAAAGATAAAAAAGAATGTCGTGAACATGAAAAGACACAGTTAATTACGTGATGAAGTAGAAATAGTGTATCATGAAAGTAAATATTATAAGTCCAGCTGTAGACATACTACAGAAATACATACACGAAGCGATGCCTTTGACAACAGCTGATTCCACAATTCAAAAACAAGAAGTCTGAATAAACCACGCTAAGTACCCGTCACCGGTTCTCAAGCGAATCGTTAAAAGCGTCTAAGGGACATCAGGTAAGTGGTCAGAGACTCAGAGCATCCTTTACGTCGATGACATCATGGTCACTGCGGTCAGTGATCGTTGAGCGTCGTCATTATGATATTATCCCTTCAGGATGGATATTTACAGGATTTAAAGAGTAAGCTTGCTCATAAAATGTTATGTTACGGTTATGGTCTACTACTATTATACATGGTCTTTATACCATACATGGTTATTGATGACTGATTTCTTTATTAAAGCCAAAGTTAGACTTTCTTATAACTTGCTTTGGATATCGTCATTACATCACACCTGTTTGCTTCAGAGGGTTAAGCAGACAAGGGCGGCTATAGTACATCCAAATTTCGGTAGTTATTTTAAATCCCATGGAGGAATATTGATGTGATGAGTTATAACCAACCAATTCTTGGTACAAATATCAAAAGTTGTATAAGCAATAAGATTGGGTAAAACACAAAACGATAAACACTGAAAATTTTCCTCTACTAACCGACAACAACAGGATCAACAAAGAACAACAAATCTAAATGGAAACACACTACTGACCAAGAACAACGTCCCACATTCGTTTCCCGTCAAAATATTGTAACATTTCTATTTGTACCGACAGGTTTGTTAAAAGCATCATCAATAACGCGCATTCCTGCTTCAGCTGGTACAAATTGAGCTGATAAGGACACAAAAGTGCATTGTGGGAGGCTGCGCTCGTGGGTGGTGATGATAATGACATGGTAACCTTGTGGAATAAGATTACTGGGGTAACTTTGTTTTGGTTTAAATTTAAAAAAATATGTGCAAATAAATGAGACTGTTGTTGTTTAAAGGCAAGTAACAATTAAAGTACAAATTGTTATATATTTAACTGTCGAACGTTCTAGAGATACTGTTTGTAACAGATGAATGGGATCGGGGATATTTTATCAGTTTCATCGTCCATGTAGATGTTTTGGCCCATTAATATAATATATTATTTCGATGCTAACAAAAGAACGCAGGTAATACTTGGATGCAATTCGTATGGACTTGGGAAACGTGCGACAAAAAGAAGAGGCCTATATTCAGCAGTGTATGGAACAAAGCTCCCAATGATAATGAAGATGATTAGAAAAACAGTTGAATGACTACCATCATCATTCATCATTTCAGCTGAAAGACGTCCTCTGCTGAACATAGCTACACCTCAATTAACTTTTTTGTCATTTGCTACAAACACATCGTTTATTTCAAACCGCTTTTCTAGTTTATGAATGTCTTCATGTCGTGTTCAAATTTTTGGTAAAATCGATAATTTGACAATCGCGTGTGTAGTTGTACTGAAGACTGCACACTTTTTGTTCAAGGACAGGGGTTTTGTCGATCGAAACAATTGTTTGTGTGGGTCCCTGTAGAGGAATATTATGTTTAATATCATGCATTGTTATTGCTTTTTATAGTTAGTCGCTGTTTATTAACTTCTTTGTTTATGTCTACCAAGGCCTAGTTTGATAATAAAATGTAGAAGATATTCATTATTTTACTTATAAGTTTCTCATGCCATAGATACCGACTCATCCGTACCTTCGAAAGCATGTTAAGGACCAACAGGTCCCGATTTGTTGATCTTTGAAATTCGAGAAGGGGTACTGTTATACCCAGTATCAGAGTTAGGAAATACTGGAACTTATCTGCATCTTGTTAGACTGGAAGTCGACGCCAACATAGGATTACGCTAGGTAGATTGTTTGACTTGACATTCTCAAAATTGTCTACCTGACACAGAAACTGATACAAAATCTACTGCCGCAAAGACATCTATATACAAAAGTTCATTCAGAACACGTCATGCAATCGTAAAGCCACACCCAACCGTTTTTAAACCTAACTTAATGGGTACTAAACACTGTCAAACTTTTAAAAACTGTCTAAGCAAAAGTTGATGACAAAACTCGACTAAAATTTTATTGAATATATATTTTGTTCGCCACGCACGGCTGAGTCTCTAAAGGAGAAAAAGACGAAATGAATGAAGAACCAACACGCTAGAGCCGCATGCGCTGGTATCAAGTCCAACACAAATAAGTATGAGATCATACTGTTTTGTATGAGGTACCAAGCTAAGTTGACCTTTCCTGCTTATAAATAAACAATTGTAGTAGCTTTATATGAAAGGAATTGCGAACAATAATTCTGGCAGGTAAAGTCGCAAGCTCTACTGCTGAGGATGAAGTCCTGGGCTTGGTTTCTGTGTCGGTTTTCTCAGTAGCAGTTTTGTTTCCGATTGATGGCAATAGGCTCACCACTATCACATGGGCAAAAAGAACTGGCGTAATGTGGGTGTACTGTAGGTGCACCTCTGCCTAGCCCTTCGGGGGATAAAGGCGTGATGTTATGTTTTGAAAAATAATCTTTATTTCAAATGATAGACAGTTCAAATACCAGGCCAAGAATACTTCTGTGACCTTGCCAATAACAACATAATACTGAAATATGGCTTAGATCAAGAATATAATATGAAAGTCATATAATATCATCAGAACAGCAAGAATAAAAACTACAACTACAAGAACAACACAACACTACAACTACTATTATTAAGGCTTTAGCATAAACTGGTACTGATATTGTATGTCGTTTTGTGACAGTTAACACTTTTTCTTTCTTTCTAATATTGGATATATTTGGTCAACTTATATGTTCGATCAAATTCTTGAAAGTGTGCGTGAGACCTAAGTTGCTACCAACGTATCTTTAAATTATTATTAGTGTCCTATTCTTAGCAGTCTACAAAGTCTAGCCAACTTATTATTAACTTGGATTGGGTCGATCGCACAGATTCTACTGCTCGATTGTACACTCGCCTACATATCATGATGTAAATTTCCTGTATAACTAGACCTCGCATTGTAATGAAAGTCTATACAATGCGACATCAGTTTATACTAGAAATGTGTGTATATATAGCCTGATAATGTCCTCACTTGTACTTGACACAGGTCTCAATACCCTGGTTTACTGGGTGGTCAGTGAATTATTAAGAACTAAGCTTGTGGTTTTGTTGTCGATGCGTCATGGCGACTTGTTTTCAACTTTCAAAGTACTCAATGATATATATATATACTGGTTTGCGCGGCCCTCGAGCTTCGTTGATATTGCTGTTTTTATGTCCAAGTATGAATATAGGTTTTTATGATTATTTTACGCACTTTTTCCGTACATAAATATCACTTTTGCATGACATAGCCATTTATTATGCAAAAGTTATCACATGATCAAATTAACATAAAACATGACTTCCTGAATCCTGACTATCCACTTAACTTACAAGCCGGATAAACTCATAGTTAAATACTGTATTTCTATATTATATTAAATAGACACTTGAAGTTGAAATCGAGATACCCAGTTACTGGGTTGCGGAGGTCAGATAGGCAGTCACTCCATGTAAAACACTGGTACTCATCTGCACGGTGTTAAGACTGGAAACCAACTCCAATATAATTGTGACACTTGAAATTGCGAGTTTCAGGATCATCCTCGTGCCCTTATTTTTTTGTAGTCGGTACAACATAATCTTCTTCTATACATCTCTTTCTGCCTTCATGTCAGTAGTCATCATTCAGACAGTCAATCAATCATTTATTTTACTCCTTTTGGGGTAGAGATCCCAATAGCCATCCACATTGATACTCAAAACTTTCATCACTTCATGTTCGATGCTTATGAATTTATCATCTATAATTATCGCAGAAAGCAATTACGAACTTTTGAAGAAAAATCATGATAATTTAGGTTGATTTATGAATTCGGTATCAAAGGTCTTAATTGCAATCTGCGAAAATTAAAGCCTTAAAATGAAGCCTTATTAATACTAATTAGATTATGTCAGATCAATTATACTTTCTACAAAGTTACGGCACATTACAAGTAAAACGATTGGCAGGAAACTGAAGGCAATTAAACGGATTAGGAGCGAATTAGGAAAGTCAAACGTGGGACCGACACAGGTGGTGTCAAGGCGGATGTATGTAATTATATTTCCGCGTATATGTGAATTAATACTGGGACATGTGATTTGTTATATACTTGTAGTTGTACCCAGAAAATTTAACCATGTGTTTTTGCTGTTTATAAAGACTATAACAATGTCGATAGAATCATACATCAATTTCAGAAGAAACACTCAATAATATACAATTTGAAGATATTTCTGGCAGTCCACAGTTATTAAAATTTATTGATGTGGCTAGAAAATCCTAATCATTATTATCATCAACACATGAATTAGAAGATTATTTATACCCTATGATGGAAATGTGAAAAGAAGAAAACCAACCAAAACAAATTTCCAAATTACTAATGATGCAAATAATCACAATGAAACAAACCGTAACGAATCAAGAATTTCAATCACCATAGTATTTATATTGACTCAAGTGCGTATTCCACTACAAAATAACAATATATTAAACTGTTAGTCTTTAATTTGTATATTATTTATTTTACACAGAGATTCCCAGTTATCCTTTAAGTACCTACGTGTGTTATGGTTAGTCATAAATATACGTATTTCTCGCAACAGGCATATTTGTAATTTTAATGACTAAGGTCACGATCTCACGTGTTATATTGACCGTGATTCAATAAATATTGTGTATAAAGACCATAATTTTATTACTGAGATGACAAATTATAGAGAAGATAGCGATAGCGTGATGGGGGGACAGGAAGGTATGGAAGAATAAAACGTGTTTTTTTTTTTTTTTTTTTTTTGCTTTATATAGGCCTGTGTTTGACCACAATCTCACCGTGGTCAGTGATGATGTGGCCGATGGTGGTAAGCACACAAAGCCTGGAAGGGAACTGGCTCTCAAGTGCTGCTGTCGGAACACACCGGAAGGTGCTTGGCGACAGATTTTCAACTTGAGGGTGGTTGCCAGCCAGGCGGGTACTACAAAGTACCCTACCACCGTGCTATGGTTTCCTCACGATGTTTTCCTTCACCGAAAGCTCAAGCTCATTGTAGGATTCGAACCCGCGACCTTCGTCTCGGTATCCGACGTCACTACCACTGAGCTATCATCGCCTTAAAACGTGTTGCGCCGACCAAGTAACATGGGACAAGTGCAGGAAGATGATGACGACTTATAGAGAGGAATGGAAGAAGAGGGCATTGTTGCGTCAACCCCAAATAAATTAGATAAGAGCAAGATATAATGATGAGCATAAAGCCAATAACTTGACTACTGAGATGACGATAGAGAAGTAGGGATAAAGTAGAAAAAATGTTGCGCCGATCCCACATTATAATGGGATGAGGGCAAAGAGTACGATGATGATAAAGACCATAATTTTAATACTGAAATGACGAGTAATAGAGATGTATAGAAGAAGACATTGCGCCGAATCCAAATAAACTTACAATACAAGGGCAAAGGTAATGATGATGATGAAAAAGACCATAATTTTAACACTGAAATGACGAGTAATAGAGATGTATAGAAGAAGACATTGCGCCGAATCCAAATAAACTAACAAGACAAGGGCAAAGGTAATGATGATGATGAAAAAGACCATAATTTCTCCTCTCTACATAAGAAGTTCTCGAAATTATAAATATTGTTAACCAATCCTCCGAATGGTTTTGTATTATTTTTCGTTTGGAATTCATGTTTATAAAAAACAAAAAAAATGCAAGCACGTTTATCAAAATTGAAAACCCAATTCAAGACATTACCTTTGGGAAATTCGGAAAACGGTATTTCTAATACCTAATCAATTAACCTTTACCCAAACTAACCAACAAATTAGGGAATTCTAAAAAGCTTTAAGCCACCTTGAAGTTATCTTATAATGATTACTTATATAACATCAACAAATAGGACATTAGTAATAAATGATGTATTTTGATATTTATTTGAACTTTGAATCACGTTCACCTTCAGAAACCTGTTGTTTTATATCATTTTACAAAAGGATTGGACTTTTCTAAGTAATATATGACATAATTTGTTATATACGGAAAATACCTAGCAGAATGCAGGACGACATATAATGTCCAGTATAAGCTAACCTCCAATTGTTGGGCAAATACACAACGAATACAGGTCAGATAATATGTACTAGAAATGTATCGCTTGATGTGTTGAAGTCACATTCAGGAATCAAGTCAGGTTTTTGTTGGGATTTTAAAAGATTTTGTTTTGTACTGTCTAGGTGTTGGAGCTATTTGAGCTTCGATGCATAGGTTTGTTGCATCTGTTTGTGTGTCTTTGACCTTTTTAACAGAAAAAAACAGACTTATTATTAATATCTTGTTTTAAGGTATTCGCCTTTTTGTCTCAAACTGGGTTTTGTTTTACATAATAACTGGATTGTGAAGGTCAGATAAGAAGTCGATCCATGTAAAATACTGATATTTAGCTGCATCCGGCTAGAATGGAAGCCGACCACAACATAGTTGAGAAAAAGATGATGATGCTGATATAGGATTAGCTGTTTATCTAGGGATATTAAAGATGATACAAAAACTACTCATTACTTAGCGAGTAATGGATTCGGATCAAAAAGCTTTCGATACATATATTATCTAGTCGGAAAATAGGAGTTAAACAGAACTTTCTCTCGTAATTAAATCCCTTTACATTTCTTAATGAAAACTTGTAGAAGTATTCAAATGTCCTATCTTTTGGTCATCTCGGAGTCCATTACAAGCCCATACGAACATAAATTACGCGAGACATCAAGAAAGCCGGGTTCCCATGAGATTGAGAAATAGTTTGAAGCCATCGACTGGTTTGTAAACTAATGACTTCTCCGGACGAACGTGAAAATATTCTTCGAGCGGATCATGTGCTGCTATGTAGGTTTGTAGTGATATAATAATATGTGTGATACATGGAATTTCTTGGGATAGTGATGGCTAATTGTAGTTTTAAATTGAAATTGATAGTTTAGTTAGATTATTATTGTCGATATCATTTACTTAAGGAATTGGGATATCGATACCATCAAATATGCAATTGGCGCCTCCTGTTAGGCAAACGCGACGACCTGAATAAGGCAGCCATCGATGTATATTATGTACGGCAACTGGATTCAACTGGATGTAGAAAAACTTATGCTGAATTGGTTATTTATTTATCCTCGCACTGGAACGCCGTGCAGCAATTACACCAATGGAGCAAACTTATAATAAACTAACTATTAGTCCAGGTTTCCTCACGGTGTTTCCTTCATCGTTGTCAGAGATGTCCAAGATAAACTTAAGAAGTACATATGAATAGAAAAACACACATGAAGCCATCAGCCTAAAGTAATAGTAACTTTAGACTGGTGGCTTCATTTTTGAGCTCAAAACTGACCTGAATATTTTGACTATCATATATCGAAAAACCGTAGAATGTTTATATTTTTTTGCAAAGCATTTAACCTAGATTAAATTCACTAAATCTAAATTCTAGCCAGTTTAAACATTTGGTAGAAATTCCCCGATGTAGTGTCATAACTTTAAAATAAAAAGACTGACCGTCAGTCATTTTGGAAAACATTTGTGTAAACATTGAAAGAAGTAGGTATTACTGTGTTACTTGTCTGTTGGTCTAAGACTTTTTCACATAGTTGTATGATGTCATTGAGAATTGTGTTCAAATCGAGGAACTCTTTTAAACGGTCTATAAAGTAGTTGAACTGTACGACTACTTAACTTAATTTATGAAGTTTTTGTTTGATTATTTTCATTTGGCCTACCCTCTTTAAGTGTTATTTTTTAATGTTGTCATACACAGTATTTATAATCATGATGTCAGTTTCGTTTCTGAGAAATAAACTTCAAGTTCAAGAACTAACGAACTTTATAAAAAGTTTTGTTCCTTATTAAACTTTTTTATATCAAACCATTTGATAGGATATTTTAATTACACAACTTATTGGCGACAATATTCATTTAAAAAAAAGTTTTAAGTTGAAAAAGAAACAAACCGTAGCATACGCTCTCAAGCCGGACGCTCACGTTTCCGAACAAAAGGATATCCAAAAGGAAACAACGAAATGCCAAGAACGTCACTAACACCTGATGCACAACACTACACTGGCATTAAGGCACGATGTCATTGCCATCACTGTATTTCTTTCTTAAACAAAAAAACACAAACACATACACTACACAGGCACTTTCTAAAAAAGCTGAGTTATACGCTTGTAGCGGCACGTCAGTTACACACTGATCCCATCGGGAGACTGACCGCGAACGCACAGATATAAACAAGGGGAGCGAGCGAGACAGACGTATGATGCACCTGTGCACTTCAAACTGAATGGTTCGCAAAACGAGAAGGCAATAAAACAAAACGCACATTAGAACGAGACGCAATTATTCTCAAGCATTCGAACCGTTAAATTACCAAACGTCCTAACTCACGTTTCGTGGAATTCGAAAATATATTTTAAAGTCACTTAATAGAGTACTTTTTGGAACTGTACAGGAAAATTTACTTAGTGTGAGTGAGTCGGTGTATTCAGGGTCAGCATATGGCGAAAAGGAGCCTGTGTCCGCCAAATTCCATGGTTTTGAACGTTATGTTGTATGATTGTTTCAACTAGACCGGGTTTCAGTGTTTTGTTAGTAAAACAACATATATGTTTGGCGTCCTTTGATACGTTCGCTATTTACTGTTTCAATAAAGCAAATGTTATTAATAAAGTTCGCTTTGTTTAAGGTTTCGATATTGTTGTTAGCTGAGATGTTGAAGGGAGTTTTCATGATTGAAATAATATTCTAAGATTGAACCATGTAACAGTTGATGTAGAAGCCAATGAATTAAGTTGATAGACTGATGAATTGAAACCACAATTGAAAAGTTAAGAACTCTGGAAGTCTATAGTAAACAAAGAAACAATCAGAATAAATGTAGGTACTCCCCAAAAATTGCATCGAAAAAAAATTGCTACAAATATTTAAAGAATGTTGTACAAACTTCTCTTCATATATGTCAAATGCCAATCCTTTAACGGTAAACCAATTAGCAACAGGTAGTTATGGTCAACTGGTACTGAACCTTGGACTTGAGAAGTTGAACTACCTTAAGGTGCAAGTGCCGAGAATGTGCGACGAGAAGTGGCACTTGATAGTGTCAACGGTGGTGATGTGATGATTGATATAGACTTTGACAAGTCAAATATTGTTGAAAGAAGACGAAATTTTGCAAACGAGAAAATGAAGATTTCAAGATTGAGCAGAATTAATAGCTTTGAGGGACTCTTTCATTTCATATGTACTTTCAAAATGTATCTTGGACATCGTTGACAACGGTGAAGGAAATCATAGTGATGAAACCTGGACTTATATTAATATAAGTTGGAAATCGAAAACCCGCATTCAACAAGTAAGACGATTAATGCTCGTGTGTGCCTTGTCTATATGAGAAGTCTTTGCTTTTTGAGACTAACAGGCTGGCATTATTATAATATTAAATCAAATATTGTTGAAAGCAGACGAATTTGTGTAAAGGAGGAAAATGAAAACTGCGATATTAAGCAGAATTAAAAGCTTCAAAGATGAATTGTTGAATTCTACGAAATCCGACTCGAATAAACTTTTCATTAAGCTTCTAGACAATCTAGCTAAGAAGACTAGGCCGTCATGATTCAGATGTTACTATAGAAAAAAATCGAATCCAAAAATCATTTGAATACCTACATGATCGAACAACCGAAAACCGAAGTGCGTAGCATGCAGGTTCCAACTATTGTGTGGGGAATTTGAGAGTGACGTCATTGCGTGGTCGTTATAAACTCTACCCTACTGGTCTACATATACATATCCTTATAGGGAATGCAGGTCCCCTTATTATAGGGGCAGTGAAAAAGACGAATTTGTTGCAGTGGATGATTTAGAGGGATCTTCAAACGATAAAATTTGTGAACAGAATTGTGTTTCACATGAAATACGAATTTTAAAACTGGAATTTTAACACAGGTAAAGACTGAAATCTTGAAGCAAACAAAGACAATGGTGAAGAATTGATTCAATTTTAGGTAAACACCATTAAACCGTTTCATTGCTTGAGTGTTTAATAACTTTGACGTTTTTTCTGATTCCACCGATCGTATAGAAGAATTTCATAAACAAAACATTGACGACCACACGATCTCTGACAAAGCTACTTTTGTTTAAAATGACGTTTCACTGGTAACTACGCTACGCCATCACAAGTACGTAAAGTGTAGTTTTCAAAACACTTACGACATGAGAGCTTAGGAAATCCCTTTCTGACGTACTTAAAACATTATGAATAAGTCTATGATGCATGAATTGACAAACGTATGCACGCATGTGTCTTTTTTGCTGAAGCAACAGCACCAGTCAGCTTTGAATATACGGAAGCTTCTTCTCGATTACTTGACTTGACGAACAGATCAAAATCATCATTACAACTGAAAGACGTCCAGTGCTGAACATAGGCCCTCCCAAGTGTCGTCACATGGACCGATCTTGTGCGCAGCCTTAATTAGGTAACTCTCTGGTAACCAGATAATTCAGAACAGACCGTGAAGGAAAAAAGGCCTTGTACAGGTCATCCGTCCACCTATGTTTATATTATTATACGCCCTTATTCTGTCCAACTTCGCATCACTATTCATATTTGTATCACCTTTTACCCGACCTTCAAAATCTTCAACGAAAATACAACCACGTTGAGAACTGCCAACATTTTTTCATCTATTTCCGAAGCATGCTAGTCATCTTTCAACAACCTATCAGTGTTACCAATTTCGAGAATCACCCCGGAGTTACCAACCCGTGTATTGTAAACATTGACATATATTCCGAAAATGTTGGCGTTTAACACAAGCGTTAGTTTCCCATTAAATATTGTTCCGAGAAGAAGTCTGCTTACTTCCTACGATTGAGCGAGATCGTAAGGAAATCACCAAGCGTTTGGTACACTGTTTCTTGGTAAAGAGAATTTGGTTATTATAAGGTAAATCCAGGGATGGATGAAATATAGGAGGCCTATACTCAGTAGTGGATGGAACAAGGCTGCCAATGATGACGGTAGATTTCTTACTAGCTTTTTTATAATTTGCGTGTAACGAGTGGGTGAAATCTTGCAAATGAATTTTAAAACAGTTATCCCCAGGCGATTGATTTGAAACTTTGCTTACACGTTTGGTTTGAACGATTTAAGTACGGTACGGTAAGCTATACATCATATTTTATTTTAAAAAAAATATGAGAGAAGATGAATTAGTAATCAAAGATTTGTCCGTCAGTGAAATACTTTAACTATCGAATAAAACATAATTATGCGAGTTTATTAGAAAGTAGCTGGGCGACCGAGCCCTGCTCGGGTGAAAATAGAGAAAACGACGTTTGCTAAAAATAAATCCTTGCTAGATCGATTTATCGCCCCCGAAACCTCCTACATACAAAATTTCCTGAAAATCGTTGATGCCGTTTCCAAGATTCAGATTATATATATAGATAAATACATACAGGAATTGCTCGTTTAAAGATATTAGATGAAGGTAGGTAGATTATTCTAGTAATGGAATGCGCAAACACAGAAACTGTATGTAAGAATCAGTATTGTTCCCTGCTCTAGTCTTTCTGCCTTTCTAAATAGCGTCATTGCTTCGATATGTCTAGTATCTGTGGTTTGAAAAAAAAACGATTGAATACTATAAATACAATAAGCATTGTCCTTACTGAAAGAACTCTAGATCATCTTCTAAAAACTGAATAATATCGCATCGGTGATCTAGAAGAGCAGTGGTGGCCAAGTGGTAACGGCCCCGACTTACGTGTCGTAGCTCATAGGTTCGAACCCAGCCAGGCGTTTTACTTTATGTAAATTATTTCTGCTCTAAAAAGTTCTAGATTCAAACATTCGAAGACATGTGACATCCACCAACCCGCACTGGATCTACGTGGTGGATTAAGGCCCATTCCCTCGCTCACAGAGAGGTGACCTGTGTCCCAGCAGTGGGAACATTAAAAGACTGATTATGATGATGATCTCGAAGTACACAATGGTAGTGTTATCATCCCTATTACAGCAGAAAGACGTCCACAGCTGGACAAGAGTTGCATCAACTGGTCCTGCGGTTTTCTTGTCCAACGGACACTTGCGGCCCTCTCCAGATCATCAGCCCACCTTATGGGGGACCCCCTAACGCTGCATATTCCAGTATGCGATCGCAACTCTAAGTAAGTTCCCCATACTATTTTCATACCTGAACATTCCACGGTCCACCATAACAGACGAATCGCAACGAATGGCGTAGCGCCGCTCTTAAAAGCCCGTTCGCAGCAAACCATTACATTTGATGGTTTCGAACAAATCGTAAACACAGCTGCCTAAGTTTCCGGGCGAAACAATCTTACTATGAAAACTTTGAAGAATGAGATGTTACGAAATTGATTCCAGTGGAATATTGAAACGATAAATAAAAGATATTAGTGTTATCATTGACGTTTTGTTACTAATAGAAGTTTTCGATGCTAAAGCAAAACATGCTATGAAAGCTTTTAGTACGTTCAAGTATCTGTTTGCTACGGTCAAGGTGCAAGATCTAACTACTATTCATCATTTCAGCCGAAAGACGTCCACTGCTGGACATAGGCCTCCCCCAGGCGTCGCCACATTGACCGATCCCGTGCGTTTCGCATCCAGCGCCTTCCCGCAACCTTAACCAGGTCATCGGTCCACCTAGTGGGAGGCCTTCCAACGTATCGTCTTCCGGTTCGCGGTCGCCATTCCAGAACTTTTCAGCCCCATCGACCATCCGTTCTGCGAGCAATGTGCCCTGCCCACTGCCACTTAAGTTTGGCAATTCTTCGAGCTATGTGGGTAACTTTGGTTCTCCTGCGGATATCCTCATTTCTGACATGATCACGCAAGGAAACTCCGAGCATAGCCCTCTCCATTGCCATTTGGGTGACTATAAGCTTTCTGATAAGGCCCATTGTGAGCGACCACGTCTCGGTCCCATAGGTGATCACTGGCAACACAAACTGGTCATAGACTTTTGTCTTGAGACACTGCAGTAAATTGGACGACAAGATACCACGCCACTTCCCGAACGCCACCCAGCCTAGTCGGATTCGACGGTTGACCTCTTGCTCGAAGTTACACCTGCCCAACTGGACCGTTTGTCCCAGGTAGACATATTATATACATATGTCTACCTGCAAACAACTTCGAGTCTAGTCTCCGAACTTGATAGCAGTGGATGTTACATGGGCATGCATCATGACCTTGGTTTATTCCATGTTCATTTTAAGATCCACTCTTTCGGAAACTCTACTGAGGTCATCGAGCATTGTACTGAGGCTCTCCATGGTCTCAGCCATGACCACTATGTCGTCGGCAAACCGAAGGTGAGTGATATACTCGCCATTAACGTTGATGCCGAGCCCCCTCCAGTCCAGAACCTTGAAGACATCATCCAGCGCAGCACTGAACAGTTTCGGAGTAAATGACGTCTCCCTGTCGCACGCCGCGCCGGAGAAGGATTGGTTTCGAGGTCTGATCCTGAAGACGGACTGACATGGTGGCGTTTTTGTACAAACACTTCAACACCTCAATGTACCGGTAGTCGATCTGGCACCGTTGGAGAGACTGCAGTACAGCCCAAGTCTCGATCGAATCGAAGGCTTTCTCGTAGCCCACTAACGCTAAACAGAGAGGCAGGTTATACTCTTTGGTCTTCTGTATAACCTGCCGCAGCGCATGCATGTTTCATGCAGTTTTTGAAATGCAATCTTTGTTTAATTTTGCTGACTGACATCGAATTTGTCTGATGTCCCAATGTATCCTCTATCATAGATATCACAGATACTATAGGCAGATTTTTTATGCATCTGAAAAAGTATGAAAAATACATTACATTTAAAACAAAAACAAAAAATTCATTAAAAAATCTTTTTTATAACAAGCTTTATTCTCTTTAGTTTTCTTCTCAGCAAATCCTTTCATTTGATACTCATATCATGACAGTGCACAAATAATAACAAGTCCGCCATCTTGGGCCGTCCGCCATATTGGATTTAAAATGAAGTCACTTAGCTGCATGCAATTTCATCAAAACTAAACTTATATGCAAAATTTCATCTTAATCGGTGGAGGATAACTGCTTTAAAATTCAGTTGCAAGATTTGCATGTGCATACATACATACACAGCAATTTAAATAAAAGCTTGTAATAACGATAGAACAGAAACTAGGCAGATGCATGTCCTGACTGCGACATGGTGGCTCCTACTCAGCATGATGCAGTACCATCGAGACCCACAGCAAGACGCTGATTCTCAGTGGAAGCTTCCTAATTCGAGAAACCTTTACCTCCAGCCACGCACAATCGGCTAATAAGACTGCAAAGTTATGATTGTTACAAGATTTGATGTTTGGCCAAACACAAACATTTCCTGTGTACAGTTATTGGAGCGTTTTGCTGAAAACTGTTGGAACTAATTCGGGATCGTGTTCGATTCGTGTCATGCTACTCATGCATAGCAATGCTATTACACATTCCGATACGTACGACATCTACACACTAGGTTAGGTTTATTGTTTGTTCGTTGTTTTTTAACCGACAAGACTTACCAAAAAGGAGGAGGTTCTATGTCCGACTTTGTTTGTTTTTTTTTGTGTATGTTCACCGATATCTCCGTCAATTGTGGACCGATTTTGAAGATTCTTTTTTTGGTTGGTGAAATTGGTCCCATTTTAATTTGGTGAAGATCTGATGAAGAAATTCGGAGATATGCAACAGAAACTTTCAATAAATAACGGCAAATCTCTCGGGATTGCTGCAATTGCATGTCTGTTTATTTTTTATACCATTTCATAACATAACATCACGCCAGTACGCTCTAAAGGGGTACGCAGATGTGTACAGTACAGTTTACCTTGGTACACTCTCATTTCACCGGTTATGTTCAGTTTAATGATATTCGGGTAATCTATTCTGGCATTATAGGTATCTTACTAAACTATTTGCCTATTGGTAGGTACAACTAAAAAGTGAAAAAAAAATACCACCGACTTCTATTTTTTACTTTGTAGTTTTCTTATTTGGAAGTCGGTAGTATTTTTTTGTAAGTTTTTTTCAGAACGCGGTCTTTTACAACTGTAAGTCGCAAGCATTGAATCTACGAATCTAGCCTCACTGTTTGTTTATTTTATTTAACGGTTTTATTTGTTCCGGATTTTTATTAGAAGTAATCTATTCAATCTTGACTTAAAGACCTTTAGGTTGTAGCTTTCCACTCTTTAGCTGTACACACAATGAAAGTATTTCCAAAACGTTTAGTACGTATAGCTAAGATGTCCACCATGTACAGTATGGGCATCGAATGTTGCTATACGTCCACCTATGTATCACTGCTGCACATGAAGTTTAAATAAATTTATTCAAGATCCCATCACGCAGAAAAGGCATGGCTCAGTCAGTTCGGCAATTGCGTCGTTTAATTCTAATCAAATTGATCCAATAGAAACTTTATATAGTTTTATTTTTGGCTAAAAGTAGTCATAGGTACTAGAAATACCGCCTGACCTTCGGGGATCACCCGCGTATTGTTCATTTATACCACAAAAAAGTAATTACCTTCACATTTTTCCTTAGAGACAAAGCTTATTTTCGTTAATTATTTATTTTAGTAATTTCTGTAATGACAGATATATTAAATAACTTACTTCTCCTAATTTTCGAAAAGCCACTTATTTTTTGCTTTGTAGTGTTAAGCGAAAAATAAGTTTATTTTCGGAAGTCGGTGTCTTTGGTAACAATTTATTCGTTTTTGACACCGACTTCTGAAAAGAAACTTATTTTTCGGTTTTTAGTGTTTTATGAAAAAGAAACATAATGTCGAACATAGAACCTCCTCCTTTTTGTAAAGTCGGTGTTAATATTAGTTATTTCCTTAACTTTTAGGTATGTAACCCGCCCCGTGCCCTTCCTGTGTGTTCCGTGTGTACTGCCCAGGATTTGATCCTTATTAGCGGATGGCGTAATAATACAATACAGCGTGTTTTCTTTTTTCAAAATCCAAGGGTTCGAATTCTGACTAGGATAATTAATTTTTCTAAAATCCAAACATGCTGTTTTAGTTTTCATCAAAATCGGGCCCCAGACACGTTTCAGTGTTTTCTCTATTCCTGATAGTTTCTGATATGGTCATCCACGCCTACTCGAAAAATTCATCCTGTATATTCCTGTCCCACTTCCCAGATTCCCAACACTCTTACCCAGTTCTAATTACAATTTCCCCGAACATTTTTTTTAATGTATTTCTCTTCTAGTTCTACGTAGATTTTCCCGTGAAATTGATTGAGTTGGACGTATTTACTGAATCAATGATTTATAGAACATTTCATGGAGGAGCAGTTTTAGGAACGGCCCGATGATATAACTGTTGAATTGTTATTGATTGCTATCGTTTCGTAGAGTGGAGATTTAGGTTTTATCGAAAGATATTTACCTGTTTAAATTTATTTTTTTATTGATACAAGGTAGAATTCAATAAAGCCACAAATCAACTCAGAAACTGACATGACAAAACTTAAACTAAGCCCTTAACGACATTAGAAGTAGTAGTTAAATTATATCAGTAAAGTCAAAATTACAAAAAGGAACGAACAGAAACCATGCAGAAGCAAGTCGTGAAGAAGAATTTTATGAAACACCATGCAAGGAAATCATCAAATAAATCACTTCTTTTAAGCCTTTTATAACGACATGGAGTATTGCCAAATAATACTCCTAACTACTTTAATTTCAAAGTATAACATTCTCGGAAGCATCAATAATACTGAATAAAGGAAACCCGTTTTCCTGCTATTTGAATGATTCATTTGTAAATCAGAGAGAAATCTCGTGAATGGAACCCATATTGTCACACAAGAATTCTTAGGAGCATGGTCTAATGGCACGTGTACATAAAACACATTAACAATAACAGTAAGCGTCAATAAAGAAACAATGCACCCATATTTCGCCAAAGTCTCATTTAATAGAGGGCGAACCCATTGGCATCAACAGTTCACAAATTTATACAGTGAAATTCCAGACGAAAAAAAAAACAAAGCACTTTAACCGACCCGGGTTTCGAACCCAGCACCGCATGTTCTGCAGTAGCGTTTTCGACTACTAGACCAATGGGGCAGTGGAATCAAAAGCAAATAAAGATGGTGTCAGCGACACTATACCTTTTTTTGCAACTCTTATTAACCTGTTAGCGAACATTGAACTTGATCTAGCACGAAATTATCATATTGCTAACAAACGGAAGATCACGTGGATTGTCTCTTATTGGTGGACTTAACTATGCGCGAGCATTCAGGATCAATCACCTTCCATACATGCTTCAGTTACAGTAATGTTACTGTAACTGACAGCCTAACAATGTTCTAAGGATATAATCTTAGAACAACCTGCTAATTGCATCATGTTTAAGTGTTCGAGTATAGCTGTCTTCCTAACTTATTTAAACTTTACGTTTACCTAATTAAATGATATTTTCTGTGATTCTTCGTGACCCTCTTAATGAATGAATGTGTACCTGAAGTTGTCACAACTTTCCCAAAACAACAGTTGGTTTATATGAAAGGAAACATTGCAACTGCAAAAGCTCATCATCTTTGGCATCCTTGTTCTAGCACTGTAAATTTAATCCTCCACTTATCACAGAGAAAATATAATGACGACTAATAAAGAAGTATGGAGGACTTTGCCCTGCAGTGGGATACAACAAGCTTATTATAATAATTATAAAATAGAGATAATAGAAAAGAAGAAGAAATGGGAATAATGTCAAGAGAATAATGATGATCTATATGCACAATACTTTGTTGAATTCAAAATCAACCAACAAGTCGGGGAAGTCACCGGTGACTTAATCTAGCTGCTAAATATTGTATATATATACATATATTATATGAAAGACAATATGTATGTTGTCATTGTTTGCAGGATGACGAGGCTTGGCAACTGTCACTTGTATCCTGTGAATAAACAGGCATTAGAGCCGAATTTTAATATACAACATCATGGAGATGTTAACAATGTTAAATTTAAAATTGTGCGCAATATAACAGAGGAAACTTTTAATGAAACCAGATGAAATGACACAGTACAAGGATCACAATGAATATTCGGTTGAAGCTGTGACCATAATTAATAGGTATACGAAGAAGTAAACAAATTACAGAATTGAATAGCTGCTATCCACCACATGCTCTAAAGATTTGATAACTTGAGGAGATTTCGTGGCTTTATCAATCAAAAGCCTTGGCCAAATCTTAAAATAAATAGTTAAGTTCCCAACAAGAAGTCAACGATTTATTTAGTAGTTCTAGAATAATTTGCTCGAAAACTTAGAAAACCACCAAATTCTTGCTCCATAACATCATCCTTTCATCGAAACAATATAAGACAAATTATCACTAATCACCTCGCATTCCGCCCATTATAGTTAAGACAGGCATCACATCGTCACTTACATCTGACGCTAATATTAGTTCATAATGCTGCAGTGTTTGTAAATCGCCTTTCTTTGTTCCCATCTGATGTCATGGCTCGGTAGCTGAATTGTGAGTCAATATATTGCATTAAAGATCGGTTTCGACAATATCATCATCATGACTGCAAAATTCAGTCATAGGAAAATGGTTGACAGGAAAATAAGGAATGATTTAATATATGCAATTTTGCGGTGTGATTGCAAACAAACTTGGTTTTTACTCTTTGCTTTCGTCACGGACTGACCCATTTCTGATGGTTAGCAACAATTCATCATCTCTACTACAAAGGGAATCCCTCCACCTTTAGTTGACATATTTGATGCATTAGCTTTGTACTATCATCAAAGAGGAAGCTTGTATCCCAGCAGTGGGAAAATAATACCTGATAATGCTTATGCTAGCCTCGCAGTAACCTCAGAGTTTAAACTCCGAACTTTCCAAATCAAGACTCAATACAAACAAAACAAAGAGGCTGAGACACGGATCTGAACAACACTATAAACCTATTTAGACAAAGCTTTTCCGAAGCTAGGTGTGTTAATTCAAAGAGATCGGCAACATCGGGGCCAATAAATCTTAAGCAATAAGTTGACAACTATAAACGTTGTCTCGATGCATAATTGAGATGCCGCCATCGCCTACGCTAAACCGTAACAATTTTCCTGAATTGCCTTTTCTATCATGCACACGTATGCCGCAAATGTG
Source organism: Anorthoa munda (assembly GCA_945859665.1). Classification (NCBI taxonomy): domain Eukaryota; kingdom Metazoa; phylum Arthropoda; class Insecta; order Lepidoptera; family Noctuidae; genus Anorthoa; species Anorthoa munda. Next base: position 12,424,627 of record OX243898.1, read on the forward strand.
ATGCATATGCAGTCTTTGTAAGAAAAATGTTGGCTAACAAAGAGCTTACTCGAGAATGGAAAGAGCATGCATACTTTGGAATATCAATCTGCCTAGAATTTGCCCAACTAATTGGAGTCGGCTTCCAATCTAAACGGATTCAGCTGATTTTGTCTGAGTATTTTATAAGGAGGTTACTGTTGCTGTCGTGTAAGACTAGATGGCGCTGTACGAAAAAGTTGGTATACAAAATAGGAAATCTTTGAATAAGAGAAATTTTCGCTTTTATTTCTCCTGATGCGTTTTAAGATAAAAATGTACTTACCTTAGTACCTCGTAGTTCGCTGCCGTTTCATTAAAACCCGCGAAGAAAAATGGACTTACCTGTAACAGACAAAATAATGTACATAAGTATTACATTCATAAATACATAGTTTGAATAAATACATGTCAGCAATGTTAAATATTCATTGAACCATCAAATATAATAAAAACAAATTTAGTCTAGTAGAAAAAACTGTGTAACTTCATAACTTTGCCTTAAATAATCGTTAACCTTGTTTCAGGCTACCTATAAAAAGGCAAAGAAACTTCTTCATTAAAATTAAATTAAAAAAGCCCCTGATACAAAACCTCTAAAAAGCAAACAAGAAAAAAACTAAAATTGCAAAAAACCCCGAGGCTTATTATTAACCCATGATTTTTAGGGTTCCGTACCCAAAGGGTAAAAACGGGACCATATTACTAAGACTCCGCGGACCGTCTATCTGTCTGTCACCAGGCTGTATCTCATGAACCGTGATAGCTAGACAGTTGAACATTTCACAGATGATGTATTTATATTGCCGCTATAACAAAGTGGGGCTCCTAATACAACAAACGTGATTTTTTTGCCGATTTTTGCGATAATGGTACGGAACCCGTCGTGCGCGAGTCCGACTCGCACTTGGTCGGTTTTAAACTACACTGTCGATTGTCGATCGAAGCGTGTCTACAACAAGTCAAACCCATCGAAACACGTAATTATAACACGATATTGTACGAAAATAAAAAGAGTAAAATGCAAATAACTTTGAACGGCTGACCCGAATTCCATCAAACATAGTTAAGAACACTCTCGACAAAGTGATCTTCAAAACAAAAAAAAACTAAATCAAAATCGGTTCATCCGTTTAGGAGCTAAGCTGCCACAAACAGATACACAAATACACGCCTACTTATAAACACCCCTCTTTTTCCGTCGGGGGTTAATAAAAACAGATTAATAATAACAATTTTTTTCGCAAATACACAAACGCACTAGGCACTCAATCAATAGCAGTCAACAATCTGCCTAGCCTATTCCTAATTGGCAATTGGATATTGGGGTCAGCTTCCAGTCGAACCGATGCAGCTGAGCACCAGTATTTTACATGGAGCTACTGCCTATGTGACCTCCACAACCCAGTCACTAGGTAAAACGTTACCCCTTGGCAAGACTGGCCTCAGATTTCAGACTTCTGACTACCCGTAACGACTGTCAAAGATCTACAAATGACAGCTGGGACCAATGGTTTCACGTGCAATCCGAGCACGGAGAAATCTCTGTGATGGTCACTGGTCACCTATCCGCGGACCGAAATTTTTCAACTGTAGCATACAAAACTTTGGCAATATTATAAAGAACATAATTATATAACGATACATAGATTTTGAACATCCTGGTGGTAAATGCAGGTAATGTTTCATACACTTTACAAATACCGTAAAATGACTAAATACAGGAAAAGTGTCAACTTATTTTTAGTTAAACACATGCTTTAGTTAAGCACTTGGCCATGATACAAAAATCGTTGTCAACACAAAATTATCCAGGGGTTTAGAATTTTTTTCACGATCATGCACTGAAAGTTTCTGAATAAAAATTAATTGCAAAAACTGCGGCGCAGAAGCATAACTTTTTTGCGAGTGCAACTTTGGATCTAGTTTTTATATGTCTCGCAGTGAGAAGGAACGGTATTAAGATACCAGATTATTTAGTTGTACTACTGTGTTTATAAGTGCCGATAGATAATAAATGGTTTTTAAATTTTAAGATCTTTCTCGCTAATGCGATTTTGACAGTCTATGGGATATACAAAATGCATTGTAAGATCATAAAGCAGTAATTTCTTAATACTACGATAGGCTGATAATGGTTGAACTCTAAAGACTGATCACTGATATAGAGTTACAGTATTGCAGCTATATTTATCCCAATCAAAATTGCGGTTCCCGAGATATTGGCCTCGGGAATTCATTCATTCATCAATTTTATGTTATTCTCAGGCTGTTCAAAGACGCAATATTTGTGTGTCCTACCAAAACCATGAAGTTAGCCTACTGCCTCTGACCTTAACTTCTACAAAACTGTAACTTGTTATTCAAATGTAAGCCAAAGATCTACGGCGCACAAGATATCGTTTGATCTAGATCTAACGCAGCGTAACGAGATAATAATTTAACTCCAAACGCCTGTATTTCACGCAAATTAGTTTGTTTATACAGTACACAAGCACCATATTATTTATAGATGAAATGATTCATGAAAACAAACGTTGAGATAGTATTTTTAATTATTGTAAATTTTTCGTATTCAGCTTCCGGGATATTGCTTCCAAAGTCTGACATTTTCACTAGCAAAACCAGTGTCAGAAGTTGAAATCCAAGCAAAGCCAAAATAATCATGCATGTATATAATGATATCTTAAAAATCCACCACAATATAGGACTAATAACAGCTGACCAGGATGACGAAACGCGTCGAGGTGACAAACCAGGTCATATCAATAAATACGCCTGTCATTAACATTACAGACACTTAAATTCTAGAGGTGTATCCTGTATGATAATCGTCAGTACAAGTCTCAGAACTTGAAAGAACGAGGATGTGTGAGAGCAAACAAAGCAATACCAAATATTACATTTTCAAACAGTTGCGCTAGTTACATACTGAATATGAATTTCAAATCTTTAAGTACATTAACATTACCACCTGCAAAAGGCCGCTAACCGAAAAAGAGGTAAGAAAACTATATGTTAACTCTTTTGCATTAGTAACACTGCTCATCTTAGGACTAAGAACGTTTTTATAAGTTCTCTCATGCTCGTATTCTCCATACATACCTAAACTCGCATCATCCCCCTTGCATGTGTATGACTATAAAGGATAACATAGGTGTCTATGTTATCCTTTATCTCAGTTGCCTCTTTATCCACATCATCATTTATACATTATCCATCCATTTTTTGGTCTTCTTCTAATACACCTATCCAGGTGCCCATGAATTGAACCAAAAGGTGTAGTTTATCTTCTAGGCAAGCATGCTTCACCGTCGACCAAATTATCGCTTAGCATCAGGTGACATAATGGCCAAACGCGGCCTATCTATATATATAAAAATGAATCCCTATTTCCCTTGGTCACGACATCACGCGTGAACGGCTGGACCGATTTCGCTTATTCTTATGAAAAAAGAAATAAGAAAAAAAAATTGCTGCCTTACCTACATAGGTACCCTACCTATGTAGGTAAGGCAGCAATTTTTTGTTGTATGGTATGTAGGTACGGTAGGGTAGGTAGTGTAGGGTAGGGTAGGTAGGGTAGGGTAGGGTAGGGTAGGTAGGATAGGGTAGGGTAGGGTAGGTAGGGTAGGGTAGGGTAGGGTAGGTAGGGTAGGGTAGGGTAGGTAGGGAAGGGTAGGTAGGGTAGATTAATGTTTGGTGTTTTTATGGCAAAACAAAGTTTGCCGGGTCAGCTTGTCTATTAATAAAATAAAGTAAAACTTTTCGCCTTATCCTTTTTCCTTCGATATTCCTTGTAGAATGATATCACGGCAGTCAGTGCATAGGCGTGGGTGCTCTAGGTCACACGGTTAGCATACAACGCTTATGCTAAGCGTTCGGGAAGACAGCATTGTTTCCTCAGACATTGTTACCACTATTATGGCTTTCTGCACCTTGTGTGGTTTGGGTTTCTTAGTTTTCAGTCAGTTAAGGACCTGGTGGAAGTTCCATGTTTATTGTATTGTATGATTGACTGGATTTCTCAGATATGTAATTTATTGATTTACATTTTCCTTCAATCAAAGTGCCAGATCTGATAAGGGTTTTGATTCATCAGGCTTCTGAGGTTCTGTTAGTACGGCTTGCTATATAGAGAGTCTTATTGGAATCAAACATGACCCAATATTCAATTCTAGGAGGAAATCTTACTTTGAGGAAAGTAAAGCCAATATTGTAATCAAATGTGGAAACCATGAACGTAAACTTCTACACTTCAAACTGAATGAATAAGAAGAAAAGTCAATGGTTCCACGAGCAACATAAAACAGTTGTAAGAAGTCTTGAAGTCCTAATCTGTTAAATTTATTACTAGATAGTAAACTTAGCTTCATATTAGCGTTTGCGTAGTAAAGTGTAAACAATTAAAGCTTGTTTATAGGTAAGTATTAATACTATTAGAAAACGGGATTGATTGTTTGTGATTTTCGTAGAATTGAATCGCTATTTTGTGTTGCAAGTTGATTATAGCAGAGATAAAAGCGAGGTTTCAGGTATTTATAGTAAGCTATTTTGAAACCTTCCTAGAATCGATAAGTAGCTCTATTTACTGAGATCCAGAAAACGTGTTGCATTTACCTTAGATATTGTGCGTTCTACCCCGACTACTGAAGTACTGACACTACAGATATTTCTATATGTGTTGTAAACTATAATACGTATACTTTTTGGAAATAGTCACGGCATAAAATGAAAATTTATTTATTCAAATTAGGCGTAGAGCCAGCACTTTTTGAACGTCTAAGTTCTACATAAAAGCAGTCCCCAAAAACTACCGCCCGTCACCACTTCCTAGTGTTTTAGCTGCGAAGAAGTACAAGCAACATATATGTACAATAAGTGAACACATGGCTGAGAAAGTTATTGAACAATATAACAATATACATTATCAACTAACTTTAACAATTTTCATATTTTTTTAAATATATATATTTATATTGGTACCTATGTATTATATTAAATAATATATAATTATGTATACATATTTTAATTTATTTTTATTATTTTTACTTCATTTTTTACTTTCGACGTTTTAAACAATGCACCTGCCATGTTGTCTCTTCACCACTCTTGGTTGACTGGTATTTGTATTAGTGCATTAAGTTTTAAATAAATAACTCAGTCTATTTTTCACAGGGAATTGAAGCTTAAAGTATTAAAACACTTTAAATTGAAATATACCCTGCACTTGTTATTATATTATATATTGTTTTAAAATAAACGTTTTCTTGGAAAAGATAGCGATTGGCGATAGTTCCTGACCTCAGCCCGAAGGTGATCTAGTAGATATATTAATAATAATAATAACAGCCTGTTACTGCCTCACTGCATGGCAAAGGCCTCTTCAGAGAAGAGAAGGCACGAGCCTTAATCAACACGCTTGCTCAAGGCGGGAGGGAACTTATGTTAGCTATAAATCCAGGTTTCCTCACCATGTTTTTCTTAACCGATGTCAGCGATGTACAAGATAATCTCAGAAAGTACATACGTACTGAAAGATTCACGTTGGTACTTGCCTGGATTTGAACTTACGGACTCAAGCAAGACAAGTGAGATCATAGCCACAGGGCCACCACATCATTTATTTATATTTATTTTAATTATTTATTCAGTCACACATACAATTGTTTTTATAGACAGAACCCAAGGTAACAAAAGTATAGTTCTCGCCAAACTTCTGGGCCGCCCTGAAGTTGGCTTTTCAATGCGCAAGGCACGAAACGGTGCTGTATTTGTATGAGATTTACTACTGCGCAGTCATTGTAGTTAAATTCAGGGCGGTCAAGAAGTTTGGCGAGAATTATAGCCATATACTGTGAAACAACTCAAACTGATCACACACATAGTCGCGTCCATGATTGACCAGTCCCAAGTAACGTCTCTCTCTCTGGGTGCCGGCACAAGTTACAGAGGAGAACAGAAAAAAAGAAATCGAGTTCTCGCTGTGTCATCCTCTTTATTAACTTGTTGGGTCTGAATGAAGGAATATTGTGATTGAATACTTGCCACGTTAGGTTTAGTGGAATACCTATATTTTATTCAAAGGAGTTTAGGTGAGTCAGTGGTCGAGTTGTTTTTGTTTTTTTTTTACTGGAAGCAAAAAGACGGTTGGCGTGGTGAGATAATCGTGTGATCACTCTTTTTGTTTAGCTATAATATAAATCATCCATCTCTACCTCTAAATAGTATAAAACAAAGTCGCTGTCAGCGTCAGTCGACGTTATTTCTGTTTCGCCGCAAAATTGTTTTAATCCACGCAACGGGTTTTGATATGGTTTTCCGTAATAGACAGAGCCATCAACGAGGAAGGTTTTTGGATATAATTAGTCCCGTGCGAAGCTGGGGCGGTTCGATAGTAGGTTATAAATAAATCATTGTTCTTATATAGATAAAACATCACAATCAAGTAAGAAAAATAATCGAATTTAAGTTGTCAGTCTTTCTCGATAATAGCTCCATAGCATCCATAGGCACAAATATATCGTATCTGCAGCACAATAATCTCGCAGCAGAGATATTCTCAAATGATATAGCGATCACATGGCTACAGTAGTACATACGTACTCCGTTTACCCGGGAAGTGTGAACAAGCATGACTCACACAAAGGTCAAGCGCTAGCTGACATTTTATTTTTATCAACGCTGAGATAAAAATATGGTGTTTATTCTCGCTTTAACACAAGTATTTTAATTTATGTTTTATTAGTAAAAAGCTTGTATCAGTAACAGAAGCAATAGGAGTATAGGAATTGAAAGCATTGTATGTTAATGATGAAGATTTTATGACTAGAAAAGGGAGGAGACTACTGAAATGACAGGAAGACGCTGCATAGGAAGACCTCCCACTAGGAAATCCGCTGGATACGAGACGCACGGGACCGGTCAATGTGGTACACTTGGGGTAGACCTATGTTCAACAGTGGAGATATTTAGTCTGAAATGATGATGATGATGACTGAAATGACGAATACTAACAGAGATTTTTATATAAGAATAAGACATTCTGCACTGATACCAAATAAATTAGGACAGTGATGACTTCATCATTGAAGATAACAGCTGAGGAATGAATATGGTTATCAATAAAACAAATTTGCTAAGAAAACATAGCCAAAAACTTAATTCAGAGTTAGTTATTAGAATTCAAATGGAAATATGTCATATATAATTAGCCCGTGTTAGCTATTAAGCAAGCGGCCCTATTGTCCTCAAGAATCTTTGATTGTTTAGATCTAGAATCCTTCATTGCTTAGCTAAGTTCCACTAATTAAAACATTGACCTAATTACAAAAAAAAAACATCAACTGGTTCACAATAGCCAATGACTCATAATTAACAACACGTTTCTGAAAAACATTCGCAGCCATCATCGCGTGATGTCTGTTTCTCGTACCCCCCACGATGGTATCAACATCTTACTTATTTACGTATCTGTCACTCAGTCAATCTTCATTGGTCAGTGTTCTTTGGTTTAACCTACAGACTTTTGTTTTTGGCTTTAGAAAAATATATTGATAGATAGGAAGAAAAACAGGATTTTGTAGAAGTGGGTTTACTGACAACATGCTGGGATAACTGTTTCAAATACGTGCAGGAATATATCCGACAGCCAGTGGCGTAACAATAGGGTGGCAGTGCTGGCAAAATGCCACGGGCCCCCGACCCAAGAGGGCCCCGGTCCAAGGGGCCGCGAGTTCAAAAATATTTTTTTACATTGTACCTGAGTATTTTATTTTATTTGAAAAGTATATTTTCAAGTTCTGCTTAAAATCCAAAGTGAGACAACTATAGACCATAATACAATTTCGAGTTAATCGTTAAGCATTTCAACCAACCTTAACAAAAAGATGTTGATTCATTTTTAGAGATGTACACGTTACCCGTGACGAGTAATTTTACGTACTTATGACCGTCAAAAAATCGTCTATCAAAATACCGGTAATTGCACATCTCTATTCATTTTAGAACGCATCCATTGGTTTCTACATATTTTGTCGCGGTACGTTGGCAGCGCGGGTGAGCATTGACGATCGGGGAATTCCCCATTTCTTTTTCACTTTTTTCGTGGCGCTGCTGCTGGGGCGAGCTAGCAACACTATGTTAGAGAAATTCCGGATTTGATATTTTTTTATGAGAGCTCTACTGACTGCGTATTCTTTGTGTGATTATATTGACAATTGGTGATATGTATCTTTGATTTTTCGTATTTGTTCTTTTAATGAATATGAAAATGGTGGCAAAGTAAAGTTGATTGTGAAAGTTAGATATTAAAATGTCTAGTTCCAGAAAATATTTAAGTGGAAGCGAAAAACGAAAGAGAAAGAGGAAGACTGAAGAAAAAAATAAAAAGCTACCTAAAATTAGTTAGTACTTGAAAAATGATGACTTAAATAATGAAAAGTCGAGTGAACAGTGCTCCAAAAGCGAAGAATTGGACCTTACTAAAAGTATACCAGTATTATCAGATGCAGCACCCAACACCAGTGACTATGCAGATCCAGAACAACCACAAAAAGGTACTAGCAAAAATCAAAGAGAATTATATTTTAGCATGAACAATATTGTATCTTCGCCATATGTTACTGATAAGGGTAATTTTAAAGAGCTAACTGATCAAGTGAAAAGGTTCGTGATTGAAAACGGACATTGTAAACCTAAGGGCTCTTTCTTAAAAGATAGTGACAATAGATCTTTTCTAGAAAAACATTACTATATTGTTTCCAAGTCTGGCGTGAAACTTGAACGTACATGGCTATCCTATTCTTTAATACTTCAGAAGGCGTATTGTGAACCGTGTTGGTTATTTGCAAATCGAGCATCTAAGAAAATATGAAATGTTCGGATTGAGGGCTATGACGACTGGAAACATATTGTAGATGCCATACAAAGACACGAGACATCAACAATTCATCTAGATTCCTGTCTTACGTATCAACAGTGGCGGCTACATGGAACACTCGATGAAGAGCAAGAGTCTATGATCAAAAAAGAAAAATCTATTTGGCGCCAAGTACTTTCTAGGCTCCTTGATGTTATTCTGACACTTTCAACGTGTAATTTAACCTTTCGTGGCCACAGAGAAAACGCAGATAGCCAGATCCAAGATCCAAAGGAAACTTTTTGAGTATTGTTGAGTTATTAGGAAAATACGACCCGATTTTACAAGAATTGTTAAGTAAACCAAAGGGCCAGATAAAATACTTAAGTCCAAAAATACAAAATGAGCTGATTTCTGTCCTGGTTCTAAAAGTAGAAAATGCACTCATAAATGAAATAAATGCCGCACCATTCTACTCTATCATATTCGATACAACTCAAGATATTTCTAAAATTGATCATATGTGTGAAATTTACCGTTATTGTATGATCGAAAAAGATGTTAATGGGATCCCAAAGGCACTTGTCATTAAAGAAACATTTTTAGTATTTCATGAAGTTAAGGATCAAACTGCCTTAGCAATGTCCAAGCAAATTATTAAATCCATAAATGACAAAAATATTCCTCTAAATAAGTGTCGAGGTCAAGGATATGATGGTGCTAACACAATGAAAGGGACTTATGGTGGAGTTCAAAAACTCATAAAAGATGTCGAGCCAAATGCCGTATATGTTCACTGTGCTGCTCATAATTTAAATCTAGTACTCAATTATGCAGTGAGAGAGGTTATTGATATGCAATTTTTTTTTTAAATAGTTCAACAAATTTATAATTTTTTGGGCATAGTATCAAAAGATGGAATATTTTATCAAGTTTTATATCTAATAAAGAAAGTGAGTCTTCAACTTCAATAACATTAAACTTTACTAGATGGGCAGGACGTTATGATGCCGTTTTTGCTTTAAAAGTTCGGTTTGTTGAAGTCCAAAAAGCGCTAACGAAAACAATTCTGTTAAATTGCAAATCAGATGAAAGAAATGAAGCTGTTTCACTCAAAAAGAAGATCGAAAACTACAATTTTATTATGTTATTGGTTTTCCATTGCAAGATCCTACTTACTATCGATGCAGCCTCTAAAGCACTTCAGCCTAAAGCCACCAATCTTTCAAATGCCTTAAAACGTTTGAAAATTTGTCTTGTAGAATTGGAAAGGTATCGACATGAATTTGAAAATTTAAAAATGGAAGCAAATAGTGTAGCAGAAAAATGGTCCATCACCCCTGAATTTTCTAAAACTCGTCAGAGGAAGGTAAAACGCCATTTTGATGAGCTTTGCGAAGATGAGCGTCTCCAAGATCCGGAAAGTTTGTTCAAAGTGAACATATTTTATCGAGTATTGGACATCATTATAAACCAACTGAAATCGCGTTTCCTTCCAATGAATGAAATTGTTTCAAATTTCAGTGTTTTGCAGCCTTCTACTTTAAACGTTTTAAATGACACTGATCTATTAAAAAAAGCTCTAGAATTTGTTGAGATATATAAAAAAGACATATCTGAATCATTTGCCAGAGAAATTCTCAGTTTTCGATCCACTTTCAGAGACGAAATAGAAAAATATTCGTGTATCAGAGACCTTGCTGATTTATTAATAATAAAAAATCATTTTATGTCCTGCAGCTTTCTTGAAGTATGCACTGCATTAATGTTATTTCTTACAATTCCTGTGACTACAGCTAGTGCTGAACGATCGTTTTCAAAACTAAAATTGATAAAAACCTATTTAAGAAACTCTATGAGACAAGACAGGTTATGTAACTTGGCTATTCTGTCTATTGAAACTTCTATGGCCCGATCTTTAAACTTTGATAATGTTATAGATACTTTTGCAGAACAGAAAGCTCGAAAAAAGATCTTTCTTAATAAATATCTTTTTATTTCATTGTAAATGTATGCAGGTTTCCTCACGATGTTGTTCCTTCACCGAAAAGCTAGCGAATAGATGATGAATGCATTGAGATATTATATTCTATGGACGAATGTGAAGTCTCCAGTACGCATTGGACTAGCGTGGAGACTACAGACCATTCCCTCTTGCCTAAGAGAGGAGGCCTATGGCCTTTAGTGGGTCATATACAACGTGTAATTGAGATCGCTGAAAATCTCGAAGTTAGTAAAAATCGTCACGTTGTACTCAGTTTAATTTTAATAAATTAAACTGAGTACAACGTGACGATTTTTACTGATAGGGCCCCATCAAAAGAATTTGCCACGGGCCCCAGATGGTATAGTTACGCCACTGCCGACAGCATAACATGCTCAAAAGAAAGCACAAAATAAACAGTCCTAAATACTTAGCATGACGATTGTGTTTGATATACATTTTGATACCAGCACCAGCCTGTTAATGTCCCAATAAAAGACCTCTTCTCGTACAGAGAAGGCACGACACCACTACGCTTGCTTAACGGCCTTCCACCGCTTTAGTGCTAAAACGGTTAATTTCTAAAGCATACTCCTTAGTAACGGCTAGGCTAAAAAGATTTGAAAAAAAAAATCATTTGCATTATTTGTGAAACATAGTTTTTTCGTGTAACTGTATTGCTTTAAAAAAATAATAAACAACACGATATTTTTTCGCTACTGTGGATACTCCTCCAAAACGACTTGGATGTTTAAAAATAATTTATTACGCAGAAAAATTTATGGCTAGAATTTCTTCATAACTGAAAATGTTGAATATGTGAATTCAATAATAGTTTGCAAACAAAACTTTCCAAAAGGAGGTTTAATATTGATATCCTGACTCCGAGCGGAACGCTCGGCCAATACTGCGTTAACTTGGGGCATATGTGGCGTACGTTAAAGCGGATTGGTGATTTTAAACTTATATTAACTCTAAGTTCAGGTTTCCTCACGATGTTTTCTTTCAACGATGACAGCGATGTCCAAGATACAAGTACTTTTTTTTTTTTTTTTCGACGAGAACTACAAGCAAAAAGGTAATACTTAGGTGAAAATACGCTTGTTTTTTTCAGTAGAAGAGTCATTCAAAAACCGTAGACTCCGCGGCTGATGAACCACCAATGATTGACGGCAAACGAACCTTCGAAAGCGATACGACCAAGGTTGATTGATTGGACCGTGTTATTTTCTAATTAAAGCTCTAATTATTATCCGCATTCTTGGCAACGTCTAAAAGAATCGTGTGTACGTCGATCTCTGACGTCACAGCTCCTGAATAACAATTCGTAGTTTCCGATTTTAGCTGGTAAAGTAAATAAATAATGTAATCAGCTGTTTTTGGGATTTGTGTGTCGAATGGGTTGTATAACCTGGTCCAGGCTGCGGGGTTCCGCTGGATGCGAGGCACAGGACCGGTCAATGAGGTACAGGTACATACAGGTACATATTCTTAGTCTAGAATGTGTGAGGAGCTGGTGTCTGAAGTAGGCATAGGAATGCCTGTATTACAAATCACCAGCCACACACCACCCACCACCCAGCCACCAGAGGTGACACTTGGGTAGGCTTTTGTTAGGCAGTGGACGTCTTTTGGCTGAAATGCATTATAAAGGATATACAGGCATTATATCTGCGTCATCTCTTCTTTTTTTCCTTCCCTGGTTCCATTAATTGGGGTCGGATCTGTCCAGCATTCTTGCGCCATTCTGTGTTCTGAAAACATTGGGCTAGCTTGAGGTTTCATTCTGTATTAAACCACCAAGCCCAGGGCAGTTGGCCAATTAGGTCTACTGCATATTATGACTCTACGTAATCTATTAGTTAATTTTAGGAACTGCTACATAATATTTAAGGAAGCAGCTCCAACCTAACGCTTAATGATGGCAGATGATGAAATCTAGCAGTAGGCTGCTACCGGCTAAAATACTCGTACGAAAAGTATAATACAATTTGATATGTTTGAAGCCTTCAGATATATGAATGGTTAAAAGACCAATAACATTTAATTTATTGAATGTCCAAGTACCATGAATATCTCATTTAAATTATATTCTTTAAAAATTTAAGGAACAGATGGCCAAGCCGTTAATTACCAGCAGGTTGTCAGTGCAAACGGATCGACTGCGTTTTTATTGTCCGTTAAATACGAGCAGTCTTTGTGATTCGTTCCAAGGGCATGTAACCTACGTATAAACAATTTTAGCCTTTCATTTGACGCAGAATTATTATTATTGGGGCAAAAGAGTGGATGATATTGTAAAAAAATACTTATTGTTTTTTGAGGAGGAATCAAAATCGATCATACCAAAAGCGTCACTGAAATTGTGATAACGTTTTTGATTATGGAACTAAAACAGTCAATATGATCATTCATTAGAATTAACGGTCACATGAAACATTGGCATATAGTCCATGTTTAACATAGATTAGTGTTAGCGGTTTGTAGAAATTAACATAAAGCTGCCATCTTCTCTTGGCACAGACCTGAACGACCGAAATAATGCCAAATATTCTCATCCTTTGTTGGTAAACATTTCATATAAGACTAGACAAGCTGTCGCCCGCATGGAATAATAAATAATATATTCCATCACCACCCTGCCATCCTATGAAGCGACCAAAACCTAGAATCCTCTTCAAGAGAAATCAATAAAAGTCTTAGTTCCCGATCAGCTAATAAACCTACATACACAAGCTAATTAGTGAAAATAGTGCACAAAAACATGGTGAGTTTATATTTAGCCACGACGCGTTGGCTGCGCGAGCCATTTTTATTTGTACGTCTTCCTACGATAGTGAGTTAACAATTGGGAATTTATCAGGATAGGAACACTTTTTTATCAACTCTAGGCTTGCGTTTGACCACTATCTCACCTGATGGTAAGCGATGATGCAGTCGACGGTGAAGATCGCTTGACTAGAAGTAACCTTTCCACACACAGACTTAAAGGTCCCCAGGTTTGTAGCTATCAGAAAACACAGACTACAGCAGGGAATACCAATCCTTCGCTTTACGCACAATGACATTATTCCCACTGTGATACATTCAACAACTTTGACACAAGACTAATAACACTATTAACAGATGAACTTTAATAAAAAGTATTTCTGATGGATCAGAAAGTATGACGAAGACCTGACAATCTCGACAGAACGTTTTAGCGTCGTGAAATAAGGAGAAGCGACCCTATCTAAAGTATAGGAAAAGATAAGGAAGAAGAAGAAGACGACAGATGAATCAAATTGAAAAGAAAGTAAAATAAACACACAAATTACGAACATATAATAGAAGCCAACAGGCATATCATGTTCTATATCGGCACGTTTAATACGCGAGTTGTGCCAGATTGAATCTAATGGACTGAAGAACTTATATTCGGAAATCTAAATACAGAAGAAATTCTAGTTAGGGTTTAGCTATATTGACACATATTATTTTAAAATACCATAACCATTCGATGACGAGTAACTCTTTTCTCGTGATAAAAACAAATATACCAGATTACCAGAATTCACGAGACAAACATATTACACTGCCACCATCAAAAGCGAATTCCACTAAACCTGATACACTTCCCAAAAATATTATCTTATTATATCATAATATTTCCGAAGTCACATCGTCACTCTATCACAAAAGAAGCGTAAAGAACAGTTTGTTCCACGTACAGAGTTTTGTTGGCGCGCGCCCAAAAAACAACTCCTGCGCACATCGTGGTATGAAATGATAAATTATATCAATTTTGTGGTTCATTCATGTTCTTGTCTTCTAGGGATTGTTTTGAATATAATAAATTAATGATTTGTTTATATCAAGGTCAGGGTTGTTTGTATAGGACTGACTAAGATATTATAGATAGAATATGCAATGGAATTCCTATTGTTTAGACATAATGCTGTTTATATGGGTGAAGATTTTAATATTATGATTACCAGAGCAATTTTCCAGATTTAGAGAATAATCGGCGGAGACGTAAGCATTAGACCACTTTTCCTCCAGCAACCAACTCGCATGCAAGATGCATTACATTGCGGGCTACTGAGGTATAATGTGATATATCGCTTGATCGTGCCCCGCAATGGAAATAAACTAGCCTTTGAGTTGCTTGCAAATGGAAACGCGGCCTTATAGTAAAATGGTCCTGCAAACGATAGCAACAATGAATTTATTTAAAATAGCACAGCCACATCACCTGTACGAGTATTACACATCGACAGAAAAGAAATTAACAATTAAAGAACCAATGCACATGACAAGTACGGCGTACATAGCACTTATCATGATAACTTTGCCGGCCCCAAATCCCAAGTATACCATGTCCTTGTTTAGGACATAGGATATTTTCCATCCCAGGAATATGTTCTCTTGGAGCATTTGCACCCGGGCGTAGTCAAAGGCAAACGCTAGTACTTAAATATACTTTTGACGCACCCATGACAGTCAGCCCAACAAATCTAGCAAGACATCAAGTCAGAAAAACCACAAAATTTGTAAGAGCCTCATAAGAACCGTGCATTATTCAAATTTATTGGGCCAGTACAGCTGTGCACATCCCCCAGCTGGTGCGATCCACAAATTAAATTCAGCCCAACCCAGCCGAAAATAAGACAAACAAGATTCTTAGCAACGAGGTCCGAAAACGGAACAAAAAATATGCTAACGATATCTGTGGTACCACCTGTCTGCTTAAATACTATACAGAGACATTACGATTATTGGATGTTGTATCACTCACTCACACATACCTACATCAAACTTGTTTAAATCAACATTTACCTCCTTCTCTTATTATATTTGGGGCCAGCGCATCATATCATGTATTCTTATACATCATTTAATTATTTATGTACTCATAAAAACACTTTATAGAAAAGAAAGAACACAGATTGAAGAGCACAAAGGTACTGCTTATTATATTAGAAATTTCTTCCAGCAGACCTGCGACAGGAAAGTTGGATGACAAAGGAAGACACTGTGTAAAAAGAAAAAAAAGTAATCGACACTAATATTAGAAATTTACACTAATGTAATAAAGAGGAAAGATTTGTTTGTAATGAATAACTCAAAAACTACTTGACAGATTTGGAAATTCTTTCACCAATAGAAAGCTACATTCTTCCTGAGTAACATAGGCTGTTTTTTTTATTCCGAAAACGTGTCTCGCGAGGTGCACCACGGGAGCGAATCTTTAATCATTAGTCGTCACCTCAGTTTTCACCACACTTCCAGCCATACCTGTCGTCGTTCATAACATCTATTCATCGTTTCGTTTCTCTTACTCTTTGTGTGGTAGAAGCAGCATGTCTTCTTCCATGCATCTTTATCAGCTGTCATCTCAGTTTCCAAACCCTTTCTAGCAATAAATTTGACACAATCCTTATTTAGTTTCTCTTCTCTTATTTTATGATATGTTCGGTGCAGCATGTATTCTTTTTCTTTCATACTGTTCGTTGACATCTCAGTATTCACCCTGTTTATAGCATGATCATCCTTCACACAATCTCTTCATAGTTTCCTTTGTTCTCCTCTACTCATCAATCCATCCTCGTATTCCTTTTATTCACAACATATTTTTAAGTAGTTTATTTTCAATATCTTACTGTATTTTTCTTTAATATTTTTTGTATATATCTTTAAATGCGCTACAGACCTTGGTTTCCGTACGTCACGTCCTAAGCGACCAATGAAAATCAGCTCCGTGCTGTGGGTCCTCCACGGCACAGCATTATGCTGAGTGGAAGTCTTCTTGCCATAACCACGACATGCATCTGCTTTTATTTATATTTACTCGCATTATTTGTTTTTTATCTATATTTACGTTTCTAATTTAAGAACTACTAACAATATCGTTAAGAGTTTAGTTCTTCTTCTTTCTTCTTTCATCCGTACTCAAAACTTTCTTTAAGACACTCCTGATGTACTTTCATACTCTTAGCTGAATAGTCATTCTATTCATACCATCTTTTACACAGGCCATCCATACTTTAAAGGACAACTACGAGTACGGGGTAACACTTTCGAATTTCGAATATTTTCGTATAACGAAGCTTTGTGCCTGTGTGTTTTAGTTATCTGTGGCACACCTGTCCAACGCCATCTGCCGACCGAATCTTGCACTTAGCATAACACCTGTTTCCGCGTTTAAAAGAATTGTTTGTCTGTTTGAAGCCTTGGTAAAGAAATAAAGGTGGATTTCATTGATTTGATTGTTACATCGTAAATTTGTTATGAAAGAAAATTCGCACATTTTCCAATGTCGTATTTTAAATATGATTGATATTGTAATGAAAAATGTTTGCAATTTCAGCTGTTTTTCAAGGGAAGGTTGTAATAATATTACAAAGGAAATGAATGTCAAAAAGAACTGGACTTCTAAATACTTCCTTGAAGACTACGTAGGTATGTAGCAAAAAGTCTCTCCGAATTAAATTATTTTCTTTCTTGTTATTAATGTCTATAGCTTCTGCCAGCGGCTTCACCCGCGTAAAATAGTGTTTTATCATCCCAAGGGAACATATTCCCGAGATAAAAAGTGTCCTATGTCATATGCCCGAATATTGTAGTCTTGTATTGTATGTAGTCTATCACTGTGCCAAATTTCATTCGGATCCGTTCAAACGTTCTGGCGTTATTGAGTAACATACATACATCCACACTCACATCCATCCAAACTTTCACATTTATAATAATAGTACAATTCTTGATCTTGATTTATTTATAATTTTAAAATTTCAACACTATATATCAACTCTTTACCGTATCTATTTTGCATTATTGATAGGCTAGCGTTAGACAACCATCTCACGTGATGGTAAGTGACGATGCGGTTGACGATCAGATACGGCACCATTGGCCAAAAGTAACCTATTCACTCTTGACTTCTTCAAAACAATGAAAAGACATCGTACAGACACACTACAACCGTTTGTTTACTAAAACACCCAGGTGTGTCTACTAGCCCCACTTAGATCTAGACCGTTTAACACCGTAAAAAAACTTAAATACTAATCAAGTAATTCTAACAACATTCACATAAAGGTCAGTATATTCCCGCGGTACGACCCCTGCCGCATGATAACGTTGTATGCAAGGTGCGTGAGACGTCACAGCGACATATGGCTGAGTTGCGCACGAGTTTAATGTACGTACGGGCGAGGTTTTTGTGCGCAGATCGAGAAGTATAGTGGTGATTTGGAGCGAAAGAAAAGAACAGCTTGCGTAATGACTAAGAAATCTACAGGCGATTAAGGCGCAGATTCCCTTGAGTAGCTGATTTTAAAATGAGAATCACGTCTAAACGGCTAGTCGTAATTTTTTGGAAAAAATATATGTTACATTAGACCATTTTCTTAATAATTTGATCTAAGCACATTTTGAGTTTTATTCGTATAACACAGTGTAATTAATTAGTAAGGTTATGTCTAAAACGGACAAAAACACGACAATCGCACCAAAACCGCTGGGCGTATTTTAATGAAACCGACACCATCTCAAAGACAATTTAATTATCTACATTTTGATCTAAAGCTTTTTTTTTTAAGTCGTAGAATAATAAGGAAAGTACAAAAAACTACTAAATTTTGGGTCGCGCGGGTGCGAAACGGGTGCGCGTTTTGTTCCCTCAAGGTCGTTGGCGTTAGTCGTCGTCTTAAGAATCAGATTTTTAGAACAAGCTTAGCAAAAGAATTGAAGGACCTAATAATAAGAATCTACTCTTTAGAATGCGCAACTAGGTTCAACTTACTGACTTAACCGATTCTTTGACAGTTCGAGAGTGTGTAATAGTAGTTTTTGTAACTGTTGCATAATAAGGGGTATTAAACATGAGTGATTTTAAATAGTTTCATACGAATGTTTTAATACCTAGTTATGTGCAGTTTCATACGCTACTTTATCTACACTCATACATTGGGATTGAACCTACTAAATAAAAGAAAAAAGAGTAAGAAAAAGTCAGTACAGCAAAACGTATAATTGGCGTCTGTGTTTTGGATGGGTCTATTATATTCCATTTGGCCAGGTTGTTTTTACAGCGGCCAACATATTTTTGTTTTGTTTGGCAAATCATCCAATGATTTCTCCCGCTCTGGGTAAAGCGAAAGGGCGTATCAGACTTTTACTGACTAAAGCCCACCCGTGTTCCTTCAGTTGCTTGTGCCAAAGCCGCCGTAACTATCTTTCAAATTTATCCGCGACCACTGCGGCCAACCTGGGTCTGCAAGCGGTTTAGGGATTTCCAGACTGGCCACTGCAGTTCGTTTACGATATGAGAGTAGATAAAATAGTGTATGCAACGGCATATAATTAGGTTTTAAAACACTTGTGTGATACTATTATCACAATCGGCTTCGCCTCGTGTGATAAACCCGCACTCGTGTTTTAATAACCCCTATTATATGACCGTTGCATAAACTACTATTATTGAAATTGGATTCCAATAAGAATGGATCGTGTAACCCAGTTACTGGTTTGCTGGGTCCAGATGGGCAGTCGCTCTATTTAAGAAATTGGGTTTTAGCTGCGTCCGTTAGATCGAAAGCCGTCCCCCACCTAGTTCGAAAAAGGCTATGCAGATTGATTGATGATTAAGTTAAGGAGCTCTTGTTTAAGTAACTGTGTTGGTTATTGTATTCCAGCCAGTTAGTCATAGCAGTAAATTAATAATTCGTCCATCTAATCACAACAATTTATACTCTGAACATCAACATAAACCTATGCTGTGTTATCTGTTGCGTGTCCTCTCCAACTATAAACCCGTATGTTTCTCCAACCCACCTGCACAAAATGAATTCACCCTTGTTTTGTTCGCATTACCTCGTATAAGGTAAATACTTACGTGTAATCAGGTCCACCGAAGGCGGTACAGATGTTATTACTGATAACGTGATAATTATTGTCAAGGAACAAGTTCGTTTTATGGACCTAGAGGTTTTGCTTTACGAGGTACTTTAAGTAAGTTGTTTTTTATTAGTATTTGCATATGCAACTGTTTTTATTTGCTTTTAATTTTATATCCTACCTACTGCAGGTCTTATACAATATACATTCCACTTTCCATTTTCCCCTAACTATTCAAATTTAAAAACTTTTTCACAAAAAGAAACTGACTTCTTAAAAAAAATACAAAAAGTTTATAATTCACTTTTTAATTTTAATACTCTATCACTAAAAAGTGAGAAATTTCCATAGTTAGGTACCTAAAGGATTGACAAAATACCTTTAATAACTTTATTTAAACATTCGTGCTATTTGTCGCTAAGGAGTTCGGTTGTATGTTCCATATCTTGAAAACTGCTAAAACGATATTGTTGAAACTTGCATTGTTCACTAAGTTGAGAGATAGTTAATCCAATAAAAAAGAATCATACGTACACTTATGAAATTTGGCACACATGTTTAGAAGCCAATATAGTGTGACATATTATGTAAATTTTGTGCAATTCCAACAATATTACATACATACTTGTCGAATTTATTACCTCCTTCTTTTTTGAAGTCGGTAAAAAAAAAGAATCAACTTTATCTCGTCATAACCTTCTATTAGTTATTTCAACGAATTGAAAGTTCGTTTGGGTTTTTCCGTAAGAACATTCTGAGTAACAGTCCGGAGTTGAGGTTTCCATAGGCTTGCCCCTATTCCATCGGACTAAAACATTACCAGCGAAACATGGGTGTAGTGTACCAAATACGTACGCTTTTGATTAATCCTTAGGGCATACTACAGGCGTGAAGTTTTAAAAATTAGATTAAAGTGTTACAACTGGCTGATATCACGTGATACCTTCAACTTTTATATTGCGTGAGTTTTAAAAGCATGTAAAATTGCCCTAATTTTTTACAAGCTTTTTATTAACTTGCAATGTATGTATGTACGTATGTAAGTGTGTTCGGGTCAAATCTTGCAACTGAATTTTAAAGCAGTTATCCTCCACCGATTAAGATGAAATTTTGCATATACGTTTAGTTTGGATGACAAGGCATGGTTAGCTAAGTGACGTCATTCTAAATCCAATATGGCGGACTAGTTATTTTTTGTGCACTGCTTTGTGTATGTGTATCAAATGAAAGGTTTTACTGAGAAGAATACAAAAAAAGCTTGTTTAAAAAATATTTAATGTATAATTTTTTAAACTCTTTTCATTGATCACATTCATAAACTACAGAACGCCACCTGGTACGATCCGAACTTACTGCTTTTGATTTACTCACGTTCATACATCTAGTCATACACGCACGCTGGTTATGAACTTATGAGTACTGCGCACCTGGCCTTTCTGTAGAACATCTCCCGACGTTTCCATTCACGTCTGCCTTGTAAACACCTTTCGTTAGTCGCCTTTCATTCATCCTCTCAACATCACATCATTCATCTTCTATCATTGATCATATCTTATAAAACCATTAATACAAATCCCCAGTACAATAGAACTAAACCAAGTCAACGTTCTATCGCAGAAACAATTCTGCAAACTCACAATTAGACGAAATCCAAACATTTCAGTCTTACTCAGCGGAACTAGACTGGATTCCAGGAATAGTAGGTAGTTACAGGAACACAATAGCAAGTACATTGAGAAATCATAATAATAATAGTTTGAGTTCATGTTATTATAATAAGAAGGAACTTGGAATAGGTTACTTCTAGCACAGATAAAATAATACTAGCATACAGATGCCTCATCCTATACAAAGAAACCGTGCCGACGTAACTAGCGTTTTTCGACGGACTATTCGGCCTATTTACTAAACGGTTATTTACAGTTCCGTTCGTAGATGGTGTTAGCAGCGACATGCAAATAAAAGGGTTTACTAGGTTCGTGACTATTTTTTGCTTTAAATATAGTGACGATTCCATTCAAAATATTATTTTGCACGTTTTTACAGTTTCATTGTAACAAAATGTGTTACACTACAAATTCAAAACATCAGAAATTTAAAGCAGGGATTTTTTTTAAATTTAAATCAATTTTAAATCAACCGTTCTAATCTTTGAAATGTGAATTATGAGCCCAATATATTCCATTATTTTGTGCTTAAGAGAGTTGATTAAACAAGAACTGAACATAATTTTTTTATAATCAATTCTAGAAAATGAAAATGTTACTGACAATTCAATAACAAATCGATGCATATCGCGCCATCTAGTGATATTTATTTGATCCAAATTTTCAGTGTTAGCGCTGGGACCCCGTTCTTCTAGGAAAGCGTGCTTTACAGTCGACCATATCAACGCTTACCATGAGGTGAGATAGAGGACAAACGCGAGTCTATTAATAATAATAACTTCTTACATTTTATTATTATTAATAGAGTCTGGCCAACGAAAGTGTGATCTGAAAAACGCGGCAAATTCAAAAAATCCTAATGTGGTATCACCAACTATACCTTTAGTTAAAAGTTTTGATACTTGTATTATTTGTTTTTATTATAATTTATTTTTTGGCTCCGTTCGTTGAAGTGTGACGGAGCCGTGACTGTCATGGATGTGAGTTAAATAGTGTGTAGATTTATTTATTAGTATTGACATAATATTAACCCACTTAACATTTAATTTATTAATTACTTAATCATCATACTCAAAATCATAGTCCAAAAATTCAACCTCTAAGTATTCATCAGTATCTGAATCATCATCTACACTTATATAAATTTTTCCAATACTTCTTCTGTTATGTGATCTCTTTGTTTATATTTATTTGGCACATTTATTACATGGTCCGTAAATTTTTCCAGTCTTCTGCAGTTATTCGGCCAAATGAGGAACATTGAAACATAAATATAAGAAAAGGTATCATCATATCGTAAATATATAACAATCAGCCAACATGGATCAAGATTACCAAGTCATACTAACAATCGCAATCACAGACAATACACAGATTAATAATGTTGCCATACCCCAACTTTGAAAATACCCCAGATCACGCTTTCGTTGGCCAGACTCTAAGCTTGCGTTTGGCCACTATCTCACCTCATGGTAAGAGGTGATGTGGTCTACGGTGAAGCACGCTTGTCAGGCTATTATTCACTTTCCTTTCTCTTGTCACTCACACATACATCCATCGTTTCTTTAGCCATCCTCTGCATCCATCCTACATACCGATTTATGTTCATCACTCTTTTAATTATAATAATACGTTATTATCAGTAATAGAGCAGTGGTGGCCCAGTGGTATCGGCCGCGATTAACAAGTTGTAGATCGTGGGTTCGAACCCAGGCAGGTGCTTTACTTTGTGTAAATAATTGCATCACCACTGCTCTCAAAACGGTGAAGGAAACACATGAAGACATGTAACGTCTACCAACCCGCACTGGGCCCGCGTGGTGGATTACGACCCATTCCCTCTCTCACAGAGAGGAGGCCTGTGTCACAGCAGTGGGAACCTTAAAAGGCTCATGATGATGATGACTCTTTTAGTAACACACATTTACCATCATTTACCATTTTAAATTTTGGTTCTACTACTAATGTAGACCTAACAGTAACAAAAACATAAAATATCCCAAACACACACATGTGGTAAAACATAACGAAAGGAGATGTATCATTTTCGGCCATGAGATGTACATTTATCAAAAAAGTGGAAAAAAACCCACGAATTCAGGAAAAATATTCTTTCTTGAATTTAAGCCTGATTTCTTGCGTACAAAAAGTAATAGTTTTTCAATTATTGCCATAATCTATTCAACATGGCGTCTCTCATAGTTGTCATTTCGATTTCGTTCTGAAATCATGTCACATCAAAGCATAAATAAAGTAGATGTTAAATATGAAAGGTAAGTGTTCTTGTACTAGTAAAAATGACTATTATTCTCATAAACATCTTTTACGACTAATATAAAAGCAAGTGAATGATTACATCGTTAAAAATATATTTATTTAACTCCTCTGAAGTATACTTCTGAACGAATAATTCAAAATGACATTTTGTTTGACTACTGAGTATCACATCACTT
This sequence comes from Anorthoa munda, assembly GCA_945859665.1. Lineage (NCBI taxonomy): Eukaryota > Metazoa > Arthropoda > Insecta > Lepidoptera > Noctuidae > Anorthoa > Anorthoa munda. Next base: position 12,448,489 of record OX243898.1, read on the forward strand.
TTTATGTTACCTAAACGTCAAAACTAAAACCTCTCATGGCTGTCAAATAGCTGTCACGATAAACGTCAAACATTATTATTTTTTAATTATGTACCTAAAAAACATTGGATATTGTGGAAAAAAAATTACTTTATTCTATTCAGGGGTTAGTTTCCCAGCTTTCCTTAAAGGTACAGGTTATGGCCGGAGTCCCATACAAAAATGAAACATCTCCTTTCCCCTCAATCATATGTAATAGGTACTCTAGGTGACTATCCAGACTTTAACACTACAAAAGTCGGAAGATCTTATGAATGACGAGTCAAAATCGATGGTGTACGCATCTCCTAACATTTCAACAATCATGAATGAACGTACGTCACTGTGGTCAGCACGAACTTCACAGAAATATATTCCTGGCCGTTGAGAAATGACGTGATTGTTTACAAACTAAACAACAATGTTAAAATCTTTTAGTTTGATTTAATTTATATTTGAAATGTTCGTGTTATGTTATTGAAGTATCATTTCCTTGTTTAATCTTGTGATGATTCAGAAAGGAAAAGTTGTGTGCTTAAAATATTCAAGCAACTGGTAAGGCCACCTAGCGGCGAGTAGCTAAACTAATGCAATACGGTCTAGAGATGATTCAGTGAAGGAAAAGTGACGGTTCAAAGTAAACAAGCTACTGGTGCCGCCCCCTAGCGGCGAGTAGCGAAACTAATGCTAGGCGGCGATTCAACATTGGTGCTGTCGTGTAAGACTAGGTGGCGCTGTACGAAACTTAAGATTCAGAAGTTACAGCACAAGAAAATTCTTGGTTTAATAACATATTTACTTACGTTATAATGGATGAAAAATTGCTTACTTATTAGATGGAATCCGCTACGATTTACTACATCCATGAAGAAAATGAACTTACCTGTAACAGACAAAGAAATTCTCATAAGTTATACGTTCACAAATTCATAGTTTGAATAAATATCCATTAGCAATGTCGAAATATTCATTGAACCATCAACAATTATAAAAATAAATTCAATGCGTAGAAAAACTGTGAAAAAATGCATTAAATAATCCTGAATCGATTGCACGCAAAAGAAAGGCTAAAGAAATTCTTAATATCTAAATTTTTAATGCTTATTTTGTCACAAATATATTACCGCACTAGCCACTCAATCAATAACTCTATAGTAGATGCTATGGCGGCTGTGGTTTACCTAACTAATGCGGTATCTCCTCATCTAATCCCCTGCATTGTATTGTGTTCATCCTCTCACCACACATCAAATACCTTGGAGCGAATACATACATTATGTAGGTAGTTAGTTCAATGTCCCCTACTACGACATCAAATAAATAATTTTATAATAAGAAAACTAGTGATACAGCAATATAGAACTAGAAAACTCGCGTATTATACTATCTAGCTAAAAAATTGTCTGATGAAAGAGACTGCCACACAGGAATATATGACAGTTACGACACTTCACAGATGAAAGTTTTCTACAAACCGATTTCTGCGAGCCTCATATTTCTGTGTAAGTATCTCATACACGCACAGGGAATGCAGCAGATAGGAGAAGAACGACACCGCATAACCAAGCAGGTCACACGTCGAAACACCTCGTAACGACCAAGCTCTTAACTAGGTCGAAGATTGTAAGTGAGTGAATTTCATCCGAGATAACCATAGTAACTTCCCTAGATATCACACAATACCCTAGGCATCCAGACGGCATCAATGCGGTTAATTAAAACCTGGACTCAAGTCTAATTGGAACGGCATACGTTTGGGAAGCCTATGATATATAATATCTGGGTATAAATTAGATAAAGGTTGAAGGGGAACTAGACCAATTAAATAATAATAATGCAACCCTAGGATGAAAGGAGATGGAGATGGAATATTGTTTGACTATGTGAAAACGGTGAAGGAAAACATCGTGAGGAAACCGGCATGTCCTAGAACCAAAAAAATCGAAAACATGTGACATCCACCAACCCGCACTGGGCCCGCGTTGTGGATTACGGCCCATTCCCTCTCACAGAGAGGAGCCCCGTGTCCCAGCAGTGGGGTTAATAGGCTGACGATGATGATGATGATGTGAGAAAATAAAAGGGATTCATTCAGTGATAGTATGATGTTTGACGGGACGAAATGGAAGAAGAAAACGTATTGCGTCAGCCCCGAGTAACATGGGACAAGGTCTGGAAGATGATGCATGCAGTCATAGTTGCGCTAATCAATTATGAAATTGAGTGGCACAAAAACAGATGGTCCGCGTTGTAACTGCGATCGTCATTTACGTATGGTCATGTACAAAACTAGTATCATCGCAGGTGCATTGTAGAAACAAATTCCCCAGTGATGGTCTGTGTGCCTAGAGACGAAGTCAAAAAGTCTCATGAAATCTATAGACACCCGGACTCTTAGATGCAAATTTTTAATTAGTCTGCAATGAACTGCCTTCCTTTTTGCTACATTATAAGATTCCTTTCTCTGGTAACTGAGACTAGTAATGAAAACAGGATTCTCAAAGCATTTAAAGCTGCATTTAGCTGCTTCCATAAGGTAATCAATTGTGATTGCGTTACGTGATCCGGCTGCAGTTCGTTGGTCCGTCTGATTGCTCATTCAGTCGAATAAGCGCGGTTTTTTTAGCCCAATCTATTTATAATTTATATATCAATTTACATCCGTGTATGTAATAGGTGCCATTCGGAACTTTTAAATACAAAATGGACCGTGAATCCGAGATGTGGGCATTTTTTGATATGGAGGAATAAGGCAAATATCGGAAGTATGAATGTGGTTGTTGTAGGAAGACAAGGAGACCATAGAAACGATGTTAGGAAGAAGGTGAATAATGATGAAAACATGCTTCGCCGACCTCAAATAACTCGAGATTAGTTCAAGACAATGATGAAATATAAAAATAGATACGGCTATAACAAGCAACATGTAAAAGCACTAGGGTGTGCATGTGGAGTTGAGTCAACCAAGACTAAGTAACATGGGATAAGGGCAGGCAGTAGATGATAATGAACTAAGTAGACCTAAATAATCCTTCTGTCCGAATTTCGACCATGACTGCCAATGTCAGCGGAGTCTAGTAGTGGTAGGGACTCACATTTCCGCACTTAGACTCTTATTTGATCGGTTGTGCGTGTGGGCAGAGCAGTGGGCAGAGAGCAGTGGTGGCCCAGTGGTATCGGCCGCGACTTACAAGTTGTAGGTCGTGGGTTCGAGCCCAGGCAGGCGCTTTACTTTGCGTAAATTATTTCATCACCACTGCTCTCAAAACGGTGAAGGAAAACATCGTGAGGAAACCGGCATGTCCTAGAACCAAAAATTCGAAGACATGTGACATCTACCAACCCGCACTGGGCCCGCGTGGTGGATTACGGCCCATTCCCTCTCACAGAGAGGAGGCCTGTGTCCCAGCAGTGGGAACATTAATAGGCTGATGATGTGATGTGATGTGTGTGTGGGCATTGGCCAACATAGTCAGCCTAGCTCAGTCAAAAAGCACAGAAACTCCCTGGGGGCTTCACAGACTTCACGGAGTGACCTCACTGATCCGAGGATTTTTCGCATTGAGATGCCACGGCCTCGCTTCCTTTCCATTCCAAGATTAGCTAGGCGGCTGATTCTTCGGTGTTAAAACAGCTCTGCAAAGTAGGCTGTCTGAGGCGCCTATGTTGAAAAGATGTTTGTTAAGGAGGGTGTGGCCCGTTATTATCCTTATAATTAATTTTAAGTTATTTCTACTTAGACAGAGAAGTTTTTTAGTTAGACTACGATATACATGTACTTTCTAAGTTTAACTTGGACATCGCTGACAACGGTGAAGGAAAAACATCGTGAGGAACCCTGGACTTATAGTTAATATTTGTAAGTTTATGCTCCATTGGTGTAATTGCTGCAAGGCGTTCCAGACTTCCAGTGCGAGGGTAAAATAATAATACATCTGGCAACGCCATTTTGACTGTCTACAGTCTGTTGCCCATCATCATCATCATCATATCAGCCGAAAGACGTCCACTGCTGGACATAGGCCTCCCCCAAGCGTCTCCACATTGACCGGTCCCGTGCGTCCCGCAACCAGCGGATCCCCGCAACATTCACCAGGTCATCGGTCCACCTGGTGGGAGGCCTTCCAACGCAACGTCTTCCGGTTCGCGGTCGCCACTCCAGAACCTTTCTGCCCCATCCCTGTTTCCCGTGACCAACTGTAATTATGGAGTTCTGTTGATGTTTGGCGGAATCCACGAAATTGAGAGAAAGGCACGGGCAGAAGTGAGTACGGGCCTAGCACTAACATCACGGAGCCCCTCTTCATCTTCAAGTTCATCTGCGGCATCACTGCCTAAGGATCAAATATGCCCCTTAATCCACTGGAGAGTAACCGGAGCCTAACCATCGCGTAACCAGCGGCGACTAACCATCGACGCGGTAGATGCAAACACGGTAGCACTCTTTAGTTCCTCACTCTCATATTCCAATTGGATGGCAAACCGATACGACACGAGAGTGAACAGGAGCAAAACCAACTGCAAAGAAGAATTAAGAGGTACTACTAAGCTAACAACTCAGTTTTCCATATAATATTTAGCAAACAATCTGCTTCTTTCCAAACAAAATTGGTATACAAATCCAGTAGCATATTGCTCATGCAAATCGTAAATAATCGTAAAAAAATAACACCGGCTCGGTACACGTAGCATGTTATTGGGTCATGCCAATATAAAGAAGGGATGATATGATATGAAAACACGACAGACAATAATGTAGGCTCGCATTTCTGTTGGAGGGGGAATATCATTTTGACAAGACACGAACGAAGAAAATTTAGTGAAATGTCAGCAACGCGTAAACACGAAAACTGAAACTAAAGGAGTATGTGAGAATCGAAACCGGTCTGTAGTTATTGAATCAGAGTCTTTATTTGTCTGCTTTATCCTGCCTACCCTGATGATGATTCAAAGCGGAAGCTGTAACTCTCAAACATTTTAGTACTCAAAACAGAAACATCATCAAATTCCATACACTATCTAAACGTGGTACTTGGCATTGGAGAACAAAACCCAAGCACGTGGCTTCAAGTGCGAATAGACGGAATTTTACTAGAGCAACGCGTAAACACGCAACGTTCGTTGTTTTATGCGTGTGTTGTTGGTAATAAGGCATATAATGTGTTTACGGATTAACGCATCTGCGAATTTAGGAAACAACAAAAATAATGGTGGTTATTTTTGGGATGGGTTGAGTCATCATCTTGATTTATGACTTAGATCTCCGTGTCTTTATTAAGATTAAAAAAAAAAATGCACATGGGCCTTAAGTTGGGCGCTTTTCATGTACAAGGTACAAGCCTGCTACACTACTTGCAACCTCTAGAAATCTTGAAAAACCAGAATGAACCACGGCGATGACTAGAAAAATGCCAAGTCAATGAAGCTTCATGAGTTATAGAAAATTTATTCAACTTTCTTGGATCCCGCAACGAAAATAACAGCTGCGGGGTAAGAAAAACCGCATTTCTACTTCCTTTTCAGGCAGTGACCAGAACAGAGCTAGGCCAATAGGCAAAAGGGATGATAACAGCTCAGTTGTCAAGCATCAGGGGTTAGAATAGTATCCACAGGAGAACTAGGCCTGAAGAATTGCCAAACTTAAGTGGCAGTGGGGACCGCGTACCGCAAGACGCAGCGTTGAAAGGTCTCCCTCTAGGTGAACCGATGACTTAAGAATGCGGGACTAAGCTGGATGTTAGACGCACAGGATCGATTGAGGTGGCGACTCTTAGGGGAGACAGATCGGCTGTCGTCTTTCAGTCGACGTTTTTCGACTGATTGATAATGATAAGTCAGAAACCTGAAATCTGACACCGGTCTTGCCAAGAGGTATCGTGTTACTCAGTTAATGGGTTGTGGAGGTCAGATATGTAGGACTGTCCATGCGTTTTACTGGTATCCAGCTGAATCAGATTAGACTGGAAGACGACCCCAAGGGAAAACGCTAACAAAATTGAATAAGTAGCTCCACCGCCCTATGAGTACGATAACGATTTTTACCTGTCTGCAGTTTGTCAGCGGTGAGGCTGCGCAGCAGTCGCTTGATGCTGCGCCGGCGCCGCACGCCGCACCCGTCGTCCGGTGAACTCATTGGCATATGGACGGCGACAGATCAATTGTCGCCATCTTGGTTTGCACTTTCTTGTTTAAACACTTTTGGTTAGGTGGTCATTTTAGGTAAATTCTTCTAAGTTTTTTTTAATCGTAATTTTCTTTATAATGTTGGATCTAAATAAAACAGTTACCATTTTCAAATTCAGGTCATAATGTAACTAGTTACAGTCACAACAGGTCAGGTCGAGTAATTTGTGAATATGCAGCAAAATTTTCTCTAAATGTATTTTCTTTTAGGAAATTAATCTCTTCATTCCTATTATACTAGAATTAAAACAGCATAATCTCATATGAATATCAATTAAGGGGGATTAAGTCCTCATCTGTACTAGTAACCAAAGTAATCCAGGAGGGACGTATGACATAATAAAGGATAACTCTGAAAGTTCGGGCGCACGGTTGGCGCAGTGGTCGAGCGATTGACTGCTGCGCTGTGTGTCGCGGGTTCGATTCCCGCACGGAACAAATATTTGCATGACCTACAGATAGTTGTTCCGGCTCTGGGTGTTTGTGTATGTGAGTTTATGTTTGTAAACGCACCCACGATACAGGAAGAAATTCCTAGTGTGGGGCAGTTATTGAAAAAAAAAAATATATATATATTATCCTGCAGAACACTGGCGTATATTAAAGATTTAGACAAATAAAAATATGGTAAGTCTCATTGAGGTCATCGCAAGAGCATACTTAGGAGCAAAAATAAAAGCGTGAAAATACTTCAATATTTTTCACGCTTTTTCAGCCTTGATAAAGGGGCACCTACCAAAATAGATACAACAAACTGGAATCTATTCAATATTCCAAACACGCTCTTATTTGCATACCGGACGAAATTGCCTAAAGAATCCCTTTGAAACGACGCAACAAATATAATCATAACAAACCTTGAAAAATACAGAGATAAAATATTTTTTAGATTCTATTGAAGTACTGGAAAAGTATTTTCTATCTTAAATGTCGCTTTAAAGGTGAAAGGGCGAACGAACCGTCCTTCATATAAATCAGGTCAATGCACTTAATGAGATGAAAATTTTGTGATACTCTTATTATCTGGCTACATTTAATACAAGATATAAAGTTCAATGTTATACTGAGTCTCCATCGTGTATCGGACAGCCGTTGGTGCCGGATGTCATTTGTAGATCTACTATGTAACTAGCTGTGCCCGCGGCTTCATTCTTGTCAACTGCCCACGCTACCCTAGTTACCTTCCTATATACCCTACTTACCTTCCTGCCTACCCTACCTATCCAATTTATTTCTAGGGTTAATCTTTCACGAAAAATCTTAACACCACCATTCAGAAAAAAACTTGAAAAATGCACAACGCCATCTATCGAATATGGAGTTCAGCTGTCCGAGTAATCTGAATTGCGTGTGTTGTGATAATTTAACTTCTTGAAAACTTTAAATTCATATAACTTTTGATAGAGTGAACCGACTGCGATGAAACAAAAACTAAGTAATACTTCAGTTACGCATTTTTTTATGTATAACACTTATCTATATTGTTTTAGTACATTTTACGTGATGTGCGCACTAATAAGCGGTCAAAAATTAAAAAAAGTGCTGGAAATGGGTTCTGTTGTTATCGTTTAACAACCAGGCTATTTTTTTTGGAAATATTTTCGATGTACAAAAACGTCTTTTTTACAGATTTATTATATGTATTGATTGTCAAGGGAAATCAGAAGCCAGGAAATCTGTCGCCTGTCTTGCTAAGGGGAAACGTATAACCAGTTACTGGGCTCTGCAGGTTAGATAGGCAGTCGCTTTGTGTAAAATACTGGTATTCAACGGTATCCGACATAGTTGGGAAGGCCAGGCAGATATATAAATGTACTATGTGCTACAGTTACGCTTTCCTGAACAATTTTAATGAAATAGCATACAAACAAGAGAGAATATAAGTCTTTTACAGAAATGAGGAATGTTTTACAAAGCTAGCTGGCAATAAATGCTGTTTGAAACTACTGCTTTGCCAATTTGCATTTCAGTGCAGTTTTAACAGTGAGCTGGTTGAACTATTCAGTTGTTGAACAGAACTTATTTGCTGGCGAAATTACCATTGCCTGTTCGGTTGTTTTTGAACTGTAAAATGGTTTGTCTCAAAGAAATTGGTTGGATCGTATTCAGAAATCCACGTTACCATTTATTTGTATAATTTGGCATTTAAGGCGCAGATAGCCTTGAGTAGCTGATTTTAAAATTTTAGAATGATAATCAGGTCTAAACGGCTAGTCGTAATTTTTTGGTAAAAATATATGTTACATTAGACCATTTTCTTAATAATTTGATCTGAGAATTTTATTAGTTTTATTAGTATAACATAGTGTAATTAATTTGTAAAGTTATGTCTAAAACGGACAAAACACGACAATCGCATCAAAACCGCTGGGCGTATTTTAATGAAATTAACACCATCTCAATTTAATTATCTACATTTTGATCTGTGGCTTTTTTTTTAAGTCATAGAATAATAAGGATCGCGCGGGTGTGAAACGAGTGCGCGTTTTGTTCCCTCAAGGTCGTTGGCGTTAGTCGTCGTCTTAATCCTCACAGAACAATATTATATTCTACTTGTGTCAACAATTAATCAGTACCAATACGATTCCAAAAATTTTTACTCACTGAAACTACTTTATCAATTTACGAGTGCCATATGCTACCCTATTCATCCAGGCACATTATACGGTTTTTGTGGGATGCTGCTGCGAGAAAAAGGTAATCTTACACGATTAATTTCAACTAGTACTTTGAGTACTAGGGTATGTTGAACGATCTTCGATTGAAGAAAACTATGTCCAGCAGTGAACTATTATAGGCAGACGATGATGATTGACCTTGCAACATGTCTCCTCAAAAGGGCGACCACTGCACCCAGACAACTCCCACATAAGTTTAAATATAAGAGCCAGCTCATAGTCCTGTCGAGGTCAAAATCAAAAATACCCTCCACTACAGACAAGACTGACTCATTCCAAATTGACTCGACACTCGTAACTCTTCGTTTCCACATTCCTCGGATATTATTCATGTCAGTATAAATTCGTTGGATACGTTTACAGCGTTTATTGCGCAATGTCAAGGGATAAGTTCGGGATAGGACCACAGAGTAGAATATTAATGAAGTGCTTATTTGGTCCAATACTTCATTCAACTAATTCTATTAGTTTTTTTATTTATTTAAGCTATTGATAATCTTAACCAATATTATAAATTAGTAAAATCGTTTATTTTAGACTACAAACTGATTATATGGTTGATTGCCATGGGCAACTATTTACTCAAGAAAATTAACGGTTTCTTTAGCCGAAAAGTAAGTGATTTAATATCGGTTTTTATTCCAGAACTCTTCATCGCGGTATAAGGGTACACTAGTCGAAAATTCTTCCATGCAAACGTAGTCTGGCTTTTACTCCACTGTTTGACGATGTACGTTCAAAATAAAAATGATGTCAATTTGTCTCATCATTATTTAGTCCTGTATGGAAGCAAAAAAGTAAAATAAAAATTTACTTGAAAGTTATGAGCTTCGAAAGTTCCTTATTTTAACACTAATTTTAACGCATCTGGGCGCAAATAAGTACCATAATAAGAAGGCAAATTTAAAACGGCCTCCATACAGGGATAGATTAGTAGTTCAACAATGCAAATAATTTTATTTTGAACAGATACATTTAGTCGTTTTTTCATGATATCCAGACTCCCAAAGGTCTGTTTATAAAATTTCGCGCGCTCGTTTTCGTTCTAAATCATCATCCATTTCGCTACAAATTTTCAAAAGTGTGTATTCGTACGCGTATTAGCTTCTTTCTGCTCATAACAGCATCTATCTGTTCCACACGTGTTGTCGGTTGATATAGCACGCATTTTAACCCCGCGCACAAAATAGTTCGTGCCGTCGACTAGTGTACCCTTAAGAGTTACCTGTTAAACACATCGACCATAATATTATCACTTACCACCAGGTGAGATAGTGGTCAAACTCGAGGCTATAAACAACAATTTAAAAAAAATTTGGACATTCCATTTGAAACCTACTCCGCGAATCATACTCGTAAAACCATCCAAATATAAGTCCCACGCTGGGCGCCAAAATAAACTCTTAGTTCCTGTTTTTGTTGACATAGTGTAAATACAGTCGTTATTAAAAACTATATTAATGTTGGTATATTCGCATATGATAGAATGTGGCCAGATGTGATATAGATGTTTTCCTTAGTTACGGGGTGGCAAAAATAGATGTTAACATTGGACCGTGATATAAATAGTCTTTGGAGGCTTATCTCGTTTGTTATGGGTATCATTTAGAAAGAGGACATCAAACCGGCAGTATTCAAAAACTTGCCAAGTGCGAGTCGGACTCGCGCACGAAGGGTTCCGTACCATTATCGCAAAAACTACAAAAAATCATATTTGTTGTATGGGAGACCCACCTAAATATTTATTTTATTCTGTTTTTAGTATTTGTTGTTATAGCGGCAACAGAAATACCTCATCTGTGAAAATTTCAACTGTCTAGCTATCACGGTTCATGAGATACAGCTTGGTGACAGACAGACGGACCGCGGAGTCTCAGTAATAGGGTCCCGTTTTTACCCTTTGGGTACGGAACCCTAAAAACTAATTACGAGGACTAATTGTGATTGTTTGTTTTGAAACGTTTATTTCACTGCTAGCCCAACTCCTCGGTTAGGTTCGTGCCTTGAACTTTACCTTTTCTCTAGTTACCTCCCGCTATCCATTTTTAACCCCTGACAGAAAAAGAGGGGTGTTATAAGTTTGAGGTGTGTTGCTGTGTATCTGTGTATATGTGTGTCTGTCTGTAGCATCGTAGCGTCCAAACGGGTGAACTGATTTTGATTTAGTTTTTTTTTGTTTGAAAGGTAATTTTGTCGAGTGTTCTTAGCTATGTTTAAATAAAATCGGTTCAGCCATTCAAAAGTTATGGGCGTTTTACTGTTTGAATCGGGGTGTTTTCGCAAGATATCGTGTCATAATATCGTCTTCAATAGATTGCCGATCAAAGCGTGTCTACTATGTACTAGATAAATTATGTAGCATGAAATAAAAATGTTTGAGGGGATTTTAAAATTTTACTTGTAAATACCAGATCTCGCTTTATCACGGACCTATTTACTCCTAAGTACCTTTGAATAGAAAACGTTTGAATTGTCTCTATATCCAAATAGACATTTAAATTTTTAAACACATCTTCTACCTCACTATCCTGTAATCCAAGCTTCAGTAAACCCTGGCGACCACATCACATCCCAGTATCAATTAATATTAAAGTCGGTGTTGTGTGCCGTTACATAGAGGCGGCGAAGCGGAAGACGCGCTTTGATCTCAATTGTGCCTTGACACCCTGTCTTTGCCTCCTGTGTTATCATAGATAGGGATACATGAATTTGGAATGTGTCGGCGTTCAGGTAGTCTTAACCGACAGTGAAAAAAGAATGTCGGTGAAACTTATGAACAGAAAAGGCTTTTTAAAATAAATGAACTTTGTTGTAATAATAAATATCGTTCATTAATATTTATTATTATTTCCTTTATTTAGCTTTTCTTAAATATTTTATTATAAAATTTCTAAAATATTTTTGAAAAATATTTTTTCAAACTTTTACAATATAAAAATATTATTATTTAATAAAGTGGACACAAAATGTAAAGTATGTAGGTATGCAGTAGGTCTATACAGAAATCATTTTTACCACTCCAACACAAATAGAAAACTATGTTGTTTAAAGAAAGAGGCTTTGACAAATCTATTGCTACGAATTCTTGCTACGCCGTAGCCACTCGTAGAGGCACTGTCGTAGCCGCTACGACATTACTGTAGTAGTCGCTCGACAATAAAATGTTTTTCATATATTTATAACTGTTTTTATTATAAATAAAAATATAGTATTATACTGCTCCTTTATCCTACTAACGTATAAACCTCATGTCATAAAATCGGTAATTCAATTTAAAAAAAAAGAATCAGTTATGATTGTCTAGTAGACCGTAGATTGCAACTTGAGTCACTTGTGAGACTTCCTTCCTCTATCTTCGCCCGTTATACAATACAACAAACATAGAAACCCATCTCTACCAGCTTTCACTAGAAGATGTCTCTATGCCGCGATCTACACATAAGACAAAGGAAACTAAATAGGTCGACCATTTACTTCTATCTAAGCAACTATTGTTGTTTTAGGTTGGTCCTTTTGTAATGGTTGTTCTTTTTTTGCTTAGAGGAGGCCCTGGGAAGGACTGGGTTTTTATCCCGATAATGTGTTCCCTTGGGTTGATAAAACACTTTTAGCGCGGGCGAAGCCGCGGGCGCAACAACACTACCAAAATATCCAAGCCTTTGCCGTGCATTAGAACTCAGTTATGATTGTCTAGTAGACCGTAGATTGCAACTTGAGTCACTTGTGAGACTTCCTTCCTCTATCTTCGCCCGTTATACAATACAACAAACATAGAAACCCATCTCTACCAGCTTTCACTAGAAGATGTCTCTATGCCGCGATCTACACATAAGACAAAGGAAACTAAATAGGTCGACCATTTACTTCTATCTAAGCAACTATTGTTGTTTTAGGTTGGTCCTTTTGTAATGGTTGTTCTTTTTTTGCTTAGAGGAGGCCCTGGGAAGGACTGGGTTTTTATCCCGATAATGTGTTCCCTTGGGTTGATAAAACACTTTTAGCGCGGGCGAAGCCGCGGGCGCAACAACACTACCAAAATATCCAAGCCTTTGCCGTGCATTAGAACTCAGTTATGATTGTCTAGTAGACCGTAGATTGCAACTTGAGTCACTTGTGAGACTTCCTTCCTCTATCTTCGCCCGTTATACAATACAACAAACATAGAAACCCATCTCTACCAGCTTTCACTAGAAGATTTCTCTATGCCGCGATCTACACATAAGACAAAGGAAACTAAATAGGTCGACCATTTACTTCTATCTAAGCAACTATTGTTGTTTTAGGTTGGTCCTTTTGTAATGGTTGTTCTTTTTTTGCTTAGAGGAGGCCCTGGGAAGGACTGGGTTTTTATCCCGATAATGTGTTCCCTTGGGTTGATAAAACACTTTTAGCGCGGGCGAAGCCGCGGGCGCAACAACACTACCAAAATATCCAAGCCTTTGCCGTGCATTAGAACTCCAAACTGGTCTATCATTCGGGTTATTTTGAATTCTTAAATACTCTGAAACCATAGCTCATTTTTTCCGCAATAACACACGGACAAAACCTACACTAAACTAAAATACACTAACAAAGCCAACATGACACTGCAGTACGAGCCAAAAAATATAAGCTCACAAATTCATGGACAGTATAAATCAAGTAAATTCCTGGTAATACACAAAAACTATTCCAACCAACTCGCATACTAAAGTGACATAATATCTAAAACTTAACAAACACACACTGCTCACTGCTCAAATGTATCCCTTGCATGCATTTGAAGCACTGTTGTGTAATAAACTTAGATTAGAGTGTGGAAACCTTTGAACAATACGGATTTGTGCGTTAATGTGGCAAGACTAAGAAGTGTGGGGGGTGTTTACACGTATACTAAAGTGACATAATATGTAAAACTTAACAAATACACACGGCTCAGTGCTCAAATTTATCCCTTGCATGCAAGTTTGAAGCACTGTTGTATAATAAACTTAGATTAGAGTGTGGAGACCTTTGAACAATACGGATTTGTGAGTTAATGTGGCAAGACTAAGAAGCGTGGGGGGTGTTTACACTTAACCAAATTGATTTGGTTGAAAGGTGCAAAAAGGTGAAAGATGTGGATGAAATTGAATGATCACAACTTGGGACCTTAATCAAAATTGAATAGCAAAAGTGAACTGACCATTACGAAATGTAACTTGAGCATATTAGCTTATCAAAAATTTTGTTTAGTCAGCGAGTTTTTAAATATAATTTTCGTGACTTTGTCCCTCCACTTCTCTTTTTTAGCCCATGACACAGGACCAATCCGAGCGTAAAATACCTAGAACGCTGATATTTGGGGTCGCCTCATAAAGGTCACCCACCGTCTATAAACAGTCTATATATTTTAGACTGTTTTAGCTTTTACATGTTAAAATATTTCAGGTTTAATGTTCAGACTGAGTTTATGGTAATTTTAGTTTGGGCTTTGTAAGTTTATTTAAGTGTTCGATGCGTAGTTATTTCTGTATAGACATAGGTAGAATACTTTTGATTGTACACGATAACATTTTATTGCAAAAATAACTTAGAAATGAACAGTCACACGCTTTATATTTTCAGCAATATCTTGGCCGGGATGTCCATCCTATAACTTAATTGAAAGGATTGCAAGTAAAGTAAAAGTAAGTTAAGTACAATAGTTCACAAAGAGCTGTAAATTATTAGACAGTGTTGAAACAAAATAAAATTATTCATAAAAAAAAAATTCATAAAGCAAGCTTTTTTCGTATTCTTCTCAGCAAACCCTTTCATTTGATACCCATATCATGTCAGTGCACAAAAAATACTAGTCCGCCATCTTGGGCCGTCCGCCATATTTCATTTAGAATGACGTCACTAGCTAACCATGCATTGTCATCTAAACTAAACGTGTAAGCAAAATTTCATCTCAATCGGTGGAGGATAGCTGTTTTAAAATACAGTTGCAAGATTTGACCCCAACACGCTTGTATGTATACACACATTGCAAGTTAAATAAATGCTTGTAAAAATTATAAACCGCCGCCTGAAAATCTCGTGAACAACACATTCAAGTCTGAAACTACTCAGGGATAACTAAAAGAAACATCCAAAGTATCTATACATACAAATAAATAAAATTGAAGTGTCTATATGTAATATCAAAATAACAACGTTTTATTGAATGCACGTGAAAGTATATACGGTACTAACAACAAATAAGCAATTTTTGAGAGGTTTGTCCGTCTATCTGTCTGTCTGTTTGTTCCGGGTAATCTCCGAAACGGCTGAACCGATTTTGACGGGACTTTCACTGGTAGATAGCTGATGTAATAACGAGTAACATAGGCTTCGTTTGATCACAAGAAAATTCATAGTTCCGGCGGGAAACTAAAAAAATATAAATATATTTTTTACGAGTTTGACGCGGACGAAGTCGCGGGCAACAGCTAGTCATAAAGATATTATAGAGAAGATTTAGTTAATTTTATTGATAGCTAAACAATCAATGGAGAGTGAAACTCCGCAATTGCAATCGGTAAATCACCGGTTGGGAGACCATAAAGTCTTGAGTGAATAGGTTACTTCTAGGGAAGCATGCACTACGATCGACCACTGTATTATCTTTTACCATCACGTACGCTATTGAGCAAACATGCCACCACTGAGTGTGTACGAAGCAAAAGAAATATTTAAAAATGTTTCGATCTCCCTACTATGTTGGGGTCGGCTTCCAGTCTAGGATGCTGGATGCCGCTGAATAGTAAGTATTTTACATACATAAAGCGACTGTCTATCTACTGATGTAAAGTATAATTCCACTATTAGAACCGCAACAGTTTGTGATGATGGAAGAATGGATGTTTGTAACTCTATCACGCAAAAATTACAAACCGAATAATAAATGGAGAAAATTAAATTTGACCCACAGATACTTAATAACTTGGATTAACATATATTATTTTTTATCTGGGTAGTAGGCTTCTTTGGGACAATTTTTTCAAATAAAAGAAAATCCCTCCAAACTTACACCACCTTGTCTTCCCCAAGAAACCCACGTCACCAAACATATATTCCCAGCTCTAACAAGCCCTAGATTCCCCCCAGGTACGAGTATAAAACCGTAGGTATCTATGTCACGTCGTATTACCTTGGTCTCCGCACCCCGTGTGACGTCATACGACCATAAGCGTATTGTTTGCGGTGCTATAGCTAGAGCACACAGACCCTGGTGGACTTTTTATGTAATGACGTTTGCAGTTTAAATGGAGAACAAACGATATACGTTTACTGAATCAAATTAAATACCTGCATAATAATATAACTTCAAACATGTATGCCACCAAAACTAATAGTATAAACTCCTACCCCCTTACAAATAAACTCGGAATAAAGTTATACCAGGTATAACAAAGGAATAACCATACATTTTCATAGGTTTATACTTGGTATAACTTTATTCCGCGTTTATTTGTAAGAGGGCTAGAGTATACCAAACGAATGTCCCACTACCACCAAATGTATTATTGAGCTTTCGAGAATTGCTTCTCATAATCAAGCTGTTAAATTAGGTCGTAGGTGTATTATTACTGCCCCCCCGGTGGGTTTCCGCATTGTCGAAGCGGGGGACTCAGTAGCCATGGCTTGGTCACCCACGGTAAAGCGAAGAGGAACCAGAGGAGGAGCCGCTCGTCAGGGCTTTTACATTTAAGCCGACGACGTAGCGGTCAACAAGCAGGTTGCGGTGCCGCTTGGGCGACATCGCAACCGCCTGCCCCGGGCCGCGATGTAGTTTGTGAGGCATCGCGGCTGACGGTAGGAGGTCGCGGCGGGATAGAAGTGCCGGTATTGCGGTGCGCCGCTCTCTTTACCTTCCACGGCCTGGAATAGGTCACCACCGTCTGATGGTGGACGCGGTGAGGCCACAGGGGAGGCCTCTCCCTACCCCCTGCGGCTGAAAAATGGTAGTTGGCGGGGCCACTGACCTGACCCGTAATAGGGGGACCAATACATGGTGTGTGGTGGAATATGTGGTGGGTGCCATACACGGAGTCGTCTGGCGCCCATGTGCTGGTTTGGTCCCTGGGGTAGTCACGGCGTGCAATGTAATCTGGTGCGCCGGTGATCGGGGTACTCCCCAGAGGAAGGTCCGGTAACGGACATTAGCCTCGGGTTCATGGATGAGTGCTACTGCGCTATGTCCCCGGGGTAGCACAGTATGCATGAGCATATATGCCCTGTTGAAGCATAACTGGCCAAATGTCACTTTATTAATCTGCGAAACCATTCACCGGTATGCCCA
The DNA here is from genome assembly GCA_945859665.1 of Anorthoa munda. Lineage (NCBI taxonomy): Eukaryota > Metazoa > Arthropoda > Insecta > Lepidoptera > Noctuidae > Anorthoa > Anorthoa munda. The sequence goes on from OX243898.1 coordinate 12,465,655, forward strand.
CCGGTGATGTTATCGTTTCAAAATCATCGTTTCTCTTTCAACAAACAACTCAGGTTATCACAACCTGTCTCCACATCACTTAGCACATACCTAACTATGAAGTAACTAGCGCTCTCTGGCACCGCGCCAAATAATTAGCACTATCACTATTTTATTGTCCTGCAGTGTATTCATTGCTTTGATGTGGAAATGAATGGTTTGTTTCTACCAAATGATACATGCATATATGAGTACCTACCTGCAATGTATTTTGTTTGCTTAGATTTTTAAGTTCCTGAGAGATGCCACGGGAGCAAAGCCGTGGTAAGTACTAGTATTACTACATAAACTTATACCTAACCGGCGTGCGTGTAACGTATATACACCAAAAGGAGTATGTAACGAGCGCAGCAGGTAGCTTTCTGTAGTTTCTGCCTACCCCCACCGGCAAACGACGTGAGTAAATAAATAAAGAAAGAAACAAAATAACCCACTAAAAGCCAGCAATATCGATGAAAAAGCACGGAACAAACATCTCATTACGCAACTCCACACAAACAATCGTGCGAAAGCATTCGATATTATGCATAAGTGCAGGATCCAAGATGGCGCCTGGCTTCCCGCCAAACGGTCAAGGTCACTGACGCAGGCTCAGTGTTGCCATTGTAAATTATAGTGATTTACACCCGTTTGTTACTCCATTGGTGGTCGGATATATGGCTTATAAAGCCTGTGGGACTTCAGTCATGTTGTAGTTTGGGAGGCAATATATTGGGAAAGCTTTGAACTCTACGATTACGTTTGAATGCCTAAATTATGATGTTCAACACACTCAATACTGAAACCCTAATGTTTAAGCCTATCATGGCATTTCAAATCCAGTTATGATTTGGAGTTTCAAGTAAGAATTAAGTAAATATGTGTCTCGAAGAAACTATTGATATTCTTTGAATAGTAGGTAAGTAGTACACCATACGATGGTTAGCCATTTTTTAATTTTGTACACAAAAATTAAAGATAAGAAAACGAATTTATCATCATACAAATCTAAGGTAAGGTAAAGTACATTATGATTGAGAAAGCGCTTGTAATATGAGGGTGGTGGTGTAATGTGGTTCATCACCATCATCATTTCAGCCGAAAGACGTCCACAGCTGGACATAAACCTCCCCCAGCCGTCGCCACATTGACCGATCCCGTGCGTCTCGCATCCAGTGCATTCCCGCAACCTTAACCAGGTCATCGGTCCACCGTGACGTGGTTAGTTGATAATAATTATAAATTAATGACCAATGCTCCAAGACAAAATAAATGCTAGCCAAGTGTGAATGCACCTTTACAACTAATTAACAAGATTAACACCAACTGCATACCACTGTCAGCCATTAACACAAGATTTCTGCACAATCTCCAACTATATGTGAATTATTTCTCTATATCAACAAACACATACCACTGCAGAATGACGGTTGTTGCTAATTTATACCAACATGGTTTCCTACTGCCACTTTGGTCTGACGTCTTAGGCTCAATACCAGAGATACCCGGGCAAAGTGTTGTAGGGTTTTTCGATCTGGAATATCTCAATAGCGGCCCAGAGTCTAGATTTGTGCGCGTTTGATTGCAATAGGATCGCCCCCTATAACATGGGACTTAAAAATAGCCGGCGAAATATGGATGTGCTTTAGGTGCACTCTGTGTTAACCTTCGGGGTATACAGTCGTAATGTTATGTGATAGTTTTCTACCTAACGCCATCTTTAATTTAAATTCAGCTATCATTACAGCTTCAATAGTAATCAATTGCTGTTTACTTTGGCTGGGAATATCATTTCCTTTTGTTATTTCTGTGTTCGAGTTATATTTTAGTCCGTGTGAACTTATGACAATTATCGGAGCCGTATAAATAAGCATGGATATATTTTGAATCAATGAAATGACTCTGTGCATATATAAAGGTTTGAGAAGAGTAGCAATGAACGGTTTAAGCGAGACCAAATACTGAAAGGGAGAAAAAAGAAATGCGTAGCTTACGTTAATAAAAAATGTTTACTAACCAAACATAACAAGCGTCTAGACCCAAAAACAGACATCACACTAACATGTACATTAATATGTATAATATGTCATCACCTTAAAGACATGATAGATCTTTCTAAACCGGCGTTAAACCAAAGCTATAGCGTTATTCAAAGTTAATGGACAGTAAACAGTTTGTGGCGGTAAATCGCGGCCTTTGTGCGTACCCCCGTCTAGACTGCAGGCCCCTCTGATAACATGCGCCTATGTCGAAATGTGTAGGGACTTGGGGAGTGCGGCAGTAGGAGCGAAGTGGAAGGAAAAATTTAAGAAGCTATCAATTTTCTTGGTAGTGATCCAAAATTTGTTGCCGGGTAGTACACAAGGATGAAAGTAAAGAAAGAAAACGAAACTTATGTTGTCAATCAGCAAGCAACGATTGTAATTACTACTATGGAAACTAAATGATATCTAGCATCAAAATACTTCGAAAACAATCAATGTTGCCTCCACAATGTCAACTGGTATATCAACGCTGTAGTCCAAATAGATATTATTGGCATGTCTCCTACACAAGATGGATTAAAATAGTACAGTTCAGAATCGAATGAATAACGAATAAGAAACTAAAACACCACTAAGGTTTTACATCTCGAATTATTGCAGAGTTAGCAAATAGATATAGATATAAGGAAACGATAAGAATAAACTTTTAGCCAAGGACCAAGAACACTAGAAATCTTTACATGATATTGGCTAAATATATCACGTTACTTTCATCTGAGCAAAGAATTTTGTCCAAATCAACTTAGTTATGTTTATGAAAAATTTTAGCCTGAGAAAAATTTAATTTGTTTAAAATGGACCCTGAATGAAACAAGTCGCCCGTAATGACACCACACCTCAAACAAATTCCCCTCGTTCACAGGTGAACAGCTAGCTTTTGATATGCAATTGGATTAATTCACTTCTCGTTTTGTTTTATAACATGTGAATAAACTTGTATTTAAAGGGCGGAACGTGTCTTTGATATCGATTACTATAATATCCAAAGATTGTATGTCTGAATTTACTATCACAACACTTATATGAGATATATTGAGTTTGACCTGTGTGGAAGATGATTTTTCAAGAAAAGAGCCGACTGCTGAGATGACGACTATAGTCCATTCGTGTTAAGAAAATAGTGAGTCATCGTTGTCCGCCGCCCCTAAACCAATTAGGTCAAAGGGCAGCTATGGAAAAAGAAGCTTCTAAATTAGGATAAGGGCAAGATAATTATAATGATGATATTGAGTTTGATGAAAAAACTTCACTGACTCGAAAAATATCATCAGAAATCAATCACTAAAAATTAACAAATCGATTCTTGACGAGAAACCATCATATCGAATGAAGAGTTTTTCTACGGACCTACGTTATAATATAGTCCAAGATACAAGGTCAAAATTATATATAGATTCCTGGAACTGCCCTTTGTGACGAAACATCTACAAGGTTCAAATTACTAGACACCGTAAGCACTTATGCATAATTTTAGGTGCCCAGCTCCAAATAGAAGTTCAAAGGGAATTCCTCCAACCAATATATATTGTGTAGTAAATTCCAAACTACCCTCAAATATCAGTGTTAACATAAACCACATCTAGTGTATTTCCACTAAAGATATAGCGTTTGCTCGAAACAAACAGACGGCTAGAAACGAGGTGTTTTTGGCACGCTCTCTCACATACCTAAATTAAAACTTGTCTTGCATTTGACATTTGTGGATGATGTACAATTTATTTTATACCACTCCCCCTCTAAAAAGCTTATTTTATTCACGGAAAACAGTGAATAAAAAGTTTACTTTTACTCACTGTTTTGGTGTTTGAATTTGGAAAACACCAATGTATTGGACCACCGTCTCAATGCTAAATAACCTCCTTGCGCAAAAAATACTCGATACAAACTTCTTGTGCAGAGAATACTCGACTTTCAAACTCCTTCTTCGATTTTAATTTTGGATTTCGAGAGAGATTCGATTTTTTTATTCAGGATTTTAATAATGATTTTGATTTTAGTCTAGGATAATTATTGAATACTTATTTGGATTGTAATTCTAATATTAATTGCAATGGTGTTTAATTAATTATAATTATGTAACGTAACGGAGGTAATCACCAGCCCCTGAAATACAGGTACCTTCCTCATGGGTCAGAGTTTCACATTTTTGGTAAATTTTCAAAGTAATAAACCATTTATTTATTACTCGTAATATTCCTTGTGCTTTTCGCTTAAATCTTTCTTTTTCTCGTAGTTATGGTATAAAATATAGTATGCAACTCTTGAATAAAACGGATTTATATCGAGGGCCATGAATCACTCGCGTCGCACATGATTCTAACACTTGAATCACTCGCTATGCTCCTGATTCAGTCGTTAGAATCATTCACTTGCTCGAGATTCATCTATGGCCCTCGCATTAAATCCGTCCTTTATTCACTAATTATATAATATACTATTGTTGTAGTTGTACTGATGGCGTTATAAAATGGAAGAATAATTATATGAAGATGCGTTCGATATATTGGAGGTTTAATATTTTCTCACCCGATTTCTGAGTATATAATTTGAAGTTGAATATTTGACAAACTCTACTATAATCAAAAAACTTATCAAGGTTTGTCCTTAAAATAAGGTTTGATCCTCTAAAACGGTTATTCAGAAACCGGCCCTCTTACTTTTACAATACTTGGAGTATATTATAGTAAATTATTCAAATAATTTGCTGCCGACTACGTTTTTACCTACTATCACGAGGACGCAGCATTCTCAAAGAAGTTGTTCAAACGGAAACAAGGGCCCCGAAAAATTTAATTAAAAAGAACTTCACAAAAACAGTTTTCAATCGCCCCTTCTCAAGGGGCGGAATGTCAAGATCAGGGCTAAAGAGAATCGATCAAATTGACTTTCCTTTGAGCTTTATTAAATCTCTTTCATGGTCTTCAAGTAGCATTCTGATAAATCGATTAGATCAGGGCGATAAGTCACGTATTCTATAAAGTGTTCAAAACTATGTCAAGGGCTTCGGAGAATTTTACAATGAACAAATTTGTTAAATGGCAAAAAAAAACTATTTAACAAAAAAAATTAAACCGCCTTCCAAAACAAATTTTCGTTTTTGACACCGACTGCCGAAAAGAAAGTTATTTTTAAACGACTTTAAAAAAAAGGAGAAGGTTCTCAATTCGTCGACATCTTTTATTTTTCTCTTTTTTATATTTTACAATGCATGTCCTCGAAAAGAGCGTTTTCCAAGCAGCCAAACTGTGCGGAAAGTGTCACTTTTTTAACTAGTGCTTTTTACTTTTCTGTATTTTTTTAATTTTTAACTCTAACGTCAGTCGGGCTGCATAGAGTTTTTATTATTTGAGAAAAGTTTTACAAATTAGTTAGTACAGATTATCATTCACATAAAAGGCGTTTTTAATTACTCTAGATTTAGATTTTGATCAATAAATTAATTTTAAATATTCATTAAATATGTTTGGCAGAACATATATTTTGCTCGTACCTTTTTGCGTTACGACGTGACAGCTATTTGAACATGCGCAGTAAATATGCCCGAGGAACTATTAGGTAATCTGTGGATATGCAGAGCGCGCTTGAATAAGCCCGCCATTTTATTAATTTCTTGCTTGGTTCAGATATATTTTTTATTTCCTCGCACAGTGCATAGTAAAATGTTGTATGATACACGTACGTAAGATGATTTCCGCACTTGTAGCATAAATAACTATTTTGGAAGTGGTTGGTTTTGTTTGCAAAGATGTTTTGTCAAAGACTGGTCATTGTAAAATTCTCCGAAGACCTTGAAATAGTTTTAAACTCTTTATCTTTTTAGTTTTGGTATGTACCCTATATTACCCAGGAAAGACGGTGGCACAGTGATCACGTGCTGCCGTGCACAGCGAGGCTCAGGGGAGACGCTATTTCAGTCTCTCTAGGGATGTGCCCTAACAGGGGGCACACAGAGGGGGTTCAGGGGTGGTCTTTTAAGAGGACACGGGGAGGGAGGTTCTACGTGCTGATGGTGATCACCGGGTTGGTTTTAGTGAGGTAAAAATCCCATTCCCTGGTCTTTTCACCAAAATTCGGTTTTACCCCACGTTAAAAAAAGTACCTTAGATTACCATGAAAATAAAAAAAAACATACATATAGCCGAACATGAAACCCCTCCGTTTTGGAAACTCGGTTAAAACTGAAAAGATACGGAGGACTTTAAATATCTCAAAAAAATTACTGCCTCTATGGTCTAGTGGTCATAAGCGCTACTGCTGAGCGGTACTGGTTTCGATTCCCGGTTCGAATTGTTAATGGCTTTTTTCATCTGGAATTTTTCAGTAGCTAACATGGTTGAGGGCAATAAGCTCGTCCCCTATGACAAGGCACTTAAATATAACCGGCCAATTGTGACTATAAGTCAACTATGTGTACTATGCCACCCATCATACCTCTGTTTATCCCATCGGGGAACAAACGCGTTATGTTGTTTTTTGAAAAGTCTAATCATTTTAAAACTCCCACATATTTTACCAAAAAAACAATAGCAATGAGATGGACAAAATCAGAATGACGTAACTGCTCTTTATGCCTCGTTGACATAAAACCTTTGCTTTTATCGAGCGATCATAACTCACGGATAGTTAATAATGCGTACAAAATAACCAATTAGCTACTCCTTGGTACAAACGCGTAGGCGTAAGTATTCGGCCTTCAATTATGAGTAACACATCTTCTAGAATATTCTGCTCTTGAATATTTATTTTATTTGCATCGTCATCTAAATTTTGCTATTGGATTGCCTATTAAGATTCATCTTCTGTACGAATGATCTTACTTTTAGACAAGCGTGTTCTATCGTCGACCACATCAACGATTCATCGTTTACCATCAGGTGAGATTGTGGTCAAACGCGAGCCTATCGTTAATAGTAATAAGAAAAACATTAACGTTCAGATGATAGTGCGCTAATTTTGATTAGTGAAACAAATCCTCTCATCATTGACACGTAAATGAACAAACGAACAGACGGATATAGTCCAAGTTCACTCCGCTGCTCCTCTGTGACAGCGTTGCGTAAAAACTTGTAACAATATACACTGTAGCGCCGGTGAGTAAATATTTGTGAGAATGGAAGTGTACTGTTTGGCATGGCCTGTGTGTGAATGATTGAGGATGACTCATTATTTGTGCAGGGGATTTTGGAAATACTGTAGGAAGATAGAAAAATTGTAGGTAAAGATAACTACGAACCTTTTTAATGTTTTATTAGAGGTAATAGAGAGACCACAGAGTACGCTTCATCGCTTATAAGCAATGATGTGTTAAGGTTGACGAGGAAGCACGCTTAGCTAGAAATAACCGTTACTCTTCTTGAGTTAAAGACGCCTAGGTTGTAGGTCCTTTTAAGGGTATTTGCGACTTATTGGGTTTAGAGACTGTCAGGATTCAATAAATAAATCCAATATCTGATGTGAACTCTCTACTTAGTCCATCCACAATTGCTTGAAAGCAATCATGCTCGCGGAGTGCCGTGTTCTATTTTACATTCGCTAAGAAACCGACAATTTAATCAAATCGCACTCTCTGCACACGCTGTCTTTCTTATCATATAGGGCTTCAATAAATCATGTGGAAGTTCTAAGTTATATTAACTGAAATTATGGCAGATTCGAATCTATTACAATGCATTAAGACACTGTCTTCGAAACAAAAAATAAACGATACGTGACATCGACCAACCCGACTGGCCCCGTGTTTTGGATTCACTTACTCTCACGGGAAGGTCTGAGTCCCAGTAGTGGGATTTTTTTTGTCTGAATATACTCCTGGTGATAAATGCTTGTGCCTTCTCTGTATGAGAAAAGGCCTTTGTCCTGCAGTGGAAAGTCAATAAAAAGCTGGTATTATTATAAGTATACAATTTTTGACAGACACCGAAAGGCTGCATGGTTGCAGCTGGATGAGATAACCGACGATCAACTTAAATAAGATGATATACAGAGCCCTATGTCCTATATAGAAAGAGATCACAAGAGGCTCCAATTTCCACAACACTCAAAACAAAATAGAACAATTTGGCACAGGAAAATGAGGAGACCCGTAGGCTTATTACGTATCTTTTGCAAGAGCAAAACTATAGCGATCAAACGTTTTATGTCATAAAAGACGGAATTACCTGCAGTGTAGGTATGGGAGGTCCTACACAATCGTTTGCTAATCGCTTGCTGTTTGTCAAATGTTCTTATTTAAAAAAAAACCGCCAACAACACTAAATCTTTCTAATTGAAGAGCAATTATTGCGCAAAAATCGCTATCGTTTTGCTGTTGCAAAAGATACGTAATAAGCCTGCCGACCTCAAATAATGTAAGACCAGAGAAAGAAGAAGACGATTGAATAATAGGACCAGGAAAATAAGAATAATTGATTTATTAGTTTATCTTCGCACTGGAACGCCTTGCAGCAATGACACACATATATATGATAATAAACACACTATAAGTCCAGGTTTCCTCACGATGCTTTCCTTCACCGTTGACAGCGATGTCCAATATAAACTCAGAAAGTACATATGAATTGAAAAAGTCACATGGGTAATGTGCCCGGATTCGAATCTGCGACCTCAAGCACGAGAAGCGAGGTCTTAGCCACTGAGCCACCACGACATATATAGAAGACACTAGAGAGGCCTATGTCCAGCTGTGGACTGCTATAGACAGATGATAATGTTTACGTTTGCATATCTTTATTTAACCTTGAGATCTCAATTAGCGAGCACATTTACAGCAGCCGGTAATTTTTACGCAACGTTTGTCACTGAAGACGGCTGGTGGAACAAACTTGAACTATATACGATGGAGCTGTGCCAACTGAGTCATCAGGGTTCCCCTCGGTGACTCATGCGAGTGACAAACTGTAATGGACGGCAGACAGATCTCGTGTGATGCGTAATTAGGGATGGGGTTTAATTTTGATGACCTTTGTTTAAAGCTAGTAAAGGAACATCGCTTAGGTTTTACGTTAATAAACGCTTTTTCTTTATTTTTTTTTCTTATAAGGAAGTAGATTTAGGTAATTAAAGTTGAGCATTTTTACCCGACTGCCAATGGAGAGTAATGTGTTTATCAGTCTATGTATGTATATATGTGTTTCTATAAGGCGTTCTAGAGACCAAACGCGTTGGCCAATTGTGATGGTTCTTACGTCAATAGATTCATCTTAACCCTGCGAGTCACTGGCTACATTAAAATTGGAAATAGGAAAATGGCGGATTTTAGGCGCCATATTGTGGAGGCCCAAATTTTTTTTCTTCCTAACCCATCCTGTGGGGTACCAAAATAAAAGATTTTTAAGGGGTTATTTCAAAGTATATAACACTTATATGTGTGAATGTATCTAATTCGACAAAAAATATAACTAAAAAGTTATAAATAAAAAAAAAATATTTAAAAAATCTAAAAACCAGACTGCTTGAAAAGCAAACTAAAAAGACGTAAACATGCTGTGCGGTCGGCGGATACAAATACATATTCGCGCGCTGGCTGAAACCAATTTTAGTTTGCTTTTCAAGCAAACGGTTTTTTTTTTAATTTTTTTAATTAACTTTTTTTTAGGACTGTATTTTTTTTTATTAATATATATTCCATACAGTCAAAATGCCACGTAACGATATAACTTGCAATAATGACATTTTAATTATGCTTATAATAAACATTCTCTTATCGACGTTATACAGGAATATATTATCTGAATTTGAAGTCAAAATCGGTCGGTGGTGCGTATGACCAGATGTAAGAACGTAAACAAAGCAAAGGGAACATGTATGTATCGTAGTAGGTGGCGTTCTGTAGTTTGTGCTTACCACTATAAGACAATAAGTTTATGTATGTCTGTGCATGTGCATAAATACAAAAATACTTCATTTTTCAAAACCTTGAAAGAACAGTTTTACTCCCAAATCTAAACAGTTATGAGAAAGTACCTACTTAGTAATCCATTTCCGTACCGTTCAACAGCCGATTTGAATCCACACGCGTGTCCGATCGTATACATACAGACGTACGTATGACATGGAAGCATAGAAACCGAAATAGTAATGTTTGTGGATGCCGGTGATCCCGATCACGCCCGGAAGCGGGCCGGCGCGAGCGATTCGTACCGACAGATCGTACAATTAGACGTAATAGTGAATGATGTATTGATGGATGGAGACAGAGAGGAAGACCAAAGAAAATTTGTATGGATAGTGAGACAATATAAGAAAGAAGTGACTGAATGATAACTTGTAGTTTGAAAGAAGAATGAATGAAGAAAAATACGTAATCCACAAAAGTTTCATGTCAAGGCACAAGATGAAGATAATGATGATGACTTAGGTATAAGTATTCAAACTGAATATAAGTACCCAGAAGTAGTAATTTTTATAACAGTAACCTTGAGAGTAGGAGATCAATTAACCAGGATTTATAGAAACCACGAGAAATAAATCAATTTAAAACCACATAAAAGTGTCTAAAACGAATTACTAATCAATATGATCATTAATCTAAGAAATACCTCACACATCTAAGAAACGATAGTAATATAATTTTAACTACAAAACTGTTCCGTGAAATTCAAGGGACACCAGACGAAGAGAGATGACCAAGACATTTTCTGTAAGAAATGCTAAACACTACAAACTTCCATGACATCATCTGCCAATTGTGTATGTAATGACAATTCTCCTTTATGATCGATATGATTATAATCCATCATCATCTTCCAGGCCTTGCCCCATATTACTTGTGATCGGCAGTTGGAGTCGTCTTCAGTGCCTTCCTTTCAACCGTCAAGCTATCACTCACTCCCTTTTCTTTCATATCACTCCTCACAGTCCATCCTGATTTTCTTTGACCTTCCTCTCATTCTCCATCCGGATGATATAACCTGAACACAACATAATTATTGTGAAACATGAATGAATATTTCTTCTGCTAACAGTACTGCCGTCCGTCCGCGTCGGTCCGAGGCGACACGTGTCGATTATTTACAACATAATAGCCTGCATCAAGACGGGTTCTATTTCGGATCCAACTGGGTTATTGTGATCGACACAAATCAATGATGGAATGGATCACGCGGAGGGCCAAATGGATTGATATTGTGAGAATGATGAAGACACACAAAAGATTTCTAAATAAAGTTAAATATATATACCAAAATATTTTCATATCTATAAAATTGGAAATAAGGCAAATGTATGGACATTTATAAATCCAGTTTTAGGGATAGAGCCCCAAGAAAATTATTGAACATAGCGAGATAAACCGAACCCACCCTAGTTGGGAAAAGTCTAGGCCAATGATGATGATGAGTGACCTAAAGATAGTTAGCTAATCATCATAGACACCACACTATCGAGTACTCGTAACACTGATTTTTCCATGCCCTTGGACAGAAACAATAGCATCTAAAAACAACGACAATAAAGGAGTTAATGGACCATGAATCCAACTAATTGATTAAACAAATGAAAGTGTAGAAGCAGTTAAAAACGTATTAACTAGTTTTAACTGGAAACCCGTGTAAGTTGCCCTTTGAAAAGTACCAGGGTACTAAGTGTTGTGTGGAGGTCAATGCTGATGGACGTCGTATGGTTTTAGTATACCATTTTGTGTAGAACCGAGGTATGACATTAGGAATCAAAGTATTACGTCCATTCTTGGCATCGTATAAAGTTATTTTGATGTTGTATATGACCGAGTGGTGAATATTCTAAGGATATCAGTAAATGAGATTGTAATATTACAAGCCAATAAAAAATCCAACTACTGCATCTCCAGAATGCCAGTATCAACAGTGGCGACCACCATAAAACCACCGAAACAATGAAACTCGACGAAATTCAAAAAGAATATCAGAGGAGTAAGAAAAATGAGGTTCCAATAGACAAACTGTTTAAGGATTGGGAATTAGAGAAGACAAATCATTGGTAGAAGAAAAGCATCTTCTCTGATACTTATACCAGTTGAACAATTTCTTATTCAAGCTCTATATGTCATATATAATGCTCCCGGGTACTGTCCGTCTTTGAAAGCTGTCCGGAAATGCGCGAAAGCAAAACAAGGTTCCGTCACTAACAGTCAAGAAGAACATTAACTACATTGTATACCTTTTGGCGTAAAGCCCGGTATGCATGAAAGTATATTATCGTTCAATTTCCTCGTTTAGTAATGTGTCTGGCTGGATGTTGAGGGTTATCTGTTTCTATAATCATTTGTGTAGTTTATGCCAATCATCGTTTTAATGATGACTATTATTTGTTTACTTCTTCCAAAGATTCCACGTACATTTCACATGATTTTGAGATTCTCCCACGGGGGTAAAAAATTGATTAAGCTTTTCTGAAAAGCTTGATCAAATCTTTGCCCAATCTCTATCAAAATGTCAGCTACGGTAAACTGATGAAATGTTTTGGCATGAGCTTTGAAAACAGATTCATGTATAATATGAATGTTTCCTGTGTAGAAAAATGATAATTCCGTTTAGTCCGTCAGTGAGATTATCAAAAAAACATCGGGCACGTATTTTTTGCTTTATCAAATCAATAAAAATTGTCAAAGATAAAGCGCATCAAACTTCAGGGGTGGGGGCTTGTGACGTCACTTGTCAGTATAAAGAATAATATCGGCGTGACGTCATACGATATTATATCGTCGTCTATAGACGTCGTATAGTATCGTCACCACTATATGTTTACGTGTCAAAAGAAAAAATACGTGTCCAATATTTGCGAGATGAAAGACGCGATGTGGATTTCCGTCTATGTGATTGGTCGATTTTCATAATCTTTTCTCTTTGCCTTGTCAAATTAATGACGCAATAAGGCTGCTGTTTACCGGCGACCAATAGGAGCACACGTTTAAATGGAAGCGTTCACACTGCGAGCAACTGTCGAGTCGACCGCTATTATTGCCGCTTCTTCGAAGTCATTATTTACTAATGTACAAGAAACACTACGCTCGGCTTGGCCTCCTAGCCCTAGTGCCTATATTTTGGTCGCCAAGAGACCAAGTCTCCGGCGAAAAGTCGACAGTGCTTGCAATGGCTCTAGGTCACTTACAGAAACTAATTGCATCTGTGTTGACCAGACTGACCACAACAAAACTTCAGAAGACAGTTGCTAATAATTTACAGCATGACTAATTAATAGCATCTTCACAAGCAAGACATGATATATCTTCCACAAAAGTCATAACTCTACCCAATTTGTCTACCGTTGACTAATACTTTTCCCGTGATGCAACAGCGTATATTTCTTTCAGTGTCCAATCTTACATACGAGTAATATTGTTAACTCCACATTTTGGCAGACAGCCCACAGTATATCGCACTACTTTTATACAGCGTGTAACGGAAAGGTCATATTTAAAAACTGCCCATTTATATAATTATATGAAAAACTTTCTCCAAGAAAGTCATAGTGAATTCTCATAAAAAAAAGTTGTATCGCCCATACAAATGTTGGTCACGTGATGACTATTTTGTATGGAAAAAAGAAGCAGTTTTTAAAATATGATTGCACAATTTCGTTACACCTTGTGTAGCGGGTAAGCAGAAGCTCAAGTACAATGCACTCGGAGACAAGGTCTCGTGAAGAAAGATCAGGTTGCGATGTTTTTGGCAAAAGGCCCAAATATTTAGTGAGTGTTTATGTTATTATATATATGACAGGTTTTGAACAGCAGTTGGTTTCTGACTAACTGTGTTTCCTCTTTTAACAAGACCTTTAAAGCTCGAGAATGCTCCACAAAATCACGAATGGTTTTTAAGAAAGAAAGTATTCAATCAAGTCCTATTGAACTGGCTCTATAGTTTCAGGAACCAATCGGAGCCTTTTCAGTCAGATGTTAGAGACGCCTAAGATGAGAGAGCTATTATATTTTACGTATTTTTTTGGAACAAGTTCACCACACATTCACAAATACTCAAACTCCTAAAATCCAGAATATTTATTTGTCTCGCACGGGGTTCTTTTTTTGTTTGCTTTTTCTCGTGTTCCCTGTACGAGTCACAAATATAGCAATTTTATTTCTAACAGTCGCGGCCACCAGAAAACCGCCGAGTCAATGAAGTGCCATATACGTAAGCTTTCCCCTCATTCAACTGTCTCCAAACCAAGATTTTTGCCCTTACTCTTCCTATATCCTCCAACCCTTTAACAAACCACCCAGCAGTGTCCAGTTCACGAAACAATAAAGAAGTTCGATGTAATTCTGCGCGTACGCAGGAACTATAAACCGATGTTGCGCGAACGCCATCTATTTGCGAACTTCCGGGAGCGTGCCATTGGTACAGGCTGTTCAGGAACATGGGCATTAGTTTCTAGAGTAATGTGAAGGGAAAATTGGAAAGCAAACTGGCAAAGTAGTATGACGACTACTACTCGTTGTTACTTTGTGAGATAAGATTCTTGGAAAGGGAGGACAGATATAGCTGAATTAAAAACCAATGCATACGAGTACTGTAAAAATATTGCATGGAGAGCAAGATGATGATACCAAGCAATCACTATTAGAAACCGTGTTTATAAGAGCTAAACTTTTTATTTTTATTTTTTATTAATGGTTCACAAATCGGGCAATACAATTGCAATTACAATTGATACAATAAACTTACAGAATATCCTAAACTGCATGCCTTAAAATAGTGAACACAGCATGCATTATTAATAAATTTACAATGTTACTTTCAATTTACAAACAATATACAATATAAGATAAAGTAAACCTAATTATCATGAACCTATTTGACTACTTATTTATTAATATTTGAGTTGCTATGCAAGCTCTTCTTTATTCTAATTTTGGCTGACGCCAAGTTAACAGAAAAGATGTCAAATCGCTGCCGCACCCCATTGTAACTGGAAAACATTCTGTAAAAAGGAGCATGTTGTTTCAAGTTGGTTCTACAATGAGGCATCACAAATGTACGCCGATTGCATAAACGACTATTCTGGCGTGGAACAGCGATTTGAACTCTCTCCAGCAAGCTTTCACAATCTACGTGTGCATTTACTAATTTATATAGGTACATAATATCTGCAGCTTTTCTTCTAGAACATTTCAAATTAATTCTTTATTGTACAACAAAAACAAAAATCAATACAGTGTGATAATAAAGTACATGTACAAAGGCGAGCTTAACTCAATGATGAGTTCTCTTACAGCAAACCCTAGAGTGACAAAGAGAGATGTCAAACATTGTGTTTTGGCGTACAGTACAGAATTAAGTCAAAGAATCACTTAAGAACAAAATACCAGTATAGATATATCATAAACTCAAATCCGGAAGCTTCAAAACTAAAAAACAAAGAGAAATTATTTCGCCTAAGATTCCTCCCAACGACGACATACCACAGTCCACAACCTGAGTCAACTAACATCTTTATTTACACAGCACATCACGAAACTGCACAGATGAGTAATCAGTGAGTTCTCCAACACATTTCCAGCCGAGTCACAGACTAGACCAGGGATGGCGAACGTATGGCAAGTCTCAGAATATTTTGGGCTCCACAGTGTAGCAACCGCGGCAGGCCGCAAACCAGTTTTAGAAAAGAAAGGCGGTTTAGAATAGCATCATCAGCTCTTTCACTCATAACTTGAAAGAAGTAGAATTCCGTGTTAGAGTTTGTGTTTCCTGCTAGCTATAACCTGAGGATCTTTAAGTCAAGAGTGAAAAACTTCTAGACAAGCGTGCTCCATCGTCAAGCGTCGCATCGTTTACCATGAGATTAGATAGTGGACACCAATAAGAAAACTGTGTCACGTCATTATAAAACCCGTTTATTTAAACAACCTAAAATTTAATTTAAATAATAAGGGTAATTCTTGACAAACGTGTACTGGCATATAGCGGCCGTGAAATAAACTAGGTAAAAGGATACTCTGTTCCAAAAAGGTTTGCCGCCTCTTCAGTAGACTCTGGCTAAAACAGTCAGCTAGTTAAAATGAGATACGACTCTGCAGAATGACGGGCTAAGCCCGTTATAGAGAAAGATCATGCTGAAAGAATCCTAGACGCGGCTGTCGTTGCTATAATAAATAACCAGCAGCATAAACTTTCTTGTGATTAATGCTTTAGCCGAGAAAATTATAGTGCAAGTGAAAATTTTAGTGTGGTTGTGAACTGTTATGAAATGCATTTTGGGATATGTGATACTAATGAGAGTAATAACTTTGTAACCTATTTATAGGGAAGCAATTTCTTGAGTTTATGGAAAATAGATGCCGGAGGTCAGCTAATTGTGAGATTTTTTTTCCACTCGTGGCACTTGGTCAGGCACCCTGTGGCCATAAATAAGAACCATGGCTTTCTACAAGCACCACTAGTCTTCGACCCTGCCACCCTATATCTTCTAGACTAGTGACTCTGAGCTGTAAACCTCGCGAGTCTGTCTTTTTGTTTTTTTTTTTTCGATTCAGTTTTGGAGGTTTTCAAAATGGCGGTGCCAAAAATTTCCAAAAACTGGTTCGGCGAAAAGATCCATAATTATAATTATCGAACCAGCTCACAAAATTTTACGAGAAACAGTTGAAAAAGTGACCTGTAAAGGAGAACAGCCGAACATCCAGAGATACGAAAGCAATTTAGTCCAAGCTAAAACGGAGACTGGATCGAAGAAGAAAACGTGTTGCGCCGACCCCATGTAACATGGGACAGAAAGATGATGTTGAATTAGTTTCTACAAACACCGTTTTATTTTTTTGTATGGCTTTTCGACGTTTTTTTTTTATCTTTTATAGGCTCGCGCTTGACCACTATGTCACCTGATGGTAAGCGATGATGTGGTCGACGATGGAGCACGCTTGCCTAGAAGTAGCCACGTCACATCATCATTTATCTAGCATTTCCCAACTATGCTGGGGCCCGTTTCCAGTCTAACCGGATACAATAGATTTGAAGCTAGCATCATAGTAAGTCTGAGTATATCTTGGATTAGTAACTATTCCCAGATATCCTGTACAGACGGAAATGCTACAAAGAAAATTTAAATCCTTGTACGCAGTAGAGTACATTTGTGTCATGAATTCGGCAAATTGGTATTATACAAGTTTGAAGACTAAAATGTTTTGAGATACATGAACTTTGCACAATTCGTGAAAAGTTGCAGTTTTGCTCGTCCCGAAAACATACTTTTATTTTCAATCTACCTTGCATCTCCTGGACTAAATCGATGTATTCTCTCAGAATACATCAACACTTTCTACAGTGGAATTGGTTTTCTTTGTAATGTTCATTTCCGGAAGAACACGAACAATTACGATCGTAATTGAAGCCGCTTTTAAGTCTGTTTACGCGATTAAATGGAGAATTTGTTCAAATGTTTGCTTGTTCTTCAGGTCAAATGATTGTCCAACATTCAGTTTAAATGGGGAGTAATGGAAGATTTGTTCCAATGTTTGTGTGTTCTTCAGGTCAAATAATTGTCCAACATTCAGTTGTGATGAGGAAGTATTGAAATAGAATTTCTGAAATAAGGGTAAGAGGATTTAGTTTGCCATTGACACGCTTAGAAATGGATTACCATGTTACAGTTTATTTAAAATGTAATAGGAACTGATTTGGGTTACCAAACTTCATCATCATATCAGCCGAAAGACGTCCACTGCTAGACACAGGCCTCCCTCAAGCGTCGCCACATTGGCCGGTCCCGTGCGTCTAGCATCCCTGAAACCTGAGCTTTCATAGTGACATTTAGTGGTTTAATAAAAACAGGAAGTGGCAAGAAAACTAAAAGCCCTGCCTGCTAAGCATAAAAATATCTAGCTTCTTTTCTATATCTGTTTTATACCTCAAGCTAAAGTTCAAAGTGGAATGACTGGCCCCAGAACTCTTCAAAAATAAATCACAATTCATAGCCAGTATTACATAATAAATAATGCCAAAGCAAAATAAAACCAAGAATAGATGTACTACTACGCGTATTACAAGACTGAGTGGGCATAAAAATGTAACGAACATTTCATGACATGACCTACACAAGGTTGGGTAAGATGGAGACGGAATCTAATCAACATACCTAAACATATTTACTACTATTTGATCATCAAGAATTCTTTCAGACACGCCACTGAGATGGGATGGACAACCTTTTTGTGACAAAGTTCCATGAATATTACCATCCACGCTCCATTTACGCTGAGTTTTTGTTGTTTATTTATTCTCAATGCCGATTCGATTGTTCAAAGAGGTAGTGTACGAAACAAATAGTGGAGAATTACATAGAAAATTTATATTCATGAGTGTCATAGACATATTTTACAAGCTTTTATTTCCTTACCGGACAGGTATCAGTGATCAAATCTTCCAAGTTAAATATGAGCCACATACCCGTGTCCGATTGAGCTGAAATATTGCAAACATGTTTGTTTCTCGCGACATTATAATTTTTCATTATAAAAGCTTGTTTAAACACAAACTTTTCCCTCGTATAATAATATCTTGGGACATTGAAGTTTTTTTAGATTTAAGGAAATATGTAGCCAAGTGTGGTAGAACTTATATCGTATTTTCATTTTAAAATCTATAACTTTGTATAGCCAAAATTGGTCATGTTAAATGACCCCTTTGTAAAGCCTTTTGCCAGAGGTGGGGCAATAGTGTCTAGATTTTTATGCCTTGGGTCCGATTTCTTAATAGTCTGATAACTTTTAACTGCGGAATAAAAATGGCGGTTGACAGCTTTTGTATAGAAAATAATGTCAAACGGCCATATTTATGCCTCAGTAAAAAATATTAGACTATTAAAAAATTGGCCCTTAGTGTGCCCAACAAGCAGCCAGTCCAGTTGATGTTAAATGGTCACCGCCGCCTACGGACATCAGCAATACCAGAGGTGAAAGAGATGAAGGAGGTGAGGTAGGGAAATTCATTTTCCTTCTTTCTTTCAATGCCTACTCATATGGAAAAGTACGAAAGCCACGCAGAAAGCACTACCTTATTGTTGAGCACCCCTGTTCCAGAGATATAATAGTTACGTCACCGCTACTATAAAAACGTAGTAAAATGGCCGCTGTAACGTTACCGGAGTGATTTGCCAAAACAGACGCTGTTGTATGAGAACAAGGGGAATATGAAGCTACTTGGTTTATAGGGTCATGGGAGGAAAGTTGTGTGTGGTATGGTTAGGAAGATTATGGATACGAGACGCACAGGACCGGTTTCGTATCGCTTAGAGAAGGCTTCTGTCCTGACTTCTTTCGGTAGAAATGATGATAATAAAGATTATGGCTACGGTGTTCAATGGAAACTTCTTGTTGGCTCATGATATGCACTGTAGCTAAGTGATTGGCTTTAAAGCGTTCGTTCTTGGATACAAATCTCGCACGGAACCAAGTGTTTAACTAAGAAACATTTGTTCTGGTTGTACCTACATGAAATTTCGGTTGAAGAACCACAAAATTCAGGCAGCCCAAACGCCCTTGAAACCGCAAAAAAAAGACACAATTTAATCACATCACATATCTCCGCCAATCATCCCGGAAATTACATCGTCGAGGAATCGAACCCACGCATTTTTTCTCCCTCAGTCCCGGGCGAGTAATTATCGGGAAAGCTCGAGGACGTATCTGCCATATCTTAATTAGATTCGCTTAGGGGACGCAAAAAGCTGAAGGATAGCAAATTGCAGTTTTTTACGGAGTTGACGAAGGCCGTTGTCGGGTAGCCTCAGAGTAAGGATATATAGCTTTTTCTTTTACATTTTCGTCTTTTTGTTGAGATTGAGACTCGTAAAATGTAACATGAATGTGTTTTTCACTAGATAATAAGATGATTTGGAGTATTCTCATGTAAGCTAACACGTGCATTGTCAATACTAATACTAATCAGACAAATATTATAAAGGCAAAGGTTTGAGTGTTTGTTACTTCTTCACACCATAACGGCTAAATGGATCTGGATGAAATTTGGCACATAGATAGATTATAGTCAGGAAAAGCATATAGGATACATTTTATCCCGGGAATATGTTCCCTCGGCATCATTTTCAACTTTCACGTAGATGAAGCCGCTGGCAGATGCTTGTTTTAGATATGCGAAAGTAACTCTGCCAGTCGGTCTCTTTACAAACACTTGTTATTCTGCTAAGTTGCAATTATAAAAAATCTGCATAAGTAATTAATTAGAAGAACAATCAATAATAATCCCAAAGGTTTGATACTAAAATACAAACCAAACAAACCAACTTTTAGACAGCAAGTATGCTATCGTCTCGACAGCCTTTTCATCTCACGATTAGAATATGACAGGTAACAGATAGATAAAAATATACAACCGTAACACAAACAAAAACTGACACTCAAGTCAAATAAAATATTTAACACGACTCTAATATAAATAAAAATCTCCAAAAATTTCAGAAACAGATTCAGAGTATATCAATTACTCATCCTTTCAGGCAAATATAAATAATATAAAACTCCGAGAAACAGTGACAAGTGTTGAATAATAACTGGAGTATTTTCAACAAAGTGGGCCCATCATAAAATATTAACTGCCCGATGAAAAAAAAAAATCCTACAGGTCTATGGAAAATTTTATGTTTCAAGTTTGAGAGATGTACTGTACCAACATTACATCAACCCTTTAACGCCAAAGGGTTAAGCAGGGGTCCGCCTATAGTACACCTACAGTTATGTTTAAGGCTGTCTGTCTACTTGAGCGGAGCGAGGTAGCGGAGCGGAGTTGCGTAGCGGAGAGAAATAAATGCGGAGCGGAGTAGCGGACTGTGTTTTTTCATACGCAGAGCTCGGTTGAACTCGTTTCTCCTCTCCGCTTCCCCGCTCCACTCCCACACTCCGCCTCACTGATCCGATTCTCATCTCTGCAGCCCCGCTCCGCGTAAATATATATGAATTTTGAAGCTAGTTCTTAAATCCCTGTCCACTAAAGCGGAGCGGGGTTTTTTTGTAATTCGATTGGTTGGCGCCGCACCTCTTGGCTCCGCACCTCTTTTCTCCGCTCAGCCTAAGTCCCATGTAATAGGGGGCGACCTATTCCTATCAATCGAACAGAATTCGAGCTGCTACTGAGAAATGCCAGATGAAAATCCCAATAAAACTTGAAAAGCCAGGACCTCATGCTCAGCAGTAGACTTTTCGACCAATAGACCAACGAGACAGTTATTAAGATTGGTACAGTCCACGGTGACTGTACTAATCTTAATAACATAATGTTTATTAAGCGCGCAATCAGTGTGTCACTCTCTGCCAGCGTCTGTGTTCCCTACCACGTTTAATCCGTCAGCCTTCAAAGCAAGACTTAACAAGCATCTTCAGTGCTCAGTCGTTCTACCGTAGACCTCATCAGACGAGATCAAGGTCAAGAGCGATCTTTGAAAAGCCCACGCATAAAAAAGGAAAAGATACATCTTTTGTGATCAGCGAAAACCTTGTCTACCTGACCAAAAGTTCCACACCAAGCAATTCCTATCCCCAAACTAATATGTATGCAACAACCGTCTATAACTTTTTTGCCACTTACAAAACTTTACTCTTTACGTTCACATAACAGTACAAAGGTAAATATGATTTATCACAAATTCCAAGCGGAAAAGGCCGAGCCACAGAAGAAAGAATAGACAGAAGGTTGGTTTCATACAACGAGCGAACACGCACGCACTCATAGACATATTTCACGTACGGCACTTGTTTCGAGACGTGGGCGTCCTTTTATTCACTTGTTGTATGCAGTCGAAATACGAGGGGTTTATGGCATCAATAACAGCCGCACGGGTCGAAGAATCAGAATAAGTTATGCCAGACAAGGTCGGTCTGAAGTGTGAGCATCTTAACATACCGAGACTCCCAACGTGCCTAAGCCACTGGATTCAGCTATCATTCGCATATCTTCACAAGCCGATACAAGTTGTCAAAAGCCCCAGTATTTACGCAATATCGTGAAACCTAGTATTGAGCCATACAATATCAGACCTCCTTAATACAGTTAGTATGTTAAGGAGGTCAGCTATGCCGCAAAATACTGGTACTCAGCTGCATTCCGTTGAACTAGATGCCGACCCCAACACGATTGAAGGCAACGCAGATGCTAATATGAAGTTGGCCTTCTGTACTGATATTTTCCGGGGCCGAGCCATCCAATTACATCAGTCGTGTCAGCCTGTCCGAGAATACAGGAGCTGAATAGCAAATGGAAGACAGGCTGGTTTGTCACGTAGTTACCGACCTTGGGGAAGCTGCTGGGGTAATGTTGGCTTGAATAGTTAGGAAAGGCATTAAAGCTTTAAAACTTAGAAATAATAATTTTATTCCTCAAGGGTATGAGCAGTACACCCACGAATCTCCTGTTATGTTTAAGATTAATGAATGAAATATGGGGAGCCTACTATCTAGATTTGAAATGGATAAATTTTCATCAGGAGTTAGTAATAAAATTTATTTCGAGCAAGGTTGCATCTATTCAAGTAATAATTTTTCTGATCATTGCTTTTGATCAGGAAGATAAAGGTAATTTAATATACAATGATTCATCGATTTCCAACGATGGTGACAGAAAAATAAGTCAAAACGTTTATTGGGAACTAAAGTGTATAATGTTGGTGTTATATTGTAACACAAACGAACATCTAAATCCAAATACAGCAAACAAACACCATAATGGAAAACCTTCGTGTGCCACAATAACCATCAGCTACACTAAAATAACGTCAAAAACATGCCATAACGACTTCCTCCCGGAATCCGGAAGGGAATACTGTCGACCTTCGTAAAAACAATCGTCTCGTGGACCGTGGCCTTGGAACAGCTGGTGGCAATGAGGAAAGGGAGAGGTTCGAAGGTCGAGGGTTGGTGAATGAAATTAATATTAATGATAATGGTGGATTATTAATATTTAGGAGGCTTTGAAGTTGAGATAGTGTGGTAGGCATTCATTTTGTTCTTGACCCAATACATAACGACAGTGGTGTAAATATTTACAAACGATTTAGGTTATTAAGGTCATGCCTTTGAATCAAATAATTAATTTTCGCGAAAAGAATCGTGCGAGTGTTAAGTTCAAAAATATGAACACTTATTGAATTACCATCTTCTTCGGCACAGAAAAGATATAGTTAATATATTCACTTGGCCAGAGATCGTGCAAGACAGCAAAAGCAAAAAACACGCGTAAATTGTAAAAGGACCAAAATTTGAACATAACAGCAAATTGCATCAATCAAGGCACTGATAATCAAAATACAATAACCTATCTAATAAATTTTCTACCATGCTACAGCCAATATATTTATAGCGACAAAGCACTAAGCCGAAACACTGAACCCGTTAATGGATGGAATTAACCTAATTGATGGTATTATCCCTGATCGAGTTTCAAAGTGGTATCTTGGACCACTTGACGGGGCTTTTGGAGCAATTTTTACTGCTCGTCCTGAATCGGTTGATGTTTCCGACCTTGAGCCAAGGTTAGGGAAAGTTAAGATGACTTAACTTTTGGGCACTTTTCAAGGACTTGTTACACAATATCCAAAGATAGACACTGCCATCTAAACAAAAAGTAAAAAGAGGTATATAGCTTTTCTGTAAGGCGTTTTATCTGGAAGTAAGTACCGAACCGGTTATGAAAATTCTTACACTGATTGAGAGCTAGTTTATCGCTAAGTACGCTCAGTAGTTTCCTGTGAAATAAGACACGAGAGCAAATCCACGGGATAAACATAGTGGCAGATCAATTCTTAAAATTATACAGTATCATCATCATCAGCCTTTTTTAATTTTCCCACTGCTGGGACACAGGCCTGCTCTCTGTGAGAGGGAATGGGCCGTAATCCACCACGCGGGCCCAGTGCGGGTTGGTGGATGTCACATGTCTTCGAATTGTTGGTTCTAGGACACACCGGTTTCCTCACAATGTTTTCCTTCACCGTTTTGAGAGCAGTGGTGAAGAAATAATTTACACAAAGTAAAGCGCCTGCCTGGGTTCGAACCTGCAACTTTTAATCGCGGCCGTTACTACTGGGCCACCACTGTTCAAACTCACCACTGCTGTCAAATTAAACAGAAAACTACAAAATTATAAATCAAATAATTTAGTTTATTTATTTACTTGATTTTATTCTAGGAATACTGATGCATTTTTAGAATGAATGTAATGGATACAGGAACTGTACATTTTCCAGTATAAAAAGTATCCATTCCTTTAATGAAGTGTTGATAGTGCTCACTACTATTTCAGAAACAGACTCACCGATGCAATCACTTCGATCCAGTCAGTTTAATTTTAGCCATGCACCAACTTTGATAAGGCAGTCTAGCTTATCAACGGTGTCATTTAAGTATCATTGAATAATCATGGCTTCGCTGACTCACTGCAACTGTGCTGATAGTTGCTATGGAGACTTTGGGCTCATCATTTTGCCATCGGATTAGATTAGCACCACGAACGAACAGTTTTCGAGTCAAGAAAGATTGACTTTTAATCTGCAAAATTTTGAAAGTGTGGAATATGCACTTTCAAAATTTTGGCATGGCGTAAATAATTTGACAAGTCAACTTGCGTCTAATTTCAAAATTGAAACTTATCCAGAAGAAAATATATAATATTACAAGCTTTTAATTAACTTGCAATGTATGTATGAATGTTTGTATGCATGTAAGTGTGTTCTCGTCAAATCTTGCAACTGAATTTTTAACCCCCGACGGAAAAAGAGGGGTGTTATAAGTTTGACGCGTGTTGCTGTGTTTCTGTGTGTCTGTCTGTGGCATCATAGCGCCTAAGAGGATGAACCAATTTTGATTTCGATTTTTTGTTTGAAAGGTGACTTTGTCGAGAATGTTCTTAGCTATGTTTGGTGAAAATCGGTTCAGCCGTTTAAAAGTTATGGGCTGTTTTCTGTTTGAAACGGAGTATTTTCGCAAGACGTCATTCTAAATCCAATATGGCGGACGGCCCAAGATAGTGGACTAGTTATTTTTTGTGCACTGCCATGATATGGGTATCAAATGAAAGGGTTTGCTGAGAAGAACACGAAAAAAGCTTGTTTTAAAAAAAAAAATATAGAAACTACATGCAAGTCTTGTGGGAGGCCTATGTTCAGCAGTAGATGTCTGTTGGCTGAAATGATGAAGATGATGCAAGTATACTAGTCAACCTATTCACGCCGTGTACGGATTGTACGAGTACTTTTGGCAAATCACACTGAAAGAAATTTCATTTAAAATTCAAAGCCAATGTTCAATTTTATTTCATAAAAGCTTAAGCTTGCCAGTATTTTCCGCATTTGCAACTTTATTCATTACGAATTTTGAAGGTCAAAAAGCGCTATTCCGAAACGAAAACAATGTTTTTGTTTGCAAAGCTTTCCTTCCTTGCCAAAATGTTAATTAGTATGGTTTGTCTAGAAATTGGAACAGTTTAGTAGAATACAAAAGCAGTTCTTTGTTTTTTAGCTTATTTGTGACTGTAGTAACTACACTTTGAGAAATGTACTAATAGATCCCCCCGCGGCTTTGCATAGAAGAAGTAGTAGCTTATGACAAGTCACCGATAATGTAGCTTCCCATCACTGAAAGAGTTTAAGTAATTTCATCAATACGTCCAGAGATTTCCTCTTACAAAGAAGCAATTTTACCTCTATAAAACATTTGTTTACAATTATGCCTCTTTATAACATTAGTTTAAAATTTTTCCTCTTTTTAACATAATTTACAATTTCACCTCTTTTTACATTAGTTTACAATTTTACATGACATTTCTACCCTCTTACCTTTTTTTATAACAGTGTGTATACTTTAATCATCAACACAACGAAACGAAATGACGTTGTAGTCATCTACAAAAAATCTTCCAACACTTGATTCTACAATAGCCACATGAGTAGCATCAACTCATTGCACTGAAAACTACCACAACGACTATTCTAGACTTTTCAGCCACAACGGAACTTCGCCACACAAGTACACGGTGTGTTATTGTGGCGAATATTGATCGTAGTACAAATTTCCGGTTTCATGGAATCATAAATATTAACGACCAGGGGCGAGCAGGATATATCGAATGTAACGAACACTAACTTTCGCCTGCGGGTTCACCCGTGTAAAATATCCCAAGGAAAAGTAATCCCAGGATAAATTTATATAACTTTTCAGTAATTTTATATTTGCCGATCTTTTTTTCTCGTTGCTTACTGAAATGTCAATAGAAAATTGTATTGTTCAATAATTTATAACTCAAGACCATTATAAGTCAAGACCTGTAATTGGCTGACTGTCCAATTTACAATTTATTGTTTCGTTTAGCTGTAAGCCTTCCATATTAATTACCTAAATAAATACAAAGTATCCTTTGTCCTTCTCCAAGGTCCACTATAATCTCTATGACAAAATTCATAAAAATGGATTCAAGGGATTACAGGTGAAAACGAAACCAAAAATGGATAGAAACAAAGAGTTATATTCGCATTTATAAAATTAGTATGGCTGGTAAGAACATAAAGAATATTCGACTACCCACTCTTACTGAATTGAATGCAGTGTCATTGATCATGTTGTTCAATGCAGTATTTTGGTAGAACCGTTATGGGCCATAATGATTTCGGTAATGGCTATTCAATTCAGTATTTCATGCATATTTATGATCTATTTGGAGTAGTTCTATTCCTGTATTCAAGTTGAATTTCAAGGAAAACAAGGTAGGAAAATACAATGATTAGAAATTCCTTTGAACAGGAAATTCATGAAGGAATATTACAGTGATATAGACACAATAGATACAATCCATCCATCTTTATTCATGACTCTCTTGCCATGAATAAAGATGGATGGATTGTGTAATAATGATATGAAAGTTTATATTACCATGAAAATCATTTATAGCCAAGAGGGCTTCTCATAACAATTCTAACAAGCCTAAATACGACTGGGATACATTGTTTTATTACGGAGTTCAGATGCCTCCCTTCCGGCTTCATCACTAGAGCAGTTTAATAGTACCATTTTCATTAGAACCTATTATTTAAATTTACTTCATCACAGTCATTTAACTATTTGAGATATCTATCCAAAACATACTTAACTGGAACTTCTCAAGTTCCAGTGGACATCTGTGATCTTCTTCATCAGTTCCACTTCACCAAATGATACTGTCTGAATGCATATGCTTGCCATGTTGAATTACAATAGCTTCCATACTCGTATATCATAATTTTTTTACTAATATTATTTGTAAGAAAGAAAAATTTCTTCAAAGACAGCAAAACTACACTGTATCCTGCCAAATTACATAAGAGCAACCCTCAGTACAAATGTATTCATAAACATCCCTTTATTACGAAAACAGTAGGGAATGGAAGAGCGACTCGACGAGGAAGCGGTAGGAAAACATCCTGACGGGCTATTATCCGGGAGCGAGATATATTGCAGGCCAGGTCACGACTTGGCCTTGAACGGTGACGTAAGGGAACCAGCGTGAGCCTTGGTTGTATGGGGCTTTAAAATAGTTTTTAAAGGTATCTAATATGGACACAAAAAGAAAACAAGGAAAATGAATGTTGGTGGAAAAAAAAATCTACCAAGGAGTATTCAACTCGTGTGATACACTACCAGAGGCCCAAATCAAAGTGTCACTATATCAGCGCCAAGATGGTCGAAATGCCAAAATATAAGGGATTGATCATGTGACACACACATATTTGACATTTTACCAATCGCTATCGCGATGCTTTCATTGATAGAATGTCATTTGTCTAAAACCTCAGGATAGCGTACTCATCCAAGGAAGAAATAAGGTTCATCAATGCAAAGGTAACCTCAGCTTTACTTTCAAAACCCGCATTGAACTTTGCTTCGCCTTCCAAAGACCAAATTAAACAGTAGGTAATGATCGACCAATAATAATATTTTAAAGCCTGATTAAGTTTTAAATGGTTGTGATCCGTATGTCTGCTATCAAATCTCATAATACCTAAGATGATTGGCGAACTAAAATAGCAGAATCCAATCAGCAATCACAGAAAATGAAAAAAAACTATCAAGAACCCAAAGTTGACAATAAAACATCTTCAATTCCTCAAATGCATGTATCCAAAAGAGAAAAACACCCACTACCCACACGCTGACACGCTCGATTTATGGCAAGTGGAGTCGCGCGCGACGATTAGTAGCGACCTTGACCGAATGCCGTCGTTACTGACGAGCAGTCGAGCATGTTTTCCGGGATAGCTGATCTATTCCAAGGTTAAAGCTACGTCCCTGAAAGCTTTCTAGTGGATAGAAAAAGTTGGTGAAACTACGGGAACTTGATTGACAATTTGTTTGTTTGCGTTAAATTTTTCGTGGCAAATGAAATGAAAGAATGAGTAGAAGTTTGTGGCAAACGCTGGTAATAAAACCACATAAATAAGATTGTAAAGTTTGCTTTTTAATTTTAATTTTGTAAGTGAAGCGTTTTTGCGTATTTGTGTATCTTTTTCAAGTTCAAATTGTAACAGATAGAGTATCGAAGTATTCAATCTATTTATGATCATCGTGGTGGCTAGATAATCAGCATCATCAGAACGGCGCGAAGGGATCTGTCAGAAGATAATGACTCGGAGTTCTGCAGCTACCTTCTGGGACACAGGCCTGCTCTTTGTGAAAAGAAGTGAGCTGTGGCCATGTCTCCACCAAGCTGGCCCAGTGCGGATTGGTAGATGTTTTCGAACTTATGACTTTCAAAGTTTTGCAGCATGGTGAACGGCAAAAAAGCCTAACATTTAGACCAATTCAAATATTCTAACGTACACTGATTCCCGAGTGAAATGAACATTTATCTGCAGTGGATGTAGTTATCACATCCTGTAGATATTACGAGTACGGACTGTTTTGCGGACTGCCAGAGCCATACTGGCGATGTAGGTTTTGGCAAACGAGTGCCGATATGGACGGGAATGGATCGAACATAGGGCATACCAGTAGTGTTGATATTTTTAACAAAATAAAAGTATTGTCATGTTCTTGTATAGATATTTCTAAATATTTTGTGTATATAATTTACACCGTGCGAAGGTCGTTAGTACTTATAAACCGGACTTTTACACCAATCAACCTATAGATATTATAGTTTTTTTTTAATCCTAATTAGAATACAGAACCTATTTAGAAGCTAGACATTATTTTGATGATTATTATCAACGACCGATGACCATCCTTGATGGTCGTCTTATAAGACCAAAACCAAATGAAAGACGGCAAATCGAAGAAAGAAACCTAACTTGAAGAAACTGAACAAAACGACTGACTACGGATCATAGCACACAACGAGAGTGTCTAACTTTTCTTATCGAAAAATCGGAGCCATTTTTACGTCTCTGAAAACTGAAATATGAATGCAGTCTTTATCCTTTCTCATACACGTGTAACCCACTCTTTAAGTCTGCATGACTTCTTTGCATATCTTTCTAGACGTCTCTAGAAGTGCAAACAAATAGGACTTTACAACTAGAAACGCTTCGCGAAAAAAAAAAAAATCAAAATCACCGTTGTTTTTAAGTCATAAGGGTGCTACACTCGCCTAGATTTCTGTGATCTCGGCAGTTTTAATATGTGGGGCTACATTACGATGTGAGACGGACTGCTAGACAACATGTGACGTGTCTTCGACAACTTGTACGTGCTTCTAGAAGTGTCTCCTTTATAACTAGTGGAACTCCACCGTTGTTTTGTAGTCATAAGGGTGCACACTCGGCTAGATTTCTGTGACCTCGGCAATTGTCAAATATGGGAGTACATAATATGTGAGAGGGACTTCTTGACTACAATGTGACTTCTGCAGCAAAGATGTTCCTCTCACATAATACTATAGTTTTGGTCTAGTCTCCGACAACCGAGACCTACCAGCCCCACGACTTGCTTTGTACATCTTTCTAGAAGTTTACACTTTGTAAGCTGAGAAACTCGACTCCTGTTGTGTAGTTATAAGGGTGCTACAGTCCGCTAGGAGTCTGTGATCTCGCCATCTTAGCAATTAAAATATAGGTATGTTCATATGCCTTGACTCTTCAAGTCTTGGCTTCAAAGACGAGTGGTCAAGAATTGAAGAGTTTCTAAAGGGGTCTTATAGTTGTGGGAATATTTGAGGCGAGGAACTATTCACTTTTCTATTGTTTGAGTTTTTGAGTGTCAATCTTTAGTAGGAATTTGTTATTAAATATGTAAAACTATAGACATGCATTGAGAGGGTCAGTCCAACTTTTGTTTGTTTCTAGATATTGAGAGCCACACTATAGTAGCACTATTCTTATAGCATGTGGAACTTGTCAACTAGAAGTGGTACTCGAAATATATGAGAAAAGAATTTAAGATTTGCCTTTATTACCGTCTTACGTAAATGTCAAGGTCAGCTTGGCAATTGCCCTGCCACTTATCTGCCTGTCATACAGACACAGAAATAAGTTTTAATAAGAACTCTTTCACGACAGTGTATTATCGATTTAAGTTTTTTTTTATTGTTGTTGTTAGGTTCGCAGTTGACCATTATATCGCCTGATGATATGCGATGATGTTGTCGACAATGAAGCACGCATGACTAGAAGTAACCTATTCACTCTTGACTTAAAGAACCCCAGTTTTCAGTTAGTTCAATTTTAACTAACAATAAAAGAATGAAGATTTGCATCTATTTATTTCGCAATTAATATTTTTTTTAATTTTATTATTATTAATAATAATAAAAAATAATATAAATAAATAAATAATATATTATTATTATTATAATCGTCTTTACTCAATTTCTTTTCTTATTATCTACATTTTTAAATATTTTTTAAAACCTACAAAATAAAAATAAAAACATTTAAAAATATAGAATATAGATTATTTTTTTATAATAATTAATAATAATAAGACAGTTTACCAAATTCTCCAAAAATAGTTCGCATACTAACAGCCCATCTAAACATATCTGTTTGCATGAATCAAGCATAAAACTAGTAACAATAACGCACAAACATACTTTATGGATAATAAACAGTCTGTGTGTTCATCACGACGTAAAAATTTCATAAACATGACAGTAAAGTAGCTGGGTAAAGGGCGCCGGGCGAGTATACAAAATGTTTTCACGCAAAATTGGATACTACAGAAGTTTCGGCATCAGACTTTTTTAATATCCTGCGAAAATCTGACTATGAATTTTTGATTCAACCAATCTACTATGTACCATACAAACTGTTTTCGATTGAGGTTACAGTTTGTTTGTTTTATGAATTTTATACAAGCTGTCCCGGCGAACTTCGCACCACCTCAAACAAATGTATGGGAAAATGGTGTAACTAGCCCGACTTCGTTTTGAATTTCAGAATAATCGACAACGCCATCTACTGGCATTACCGTACACATCGCTATGTTCATTTTGGTCCGTGTTTTGTTTCTTTCATAAATATCAGAGATGCCGCTGTGTTCACAAAACTTATGGGAAAATGAATTTTACACTTTGTTTTTCGTTTCCGAATTTTAATAATTATTCTGTTATTCGGGGCGAAGATAAATCCAACAAAACAAAGATCATGAACATCGATCCAGCCGTTCTCGAGTTATAAATGGTGTAACTAGCACGACTTTGCTTTCTATTTATAAAAAAAGAAGAAGAAGATTAGATATGTTGTTTGGGCTTAGCGAAATTGACCAAGAAAAAAGAGATACATTTCATCCAAGTAGTAAAAAGCTATCGCCTCTAGCAAGTGATGACAAACGTTCAAAATTGCACCAATCCTCTTAATTATTTAAATAACTACGAAACCCCTGAAGACAGTAGGTATAAGTTGATAGCAGGAGGAACACAAGTTGCTTGGTTGTACCATTAACACATACATTTTCTCATGGGTGTAGGCCAGAAACTACAGAACGCCGCCTGCTACTATCTTTACATACTTCTTTTGCTTCACTTACGTTCATACATCTAGTCATATACGCACGCCGGTTATGAGTACTGCGCACCTGGCCTTTCTGAAGAACATTTAATAGTAAAATATTTACAGAAACTCTCAGTAATAACAAACCCAACATGCATGGCAAATTGTGGTCTTTCTGTAGTTTCCTATCCCCTGGCTGTTCCATTCCAATAGATGATGTTGTCAAACTTCGTGTTATCTTTCCAGACATTTGAGGGGGAATTTATAATGAGACAAGACTATTTAATGGACACTTCAGCAGTTTCGCTAAGAATGAAAGTGGTGCTAAATGTTTATTGTCATTGCTAGTACAGAGAATTTTCAAAGCCTTGCCTTTTTATTACGTAACAAAAATATTATTGTGTTATTTCAAAAATTGCTCGGAGATACTTAAAGACATTGTTGAAGATGAAATTGCCAAATTTTTAAGTTATACATACTCATAAATGGGCAGACGATTTTGTAATTATATTGTGACTATGTATCTTATAATCACGGCTGTATACTTGAAGGGTAAGCAGAGGCGTACTTAAAGTACAGAGTAGATTATCATAAATTATACATTTATAGTCAAAGTCCATTTTGTTAGTAAAACAAATCTAACTAGTGTTGTTCTGTTTTTGAATTAGACATTAATTAGTATACCTAATTAGTTGCTAGGGTCACATGGTTGGATTGGAACTAAATCCAACGGCTTAAATACGAGTTCTGGAATACGCAAGGGACGGTATGAAATACCGGGGCTTACTCCAATCCCATAATATCCCGAAACTTAATATAAAAGGTAAAGCAACGAGCCAAACATAGTTAAACATGAAATGGCACTACCAACAATGTCTGCTACACTTCCGAGTAATTTGTTAATTAAATCTGACAGGAGGGGAAGCCCATTTGTATCCAAATATTACTTCCATTAGGGAAAACAAAAAAACTTCTAACAGTCCATTTGACATTTCCAAATGAGAAAGTTAATAAAAAAGAAATTGTATCGGAAAATTTCGTTTTTTATTACAAAATAAATTAAAACAGCCAAAGGCAGGTCGAATTTCTATTTTGCCAAAGTAAATTGTTTTAAAATTAATTAAGGAATCTTTTGTAGATAAAGCTAACTGATTTGGAACATAATATAAAGATTTTGAACATAAAAATAGTGACAAGAGAATCAAATACGTAACACGACATAAGGTCACCAGATATAAAGCAGGTCAAAGTAAACAAAACAGAGCTTGAAAATTTACACTATATATTTTTATATATTAGCTAGACTAGAAGTTACAGTACAGAATAAACACAACCAATAAACATAAAACGTTATCGAGATGAAGATTAGGAAATACGACCTCCAGAACTACACCAATCAAGAAAAGCTAAAACATAAAACAATCTACTTTAACAACAACAGTCCGGATTACAAAGATATTGTCAGAGGTGATGATAAAGAAGGACGACCACCAAAGCTAAAACATAAACATCCCAAGTAAAACGCAAAAAACAATCTACGTCGTTCTGACAAAAACACTGTAATAGATCAGGTTACAAAAATATTGTCACATGTGAAGATTAAGATAGATGACCTCCAGAACCGCATCGAGAAAAGCAAAAACAGAAAAATCCTACAAAACAAAAATATCTACGTCGTACCAACAAAAACACCGTGTAACATAATAGATCAGATTATAACAAACATTGACCAACACACCTACGAAACAACAGAAGCACCTGCTCCCACAACATGCTCAGCGCAGAAGGCTATGCAAATGTTTTTCAATCGATCTGTCCGGTATATATAGCTATATTTAGCAGTGTCGTAACACGGCAAACAGATCCAGTGGACGCCGGACGTAAAAACTGGAGTTGAGCATGTAGCTGCAAAACACGCGGACGCATAGGGGAACAAACTGATGGAGATAATGGTGGAAGTATTGTCTTCGAAGTTATTGCAGGCAGGCTTTTGAATGGATATAATGAGTAGGTATTGAATAAAAAAAATTTGAACTGAAAGATACTTGTACGGGTAAGGTACATTTAAATGATAAACTGATTTAATTGCAAATGATATATTGATTAAAACACCCGAAAAAACTGATATATGATCGAACACAATGGTACTATCTTGAGAAGTGTACCTTCTGTATCCATCCATCATGAGACCAGCTCTAAAGTTGAAATTAAATGTGAAAGTTACATAAGATTGCCAAGTTTCAGCTTAGTCGGATGCCAAGAATTGCTTTCAAAATAATATAAAGCTTGTAAAAATCTAGGGCAAAGATATAAGGCAATAACAATAAAAAATATAAGGGAGTATTAGTTTCGTGGCATAATAAAGAACTTGTTAATCATAATGACAGAGAGAACGACTTACCTTTAATAAGTAAAATCAAAATGATAAATGCAAATATAAACAAGCCAAAATTTGACCACGAATTTCTAAGTCATATAACCAAATCTACCGCCGAAACATTCGCAAGTAACATTAACCAGAACCCTGGCTTTGAAAGATAATAAAATATAATTATCAAGGACTTACAGAAATCCCTTATTAAAATAGACCAAGGCCAAGAAAGAGGCTTTTGAGCAAAAAATGCAAATCAGTTAGGTGCTTCATAAGGGTCGAGTTTTTAGCCCTGAAGGAGATAGAATTTGAGAAACTTCCGTATTGAGCACTGAGGCGTAAGATTTATAAATCGCTAAGGTAGGCAAA
The DNA here is from genome assembly GCA_945859665.1 of Anorthoa munda. NCBI lineage: Eukaryota > Metazoa > Arthropoda > Insecta > Lepidoptera > Noctuidae > Anorthoa > Anorthoa munda. The sequence goes on from OX243898.1 coordinate 12,500,329, forward strand.
GATGAAAGAAGGGGACGCTTCAATCTCTCTGAAGTTGTTATTACGAAATTGAAAAGTCGTTTCGAATTTCCAAGTTTGGGGAAGTGTTAGGAATTTTGCGGTTGTCATGTCTGTATCTTTAGGACTTGTGAGAAGATTGATTTGGATTTTGAATGCCTGGGTGGTTTAAAATTGAAAGAACAATAAGGAGACAAGCCGACATTAAATAGTTCGTCACACAAGTTGTAACAATGTTCTTGATCCTTGGTACAAGATAGGCAGAAGATGCAGTTAAAACATGCAATATATAGCTGGATGGACAGCCAACTTGCCAAACGGCTTTAAATGGCATAGCTAGGGCAAGCTTCGCACAAATTGTTTTTAAAGGTTTCTACAACAGTAAGGTAAGAGAAGCATCCAAAATTCCTATATATCTGTTTAATCATCGAGTTTTGCATTAACTTCTCTAGCGGATAGTTACTCAAAAACTTACATAAGCCATTCTCACACAAAATCTGAATAATATTTCACAATAACAGGCTCGTAAAGCCGAAACGTTTCGTTCAAGTTTACGGCTGCGTTCGACTGCTTCAGAATCCTAGCGCCGGCTACGCTAGGAGCTAGCTGTTGGCGTGGCGTTAATTAATATTAACTTCGGCAGACTGTGCAGATAAAATTAAATTGTGCTGAGCGGTGTGAAGTCTAGCGGTGAAGGATGGGTGGGCTGCGGAAGAAAATTTACATAAACTTTTTTCTTATATATCATCGCAGCTGCGTTCCGTGAAGATTTAAACAGAGTTATAAGTTTACCTATAGTACATTTTGACAATCATGTTTTGTTCTAGACAACATGTAATAATTCCTCCGTGACTGGACTCTGGCTATTAATACGTGGTCTTAGGAATATAAATCGTGACACGAAAGCAAATGACAAGAGCAAATTATAAGTATTGTCAGAAGAACATTGATTGACTTAACATTAAGCATTTAGGAAATCTTAGGATGCTCGTCAAATCTTTAAGAACTTTAATTTAAAAAAAAAAAACTTAAAAGGAATACGTAAGTATTTGTAACAGACGACCTTTAAGACTCTTTAAATTTAGACGTTTGGTGCGGGACTGCTGCGGCGCCGCAACGGTGCGTTGATCGTACCTTCTGCGCACGACCGGTTATTTTTTCCATACAATTTATGCACACACTTGGTGCCGATTTCACCAATGAAACAACCAAACTCAGTTTAGACAAATACAGCGTTCTTATTGGAGGAGGTTGAAACTACCAATCAGAACGCTATATTTGCATAAACTGAGTTTAGTTTAAATACTCGTAATCCCGATTATTTTCATTGGTGAAATCGGCCCTTAGACGTCCTACTCTTACACAAGATCATTTTACTTTAGATCAAGTCTCTTTCTAGATTCTTTAAGATTTCATAGTTTCAAAACTGACACTGGAATTGTCTTAGAAGAATCGCTATCGCTTATAATCCCCTATGAGACGGTGTTAAAAGCGAGAATACCAAACCTGACAAAATCGCTTTTGCTTATAACATCCTACAACTTAATAGCCACATACTCTCTTTATACGCATAAAGCAAGGTTGGCTCGCCTTGGCCGCGCCTTGCCAAAATCTGCAGCGCACCCCATAACTAAAGAAATGGAGGGTGTGAAGATATTACGAGTATTACTTAATGCGATAGCGATGCGTCATAACCGAATGTTAGAGCTTGCTAAGGTGTTGTTTTATGGGTAATATTCAGAGACTTGAATTACCTAATTAATCGCATTACTATCACGCCTATTATTCCTACAAAGAAGTGCACATAGATATATAGCACACTTACACTTAATCAATTATTTTAACCTTACTGTCCGAGAAGGCGTGTAATCTTTTTAAATGTCATGTTATAGAATGCGCAAAGATTACAAAGGTGCCTATCTTTACTCAAGCCTGCTATTAAGGGTCGACTTCACCAATGAATACAGCGTTCCGATTGGTAGTTTCTCACCGGTTTCAAATAATCAGAACGCTGTATTTGCTTAAACTGAGTTTTGTTGAACAAATCGCGATTAGGTTCATTTGTGAAATCGGCCCTAAGAATCACATAGAAAACTAACCGTCAGCAAAACCCGGAAACCCAGAACACCACAGCATACACGGGTCTATAACGAAGCACTCTTTTTAAAAGAAAGGCAATATACATACAGACACAGACGAAAGTAAATCTATGTCTGTTCGTTTCACGCCCAAAACGCTGAACAAATTTTTGACACGATCTTGAGAGAGATTGGACCTAACAGAAGAACATAGGATGCTTTTTTTCACGGAAGTATGTACGTACGAGCAGGCGAGGCCGCTGACAGAAGTTAGGAACCACTACAATCTGTGCTACATCATAAATTACCTAAGCTCGTCTCCCATTAATTCCTCCATCAACATGCAGAGTACATCTCTCCACCTAATTTTATCAACCACCTTTCAATCAATACGTATCAACCAACAGTTGCATAGCTGATCAAGCACAGCACGTCCTAAGCTGAATTATCCATGAATGAGAGCACAACACGGATGGAAGCGCCTGAAAATACTCGATCGACCGGATCCTTTTAGTAACGTAACATAGCTATTGTGATATTTTTACAGGGAGTTTCTAAAAGGACGATATTATTAACATATAAATATCTAAACGACCTTCAACTCTTGTCAAGTGGTTTGACCAGCTTCTGTTACTGGATCTTACACCATCTTTATTTTTTATTTTATTTTATTTATTTGGCTCACCAGCAATTTAATACACTGATACAAAGATATGAGATATATCCAATATACATATAGACTAGTGTACCAATTTCTTACAGGTAAGCACATCATGCATTACTTATTTGCCGATTGACAAATTTTGATTTATAAAAAAATCCCTGTATTGTTAAGCAACTGCTAAGCAGATTCTACATTTAAATTCTCTATAAAATATTACATCTTACTTAATAGTATAAATGTGAAAGTATGGATGGGTGTGTGTGTGGATGTATCTTTGTTACTCAATCACACCAGAACGGCTGAACGGATCTGGATGAAATTTGGCAAAGAGATAGATTATAGTCTGGAATAGCACATAGGCTATTTTCATCCCGGTATAATGTTCTCTTGGGATAATAAAACACTTTTTACGCGGGCGAAGCAACTGGCAAAAGCTAGATTTTTTATATAAGTGCCACCGACCACCGTCGACCACATCATCGCTTACCATACCGCGAGACTACTGTTAATAAAGACAAAATATTGATCCTTCAGTATTTTCAATCAGCCAATCAGAGCAATAACCGTGTTCTGTTGTTCAAATGGTTAGCTTTTCAGCACCTGGATGCTAATCTCTTTTTGAGGCTACAGACAATTACATGATCGGAAGCCAGTGAAACGACTGAAAAATACTTGCATGACATCATGTTTGGTCAAGGTTTTAAGCAATCCATGTCAACGTAAACACAAGCGGCATGACATAATTCCAAATGTTTATTTTACAGCTTTACCTACTTCAATAAAATCAGTTGCTTGTTTATCTTTTGTTGTTAAAATAAATATAACTGAACATAAACTGCTCACGTTTGACCACTATCTCACCTAATGGAAGTGATCCATCTATCCAGCCCTAAAATTGCCTACCTACCTAATTATTGGTTGTAAAAAGTTAGTATGTAAGGCGCAACCCTTTTCTTCTTCCATACCGTCCTGTCTCCCGTCACGCTATCACTGACTCCCTTTTCTTTCATGTCACTCCTCGCACAGTCTATCCATCTTTTCTTTGGTCTTCCCCTCCCGCTCCATCCATCCTCATTAATACCTATTCATAACACTTTTAGTAACATGCGTTTCATCCCTCCTCATCACATGACCATACCAGGACAAACGGCTTCCTTTCTACTTTTCTGTCACTGGCAGCACTTTCAAACTGCCTCTAATATACTCATTTCTCACTTTATCCATTCTCGTCACTCCGCACATCCATCTCAACATTCTCATCTCTGCTACATACAATCTCTTTTCCTCCATCTTTTTCACAGCCCAACTTTCTTATCCATATAAAGGTCTAATCACGGACTTTTTGCCCTTTAACTTGAGGGGCATCCGTGGGTCGAAAGTTGTTCCAGTGACCTGTCGCCATTTTTTGGAAGTGAATCATAAATCCACCAAAACACCAAACAACCATCAAAACACAAACAACCATAACATAACCAACCATAACCAACCATCAACCAACCAACCAACCAACCAACAAACCAACCAACCATATCAACCATATCATCATTATTACCAAAGATACGGTCTCGAAGGACCAAAACAAACTAGTAAAAATAGTCACAAAATAAGTCTATCTTTGTAAACATAAAATAACTTTTCCCACATAAAAACACCACAGACTTACGTAAGTAGCACTAAGTTTATGTCTGTTTCAATGTCAAACAAACGCCCCACAGAGGGGACAGTCATGGTGTGGAGTGTAGACTATATAACTGGGTAGTACATATCTACATGAAAATGTCTGTTGGGGGAGGGATAGGGGATTAACTATTTCAGGGTGAGAAGTTGAAGGGTTTCTTTAAATTTTCTAAATTAGTGGTGGTTGGTTGTCTGTCCGCCATATTTAAGACTTGTTAGATACTATTAAAAGCCGACCCAAATATAGTTGGGAAAAAGGCTAGGCAGATTGATTTAGATATTATTCAAATAATATTTCTAGGTTACTTTCATCCGTTCCACATCCAGTTTACTTTGTTATCCCCTGAAACTATTAACCACGTTTTCCAAAAGAGCAAAATCTTTATCATTCAATCACATACACGCTACTTAACTTCAAAACCCATGAAAAACTTAGCCATAAAAGCAGACGACAAACCCATAATTTTATTCTATGCCCATTATTTGTTTTCCTGACATTTCATTACGTACGCGACGCTCTTTAACATGCTTTTATTAACTTATTAGTATGTATATATCTATGTAACAGAATCTTTGATCGTAATTTACATACCATTCAAAACGTCGGATTAATTTGAAACTTGGCACACTTATCAATGACCGATGACAATGCTATAATTTAAATGGTTTGTCCCATTATCCTTACCAGGATCTTCAGGGTTAGCGATTTTATATCCGAGGCCCGGTAGTGTCTGTGCCAAGTACCAAGGCGCGTGCTAAAACATGCGCATGGCTTCATTTTTCGTTATATCCGAAGCACGGTAGTGCCTTGCGCCAAATACACATATTAAATAAATATTCGAAACGCTAATTACCCACTCCCATCACAGGTAGATAGTTGCATAAATAAATTGTCGTAAAATAAAAAGTTTCACAGCGGTCTCAACCAATCAGAACGCTGTATTTGCATAAACTGAGTTTAATTAAACTAATCGCGATTAGTTTCATTGGTGAAATCGGCCCTTAATGGTAAATTGAATTAAAAAGTAAAAAATAAATAATAGTTTAAAAACTAGTTTGGTTTTCTATTAAAGCGAGTTTTTTAGTTTTTTTTTTACTATTATGACTATAGTTCATTGCGTAGTTTTGTCCGTTTACGCAATGGGAGTAAAGTAAATAGTTTAAAGTAGTATACTGTGTTGACAAATTTTGTAACTACATTACTGGGTAGTAAAATAGTTTTATTATTTGGTACATTCATAGGCTCGCATTTGAGCATTACTCATACTCACCTGATGGCGAGTGATGATGCAGTCGATGATGAAGCACGCTTGACTAGAAGTAACCCATTCACTCGTGACTTGACAAGAACCCCAGATATATTATATATGTATATATATATATAGTTATCAGGAAACACACAACCCGGTAGGATATTTTACTCTGTAGCCCAATAAAAAAACGCCCAATGAAAGTATTCTTAAGTAATATTGTCGATTAAATTTTTCGTGAAAAGTCTTGTAGGCGTTTATGCAAATTTTATTATTTACGATAGAAAGCTTGCAATAACTTACTTAAAACGGGAAAGTGACCTAATTCTATAATGGTTGTGTGCCAAAATTAAAAGTAGGCCTTTAAAGTCGACCTATTTACAATATTTATTTAGAGGGGTTTGAAAAGCATTGCTGTTACATAACATGTTATACAACACGCCTGTAATCCCGTTCGCAGATAGTACACCCATATAAAAATACATCTGAACTATCTTCATCCTTGCTATAATATGACAGCAATTCACGTAAATGTATGGAATCCGGATCGAAATACGCATTTAACACGCATTTTTCCATGAGAGTAGTGCGCTACGATCCCTAAATACTCCTTTTGCTTCTCTTACATTAAATAATCATTACTAAATCAAAACAGAAGGTGGACAAAGCAAGTATAATAACACGTTTTATAGTTTTCCCCACTCTCGATTGGAAAAGTCGATGAAAACCTCGTCAATTAACTTTAATCAACAAACATATTCACCACACGGACACTACGCTAACAAACATGTAATTATAATTAGACAGAAGAACGCCACTATCCATCCTTCCGACCAAACCCCCCGCTCACAACCTGAAACTACCCGGAACACGGTATTCACATAGCTCCCAGAGGCATCGTAAGCCGTCAATAGGATTATACTGGACCATTAGTTACCGCGTCCAGAAATGCAATTACAGATAAGCCATGGGCCTATGAGAAGGAACAATGGTGTAGGGATAACTTTTGACTTTAGATTAAAAGAAATATCCGTCACGCATGTCACAGATGTATAGAAGATCAATATATTTTAAGAGTCACAAATGCCTCATCATAAGTTGCCTAGTTTTTTTTACCTGGAGCAGCTGCCTATCTGGCCTTCCAAAACCTAGTTTGGCTTTATTAAGAACCACGTAGATATTGAAAAATCTGCTAATTGTTACTTGTGTGTGTCATTTATGTAAACTATTCTGATACGATCCAAGATCTGCTTCTTGTCTAGAAGACATGATTTACTATTCGTTTGCAAACTAGTTATTTTTACCGACTTAAAAAAAAAGTTATCAATTCGACACGTATGTAAGTAATATTGTTGGACTTGCACGATGTTCATATAAGTTACTCTGTATGGGCTTCTAATTCTAAACACGTTTATAAATTTCGTAAGTGTATGTATGTATGTTTCTCCACGCTTTTCTCCGAAACTACTTATCGGATCTTGATTATTCTTTTTTTTTTTTTTGATTAAGTATCTCTCAACTTAGGGAGCAGTGCAACAGTGATTTCAACAAAACCTGTTCAGCTGTTATCAAGGACATGGAACATACAACCGAACGCCTTGGCGACAAGCAGCACGAATTAGTAAATTAAGTTATTATAGGTATTTTGTCAATCTTTTAGGTACCTGACTAGTCTTAATAGAGTTTGCTACATTTTTAGTGATAGGGTTTAGTGATACTAAAACTAAAAACAGAGAAAAAAACATTTTCACAAAAAATAAACCGACTTCTAAAGCAAAACTCTAAAAACGCAAAAATAACTTTCGTTTCGGCAGTCGGTAATCTTTGGTACCTCTTGATTTTATTGTTTTTCAACACAAGAAAAAACAAGTCGGTTTATATTTTTTTTAAACAGTTTTTCGCAGAACATTTTTAAATCACGCCTTTTCCGCAATGTGGTAGGCAGAACTTAAGGAACGCCGTGTGTAACGATTCTTTCATAAATATATTATCTATATATCTATCCAGAAAACAGAAAATCGTCATAAAAAAACAACATGTATTCATGGAAGTTGCTAGGGCTTTTTTCCATGTCTTGTTTGCGCCAATCTCCAGAACTGCTGTAACGAACTTTGATGTATATTTAAAGTTTAACGTTCTGTAACTAAATAACAAGGAGTCTAGTGTGGGCTGGAGCTAATGTAAGGAATGCTTTGAAAATCTGTGTGCGATTGAGTCAAATCGATTCTCGCGCATAAACACAGTGGCTTTACGGATTTTCTTAATTACCAGCATTGCAACTTGGTGGATAACAGAGATTTACAAATAAATAAAATGTTAAAAAGTTGTAATAAATAAATTTTATATTTGGTATAATTTGCTCTTCTGTGTGCAGGTTTTTACCTGGCTTAGAAGTCAGAGCTTCAATTATTTTGGTCAAAGAAATATTTGATTTGAAAATATTTGAAGTAGATATGTTCTCTGGTGGCACAAGATAAGAGATATCTAAGCCCAGCAGTGCGCTAAATTAGGCTGTGGGACTGTTTAACCCTATTTGTGCTGTATCTGGATGTTGAATATTTAAGAACGAGTATAAGCTATTTTTTTGGCGTATGTCACGTTATATTAGTATAATCCGCATAATTAACACTTATAATCTAAGTACAAGAATCTATAAATAACTTGCAAAAGACACAAGTTCGCAATTAATATAATAATTCACAAATTACAATCGACCATAATTGACCTTGTTATCGCTAACGGCTGATAAACGTAATCAAAACGACTTTAGCCTCTAAATTGGAAGTCAGATTATTTTATCAAACCGTCTGTTAAATCATTTAACTCTTTTTCACTCTTACCAAAACCAAAATTATCCAAATATGACCACAAAGAAAATAAAACACTTCACTTCAACAAAAAAAAACTTAGATACCACTTTCCAGTAATCAACAAACAAGAATTCGAATTTCGAAAACACGGACTCTAAAATTCAAATCCACACGCCAATCACCTGGAATTCTATTTTCGAAAACTGTTACTATAAATTCGAAAACGGAATCGAATGGGTTCTTTATTCGATTTTCGCGGTATTTTTAACGTTTTCGTCGTAATATTTTCAGACAGTTTTCGGGACGCGTCCGTTCGTCGCGGCGCCGTCGACTACACTCCAGAGAGCTTTCAGTAGTTTCAGTACTTACAGCGTTTCAGCGCTGTAGGGAATGAGGGAGGCATAGCATTTGTTTTGTGAAGCGCTGAGTTTGATAGCGCTTGCAAATTAGCTGTTGGGGTGAGTCGTGTGTGAAATTGAATGTAAAAGATTTTTGTTGACACTTTTTTTATAGGATTTTAAATAATTTCAATGGGTACTGGGAAAAAAAGTTTTTTTCAATGTGGTCTCTTGATTATCAAGGCTTAATAAGTTGTATTTTATTCAATCAATGTTTCCCGTTTTCTTTACAGTTGTAAGAAGCTATTATGGTGGTTTAAGGTGACCATTTTTTATTATTTTAGATCAGATTCGTACAAATATTTATCTACTTTTTACATTATAATTAGAAGGAGGCATAAAAGAAGGAGCGTTTACAAAAAATCTGGCGAAGGTCAAATTCCGGGACGAGTGGAAAGCTATGGAGGGTGCCCAGTAGTGGGACAAAATAGGTTGAATAAAAACAGGTAGTTACAGTTTAGACTGTAGAATTCAATTAAAATAAATATTCTTTCAAATTCAGACAATTTGAGTTCATTTTAAGTATAGTATCTGGGCGACCGAGCTCTGCTCGGATGAAAATAGAGAAAACGACGTTTTCTAAAAATGAAACCTAGCTTGATCGATTTATCGCCCCCGAAAATCCCTGTATACTAAATTTCATAAAATCGTTGGAGCCGTTTCCGAGATTCAGATTATATTTTTTTATTTTATTTTGTAGAGCCAGTTAAAGATTTAGACATGCATAACCCTCCTTTGGCAGTCGGGCAAAAAGCTAACTATGGTGTTTTTGCATAAATAAGGATAATGTGTTGAATCATCTACATTAAGTAGATGATTCAACACATTAATCCTTATCGCACAATAACTATAAATGAACAAACGGACACGTTAACGGAAACCATCCGCAACGTTACACATTTTTATCTCGCACAAAAGGTCAAGCCCAAAAAGATTGACACAGAACGCAAATCTCAATTTACTATCACGAACTTTAGTTCGTGATAGTAAAATTTTTAGATTAGGCAATTTTTAAAGAGCAATATCGAATTAGGGGCAGTAAATTGTGATCAATAGTTTCTTAGAAAATAATATATTTTGAATTTCACTCGTGTTACTCACAACCCAGTGAAGGTCAGATAGGTTACACTCCACGAACAATATTAATTTGAAAGTTATAAAGCTGTATAGCTGCATTCGGTTAGACTGGATGCCGACTCCAAGATAGTTAGTTGGGCAGAGGCCAGGCAGATTTAAACAGATTATAAAACCATTGTAGTAGGTTGCGCAGTAGTAAATCTTTTACAAAAACAGCGCCGATCCTTGCCTTGCGCATCGCAAAGCCAACTTCAGGGTGGCCAAGAAGTTTGGCAAGAACTATAATTTGAAAGTTCTTTTATTATTTGAAAGTTTTCTTTTATAATTTGAAAGGGTTCTCTTATAATTTGAAAGAACTATAAAGTCAAAAATACGGAAATGAGAACTCCTTTCTAGAGCAAATATCTAGTTGAATTCAAAAGCAAAACATTTTTGTCACATAAAAAAACTACATGGGAACTTATATTATATCGTCATAAGCTAAGTGCACGATTCCATTTGATCGTTTCTTACAGAGAAGGACCTTCAAGAAACTCCACGGTTACCCTTGGTTGGTTTTCACAATGATTTCATATACCTAACAGTGTAAATAAGTATGAGAGAATAGGATAATAGTGTAGGCCATTGAACAATGAATTTTAATAATTGAATCTATAATTAGACACAATTCTAAAATAAATCCATTCCATCCCATTCCTTACAGTTGACGCCACTTAAAAGAAAAACAATCGATAAGCTACCGTCTGAAGGCTGCAATTCTATTTCCAGAACTGTGATTTAACGAGGAATTGGATTATAACAAAATCTATTCCCTTTGACATTTACACTTTTAAATGTCAGACGAAACCTATAAGTGCTAAAGGTTTCACTGCAATTTTGTAATGAATTTATAATGTTTTATCTTGATACGTATTTTTAAGGTGGTGAAAGTACTTAAGAATATCAATAACTTTTACTATAGGATCAACTCTGAAATTAGAAATAGATCCCTAAAGCCGGTTACAGTGCTCAGCCGACCGTCAGTGCGTACATTCCGTCCTGCCCGTACGCATTAACCGACCGTCAGTTAGTATAGTTCTCGCCAAACTTCTTGGCCGCCCTGAAGTTGGCTACAATGGCTGCGCAGTAGTAAATCCCATACAAAAACAGCACTGTTTGGTACCTCGCGCATGCGGTAAACCAACTTCAGGGCGGCCAAGAAGTTTGGCAAGGACTATACCATTCAGTGCTTTCCTGACGAACAAACTGACCGGAGTAGTACACATTGTACGCATCCGTGCAGTCGGTCCACCGATCGGTGCAACTGAACGCGTTCATTTGTTTCCATAGCGTGTCGGTTAACCGACACACGCATGCGGGCGGACGCGCTCGACCGACGGTCCTCGTACTCGGTGCGTAGCAATATACGCGTACGTACGGTCAGTCCATGAATTTTCATATAAATGCCAAGTGCGACTAACGTAAACACCGACGGTCGGTCGAGCACTGTAACCGAACTAAATCTATCTGCTTTCTTTCAGTACATCCAAAGTTTGCCTGTAAGAGATTGCTCTATGCGGTAAGACTGACTACCGCGTTGTCCAATTACTCGCAAGCTCTACTGCTGCCTTTGTTCCTGGGTTCGATTCCCGGCAGCCTAATTGCGTTTTTGAAATCGGCAAGGCAAAGGCTTTGACCCCATGAAAGAGTATGAACAATTGAACGAGCACATGCGAGATGAAAGACGTGTTCACGTTCGTGTGAGATTCACTTATGCAGTTAGGCTGGGTCAGACAAAGTGTTACTGGTTTTTTTTTCATCTGAAATTTCGCAGTAGCCGCCTGGAATATGGACTTGTAGATACATGGAATGCATAGAGCAAACCCATATCAAATAAAAAATTAGTTAAATAAATAAAAATCTTTCATAAAACAAACTTTTTTTCTTCATTTTCTTCATTCTTCTCAGCAAACCCTTTACTTTGATACCCATATCGTGGCAGTGCACAAAAAGTAACTCGTCCGCCATCTTGGGCCGTCCGCCATATCGCATTTAGAATAACGTCACTTAGCTAATCATGCTGTCATCCAATCTAAACGTGTATGCAAAATTTAATCTTAATCGGTAGAGGACTTTTTTTAAATTCAGTTGCGAGATTTGACCCGAACACAATTACATACATACATATATTGCAAGTTAAATAAAAGCTTGTAAAAAACGGGCCTCGAAATTTGTAGGTCGCTAGTTTTCATACAAAGCTAAGCTACTCATGTGTAGCTTAGATGTGAGCTGCTATGGAGCAGTGCCTTAACTGTAATTTTAGTTTTTAATGAGTGACCTAGATTTATGTGTAAGGTGAACTATGTCTATAATAATCTTCAAGGTATGCCACTAATCAATGTATGAAGGCTTTTTTGTATCGATGGGTTTTCTACGAACTAGAAAGGGTGATGGTTTCCTTTTCTATGAATATCTAAGGCCGTGTTATGTGAATGATTGTAGTTCAATTCTAAAAGCCTAACATGAGATATTATGTCTGTTGACTAGCTTATTAAGGCCCCACCCGTCTATGGTTAGTAAAAGAAAGGCGATGTCTTCAAAATATGTTGCGATATTGATTTAAGTACAATAATACATCTTTTCTCTCTAAGGGCCGATTTCACCAAAGAAACTAGTCGCGATTAGTTCAACTTAACTCAGTTTATGCAAATACATACTCAGTTTTGTTCTGATTGGTAGTTTTTCAGCGGTCTCAACTATGGGCCAACTAAGGGCCGTTGCTGGTTGAGACCGCTGAGAAACTACCAATCAGAACGCTGTATTTACATAAGCTGAGTTTAGTTGAACTTATCGCAAGTAGTTTCATTGGTGAAATCAGTCTTAAGTGAAGTTTTTGAACTTACAACATATGATAGAAGCAACATAACCCCAGGACAAATTGAAGTCGGAACATCCAACACCACAAAACCCAAAGCAATTATACATCGATAACATATTCATAGGTTGAAATTTACTATTCCTCTGCGGATTGCCTATTTGTTTCTGAACCGAACTATTAACGACTAGTATAACAAGGTCTTTTCATACACAAAATTGTATCAAAAGCATAGAGATAAGGGGCCGCAGGCTTATTACGTATCTTTTGCATGAGCAAAACGATAGCGATTTTTGCACAATAATTGCTCTTCAATACAAAAGTTTTAGAGTTGTTGGCGGTTTTTTTTTAAATAAGTGTATTTAACAAACAGCGATCGATTAGCAAACGATTGTGTAGGACCTACCATACTTACATTGCAGGTAATGCCGACTTTTATGACATAAAGCGTTTGATCGCTATTGTTTTGCTCTTGCAAAAGATACGTAATAAGCCTGCCGGTCTAGCAATTTCGTGGTTCCGGGCATAGACAATATTTGCCGCCCTTGGCGCCTTATAAAAAGGTAAATGTTTCAGTTCCCCCCCCTCTCCTGTTAGATAGATCCTGCCCTGCAGAGGATGATAGTAGCAGACCAAATCTTGGATTATCACATACTATCACGCTATCCTTGCAGAGCTAAGGTAGAATAATTCTAACAACGTTCTGTAGTTCCTTTGATATAGGTATAATATTACGGATACTCAGATCAATTTATAGTGGGCGATACAGGAAGTGAACTATGTCTGAAAGCGGTAGTTTTGATTTGTATACTGAATAATAAATAAGGAACCCTCTGTATGAGAGGGCTGTGTAGTGGATTTGTTATGAGAAATCATGTTTCTAACTAGATTTGTCTTTAGGGATTTCACAGTAGGTTCCGTGAAATATTGGAGGACAGTTTAATTTAATAACCGAAACATGAGCAGTCAAATAGAGTTGAAAATAGCATGCAAAACCATTTCTAGTGGCGTGTGTTCAGCTATGTTATTTTCAACTCAATTACTGGTGCGATTAAGATCATTATCAATTAAAACTGCTTGACAGTGCTAAACTGCTCTTAGTGCGCTGCTCCTTAAACGAATATTTGTCAATCGAGACAGACCCAGGCGAAAACGGCTTGAGACCTACGGACAGGACTATATACTCGCCCAAAACCGAGAGGAATGAAGAAAAGAAAAGAAGTAGGGGAGACCTTTGCCCTGCAGTAGGACAACTCAGGCTAAAATAGTAGATTGTTTATCTAGGGAGCAAACAACTATTTTAAAGGCGAGTATTTTTTTTAATCCAGAGCGGAACGAAGGATTCTAAAGTCCTAAGCGCAGCGAGGGATTCAAAGTACACATGTAATCCTATTTTGTTTTGTGATTCATCTCTTTTCTGCCTGGAACATTTACTAACAATATCCACATTCTAAATGAAAATCGCTTTTAGTCCCTAGGGATTAATGAACTATTTTAGTCACTGTTTACGAAGAATAAACTAGCTCTTTTTGAATAGCTGTGATAAAAACAAAATAACTACTTTGAATATAATTCATTCATATTTCACACGCATATAGTGCAGTAATACAAGTTATGTTAAACGCAAGTTACCACACAACTTAACGAACGGGTGTCAATGAAGAACACGCAACGGTATTTAATAGATGTTATAAGTTACGCAGTGTTACAGAATTCTGGTTGGAAGTGATTTATTGTTGAGTAGTAGTATTCGTAGAAGAGAACTAGTACTAGGTTTTATTAACGCAACAAGAGATGTAGTTTTCAATGATAAATGAATCTTATTTTGCAAATTGGTGAAAAATATCAAATGCAAAACAAACTCAGATGTCAGTCTCTTTGAAAATTAATATAATATACAAATCATATGAAATGTGAAGTGTTTGATAAATAAAATACTGCGTAGTGCGTTTTGCTTCATTTTCGGTTTAAATAAATTCCTCACTTCTGACAGATGACATGTCAATGTCATCTGTCAAACATGACACATGTCGCACCACAGACTTAATATATCACAAAATGTTTAAAATCTTTCCATACAGGTTAGTCAAAGATACAAAATGTATCAAAATTTGTATTTTGATGAGAACAACACACAGATTTAAGTGAACCTGTCCAGGCAAGCATTTGTCAAGTCAATTTCCTAATCAATCAATCAATCAATCAATAATTTTATTTGTGAAACATAGGTGTTTACATAGGTTTTTACATAAATAGGAGTACGCTATGTTTTGTCATAATCAAGACATACAAATTTATAAGTGACACATTAGGTGTCATTAGATTTTAGGTGACTTAGAAAAAATAATATTTTAAATCAAATAAATACATGATAAGAAAAAAGGAAAAAATAATCATCAAACACAACAAAATCAAACAATAGTCATAGTACTTATTATCAAAAGGTAAAAAAATAAATATATAACCTATCTTGGAACTTACAAACAAACTTACCTGTGTACTGAGCCTTTGTTAGTTTTTTCCATTCCGCCTTTGGCTAAATCGTGAAGTAAATAAAGCTATATTCGAAATAGAATAATAAATGACCGTAAGTTTCCTCTATATATTAAAAACGCAACCGAATAGAAAATAATTATATTTTCTAAATATTATTCTTGTAGTACCTAAACACAAAAACACAATTTTCTACCACAATGCATATAAAACACTATCTTTCAGTTGATGGTTCAATGAATAAACGCAGAATATTCTTCATACATTGTTGCGTATTACAATATAAAGTGACTTACCTATGACGGACGGCGTCAGCGTCTGGTCCCAAGGCGGGTCGTCCTCGGCTTTTCGGAAACTTCTCTCCACTGATGGAAGAAATATTGATAGAATTAATCATTATTTATTGTTATTACTGGCAATTAACATACAGGGTTTTTAAAACCAACGCCATAAAAATATGTCCATGGATTCAGTACATGAGGGTAATCATAGTGTGTTTTTGAAGAAAGAAGCATATTTAGCTCAATTAGATTTTAATTGCCGACAAAGAGAAAACTTACGGGTGGCGCGGCGCGTGTAGGTACTAGCCGGCGGCGTTGACCTCGATCGTGAACTTTAGGAAATCAGCTGATGGGTATAGTTCTCGCCAAACTTCTTTGCCCAAACCCCCCCCCCCCCTCCCCTGATGTTGGCTTTCCGATGCACGAAGCACGAATCGGTGCTGTTTGTTTGGTGAGAACTATTTGCGCTTTTTAGTTTTATTTCAATTTATCACTTTGTAGAGTTTTTTTTGGAAGTTGGTTGTATTTTTTTGTAAAAAGATTTAACCTTATTCAGGTTCTACCCGCGATGATTCAAATTAAAATTCAAGTTCATTTATTGCTCAACACAGTAAATAAAAAACGGCCAAGTGCGAGTCGGACTCGCGCACGAAGGGTTCCATACCATTATCGTAAAAAACGGCAAAAAAATCACGTTTGTTGTATGGGAGCCCCACTTAAATATTTATTATATTCTGTTTTTAAGAAATACATAATCTGTGAAAAAGTCAACTGTCTACGTTTGTTGTATGGGAGCCCCACTTAAATATTTATTATATTCTGTTTTTAAGAAATACATAATCTGTGAAAAAGTCAACTGTCTAGCTATCTCGGTTCATGAGATACAGCCTGGTGACAGACAGACAGACAGACGGACCGCGGAGTCTTAGTAATAGGGCCCCTTTTTACCCTTTTGTACGGAACCCTAAAAATACACTTCCAGATTTCAGGTGAATGCGCAGTCAACCATGTTCCACCAATTTAGGCATGCAAAATTATAATTACAATAATAATTAAAATAATACAATGTTACAAATTATTGCTGATAAGTGTCATCTGCATATCTCCGTCTTATTAAATTAAATATAATTTCATCATCATCATTTCAGCCAAAAGACGTCCACTGCTGGACATAGGCCTCCCCCAGGCGTCACCACATTGACCGGTCCCGTACGTCTCGTTTCCAGCGCTTTCCCGCAATCTTAACCAGGTCATCGGTCCACATAGTGGGAGGCCTTCCAAAGTATCGTCTTCCAGTTCGCGGTCGCCATTCCAGAAATTTTCCGCCCCATCGGCCATCCGTTCTGCGAGCAATGTGCCCTGCCCACTGCCACTTAAGTTTGGCAATTCTTCGGACTATGTCGATAACTTTGGTACTCCTGCGGATATCATCATTCTGACGTGATCACGCAAGGAAATGCCGAGCATAGCCCTCCCCATTGCCCTTTGGGTGACTTTAAGCTTTCTGGTAAGGCCCATTGTGAGCGACCACGTCTCGGTCCCATAGGTGATCACTGGCAACACACACTGGTCATAGACTTTTGTTTTGAGACATTGCGGTAAATGGGACGAGAAGATACCACGCAACTTCCCGAACGCCGCCGCCCAGCCGAGTCTGATACGACGGTTGACCTCTATCTCGAAGTTGGACCTATCGAACTGGACCATTTGTCCCAGGTAGACATAATCATCTACAACATCGAGTATAGTCTCCGATCTTGATAGGAGTGGCTGTTACATGGGCATTCACCATGACCTTGGTTTTGTCCATGTTCATTTTAAGACCCACTCTTTCGGAAGCTCTACTGATGTCATCGTGCATTTTACTGAGGCTCTCCATGGTCTCAGCCATGACCACTATGTCGTCGGCAAACCGAAGGTGAGTGATGTACTCGCCGTTAAAGTTGACGCCTAGCCCTCTCCAATCCAGAACCTTGAAGACATCCTCCAGCGCAGCAGTGAACAGTTTCGGAGAAATGACGTCTCCCTTTCTCACGCCGCGCTGGAGGATTGGTTTCGAGGTCTGATCCTGAAGACGGACTGACATGGTGGCGTTTTTTGTACAAACACTTCAACACCTCAATGTACCGGTAGTCGATCTGGCACCGTTGGAGAGACTGCAGTACAGCCCAAGTCTCGAATCGAAGGCTTTCTCGTAGTCCACAAACGCTAAACAGAGAGGCAGGTTGTACTCTTCGGTCTTCTGTATAACCTGCCGCAGCGTATGTATGTGGTCGTGCTAAAGCCTTTACAGAATCCGGCTTGTTCGGTAGGCTGGAAATCGTCAAACCTGCGCGCCAGACGATTCGTGATGACTCTTGAAAACAACTTGTAGACATGGCTAAGAAGTGAGATGGGCCTATAGTTCTTCAGCAAATATAATTTATTACGTCATTATTTATTCACCATGTGCTACCCAACCTTAGCTAATTATACATAAGAATATTAGTTAGTTATGTGTGTTTATGTTTTAAACAGTACGTTTAATTTTTAAACTTCATCAACTGCATAAAGGGGATTTCCCCAGAAAGCCAACCTACTTTGATACGTAAACCTCAAAAATAATTCTCTTTCATGTTTATAAATAAGGTTCATTATTGAAAAACAATTAACATGGCATACGTACTGTTGAGAAAATGCGTGGTGCCCGACGCCTTCCTGGATTTCTTGTCATTTGCGTCGAGATCTGTAACAATTGACACGTTAAAGAAAATGCGTATCAGGCAACAAATAAAGGCTTGTCTATCTCCGGACACAGATAATATAATACTAGCATATATATGCCCCATCCCATACAAAGAAACCGTGCCGACGTAACTAGCGCTTTTCGTCTGATTAAGATGATTATTTTTACAAGTACTTCGATCGCGTTCGGTTCCGTTAAACGGCTATAGATGGTGTTAGCAGCGACTTGCAAGTAAAAGGGTTTCTCGGTTCGTGACTATTTTTTTCTTCATACAGTGACGATCTGTTTTATAGTATTATTTTAACGTTTTTACAGTTTCATTGTACCAGAATGTGTTACAATACAAATTTAAAAACCCGGTAAGTGCAAGTCAGACTCGCGCACGAAGGGTTCCGTACCATTATCGCAAAAATCGGCAAACATATCACTTCTGTTTTATGGGAGCCCCACTTAAATATTTATTTTGTTTTTAGTATTTGTTATTATAGCGGCAACAGAAATACATCATGTGAGAAAATTTCAACTGTCTAGCTATCACGGATCATGAGACACAGCCTGGTGACAGACAGACAGACGGACAGTGGAGTCTTAGTAATAGGGTCCCGTTATTACCCTTTGGGTGCGGAACCCAAAACTGAAAAAAAATCTCGCGATACGCCCGCCCGTGACCACTTCTTAGTGATTAAGCTGGGCAGAAAAAGTAGCGCAACCAAATCCGCAGCACGCCAAAAGCTTCAGATGTTGCGTTCAAATGTATTAGTTAACTTACTAGTAGGCTGGTTATTAGCGTGTATCCGCTCCATGAACCTTGATATCCTGTTGTTATGATGCTCTCCGTCCAAGCAACAGCCTTCTTCTACAGATCGAGCGCACATACGATGCACACGTAGCTTACAATCTGACACAGAAAGATAGGAAATTTAATGATTTTTACTGCTAAATATGAAACATGGTCTATCAACAAAACACAATACATATTTTATTACACAACTGTTAAAAGATTCAATCGAACTATACATATAAAAAAGTCACGCACTTTTGACCTTCGAATTTTCAAATATGTTAGTCTTACAAAAGTGTGCATTACGTTGTGGAAATAGAGGTCAATATGCTTTGTGTATTCTTAGAAATTCGCTTCGATTGTCTCCGTGGACTTCATCCTTACGATAAGCTTACCATTGTAATAAATGACGAACAAAGCGTCCCTTGACGTAATGTACTACGATACACAGCGGATCTTTGTGTCTCTGAAGTTGTCTCTGCGAACCATTGCGCAAGAAACAGTTTGTGATCGAATATACTGCATAGAGTAAGCGAGATAGGACGATGCGACAAACGTAGGCGAGTGAAAGAAACACGAAAAAAGTATCGATACTTTGTGGTATCGAGTACAATTCCATTCGATACCGATACTTTTGTACTCGATACTTTGCATTCGATATTTTTACTCAATGAGTACTTTTCGGCAGGTATCGTATTGAATAAGAAATTAAGTATTAATTGGGTAATCTTAGAAATTACCTATTTAAAACTTGCGGCTTACGTTTATAATTATTGCAACGCCATCTAGTTCACTCGTACTTAACCTTCTAGAACATTACACCGATCTTTGCTCGAAATCTTTCCTTCCGTTCACAGTTAATTTATGCCTAACCTTTCCATCATTCATTTACTACACTAATCAATCACTCATTCACTCACTCGTTCACCGTTGTCATTTTATTTTATTGTATTCGTTTGTACCAATACCATTTGTTTTTTCATGTCCTGCCCTACTGAAGTTAAACTGACATTATTTACTGACTGATATTAACCTATGCTCTATGCGCATTAGGGGCCCTTAGAAAAGCACTCGATAACTTGAAGTATCGATATTTTAGTTATTTTAGTTTCGATACTTTTATGAGTACGATTTTTTTTTCGATACTACTCATGAGTACAGTATCGATACTTTCTATTCAATATCGTGGTCCCTACTTTTACTTCAACATTCACACAAAAATAGCTACTGCGCAGGTCTTGCAGCCAATTC
Source organism: Anorthoa munda (assembly GCA_945859665.1). Lineage (NCBI taxonomy): Eukaryota > Metazoa > Arthropoda > Insecta > Lepidoptera > Noctuidae > Anorthoa > Anorthoa munda. The sequence goes on from OX243898.1 coordinate 12,520,665, forward strand.
AGAGACACAAAGATCCGCTGTGAGTATTATACTGTTAACCGTATATCAGTGATAGCGTTTATTTCGTATTACTAAAGGTGATTATCGTAGTGCTGTTGCCACTTATGTTTGGTTGACAGTAATTCGTGGGCAGTTCCAGTTATGGACAAAATTTCGAGAATCAAAAAGTTGGCCTTTATCGCCTGGTACCCTGGTACTTTCTTTCATAAATTTTCTAGTCAATATTATAATATTAATATAATAACGGACATGCATCTTCCAAAATGAATTAGGACATAATTTACCTGTACAGACGTACGCTTGTGGCGCCAAGCCCCAGATTATGTTATCGCAGTGATGGCAGTGTGCGACTGACGTTAAAGCCTGCAGCTGTAAATGGTGACCGCGGACCACGAACTGTGAAGGAAAAAACAGAAAACTAGTACAATTTATTGTTGTTTGGTGGAACAGTAGGGTACCACTAAAAGGAACCGTTCCTTTTTTGTCTCTATCCAAAGTACTGCATGTTCGCCAGCATTTCTAAATGTTTGTAAAAATAAACATTATTTTACACACACAAAAATCACAATTATAAAGGTGATCTTTGATCGTCTACCGTAAAACCTTACCACAAAGTTTTAAGGTTTAATTTTGCCTGCACTATCGCTATATTAAAACAGTAAAGCAAACGTTGTAGTAGCAAACATAAATCATCCTTACATCAAAACAATAAATAAAATTTACCTTCATGTTAATACTACTACATGTTGACGAAACAGAAATCAGCCTTACAACAAACCATCAAGGTTAATTTTTGTTTGCACTACAACTATTTCATATAAGTAAAGTGTTATAGTAGCAAACAGAAATCCACCTTATCACAATACACCAAGGTCAAATTTTCCTTACACAACTAAGTCAAAGTCACAAAGTCAAGGTAATACTTACAGGCTGCGGATGCTGCTTGGTGATCTGCTTGACGCGTTGCTTGTACAGTTTATCTCGCTGTAAGAACGATGCTCGAGAACCTCCTACTGCTGCCGCTACTGATGCTGGCCTGAGGAAATCACATTTATTTATTACTATCACCAACTTCTCAAAAACAAATCAAGTTTGTATTTCTAATTGCTTGTTGAAAAACAGTCGGGTTTTTTGGATTTATTGAATTAACTTTTTAGTTAACATGTTATTTCGAGTTAGGTAAATTTAAACATATATATGTTATATATTTTTGAAATCACCCCTTAAAACCCTTAATTTTGATACCCCACGTGATGGAATAATTTAATTGGCCCCCACAATATGGCACCCAAAAGCCGCCATTTTTTATTTTTTTTTATTTTAATGTAGCCAGTGACACTCCCACGGTTAAGACGATAGATTGACGTACGAATCATCAAAATCGGTCAACGCGTTTAGTCTCTGGAACGCCACATAGGAACAAACATACATACATAGACTGATAAACACATTAACCTCCTTCGGCAGTCGGATAAAATCACGACTCCACGACGGGTAGACCATAGGATGTCATAATTGTGTGTAGTATGTTGTTGTTATTGTTGATGTTTGTGTGTATTGTATTGGCTGTGTTGTTGTTGTATTGTTGTTTTTTGTTGTAATGGTAAGATAAGTTTCTAAACTTCTGTGACTGACCAACTTTCCATGCCTTGGTGTGTCATACCAATGTACCGATCATTTTTGCCAGATTGAATATTTGTATCCCGGTCTTCTATTTTCGTGCCGAAGATACATTTATATATACCCTATTCGACGGAGCAAAAATTAAAAGGCAAACAAACAAGCGTCAAATGGTTATAACCCGACTTATTATAAAAATACAACCTTACAACGCAAAATGATATGTTTTTGCAGCACTCTTTATTTTTTTATAATAATAGTTCCGAACTAAATGATTGAATGAATTATGTTTTTTTTTTGTATTATTATTTTTTGCAATTAGCCACTACCTCAAAAAACCATGTATTTTTCGAGCATCATATCATTCATGTTTATTGCCAATAATTGTCATAATTTCCTCAACATTATTGTTGACAAGTTCAAGGAAAGACGGGTTCTTCGTATGTTTGTTTGCAACAGTACGGAATCAGTGCAGACTATGTAATAAATTAATAACAAATCAGAATAAGGATAATTAGTAACACTGCGAGAGTTTAAAGTTTGCCGCAAATCAGGCTCCCTGTGCTGTTGGTTTGATATAACTATGAACGATTATTATGATATTTCTTAATTTAATGTGTGTGTGTAAAGGTTTTAACCTGGAGGACAACACTCGGAAGCTTCACAATTTGGAAGCTTTATTAGTGTCTAGTATTATATGACGCAGAGTCTTTTTGTCTGCCCGAATTGTTCTTGTAACTCGAGTTCTTAGAACTCAACTCATCCGATTTACGTGTAATATTAACCGACTTTAAAGACAGAAAACAGGTACATGGTGGACATCCCACCCATACGCACTAAACGTTTTGAGAATACTTTTATTACGCGTACAGCTAAGTTTGTGTTTCTTGATAGCTATAATCAAGGGGTCTTTAAGTCAAGAGTGAATAGGTTACTACTAGGCAAGCGTGCTTCACCGTCGACCACATCATCGCTTACCATCAGGTGAGATAGTGGTCAAGCGCGAGACTATATTAATTTAAAAAAAAACTTAATTCATCCGGTATGCTTTTTTTAACAAATTTTTCCCTATGAATCTAGAAAATTATATTTTTTGGTGAGACCATAGCTACTTTTTATAATATAACAAAAAAACAGAGAGACAAACTTATACATTTTATATACAGCTGCAATTAAGATTGTTATTCTATAGACCTCAGTGAATACCCGGAAAATTACTCAACAAATAAACTCACTTATTATTATTACTCTTCAATTTCTTCTTATACTTGGACTTAGGCGACTGCCACCACTTCCGCCTGACCTCCAGAGCTTCCACTTCGCTAATATTCGACAGATCCATCACCATTTTGTATTAAATAGTAAATATCGCACTACACTTCCTGATGTACCCGAGGACAAACTAAAAATAAATAGTGGACAGGAAAAACGGGCACTTTGACTTACTGAGTCATGCAATTGTAGTAATTTATTCGTAATTTTATTTTCCTTACATAATCATAAAGACAACGTCTGTCTGTATATCTGTGCCTTAGCAAGCTTGTCACTCGAGAACGGCTATTTATTCAATTTATATATTTTTCCCGACTGCGGCGACGCCAAAAGGAGGGTTATGTCTTTTTTCTATTTATAGTTATTGAGTTTAGTGTCGATTATTCCCCGGGAGCATATAGTTACATCACACTAATATTATAAAGGCGAAAGTTTGTGAGTGTGTATGTTTGTAACTTCTTCATGCTCAAACGGCTGGACGGATCTGGATGAAATTTGGCACAGAAGATACAAACGGCTGGACGGATCTGGATGAAATTTGGCACAGAAGATATAAGGCATCGGCGCGGCAGATATTATAGTGCACTAAAAAGTGTGTGTAGTTGCCCACAGGTGCACTCTCTGTTCCCTCACTCGCATAGTCGGATGGGAGGCCAATCCGACAGTAAAATAAACACATTACCCTCCTTCGGCAGTCGGGTAAAAAGGGCGATAAACGAGGAAAGACGTAGAAGAAGTTAATGTAAATAATTTGTCATATGCAAAGCCGGGCCGGGTCGCTATAATCGTGACAATCTAAGAAGTTCGATGACAGACGATTTATCACTTTACCGCGTGTGAACTATATATGTTATTTTTTGTAAAAGTGTTTAACTAATTTGGTATACAACAAAGTATATTCTATTCTATAACTTGCACTTATATCACGTTTAAGACCGTCTAACAATATCGGCACTAAGTGATTGACTGTGAATAGTATTTTTATCGTTATCAGTCAATGATAAGGTATGTTTACTATGAGTATCATTTTCGCTGAATGATACCTAATGTCGTATTGAATGTAAACATTTTCGCATGACGTGTTTTTAATTCTTTGGATAAGATTTGATTTTTAAAACTGGTCTGATTCATAGATTTATTTTAAGATAGATGACATTTTTAACAACATATCAAAACATTTTTTTACCCGACTGCCGAAGGAGGATAATGTGTTTATCAGTCATTGTATGTATGTATGTTATTTCCTATGTGGCGTTCTAGAGACGAAACGCGTTGGCGATTTTGATGATTCTTACGTCAATCGATTCGTCTTAACCTCGAGTGTTACTCACAGTTAAAATTGGAAAATATAAATGTTTAAACGTACATAATTTGAAAAAAAAACTAATAAGTTATAAATAAAAAAAGTTAATTAAAAAACGTATACATCTGGTTTTGGCTAGCCAGCTCGCGAATATGTATCCTCCGACTGCACAGCATGATTTTATTCTTGTTTACTTCATTTTAGTTCGCTTCTTAAGTAGTCGGGTTTTTTTTTATCATTGATAGGCTCGTGTGTGACTACTATCTCGCCTAAGCGATGATGTGGTCGACGGTGAAGCACGCTTCCCTAGAAGTAACCTATTCACTCTGGACTTAAAAGACCTGGGGGAGATTGTAGCTTTCAGGAATCACAGACTACTTGATGAGAAAGACTAAACTTTGAGAACTTAAAGAGTTACAAGCAAAAAAAACGCCAACATATTTTTATTGCATGCTACATAATGTATCTAGTAGTAGACTCGCTTCGATCGACAATCTATGGAAAACGTAATTATGACACGATATCTTGCGACAACACCCCGATTCAAACATTCGACTCAACAAGCTCTAAACGCGATGGGGTAAGTCAAATTTTACCCTTCCCCCCCCCCCCCTCCCCATAAACGTTAAATTTTTTGAGAATTTTTTTGGCTTCGGGTCAACAAGATGTCCTGATCCTATCCTGATCCTATACTGTGAAAATTACGAACGACCGGCATACAGGCAGCAAATTGTTGGTATCAATTTACTAGCTCATGAAAGGTAGTTAATGGTAATTATAGCTAGTAAGAGGGATCTTATAATTGGAATAATGTGGATGTGCCATGATACGCCTATAGTATAGTTTATGTTATATTAAATATACCCAGTGCCGATTTTGATGAAAACTAATACTGCATCAAGGGATTTAAAAAAAAAAATCCAACCAGGAGTCGAGCCCGGTTGATTTTGGAAAAAAATACACGCTGTATTGTAACACAATTCAATAGAGTCGCTAATAACGATAAATTTCTGTGAAGTAACGTAAAACGTCAAACATAAAACCCTCATAAATGGGTCCATGGATTTGGGGCATCCATTGCCCCCGATCAATCAGTAAGAACACGAGGTGGTGGCGCGTAGTGTTCTGTGCGCCTCTCTATACGTGAAGTAGAAGGAAACACCTTACTCCCTACTACGGGAAGAAACCTGCGGACACGCGCCCACAGCCCACGACGCAAGTGTGCGAGGGAACACCGGGATGGGTTTAGTCAATAAGAGTCTGACAGACTACTCCGCCCGCGTGACACGCCACGCGTAACAGTCCGCACATTAGCTGCTCTACTACTATATATAATATATTACCTGCAGTGCAGGCACAGCGCAGCAGCTATGAGGGCAGCCATGAGAGTGGCGTGTGTGTCGTGGTGTGGCACGGCGTTAGGTCTGGCCGCGCACGCCGCGCCGCCCGCGTGGCACGCCGCGCGTAGCTGTCCGCACATTAGCTGCTCTACTACTATCAACTCCTGGGAAGGGAAATATGATGATTAGTACTGGACAAATATAGCAAGAGGAGGTTAAAACTATCATTTATCTACTCTCATATCGTAATATTCGAATTATAAACTTCAAAACGAGTTTATATTGACATACTTTATAAACACAATACCGAAATTTAAAAATAGAATCATATTATAACACTTTTTCTCTAACAAAATAATGCTATAATACAATTTTTTTTCTATTACGATACAGGACAAATCCAAGAAGTTAATCACAAGGAGTTTTCATCAATTATTTTTTGTAATGCCATTTTTATGGTACCTATTTAAAAAGATTTGATTCCAATTTTTACTTGTCTATGACAATGCCCGCTTCAGGCTTAGCACGCACTGCGATTTTTATTCGCGCGAATTTTGTCTCTTTCTATATGTTCATAGAGCTGAAAATATTCGCGCGAATTAAATTCGCGCCGCGGTGCGGTGGATTCTGTGGCAAAACACGGATTTCTTGCGGTATTATTTCTGCACGATTTTTTACCGCAATGCGAGCAACTTCATACAATTCCAGGTCGCAGAATAGGCGAAAAAAATTCGCACGAATAAAAATCACAGTGCGTGCTAAGCCTTAGCGCATGCGCTATGCGGTGATGTGCTGGGTTTTGGCGCCATTCATATTTTGCAGGTTTAGTTGTATTGAATTTCATGAGTTTTTTGAATTCTTGCTTAAAAATGTCTGATATCAGTGAATGTGGAGAAAATTTGATTCGCCCGATATTTTAGATGCGGCGAAGGAAATTACTCATAATTTATTACCAGCAAAGTCGAGAAAATTATATGATAAATGCTTTAACGACTTTATGGCATGGAAAATGCAAAAAAGGTATTTAGTAGGTTCAATCCCAATGTATGAGTTTAGATAAAGTAGTGTATGAAACAGCACATAACTAGGTATTAAAACATTCGTGTGAATACTATTAAAAACCTCGCCTACGGCTCGGTTTTTAAACACACACTCATGTTTTAATACCCCTTATTATGCAACAGTTTCATAAACTACTATTATCGACTTCTTATTCCCCTTACGCACTGGCGGTTAACCGCGGGAGCGGCTAGCCACTTTTCCATTTTAATATGCAATCGCTTGTGATCGTGTGCACTTAACCGCCACAAAATTTCAACCGCAGCCCGCTGACGCTATCTTGTATACGCACTGGCGGTTTGGTTTGCGTCGTGCCGCCATCAAAGACTACTAGACAGGCGACTCCGCCTTAATGCAGCGCCATCTAGTTTTTCGAAACAATATTTTGCCTTATTTTCCCATCTCGCCCATCCAAAAACCGACCTTGTGGTAGGGTACCACAAGGTCGATTTTTGGATGGGCCAGTATTTTACCTTTAGCGGCCGGGGTGGTAAGGCCGTCGAAGTGGTGAAGCCGCTAGGTTAAGCAACACTTGCCAATGACTCTATACAGCTTTTTCTACTAAAATAGCTCACCCGTTATCATTTAATAATATATTACCTGTGCCTTATCCACGTCACACTTATCGATGACGCTGTCCTCGGGCCCGTACAGCGTGCCGAGCCCGACCTGTCTCTTCACTTGGAACTCCGTCAGCTGTTGGCTGAGCTCGTCCTTAGCTTTCTGGCGAGCTTTGCGGAAGACATTGCGAAGGAGCTCCTCTTTGTCGAATTCTGTGGGTAAAATAAAATTATATTTAACAAAACACTATTCGTTCCCTTTCATTTGATACCTATATCATGAGGGTGCATAAAAATGATTGGTCCGCCATCTTTGGGAGTCCACCATATTGGATTTAGAATGATGTCACTTAGCTTGCCGTCATCCAAACCAAACGTGTATGCAAAACTTCAGTTCAATCGAAAAATTTGACCCTAGTAACTAATAACTGGTACTAATAAGGCAATATATGTGTAATTTCTTTTTTTTTTGTACAATAAAGTGTATTCTATTTTATTATATTCTATGGCAAGGTAAATAAAACTATGTAAAAAGGACATAAAACACATAGAAAAATATCACAGTTTAAAAGTACTGCCAACCGTATTATAATGATTTGCTGTTGGCAGCAAGTCTTGTACTATCAAACGCCTCTATTTCTCTTTATATCCATATCTTCTTTCACAAAATATGCCTCTTTTCCTGTGAGTTAATCTAGGTATAAAACAATCTAGTAAAAAACCAAAATAACATTGAAAATTTCATAATTACCATTAACTAAAACATGTTCGATTTCATTCGCCATGTTCTCATCTACACCAGTCAACTGTAGAGCCTGCGAAACACAAGATATTTATTTACTTGATCAAACAATTTCGTCTTACAAACACAAACAAAAATATGATGCCAGTCAGGTTTCCACACAGGAAAATAAGTTGCACAATCATCAATCTTCTTCATCATCGTGTGGATGGTTCCATTAACAGTTTTTAGGGTTCCGTACCCAAAGGGTAAAAACGAACAGCGAAGTCTCAGTAATAGGGTCCCTATTACTGAGACTTCGCTGTCCGTCTGTCTGTCTGTCTGTCTGTCTGTCTGTCACCAGGCTGTATCTCATGAACCGTGATAGTTAGACAGTTGAAATTTTCACAGATGATGTATTCCTGTTGCCGCTATAACAACAAATACTAAAAACAGTTTAAATCAATTTATTTTATTTTAATTTAATAATTATTATTTTTTGAAGAGAATATACAACTAAATATTCTGTGAATATTTCAAGCGTCTACCTGTTGCCGTTATGAATATCGAGCAAAAAACGCCAAAAATATCACGTTTGTTGTATGGGAGCCCCCCTTAATTTATTGTATTTTAATTTATTAATTATTATTTTTTGAAGTAAATATACAACTAAACATTCTGTGAATATTTCAAGCGTCTACCTGTTGCCGTTATTAATATCGAGCAAAAAACGGCAAAAATATCACGTTTGTTGTATGGGAGCCCCCCTTTAATATTTACTTTATACTGTTTTTAGTATTTGTTGTTATAGCGGCAACAGAAATACATCATCTGTGAAAATTTCAACTGTCTAGCTATCACGGTTCATGAGATACAGCCTGGAGACAGACGGACAGACAGACAGACAGACAGACAGACGGATCGCGAAGTCTTAGTAATAGGGTCCCGTTTTTACCCTTTGGATACGGAACCCTAAAAAAGGTTTATTGCAGAAACTTGTACACTTTTACAGTAAATCTTACATAGAGGTCCCTCCTTTTAAGTAAAAGATATACCTGTGCTAGGAGGACCCGCTCTTCAATGACAAATTATAAAATGGTAAAAGTGATGTACAACAGGAAAACAGAATCTAATCAAAAAATTACAAGTAAAGCAGCTAGCTAGTAGTAGTAATATGAAGCTTTTCATTAGTCATTCGAAGATCCTTGACGGTCTTTACTGGTACTCAAAACCCCGAATTCTGGCTATATACCAGTCCTACTTAGGTATCTCTATAGTTTTGTGGAGGTCCGACAGGCAGTCGACACCGTTTTATTTCATGTAACATCTGCTTCGATCGACAATCTATTGAACCACGTAATTATGACACGATATCTTGACAATGAGAGTGAGCAGTGGTGGCCCAGTGGTATCGGCCTCGACTTACAAGTTGTAGGTCGTGGGTTCGAGCCCAGGCAGGCGCTTTACTTTGTGTAAATTATTTCATCACCACTGCTCTCAAAACGGTGAAGGAAAACATCGTGAGGAAACCGGCATGTCCTAGAACCAAAAATTCGAAGACATGTGACATCCACCAACCCGCACTGGGCCCGCGTGGTGGATTACGGCCCATTCCCTCTCACAGAGAGGCCTGTGTCCCAGCAGTGGGAACATTACAACATAGGCTGATGATGTGTGATGTGATCTTGACAAAACAGCCCGATCCAAACACTAAAACGCCCATAACTTTTGAACGGCTGATCCAATTTTCATCTAACAGCTACGAAAATTCGCCTTCGTGAAATGGTTGTTCCATGCACACGTCAAACTTATAACACCCCTCTTTTTTCGTGGGGGTTTAAAAATATTAATATTCAGCACCTGGTTAGATTCGTAGCCGAACCCAACATAGTTGGTGAAATGCAGATGTGATTTACGGGTCCCAAATTAGGCACAGCAGGTCTCTTGGACACCATCAGATAAAACTAAATATTCTGTTAAGTGACCTTACCGCGTTAGGTACTAGGAAGGTGGAGTGTATCTCGTACGCCCAGCGCCGCAAGGTGTGCGCTTGCACGCCGCTGGCGCACCGGTAGCCGTCCGTCAGCACGAGCAGGAGGCACGCGCACGCGCATCTGAAAACAGACAAGGAGCTTACATCAGAAAAAACCTCATTGGTGTTGGAGACTGAATTATCAAACGTAACTCAAATTTAAGTAGTTAACCAACGAAAGACTGATTGTAGTTATATAAATGATTACTGGCTGACCCGGCAAACTTTGTTTTTCTACCCTACCTACCCCACCTACCCTACCCTACTCTACCCTACCCTACCTACCCTACATACCCTACCTACCCTACCTACTTACCTACCCTACCCTACCTACCCTACCCTACCTACCCTACCCTACTTACCCTACCCTACCCTAAACGGGATAATAAGTTCAGCCGTTCTTGAGTTATAAATAGTGTAACACGACTTTTTTTTATATATATAGATTAGAGAAACAACAAACACCCTGTTCCCGAAAAGTCAATCAAAACTTAACTTATTTTTAACAGTAAAAATGTGACTGATTGTCAGGCACATGTAAATTGCTGTGATTGGCTTACCTAAAGAACTATGACTCAACCATATTTTCGTTGATCAATATTTCAGACACCAGACTTTACATGTTGTATAAGAATTTGGGTATAATAGGAAATATTTTCTCCTTCAGATATTTTTAGCAGTACCTTAAGTTACACCCACATTTCGACAAAGCCCAATTTATGTTTGTGAAACTCGTTCACATATAGCTTACTTTACTCAATATTAGGTTACATTTTACAACAAGTAAAATTTTAAAAATCACCAACACATTTTTTTTCATGCTACATAATTTATCTAGTAGTAGACACGCTTCGATCGACAATCTATTGAACACGTACTTATGAAGATATCTTGCAAAAACACCCCGATTCAAACAGTAAAACGCTCATAACTTTAGAACGGCTGAAACGATTTTCATCAAACAGAGCTAAGAACACTCTTGATAAAGTCAGTTTACAAACAAAAAAAATTAAATCAAAATCGGTTCATCCGTTTAGGAGCTATGATGCTATAGACAGATACACGTCAACCTTATAAAACCCCTCTTATTCCGTTGGGGGTTAAAAATTACCTCCTTTCTCCTAGCAGCCAGTTGAGCAGTACCGCCGTCCGCGCCTTGGATTCTCGTACGGAGCGCAGGTTTGAGAATAAACCTGAGTACGTAGATGTGTCCTGAAATAGACAATATTTATGGTAGGATACAGTTTAGGATCTGCGTTTCAATTCGACAGTTTTCACAATATGTAATTATCTTTAGGATGAAAAGAGTACACAAAATGCAATGCAAACCATGTAATGTCATATTCTGTTTGCACAAGAGGCCTTGTTGGAAGACTTTAAAAGTTGGTTGATTTATATACATTTCTCTTGCTAGGAAAAAAGATGAGAGCTGGCAGCAGGGTTTTTAAATAAAACAAAAATAATTGCTGAGAGAATACTAAAAAGTTTCAGATATCTTTGTTCACTTTCAGATTTTACAGCTAAGGAGTGGAATTCCCTGCCGGATTCTTTAGTTTCCTGATAGCTACAACCTTGGGGCCTTTAAGTCAAGAGTGAATAGGTTACTTCTAGGTAAGCGTGCTACGACCACATCATCGCTTAACATCAGGCGAGATAGTGGTCAAACGCGAGCCTAAAAATTAAACAAAATAGATTTCCAAAAAGACGACTAAACAAGCAGGGCCGTTCATTTTCTTTTATTCTGGTGCGACAAAGAAAAGTTAGTTGATACGCTAAGTCATCTTTTCAGCCAAAAAACGTACACTGCTGAACATAGGCCTCCCCCAAGCGTCGCCACACTGATCGGTCCTGTGCGTTTCGCATCCGGTACGAGATAACTAAAGTTCGAACTTACAGACGCGGGTGAATCGTCTTCCTCCATTGATATGATAGCTCTTTGTGGATCTGCACAAGGCTGGAATTAGAAAAAAAAATCACTTTGAATAATAAACGAGTTGATTATTTGAAAGTGTACGAGGATCGCACAGATGAATTGGCCCGCGAGGATAGGGTGTCGTCTTCGAGCCGCTTTATGGGACGCCGTGTTAGTATGAAGGATCATGGGACTGTATTAGGAAATTTGCGCTGGTATGGCCTGTATTAGGTACGTTGTGCCGGTAATAGGACCGACGCTGCAACAAGTACTAGCAATATCATACCGGTATTAGAGTCGTCGTGCTGGTGTTTGGTTCGTCGTCGGTGTTAAGACCGATATTTTAATCACAGCGGCAGTCGATATTAGGTTCTTCGTTCTGGCCGGTATTAGGAACTAAGCTTATTTTGTAGTCTATATTAATAAGATTACTATTATTTACCTGCCGCTGTATTTGGTGTAGAAATACCGTGCCGGTAATACGAGCCACTGATATTAGGAATCTCTGCCGGTATTAGGGCCCTTATGCTGGCTTGTATTAGGAACCTCTTCCAATATTAGGGGCGTCACACTGGCCAGTACTAGGGACCCCTGCCGGTATTAGGGGATTCGCTCTGGCCGGCATTAGGAACAGCTCTATGGTCAGCTCACCTGTGTATTAGTATGATAGGGCGGCGGCGGCGTGCCGGGTGGCGGAGTGTCTCTGTCTGCACACTCTTTGTGCAGCGGGGAGCACGGGCCGGGCGGCGCCGCGGGGCACGCCGAGCACGCGCCGCCCGGGGTGAGGCACGTGGCGCCGATGAGCGGGGATGGGCCTATGCTTGCTGGAATAAGAAAGAACCTCATTTTAAAGATTTGAAAAAAAGTATGGTAATAAAAAATACAAAGTATTGTTGTCGTTGTTGTGTTTGAGTGTTGTGTGTTGTTGTGTGTTGTTGATTGTTGTTGTTGATGTTGTGTATTTGTCCTTCTGTATTTGTATATATTTGTTTTGTGTACAATAAAGAATATGAATATGAAAGTATACTGCTATGAGAATTAAAATAACACATTCAATCAAAAACTGAAATGACAATGAGACAATTTAACAATTCACTGCACTGTCTTTATTTTTGTGCAGAAGTACTACTTCCAGCTTCTCTTCGGTGAAGCTTATAACTCTTAAAACTGTTCAATAATATCTCAAAACCATAACATTTTTTTTTGCGCGGAGCTTAGTGTTGTAACTAAGGCTCAATCATAAGTGATTTATCGAATCGATGTGACCATGACTCCTCAATTTAATTTTACTAATCTGCGTAAATAAATGTTTTATGAATATAAACGTAATATTTTCAAATATCACAATATTAATACACATAGTACATAAATTATTATTGTGATAAATAAAAAATCAACAATAAAATAAATGCGGTCGAAAGAATGAAGTCCGACATAAATGAGTAGAAATTAAAGGCCTCTATAATGTGATTTTTTATTTCGTGGACTAAACTGACATTTGGGGGGTTGTCACTTTATCGTTACATTAAAATAGTGTCGTACCCTAACTATCCTGAGTGATCGAAAGTTAATCGCAAATCGAAGTAGATCGAAAATTAAACTATTTCTCGGCATAAAAAAATAATTTGTTTAGAAACTAGCGGCCCATATTTAGTTTCTACTCATTTATGTCAGACTTAATTTTATCGATTGCATTTATTTTATTGTTGATTTCATATTTAACACAATAAAAGTTCATGTACTAAGTGTATGAATACTGTTATATTTAAATATATTACGTTTATATTCATAAAACATTTATTTACACCAATTAGTAAAAATTAATTCAGGAGTCATGTCACATCGATTCAATGAATCACTTATGATTGAGTCTTACCTACAACACTATGCTCCGCGCTTGCAACATTTTAAAAAAATAAGGTCAATAGCAGCTGTCAGTTTAGTCCACGAAATTAAAAATCACAGTATAGTTTCCTAACAAATATAATTTTTTGCCGTGAAATAGTTCCACTTTCGATCTACATAATTCGATTTCCGATCACTCGGGATACAACACTATTTTTATGTGACGATAAAGTGGCAACAGCCCAAATGTCAGTTTAGTCTGCTATATTAAAAATCAGAGATTAGGTGATGATCTGGTTCGGGCTTCGGGAATCCACCAGATACAAAGGACCGGTAAATGTGGCTACTTGGGGGAGGCCTATGTCAAGCAGAGGACATCTTTCCATTGAAATAATGATGATGGATGACAAATAATTACTTACATCGATTCAAGTCGTGGTCCAGCTGTTCAGGAGACGACCGACTCCTCATATGCAGGACAGGCACACCGGTTCGGTTGTCCATCTGAACACACATATATACATACAGTTATTATACATGTAGATCAAAGGTTGGTAGAATGGGCTTTTGGATCTGAAACACTTTTTTACACTGTGATTCTTTGGAAAATGGTGTGTAGGCGTTATAAATCTCTAGGAGGGCCTTTAACTAACTCTTCCTAGAATTCTTTGACTGATTATTCTTTTTTACTCTTTATTGTATGCTATTAGAGTGCGATAAATCTTGTAATGTATTGTGATCTATAGTCGTGTTAATATATTAGTGTCTCCGAGAGCACTGAATACATCTAAAACTATCAAAATTTGAGTGTTGCTATACCATCTATGGTCATGGCTAAATAATTTCTTACTTTTAGTGAGCTACTACGTCATTATTGCATTCTATAATAGTGTTAATATTGAAAAAGATGATAGACTATAAGTATCAATTGTCCTAAAGGACACAGCTTGTTATGATTTGAGTAAGAGTTGATTTGGTTTTGTGTTTCAATTCCAAAAGGGGGTTACGTTACGCATACATTTTGTAGCCTTACTAATAAAATAAAAATACACTTTATAAGTAATTAATCTTAGTAATACAAACGAGGCATAAAAGTTAAAATAAGCGTTAAAAATTATCTTGTATGAAAATGAGTAGGCAGTGTTGCCAGACCGAAATATAGAAAGCATTTAGTAATATTTTATTACTGAATTTTATTAGTAAGGCTTTATGATTTTAGACGAAGTTATTGTTAGTCACAATTTGAAAATGTTATAACATAAAATAGTTTGAGGCATTCTTTTGACATATAAACATATAATTGTAGATTTTTGAGATGAAATATTTACAAGAGACTTTCCCATTTTGAAGTTTCCCAAATTTACAAATCCAATAAAAAAAAATCAATTTACCTGCTTATTTATAGAAAAAAAACTTGCAAGTTGAAAGAATAAAAGTATTTTTCAAGCAGTAAAGAAATAAAGTTGCAAGCTATAGCTACAAAACTAGGGTATTTAAAAATGATATGCATAGTAAACAATCAGCCCGACGACATAGAGATATTTTATAAAAATAAAAACTTCACCTGAATATAAAATATTGACGAAACGAGTTTTCAGAACAATTTCGAGAAATCAGTGATGTGTATTATATTTATTTACAAATTGAAAACGTGTACAATAAAAGGCATATAGATGTCTGGATATTGGCTGAAGTTACTTTTTTACTAACAGACTTGCCAGAGCAACAAAAAAAAACATTTAACAAAATGTTGTATTGCCAGCTTATGTAAAAGATGACAGGCACTTTTGGCAATTTTAAAAATGGAACTTGTTAAAAACGAAACCAGAGAAGTTACTTTTGAAAAGACTTAATTTGAATTACCATTCATGCCAAAACAAGTCCTATTTCAATGTAAACAGAAGTGAAAATTCGATTGTTCTAAAAACTCCCACCCAAAACTTTACCTGCAAAGGCGGCGGCGGCACATTCACCAGCGGATAACTCATTTGCATCGCTATAGAGTTAGGCTGTGGTCCCTCTAACTCCCCATCGAGAGAATGCGACGACCTCCTCAGTTGCTTGGAATCATACGCCGGCATGGACTGATGCATATACTTGTCTCCAGGGTAATATCGTCCTTTGTAGTACTGCTTGTGTGATGGAGAAGCAGTACTGTTGCAAGGCTTTGGTTTCGCTAACGGATTGATCGGTGGCGGACTCAGATTCGGGCTGAGCGGATTCCGTTTTGGCCTTTCAATAGATCTCGGTGGTAACGGAGGTGGAGTAACGTTGTCGAGACAAGTCGTAGGCACCATAGGTACAGTATTATTATGTACATGTCTTCGCTTATTGTTGGATTCATCAGAGTTTTGTCTGACTAACGGTGGGGTATTCTCCTGTTGGATCTTGTTAGTTCTCGCTTGTCGAAGATTCCGGAGACTCTGGCCGGTGAGGTTGGAGAGTGATCTAGGTAGCCCGCTGAGGAAGCCGGTGTTGGGTACAGGGGAGGGCTTGTCCAGGGTCGTCTTGGTGCGCGGTCGAGGGGTTGAAGGCGCGGCGTCCAACGGCTAGACGTGTGTTAGAAGCGTGGTTTATGTCACAGTGTGCTGGTGTGCTGAGATTTTGTGTGTAGTTTCTAATTTACAACATTTATTTTTGTGAAGCTACAGAATAGTAGGACATTGCTAAGATAGTGAAACAGATTTATAGATACTTTTAAGGTGTAAATTACATCACATTAAAGTTTATGTTTGCTATACTGTCACAGTTTATATAGGAGGCTTAAGCGTTGCAATTGTGTAAGTTTCCTTCGATATTTTAGTGAAAGGAAAAAGGTAGTGCAGAGGGCAATATTAAGATCTGGGGAAGGACCATAAGCTCTTATAGTATGGTTATTTTGAGTGTGTGTAAGGGACAGATTTATATGCCTTGTGATGTATATACATCTACCCTTCACCCCCCTGTTCGAAACACCGCATGTCGGTCTTCCCTACCAGTATTGACCTTTTTGGCCAGACCTAGAGTAGCACAATGTTCTTATCGACATTTTTTTTTATAGATAACTGTGCTTATCTATTCGATAGATATCCAAAGATAAAATCATTGATTCTATATTTTACTAGCTGACCCGGCAAACTTTGTTTTGCCATAAAAACACCAAACATTTATCTACCCTACCTACCCTACCATACCTACCTACCCTACCCTACCTATCCTACCTAACCTACCTACCCTACCCTACCTTACCTACCCTACTTACATACCTACCCTACCTCTATATAGGTAGGGTAGGTAAGGTACCAATATATTTTCCTTAATCTTTTTTTCATATGAACCGTTTCACAATAAAAAAAAAAAATAAGCGAAATCGGTCCAGCCGTTCACGCGTGATGCCGTGACCAAGGGAAATAAGGATTCATTTTTATATATACAGATTAAATAAATAAAAAATATTTAACTAATTTTCTAAACAGATAATGATAAAAAATTATGGCTACCGGTTTTGAAAACCCAATTAACTTTCAGCATTTTCTCCTACAAATGCAACGCTCATGTCTCACTAATCTAGAAGTATTCTAAAAGTGTAGAATATTGAGTACTAACAAAAATCTCAACACAGCCAAGCGCGATGGTGTTGCCATAGTTCATAGATATGCGATGTACAGTTACAACCATTCCCATTTGTGAGACGAAAGTTACATTTGTTTGGCGTTTTGTCGATGTCTGGTTCTATGCATACTCCTGTTATATTACATCAATCTTCTTTAAGTTATTGTGACATGAAGTTTGGTATATATTTTTATTTTTATATCTTTATGCTTTCAAGTGCGGCAATATGTTAACGTTTATTACAATGCAACTGAAGTTCGTATCTGTTACAATAGTAAACAACGCAATACTCATTTATATTATAAATGCTAATTTTTTTAAACAAAAGATTTCAATTTGTTTTTTCTAGATTATAAAATACCAATTAAAATACTCGTCAATTACCAATGAAAGCTGAAATATAAGATCCGCGACAGGCTTGCATTGTGTTGTATCACCAATTATCACAATATTAAATAAAATACCTTACCGCTGACTCTTACATTACCCTCCTTCAGTCAGACGGGTAAAAAACAAAAATACATCCGATGAAAAGTTCGCCCCAATCCATATAAAAAAGATAGCAATAAAAAACGTGACAAACATACACAAATATATATAAAAGAATGGGTCGCACAGTGACGTCACAGTTATGCACAGGCATGCACAGAAGCAGACACGGAACAAAACATGTTACGAGCCGACTCGTCCCGTTAGCCTTGTTAGTTGACACTGGGCGCGGCTGGTTTCGGAAGGAGGTGTGGTAACTTTACTTGTAGTAGAGGAAAATGGCGCATTTCATTAATGATTCGGTCTTCGCCACAGATAATATAATACTAGAGTCTTCGCCAAAATTGAGCCAGTACCAAGGTACAATCTGTAGCCAGGGTTAGATTAAATTAGCCAAATAAATCAGAAGACTGGCAACACTTTCTTACTAAATTGCGGTGAAGCCCAGAAAGAGGGTAATTTATTGCAAAATTAATTCTAATGATTTGATTCAAGTGAGACAAGAACTTCTAATATAGACTATGGCTGGTGTACTGTGTAGTCTTCTCATTGCAATAACATTAATATGGCAAGAAGTTATTATTTTAAAATCATGTAAGTATCAATATTTTGTATTAATAGGGATGTTTCTTTGGTAGAAAAATGATAATTGTATTTAGTCCGTCAGTGAGTTTATCAAATAATATTGAACACATATTTTTTATTTTACCACACCAATTAAAAATTACAAAGATAAAGCGCATCAAAGTTCAGGAGCTTGTGACGGCACTATGTCAGTATAAAGTGCACTAACGGCTTGACGTCACACGATATTTCAACGTATTATATAGTCGTCACTTTATGTTTACGTGTCAAAAGTTTTCAGTAAACATCCCTATTATATTTATTTTTATTAGCTTTTTGGACCATGGGTGACGGGCGGGCGTTTTGGGGGACTGCCTTTATGTAGTACTTTGAGTCTTTGACCTCGAAGAAGTGCTGGGTCTTAGCCTAATTTGAAGAACTGACTTTTGATTTGAGCAACGACGGGCATAAACTACAAGTAAAGTTAGCACCTCCGTTATTAAAAACGGTACCAATTTGTTACGTGGGACATAATGATGTTTAATTAAAATACATAATATTTTGCGGTTTTCACTTTCGCCTCCGTTTAGAGTTACTATTGCGGCCAGGTATTGTGTAACGAATAATAGGTAAATAAGGAATGTAGGTTATGTGTAAAATAAGGAAGATATCGAAGATGGGATATGGATAAAATTGATGTAGGTAACGAACTTGTGAATAACTAACTATTTATTAAGAAAAAATCTCGTGTAAGATGTAAGTGGTTTTCTGTTAATGAAAGGTTTACTCTCCATTAATGTAAAAGGAGTGGTAAGATGGACAGAAAATTGGAGGGAAATGGCCTCCTTCTGTGAGACCGTGATGACCCAGAACACAGTAAAAATATACAAACAGTATTGAAACTACCTACAAACGCTCGTCTCGGCAAACTCACAAAAACATACGTGACCACTCGTCGCGTCGCGGTGCTCAGTACTGACAGCACCGCAGAAGTGCCCGAGTGGTCTCATCGGTGCGTATGTTTTTGTGAGTGTGCCGAGTCGAGCGTTTGTAGGTCGTTTCCATACTGTTTGTATATTTTTACTGTGCCCAGAAGTAGGCCGCCAAGCGAGATCCAGAGAGAGCCGTTCCCACTCGGAGAAGAAAGTGTCGGGAAGTCAACCGCCTCGATACCAATAACGCCGAAACTCCACCTGCGTCACAAGCAGGCGGGTCCCCGGGGTCACGGGTGGTAAGATTGGAGATTCTGTCCGCCCACCAAGTGACTCCAGGGGGTTCCGGGGTGGTCTTTTAAGAGGTCACGGGGCACAGGTTCCATAAAATCGAGTGTCAGAAATTTATAGCATCTATGGGAGTCAATTTCTAATGATCCTATAAAATTATCTTTGAAATATGAATTAAATTCAATAACAAATTGATGTATATCGCGCCATCTAGTGATATTTATTTGAACCAAATTTTCTTTGTTAGCGCTGGTACCCCATGGTAGATGGTAGAGTACATGGTATGTATGTATATCAACTGGCGATCAACCCACAATTTAACCTGAACATGAATAGAAATGGTGCCAATAAAATACAGTTAACACCAAAATAAAGATACTAATCATATCCCTTTCCCAATCAATACACCAGGTGTAACATTTATGGGACCAGATTTAATCACCCACGATCCTACACTATTATCAATTCAATACACATAATTCAATCATATTAATGCGTTATAAACAGGGAAACCGTGTCCTTTGGTACTTGAATAATAATGAGTGTTCCAATTTATCGGCCCTGCGGTGTAACGCCATGAATGTGTAATGAGAATGTTTCTAGTTTAGTCAAAACATGGTATTGTACTGGATTTTATAGTAAACACTTTTGTATCGTAGTATTTTATTTTTATTTTTGATAGCTCGCGCTTGACCACTATCTCGCCTGATGGTAAGCGACGATGTGGTCGACGGTGAAGCACGCATGCCTAGAAATAACCTATTCACTTTTGATTTAAACACCTCTTAATCTATGTAGAGTATTAGTTTGTTTACTTTAAAAGCAATGAACTTTGGTGACATGTTTATCGTTGTTGTTTTGTCAGTTCATAATTTAAGGGGAATCCCCGAGAAATGTTTTGTAGCAGTGACCTCTTTTTACGTGAATGATTTATAACAAAAAAGAGTTCAAAATCAAATAGGTAGACAGATCAACTATCTTTTTTAATATAAAAAGGATTATTAAAGAAGTCAGGTAATTTCAGTTTGAGACTTAATTTGTAGACCTCGGAGGCGAAGGGGAGGAGACTTATAATAATCAGTTGTGGGTGTAACAAGTTTGTCAATGATTATGATGATAAAGCATTTCTAAAAGGACAAGTATTTTCTCTATTTATATAGATTTTCTCTAACAAAACAACCGTTACACAAAAACCTGGCCGCAATCATAACTAAGACACATAGAAATATAAAAAAGTACAAAAAAATACAGTGAGACATTAAAAATTAAGTAAAAAAAAAACTAGGCTGCAACATAGTTACAAAATGCTATGGTGTTGGTACTGTAACAGTGTCGTTGCAATATGGACTCTATTGTAAGGGAATAGGGCCGTTACCTGGCCTGCCATGATGGTGTCGATCTCATGCTGTAGCTTTGAACAGCGCTGTTCTGCTGATTCGAGTTGCGTTTGTTTTCTTACGTCTGGTACTTTTAGGAGTTCATCTGGAATTGGTAGATTAAAATTTTTAATAGACAACATTTTCGATGTTTATTCTGTAACCTAAACGAATTTCATTAAAATTTAATGGAAAAATAAGGATGTCTGTTACTTACTGCGAAGATCCCTAATAAACTTCTGTTCTTGTTCTAGCATCAACCGCACAGTGTGCACTTTTGATACTTCCAACTGACGCTGTTTCTCCGACTGAAAAAAGAAATATAAAAATTGATAATAAAAACCCTGAAGCATCAAGTATCTACTTAGAGGTCATACAAGTCATCTACTTAGTCAAGGGCGTCGCCAAGGGGGGGCAGGGAGGGGCAGCTGCCCCCCCCTAGAGATTATAAAAAAGTTGCCAAATGTAAAGCAACCAAAGTCCTAAGTCTTTAACTTGACTTACTTTATTGATCATTCCCGTACGTCGAAACTCGAATGAATATATATAAACCAAACCCAACAGATGGAACCATTGTTGATATCCTAAAAGAGGCCAAAAACCTTCTTTACCGACACGGAAAAAGCGTTGAAAATTTTGATCGCTCTTCCGTGCACAACGTGTACGGTAGAGTTGCGTAGCTTTACACGTTAGACTCTGTACTGATATTATTACAATCGCTGTAGATGTAAGGCTCGTACTACAAGTGGAAAGCTTCATGTGCTCTCGATTTTACCTACAATTCATACTTTTCTCATTCTCCATATCAACTTGCCCCCCCCTGGGACATCGGCTGGCGACGCCCTTGTACTTAGTGGATACTAAGTAGGTGACGGGACGAACTAGGCAGATTTCGCCAAAACTGAAGGAGAAATTCTGGGCACGGGAAAGGAGGAAGCAGGAGACCTATAATGTCAAGTTATCTTTGTGTTTTTGAGGGCAGTTGCTTTTCTTTACAAGCTTTTAATTAACTTGCTATGTATGTATGTATGTTTATATGTAAGTGTGTTCGGATCAAATCTTGCAACTGAATTATAGCAGTTATCCTCCACCGATTAAGATGAAATTTTGCATACACGTTCAGTTTGGATGACAATGCATGGTTAGATACGTGACGTCATTCTAAATTCAATATGGCGGACGGCCCAAGATGGTGGACTAGGTATATTTTGTGCACTGCCATGATATGGGTATCAAATGAAAGGGTTTGCTGTGAAGAATACGAAAAAGAAAGAATTAAAAAAAAAAAAAAGAATCGAATCTACTTAGAACTTGATATTTATTTTATGTTTCAATCATTTTCAAGCGGATATCCCACCCGTACCCACAAAACACTTTGGGAATACTTTCATTATGCGTACAGCTAAACAATATAATGCCAGAGAGCGTTTCTAGATAGCTATAACTTTAGGGCTACTAGTTTCTACTACTTTAAGGCTTATCAATAATTATAATTGTAAATAAATAAAACTATTCATTAAAAATCTTTTTTTAAGACAAGTTATTTTCGTATTCTTCGCAGCAAACCCATTAATTTGATAAAAATTTCATGGCAGTGCACAAAAAGTAACTAGTCTGCCATCTTGGGCCGTCCGCGATATTGGATTTAGCACTTAGCTAACCATAACCTTTTTAGTGACGACACTATTCGAAACGCCCAGAACATATTTGCAGTGTGTCAGCCCAGTCACACAGTGTATCTGGTGCGTTGTGATGCTACGAGTACATTGCTCATTACGCGGCTGTTAGCTCATCATTTATAATTACCGAGATAATAATTTACCTAACAAGGCTGTTTCAACTTGTGCGGGATTTCCAGTTGTCTGTTTACGGTTTACATGGAAGATTCTAATTCAAATGCTAGTAAGTCTATCCTAGACACCGAGACGGTCTATGAACTTCAATCGACATGAATATAAATCATATTTAGTTGCTTCACAAGTAGATGCAAGAAAAATATAAACTTGATTTTTTTATTGAGAAGATTTAAAATCAATGCAATCAGTGCAAGAAACTCCACGGGCAAAAGTGTCCACGGAGTTCTTGCACGTTTTTCTCCATAGAAATCTACCAATTGGCATGTGCAAGTATCTCCACGGGCAAGAGTGTCCACGGAGTTCTTGCACGTTTTTCTCCATAGAAATCTACCAATTGGCATGTGCAAGTATCTCCACGGGCAAGAGTGTCCACGGAGTTTCTTGTACGTTTTTCTCCATAGAAATCTACCAATTGGCATGTGCAAGAGCAAGAATCTCCACGGGCAAGAGTGTCCGTGGAGTTTCTTGCACGTTCTTCTCCATAGAGACCTACTGACGCTTGCGAATGTGCAACTAGATTCATATTTTGTTTGACAATTCAAAAGTAATATAAGGTAATAATATAAGGTTTAGTTAAAAAAAAAAGATTTTTTATTGTCATCTACAAGTGGATAATATTAACAAGCTTATATTCCTTGCATAGAAATTGCTTGTTCTGTCTAGGCGTCTTTTGTCAGCTGCGAAATGTCCTTCAAGAAATAGCTGAGCACAGATAAAATATTCCGTGTTAAAATAGACATAGTAAGCTTTCTCTCTCCTCAACTTTACCGGAACAACAACTGCACGTCACAGTTGAAGAATCCTACGCCGTCAGCGCATCTGTGCAAACAGCTGACGTTAAGGCCGCGTACTCGCGTGCTTGGTCTGTTTACGCAAGTACACTACTACTTACACACATGTACCACTATGTCTCACTGTAAAATTTAACACAACCCTATGATGAATATTAAATACAAAAACAGCACAGTTTGACAATCATACTGTTAAAAAATAAGTTAGTAAAAGCAAAAAACCCGACAGTTGGAGGATACATCTGGTATTGGCCAGCCAGGTCGCGAATATTATGTATCCTCCGACTGCACAGCATGATTTTCTTGTTGTTTACATATTTTTAGTTCGCTTCTTAAGCGGTCAGGTTTTTGGATTTTTGTTTTTTTTTTTATTTATAACATTTTGTTACCATTTTTTTTTCGAATTATTCTTATTATTTATTGTACACAAAACATAACAAGAAAAAATTACAAATTTAAAAACCGCCGGTTTTATTTTTTATATCATTCTTTTTAAACTACATAATAATATACCTAGTAGCAGACACGCTTCAATCGATAATCTATCGAAACACGAAATAATGACAAGATATCTTGCGAAAAAATCCAGATTCAAAGAGTAAAATTGCGAATAACTTTTAAAAGGCTAAACCGATTTTATTCAAACATAGCTAAGAACACCAATGTGACTTTTTCAAATTCATAAAGTATTTCCTAAATTAATCTTAGACATCACAGGCAACGGTGAAGGAAAACATCAAATCATTGTTTATTTTCTCAAACATGAGTATCATACATACCTAACAAATTGCCAGCATGAAGAGATGTTAAAATAAAAAAACCGGCCAAGTGCGAGTCGGACTCGCGCTCGAAGGGTACCGTACCATTAACACAAAAAACGACAAAAAAAAATCACGTTTGTTGTATGGGAGCCACCCTTAAATAATTATTTTATTCTGTTTTTAGTATTTGTTGTTATAGCGGCAACAGAAATACATCATCTGTGAAAATTTCAAGTGCCTAGCTGTCACGGTTCATAAGATACAGCCTGGTGACAGACGGACGGACAGACGGACAGACAGACAGACAGACGGACAGACGGACCGCGAAGTCTTAGTAATAGGGTCCCGTTTTTACCCTTTTGGTACGGAACCCTAAAAAAGATAATGGAACAAGGAACGTCATGTTTGCCTTGGACAATGGCATGCAAATATTGACATAGAATACAGTTCAAAATAATTATTCTAGAATATCAAATTTAATAATAATAAACAATATGTTGTGTGCTGTGCATCGTAACGAAAACCTGGACTTATGTAATCATCATCAGCCTTATAATTTTCCCACTGCTGGGACACAGGCATCATCTCTGTGAGAAAGGTAATCGGCCGTTGGTGGACGTCACATCTCTTCGAATTTTTGGTTCTAGGACATGCCGGTTTCCTCACGATGTTTTCCTTCACCGTTTTAAGAGCAGTGGTAATGAAATAATTTACACAAAGTAAAGCCTGGGTTCGAACTTACGACCTGCGACACGTAAGTCGGGGCCGTTACCACTGCGCCACCACTGCTCTCTTGGACTTATATACTTAACAAAAGTCTGAAGTAGCCAAGTCAAAGGCCTGTGGGGTTCCCAGAAGCGGCTTAATTAAGTCTGACACAGTCTGGAATAGCACATAGGCTACTTTTTACCCCAGTATAATGTTTCCTTGGGATGACAAAACACTATTCACGCGGGCGAATCTGCTGGCAGTGGCTAGTTAAAAAATAATATTTAAAAAGTCTCATATATATAGAGAACCTAAGTACATGAGACTATTTTCCTTCCATAACCGAGCCATGGTGCTGAAGATGCACCCTCTCCCGGAAAATAGTCTCGCTGACGGCCCTGCATACTATTCCCAAATAGTTTATTTTTATTTATGATGGGTTTGCTCTTGACTCTAGTCTAGGTCAGAGGTGACAGAGACAAAGTCGACGATGGAGTGAGCTTACCAGTAAGAAGCCTGTTCACTCTAACTTTGAAGAGATAACATGATATAACAGATATGTTATGAGTATTAGTAGACACGATTTAATATTTAAAAATTTATTCATAAAAAAATCTTTTTTAAAACAAGCTTTTTTAGTATTATTCTCAGCAAACCCTTTCATTTGATACCCATATCATGGCAGAGCACAAAAAATAACTAGACCGCCATCTTGAGCTGTCCGCCATACTGGATTTAGAATGACGTCACTTTGTCACATCACAATCATGCATTGTCAACCAAACTAAACGTGTATGCAAAATTTCACCTTAATCGATGGAGGATAACTGCTTTAAAATTCAGTTGCAAGATTTGACCCGAACATTACAAGTTAAATAAAAGCTTGTAAAATTTCAATAAACAGCTCAATCAGCTGACCAGTAGCAGTACATTTCACAACAGTCTCACGGCGACCTTGCGACGCTCACGCTTCATGCCTCTACAATACCTACTATACTACGACTGTTGCATTTCTCGGACTGATAACACGCCTCAAGGCCTAATGTTCATAGCTATTTAGTGTTTATTCTTTAATTAGCTAGTATTTTGATTGTTTCCGCTATTTTTGAAGAACGGATGTCGGTGTAATTAGTTTTTAGAATGGTAGGACATAAGAAGCGAGGAGTTCGCAGCTAAATAAAATACACACGGTGTGTGTCTTCGAGGTTAAGCAACGCATGCCGAGGTCGATAGTGGATGGGTGACCATCGATTAAATACCAAGACTCTTCTGTACCTCAAAGCGCGTTAAGCCATTCAGTCAGCAAGGATAGTCAGAAGCAAGAAGTCCCACTAATATTACAAAGGAGAAAGTTTGTGAGTGTTTCTTTATGTTTGTTACTCTTTCACGCCCAAACGGCTAGACGGATCTGGATGAAATTTGGCACACAGATAGATTATAGTCTGGAATAAGATACTTTTTATGTCGGGTATATGTTCCCTGAACGGATGGCCAATGGGGCAGAATGGTTCTGGAGTGGCGACCGCAATCCGGAAGACGTTGTGTTGGAAGGCCTCCCACCAGGTGGACCGATGACCTGGTGAAGGTTGCGGGGATCCGCTGGTTGCGGGACGCACGGGACGGGCCAAAGTGGCGATGCAAGGCGGAGGCCTATGTGCAGCAGTGGACGTCTTTCGGCTGATATGATTATGATGATGATGATGATATGTTCCCTTGGGATAATTATCGACATTCACACGGGCGAAGTCGTTGGCAGAGGCTAGTAATATTATAAATCCGAAAGTTCGGATGGATGGACGGATGTTTGTTACTCAATCACGCCTGAAACACTGATTGGATCTGAATGAAATTTGGCACAGAGATAGATTCAGTCTGGAATAGCAATTAGACTTTTAATCCCGGGAGTATGTTTCCTTGGGATAGTTTTCGACATTTGCGCGGGCGAAGCCGCTGGCAGAAGCTCGTACTAAATATTATTACGGTCAGGAGTCGGAAAATCTGACACCAGTCTTGCCAAGGGGTATCGTGTTACCCAGGTACTGGGTTGAGGAGGTCAGACAGGCAGTGGCTCCATGTAAAACTCTGGCACTCAGCTGAATCCGGTTAGATTGGAAGCAGAGTCCAACATAGTTGAGGAAAGACACGGCAGATTGATTGTTTGTCAGTGTAATTAGTTTTTGAGAAAGATTAGGACATGAACAGCTATTTGAAAATCTTGAAGTTTCGTCATGAAGAAGGATGTGGTATTTCGATTGTTTAGAGGACCAATAGCGTAATAGAACCACAGTTATTTAAAACTCTCATAAAGCTTGATAAGCCGCAGTGGGGGTTATTACCGTATTCCGATAGAAATACGGTACATGTACATTCTTGAACTTTGAACTCCTAGTCACCAACATAGATTAGTTCAAATTCCTCGAAACTTATCAATATTCCCAGCCTTACCACTTTACCAGCAGATCTGATTCTTTACAAAAGCACTACGCTTGTTTATCCCCTATTTACGAATCTAAATGCACAAGGGTTTTCTACAGGCCTTCGATGCGCATACACGCGGTGCAAACGGAACTAGTGCTAATTTTTTAAGGCTGAAAATGCCCAAACGACGTTAAAAAGCGATTTGTGCATAGTGCCTATTATAAAGGTCCTTTTTTATAGTCATCAGGATACGTGAAAGTCCTTCCCTTCACCTAAACAAATGATTGAAGATAGTAGAAGTGTATAAAGTATAAACTTACATTGACTGGCACCGGAGCTGTGATCGGCGTTTTATGTCTCGAAGAGTTCTGCTGGACTGTCAACACCGTCGTTGGATTTGCTGGAATGTACAAAAATATTCATTAGAACAATGGTACAACGAAAGTGAGGAAAGTGCTAACCATTATCAGCCCGTTATGTTGATAAAAGAGGCTCCGGAATTGTCCAAGAGTTAAGCATCGTCATCTGTATAGGTTTTAGGCATCCCTGAGCAATTAACCCGGTAACCAACCATTGGTGAATGGTTATCTCTTCATGATATATACTTACATGGTTCGACAGCAAAATTGCCGCATATACCAGTCGTCATCTCCAAGACAGGCCACATCAATCGCACACCACTTGGCTTAGTCGTTAGGCTACTTTGTGCTCCATTACTGTGTTTCACAAATGAACAGTGACCTCAATGGCCACTTCTTCCAAGTGATCGAATAAATGGAAAGTCTATCAAGATCAGAAATAGGTGGCTGCCAATATGGTCGGAGTGGAGTTACTGTGCTCATCTCCAGCATTCTAACTACACATAATAACGTCGTTGCCGTGGTGATACAGAGCGCAGGCATTCGAGACAAGCCCAGTAAAATTAACAGTTTAATAGCCACGTAAAAACACCATTAAAATTCACGCTATGATTCGCTTCGAGAAATCTTTTTCGAGGCTAAAAGAATTCCAACGAATAATATTATGAACTTCGACAATGTAATAATGAGTATTGTATTATTGTAATCGTTTTGTTGCGTTTAATATGTCGTGACGTATCACAACTACTGAATAATATCCTTGTAGGCAGTGTGATTTGTGACCAAGAATTTACCATCGGACTACAAGACGTACGGCGATGCGCCATCGATAACATGGTGGACATCCGGGTGGGGCACATAAGCACTAAAAAATTAAATGTTTTGGGAACACTTTCATTGTGCGGACAGCTAAGGAGTTGCTTTCCCTGCCTGAGTCTGTGTTGCCTGATAGCTACAACCTAGGGGTCTTTAAGTCAAGAGCGGATATGTTACTTCTACACCGGCCCATAAACCTTTGAAAACGAAATACAACAGATCTGATTTGCGGTAGAGGTATTTAAGACTAATTTTAATACAGAAGGAGAAGTTGACCTTAACATTGACAGCAAATCAAGGATTATTTCTATACAAATTGAGGTAAATGGAATAAAGTACTCTATTACTCGTATGCTTTAATTTTCAATTAAATTAACATTGTCATAACGTCCTCAAGCATCAATCAGACACTTTCTCGGCATCCAGAATGGCTAAATAGCCAATAACCGACGTCAAGTGTCGAGTCATCCACATAACTTTCAACGGTTCATCAATATCGCTGATTGAGCTGAATGAAACTAAGGAGTACTAGGGTCACATGTGGTTTGGGAAGTAATTTGCCTTTAAGTGTTTTGAACTTGCAAGTGCGTATCATCATCATCATCATATCAGCCGAAAGACGTCCACTGCTGGACATAGGCCTCCCCCAAGCGTCGCCACTTTGACCGGTCCCGTGCGTCCCGCAACCAAGTGCGTATGCTCTAATTAAAAATTACTAGATTACTAGTTAAGACACGAAGAGGTAGAGACTAAAATATAGACACATGACGGGATATACAGAGCAATAATGTAGAAGAACTGAATCTTTTCTACGGTAATCGTCTGTCTAGCTTCTCTATCTCGGTGCTATTGGCTTTAAGGAGTTGCAAGTTTTGGGAATAGTGTGACGGTGTGTGTAGTTTTTTTGTGTTTAATCCACAAAAAAAATTAGAGCTCCTCGTGAAAGGGTTTACCAGAAAAGGTATGCCTAAATATCTAGGACCAGGTATAGTCATAAAAAGTCTAACGTAAACAGCATAGCTGATTGGGTACAGGCGAAATAATAACTCCACTTTAGTCTCAGGTTGATGTGGCAACGCTACCAGGTGGGCAGTCGTCAATCTGCTTTAGATCTCATTACATTGATTCTATCTAAAATTTTGGCATAGTAGCTGCAGCCTTCGCAAATAGGGTAGTTGAAAACATCTACTTAATCCGGAAGTTAGAAAATCTAAGAAGTAAAATTTCTAAATTTAAAAAACCCCAGACACATTTTTATTTTATGCTACATTTTTTTTTTAATGGATATCTACCTCGGATCATGTGTACTACTTGCTGGTGCGTGTTATGATGCACCGGCACGGAGTCGACACGCAAGATCCAGTCTCCCGCACGGAGACCAGCTCGTGCTCCTTCACTGACTGTACTTATACGTGAACCTACCTCGTATCATGTGCACGTTTTTCTGGTGCGTGTGATGATGCACCAGCACGGAGTCGACACGCAGGATCCAGTCTCCCGCACGGAGACCAGCTCGTTCTCCTTCACTGACTGTACGTATACGTGAACCTACCTCGGATCATGTGCACGACTTGCTGGCGCGTGTGATGATGCACCGGCACGGAGTCGACACGCAGGACCAGTCTCCCGCACGGAGACCAGCTCGTGCTCCTTTACTGACTGTACTTATACGTGAACCTACCTCGGATCATGTGCACGACTTGCTGGTGCGTGTGATGATGCACCGGCACGGAATCGACGCGCAGGATCCTGTCTCCCGCCCGTAGACCAGCTCGTGCTCCTTTACTGACTGTACTTATACGTGAACCTACCTCGGATCATGTGCACGACTTGCTGGTGCGTGTGATGATGCACCGGCACGGAATCGACGCGCAGGATCCTGTCTCCCGCCCGGAGACCAGCTCGCCACGCGGCGCCGTGTTCTTTTACAGATTGTACGTACACCGGATTGTCACCTGAAAGATATAGAAATTTTATGAGAAATAGATTGAAAATATAAGTTTAATTCTTTGACCGACAGTGCAGAAGCTAAACCACGAGGTGTGTGTGCGTGCCTGAAATGCTCTTAAGAGTTTCTTTCATAACAAAACTTAGTGCTACGGAAATTAGGATCATCTTCTAGGGGTTAAATAGGGAATTAAAGATTTTAGGGAAGTTCGACATTCCAACAAAATATCGGTTACACGGCTTTGTAGTTACTTGTAGGCATTTTGGAGAACCTTCAAAAACGGTAAAGGTCCTTTACGATTCGCTTAGCTCCTCATACAGCAATGTTTGTAAAAGTCGTTTGAGTTAAAAAAACAAGAAAAAATTTGAGCATGTTTAACATACATTAAACACAAAACGCACGACCTCGGAAAATCTAGATACATTTTATTTACACAGATTTCCCAAAGGCCAGCATAACCGTGATAACAATAGGATCCGGTAGTAGTTTTGACAATGAATTTAAAATGTGGTCACCGTTACTCAACAAATAAAAAACTTTTTACAAAAATATACTACTGACTTCCAAATAAAAAACAGGAAGTTTGGATGTCAGTAGTATTATTTTGAAAAAAGTTTTTTTATTTTCACTTTTTAGTTGTTGACCCGAATATCATGAAACTTGAACATAACCGGTGAATTAGAGTGTACCAAGTTAAACTGTACACAACAGCGTAACCCTTTAGAGCGAACTGGCGTGATGTTATGTTATGAAACGGTATAAACAATAAACAGACATGCGAATGCAGCAATCCCGAGAAATTTACCGTCATTTATTGAAGAGATCTTCACCAAATTAAAATTGGACCAATTAGCACACTCCTTCAAACATACTCTTACAATCAAAAAAATAATTTTTAAAATCGGTCCACAATTGACGAAGAAATCGGTGAACATACATAAAAAAAACAGTGTCGAACATGGAACCTCCTCCTTTTTTGGAAAGTCGGTTAAAAATAAACTACATTACATTATTGGTCTAGTGATCGCAAGTTCTACTGCTGAGTCCTGGGTTCGATACCCGGGTCGGTCAAAATGTTGGATTTTTCCATATAGCAGCCCGGAGCCTGGATTTAAGCCCGGATGATGGCAATAGGCTCGACCCGTATAGGACATAGAACTTAAACGTAACTGGCGAAATGGCGGTGGTTGGATTGCCAGATGGTCGGGAATCATCTGGATTCTCCCGACATTTTAAAAGATCTCCAGACGACGCCCGACAAAACTTTCGTTTCATTATCGGACGACCAGACGTACGGCGATGCGCCAGCGCTACATTGTGGACATCCCACCCATACGCACTAATCGTTTTGAGAATACTTTTATTACAGCTAAGGAGTGGCCTGCCGGAGTCTGTGTTTCCCGATAGCTACAATCTAGGGGAATTTCAGTCTCTAGTGAATAGATTACTTCTAGACAAGCGTGCTTCACCGTCGACCACATCATCGCTTACCATCAGGTGAGATAGTGGTCAAGTGCAAGACGATATTAAATTTAAAAAAAAACTCAAAATCTACAACCAGTTCTTTGAAAGCTCTTTCTTTCAGATCATTTGTGTTATCAATTCCTGTACGCAATGCTTACCTACTGTGAAAAGATGTTAAGTTTGCTAAATAATTTATATACCTAACAGAAAATTTGTATGGCTTTTGATATAATAAAAGCTGAGTTAGTAAATAGACTGAACTTTGAAGTAAATTGTATGAATTTTATATGTATTTTCCTAAATTAGTGAACTCAGTTAAGTCTAATGCCAAATACATTTGGCAACCAAAAAATTAAGTTTTATATAAGTTTTTAAACTGTCATGGTCACTAACACTAACATTAACATTAGAAACGGGATATTTACCATGTTTACTGTTTGTAACAACAACAAACAAACAGTAAACATGGTAAATATCCCGTTTCTAATGTTAATGTTAAATGAAGTTTTGTTAACTTAGTTATGTTTCATTAATATTGAGCCTATTAATATAAAAAAGCATTTTTTTAAATATTTTTCTCTCTCGAGCCCGACTACAACCTCCAAACCCCGAATTATTCAATTTTTTTCAGATATTTTCGTCTTCCAATCTGGCAACCCTAGCGACCTATAGGTCTCTGCCTGAACCTTCGGGTAATAAAGGCGTGATGTTTTGATGTTAGTTAACACATCATTAATTCAATCATGCGAGAGAGATTCGACAATGCAAAATCATATACGCAACAATTCAGATTATTCGGCCAAAAATTTACTAACGATGATGCAGCAAACGAAGCAATTCATTTGAGTAAACTAGAATTTTGCCACGCAGGTGAAGATGTACTAGGACTTCAACTTGGTGCGATTGTCGTGTTTTTGTCCGTTTTAGACATAACTTTACTAATTAATTACACTATGTTATACGAATAAAACCCAAAATTTTCTTAGATCAAATTATTCAGAAAATGGTCTAATGTAGAATATATTTTTCTTTGTTTAGACGTGATGGAATTTTTTAGAAAAAAATTACGCACTGTGTTTTCTTTTGCGACACCGTCGCCATACACATCATTAATCCTTCGAGCCGTTTCTGCAGCACTGTGGCACCGATGGAACTCGTACTCGTAAATAACGCGATATTTCAAGTTTTCATTTTGTAAACTGACACTGACAGCGCAAAAATAAAACATAAGAGGAAAAAAAATATGTACTACGGTTTTCCAAACACAAAAGCATGAGCAAATAGCTGTATAAATTTTATTAAAATTGGAATTCCAAACCAAAGAGGAGATATTTGAGATCAAAGTAACCAGTACGACAAAACGCCAATTTCATAGGTAAGGATCTATTTTTTTTTTTCAAATCTTACGGTTTAGCATATAGTCCAGTAGGGATACAATTATTTTCCACATAACCTTTGATAATTCAAAAGTTTGTTATTTTCGCTGGGTGGATACCTTATATGAATTCAATGCTATGTACAAAAATGCTAACAGTTTAGAGTGATGCAATAGGCATAAAGTAGGTATTTCCTATTATTTCGTGTTATAACAATAATATAAAATTTAAATTTAAATAAATAAATGTTTCTTTATTAGTACTATCTAAACTTTATATTAGTGAAAATGCTAACAGATACGTACTGTGGAACAATGGAAAACTGAAAATGGTTCGTAACTCTTTCAATAAAAAATTTAAGTTTTCAAATCATTTCCTATATGCGTAGAGGGATTAGTTATACCTTACAACAAAAGTTCTAACAACTAAGTATAATGCTGCACAGGTTATTGTATTTTTACATTGTGATTTGCGAAATATTGAATTTAAGTTTATAAATTTGCGCCTACATATTCGAAATAATAAACTCTGCCACCATACAAAAGTTTAAACACTTATGTGCTATGCTAGTTTAATAAATCAAATACTGCGGGGCGCGGTGACAGTCCACTCTGAATGTATTGAATGAGGCGCGAAACCATTTCATTACTGTCACATCAGTATTTAAACCTCGTTCATAAAATCTAATTTTATGGCAATTTGTTATTTTTAATGTTGAGGTCGAATACGATTTCTAACTTCTTTGTTCCTATAAAAAGAATAAGAAAGAAATATTCACAGAACACGGAATAGTCGTACCTGCCGTGCTGACAGTATATCGAGATGACAGAATAATAAAATTCTCCGTATCGTGAATCTTTGACAGTCGTTACGGGTCGTCAGAAACCCGAAAGTCTGCGGCCACCCTAACAAAAAGGGTACCGTATTATCCAGTAGGATTACCGTATAATCTGTGTTGGCAGGTTATGCAGTCACTTCATATAAAACACTGGTATTCAGATGCGTCTGGTTCGACAGAAAACAGTGGAAGTCAACCCCAACATATTAGGGAAAAGTCCAAGCAAATGCCTTTTCCAAAAAGATGTGACTGTAGAAATATCAAACATCTTATAACCGGTGCAACTGTCACAACTAAATTGACTACATCGCTGGTCCTAAGACCTAATACAATAAAGGCAGTGTTACCCATTAAGCCTTAGTAGATGACACTGTAAGCATGATATGATGTATGCTTATACAAATCGATGTATTTATGTTTGTAAAATATTACCTACTCTTTTTTTTTCAGAATCAATATAGTAGCAACCCTAGTGAGTCCGGCAAGTTTAGGTGTCAGTTTTGTGATACGCTTACCAAGATTTAGAACATTTTTTTATTTTAAAGGTAGATAAATTTTACATGATCGTGTCTATTGCGCCCTATCTATTAGTTTTTAAACTCTATTATAACCAAAAATCGGCACCACGTGACCTTACCACACGATTGCTGTACATCAAAACCTAGTAAATGCCATAAAATATTATATTCCAGGAAAGCGCAAAAATATTATTTGAATTAGCCTATGGAATGTCATCTTGTGTTAGGTAACTAAACGAAAAATAAATAAATAAGCGAGTACTAAACAAGGCTTACGGGTGAACTGTACGTAATAACACAAATGATATTAATGGTGTCCTAAATCTATTGAATATTTTACATATCTCAAAACAAGGTAATTCAATACCTATTAAGTACCGGACATTTGCTAATTTAAGGTGTTTTTACAATTTGAAGGGACTTTCCTATTGTAAATAATGATAAAATGTATTAATTAAAGCACCAAATCTCAATTCATATTATAAATTTCCTGGTTAAAATTACACAGTCCATCGCAACATATTAAAACTCATTAAAATAATATAAATAAGATTATCAGGGTATAAAACCATTATAAAAATATGTCACCTACTGCGTTCTTATATGGGGCAGTCGTACAGTACCAGACATAATTTTAATATTTATTCGATTAGCACGGGGAAGGCTTGTATAACACATGCCAGATTACCTATTTTAGTGATCTTTATTATTGTAGCTATAAGGTTGCATTTATAGGCAAAATAACAGTGAACGATATGTCAGATACTAGACGCCAGTTTGAAATAAGAATTTGCGCGGTAATGTTTTTCTAAAAATCATCAGAAGAGTCCGTTTATGATGTGGGCCTCTGTGGTCTGTATGGTTCGAAGAATTTATACTGATCGTACATACCTACACCGCGCCCCGCAATACCCAAATTGTATTTGATTTATTAAACTAGCATAGCACATAAGTGTTTAAACTTTTGTATGGTGGCAGAGTTTATTATTTCGAATATGTAGGCGCAAATTTATAAACTTAAATTCAATATTTCGCAAATCACAATGTAAAAATACAATAACCTGTGCAGCATTATACTTAGTTGTTAGAACTTTTGTTGTAAGGTATAACTAATCCCTCTATGCATATATGAAATGATTTGAAAACTTAAATCTTTTATTGAAAGAGTTACGAGCCATTTTCAGTTTTCCATTGTTCCACAGTATGTATCTGTTAGCATTTTCACTAATATAAAGTTTAGATAGTACTAATAAATAAACAGTAAATTATTTAAATTTAAATATTATATTATTGTTATAACACGAAATAATAGGAAATACCTACTTTATGCCTATTGCATAACTCTAAACTGTTAGCATTTTTGTACATAGCGTTGAATTCACATAAGGTATCCACCCTGCGAAAATAAAAAACTTTTGAATTATCAAAGGGCATATTCTTCTGGCTACTGGACTAATATGAAGTCTTTGAAATGTGAATTAAGAGCCCAATATTCCATAATTTTGTGTTTATATTATACAATTTTTATGATCAATTCTAGAAAATGTAAATTTTACACACAAATCAGTAACAAATCGTAAAGTAAAAATGCATATCGCGCCATCTAGTGATATTTATTTGAACCAAATTTTCTTTGTTAGCGCTGCTGGAACCCCGTGACAAGAAATATTACAATACCTAAGTTTAGACACACCTTTACCCACTAAAACCTTAATAACGCATTCAAACCATGTGTAATGGCCAACAATGGCGCTGACAGCACTCACAGGGTTTGGCATGGCGTAAAGGTACCGGCCGCATACTGCTTTCACTATTGACAGACGATTAGCTACCTTTCTGTGCCAGGTATAGCTTGATGGAATATATTTGCATTGCATTTGGATGGGTTGGCAATATGATGTCTAATTTGGGATTCCTTTGCTTGACTTTTACTAATTGTGCAGGATGGAAAGGCGTCTGCGGGTTAGTGGCCAGAAATGTTTATTGCAACCTGAACTTTATGATATGTGGTCGGTTTTGCAACAAGCAAAGCATCGTTTAAATACGTCGAAACGCAAGTACCACCTTTCCTTTTTCACAGCAAAATATCTATAATGAATTTGTCAGGATGCAAACTCAGAAGCAGTGGTGTCGGCAGCTGAATTTTACTGAATGGCCCAGAATCTTACGTCTTGCACTTTTCACCACGGCATCAATATCTGATGCCGTGGATAATAATATTTTGTTGTTGGGTCTTGTTAAATAATCTACATGGTCACATTATGTTTATTTATGACGACTCCAAGAAAATATCTGGGCTTTACTTTTACATAAAGATAAGTGCAAATTAGCAGACACAATTGAAAAACAATAGTTTCTTGGTAACAAAGCTCCCAATTGCACTCAAGGATATACATAATATGACAATTAAATTATCTTTTATATATACGGTTGTCTATACCACTCTCATCGATTTTAATTCGGTTTTTCAGAGCAATCAGTTAAAAATCACCGATTGCAACTAGTTTTATATTAAAATATTTGACGTGTGAATGTTTAAACCAATTTTCACAAGTATATCTTAAATGTTGTGTACATACCAGAGACTTTCATTCCATATCCATGCTCATCGCGGACGACGGTGACGGTGAGCAAGTCGTCGCCCCCCGGCGACCCCGCCCCGCCCAGCATCACCTGCAACAATACAACACAACGATTACATACAAACATAATAAATAACAACTGTGCATTACGAGTAAAAGAGAAGATAACCGAGAAGAGTCATGTCAAAATCGAGTAAGACATCGATCTTCAGCAGTTCTCGCTGCTGGGTTACCAGGATTGTACATTTGTGCATAAAGTCCTAATAAATAATTACAGGCCTCATTAAGAGAAAGATAGGGCCATATTCTACCGAGCCAGTCCAGTGTGGGTTTGGTGGATGTACCATGATATATACAACTTGAAATCAGAAATCGATATTAATGGTGAATAAACCAAAACTTAGTTCTCACGGTGCGATTTCTACAGTAGTGCTATTTGTAGACATCTCAACGTGTGACTTAGTTGAAGTAAACTCGAATTGAACTGTCAATCCCTAACATCAGTTAGAATCGACTGGCAGAATAGCACTACATTTTAGGCAGAGAGGCATGAGCCTTCCGTAGTGGTCACGTCCTTCAGGCATAAGGATAACACAAAGTTGTCGAATTTACACTGGTAGACCTTCTTACCTATCCCCATAAATTTCCTTAAAAACTGCTACTACCAACGTTTATCCTTATAGCACGCGGAAACTATTAACACGCTCAATAAATCTGATCTAGACACTGCAAATGGTAGTCGGCAAAACCCATGCAACGTTAACAAATTAAAGGTAGCCATGGAGATTGTCGAAGTGCCAACTATAAAATGGTTATCTAAAGTAACACTGGCAAGAAACGTTATCGTAATACTTAGTAGAATAAACTATGGAACACATAATTTGTTTCATACATACAGCTGTCTGCCATTGGTAAATGGTGGACTTCCCACCCATAAACACTAATACTTTCATTGTCCGTACAGCCCAGGCGTACAGCTAAGGAGTAAAATTCCCTGCCGGAATGTGTTTCCTGATAGCTACAACCTGGGGGCTTTAAGTAAAGAGTGAATAGATTACTTCTAGGCAATCGTGCTTCACCGTCGACCACATCATCGCTTACCAGCAGGTGAGATAATCAAACGCGAAAGCAGCTGTACCTATTACGAGACATGGATGAAGATGATACTGCTATAGGAGTAAACCGACATTTCTCTGAATACGATTTAAAACAATCTTCCAATTACCACTTTAGCAATTTATAAAACCCCCAAAAGCAGGTATGATTAAATCATGTGTCACATAACACCGATAAAAAAATATTACTCACACCGGAAGACACGTAACAGGCTTGAACCCATTTCCTTATAACCAAAACTTCTAACATGTGTGCCACAAAGTGAGGTATCAGGTCAGAAAGGTTACGCTAGCCCTGATTAGAAAAGGAAGTGGATAAGTTACATAGACGATACGTCACCGTACGGATTCAGTTACTACGAGTTAGACCAGCTTATCTTTCTAAAACGTAAATGGAGAAGTCTTACAGTTAGATAAGCGATTGTACATACGGAGCGGACTAAGGATTTTTTTTAATTGTAGATATGCTCCCTTTTGACAACTATCTCCCCTGATGGCGATGATGTGGTCGACGGTGAAGCACGCTTGCCTAGAATTAACCTATTCACTCTTTGACGTAAAGAACCCCAGGTTGTACCTATCAGGCAACGACTGCGACAGGAAATTATTTCGTCACTACTCAGTTGGACAAACAGGCCAGGGGTATTGTATTACCAAGCTACTGGGTTCTGGAAGTCAGATAGGCTGAATCCGGTTAAACTGGACAATAACAAGAATCATTCTTATGAAAAGGAAATTCAAGATACAATTTCTTCGATTTTTTGCAGAATAGTTTACTACTATCGCGAAAATGTAGTAAAAGCCAATTCACTAGTAACACGCAGAAAATAACGTGTTCTGTGTAAACGTGAATGCAAACGTAATTTCAGCGAAGAAGCAAATGTTTGTTTGTCAAGTCATCAATGAACATCCGATCATGTGTTCAATCAAGAATCAGATACACCGGGATCTAGAAGAAAACAACATTAAAGATCGTATCAAAGAAACCAACGTAAAACACAGTTTTCATGACGATAAAACGTATGAATTAAATTCCCTATTACCAAACGAAACAGTCTACGTAAACAGGAAACGTAAGAAATCTAATCCTGCAGTCGGATATACAGATGCAAACGATTTTAGACTGAACTTTCTGGAGGGTTGAGTTCAATTTTGTAAGTTTTGAGGGTAGTTGTTCCGTGCACGGTCTCAGTATAATAAACATAACTTTTATTCTTGTTTATGTGTACAATTGGGAGTTCATTGAGATGTTTTTACACACTATTGTCTGGGGGAAACGTGAATGGTTGCGGACGAGTCCGTTTTGAATGACCATTAATTGACAAGTACAGATTGAGTGCAGTAGGTTGCCGATGATTGCATTGTGGTCAGACCAACGACGTCATTTCCTTCTGAGTGGAAAGTTAAGATTCATGAGTCTGGACACGAGTCAAGGATTCTATCAGCTTCACCAAAACATATCACTCTTTCTTTGGCAATATTATAATCAATTACTTCTTCTTCTTTTCGAATCAATGGAAAACTCTTTAAATATTTTGGGCTTTGCTTTTAATTGCAGTGTCAGTGGTGTTCATTAGGTTCTCTAAAATTCAAATATACTGTTTATGTGTGTGCACTTGGCACATACTAGCATTTGTGTCATAGTCTGCACAGGGGCACCGCACTGACATTGGCTATCAGACGGCTCTATGAAACCCCGTGTTAATAACAACTAATTCCTAATCCGCATCTAGAATATTATAGTACCTAGTTGTAGTTGTTACTTCATTACATAATAAGTGCTACAATATTGACAAACACTATTACATTACGACTAACATTATACTCGAGTCGGCATAGTAAATACTCTCCTACGATTACCCTTTTTTCCCGATAGGAGAAAATTATGAACGTGAACAGACCCTTGTGCTTCTCCTTCTTTGCTCGTGGATATGACTAAAATGTTAAATAGATAGCTAGATAGATAGCTAGCCACCTAGATAGCTCTATAGTCGTTGACTGATTAAGTCGTGGAAGGTGGTTGTGCGTGCTGGGCAGAAAAGGAGGTGACGTTATTTCTGTGCACACTGTCACTGTGTTTGGGATGGATCAAGGATACCCCACGTGTTATGATCCCAACAAACTACTTGTGCCTCATCAAGATTCGCAAAATCATGTCAAACAAACGAAATCACGCGCTCGGGTTTTTTCACCATACCTTTATTAAGAACATCACCAATAACATCAGTTTAAATTCTTCACCGTGTAATTTCCACTGACATCCACTTTATAACAAAACTGCCGACCATTAGCTTTTCCACTGACATCCAGTAATAAAATAAATAACAGCCTTATAGTCCAGACCACAACAGAGCACTAACAAGCTCGCTTTGAAAGCTCGAAGGCTGTTAATACAATTGACTACGCATCGGGTGTGAAGTTTGAAATGGACCATGAACAAGGGAGGCTTAGCCTTCGCCATATTACTACCCTGCTTCCCCCAGCAGACTTTTATTTTAGAATCGTAACACCCGGGGGATCTCGGGTCAATTCACATTGATGATAAACTGTGGTCCTTTGTTTTTATGCCTCATTTCAGTGGGTTATTAATTTATTGCTATACAAGGCGTAAAGTTAGGTGTAGCTGTTCATGCTTGAGTTTATTACAACTCGATTAGAATATTGACTTCGATCCTACGCTCTGAACTATGGTCCTTCCGTCCAAACTATAAAAGAAAATGGCAAAACCATTTATGCTGGAATTTGATAATCAGAAGCTCAAGAAAATTACCTGTCTACACGAAACGACCTACCATAGGATGAAAAAACGGCTTTCAGAGACGCAAAGAATATCATCTGTGAGGTAATTTTCACGCAACAAGCCTCATAACAATTGCGAATTATAAAAATACCAACGTCAGAATTCTGACGCCCAAACAAACTCACGTCAACATTTTGACGCTAAAACAGCTATTTAAAAGTCTTACACAACAAAAAAATCGTAACAAAATATTAATTAACGCCTACAAATGAT
The DNA here is from genome assembly GCA_945859665.1 of Anorthoa munda. Taxonomy (NCBI): domain Eukaryota; kingdom Metazoa; phylum Arthropoda; class Insecta; order Lepidoptera; family Noctuidae; genus Anorthoa; species Anorthoa munda. The sequence goes on from OX243898.1 coordinate 12,562,135, forward strand.
CCACGACGGTGCGCAAGCGCCGGTGTTCTAGGAATCCGCGACTTTTGGCAGCATTCGCGTGTCATGCACTGTCCACCATGACAGGCGTGGACACTGCCAAAATATTATGCTGGAGACTGGCTATTGAAAAATTATAAGATGGTAATTGACATGGCCTAAAATAGATGTTTAAGAAAACTGTTTCGGTTGCTTATGATGACATCCTGTGTTTGGACGCCCCTGATTTTTAAACGGGCACGTGTAAGAAGAATATATTAAAGATAATGCCGAATACTTTCGAATTTAGATTTTGTTTTGTATAATTCTAAAAATATGGCTTGTATCGTATGGGCAATGTTTTATTTTTTATAATGCGCTCGTTGGGCCACCTCCTGATCTCGATTTCGCCTGATTGAGATGGATCTACGACGGAAGAAGCGAACCCATAATATGCCAATTCACTCTAGCTATGAAAGCTGACGACTCTCTGCCAGCGTCTGTGTTCCTTGTAACCACAAGGAACACAGACGCTGGCAGAGAGTTCCACACTTTTGGCCGTGCTAATTTTGTTTATCCCCGAAGGTACTACCGTGTAACCTCTGGTTACGTAAAATGTAACCTTTGCACACGTAAGCGGGTACACCCTTTATGCCTATTTATATTACGGTGGACGTTTCTTATCATGTTCACAGTTTTACATATGAGTAGTCTTCTATCGATGTTTTCATTGGCCTATCGGTGCGTGCTATCCGTAGTGTAACCGACATTTGCCCAAAAACAAATTATGTCATCGTGAAATTTACAATTCATTTTTATTATTTATTTCTTATTTATGTACTTTATTGTACACCACATAGAACAGCACCAACATTTATAAATGCAAGTATAGATGCACAGGTCGAACTCTTACGGACAACTTTTGGATAGACTGAAAGAAAGGAGACAGATTCAATGTACTTTCTCTTCCTAGGTATATGACACTTGAAAGCAATGATCAGTCTAATATGGTGAATGGACAATACCTCATTACAACAGCCCTTAAATCTCGCTCTCTAAGGACTACAAATCCTTTAAAAAGAGCTACTAAAATCTTAACGTTCTTAAGAGCATCTAATGAATGGTCCAATTGACCATTGAATGAGCTAGACAGCTATCGTAAAGTGGCACAAAATAAAATAGAGAGGGTTTAGCAGCAGTGGACGTCCTTGACCTGGATAAGCAGTTTAACGAAAAAACAATCGTTACTCAGATAAGATAGAGACCAATTAATTATCGAGCCGTAATTTGTAAAATATCAAAGGTTACACTGCACTTACGAAATGATTTTAAAAGAACAATGAACTAGGATCTAATAGTAAAAGCTATTAGTGTGAACAAAACAGAGTCAAACAAAATTAGCGTAGGTAGTAAAAACTCGATTTCTTTCTGTATTTTTCTCTTTTCTAGCTCGAGTTGTGTGCACTCCAAATTCTACTCTAATTTGAATTGTGTCTTTGCTTGTGATTCGACTAAAGCCAAAGAGACTTTTTTTTATAATTTCTGCGGAAGTCCCGTCTGACACTAGAAATCTTCTTGCAACAGGACTTTCATAAACTGGTTACTAAAAGATAATTATGATGGAAAACTTAATTAGACTACAGTAATAGTGGCCTACATACAATCAACGTAGACATAGGTTACTTCTAGGCAAGCGTGCTACACCGTCTACCACATCATCGCTTTGCATAATCCATAAGTGAGATAGTGCAAGCACGAGCCTATCTAAAATATAAAAAAATAACTACGCCAAGAAATAAATAAACAAACAAATCAATACTAACAAAGCCCAAGTAAATTAATAGACATTATATAATGTATAGAGATACCACGATCCTTTGAAAGACAATAATTGCGGTCCATTCTCTTCTAGCCCCTAGAGCATAATATCCGAAGAATGTTGATATTGGTCTCACAGATGCATTCAATACTGATGAAGAAAATTCTGCGATCTATGTGGATAATCTTATAAAAATAAAAGCATTTTTGTTCAAGAAGATTCTTCATTAGCAGAAGAGATATTTGACACTAACATTTTCTGGTCAGTAACCGTATATTTTTCTGGGATATAAAGTATGCCTATTATACTCAGGCATAGTAAATAATTCTATCATTTTCAATTGGATCAGTTTCTTCGATCTTCCGATCAGTTTCCAAAGCTAAACTAAAGTTTGGTACAATCATATGACCAGATAATTTTACCTCTTTTAATAATAATATATTAGTTTAGACAGACGATGCAGTCATCTTCAAGACTGTTGAAAGTCATCAGAAAAGCAGGCGCCTAATACAATCTCACTCAATCTTATCCATTGGTGTCAGAATTATCAAATAATATATTTGCACTTGATTAATATTAAATAATATTGGCGATACGATAACCTGAGGTAGTACAAATATAGACATGCCGTACGCAATGGGTGATTCATCAGATTTACGAATCACGCGATGGTTTTGACATTTACTGATCCGATTTCCATTATCGTGGGTATTTTGGTTTGCGCACGGCCATTTCAAAGGGATAAATTCAGTGTTTCTATCTTATCTGTATTAGTTTCAAAAGTAGCTCTACCTATTGCAAATCAGGATATTAATAACTACTGGCAAAATATAGGTAGTTACATATTTAAATTCGGGCATAAAACTCCAGTGGAGAATCATGAAATCTAAAGAATAACGAAATGTTTTCTAATTCAACATTACACCCTCCAAGCTAAGAAAAACACACTTCAATCATATTTTTATTGGACATGAGCTTACTTGATACTCTTGCGAGTAGTTCTAATGATGTCCCTTCCACAGAACTTAATCAAATGTAAATAAAGCAGCAAAACGGGGATGCTACGTGTGTACGCATGGATTCACAGCATTGTCGCAGACACGCCGACGCCGGCGTTAAATAAAGATTTTATCTGCCAACCGCTCCACCGCGTTCGCCGCCACCAATGTCCACGGTTGTAACATCATAACGTGTTTATGCTACGTTTTATGGACACAACATGTGTGATACAATCAAAAATAGATGTTTTCTATGAATCTTATTGAATGTATTTTTAAACAGGTCGACGTTATTGAAACTGCTAGTATCATCAAGATAAATTATGAACATTTCATCACTGTTCTGAATTAATACGACATCAGTCTTGTGTCAGCGAATCAATGTCATCCTTGAACCTGACAATCTCTCATCTATTTCAAGGAGGTTAATTTTTAAACCAGCTTCTATTATAGTATATCATCGAAATCAATTATGAATACATTTCATTTCATCACCACGTTCTGATTTAATACGACATCGGTTTTATGTCAGCAAATTAAAGTCATTGTAGTGTATCTGTCTCACTCGCACGTTCGCTTTGCCATCCCCACTTTCCCCCACACAGACATACACAATCTCGTGCGCACCACGTTAGTAATGCGAGAGCCGCTGGCTAGAGCAGACGTGTTGAAGTGTGGTCATTTAGTGCGTGTACGAGCCTGTGAATTGCCCTATAGAACCGGTCACTACAAATGGCGACGAGGATAAAGTATGAAAAAATATTGGTGTAAATAAAAAGAAGAAGAATTGGGGTAAGTAGATAATGCATGACATGACACACGGTTATTTTTTATCGTTTAGGCGCCCACATTCCGTTATGAAAATAAGACAATAAAGCAGGTCCTACGTGATAAATGAAAAATTACATGGCAAATACCTATTTATTGTGTATACACCATATGACTGCTTAAATATAACTATGTAGCGGAAAATAAATACTGCCGAAGTATTGAGTAAATAACCGTCCCAAATTTTAATAATAAAGGAAATTTTGCATTACGAAGGTAAAGGAATTCGTATTATTCTAATCAAAGAGCCAAGGGCCATGACTAAGAAGTGTCTGATTACAAAAAACTTTGCCATTAAACATACACCAAACAGCTGTTCTAAAACGATTGCAAAATTATATTGGTGGGTAGGTAAATAACAAAATTTACTTTACTAATTCAAATCATAACATCTGATCAAAATAATAAAATCGATACATTGTTATTTTGAAACCGAACTACTGCGCCTGCAACGCGGATATCGTTGAAATCTTTCCACAGACAATCGAGAGTCTACCCTATTTAATGGAATCATTTTCTGGTTACCGTTCAAAATTCATATAGGGGTTTCCAATGATCGGGAAATACGTTTTGATTGAATACTTAAGTTTTATGGAAACATATTGTGATTTCATTTCATTCGGACACATAAAGCTATTCGAAATTGTGGTACATCGATGCATGGATTTTCAGCAATTCGGAAGTTTGATTTGACTTCGGGGTAGCCACCGGGCATATGACATTCGAAACCGAGACAAAAATATATATACATATATATATGTTGAAATCTAAATGTATCCTAAAAGACCTTAAAACGTAGGTACATACACACTGAGTGTTTATGTGAATATATACATTGTAGTTACATATAGACCTAAATGCCTACGTATCTATTCATTGATTATCGAGCCTGACCCCTCAAATTTAGAGGTTAAAATTGAATCGTCTACCGATGGAAACGTTAATGATAATAAACAGTAACTTTTAATAATAATAAACAGTAACTTTTTATAATAATAAACAGTAACTTTTAATATCACCAAAGGTGGTTTTGGCAAAAATTTTGTGTACATCATAATACAATATTTAATTAAATATCCATATTTGTAGCCGCAACTACTCAAACGAAGGTCTCAAGATTAAATTGAATTACATCAAGCCAAGGTCCACGCAGATTCAAAAAAGCTCGTAAAGGGCACGTAAAAATTTGAAAACATCCTAAGGCCAAGCAGTCATGTTTTGGTTACATAAGCCAAGCATATGAGCCCAAATTCCTGCTGTAAACAGCAGTGACTCATGCAACGACAGTGTTATATAAAATACGGGTTTTAGTTACGTGGTTTTAGGGCTAATTAAACCTAAAAAGAAAATATTTATTTATGAAAAGATAAAGTTAGTTAACTTGCAATATTAGTTAACATATTCGTGTTAATTTTGAAATAATCTTTTTAAGACCTTGTTTTTTGAAATGTGAGGGTAGAGGAAGAATTTTCTGCCCAACGGAGCCAGTACACCGAGACACCAGTCTACCCGGAACCACGATCGTTGCAACACGGTCAAAACGTCGGGTTAAATAGGTAAATAAATAATCTAAATCATCGCGTTAAATTCTCGTGATATATTGTTTTCCATTATGAAAAAGAAAGAAAGTTTTAAAGTTAATACCTTGTTGTTTTTTCATTGCCTACGTATCATATACAGTACGCTTTGGAACTTTTTAGTATATTAGTAAACTTATAACATTGTGTGCACGAAAAAATATTTATGAACTAGCTTCTTCCAGCGGTTTAGCCCGCGCGTAGTTCGAAAATGATCCCTAGTGAACGTTACACCAAAATAAGTGGCCTGTGTGCTGTTCCGGACTGTGATCTGTCTCTGTGCCGGGTTTCGTCCGGATCTGTTCAGCGGTTCTGGCGTGGTTGGATGCCGGGCGTGCATCCGTCCATCCGTGCTTTCGCATTTATAATGTTAGTAAGATTTACGATCGGTTTTCGAGCTAAATCAACTGACAGTTGCCTACAAATCTTTAAAAGGGTTTGAGCTGCTGTCCCTATCAGGTATGTACATTCTTGAGAGTGTAGTGGTCGTAAAAACAGATTTACACCATTGCATTTGAAACATTCTTCATTATTTTTGTACACAGGACATAAAAAATAAACTAAATATTTGTACAAAACCGGGTAACTCTGGATTCGATTTTCTACTATTATACTTTTGAGTGATGGAAAGAGTTTGTAAAAGAGGGTCAGGTAGTCAGGTGTAAAAAGTCAAACTAACACAAAATGAATAAAACACATCAAAAATATATTACGTACATAACAAATACCCAATATGTACGGTTAAGCTGTTTGATTCTTGACCCATCCGTTTTAAAACTTCAAAACATTAGTTTTCTTACTACAAACCACTCATCTCATGGTGGATTTAAGACTTTTCAAAAGCATAAAAAACTGTGTCAATACAGACATCTGGTCGCGCAACTACCATTACCATTTTGTTCATTGCAATAGGTAGATTATTAATTGAAAAAAAGGGATAAAGCAGAAATTGGAATTAACTGTCGACCCGCATTGTTTACTTATAGAAGGAAGCGCAGAATAATATTTGATAATAAAACAACTATTTAGTTTACATGAGTTTATTCTGAATTCAAAGAAAAATGCTAAATAACAAGTAAAGTACGTCGAGTAAATATTCAATCTGCAAATATAATTATAATGACAGCGAGATGGGTAAACTGATTGTCACTGACTTTCACTCTATAATATATTAGTCTATGACTGTCTTATTAAATCGATGGCAAGTTGTTGCTGAGAAAATATTTATTTAAGCAAGACTTGACCTAATTGGGTTAGAATGCCCGTAGAAGAATTAGTATATGGTGGGCCAGGTTTCAATCTTGTTGATTGTACATATAAATTATATTGTGCCATTGCAAAATTAATTATCTTTAGTTGAACATTTAAATGGAAGTGTCGTGACACTGAGACTCGCGCCACTATACAATAATACAACTCAGGATTTACACTTAGTTTTCTAGGTTTTTAAAGCAGGACGCCTGAATCTATTAGAGAAGACACGATGAGAAATAGCGATCTCTGTACTTTCCTTTACACCTATGTATGTATGTTTTACAAATATATGGTTTGAGTATGAGTGCTTCATTAACTTCAAAAGGACGAAAAAGTTAGTTTATGGTCAAACGTAAACAATCAGTACTGGTCATTAAAATATCTAAAGTTTGCCTAATCATTAAGCGTATTTCACGCGAAACAAAATAACGTATGGCATATGGTTGGCTACATCATAAGCGGGTGATGCCCGGTTAGGAGGCTAGATCCAAGGTGGTTGATGCCATAAGATATGGCGATGCCATAGATCCTAGGCGAGTTATGACAATTTAGGTTAGATTCAAGGCGGGTCAGATGTTGTGTAATAGTGCCTATTTCTTGTGGAATGAGTGAATGAAGGCTAAAGTAATAACAATATAGATACCGCTTAATGTAAATACTGAATAGCCATATGAGTGCAAATCTATTAAAACTCTCAAGGCCACTGCTGCTGTAAAAAGATACCTCCGGGACCAGACAACTATCGAAATGTCAGTTTAACAAGGTGCCACATCGATAGCCTTGAAGTTAGCTAGCTGTGCAGATATGCAATGTTAACGTTAACACTGAACTGATTTTGTAAAACTACAAAGGTACCTACCTAAATAGTTTCGTAGGTCGACTGGTGTGGAGGATTGTCAGATTTCCAAAATCACGAAATAGTGCTCAGTTATAAATAAACATACTAATGTTGAGGAAACCGTATGTCCTGGAGCCGGGGATTCAGGAACGTGTGACGTCCGCTGGGCAACGTTTAGCTCGTGTGGTGCATTGAGGCCTTGTCCCTGTCGCAGAGGGAAAGTTTGCTTTCTAGCGAATGGAACATTATAGGCTGATTATGCTTATAGGAATAGGTGGAGTGAAAAGACGCAGCCATTTACTTGGTTGGTTGTTCTGCCATTTACTTGATTGGTTGTTCTGCCATTCAATTGGTGGATTTTGCTGCCATTCAATTGGCGGGTTTTGCTGCCATTAAATTGGTGGGTATTGCTACCGTTAAATTGGTGGGTTTTGCTACCATTAAATTGGTGGGTTTTGCTACCATTAAATTGGTGGGTATTGCTACCATTAAATTGGTGGGTTTTGCTACCATTAAATTGGTGGGTTTTGCTACCATTAAATTGGTGGGTATTGCTACCATTAAATTGGTGGGTTTTGCTACCATTAAATTGGTGGGTATTGCTACCATTAAATTGGTGGGATTTGCTACCATTAAATTGGTGGGTTTTGCTACCATTAAATTGGTGGGTATTGCTACCATTAAATTGGTGGGTTTCGCTACCATTAAATCGGTGGGTTTTACTACCATTAAATTGGTGGATTTTGCTGCCATTTAATTGGTGGGTTTTGCTGCCATTAAATTGGCGGGTTCTACTGCCTTTAAATTGGTGGGTGGCTACTGTCATTAAATTGAAGAAAAATAAGAGAGTGAAGGGATATTGAGAACGTGAAAAAAAGACAAGGATCTGTCACGTGAAGAACACACTATATATGATCAAATAAGAATAAAAATAACAAAAGTACATTATTACGAAATGAATTGATATTAAATAGATTCTTAATAAAATCATTAATGAGGAAGGGATGTAGTGTATCTGTCTCACTCGCACGTTCGCTTTGCCATCCCCACTTTCCCCCACACAGACATACACAATCTCGTGCGCACCACGTTAGTAATGCGAGAGCCGCTGGCTAGAGCAGACGTGTTGAAGTGTGGTCATTTAGTGCGTGTACGAGCCTGTGAATTGCCCTATAGAACCGGTCACTACAGTCATCCTTGAACCTGACAATCTTTTATCCATCTATTCCAAATAGTAAAGGCCTAGAGGTTTCATCAAACACAAAACCATGACCCATTTCAGACAAACTTGCGCAAACGCATGTACACACTATACATTCAAATAGAGAAAACCGTGGCACCAACAACAAGAATAATTACAACGAATTAGTTTTTCGTTCGGCATTTTTACTCGAAAGTGGGTCCGTAGTCCGCCATTGCATTATGTAGATGATGTTATAATAATCTCGTACTTTCATCAATGGCGTAATTCACTGGATTCGGCGGCCAGTTAAGTGTTCCAGCTAGTGCATAAATTATGTCCCAGAAATACTTTAATTATTCGCGTATCGAATCGATATTGTCGATTGACTCCAAAGCCAATCTTGTAGTTTTCCGCAAGGGTCTACTCTGGTACCTATATCGCTCAAAGTTTGAAACCGTTTCCAATAACTTACCCACAATGAAAACTACTGAATGCTAACACATTTTCCTGTAACAAACTGTATCCGTGAAATACGCGATAAGTTGGCAAGCGACAGTAACTTTCAGCAAGCGTTTTGTATTGTAAATACGAACAAGTGCTTAGTCGAAGTCGGGACTGTCTGGCGCAATGCGGTATTTAGTCCGGGATTGCAGCAATGCACGGGAATATTTGGCAGACTAGTTTATTTACTCAATACTTAAATGTTTTAAGAACCATTTTCGTCTCTTTGAGTCGCTCTTAAGTTCATATTCCAAAATAAATACCTACGATGTTATCTTGCAGTCTGCACAGTGCACGTCTTTCTTGCGAATCATTTCTCCGTTTCACTCACATTTTCGAAGGGTTAACAAGCTCCATCGGCACGTACGTAATTAAATCAAAGCGATGTCGTCATGATATCCAAACGGAATTCCGAATCATGTCGCTCCACACACCCCGAGAGTGAGTCACGAGAAATGCACTCTAAAACTAGAACATTATAACATCGCGAACATCACGTTCCCACGGATTGGTTGTTACAGGGCTGACGACGTGAATTTTGATGAACAATTATGTAAACAGAATTTTGGGACTTTATGGCGAACAGCCGTAGCAGAGAATATTCTAGAACTCTCCCACGTGTTTCACGCTTAGACAATTGGATCTGAATGGTAAACTAAACAAAGCTTGGATTTTGCCGTGCTTATTGGCTAGAATGGCTAGCTTTATTTATGGAAATTCATTTGACCGTTACAAGCTGGTTTTTAGATTGGAACCAGATGCTTTGTTTATGCGTAAGCATTTGGAAGTAATATACGTACACACATAGGCCTTTCATGCGCCAATGAATTCAGGCAGCATTCCACGTTAAGTACAAAAACTTTCTTTTATTCTGGCTCGGGTGATATTGTATTCAGAGTGATGACCGCTTTCTTTGTCATTATAAAATCTAATTCTTGCGTGAAGAGTTTGTAGCCAGATAGCATTTAACACCAGTAAGTACTACCAACTAATCTGTACAGAATCTAAAGGTACTTTTCCCAAGGGTGTTATTTTAGCTGAAACCCTATCAGAAAGATCGCTACGATCTTTCTTATAGCTCGACGCGATTTGATTTAAATCACACCGATAAGCAATTTTTAAAACGAAATTGCAAGTGCAATAGTAATAGTTAACTTTCTTAGAAAATACTTACTTGTACGATATCACTTATAGGTGTAGTTCAAATTGCATCGCGCCATCAGGAAGATATCTTACAATGAATATCCTGGACATCATTAAGAATCAGACTCTATATGCTAAAAACATTTTTTTACTCAGTCATTGTGAGAAGTCCCTCAGAACCAGATTAACTGGTTCGTTTGCCAGCCCTGATGTAACGCAACATTGCTAAGGGCTCGTTGTTTATGTAAAATAAAATTAGCACAATGACTCATATCAATTTGCATTTTTTGCCTTCTGGCTTCTCAGTATCTCATCTCGCCACGAATGATATCACACAGCAAGCAAGCAATGCCAGACATGCCTGCTATGCCATACCATTAACAATATCAAAATATCCTACAGCGTTTTTACGACTAATACCATTACCAAATAACTGACATAATAGATTCAATATTTCCATATGAGATAAAACAAAAGTACATCATGTTGTTCGTTATTTTATGCAGTACGCACGTACGTATGTTCCATTCCCCTTCTTGACCAGACAATTAACTTATCGTTTGCTTATCTGTTTTGTCATTCAATTAACAACAGTCGGCGTTTCAAAGCTGTGAGAAATAAAAACAAATCATTATCACAGCTAGCGATAACCCGGTAAAGTCGTCCATGTGGAACGCAGCAGCGGAGACGTCCGGCCGCAGTGACTCATCAGACTAGAATGACATCGAACGCGCGAATACTTTTTATAAATTCTTTTTTTTTGTCGCATTCGTAGCGTTTGACAGCAAGGCCAACACGTTAAAATTTTGACGCAACCACACGAACTGAGCGATGTAATCATTGTAACCTCGGTGGGGTTACACAAACAAAATGTTTGTTTACGCGTAGTTTACTGCGTTTCTAGTTTGTCGTATAATTGTTTTAATGACCGTAGGTAGGGGTCGGAGTGGCATTACGTCTCGGCGACGTTGGTTATGCAGCACGCCCTATTGGACACGTGCTTGCAATATAACACGCCGCAGTCGTCACATACACAGTGTCGTCACTTTACTCCTTCATCGTAGCGTTACCGCGGCTATCTGCCAAGGTCTGCTGTACTCTCGCTCGCTCCTTTTGCCATACTGGAAAATATTGAGCTATAAAACTATCTTGTTTTTTGTTTAAGTTGTAACATTTTTCAGTGGCAATAAATGTGTTCTTTCTTTCTTTCATTATAGTACTGCATGTGATCTTTTGCAGGGACTGTTCTTAGTTTACGATTTGGTAGTTTACTTTCTGGTTTTGCAGAAATAAACAACTTTTCGGAATCACTTTAACTGAGTAAGTTACGTCTCTGAATAATCTGAGTGATCATGATCGAATAATTCAAGATTTTAAGTTGTTACTCGCTTACACGACAAATACGAAAAGTGATATCTCAAAGAACAGTTACATCATAAAATAGTACCGCAAAAATTTCGAAAACCAGTTCTATAACGCCTAAAAAATCTTTCATCACCAGAGCTAAACGGTATATCCAATCCGCGAACCAATAACCAGTTTTGTTTACTACAACAAGTCAATATAATATAACGTCGGTTACTCTTAAATAACAACTCGGTATGCGATAACTACTCGCATAGTTGCAAAAGGTCTACAACACGAAATAGGTCAAACAAATTATAAACTTTGCGAATACTAATGAGCCGACATTAAAACGGTATGTTTCTTTATTTTGTTTTCGTCAATGTTTTATCATTAACTTATGCATATCACAGACGCTAAGTCAGACAAACAATACCGAAATGACTAGAGTATTAAGTCATCGAGGTAGGCAAATACGATAATGTAATTCGCGGTAATAGGCTTTCCGACTATATCTAAAGAAGATAACGGCCATAAGAGTTGCAAATCGCTACTTCTTATCGCAGAATGGTAAGTAAATAAATGAACGATGGTGCTTGCCAAAGTCCCTGCAGAAATCTGCTCATACTCTACCTGTATGTACCTGTAAGTCACTACCACACTGGCATTCTGCAGTGAAGGTATTATTTTTTACTACCTCTCTGATTAATAACTAATCCGTACTGCTTATCTAGCCGGACACTCCTAAACCGAGTGACGTATATTACTTAGTGCAAGTTACTACGAAACTGGGTTACTTACGATAGTGTTTCAATAACTCGGGACCGGAATACTGAGAATCTCGTTGAATAAATCAACAGCTAAAATAGAAACGATTAATTGCTCAAATTATTGTTTTATCTACTAAAGAAACTCGTAAAAACTAACTACCCACGTAATGATTGATTCTGCACCTGCAATTGAGATCATAGACAGAGATACTGGGTGAACTAGAGCTATTAATTGAATATTTTGAAACTACGGCACAAACGTTGGTCGGAATTAAGTGCCGTTTGAACGTTTGAAAATGTGACAGGTGCTAACACCGCTACAGAGTGAAAAGATCAACAGCACTTTAAAAAATAGCGGTTACCAAACTGCATTTCCAGGAAACTCTATAATACAAAGACACAGTAGTCGTAAAACCACAAAATTGGAAGACAACCAAGACAGATTTGGAGATTAGGAGAACTCGTAACATCTTCAAATAATCGTAACGCTAAACTGATATTGTCTTGCTCTTTATAGTGCCGTATCTGTCTGAAATAGTCAACGGGCATTTTCTGGGAACCTTGCACTTGAGGATACATTGATGTTCGTTCGAAGAATACTTTGCATATTTCTGAAGTGAAACGAAGACATCATAACTGATATGCACAAGAAACTTTGTAGTCCAACTCTCATCGGAACCCATCTTATGAAACTGTTGATTTTGTTTGCTGAAGGATCCAAAGATCCAAACCTGATTGCAATGCTACTAATATTATAAATTTGAAAGTTTGTATCTGGTGTTATAATCACGCAAAAACTGCTTGAACGAATTAAGATGAAATTTTGCACCTGAGGGTACTTTTCATTCCGATAAATGATTCCCTTGGGATAATAAGATACTATTTACGCGGGCGAATACACAGGCAGAAGCTAGTATTTCATATGGACAAGAAATGTTGTAGTCCAACTCTCATCGGAACCCATCTTTATAATTTTTCCAATGTCTTGTGAGACAAGGCATGCCCTTCATGTAACCCCACTTAGTATAATTGCTTGCAATCCTTTTGATGTCGTCGACCCACCTGTCTGCGTTTTGACCTAATATCGCAATTTGGGTTGGGCAGTGGGAACATTACAACAAAAACATCGGTTTTTATGTATTTGTTTGTTTTGGTTATAAAAATAAAAGATGCGAGGTATTTCATGTTTCACCGCCTTGATTTGAAAAATACGCGAAATTTAACCAAGAGAGTTGTGAAAAATCATTTACAATATATCATAACAATAAACTTGAAAATAATAATAGTCCTTGAGATAGAGTCAGTGGAGACTAGCCATCGGCGCGGGAGAATCTATAGTGCACGAGTGTGTGCGGAAATCTGTTCCCTTACTATCATAGCCCAATGGGAAGCCAATCCGACATGATCGGCGAGAGATCAATCGGAGGACCAACGGCTTAACTTGCTTTCCGAGGCACTTGACAATAAGATGACTACAAACTAAACATCTTTCCTAATAATTCGAACAGATGAGTTTAAGAGCTACAATGTCAAACAGTATTTAAAATCACTTCTCACAACTTTGTCACGACATTCTTCAAGCTTACATTTTGAGCACTAAGTTTATTTAGTACCAGGCTATATACATAATCTATTTTGGTAAGAATGTCCACTTTTTCGCACCCAAAATAACATCAAACATCGTGAGTTATTTTTGAGTGCAACAAAAAGTAGAACTTTTCTCAAATAAATTAGCCGGCGATAGCATTTCGGCGCCGACTAAATTATAGTTTTAGAGCGTCGTAACGAATTCAGCGATCACTTTATCATCATTAACAGATTTAAAGCCTCTGCTACGAAGCTAGCGAGCTTTGATTTCTGATTGATCGTGATTTAGGGATTGTATCTCGATGATGTATATGTCAGTGATTTTATTATAACAACAGGTTTCTGAGCATGACTGATGTTGTTCAAAGCCGGGTTATCTAAACTTTTTATAGTTTTGGTTTGCTCGCAAAACTTATATACTGCCTTTTATCTACCCACGAAATCTATCTCATGATATAGATTCCTTTAATATGATAGAGATGAATAAGTCATTATAAAACAAAATTCATAGCTGCTCTGCTCTGTTGACTATTTTCCTGATACAAATCCTCCTAAGCTGCCCTGTAATCGCTAGTTACAGGGACAAATACTTCGGTGACCCAGGTACTCTGCAGAAGATAGTCGGTAGCACCAGGGCGCTGCTGGCCTTCCCCGAGGAGTAGGTGTGGATCGAATGAAGTAATCGAATCCCACCCGTACGTTGCGATAGGCTGCTGCGCTGCGTGTCGCGGGTTCATTTTACGCACGGAACAAATATTTGTATAACTAAACACGTATTTTTTTTTTCTATACCGTCCTGTGGACTATGGAGAAGCTCGTGGCTCAATAATAACAGCCGCACGGGTCGATCTTCAAGTTTAAGCAACGCTTGACGAGGTCGGTCCGTGGATGGGTGACCATTTCAACATACCGAGTTTCCTCCGTGCCTCGAAAAGCTAGTTAAGCCGTTGGTCCCGGCTGTCATTTGAAGATCTTTGACTGTCGTTACGGGTAGTCAGAAGCCTGACATCTGACACCAGTCTTGCCAAGGGGTATCGTGTTACCCAGTTACTGTGTTATGGAGGTCTGATAGGCAGTCGCTCCATGTAAAACACTAGTACTCAGCTGAATCCGGTAAGACTGAAAGCCGACCCCATCAATAATTGGGAAAAAGGCTAGGCAGATGATGACCGTCCTTTGGACTATCACGAATGACTCCTTTTTCTTTCATATCACTCCTGCTACAATCCAACCACCTTTTCTTTGGCATATTTCCATTAAATGTGGTCGCGAATATAGACCATAATAATAATTGGGGTGGGTATGGGATCTACCTCCTAGCGGTCCATCCCGGGCAACGGCACCACAGGCTTGCCTGTGGTACGGCTGAACGATCCCACTTAAGCGGTGGTAGGCTCCGCAAGGGGCCGCCTGGCTCGCGACCACCATCCCACCGGAGTCCGGCGCCAAACAGCTTGCTGTGTTCCGTCGGTGTGTGGGAGTGCCAGTGCCTTTGGGGGAGAAGGAGGATGTCAGTTGCGCTGTTCAGAACCGGTCTTGGTCTCTGGGCAAAACTTGCCAGGTAGCTCATTTTGGAGGGTAGCGGGATCCGAAGCACGGTGCCAGCCGTTGGCCGACCGCAGTCAGTAGGGGGCCCAAGTAGCACGCCAGCCACGTGCCAAAGGCTGCCCCGCCAACTCGCGAAAAATCCCGGTATGCTCCACCGTGCCAGCTGGCGACTGGATGGGAGGACCCGGTGGCCATATCCGGGGGGGTTCGGGCGTCCCCGCAGTCTCCAAATGAGTTCCCCATAGGTTGGGTTAGCACCAG
Source organism: Anorthoa munda (assembly GCA_945859665.1). Taxonomy (NCBI): domain Eukaryota; kingdom Metazoa; phylum Arthropoda; class Insecta; order Lepidoptera; family Noctuidae; genus Anorthoa; species Anorthoa munda. Next base: position 12,577,762 of record OX243898.1, read on the forward strand.
TGTTCCACTTGGTTCACTGAGCAGCACCTCGACAGTTCGACTTCTTCCCCAGCAAACTCTATAACTCAAAATATGACCAAAGCTAAGAAGAATATGGTGAAACAACGGCTGCACTTCCTCCCACTAAAAGTGCACCTCACTAACATCAGGGGGCTGCACTCTAATCTCGATCCGGTCCACCACCACCTTGAGACCGAGAAGCCGCACCTGTTTTTCCTAACGGAGACGAAGATAACAACCCCGTCGGACGTGGCGTACCTCAACTACCCGGGTTACTCTCTTGAACACAAGTTCAAGAAGCAAGCTGGGGTCTGTGTATACGTCCGCGATGACATTTGTTGTCGTCGTCTCCGTTGCTTTGAGAAATCGGGGTTTTCTGCCATATGGCTACTTGTGGACACTGGCGTGGAGAAGTCTCTCTACATCGGCGTCTATCGATCGCACACCGGTGACCAGGAGACGACAGCGCTTTTTAATTTCCTCGTGGAGTCGGCTGACATGGCCCAGCAACGGTACCCAACAGCGAAGCTTAATTTTCTGGGGGACTTTAACGCCCATCATAAAGAGTGGTTGTACCCGTACCGGAAAACTGACCATGCCGGGTTGGAGGCGCGCAAGTTTTCTCTATCGCTAGATCTAACCCAGCTGGTGAATGTGGCAACGCGGGTACCGGATGTTGACGGCCATACACCCAATTGCTTAGACCTTCTGCTGACAACTGATCCGGACAGTCATTCGGTGTCGGTCTCAGCCCCGCTGGGAACGTCTGACCACTGTCTGGTGAAATCCGTGTCGACTTGCTCTCCTCCAGATGACAGTCCTAGAGGCACGAGACGAGTATGGCGATACGAGTCAGCAGATTGGGACGAGATGCGGCACTTTTTTGCGTCTTATCCTTGGCGGCATGTGTGCTTCTCCTCGGGTGACCCCTCGAGCTGTGCAGACGCGGTTGGGGATGTGATTCGACAGGGAATGGAGTATTTCATTCCATTCTCCGACATTCCGCTCGGTCACAAATCCCGACCTTGGTATAATGCAGAATGCGCCCACGCAGTGGCCCGAAAAGAGTCTGCCTACAAAGCCTGGGTCGGGGCCCGCGCCCGCAAACTTAGAGCACGTAGGGTTCGCGCGAGGAAAAGAGCCTTTAATTCTGCCGCCAAGTTCTGCAAGCGGGTTTTGCGTCGGGCACGTTTTGACCATATTGGACGTATTGGGGCCAAGCTGGCATCACACCCTCCGGGTAGTAAACAGTTTTGGTCCCTGTCTAAAGCGGTTGAAACGAATTTCTGTCGTCCCACATTACCTCCAATGCTGAAACCTGATGGGTCGCTGGCTCACTCTGCGAGTGAGAAAGCAAATTTATTTGCATCTCTCTTTGCTAGCAATTCGCGTCTGGACGCTGGCTCCAAGCAACCACCTACTCTACCTCATTGTGACTCTTCGATGCCGGAGATCGCTGTGCACACTAAAGAGGTCCGGAGAGTATTGTGCAGTCTAGACGTGAACAAGGCCAGCGGGCCTGACGGCATTCCAGCGAGAGTGCTGAGGCAGTGTGCGCCAGAACTGTCTGACACGCTTGTTCCGCCTCTCTCTTGTAAAAAGAATGGTGCCGAAATCCTGGAAGCTTGCAAATGTGCAACCAGTGCCCAAAAAAGGCAACCGTGCAGACCCTGCCCATTACCGTCCGATCGCCATTACCTCCATTTTGTCCAAAGTTATGGAAAGGGTACTCAACAGTAAGTTGCTGACGTACCTTGAAGACAATAATCTCCTCAGTGACCGTCAGTATGGCTTTCGCCGGGGACGGTCAACTGGCGATCTTCTTGTGTATGTCACGCACTGCTGGGGCGAAGCCATCGAGAGACACGGCGAAGCACTTGCTGTGTCGCTTGATATTTCGAAGGCCTTTGACAGGGTCTGGCACGCGAGTCTACTCAGTAAGCTTCCTGCGTATGGCATCCCCGCTGGTTTTTGTAGCTGGATATCAGACTTCCTCAGTGAACGGTCGATCCGAGTAGTCATTGACGGCTGTTCCTCTGACCTTATGGCTATTGATGCCGGAGTTCCTCAGGGGTCTGTTCTCTCTGCAACTCTTTTCCTGCTGCACATCAATGACCTACTTCTGCCTGGTATTGTTGGGTACGCAGATGACAGTACTGTTTCAGAGAGATACCTGTCCAGCGCAAAAACCAGCGTAGATGAAGTTCGTTCCTTGAGAGAGGCTATGGTGGAGCGAACAGATTTGACCTTAAGCCTTGTCTCCCAGTGGGGTGATGACAATCTGGTCTCCTTTAACGCCACCAAAACACAGGCGTGTCTTTTTACCGCTAAAAGGAGTCTTTTCGATCATACTCCTACTTTCCGGGGTACATCTGTTCCTGTGACTGATCGGCTCGAGCTCCTAGGCATGGAGTTGACATCCAATCTCAACTTCGGCGCCTCCATTGAGTACAAAGCCCAAATTGCGGCCAAAAAACTGGGCATCCTGAATAGAGTGAAGCGATACTTTACGCCTGGACAGCTTTTAACCCTTTACAAAGCGCAAGTCCGATCCTGCATGGAGTATTGCAGCCACCTTTGGGATGGCTCAGCTAAGTATCAGCTTGCCGCGCTTGACTCGGTGGAACGCAGAGCCAAGAGGCTCATTGGCGACGTAGAATTGGCGGATGCCAAGCTACATAGCTTGGCTCATCGCCGCAAGGTTGCCTGCTTGTCGGTCTTCTACAGACTGTACTTCGGTGAGTGTGCTCAAGAACTCCACGACCTCATCCCACCAGCCCCCTTCTACCATCGGACATCTAGACGCACTGCAAGTTACCATCCTTACCTTGTTGCCATTCCACCAATTCGCACTAAGCGCTTCCAGACATCCTTCATAATGCGCACAGCGAATGAATGGAACTCACTACCTGCGTCTGTGTTTCCGAACGCCTACAACCCGAATCTCTTCAAAGTTAGAGTGAACAGGCTTCTTCTGGGTAAACTCACTCCATCGTCGACTCTGTCTCTGTCACCTCTGACCTAGACTAGAGTCAAGAGCAAACCCATCACAAATAAAAAAAAATAAAAAAATAAAAAATAAAAAAAAAATTATAACAGAGACAGATGTTGTTTGAAGTCGCACAAACCAAAACAAAATTAGAGTGAAAAATATTTAGGGCAAAGCTGAGAATTTATGTAGGAACTGATTTAGGCTGCTGCTAAATAGATTGTACACAGGTTGCTCTGCGAATCTACTTTTGCCAACATTTTTAATTTTATGCTATTCTTAAAGCGTTTGGTTGTAGGTATATAGCTATAGTTCTCGCCAAACTTCTTGGCACTCCTAAAGTTGGCTTTCCGATGCGCAAGGCACGGCGCGGTGCTGTTTTTGTAAGATTATTTCCCTACCAACTATATACATTATGGTACGCAATAAAGAATTGAGAATTGAAGATGCGTAACGTGTTTCATCTCATATCAAATTATACTTTCTCTATTTTATGATGGGGCTCATAGAAGGGTGAAGTAAAACAAAAGAGAGAATATTAAAAACAGTAACCTCATCTTAACTCTCTGAAAGTACTGGTCTGATTTCGACAATTCTTTCACTAATAGATAGGTGTGTCTTAGGTTATTATATAATCTTAAAAAATGTAACGGGGCCCGTGGCACAGGCCGCGGGATCGAAGTTGCGGGCAAAAGGCTACTTATAATAGAAATGCCAAATGAAGGAAACTACTCATAAAATCTGCACTTTAAAAAGGAAAACCAAGGGGAAACCACCAAATCGTATCCACAAGGCTCAGATACTCATATATATATCCTACTCCATTTTAGTGTTTGTGTTACGAGTGTGTTTGTATGTTTGTAACTTCTTCACGCTCAAACGGCTGGACCAATTTTGATGAAATTTCGTATGGAGGTAGCTAACACCCTGGATAGGATATTTTTTATCCTGGGAATATGTTCCCTCGGGAAAATTTTCGACATTCAAGCGGGCGAAGCCGCTGGCAGATCCTAGTTAACACACAAAATTTTGTTAATTTAATTTTGATTTTGGTATTAATTTTAATCTTGATCGTGATTTTAGTTTGAATTTTGATTATGATTTTAACTTTATTTTTGAATTTGATTTTTATTTTGATTTTAGCCCCCTATTACATGGGACTTAAACATAACTGGTGAAATGTATGTGTACTGTAGGTGCATCTCTGCTTACTTCTTCGGCGAAAACAGTCGTGATGTTACGTTATGTTATATTCAAAGCCATGCAGTCAGCCTTCAATAACTAGCCTTTCAGTCATACGGCGATTAATGCATAAAATGATCTAACTTAGTCTGCCTAGCTAACGAGAACGATCTTGATAAATAACTTTATGTCTACTGAACGACCTTGGACCTAGATATTTGAACGGACGACACTGATTTCTATTAGTTTTCAAATCAAATCAAATCAAATCAAATCAAAATGTTTATTTGCTAGAAATACAAAGTTTTGAAGGGAAGATGTTAAAGCCTAAAAGTGAAGTCGTATTCTGCCTGCAAGCAAGCGTGCAAATTATTTATAAAAATAAATTTTAATCATTAAATTAAATTAAAAATTAAAACCATAACAACATTCATGCAGTTCATTAAAATAAATTACAATTATATAAGTACAGTTACCAAAAAAATCAAAATAATATTTAAGAAATAATATTAAAAAACAAATGTCAAAAGTAAAAAAAAAATCCATGGAATAAATTAAAATGTCAAAAATGTAAAAATAAAAAAAAACAAAAATATAAAAAAACAAAGATATCATAAAAAAATGTCAAAATCCAAAAAAAAAAAACCATAAAATAAATTAAAATGTCAAAACTAAAATTTTTATATTTGTATAAAATACTGACATTATTATTTATTCATTAAACCATTATTTCGATGTTCTATAAATTCACCAACACTATAAAAACAACACTTTAGTAGCCACTCTGTCAATTTTGTTTTAAATAAATTACCCTGTAACAATTTAACTTCATTTGGTAAGTTATTATATATTAATATACACATGTTAAACACATTTTTCTTATAAATGTCTTTATAACAAGGTGGATGATACAGTAGGTTACGAAACTTTGCCCTCTTCTGTCTTGTTATAACCTCTGTATATTGCTTAAAGTAATGCATGTGCTTCTTTGTAAAAATACAGATATCTCTTATATAAATACAGGGCAGTGGAAGAATTCTACATTTTTGAAAGAGAGGTTTGCAACTATCCAAGAACCATGCCTTGTTCATAACTCTGACGCAACGTTTCTGGAGCTTGAAAACTCTGTCTGTGTCGGTCGAGTTGCCCCACATGATTACTCCATAGCTTAGGACAGATGACACGTAACCATGGTAAGCAGAAAGAGCAGCTTCGACAGAAACGTTTTGTCTTAACTTTTTCAAGGCAAACACAAACTTATCAAGTTTTTGACAAATATGTTCAATATGGCCTTTCCAATTTAGATTTTTATCTACGATAAGACCTAAAAAATTTAACTCCTCTACTTGTTGTACTTTTTCGCCTTCATACATAATATCTAAGGCTAATTGTTTTGTATTGTAGGAGTTGATTTCTATTAATTTTGTCTTGTTAACATTTACATTTAAGCCATTATTTTTCATCCAACTTATAATATCTGATAGGGCCTTTTCAGTAACAGATTTGTAGTCCATTTTATCCCGACATTTTATAATAACTGAGGTATCATCTGCGAAAAGAATACATTTTTGCAAAGTGGCCTCCGGAAGATCATTTATATAAAGCAAGAATAGTAAAGGACCGAGAATGCTACCCTGAGGCACACCACACATATTTATTACAGCACCAGATTTAAATTTTTCTTTGGAGTATATCTTGTCACTTTTCTTTATAACTTTAGTTATCTCTGTACATTGCTTCCTGTTTCTTAAATAGCAAGATATCCATTCATAAGCTTTCCCTCTTATGCCGTAGAATTCTAGTTTGTGTAGTAGCTTAGAATGATTTACAAAGTCAAAGGCCTTACTCATGTCTAAAAATAGAGATAACGCTGGATTGCCATTGTTTATGCTTTCTGTTGCCAGTTTAATGAAGTTAAAGATTGCAAGAGCAGTTGAACTACCTTTACGAAAGCCAAACTGCTCCTTGCATAATATGTTATGTGTACCGAGAAAACTATTTAACCTACAAAACATTGCCCTCTCAAAAATTTTCGATAAAATAGGTACTATCGTGATAGGCCGATAGTTATTAGGGTCCGTCTTATTTCCCTTCTTAAAAAGTGGTTTCACGATAGACATTTTAAGCTGGTCAGGAAAAACACCTTCCAAAAAAGATAAGTTTATTATATGCGCTAGTGGATGACATATCCAACTAGCACAAGCTTTCAAAACTTGCGTGGCGATGCCGTCATATCCACTAGTTTTACTATTATTTAGGGACATTATAATTTTATAGACTTCCATTGCATCTACAGGATTCAAGAATATAGTGTTTAGATTTTTGTTTTTTTTATTAAAGTAAGATTTATTATGATTGTTAGAATTATTGGAATTATTAGAATTATTGGAATTATTAGAATTTAATGATTGATTGGATGTCAAATTAATAAAGTATTCATTAAATATATTACAGATGTCAGAGGGATTATTATATGTCACATTATTAAAATTTATTTCGTCGATATCATTTTTATACAAATTGTTATTAGTTATTGTTGAGGAGATTGCATTCCAAGTTGCTTTACATTTATTTTTATGGTGTTGTATACGTCTTGTGTTCATAAGTTTTTGTGCTCTCTGTGCACATCGTTTAAACATATGTTTATAAAGTTTGTAGTTTTTCTCAACATATTTTTTATTAGTTTTACTAGTTTTATATTTTAGATAAAGCTGACGTTTTGTTTTGCTAGACTTTTTAATGCCTTTCGTTATCCAGTTTTGTCTAACTGGTTTATTGTTAACTTTAACCTTAATCACCGGAAAGCACAAATCGTAAAACAATGTAAATATTTCATAAAATAAGTTAAAGGCTTCCGTTAGAGTATCTGATTTAAATATTTCCGAAAACGAAAGAGAGGATACGCAATCGCAAAATTTTTTGAGGTTATCTGAACAGTAGTCACGTTTTAACTCAAACCAATGAGTTATTTTTTTGCGTTTATTCATTTTTATAGTGACAGTTTGAGCTGTTTCGTGATCTGACAAGCCGAGGTGATGAATTTCTGACTGAACACCCTTAATGTTAGTGGCGATTTGATCAATGCAAGATTTTGCCCGAGTTGGTGACCTTATATGTGCTTCAAAATTGTAATTTTCTAGTATGCTTAAAAGTTCTTTTGTTGAAGAGTTATTCTTTAAAATATCAATATTCCAATCACCACAAATTATAATTTTCTTTTTCTTGTAATTGTCAGTCAAGTAATTCAACAAATTGTCTAATTTATGAAGAAATAAACCTACTTGCGTCTTTCTCTGATCGGGTATTCTGTATATATTGACAACTATCAGGCTCAGACCAGTAATCTCTGTACCACAACATTCAAAATTAAATTTTGTCGCTAGATTTGAAGGAATACTTAGAGTTTTGGTGTCGAATTCCTTATTTGTTAGAATACAAGAGCCCCCCCTACATTTATCTCGATTAAATGATGCAGCTAATTTAAAATTATTAAGTTTAATGTTAGACTCCGTACCTTGCTTAACAAAAGTCTCACTCAAACATAATATATCTACCTCCATGTGTTTGTCTACTAATTCGGATAAAGTTATCTCTAACATGTCAAGTTTGTTACAGACGCCGGCTATATTTTGGTGTAAGATTCGCAAATTACTATGTCGGCAATCTTGTTTTACTTTGTCATAATTAATGGCAGTTTTATGCGTGGGGTACTTAGTAACGAAAAAATGTATTGCTATTTTTACTAGTACTAGCACCATGAAGTGAATTTCAAAGAGTTATGGATAATAAATCATTGCAGGTAAGGTTTATTTTATTGCTCATAAGTCAAGGATCTCCGCTAATTTTGAAAATATTTTTTCTGATGAAAATACCTAGTCAGATGAGGTCAACTGCCTAATCGTTTAAAAACAATGAAAACGTAAAACCATCCCTAAAAGACACTTTAAAACCTATCGTTTTTCGACACTGACTTCGGAAAAGAAAGTTATTTTTCGCTTTGTAGTATTTTATTTTTGAAGTCGTTTTAATAAGGGTTCCGTACCTCAATAGATAAAAGGGAACCCTTATAACATCACTTTCTTGTCCGTCTGTCACCACCGATTTTCTCAGGAACGGGTGGACCTAGCAAGTTGAAATTTATACCAGATACTGAGGTCTATAGTCACTATGAGGTGTATAAAAATTAAGATCCTGAGTCATTACGTAAAAACATATAAACAAATTTAGGATACATGACAAAAAATAAAAAAAGTTGAAAATTAAGGTAAATTTTGGTACTTAATAATTTTCGCAAAAATCTAAATTTGCCCATATCTTTAAAACTTAGCCACCAATAAAAATTATACCAATTTTATTATGGCGGTATAATAGGTAGGTAAGTACGGAACTCTCGGCGCACGAGTTCGACTCGCACTTGACCGGCTTTTTTTATGTTAGAAAGTTTTTAATTTTTCTTTTTTTAAAAAACCAACACTTGAAGTTGAAAATATCAAAATCGCTATATGTATGACTATAATATTTGAGGAGTTCCCTCGATTTCCTGTGGATCCCTTCATCAGATACTGACTTGACAATGGGACCATCTCGCTATTTATTTCAAAATTGGTCCACAATTGACGGAGAAATAGATGAACAAACATAAAACCTCCTCCTTTTGGGAAGTCAATTAGAAATTAGTCGGTTAAAGATTGACCCAGAACAGAGCAATCTGGCACAGACGAGTACAAGACCCGATCCCAGCTGAACTGGAACGAGGGTTAGACAAAGAAGAGAAGAACTTGAAGATTGATCGAAAACAAGTTCAGTTTCTTCTCCCTCTATTTTTACCCGACTGCCGAAGGAGGGTAATGTGTTTATCAGTCTATGTATGTATGTATGTAAGTATGTATGTATGTATGTAAGTATGTATGTATGTATGTATGTTTGTTCCTATGTGGCGTTCCAGAGACCTAACGCGTTGGCCGATTTTGATGATTCATACGTCAATCGATTCGTCTTAGCCTTGCGAGTGTCATAGGCTACATTAAAATTGGAAAATAGAATAATGGCGGCATTTGGGCGCCATTTGGGCGCCATTTTGTGGATGGCCAATTTTATTTTTTCTTCCAAACCCATCGTGTGGGATATCAAAATAAAGGGTTTCAAGAGGCGATATCAAAAATATATAACACTTATATATTTAAATGTACCTAATTCGAAAAACATGTTAACTAAAAACTTATAAATAAAAAAGTTAATTAAAAAAATCAAAATACCCGACTGCTTAAAAAAGGAACTAAAAAGACGTAAACAAGAAGAAAATCATGCTGTGCAGTTGGAGGATACATTTGGTTTTGGTCAGCCAGCTCGCGAATATGTATCCTCCGACTGCACAGCATGATTTTCTTCTTGTTTACGTCTTTTTAGTTCCTTTTTTAAGCAGTCGGGTATTTTGATTTTTTTAATTAACTTTTTTATTTAGAAAACGCTTCAGGCCTGATGAAATGCTATTCATGATAACTAGAACCCTTACTACGGAAACGAATATAGGAAACGGTAACTATCATCCTTAGTCCAGTAACACTTAATTTCTAGGATATCAATTACCATATCTCGCCAATAACGTAAGAAAACATGGAGGATATCAAAGTTATCGTTTAGTGCAAATTGTCGGGGCCGACCGAAGGGAACTGGTTAATTAATAGTGCGAGTAGGCGGCATATCAACCTGCAACTACTTACCAGGTATTGCAATCTTTGTGCCAAATACGGTATAAATAAACATGACGCCTAGACCCGACACGCTAAATTTTACGTATCTGCTTAGCGAATTACAGAATCAAACATGAAGTTGAATTGAAATTTTGAATTGTTGAATGCGCATTTGTTGTTGTTTGGGTAAGGTATTTTCGAGCAAATATTCTAGATTTATTGTGGTAACAACTATCTAAAGACTGTTTGCACGAAAACAGGTACTTATGTTTAAAGTGGTTGATGATCAAAGAGTCCTTTTTGTTTTGTTTGATGAATTCGGTTCAGCCGTTCAAAAGTTATGGGTGTTTTACTGTTTGAATCCGGCGGTTTTTGCAAGATATCGTGTCATAATTACGTGTTCAATAGATTGTCGATCAAAGCGTGTCTACTACTAGATAAATTTTGTAGCATGAAATAAAATAGTGTCGAAGGATTTATTAAATTTTACTTGTTATACATATGTGAATATTGTCTCTGCTCTTACTTGTTAATAATAATATCATCTTTTATGCTCCACTCACTCTCCTCTACATAACTTAGGTACATGCTGGAGTCCCCAATTGTCTCTCCATATATCTGCACTTTGATGTAATAACGCTACTGTTTCTGACTATTACCGAGGCCTGGTGTCAAATTAAAAAAGATCTTTTAATTATTTAAATCGCCCTCTTAAATTTTTACAAGTTAACGATATGATATTCGTTTGCTAATATTTGTTATCATCACCATACATTTTATCTTGAAGCTTGCCTTCTGCGGTGTCATGCAAATTAAGTCTTAAATAAGCGTGACGTAAAGATGTCCACGAATGTGCATTAGCGTCTCGCCTTTCTATACTTGCAGTAATGTTTGTGTTAACACACAGAGACACTTCAGATATTAAAATTGAAAATTACACTTCTAAAGTTCAGATACACTGATTGAACAAGTGATCCGAAGGGCTAATGGTTAAATATAATTGCACGGTTCGATCTTCAAGGTTAAGCAGAGCTTCCTGCCATTGACACTCTTCCGTATCTCTGAAAGCACGTTAAGCCTTTAGTCCCGGCTTTCATTTGCAGATCTTTAATTCATCATCAGCCTTTTAATGTTCCCACTGCTGGTACATAGACATCCTCTCTGTGTGAGGGGATGAGCTTTAATCAACCGGGCCCACGCGGGCCCAGTGCGGGTTGGTGGTGAATGCCACATGTCTTTTAATTTTTCGTTCTAGGAAATGTCGGTTTCCTCACGATGTTTACGAGCAGTAGTGATGAAATATTTTATACAAAGTAAATCGCCTGCCTGGGTTTGAACTTACGACACTTAAGTCGGGACCGATACCACTGGGCCTGAGGATATCACCCTTGCCCTCCATATAAAATACTGTTACTCGGCTGCATGGAAGCCGACACCAACATAAATGTAGTTGTGAAAGAGCTATGCGATTGATTGATTGAAAAAGTAAACTATCAGTTTTCCCCTTTTGATTCAACACTTTTTGGATCATTTACATCCCAAGACAAATTAACTGTTGAAGGATAGATACTAAGACGTGAAACCCTGATAAGTTTCCTTACAAAAATTTAAATACACAGAATGAGCAAGGTTTTTTTTTATTATGTATAGGCTCGCGCTTGACCTCTATCTCACCCGATGGTAAGCGATGGTGTGGTCGACGGTGTAGCACGCTTGCCTAGTAGTAACCTATTCACTCTTGACTAGACCCCCAGGTTGTAGATATCGGGAAAACAGACTCCGGCAGATAATTGCACTCCTTAGCGGTACACATAATTAAAGTATTTAAAAACGTTTAGTTGGTGTGTATGGGTGGGATGTCCACCATGTACCGATGGCGCATGTAAGTACGTCTTGTAGTCCGATGATGAAACGGACTAGGCGAATTTAGATCATGAAATTCCATCGTACACTCCCCGAATTGCAACCGATAAAAAACCGACAAGCTGGCAACTCGGCGACGATTTTCAAGGCTCTGGAGCCTTGACTCGACCAGTGCCTCATTGCCGGTATCAGCGCTTTTGCTCAAGAATATCGCATAAGCATCTCCAAGCACTGAACACTTAATACAAAAGCTTCCAGTAACTCATTTAATCACTGAGCATTGAATACTCCTAATAATCGAGTATTGTAACAACATACATGCCATCGTCTGTGTTTTTCTAACATTTTTATCGTAATCTAGATTTCCCTCATCTCTATGACTACACAGCTGCACTAGAGCTAATTGTTTTCGGTATTTATTTATCCTCTATGTTATAATAAACGTTAAAAGTAATATAACGCGAATTTGTAAAAGCAGTTTTTATTGAAGAGAGTCTGATGAACCAAACGAAAGATATTTTGTAGAATTGAAGAAGGATGGGTAATATAATAATCAGTCTGGTCAAGTATCAAGTGTAGTAATAAGTGGAGATTGCATGTAGCAGAGAAGAGAATGTTGAGATGGATGTGCGGAGTTGAAAGAAAACCGTTTGTCCTGGTATGGTCAGTCCTGTGATGAGGGATGAAACGTATGTTACTAAAAGTGTTATGAATACAAATTTAGATGGATGAAGAGCGACGGGACGGCCCAAGAAAAGATGGATGGACTGTTTGAGAAGTGATAAGAAAAAAAGGGAGTCAGTGATGGTGTGATGGAGGACAGGACGGTACGGAAGAAGAAAACGTGTTCCGCCGACCCCAAGTAACATGGGACTAGAGCAGGAAGATGATGAGTCTGGCCAAGTATCGTGTTACCCAGTTACTGGGTTGTGGAGGTCAGATAGGCAAGTGTTTTTAAAGTACCGTGTTTTTTCTTGTAAAATACTGGTGCTCAGATGTATGTGGTTAGACTGGAAACCCACCCCAACATAGTTATGAAAAGGTTAAGCATATAGATAGAACGATGGTTAATAAACAACCATATGGAACAAAACTTCGAAGCCCTAAAAGACTATCTTAAAGATCACAACAGCACAGACCGTTTTCAAGAACCCGTATGCAAATTGGCAGGTAGAGGAGCCCATTAATAAAACGCAACCTACTCGGAACCCTATAATTTCGGAAAGCATCGACCCGAATCGACAAAAAGACAAAACGCATCGCTTTCGGTCTGGACGGTTCTCGTTATGTGTGTCAATTAACTTGACCTTAACAGATACATTATTAAAATTTGCAAGCGAGCTGCCTTTTGCAGGCTTTAAGTAACCTAATTGGAGAGGCGAGAGTCGTAATTAGGTAACTGTGTTTTTCATGGAAACTGCTAAATGTATGATGGCGTGATGGTTCTAATGATTTTGGACGAATGCGGTTGAATAAGCGGTCGGGAGCAATGAGAACCGGTTTCTTCTTTATTATTCAGTTTTGGATATTAAATTGGAGTGGTTAAACTTTTTTACATAAAAATACAACCGACTTCCAAATAAAAACACTACTAAGTCAAAAAAAAAATCAATTTCGGAAGTCGGTGTTCCTGTTTTCGTTTCTTCGTTTTGACACCGATTGCCGAAATTGAAGTTATTTTTCACTTTGTAGTGTTTTTATTTGGAAGTCGGTTGTATTTTTGTTTAAAATGTTTTTTATTTTTCACTTTTTAGTTGTGATACATAATAGGCCAGCTCTATAGTAAGATACCTATAATGCCCGAATAGATTACCCGAATACCATGCAACTGTGTACCAAGGTACCACACATCATCGCTTACCATCAGGTGGTCAAGCGCAAGCCTATCTACAATAAAAAAAAGGTCAACTGTACACATCTGCGTACCCCTTTAGAGCGTACTGGCGTGATGTTATGAAATGGTATAAACAATAAACAGACATGCTATTGCAGCAACCACGAGAGATTTTCCGTTATTTATTGAACAGTTCTGTTGTATATCTCCGAAGTCCTTCATCAGATCTTCACCAAATTTAAATGAGACCGATGGAAGAATTTTCAAAATCGGTCCACATCCAATCGGTCACAATCGGGAGAATTCGGTGAACAAACTCAACAAAACAACAAAAATGTCGGACATAGAACCTGCTCCTTTTTGGAAAGTCGGTTAAAAAGGGTTTCTTACAGATGTCCGAAGACACACCAATAGTCAATAGCAAGATCTGTTTGAAACTGAAAGGGGGAAACAATCTTGATCAGATAAATAAATAAAGATTCGAATTCTGAACAGCTAAATTGAACTGACTTGAACTAAATTGAATCTTATGATGCCATTGAATAACAAAAAAAAACACTGATTCCTAAACGTCAGCGTCACTGCCAATATAAGACCTCCACTAGGCGAAAACAGCAATTCAAGACCATTTCTTTATTTATTCAACCCAAAACATAAACAAAACCGAAACAAAAACTATATGATATTTTCTGAATCAACTCATAAAAAACATGATAAATGCGACAACGCAGCCGAAGGTCGGCTTTGGCAATACATCAGAGAATCAAACGCCTCCTTGCGTCAGAATTGAATCTTGGTGCTTAGCTCATCGCGACCGGTTTGTGCATCACGACGTTCTGTTTACTATTCGTTACTACTTCTACCTGTTGGCTAAATATCATTATTGTATGTATTACGCTCTTGGCGTGGTTGTAACTACTATGTACTCATTTCTCCTGTCTCTCACATTCTTACATGTCTGTTGTCGTAACAAACTAGCGGTGCTTCAATTTCTTCGTTTATATTTTATTCAATTTTATCGTCATTCTTCTCCTACCCGTATCCAAATTACATGATTGGGAGTCACAGAATGTTTTCTTCTTTGAATTCATCTCTATTATCATTCATCTTCTCTGTATTCACTCTATTTCTATTTTTTATATGTTATGTTTGTCTGCTCTTATATAGAACCATTTTTTTGCCTTTGTTCATGGTTTTCGGTCCAAACTAAACATAACTAAGAACCACTTCTAACATTAAATTATTCCCAGCGGTAAATGGAACATTTCTTTCCCGTCTTGGTTCGAACAAAAACTATTTTGAACTCGCTACAAATGTTTACAATTTGTCCAAAGTCAACAGTCGAGTTTTTAGGGCTTGTTTTCGAGATTTAACAATAACAAACACCCGAAACAAAATACTGTAATTAAACAGAAGTGTAATTATGTACAGAAATATAGCTTGGGCAAACTACAAAGGGCATTTAGGTAAATGGAGAGGGCTATGCTAGTCGTTTCCTCACGGGATCGAATCAGAAATGAAGATATCCGCAGCAGAACCAGGGTTACCGTTATAGCCCGAAGAATTGCCAAACTGAAGTGGCAGTGGGCAGGGTGCATTCCTCGCAGAACGGATGGTCGACGGCGTATCGGCCGTAGGTGGACCGATGATCTGGTTATGACTGCGGGAATCCGCTGGATGCGAGACCCACAGGAAAAATCGATGTGACGACACTTGGGGGAGGCCTATGTCAAGCTGTGGACGTCTTTAGGCTGAAATAGTGATGATTTTGGTAATTGCATTCAAACCTTAATCT
Source organism: Anorthoa munda (assembly GCA_945859665.1). Taxonomy (NCBI): domain Eukaryota; kingdom Metazoa; phylum Arthropoda; class Insecta; order Lepidoptera; family Noctuidae; genus Anorthoa; species Anorthoa munda. The sequence goes on from OX243898.1 coordinate 12,593,115, forward strand.
GTAGAAATAAGGCTAAAGTTTACAAATAACACGACAATAATCAATCTTGCACCTAATTGGTATCCGTTAATTAGGTTTGCGATATCTATGGAACAGTAATTAATCAAATTGTATTATCTTTATTCATCATCACTTGAACCCGTCCGTCAACGTTCTCAATAACACCTAGGATAAATATTTAATAAACGCCAATGAAAAACGGCCTGGAAGGAATATCGGTACCGAGATACTTCTCGAACCACGGGCAGAATATGGGGAATGTTCAGTTAGTAGCTAAACTACTACTAACACCAAGTGCGATGGAATTGAACAATTTGATTATGCCTAGCGTTTTTTTATCGGTTACATTTCGATGATCTAATTCCGCCTAGCCCGTTCCATCATCGGACTATAAGGACGTACGGCGGCGGCGATGCGCCATTGGTACATGGTGGACATCCCACCCATACGCACTAAGCGTTTTGGGAATACTTTCATTTTGCGTACAGCTAAGGAGTGGAATTCCCTGCCGGAGTCTGTATTCCTGTTAGCTGTTCCTTGGGGGTATTTAAGTCAAGAAGGAGTAGGTTACTTCTAGGTGTGCCGTAAACCACATCATCGCTTACCATCTGGCGTGATAGTGGTCAAAGGATTTCCTATCAAATATATAAAAAAAAATACTTCTCGAACCACGAGAAGAATGTAAGAAATGTTTAGTTAGCAGGTACAAGAGTCAAACATCGTCTGCCCTATGACGTAAACCAGGTATTTTTTCGTCTGACAGCCTAAACAAAACATCACAATCTAAAATGATAACTTGCATAGCATTTCAGAAATCAAAATGTTTACAAATCATTTGACGAATGTAAACATCACAAAGTATGCAGAAATATTGCAAAGCGGAATTATTGTCTGTCTCAGAGAACTTCTATGAAAAATACTGTTTATAATTCAAAAGTAAGGAATCCGCGGAAGCCGTTGTGCTCAATGCTGGGCAGTTGATCCAGAATTCTCTGTAACGGAACTTCTTGATTTAAAACAAGTAATGTATCGCCTTGTATTTTTTGCAATAATTCTGCGAGGCTAACGACCTCTATGGACGACAAAAAATTACGTCAGCCGTGCAATATAAAAAGGTTAATGACTTCGCGACATTATTGAGCCCTTTTTACCCGACTGCCGAAGGAGGGTAATGTGTTTATCAGTCTATGTATGTATGTATGTATGTATGTATATATGTATGTATGTATGTTTGTTCCTATGTGGCGTTCCAGAGACCAAACGCGTTGACCGATTTTGATGATTCTTACGTCAATCGATTCGTCTTAATCTTGCGAGTGTCACTGGCTACATTAAAATTGGAAAAAACATAAATGGCGGATTTTGGGCGCCATTTTGTACATACATCTGGTTTTGGTTCGCCAGCTCGCGAATAAGTATCCTCCGACTGCACAGCATGATTTTCTTCTTGTTTACGTCTTTTTAGTTTGCTTTTAAGCAGTCGGGTTTTTTGATTTTTTTAATTAACTTTTTTTATTGATGATGATGTGATACGAAATCAACTTTAATCAAAAATCTAATATGCCTGATATGCACAAGACCGGTTGCAGGACCATAGACCGATCCTTGAAGAGAACTCCCAATTCAGGCAGTGAATGTTTCGGTTTTGTGTCGCCCTACCCTCATCCCAAAGTTTTACTAGTCGCTGTGGCCTCACAGGGTCCATATGTGCACTTAGCTATAAGCCTTTTTATCACCTGTAAAACAATATGGCGTGCAAGAAATGAATATTTGGGGAGCATGTCTTATTCTAGCCGTCTTCTCAGTATTTTGTCCTCTATTCTAGTCATACCCCCTTATAGTACCTTTTTATCGTTACTTTAGTCTTCCTCTACCATCTTCCTTTACCAGTCATCGAGATAGCGTATATTTGGGTAGTAGAACAGATTGATCTGGGCCCAGTAGATTGGAAATAACCAGCTTTTAAAACCCACGTACTAGCTGACATTTGAAACCGTCAACTGCTCTATCGATGTAAGATAAAACACCCTTGGGCAATCAGCCGTGTCGTGTACACATGTAACCAGTAATCATACAATTCTACGTTCAAACAGTTTCCAATACCTCGTCAATACATCAGAAGTCGGATACGTACGTCGGCTACCTCAGGCCGTAAACCTGATTGGTCTCGAGCGATAATTAGTATGTTTGTGCAACATTTTACAACCGCACGACTACAAAGACCATCCACATGAATTTAACGACGAATCGATGTCTATTCAACGCTTTGAACGCCGTTTACTAGAAATTCATTTAGTGAAGGTACCCTCCATTCTTCTTGCGCTTGCACAGATTTCAAGCAATGATACGAAATTACGTATGTTGTAGTTTTGTAACGAATTTCAAAGGAGGTCGCGCTGACCTTTTGTAACGTGCCTACTCAATGAAATATTTTCTCATTAAAAATCATAGAATTTTTGACTTCCCTTCCAAGCATATTTAGGTGCCAACATCGTTTATTATAATGTTGAAAATATAAAAAATGTTCCGATGACAACCGTGACGAAATGTTAAATGGGAACACATTAGGGTTAGACATTTTATTTTTACGCACGAGAAATACATAAATTCGTGTTGAGGACTCTGTTCCGTTTGCGAAGTACCTACACACATGATAACAAAGCCCCAATAAACGTTGTATCACGGAGGCAGCCCTCACAATCCGACAATTATGTCCGAGTGCGTGCGCGCCGGCGCGAGTGTCCGATTTCATTCATCGGCGCTTGGGCACCTACAAACAACAATGAACGCTGCCTATAGAAGCGAGGGTGACTGTGAACTTGTTAACTGGCTGTGGGCATGTTGTGCTTCCTTTGCGACTATGTTAGACTCGGCTGTGATAATATTCTAAGGCAAACTTATGTTTGGAAGCTTCTTTCCCCGAATTTGATATGATTCATCAGTACTTATATTATTTGGATAAGAGATAAGCTTTAAGTTTTGCCATATCCCCATGAAGATCGTCGAGACACCCATTTTCAAGCTTAGATCATTCAAGAAAAACTGTCGGTTATTCAGTTACTGTCTCAACACGTAGTATGTATGTTGTGTAAAGGAGAACATGTAACATTGTCTCTAAATCCTACAGTTTCCATGTAACTGCATATTAGACGCTGTACTTCGCCTTCTCAATTACGACTCATTAACTTGATGACGTCAACTATTCACAAGATATTTGCCTTACTGTTCTGGGAGCTGATTTTAAAGAGCTATAGGGTTTGTTCTTAGATTCTGTAACCTTTATAGAAATATGGACGGTGTTTTATTTGCTGAAAGGCTCGCGGGTGACCACTATCTCTCCGATGGTAAGCGATGATATGGTGGACAGTGAAGCACGTTTGTCTAGAAGTAAACTATTCATTTTTGACTTAAAGACCCCTAGGTTATAGGTATTTTTAAAAACTCCCAGAAAGGACCAACTCGATACAGCAAAGAATAAAAGAGCCATTGAACTCTTGATTGAGGATGTCTAAAAGAGTTAAGTAGACTTAATTGAGCCGGAAAACGGACCTTCGCTGAGGCCGGAATTAAGCACACAAGAAAGAGGTCTTTAATAGGATTGCCGAAACAATTTAATGAGATTCAGTTAGGTAACGACAATTAAAACAATTTGGTTCGCTTAGGTAAGAATGTTCCCCAACCCACCATGTGAGTTCTGCACCATGCTTCAATGAACTTACGTCACAAATTTTATAACTATAGTTTTAGTGCGCACTTTAGAGTAATCTTTACACCATAATTTTATGGTGCACGTGCGCCATACTAGTATTGAGTACCTCTTTATTTCTTCCCGTAGATACGGAGCCAAGAAAGGCGTAAAAGGGGTCCTGTTATATTATCGAATGCGTCAGTTCGTGCCGATTCATTGGTTGAAAAAACTGTTTACATGGTACGATACGATAGTCTGATTAGTATTCCATGGATTCTCGTTTACTTAGTTCAAAAATGCCACTTCACTGTATCGAGTGCTGCTTAAGATTCCACAACAGGTCTCCTGAGAATTGAATGCGGTAATAGTCAGGATATTTCGCAATGTACAATGCACTGGTGCATTTATCAAGAATGCATCGTATCTACTGTTACAGGACGTACTTAATTGCCAATGCCATCTATTGCATAACAGCGTCAGTTTGCACCCTTCAGGAAGGGATGGAGTATGAAATATCTAGTTTATTGACCAAGCCAGGCCAACAGACCAAGAGTGCGAAGTACTCATAACCACCGTGTGTTTATGGCTAGGTAGATCTATGAACGTAAATTAAGCAAAAGTATGTATGTTTGGCAAATTGCAGTTGTGGTGAGATACGAAGGTCCATCATATAGCATACTGTCGTAATCTAACTTCATATTCTCTCGTTCGGGCCACGAAAGCACCTAATAGACAACTTACCTCCTAATTGAACCTGCAATTCACACAATGTACAGTCTAAGGACTCCCGCACACAGCCGAGCGTGTGTAGCAGCCGTGAAGGGCATACACTACGGAAACTGGTTTCTCTGAGACTGGACGCAGCTAACTGTTTTATAACACATTTAATTTGTTGCTAATACTGTTTGCTGATAAATTACTGTGAAGGAAATAAAGAATAATTAAAAAGGCCTTACTTTAAGCAGGGAAAAGAAATCTTGTTTTAAAAACATTCACACAATTTTATTAATCCTACATTGTACGACTACGCTGTGCTACGCTTTTGGTGAATTCGGAAAAACAAACAGGCAATTTGGCCTGCCTGAAAAGGGCGGAGATCTCGTGCACAGTATGAAAAAACTGAAAATTACCCATTTACAGAAACTAAGGAACACATCCTTCCATCACACATTGATTACAACTTCTTGTTTTGCTTTTCTAGCCTTTCACGTCAGCGCTTTCAGTGCCCTTTGCAGCGATCGACACACGTCATCACACTCATCACGATCTTTTCGGCCGTAGGTAAAAAAAATGAAATAACGAAAATATACTTTTTTATGAAAAGTTACATTGAAGTTGAAGTTTCAGTGGTATTCAGGTACAAAGACATAGATTAGGAAGATAGACAACCAAGTTAACAACCTACCTACACACTTAATTGTCCTTTGTTCGAGGTAGTCATATCTGTGCTGCAGTGTCATTGGGCAATTATGTCTCATACTAGTGAATTGAGTATAGGAATTCTACATGCAAATCATAAGTTTTTATGTGGTATCAGTTGCCGTACAAGGGGCTATGGACTTAAGTGGTTTTGCAATGAGGATTTTTATATTTTTTATTACATGTTATGTTATGTTAGGGTTTGGTTTCCGAACTTAGTCCCTCAAATGGACCTTTGTACGTGGGCCATGGCGGCCGTTGGGTGGTCATTTCAACCAGTCCACCTCCCTCCAGAAGTCAATTAGAGCCCCTGGTTTCCTCAAAACATCCGTGTAAGATCTGGGTGACCCGAGGGTTCGTGTTCTTATCTGGGTGACACCTGTGCATTCAAAGAGAACGTGAGTAACGGTTTCCTCAGCCTCCATGCCCTACACAGAGGACTGTCCGTTATGCCTATTGTGTGGAAGTGTTTGTTGAGTGAGCAGTGTCCCGTGATGGTCCCCGTCACCAGGCGCAGGCCATTCCTGTCCAGGCGTAAAAGACGCCTGGTAAGCCTACTGTCCAAGGATGGCAGAGCTTCTTTGGATTGCCTACAGCCCGGTGTCGAGGCCCACTAGTTCTCCGCCTGTGTCTGGGTGAATTCCTGAAGCCACCTGCGTATTTGATTGAAGGGGATGAGTACAACAGGTTCGGGTCCATGGACCACCGAGCTGGATCCGCGTCTCGCAAGCTCGTCAGCCGCGTCGTTGCCCAGCGATCCGCTGTGTCCCTTTATCCATTGTATTGTCCCCATGTTACGGCTAGATACAGTTGTTTGTTCTAGTGCGTTGTGACATTCTAGTACTAGTTTTGATATAATGTATTTTTTCTGTAAGGATTGGAGGACTGATGCGCTGTCAGAGAGTATCTGTATGTGGGTGTCCGTAACCCTCCTGGCTTCTAGGGCATGGACTGCTTGTATGATGCCCATACACTCCGCCTGATAGACAGTGTTGAACCCTCCTAGCGGTCTGGATATATTTATATTGAAATCGTGTGTGAAGACTCTGAGACCGGTACCGGAGTCAGTTTTCGATGCGTCTGTATATATTCTCATCTCTTTCGGGCCAGAGTACACATCTTTCTTCTGTGAGTATTATGTTGTAGTGCCTATGAAAGTTAAGTTATACCTTAGTTTTTTAATTTATAGTTAAAAAAGCTTCTTCATGTGGCTTTATATTGAGAGCAGTGGTGGCCTAGTGGTAATGGCTGTAACTTATAAGTTGTAGGTTGTGGGTTCGCACCCAGCCAGGCGCTTTACTTTGTGTACCTAAATTATTTCATTACCACTGCTCTCAGTGAGGAAACCGGCGGCATGTCTTAGAACCAAAAATTCAAAGACATGTGTCATCCACCAACTTGCATTGGACATGCTTGGTGGATTACGACCCATTTCCTCTCACAGAGAGAAGGCCTGCAGGCACAATGGACCAAATGGGAGTCCTAGTGTGGTAAAGGGGGTCCTTCTATCTATCCTACTAGCTTTATTGCCCACATTTTCTGCTCCAGTGACATATTCTCATAGGAACCATGCAGTCAGCAATAGTATAAATTATAACTTTTTATGAGTTAATGATTTTTTTAATAATCAGGTCTGAACCTGTCAAATGGCGTGAATAGGAACGCAGGGGTGAATAGAAACAAAACTTTGAAGGGGATTTTCATGTTATTTAAAAATTGTTTGCAGCATTTTAGTAGGTACTTCAATATATTAAGTAACAAATTATTTAAAAAAAAACAATGCTTTGTTTGAAACCAATAAAGTGGTATCAACATTAAAATCCTAATCAGTTTTGTTTCCACTGACCCCTGCATTCTTATTCAGTCCGTTTGTAGGTGCTTCCAGAGAATAACTTTTAGCCACACAAACTAACAAACAATTGAATGTCTTTCATAATTAGTTTGGAGTCAAAAACAGTATTTCCTGAAGGGGAAGCATGTTTAATGTTCAACCACAATGCAACAGTTTATTTTTTTATGACAGTGATCTCATTTCTTCAAACAGGCCTCATATTTTTCTATTCTTAATTAGGTAATACTTAATTTCTTCGATAATAAACCAAATATTGTAGTACCTTCTTTCATATGTACCCCAATAATTCAGTATTCAAGTTCAGATTGTAACTTATTGGGTAAATTTTCAAATTATAATTAAAAAAAAGTAGGTAGTTCTGCAAAGTTTCTAGTGGAGGTTTAGCCTTTTAAGTTAAGCTAAACTGAAATTCCATAGTTTAATAATTAAAATATGTTTGATTTCAAGAGAAAATTGTAAAGGCAATTATGCATTAACAAAAAACAATGGAATCTCCAATAAGTTTTTCCTTTATTACTATGCAAACATCAAAGGAGTCTTGTTGGCAGTGTGCCCAACCACATTCATTTTATGAGTTTGCCACATTATATTATTTATAATGCAGTTGCAGACACAAATTATGTTTTATTACCTCTGTGTCCATGTCACTGCTATTCCAGATAGGTGTCTACGAACTCAAGGACAATTTCAATTGTAAATAGATTAAAAACACTGCTCTGTTGTACATTTTAATATCTTTCTCTCAGATCTTTTAGATTCTCAGATGAGCAATGGCATTCTTACTAGATTTCTAAACTGCATTATTTAGATACCAATTTATGTAAAAACTATCAAGGCTTCTAACTAATCATACTGAGAAAAAGTTTCAAACTTCTGTAAGTGTAGTCAGCAATTAAAAACTTTTAAGTGAAAAAATTACAAACTATAAAATCAAGATTCTGTCAAAATAAGATCTGTTGTTATGTGATGGCTAGAATTTGTCATGCAGCTTACACAAGTTGGTCTAGTCTACTTAGAGGATCTACACTGAATGTAATATCATATCCTTTGATAACAATGCTCTGTTGTGCAGGGATGGACTGTGGATGTCCAGTGTCATGGTTCGTGACGTACACACGGCGACTCCAAACACACTGCAGATGTGTGATAGTGAAAATATCATATAATTATTCTTAAAATACGCGAATATGATGTCACTGTCGCACTCGACATGCTCTGCCTACGCACCTTATGTCACATTTAATCTTAAGAGGGCCAGTCTCTAATTGCCATGTTCGACCTCCGACATGGCAGCCACTCTACAAACCACAAATTTCGTAATAGGTCACCACCAAAACAATAATACGCGGCACACTTTCGAAGGGATAGGGATTGACTTTAGCATACCATTACCCCACTGTCTCTATCGCGCTTGCCAGCGAAACCATACAAACAAACGAGACAAAATACTGTCAAAACTTTAAGAAATTAAAACTATTTACACACATCTTAAACTATTACAAACTAACTTTTATCGAAAAACGTGTATGCAGGCAGTAAACTTACCGAATTCAAATGAACATAAATCCAAAACAGATGTCAGGGTAAGTTTATTGACGAAAACAAGACACAAAACACAGACAAACACCTTTTTAGAAGTATGTTTAATCACAACGTGGTCACTTGGGAGAACACAGCATGCACTAACACTGAGCACTTGAACAATAAAGGGACGAGACACTTAAACAATAAAGTTTATTTACGAAGGATAACACACGACATCTCGCAAAATTTCCAACACGTCTGTCGTATCACAATGAGTTGCGGCCATTTTGCTTGCTGTCGAAAAAGAAAGAGATGCACTCTGCCTGCCAACCAATCGCAAAGCTTGTCAAACAAAAGTGCTCCATCTATTGGTTCGAATCGGAGGACTTCAACACTGCGTTTTGTTATGGCGCCGGGATGCTAATCTTTTTGTAAACAAATAACTTTAATTTAAAGATATTTTGTGCGACAACTTATTGCTGTAACATCATAAGATCAAAAACGAAATGAGTTTGAAGCTATTTTAAGTCAAGTAAAAGTCCGCATAGCGATTGCAAGTGAGATTTGTTTAACGCTAAGTTTAAGGGCTTATTACACTACACGGTATTCAGGGCCCTAATCCCTGAAACAGTGTAGTGTAATAGCTTTTAGGGTATTAGGGTCCCTAATTAGGGGGAACGGAGCGACCCGGTGTTGGTAGTTCCCTGACTCGCTTAATACCGGGCAGTGTAATAGCGTTTAGGGCGTTAGGGAGCTACAGTCGGCGCAAGACGAGCGGAGAGACGGACGTATCGAGTACCTACGGGAGTCAGTGCAGTTGTTTGCGATGACGTCCATCAAAGAAAAGGAGACTTTAACTGAGCTCATTGAAATTTATAAAGAAATGCCGTATTTATGGCAGAAAGAACATAAACAATATATAAATAAAGACATGAAGGTTTTAAAGTTTTATTGGAAATCTACAAAAAATTTGATGAAAAAGCTACCATTAATACAGTAAAAAAAAAAATCGAGAACATGCGTACTAACTACGCTAAAGAATTGAAAAAGGTACGTATAGCTCTAACCCGCAATTTTTTCAAATTGAACAGTAGTTAGATTGTTAGGTATAGTTAGTTCAAATTACCTATAATTATAACCGACTTCAATAAAAAAGGAGGTAATCAATTTGACACGTATGTATGTAATATTGTTGTATCTGCACAATATTCATATATATGTTATTCTATGTGGGCTTCTAAACACGTGTGCCAAATTTCGTAAGTGTATGTATGTTTGTTTGTATGTGTGTATGTATGTTTGTCCGCGCATTTCTCCGAAACTACTTAACCCATCAATCATTCTTTTTGTGTTGAATTGAGTATCTCTCGACTTAGGAAATAGTGTAAGTTTCATCAAAATCGGTCCGGCACTTTTCAAGATATGGAGCATACAACTGTCCGGCGAGCACGGCCTTCTGTGACATGGCCTAAGTCACACTTTTTATCACAGTTTGGGCGATAAAGCCATTTAGTCTTAAATGCTAGCACGGCGGCGTGAGATATTTTCTTGACTTGTGGCATAACTTCTTGACGTTTAATTTTTTTCTTTTTTGATAATTTTCCAATTTTATTGCAGTTTCGGTTTAACCTTGGCAATAAAAACCATTTAGGTTCTGAGAAGCATAGCCCTACGACGCAAGGTTTCCGAATTATGGGTCTCCAAATCTTATTTTATTTTGCATAAAACGCTCTGTTTCCAAAATGGTATCTCGAAAACGGTATGTCCTAGGCAAAAAATAACCAAAATTTAGCCCCCCCCTTTGCTACCCCCATGCTAGCAGCATCCCAACATGAATTTATGAAAAGGTTTTTTTTTTTTATTTGCTTGGTTTTCCACTTGAACGAAAAATTCTTAACAGAATAGTACATTACTGCAGCGGCCAGCAAAATAGGCATTGATGGACGAACGTGTAAATGTGGGCCGAGGCGAAGCCGAGGCACACATACGTAAGTCCATCAATGCCTAGTTGTGGCCAAGGCTTGTATAGTACTTTTCTCAAATAATGCGCGGTAATTAAAATTAAGTAGTACCTAGAACTCATTTTGTCAAAATCAATGACGAACAACAATAATTGTTCCCGCGTTAAAGTGTTCCTTTGTTTTTTTTTTCATTAACAGCGTTCTATTTGCAAGCCAGTTCGAAATTTAAATAAGTTACCTCCTTGGTTGCCATATTTCGGAGTAAACCATCGTTCCATTTTTAAACTACACGACAGATATGAGTTTACTATGGAATTTATTTGGCCGCTAAACACGACAGATATGGATTTTCATACAACTTTTGCCGGCCGCTGCGCGCATGTATTTGACCAGTACAGCAATTTCGATTTATCTCGAAGAAGGTTGTCAAAATAATGATCACATTTCCAAGCATGTTTGAGAAATAGTTATTTATGCTACAAGTGCGGAAGGTAGGTGTCTACTCGTGTCGATTTATCCACTCACTCGCTTCGCTCGCTCGTGAATAAAATGCCACTCATCGGAGATCATCTTTCGCACGTGTATCATACAACATTTTACTATGCACTGTGCGAGGAAATAAAAAAAAAATATATCTGAACCAAGCAAGAAATTAATAAAATGGCGGGCTTATTCAAGCGCGCTCTGCATATCCACAGATTAACTAATAGTTCCTCGGACATATCTACTGCGCATGTTCAAATAGCTGTCACGTCGTAACGCAAAAAGGCACGAGCAAAATATAAGTTCTGCCAAACATATGTAATGAATATTGAAAATTAATTTATTGATTAAAATCTAAATCTAGAGTAATTAAAAACGCCTTTAATGAAGTATTAGTTTTATTTTACCTTTTATATGAATTATAATCTGTACTTAACTAATTTGTAAAACTTTTCTCAAATAATAAAAACTCTATGCGTCGGTTTGACGTTGGAGATAAAAATAAAAAATAATACAGAAAAGTAAAAAGCACTAGTTAAAAAAAGTGACACTTTCCGCACAGTTTGGCTTCTTGGAAAACGCTCTTTTCGAGGACATGCATTGTAAAATATTTTAATCATGACAAGTTATGATAAATAAAATATGTCATGTCTTACTAGTTTGTCTTAAATGCTAGCACAGGACAACCATGTGACATAGTTTAAAGGCACGACATGCCTTTCTTGTTACTGACTTCATAGTTGCGACATAATCTGAATAGACGACCAAATAAAATAATACGTATAAAAGTGTGCCGTTCATACAGATAAACAACTTTTTAATTTTGTAGGGAACAAATTAATATTTGCACACTTTATTTTTCTTTCTTTGTTTGATAACATAGTAAGTGTTTGTCAGAAAGATATAATTATTGTGAATTTTTTTATAATTACTTATAAAATATAATAGCTTGGACTCTGTTCGCGATACCGGTGGGCCCCTATTTTTTATATTTTAAATGTTTTTTGGGGGTTTAATTTAAGAAATATTTAAAAATGTAGAAAGTAAGAAGGATATGGAATAAAAGAAAATAATTATAACAAAAGTAATAATCAAAATAAAAATAATAATTAAAAATAAGAATAACAATAAAAAAATACAATTATAAAAATGTAATAATATAGAATTAATTAATAATCCTGTAACATTTCAATTAATTAATAAGTATTGATCACCACACACACAAAATAAATTTATTGCCATTTGGTGCAGTAATTATAAGGGAAATATTTATTTTTGAACTATAAAATTTTATCACCACCTCCGAACGAAAGTGATATATTTTTCTATATGTATTAGCAATTAAAACCCGCAGGCTTATTCCGTATCTTTTGCAAGAGCAAAACGATAGCGATTTTTGCACAATAATTCCTCTTCAATACAAAAGTTTTAGAGTTTCTGGCGGTATTTTTTTTTAAATAATTGCCTTTGACAAACAGCGAGCGATTAACATACGATTGTGTAGGATCTACCATAGCTACACTGCAGGTAATACCATACCAAATCTCCATATTCAAGTATGCCAGTCATCTCAACAAGCATCACCAAACGACCATGTTCAAGCATACCAATTAGCTGATCAACCATTATCATCATTCCAATCATCACCAAACCTCCAAATTCAAGCATGCCAGTCATCTCAACAAGCACCACCAAACGACCAAGTTCAAGCATACCAATTAGCTGATCAATCATTATCATCACGCCAATCATCACCAAACCTCCAAATTCAAGCATGCCAGTCATCTCAACAAGCATCACCAAACGACCAAGTTCAAGCATACCAATTAGCTGATCAATCATTATCATCATGCCAATCATCACCAAACTTCCAAATTCAAGCATACCACTCAGTTCATCAACCATCACCAAAACGCCACATTCAAGCAATCCAGTCAACTTATCAATCATCACCAAAACGCCACATTCAAGCAATCCAGTCAACTCATCAACCATCACCATCACGAAAACTCCATATTCAAGCAAACCAGTCTACTGATCAACCATCACGCCAATCATCACCAAACCTCCAAATTCAAGCATACCACTCAGTTCATCAACCATCACCAAAACGCCACATTCAAGCAATCCAGTCAACTTATCAATCATCACCAAAACGCCACATACAAGAAATCCAGTCAACTCATCAACCATCACCATCACGAAAACTCCATATTCAAGCAAACCAGTCAACTGATCAACCATCACGCCAATCATCACCAAACCTCCAAATTCAAGCACACCAGTCAGTTCATCAACCATCACCAAAACGCCACATTCAAGCAATCCAGTCAACTTATCAATCATCACCAAAACGCCACATTCAAGCAATCCAGTCAACTCATCAACCATCACCAAAACGCCACATTCAAGCAATCCAGTCAACTCATCAACCATCACCATCACGAAAACTCCATATTCAAGCAAACCAGTCAACTGATCAACCATCACGCCAATCATCACCAAACCTCCAAATTCAAGCATACCACTCAGTTCATCAACCATCACCAAAACTCCATATTCAAGCATACCAGTCAACTCATCAACCATCATCATCACGAAAACTCCATATTCAAGCAAACCAGTCAACTGATCAACCATCACGCCAATCATCACCAAACCTCCAAATTCAAGCATACCAGTCAACTTATCAACCATCACTATCACGCCAATCATCACCAAACGCCCAAATACAAGCACAATATTCATCGCAACAACAATTATTACCATCTGACGATATAATAGTTGTTAATAAACCTGAAGAATTTTTGAATTTCCTTCCTGAAGAAAATTCATCTGACACGAACTTACCATTTCCTATAGCAGAAGGTCCTGGAAACGTCATGAAAGAATTTCTAATTATGAAACCCAAGAAATAAAACCTGCTAGATAGATATCTACCTATGCTATAGTCCCCGGCATGTAACTTGGCAAGGTTTTGTTATAGTGGGGGTAAGTTCGCGCATAGTGAGCGAACTGACCAACCACCGTATAGTACGAACGGAACGTGGAAGCAACGCGATTGGTCAGTCGATCCATGTGTCAACTGACTAACCAATCGCGCGCTCGGTACGGTGCTAAACGCTCCCCGCGTCCCGCTAGGTAACCAAAGAGACCTAAAAAATTACTTGTGCGCATCTAACGACTCTTGCCAAGTTACGTGCCGACAACTATTATTTTATTTGTACCTAATTATTGTATTGTACGTGTCGTATAATTAAGAATAAATGAACAATGAAAAGTATTTCTTTTTCTTGCTTACCTTGATGCAATGTTTTAAACATTTGTAAATAGCCCGGCACGTTTCTGGGATGATTTTAGACAAAAGTGGTTGCGCTATCAAAGAACTAATTCTCAATTCTTGGTAAGAGTTTCCTGTGGCTAGAAATCTTAATGTGACTACCAATCTTTCCCTAGCACTTATACTTTGTCTTAAAATTGTGTCTTCTTTTTGTATAAAAGGAGTTACCAAACTTAATAGCTCTTCAAATTCAACACCACTTACTCTTAGGTAATTTCTTAGATCTGATGGCTCTAGGACACTAAGTATATGCATATTAGAGAGCTTTGGTCTTAATTTTAAATATTCCTTTACCCATATCTTTCTCTTTTTCTTTTTATTAATTGTCATGCTAGATACTACAGCGGCTACAGCAAAAGCAATTTTTTGTGGCTTCGACAACGTGGGAGCCATTATAGCGGGCGTGCGTGCAACACTAGTGACGGTCACTTCACTACTGAGTTAGGGCGAAAACGACCGGGTAGTGTAATAAGCGGCTCCTTAACTAGAGGCCACGCCCACCCTTGCCACCGGGCCCTGAATACCGTGTAGTGTAATAAGCCCTTTATTGTTATTAATAAACAATTTGTATGTATGTATTTAGATTAATAATATTAAATGAGGCTGACATAACCTGTTGTTGGTTTCAAGTAAAAAAGTGAAAAAGACAGGTTATTCTATAGATAATATTAAAACAATTTCGAGAGCTTCTTGGTTAGCGTGATGGCAAACTAACATAACGTAACGTAAGCCACAGAATACAAACTCTCTGGGTATAGCGCGTCTTTTGACATATTTTGAAGGAAAATATGTCTATTTTACTTTTGTTTTTATCGTTTTGCTAAAATTAAAATGGATTTTCGGTACAAATTTATATTATTTATAGTAGTTATGTCCATGGTACGTAAAGTTGCACTTTTATTTCATAATCAATTACTAGTAATTATGTACAAGTTTACGTACCCGACGGTACGTAAACTTGTAAAGAAGTAAAAAAAAATATCTTTTATAGTTCAACATCACAGAATTTGAATGCAGCAAGAGCAGTACGAAAAAAGTACTTGGAAACAAACATAAGACACGCGGTAAATGAACCACACATATTTTCTTTGAATACCAATAAACTATTTTATGATTGATCACCAAGCTTGTATTTAGTTGAATTGTTTACAGCCTCTCTATTATGCACTAGGATTAGTAGTTCAAAATTTTCATCAGGATGTCTTCCATTTTCAATTAAAATATACCTAAAACCAACCTGTAACTTTTTTTAATGCTATTGAATTGGGAAACTGTAAAGTGTAATCGTAATTGTAGTAATCCCGGCATTTTTCTTTTTAAGTTACTCCAGTTACAAAGAGTACTGTGGATTTTGGTGTATCAGCAGTGGTTGACAATGCAAGCGACCTGTTCAGGAAGCTTATCACTAAAATGGTTGCAAAGAAGAGACTGGTAGGCCTGGAATCTGGGTGGTACTGGTAATACCTTACACAAATAAACTATCTGGTCCAAACTGTGTGTTCACTGGTTTCAATCTTTAATGGTTTCATTTCAGATAGGATTAATAAAACTAAGTTAGTAAACAAACATTTCAAGTACATATACAAATATTTCATAAGTGGTTGACTTATTGTTGTTGTCTGACTTATTATTGGTAATCCCAATAAGTCATACACAATTAAAATTATTTTTTTGCTTAAGAATAGAATAGAAAGATGTTTTTTTTACATTATGTCCATAGGTCGATGGTGTATTCGGTCTGTGGGTGTGTCAGCTACTTACAGTCTACCTATGCTTGTCTGACTGAGAGAGATCTATATAAGTGTCGTGTAGTGTGTGCTGTGAGCTTGTTAGTGTGTACGGAATAAATTACAATTAAAAATTACAATTTATGCTGTCTTTTTATGATACAAAGACGACTTCACCTAGTCTAGTATTAGTGAGGGGGTTGTGCTGTCCGTATCCGAGGTAGGCGTCACCAGGGGTCTCCAGATCCTCGATGTGCATTTCGCGTAGTCGACGCAGCATGTCCTCGTTTAAATCTTGTGCACGGAGGTACCATGGATCCCAATCGAGCATATCCCAGAGTAGTGACGTTTCTAGGCGTCTTGGGAATTGTCCGCTGGCCTTGAGATCCAATCGATATTGTCCGACCTAAAGTCATAACCCCGCTCCCACTTGCCCACTCGCTGCCCGCTAGTGCATTCGGCAATACTATATGGAATACAAAGACACCTGTCCAAGACGAAGAAAGAAAATGCCCAATGATGGTTCAGATCCTGAAGTAAGTTTCAGCCCAAGAGAACAATTCAAAATAACGTCTTATTATAGCATCATTGATAAATTAAATGCAGAGATATACAAAGAAACAGCAGACAAATTCTCATTTTTGAATAAAATACCAGATGCCGATAAAATTATGTGTTCCGATCAAAATGCAGAATACAGTCAGCACAGTACAAATCTAGTTAACACATACACCGAATTAATAACAGAAATTCAACAGTTTCATTCATATGTCATAAGTAAAATAAGTTACCCAGTGATTCAGCTCGCACAAGTTTACATCAAACTCACGCACAATTTTAAAAAATAATACAAGATGATAAAATTGAATCAGCTTTCCCTAATGTGGAAACAGCCCTCCGTATATTTTTATCGCTTATGATTACAAGTTGTTCAGCGGAAAGTTCTTTTTCAAAACTAAAAATATAAAAAAAAATAATAAAGGACATAGATTGATACAAGAAAGGCTCAATAATTTATCGATATTATACATAGAGTCCGATATGTTAAAAACGTTTGACGTTAATACTATCATGCGTGAATTCAATGCCCGGAAAAGCCGCAAGGCGCATTTCAATAAATAAATAAATAATGCTTTGGTTTTTATTGTTGTCGCACCTACTTTACTTCTAAGGTACGTTACATCTCATCATCAAGTAGTCTTTATCCGTCACTGTTCATGGTCTTGTCTAAGTGTACGCCCAGATATTTAATGCTATTTTTTAATTCGATTACCTCGCCTTTGATGCGAATGGTTCTGCGGTAGTTTCTCTTGTGAGTGAACATAGCACACTCCGTTTTGTCTACGTTGCATTTTAGCCCCCAGCGACGGTAGTAGTCGATAACGGTGTCGGCGGCTAGCCCGCGCGGTGTGTTGCGTTGTTCGGGTCGGGAGACCTGTTAAGGATGCACAAGTCTTCGGCATATTGGGAGAGCTTGAGTCCGCGGAGACGTTCCCGTTGGTCCCAGACGTCGTGTACGTACAGATTGAAAATTACCGGACCCAGGATAGAGCCCTGGGGAACTCCGTGTGGCACCTGTTTTTTGTCACTGATGGTGGTTCTGAAGCCCCCTAGGTCTTGCGACCGCTCAGGTAATTCTCAATTAGTTTGATGATGTTGTTCGGGACGTCAGCTGTTTGAAGCTTCTTCATCAGACCTTTGTGATTTATTGAGTCGAAGGCCTTCGAAAGATCCGTCAGGACCATGGCCACACTTTCACTCGCTTCCAGCGCATCCGTGATGTACTTACCGGTGCGAAGGATCTGTGTGCCTGTTCCTCTGTTTTTAGTAAAGCCATGTTGAAAAGGCGGTTGGAGTCTGTCGGCCGTCTGGCGCAAGCGCGACAAGAACAGGCGTTCGTGTAGTTTACCCATGATGTTTAGAAGAGTGATTGGTCGGTACGATTTGGAGTCCCGGTAATTCTTACCTGCTTTATATAGGAAAATGCACTCCCCGGTTTTCCATCTGTTGGGATAATAACCTGTCAGTAACAGGTAGTCAGCTATCACTTTGTACCTGTTGAGAAAGGGGTCACCTACGAGTTTGAGAGCGTGTGCTTTGAGTTTGTCCGGGCCAGGCGCATTCTTATTTTTAAAGCGTCTTAGCGCGAATCTGATTTACTCTCGACCCCACGGTCTGGAATGGTGTGGTCTTCCCTGTGCTCTTATCTTCCTTGTTTATCTCAGCTTCTGTAACGATCGCTGCGTCGACCAGGGCGTCGATAGTTTCTTTCTCAATGTTGCAACCCTCAATGTGGGGGAGTCTCTGTACTGGAGATTGCGAGCCTTCAGGTTGCGTTGGATTCGCCACATCTGGGCTCTGTTGTACTGTGGATCGTTTATTATCCGGGTCCATTTTTTACTGCTATATTCCACGAGTGCTTGTTGGACCTGGCGATTTAGACGGTTGTAGGTTCTTCTTTGTTCCATTATTCAGTCTTGGTTGAAGCGTAGTCGTCACGCTTTACGTTTTGCTTGGTTTCTTTTGTCGATCAATTCATTAATCTCTTCTGAAAGTTGATCTCTTATGTTATTTTCATGTAGTGGCGCATATTCATCCAAGGTTTCTGTGATGGCTATTTCTAGTTGTAGAATATATTTCTCGCATTCTGCGTCGGTTGTGATTTCCTTTGGTAGGTGCGCGGTTTTGTCACTTAAGGTTTGTTGGAATTGTTGTCTAATTTCTTCGTTGCAACAGCGCGGGTATTTCTTACCAGTGTTTTTTCTCTGTCCACCACTATGCTTAGGTCCAGTACCCAGAGCATATGATCGGAGCCAACCGGTGTTGTTTGTCGGCATGTTATGGTGTCGAAATCTTGCGCATCGTGTGAGAAGATGGCTGCATCGAGGATGCCATAGACCGCACTGTTAGGTCGCGAGGATAGGGTCGTGTTGTGTATGGTGCAGACGTCGGAGTTACAGTGGTCGCGGATGAGTATTCACGCCCCTTCGTCTTTAGTCTGGTTGAGTGCGGTCATCTTAAGATTGAGGTCCCCGATAGTGATGTTTGGAGCTTCGGTTATGATGTCTTCTAGCTCATCATTAAGCGCTGCGGCGTCGAAGTGCTCTGATCTGTGCGGTATGTATAGCCCCTTAATTTTTAGGGAATCTCCGGTTAAATGATCATAGGTAAGGTTGATAGCGACGCCTTCGATGAGGCGGTCTCTTTCTTCGGTACCGAAGGTAGGTTCGGGGTTACGTCGGTCTGACTCCAGCGTATTCCTCGCATCACATACATGGCTGTAGTTAGATGTGACACGATCGGATGCGTGATCTTGTCGTAGTTTGGCAGATTCATGCGGATTTTGGAAAAGTTCACCCGGCACTCGTTGACTACGATTATATGAGGTTTATAACGGTCGGCTAAGGATTTGAGCTCGAGGAATTTACCCTTCTATCCTTGCACATTGAGGTGCAGTATGCGCAACTTATGATATTGATTTCTCGGATTATTTGTTGAGAATTTTTAGGAGTATTTCGTGTTGTTGCTGTAGCTGGTGTAATATTTGTTTCATAGTTGTTTGTAGCTCTTGCCCTAGAGGCTCCATGCTGTTTTCTTTGTTTGTTGTGTGTTCATTTAGTAGCGTTGGTGGCTGTTGCTGTGGTTGTGATTGGGGCGCCTGTTTGGGCAACGGTGGAAATTGTGAAGAGGAGGTTATGTTCACGTACGAGATGTTTTCCCGTCGGAATCTCATTGCCGCGTATCTGCGTTCTGCTGCTTCTCTTTTCTTCCTTTCTTTTTCTTCGTGTTGTGCCGATTTACGGTTCACTGCCTACTGAAACTTCTCGCATTTAGCTTGGTTGGCCCCATGGCACGGTTTTTCGCATGCTGTGCATATTTCAATATCTATGCCTTCTTCGTTTTGAATTGTGGTGTTGTGTTTCTTCGCAACGTGACACGCCGATGTCGCATGCGTGAATAGAAAACATTTCTTACATTGTACTACTCTCCTGGGGTCATCTTTGTATTCCTGAGGCTTCATGCTGAAGGCCCCGAAGTACACATGCTTTATTGTCTTCATAAGCGTAGCAATTTCATCGTAAGAGTGGGCACCATCAAAGATAAATAATTGTAGGTTACCTTTAATTGTTCTCATTTTGATCGGTCTCAGACCGATGCACCTCTGCATTTCCTCAAGGCATGCCTCATTCGTCTAATCGTAGATGTTTGTGATGAGCACAACCTTCGTCTGATGGGTCTGCTGGGCTTAAGGAACGCGTGCCACGAAGCGGCGCCCGTCGTCAAGCTGCCTCAACTCTTCTATAATTATTTTCCTCATGTCCGCGGTGTATACGCGGATCGTGATGGTTCTTTTGTTCCATGGCGTGTCTTGCTCCATGCTCTGTGGTTATTATTCAAATTTTTTTAAGGTAGTCCGGGTCGTTGATTTTCTTGACGTCTGTTATGATTATGTCGGGGATGTGAGTGGATGATGTGATCACTCTCGGTTGTCGCTGTATCGCTGTCGCGTTAGGAGTGACAGCACCTGTCTTTCTGTTCTTGGGTTTCGGTGAGGTAAAAGTCGCGTGGGCGTAGTCTTTTTCCCTTTCCAATTCGTATTTGTGCTCCTCTTCGGTGGAGAGCGAGGCGGTGCGTATTGTTATGTCAGGCTGTCGCTGCAAGGCCGGTCGGACTTCGGGTGACTGAACTGAAACGCGCAGTCGGCGCGAAGAAGCGTCGAGACGGTCAAGACATCGCGCGCGTGTGCGACGCGGTTAACGCCGCGAGCTTGCGCAACAGCGGCATCGGTGGCTCTGGCTTCATTCTGTTTCATTCGCGCGTTGCCAGCGGTCACGCTGCCGGGCGCCGTCGCAGCAATCGCGCCATCAAAGGCGTGATGCGGCGTCCGGTGAGCGGGGTGGCCCGACCCACGAAGAGGTGGCTCAGCCCTTGTATTTTGGGTCCTGGGTACCTCTATATTGCGATATTATTTTGTTCACTGTACCACATTCACAGGTCACGTTTTCTTTACTTTCAAGGCCTATAATTGGCATGTACTTAACATTTAACTGTCCGTTGCACTTGCGGCAGTCCATCTAATTTATTTTGCAAAAGTTTATATAACACGAATAAATATTAATATAGTTTACACTGTCCACTAGGTGTCCGTTTGAAACATTTGCTGAAGTTTTTATAAAACATTTTACGGCACTTCTTTTGTTCAACAATTTACATTTTAATTGTTTAATCTTAGTTTGGAGTCCCTGCCACGCATGGATTTTTTTTATTACGAAAAATTATTATTTTAATTATTTTTGGATATTTTTTTATGTGTTGTCCTTCATTGTCCGGGGAAACTTACACTATCTACTTTATAGTCACTGTTTTTTTTATTGTTTACAATTGCACTGACCATATCGATTTCACTAGTTTCACTGTTTGCGGGAGGGCCTAAAGGGCCTCCCGTAGTCTCCACACTCATATGAGCGCAAACTGATAAAAATATGGCGTCACTCGAGGCAATAGGCACGGAGCGCGCCAGAGCTCCGTGCGCACGTCCACTCGCCATGGCTACTGCGGCGACGCCCTTTTTGCTTGAGGATCAAAATATAATTTACTTCTCACATCAAAATGCCTTTTTCTGTGTTGAGCTAAACTTTTATCACCCTTGAATTTACCATGGCAGATATCACATTCTAAACTTGATTGTGTATGGTGTCGCTTCACATGTTCTGAACGACGGGAAGCAGACAAAAATCTCATATCACAATAGTCACATTTATATGGCTTTTCTCCTGTGTGCGTTCTTGTGTGATACAGTAGCGATGTCTTCGTTACAAACTTGCCTCCACACAGTTCACATTCAAAGTTCTTATGTTTTGTATGTGTTATAATATGATCATTTAGCCGACTGATACAACTTAGTTTCTTACCGCACCAGTCACAAGTGCAAACTTCACCTTGATTTTCATGTTCTACACGGATGTGAACACGTAAAGCTGATTTCTGTCCATACTTTTTTCCACAATAATCACAGCAGTGCTTTGCTTCTGCATTTGACTTTCTCATCTTTTTACACAATTTCTTTATGATGTGGTTATTGAATGCATTCTTTCCTTTATAAGCTTTACCGCATGTCTGACAAATGAGGCGTCGCAAGCTATGGTAGTGTAGTTCGTGATGTCTTAGTGAGAATATGTTAGTGTACGTCTTGCCACATTGGCTGCAAACAGCAGTACAGTGGCTGTCTTTTGTATGCTGTTTCAGCAGTAGAGAAGACCCAAAAGCTTTTGGACACTGAGAGCATTTAAAATCTTTTGGTGCATGCAATCTTATATAATGCTGTTTGATTTTTATGTCTGTTGGAAACAATTTCAAGCATACTTTACATTTTAGATTATTTAGATCATCTTTATCATGTACTATATCAGCAAGTACAAGAGATTGCCAAATGCTGCTACGTTTTCTTTTCACAGCATACTTTTCATTAGTGTTGTTGGACTCCAGTTCAAAATCAATAATTACTTGTTGGGTATCTTTGTATAATCTTTGAAATCGCTTGTGTAATAGAGTTTTATCATTGCAGGTTCGATGTTTATCATAATACAATTCCACATTATAGTTACTGGTGTCCAGAGCAACAAATAATGACTTGTAATCATAGTTTCCTGCACTTTTCTGGGTGTGCTCCTGGAGAGAATCTATTGTACAGTGCAACTGCTCTATATTTTGTCTACATTGTTTTATGAACTTATAACAATTGATAACCGTTCCTGTACATTTCTGGCAAATTGTATTGTGTGCAGAAATGCTATCCGAAACCTGAAACATACAAAGTTAAGTGTAAAACATAGGTATTGGGAAGTTAAGACTTATTGAAGTATATACAAGATGTTACTAGTTAGGTAATTTTAGCTATAATTTGGTAACTCACTTTATCTCCTAAAACAGTGTATATTATTTCATATAATACTTTATTTGTTTCGATATCGGTGCCCAAAGAAACCTCATCTATATTATTAAAAATAGTTTCATTTTCTCCTATTGCATTAAAGCACAAACAACAACGGTCCGATGTATCGAACAAAACATCACGTATTACATTACTTAAAATTGGCATTTTTCAGATGAAATCTGTTAATGTCGACACAAGTTCAAAATATTTTTGGACAATTTTTGTAAACAAACAAATCCAACAAAACTTTTTGATGCTACTGCACTACTGCACAGAACAATACACAGATAACTATATACTAGTCAGGAACAATATTACTCCAAGAGTGCTACTGTCAGATCTGTCAGTTTCAGTCTCAAGGTGGAAACACATTATTAACACCCGACACGACGCCACGCCACCCGACGCTTGCTGACGCGTTGAAATACTAATCCATCCCATACATTTAGTATGGTCAGAGACACATAGTCAACACGCCATGTGACGACACGCAATCACACGCGACAACACCCAGTCGGTTTGGATCAGAGTGTTGCCGGGAGAGGGGGAAAACACGCCACCCGACGCTTCGCACACAGTGTGTTTCTAGTTAACACCCGACAACACGCGTCAGTCAGTCGAGAGCAAGATCAGTGGTGCCAACTTAGGGTAATTTACCCTAATTTAGAGTAAAGCTTCATCAGCACGGTAATTTTTAGGGTACAAACTTGGTGAGGGTAATTTTTATGTTTATGCTTTAATAGAAATGATTAACTAATTTGAGTCGAATTTGTAATGATGGACTTAAGTTTAAATATTTCCTTTGAACCCGCAATTTCTTAAAATATCTTTTTCGACACGGTTATCATAGTCTTAATGAAGTAGTATAGTATAAATCACTAAAAAACCAGTTTTTTTTTAATGGTTTCAAATATTCTTATAGTAAAACTGGTCTGTAATTATATTATAGATTGTAATATTTCGTCTTATGTATGATCTTACAAGAAAAGTATCAAACATAGATAGAACGGAGAGGGCAAGCATATTTAAAAGAAGTCGGTTAAAAAGAGATTATTTTTTATTTAACTTAAAATGTAGGGTAAATTGAGATCTGACTTGGAATAAAACAAAAACGAGACCTAGCAATACTGGCTATGGTACTAGCGAAGCGTGTTGTAGTATCACGTGGGGTGTTGCATATGTGCACGGTACGCGTCGGGTGGCGTGGTGTCGGGTCGGGTGTTAATAATATGTTTCCACCTTAACTTTTGATGCTAGAGATGTGACAACAGCCACAAGAAAAAAAATATCGATACTATTTGTACAGTCGTACGAGAGCGTAACAAAAACTTTAATATCATGATTTAGTATTTGCGCTAGCTAGTACTTATAGATCTTGTATAGATTTTTTGTCCCTCCTATATACATTTTAATGGGAAATACATACAAAAAATGAAAGTACGATAAAAAATGATATTTGCAATGTGGCCTAATAATTTTCAACAATGTAACTGATTTTAATGACTAAAATCGAGAAGTTTATGTTCAACACATTCTCGGTCAAAAGTTTTAGAGTTGTTGGCGGTTTTTTTCTTAAATAAGTGTATTTGACAAACAGCGAGTGATTAGCAAACAATTGTGTAGGACCTACCATACCTACACTGCAGGTAATTCCGACTTATATGACATAAAGCGTTTGATCGCTATCTTTTTGCTCTTGCAAAGATACGTAATAAGCCTAACGGCCGCACGTCTCGGTCTCGCGTAGCGGTCGCGCGCTGAACTCGCACCTTAAGGTCGGTTATTCATGAGACACCGCACGAAACGATTTGCGGTCACGGTTTTTAACACACGACACTGCAGACGATCAGTCGTCCATTCATTTATTAACTAGACACGATTCTGCAACGACACTGCAGAGCCAACCGCCTAACCAACAACAATACAGATTGTTGGATGAGCGCGTGAGTGACGAACCGTGCGGTGCGGTGTGTTGTGGCGTCAACAAGCTCATACTTGTTTTGTTCAGCCGCTAAATAGTCACTGCGAAACGACATAGCAGCATCGACAACATAGCTTAAAACCGTTTGTAAATGTAACGCGTGTAGTGCGGTATCGTGCAATAAACAAATGGGTCATATAAATATATAGAGCTCTGAATCGTGACCACATTTTGTCGTGTTTTGTGTCGCGTCGTGAACACACTTGATCTAGTTAGGGTACGGAAAACGCTCGACTTAAGGTGGAAATATACTTCCAAAACACGACGCGACGCGACGCCATCCGAAGCTTTGCAGTACTAATCAATCCCATATATTTAATATGGTCAGAAACACATAGACAACACGCCATGTGATCACACGCATTCCTACGCGGTAAAATCCAGTCGGTCTGGATCAGCGATCAGTGATCAGCTACGCACGCAGTGTTTTTCTAGATAACACCTGACACGCGTCAGTCAGTCGAGAACATTCCTGAGATATATTTTGTTAGTTTTTAGGGTTCCGTACCTCGAAAGGAAAAAACCGAACCCTTATAGGATCACTTTGTTGACCGTCCGTCCGTCTGTCTGTCAAGTCCCTTTTTCACAGGAACGCATGGCGGTATCAAGCTGAACACATCACACATCACATCATCAGCCTATTAATGTTCCCACTGCTGGGACACAGGCCTCCTCTCTGTGAGAGGGAATGGGCCGTAATCCACCACGCGGGCCCAGCAAGCTGAAATTTATATCAAATACGTTGAAATAAGTTGGTATACGTCCCTAGCTATGAAAAAATCAAACTTCTAAATCTAAGCCAACGCAATCAAAAGATACAGCCGTTTATGCCGCAAATTGCCGCAAATTCTCGACACTCGCAAGGGAATCAAAACCTACTTCCCGTGAATTCAGAATCTTGAAATTTGGTACGAAACAACTTCTTATAGCACAGATAAAGGAAAAATTCCTAAAACCGCAATTTTTTTGTTACATCATAGAATAAAAATAATTTTAAACTTACTACCCCTTTCCTCATGAACGCATGGAGGTATTAACTTGAAATTCATATCAAATACTCAATACCTTTAAGCTGAGGTTTGTACGGAACCCTCGGTGCGCGAGTCTGACTCGCACTTGGCCGGTTTTATTATTTAATTTAAAATGTCGGATGAACCACTAATAGAATTAGTGAAAATGTACTCAGTATTAGTTATTTATTTATTTAATACTTCATGCACAAAAACGTACAGAGGCGGACTTAATGCCTTAGGCATTTTCTACCAGTCGGCCTTAGGGTGATGCAGAGACAAATAGTGGTAGGTGCAATATTGAGAATGAATCACGATAGGTAATATTTATTGAAATACAAAGATATACATACAAACTATAAATACATACACACTATATACAAAAAAAAAGTAAATAAACTAAATACACGAATATACATAAACAGATAATTAATTAACGCTGTGACGATACTACTGCCAACTTCTTACGAATGTGCTCGCGAACTATCACTTTGAATGCTAATCGATTGGGTGCCATCCTGATTTCTTGAGGGAGCGCATTCCACAGTGAAATAGACTGAACGAAGAAAGAACAGTGAATGAAGTCAGTCCGGTGAGTGGGACATTGAAGAAGACGGTTGTGTGAAGAGTGAAGATTTTTATTGTGGTTGGCGCAAATATATTGAAAGTGAGGGGCCAGATAACTAGGAGCATTGGAGGATGCAAGAAATGAAAACAAGGTAGTTAATGCCCTTTGCTCTCTGCGCTGGCGTATGGGCAACCACTTTAAAATTGAGCGATGCGCAGAGACATGGTCATATTTACGCAAATTAAAAGCAAATCGAAGGCAGTAATTTAGAAGACGATCCAGTTTGTTGAGGAGATCTGCATTCAGGTAGCACACGTCACCATAATCAATAATAGGAAAAATTAATGTCTGCACAAGCATTGCCTTCGTGTTCGAGGATAAAACATTTTTTAAACGATACAGAGTCCGCAACGTTCCAGTGACCTTCTGACTGACACTAGCAACTTGAGTATGCCAGTTAAGGGTGCTATCGATGCGCAAGCCTAGGTCCTTTACGTCAGTGCTAAAATAAACAATCGTACCGTTAAACAGAACAGGTGGCAAAGTTGCACTATCCACTTTACCGATGTTTCGAGGACTCCCAATGATGATCGCCTGACACTTATTGGGGTTTACAGCAACGCCAAACCTATACGACCAGGCTTTTATAGCTATTAAGTCCTCGTATAATTTTTCGATAACATCAGGTACTTCGTCCACATTCCCCCGACAGTACAACTGAAGGTCATCTGCATACAGATGATACGCACACTGAAGTACGGAAGTAATGAGATTAATAAAAATAGAAAACAGAAGAGGAGATAGTATTATATGATATGAGTTCAGGACAATACCACAAAATAGAAAGTATACAGAAGGGGCCACTCCCGCCGTTTCGAAAATTGACAGCTAAACTTGACAGATTCACTAGGGTTGCTACTATATTGATTCTGAAATAAAAAAAGAGTAGGTTGTATAAGTTACAAACATAAATACATCGATTCGTCTAAACATAAGTTTCCTGTTTTATTTTCTTTTTTTTCTTATTTTTATATCATGCTTACATGCCTTAGAGGGTAGACAGAGCATCAAATATCCATTAAATATCACGACGCCACATACGACGAATATTGGAGGGTAACAAGACGTTAATATTGTGTAATAATGATCTCACTAAAAACCATTAAATTGTGAAAAGCACTAAGCTTGACAAAAACAAAAATGTGAAAAAATTATGCTGTGCTATAGTTTGCAAATAAATGGTAGTGTCTACTTTTATTTGCCAGACTATATGATGCTAGCGAAGCGTATTGTAGCATTACGTGGCGTGTTGTATAATTATGTGCACGATTCGCATCGGGTGTCGACACTTCATGTCACGTCGAGTTTTAGTAGTATGTTTCCACCTTTAGAGGCGCTGTCAAAGTCAAATTCTTTTTTCCAGGTAAGTTAGTTGCAAGTGTAAAAAATTGCAAGCTTTGCATTCAATCCTTCTTTCCGGAGGTGAGACGTACTAGGTAAAATGCGTACTGAGTCTTGGAAGTACGCGTCCGCATAAATACTTATTCCAAAAACTAGGTCCACGAGTATTTAGGCGTCTCTAGTTTATTGACGTTTATATAGCTAGCGAGTCTTCGTAATATCCAGATCGAGTAGTCGCTAGTCAGAGTAATGTAATGGAGTATTTTCGGTTTATGGATTATTAACGTATATAAGACTAGACTACGCGTTGGTATTCGTATCTTTTCTACATTTTAAAATTGTACATGCTTCTGTACACTAACTATTGACTGGGATTAGTGGAGAGAAACACACACACACTACACTACATTATATTTTGTTTTCTTGCCTTGACTAAATTATCTATCTAAACAAGTAACATATCAAAGTTACTTAAATATAACTTATTAATCTACGATAACTTGCACAAAAATACTTAGATAAAATCTTATTGAAATTTTCTTTACTCCAAAGGTCACTTTTAATCTTTAAACATACATTCACGTAAACAATAATTACCGTTCCTGTGACGTATTGTGACGTACTGATTTAAAAAACAAACACTGCTAAATATTAAAGTAACAGTGATTCTATTGGTATAGACATTAGGTTTAATAACGCGAAACAAATAAATCGACTCACCAATTTTGAGTGCGGAACCGAAAGTCTCCAAATGTCACCGGAACTGACCGAGACTGTTGGTAAACGCGAGTATGGCAGTACGTGACTACGTGTCAAACGCCATACGCTTAAATACTCGAGACGCGTTTATGTGGTGCGCACGGAATAAGTCTTTACACGTCCGGCCAGAAACCTATTCCAAAAACCTATTCCAGTATATACGTCTCATCTCTACTTTCCGCTATTAAATAAAAAAATATTAACTACGAAAACGTTTTTCAAGAAACGGAGAAATTGTTTCACGAATTTTTTGTGAAAAGCATCCATAAAAATATATGACTTTAAACAGACTAAAGCATTTATCGCCGCCATTTTGTTTCATGGCGGCGATTGATCTACGTTCAGCGTTCTACATCTACGTGGGAAGAGAAGGTTCTTGAACGAAAAATTTTTGAACGCGCGCTCTACTTTGAACCGAGTTAAAGTTTGTTTAATGTCAACAAATAAAATTAGACGGATTTGTTCGTGAAAATGATTGAGGGATCGGAATTAAATGTGCTTGTGTCTAACGTACTGAGTGAAAATCGGTACAGCCATTGCAGGTTATGCCTAAAGGAAATTAAAGATCAATACGTTCGTTTTTATGATTCGGTGTCGTTGGAATCCACGAATATATCTTATGAAGCGCTTGCTCAGGTTCTGAAGAAACTTTTAGGAGATGAAGTAAGTACTTAATATAATATTAGGTTATGCATGGTCTCTAGACCATGTTACTGCCTGCTTGAAAGTAAAGCCACTTTGATTTTGGATACCTGTAGTCAAGAGATTGTATTAAGACTAATATTTTGGAAATTATCTACCTAATATCACTAAAATAACAATGTCCTGTATTCATTTCTGCATATTACTATTTTCAGATCTGTGAAGAGATTCCTGGTATTGATGCAGTGTGTATGCAATGTGTTGAAAAAGCACTTGAATCACTAAGGTTCATAAGGTTATGTGTAAACTCAACCAACATCCTGAATAATGTCTTTAATAATCTCTCTAATACACTGGCAGTTGATATTGACACCACAAATACAGATCAAACTATGTACATATCAGTTAGTGAGCACGAGTCTCAAGTTATTCTGGTTAATAAAGATACAAAGAAGAAGAAGAAGAAAGCTGAATCAACTTATATCTTTCAATGTGTTAAGTGCAATGAACAATTTGAAGATATATTGGAGCTCAGAGTACATAACGTATCAACTCATGACTTACTCACCTGTGAGAAATGCTATGATAATGTAACCGATGAGAGTGAACTGGCTGCTCATGAAGACAGTCAACTCAGGTATGAATGCCCTGAATGTAATCAATTTAGATGTACTGAGGAAAGCTTGAAAAAACATCAGGATAAATCCCATGGAGTATTTGTATGTAAAGATTGCGGAAAGTCATTCAAAAGTATGGATAAGTTGCAGTTGCATGAACAAAAACACATTTGTAAAAGTGAATGCCCCAAGTGTGGCAAAAGTTACAACACTAAAGGTTTCTTCTTGAAACATGTCAAGTTATGTCTGGAAGACATGTTGGATCCACATCCAATAAGAAGTAAAATTGAGAAGACATATTTTTGTGAAAAGTGTGGTAAGGGCTATAGTACTCCTGGAGGTTTGCGGGTCCACCATAGATTTGTTCATGGTGATGCCAAGCCACATACTTGCAAATATTGTAATAAGCAGTTCACTGCTCCAAGTTACTTGAAAGTTCACATGGTGAAGCACACAGGTGAAAAGAATTTCAAGTGTGACCTGTGTAGTAGACTGTTTGTTTCCAAAGAAGCATTGTTGTACCATACTAGGAGACACACGGGGGATAAGCCATACAGTTGCACATTGTGCGAAGAGAAGTTTGTAAATGCCTCGGCTAGAGCTGAGCATATAAAATTCAAACATGTTGGCCCAACTCTTATGTGTGAGATATGCTCTCGAAAGTTCTTTACCCCCAATTTCCTGAAGCAGCACATAAAGAAACATCATGATCCTTCCAACAAGCTGTATGCTGGCAGGAGTCTCATACCTCCAAATGTTCCAGCTGTTGAAAATATGCGAGTCAGACTTGGAGACTTATAATCAAGAATCTGTTTCATCAAAACTGTCAAAAGTATATCAACGAAGGCTCCCTCTTACTACAGATTTTACTATGTGATAAACATAAAATCAATTATTCCAATATCAAGCAGGCTTGTCGGGAATCGTTAGTATTAATGCAGTATAATTATGCAGATAGTTATTTCAAAGGCTTGTGCGTCAGACCTATTTCTTTCTGCACTCCTACCGATTAGCTCCATATACGAAGTCATTGTGCATGTTATGTTTTACTGATCATTACAATATATTCTAAAAGGGAAAATCAATATTGTATTTTAGATGTTAGGACTCTGCTTTAATAATAAAACAAACAATAATAAAACAAGTGATGTTTTATTTTAAACATAAAATATTATTATCTGCTGCACTTGAAACTCTGGAAATTGAGTCATGATTTAGTTTTCGTTGAACAACATATCATCTCACTTGTCACTAATTAATTTTATTATTATTATAAATAAAATTAGTATATAAATCTCGTAACTATTCAATACTTTGTTTGGTTCAGCTAATTGTTAGTATATTGGCTAATGGTAGTACTACTCGATTGGTATTTATTTAGTACTCGAAAATATAAATCTTGAAATGAAAATTTAACACCGTGACTACCGCCACCCCACCAATGGCATGGTATATCTAATTTCATCTTGCAGGGTATTAATTTTCCTTTTAGGTTTGAGAAAAGCGACTAGTTCCTCAAACTTGGAATCAACATTCAAAGTCGTGGTAATGCTGAACGCGAAGTTTTTGAACTAGAAGCGCGAAAGTTTTCATTGTTGATTTCTCGGTAAATACAAATGTGTCAGTTTTTTAGTTTTTACGAAATGAATCACAATTATGGGGATTTGTATACTTGGAATAGCTGTATTGGCATGGTGGTCCTGCTGAAGGGAGTGTGACTACCGCCAGACCACCTTCAAAGACGATTTTCTCGAAAACTACTACGGTATCAATTTTGATGTTCAAGTACCTAATAATTAGTACCAATATGATAGATGTCTATATATGCCTCAGAAGACTACAATGATACTGGTGTACATTTTTCAGATCAAAAATTACAAGTCAGTTTAATTTTTACCTTCTTCTTTTTGTCACTGGCACCACTTTCAAACTGCCTCTAATACACTAATTTCTCACTTTATCCATTCTTGTCACTCCGCACATTCATCTCAACATTCTCATCTCTGCTACATACAATCTCTTTATAACATTGATGTATTAAAATACATCAATGCTTTATAACCATCTTTATCACAGCCCAACATTCTGATCCATACAGTATGAAAGGTCTAATCACGGACTTGTAGATTTTGCCTTATATCTTGCGGGACATCCGTGGGTCACAAGTTATTCCAGTGCCCTGTCGCCATTTCATCCATCCTGAGTTGATCCGGTGCGTTATGTCTCGGTCTACCTCGCCATCCTCTTGGGAAAACGACCCTAGGTACCGAAAGTCGGAGCAGATCGGAATGGGCGTTCACGAGAGCTATGGTTGTGGGCACGGAACTAGAGACCAAAATCGCAGAACAGGTATTCCGTTTTGGCTCTGCTCAATTTCAGACTAACATTATCCAGTCTGTGCCACCACGACACTCTCGGCAACCATCACAATGACATCGGCAAACAGCATACTCCAGGGTGCATCTTCCTTTGTATGCGTTCCGATGGCGCGGCCACGGTGATTAAAAAAAAAAAAACTATGCCAAGATTATGTAATAATTTGTAAAAGTTGATTCCCAAAACCATAAATTTGTCAAAGTTATGGTTAAAAAGTTTTAAAGGTTTGAAAGTGGCCGCGCCATTGAAACGAGGCGAACCGCGCGACCACGGAGATCTTTAAAACTAAGCGTTACAGAGACCTGAAATTTAGGGAAATGACAGATTGAATTTGTAAAAATATAGAAAAAAATCCTAGGTGCATATTTTAGGAGCTGTAAAAACCTGACTAAAACCCCATGGCCGCGCCATTGAAACGGTTAAAAACACGTTATCGCCGATATCTCGCTGAAAAAGCATCGCAGAAGTCTGAAACTTTTTGTAATACCTAGATTTGAATTTGTCGAAATAGGTAAAAATACACAAAAAAACCCTAGGTTTATATTTCAGGAGCTATAAGACCAAAACCCTATGGCCGCGCCATTGAAACGGTGAAAAACACGTTATCGCCGATATCTCGCTGAAAAAGGATCGCAGAGGACTGAAGTTTTTTGTAAAACCTAGATTTGAATTTGTCAAAATATGTAAAAATACACAAAAAAACCTAGGTTTATATTTCAGGAGCTGTAAGACCAAAACCCTATGGCCGCGCCATTCAATACGTTTTGAATGTTCTGATAGGGTGACCATGACTTATTGTTTACAGAAAACTCATTCCCTAAATTTCAGGTCTCTGCAACGCTTAGTTTTAAAGATCTCCGTGGCCGCGCGGTTCACCGCGTTTCAATGGCGCGGCCACGTTCGAACTCTTAAAACTTTTTAACCATAACTTTGACAAATTTTTGGTTTTGGGAATCAACTTTTACAAATTATTACATAATCTTGGCATAGTTTTTTTTATTTAAAATCGTCGTGGCCGCGCCATCGAAACGCATACTCTTCCTTTATGTCCGACGTCAGAGCATAAGGAAGAGGTAGGTAGGGCTGAGGGCCGACCCTTGGTTCAATCCGACTGTCACATTAAAGCTGCAAGTAGTGTGGGCTAAACACGCAAGAACGAAGGTTTCTTAAGGGCCCACCACAAAACCTCACAAGCAACTTGGTCCTAACCAATTTCTTCACAGAAGGCATAATACCTACCATATATTAATGAACAATACCCAAAGTGGCACTGAAAAGAGTGTCAACTGTCTCCTTAATCTATATAGATCTAATTTATACTCAATTTCAATTAATCTTAGACATTTTACAACATCAGATCGTTCAATTGATTTTAGTTCTATTCTGTAAACAAAAGGATGGCATAAAAAGCATTAACAACAATGCAATAGAAGTCAAAATTGATTGAATGGGCTGTAAAAATGCATTATTTAAATATCTAATGTATTTCAAAAGGAGTATTGCTTTCAAATTTTGCACACCCTGCATTGTCATAAACAATCACATAGATAACAACTTAGAAATGTTTGGATACTGCTGTGACTTAACATTATTATTAACACATAAACTAATATTATTATATTCTGTGTATGATGCCTCTGCTTCAGGCACAAACAACTTGCTATGAGGATTGTAGTGTCTCTGAACATGTTTCCTCAACTGATGACCTGTGACAAACTTGACATGACACACATGACACTCTTTCGTAGGTCCAAAATGCTTCCGCCGCTTGTGTTCCATCCTCCGAGATGCTGAGAGAAAGCTTTCGCTGCACAAGTCACAAGGAAAAGGCCGCTCGCCTGTATGCAGACGTGTGTGGTAAACTAAAGCTGCCTGCGTCACAAATTTTCCACCACAATGACTGCAGTGGAAGTTCCTTGCTTTTGTATGCTTTACAATATGATTGTTTAATCTACTTTTAGCATCAAACTTTTTCCCACACCAGTTACAAGATAGGACATTTCCAAATCCATGGTCTGTTTTCAAATGCGTCCGTAAGCCGTTTTTCGTAGCATAGCCTTTGCTGCAGATATCGCAAAAAAAGCTTGGTTGGCGCTCTTCAACTTTGCCGCAAATTCTTAAGTGCAGCTTAAAAGTGTGTTTGTTAAGGAATGCTTTGCTGCAGCGTGGACATGTGTTTAATTCATGTTTATTTAAATGTGCTCGTAAGTCCTTCTTTGAGGGGAACTGAACAAAACACAGTTTACATATTGCAGCTACATGATGTAGTTTGTCATGCAATGTCAGCATTTTGTTTGTACTAAACCTTTTCGAGCATTTTGGACATTTTAATTTTTTAGGGTAATGCACTCTTTCACTGTGTTCATCAAGTTGTAGTTGGGAGGCGAAAACTTTAGGGCACTGCATGCAAGGATGCTTGGAGTTGCTGTGAACCTTCATATGTTTGACCAGGTGGCAATTGGAGCTGAATCTTTCTCCACATTCCTCACATATCACATTGGACTTTTTTTGCTTCTTCACTCTATAACGTTTATCTTTAACAAGTTCTCTTATTTTGCTAAGGGCAGTTTTTTTACTCCTCACATTGTGACGTTTTCGACTAGAGAACATTAGATTTTCATTATCCTTTAACACCAAGTACACAGTTTGAACACCTAGCTTGGGACCTAGATTTTCAGACTGGTCTAAACTTGTGCTTAGTCTGTTTAGGATTATGTTCCAGTTGTCATTGGAGGCCTGGCACAGTTTTTGGAATAGGTAAGAGTTAATGGTCATTGTGGCACAGTTCATGCACAGGACTTGAGGTAAAGAAGCCTCCTCAGCAATCTGGAACAAAACATTTTAGATTTATTGCAAGCAGAACATAAAATGTTAAGACTAGTTAAAAACCTTTAGAAATAAAGTAATAAGTACTTAATATTTTTTCTAATTTGTGATGAAAATAAATCATCACAGCATGCACTTCGTGTTTAAAGAAGTTAATAAATACTGCTTGCTTAGGTTTTTGTTTAACATAGAGTACCTACTATAATGCCAATGATTTCTTGAAAAATAAAATCATTAATCAAACTTGTCTTTCGAAATATCTGTATTGGTTTGGTATACTTACACCTAGTTCACGGAACATATCAACAAAAGTCAGGGTTTCATCCAAATAGGATCTCTGGAGCCGCACAATGTCTTCAAATGATACTTCTTGGTGCTCCGTCGAAGAACAACATAACCTACAAACATGTTCACATTCACCCGTAAAGAATTTGAGAGCTGGTAAAGTTATGTCGGCTTCTGGCTCCATTTTCATTCAGAAATCTTAGCAGTTTTATCATAAAATCCAACTGCTTGAATAGAACTCGAACACGAAAGTTTTATTATCCGTTTGACGTTTCTTTCGAAGTTTGCAATTTTGACTTGTTTGTTGAGTTGACACTGACAGAGAGACTCAATCAATTTTTTTTTTAACGTGGCTGCGTTCAAACATTGAGACTATTTTATATGTCTATGCTTTCAAATGAGATGCTCGCTCATATTCAACGACACACGGACAATACTCTGACTGAATCTTTAGTTTTGGTTTATAGTAGTAGTATAAAATACTCAAAGAAAATTTTTCCATTCTTTTTATTTATTAATATTTCAATGCAGTTACTAAAGAGCATTTTTTTATTTTTCATTTTGGCATATGGAAACAGGCTTACTAATCATGCCTAAAATAGTAACAAGGTCAAAAATCGAGTATGTTTATTTTTGTTCAGTTTTAGCCGGCAATACAGCTTGAGAACCACAGAGTACATTGAATATATGAGAACTCGGTCAATTATGTTATTTATTGCATTTTCGTTCTAATTGCAAATATTTTATTGATCTGCGAATACTTTTAAGGTAGGTAATCGATTTTTGTAAACTGGTCTGATTATTTATCTTCTTATTTATTCACTTATTTCTTTACTATTCGCCTGCATTGTTATAATTCTAAGCAAATATACATTTAAGTCAGTCACCAAAGTTCACAAACGCTGTTACTTTTATATTATGTACCAACTAGCTTCTGCCAGCGACTTAGTCCGCGTGATAGTCGAAAATTATCTATCTATCATAATATATCTATATATATCACGAAATATCGAAAACCGCTTGACGTATAAAGATGAAATTTGGCAGGGACGTAGTTTATAGTTAGTAGACGTCCGCTAAGAACGGATATTGCGACAGGGCCGGATTTAGGGGTCTAAGGGCTCTCGCAAGTTCGTATGAAAGTCCTTAATTTTTTGAGCTACTAACTTAAAATTTGGCAGGGAGGTAGTTTATAGTTAGTAGACGTCCGCTAAGAACGGATTTTGCGACAGAGGCGGATTTAAGGTGGTCTTAGGGCTCTCGCAAGTTTATATGAAAGTCCCTCATTTTATGAGCTACAAACTTAAAATTTGGCAAGGTGTTAGTTTGTAGTTAGTAAACGTCCGCTCAGAATTGATTTTGCGACAGGGCCGGATTTAGGGGGTCTAAGGGCTTTCGCATGTTTGTATGAAAATCCTTCATTTTTTGAGCTATGAAATTAAAATTTGGCAAGGAGGTAATTTATAGTTAGTAGACAACCGTTAAGAACGGATTTTGCGACACTGCCGGATTAAGGAGGTTTAAGGGCTCTTGCAAGTTTGTATAAAAGTCCTTAATTTTTTGTGCTACAAAGTTGAAATTTGGCAGGGAAGTAGTTTATAGTTTGTAGACGCCCGCTAAGAACGGATATTGCGACAGGGCCGGATTAAGGAGGTCTAATGGCTGTCGCAAGTTTGTATGAAAGTTCGGATATTTTTTTGTACTACCGTCCTGTAATTTAGCAGGTCTAGAGTTTATGAGTAGGAGACAAGCTAAGAAAGAATTTTGTGATACTTTATATTTTTTTCTAATTGATGCCTTTAAAAATGTTGCTTAGTGTGATAGGCATTTTCTGTTGATTGAAATATAAAAATAGTTTGCGTTAAACATCATTAAACTTTATATATTCATAACGAAGCGGACGAAATCGCGGGCAACAGCTAGTATATATATAAAAGCGAAAGGTCACTCATTCACCTATCACGAAATATCGAAAACCGCTTGACGTATAAAGATCTTTCATCTTTATACGTCAAGCGGTTTTCGATATTTCGACAATGGCAGAAACCCATACATTGTTTTAGCTGAGATTAAATTCCTACGACTCTAAAAAATATCTGGTTTAATTCAGGGTCATCTTCTGAATTAGTTTGTGCAAGAATTTTTGTTCAAGAATGCCGAAAATAATAGATATTCAGTCATGAACTTTTGTAGGTTATGTCTGGGCAACTTTTAATAATGTGTTTAATAGGTAATATTATTACAATTTCGTGGTAGTAAAAGGGCAATATCTAATTAGTATTTCCCTTTATTAGTTATTTCAGCATGAAATGTGAAATATACTCTTTGGAAAGTGTACGGTATATTTTCATGTATTTTTTTTTTTCCAATTGGCTCGCGCTTGACCACTATCTCACCTGATGGTAAGCGATGATGCGGTCGACGGTGAAGCACGCTTGCCTAAAAAAAACCCATTCACTCTTGACTTAAAGACCCCTTGTTGAAACTTTCGCCCGTAAGGGAAGCAATCTTAAAATTTGGCAGAGGGGAAGTTTGTAGTTAGTAGATATTTGCTAAGAACGGATTTTGTGTCAGGGCCAGATTAAAGAGGTCCAAACACTCTCGCATGTTTGTATGAAGGTTTGGATTTTTTTGTACTACCGGCCTGAAATTTATCTGCATTGGTTTTTAGAAATTCTACCCCAAAGGGGTTAAAAAAGGGTTGAAAGTTCGTATGAAATTTTTACAGTTTGTAAATTGGACACATGAAATTTCAGATTTACGGTCTTTGTTG
This sequence comes from Anorthoa munda, assembly GCA_945859665.1. NCBI lineage: Eukaryota > Metazoa > Arthropoda > Insecta > Lepidoptera > Noctuidae > Anorthoa > Anorthoa munda. Next base: position 12,631,281 of record OX243898.1, read on the forward strand.
ATAAAAATTATTCATGTATTTATTGGTTTTTGGAACTTCTATCCCTAACGAGGTAAAAAGGGGGTTGAAAGTTTGTGTGAAATTTCTACGCTTTTAAGTGTGACACGTGAAATGAAATATTTACGCTTTTGGTTGATAAAAAGAATTCATGTATTTTTTTTTTTTCAATACTGTTGTTAAACATGGCGTACTTTCAGAGGCTATAATTATGATTCGAAAATTAAATCTTTTGCATGGGCATCTTTCTGTTACGCGGTCGTGACTTTTGTTTACGAGCTCGATCATTACGTTTGCAGTTGAGTTTTAAATTTATAAGTCAATTTAAAAAGTTTAGTAGCAAGGAGTTTTCATACATAGAATAAAATGGGATAGATTTTATACGAGGAAAAATGAATGATTCGGTACGTTTTAGCATTGAATTCTCAAAAGTCTTTTAAATGGTTGTTTAATATATTTAATTACCAGTTTTAATTTAATTATTTTCACATCAACATTTGACAAAAATCAAATAGGCTGTATAGGCTGTTATCGTTGTAAAAAAAATGTCTAGTTGCAAAAACGCGCCATTATTTATAAGTAAATTAAAAAAAAGTTTAGTAGCAAAGAGTTTTCAAACATAGAATAAAATGGGATAGATTTTATACGAAGAAAATGAACGATTCTAGAATTGAATTCTCAAAAGTCTTTTAAATGGTTGTTTGGTATGTTTAATTACCAGTTTTAATTTAATTATTTTCACATCAACATTTGTCAAAAATCGAAAGGCTGTATAGGCTGTTTTCGTTGTAAAAAAAATATGTCAAGTTGCAAAAACGCGCCATTTTCTGTTTTTTTTTGTGAATAAACAAATCTAATTCTTTGATTTGTTTTACTATTTCCCACACTGTATTGAAAAACGTCGTGTGATACACGGGTGTGTAGGTTATTGCAAACTCGTGCCATTAAAAACCCTCGCCTTCGGCTCGTGCTTGTTAATGACAGCTTGTTTGCAATAACCTACTTTCCACCCTTGTATCACAATATACTATTTACTCTACTTTATATTTGAAACTTGGCATAAATACTAAGTAAATAGTAAATTTTTTCAAAACTACTCCTAAAATACGATTGTTAAAGATTTTTGAAGAATTTTACTGTACAGGGCTTCTTTTTATGATGTTGGGGAGCACTAAGAAGGGATTTTTGGAAATTTAACCCTTATGGGGGGTGAACTAAAAAGTCATCTGTAGGCTAAAATACAGATCACGCGAACGAAGTCGCGGGCGAAGTGCTAGTAATATATAAATATCAACAAACATACAAAGACATACACACAAAGTTTCGCCTTTATAATATTAGTGTACTTAATTATCTAAAATTTTGATATAGCAATACCTTAAACAATTTTGTGTCTATTTCGATTCTAAATAGATACAAAACAGTTCAAGACTGCTTATTTTTTCCTCTATTAGTGTTGGTACTTAATTATGTACTTATCCTAATATATATCTTCATTATTTTAGGTACCTATCTACAATATTCTTATCGAACGGGTTAATTTCAGTAAATAATTTATATTTCCAGATGGCGTCACTTTTACCATTAACGTTGGTGGGAGACAACCTGGGCCAACGGCATCATCACTTCAATTCCATAGTGCGCGAGGCTAAAGAGAGCGGTGTTTCTGTCCAGGATGTCGAGACCCTACCCGAAGAGTCTGCAGTCGATCGTCTCTTCAAAATAGACCTCGCCATACAACTCAAACATGTAGACTACATAATACGTAACTTAAAAGACGATGACATGTTATACGTGAGCAGAGCCCTGAAAGCAATATGGCTTATAGACCACCGTGACATTATTAACCCTAAATATTTAGAAGATGTTCTCTTCCCGGAAATGATCACGCCAGCAGTTACCAAGATGAAGCACTGGCTTAACATCAATCTACGAGACCCAGCAATGTGTCAGGAGTTCTATCAGCACTACAAAGAGAATACATTTGAGTTTGCTATAAAGTTTCTTAGTCACTGCAGTCATGGGTTCATAATCAAAGAGGCGCCCAAGATATTGACTAAACTATCAACCCATTCATTCAAAGTATTGTGCGAGAAATGTCCTGGAGTTGCCAAAATATATTTTGATTCGTTGGCGACAGATGAAGATCTCAAAACCCGCTATCTTGAACGAGATGAGTCCTACTACAACAGTGTGAAGTGTGTGTTAAAGTTGAATGCAGATGTGTTCCTTGACATCACGGAAAAGTATTTCAAAATGAACAGCTTCAGTCGATTCAGTCCTGTGGCGACTGACTACATACTACGCTACCATAAAACTAGATTCACAAATAAGTTGGAGCTGTACGTTGCGTATTTCCTGCATATCCCGACTCTTGCTGCTCGGCTTAGTGTCGAGGAGTGTCAGGAAGTAGTTGTGAAGCTAGCGCAAGCAAGCTACTTGCAATATTGGTTCCAGTACAAAGTTGTGGAGCCGCTGATAAAGAGACTCAGTCCCAACAAGAGAGCGGCGTTCAAGAAACGGGTCTTCGTTGAAAAGGATTTCGGAGAACGCGTGCTGGAATGGCCGTACCCGACGCCGGAGTCTCCTCCACCTTTCGACTCTGACCCACATATATTCGACGAAGAAGATTACAGGCCAATAACTAAATCAAGTGAAACATTAGACTTCCGTCGCATGCTGAAAAAAAGGAAATATGCTCGTTTTTGCAAAACCGACATCCTAGAGTCATGTATGCAAGGTAAATCGGACTTAGACCGGTTGTTCGATGAGTTTCGTTTTATCGGATTCGACCGAGCTCTACACGATTTAGGGCTACGGTTAAAGGCTGCAGGTTCTGCGGACCGGAGGCGCGATATATTCCTTGTTCTAGTGAGCAAGAGCGGCGGGCGCAGTGATGCGGTGTCAGCTCTGTTAGGTCTGGCAGCCCGCCACAGCAACGAACCCCCACACACCCGCGCCGCCATACTACGCAGCCTCGTCAAGCGCGCTAACGTCTGGCGTCTGCCTGCAGATGTCTGGCAACATGTTGTGGACTTCGGGCATGGACTCGGGCTCGACGGCGCACCCTCTGAAGCCGCGTGTCGTGAGGGACTGCACTGCGTCGTGATTCGCCAGTTATTAGCTGGCGAATGCGTAGAAGCTGTCCGGGACGCTTTTCTAAAAGATTTTTCAACGCTGGCAGAGTATTCCTTAAAGGTGGACGAAAGAGTGCGCGTTGCTAATAGTCTTCAAAAAGTTTTGATAGCGGCCGCAACAGATGTAGAACCAGTTGTAGCCGCGGAACGGCTTAATCAACTGCTCGACGTCATTGAAAAATACCACGTTCGTGTCGAGGCAGTATCATCTGCCGTGGATGCAGTGAAGACTTTAACTTTCCGTGACGCAGATGTCGCACATTCGTTACTAGAACGACTATATAATGCGAGGATTGGACGTCGTGAGTTACTTCGTGAAAACTTAAGGTTTCGGCGCGCTCAGGGAGCGCTCGTGAACGCGCTACGTCACGACCCGCTTGCCCTAGAAGCCGATAAGGTTGCAGATATAATAGCTACTGAACAATCTCAGTTTGACGAATTCATTTCGAAGTTAGTGATATACTTCAACCAAAAGGAAGATTTCATAGTGCAATTTAGAAGCGCATTAAAGGAGAAGATCACTGATCAACAGAATGAAAGTGGCAAGAACGTTAAATTGGCACGACCTTTGGCAAGTCTCTGGTACCAAGACTATGAGAAAGAACTGAGTGAGTTTGACGCAGCAGGCGAACAAAGTGCGAAGTTTGCTGCGTCGCTGAGGGCCTGCGCACACCGAGCCCGGCCTGTCGTCAACTTGGCGGAGTGGGGCTGGCGCAAGGCGGGCGTGAAAGCTGTCGCGACGCGAGCGATGCGCTGCCGGGAAATAGAAAGAGATGCTTTAACCCGTGCTTTAGCGACTGAACGAAGCACTGTGAGAGTAGCCTTAGCACTGAGTATGCGATCTATGGGTGTGTTACTTCTGGACACCTTCTCATTAGCAGCGAAACTACGTCCTGTGGTAGCATTGCGAACTGCGCTGCCCTACTTCCGTCGCCAAGGCGCTACTGCTGACCCTAAAGTGTGGGATATCGTCAAACCGCTGATGCACAGTGTTGACCTCTCGTCCCGCGACAGGCTTCGCCAGTTACTCCGAAAAACCGAATGGATTCCGTCTCACATCAAAGCTGATTACTGCGGAACGTTGTACTTCGTTCTTGACAAAATCTCCAAATCAGGCTCGGACTTTGTGCTTCGCGACGTGTGCATGCTTTTGCCTGAGGTAAGAGAAGATATGATCGAAAACATTTTGCTTTGGTTGTTGGAGAAGACTAGTGAGGACGAACTAGCTTTAGCGTACCCTGCAATATTTGTCAGATACTTCATGCTATCTAGAAATCACGAGGATTTAGAGAGGAGATTCGCTAAGGTGGGTGATCGATTTTTAGAGCGATTAGAAAACTTGCGCTCCGAAAAGGAATCAAATTTCCAAAATAGACTTGACCTAATTATGAACAGTCTAAAGTATAATGCGGCGTTTCTGGACACTAAATACACGTCATGTTTGTCAGTGATCGAGAAGATCTTAACTTGGGCGCAGAAGTTCATGCCAAAAGAGGAATATTTTGGGCATTATGTAAATTTACATTTAACGATGTTGTATTTCAAAGCTGTTAGACAGAGTATGAAACGGATGCCTGAAGTTTTCGCTGATCCGAAGAGGAGGAAGTTGGAGGCTGTAGAGGCAGTAGGCTTCATCTTCGGCAGATATATAGTGAAAGAGGTGGCTGAACTTGTGAGCACATACTTCGACTCCATAATAGAAATGTATACCGATGCTTTGGTTGATTACTTAGGTGGCAACTTCAAGTATGGAGCTTCGAGGGCGAAGTTCATTGGGTTCGTTATCAAAGGTATGTTGGCGGAAGCAGTAGGCATCCAGCGTCGTATGGCAGTGTATGTCCTTAAAGAACTTCGGTATGATGTTAAAAATGTTAACAAAAAGGAAATCGTGGAACTAATGCTGCAGGATAAGTGTATTGAGTTATTTGTTCATGCTGAAATATTTAATTAATTTATTCACTGAAATGTACTCCTACCTACACTGCTTGACGTTTTTACATTACAGAATCTATAGTTTCTTATTTAAGTTTTATTACTTGCCTTTGATTATATTCTTCTTGAAGGTATTTATTATATGTACTTAATTACAGTCCTTCCAACTTATCTGTGAACTGAAAGAGGACGGCACCGTCGATTATCTTGATTACCGTCGAGATTATTACTATCGCTCACTCACTCACTCGAGCGGCCGGCGGCGATCGCCCGCGAGTGACCGATAATAATAATCGACGGTAATCAAGATATCAACAGTGCCGTACGGCTCGTGCGGCGCGGATAGGTGCGCGAGGCTGCATACGATTTCATATAAAGATTTATAAAATGCGATGACTGCGGCGCGTGCGGCTCCTGGGGCGCGGATAGGTGCGCGTTCACCTTTAAGGTGTTCTCAAGGCCCCGCGCTATCCGCGCCGAACGCGCCGTACGCGCCGAACGCGCCGAATGGCCGAAAGCGCCGCACGCACAGTGTTGTCAGAATCATAGTCACTTCTGTAAATCTTATACTTCATTGCTCTGAGATCTTATACCTTAACTTACTTGTGTCAAATACAAAATGAATGTCGAACAATGAACAACAATACATTATTATTGTTTTTTTGTCAATAAACGGCTTTCTATTTGCAAGCCAGTTTGAAATTTAAATAAAACCTTTGATAAGTTACCTCCTTGGTTACCATGTTTCGGAGTAAAAGATCGTACCACTTTTAAATCATACGTTAGATATGAGCTGTTTACTATGTTATTTATTTGGCCGCTAAACACGAAAGATATGGATTTTCATACAACTTTTGCCGGCCGCTGCGCGCTTGTATTTGGCCGGTAGAGCAATTTTGATTTATCTTGAAGAAGGTTATCAAAATAATGCTCAAATTTCCAAGCATGTTTGAGAAAATGATATTGACATTCACAATATGTTGGTAGTTCTCGAGCCGCATTGGCGTAGATACAGTCCGACATGGCCTGCATGAACATGGCGAAGTAAAAAACTATCTACAATGGCAAGGATCTTTTGGCTCGTGGCCGAAATCGATCGGTATAGATCTATAGTTCTCGCCTAACTTCTTGGCCGCCCTGAAGTTGGCTACAATGGCTGCGTAGTAAAAAATGTCATACAAAAACAGCACCGTTTCGTGCCTCGTGCATGCGGAAAGCCAACTTCAGGGCGGCCCAGAAGTTAGGCGAGAGCTATACCAGAATCTCATGGCATAAAAAAATCTTTTATCTTTTTATATCTTAGTATCTTAATACACATACTAATATACTTCATGTTCATTAATACTAAAGACATAAATGAAAATTAAACAGTATCAAATCGTTTAACCCAATTTCCCCAGTATTTCACACAACTTTTTTTTTATTTCTCCATTTGCCATGAGATTCCGGTAGACATAATATACGTTGCCACAAAATAATTTTCAAAGAAAAGTTCACAATTAGTACAGAGTCTAGAACTTTTAACATTTTCCATTTTTATTAGGATTCCGAAGTCAACAAGGAACCCTTTTAGTTTCGCTATGTCCGTCTGTCCGTCCGCAGGTTAGCTCAGAGACTCTTAGTACTAGAAAGCTATAATTTGGCATGGATCTTAGATAAAGTACCTATAGATTAAGCCTTAAAATAAGCTTGATTGATAGAGCGAGATGGCTAATTGGTAGCTCCATGTAAATAATAAGGACAAAAGATTATTTTTTGTCTTTGTCACCGTGGCCGGTTTCTGTTGTTTGTCAAACTCTAATACAATGGCAGGTTTGACAAACAAACTCGGTTTTGTTTGATTTTCTGTGATTTCGTGGTATTGTGTTAATTGAGACAAGGAATTGAGTTATTTATAGATAATAAGTGTCAGTGCGATGGTGGGTTGTAGTGTTCTTGTTCTTGTTGTAACACCAGAACTAACTATTGTTGTCTCATGTGCGGCCACGCCAGTGCTTAATCTATAGATACTTTATCTAAGGCATGGATATACATATTAATAATTCCGACAAAGTGGTAAAATAAAATAACGAAATTTTTTTTTTTCTGTTACCTCCTTTATACGTAAAGTGGGATGTTTTTTTTTCTCGTCTATCCCATGGTGTGGACCTTTTAATTATTTATTTTATTATTATTTAACGTAAAATTAAGCTTTGAATTGCAAATTTTTGTTAGAGTCAAGTATCCCTTCCGCCTGCCAGCGAAATGGTTGCTTTTGGCTATGTGAAAAAATTCATGGCAGTAGTATATAAAGGGTCTTTCAACAAGGACGGGTCGATGTTAAAATTGAATAAAACAAGATGTGTGTGAGATATTAACGAAATTTTTTTTTTTTTTAAAAGGCCCATTTATGCCATTATGGATGGAATATGACATCGTTCAAATGTCCGCCGCGGCTTCGTATGGTGGCACGAATCCGAGAGGTCCAATTTTTAATGACTCTGCTGCATAGATCCGGCTGAATCCGAGCGATGGCCTGCGTTATGTTGGCTTTCAGGGCAACGGTCGAATGTGGTTTATTGGCATAGACCTGCGACTTCAGAAAACCCCACAAGAAAAAGTCTAGGGGAGTCAAATCACACGATCTTGGTGGCCAATTCACGTCACCTCTGCGAGAGATAACTCTACCCTCAAACCGTTCATGCAGAATGTCGATTGTGTCGTTCGCTGTGTGGCAAGTAGCGCCATCTTGCTGGAACCACATGTCGTTCACGTCCATATTGTTCAATTCAAGCCAAAATAAATTGTTTATCATTGATCTGTAGCGCTGGCCGTTGACGGTGATCTGAACGATGAAGTTTATAAAAGATGAAGTTTTATCATTTGCACGTGCTGCTCAACTGTGTAACTACCATGGTGATTTGGCATCATTGACTGAATAAGAAAAAAACAGATTTGACAGATGCCGCCAAAACAAAATGGCCGCCACAGATTATTAACATCGACCCGTCCTTGTTGAAAGACCCTTTATAACGAAATTAAAAGGAAAATTATCACAGTTAAGTAGGCTTCACAAGTTTACAAGTTATAGTTGACCAACTTATAAAATTTACTTGTAGCAGTAAAACAATTGTATAAATGCCATTGAAAAATTACTTAAGGCGCAGATTCCCTTGAGTAGCTGATTTTAAAATGAGAACCACGTCTTAACGGCTAGTCGTAATTTTTTGGAAAAAATATATGTAAAAAATATATATATGTACATTACACCATTTTTTTAATAATTTAATCTGAGAAAATTTTGAGTTTTATTCGTATTAACATAGTACATAGTGTTTTTTTTTATTATAGGTAGGCTCGCGCTTGACTACTATCTCACCTGATGGTAAGCGATGATGTGGTCGACGGTGTAACACGCTTGCCTAGAAGTAACCTATTCACTCTTGTCTTAAAGACTCCGAGGTTGTAGCTATCTGGAAACACAGACTCCGGCAGGGAATTCCACTCCTTAGCTGTACGCATAATGAAAGTATTTCCAAAACGTTTAGTGCGTATGGGTGGGATGTCCGCCATGTACCGATGGCGCATCGCCGTACGTCTTGTAGTCCGATGATGAAACGGGCTAGGCGGAATTAGATCATGCAATTCCATCGCACACTCTCCGAAATGCAACCGATAAAAAACCGACAAGCTGGCAACTCGACGTCGATGTTCAAGGCTCTGGAGCTTTGACTCGACCAGTGCCTCATTGCCGATGAGCCTCTTGGCCCGTTTTTCGATCGACTCTAGAGCATCAAGCTGGTACTTGGCAGATCCATCCCAGAGATGAGAACAGTACTCCATGCAAGATCGAACTTGCGCTTGATACAACTTAAGCAGCTGTTCTGGCCTGAAGCACCGTCCCACCTTCGCAAGGATCCCCAACTTTTTGGCAGCCAGCTGAGCCTTTGCCTCAATGTATGGGCCAAAATTAAGTGTCGATGTCAACGTTACGCCAAGAAGCTCAAGATGGTCTGTTATCGGTACGGTTACACCTCGGAAAGATGGAGCCGGGTGAAATTGGCTCTTTTTCGCGGAGAAGAGACACGCCTGTGTTTTTGCGGCATTGAACTTGACCAGATTGGCATCGCCCCATTCGGAGACTGCCTGCAAGGACAGGTTCAAGCGCTCCACCATGGCCTCCCGGAGAGACTGGATCTGAGGCCCGGTAGCACGAGCGTTGGACAAGTATATCTCAGCAACAGTGCTGTCATCTGCATACCCAAAGGTGCCGGGTTTCAGCAGTTCATTTATGTGCAGCAAGAACAATGTCGCTGAGAGTACCGACCCCTGAGGGACCCCGGCATTAATATCCAATAGGTCCGAAGAGCAGCCATCGATTACTACTCGAATGGACCGACCCCTCAGGAAGTCTGCAATCCAGTCACACAGACCACCGGGCAGACCGAATGAAGGAAGCTTACCAATAAGGCTTTCGTGCCAGACCCTATCAAAAGCCTTCGAGATGTCGAGGGAGACGGCAAGCGCTTCCCCATGCCTCTCGATGGCCTCACTCCAGATGTGAATGGCATACGCTAGAAGATCCCCAGTGGACCGATTTCGGCGGAAGCCGTATTGGCGGTCGCTAAGGATGTCGTTAGCTTCTAAGTGTGCCAGGAGCTTACTATTAAGTACGCGTTCGTGCGACGTGACAGAGATGGGTCTGTAGTTGGCCGGGTCAGCACGACTGCCCTTCTTGGGCACGGGCTGTACGTTGGCTTGCTTCCAAGCATTCGGCACTTTTCCAGTCTGATAAGAAAGGCGAAACAGGCGCGTCAAGATAGGAGACAATTCAGGCGCACAGGTTCTGAGAACAATTGCTGGTATACCATCAGGTCCGCTAGCCTTATTCACATCGAGGTTGAACAGCACCCTACGTACGTCCTTTTGGTGGATGCGAATGTCCAACATACTTGTCTCGCATCCACCAGGATTCAGACGCGAAGACTCCGCAAAAAGAGAGGCAAACAAGTTTGTCAGAGACCTGTCGGGTTTCAGCAGTGGTGGTAGTGAGGGACGGCAGAAATTCGATTCAACCGATTTAGCCAGGGACCAGAACGCTTTACTACCTGCTGGGGAGGAAGCAAGTTTGATCCATTCTTTCATTCTATCCGGCTAATGTGGTTGAACCGAGCCCTTCGCAACACCTTCTCGCAGGACTTGGCAGCCCTGTTGTAAGCTTTCTTCCTCTGACCAACGTCACTCGCCTTGCGCGTTCTAGCGTCGACCCAGACATGGTACGCCTCATGTTTACGCGCATCGGCGCGAATACACTCGGCGCCAAACCAAGGTCGGTCTTGGCTAGACATTGTTACGTCAGAGAACGGGATGTAGTACTCCATTCCCTGACGCAACAAATCCGTCACAGCGTCCGCGCACGACGTAGGATCAGACGAAGAAAAGCAAAGCTGCCAAAGCTCGCAACAAAGATCGCATGCCATCCCAATCTGCTGACTTGTACCGCCATACCCGCCGGGTGCCTCTTGGGCTGGGATCGGGCGGGGAGTAGACGGATACAGACTTCACCAGACAGTGGTCGGAACTACCCAAAGGTGGAGATACCGACACCGAGTAACGGTCTGGATCTGTGGTCAGCAGAAGGTCCAAGCAATTAGCCGTATGCGATTCAACATCCGGCACCCTCGTTGCCCCCTGGACCAGCTGAGTAAGATTTAACGTTAGCGCAAGCTTTCGCGTCTCTCGCCCAGCATGGTCAGTGTACTGGTACGGGAAGAGCCACTCCTGATGGTGGGCATTAAAGTCCCCCAGTATCACCAATTGGGCGGTTGGGTACCGTTGCTGAGCCTCATCAGCCGCCTCACTAAGGTATTGTATAAGCCCGGTTGTCTCCATGTCTCCGCTGTGCGACCTATAGACACAAGCATAGATAATCTTATCTAGGCCTGTGTCAACCAGGGCCCAGAGCACTGAGAATCGAGAGTCTTCAAGGTTTCGGAGACGCCGATAACAGATGTCGTCACGGGCGTACATGCATACACCCGCACGTGGCTTGAACCTGTGCTCCAGGGTAAACCCTGGGTAAGAAAGATACGCCACATCTGACGGACATCCGATCTGCGTCTCCGAAAGGAACAAAAGCGCTGGTTTATCAGTAAAAATATACAAAATTAAAATCTTAACATCCTTAATAATAATGATTTCTAAATTAATAATGTTTAAGCTCGAATAACGCATTGGAGTGGCCGGAGTCGTTGGCAGTACCGGTCCGTAGTCCATACGGCGCATGCGCGTGGGGGAGTCTATTTTGTGTTACTGCAGAAGTATTTTCGATGTTTTGTAATCTCATGTCAAATTAGATTCGATTACCAAGCAAATTACTTATTTTCTTTTGCGATATCCATCTATTAACCCGACTACATCACTAATTGAGTATCGTAAAACTTTCCAGAACGAAATAGTGAGTACCGCAGATTAGGGGTGAATACATACGAAATTTTTCAATTCCGAAAGATAAATAAACAAGGATCGTGCGTGCAAGGATCCAGGAACGAACTATACCATTCAACGTGGCTCTTACGCGCGCTCGTATCGACTCATTTCGCAATTCGCACCCGCGGTGGTACTCAAATAGATCATATTTTTGTAACTTCAGTTGCGAAGTTGGATTTTATGACTCCTTCAGTTACCAGTTAGTCCTTCTTTAGTTTAGTTAGTTTAGTCAAGAGTGAATAGGTTTTTTCTAGGCAAGCGTGCTTCACCGTAGAACACATCATCGCTTACCATCAGGCGAGATAGTGGTCAAACTCGAGCATATGGATTAAAAAAAAACATCATTCTATGTGTGCCCGTTTTTGCCCGACTGCCGAAGGAGGGTAATGTGTTATCAGTCTATGTATGTATGTTTGTTCCTATGTGGCGTTCTAGAACAAAACGCGTGGGCCGATTTTGATGGTTCTTACGTCAATCGATTCGTCTTAACCCTGCGAGTGTCACTAAAATGGCGTGGCTACATTAAATTTGGAAAATAGGAAAATGGCGTTTTTTTTTCTTCCAATGTTTTCGTGTGGGGTAACAAAATAATAAGAGGAGGGGTTTTAAGAGGTGATTTCAAAAATATATAACACTTAACTTAAATGTTCCTAATTCGAAAAAATATACTAAAAACCGGCCAAGTGCGAGTCGGACTCGCACACGAAGGGTTCCGTACCATTATCGCAAAACACTGCATAAAAATCACGTTTGTTGTATGGGAGCCCCCCTTAATTTATTTTATTTTAATTTATTAATTATTATTTTTTGAAGTAAATATACAACTAAACATTCTGTGAATATTTCAAGCGTCTACCTGTTGCCGTTATAAATATCGAGCAAGAAACGGTAAAAATATCACGTTTTTTGTATGGGAGCCCACCTTTAATATTTACTTTATACTGTTTTTAGTATTTGTTGTTATAGCGGCAACAGAAATACATCATCTGTGAAAATTTCAACTGTCTAGCTATCACGGTTCATGAGATACAGCCTGGAGACAGACGGACAGACAGACAGACAGACAGACAGACAGACAGACAGACGGATCGTGAAGTCTTAGTAATAGGGTCCTGTTTTTTACCCTTTGGGTACGGAACCCTAAAAAGTTAAAAATAAAAAAAAAGTTAATTAAAAAAATCAAAATACCCGACTGCTTGAAAAGCAAACTAAAAAGACGTAAACAAGGAGCTTGCTTTGCTTTTCAAGCAGTCGGGTTTTTTTATTTTTTTTATTAACTTGTTAGACGTTGTGTGCCGCTGAAACCGTTTTAATGTTCATGTAACAACAACTAAACCCTCTTCTTAGTACGCATTATTATGCAACTTCGGAACCCTATTAATGCGCGTGGCCCGACCCGCACTTGTCTTCAAACCCATACTTGTGGGGTATCTTTGGATAGGTCTTCAAAAATTATATTGAGGATTCTATTTTTTTTTTCTAAACTGAATAGTTTGCGCGAGAGACACTTCCAAATTTGTAAAATGTGTCCTCCCCCTCTGTAACTTCTAAAATAAGATATTATATACTAAAAAAAATATATTATGTACATTACCATCTAAACTTCCACAGAAAATTGGTTTGAACGAGATCTAGTAAGTAGTTCTTTTTTAATACGTCATAAATCGTTAACCGCAATTTACCAAGTACGGAACCCTTCGTCCGCGAGTCAGACTCGCACTTGGCCGGTTTTTTTTATAATATTGACAATTATGTTGTTTGATTTTATCAAGACAACTTGTTTGTTGCTTAATTAAGATAACTTTATTGCCATAATCCTAATACTTTATCCGTAAGATCCGCTCTAAGTTAGGTGAGTATATTCATCTAACTTAGAGCGGATCTTACGATAGCCAGAATAAAAAACTGAATTAAGGCGATGGACAAAAATTTATTTATATAGGTATATAAAAGCTCTCAAGCCAACATTTTTACTAGTTTGACGGTTGTAAAATTAAAGTCCATTTTTATACAACTTAAGCAGAAACAGCACCAAGACTGAAACCATAGAAGTATCTTTTGAACAAATTTTAATTTATAATTTGAATACTATTTTAATAAGGAACAACTGGAACCACTTGACTGAATAATTCAGCGTGGGCAAACATCTTCAGAGCCTTATCTTTCACTATTAGCTCTTTTATTTCTTTCCTCACGGAGTCCTCTATAGCAATCTGACGGTGCCTCAGGACATACACTGCCACCCGACGCTGGATACCAACAGCTTCGGTCAAGATACCTTTCAGCACAAAACGAATGAAAATATTTCTGGAAGCTCCATACATTAAGTTGCTGCTCAAATAATTAGCTAATGCGTCGGTAAACAGTTCTATTATGGAGTCGAAGTATGTGCTCACAAGTTCTGCCACCTCCTTCACTATATATCTGCCGAAGGCGAAGCCCACCGCCTCTACACCCTCCAACTTCCTCCTCTTCGGATCAGCGAAAACTTCAGGCATCTGCTTCATACTCTGTCTAACAGCTTTGAAATACAACATTGTTAAACGCACTTGCGTATAGCTTTCGAAGTATTTCTCTTTTGGCATGAACTTCTGCGTCCAAGATAAGAACCTCTCGATAACTGACAAACACGATGAAAATTTGGCATCCAGGAATGCTGAATTGTACTTTAAGCTCTCCAAGATTTGATTTAATCTTCTTTGAAAATGGTAATCATTTTCAAGTCTCAGCGTATCTAAACGTTCTAAAAACCTGTTTCCTATCTTCATGAATCTCCTCTCGACATCTTCCTCATTTCTGGACAGCAGAAGGTACCTGACGAAGATAGTAGGGTACGCTATCGCTGTGATATCATTATTAGCATCGTCGTCGAGCATCTGAAGCAATATGACTTCAATGGACTCGTCGCATTCAGGAAGAAGTTTTGACAAGTCTCGACCGAGCACATTTTGCGCACTATTAAAATATTTTTTGTAAAGTGCAAGGTACAAGGTAACGCAGTAGTCAGGTTGTATGATAGATGGGATCCAGTCAGTGTTACCGAGTAGATGACGGAGCCTTTCGCGGGATTCCAGATTGATACTTGAGATCAGGGGTTTCACAATATCCCATATTTTAAAGTTAGAACTAACGCCATGACGACGGAAATATGGCAACGCAATGCGCAATGCTATTATAGGATGCAGCTTCGCTGCAGATGCGAAGATTTCGAGAATTAACCTGCTCGTAGACTGCATACTCAGTGCTAAGGCTATTCTGACTGTGCGTCGCTCGGCCACTAACGCACAGGTTAACGCACATCTTTCTATTTCCCGGCAGCGCATCACTCGCGTCGCGACAGCTTTCACGCCCGCCCTGCGCCAGCCCCACTCGGCCAAGTTGACGACAGGCCGGGCTCGGTGTGCGCAGGCCCTCAGTTCCGCCGCAAACTTCGCACTTTTTTCACCTGCTGCGTCAAACACACTCAATTCGTTCTCATAGTCTTGGTACACGAGACTTGCCAAAGGTCGAGCCAACTTTACATTCTTTACTTTTTCAATCTGTTGCTCAAGTATCTTCTCTTTCAATGCCTTTCTAAGATCTATGGTAAAGTCTTGTTTCTGAAAGTACACTACTAGCTTCGACGTAAACCTATCGAAGCTATTCCGACGAGCGGCCAATATATCGACAACTCGCTGCAGTTCAAGAACAGTTGGATCATGCCGCAGTGCATTTACTTGGGCAGCTTCATCTTTTCGGAATTCCATGTTAAGTCGCAGCAGCTCACGGCGTGCGATCCTTGCGTTATAAATCTGCTCCAGTACAGGGCGTGCGACGACAGCATCACGTAAAGCTAATGCCACTGCTGCCTCCACTGCTGGTGAGGTTGCCTCAATCCGAATGCGGTATACTTTTAAAACTTTTAACATCTGACCGAGGTACTCCGCCGCGACTGGTGGTTCCACAGCTATGGCTGCCGCTGCCAACATGTTTTGAAGTCCGTTAGCAACGCGCATTCGCTCGTCTACCTTAAGAGAATACTCTGTAAGCGTCGAAAAGTCTTTTAAAAATGCGTCGCGGACAGCTTGATCACATTCACCTGCTAATAATTGGCGAATCACGACGGAGTGCAGTCCCTCACGACATGCGGCTTCGGATGATGCACCTTCGAGCCCCAGTCCGTGCCCAAAATCGAGAATTTTTTTCCAGTCATCTGCAGGCAGGTTCCAGACGCTAGCGCGCTTAACGAGGCTGCGCAGTATGGACGCTCGTATGTGCGGGGGCTCGTTACTATGCTTCACAGCGAGGTTCAACACCGCTGATACCGCGTCAGTGCGTCCACCGCTCTTGCTCACCAAAACAAGGAAGATATAGCGCCGTCTGTCCGCAGACCCTGTAGCACCCAAACGCTGACCCAATTCACGGAGCGCACGATCAAAACCTACAAAACGAAACTCGTCGAATAATCGGTCTAATTCTGATTTTACACATTTTCCATGTCTTTTTAGAAATTTCTCTCTATAACACATCCCGAGTCCAGATAAAAAATCATCACCGGAGATCAACGCACAGACGGAAATAAAATGTTTGTCATCGAAGACATGTGGACTAGTGTCAGACTCGGTTGGAACGGCGGGTATCTCGTACGGCCATTTATCTTCACAGTCACCAACGTCCTTATTAATAAACACCCGTTTCTTGAACGCCGCTCTCTTGTCGGGGCTGAGTCTCTTTATCAGCGGCTCCACCACTTTGTACTGGAACCAATGCTGCAAGTAGCTTGCTCGCGCTAGCTTCACCACTACTTCCTGACACTCCTCGACACTTAGCCGAGCAGCAAGAGTCGGGATATGCAGGAAATACGCAACGTACAGCTCCAACTTATTTGTGAATCTAGTTTTGTGGTAGCGTAGGATGTAGTCAGTCGCCACAGAACTGAATCTGCTGAAGCTGTTCATATTGAAATACTTTTCCGTGATGTCAAGGAACACATCTGCATCCAACTTCAGTACACATTTCACACTATTGTAGTATGACCGGTCTTGTCCGAGATAGCGGGTTTTAAGATCTTCATCCATCGCCAATGAATCAAAATATATTTTGGCAACTCCAGGACATTTCTCACACAGTACTTTTAATGAATGGGGGGCTAATTTAGTCAATATCTTGGGCGTCTCTTCGAGTATGAACCCATGACTGCAATGACTAAGAAACTTTATAGCAAACTCAATTGTGTTCTGTTTGTAGTGCTGATAGAACTCCTGACACATTGCTGGGTCTCGTAGATTGATGTAAAGCCAGTGCTTCATCTTGGTAACTGCTGGCGTGATCATTTCCGGGAAGAGAACATCTTCTAAATATTTAGGATTAATAATGTCACGGTGGTCTATAAACCATGTTGCTTTTAGGGCTCTGCTCACGTATAACATGTCATCGTCTTTTAAGTTACTTAATATGTAGTCTACATGTTTCAGTTTTATGGCGAGGTCTATTTTGAAGAGACGGTCGACTGCAGACTCTTCGGGCAGGGCCTCGAAATCCAGGACCGAAGCTCCGCTCTGTTTAGCCTCGCGCACTACAGAGTTGAGGTAACGATGCCGTTGGCCCAGGTTGTCTCCCACCAATGTTAACGGTATAACTGACGCCATCTGCAAATATGATAAGTATAATAATGAAGAGGCATTCTATCTAGTTATGCGTCATCATAACGTAGGCATTACCTACTTAGTTTGATAGTATCAATAAAACTGGAGGCCAACCTTATACAGGTTTTGTTATCACTGACGTACGGTTGACTGTATGTATACTTAAAAAAAAAAAATACCACCTAAATAAGTTAGCAACGTCCCTAGTCTAATAAAATTGAATAATAATATAAGTACTTTATTTCTCATCTTTTAGAACCCTTATAGTTTCGCTCTGTCCGTCTGTCCGTCCGCACCTTAGCTCAGAGACACTTAAGTACTAGAACGCTATAAATTGGCATGGATATACATATTAATAATTCCGACAAAGTGGTAAAATAATAGTAGGTACATTATGGTACAAGTGTGTAATGTTGGTAATTACCGCTGAGGCGCCATTGTGACCCGAGCCGTCAGGTCTTAAGAGAACTGAGGACGGTAATCATCAATACACACGTGTATCATACGACGTTTTTCAAAACACCTTTGAAGAAAATAATACTAAAAATCATTTTATTTAGTAACTAATAGATATAACGTTAAGGGCTTCTCATCTTTTATCGGGCGGTGTACAACATAAATAATTTTCTGCATAATCAGTACTTGTAGGCATTTTAATTAAAAATAACTGTAATTTTAACAGTGAAAACGAAATGTGAAAATTTTTTCGCAACGGCGGGCAAAATAAATCCGTTTTCCTATGCGCGCGCATCTGACAATGGCGATCGGCCATAGACTAAAGAATGAGGTTTCTCTTTTTTTTGGCTTTAAGCGGATAGCGTTTTAGATACGTACAAAGCGGGCATTTCAAGTTTTCTTTATTACAGAGAAAACAAAAGCTATTTTTGAGCGAAAGTTTCATTTATTAAACACGTACAAGTTGAAATAATCTATTTAAATACGAAGTTGCATGAAATAAGCAAGCAATAGGTACATTAATGTATATGTACTATTGAGCACGACCTTTTTATATCGAAACTTTTTTAAGAATAAAGCAACTCAAAGATTAAAATAAATATAAAACTCTATAACTCACTTGTGAATAATAGCAGTGAAAAAGTCAGTTTGATTACAAGTATCATTATGTGCCTAATTGTGGTGAAATTAGAGCAAATTTAAAAGCAAGTGTGTTGTATAAAAATAAAAATAAATGTTTTTTGGAGTTCCACCTGTAGAAGTAAAGAGGGGATGTTTTTTTCTCGTATTTCCCATGGTGTGGGTATCGTTGGATAGGCTATTCAAAAATATTATGGGCTTGTTAAAACCATTTTCCGATTCAGATATCCGTTTGCGTAAAATTAAGCTTTAAATTACAAATTGTTAGAGTCAAGCGGGACACCCCTGCCAGCGAAATGGTTGCTCTTGGCTTTGTGAAAAAATTCACGCAGTAGTATATATAACGAAATTAAAATGAAATCTATCACAGCTAAGTAGTCTTTACAACTTTACGAGTAATAGTCGACCAACTTATAAAATGTACTTGGTACAGTAAAAAATTTGTACAAATGCCATTGAAAAATTGCTTACATAACGTTGTTAGCTGTGTAAAACAGAGTAAATATGCTTATGAACTATGTAAAATTATACAAAAATAAAATCATAACATCCTTAATAATTATTATTTCTAAATTAATAATGTATAAATAATTAATAATGCTCGCATAACGCATAGGAGTGGGCGGAGTCGTTGGCAGTACCGGTCTGTAGTCTATACGGCGCATGCGCGCGCATGGAGTCTATTTTGTGTTAGTGCAGAAGTATTTTCGACGTTTTCTAATCTAAATTCAAATTAGATTCGATTGCCAAGCTAATTCCGCTACCCGACCATAGATAGCGGTATTCTCAGTGGTCGCAATTATAAACTTAATTGTTGCCGTAAGGTTGACATTCGTGTCATACTTCGATATTTACTACTACTACTCAACCATGGTCACATCAGTGCAATATACACATTGCAATTTTAATTACATTATCGATATAGATAGATACCCGATTTCTTAGTTCGAAAAAATAAGCCAATTGTTTTAATAATTAAACGATATAAGCAATACATGTTTGGTTTTTTACTCGCAATGTGTTGAAAAACGTCGTATGAAACTCGTGAGCTTCAGCTGTGCTTATTACACGCTCGGCTGAATTAAGCCCTCGTCTACGGCTCGGGCTGCAACCCACAGCCTCATGTGTAATGATAACATTGCTCACTTGTATCATATTATAATTGTATGTAACTTCGCTTGTGAGGTTGGATTTTATAACTCCTTCAATTACCATCGTTCTATATGAGCCCGTTTTTAGACCTTCTGAGTCGCTGAAACCGTTTTAATGTTCATGTAACAACAAAAAACCTTCTTCTTAGTCCGCATTATTATGCAACTACGGAACCCTAATACTGCGCGTGGCCCGACACGCACTTGGCTGTTTTTTTGCCACCTAGCCCTTTCCATCATCGGACTACAAGACGTACGGCCATGCGCCATCGGTACTTGGTGGACATCCCTCCCATAAGCATAAAGCGTTTTGCAAATACTTTCATTTTGCGCACAGCTAAGGAGTGGAACTCCCTTCCGGAGTATTTGTTCCCTGTTAGCTATAACCTTGGGGTCTTTATGTCAAGAGTGAATAGGTTTTTTCTAGGTAAGCGTGCATCACCGTAGACCGCATCATCGCTTAACATAAGGCGAGATAGCGGTCAAACGCGAGCCTATAGATTATTTAAAAAAAAGAATAATCTGAATATGTTTATCGCTTCGATATTAGTAAATTAGGCACAGTGGCAATAATTACCTTGAAGTTTTGTCAGGCGATGATCTCACTACAGGCTTTTGTGTGAACTAAATTCCTACTTTAAATGCTTATTGGTTTTAATGCAGAACACTCGGCCCATTTGCGGCAAAATAATAACAACCAGCTTATGATTCACTTCGCAATTACAGATTAGATTTAAATGTGAATCACCTGTCCACAGAATAAGCAGCTGCAAAGACTTGACATTTGGCTGGCCGCACAACTTTGGTCAGAACAGAACGCGTTCGGGTCGGAATAAAACCTGACGTCTACGCTAGTCTTAAGGATTTCAATAGGTATTTATGTCAATTTACACTTGATGCGGTAATTTTCTGAAGTGATCATGGACCAAGTGATTAATCAGTGCACTATGTATAATGCCCGTGCAATATGAATCAAGTCAAGTCAAATCGGGCAATGTAATAAATACTGATCTTCTATATTAATCATATCATCCGGTTATTCTACGTAACGGCTGGGCAATTCGATAATTATGGTCATTGAACTAGTCCAAGAGCGAGCAAAGCAAGCTCGGAAGCTTATCCTCCATCCTTATTCCTTATTATATTATTCTCGATTTGGATTGGATGATACAAGCAGTAATTTGCCGGAGGAGTTCTTTAGCCAATAAAAAGCAGGGGTGCCGATACAGGCGCTCGGAGTGGGTTCTCCCGCCATATTGGGTAGTGAAGTTAGAAAAGAAATGCGCGGACGCGCGTTTCGGAGTTGAAAAGAGTTGAGAGAAAAAGAGCTGGGAAGTAGCCTAAAGTGGCGTGTATGAACTTGAACAAGTGTGTTTTTGTTAGGAAAAAGCGAAACGATTGGTGGCCGAATCCGCTGCTTTGCTAATGGACCAAGGCATAAGTTACCTGCATTGCGCATGCATTTTACCCACGTTATGCCCACAAGACCGAGGGTTTTGTAGATAGCCCTCCTATTTGATATTAAAATCAATGTCAACATTTAAGTAATTTAAAAAAACACATCTTATTTTTACCCGGCCCAATAAGTTGGGCATTATTCAGAAAGCCCGGATCGAATTTAATTATTTTAATAGCTTTTAGCATATTACCAACTCATCTTGGGCATTTTTCAAATTATCTGGGCATTATGAATAATGCCGTTGTTAATGATCAACAGTCGCTCATTAGATCAACAAAAACATTGTTTCTTTTAAGTTTTACAATGACGCAACTAGATGGCGTTGGCGTCGAAATAGAAGTCGCAATGGAGATTGTTTGCCAATTTGGTATAGGGTCTTGTGAGTTTTAGCAAATATACTTATTTTACTTAGATCAGTATACAGTTTGGTCTTTTTATTTAAACCTTCAATCCTGCTAGTATACACATTAGTTCTAACTTAAGTACTGAGTACCATTTGAGTGTTTGGTATTTAACATTGGTCCATCGAGCCCGATAAGTTTCGGTTTTTTGTGAGTTCGTCCGTGATACTCGCAGTGGATCGCTGCGGCAAAGTACACGGTTCCCCGCATCGGCAGCGATAGCTTCGTCCAGTGTTGTGGACGGGGTAAGCAGCCGGCGAAAAAGTGACGTCAAAGAGTCCACTTGCGTCCAGTTCCTAAGTGAGGTGACTAGTCGTCATCCTCGCGTAGCTCTACGTGTCGTCACACCCCCAGTTCAACGTGTCGTCATAAGGACGTCACGCACCCAGTTCAACGTGACTTCAGAGGACTGACGTCACATCCAAAGTTCGGCGTGTTGCCACTCGCCACCAGAGTGCGCCACATACACCATCATTGTCTTGTGTGAGTGAAGTGAAAATTGTGAGTACATTTTATTATATAAACAAAGACAGTGATAAGCCATTTTGGACTTTATTTATTTAGACAATTTAACTTGGAAGTTTTTAGAAGAATTTTGGACTTTGAATAATTATTTTTAAGTAGATTTTAGACTTTTACGTTTAGTTTTAGAGAATTGTATTTATTTGTGCATCTTAGTTTAGAACTTAGAATAGTTTCATAAAAAACGACGGAACGGGAAACCTATGCCCGATTTCGGCCAGATTATTAAGTGGTTCCAAACACTTATATAATTTTGAGCAGTTTATTAGTACAAACATTGTTTTATACAAGGTTATCATTAGTTTAATTTATTTACTGAACTTATTAAATTTTTATTCGATTTTATTGAGTATCATACAGATTTAGAATTAACATTCATACACTTTTGAATCGGTTTTAATTTACGTGTTAAAAATATGGAGGGATTAATAAACTTATTAAAGGGGTTTCAAAGTGTCATTATTAAGGGATTAGCTAATTTTAAAAAGAGTCCTAAAGAAAGATTAACTATAGAATATATAGAAACCAGATTAGAAGCATTGGAAAAAGATTGGGAATCATTTCAAAATGCGAATAGTAAAATTTATCAAAATGTTAAATTTGATGATGTTGAGAAAAAAGTTACTGAAATTTATGATGTAACTGAGGACACTTATTTTACTTATAAAAGTCTAATGAAAGCAATGCTTAATAAAATAAGAGTTATAACTGAACCAGTACCACATGAGGATGGTTCTTCCAGTGGTGCGTTTAAATCTGTCCATTCACAGGTCAAATTGCCAAAAATTTCTATACCAACATTTTCTGGCAAATATGAAGAATGGACGACATTTCATGATCTTTTTGTATCATTAGTTCATAAGAACAGTTCATTAGGTAATGTGCAAAAACTGCATTATTTGAAAAGCGACTTAACTGGTGAAGCTGAACAATTAATACGCAATACTCCAATAACTGATGCCAACTACAGTCATTGCTGGGATCTGTTAAATAAACGGTACAGTAATAAACGATATCTCGCCAACACTATTTTAAAACGGTTATTTAGTATTAAACGTATGCAGGTTGAATCGGCGACTTCATTAAAGGAGCTTTCAGACACCACCAGTGACTGTTTAAATGCTCTAGCAAACTTAGGAATAAATGTGAGTACATGGGATGTTATTATCATACACATCGTGACATTTAAATTAGATCCTGAAACGCGTAAGCAATGGGAATTAAGTGTCAGTAGTAGCGATTCCAGAAATGATTTTCCTACCGTAGATCAATTTAAAGTATTTTTAGAACAAAGATTCCGCGCCTTGGAGTGCATAGAGCCAAAAAGAAGTTCAGGTCACCAGGTCAGTAACAATCATACGCCTAAAACATTGTTAGCCACCGACTCATCTCCATTGAAATGTGAATACTGCTCTGAAGGTCATAAGCTCTGTTTCTGTAAAGGGTTTGCCAGACAATCTCTCGAAGTCAGACGGGAATTTGTAGCTAAGAACAAGATTTGCTTTAATTGTTTAGGCAGTAACCATACAGTTACAAATTGCAGAAAGAACACAAGTTGCAAAGTTTGCCAAAAGCGCCACCATTCTTTGCTTCATTTGGATGGTAAAGGTCAAGGCACTGAAGCAAGACCTACCACTGATAGTGCTAGTTCTGCAACTAGTGCTAATCAGATAGTGTCTTGCTTGTCAACAGGGAGTGTAGCAAAGCCCAGACAGGTTTTATTAGCCACTGCGCTACTAAAGGCCTCGTCAAAGACGGGTCAATATTACACGGTCCGAGCTTTGCTCGATCAAGGTTCGCAGGCTTGTTTTATAACAGAGGCGACAGTTCAGTATCTTAGCTTGAAAAAGATCCCAATTCAAGGATTCGTGTCAGGATTAGGAGATAATAGATCAACCATGACGAAATACATGGTACAATTAACGGTAAAATCTCGAGTCGATCCTGACTTTAAGTTTCAATTAAGTGCCTATGTATTGAATAAAATCACCTCTTACCTACCTGAGCGAAGTATTAACTCAGACACCTTCGACTGGTTAGATATAAACAACCTATGTTTAGCTGATCCGGAGTTCAACACACCAAACAAAATAGATATTTTGTTGGGTGCTGACATTTATAGCTGCATCATCAAGGAAGGTTTAGTTAAGAGTCCTTCTGGGACCCTAATCGCTCAGAGTACTGCATTAGGGTGGGTCCTGTCAGGTGCTGTTGGCCCTAGCACGACCAGCACAACTAACAAATTAAATAACATAAATGTTATGCATTGCAAGGTTGACGACATTTTAAGAAAATTCTGGGAAATAGAAGAAGTTAGTACAAATAAAAAGATATTTACACCAGATGAGAAGAAATGCGAAGAGTTTTATAGCGAGACCACTAGGAGAGATAGCAATGGCAGATACATAGTTAGATTACCTTTTCGAGACGAAGATCCTCCTTGCAAGTCGGGCAATTCACGTGGCATAGCTAAGTTAAGGTTTAAAGCATTAGAAAAAAGATTAGACAAGAACAAAGATCTAAAGAAAAAGTACACAGAAGTTATAGATGAATATTTACAGTTAGGACATATGAGGCACGTTAAGGAAGGTGATAGTAAAAAGGAAGAAGCAGTGTATTTGCCACATCACGCAGTCATTAGGAACGACAAGACCACAACCAAGGTTCGTGTTGTTTTCAACGCCTCTGAAAAGAACAGCAAAGGAGTGTCACTTAATGATACGCTTATAGTCGGTCCGTCACTACAGGCTGATTTACGTCACACGGTTTTAAGATGGAGAATTCATCCGATAGGACTTGTAGCGGATATTATTAAAATGTACCGCCAAGTTAAGGTAGCCGAAGAAGATGTCATGTTCCAAAGGATACTCTGGCGTGACAGTCCAGACAAAGAAATTCAAGATTACGAACTTATGACCGTGACCTTTGGAACAGCTTCTGCGCCGTATCAAGCAGTCAAAACCCTAAGACAGATCGCAATCGATGAAGGTACAGATTATCCACTTGCTTCAGAGAAAGTTCTAAATTGCTTTTACATGGATGATCTCATGACAGGATGCAACAGTGTAGAAGAGGGCATAGAAATATATAAGCAAATGATAGAATTATTAGGAAAAGCTGGATTTATTACAAAAGTGGAATAGCAACAATCAAGAAGTACTGAAGAAAATAGATCAAATTGGAGGAAATGAAGTTAAAGATCAAACTAGAACAAATGAAAATAAAGATAACACAATAGGACAAGGAGATATCATACAAAATAATGAATCAGAGAAAAAAGAATACAAAGAAGACAAAGGATTAGAAATCAAGTTAGATAGCACAATAAAAATATTGGGACTTACCTGGAACCGCAACGAAGATACCTTTCAATACTCGGTAAATCTGCCTCCGCCGACGACTGCGCCTGTAACTAAAAGATCAATTATATCGGACATAGCTCGGTTGTTTGACCCACTAGGATGGCTAGCTCCTAGTGTGGTTCTAGCAAAAACATTCATCCAAAAATTATGGCTTGCGGGTGTTAGTTGGGATGAAGAACTAAGCGCTCAATTAGTAAAGGAATGGGATACTTACCGTTTAGAGTTGTCCCAACTTAGTAAAATACGGATACTCGTTGGCTTGGCACTAAGTCAAACGATGATCTTGAGTTGCATGGATTCAGTGACGCCTCCAAAACTGCATACTCAGCCGTTGTTTACTTGCGGATAGTAGATGTTGTCGGCAAAATCCATATCTCGTTGTTGGTTGCAAAAACCAGAGTAGCACCCGTCAAACAAATTAGCATTCCTCGTTTAGAGCTATGTGGAGCAGTTCTGCTGTCAAATCTTCTGAGAGAAACAGCAGACGTCTTAAATATTTCCAGGGATAGAATCAAGGCTTGGACAGATTCCACTGTGGTATTAGCTTGGCTCAACAGCCATCCAAGCAGATGGAAGACGTTTGTAGCCAATCGTACCTCTGAAATATTGACCAACATGAAAGCAGGTCAATGGTTTCATGTAAAAACACAGGACAACCCAGCAGACTGCGCGTCTAGAGGCATATTGCCAAGTGCACTCATAAACAATCGCTTATGGTTTTCCGGACCACCCTTTCTCACCGAAAAATCCATCGAATACAAAAGGCCAAATGAGTTGAATACAGACTTGGAGGAAACAACAAAGGCCCACATGGCGATAGTTCCAGAGTGCTCCATGTTCGAACGTTACTCCTCATTACAAAAACTCGTCAGAGTTATTGCGTATTGCAGGCGATTTTTACCAAGGCATACATGTAGACCAAAATATTTACAGAAAATAGAATTAGAAGCAGCTTTAGAATGTTGTATAAGACAAACACAAAGAGAAATATTTAGAATAGAATATTTACAATTACAGGACAAAGGCTATTTACAATTAAAATCCAGTAAGCTAAACTCTCTTTGTCCATATATTGATGACAAGGGCATAATCAGAGTTCGAGGTAGACTTGAGAAGGCTCCATTAAGTGAAAAGATCAAGCATCCAATAGTACTACCAAACTCTTGTCATCTGACAAACCTTATAGTGGCAGATGCTCATTTAAGGACTCTGCATGGGGGTCCTCAGCTGATGGCAAATTATTTGAGGACAGCCTACTGGGTTATAGGAGTCAGGAACTTAGTCAAGCATCATGTGCACAAATGTGTAACATGCGCTAAACATCGCGCTAGCATCAAGAACCAGATGATGGGATCTCTTCCTTCTGTCAGGTGTTCTCCAGCGCGACCGTTTTTGCATAGCGGTGTTGACTATGCTGGCCCTATAAACATTAGGACAACGAAGGGTCGCGGGTACCGTTCATATAAAGGCTATATATGTTTGTTTGTATGTATGTCCTCTCGTGCTCTTCACTTAGAAGTCGTCAGTGACATGAGCACACAAGCCTTTTTAGCTGCCTTCAGACGTTTCGTGTCTAGACGAGGTCATTGTGCCAAAATTTGGAGTGACAACGGCACAACGTTTGTAGGTGCCTCTAAGGAACTACAACAGTTGGCATCTATTCAAGCATCAATAGCAGAACAAGTTGAGGCCAACGGTACAGAATGGCACTTCATTCCCCCACACAGTCCTCATTTTGGCGGACTTTGGGAAGCAGGGGTGAAGTCTACAAAGTTTCACCTTAAACGGGTCATTGGTGATACTACCTTAACATACGAGGAAATGAGCACACTCCTCAATCAAATAGAAGCTTGTTTGAACTCCCGTCCAATGAGTGTAATTAACGTTACTGATCCTGGTGAACTGTTACCTTTAACTCCTGGACATTTCCTGATCGGAGAGCCGATAGTAAATGTACCGGACGCTAAATATGAGACCACAAGTGTTAGTTATTTGTCCCGTTGGCAATTTATTCAAAGGATGCTACAGTCGTTCTGGAAGCGCTGGTCTCAAGAATATTTGTCCAACCTAATGAACCGGTACAAATGGTCTTCAAAGGTCCCTGAGCCAAAAATTGGAGACATTGTTTTAATTAAGGAAGACGATTTGCCGCCGAGTCGTTGGTTGTTAGGTCGCGTAAACGATAAGCATCCTGGTGATGATGGTATCACCCGTGTAGTCACATTGCGCACTAAGTCCTCTACCATTAAGAGACCAACATCAAAACTTTGTATTTTACCGGTTGCAGATTAATGAATTTATTATATTTTGTTAGTGCTACTTTTACAAATGTTAAGTTATACAAGATGTTTCACATATGTTATGCTTTATTTACCGTGTTTATAGTTTACAAACACCATATTATTATTAAGAATGCATTCACCAGTGAAATTGTTTATCTTGCAACCGAAATTTTACATTCTTGTCATATAATTTTTGGCAATATAATTTGATGTTAGTAGTTTAGGGTTAGTTTTCCATAATTATTATGTAAGTTTTATCTTGTTAAAATATTTTATATTTTAAATCGGTTATTTGAATAAGTTACTATAGTTATAAGAATGAGTTACTAAAGTTATAGGAATAAGTAACTATAGTTTTAAGTTAAATCAATATATCAAATTGTATCAAATTGTATGTTTATGATTTTAGATCAAACTTTAAGTTTAAATTGTTTGCTACAAATTCAAACCTATAATCTAGTTCAAAAAGGACATTCCGTCATTAATGTCCTTGGTGGGCGGTATGTTAATGATCAACAGTCGCTCATTAGATCAACAAAAACATTGTTTCTTTTAAGTTTTACAATGACGCAACTAGATGGCGTTGGCGTCGAAATAGAAGTCGCAATGGAGATTGTTTGCCAATTTGGTATAGGGTCTTGTGAGTTTTAGCAAATATACTTATTTTACTTAGATCAGTATACAGTTTGGTCTTTTTATTTAAACCTTCAATCCTGCTAGTATACACATTAGTTCTAACTTAAGTACTGAGTACCATTTGAGTGTTTGGTATTTAACAGCCGTATTAATCACTTTGTCCATAACACATACATTGGCGACAAAATATAGATACATACCCTAGTGAGTCTGACTGATGATGTCTTAGTGATTCGGACTGATGATGTCCTAGTGAGTAGGACTGATGATGTCCTAGTGTGTCGGACTGATGATGTCCTAGTGAGTAGGACTGATGATGTCCTAGTGAGTCGGACTGATGATGTCCTAGTGAGTCGGACTGATGATGTCCTAGTGTGTCGGACTGATGATGTCCTAGTGTGTCGGACTGATGATGTCCTAGTGAGTAGGACTGATGATGTCCTAGTGAGTCGGACTGATGATGTCCTAGTGAGTCGGACTGATGATGTCCTAGTGAGTCGGACTGATGATGTCCTAGTGTGTCGGACTGATGATGTCCTAGTGTGTCGGACTGATGATGTCCTAGTGAGTCGGACTGATGATGTCCTAGTGAGTCGGACTGATGATGTCCTAGTGAGTCGGACTGATGATGTCCTAGTGATTCGGACTGATGATGTCCTAGTGAGTAGGACTGATGATGTCCTAGTGTGTCGGACTGATGATGTCCTAGTGAGTAGGACTGATGATGTCCTAGTGAGTCGGACTGATGATGTCCTAGTGAGTCGGACTGATGATGTCCTAGTGTGTCGGACTGATGATGTCCTAGTGTGTCGGACTGATGATGTCCTAGTGAGTAGGACTGATGATGTCCTAGTGAGTCGGACTGATGATGTCCTAGTGAGTAGGACTGATGATGTCCTAGTGTGTCGGACTGATGATGTCCTAGTGAGTAGGACTGATGATGTCCTAGTGAGTCGGACTGATGATGTCCTAGTGAGTCGGACTGATGATGTCCTAGTGTGTCGGACTGATGATGTCCTAGTGTGTCGGACTGATGATGTCCTAGTGAGTAGGACTGATGATGTCCTAGTGAGTCGGACTGATGATGTCCTAGTGAGTCGGACTGATGATGTCCTAGTGAGTCGGACTGATGATGTCCTAGTGTGTCGGACTGATGATGTCCTAGTGTGTCGGACTGATGATGTCCTAGTGAGTCGGACTGATGATGTCCTAGTGAGTCGGACTGATGATGTCCTAGTGAGTCGGACTGATGATGTCCTAGTGAGTCGGACTGATGATGTCCTAGTGAGTCGGACTGATGATGTCCTAGTGAGTCGGACTGATGATGTCCTAGTGAGTCGGACTGATGATGTCCTAGTGAGTCGGACTGATGATGTCCTAGTGTGTCGGACTGATGATGTCCTAGTGAGTCGGACTGATGATGTCCTAGTGAGTCGGACTGATGATGTCCTAGTGAGTCGGACTGATGATGTCCTAGTGTGTCGGACTGATGATGTCCTAGTGTTTCGGACTGATGATGTCCTAGTGAGTAGGACTGATGATGTCCTAGTGAGTCGGACTGATGATGTCCTAGTGAGTCGGACTGATGATGTCCTAGTGAGTCGGACTGATGATGTCCTAGTGTGTCGGACTGATGATGTCCTAGTGTGTCGGACTGATGATGTCCTAGTGAGTCGGACTGATGATGTCCTAGTGTGTCGGACTGATGATGTCCTAGTGTGTCGGACTGATGATGTCCTAGTGTGTCGGGCTGATGATGTCCTAGTGAGTAGGACTGATGATGTCCTAGTGAGTCGGACTGATGATGTCCTAGTGAGTCGGACTGATGATGTCCTAGTGAGTCGGACTGATGATGTCCTAATGTGTCGGACTGATGATGTCCTAGTGTGTCGGACTGATGATGTCCTAGTGAGTCGGACTGATGATGTCCTAGTGAGTCGGACTGATGATGTCCTAGTGAGTCGGACTGATGATGTCCTAGTGTGTCGGACTGATGATGTCCTAGTGTGTCGGACTGATGATGTCCTAGTGTGTCGGACTGATGATGTCCTAGTGAGTAGGACTGATGATGTCCTAGTGAGTCGGACTGATGATGTCCTAGTGAGTCGGACTGATGATGTCCTAGTGAGTCGGACTGATGATGTCCTAGTGAGTCGGACTGATGATGTCCTAGATGTGGAGGGGAGATTGTGGAATCCGTAGGAATTCAACTCGCGGATTCCATAAACCTGAGATCCCTCTTTCCAAACGAAACTTATAAGTATTAGGATGTGTTGGAAGCGTTAGGTATCAGCACTACTGACATGAAGTAATCGTTGAGGCAACGCTTCTTTGGCCGCCTGAAGAAGGTATTCAATAGCCTTCTTTCGGGCGGAAACAAGGTGCGCGCCTTCAACGGTTGGGTCATTGATGTACTCTTTCGGCATACTCAAATGGACTCAAACGGGACTTGACGCGCTGGATAGGCGGGTCCGTACACTGCTGATTGCATATCGAATGCATCACCCACGATCGTTGGTCATGAGATTGTATATCCCGCGGCAGTGTAGAGGCCAAGGCTTTTTAAATGCCAAAAACCTCCACAACCGCGAGATATGCAATCTCAGGGAATATATTTTCTAAACACCGACGTGGGTACCTACACTGAGAAAAGAACTTGATAACATTGATCAAAAATATGTTTGCAGCTATCAAGGAACTTGTTTATATACGAGCGCATAAAGTATTTTGTTTATGGCAATAAAGTTATCTTGATTACGCAACAAAAAAGTTGTCTTGATAAAACCAAACAACATAATTGTCAATACAATCAAGTTTGGTTATCATGTAAATGATTTATTTTGATTGAAGTTATAACGAACTTGGTAATGGTTATCAAGTATTTTAGTAGTTTCAATAATGTCTACTCTTAATTTTATAAGGTCATTTGTATTCTGCAATCAAAGGACCTGATTACTGCGAATCGGTAAATTGATTCATTTGATTCTGTTCGATATTAGAATCAAATATGTATATGTTTCCATTTAGGTACAATAAAACTTATTTCGTTTTATGAAGTTGTCTAATTATTTGAATATAGATAATTATTAAAATCTAAGAAGTTCGTTGATTGTTTGTAAAAATGAATATTGTAAATTTAATCAGTTATCTTGTTTTAAGTTATAAAGTACTTTTATTGATACTATCAGGAGAGATATTTATTCTTATAAAGTGCACTTATTGATTGTTCATAGGTATAATAACAGATAGATAAAAGATCCACCTTATGGAACTGAATAATCAGCATTAGATACAAATTAGCAATTAAGATGTCTAAATTGCCTTTACGTTAGGAACTGACTATTTCTGAAAAATAATAATGACAGAAGTTATGATAAAAGTTTTTAGTTATTTTTGTTATTACAGTCTTATTACAAAAGCTTCGCGACTTTCAGCACTTGAAGGTATCCATTTTTTTACATTTATGTTCGCGACGAGACTCACCAACCATTTGAATGGTTTTTGTAAATAAAGTATGTATTAGAGTCATACGTCTGCTCACGCCCGAGCGCCAAGTAGGAATGAAAATGTTGTAAACACGTCGGTCCTATTTATAAGCTCGGTATGTAAGGGTATTTTAAATCGCATTTTTAAGGTAGTAATATAACGTCCTTAACGTTTATTTATGCGTATTGGGTTTTAGTAATACCAGATTAATAGAATAGAAGCATTGAAATATATAAATATTATAGTCTTCATACTTAAAACGTAAAATCAATTTCATGTGAATGCGTGCGTTCGCTGCGCCCGCCTAGTTCCGAATGGTGCGCCAGATGGCGGCGGGTAGTTTTATATGTTGGCGTTTTGCGCACAAAAATTCTGGTAGATTAAAATCATGTTTTGAGGGGTTATATTATGTATTAGACATAATTTTAGTACATAGGAATGATATAATGTGGAAAATGTATAGTTTCCACCATTAATATGTGAATATTGACGTGATGTCTCAGGAAGTGAATTTAGGACATTTAGGTCATTTTAGGGTATATGGGGGACCTAGATCAAGACGGGAAACCTATATACAG
This sequence comes from Anorthoa munda, assembly GCA_945859665.1. NCBI lineage: Eukaryota > Metazoa > Arthropoda > Insecta > Lepidoptera > Noctuidae > Anorthoa > Anorthoa munda. The sequence goes on from OX243898.1 coordinate 12,663,411, forward strand.
TTCAGAATTAGTGTACTGCTTTATATAAAGCCTATTTACCTGAGATATCATGTCGGTATATAGTGTAAAACGCGCTGTTTATGGGAGTTTCGACGGGACTATTCTTTTAGGTGCCCTAAGCACCTAGAAAATATGTAGGTGTACTGTTAAAAGTACTACCATTGGAAAGCCCGTCGAAAGGGCTTCCAGACGGTCTTTAGACGAGAAAGATCGCCCGGATAGTTTCCGACATACTCAGCGCGGAAAAATGTAAACAAACAAAATTGTTGAAATTTGTAGACCCTTCAGGTCGAATAACTCCCTGAAGGAAATAGATGTACTTATTATAGAAGTACTTTCGGATGGCCCGTTGGACTAGCTATCAGGCCATCCCTTTAGAGCGAAAATCGCTCATATAGTTTGGGCACAAATCCAGACATGGTAATCTGGACTTGTGATTTTTGGCCCGTTTTTTGGCATTCCCAGGGACTATACACCCCTGAGACTTCCAAAAACAAGGAATTTTCGGGGACTTCCCGATGGCCCGATAGACGCGCCATCGTGTCGTCCCATAATAATATAGAATCAGTTAAGTAGTTTAGGAGATAGCTAGACACAAAGGGAGTGACTAGCTGTCGAACTAACACTTTTTTGGGTACATTATGTACAAACCATATGTATATAGTTATGGAGGCACTAGAACTGTAAAGTGCTCTCCTTCAGCCACCAGGCCACCCATATTCGGTGGTGATAGCTTGGATGGTCTGAGTAGAAATTCAAGTAATAGAATAAATTGTCTAAAAACGTTAAGGAGCGTGTATTTAAGGGATGATATCCCACGATAAACGTCCGAAAATAAGCTTTTTTAAGCCGCCCATAGACGACTTGCTGAATTTGTCAGCAGGTCACCCCGACCTATAGTACTCTCTGGGCTAGGAATGTTGTTATACAACTTTCCGACATGAAAATAAGGGAACTTGTCCCTTTTTTCTATAGATATAGCCTAGGGACGCTATCAATGCCTGGATATAGATGTATGGATTAGATACTGAGATAGGGGGTGCTACTGTGCTACAGTACACAGAAATCCAGGCGTTGATAGCACCATGGAAGGGATAGTACAGACCCAAAACCCACTGTCGGGTAAGGGATTTTTTTTGGCAAATAAAAATTATTTTCGGCACAAAATCGCGGGGCTCTCGATAGTAGTAACGACCGAGGGTATAAAACACCCTCGGTCCAAAGATAGAATTGTAGTCATCGGCCATAGCCACTAGAAACAAGTCACTTGAACTTAATTAGTAGTTACTTGTTGAGAGCCCTAAATTCGTACCAAGTTTTAAATAATTGAAGTGTTTTATTTAATTAAACAATTATCATCCCTGCACCTGCTTGATTAGAAGTCCTGAGGCAACATTCCAAAGAGGTTACCAGATCCAATCTGAAGAGTCAATGTTCTTCGGGCGTCCAGCGCGCCATCCGGGAGCTTTACGACCTCCCTCCTCGGGGAAGGCGATCACGCTACGTCCGCAACAATTTAGCTTCTTCTTTTTGGCTGAAAGAGAGGATTTTCGTTTAGAGCTCGAAGAGGTAGCAGCGACCGGAAAAACTTTGATGCTTAATCAGCTCTGGTAAACTCAATATTGCCGCAAGGTTACTTTTTTCTAAGTTCGAATCTGAAATAAGAATTTTACTTAATAAAAACTGGCTATTACCAAATGACTAGTTGTTTGGTTGGCAACAATCTTAAACAGCAGACAGACACACTATTGATAGGTAATCCTTCATTTCCCGCACAGAAACACTTACTGCTACACGGATAACATCAATGCTGTAAACGTCTTTAGGCTTTCGTCGTTTCCTTGAGGCGGCGACCAGCACGCCGGTTGAACGCGTCCCAAAGGGTCATGGCCATCCGGCTGGTCCGGGGATACCGCACGGTCTCCGGCGAGGCGGCGAGCCTCCTTGCTGGATTGCCGCCATGGGATCTAGAGGCAAAAATCCTCGCGCAGATATGGGAATGGCGCGAGGAGGCGAAATGCCGGGGCGAAACTCCGTTGCTGCGACAAATCACGGCTTGGCGGACAGAGCTCCGGCAGGATCTCATGGCGACATGGAGAGGGCGACTGTCGCAACCCAGCGCTGGGCACGCCACAATTGGTTTGTTGAAAGATCATATATAAGTTTTCATACAAAACTATTTTTAGTTTTTTTTTCCATTGTAATTGCAAAGTAAAATCCAATCGAAAATGTTTTTTTGAATCCAGTACCGAAAACACCCCGACAGTTTTCCGAACAAAGCCGAGCCCGTGTGACGTCACAACGTTCATTTCTACTCATTGTGGCACATAGCTTATACAGTGTTTTGACTTATAACCAATTCCATCTTGTTATTATCGTCAATATATTGATGAATATCGAATACATTGATCATAAATATCGAACTTTAAAAGTTATCGTGCTTGCTTCGCATCATTATGTACGAATATTACAAATAACTCCCCATTATTATGTGATTCGCGCAATACCCAACCTAGCAAAGTGTACTAAAATTATAAAAAATGTTCTATGTCTAACTAGATTCCAATTAGAATATGTTCATTATGTTGTTATCTTGTTCTAATTTAGTATTAGATTCTGATTAATTTCTAAATTTGATCATTAAAGATTGAGAAAAGTAAATTTTTAAGGGAACTTTCGAGCAAAGTTGACATTTTTGTATAATTACGTAACTTGAAAACATAATTTTTTGTTTATGGAGATATCGCGCGGGAAATAAATAAATAAATTAATAAAATTAGCCTTTATAAATCCTTTATCACACATGTCTAAATAAAATTTGCTGTTATAAATAATATTATTGCACTAATTTTCGGATATTTTTAGTCAATTCACGTGACACTGTACTATCATGAAATTCCTTGAACGTTATGACGTCACCAACATGGCGACCTATCATGGCCCGTTCGTAGACAGGTGGTTCTTTTTAAAATTTTGTCGATTTTGAATTGCTTATAATAAATTGAAAAAAAAAATCTTGAGATTTTTGCAACGACAATATAATTTATGATATGTAAAGTTTCAAAATAAATTTTAAAAATCGTATATTTTTAAAAATTCAACAACCCAATTGTGGCGATAATGCCCCTCTTTGAGGAGTGGCTTGAGAGGCGTCACGGCGTCCTCACCTTCCGCCTGACGCAGGTCCTCACCGGACACGGCTGCTTCGGAAGGTTCCTGTTCAGGATAAGGCGGGAGGAAACGCCCGGGTGTCACCATTGTGAGGATCGCCCGGAGGACACGGTAGAACATACGGTGGAGTTCTGTCCTGCTTGGGTGGAGCAACGCCGTGTCCTCGTGGAGGCGATCGGCGGTGGCGACCTCTCGCGTCCAGCCCTGGTTCAGGCCATGGTACGGAGCGAGAGGGAATGGGAAGCTATCACCTCCTTCTGCGAAGCAGTAATGCTCGCGAAGGAGGAGGCAGAACGCGTGAGGGAGAGGCAATGGAGGCGCTCTCATGCCCCAAACCACCGCAGGAGACGCCCTGGGCGTCGGGAGTAACAAGCAGATTCCCGGCCACCGTAGGCGCGGGCTTGCGGGCGGCGAGTAATGGGTAGCTCGCCGTCCGATAAGGACCAGGCCCGAGTCGACGGCGCGTAGTGTTCCACGCGCGCCTCAAAGAGATGTCAGCAAATTGACGGGGTCCGCTAGGGCCGATGCCTGCCTGGGTCGCGGATAAATTTGAAAAAGAGTTACCGCGGCCCTGGCTCAAGTAACTGAAGGAACACGGGTGGGTTTTAGTCAGTAAAAGTCTGACACGCCCTCCCGCTTAACCCAGAGTGGGAGAAGTCATTTGCCAATAAGTGTTGTAAAACAACATATAAAAATTCTTGCGTTACCGTTGTCAGATTTTTTTAATAAATGTTTTGATGCAGGTATTTTTCCTGAACAACTAAAGATAGCGAAAGTTATTCCCTTACATAAAAAAGGTTCACAGATGGATACAAAAAATTATCGGCCTATTTCAGTTTTACCGACCCTCTCAAAAATCTTTGAAAAATTGATAAAAATTCGTTTAGTTACTCATCTCAGTATGAATAAAGTTATAAATAGCAGACAATTCGGTTATCAAAAGGGTGTTGGAACTGCGGAAGTTATTAGCACTTTAGTTAACGATGTGGTTGACAAATTAAATAAAAAATTGAGGGTAGCTGGAATCTTCTTGGATTTGAGTTCAGCATTTGATACGGTAAATCATACTTTATTGCTTGCTAAAATGGAACATTATGGTGTAAGAGGACAGGTTCTAGAGCTTTTCCGGTCGTACTTAAATAATAGGAAAATGTACGTAGAGGTTATAAATATGAATGAGAATAATGTTCAAGAAGTGTACCATTCAAACTTACGAAGGGTTTTGGTAGGTGTCCCACAGGGTTCGATATTAGGCCCAATCCTATTTCTAATATTCACTAACGATTTACTTAACCTAGCAACAAAAATAAATTCAAATATGAATATAATAGCATTCGCTGATGATATTAATGCCATTGTTAGCGAAGATACTGCGGACTCATTGAGCAACACAGTAAACAGGGTTCTTGAATATTTTCAATTATGGTTTATGGCTAATAAATTAACCATAAATACTAAAAAAACAAACATTATATTGTTTAAGTCTACATCACGCGATAATGATAGTTTAGATGTAATGTTAAATGGAGACAAAATATATGTTGTAAACTCAGTAAAATTTTTAGGAGTTCATTTTGATTCGCTATTAAATTGGAAAAATGAACTTAAAGCCATAGATGGATCAATATCCTCAGCATGTTATGCGCTTAGGAGCCTGCGAGATGAACTTAGTGTAAATATTTTAAAATCGGTTTACTATGCATTGGTGGAGTCAAGACTAAGATATAGTATTCAACTATGGGGAAATAGCTACAGGTATAACTCTGACAGGGCATTTGTACTGCAAAAGAGGGCGATCAGAACAATAGTTCGCATTCCCCAAGTCGAGTCCTGTCGGGACCAGCCTGGCAAAGCACATAAGTGAATATGAAACGAAGGAAGAAAGACACCATAGGGAAAGCACACGGAACCAATACTTGAAGCTTGGACTTAGTTCCAAACTGAATATCGTGAGACATTGTGTTAAGTATCAAGCGGTGAAACTATTTAACGCCTTGCCTAAGGATCTGAGATGTCTATTATATAGAACCACCTTGTTTAAAAAGAGGCTTAGGGAGTATCTATTGGAAAAATGTTTTTATTCCGTTAATGAACTTATGATAAATGATTGATTGACATAGGTAACCGAGTAGATTGCGTGAATTTTCTGATGACATGTTTTCGACTATTTGAATTTATTTTGGTTAGGACATTTTTAGATTATTATTGACATTTTATTGTTTATGAAATGTATTACATTATTAAATTAATTTGTTTGACATTATTGGATTATCTATTGAAGTTTTTAATTGAATATTTTTATGACATGTATTAGATTATTTAAATTAATTTGGCTGACATTTTATTGGATTTTTTAATTATTTTGTTTGTTATTTTAGATTACCTATTGACATTTGTATGACAGTATTAGTTTATTTAATTAATTTGTTTGACATTTTTACATTATTTATTTAAATGGTTATGACATGCATTGGATTATTTTAATTAATTTTGGTTGCGACATTTTTGGCCTATTTATTGAAGTTAAGTGCAAGTATCGGATGAGTTTTAAAATTTATGTGGTTTTGAGATTAGATTATATATTTTAGTGGCATTTTTACGACATGTATTAGACTTAATTTTTTTTATTTTTTTTTATTGACGTTTTAAGATTATTATTGTTTTTATAATTTTTGATATTATTGAATTATTATTATTTTTTAATTTTTAGATTGTTATTGAAATGGTTATGATATTTATTAGATTATTTTAATTATCATACATCGGATGTGTGTTTGTTTGATGTATCTAATTAGGTTGATTTGTTGTGGTTCTGACATTTTTAGATTATTGTATGAAATTTGATATGACATTTTTAGAGTACCTATTTATTGAATTTTGTTGACATGTATTAGATTTTATTATATTGAATTAAGTAATCTTTTTTTGTAAATGACATGTCTAGATTATTGTTATTTTCAAATATTATTATTTTTAAATGAATTATATGCAAATATTTTTAATTGTGGCAATGGATGTACTTAAATTTGATTAATATTATAAATGTAATGGTGATATTGTGTTGGTCCTCAGTTAAAGATTTATTTTTGCTAGTTTTAAATTATTTTTTGTAAACATTCAGACACAGTGTAAAATTGTTAATGAATAAATGAAATGAAATGAAATGATTTCCCACCCAAAAAATAAAAGTTGTTTTTTACTTCAGGGAAACAAACATTGAAATCTTCTTTAAGCTGAAACTAAATATTAAATATTAGGGTTTGCGAACAGAGCAGTTGACTTCTACATTACCAGCACACCCACAAAATCATGACAGCTAATTGCGTAAATGTGAACTCTGTCTGTTTAGACTTGTGTAAGTAATGCGACTGATGCATTACGCGTCATATATCCCGGCCATGTACTGTAGCATTACACATTACTCGACCAAATTAAGCATGGCACATGACATGGCGCGTTCACCGTGAGCTCAAGCGAGAAAGAACATGCGTCGGTTGGCTGGCTGCGAAATAAGTAAACTATAATCTAGAACCGTATTTTTCATATAATAAGGTTTATGTTTTACTGACACCGCGGACTGCCTAGTACGTGATGTTTAAAATGATGATTTAACTGTCACATTATGACAGTTAAATTATGCCTAGATTGGGGTTATGAAAGAAAATCGTCTCTAAGTTCATGATTACAAAAGAAACTAGAAAGTGTACGTTTGACGATTATCTGTCATATCAAAATATCACATCATAACATATCGCGCTTTCCCATATCATGTAAACATGTATGTACACGAGCATTTAATTACAATAATCATCGTGTAGCGCTTCATTTCGCGTCATGTTTGGAGTCATGCTGTAATTTAATATTCCTCGGTACGAAACGTAATGTCATATTACATCACTTTAGAGTGACATGCGCAAACCAGTGTTTGCGCATGTCACTCTGTCTCGTCGGCTTCGGTTTGGTCGGTTATTTTCAATTGCAGTTGCAAATAATCATCGATGAATTGATGTGAACAACATTATTGTCTTTCCTAAAAGGGTAGTTTAGATACTTACTGACAAAAGTGGCACGTAATTCGTGCAGCTCCCAAGCCTGGAGAAGGTCACACACTTCTTCCATCACATTCACAATAAAAACACAACTATAAAATAACAACTACAACGCCTGACGCACAGAACATAAACATTATAGGGAGGTCCTACAGCTACTGTACCGAGATTCACTTCACTGGCTCACGAACGAACGAAATGAACAAGTACAGAACGACTTCGATCGACAATAAAGCGCGTGTTTACATTGATCAACGAACGTTATAAAAAAAAAATGTTATTATAGAATTAATCATACAACTTTATTAAATCTGTGATGTGCCATGTTTACAATATTTTAATAATGTATCTTGATTCCTTATATGAAGTGAATGATAGAGAAGAGTTGATCATTTTGACTTTATTGTAACAACAAACAGTGATTAATCAATTTTTATAAGTTTTTGATTTCTTCATTATTTTTATTTCTATCAAGCAAAATGTCATACTTGATTGGCCCGATTTTTCTCAGTCTATGCATCGAGATTTAGTAGCAGTGGACAAGGGACTTACCCCGCTCTCCTTGGCGAAAGAGAACTGGCGCAAGCCTGTAGTGCTTAACACTACCGACCGCAGGGAGTTATGGAAGAGTAAGGAGCTTCACGGACTCTTTTGCCGGGCCCTACAGGTGTCCGATGTAGAACCAATCAGCATCCGTAGCCTGGCTGTGTTTCAGTGACCTCTTTGGGGAAACCGAAGGTTTTGTCTGTGCAATTATGGACGAAGTTATCATGACGTATAACTACCGGAGATTTATTGTGAAGGTTGGCACGGTTGATATCTGTCGGGTATATCACCGCCCGGGTGAATCGATCCGCTACATTATCTCTGGTTGTTCTAGTCTAGCTAACGAAAAGAACTTGCATAGGCACAACCTTGTAAATCAAATCATTTTTATTTGCTCAAATATGAGTACCATACATACCTACGTAACAAATTGTCAGCATGAAGAGATGTTAGGATACAAATTGATAGAACGTCATGTTTACCTTGGAAAATGGCATGCAAATATTAATAAAGAATACAAATCAAAATACTTAATAGAATGTGATATTTAAAATTAAAAAAAAAAATGTCGTGCAAATGTCAATAAAATAATACAAGTCAAAATTATGATTCTATTATAGAATGTCAGAATAAAATAAAAAAAAGAAAGATATTAAAATAATAAATCAATTCAAAATAATCATTCTAGAATGTCAACGCAAAATTATTAGAAAATGTCAGGATATTTAAATATTTAATGTGTAAAATGCAAATTGTCGTGTATAATCGTGCAGATTTCAATAAATAATACAAATCAAGGATGTGATACTAGAATGTCAGAGTAAAATAAAAATTAAAGATAATAAAACAATAAGTAAAAACAAAATAAGCATTCCAGAACATTGAGTTAAATGTACTACTACCTTACTAGAGAAGCTATTTCAAAAAAAAGATTGCGCGTAATTCGGTGACAGCGGGGCAAGCGGGGGAGGGGGGGGGGTTATCATAGATAAACAATTAATGCGTGCAGATGAGCTTTTTCTTACTCTTTGACATTCACACAAACATGGCCGCCCTCCCGCCTCCGCCGTGACGGGAACTTACTGGTGAAAACTCACTCCTTGACTTTTACTTATACTTCTCGAGTTGTTTGAACAGTATCTTAATACACACTATAAGAGACAAAACTTAGTCAAACTTAGTGTCATGTTGCAGCGAGCGCTTGTCACAGACTGACTAAGTGGAGTGCGCGCGCTCTAACTCGTGTTACAAACAATTGAGTTGAGGAGTATCTGAAAACTATTTAAACTATAATATATACGGCCTGTGAATGTTATCAAATCATTGAAGTGCAATAAATTTAATTTATTGAGTATGGAACTTAAATGTGAGCATTTTTACTGGTTCATTAACCTCAGCGGTCACGATATGAATATTAAAGGGCTCGTTTGATCGGCGTATGAGGCCACAGCCCGGCCTCCACACTCCTTGCTGCCTGTGCCTGCACCTGTACTACTGCCTACCTGCCCGTTAGCCTGACTATTAGTTCAGCTGCCTTAACCATCTATCTGTGTGCCTGCCTAGCTGTCCTGCTGCCTACTCTATAGCCTACCTCTCCGATTGCATGCTCATCTGCCTACCTAAGGCACACCACGTCTTCCTGCCCGACCTGCCTGGTTAGCTGCCCACGTCGTGCGAAGCCAGACCTTAATTTTATTATCTATATCCTTCTTCTTAGTTTTAATTTATAATTACTTATACTTTTATTAACGTGACTTACGTTTAGCTGTCTGTGCTAAACGTAACGCTACACTATTGTCACGTCGTTTGCGTGGAAAGTGTTGGGGGTTAGATTTTACAAACGATGCAACTTCAAAAATATATAAAGAGGGTAAAGTCAATAATTTGTATTTTTTAAACAATGGTCTGCAGTTTTCTGTCGATTGTAACTTAAAAATAGCCCGAATGCACCTCTTTTGAGCTTTAAACGCTATTTCTCTGTCCGTAGAGTTATCCCAAAATATTATACCATAGCGCAGAAGTGATGAAACCAATCCATGATAAGATGTCACCAAAGCATCTGGTTTAAGTTCTGAAGACAGTTTGTACATGACATACTCGGACGAGCTCAGTTTTTTACTTATATATTCAATATGCGCTTTCCAGTTCAATTTTGCGTCTATCATTACACCAAGAAATTTTGTGTCGTCGACTTTATTCAATACTGTGCCATTGTAGAGTGCTTTAATGTCATTATCAGCATGTACCCGTTGACTAAAATGCATTATCGTCGTCTTATCTAAATTAATTTTAAGATTATTCCTATCTAACCATGCTATTATTGATGTCAAAGTTTAATAGGGATGATGATGGGGTACGAAACAGCAAATTCTATTTGCCGGTTAAATTATCAAAAAATATTGGACACGTATTTTTTGCTTATTCAAATCAATAAAATTCACCAAGATAAAGCGCATCAAAGTTCGGGAGTGGGGGCTTGTGACGTCACTTCTATGTAAAAATTGTACCAAGGCGTGACGTCATTCGATATTTTAACGCAATGTATCGTCATATTTTTTTGTTAACGTGACAAAATAAAAAATACGTGTCCAATATTTTTTGGAAATCAAACTGACGGACTAAAAATATTTTTTTAGTCATCATCCCTATTAATGTCATATTCATAAACGTGCAGTGACTATAACATGTTATAGTCACTGTGCTGTCATCTGGGAATAGGGTCATGGGGTAGTCAATAGCATCAGGCAGGTCATTAATATATAGGATAAATAATAGTGCTCCAAGCACGCTCCTTTGAGGGACACCGTAAATAGGCGTTTGTTCGCCAGATACGTAAATTTCCTCTCTTTTTGTTATTTCCGTGTACTGTTTTCTGTTAATAAGATAAGACTCTATAAGGTTAAGTATATTTCCTCATATGCCATACAGGGGCGGCTTTACCTATAGTGCAGGGTGTGCGCAGCACACGGGCGCAGCGCCCTAGGGGGCGCCGAGCGCAACTCGCGCGCGCCCCGGCCGCGGCACTTTCAATGACCCACGTAAAAAGAGCTCCGGTTTGCATACATTTTGTATGGCATCTGGAGCTCTTCTAATATATGTCGAATTACAGCAAAGCAAGGCGCGCCACGAGCGGCTTTTATAATAGTAACTTTTATTTCAATATGAAATAAACCTAAAACCAGATAATTACAGATTATATTGGTTAAGTAGTGAGTGTCGTCGCATCGCTGCCAAAGGCGCGTACCTGTTTTAATTCGTTTGAAAACACGCCGACAATTATATTGCGAATCCCGAAATCGGCTGTTTAGAATTAAAAATAAAGTTCAAATTGCCATGGACGAACGTGACGCGCGCGGCATTTCTCAAAAGCGTGTCTCCGCGTGGCGCGTGCCGCACTTTGTGTTCTACCGCTGCACGTAATTTTGTGAAGTAAGCATTAAAGCAATGGAATAAGAATTATATTTGAGTAAACATGTATATACCTTCTAAGTAAGATTTGTTATTAGCTGTTGCGACTTTACCCGTGTACAGTGGGCCTCGCATTAAGCTACCCAAATCTGTCAAATGTTTCCAATTGATATTGAACTCTGTACGTATGACATGAGGTCGTAATTAGGGTTCTATCAGACAGAGAGCGGTCGTGTGACCGCTCTCTGTCTGATCTCGGTCAAGCGTTCAAGAGGTCAGTTTTGCATTCGAGCGTGCTCACCTATTGTCACACAGTGTTTTTTGACGATAGTTCTTCATCGGAAGGTGAATTGATTGATAGTGGCCATTATCAGCATCAAGACGGCAAAGGAAATACTGGGTGTCGCCCAGTAAATAAGGATAGAAAACAAGATAGAGATTTATTATGATCATAGACTTTTTTCTAAATGGGTTGAATGAATTTCGCATCGTATAAAAATCGCCTTTAACCGCCATAATTAGCTTTTCAGTCTCCATCTTCCTTCCAATTTGGTCACCGAAACAGCAGTGAAAACGCGAACGCGTACGGTCTGTTTGACCGACGTGGTCAGAATGCCTCTTGTGTAAGTGTTCAAGTATATCTATGTAATGTAATACAACACAAAGAACGCTCTTGTCTTGAACGGTTAACCGCGTGACCGCTCTGTCTGATAGAACCCTTAGAATGAATAAATTTGACAGATGTGGGAAACTTGATGCGGAGCCCAATATTTCTGTTGGTGTATCTGTTATTTACCGGCATCATTTAATATTACACCATTTGCAGTTTTGCACCCGGATATTCATTCACTGTTGAAAATACAAGGTGTTTGGTAAACACCCTGTATAATTCTAAATACAGTCAACTGCTCATCATGGCATCCAAAACAGTCAAATTTCATCAATAGATTTTCAATTTAATCTCCAAACAATATTATCCATTTATTTGTACCCATTCCATTTTGACCGCGCGCTTACTAGAGGGCGCTAAGATTATGATTGCACACGGGCGCTACTTATGCTAGAGACGCCTCTGATGCCATATGCCTCTAGTTTCTGCAGTAGAACGTTATGGTTTACATAATCGAAAGCTTGCGTCATATCACAGTAAATAGAGCATACTGGGATTCTAAAGTCCATCTTTATCATTACATTATGCAAGAAGTCATAAATAGCCATATATTGGTTGTCCTGTTTTTCCTAAATTCCTTTTGCTCATCGATTGAAATGTGTTTCTTCTCAAGATATGCGTACATCTCCTTATAAATATACATTAAAAAAAAAAATATGGTAGGAATGAGTGCGATTGGTCTATAGTTGCCCATGTGTTCATTATTGTTTATTTTTTAATTGTAATTTGGTGAAGATCTGATGAAGAACTTCGGATATATACAACAAAACTCTTCAATAAATAACGGCAAATCTTTCGGGATTGCTGCAATCGCAAGTCTGTTTATTGTTTATACCATCTCATAACATAACATCAGCCCAGTACGTTCTCAAGGGGTACGCAGATGTGTAGGTACAGTTCACCTTGGTACACTCTCATTTCACCGGTTATGTCCAGTTTCATGATATTCTGGCATTATTTTTACTTAAACACTTGCCTATTAGGTACGTACAACTAAAAAGTGAAAAATAAAAAAAACTTAGAATTTTAACATTTTTAGGTTTTCAAAAAAATACTACCGACTTCCAAATAAGAAAACTACAAAGTGAAAAATAACTTTATTTTTGGAAGTCGGTGTCCATAACGCATAAAATTGCTACCTACTAAAGATACCGACTTCCAAAAATTTATTTTAAACTTTGTAGTTTTCTTATTTGGAAGTCGGTAGTATTTTTTGTAAAAAAGTTTTTTATATATTTTTTAATGTTTCTGTTTTTTTAATTTATTTTATAAAAATATTTTTGGTTTATAAGAAACAAAATGATTAAAGGACATAATAATAATATCGTTTATATATTATATATAATAATAATATCGTATATTTATAACATAATACACATTTTACAATAAAATATCTTTAAAATATAAAAGAACACAGTAACTTTATTCCCATTATTATTTTTATTGTACTAATATAGTTTATAAGATTTCTGATACTAACTTTTCTCTGGACTATGTAGTTGTCTGAAATTTTATTTAATTTAAATATATAAATTTTACAGAAACAGTAGCAAGACGGGTTGAAATCATAGAAGTATTGCACAACTTTATAAATTTCTTATTTGAAAATTTTTGTAATAAGGAATAATTGGAACCACTGGACTGAATAATTCTGAATGGGCAAAAAATTGTAGAGCCTCGTCCTTCATTATCAGCTCTTCAATTTCTTTCTTTACAGATTCCTCTATTGCAAGCTGATACTCTCTCAGGACATACACTGCTACCCGACGCTGAATACCCTGTTGGTATTCTTCTGTCAAGATGCCTTTCAACACAAAACCAATGAAAATATTCCTCGAAGCTCCATACATTAAGTTGCTGCTCAAATAGTTAGCTAATGCGTCGGTAAACAGTTCTATTATGGAGTCGAAGTATGTGCTCACAAGTTCTGCCACCTCCTTCACTATATATCTACCGAAGGCGAAGCCCACCGCCTCTACACCCTCCGACTTCCTCCTCTTCGGATCAGCGAAAACTTCAGGCATCTGCTTCATACTCTGTCTAACAGCTTTGAAATACAACATTGTTAAACGCACTTGCGTATAGTTTTCGAAGTATTTATCTTTTGGCATAAACTTCTGCGTCCAAGCTAAGAACCTCTCGATCACTAACAAACACGACGGAAATTTGTCGTCCAGAAATGCTGAATTATACTTTAAGCTCTCCAAGATTTGATTTAGTCTTCTCTGGAAATGGTAGTCATTTTCAAGTCGCAGCGTATCCAAACGCTCTAGAAACCTGTTTCCTATCTTCATAAATCTCCTGTTGACATCTTCCTCATCTCTGGACAGCAGAAGGTACCTGACGAAGATAGTAGGGTACGCTATCGCTGTGATATCCTTATCAGCATCGTCGTCGAGCATCTGAAGCAATATGATTTCAATGGACTCGTCGCATTCAGGAAGTAGTTTTGACAGGTCTCGAAGCACATTTTGGGCATTATAAAAAGAAATTTGGTAAAGTGCAAGGTATAAGGTAACGCAGTAATCAGCTTTTATGGTAGATGGGATCCAGTCAGTGTTACCGAGTAGATTTCGGAGCCTTTGGCGGGGTTCCAGCTTGATACTAGATATCAGGGGTTTAACAATATGCCATACTTTAAGGTCAGAACAAAGGCCATGTCGACGGAAGTACGGCAACGCAATGCGCAGTGCTACTGTTGGACGCAACTTCGCTGTAGATGCGAAGGTTTCGAGTAATAACCTGTTTGTAGATCGCATACTCAGGGCTAAAGCTACTCTTACTGTGCGTAGTTCAGCCGCTAACGAAAGGGTTAACGCATCTCTTTCTATTTCCCGGCAGCGCATCGCTTGCGTCGCGACAACTTTCACGCCCGCTTTGCGCCAGCCCCACTTCGCCAGGTTGACGACAGGCCGGGCTCGGTGTGCGCAGGCCCTGAGCGCCGCCGCAAACTTCGCACTTTCTTTACCAGCTGCGTCAAAATCATGCAATTCTTGTTCAAAATTATTTCCAAACAGACTTGCCAGCGGTCGAGCCATTCTAACATTTTGCCTTTGGGCGATCTTCTTTTTCAAAGCGGTGCGGAGATGTGTTGCCAAATCTTGTTTCTGGTCAAAATAAATCACTATCTTCGAAGTGAACCTATCAAAGTTTGTCAGTCGAGCACCGAACCTACGAAAGCCCATCGGACGATAAGGATTTCTTTGAAAGCCCATCGGTTGAGGACCGGCATTACCCATACCCATCGGTTGAGGACCGGCATTACCCATACCCATCGGTTGAGCAGCTAAACTACTCAAGCCCATCGGTTGAGGAATTGACCTACCAAAACCCATTGGTTGAGGAACCAAAGTACCAAAAAGTGTCGGTTGATCAGCGGAATTACCGCAAAGCGTCGGTTGGTCAGTGGAATTACTCTTGACCGTTGGTTGATCAGTGGGTGTACCGAATACCAACGGTTGATTAGTCAAAGTACAGGAGTCCATCGGTTGAACAGGGGCATTACTGTCAGCCGTTTGTTGAGCAGCGGAATTGCCGAAACTGAAACCTGTCGGAGGAGCAACAGAATTACCGACATCTGTCGGCTGAGCAGTAAAACTGCCGAAGCTGAAACCTGTCGGAGAAGCAACAGTACTACCGAAATCTGTCGGCTGTTGAGCGGAACTGCCGAAACTGAAACCTGTCGAAGGAGCAACAGAACTACCGACATCTATCGACTGAGCAGTGGAACTGCCAAAGCTGAAACCTGTCGGAGGAGCAACAGAACTACCGAAATCTGTCGGCTGTGGAGCGGAACTGCCGAAACTGAAAGCTGTCGGAGGAGCAACAGAACTACCAAAATCTGTCGGTTGTGGAGCGGAATTGCCAAAACTGAAACCTTTCGGAGGAGCAACAGAACTACCAGCATCTGTCGGAGGCAAACTGAAACGACCGACATCTGTTGGAGGAGTAGTGGGAATACCGAAACGGAAGCCTGTGAGAGGAGCAGCGGCACTAATTATATTAGTTGAAGGAGAAGCGGAACTACCGAAACGGAAGCCAGTTGCAGGAACAGCGGAACTTTCAACGGCCGTCGACTGAGTAGTTGAAATGCCGACATCTGTCGGAGGAGCATTAACAGGAACAGTGGAAATACCGAAAGTGTAGCCTGTTGAAGGAGTAACGGGTATGCCGAAAGTGAAACCTATTGTTGGAGCAGCTGAAAGACCAAAATGCATCGGTTTGCCGAACATCTTCGGACGAGAAGCAAAACTATTAAAATTTCTCTCCCAACAGTTCCAAACAGCCAATGTATCCGCTAATCGCTGGGGTTCGAGAAGAGACGGATCATGCCGCAGTGCATTCAGAAGCGCCGCTTCATCTCTTCGAAACTTCATGTTAAGTCGCAGCAGTTCGCGTCTAGCAATTCTTTCATTATAAAGCCGCTCCAGTAAATGACCCGCAACGTCAAAGTCTCGCGCAGCTAAGGCTATCACTGCTTTGACCGCTGGTGACGATGGCTCAACTCGAACGCGGTATATTTTTAGAACATCAAGTAACTGCCGGAGTCGATCCGCAGCGACTGCAGGTTCAACGTCTATTGTGGCAGCTACCAACATGTGTTGGAGACCGTCAGCAACGCGTACTCGCTCGTCCACATTCAGCGAATACTCTACTAGCGTTGAAAAGTCTTTCATAAACGCGTCGCGGACGGCTTGCTCGCATTCACCAGCTAATAACTGGCGAATTACGACGGCGTGCAGTCCCTCACGACACGCAGCCTCGGCAGGTGTACCGTCGAGCCCGAGTCCGTGGCCGTAATCCAATAAATGTTGCCAGAGATCTGCAGGCATGCGCCACACTTTAGCGCGCTTGACGAGGCTGCGAAATATGGCGGCGCGTGTGTGCGGGGGCTCGTTAATGTGTCTCGCAGTGAGACGCAACAGGGCAGACACTGCATCAGTGCGTCCACCAGTCTTGCTCACCAACACAAGGAAGATATCACGCCGCCTCTCTGGGGAAGCTGTAGCAACCAATCGCTGACCCAATTCGTGCAGCGCACGTTCAAAACCAATAAAACGAAACTCATCGAACAATCTGTCCAAATCTGTTTTCATTCGTATCATATTCATGTGCATGTAATTTAACGCTTGAGGTTGCGCAGCGCATAAGGACGCAGAGGCGCCAAACAACATACCTCCGCATGGGTCTCGAGGTTGGTAAATTGGCGGGATACTGGACATAAAATCCTGATCATCGAAGATATGTGGACCTATGTCAGAGTGCACCGGGGGAACAGGTATCTCGTACGGCCATTTGTCTTCACAGTCACCGACATCCTTATCAACAAACACCCGTTTCTTGAACGCCGCTCTCTTGTCTGGGCTGAGTCTCTTTATCAGCGGCTCCACCACTTTGTACTGGAACCAATGCTGCAAATAGCTTGCTCGCGCTAGCTTCACCACTACTTCCTGACACTCCTCGACACTGAGCCGAGCAGCAAGAGTTGGGATGTGCAGGAAATAGGCAACGTACAGCTCCAACTTATTTGTGAATCTAGTTTTATGGCTGCGTAGGATGAAGTCAGTCGCCAAAGGACTGAATCTGCTGAAGCTATTCATATTAAAATACTTTTCCGTGATGTCAAGGAACACATCTGCATCTGACTTCAGCACGCATTTCACACTATTGTAGAACGACCTATCTTGTCTGAGATAGCGGGTTTTTACG
This sequence comes from Anorthoa munda, assembly GCA_945859665.1. Classification (NCBI taxonomy): domain Eukaryota; kingdom Metazoa; phylum Arthropoda; class Insecta; order Lepidoptera; family Noctuidae; genus Anorthoa; species Anorthoa munda. The sequence continues at coordinate 12,680,964 of OX243898.1, forward strand.
TCTTCATCCGTCGCAAACGAATCAAAGTATATTTTGGCAACCCCAGGACATTTCTCACACAACACTTTTAATGAATGTGTGGATAATTTAGTCAATATCTTGGGAGCCTCTGCCAGTATGTACTCATGACTGCAGTGACTAAGAAACTTTATAGCAAACTCAAATTTGTTCTCTTCGTAGTGCTGATAGAACTCCTGACACATTGCTGGGTCTCGTAGATTGATGTAAAGCCAGTGCTTCATCTTGGTAACTGCTGGCGTGATCATTTCCGGGAAGAGAACATCTTCTAAATATTTTGGGTTAATAATGTCACGGTGGTCTATAAGCCATGTTGCTTTCAGGGCTCTGCTCACGTATAACATGTCATCGTTTTTTAAGTTATGTATTATGTAGTCTACATGTTTGAGTTGTATGGCGAGGTCTATTTTGAAGAGACGATCGACTGCAGAATCTTCGGGCAGGGCCTCGACATCCTGGACTGAAGCTCCGCTCTCTTTAGCCTCGCGCACTACAGAGTTGAGGTGACGATGTCGTTGGCCCAGGTTGTCTCCCACCAGCATTAATGGTAGAAATGACGCCATCTGTAAATATAATAAATACTAATGACGAAGCAGTCGAAAAAACTCGAAAAAACGAGCAAACAAAAAAACAACGACTAATCGACTACCAAGTATACTTCAAGTATTGCGTCCTTTTTTCTTCCGTAATCATTAGTCTCGGCCACAAATTTCGGCTTCATACATGAAGCATTCTATTTGGATATTCGATCTCTGTAGGACTGTATTTGGAAGAGCTTCGGATTTAGTGTAAAAAGTTGTACGTTTTGTGTGCAAATAAAGTAAGAATTCAATCATGTTTCTTCTGTCTTTCAAAAAGTACACATGTTGTTATAACATTCAATGGTAATAGCAGATGGGACCCATCGTTAATACCTGAAAAAACGGCCAAGTGCGTGTCGGGCCACGGGTAATAATACGGGTTCCGTAGTTGCACAATAATGCGGGCTAAGAAGATGGCTTTTTGGTGTTACATGAACATTGAAACGGTTTCAGCGGCTCACATCTAAAAACGGGCCTACATAGGAAGATGCTGAAGGAGGAGTTATAAAATCCAACTTCACAAGTGAAGTTAGAAAAAATATTGTCTAAATATGACAATTGCCTATACGCATGTAGAGGCAAGTGTTTGTAATAAAGATTGATGACCAGCGTTCGGGAAGTTGCGCGGTGTCTCCTCGTCCAACTTACCACAGTGTCTCAAGACGAAAGTCTATGACCAGTGTGTGTTGCCAGTGATGACATATGGCTCTGGGCCTCATCAGTAAATTTACAGTCACTCAAGGGGAGTAACCTAATTTTACGCAAACGGATCCCTAAATCGAAATATGGTTTTAACAGACCAGTAATATTTTAAAGGCCTATTCAACGATACCCCACTCGTGCCCACACCATGGGATAGATGACAAAAAATAAATATTACTTCTACGGATATCTCCGTACGTATCTCCTACGTATTTTTTTTTTCTTGATTTTCTTTTACCACTGTCGGAGTGATTAATATGTGTATCCATACCAAATAATAGCTTTCTAGTAATAAGAGTCTCTGTGCTAAGCTGCGGACGGACAGACGGGCATAGCGAAACTATAAGGGTTCCTTGTTGACTACGGAACCCTAAAAATGGGACTTAAAACTGGATTCAAAAGAAATAAATGAAAATTAGAATGTATTTAAGAATAAGTAATAGTCACCTACAAAAACTAATATCTGCGTAACATTAATAAATTGCTAGAGTGGGAAACGATCTATTACCTTCCTAGGTATATCTTCAAACAATAAAATTGTAACTTACTGTCCAGTGCAGAATATCGATTAAATGATTAAATAAGAGGTCAGTTTATATTGTTTTTGATAACACTGTTTTGCGGTCGACAGTAACTAGCTACTTACAAAAATAAATGCAAATAATGTAAGTAAACAATATTCTTGTCTTCCTCATAATATCTTATCTTTTTCAATTATCTGTAAATTTTTTATCGTTTCCCACTAAGTACAGATAAAATTTACAAAGATATATATGAAAATGACGAAATCCCAAAAAACATAACAATGCAAAGATAATTTTGGCAATATTTACCTTGACCTTTTTGTTGAGTGAGGATCACATGGGATTTAGTTCACACTTAATACGATTACAGTATCTATTTTGGTTTGTTATCCATTGGCGGCAAAATATACAAGAATAATAATAATTAACACCAAACAGTATTAATTTCGCAATCACAGATTTTATTATGAAGAGCAGACCCAAACATGAATCACCTGACCACAGACAAAACATTTGCCGGCCAAATGACCTTGAGTTTTATGAATGAAGCTTAGATAAAGTAGGTATAGATTACGCCTTAAAATGACCTTGATTGATAGAGCGAGATGGCTAATTGGCAGCTCCATGTAAATGATAAGGACAAAAATTTATTTTTTGTCTTTGTCACCGTGGCCGGTTTCTGTCGTTTGTCAAACTCTAATACAATGGCAGATTTGACAAACAAACTCGGTTTTGTTTGATTTTCTATGATTTCGTGGTATTATGTGTTAATTGAGACAAGGAATTTGGGTTATTTATAGATAATAAGTGTCAGTGCGATGGTGGGTTGTAGTGTTCTTGTTCTTGTTGTAACACCAGAACTAACTATTGCTGTCTCATGTGCGGCCACGCCAGTGCTTAATCTATACCTACTTTATCTAAGGAATGAAGTCACAGAGAAAATAAAATTACAATGAAGTCATGTTTGGGTGCGTTCATAGGAACAAAAACATACTAAACGGCTTGTTTTTGTTTTTATTTTCTTGTTGCACGTACAATGTTGTACATGGGATAATAACAACGTTTATGGTTAATTTAAAGCAGACGGTAATACAATGTATCTGAAGCAGACGAAAAACTAGAGATGATGTGCAACAATCTGGTAAGGGTAACCCAGATATGTCATCTTCTGAAGCGGGAAAATGAATACCTATTAATTTGCCAAAACATCTGTGGTCTAATATCCAGTCAATAGACTAATATATAGCCAACAATTGACTGTATCGCAGAGAGTAAAATAATAATATGACAGCTGTATCGGTTGACTGGTTAACACGACACGAAAGTTTGCGTGCAGCTACCGCGCCTACAACATTCATATACCTTTTAGATCCATGCGAGGGCGAGACACAGTGGATTTTGTATTGTTTCGGTAATTAGAGTCTGGCCAACGAAAGTGTGATCTGAAAAACGCGGCAAATTCAAAAAATCCTAATGTGGTATCACCAACTATACCTCTAGTTAAAAGTTTTGATACTTGTATTATTTGTATTTGTTATAATTTATTTTTTTATTTATTGGCTCCGTTTGGTGAAGTGTGACGGAGCCGTGACTGTCATGGATGTGAGTTAAAAAAGAGTGTGTAGATTTATTTATTAGTAAATACATAATATTAACCCACTTAACATTTAATTTATTAATTACTTAATCATCATACTCGAAATCATAGTCCAAAAATGCAACCTCTAAGTATTCATCTGTATCTGAATCATCATCTACACTTATATAAATTTTTCCAATACTTCTTCTGTTATGTGTTCTCTTTGTTTATATTTATTTGCCACATTTATTACATGGTTCGTCAATTTTTTCAATCTTCTGCAGTTTTTCGGCCAAATGAGGAACATTGAAACATAAACATAAGAAAAGCTATCATCATATCGTAAATATATAACAATCAGCCAACATGGATCAAGATTACCAAGTCATACTAACAATCGCAATCACAGACAATACACAGATTAATAATGTTGCCATACCCCAACTTTGAAAATACCCCAAATCACGCTTTCGTTGGCCAGACTCTAGGTACGGGTACACGACCAGTTAATTTACTTAAATCTTAGCTGTCTGCTTTTTCTGCATATTTTGCTGTAACATTGTGGCTTGCCGTCATTTATTGACGTATTATTTATCGGTTAAGAACATCTGACCATTTAAATAAATCGGCCAAGTGCGAGTCGGACTCGCGCACGATGGGTTCCGTACCATTATCGCAAAAAACAGCAAAAAGTCACGTTTGTTTTATGGGAGCCCCGCTTAAATATTTATTTTGTTCTGTTTTTACTATTTGTTGTTATAGCGGCAACATAAATATATAATCTGTGAAAATTTCAACTGTATAGCTATCACGGTTCATGAGATACAGCCTGGTGACAGACAGGCAGACAGAGAGACAGACAGACAGACGGACCGTGGAGTCTTAATAATAGGGTCCCGTTTTTACCCTTTGGGTACGGAACCCTAAAAACAATAGAACAATGAAATGCCTTTAAATGTTCCGGAGACTGAAAGAAAATACTATAGATATCTAGTTCATATTTCAACACTACGAAGACTTTTCATTACTTGTTAGTTCCCCTATCTCTTTTCTCATTTTATGCCCACCGATGCTCTTTAAAGGCCTTCTACTCATTCGGAACAAACACCCAACTCAACCAAGGACGGTATAAACTTGGTTGTGTTGAGTGGTAAAAATTGATCGTGTGGACGGTGGTTGCCAAACCAATTGACCTTGCGACTAAGGGCTAACTGAGGACATTGGGTTACCGTCCATTTTCTTTTCTTTATCTTCGCTTGCATAAAGAAGAACTATAGCCATTTTGAAAGGTATTTTAAGAAGGCCATCTCTTAGTTGTATTTGCTTTATTATTATGGGTATTTTGTCAATTCTTTCGGTACGTTACTATAGAACTTGCTTACTTCTTAGTGATTGTGTAACAAAACTAAAAAGAGAAAAATAAAAACTTTTTCACAAAAATTAAACCGACTTCCGAAGCAAAACACAAAAAAACCGGCCAAGTGCGCACGCGTGGCAAGTGTTATAATGGGAGCCCCCCATAATTTATTTTATTTTAATTTAATAATTACTATTTTTTGAAGTGACAACTAAACTTTCTGTGAATATTTCAAGCGTCTACCTGTTGCCGTTATTAATATCGAGCAAAAACCGGTCAAAAAATCACGTTTGTTGTATGGGAGCCCACTTAAATATTTATTTTATCCTGTTTTTAGTATTTGTTGTTATAGCGGCAACAGAAATACATCATCTGTGAAAATTTCAATTGTCTAGCTATCACGGTTCATGAGATACAGCCTGGTGACAGACGGACAGACAGACAGACAGACAGACGGATCGCGAAGTCTTAGTAATAGGGTCCCGTTTTTACCCTTTGGGTACGAAACCCTAAAAAGAGCAAAAATAACTTTAGTTTCGGCAGTCGGTGTCACAAAACGACAAAAAAATAAGAGGTACTAAAGACACTTTCCGTCAAATTAAGCATCACAGATGAAAAAAAAAGTAACTAAACGGCATAGTTGTATATTATATTAAAATAAAACCGGCCAAGTGCGAGTCGTACTCGCACACGAAGGGAACCCGTACCATTATCACAAAACACAACAAAAAATCACGTTTGTTGTATGGGAGCCCCCCTTAATTATTTATTTTATATGATCTTTAGTATTTGTTGTTATAGCGGCAACAAAAATACATCATCTGTGAAAATTACTACTGTCTAGCTATCACGGTTCATGAGATACAGCCTGGTGACAGACGGACAGACAGACAGACAGACAGTCAGACAGACAGACAGACGGATCGCGAAGTCTTAGTAATAGGGTCCCGTTTTTACCCTTTGGGTACGGAACCCTAAAAATAAGAATGCACTGAAACCACGCATACAAATTCCTTTATTTTTGAAACGTCTATTTTGCAGAAAATAAAACAAATAGGAAAACAAATAATTCCCTAGACTCAGTTCTTGAAATCGATTAATTCAATATTTCAGCATGAAAAAATAACTCAATAGATTTATCCTGTACCATTAATTCTTCAATCTCTTTTCTCGTTAAATCTTTGACATCGTATCGAAGATCTTTAAGGACATAAACTGCCATGCGACGCTGGGCACCCACTGCTTCAGCCAACATACCTTTAATAACGAACCCAATGAACTTCGCCCTCGAAACTCCGTACGCGAAGTTGCTACCTAAATAATCAACCAAAGCATCCATATACAGTTCTATTATGGAGTCGAAGTATGTGCTCACAAGTTTAGCCACCTCCTTCACTATATATCTGCCGAAGACAAAGCCAACAGCCTCTACACCCTCCGACTTCCTCCTCTTCGGATCAGCGAAAACTTCAGGCGTCTGCTTCATACTCTGTCTAGCAGCTTTGAAATATAACATTGTTAAATGTATCTTCGTGTACTTGTCAAAGTATTCTTCTTTTGCCATAAACTGTTGCAGCCAAGTTAAGATCCTCTCGATCACTGATAAACACGAAGTATATTTAGAGTCTAGAAACGCCGCATCATACTTTAGACTCATCATAATCTGACTCAGTCTCCTATCAAAGTTCGCGTCTTCTTCACATCGTAGGCTTTCTAATTGCTCCATAAACCGATCACCAACTTTAGTGAACCTCCTCTCCAAATCCTCCTGATTTTTAGACAACATCAAGTATCTAACATATATTGCAGGGTACGCTATCGCCGGTTCATCAGTGTTCTCGAACAACCAAACTAAAATGTTTTCGATCATGTCTTCTCTTACCTCAGGAAGAAGTATGCACAAATCGCATAGCACATAGTCCGAACCTGATTTGGAGATTTTGTCAAGAACAAAGTACAACGTGCCGCAGTAATCAGCTTTGATGTGAGACGGAATCCATTCGGTTTTTCGCAGTAACTGGCGAAGCCTTTCGCGGGACGAGAGGTCAACACTAGAAAACAGCGGTTTAACGATATCCCAAACTTTAGGGTCAGCAGTAGCGCCATGGCGACGGAAGTACGGCAACGCTGTTTTTAATGCTACCACGGGACGCAACACCGCTGCTGATGCGATGGTCTCGAGCAACAACCCACTCGTCGCCGTAGATCGCATACTCAATGCTAAGGCTACTCTAACAGTGCGTCGTTCAGTCGCTAACGCAAGGGTTAACGCATCTCTTTCTATTCCCCGGCAGTGCATCGCTCGCGTCGCGACAGCTTTCACGCCCGCCTTGCACCAGCCCCACTCTGCCAAGTTGACGACAGGCCGGGCTCGGTGTGCGCAGGCCCTCAGCGTCGCCGCAAACTTCGCACTTTCTTTCCCCTCTTCATCTAAGTCGCGTAGTTCTTTCTTAAAATCTTTATAAAAGAGACTGGCCAACGGCCGCACCATTTTTGTATTCTTGTAATTTTCATTCCGCTGTTCGGTGATCTTCTCCTTTAACGCGCTCCTGAGTGTTATTATAAAGTCTTCCTTGTGGTTATAATATATCACGAGCTTCGAAACGAATCGGTCGAACCTTGATTGACCGGTAACTATTATGTCTGCAACGTTCTCGAGTTCGAGGGCTGGCGGGTCGTGACGTAGCGCGTTCATGAGCGCTCCCTGATCGCGCCGAAACTTTAAGTTTTCACGAAGTAATTGACGACGTCCAATTCTCGCGTTATATAATCGTTCTAGTAAGTATTGAGCGACATCTGCGTCACGCAAAGCTAAGTTCTTCACTGCATCCACGGCAGGTGATGCTGCCTCGACGCGAACGTGGTATTTTTCAATAATGTCGAGCAGTTGATTAAGCCGCTGCGCTGCTACAGCTGTTTCCACGTCTGAGGCGGCCGCTGCCAACATGTTTTGAAGACCATTAGCAACGCGCACTCGCTCATTAATCGTAAGTGAATACTCTGTCAACGTTGAAAAGTCATTCAAAAAAGCCTCGCGGACAGCTTGTTCGCATTCGCCAGCTAACAACTGACGAATCACGACGCAGTGAAGTCCTTCATGGCATGCGGCTTCAGACGGCGCGCCGTCGAGCCCGAGCCCATGCCCGAAGTTCAGAAAATGATGCCAGACATCTGCAGGCAGGCGCCAGACGTTAGCGCGCTTGACGAGACTGCGCAGTATGGCGGCGCGGGTGTGTGGGGGCTCGTTGCTGTGGCGGGCTGCCAGACGTAACAGAGCTGACACCGCATCACTGCGCCCGCCGCTCTTGCTCACTAGAACAAGGAATATATCGCGCCTCAGGTCCGCAGAACCTGCAGCCCCTAACCGTTGCCCTAAGTCGTGCAGAGCTCGCTCAAATCCGATAAAACGAAACTCATCAAACAACCGGTCTAAGTGCGATTTCATTTGGCCACATTCCTCTGTTATACAATAAACGGTATCATCGCACCTTCCTTTCCTTTTCGTTATCTTGCGCTTGCACATTTGCGTCCCGCAGACCGGTCTAAAACTCTCGTCGTCGAATATATGCGGACCAGAGTCAGAAGATGGAGGAGTCTCAGGCGTCGGGTACGGCCATTCCAGCACGCGCTCTCCGACATCCTTATTAACAAACACCTGTTTCTTGAACGCCGCTCTCTTGTCGGGGCTGAGTCTCTTTATCAGCGGCTCCACCACTTTGTACTGGAACCAATGCTGCAAGTAGCTTGCTCGCGCTAGCTTCACCACTACTTCCTGACACTCCTCGACACTTAGCTGAGCAGCAAGAGTCGGGATATGCAGGAAATACGCAACGTACAGCTCCAACTTATTTGTGAATCTAGTTTTGTGGTAGCGTAGGATGTAGTCAGTCGCCACAGGACTGAATCTGCTGAAGCTGTTCATATTGAAATACTTTTCCGTGATGTCAAGGAACACATCTGCATCTGATTTCAGTACACATTTCACACTATTGTAGTAAGACCGGTCTTGTTCCAGATATCGGGTTTTGAGATCTTCATCCGTCGTCAACGAATTAAAATATATTTTGGCAACTTTAGGACATTTCTCACACAAAACTTTTAATGAATAAGTGGATAATTTAGTCAATATCTTAGGAGCCTCTTCGAGTATGAAATCATGATTGCAGTGATTAAGAAACTTTATGGCAAACTCAAATGTATTCTCTTTGTAGTGCTGATAGAACTCCTGGCACATTGCTGGGTCTCGTAGATTGATGTAAAGCCAGTGCTTCATTTTGGTAACTGCTGGCGTGATCATTTCCGGGAAGAGAACATCTTCTAAATATTTAGGGTTAATAATGTCACGGTGGTCTATAAGCCATGTTGCTTTCAGGGCTCTGCTCACGTATAACATGTCATCGTCTTTTAAGTTACGTATCATGTAGTCTGCATGTTTGAGTTGTATGGCGAGATCTATTTTGAAGAGACGATCGACTGCAGAATCTTCGGGCAGGGCCTCGACATCCTGGACTGAAGCACCGTTCTCTTTAGCCTCGCGCACTAAGGAGTTTAGGTGCCGGTGTCGTTGGCCCAGATTATCCCCTGTCAATGTGATTGGTGTGAAAGTCGCCATCTGGAAATAGAAATCATTTGCTGTAATGTAGTGCAGATAGAATATTGTGCCAAAACCGCGTTTAGAGTGCAAAATATCATAAATTTTCTAGACTTGTTGGCCAGTCGAGCTATTAAAACATTGCGTAGGAGGGAGAATAGTATTTTTGCATTTAATTCCTATTGATTGCGCAGAACATTTTTGAAATCGTGTCTTGGTAAAACTATTAATTATGTTACGAAGTACTGTATAATAATTGTCTTTATTATTTCTTACTACATAAATCCTAGTGCTTAAATTGTAGGTGTAGGAACATTGAACATTGCCTTGCACTGCGATAGTCACCCATAAGTCACCACTATTGTTACTACTGTTTGCAGTTGACTGTACTGTAATGTATCAATCGATGCATTTAGTTTGTGTTTATAGATCGTTCTCTTTATAATACTAATAAAATCTAATTGTACTTAACTGTAGATACCGGCAGATTATATTTTGACATCTGGTTTGCTTGCTAATATAAATACAGAATACTTAGAATAGACTATAATACTCGCCAATCCATCACTAATCTTCTTGCCCGCACTGAAGTTAGCTTTCCGTTTCATAAGGCACGGCGTGCTGCTGTAGTATGAGATTTACTACTGCCTTAGATAAAGTACCTATAGATTAAGCATTGGCGTGGCCGCACATGAGACAGCAATAGTTAGTTCTGGTGTTACAACAAGAACAAGAACACTACAACCCACCATCGCACTGACACTTATTATCTATAAATAACCCAAATTCCTTGTCTCAATTAACAACACATAATACCACGAAATCATAGAAAATTTTTGAACAAATATAGGCTACAAAATTTAAAAACCAGACGTATCTTTTTGGAGACGATGTTTCTATTTCACCTCTGCAATAACACATTTGACTGTATTGATATTGTAAGTAAGATTAGTTATGTAGTAGCTAGAAATATCATAAGCCGTGGGGTGCGTTTGCGACCCCTGTTTGCTGTATCATCTAGTCGTACAAATGCGGGTTTGCGGGCACCCTTACGTCGCCTTGCTGATCAGTATAATAAGATCTTTATAAATATCGACATCTTCGCTGTTTCAGTGGGAAAATTTAGAAGCCTTGTTTTTGAGAAAATTAATTCTGCTTCAATTAGTGATTCTTAGTTTTTCTTAGCATATATACACCGTGAAATTTAAGTGGTTGTTTTCCCGCGGCAGAACGACTTGCCTTAAGGAGTACTTTCGAAGCATAGAGTTAAAGTAAAAAAAATACGATGTTTTTGTTTTAAAATAATTTAAAAAATATTCATCAACTCGAAAAAGTGAGTTACAATAGTAACTTGTAGGTACTAGGTACTACTCGCGTCACCACCGGCAAAGAAAAGCGATGCACAAGATAATGTTCAAACCAAAATAAACTCTCGCACGTAGTGATACGTCATAAAATAGTTTGCACGGAACAATACAAAAAATCGCAATTAATTCTATTGACATTTTAATCCATAATATATTTTTTTTTATTTTTCTTTGACATTTTAATCCGTAATCATTTTTTTTTTGACATTTTAATCCATAATATTTTTATTTTTCTTTGACATTTTAATCCGTAATCATTTTAACTATTTAAATATTATATTATTATTTCAATTTATTTTATATAACTTCTTATCTTTCTTTGTACACATGCCTTTTAATTTATTTTTTATCAATAAGCACGTAATTATATTTTATAAAAAATTGTTTCTAATGTATAAGCGCAAGTCGTATTAATTTTGTAAAATGTTTTTTTTTATATTATGTGGAAAATGTCGCTGAGTGCACATTTGTTTTTCTTCTTGCAAAATTTTATGTACAGCTTTAGTGTGTAGTCGTTTGTTTTCCCAAATAAATAAAATAAAAAATAAAATAAAAAATCAAACAAAAACGAGTTTGTTTGTCAAACCTGCCATTGTATTAGAGTTTGACAAACAACAGAAACCGGCCACGGTGACAAAGACAAAAAATAATCTTTTGTCCTTATTATTTACATGGAGCTGCCAATTACCCATCTCGCTCTATCAATCAAGGTCATTATAAGGCTTAATCTATAGGTACTTTATCTAAGACTACTGCGCACTGCGCATGCGCAGCCATTGTAGCCAACTTCAGGGCGGCCATGAAGATTGGTGAATGTAGGCTAGGTAATCAGGAATATTGTGGAATGTTTTGGTAACGAAAGAATTAAAAAAAAAGAATAGAGTAGGAGTAGGTTGATTTATAAAGTAAAAAATAAATGAAAAATCCTTACTTACAGTTTGGATTCTGAGATCAAAAATCAAATGTCAAAAAGACAGAACACAGCTTGCAGCATAGCCGACTGAACCTGAACTGAGTACCTATAAATAAAAACATGACATACGGCTCCATCTTGATATTATTTTCGAATGATACCAAGATGCCTGTCCTGTCCACAACATTCACTTGATATAAATAGTTAATTAGTGACCGACCGAAAATTCGGTTTAGGTTTCGGTTTTGGCAAAAAAAAACTAGGTTCGGCACCAGTTTCGATTACGTCAGAAAATCTACCTTAGGCCGCACCGAAACTCTGCGTTCGTGAATTATCGCGCGTGGCTCGGTTGACTTCGGGAGAGTCTCGTGTGTCACCTCTCACAGTGAGGAGGCCTGTGTCCCAGCGGTGGGCGCATTAATAGGCTGACAATTATGATGTGTCACCCGCCATCGTCAGCTGTCCCAGCCGGCGTCAGCTGTGCCGGTCCAGCGTGATTGTGTTTATGTGTTATATCTCGCGCTTAGTGTTTAGGTAATCAGCAGCCTTACTGCGTAATGAATTCGGTATGGAAAATCTACCAATCACAAACACGGAAATCCACATCGCGACTTTCACGTCGCGAAAGTTACAGGTCTTTTTAGGGTTCCGTGCCCAAAGGGTGAAAACGGGACTCTATTACTAAGACTCCACGATCCGTCTGTCTGTCTGTCCGTCTGTCACCAGGCTGTATCTCATGAACCGTGATAGCTAGACGGTTGAAATTTTCACAGATGTATTTTTGTATAATAAAATGAATATTTAAGTGGACCTTCCATACAACAAACGTGTTTTTGTTGCTGTTTTTTTGTGATAATGGTACGGAACCCTTCGTGCGCGAGTCCGACTCGCACATGGCCGGTTTTTAAAAGGCAATGTTGATTATTGACTAATTTTATTCCTTTTCCAAGAAGTGTTAACATGTTTGTTAATTTTTGTTTATTTTATAGAAATAACTAGCACTTCGCACGCGACTTCGTTCGCATGATCCGTATTTTACTTTTTAGTTTAACCCCCTTAAAGGTTGAATATCCAAAAATCCTTTCTTAGTGCTCCCCTATATCGTAAAAAAAAGTTAATTCAAAAAATCTAAAAACCCGACAGCTTAAAAAGCGAACTAAAAAGACGTAAACACGAAGAAAATCATGCTGTGCAGTCGGAGGATACATGTTCGCGAGCTAGCTGACCAAAACCTCGATGTATCCTCCGACTGCACAGCATGATTTCCTTCTTGTTTACGTCTTTTTAGTTCGCTTTTTAAGCAGTCGGGTTTTTTGGATTTTTTGAATTAACTTTTTTATTTATAACTTTTTAGTTAACATTTTTTTCGAGTTAGGTACATTTAAACATACAAATATTTTATATTTTTCAAATCACCTCTTAAAACCCTTTATTTTGATACCTCACACGATGGGATCGAATGAAAAAAAAAATTGGGCCCCCACAATATGGCTCCCAAAATTCGCCATTTATCTATTTTCTAATTTTAATGTAGCCAGTGACACTCGCATGGTTAAGACGAATCGATTGACGTATGAATAATCAAAATCGGCCTACGCGTTTGGAACGCCACATAGGAACAAACATACATACATACATACTTACATACTTACATACATACATAGACTGATAAACACATTACCCTCCTTCGGCAGTCGGGTAAAAAGAAAGGGCGTACAGTAAAATTCGTCAAAAATCTTTAACACCTCATAAATCGTCTTTTAGGAGAAGTTTTGAAAAACTAATAATGAAAACCTTTACTATTTACTTAGGTTAGTACCTATTTATGCCATTTTTCAAATATATAAGCCCAACAAAATTCCAGCTTTTCACCTCCTTAGGGGTAGAATTTCAAAAAATTAATAAATACATACATTATTTTTACAACCAACAGCGTAAAACTAAAATTGCACGTGTCCAACTTACAATCTGTAGAAATTTCATACAAACTTTCAACCCCCTTTTTACCCTCTTTAGGGGTAGAATTTCGAAAAACTAATAAAAACATGAATTCTTTTTATCAACCAAGAGCGTAAATCTAAAATGTCATGTGCCCAATTTACAAACTGTAAAAATTTCATACAAACTTTCAACCCTTATTTTACCCCTTTAGGGATGAAATTTCCAAAAATCAATAAATACAATTCTTTTTACCAGCCAACAGCGTAAATCTAAAATTTCACGTGTCCAACTTACAGACTATAGAAATTTCATACAAACTATCAACCCCCTTACGGGTGGAATTTCCAAAAACCAATAAAAACATGAATTATTTTTATCAACCATACGCTCCTGGTTCTGGTAATCTAAAATTTCATGTGTCCAATTTACAAACTGTAAAACTTTCATACAAACTTTCAACCCTTATTTTACACCTTTAGCGGTGGAATTTCACATAGGTTTTACAGCCAAACGGTTCCAGTTAGAGTCTTCCAAATTTCACAGACTAAGCATCCTGTTGATTCAAATAATAAAAATAGCCAAAAAAAAAATTGGGTGTTCCCTCATTTTTAGGGTTCCGTACCTCAAAAGGTAAAAAAAGGAAACATTATAATTTCACTCTCTTGTCCTCTGTCCGTGTGTCACCACCGATTTTTTCAGGTTGACGTAGCAAGTTGTTTATACCAGATACTGAGGTCTATAATCCCAGTAGTGGCAAAAAGTAAGGTCTTACATAGGGCATATAATATCGGAAGTTTTCAATTCCGATATTGATTTTTGATATTAGATTTCAATTTCGGAATGCCGATATTAATATCGGAATTAAGCACATTCTTTAGATATCGCACTTATTTTTTGTTAACTGCACAAATTCGGTATGAGGTTGGATTATGTACAGTAAAAAACACGTTTATGTGTATCTCTCTAATCACCACTTCACCAGTGACTAGATAATTGAGCGCTTATTTACCCAAAATTCACATTTGTTCCCAAGAAATCTCGTAACTGTATGAATGATAAGATACAGATTATAGAGATAGATACTGATAGACATTGGTGCTGTGTTGATAATTAAAAAAGGTGAAAAAATAAAATCGAAAGCACACAACAGACGGAGAAATCGACGAACATACATGAAATAAAAAAAAATACATAAACACATAACATATTAGAAACTCCTCCAAATTTTTATCTTTATTAGCGCCAATGGAGTAATAATACAGATTGTGTTTCTTTTTTAAATCATTGTGTTTGATTCCTGACTACATATTGATTTTCACAACTCCAATGATGCAGTTTTATTTTTATCAAAATCGGGCCTGACTCCTTTGAGTGTTTTGCGCTATTCCTCATAGTATCGGATTTGGCCATCCATGACCACTTGAAAAACTTAACCTGTATTTATACCGAATGGAACTTTCAACCATACCCAACTGAAACGAAGTTCCAAAAAACATTTAAAAAATAAAAATAACATACTAAACGGTATGGTTGTTTATTAATACAAAAAAATATCAAAAAATACGCACTGAAACCTGTATAAACTACGCACACAAAAACATTTTATAGAGACATCCATTTTGCAAAAATAAAATAAATAAGAAAACAAACAAATTAGTAGTATCAATTCTTGAAATCAATCAATTCAATATTTCAGCATGAACAAATAACTCAATAGATTTATCCTGTACCATTAATTCTACAATTTCTTTTCTCATAAAATCTTTGACATCGCATCGAAGATCTTTAAGGACATACACTGGCATGAGACGTTGGACACCCACTGCTTCTGCTAACATGCCTTTGAGAACGCACCCAATAAACTTCTCCCTCGAAACCCCGTACGTGAAGTTGCTACCTAAGTAATCAACCAAAGTATCACTATAAACTTCTATTATGGAGTCGAAGTATGTGCTCACAAGTTCAGCCACCTCCTTCACTATATATCTGCCGAAGACAAAGCCCACCGCCTCTACACCCTCCGACTTCCTCCTCTTCGGATCAGCGAAAACTTCTGGCATCTGCTTTATACTCTGTCTAGCAGCTTTGTAATACAACATTGTTAGATGTATCTTCGTGTACTCTGAAAAATATACTTCTTTTGCCATAAACTGTTGCAGCCAAGTTAAAATCCTCTCGATCACTGACAAACACGACGTATATTTAGAGTCTAGAAACGCCGCGTTATACTTTAGACTCATCATAATTTGACTCAGTCTCCTATTAAAGTACGCGTCTTCTTCACATCGTAGGCTTTCTAATTGCTCCATAAACCGATCACCAACTTTAGTGAATCTCCTCTCCAAATCCTCCTGACTTCTAGACAACATCAAGTATCTGACAAATATTGCAGGGAATGCTATCGCCAGTTCTGCCTCACTAGTCTTCTCCAACAACAAAAGCAAAATGTTTTCGATAATTTCTTCTCTTACCTCAGGAAGAAGCATGCACAAGTCGCCAAGCACTAAGTCCGAGTCTGATTTGGAGATTTTCTCTAGAACAAAGTACAACGTTCCGCAGTAATCAGCTTTGATGTGAGACGGAATCCACTCAGTTTTTCGAAGTAACTGGCGAAGTCTCTCGCGGGGCGTGAGGTCTACACTGGAAAACAGCGGTTTAATGATATCCCATATTCCGGGGTTAGCAGCTGCACCGCGGCGGCGGAAGTACGGCAACGCTGTTTTTAATGCTACTACAGGTCGCAACATCGCTGCTGATGCAAAAGTCTCCAGCAATAACCCGCTCGAGCCCGTAGATCGCATACTCAATGCTAAGGCTACTCTTACCGTGCGTCGTTCAGTCGCTAACGCGCGAGTTAACGTTTCTCTTTCTATTTCCCGGCAGCGCATCGCTCGCGTCGCGACAGCTTTCACGCCCGCCTTGCGCCAGCCCAACTCCGCCAAGTTGACGACAGGCCGGGCTTGGTGTGCGCGGGCCCTCAGCGCCGCCGCAAATTTCGCACTTTTTTTACCAGCTGTGTCAAAGGCATGCAATTCTTGTTCAAAATTATTTCTAAACAGACTTGCCAGCAGCCGAGCCAATTTAGCATTTTTCCATTGGGTGACCTTGTTTTTGAAAGCGAGGCGGGGACGTGAGATCATTTTAGTATCCTTGTTAGGTTCATTCCACTGTTCAGCGATCTCCTTTAACGCGCTCATGAGTAATATTATAAAATCTTCGTTGTGGTTATAATATATCACCAGCTTCGAAACGAATCGGTCGAACTTTGATAGACCGGTAACCGTTAATATATCTGCAACGTTCTCGGGTTCGAGGGCTGGCGGGTCGTGACGTAGCGCGTTTATGAGCGCTCCCTGATCGCGCCGAAACTTTAAGTTTTCACGAAGTAACTCACGACGTCCAATCCTCGCGTTATATAGTCGTTCTAGTAAGTATTGAGCGCGATGTACATCATGCAGAGCTAAGTTCTTCACTGCTTCCACTATTGGTAATGCTGCCTCGACTTGAACATGGTATATTTCAATGATATCGAGCAGTTGATTAAGCCGCGCTGCGGCTACATCTGGTTCCACGTCTATGGCGGCTGCTGCCAACATTTTTTGAAGACCGGTAGCAACGCACACTCGTTCATCAACCTTAAGGGAATATTCTGTCAACGTTGAAAAGTCATTCAAAAAAGCGTCGCGGACAGATGGTTCGCATTCTCCAGCTAACAACTGACGAATCACGACGCAGTGCATTCCCTCATGGCACGCGGCTTCAGACGGTGCACCGTCCAACCCGAGTCCACGCCCGAAGTCCAGCAAATGTTGCCAGACATCTGCAGGCAGGCGCCAGACGTTAGCGCGCTTGACGAGGCTGCGCAGTATAGCGGCGCGAATGTGCGGGGGCTCGTTGCTGTGGCGGGATGCCAGACGTAACAGAGCTGATACCGCATCACTGCGCCCGCCGCTCTTGCTCACTAGAACAAGGAATATATCTCGCCTCCGGTCCGCAGAACCTGCAGCCCCTAACCGTTGCCCTAAGTCGTGCAGAGCTCGCTCGAATCCGATAAAACGAAACTCATCAAACAACCGGTCTAAGTGCGATTTCATTTCCTCCGTTGCAATGCAAACTGTTTCATTGGGCCTTCCTTTCTTTTTCATTATGCGCTTGCACACTTTCCTTTTCGTCTTGCGGATCGGGCTAAAACTCTCGTCTTCGAATATATGCGGATCAGAATCGACAGGTGGAGGAGATTCCGGTGTCGGGTACGGCCATTCCAACACGCGTTCTCCGACATCCTTTTCAACGAACACTCGTTTCTTGAACGCCGCTCTCTTGTCGGGGCTGAGTCTCTTTATCAGCGGCTCCACCACTTTGTACTCGAACCAATGCTGCAAGTAGCTTGCTCGCGCTAGCTTCACCACTACTGCCTGACACTCCTCGACACTGAGCCGAGCCGCAAGAGTCGGAATGTTCAGGAAATACGCAACGTATAGTTCCAACTTATTTGTGAATCTAGTTTTATGGTAGCGTAGGATGTAGTCAGTCGCCACAGGACTGAATCTGCTAAAGCTGTTCATGTTGAAATACTTTTCTGTGATGTCAAGGAACACATCTGCGTCTGATTTCAGTACACATTTCACGCTATTGTAGTAGGACTCATCTCGTTCAAGATACCGGGTTTTCAGATCTTCATTCGTCGTCAACGAATCAAAATATATTTTTGCAACTCCAGGACATTTCTCACACAATACTTTAAATGAATGAGTGGATAATTTAGTCATTATCTTGGGAGCCTCTTCGAGTATAAACTCATGACTGCAGTGACTAAGAAACTTTATGGCAAGCTCAAATGAATTCTCGTTGTAATGCTGATAGAACTCCTGACACATAGCTGAGTCTCGTAGATTGATGTAAACCCAGTGCTTCATTTTGTTAACTGCTGGCGTGATCATTTCCGGGAAGAGAACATCTTCTAAATATTTAGGGTTAATAATGTCACGGTGGTCTATAAGCCATGTTGCTTTCAGGGCTCTGCTGACGTATAGCATGTCATCGTCTTTTAAGTTACGTATTATGTAGTCTACATGTTTGAGTTGTATGGCGAGGTCTATTTTGAAGAGACGATCGACAGCAGACTCTTCGGGCAGGGCCTCGACATCCTGGACTGAAGCTCCGCTCTCTTTAGCCTCGCGCACTAAAGAGTTGAGGTGACAATGTCGTTGGCCCAGGTTTGCCCCTGTCAACGTTATTGCTGTGAAATTCTCCATCTGGAAATAGAAAATCATTTGTAGTGTAGACAGAATATTGTGCCAAAACAGTGTTCAGAGTGCAACAAATATAATTAGTTTTCTTTACTTTTGGAACGAGGTTTTGGTACGAAGATCATTATCGCGCGTTGCGAAAGGGGGCTAGACGGAAAAAATTAAGACCATAAGTTGTAACGACACTTTTTGCTATAGTTGTAAGCCGTGCGGCGTGCGCGTGTTTCTCTGTCTGTCTCTCTCTCTCTCTCATAGAAAGTAAGCCAGTTATTTTCGTTTCGTTATTTTCAACAACAACAACTCAACAACAACAACAACCAACAACAACAACAACCAACAACAACAGCAACAACAACAACTCTGCAAGTCATCTCAATAGCAAAGGATATAATAACTGGATCTATCAAGAACAAGAAGCTTCTATTAGATTACAACTACACAAAAAATCTGTCGATACTGGGGGATTACCTTACCAAATCACTTTTGTAAAAGGAAAATATTACCTTAATAATACAACACAGCAATACAGCAATATTTTGCTTTTTATATTTCAATAGCGAATCAACTAAAGCATCGACTACTGAGGTACAAACTATAACATCAAGGAAAAAGACAAATGCACAAAGATGTAGAGAATATCTTGAGAGAAAGAAATTACAAAATACAATGGTACAAAACTTAACTGCAGAGAGATCAGATGAATATAGTGAGACTGATCAATTACACGGTGCCGTATGGTGCCGGCCGTAAAGAATTCCACCATCCCATGTCTTCCCGTGGGTGTCGTAAGAGGCGACTAAGGGACAAACCAGAGAATGGGCAGCAGCGTTCTCTGTGCTTCTATAACAACCATACTGCGATCGCCAACCCGCCTGCCAAGCGTGGCGATTATGGCAAAACCCCCCCCATGAAAAGCACAAATAAAAAATGGCCCCTAGTGCCCGGCAGCCTGCCTACCCTCGACTACGGTAGCGGTCGAGGTTACGGTATGGCAAGGGGTGCCAAGAATCTCCGGACGGGATCCGGCTACCGCAACTAACACCGACGACTGGACCTGGCAACATACAACACGCGCACACTTCGGACCGACGAAAAGATCACCGAACTCGAAGAGGAATTGAGCAGGTTGCGATGGAGTATTATAGGGTTATCTGAAGTCCGAAGAGAGGGGGAGGACTCGATAATCCTCAAATCCGGCAACCTGCTCTATTTCCGAGAGGGTGACCGGCAGTCCCAGGGTGGTGTCGGGTTTATCGTCCACAAGTCCCTTGTGTGAACAACGTGGTGAAGATCGAGAGTGTGTCGACCAGGGTGGCGTACCTGATACTCAGAATATCCGCAAGATATTCGCTGAAGGTCATACAGGTCTACGCCCCAACCTCGGCACACCCCGACGACGAGGTAGAGACCATGTATGAGGATATCTCCAGAGCCATGCATGGTTTCAAAACTCACTTCACCGTTGTCATGGGGGACTTCAACGCGAAACTGGACAAACGAGACGAGGATGAGCTGCAAGTGGGGCAATTTGGATTTGGACGTCGGAACCACCGGGGTCACCTACTGGCCAGTTTTATGGAGAAGGAGGGCCTCTATATGATGAACTCCTTCTTCAAAAAGCGTGAACATAGGAAGTGGACCTGGCAGAGCCCCGATGGTGCAACAAAAAATGAGATCGACTTCATCATGTCAACCAGGAAGCAAATGTTCAATGATGTCTCTGTGATCAATTCGGTAAAAACCGGGAGCGATCACCGCATGGTAAGAGGCACATTGAACATTAATATTAAGCTTGAAAGGTCTCGACTGATGAAGTCCACGCTCCGTCCAGCACAGATTCAGGTCCAAAACCCCGAGAGCTTTCAGCTCGAACTCCAGAATCGTTTCGAGTGCCTAGGGAGCTCAGTGGACGAATACAATGACGGGTTCGTGGAAGCTGTCCATACGGTCGGGTCTAAGTTTTTCAAGACCCGTCGTACAGATAGAAACAAAAAGCTCTCTGATCCTACTCTCAAGCTTATGAAGGAGAGGCGTGAGATGATCCTGCAGTCTTCAGATGAGGCGTGTAAATATCGGCAGCTCAATAGACAGATCTCTAAATCCTTGAAAAGAGACCTCCGCCGCTTTAACACCGAGCGTATTAAAGACGCGATTGAGCGAAATAAAGGCTCCAAGGTATTTGCAAGGGATCTGGCTATTGGGCAGAGCCAGCTCACGAGACTGAAGACCGACGATGGCAGGATCGTATCCGCCAAACCGGAGCTTCTGAGGGAGATCGAGACATTCTATGGGCAGTTGTACACATCAATCAGCAAGCCCGTTGCAAGTCTAGCAAACGACCCAAGAGCTAGATTGACCCGACACTATACCGAAGATATCCCGGACGTCAGCCTGTACGAGATTAGGATGGCTCTGAAACAGCTTAAAAACAACAAGGCGCCGGGTGATGACGGAATCACGGCAGAACTCCTGAAGGCGGGTGGAAAACCGGTCCTTAAGGCCCTTCAGAAGCTGTTTGATGCCGTCATACTCGAGGGCAAAACGCCACAGGCATGGTGCAGGGGTGTGGTGGTACTCTTCTTCAAGAAGGGCGACAATGCCCGACTGAAGAACTATAGGCCCATCTCACTTCTTAGCCATGTCTACAAGTTGTTTTCAAGAGTCATCACGAATCGTCTCGCGCGCAGGTTTGACGATTTCCAGCCTCCCGTACAAGCCGGATTCCGAAAAGGCTTTAGCACCGTAGACCACATACATACGCTGCGGCAGGTCATACAGAAGACCGAAGAGTATAACCTGCCTCTCTGTTTAGCGTTTGTGGACTACGAGAAAGCCTTCGATTCGATCGAGACTTGGGCAGTACTGCAATCTCTCCGACGGTGCCAGATCGACTACCGGTACATTGAGGTGTTGAAGTGTTTGTACAAAAACGCCACCATGTCAGTCCGTCTTCAGGATCAGACCTCCAAATCAATCCTTCTCCAGCGCGGCGTGAGACAGGGAGACGTCATTTCTCCGAAACTGTTCACTGCTGCGCTGGAGGATGTCTTCAAGGTTCTGGATTGGAAGTCGCTTGGCATCAACGTTAATGGCGAGTACATCACTCACCTTCGGTTTGCCGACGACATAGTGGTCATGGCTGAGACCATGGAGAGCCTCAGTACAATGCTCGATGACCTCAATAGAGCTTCCGAAAGAGTGGGTCTTAAAATGAACATGGACAAAACCAAGGTCATGATGAATGCCCATGTAACACCCACTCCTATCAAGATCGGAGACTGTTTACTTGATGTTGTAGATGATTATGTCTACCTGGGACAAACGATCCAGTTGGGTAGATCCAACTTCGAGAAAGAGGTCAACCGTCGAATCCGACTCGGCTGGGCGGCGTTCGGGAAGTTGCGTGGTATCTTTTCGTCCAATTTACCGCAATGTCTCAAGACAAAAGTCTATGACCAGTGTGTGTTGCCAGTGATCACCTATGGGACCAAGACGTAGTCGCTCACAATGGGCCTTATCAGAAAGCTTAAAGTCACCCAAAGGGCAATGGAGAGGGCTATGCTCGGAATTTCCTTGCGTGATCACGTCAGAAATGATGATATCCGCAGGAGAACCAAAGTTACCGACATAGCCCGAAGAATTGCCAAACTTAAGTGGCAGTGGGCAGGGCACATTGCTCGCAGAACGGATGGCCGTTGGGGCCGAAAAGTTCTGGAATGGCGACCGCGAACCGGAAGACGATATGTTGGAAGGCCTCCCACTAGGTGGACCGATGACCTGGTTAAGGTTGCGGGAAGGCGCTGGATGCGAGACGCACGGGATCGGTCAATGTGGCGACGCCTGGGGGAGGCCTATGTCCAGCAGTGGACGTCTTTCGGCTGAAATGATGATGATGATGATCAATTACAAGCTAAAAAAAACTAAAACTAATGCAGAAAGAAGAAAAAAACATAATGAAGCGCAGAAATTAAAGAATCAAGAAAATAAAAAAAGACCTGAAACTATTAAACAAGAAAATAAAGAATATTACGATAGGAAACTTCGTTCCATCCGGGTGTCCCTTGACACCTCTCAAGGTCTTTTTATGGCTTTTTTTTGGCTGTTAAAAACATTGCGTAGGAGTCAGAAATGTATTTAAGCAATTGATCCTTAATTCGAGTAGTGTGCGATGGAATTGCATGGCCTAATTCCGCCTAGCCTGTTTCATCATCGAACTACAAGAAATACGGCGATGCGCCATCTATATAGTCTGTAATGGCTGTTACCTGACCCACCCTAAAAACAAACGAATTTGAACCCTCTGTCTGTAACATTAAGGATTATTGAATTTGTATGAGTTTATCAGACTAGAGCTACTTGATGAACTAGTACAATAATAATACAGATACGCAAATTTGTTCTTCAAAACGTTAGCGTTAGGATATTTATAACTATTTGTTATGCGCTTTTGATTTTTATGCTATAAGACTAAAAGTTTATCAGATTATTGTAATATAATTAGTGTCATTGCTACTGCCCAAATCAATTCGACTGCATTTTTTTTTAGGTGTGTTACCTCAGAACTTTATACTAAAGAATAGAATAGAAAACATTTATTCGACACAGACACAACACAACAACAATAATCACAAAGTAACAGAGAACTAGTAAAAAAGTACAAACAGGGTTTCAGAATCATTGTGCCGGGCGTGCCCACACCGAAAGGGTTACCAACTCAGCTTTTGCTGGGTGTCAGACACCCAGCGCTGATTTTCAATTGGCACCCCGCTAGTGACACACGGACGTGGGTAAATAAAATAGATACTTAAAATAATAATGTCATGAAATAGATAATATAAAGTATTAGAATAAATATTTAATGTAATATAATATATAATGCTACAATTTGATGGTTAAAATTGTCCACAGAATACTAGGTGAATCGACTTTGATGATTCTTATTTTATTTGAAGGCTGGTGCTTGTAATGTGGTCCCATTTCATGAAGAACTTCGAAGATAAAAATCAGAACTCTTTAATACATCACGGCAAATCACTCATAGCTGTAATCGCGTGTCTGTTTAAAACTATATCAAACGTGTCCTTATTAAAAAGCATATAATAAAATCAAGAACTACACTATATTTAATGTTATATGGAATTTCTTTCGTAAAAACCCACTTTCACGCGTTCAAATTTAAGTCAGCTAAGATTTCGCCATTGTAACATGTATTTTAAAGTGTCAAATAAATATATATTTTTTTATTTTTTTTTATTATCTTTTCATCTAAAGCAGTTCAGCGGTTTAAGTCATAATAAGAAGGTTCATGCAAAACTAATCCCCTCCCCCATTTACTCCCCTTCCTGTTTTATGCAAAAAGAAGTAGCGTACCTATGTCCTTCCCAGGGTCTCTAACTAAACTCTTCACATCTAATTTTGTCTAAATCAGTTCAGCGGTTTAAGCGTGAAAAGGTTACAGACATACAGACAGAGTTACTTAATTTTACACATACATTTATAATATTACTAGCTGTTGCCCGCGACTTCGTCTGCGTAGCATTAATTGAAGTACTAATGCTACGCAGACGAAGTCGCGGGCCTAATAGGAATAGCCTATTTTTTGTATCGCACAATAATATTGTAGTTGTGTTGAACGCATTATCTGATAAATTATTAGTTGACCACACAAACTTCCACCCCCTTTTCCACCCCCTTAGGATTGATTTCTGGGATAAAACTATCCTTTGTCCTTCCCAGGGTCTCACCTTCTCATTATCTCCATAGCAAATTTCATCTAAATCTGTTCAGTGGTTTAATCGTGAAAAGGTAACAGACAGACAGACGGACAGAGTAACTTTCGCATTTATAATATTAGTATGGATTATATATATAGTATGATGAAGTATAATGTACTAAAATTGTAGGTACCTACCGGAACACCAGCCTTGCACTGCGATAATCATCCTTATGTCTACGACATAAAAGCGATGTCAAAGTCATATTATTGTTACCACTGTTTGCGCTTGACTGTACTTGAATAATAATGAGGAATAGAGTGGAATGTTAGTTACGTGTTTTTCGACGCTATATTTTAGATAGTTTATTTTTAGCCTTAGTTAATTATTAGTTTTTGATTTAAGAGTTTATGTATGTATATAGTTCAATTAGTATTTTAACCTCTGTACTAATATATTTTTATGTATGTAAATAAATGGATTTTGATAGTGTTATTAAAAAAATAAACGTAAAATCCTTACCTACGGTTTGGATGCCGAGTCAACCAGAAAACTTTTTAACTGGGTAAATAAATGCAACAAAAAGATAGAATACTCCGTGCAGCATAGCCGGATGAACTGAGCAAAAATAAAAACATGACATACGGTTCGACCTTGGTATTATTTTGGAAATTACACTCAGATGCGTTCCCAAAATATACAACGGCATATTGCGAAATCTAAACATTGGTTATGCTTCTACACACATTAATAGTGGCCGTATTAAATAGTAAAGGGGACATAGGGTCTCTTTGACCCATGTCCATACCAATACTTCGACATAATACACTGTTGTCCCATAGATCAACGAATAGATGTCTTTGATGAAGATACTGCCAAAGATAAAAAAAAAGAACAGGAACCCGCTCCCAAGTTATCCAAAATCCCTAAAAGAGATGTCAAGTTTATATTATTGTAGGCACTTTCAATGTCTATGAAACAGCCAGTAGCTGGTACACTTTTAGAAAACCCTGATTCTAGCTGTTTAACCAACCTGGAAAGACCATCATAACATGACTTAGATATTCGAAAGCCCGTGGTGTCATGGGATAATAAATAGTTTTTCTCTAGAAAGGAAGATTTTTTTTTTTTTTTAAAAACGTCGCCCCACCCTAGGAATTTCTTCCTGTATCGTGGGTGCGTTTACAAACTTTTCCATTGTTCTGGTACGAATCCGGATGACATAAACTTATTGTACAGTCGAGGGTCAAAATTGCAGTCAAACCACAATGTTTATAGTCACCTGTACGGTTCTGTGCATATAAGTGTGTGCGTGATGTTTCAACGCATACAATAGAAATCATACAGTCTAACTACGAGGTGATTGGGCGTGGTCAACGCCACACAAAGATAAAAATATATACTTACTCGTTTCACTTATACATAACTACAAAAGTCCGTGTCGAGCCGGTTCAAAACTGAGTCTAAAATTCGTCTTAGTAGTGATCGTAACTCGTGGCAGACTTGAGAGAGAGTGCAACTCTAAAGCGACGCGAGTTCAAATCTGGGCTGCACAAAGTTTCTTTTTGTATTTTTGGTAACCTATACTCATGGTAACAAATAGTTACTAGTAAGTTACACGAAAGGAATGCATCTTAGAAAAGCTATAAAATAAAAACAAAAGCTTTTTATGCATCCTTTGTCAACCCAACCATTAAAAAAGAAAACATGTTGAAAATAAAGTAATTTATTGATTTAATAAATATTATTACAACTAATTTAAATAGTAGGCGGATAAAAAAGATAGATAAGTTTTAATTTTTGAATAATAATATGATAACTATTAGGATATTTTGGGAATTGGACATTTTATTTAGGAATTGGACATAATGAAACCGTTGGACATTTTGGAAATTGGACATTCTGAACCTGAACGCTCTATCCGTCTCATATTTTTGGAAATTGTATATTGGGTGGCGTGAATTACTTATCTACAAGAAATATTTAAAACATTGTTGTAGACAAAATAATTGCGAAATTGTGTTAATTATATTAAAAGTAGGTATGCAAAAATCTATTTTATTTTTATTTATGGATCAGTTGGTACAAAAAAAACCGGCCAAGTGCGAGTCGGACTCGCGCACGAAGGGTTCCGTACCATTATCGCAAAAAACGGCTAAAAGGGAGCCCCACTTAAATATTTATTTTATTCTGTTTTTAGTATTTGTTGTAATAGCGGCAACATAAATACGTCATCTGTGAAAATTTCATGAGATACAGCCTGGTGACAGACGGACAGGCAGACGGACCGCGGAGTCTTAGTAATAGGGTCCCGTTTTTAACCTTTGGGTACGGAACCTTCAAAATATCAAAACGATTAATAAAATAAACTAAGGGCACCCACACAAAACCGCGATGCGATGCGATGCGACGCAATATCTATATATTTAATATATGCGAGCTCGCAGACATTTGCGATGCGTTGCGAATTCGCAGTTATGTTTGGGAGCCTAAAAATAATTACAAATTTTGGGATTCAAACTAGGGCATGCAATCAATCAATCAATCATTTATTTTGTAAAACATAGGTATGGTTACAGATAGTATTGTTATAATATGTGCACTATGTTGTGCCAATATCTGGAGTACAAAATTGACAATAGCATGCAAATTAAAATTAGCAAGCAACAATAAATAATAAATAAAATAATACAATTAAGGTAGCATGTCAATTTACATGTCAGATTACATTAAAAATAAATCAATTTAAAATATGTCGATAGGTAAACAGGTCATTATAATTATAGATTAATAAACACAATTATAACTTTATCGATAAATTAAATCATAAATGTCTAATTGGCAAGTCGGAATCGTCATACCTCTGTTAATCAGTAGTAAAATCAGTGACGGAGTAGTAACATCTATCTACAAGGAATTTAAACAAAAGTTGCAGGTGCAGTTTCGTTAATTTTACTTACGAAATTGGACTCCTCAGTTTCGAAATTTTGTAATTTCGAAACTGAGGAGCCAAATATAGTGGAAAATCAGAATAATACTTAATGCAAAATTTGTAGTCTGGAGAGGTGCTTAAGTGCAATTTATATTTAAACAAAGTGAATTTTCTTTTTCTCAAGACTGCTACTACAAATACTCCACTTCTGGGGACACCTTCGACGATACTAACCAGCTTTCCGAGCTGGGTTTAAAGATAGTTGAAGATAGCGCCTCATAAAATGCCACCCAGCCCGTTAGTGACAATAGGAGATGCGCAATAAGCGCAAGTCCACTATCTTGGTTTAACCATGTACGGTGAGGCTTCGAAAAGCATTTCGAGTGCCTTTTCCCCCGCATTGGTAGACTGCTGCCCTATCTCGGAGGCAGAAATAGACTGTCAGATGTCGCTGTAGGACTAAAATCAACAGCCTGCAGCAGAAAATGGTTATTTGAATAGCAAGTGACTGGCTGAAAAGAGCGGAGCGCATCTCCTACAGGCACATTCAGGTACTGATCTGGCACGGTTGCTTCGGTGAGTACCTGAATAGGATTGGGTGAGAGACCACGGTAAATTTCCATCATTGTAGAGGCAACTTGGATCCTGCACAGCACACGCTAGAGGAGTGCCTTCTTGGGCCTTTGAGCGGTGGGTCTTAATTGCCAGGATCGGGCGAGACTTGTCTCTGCCAGTATTAGTGAGGAATATGCTGGCGGAAACAGAAACTAGAGTGAAATAGCCACCGAGTGGAATCGTGAGAAGGCCAATCCCACTTCGGAGAAGAAGGCATCGTGGAGGCAACCAACTCGATGTAGACACGCCGAAACCCCGCCTGTATCATTTAAGGCAGGTGGAATGCCATGATTTTGGGCGCTCAGAGTGGGGACTCTGTCCGTCCACCGAGTGACCTCAGGAAAGACAGTGGCACAGTGATCATGTGCTGCCGTGCACAGCGTGGCTCAAGGGAGACTCCTTTATAGTCAGCCCAAGAATGTGGTATTTTAAGAAGTGCTGATGGTGATCACTTGATGTGATCACTGGTTTGGACCAGTTATCACCATCAGCACTTGGTATTTTTACTTAATTAAAACCAATTACAATGAGGTAAAAATACCACACTGCCTGGTTTTTTGTCCAAAAGTTAATAAATTTATTTATTTAATCTTCATTCAACATACAGGTACATAGGTCGAATTATTGCCTGATACATATTCTACCAGTCAACCAAGGATGGTGGAGAGATAACATGCCAGGTGCATAAAAATTTGAAATAATTATTTCTATTTTTATGCACAAGTTCAGGCGAAGGTTTTCCCACGATAACAAAATAAAAACCGGCCAAGTGCGAGTCGGACTCGCGCACTAAGGGTTCCGTACCATAATCGCAAAAAACGGCACAAAAATCACGTTTGTTGTATGGGAGCCCCACTTAAATATTTTTTTTTTCTGTTTTTAGTATTTGTTGTTATAGCGGCAACAGATTTACATCATCTGTAAAAATTTCAACTGTCTAGCTATCGCGGTTCATGAGATACAGCCTGGTGACAGACAGACAGACAGACAGACAGACGGACCGCGGAGTCTCAGTAATAGGGTCCCGTTTTTACCCTTTGGGTACGGAACCCTAAAAATGGACATTCCCAGCAAACGATTGTAGACCTTGACAAAGTATTCCCCTCACTGGCCACCATTATAATAAAGTTCGGTTATTCTATATGGCCGAGCTTCCTTCACTCTTATTTATTTATTTAACACCATGGTTAGGTTTTGATTTATTGTCATGTTAGCACATGGTCACAAGGTGGCCCAACGCAAACAGTCTTATTGGCTTTAGATTCGTATTCAGACTCATTTTCAGATGATCCTTTAGGGTTTCAATAATAAATTACATAATTGTATAAAAAAATAACATATTATTAAAATTAAATCCAATGTGAAGGTGTCAATTTCGAAATTACATTACTTGCAAATATGGTCCGAAATTTCGAAACTATGAAATTTCAAAATGCATGCCCTAATTGAAACCCAAGACGAAAGACATGAAGGTTGGTTTTTAAACTACCGGGTTATTTACTCCGTTGTAAATAGCCTAAAATAGCAGTTCCAATACATGTCGTGATTGACATTATATTCCAATACTGCTAATCCTCCATAATAAACAGCGTGATAATATATAGCCTATACGGTGGATCGATTATAGGGAATCCATGCAATATTTTTTCTTGTGTTATTTATTTATTTATTTAAACTTCATGCAACATAAAGGTACATAGATGGACTTATTAAATTCTTGCGGCAATCAGTAGTAGAAAACAGACAATAAGTAACATTGTTTATCCCTCATTGTAATTAGCGTGATAATTTATAGCCTAAATGTTGAACTGACCTCTAAGGATGATTTGTGCAAAATTTGAACAATATCTGTTCAGTAGATTCGAAGATGAGCGTGAACAGACAGACAGAAAAAAAAACGTTTTGCTTTTTTAGTCGGTTATTTTTTTTGTGATAAAGATTTAATTCCTCTCTTAGTTAGTCTTAAAGTGACCAAGTTCGTTAATTAGGTACCTACCTAAAGGAAAGACAAAATACCTAAAATAACTAAGTTTACACATTCGTGCTGTTTGTCGCTAAGGAGATAGGTTGTATGTTCTTTAAATAGCAAACTGCTGAACCAGTTTTGATGAAACTTGCATTATTTCCCGAATTGAGAATAACGCCAATCTTTATATCGAGCCAATAAAAAGTTTGTTTCGATATGCAGTTTCGGAGAAATGCATGGACAAACATACATATATACACTTATGAAATTTGACACACATATATGTTTGAAGCCCAATTAGAGTAACTTAATTATGTGCAATTCCAACAATATTACATACATACCGTGTATCGAATTGAATAACTACCTCCTTTTTTTAAGTCGGTAAAAGCAGCACGAATGAGTAAATTTACTTACAATCTTACTATGGTTACAATGGGTGACTGTGTAATAGAAATAAAGAAAAATCCCAAAAAAAATACTACTACTTCTATAGAAATCAATAAACAGAGCAAAAATTTCGTTTCGGCAGTCGGTTTCGCAAAACGATAAAAACAAGAGGTGTCAAAAGAATCAGATTTGTTTTTCCTATGTGCCCGATCCACACTTTGGGACCTAAATTTGTCAGATAGTATTATTTGCTTGTAGGTATGATTCTGAATCGGCCGTTTTCTAAGTTGTAATAAGAAAATAACGAATTTATATGGGATTACATTGATATTGAAATAAATGTAATAAAAAATAACGAATTTAGATAGTCTAGCAAACACACATGAAACACAATAAAGTAAATGATTGTCGTTATCTCGGTGACGACGGTGAGAAATGCAAAGAGTACATTATACTATAAGTATTGAAACTTCCCAATTTAGGGGTCTTCCCCCAAAATTTATGGAGTAAATAAGTGGGTATGTTGATGGCCTTTTTGTAATTGTAGAACCTGGGATAACCCAATCTAGCCAGTCATCATCATGGATCCAATTACGAACGCAAGTGTCGAGCGCGAATTCTCTATTTCAAGAATAAATTGCGGAATAGGTTATTTACGGTAGTATCTCTAAGTAGTCTGTGGGTTATTTAATGAAATTCTAAAAAGTTTTGTTGATGGTCCGATGCACATTGCAACGAAATGTTGGGTCTTACAACACATTGAGTTCATTTTAATAGTCAAATAATTTCAAAAAGTCAAATCCAGGAAAAAAAACGAAAGTTTATCTGAAATATTAAATGAAATATAAATAAAGAATATTATAAACCTTAGATTGTTTTTATAGGGGGTTTTCAAATAATTGTAGCGATTATGTAGGGTTTAGACTTTAGATTTAGAGGTTAATATTTTTTGGAGTTGGTAACCCTGTACTGAAAGAGTCATTTTCTTGATTACTCATACAGTTTGTTTATCTGACTAGTTAGTTACAAGCAGGTTACAAGTTGTAGATAGTTTATCATAGTTATAGTATATCAGTTATCTGTGATTAGTAATAGTGATATTTGTTGGGAGTAGGACTTTGGGTGCCGTGTGTCAAATTAAATGAATGAATGAATCAGTAATCACTCACTTCCAAGTAAGTTAATTAACATAGGTGACTTTGTGTTCCTGTATTATGTAAACAATTTGTATGTAGGTATTTATTTTATAATGTAGCAGTACACCACAAGCTACTTTTAGTTCTGTCCATCCAAAGGTTGTCTAGCAGATATCGCTATCATCGATAAGACCGCCTTTGTATAACATTTTAATAGGTTTTTGTAAAATATACGTGTAATTAATTTTTTTTGGTGTACATGATATTTTCTATTCTATGATAATTTCTAAAATAATATCAAGGTCAAATAGCCGGTGTTGTTGATGATACTGTGTATCTATGATCAGTACCTACACAGATTACTAATATGTACCTAGCTAGCTAGATCAGTGATCAGTCGGATTGAAGGAAGCGTGATTGTCATTTGTATAATTGGGTTGTTGAATTTAAAAAAAAGTCTGATTTTTAAAATTTATTTTGAATCTTTACATATCATAAATTATATTGTCGTTGCAAAAATCTCTTAAATATTTTTTTTCGATTTATTATAAGCAATTGAAATACGATAAAATTTTAAAAAGAACCACCTGTCTACGAACGGGCCATGATTGGTCGCCATGTTGGTGACGTCATAACGTTCAAGGAATTTCACCATAGTATAAGTGTCACGTAAATTGACTAAAAATATCCGAAAATTAGTGCAAAAATATTATTTATAACAGCAAATTTTATTTAGACATGTGTGATAAAGGATTCATAGAGGCAAATTTCGAAAAGATATCCATCTGATGGACGATTTGGAAAAATTGAGCATAAGTAAAGTAGTCGTAATGAATATTACGTGATAGTGGACCGCGACAGGTGTTTGTCATTGTTGTTCATTGTACACATTACATTTAGAAACATAATTGTCATAATGTAATTGTTGTTACATATGGGTAGGTGATATTCGTGTAAAATAAAAAGCTAACAAACACGATTGGCGCGCAACTTCGACTTTAGATATCAAAAAACTTCATATGTACCACTAAATATTATACAACCCGAAATCTGTGGAGCCTTTATTTTTTGCATAACATCCTTAAAATTTTCGGTATTTTTAATTATTTGCATATCCCTTTATAACATTAAACACAAATATCTATATAATATAATTACAAACACTAAAAAACTTTGTAGAACAAAAACGTGAAAATATTAATTCGGTACATTTTCAAATATCTCTTAAATGCGTCGACCGATTTTCACAATTCAAACAGAAATATTAGTTTTACGCCTTTATCCGTCGTTTAAAATTAAAATAATGAATATATCTCCATAAACAAAAAATCATGTTTTCAAGTTACGTAATTATATAAAAATGTCAACTTTGCTCGAAAGTTCCCTTAAAAATTTACTTTTCTCAATCTTTAATGATCAAATTAAGAAATTAATCAGAATCTAATACTAAATTAGAACAAGATAACAACATAATTAACATGTTCTAATTGGAATCTAGTTAGACATAGAACATTTCTCAAAACTTTAGTACAGTTTGCTAGGTTGGATATTGCGCGAATCACATAATAATGGAGAGTTATTTGTAATATTCGTACATAATGATGCGAAGCAAGCACGATAACTTTTAAGGTTCGATATTTATGATCAATGTATTCGATATTCATCAATATATTGACGATAATAACAAGATGGAATTGGTTATAAGTCAAAACACTGTTTAAGCTATGTGCCATAATGAGTAGAAATGAACGTTGTGACGTCACACGGGCTCGGCTTTGTTCGGAAAACTGTCGGGGTGTTTTCGGTACTGGATTCAAAAAAATATTTTCGATTGGATTTTACTTTGTAATTACAATGAAAAAAAAAAAACTAAAAATAGTTTTGTATGAAAACTTATATATGATCTTGCCATTTATTACAAAAAAAAAGTTGGTTCAACAAACCAATTCCCCCAAATACAGAAGAACGGAGTGCAGTGCAGTAAAAACCAAATTACTCATCGAGGGCTTAGTGAATCTCATTTCAACATTGTTGGATATTTTAACAAAAACCGGCTAAGTGCGAGTCGGACTCGCGCACGAAGGGTTCCCTACCATTATCACAAAAAACAGCATTAAAATCTAGTTTGTTGTATGGGAGCCCCACTTAAATAATATTTTATTCTGTGTTTGGTATTTGTTATTATAGCGGCAACAGAAATACATCATCTGTGAAAATTTCAACTGTCTAGCTACCACGGTTCATGAGATACAGCCTGGTGACAGACAGACAGACGGACCGCAGAGTCTTACTTTTTTTTTCCGCGCATACCTCTCATCCCCATCCACTTCCTCTTCCAGTTTAACTGCATAGAATTTGTGGTAACCGCATACTTCGCGATGACCATAAACAAGAGTCAAAGGCCGACCATAAAGGCTGTTTTTCCCACGGCCAACTGTATGTGGCTTGCTTGTTTTTGTATGTACCTATGTGTGTGTGTGTTTTGTAATTTCTTGTGTCTCTACTATCTAACTTCTTTTTCAAAGTATATTATTAAGAGTAATCCCCGGCACGTAAGTTGGCAAGAGTCGTTAGATGCGCAGAAAACGTTTTTAGGTATCTTTGGTAGTGATGTGGAGCGCGGGGAATGTTTAGGACCGTTCCGAGCGCGCGATTGTTTGGTCAGGTGACACAAGGATCGTCTGACCAATCGTGTCGCGTCCACGTTCCATTCGCTCTTTAAGGTGGTTGGTCAGTTCGCGGAATATGCGCGAATTTACCCCCACTACGCCAAAACCGTGCCGGGCACTGTAAACTTATCGGTATGGGATGGGAGAAAATTATTTGTATTATTAACCATAAAACAATGCGTGATAAACTAAATTCTATTTAACTGACTTACAAACATTAAATATAAAGAAAGTCACGAATAAACATTTATTTTCTTATGCAATTAAGCAGTTAGCTTTATTGCATAAGAAAATAAATGTTTTATTAAGCAGTTATTATTATTTTTTGCATTGTCAACAGTTTGGTTTCACGAAAGGTAGGTCGACAACGGACGCGGGAGTAAAACTCATCAGCCACATCTTGGAATCTTGGGAGAAGTCCCAGGATGCCATTGGCATTTTCTCTGATCTCTCGAAAGCGTTCGACTGCGTCGACCACAACACACTGATCTGTAAATTACACCACTACGGAATTCGAGGAAAATCTGCTGATCTTGTGCTTTCCTATTTATCAAACAGACAGCAAAAAGTAAATGTTAATGGGGCGACGTCCTCTGGGTCTCTAGTCAAGATGGGCGTGCCCCAAGGTTCAATTCTCGGCCCTTTCCTTTTTCTTGTTTACATTAATGATCTCCCTTTTATGATGGCCAAATTATCGGATATAATTCTATTTGCTGATGATACTTCGCTAATTTTTAAAATAGATAGGAAAGATACGGATGTCTTACATATCAACGAAAGTCTAATTGTTCTCTCTAAATGGTTCGCAGCTAACAATCTTTTACTGAATGCGAAAAAAACAAAATGTCTGAAGTTTTCCTTACCAAATGTACCACAACGTGACCTAAATTTAAATCTTGACGGCAAAAATCTTGAAGTTATAAAGGAAACTGTATTCTTAGGGATTACTATCGATTCAAAATTGCAGTGGGGCGCGCACATTAGAACTCTTTCGGGTCGGTTAAAGTTCAGCTGCATATGCAGTAAGGAAAATAAGGCAGTTAACCGATGTAGCCACAGCAAGGTTAGTATACTATGCTTATTTCCACAGTATTATGGCATTCTGCTGTGGGGATCAGCAGCAGACGTTGACTCAATTTTCATCTTACAAAAGAGGGCAATCCGCGCAATCTATAAAATGAGTCCACGAGAGTCCCTCAGAGAAAAATTTAAAGAGATCGATATACTGACTCTACCTTCTCTTTATATATTGGAATGTATTTTGTATGTCCGCAAAAATCGAGGGCTTTTCAAAACTAGAAGCGATTTCCATAATTTAAATACACGCAGTAAGCATGAAATTGTAATACCCAAATTCAGATTAACGAAAACTAGCAAGTCTTTTCTTATAAACAGTATACGCTTTTATAACAAGTTGCCAAAGCCAGTTATAGAATTGACCGATGGAAAGTTCAAAAACTATATCAAACGTGTCCTTATTAAAAAAGCATATTACAAAATCAAGGACTACGTTGAAGATAAAAAATTTAGCTCCTTCTGCGCATGCGGCTTCCCTGGTAACTCATAAACGGCACAAATATGTGTATGTCTCTAACTATTCTCTATCTCATTTTTACTTTTTTTCTTTCTTTTAATTAGACTTTTTACAATGATTTCAATAATCTTTATAGCCCTTTGCTATGAATAGTTACAGCACTGATAACAACATTTGTGCCACATGTTAAATTTAGTCTTGTTATATATTTTTATTTATTTTTTCCTTTGTATAGATTCTTTTACTGATTGTTTTGTGAATGTGTGAACATTGTAGGCCTTCTAGATTTCTAGACGCTTGTTAACATTTGTTAACTCTCTCGTTTATACAATTTTTTTTAGTTTCTTACGACTTATTGTCGGGCCTACGTTGTCCCCCCATATCTAAGCACTAATACTGTAACATGGAAATATTGTAAAAACAAACCAATTTTTTTAAAAGAGTAACCGTGGAGTTTCTTGCCGGTTCTTCTCCACAGGAAACGACTAACCCGAACCGTGCACCTTTTGTCGACGTTTTATAAGTGCCCATGTAGGCCTATGTGAAATAAAAAACATTTGATTTTGATTTTTAAATATTTTGTTTTCCCAACAGATGGCCCTGTTTCCACCAGTATCATTGGTGGGAGACCACCTGGGTCAACGGCACCTACACCTCAACTCATTAGTGCGCGAGGCTAAAAAACACGGTGTCTCGGTCCAGGATGTCGAGACTCTGCCCGAAGAGTCCCCAGTTGACCGCTTCTTTAAAATAGATCTCGCCATAAAACTCAAACATGTAGACTACATAATACGTAACTTAAAAGATGATGACATGTTATACGTGAGCAGAGCCCTGAAAGCAAAATGGCTTATAGACCACCGTGACATTATTAACCCTAAATATTTAGAAGATGTTCTCTTCCCGGAAATGATCGCGCCAGCAGTTACCAAAATGAGGCACTGGCTTTACATCAAACTACGAGACCCAGCAATATGTCAGGAGTTCTATCAGCACTACAAAGAGAACACAATTGAGTTTGCTATAAAGTTTCTTAGTCACTGCAGTTATGAGTTCATACTGACAGAGAGTCCCAAGATATTGACTAAATTATCCCCTCATTCATTCAAAGTATTGTGCGAGAAATGTCCTGGAGTTGCCAAAATATATTTTGATTCGTTGGCAACGGATGAAGATCTCAAAACCCGCTATCTTGAGCGAGATAAGTCCTATTACAACAGTGTGAAGTGTGTGCTAAAGTTGGATGCAGATGTGTTCCTTGACATCACGGAAAAGTATTTCAATAAGAACCACTTTAGTAGATTGAGTCCTGTAGCGACTGACTACATCCTACGCTATCATAAAATTAGATTCACAAACAAGATGGTGCTGTACGTTAGATTTTTTCTGCACATCCCGACTCTTGCTGCTCGGCTCAGTGTCGAGGAGTGTCAGGAAGTAGTGTTGAAGCTAGCGAGAGCAAGGTACTTGAAGCACTGGTTCGAGTTCGAGTACAAAGAGGTGGAGTCGCTGATAAAGAGACTCAGCCCTGATAATAGAGCGGCTTTCAAGAAACGGGTGTTTGTTGATAAGGACGTCGGTGATTGTGAGGACAAATGGCCGTACGAGAGACCTGCGCCTCCGGCGAAGTCCGACTCCGGTCCGCATGTCTTTGATGACCAGGATTTCAAGCCTGTCTGCAGAAATAACAGGTATGAAATGTTACGTATGCCGATGGTAGGTGAAAGATGGCATTGCGGGATGAAATTAGAATGCATGGCACCGATGAAAACAGATTTAGACAGATTGTTCGATGAGTTTCGTTTTATTGGTTTTAACCGCGCGCTCCATGAGTTGGGTCATCGATTGGGTGCTACGGGGTCTACGGACAGGCGGCGCGATGTCTTTCTTGTTTTGGTGAGCAAGAGCGGTGGACGCACTGACGCGGTATCAGCGGTGTTGAACCTCGCTGCGAAGCACAGTAACGAGCCCCCGCACACACGCGCTTCCATAATTCGCAGCCTTGTTAAGCGCGCTGACGTCTGGCGCCTGCCTGCAGACGATTGGCGAAATTTGCTGGATTTTGGGCACGGACTTGGGCTCGACGGCGCACCATCTGAAGCCGCGTGCCATGAGGGATTGCACTGCGTCGTGATTCGTCAGTTACTAGCTGGCGAATGTGAACAAACTGTCCGCGACGCATTTTTAAAAGACTTTTCAACGCTGACACAGTATTCTCTTAAGGTAGACGAGCGATTGCGCATTGTTAACGGTCTTCAAAACATGTTGTCAACAGCAGCCATAGATGTGGAACCAGAAGTCGCCGCGCAGCGGCTCGGTCAGCTACTAGATGTTCTAAAACTATACCGCATTCGGGTTGACTCAACCTCACCAGTAGTGAAGGCAGCCGTGAAATTAGCTTTACGTGACGCTGTCGTGGCACGCCCTGTTCTAGAGCAGCTTTATAACGCAAGGATTGCACGCCGTGAGCTTCTGCGTCTTAACATGGAATTCCGAAAAGATGAAGCGGCTCTCGTAAATGCACTGCGGCATGATCTGTCTGTTCTTGAACTCAAGCGAGTTGTCGATATATTGGCCACTCGTCAGACGAGCTTTGATAGGTTTACGTCGAAGCTAGTAGTATACTTCCAGAAACAAGATTTTACAGTAGATCTCAGAAAGGTATTGAAAGAAAAGATACCTGAGCAACAGGTTGAAAAAGTAAAGATTGTAAAGTGTGCTCGACCTTTGGCAAGTCTCGTGTACCAAGACTATGAGAAAGAATTGCGTGAGTTTGACGCAGCAGGTAAAGAGAGTGCGAAGTTTGCGGC
This sequence comes from Anorthoa munda, assembly GCA_945859665.1. Classification (NCBI taxonomy): domain Eukaryota; kingdom Metazoa; phylum Arthropoda; class Insecta; order Lepidoptera; family Noctuidae; genus Anorthoa; species Anorthoa munda. The sequence continues at coordinate 12,719,552 of OX243898.1, forward strand.
GGAACTGAGGGCCTGCGCACACCGAGCCCGGCCTGTCGTCAACTTGGCGGAGTGGGGCTGGCGAAAAGCTGGTGTGAAAGCTGTCGCGACGCGAGCGGTGCGCTGCCGGGAAATAGAAAGAGATGCGTTAACCCGCGCGTTAGCGACTGAACGACGCACTGTTAGAGTAGCCTTAGCATTGAGTATGCGATCTACGGGGCCGAGCAAGTTGTTGCTCGAGACTTTTACGGCAGCAGCAAATTTCCGTCCCTTGGTAACATTAAAAACAGCATTGCCGTACTTCCGACGCCTCGGTGATAATGTTGACCGCGGAGTGTGGGATATTGTTAAACCGCTGTTCTCCAGTGTCGACCTGGTACCTCGCGATAGGCTTCGTCGGCTCCTCGGGAACACCAACTGGATTCCATCCACCATCAAACCTGACTACTGCGCTACCTTGTATCTAGCTATCAACAAACTCCCCCGTTCCAATGCTGACGACGTTCTATGTGACTTGTCGCAACTTTTCCCTAAAACCGATGAGAGTGTTGAAAACATATTGCTTCAGATTCTCGACCATACTGATAAGGATGTACCAGCGATACCGTTCCCTTCTATTTTCGTCAGGTACTTGCTGCTGTCCAGCAATGAAGAGGATGTTGAAAGAAGATTCACCAAGATAGGGAACCGGTTTTTAGAATGTCTAGATAAGCTGCAATCTAAAAAGGAATCTTATTTCAACAAAAGACTGGATCAAGTTTTAGAGAGTTTATTGTACAATTCTGCATTTTTTGACACGAAATACTCGTCGTGTTTGTTAGTGATCGAGAGAATCTTAACTTGGATGCAAAAGTTTATGCCAAAAGAAGAACACTTTAAAAAGTACACAAAGGTTCATTTAACAATGTTGTATTTTAAAGCTGTTAGGCAGAGTATGAAGCAGATGCCTGAAGTTTTCGCTGATCTAAAGAGGAGGAAGTCGGAGGGTGTAGAGGCGGTGGGCTTCATCTTCGGCAGATATATAATGAAGGAGGTGGCTGAACTAGTGAGCACATACTTCGATTCCATAGTAGAACTGTATACAGGTGCTTTGGAAGATTTCTTACATGATAACTTCTCGAACGGCAGTTCGAAGCCGAAGTTGGAAGGCGCACTTCTCAAAGGAATCATGGCAGAAGGAGTTGGTGTACAGCGTCGTATGGCAGTTTATGTACTTGCAGATCGCCGGTACGAAATAGAAAAGAACACGATAAATGAACTTCTAGAACAAATGGTTACAGACAAAGATATTGAGATCTTTGCGCATGCGCATGCGCAACTTTTCACCTAGTTTTGCTTTTCACATAGATACAATGTCTTTTCATTCTTTTATTTTCATTAATTTGTCTTATTCGGTTTTCTTATAATTGTAATTTCTGTATAACCTATTATGGAAGACGTTGATGCTTCTGATACAATCATTTTCATTCGTACAGGTGGCAACGATTCTCTTTTCCTGTGACTTACGGTTAAAACTGGCCTTACTTTCTGATCCTGTAAATATGTTTTTTTCTGAATAAACGATTATTCAATTGAATTATTATTGTATTACTAGCAGACGCCTCGCGGTTTCACCCGCGTAGTTCCCGTTCCCGTGGGAATACTTAAGTTTATTCGTTACATACAAAAATACAAATCCTTCGTCTTCTAAACACAGGTATTTCATCTCCTATCTAGAAGGACAGTACTGCACCCACTAACTAGATTAAGAACTTTAATGCTTGTATCACTTAACCGTGCAATGTATCTCGTCCTAAGTTTATAAATAAATTTATTTATTATTATATACACTATACTAATGTATAGATTCTTTAGATCGATTATGGCTCTGTTATAGTATTGTTATTTACGAGTGTTTTGTATTTTAAAAAGTATTAAGATTATCAATCAGTCTTGTTAATTAATTGGTTGTAACGACAACTCGTCACAATAGCTATTTCGTCGCTATCACTAATTGGTCTCTTTCACTAATATGTCACTTTCTAAATGTAGTCAGTTTCACAACTCGTCTTAAGCCGTATTTCGTCTATTTCGCAATTCGGCCGACGCTTATGTACAATTAAGCACAAAATATGTAAATAAAATATTTAGATATTGTTTCTATTCTCAGGGCCGTCTTTAACCTATTGGAGGCCCTGGGCATATTAGGATAATGGGGCCCCTATGACTTTGACAGAACACTATTTTGTTAGAATAGACAAATAAAGTAGATAAACAAGGTTATATATTTATTTTTGAAACGAATAGATAAATGTAATATAGTCCACAAAAGTAACTCTTTTAGCATTTACAGGTTACTGCTTAAAAATCTATGTTATTTGAAGAGAAACCCTTCTAGATTTCAGATGGGCAAAATCGTTAATCACTTCTTCAAAATCTATGCTTTTTAGCACATCAGATTCTATGGACATCAGCGACAAACTGGTTAATCTCTCTTGAAGCATTGTACTTCTTAATTCATTTTTAATTCTTTTTAATTTGGAGAAGGAGCGTTCCCCACTGCAGTTAGTTACCATCAAGCTTAAAAAGATTCTCAATGCGATTTCTACAGTTGGAAAATAATATATATATATGTATATATATATATATAATTTTGGATGTGTCTTCAATTTTGTTTTCTTTCAAAAGTTGATATATTTTTAATATAAAATCCTTATTTTCACAGGTATTAATTTTCAAGTATTCTGTTAAATGCAAACATTCTATTTCCAACTCTTTCTCATAATTAACATCTTCATAATAAAATGCAAATTCTTTGCAACTTTGAACGGCAACTCTTCAGAATTCAGAGTTTTCAAGCGAAAAAATAAATCAAAACGTTTACTGATTTTCTTATATGAACTTAATCGCTGTTTTAAATGAACGCTGAGGGTATCAATTATGGGAAGAAAGGTTTCTATTTTAAATTTCTCTCTTCCATTCAGTTGTACTGACGGTGCAGAGCCATCAAAAAATCTCTGGCGAGAACTTCTGCGTTTTGTTCTTTGACATACCTAGGTCCTTGTAGTCAGATTCCGGGTTTCTTTATTTGGCAGACGATTCGAATTAATCAAATTTATCCCTGCGCTGAATAATAAAATCATCAAGGGCAGTAAACATATTAGTTGCAAGTATTGTAAATTAATAAAATAAGTGCCTACCTATTATTAGCATTTATATACCTAACTAATGTGGCATAAATTATTCTTGGCCATCGATATTCAAACCAGGGCCAAACTTGTATGGGATTTCATTCCACCATCTCCTTAAATATAAAGTCAAACACATTTTGTTTCAATTTTCTATGTAATTTCTCAATTAAATTAATTGGTTAATTCAAACTTAGAGCTTCATGCTTCGCTTCGTTCGCTTAATTTAAATGGAGCGAGTCACACTGATGAGTGTACTACTGAAGATTTGTCGTTAAAATGTGTATGTGCTTGGTATACCATTATATATTTAAATTTTACTAAGCATTCTGAAGTCGGAAAGCCTAATTTTTGGGCGAGAATAGAATTGCTTTGCGCATGTAGTAAGTTGGTATTGTAGTCAGTAATTTAGGTTCAATTTCTTCGAATTATATATTTGGTAATAAATATTGGATATCGTTTGGTAATCTAACAGAAACTAGGGACTTTGTATTTGATCTGAGGGGGGCCCCTATCGATCGCGGGGCCCTGGGCACTGGGAAAGAGGGGCCTGTCTATTCTATCTTATAATCTTCATCATCATCATACATTCTTTTAGTGGGTTAGAGTCCCACATAACTGCTCTATCTCCCCGTGGTAGTGCAGTATGCATGAGGATTTCTCCAAGAAAAAAAAAAAAAAAAATTTGGGTAGACTTCTAGTGTGGGACGCAACCTGTATCGATACCCTTGCGCCTTCTCATGTTCCAAGTACGGCAATCTTTTCTGGGGTGGCCGTAAATACTCGCTGTGTGGATGCCCGTCTAGGGTCGTCAGCAGCTCTTCCCTGAATCGCATGTTTGAATTACTGATGGCCAGCTACAGAGCCTTATTGGCCGCGCGGTACACATCATGCAGTGCGGGTTCCTCTTCAGAATCACCTCGACGTCTCCTCAGGTGACGTGTGTACGGGCGTCTAGCAGCCACGCATGCGACGCGCAGCTGCTCATTCTCTGCAGACCATCAGTACAAAGAGCGCCTTGTGAGCCAGAACTTTTCGGCCCCATCGGCCATTCGTTCTGCGAGTAATGTGCCCTGCCTGCCCACTGCCACTTAAGTTTGGCAATTCTTCGGGCTATGTCGGTAACTTTGGTTATCCTGCGGATATCATCATTTCTGACGTGATCACGCAAGGAAATTCAGATCATAGCCCTCTCCATTGCCCTTTGGGTGACTTTAAGCTTTCTGATAAGGCCCATTGTGAGCGACCACGTCTCGGTCCCATATGTGATCACTGGCAACACACACTGGTCATAGACTTTTGTCTTGAGACACTGCGGAAAATTGGACGAGTAGATACCACGCAACTTCCCGAACGCCGCCCAGCTGAGTCGGAGTCGACGGTTGACCTCTTTCTCGAAGTTGGACCTACCCAACTGGACCGTTTGTCCCAGGTAGACATAATCGTCTACAACTTGTAGAGTTTCCGATCTTGATAGGAGTGGGTGTTACATGGGCATTCACCATGACCTTGGTTTTGTCCAAGTTCATTTTAAGGGACTCACTCACCCACTCTTTTGGAAGCTCTACTGAGGTCATCGAGCATTTTACTGAGGCTCTCCATGGTCTCAGCCATGACCACTATGTCGTCGGCAAACCGAAGATGAGTGATGTACTCGCCATTATCGTTAATGCCGAGCCCCCTCCAGTCCAGAACCTTGAAGACATCCTCCACCGCAGCAGTGAACAGTTTCGGAGAAATGACGTCTGGTCTATCTGAATAAATCCTGTCTCACGCCGCGCTGGAGAGAGTTGGTTTCGAGGTCTGATCCTGAAGAGGGACTGACATGGTGGCGTTTTTGTGTAAACACTTCAACACCTCAATGTACCGGTAGACGATCTGGCACCGTTGGAGAGACTGCAGTACAGCCCAAGTCTCGATCGAAGGCTTTCTCGTAGTCCACAAACGCTAAACAGAGAGGCAGGTTACCTATACTCTTCGGTCTTCTGTATAATCGCCGCAGCGTATGTATGTGGTCTATGGTGCTAAAGCCTTTTCGGAGTCCGGCTTGTTCGGGAGGCTGGAAATCGTCAAACCTGCGCGCGATACGATTCGTGATGACTCTTGAAAACAACTTGTAGACATGGCTAAGAAGTGAGATGGGCATATAGTTCTTCAGCCGGGCATTGTCGCCCTTCTTGAAGAAGAGTACCACCACACCCCTGCACCATGCCTGTGGCGTTTTGCCCTTTAGTATGACGGAACCAAATGGTTTTCGAAGGCGTCTTTAATACGCTCGGTATTAAAGCGGCGGAGGTCTCCTTTCAAGGATTTAGAGATCTGTCTATTGAGCTACCGGTATTTGCACGCCTCATTTGAAGACTGCAGGATCAATTAACGCCTCTCCTTCATAAGATTGAGGGTAGGATCAGAGAGCTTTTTGTTTCTATCTGTATCCGGGTCTTGAAAAACTTAGACCCGACCGTATGGACAGCTTCCACGAACCCGTCACTGTATTCGTCCACGGAGCTCCCTAGGCATTCGAAACGATTCTAAAGTTCGAGCTGAAAGCTCTCGGGGTTTTGGACCTGGATCTGTGCTGGACGGAGCGTGGACTTCATCAGTCGAGACCTTTCAAGCTTAATATTAATGTTCAATGTGCCTCTTACCATGCGGTGATCGCTCCCGGTTTTTACCGAATTGCTCACAGAAACATCATTAAACATTTGCTTCCTGGTTGACATGATGAAGTCAATCTCATTTTTTGTTGCACCATCGGGGCTCTGCCAGGTCCACTTCCTGTTTTCACGCTTTTTGAAGGAGGAGTTCATCATATTGAGGCCCTCCTCCATAAAACTAGTGGTAGTGACCCGCAGCGTAGGTGACTCCGGTGGTTCCGTTGTCCAACTCCAAATTGCCCCACTTGCAGCTCACCCTCGTCTCGTTTGCCCAGTTTCGCGTAGAAGTCCCCCATGACAACGGTGAAGTGAGTTTTGAAACTATGCATGGCTCTGGAGATATCCTCATACATGATCTCTACCTCGTCGTCGGGTTGTGCCGAGATTGGGGCGTAGACCTGTATGACCTTTAGCGAATATCTTTAGAATATTCTGAGTATAAGGTACGCCACCCTGGTCGACACACTATCGATCTTCACCACGTTGTTCACAAGGGACTTGTGGACGATAAACCCGACACCACCCTGGGACTGCCGGTCACCTTCTCGGAAATAGAGCAGGTTACCGGATTTGAGGATTATTGAGTCCTCCCCCTCTCTTCGGACTTCAGATAACCCTACATCGCAACCGCCACTACTGCAAAAAACGAAACAGCCAAAATCGTTTAGTTCACGCAGGCGAAGCTGCGGGCGGAAAGCTAGTGTCTAATATAGTGATCAAAATTACCCTTCATACTTAAAGAGTGCGGCTGCACAATGTGTTAAATGATGACGTATATTCGTTACGACATACATCGCTAGAGCACTAACTAGTCCAGTGGTATTCTACATAAATGGCGCTGGCGGCAGTGCTAATTAAACTTGAAAGTTAAACCCCACATTTTAAGGTACGGAACTACGGAATATCTTCTGTGTAGACTGTGTAGGAATATTTTGTGCCATACCTAATCCTCGACGCTTTGGATTAAGTACGGACTCGCATCGATAAATACCTAATCCAATATTTATGTCTCACGTCAATACAAACTGTTAAACGTAGTATTACTTCTTTGCAAACTGTGGTCAGTCGGATTCAAACTTAATTCCTTCTTGATTCAAAGAAACTACTGAATCCTTAGATAAATTACCTATAGATTAAGCCTTAAAATGAGCTTGATTGATAGAGCGAGATGGCTAATTGGCAGCTCCATGTAAATAATAAGGACAAAAGATTATTTTTTGTCTTTGGCACCATGGCCGGTTTCTGTTGTTTGTCAAACTCTAATATAATGGCAGGTTTGACAAACAAACTCGGTTTTGTTTGATTTTCTGTGATTTCGTGGAATTATGTGTTAATTGAGACAAGGAATTTGGGTTATTTATAGATAATAAGTGTCAGTGCGATGGTGGGTTGTAGTGGTCTTGTTCTTGTTGTAACACCAGAACTAACTATTGCTGTCTCATGTGCGGCCACGCCAGTGCATAATCTATAGGTACTTTATGACTGAATCGAATGAGCACCCAAAATGTCAAACGAAACGTCAGAGTAGTGACCAGGTAAGTGACATTGACATTTCGGTTGCTCAGTTTCAGTAGGGATGTCGGAAGTGCAAAAATATATCGATAATTATTAAAATATCAATATTGACCTCGATATATCGAGGGAAAAATATCGATATATCGGTCCAATTTTAAAGATTTTTGCTTATAAAATAATAATGTATTTAGTTCAGTCTGGCTCAATAATAGGTAGCACTATTTTTATACAAAATGTACATTATTTTTATGTAGAGAGTCTTAATAAAAACGAAGGTATTTTAATCGTTAATCCTTTATAATAGGCAAAATTAGAAATTTTTCGAAAACTATATAGCAATCTTCTAAAAATATTAAAAAAAGGCACGACCACACAACGCAAAAGAACTCACATTTGAAAGTAAGCGAAGAGTGACGGATTATGGCCACCGCGGCCTGCGGCGACCGCAACACAAACAAAACATTCAAGTCATAGACAATACAGTAATTTGCCGTTCGTTCCTATCTTTTACTGCTCTTAATTCTGTTAAATATTCTGCTAATAAATTAAATTCGAAAAAAAAAAATCTTTTTGATACGTTTTTCGATATTGAATATTTTGTATCGATGTATATATATCAGAAGAAAATATATCGGCTAAAAATATCGAAACAGAAATATCGATATATATGTTAGATATGTATCGATATTTTTTTGACAAGTCTAAGTTTAAGTCAGATTACAGACTTTCAGTAGTTTCAGTTCTCTCAACTTCTCTCTCAGCTCAGTATTTCTCAGCCGACCGAGTTGTTTCTTTTTTTATCTAGAACCACAGAGAATTTATTAAATAAATACGGACATCTAGAACTACAAGCTGTGCTAAAAGTGAGTCATGTTTGGGTGTGTCAAACAAAAACAAATTATATGAATCACCTCCAAGGAACTTGTATCATTTCTAAAATAATATCAAGGTCAAATAGCCGGTGATATTGATGATACTGTATTTTTTTCGAGAAAGCGCGAATGTCAATTTGTCATTTCAATTATTGTAGCAAATATTAAAATTAATTTGTAGTTATATTAAAAAAAAAAAACAAAACTGAGTGCAGTGTGGTGTAAACCAAATTACGCATAGAGGGATAAGTGAATCTCATTTTAACATTATTGGATATTTCAACAAAAAGGTAACGCTCTGATTTGGCAGAGCTCAGTCAGTGAGTTGTCTAATCCTTCATTTTTAAAACATTGACACTGTTTCGCGATTGCTTAGTAAATTCTATACATTTATTTTTGTATTTATTAAACCATTCAGTGAGTTCAGAGATTTATATAAATATGACCCAAATTGTAAACTTTTCCTTAGCCTTCACTAAGAATGTCGGGTCCACAAAACTAAGAATAATTTTGTGTTTACTGATGCAAGCAAGTAGCACTTGTATTAATCCCAAAAAACAATCATGCTTTATTGATGCCTACTTAAAAGCACACTGATAAATTTATTTATTAGGTAATTAGTTAAAAAGTTAGTTATTTTTTGCACTTGTTTTTACTACAAGCGTTTTATAAAAACAAGTGCACAAATTAGCGGTGTTACTGCACAAGGCAATCTCTTATAGACAGTTTAGGTCTGTCACTGTTCAAAACTTAAAGATATTACATAAACATAATAACAAAAATATGGGAACCAATCACATTTCCAAATTTTTTTTGTTTGAGTTTCATTTTAACGAAAACTATTGACCAACGTCTTTTTTGCTATATGCATTATTTGACATATTTTCAGATCATCAAACTATCATGTGGCAGTGGCACATGTATTATTTTATCAAACTACATTTCGCCGATTTACAAAATAACTTTTTGCTTTTGGCCAAAGCCTCTTTTGAACTTTTTCTTTTTCCATATTTTCACCACACCGAAACAACATTTTACGGCATATTATTTGATCACAAATACATAGCCGGTTACTTGGTAGCATTTTCAATTTAAAATTGAAATAGTGTCATATCAATAGTCAATATGTTGTGCAAAAATATTTTGAGACAAACGAATCACTGCAAAACCGACTTCACGCAGTCTCTTCGCAATTGATTTATTAATAGCTATCATGCATTAGATATTTTTCTTAAATAATTATTTCAAAGAATTAGTCCAAGAGCGAGTGAATCAAGCTCGGAAATTTAGGGCACCCCGAACGGATAAGTTAGGTTCGAATCCCCTTCGAATCTAACTAAGTGACTTTAGCCTCTGCAACCAGAAATAGGAGACCTGCTGCGCGGGGCTCCGTGGACAAATCGCTGTTTTAAACATTTGTATTCGCCCGAAACAGTGGGCTCTCTCTCACTTAGTATTTTGATAAGCATATAAAAATAAATGAGCAGTGGGTACCACAATATCGGCCGCGACTTACAAGTTGTAGGTCGTGGGTTCGAGCCCAGGCAGGTGCTTTACTTTATGTAAATTTTTTCATCACCACTGCTCTCAAAACTGTGAAGGAAATTCGAAGACATGTGACATCCACCAACCCGCACTGGTCCCGCGTGGTGGATTAAGGCCCATTACCTCTCACAGAGAGGAGGCCTGTGTCCCAGCAGTGGGAACATTAATAGGCTGTTGATGTGATAAAAATAAATACTTCGAACAAATGTTATTTCGGCTAAGTGTAACTTCGGTAAAAAGTAGGTATTTCGACCAAATGAAACGTCGGAGTAATGTAAAAAATCGATTTGATAATAGGTCAACTGAGACAGTGGTAGACGTGACTTCGATGAAGTAATCAAAAACGAAACGATAATAGTAGAAAAGTTTTAGGTGAAATGAAATTCAGTCAAGTATTTTTCAAACTTATGATATGGTAAAAATACAAAAAATCATCAATTATATAACAACAGAAGAATAACAGGCCTGCGAATTTTAGGTTTTCCTCCCATTGGATTTGACAACTTATCTTGTGGTATTTTGGTGCTCTGATCATGAATAAGTTTTTAGTTTTTCCACACCACCCTCAGCCTTTTCTGGAAAAAGACCTATGGCTCAACTCTTATTTGGATCATCTTGCTTCAGTAATCAAAAATAGCCTGCAATCAATCTAGTATTCAGATATCGGGGGGGTTGGTACTCTGTCGGATGAGAATCGAATGGCATGTGGTGTAAGGCAGGGGGGGGGGGTTAAGCTCGCCCCTATTATTTAATTTGTATGTTAATCAGCTTATCGAGCGGCTGAGCAGCACACATGTTGGCTGTCACATATGCGGTATATGTGTCAATAACATAAGTTACGCGGACGACATGGTGTTGCTCAGTCCATCGATGAGCGGACTAAGGCAGCTGCTTAGGATCTGCGAGACATATGCGGAGGTGCACGGCCTTAAATACAACAAAAAAAAAAAGTTTATTCAAAAAACCAAATAACCCGACTGCTTAAAAAACGAACTAAAAAGATGCAAACAAGAAGAAAATCATGCTGTGCAGTCGGAGGATACATATTCGTGATCTGGCTGACCAAAACTAGATGTATCCTCCGTCTGCACAGCATGATTTTCTCTTGTTTGCATCTTTTTAGTTCGTTTTTTAAACAGTAGGGTTTTTTGTTTTTTTTAATTAACTTTTTAGTTACCCATTTATTTTGTATTAGATACATTTAAATATATAAGTGTTATATATTTTTGAAATCACTTCTTAAAACCCTTTATTTTGATACCCCACACGATGGGCTTGGAAGAAAAAAAAATTGGAACCCCACAATATGGCGCTTAAAATTCGCCATTTTTCTATTTTCCAATTTGAATGTAGCCAGTGACACTCGCAGGGTTAAGACGAATCGATTGACGTAAGAATCATCAAAATTGGCCTACGCGTTTGGTCTCTAGAACGCCACATAGGAACAAACATACATACATACATATATACATACATATATACATACATATATACATACATACATAGACTGATAAACACATTACTCTCCTTCGGCAGTCGGGTAAAAAGAGTAAGTGTTAGTATTTGCGGCACCTAAACAAAAGCCCCGTCGTGTACCTCCTTTATATCTCAACGGCGTAGTACTTAATGTGGTGAATACATTTAAATACCTAGGTCATATTGTCACCACGCCATCACTACGTGATGATGGCGACATAGAGCGCGAGCGTAGGGCGAATAATAAGACGAATCGATTGACGTACGAATCATCAAAATCGATCAACGCGTTTGGTCTCTGGAACGCCACATAGGAACATACATACATTCATAGACTGATAAACACATTACCCTCCTTCGGCAGTCGGGTAAAAAGAGGGGGTAAACCATCACAGGCCTGTGTAATTATTGTGAAATTAGTATAGGTGAACGAGGATTCACCATATTTTTAATTGTCCTAGTGCCAAGAGTTAGAAATCTAGCATTGCAATATCATTTAGTCATAAATTCAGTTGACATCTAGTGTTAGTGAATAGGGGCATTAGCGCTGTTATATTTAGTTGTCCCAATGATGTTTTAAATATATTTAGTGGTTTCATAATTTAACTTACAAACCTTAAATATAAATAAATAAATTATAATCATAAAATCTTATCTAATTAAGCTGTTTATTTTGTTGTAAAATATGTATATTTTTCCTACAGATGGCGCTGTTCCCACCAGTGTCGTTGGTGGGAAACCACCTGGGCCAAAGGCACCTACACCTCAACTCCTTAGTACACGAGGCTAAAAAGCACGGTGTCTCGGTCCAGGATGTTGAGGCTCTGCCCGAAGAGTCTGCTGTCGATCGCTTCTTTAAAATAGACCTCGCCAGAGAACTCAAACATGTAGACTACCTAATACGTAACTTAAAAGATGATGACATGTTATACGTGAGCAGAGCCCTGAAAGCAACATGGCTTATAGACCACCGTGACATTATTAACCCTAAATATTTAGAAGATGTTCTCTTCCCGGAAATGATCACGCCAGCAGTTACCAAAATGAAGCACTGGCTTTACATCAATCTACGAGACCCAGCAATGTGTCAGGAGTTCTATCAGCACTACAAAGAGAATACATTTGAGTTTGCTATAAAATTTCTTAGTCACTGCAGTCATGAGTTCATACTGGCAGAGGCTCCTAAGATATTGACTAAATTATCCATTCAGTCATTAAAAGTGTTGTGTGAGAAATGTCCTGGAGTTGCCAAAATATATTTTGATTCGTTGGCGACGGATGATGATCTCAAAACCCGCTATCTTGAACGTGATGAGTCCTACTTCAACAGTGTAAAGTGTGTGCTTAAGTTGAATGCAGATGTGTTCCTTGACATCACGGAAAAGTATTTCAATACGAACTACTTCAGCAGATTTAGTCCTGTGACAACTGACTACATCCTACGCTACCATAAAATTAGATTCACAAACAAGTTGGAGCTTTACGTTAGATATTTCCTGCACATCCCGACTCTTGCGGCTCGGCTCAGTGTCGAGGAGTGTCAGGAAGTAGTGCTGAAGCTAGCGCGAGCAACCTACTTGAAACATTGGTTTGAATACAAAGTGGTGGAGCCGCTGATAAAGAGATTCAGCCCCGACAAGAGAGCGGCGTTCAAGAAACGAGTGTTTGTTGATAAGGACGTCGGTGACTGTGTAGATAAATGGCCATACGAGACACCCGCTCCGCCGACGGCGTCCGACACCGGCCCGCATGTCTTTGATGACCAGGTTTTCATGCCTGTTTGCGGAAATAACAGATATGACATGTTACGTATGCCGAAGTATTGTATGGCTCGTTGCGAGATGAAATGCGATTTTCAAGAAGATGAGTATTGCATGGCAAAAATGAAAACAGATTTAGACAGATTGTTCGATGAGTTTCGTTTTATTGGTTTTGATCGCGCGCTCCACGAGTTGAGTCAGCGATTGGTTGCTACAGGGTCTGCGGACAGGCGGCGCGATATCTTCCTTGTCTTGGTGAGCAAGAGCGGTGGACGCACTGATGCTGTGTCAGCTGTGTTGAACCTCGCTGCGAAGCATAGCAACGAGCCCCCGCACACACGCGCCTCCATACTGCGCAGCCTCGTCAAGCGCGCTGACGTCTGGCGCCTGCCTGCAGACGATTGGAGAAATTTGCTGGATTTCGGGCACGGACTTGGGCTCGATGGAGCACCACCTGAAGCTGCGTGCCATGAGGGACTGCACTGCGTCGTAATTCGCCAGTTATTAGCTGGCGAATGTGAACAAACTGTCCGCGACGCATTTTTAAAAGACTTTTCAACGCTGACACAGTATTCTCTCAAGGTTGACGAGCGATTGCGCATTGCTAACGGTCTTCAAAACATGTTGGCGGCAGCCATAGATGTGGAAGCAGCAGTCGCCGCGCAGCGCCTCGGTCAGCTACTAGATGTTCTAAAACTGTACCGCATTCGGGTTGAGGCAACTTCACCAGCAGTAAAGGCAGCCGTGGAATTAGCTTCACGTGATGCTGTCGTGGCACGCCCTGTACTGGAGCAGCTTTATAACGCAAGGATTGCACGCCGTGAGCTACTGCGTCTTAACATGGAATTCCGAAAAGATGAAGCGGCTCTAGTAAATGCATTGCGGCATGATCCGTCTGTTCTCGAACTCAAGCGAGTTGTCGATATATTGTCCGCTCGTCAGACAAGCTTTTATAGGTTTACGTCAAAGTTAGTAGTTTACTTCCAGAAACAAGATTTTACAGTAGATCTCAGAAAGGCATTGAAAGAGAAGATACCTCAGCAACAGATTGAAAAAGTGAAGAATGTAAAGTTGGCTCGACCTTTGGCAAGTCTCGTGTACCAAGATTATGAGAAAGAATTGCGTGCGTTTGACGCAGCAGGTAAAGAAAGTGCGAAGTTTGCGGCGGAACTGAGGGCCTGCGCACACCGAGCCCGGCCTGTCGTCAACTTGGCGGAGTGGGGCTGGCGCAAGGCCGGCGTGAAAGCTGTCGCGACACGAGCGATGCGCTGCCGGGAAATAGAAAGAGATGCGTTAACCCTTGCGTTAGCGACTGAACGACGCACTGTTAGAGTAGCCTTAGCATTGAGTATGCGATCTACGGGGCCGAGCAGGTTATTGCTCAAGACCTTCACATCAGCAGCGAAGTTGCGTCCCGTGGTAGCATTAAAAACAGCGTTGCCGTACTTTCGACGCCTCGGTGATAATGTTGACCGCAGAATTTGGGATATTGTTAAACCGCTGTTCTCCAGTGTCGACCTGGTATCTCGCGATAGGCTTCGTCGGCTCCTCGGGAACACCGACTGGATCCCGTCCACCATCAAACCTGACTACTGCGCTACCTTGTACCTAGCTATCAACAAAATCGCCCGTTCCAATGCTAACGATGCGCTATGTGACCTGTCGCAACTTCTTTCTAAAACGGATGAGAGTGTCGAAAACATATTGGTTCAGGTTCTCGACCATACTGATAAGGATGTTCCAGCGATACCGTTCCCATCGATTTTCGTCAGGTACTTGCTGCTGTCCAGCAATGAAGAGGATGTTGAAAGAAGATTCACGAAAATAGGGAACCGATTTTTAGAACGTCTAGATAAGCTGCAATCTGAAAAGGAATCTTATTTCAACGAAAGACTAGATCAAGTTTTAGAGAGTTTATTGTACAATTCTGCATTTTTTGACACGAAATACTCGTCGTGTTTGTTAGTGATCGAGAGGATCTTAACTTGGATGCAAAAGTTTATGCCAAAAGAAGAACACTTTAAAAAGTACACAAAGATACATTTAACAATGTTGTATTTCAAAGCTGTTAGACAGAGTATGAAGCAGATGCCCGAAGTTTTCACTGATCTAAAGAGGAGGAAGTCAGAGGGTGTAGAGGCTGTGGGCTTCGTCTTCGGCAGATATATAATGAAGGAGGTGGCTGAACTAGTGACCACATACTTTGACTCCATAGTAGAACTGTATACAGGTGCTTTGGAAGATTACTTACGTGATAATTTCTCGTACGGCAGTTCAAAGCCGAAGTTGGAAGGCGCACTTCTCAAAGGAGTCCTATCAGAAGGAGTTGGTGTACAGCGTCGTATGGCAGTGTATGTACTTGCAGATTGCCGGCATGAAATAGATAAGAACACGATAAAGGAACTTCAAGAACAAATGGCTACGGACAAAGATATTGAGATATTTGCGCATGCCGAACTTTTCACATAGCCAACTCTTCACATACATAGAATCTCTCTTCATTCTTTAGATCGAGCATGGCTCGGTTAAAGTATTGCTATTTACGTAAATTTGCATTTAAAAAGTATTAAGATTATCAATCAGTCTTTATGATTATTTTTGTCAGCCTCTAAGTTAAAGAACTTAAATTCACTCCCAAGTGTTGGAGGAAAATAATAAAGTACCTAATTAAAACAAGTAGTTCAGATCAAGTGAAATCTCCTAGCAGGTACTAGGCACAAAATAAATGATTGATAAGCGTCACGTTTAAGCAATTGCAACTTCAAATTTTGTACTTCCTGAGGGTCAAAGCACATCCAGACCAGAGATGAAGGGAAACGACGCGTCACTGGAAAATGTACGTAGCATATTGAACCGTATCTCCACCACGTAATGCGCACATTTCTGTCAAGATAAATTAACTAAAGACATTCTATAGATTGAAAGGTGCGTGAATTTGAGAAGTAACTTAACGATGTGAAGATGGGGTTAATTTGTAGGTACTCATACATTTTTAAGGTGCTCTCTAACCTGGAGCGTTCACCTGCAATGTACATTTCAGATTCGATTATAAGCATTACATTACTGCCTCCCTGACTGACGATTCGCATTCGCCTGTAATGTAACATTAGATTCGATTTTGAGCGTTTAGTTGATTCCCCAATGTCAGACGAAGCGGTCGTTGATGTTACAAGTTGTATCGTAATATTACAGATTGTATCATCAAGTTGCTCACTGTAACGGTGCGTTTCCACTGAAGCGGAGCTGGGCGGAGCGGAGCGGAAACGACCAATCACAATAGTTGAAATCCTCATCGCGGCACTCGTCTCGTCTGTGATTGGTCGTTTCCGCTCCGCTCCGCCCAGCTCCGCTTCAGTGGAAACGCACCCTAATGCTCGTTTCTCTTCACTCACCAATGTAATGCTCGAATCTGTAGGTAATATTACAGATTGCGCACTGGTTAATACTCGGTTCTCCTCCCTCTCGACTCTGTAACGTTACTGTACTATTATTTATTCTGTGACGTTACATTACAGGCGAATGCTCCAATTATGGGAAGACCTTTAGACATACGCGTCGCTTCGTTTCGACTGTCTCTAAAGACATCATAATCGTGTCAAAGACACACACAAGCCCATTCATGTGATACATCACTATATTTTTGTTTTTTATTAACATTATTTTTAGCTGTTACCTTAATAATATATTTTCTTCACTATTATAGCATACGCATTATTTTTAATGTACGGTTATAACTAATAATCTTTGTATTTTTATTGTTTAATAAGATTAAACCCTTAACAAATATACTCGTTTTATTTTCTTAACATTTTATTAAAAGACAATTTAGATCAAGCATTTAATTAACAAGGAAATAATACAACATAGCTGGCCCGTCGCCAATGCATATATACCATCTCTAAGTAGTCTGTGGATATACGCTAGAATTTCTATTGAAATTATTCACTTCATCTATGATGGAATTGTCCTTTTAGAAAAAAAACATAGTCATAGTCATACTTATTAGAATATAAAAAATTATGTTGCCCTTTCGCTATAATATGCATTTAATGTACTATTCACGTAGAGGTATACCTACCTAATTACTTCCAGATTTCCTCACACGATTTTTTCCTTCACCGTTGAACTCTTAGATAAAGTAGGTATAGATTAAGCACTGGCGTGGCCGCACATGAGACAGCAATAGTTAGTTCTGGTGTTACAACAAGAACACTACAACCCACCATCGCACTGACACTTATTATCTATAAATAACCCAAATTCCTTGTCTCAACACATAATACCACGAAATCATAGAAAATCAAACAAAACCGAGTTTGTTTGTCAAACCTGCCATTGTATTAGAGTTTGACAAACGACAGAAACCGGCCACGGTGACAAAGACAAAAAATAATCTTTTGTCCTTATCATTTACATGAAGCTGCCAATTAGCCATCTCGCTCTATCAATCAAGGTCATTTTAAGGCTTAATCTATACCTACTTTATCTAAGGTTGAACTTGAAGTCGCAAATTATAATAATATTTTTTTTGTACACGCGTAACAATTTCCTATGCAACTATATATTTTTTGCTTAACGGTTTAGAAAAATATTTTTTTATGTTTTTCTTTATATTAATAATTTATATACAGTTACGGATCAATGTTCCATGCAAGTGTGTTTTTATTGTCTATGGAGATGTTTCAATTATTTTAGTCCTAAATTAAAAGGCAAGGCAAAGCGTAAAGCTAATATTTCCTTTTTAAAACGTAAACCCGATTTATGTTTTTTAAATGATAAAGATTATTAGGGCACACTTTTTAGGGTTCCGTACCCAAAGGGTAAAACGGGACCCTATTACTGAGACTTCGCTGTCCGTCTGTCTGTCTGCCTGTCTGTCTGTCACCAGGCTGTATCTCATGAACCGTGATAGTTAGACAGTTGAAATTTACACAGATGATGTATTTCTGTTGCCGCTATAACAACAAATACTAAAAACAGAATAAAATAAATATTTAAGTGGGGCTCCCACACAACAAACGTGATTTTTTTGCCGTTTTTTTGCGATAATGGTACGGAACCCTTCGTGCGCGAGTCCGACTCGCACTTGGCCGGTTCTTTTAAGTTACCGGTACCGTCGACGTTTGACTGATATACCAAACAAATGTTTGATTTGTGTATTAATATAACGATTGTTTGTAAAGGACTTATTTTATGTTTTTTTTAATGGTATAGATTATTTTGTTAACTTTCGAAACTGATTCATAGGTACCTACATTATTTCTATTCAAACATTACCCTCCTTCGGCAGTCCGGTAAAAAGTACTTATATCTTCGAATATTGTTATGCTTTTATGCAAATCTCTAAGATTTCAGTTACCTAATTTAACATCTTAGGCAATAATCCGAGATTGTTAAAATTAGACCAATTTTTGATCTTTTGCATTACCGTATTACATTTACAAAAAATAATTTAGTATCTTTGTGGTAATCAATCTTCCACAAATCGTTCACTAAAAATTCATCTCAGAGTCAACTAGAGATTCCAATACCTATCCTTACCTAATATTCACAAATTTTACTAAAAAAATAAATACGTAAGCTTTAGACATACATTTTGATTTTACATTAATGTTTTGAATGCTCGATTAGTAATAATGTCATTACTACATATTAGTAAATAAAACAATAATCTAAAAAACTACTACCGCCATATTGGATTTAGAATGACGTCACTTAGCTAACCATGCATTTTCATCCAAACTAAACGTGTACCTATGCAACTTAATCGGTGAAGGTTAATTGCTTTAAAATTCATGCATTGCAAGTTATAAAAAACTTGTAAAAAATGAAGACTTAATTTTTTTTTTCCGTTTTTATCGCAGGCTGTTTACGGATTTTGGATTAAACAAACCGTAATTACGACAACAAAATCATATCAAAATAAAATATGTTCTTTGTAGAATCAGATTCTAACGTTTAATTTGAAACCCATCAATATAATTAGACATAAACATTTTTGTATCACTCAGAATCACAATAAAATGCTATTCATACGCGAGCGCCCGTTCTGAGCAACACCTCGTCACTCTTTCCCGCGGCCCGATTTAAACCGGAGGAGATTGGAACCGGCAAGAGATGTCGTGCGGTGTTCCACAGGGATCGATCGTGATCGTGAATTAAGTCTTCATTTTTTCCACCTTCAGTTACATTCCTGGTGTAAAGATATTGTTTGTTTGTTTTTATTTAAAATGTCGGATGAACAATTAATAGAATTAGTGAAACGGTACTCAGTATTATTTTTTATTAGAGTTCAGGCCAATACCGTGATCATAATATTAGAAATAATACTAGGAACGAAGCTATGATACTAGCGAAAGCGTCTAGGGGTACAACACGCCACGTGATGCTATATGTGCACGATTCGCATCGGGTGTCCACACGTCACTTCGCGTCGGGTTTTGGTAGTATGTTTCCACCTTTAAACGTATTACCACAGATAATATAATACTAGCATACAGGTGCCTCATCCCATACAAAGAGACCGTGCCAACGTTACTAGCATTTTTCGTCTGATTAATCTGATAATTTTTTGTACATCGAACGCGTTCGGTTCTGTTTCACGGTGATAGATAGATGGTGTTAGCAGCGACTTGCAAGTAAAAGGGTTTACTAGGTTCATGAATATTTTTTTCTTTAAATACAGTGAAGGTTCGTTTTATAGTACTTTTTTGCTCGTTTTTTTTTGTACCAAAATGTGTTACAATGCAAATTTTAACAATCAAGTGGAATGCCTCAGAAATTTAAAAATACGCCATCTATTGGCATCAATTTTAAATGATCCGTTCAATATTCCATAATTTTGTACTTAGGAGACTTGATTAAACAAGAACATACAATTTTTATGTTCAATTCCTAAAAATTTAAATTTTACACACATTCAATAACAGATAGGTGTATATCGCGCCATCTAGTGGGATTTATTTGAACCAAATTTTCTTTCTTAGCAATGAGACCCCGTAGTATTAAGTTTGATCTCTGACGTATACTTTATTGTTAGCCTGTCAAGCGTTTTTGTTACTGTATTGATACAGACAGCTGTCGCAGAGATCAAGCTATCTGCGCGCACCACTGACTTTAGTTTTCCTACCTCATTGGCGCGCAAGATAAGTCTGCGCGCGCCCAAAATCGGAACTAATCGTTTGCCTCCACGCCATCTTGTCATTTATGTCAGGTGTCAAGAGAGTGTGTTGTATTATATTCCTTGTTTTTGTTCGTTTCGCGCCTTAGATAAAGTACATATAGATTAAGCCTTAAAATGAGCTTGATTGATAGACCGAGATGGCTAGTTGGCAGCTCCATGTAAATAAAAAGGACAAAAGATTATTTTTTGTCTTTGTCACCGTGGCCGGTTTCTGTTGTTTGTCAAACTCTAATACAATGGCAGGTTTGACAAACAAACTCGGTTTTGTTTGATTTTCTGTGATTTCGTGGTATTATGTGTTAATTGAGACAAGGAATTTGGGTTATTTATAGATAATAAGTGTCAGTGCGATGGTGGGTTGTAGTGTTCTTGTTCTTGTTGTAACACCAGAACTAACTATTGTTGTCTCATGTGCGGCCACGCTAGTGCTTAATCTATAGGTACTTTATCTAAGTTTCGCGCAAATTTATGGGGATAAATATAATGACCACCTAAAATTACTTTGTGACCATAACCTCTATTACCTAAAATTGTACTATGAAACCCAAATTTAGTAAATTGATCACCAAATTTAGTAAATTGATCACCAAATTTTAATAGCAAATTATTGCGCTATTTAATGTTGTAAAATAGGTTAGGTTAGGTTAGAACTGTGACCAACCGCGCGCGAGCCGAGCGAGCAAAGCGAGCGGTGCCGCGGCAGCGGCCGGCGAGCGCTACTTCCAAGTTGCTCCCAGAAATTTTATAATCTTTTTGGTCATTGGTTTAATTTTGGTGATCATTTACTACTTTTGGTGATCATTTACTACTTTTGGGTTAACAATGATTTATTTGGAGTCATTTTGCCTAAACAGGATAGCGAGATGTTAAAACTTTGGTTATAATTTTACAATAAGATGCGGGTTTAATTTTGGTGATCATTTACTATTTTTGTCTGTTATATGTTACTATATCTGGTGGTAATTTAAACATAAGCCCAAATTTATCTTGCGCGCCTTAGATAAAGTACCTTTAGATTTAGTCATAAAATGAGCGTGATTGATAGAGCGAGATCGCTAGTTGGCAGCCCCATGTAAATAATAAGGATAAAAGATTATGTTTTGTCTTTGTCACCATGGCCGGCTTTTGTTGTTTGTCAAACTCTAATGTTATGGCAGGTTTGACAATCAAACTCGGTAGTGTTGTGATTTTCTGTGATTTCGTGGTATTATGTGTTTATTGAGACAAGGAATTGGGTTATTTATAGATAGGATAGATAGATAGAAATAGGTGTCAGTGCGATGGTGGGTTGTAGTATTCTTGTTGTAACACCAGAAATAACTATTGTTGTTTCATGTGCGGCCACGCCATTGCTACATCTATAGGTACTTTATCTAAGTTGCGCGCACAGAAAAACATGTTATCGAGTGACAGTTTCAAAACATTTCAGTTCATACCTCAAAACACCTTAAGTTGTTTCTGCATCGTCTCCGGCGCTGCGAGAAGTGCAACCCAATATATATTAAGTAGTGTATGGTGCAACGCCTTCGCCCTTACATAACAAAGCTAGAGGTGAGACGTACTAGGTAAAATGCGTACTGAGTCTTGGAAGTACGCGTCCGCCTTAATACTTATTCCAAAAACTAGGTCCACGAGTATTTAGGCGTCTCTAGTTTATTGACGTTTCCACAGCTAGCGAGTCTTCGTAATATCGAGATCGAGTAGTCGCTAGTCGGAGTAATGTAATGGAGTATTTTCGGTTTATGTATTACTAGCACTCCGCCCGCGACTTCGTTCGCATGATTTCATTTTATATTCAACTAAATAGAACTTTATTATGTGCGGTTAGTGAAGGCGACCAAAAATAAGCTATTGTTAAATCAATAATAAATGGGATATCGTAGATATCTATGGTTTAAGTTAGAATTTACGAAACTTTAATGACGTGTCCGATAAGTTAAGTTATAAGTTAAGTTACAGAGTTAGTAATAAACAGTCACACCGTTCATTAGATCAAAACCTCAGTCATGAGGCTTTACAATAGCTATAATAGCTAACAATATATAGATCCGTAGCGAGGACACCACTCACCATCTATTACTATGAAGAAGGAAGTGCTGTGCAGCTTCCGCACGAGTCTTACGATAAATATGGATAAAACTAAGGTCATTTTAAATACCCATGTATCACCCATTCTCATGAAATTCGGTGACTCGTACGACTACGTAAAAGGTATTCATCGAATCCGACTCGGAAACACGGACAGGAAAACTGAGGTAACCGACATAGCCCCAAGAATTACCAAAATTTGGGTGCATGAAGCAGACCAGATCGTTCGCTGAACAGATGGCCTATGGGACTGAAATTTCTGGAGTGGCGAGTTCGTTACTGGAAGAAGCAACATTTCAAGGCCTCGCACAAGATGGACTGCTGTCCTGGCGGGAGCCGCAAGTCTGCTGCATCCGAAGAGCAGAAGACTGGTCGCGATTTTTTTGTCGCATAATTTCAGGTGGAGCAAAAATTACTTTTAGAGGATGTTGTCTCGGGGGATATTTACACTTTTTTTTATTAATCTAGAGCGTAAACCTACAATTTCAGATGTGTTACCTTCCAAACCGAAGAAATTTCATATAAAGTTTCAACTCCTATTTTATCCCCTTAGATTTAGAATTTCCAAAAACCAATAAATACGTTAATTCTTTTTATCTACGTAGAGCGTAAGTCTAAAATTTCACGTCTCCAACTTACAAACTGTAGAAAATACATACAAATTTTCAACCCCCTTTTTGCCCACTCAGGAGTGGAATTTCCAAAAACCAATATATACACAATTTTTTTATCTATCAAGAGCGTATATGTAAAATTTCATGTGTCCAATATACAAACTGTAAAAAATTCATACAAACTTTCAACCCCCTTTTTACCCCTTTTTAGGGGTGGAATTTCCAAAAACCAATAAATACGTTAATTTTTTTTATCTACGTAGAGCGTAAGTCTAAAATTTCACGTCGCCAACTTACAAATTGTAAAAATTTCATACAAACTTGCAACCCCCTTTTTACCCCCTTAGGGGTGGAATTTCCAAAAACCAATAAATACATTAATTCTTTTTACCAACGAAGAGCGTAAATCTAAAATTTCACGTTTCCAACTCACAAACTATAGAAATTTCATACAAACTTTCAACCCCTTTTTTACCCCCTTAGGGTTGAAATTTCCAAAAATCCTTTCTTAGTGCTCACTTACGTCACTTGAGGAATCTTTCTGCCAAATTTCATGCTTCTAGGCTTAGCGGTTTTGGCTGTGCGTTGATCGATCAGTCAGTCAGTTTCTTCTTTTATATATATAGATTAACGTATTTAAGACTAGACTATTCGTATTCGTATCTTTTCTACATTTTAAAATTGTACACGCTTCTGTACACTAACTATTGACTGGGATTAGTGGAGAGAGACACACACATACACACACACTACACTACACTTTGTTTTCTTGGCTTGACTAAATTATCTATCTACAATTCTAAACAAGTAATACATCAAAGTTACTTATTAATCTACGATAACTTGCACAAAAATACTTAGATAAAATATTATTGAAATTTTCTTTACACCAAAGGTACCGTTCCTGTGACGTATTGTGACGTACTGATTTAAAAAACAAACATTGCTAAATATTTTCAACTCTGCCTACCAAAGTAACAGTGATTCTATTGGTATAGACATTAGGTTTAATAACGCGAAACAAATAAATCGACTCACCAATTTTGAGTGCGGAACTGAAAGTCTCCGAATGTCACCGGAACTGACCGAGACTGTTGGTAGACGCGAGTATGGCAGTACGTGACTACGTGTCAAACGCCATACGCTTAAATACTCGAGACGCGTTTATGTGGTGCGCACGGAATAAGTCTTTACACGTCCGGCCAGAAACCTATTCCAAAAACCTATTCCAGTATATACGTCTCACCTCTAAACAAAGCATAGGCACCCATGCTTTGTAACAGCGGGCGGAGGTTGCTCTCCATTCGCGTCTACGGTTTTTTTATACACGCTAGGGGTAGCAGCTAGACTACGTGAATTCGGGGTGGCCCGATTCTGCTTTGGAACAGATTCGAAATATGCCCTGACTGCCGAAGGACCCTCCTTGTGTTGTGTTGAATGTGTTTACCAGTATTTTAATGATTCCTACGTCAATCGATTCGTCTTAACCCTCCGAGTGTCACTGGCTACATTACAATTAAAAAATTAAATAATGGCGGATTTCAGGTGCCAAAATGTGGGGCACCAATTTTTTTTTTCCATCCCATTGTGTTGGGTATCAAAATAAACTACAATTTTTACCCGACTGCCGAAGAAGGGTAACGTGTTTATTTTAATTATGAAGCTACTAGCGAAATGTCACAGACCCACAAAATGGCGGCAAACGGTCCGTTTAAATAATAATATCGTACAAATAATATGATTATTAAAATGCACCGATCAAACAATATTCGTTAAAAAATAATTCTACTGTTTGTAAAGTTTGTTACTTAAACAAATGTGATAAAAAAATTCATTGAATTGTGTTTCTGTGAAATATGTTTCATTCAAGTAAATAGTCGTTGAAAAAAAAATATTCGAAATAAAAATACAAGGATCAAATATTATGATAAACATTTTCTGTGAAACGAAATATTATGATAAACATTTTCTGTGAAACGAAATTCTATGAAACTTGTGTCTGCAAACCACAGATAATATAATACTAGCATACTGCAAACCATTTAAAAACCTACTCATGATTTTAATAAAAAATATTCAGGAATATAATGGTGTTTTACTTTAAATGATTTTAAGGAAAACAATATATAAGTACCTAAAACTAAAACTGGCTTAATTCATAGTTTTGTATTTGTCAGTTATTGAGTTCTTGCATCTCCGAATCAAGTAATTGGATTGTAATAATTTAAGTATTGTTATTGGATTAAGTGGGTATTTCATTAAAATCAATTCAGCAGTTTTCAAGATATGGAACATACAACCGAACTCTATAACGACAAACGCACGAATGAGTAAATTGAGTTATTATGGGTATTTTGTAAAAAAATACCGACTTAAGGTGAACGCGCACCTATCCGCGCCGCAGGAGCCGCACGCGCCGCAGTCATCGCATTTTCTCAAGGCCCCGCGCTATCCGCGCCGAACGCGCCGAACGCGCCGTACGCGCCGAACGCGCCGAATGGCCGAAAGTGCCGCACGCACAGTGTTGTCAGAATCATATTCACTTCTGTATATCTTATTATATGAATATTTTCTGTGTAGAACGAACGTACGTAGTGTACTATGGCACTTGATCCTGTTATTGTCAGTTTTGCGGTAGAAGAGGTGGAATGAAAGAAAAAAATATGGGTTCATGACATTAACTTAAAATGGGTACAGTTGGTGAGTATCGCACATTATTTCCTGACTTGAGATAATTTAAATTAAGATCCGGTGTCCCACTACAATCTCGAAAGCATTCATGTCTTATAAAAAATGCTAGAAATTATAGTTAAAAAATTTGCTACCAGTTTTATCAAATAGTAGCTGAAAAATAGCTTGATTTAGCTATAAAGTAGCTAAGTTGGCATCACTGTACGCATGATGTCTCCGCGCCGCCCGCACCGCACTCGCCGCAAGCATCGAACGCGCCGAATCTGATGACGTCATCAGCACGCGCTGGTGGAATCCGTATACCTACAGCATTTTGCTGAAATGCGGCGCGGACAGGTGCGCGAGGCTGCATACGATTTCATGTAAAGATTTATAAAATGCGATGACTGCGGCGCGTGCGGCTCCTGCGGTGCGGCTAGGTGCGCGTTCACCTTTAAGGTGAACGCGCACCTATCCGCGCCGCAGGAGCCGCACGCGCCGCAGTCATCGCATTTTCTCAAGGCCCCGCGCTATCCGCGCCGAACGCGCCGAACGCGCCGTACGCGCCGAACGCGCCGTACGCGCCGAACGCGCCGAATGGCCGAAAGCGCCGCACGCACAGTGTTGTCAGAATCATATTCACTTCTGTAAATCTTATCATATGAATATTTTCTGTATAGAACGAACGTACGTAGTGAACTACGGCACTTGATCCCGTTATTGTCGGTTGCTTATTGTTAGAAGAAGAAAATGAAAGAAAAAAAAATGGGTTCGAGACATTAACTTAAAAAGAGAACAGTTTGGAGAGTATCGTACATTATATCCTGACTTGAGATAATTTAAATTATGATCCGGTGCCCCACTACACTCTCGAAAGCATTCATGTCATATAAAAAAATGCTAGAAATTATAGCAAAAAAAATTAGCTACCAGTTTTATTAAATACTAGCAGAAAAATAGCTTGATTTAGCTATATAGTAGCTAAGTTGGCATCACTGTACGCATGATGTCTCCGCGCCGCCCGCACCGCACTCGCCGCAAGCATCGAACGCGCCGAATCTGATGACGTCATCAGCACGCGCCGGTGGAATTCGTATACCTACAGCATTTTGATGAAATGCGGCTCGTGCGGCGCGGATAGGTGCGCGAGGCTGCATACGATTTCATATAAAGATTTATAAAATGCGATGACTGCGGCGCGTGCGGCTCCTGCAGTGCGGCTAGGTGCGCGTTCACCTTTACAAAGTAAAACACTAAAAAGTGCAAAAATTTCGTTTCGGAAGTCGGTGTCGCAAAACGGTGCCAAAGACAATCAGATTTGATTCGTAATGTGCCCGATCCACACTTTGGGCACCTGGATTTGTCTGATATATTTTGCTTGTATGTATGATTCTGGATCTACCGTTTACTAAGTTGCTACGATATAATTACGAATTTCCATGGGATTACATTGATATTAAATGCTTTCATTCATACTAAATAGTAGATTATTTAGATAATCTGGCAAACACATAAAATATACTATTTGTTAACAGAAACATAGAATAATTAGTAAATTATGGATGAGCGTTGTCTTGGTGAGTCATGTTTGGGTGTGCCAAAATAAATGAATCACCAATCACATCCATGGAACTAGTTGTTTATTTTCCTCTTTTATGATAATTTTAAAAATAAAACATGAGGTCAAAAAGCCGCTGTTGTTGATGATACGGTGGCCGGTCGGATTGCCATTATTTTATCGCTAAGGCATGATTGTCATTTGTATTTCTATTTGCTGCAAATACAGAACTGGGTGCACTGCAGTGAAAACCTAATTTTACTCATCGTGGGATTAGTGAATCTCATTTCAACATTGTTGGATATTTCAACAAAAAGGTAGGATCAGACTGTTATTTGGCAGAGTTATTTATAAAAACATCGACTATGTTTCGCGATTGGTTAGCATTGGTAACTATTTAACATTTAAATTTTCAAAAAATAAATGTAAATAATTTTTCAAAGTTAATAGAATTTTATTACTTACTAGCTTCTGCCAGCTGCTTCGCCCGCGTTTATTATACGTATAAACCTTCCTCTTGAATCAAATCAAATGTTTTTTATTTCACATAGGCCTACATGGGCACTTATAAAACGTCGACAAAAGGTGCACGGTTCGGGTTGGTCGTTTCCTGTGGAGAAGAATCGGCAAGAAACTCCACGGTTACTCTTTTAAAAAAATTGGTTTGTTTTTACAATATTTCCATGTTACAGTATTAGTGCTTAGATATGGGGGGACAACGTAGGCCCGACAATAAGTCGTAAGAAACTAAAAAAAAAAAATGTATAAACGAGATAGTTAACAAATGTTAACAAGCGTCTAGAAATCTAGAAGGCCTACAATGTTCACACATTCACAAAACAATCAGTAAAATAATCTATACAACCAACGTCGTCCTTGATTTTGTAATATGCTTTTTTAACAAGGACACGTTTGATGTAGTTTTTGAACTTTCCATCGGTCAATTCTATAACTGGCTTTGGCAACTTGTTATAAAAGCGTAGGTATACTGTTTATAAGAAAAGACTTGCTAGTTTTCGTTAATCTGAATTTGGGTATTACAATTTCATGCTTACTGAGTGTATTTAAATTATGGAAATCGCTTCTAGTTTTGAAAAGCCCTCGATTAATGCGGACATACAAAATACATTCCAATATATAAAGAGAAGGTAGAGTCAGTATATCGATCTCTTTAAATTTTTCTCTGAGGGACTCTCGTGGACTCATTTTATAGATTGCGCGGATTGCCCTCTTTTGTAAGATGAAAATTGAGTTAACGTCTGCTGCTGATCCCCACAGCAGAATGCCATAAGACATAATACTGTGGAAATAAGCATAGTATACTAACCTAGCTGTGGCTGCATCGGTTAACTGCCTTATTTTCCTTACTGCATATGCAGCTGAACTTAACCGACCCGAAAGAGTTCTAATGTGCGCGCCCCACTGCAATTTTGAATCGATAGTAATCCCTAAGAATACATTTTCCTTTATAACTTCAAGATTTTTGCCGTCAAGATTTTAATTTAGGTCACGTTGTGGTACATTTGGTAAGGAAAACTTCAGACATATTGTTATTTTCGCATTCAGTAAAAGATTGTTAGCTGCGAACCATTTAGAGAGAACAATTAGACTTTCGTTGACATGTAAGACATCCGTATCTTTCCTATCTATTTTAAAAATTAGCGAAGTATCATCAGCAAATAGAATTATATCCGATAATTTGGCCATCATAAAAGGGAGATCATTAATGTAAACAAGAAAAAGGAAAGGGCCGAGAATTGAACCTTGGGGCACGCCCATCTTGACTAGAGACCCGGAGGACGTCGCCCCATTAACATTTACTTTTATATTAATCACTCTATCTATTAAAAAAACCGCATCAAAATCCGTTGCGTAGTTTTAAAGATCTAACTAAGCGTACATAGGGACAGACAGACAGCGGGAAGTGACTTTGTTTTATACTATTTAAGGATAGAGTTTACTACACAGTTCAGAGATACATATGACCCAAAGTTTCACTTTCATTTAAATTATGCTGAGCAGCCGGAGAATACGTCTGGTTTTGTTCAGCCAGCTCGCGATCCAACGGATCCCCGCAACCTTCACCAGGTCATCGGTCCACCTGGTGGGAGGCCTTCCAACGCAACGTCTGCCGGTTCGCGGCCGCCACTCCAGAACTTTTCTGCCCCATCGGCCATCCGTTCTGCGAGCAATGTGCCCTGCCCACTGCTGCCACTTACGTTTGGCAATTCTTCGGGCTATGTCGATAAACCTGGTTCTTTTGCGGATCTCTACATTTCTGATTCGATCACGCAAGGACACTCCGAGCATGGCCCTCTCCATTGCCTTTTAGGTGACTGTAAGCTTTTTGATTAGGTAGGCCCATTGTGAGCGACCACGTATCAGAGCCATAGGTCATAACTGGCAACACACACTGGTCATAGATTTTCGTCTTGAGATACTGTGGTAATTTGGAGGAGAAGATACCGCGCAACTGCCCGAACGCTGCCCAGCCGAGTCGGATTCGACGGTTGACCTCTTTCTCGAAGTTGGCCCTACCCAACTGGATCGTTTATCCCGGGTAGACATAGTCATACAACTTGAGTGTAGAGTCTCCGACCTTGATAGGAGTGGGTGTAACATGGGCATTCATTCAACATTACCTTGGTTTTGTCCATGTTCATCCTAAGACTCACTCTTTCGGAAGCTCTACTGAGGTCATCCAGCATTGTACTGAGGTCCTCCATGGTCTCAGCCATGACAACCGAAGGCCAACCGAAGGTGAGTGATGTACTCGCCATTGACGTTGATTCATTGCCCTCTCCAGTCCAGAACCTTGAAAACATCCTCCAGTGCAGCGGTGAATAGTTTCGGAGATAACAAAATTTACACAAAATATAACAAGATTTTTAAATTATTATTTTTAAATTCTTACCTTTGAAATAGGTACCTTTGGCTATGCCTTAATAAAAGCGCACAGATGAATTTATTTATTAATTAGTTTTGTTAACTTTATTGTATTGTTTATATGTGATTCCGTGGGAATATCGGGATAGAAAGTGAAAGCTGTAAGGTAACAGCTATGTTACCTATCAAGTAGGTATCATCTCAATCAGTTCATTAGTTTATGTATAAACCCGCCAAAAACTACACTAACAGCATTGGTCCAACTTCACTCCAGAATTTGTAAACTGTGAGTTGTATAAAATTACAAATTTAAAAACCCCCGATTTTAATTTTTATTTCATGCTTTTTAGACTACGTATAATATACCTAGTAGCAGACACGCTTCAATCGACAATCTATCGAAACACGTAATAATGACACGATATCTTGCGAGTAAATCCAGATTCAAAGCGTAAAATGCGAATAACTTTTGAACGGCTAAACCGATTTTATTCAAACATAACTAAGAAAACGAAATCAAAATCTATTACTAAGACTCCCGTCCCGATATCCGTCTGTCTGTCCGTCTGTCACCAGGCTGTATCTCATGAACCGTGACAGCTAGACAGCTAAAATTTTCACAGATGATGTATTTCTTTTGCCGCTTTAACAACAAATACTAAAAACATAATAAAATTAATATTTAAGTGGGGCTCCCATACAACAAACATGATATTTATGCCGTTTTTTGCGATAATGGTACGGAACCCTTAGCGCGCGAGTCCGACTTGCACTTGGCCGGTTTTGCATGGTATCTAGACTCCCAAAGGTCTATTTATAAAAACTCGCGCGCTTGTTTTCTTCCTAAATCATCATCCATTTCGCTAAAAACTTGCAAAAGTGCTAATTCGTACACGAACTAGCTTTTTACTGCTCATCACAGCATCTATCTCTTTCGCACGTGTTGTCGGATGAGATAGCAGGCATTTTAACCCCGCGCACAAAATATAGCATAGCAAATACTTTCACATTTGCAAGTTATCCCTGCCCGTACCCAGGGCGCCGTACTTCGAAGCAAAGCCCTGGTTTACAAACCTCGTACGTATGGTAAATACGTCTCAGCCCTACCGCTTACCATCAGGTGATATAGTGGTCAAGCGCGAGCCTATAAATAATAAAAAAACCGGCCAAGTGCGAGTCGGACTCGCGCACCGAGGGTTCCGTACAAACCTCAGCTTAAAGGTATTATAGACCTGAGTATTTGATATGAATTTCAATTTAATAGCTCTACGCGTTCATGAGGAAAGGGGTAGTAAGTTTAAAATTATTAAAAATATTTTTATTGATGTAACTAAAAATTTACGATTTTCGCAATTTTTCCTTTATCTGTGCTATAAGACGTTGCTTCTTAGTTCACGGGAAGTACCCTCTAGGTTTTGATTCCCTTGCGAGTGTCTAAAATTTGCGCAAATTTACGGCATAAATGGCTGTATCTTTTAATTGCGTTGGCTTAGAAGTTTGATGTTTTCACAGCTTTAAGGGACAGTAGACCTAAGTATTTGATATAAATTTCAGTTTGATACCTTCACGCGTTCCTGAGAAAAAGTGTCTTGACAGACAGACGGACGGACGGACAACAAAGTGATCCTATAAAGGTCTATCCACACATATCAGGGGCGTGCCCGGGACGTGACAGGGCCCGTACACGGACGTGTGTGAACGATGTCATATAAAACGTTCCCACCGATATTTTTTTGAGCCCCCAACGGGGCACGGTCTGTCCACGTCCCGGGCACGGCCCTGTTATGTGTGGATAGACCTTAAGGGTTCCGTTTTTTCTTTCGAGGTACAGAACCCTAAAATACCGGCCAAGTGCGAGTCGGACTCGCGCACCGAGGGTTCCGTATAAACAGCTACATTCACCAACAGAATTAGGTAAAAATACGGAAATTCATAACAATGAAAGCAAGAACCACTGGGTCTCATTGCTAAGAAAGATTGATCTTACTAGATGGCGCGATATGCACCTACATCTGTTATTGAATGTGTGTAAAATTAAAATATTCTGGAATTGAACATAAAATTTTTATGTTCTTGTTTAATCAACTCTCCTAAGGAATATTGGGTTCTTAATTCACATTTCAAAGATTATTTGAACGGATCATTTAAAATAGATGGCGCATTTTTTAATTCAAGAAGGAGGCATTCCACTCGATTGTTAACACCATCTGTCTATCACCGTGAAACAGAACCGAACGCGTTCGATGTACAAAAACATACCAGATTAAGCAGATGAAAACGCTAGTTACGTCGGCACGGTTTCTTTGTATGGGATGAGGTATCTGTATGCTAGTATTATATTATCTGTGACCGAACATTGCTCTAACGAAAAGTGTTTTTTAGGGTTCCGTACCCAAAGGGTAAAAACGGGACCCTATTACTAAGACTTCACGATTCGTCTGTCTGTCTGTCCGTCTGTCACTAGGCTGTATCTCATGAACCGTGCTCAGCTCAGCTGTGATGTTTTCCTTTTAATTTCGTTATATAGGTACTACAACCGTGAATTTTTACAGCTAAATGGTTGCTTTTGGATATGAGAAAAAAATCACCGTTTTAACTAGTATATGAAACACACACTTGACTCTAACCAAAATTAGCAATTTAAAGCTCCAGAGAATAGATCCCTGAATTGACAAATGGTTTTCACAAACACCAATATTTTTGAGTGGCCTATCCAACAATACACACCATGGGATAGACGAGAAATACGAGTAGTACATTACTGCAGCGGCCAGCAAGAGGCATTGTCTTGATTGACGAACGTGTAAATGTGGGCCGAGGCGAAGCCGAGGCACACATACGTAAGTCCATCAATGCCTAGTTGTGGCCAAGGCTTGTATAGTACTTTACAGTACATTTTACCTAGAACTCATTTTGTCAAAAATCTATGACGAACAACAATAATTGTTCCCGCGTTAGTGTTCTTTTGTTTTTTATTTCAATAAACAGCGTTCTATTTGCAAGCCAGTTCGAAATTTAAATAAAACCTTTGATAAGTTACCTTCTTGGTTGCCATGTTTTGGAGTAAAATATCGTTCCATTTTTAAATAACACGACAGATATGAGTTTACTATGTAATTTATTTGGCCGCTAAACACGACAGATATGGATTTTCATACAACTTTTGCCGGCCGCTGCTCGCACGTATTTGGCCAGTACAGCAATTTCGATTTATCTCGAAGAAGGTTGTTAAAATAATGCCCAAATTGCCAAGCATGTTTGAGAAAAAATAAAAAAATCCCAAGTTTATGTTCAGGGATACACTAAAAATATATTACCACTTTGTCAGCGTGAGTAGGTAATATGTATACCCATGCCAAATTATAGCATTCTAGTACTCAGAGTCTCTGAGCTAAGCTGCGGACAGACGGACATGGCGAAACTATATGGATTCCTTGTTGACTACGGAACCCTAAACGGGACCCTATCTTTAGAAGCGTATTAAACTATCATGATATATCAAATATGTTTTTTTTCCTACAGATGGCGCCGTTTCCACCATTATCGTTGGTGGGAGACCACCTGGGCCAACGGCACCTACACCTCAACTCCTTAGTGCGCGAGGCTAAAAAGCGCGGTGTCTCGGTCCAGGATGTCGAGGGTCTGCCTGAAGAGTCTCCAGTCGACCGTTTCTTTAAAATAGACCTTGCCAAAGAACTCAAACATGTAGACTACATAATACGTAACTTAAAAGACGATGACATGTTATACGTGAGCAGAGCCCTGAAAGCAAAATGGCTTATAGACCACCGTGACATTATTAATCCTAAATATTTAGAAGATGTTCTCTTCCCGGAAATGATCACGCCAGCAGTTTCCAAGATGAAGCACTGGCTTTACATCAATCTACGAGACCCAGCAATGTGTCAGGAGTTCTATCAGCACTACAAACAGAACACATTTGAGTTTGCCATAAAGTTTCTTAGTCACTGCAGTCATGAGTTCATACTGGCAGAGGCCCCTAAGATATTGACAAAATTATCCACTCATTCATTAAAAGTGCTATGTGAGAAATGTCCTAGAGTTGCCAAAATATATTTTGATTCGTTGGCGACGGATGAAGATCTCAAAACCCGCTATCTTGAACGAGATGTGTCCTACTACAACAATGTGAAGTGTGTGCTAAAGTTGGATGCAGATGTGTTCCTTGATATCACGGAAAAGTATTTCAAAATGAGCAAGAAGTGGTTGCTGAAGAGCAGATTCAGTCCTGTGGCGACTGACTACATCCTACGTTACCACAAAACTAGATTCACAAATAAGTTGGAGCTGTACGTTGCGTATTTCCTGCACATCCCGACTCTTGCTGCTCGACTCAGTGTCGAGGAGTGTCAGGAAGTAGTCTTGAAGCTAGCGCGAGCAAGCTACTTGAAGCGTTGGTTCGAGTACAAAGTGGTCGAGCCGCTGATAAAGAGACTCAGCCCCGACAAAAGAGCGGCATTCAAGAAACGTGTGTTTTTTGATAAGGATTTCGGTGACTGTGAAGACAAATGGCCGTACGAGATACCCGTTCCCCCGAAGGAGTCCAATATCGGTCCGCATGTCTTTGATGATCAGAATTTCATGCCTGTCAGCGAAAATGATTATAATAATAGGTATGACATGTTATGTATGCAGATGCCAAGTATGCCGATGCCATGTATGCCGATGTCATGTAGGCCTCGTCGCGTGATGAAATGTGCTCTGCGTAGCGATTTTAAAGATTATGAGTATTGCATGGCAAAAATGAAAACAGATTTAGACAGATTGTTCGATGAGTTTCGTTTTATTGGTTTTGATCGCGCGCTCCACGAGTTGGGTCAGCGATTGGTTGCTACAGGGTCTGCGGACAGGCGGCGCGATATCTTCCTTGTCTTGGTGAGCAAGAGCGGTGGACGCACTGACGCTGTGTCAGCTGTGTTGAACCTCGCTGCGAAACATATCAACGAGCCCCCGCACACACGCGCCTCCATACTGCGCAGCCTCGTCAAGCGCGCAGACGTCTGGCGCCTGCCTGCAGACGATTGGAGAAATTTGCTGGATTTCGGGCACGGACTTGGGCTCGACGGCGCACCATCTGAAGCTGCGTGCGATGAGGGACTGCACTGCGTCGTGATTCGCCAGTTATTAGCTGGCGAATGTGAACAAGCTGTCCGCGACGCATTTTTAAAAGACTTTTCAACGCTGACACAGTATTCTCTCAAGGTTGACGAGCGATTGCGCATTGTTAACGGTCTTCAAAACATGTTGTCAGCAGCAGCCATAGATGTGGAACCAGGAGTCGCCGCGCAGCGCATCGGTCAGCTACTAGATGTTCTAAAAATGTACCGCATTCGGGTTGAGGCAACCTCACCAGCAGTGAAGGCAGCTGTGGAATTAGCTTCACGTGATGCTGTCGTGGCACGCCCTGTACTGAAGCAGCTTTATAACGCAAGGATAGCACGCTGTGAGCTGCTGCGACTTAACATGGAATTCCAAAAAGATGAAGCGGCTCTAGTAAATGCACTGCGACATGATCCTTCTGTTCTAGAACTCGAGCGAGTTGTCGATATATTGGCTGCTCGTCAGACGAGCTTTGATAGGTTTACGTCGAAGCTAGTAGTGTACTTCCAGAAACAAGATTTTACAGTAGATCTTAGAAAGGCATTGAAAGAGAGGATACTACCTCAGCAACAGATTGAAAAAATGAAGAATGTAAAGTTGGCTCGCTCTTTGGCAAGTCTCGTGTACAAAGACTATGAGAACGTATTGCGTGAGTTTGACGCAGCAGGTAAAGAAAGTGCGAAGTTTGCG
Source organism: Anorthoa munda (assembly GCA_945859665.1). Taxonomy (NCBI): domain Eukaryota; kingdom Metazoa; phylum Arthropoda; class Insecta; order Lepidoptera; family Noctuidae; genus Anorthoa; species Anorthoa munda. The sequence goes on from OX243898.1 coordinate 12,755,333, forward strand.
GCAGAACTGAGGGCCTGTGCACACCGAGCCCGGCCTGTCGTCAACTTGGCGGAGAGGGGCTGGCGCAAGGTGGGCGTGAAAGCTGTCGCGACGCGAGCGATGCGATGCCGTGAAAGAGAGAGAAATGCGTTAAACCTCGCGTTAGCGACTGAACGACGCACTGTTAGAGTAGCCGTAGCACTGAGTATGCGATCTACTGGGCCGAGAGGGTTATTACTCGAGACCTTCGAATCAGCAGCGATGTTGCGTCCCGTGGTAGCATTAAAAACAGCGTTGCCATACTTCCGGCGCCTCGGTGATAATGCTGACCGCGGAGTGTGGGATATTGTTAAACCGCTGTTCTCCAGTGTAGACCTGGTACCTCGCGATAGACTTCGTCGGCTCCTCGGGAACACCGACTGGATTCCCTCCACCATCAAACCTGACTATTGCGCTACCTTGTACTTAGCTATCCACAAACTCGACCGTTCTGATGCTGACGATGCGCTATGTGACCTGTCGCAACTCCTACCCAAAACTGATGCGAATTTAGAAAACATATTGCTTCAGATTCTCGACCATACTGATGAGGATGTTCCAGCGATACCGTTCCCATCGATTTTCGTCAGGTACTTGCTGCTGTCCAGCAATGAAGAGGATGTTGAAAGACGATTTACGAAGATAGGGAACCAATTTTTAGAATGTCTAGATAAGCTGCAATCTGAAAAGGAATCTTATTTCGCCGAAAGACTGGATCAAGTTTTAGAGAGTTTACTTTACAATTCTGCATTTTTTGACACGAAATACTCGTCGTGTTTGTTAGTGATCGAGAGGATCTTAACTTGGATGCAAAAGTTTATGCCAAAAGAAGAACACTTTAAAAAGTACACAAAGATACATTTAACAATGTTGTATTTCAAGGCTGTTAGACAGAGTATGAAGCAGATGCCCGAAGTTTTCACTGATCTAAAGAGGAGGAAGTCAGAGGGTGTAGAGGCTGTGGGCTTCGTCTTCGGCAGATATATAATGAAGGAGGTGGCTGAGCTAGTAAGCACATACTTTGACTCCATAGTAGAACTGTATACAGGTGCTTTGGAAGATTACTTACGTGATAATTTCTCGTACGGCAGTTCAAAGCCGAAGTTGAAAGGCGCACTTCTCAAAGGAATCTTATCAGAAGGAGTTGGTGTACAGCGTCGTATGGCAGTGTATGTGCTTGCATATTGCCGGTACAAAATAGAAAAGAACACGTTAAAGGAACTTCAAGAACAAATGGCTACGGACAAAGATATTGAGATCTTTACGCATGCCAATCTTTTCACCTAGATTTGCTTTTCACATAGATGCCCAACTGTTCACATAGATAGAATCTCTCTTCATTCTTTAGATCGAGCATGGCTCGGTTAAAGTATTGTTATTTACGTATGTTTAGCATTTTAAAAATTATTAAGATTATCAATCAGTCTTGTTGATTATCACTGTCAGCAGTGTCAGCCTCCAAGTTGAAGAATTAAAATTAATTCACAAGTGTTGAAAGATAATAATAAAATACTTACCTAATTAAAACCCTGAAGTAGTTCCGATCAAGTGAAATCTCCTGACAGGTACTAGGCACACAAAAATAATACTTTATAATCGTCACGTTAAAAAAATTCCTACTTCAAATTTGGTACAGTCGACCAGGGTCGATTATTTTTGAAACCATAAAAATAGTAGTAGGATGAAACCCATTGGAAAAGGAAGAGAAGAGAGGTGAGATAGTGGTCAAGCGCGAGCCTATATTAAATAAAAAAAGAATATAACAAAAATGAAAGGAAAAATAATTTACAGCGATCTGAGGTCGGGAAGTGCAAGGGGGGGGGGGGGGTTTATCTCGATTTCCGGCAAAACTACAAGTCCTATGGAAAAAGTTTAAATGGCAAAGTTGTAACAACTTTTGTATTTACACTTTTTTCCCATGAAAAAAATTCAAATATCCAAGTTTATGGTTTTTTACTCTTATCATTTAAAAAAAAAATCACCATGCTTGGTGAAAACTTACCTTCTTATGTCCCATAAGATATATAAAATACATACATACACACTGTATTTTTTTTTATTTAAAATATTTGTTTTAACTTAATATCGAAAAATACACCCTAATTTTCAATCGAAAATTCTCACGTCATAATATCTGTTTTATTTAAAAAGTCTTTTTGTTCGTTGATATCTCTACTTTCTGATGGTGTAAAAAAATAGACATTACTATGGTAATTTTTCTCAGAAAATGCAAAAAAAAACGAAATACCTCGAACCCATTTTTTTTGTTCCTTCTGTACAATTTTGAGCTTTTTATTAAAATTTACACTTTAATTACTCAAAAACGTAAGATTAAGAGAAGAGAAAAATCATTAGCATTAGAATATACTTTATTGTACACCAAAAAATTAAGTTACACATCTCTTTTACAATAATATTTATTTCTACGGGTACAAAGGCGGCCTATCGCTGACAGCGATATCTACCAGAAAACCTTTATTACCATTATATTTTTATTACTAGCTTTCGCCAGCGGCTTCGCCTGAGTGTAAGTTCCACGGGAATTGTACATTTTCCCGTGTTAAAAAGTAGCCTATATGCTATTACAGTATAAAGTCTATCTCTGTGCCAATTTTATCCAGATCTGCTCAGCCGTTCCGGCGTGACTGAGTAACAAACATACATCCACACATCCTAACTTTCGCATTTATAATATTAGTAAGATTTTTTTCGTAGCAATGATTTTTGCTGTTAACAATGTCAACATATTAATATATTGTCTTCACTGTTATAGCATAAGAATTATTTTTAAAGCACTGTTATTTCTAATGATCTTTGTATTTTTATTGTTTAATAAGATTAAACGCAAACAAATAAAACCCGTTTTATTTTTTTAACATTTTATTAAAAGACAACTTAGATCAAGCGGTTAAATTAACAACGAATAATACAACGTAGTAGGCCCGTCGCCAATGCAGATATACGCTAGAGTATCTATTGAGAAAATTATTTACTTCATCTATGGTATGATTCACTTTTTTTTAATTAGAGACTTTTGGCGCCTGAATAACATTGTCGTCAGGGGACTCTGTTTAAAGAAATTGACATTGGAAACATATCGAAAAAAAAATGGCGGCATTGATTCCGATTTTGGCGCCAAAAGTATCCTTGAGTGTGTATTTTCGACCTCTGCACATCCTTTTGAAAAGGCGTTCTTAGTTTTTTAAAACACGAATACTAAAATATATTAAACGCAAATTCAGTTACTAGTTTATTAACAAAGATTACAAAAAAAAAACAAACGTTAAAATTATCGCATATTTCATGAAATGAGCATCAATGGACTGATTAAGAAAAACACATGGAAAGTGACATTAAAAACGAAACAGTTCATGAAAGTATGGAGTTAAACAATAAATTACTGAAATAGGAATAAAAATAGCGATACATGAGCAAGTTTATAGAAAACCAGATGTTTACATGATTACAAAATACAGTACAGGCGATTTGGTAACATTACAATCTTTATAATAAACTATGGCCAGTTTAAAAACAGTTATACACCGTGGCATTTTAATTGTCCTACAAAAGCAGCCCACTTCTTCTGACCATGTATATGAACAAATTTCTCAATAGAAGTCATTGTCAACAATCAAAAAATAAAAGAATTCATTAATAATCTTTTTTTATAACAAAATCATGGCAGTGCACAAAAAATAACTAGTCCTCCATCTTGGGTCATCCGCCATATTGGATTTAGAATGACGTCAATTAGCTAACCATGCATTGGCATCCAAATTAAACGTGTATGCAAAATTTCATCTTAATCGGTTGAGGATAACTGCTTTAAAATTTAGTTGCAAGATTTGATCCGTACACACTTACTTACATCATCATCATCATCACATCATCAGCCTATTAATGTTCCCACTGCTGGGACACAGGCCTCCTCTCTGTGAGAGGGAAAGGACCGTAAACCACCACGCAAACCCAGTGCGGGTTGGTGGATGTCACATGTCTTCGAATTTTTGGTTCTAGGATTTGCCGGTTTCCTCACGATGTTTTCCTTCACAGTTTTGAGAGCAGTGGTGATGATATAATTTACACAAAGTAAAGCGCCTGCCTGGGCTCGAACCCACGACCTATAACTTGTAAGTCGCGGCCGATACCACTGGGCCACCACTGCTCGTCCCATACATACATTGCAAGTTAAATGAATGTTTGTAAAAAAATGTTATCGCCCTTACAAATTTTGATCAGTTGACGAGAACTTTGTAACGAAAATACAAATAATATTTTAGGAATTGCCTGTGACTTCCATAGCCAAAATATTTTCATATACATGGTTAGAAGAAGTGGGCTGCTATTGTAAGACGATTAAAATGCCACAGTGTTTATATAACAATATTAACATAACAACTAGAAGCTAGTAGTACATAATGCATCACAAAAGGTTAATCTGGGAAAAATACAAATAATTTAACTCAAAAAGTACATAGTGGCATTGGTAATATCAACACATTTATAAAAATCCCGACACTTTTCAGCGATTGCATAATTTTCTATACAGAATTTGAATGTTGGTGATATAATAAGTAATATTAACAACAAGAAACACCTTATTTTAGCCCTAAAAGCCGTGGTATTGAAATCAATTAATAGTAAGTTAACCGAGTTTGCAAATAAATTGGTTCACGGTTGTTATGCCCATACAAAATCTGAGGGGTAATCACTTATTGACAGCTCATAAAAATATGTCAGTTGAATGATTGTGTCAACTACCCAACCCACGAATATGTGGCCTGCAGTGATACCACACATTGTCCTATGTGGCCCTTGACTAGAAAACTGTAACGTCCACTGGTCTAAAGCATCAGCTCAGAGATTTATATAAATAAGCCTGTAAGACTTGACATAAAATTTCAGTTAAAACTACTGACTCTGTACACAAAGGTTTAGTGAACCAATCGGACATTTACACTGATTATCCAAAAACACACTATAATAAATTAAAACAAACATACATTTCTGTTTTCGATTGTGCAGAGTTAGTAACTTTAACTGCGAGAGATAAACGCTCGCCATATGGACATTTATCTAGTAATAAATATGAACGCTGCGATGCCGCGCTCTGTGTTGTAAGCCATTTCAAATTATATTTATTGCATCCATTAATGTAGATACAGATTGTAAATATAAGTTCCAGAAACAATTATGGACCCTGTCGGGCACAGCAACATTCTAACTACAGTCAGTATCTAGGAGAGGAATAGCGCTTAATATTACCCTAATTAATATTAAAATCTGTTATCTATTACAGATAGATTTTTTACTGTTTAGAAAAAATATTCTACGCATAAGGAAGCCGCATAAGAAAAAGTCCATAAATGGAGATCATTTACCAATAAGATTTGTATTAGAGCAACTTTTAACATTTATAATTTAATTATAGTTCTCGCCAAACTTCTGGGCCGCCCTGAAGTTGGTTTTCCGATGCGCAAGGCACGGATCGGTGCTGTTTTTGTATGAGATTTACTACTGCCACAGATAATAAAATACTAGCATACAGATGCCTCATCCCATACAAATAAACCGTGCCGACGTAACTGAATGTGTTACAATACAAATTTAAACAATCGATTGGAATGCCTCAGAAATTTAAAACCACGCCATCTATTGGCATCAGTTTTAAATTATCATATCGCGCCATCTAGTGAGATTTATTTGAACCAAATTTTCTTTCTTAGCGCTGGGTCCCCGTGCTACTGCGCAGCCATTGTAGCCAACTACAGGGCGGCCAAGAAGTTTGGCGAGAACTATACTTTGCTATAACTCTTTCAAACATAATCTCTTAATCATTACATCACGCCTTCCCCAGAAGGTTGAGGCAGAGATTATTTATAACATGTAGGTGACAAGAACAGATATAAATCTAACTAGATAACGTAAGTCCGTTCATCTGTATGAAAACCAAGCGTGCCACTTTTTCACACACAATTAAAAACAAATTTACTTACCAATAAAAGAAAACATTTCCAATGCCTCGGCCATCTTTTTCAATACAATCTTTACAGCTCAATATGGAATTACAAGGCATTTTTCTAGATTTCGGTGGCTTTTCGGAGGTGCCAATAATGCTAAATGAAAAGCTCAAATAACGATCATGCTCAAATTACGATCATTGATTCGTAATTTTACTCCGTTTTTTGAAACGCGAAGTAAATACAATCGCATCATCTAGTTACATTTATATCTGTGGTGACAAGTATAGAACTTGCAACTCGTACAATATATTTTCTCCTACGGTAGTACTGCCATCAACAAGGCACAAATGCATACTCCGGGATACAACTAAAAAATACAGTTTTTATGAAAAGCAGGCCATCACTCCCACTGCTGGGACACAGGCATCTGCTCTGTGAGAGAGGGAATGACCACGCGGGTCCAGTGTGGATTGGTGGATGTCACATGTCTTTGAATTTTGGTTCTAGGTCATGTCAGTTTCCTCGCGATGTTTTCCTTCAACGTTCTTAGAGCAGTGGTGATGAAATATAAAGCAGGCAAACATCCCGGAGGACACGGTAAAGCATGCGGTGGAGATCTATCCTGCTTGGGCGGAGCACCGCCGTATCCTCGTGGAGGTGATCGGCGGTAGCGACCGCTCGCGTCCGGCCCTGCTCCACACCATGGTACGGGGCGAGAGGGCCTGGGAAGCTGTCTCCTCCTTCTGCAAATCAGTACTGCTCGCGAAGGAGTAGGCGGAACGCGTGAGGTAGACGCAACGGAGACGCCCTCACAGCCCTAGCCGCCGCAGGAGACGCCATAGGCGTCGGGAGTCGCGAGCCAATTCCAGGCCATCGTAGGCGCGAGTTTGCGGACTGCGAGTAATGTTTCACGCACGCCTCAAAGAGATGTCATCAAAAGTTGACAGGGTCCGCTAGGGCCGATGCCTGTCTGGGTCGCGGATAAATTTGAAAGAGAGTTATCGCGGCCCTGACACAAGCAACTGAAGGAACTCGGGTGGGTTTTAGTCAGTAAACGTCTGACACCCCTCCCGCTTCACGGGAGAAGTCACATTATTAAATTAAATATATAGCAAGCGCACGAATGCATTGACGACGCGAACCTCTATATATACGCATACACGTTCATACATATTTAACTACAATATACAACTAACGACTATTTCTCCTTGTTAAGCGCCTCTATGAACTCTTCTAATTTCTCTTGGACTTGTCGCACTTTCTCTGTGGAACGAAAAGGTAAGATTAGGTTCTTATTTTATTAACCATAAATTATTTACTATTTTGAAAGCCCTAGAGGCCTAGAGGGTAACTATTAAGATGACAAGGAGGTAAGGGCAAGAAATGATTTTACTGAAATCCTCATCATCTACCTAGCAATTTCTCAACTATGTTGGAGCCATGCTTCCACCCTTAGCCGGTGCAGCTAAATGAATTTTACATGGAACACACCATAAAATTTAGTAAAACTGCTTGTCTGATTTTCGAGCTCCTGACTAAAATGTCCCACGTTATATAAAATAAAATTATTCATTAAAACATCATTTAATAAAACAAGCATCTTTCGTATTATTCATTAAAAAAACATTTTATAAAACAAGCTTTTTTCGTATTATTCATTAAAAAAACATTTTATAAAACAAGCTTTTTTTCGTATTCTTCTCAGCAAACCCTTTCATTTGATATCTGTATCATGGTAGTGCACAAAAAATAACTAGTCCACCATCTTGGGCCGTCCGCAACATTGGATTTAGAATGATGTCACTTAGCTAACTATGCATTGCCAAAATAAACGTGTATGCAAAATTTCATCTTAATCGGTGGAGGATATAGTTCTCGCCAAACTTCTTGGCCGCTCTAAAGTTGGCTACAATGGCTGCGCAGTAGTAAGTCAAACAATAACAGCACCGATCCGTGCTTTGCGCATGCGGTAAACCAACTTCAGGGCGGCCAAGCAGTTTGGCGAGGACTATAACTGCTTTTAAATTCAGTTGCAAGATTTGACCCGAACCACAGATAATATAATACTAGCATACAGATACCTCATCCCATACAAAGAAACCGTGCCAACGTAACTAGCGTTTTTCGTCTGCTTAATCTGGCAATTTTTTGTACATCGAACGCATTCGGTTCTGTTTCACGGTGATAGATAGATGGTGTTAGCAGCGACTTGCAAGTAAAAGGGTTTACTAGGTTCGTGAATATTTTCTTCCTTTAAATACAGTGAAGGTTTGTTTTCTAGTATTTATTTGCACGTTTTTACAGTTTTTTTTGCACCAAAATGTGTTAAAATGCAAACTTTAACAATCGAGTGGAATGCCTCAGAAATTTAAAAATGCGCCATCTATTGGCATCAATTTTAAATGATCCGTCTAATAATCTTTGAAATGTGAATTAAGAGCCCAATATTCCATAATTTTGTACTTAGGAGAGTTGATTAAACAAGAACATGAAATTTTTGTGCTCAATTCCAGAAAATGTTAATTTTACACACATTCAATACATTGCAAGTTAAATAAAAGCTTGTAAAATCATCATCGTCATCACCACCAGCCTTTTAATGTTCCCACTGCTGGGACATAGGCTTCCTCTCTGTTAGAGGGAAAAAAGAATAGGACTAAAAACAAAAGCGTATATTGACTTACTCAGTTCTTCCGCTAGTTCTACTCTTCTGCCGGAAAGCAGCTTTTTCTTTAGTTCGGGATCAGCGGCCATCTGCAAAATTACAAGCACAATCTTGTAATGGACATTACTTAATTTATTAGAAACTAGCGGACGCTTCACGGTTTCAGTCGCGTAGTGCCCGTTCCCGTGAGAATACTGGGATAAAAAGTAGCCTATGTTACCCGGGGATAGTGTAGCTTTCCATAGGTGAAAGAATTTTTTTAAATCGGTCCAGTAGTTTTGGAGCCTATTCGGTACAAACAAACAAACAAATAAATCTTTCCTCTTTATAATATTGGTATACATTTATCATGGGAGGATTTTCTTTTTTGCTAGTATGTTTGAAGGATACCTAAAAAAGCACATGTGACATTTCAGCGCTGTTGAGGTGGTGACATGATGTCTTGGTTTTGTGGATTTTTATGTCTATAGGTGGAGATGATCACTTTGTTTTTCATTGTTGGTTTGTCATTTTAGTAGGAAATAGAAAGTTTATAATATATTCCCCGGCATGTAAGTTGGCAAGGTTTTAGCGTAGTGGGGATAACAGACCAACCACCTCATAGAGCGAAGACTGTATAGAATGTAGACGCTCGGCGATTAGTCAGTCGATCCTTGTGTCAACTGACCAACCAATCACCCCACTTCACTGCCAAAGAGACCTAAAATACGAGATCTGACTGGGGCGATAAAACAAAATCGGGTCTTCTGCGGCGATACGCAGAAAGCTTGTAAGATGGGATGATGCAAGATGGAAGAGCGAGCTCAAATATATCGCGAAGCCGCTCAAATAAGTGTCACAACTCAAAAATTGTAATATCACTTTTATTTTACCATTTTTTTTTAGAAATTTTTAAGACCTTACCTCAAATAGTGTCATACATATAGTTGGAGACCAGCTACCGTACCATGACGTGTCAAAACTATTATGGTTCGACTGTGAAAAAGTGACTGATGTATGCCTTACGCACAATCAAAATAACCTTGCTGTAAGAGCTTATGGTCACCCCCCTGTATCATAATAATATCCCTAGTGTCACTATAATGTTAAATAAATAATGTTATGTCATACCAAACTTAAGTTGCCGATCTGTTGTCAGCCCCACAGAGCACAACACTACAATACTACGCTCTACTCAGTACTCACCTCATCTAGAACTTCTCGGAGCTCCCTGTCCAGCCGGGCAGCTTCCCTGTTGCCGATCTGTTGTCGTAAAGCGTTGGCCGTCGTGCGGAGTGTCTGTTGTACTCGCCAGAACATTACAACTTCGCAGCATTCTTTCTGCAAAAAGATATTAGCAAATTTTCTTAATATAAGACCACACTGGTTGGGAAAAAAATTACACAAGAATTGAATTATACAACACATTGCTAGTAATATTACAAACTGAATGTATCCTATGTAAAATAGGGAGCATGTCTATTGTTATGTTGTTAACTAGGCTACTATTATGAATTTGATGATGAAAACTTGCGATCAATAATACTCTAGATGCACAATCCTATACAAAACTTCTCTTTAAAACTGTCGCCAATTGTGTTTCTAAGTCTAATTCTAAGAATTGTAGTTGAAATAAATATACATTAAATCAAATTCAACCTTAAATGCAATGCTAAAAAGTTGCATTTACAAAACTTGTACAAAAAGCAATAAAAAAATTATGACCGTTTTTCGCTGCCCAATTCACAACAAAACAAATTGAATCTTACACACATGTTTTAAAGTCTAAATTACAATCTTCCAGAACAGTCGATGTTTGTTACAATAGTTGGCGAGTTGTGGACGCAAACGTTGTTCAAACAGGCATATTTGATAATTGTTGCATATTTACCACCTAATTCAGTATTTACTATAAGAAAAACACTTAATGATATAAACTTACGGAAAAAAACGGATATTTCTTCCAAAATCTCGGTGTTACGGTGGTTATTTGCACAATTTTTGAACGCACACTGAGGCATTTTGACGTCTAATGTTGGCTATGTATGATTGGACCATACTAATTTGAAATAAGACCACAACCGTATTTGTGCTCTTATTTATCGGGCCGTTTTTGAAACGCTTACCCGTCATCTAGTGTATTATTGATCAAAGATGAGAAACACTTTACTTTATTCTTGATTTGTGGCCAGCTCCTCACTTCACAGATAATAAAATAATCTAGTCAATTTATAAATTATGTACTTGAATTACCTAACTTTATAATTATAACTAAATCAATTCATGAGGCGCCTGGCTGGGGCGGTCCGCCTGTGGCATGGAGTATGGTATGGAGTTGACTGGCTGACCTATACCCCCTCAGAGTGGCAGGCCTCCAAATTTGATTTCATCATCTAAATAACTTTCTTCTATCTTTTGAAAGTAGAATTAGACCAGCCAACTACTACCAACAACGCTACCTATTTTTTTTTTTCGTATAGGTTCGATTTGAACGATTAAAATTAATTGTCAACTGTGAACTTGTACTTGATTTACCCCGAACCCAAACCAATGTTACATTGGTTAAGAATTATGTAAGGATTGTAGAAGGTGGCGTTCTATTAATTATTATCAAGTTCTTATATACCTTATTCATAATTTACAAACAAATTTACATGCGCGGTTAATGCGGAGATGTGCTGGGTTTTGGCGCCATACATACGTTTTGCTGTACTGAATTTCATAAGTATTTTTTAATTCTTCCTTAAAAATGTCTGATATCAGTGATTGTTAAGAAAATTTGTCTCCACCCGATATTTTAGGTGCGGCGAAGGAAATTACTCATAATCTATTACCAGCAAAGTCGAGAAAATTATATGATAAATGCTATCACACTTTAGTTGACTTTATGGCATGGCAAATGCAAAATAAGGTATTCAGTAGGTTCAACCCCAATGTATGAGTGTAGATAAAGTAGTGTATGAAACTGCACATAACTAGGTATTAAAACATTCGTGTGATACTTTTAAAAACCCCGCCTACGGCTTGATTTTTAAACACACACTCATGTTTTTAACCCCTTATTATGCAACAGTTTCATAAACTACTATTAAGGTATTAACTTTGAGTCAATATTGTAAATACTGTGTTCACCTATAAGTAACATAATATTTACACAACATGAAGATTAACGTACAATAATATGCATTTTTTTTTGTAAATATTGTGTTGGTGTTCCTATCAATAAATAACTGTTTATATTAAACAATGGATTAATGATATAACTAGAAAAGGAGTGACTTCTAAAATCGCGATAAATAGAACTGCAGTAGGAGATAGGCTACGTTGTACATAAATAAATTGGGTTAAGGGTTTCAGCTCTTTGGCACAATCAATAAGAGCCTTATGCTCAACAGTGGGCAAAATCAAGCTGTGGATAGTGATGATGATAGGTGGGACATAAGTATGTACTGACCCCATTTCCGTTCTGTTGACTGTACAAGTAGAAACTCTTCCGACAATCTCGCGCCCGAGTCTGTGCACGCTGTAAGAAGTTCCTGAAATTGACATACAAGAACATTATAGTAACAGTATTTTGTACAGTGACGCCAAGCGTGTGCGAAGTGGTTGAGCGATCGACTGCTGCGCTGCGTGGCACGGGTTCGATTCCCGCACGGAACAAGTATTTGTATGACCTACGATAGTTGTTCCGGATCTGGGTGTCTTGTGTATGTGAGTTTAAATATACGATGCAGGAAGAAATTCCTAGGGTGGGCCAAAGTTATAAAAAAAATGCAATATGAAGTATTTTGATATTGCCTTGTTATACATTACAAATAATACAAATAATTTTAATTGACATATTTTTTTACAGCAGTTATTGAAGCCTCTGCTCCCGAACTAGGCGGAGCTGTATGACAGGATTCAGCGCCCTCCCCATTTTATATTGTCCTAATGTCAAAATACAATTCTAATTTAATAGGAAATAATATTAAGAAAAAAATAAAATGATTAATTTAAAAATAATAATTGAAACAAGCTTTTTCGTATTTTTCTCAGCGAACCCTTTCATTAAATACCCATATCATGGCGGTGCACACAAAATAACTAGTCCGCCATCGTGGGCCGTTCTCTATATTGGATTTAGAATGTCGTCATTAAGCTAACCATGCATTGTCATCCAAACTAACGTGTATGCAAAATTTCATTTTAGGGCCGATTTCACCAGTAAAACTAATAGCGATTAGTTAGCTGATTGGTAGTTTCACACAAGTTAGAGCGATCGGAAGCTCACTTCATCGTCGATTCTGTCTCTGTCACCTCTGACTTAGAAGTTAAGGCTACGGGAATCTGGTGGATGCGTACGTCCAGCAGTGGACATCTGTCGGCTAAAATGATGATAACTTACTTCAAATACACCGGCCCCCAAGTCTCCCTGATATAGTCGTTGTCGACTTCTATCCCCTTCCTCCTGAGGTTGTCCCTCACAGCCACCACCTCATCGTACGACAGCATCGGTCGCGCTACGCCTAGCTTGTCAAGTTCGTTGCGGACTTCGCCGCGGCGGGATTGTTCTTCTGTGGTTGATTGCCAGTACAGCCAGCGTTCTTTTAGACCTGGACCTGGAAAGTAAATAGAGGTTATTAGAAAAGTTCCGGTATCTAACCCGAAAACCAGTAAAATTAAAAAAAAACTCCGGACACAAAAACCTCTTTATAATTCATCTAGTAGTAAACACGCTTCTATCAATAATCCATCGAAATACGTAATTATAACACGATATCTTGCAAAAATATCGAATTGAAGAATATTAGTTTTGTTTCCGATTTTCATAAAACATAGCTAAGAACGCTCTCGATAAAGTCACCTTTCAAACAACAAAAACTAAATCACAATCAGTTCATCCGTTTAGGAGCTATGATGCCACAGACAGATACACAAATACACAAGTCAAACTTATTTAACACCCCTCTTTTTCCGTCAGGGATTGAAAAGACCGGACGTTACACAAATCCTACATCACGTAATCAAAGTTAACCGCGTGGCAGGAACAAATACAACAGTCCAACAACAATCGTTATCCAGTTTTCCACCAGACACAAAACCCGTCTGGTAGGAGGGACCACCCCTTTCAACGGAGGTTGCGAGACTTTACAGCCTTTTTACCCGACTGCCGAAGGAGGGTACATTACCCTTACGTTATCAGTCTATGTGGTACGTTTATATGATGTGTTCTATGTATGTATATTAATTCCTATGTGGCTTTCCAGAGACCAAACGCGTTGGTCGATTTTGATGATGAAAGAGTCAATCGATTCGTCTTAAACTTGCGAGTGTCACTGGCTACATTAAAATAGAAAAATGGCGCATTTTGGGCGCCATATTGTGGGATCCCAATTTTTTTTTCTTCCATTCCCATCGTGTGGGGTATCAAAATAAAGGGTTTTAAGAGGTGATTTCAAAACTATATAACACTTATATATTTAAATTAAAAAAATAATTCAATTCGAAAAAAAAAAGTTATAAATAAGTAAAATTAAATAAAAATCCAACTGCTTAAAAAGCGAACTAAAAATACGTTAACAAAAAGAAAATCATGCTGTGCAGTCGGAGGATACTGTAGAATAAGTTATCTATGGTTTGGTTGGTCTATGGCAGAGAGACAAGCCTAACCTAATGGCGAGGGAGCGCGCCGTTATGTTTCGGGAATAAACGTACTTAAGTATCATACAGTTGTTTCTATTACAATACATGGTGGCAGCGGAGGGATTGAATTCACTCAGTGTCTATGTGAGATGTTGGTTATATGGACGACCCTAAGAAAGTAGAAGAAAACAAGAGTGAAAATATGGCGTCTTTACCGGTGGCGCCGCCCGCTGAGTTCAACTTCGAAGAGCCCAGTCGGTGGAAAGCTTGGCTCAAAAGATTCCAACAATATATTTCAATAACAGGGAAGCGCTCGGATACAGAACTAAAAGATTTACTGCTATATTGCATGGGAGAAAGGAGTAACGACGTGTGCAATCAGTTTGAGAAACCATCCGAAACCTACGAAGAGCTGGTTGAAAAATTTACGAACTACTTTGAACCAAGAAAGAATATTATATTCGAGAGAGCAAAATTTAATGAAAGAAAACAGAGGAAAGGTGAGCCGGTGGATATATTCATCACAGATTTATATAGTATGGCCCAAAGATGCAATTTTGAGAAAATCACCAAAGAAGAGATATTACGGGACAAAATTGTTGTGGGAATTAGCGACAGGAAGCTGAGTGAAAAACTACAGTTGAAGAAAAACCTCGATCTTCAAGAAGCTGTTTTTTTTTTTTTTTTTTACTATTTATAGGCCTGTGTTTGACCACAATCTCACCGTGGTCAGTGATGATGTGGCCGATGGTGGTAAGCTCACAAAGCCTAGAAGGGAACTGGCTCTCAAGTGCTGCTGTCGGAACACACCGGAAGGTGCTTGGCGACAGATTTTCAACTTGAGGGTGGTTGCCAGCCAGGCGGGTACTACAAAGTACCCTACCACCGTGCTATGGTTTCCTCACGATGTTTTCCTTCACCGAATGCTCAAGCTCATTGTAGGATTCGAACCCGCGACCTTCGTCTCGGTATCCGACGTCACTACCACTGAGCTATCATCGCAATCGCATCGCAAAATGTGACAGTAGTGAGACAGTGGGAGATACAAAATAAACAATCCGAACAGCTGTACCAGGAATATCCAGATGAGGTTAGAGTGGAAAAAGTGCAAGCTCGGCAACCAAACGAAAAGAAGCTATGTGGATATTGTGGTTTAAATGAGCACCACAGAAATGTATGCCCAGCAAAGAATACGGAATGTTTTAAATGCCATGTTAAAGGACATTTCGCAAGAGTATGTAGACGGCAGGACGTTAAACAGGTGAGGCTGGTAGAAGATGAGGAGTCAGAAGATTCAACAGGTACGGATTTTTTTTTATGGGAAATTGATGGCTATATTGGGAACGGGGCATGGATGTCGGACATATTTGTAGAGGAATTTAACAAGGCCGGAAGGTTCTTAATCGACTCGGGTGCAGACATAGTCTGTTTACCATTGACATTTGTTCCTAAAAAAAATGTGAACAAATTGATAAAAACAAATATAGTGTTAAAAGTGGCAGATGGTAGATGTTTAGAAGTGTTGGGATATTTAAATGTTAAATTGTCACATAAAAATAAGGCAATAACTGTGAAAGCTTATGTGGTAAAATCAATTAAACGAGCTATATTAAGTAGGGAGGCATCTAGAGAACTGGGAATATTAAAGGTAAATTTTGACCAGGTTTTGGGAGGAGAGGAAACAAGTTCAGTAAATATATGTAAAGAATTTCCTATCTTATTTCAGGAGTAGGGGCAATTTAAAGACCGCATTTCCATACGACTGACACCAGATGCGAAACCTTTTGTGCAATCTGTACCTAGAGTCGTGCCAATTCCTATGCTGGAAAAACTAGAAAAAGAAATAAAAAGATTGCAAGATTTAGACATCATAGAGCCAGTGGAACAGGTAACGGAATGGGTAGCACCGGTAGTATGTGTGCCTAAAGATGAAAATTAAATTCGTTTGTGCTGTGATTATACTCACTTAAATAAAAGTGTTTTGAGACCCTATTTTCCAATTAATAATGTAGAATATACTTTGGCAAAGGTTAATGTAGCCAAATATTTTTCCAAAATAGATATCAAAAAATCTTTCCATCAATTGAAACTAGATGAGAGTAGCCAGTTGTTAACAACCTTCATATCACCATTTGGTAGGTTAAGAGATTACCTTTTGGATTAAATTGCTCTTCTGAGTATTTCGTTACAAAGTTTGCTCAGATACTGAAAGGTTTAAATGTAGTGTACCATGTCGATGATGTTCTTATCTATGGAAAATGTATGTCAGAACATGATGAGAATCTTAGGAAAGTACTAAAAAGATTGTCAGATGAAGGATTATGTATTAATAAAAAAAAGAGTGTGATAGGAGAACAAAAAATAAAATTTCTGGGGTTTGAGTTATCATCTCATGGGATATCTGTAGATCCAGATAGAATTGAAGCTGATGAAAATATATAGTTTTGGAAGTAAAAGTCTAGGTCTTCTTAGTTTTCTTATTTATTAATAGCACTTAGCACGATCACACACAATCGATACCAACGGTTCAAGTTTTGGAGAGTGCGCACAGATAACATCATATTATAACTCTACAACCACAGATAATAACTCTACACCGTTAGGCGGTGTATTAAATAAAGCAGTTATTACATTGAATGTTAACACCCCCACTCAATGTAATACATATAATGAAGTATGTATAACTTAACAATACATAAACTCAAAAAAAATAATAAGCAATCTACTTTAGACCACACCTTGTAACAAACCTAAACAATAATTCTTTATTTAATGACTTTGTGAACATATCAGCGATTTGATCTTGTGTTTTTACATAAATTAAACACATTTTACCATCATTAATCAAATCCTTAATAAAATGATACCTTATATCAATATGTTTTAATCTCTTAATATTATCTGTATTTGCAACCATTATGGCGGATTGATTGTCACAATACATAGGTATTGGATACACATTGATGATATTAAAATCTTTTAATAAACTAGCTAGCCAACAAGATTCACTAGCCGCCATACTGACTGCAACATACTCAGCCTCAGTTGATGATAGGCTTACTGAGCACTGTTTCTTGGAACACCACGATATAAGACAGTTAGAAAACTTAAAACAGTAGCCAGTGGTAGACTTTCTGTCTTTTAAGTCACCACCCCAATCTGCATCGCAATGCCCCACAAGCTCATCATCATTACATTTGTAAACCAACTTATAATCTAAGGTGTATTTTACATATCTTAAAACTCTTTTTAAATGAGTTAACAGTACCTCACTAGCATTATTTTGGTACCTACTCAGTATAGATACAGCAATACAAAGATCTGGTCTAGTGCCTAGCACTGCATACATTAAACTTCCAATAATTTTTCTACATGTGTTTTCAATATTATTGTCTGACTTGCATTCTTTTACTTCTAAGATTTTTACATTAAAGTTTTGATCAATAGGGGTAGATATAGGTTTACAATTTTCCATATAAAATTTTTTCAATACATTTTCTAAATAGGATTTCTGACTTAATTCAGTCACCCTATCTTTCAAATTTTGTTTAACATTTATGCCAAGGAAATTTGAAATTAATCCCAAATCTTTCATTTTAAGTACTTTCTGTAAGTGTGATTTAAGATCACTTATCTGTTCTTCATTACTACTAAACATTAAAATGTCATCGACATACAATAACACATAGGTTTGGTTTTCTTGGCTACATTTATTAAACAAACATGGATCATTCTTTGACTTTACATAACCTACCTTACTTATTACACTGTTAAATTTTTCATTCCAATATTTGGGTGATTTTTTTAATCCGTACAAAGATTTATTTAGTTTTACAATATTCTCACACCCATTATATGCCCCTTCTGGTAATTTAATAAATACATTTTCTTTAATATCCCCATATAAAAAGGCCCCAGTGACATCCATCTGGTGTATTGCTAAATTTAATTTAGTAGCAACTGAAATAAACAATCTAAATGTTGACAATTTGGCAACAGGGGAATAAATTTCATACAAATCTAATGAATCATTCTGTTCAAAACCTCTGGCAACCAACCTAGCTTTATATTGCACAATATTATCAAGTTTCTTAATTTTGAAAACCCACTTACTGCTTATGACCTTTTGATTCTCAGGTACTGGACAGACTGTCCATGTATTGTTTGCTTTTAGAGTCTCAAGTTCTTGGTTAATAGCTTCCTTCCACTGAAAAGCATCACTTCTCTGCATAGCTTCTTTATAGGTTCCTGGTTCTGTTTCTGCAGTATAAACGTTTTGACACGTATAGAATTGTGTTGGTTTTCTGATGCGTGTAATGCGACGAGATGGAGTTAGCTGCGACGCATTATCACTCTCACATTCACTATACTCATTGCTTGTTTCTTCAGGTTCATATAAACTCTGCTGGTCTTCATCTGCCGTCTCATTTATTAGGGTTGAATCCATCATAACCTCTTCTTCAGAGTTTTGTTCAGATACTGATGTCTCATTATTTACTGATTCTGTTACAGAGTCTGTGTTTACTCTTTCTTGTTTTTCAATTATTGGTTCCATAAATATGACATCCCTTTTTACTTGAACTTGATTTGTTTTTGGATAAAATATCCTATAACCTTTAACATTTTCTCCATAACCCACCATAATACCATTCTCCCCTTTAGAATCCCATTTTCTTCTTTTTTCTTTTGGAATATGGACAGATACAGGTGTACCAAAGATATGTAAGTTACTGAGGTCAAACTGTTTATTTGTCCATATTTCATAAGGTGTTTTACCTGGGTCATGACTTCTACTTGTTCTGTTTAGTACATATGCTGCGGTGTTCACTGCTTCAGCCCACAATTTCTTTGGAAGATTCCTGGCATAAAGCATTGATCTTGCCGCTTCTGTCAGGGTTCTTATCTCCCTTTCCGCCTTGCCATTCTGCTGCGGTGTGTATGGTACAGAGGTTTGATGTACTATACCTCGCCCTGAGAACAAATTTATAACAGCCCCATTAATAAATTCTAGGCCATTGTCACTTCTAAAGGTAATTATATTGTTACCTGTGACATTTTCTGCTTTGTTTATGAAGTCTTTAATGCAATTTATCACTTCATCCTTCCTTTTAATGAAGTATACAGTTCTATAGCAAGAGTAATCGTCTTTTAATATTAAAAAGTACCTTGATCCTCCAACAGACATCTCCTCCATCGGTCCACAGAGGTCGGCATGTATCAGCTCACATGTTTTCATCGCTTTTGTTTCGCTGTTATGAAATGGCAAACGATGTGCTTTACCACTTAGACAGCCTTGGCACTTCACAAGAGGCTCGTCAAACACTTTAACGTTATTTTTCGCTAACACATTTTTTACGTGTTGTATGTTTTGATGTACAAGTTTCTCATGCCACTCGCTTAAACTCGATTTAACTTCTGTTATGTTTGCAAAACCGTACTTATAACGTACGTCCATGATGTACATATTTCCGACGCGATTTGCAACCGCCCGAACTTTGTTTTTCTTGTAAAACTTGCAAAATGCAAACTTTTTGATCTGTCATCATGACATACCCTCTATCTGCCGCGCAATTTACCGAGAATAGATTTATTTTTAAGTCGGGCACACAAAGTACATTGTCTATGGTCGACTCAATCCACTTGTGTCCATTATATACTTCTAGCGCCACCTGTCCGCAACCAATGACACTAATCTGAGTACCATCACCAATTATAACGGATTTTTGTGATGATAACGGCGAGAATGTTGAAAATAGGTTTTTATCTTGGCACATATGTTCACTGGCACCTGTGTCCACCAACCACTTTGACTGTTGATACGGTTCTGTAGTGTTTTGTTGCACTACGAACGCATTTTTATCTTTCCCTTTTTTAAACCAACACTCACTTTTGTTGTGCCCAATCTTGTTACAATAATAACACTTTTTCTCACTTTTGTTTATGTTTGAGTTATTACGTTTGTTACTGTTTTCATTTTTCGTACATTCAGCTTGATAATGACCCATCTTGTTACACTTAAAACACTTGATATTTCTTTTATTTGGGGCATTTTTCTTTGCAATAAACGCGGATGATGACGAGGCGATTTCACCCTTTTCCTTCACTCTTTCTTCTTCCACCAACAAACGAGCGACTAGATTATCGTAGGTTTGTTTGTCGTCCGGTGCAGACTCCCACGCAGACACGAAGTGTTTGTAGACATCCGGCAATGACATTAAAACCTTCGTTATGACAAACTTCTCCGAAATTTCTTCACCCATTTGTTTTAACTGGTTTTGTAACTCCTGTATTTTCGACAGAAATATTGACATTTCCATTCCTTCTTCATACTTATATTGAAAAAATCTTTGCTGGATTATGTGAATACTTGTTTCGCTTTTTTGTTCAAAGATACTTGCTAACTTTCGCCACATCTGAGAAGAAGTTGTGCAGGATATTATGTGTAGCATTACTTCTTCGGTCATCCTGGTCACCAACATAGTTTGCGCCTTAGCATCATTTTTCTCCCATGTCCTTCTTTCCTCCAAATTTTCTCCTTTTTTAAGTCTACCTTCAACAATGTCAATTAGACTTTGACCTCGCAGTAAAACCATTGTCTGGAATTTCCAAACGTTCCAATTCTTGATTCCTTCCAGTTTAATAACTGTACTATTTCCGTCCATCGTGTGTCTTTTATATTCTTGCTAACAATCCTTCCTTGCAGCTCAATTCTAGCAAGTAATTTTTCCTTCCCGGCAACTTGACTTTCAACTGCAACCCACACTATTCACGTGTTGCAATTTTTTTTTCCCGGTATTTTCAACTAGACTTTTTTATTGGTATATGGACTGGGCCCATAACCTGATGAAAATATATAGTTTTGGAAGTAAAAGTCTAGGTCTTCTTAGTTTTCTTATTTATTAATAGCACTTAGCACGATCACACACAATCGATACCAACGGTTCAAGTTTTGGAGAGTGCGCACAGATAACATCATATTATAACTCTACAACCACAGATAATAACTCTACACCGTTAGGCGGTGTATTAAATAAAGCAGTTATTACATTGAATGTTAACAGAAGCAATAGAGAAATTTCCAAAGCCTGAAAATAAAACAGAGTTACAGAGATTTTTGGGATGATTAATTTTGCATCAAAACATTTAAAAAATAAAGCTGATTGCATGGAACATTTAAATTGTTTGCTTAGGAAAGATGTAGATTTTTATTGGGGCCCAAATCAGGAAGAAGCATTTGATAAAGCAAAAAAGTTACTTTGCGAGACCCCAATTCTAGCATTTTTTGATCATACTAAACAGATAGTAATTAGTGCAGATGCAAGTTCTTATGGTTTGGGAGGTTGCCTTATGCAAATAAATTTGGATGGAAAGAGAGAAATAGTAGCTTATATATCAAGAACTATGAATGAGACAGAACGTAGATATTCTCAAATTGAGAAAGAGGCCTTAGCATTGACATGGGCTGCTGAAAAGTTTAAAGAATATGTTACAGGGCTGAAAATAATTTTTGAAACTGACCATAAACCACTTTTACAGGTGATGATCTGACACCAAGATTGCAAAGGTTTCGTATCGGGTTGATGTGTTTTAATTATGAGATTAATTATATTCCTGGTAAAGATTTAGTGATGCCAGATTCACTATCTAGAGCACCTTTAACAAATTCAAAAGAAACTATGTCTGAGAAAACTATAAATTATGTAAACTTTGTGATAGAGCATATTCCTATAAAAGATGTCTACTTAAATAAACTGTTACAGGAGGAAGAAAAAGATGAAATTTGTAAAATGATAAAAAAGTATTGTAGTGATGGTTGGCCAGAAAGAAATAAAATTGATCCTGAATTGCTACCATATTTTCAATATAGGTATGATTTTAGTGTTTGCAAAGGTCTATTGTTGAAAGGATCAAGAATTGTTATACTATCAAGGTATTGTAAAATGTAGAAGACGGGCACAGATGGCTGTATGGTGGGTGGGTCTAAGTAGCCAACTAGAAAACTTGATAAAAAATTGTCCAAATTGTATTGAACATAGATCAAATAACGTTAATACATTTTGTAAAGACCAGAACCCTCCTACTAGGCCGTGGCAAATAATTGCAGCAGATTTATTCTTTTGTAAAAAATGGTATCTGATTGTTACAGATTACTATTCAAGGTATTCAAGATTTTTTGAAATTTTCGAATTGAACTCGATGACTGAAAATGTTATTATAAGTAAAATTAAAGAATTATTTTCTAGATATGGTATTTGTGAAATATTCAGATCAGATAATGGCCCACAATTTCAAAGTCAGTTCAAAAATTTTGCTAATGAGTATAAATTACACACTTCACCAGCTCTCCATATCATAGTCAATCAAATGGGTTGGCTGAAAACGCGGTAAAAATTGCGAAATCCATGATTAAGAAAAATGATCATATTGATAAAGCTTTGTTAACATATAGGACAACGCCTTTGGAAAATGGTTTTCAGTCCCGCTGAACTGTTAATGGGTAGAAAATTAAGGTCTTTTCTTCCTTTGATTCCCTCAAAACTAATGACAAAAGAATCAAAAATAGTAAAAAAAATTGATAAGAAAATCAAAGACAAACAAATTCATTATTATAATAAAAGGCACAGAACAACCCCTTTGTCTAATCTGGCTATTGGAGAATCAGTTTGGTTAAGTGATTTAAGAACCTATGGGACAGTAATTAAAATTTTACCACATCATTCATATGTGGTACATACTGCTAATGGTAATTATAGAAGAAATAGATGGTTTTTAATTCCTGCCCCATATATACAAAAAAAAAAGAAATGTCAAAGAGCTCTTAGTCTTGAAAGTATTGTAAATCAAGATGATTGTTTAATTCATCCTAAAAGAAGGGGAGAAGATCTGATTGAAAATGATTGTAATATTAGTTTAATCAACATGCAGCCTAACAATCCAATCATTCAACGCCCAGTTAGACAAAGAACACAACCAAAACATCTTAATGATTATGTTGTTTATTAATTGGATTGCCAAATAAAAATGTTAAGATTACAACAAATCCTTTGTTCCATAACTAAGTAAGTTAATACATATATATAATTTTAGGGTAAATTGGATTAAAATATCTTAAGAGGAAGGATGTAGAATAAGTTATCTATGGTTTGGTTGGTCTATGGCAGAGAGACAAGCCTAACCTAATGGCGAGGGAGCGCGCCGTTATGTTTCGGGAATAAACGTACTTAAGTACCATAAAGTTGTTTCTATTACAATACAGATACATCTGATTTTGGTCAGCCAGCTAGTGAATATGTAGATAGTACGATACGATAGTAGCTAGTTGTAGTTTTGGTACCTCCAATTAACATGAAAATAATGTATAGCCAAAGTGCATCTCATGACGATTCCAATAAGCCCAAACACGACTAGGATACATTGTTTTATATAGGAGTTCCAGTGGCCATTGTGGTCTTCTTCATCAGATCCACTTCACCAAATGATACTTTCTGAGTGGAAATGATTCCATTATTGATGAAAATACCAAAATCACTGTATGTATGCCTATAATATTTGAGGAGTATCCTCGATTTCTCTAGGACCCTATCATCAATCCTGGTGTCCTTATCATGGTATATCTCCTTTCCAACAAAAAAAGAATGATCAAAATCGATTCATAAACGGCGAAGTTATACGCGAATATACATTAAAAAAATATATGCGGTCGAATTGTGAAACCTCCTCCTTTTTTGAAGTCGGTTAAAAACGTTTAAAATATAGTGACATTCTTATGACAGGCTGAGGTTAGAATGCTGCTTTTCTTAAAAATAACAGCGTTACCTAAGACAAATATATTCAGTAGAGGCCTTCTACTGACTCTTTGATTGTCTGTTTGGAGATATTTATTACCTGTGAGTTCTTTCAGCTCTTGTTGCGTTAATTCTAGCCTCTGTTTGACAGCGGTGTCCATGAGAGTCACGGCGGCGTCCCAGTCCTGTCGCGAAGACACGCAGCGGTCTTGGAGGGCGTTCAGCTGTAGGACACGGAGGACCTGGGAACGGAAACAGGAGACAATTAAGGCAAATGAAGGTTTAAAATTAAAATGCAAGATAGCTACGATGGAAATAAATTTCTGAAATACACGTTATGGGTGTCGTTTTCACGGTTTTCGGGTGTGTTAAAAACGAAAATGGCCTCGAAATTAAAATCCAAGATGGCGTCGAAGAAAATTCATAAATTTTTAATTACGCATTCAATTTTCATGGTTTTATGGGACGCGTTAAATGAAAATGGGCTTGAAATGAAAATCCAAGATGGAAGAAAATTTGAAAAAATTTACTCACGTCTTGCGCGCGGTCTTCCCACTGATGCCTCCTTAGCGCCTCTTCTACAGCCTCTCTCTTGACGGGCTCGTACACGGGGTCAGAGTCCGCAGCCCTAGTCATCAGCTCGGTGAACTCCTCACGCAGGGCTTCGCGCCCGGCCCGGATGGAGGCGTTGGGCAGCTCGGCCTCCGCCCACTCGCGGAGTTTTATGTCTACGGAAGTGTTGAATTTGTCTGGAAAAGATAAAAGTAAGATTAGAAAAAAATTACGTGGGTTTTTAATTGAGTAACAAGTCGATATATACTGAAAAAAAAAAATGTCTTTGTCTAATCAAATATGGGATTTGTGTGATTGGTTGGCTAAGTCACCTAAATATTGAAAACTTCTGTTATTCACAAAATATCTTGGAAGATGTGAACACTTTACAACCAATCACTTCAGTTGACAGAAGATTTGAAAATCAATTCAATAGGGTAGTTGACAAAACATATCTATTTAGTCCGTCAGTTAGATTACCTAAAAATATTGACACGTATTTTTTCTTTTGCCACCTATCAAAAAATACGTCAATACAGTGCGTTGAAATATCGTGTGACGTCACAGTGTGCTACCCTTTATACTGAAAAAATGACGTCACATGCCCCCACTTTGATGCGCTTTATCTTTGTCAATTTTTATTTATTTGATAAAGCAAAAAATACGGGTCCAATAATTATTTGAGAATCTCACTGACGAAATAGAATTATCATTTTTCTACCCAGAAAATATCCCTATTGAATATAGTCCAAAAACTGGAGGTCAAACTTGTTAAAGACTTGAAAAATACATACTCGAATAACTTGTTAAAGGTGGAGTATACAATACAACGGACATTTTGATTATTTACCAGGATAAAAATATTAAAATGTTGCTAATTCTTAAGCGAAATGAAACAATGGAATATCAAATTGATGTGCTTTTAGGTCATAGATCTTGGGCTAGGTTTTATTGTAGGTGTCCGTGTAGTTAGTGCATCATGAAACAAATTACTTTTTTTTCAACATATACACTGATTTATCTATGCGACAATAATCTAGCAACATTCAACACTAAAACAACCTACAAACAAAAGGTACAAATCTCACTAGAATCATAAAAATATGGATCTAGCCAAATAGTAGTTGTGTAAGTTTGTGGCACGGTCGCTTCGATGGCGTTGTTGATCTGGCGGGTGGCGGACTTCACTTGACGGGCCAGCGCCATTACATCTAGAAGGATAGGATACAGGATAAAAAGGATTCCTAAGGAGCCCTATTGCTGTCCCTCACGTGTCTGTCTGTCTGTCCGCTGTCCGTCACACAGATTTTACAGCCAAATTGTTGGAGCTACCGTCTTCAACTTTTCATAGTATAAGCATTTTGTTGACCCAAAGCCATAGGAATGTCAAAAAATATTTTTAAATGTCTTTAATGAGCTATTCCAGAATATAATATATCTTTGTGCCAAATTTCATCTAGATCCGTCCAGCCATTTGAGCGTGAAGAAGTAACAAACATAAAAATACACGCACACACACACACTCACAAACATTCGCCTTTATAATATTAGTGTGAATTTTTAACTTCCCATTGACCTATGAACTAACGCGACTGGAGCAAGCTTCGTGAGCACGTACACGTACACGTGCGCGTAGCTTGCCATGCGCGTCTGTCTTAGACGTAAGGTGGGAGTAATCACGTCACTCCATACTATGGGATTAAGTCTTCGGATAGTACTACTCCAGAGCAGCGGAAGTCACATATACCAACATCGATGTGGTTTTAGTTGAGTCTGACTGAACTTTACGTCCGACGGCCTACGACCATAAGGTAATAACGGACAGATGTTCTAGTTGTCTTACTTACCAACATCAGCTTGTGCGTTAGCAGCGGCCGGTAGATAGATGCTCCCGAACACTCGCTCAGCAGCTGCGGTCCAGAGACCCTGCTGCAGCCGCATCTCCCACGCGGCTGCTGCCACTGCAGACAATTCAGCTGACTGGTCTAGGAGTTCGGCGCGGGCCCGCTCGAAGAGTTCGTCACGGTCTAGTTCGCGTTGTCTGGAAGAAGAATCATAATCAAAATTTCTTTATGCAATTAAGCCATTAAGCGGCACTTTTGAACGTCAAAAATTTTAATTTAAAAGTAATAATGATTGATTTTACTGTACATTCGGAAAAGTAGCTTGTTATGGAGAAGAACGGACAAGAAACTCCACACTTATTTTCTTTTTTTAAGTGGGTTACAAGTATTTGGTTACATCATTATTGTTGAAAAAATACATACATGTGAGAACGATGTAAAAAGACGTGCACGTAAAAGCGTCTAGAGTAAAAAAAACATAAATAGGTAATAAAAACAGGCCGAGACAGCTAAGTTATGACCAATCCCAACTGATGGCGCTGACTGAGTTCACGAACATGACACATGGATCGGCACCACTCAGCTCAATCATCATGAAGGGAACCGAATGATCCAACACATGTGTCACTATCAGAGAGATAAATGTTACATTTCCATCGCATAATAAAAATAAAAATCACTGTGTCAGGGCTTCAAGCCACCTGGACGAGGCCGTAACTTCATAAAAAATTGGCAAGATGAAGCACAACACCGAGAGGAATGGAAGGAATGGAGGGAGGACTTTGCCCCGGAGTGGGACAAATGGAATCGATCTCCAAGGTTAAGCAAACGCTTTCTTTATCGATATCTGACAGTCGTTACGGGTACCCAGTTATACTGGAATGTGGAGTTCAGACAGGCAATTACTCCATGTAGAATACCGGTATTTAGCTGCACCTGATTAAATTCGAAGCAGAGTCCAACATAGTCGGAAAAAAAAAATCTTACAGATCTTGAGAAATACTAGAGTTGAATTCCCTGCCGGTGTCTGTGTTTCCCGGTAGCAACAGTCTAAGGGTCTTTAAGCCAAGAGTGAATGGGTTTTTTCTAGGCAAGCGTGCTTTACCGTCGACCACATCATCGCTTACTATCAACTGAGATAGTGGTCAAGCGCGAGCCTCATCATCAGCCTTTTTAATGTTCCCACTGCTGGGAAACGGTCCTCCTCTCTGTGAGAGGGAATGGGCCGTAAAGCAACACGCGGGCCCAATGCTGGTTGGTTGATGTCATATGTATTCGAATTGTTGGTTCTAGGACATGCCGGTTTCCTCAAGATGTTTTCCTTCACCGTTTTGAGAGCAGTGGTGGTGAAATAATTTACACAAAGTAAAGCGTCTGCCTGGGTTTGAAATCACGACCTACAACTTATAAGTCGCGGCCGATACCATTAAGTCACCATTGCTCTCAGCGCGAGGATATGGAATATAAAAAAAAAAAATCGGTTCACCAATGGTGATGGTCGAAATGTGATCACGTGACATTTGTATAGCGCATGGCAATACCACATATTTTTGACGTTTTTCAATCGCTCTCGAGCGCGTTTTCAATAAAAACATTAATTACAAATATAATTATTTTCTTTTTTATAGTTAGTAAGTAATTAGTATAAACCCAATCCCAAAAAAGTATTCCCCCTAATTACTTACTGAATTATTGAAAAAAATATATTAATTATAACGTAATAGTTATTATTTAGAATTAATAATAATATTTATCAATAATTTATAAACTTTTTACGGCGTGTTTTTAATCGGGATTATTGACCTCGAATGATACTCTAAACAGTAAGGCCTCTAACACACATTCTGAATTCGTCTCTGAATCCAAACTCGGAAATCATAATATTATTTAAGAAATCCCGGCAATGCATACAATTTCATTATGTCCCACACACATTCTGAATTTTTCAGATTATGATTTACTCATTGCCGGCATTCAGATTATGAATTCCGACTCTGAATTCAGAGAGGAATTCAGAATGTGTGAGTCCTGCCTAAAACATTGCGCGCCCTCTGCCCTCTATCTTGAAAATGGTTCAAGATATAAAAAAAAAGTTTATTCAAAAGTTGTAGAGAATTTATTCCAATGTTTCAATCAATCTACAATGTTTATAATAAATAAAAATATCATAAAACCCACGAAACGATGAAACGAGATATTTGCATTAAGGGTTTACACTAGTCGACGGCACGAACTATTTTGTGCGCGGGGTTAAAATGCGTGCTATATCAACCGACAACACGTGCGGAATGCTGTAATGAGCAGTAAGAAGCTAGTACGCGTACGAATACAATCTTTTGCAAATTTGTAGCAAAATGGATGATGATTTAGAACGAAATCGAGCGCGCGAAATTATATTAACAGTCCTTTGGGAGTCTGGATATCATGGAAAAACGACTGAATGTATCTGTTCAAAATAAAATTATTTGCATTGTTGAAATACTAATCTATCCCTGTATGGAGGCCGTTTCACAATTTTCCTTCTTCTTATGGTATTTATTTGCGCCCAAAGATGCGTTAAAATTAGTGTTAAAATATGGAACTTTCGAAGCTCATAACTTTCAAGTTATTTTTTTTTTTACTTTTTTGCTTCCATACAGGGCTAGATAATGATGAGACAAATTGATATCATTTTTTATTTTGAACGTACATCGTCAAACAGTGGAATAACAGACAGACTACGTTTGTATGGAAGAATTTTCGACTAGTGTACCCTTAAATGGGTAAAACATCGTTTTTTTGAACTTTGACCTTGAAATATCTGTAGTCGCGGACACCCTACGATAAGTAGGTTTTGAGACAAGTTTTAGTTTATAGCTGACTATCTCCCGAGTGGAAATCCCTAGTATGTCTGGACTATATTCTCCATTTAAGATAACATTAGACATTTAATTAATCCTATTTTACAGCCCGTTCAACCAATTTTAACTTCTATTGCGTTGGTGATATGACAAATGGCAGCTGAATTAAACAGTTTTGGTAACAGGTTTATGCTTTTTATGCCATCCTTATATTTACGGGATAGTACACAAAATCAGTTAAACGGACTGAAAAAGGGGTTGTAAAAAATTCAAATTTAATTTAAAAAAAGAAGATATATATGTGACATGTACAAATGAAGCAAAAGGAGTATGTAAGGATCATAGCAGGTGACGCTTTGTTGTCTCCTTCTGTAGGCGGCGTCCTGGGCTATATGCCCAACAATAGGACAAGGTAGGTTCATCTCACCTGGGGAAGGTGTTCTTCCACTCGGTCTCGAGGTTGAACCGCTTGGCCTTGAAGGCGTCCGCCTGCTGCTCCACGGAGGCTCGCACCATCCGCCAGAAGCACTCCGCTACAGCCAGGGATAGGTTCCGGGTCGTCACTTGAGAGGGAGTTACTAGGCCGTCTCTGCAAAATGATAATAAATATTAATACAAATTCAAATTTTAATTATTCCTCTCAGAAAACCCTATCATTTGATGCATATATCATAGGGGTGCATAAAAATAATTGGTCCGCCATCTTTGGCCATAGAATGATGTCACTTGGCAAACCATGCTTTGTCATCCAAAACAAAGGTGTTTGCAAAATTTTTGCTCAATAATTGTAGTAGCAACTATGAAGCCACATACGAATCACAAAATCCTGCATCGCGTAACCAGTGCTTTCGGCGCGATTTGAGCATATACAACAGTCCAACACAACCAACGGGTCAGTTGTCCAGCAGACTCAACACCTGTCTGTTATGAAGGTTACAGGACTTTACACCTTTTCCCGCATACCTTCATTGCCTTCAAGGCAACTTCAGGGCGGCCAAGACGATTGGCGAGTACTGTCTTAAATCAAAAATATACTAGATAAACATTCCCATACAAAACTTCTCTTTAAAACTGACGCCAATTGTGTTTAGGTGATTCTAAGAATTCTAGTTGACATAAATATTATGCATTAAAGCAAATTCAACTTTAACTGCAATGATTAAAGTTGCATTCACAAAACTATGTACAAAAAGCAATAAAAAAAATATAAGCTTGCTCGCTGCTCAACATAAATCAAAGCAAATTTTGTCTTTCACGCATGATTTAAAGTCTAAATTACAACGTTCCAGAATAGACGATGCTTGTTACAATAGTTGGCGCGTTGTCGACCCGTTTTTGATATTTATTATATATTTTTCGGCCCGTTTTTGAAGCGCTGACCGGACATCTAGTCTATTATTGATCAGAGTATTGTACATATACTAACAAGGCAAGTTGTATAGATAAAAGCTTATAAAAAGAGAATTTTCATACAGTCTAACATAGAACCACCTCCTTTTTGGAAAGTCGGTTAAAAAGTATACTTACTTGAAAAGCTTGGAAGACCTGAAGAACCGTTCCTCGTACTCTCGTATGCTCTGTATGGAGTCGTCCTTGCGCGAGCGGCCGGTCACCACCGCGTAGTAACCCAGCGCTTTCATCGGGAACAGCTTGCCTTCGAGGATGCGGCGGATCTGAGGGAAAAATATTGTGAATTGGGTTGATTGCCAAAATAGTACATTTCGTGTCGAGCATAAGAAGTCGAGATGTAGCTCTACTAAGCTACATCGCTCGTGTGTAAAATAAAGCCTTTTTATGCGAGACACGAACGATTCTTTTTCCACTACCTGATGTGCTTACTTTATTAAATGCAAATAAGTTCCAACAACAATTTATTAGAAACGTTCAGACTAAAAACCACAAGACTATAGACACAACGCGCGCTTTTTCGAGAGGTAACAGGTTCAGTATCATTCTGCCAGTTACATAATGATATCAAAACTCCATACAATAGTTATTTATGCTACAAGTACGGTGGGTAGGTGATTTCCGATGAGTGGATAAATCGACACGAGTCGGAAATGCGCGAGGAAATACAAAAATATATCTGAACAAAACAAA
This sequence comes from Anorthoa munda, assembly GCA_945859665.1. Taxonomy (NCBI): domain Eukaryota; kingdom Metazoa; phylum Arthropoda; class Insecta; order Lepidoptera; family Noctuidae; genus Anorthoa; species Anorthoa munda. The sequence goes on from OX243898.1 coordinate 12,786,704, forward strand.
AATTAATAAAATGGCGGGCTTATTCAAGCGCGCTCTGCATATCCACAGATTAACTAATAGTTCCTCGGGCATATCTACTGCGCATGTTCAAATAGCTGTCACGTCGTAACGCAAAAAGGCACGAGCAAAATATACGTTCTGCCAAACATATTTAATGAATATTTAAAATTTATTTATTGATCAAAATCTAAATCTAAAGTAATTGAAAACGGCTTTAATGAAGTAATAGTTTTATTTTACCTTTTATATGAATGATAATCTGTACTTAACTAATTTGAAAAACTTTTCTCAAATAATAAAAACTCTATGCGTCGGGCTGACGTTGGAGTTAAAAATTAAAAAAATACAGAAAAGTAAAAAGCACTAGTTAAAAAAAGTAACACTTTCCGCACAGTTTGGCTGCTTGGAAAACGCTCTTTTCGAGGACATGCATTGTAAAAGTCATTTCGTAACTGTTATTATGTAATTTTGTATTTTTTTAATCTTGTGTCTAAATGTTCTTATTTCGAAACGAATTTCTTAGGTGTAGGACAAGGCAGTGGAAAAAAGTTTTTTTTTATTATTTCGGGATGAGCCGACTCGGAAGAATGCCGAAGAGGCAGTGGGCAGGGCTCATTGCTCGCAGAACGAATGGCCGATGGGGCCGAAAAGTTCTGGAGTGGCGACCGCGAACCGGAAGACGATGCGTTGGAAGGCCTCCCTCTAGGTGGAGCGACGACCTGGTTAAGGTTTTGGGAATCCGCTGGATGCAAGACGCATGGGACCGGTCAATGTGGCGACATTGGGGGAGGCCTATGTTCAGCATTGGACTGCTGTAGGCTGATGAATGAATTTACAAAAAAGTAACAAGACTACTTCTTATATAACGGCCTGACTTCGCACACTGCTAATACAAATGCACAGTGGACGAATTCGGGCTGTGGAATATGATCAGGTTTCCACTCACCCTGTTAGGGTTGGCGAGGTTCTCCTCAGCCAGGTCCACCTTGGTGAGCACGAAGATGGTGCGCTTGCCGCCAGGGTCACACGAAGACACCAGGTCCGTCACGTTAGAGCGCTCGGCGTCCACTGAGCCGTCCTGGAAGAGAGGAGAATGCCTTTAGTATCAGTTAAAGGTTTTGTGATAGCAGTAGTTAGATAACCTAAAATATTGGACACGTATTTTTTCTTTTTTCACGTAAACAAAAAATTACGATGATACAGAGCGATGAAATATCGTGTGACATCACGGTGTGCTACACTTTATACTGACAAAGTGACGTCACAAGCCCCCACTCCTGAACTTTGATGTTTTATTTAATTGATAGAGCAAAAAAGTACGTGTCCAATATTATATGATAATCTCACTGACGGACTAAATAGAATTATCATTTTTCTATCCAGGAAACATCCCTATTAGCAAATTCAAATAACACTACCGTTTATTTTTACAGACCCAGAAATTCAATGTAGACGATTAGTTACTGCCCACAACCCCGAATCTACGAATTTCCGTGAGTGTCTTTGGAGACACAAACACAATGTGAAAAACAGAAGTTCTTAACATTTTAGTCACGACGATGAAAGCCAAATAACAACAGATTATAATTTGTTTCGGACTTTGCCTTGTCTATCCTAGAAGCGCCTAAGGCAAAATCATCACACGTCGCCTACTACGTCATAAGTAAGGTACAAGACAAAATTACAAATTTAAAAAATCCCCGATTTTAATTTTTATTTCATGCTTTGTAAACTACATATAATATACCTATACTCCATTTACTATAGCATTAGACAGAAGTTAAAAAAGGCTCTTTTAGGTGCACACTTTGTAATAAAAATACAACAAACACTATTACAGTCAAGATTGATGTGAAGTTAAATATAATTAATTTAAATAACAGCTGTCACACTTAGTTGCATCTATTTAACCTATCCACCTTCTGAAATTACAAGTCCTTCATTTAATATTATTTAGTTTTTACATAAAATAATGTCGTGTCAATGTTTAAAATTTAAAAGAAGCAGGGGCGGACAGTACTGGAAACGTTTTTCATGTCACTATAACTCGACCAAATCTAAAATGTAACCTGTTCCGTTCATAAGTTGTGACTGCACGTGTTTTTTTTATTTTGTCGGTTTATGAGGTCATCTATCCATCAAATTGCGTAAATAATCTGCAATTGTCAATTGTCTTACCGTCATTCGCTTGTGGATACTTGTGAATGCTACGCCTTTTCCCGTTTTTTCGTGGTTTAGTTGTTATTTGTTACTGTTTTTCTGTTGTTATTGTTTTCTTATCGGTATTAGTGTTAGTTTTGTGTTGTTCGTACAAAGCGGTACGTTTTGTTGAAATATTGACAGGGACGATCCCGGTGCAGGCCCGAGTGGCTTGCAAGCACAACATGTACGCTCTGTAACTGTTCTGTTAGTAACGGTGATCAGTGTCAACAGCGAAAAATATAGTCCCTGGCAAGTAACTTGGCAAGGTTTTGGCGTAGTGGGGGTAAGTTCGCGCATAGTGCATGAACTGACCAACCACCGTATAGAGCGAACGGAACGTGGACGCGACGCGATTGGTCAGTCGATCCTTATGTCAGCTGACCAACCAATCGCGCGCTCGGAACGGTACTAAACGTCCCCCGCGTCCCGCTTGGTAACCAAAGAGACATAAAAACGACTTGTGCGCATCTAACGACTCTTGCCAAGTTACGTGCCGACAACTATACGTGGCCCCAACGTTGATCCAGACGTTAAAATATTGTCTCCCAAGAAAAAGAGAACAAAGCAAACACCGCTTCGTGCTGCAGAAAAAAAACCAGTCATAAATATTTATAAAGATGTTAAGGGGTCCAGGCCCGAAGGTACTCCTGCTTATAGGATGCAGTTAATTAACAAAACTGCAGAAATTGCAGGTAAGGATCATAAAATTATTATTATAAATAAATGTATTTGAAAGTAACATGCTTTGTGAGTTAATAACCTACATTATCAATCTTATTTTATAGGCATATCTCGTGCAACAGTCTATAATATACTGAACAAGTACAATACAGAAGGTCGCCTGCATCATCCCTCCTCGCCAACGGAAATACTCAAAATCTGACGATTATGATGATATAACGTTAAGTGGAATACGAAGTAAAATTCATTCTTTTTTATTTGATAATGAGTTACCAACGTTGGACAAGATTCTGGAAGCCGTTAATAGCGATGAGTCTCTACCTGATTTTAAAAGAAGCACTTTATACAAATTAATCAAGAACAAATTGGAAGACGGCTTATCATTGGACATATTGGTAAAACTTGATTTAAATGTATTTATTTTGATAATTTCAAAAGAAATACATTTAAATCAAGAATTGATCAACAAGTGATCACTTTTAATGTCACATTACCAAATCATTAATTAAATGATCACTCCGTTCACCGTCACTGAAAACTGGTTAAGTCTTAATGCCTCACCTCGGAGAAAGATGTTTATGGTTGTAGATTAACCTGTTCAATGACAGTAATGATGTTAATTTCAGTTGTTACTTAAAGGTTAAAATCTTTTTCCAGTGATCAAGTAATCTACCCCACCGGTACACAATTATTGATTTGCTTTTATTTCATTTCACAGGATCAACGGGTGGGTTTTTGATGGATGGTGAATTAATATTTGAAGCAAAAAAGGGTGATGGAGACTATGAGAGAGACCGTTCTGAAATGGATGCACACAATTTTGAAAAGTAGTTTTAATTAATATTATCAGAAGTCGAGAGTGGTGCAGTTATTGTTATGGATAATGCGCCATATCATTCGAGGAAATTGGAGAAGCTGCCAACTACAGCCACACGAAAGGAAGATATTCAGTAGTGGCTAAAAAGCAAAAATATTCCTTTTGAGGAAAAAGATCTTAAGGCCACTTTATTATTATAGTTAAAATAATGACTTTTGTTACCACCCATGTCAATTAATTATTATAATTTGTAATGACTGATGGTAGCAGTGACTAAATTGTTAAGTGGTGTTTTGTATCGTATTTTTTGGTATATTGAAAACATAATACGGGCATATTTTGATAAAGTTGTTTTTAATAAACTGATTGTTACTAATTTTTTTTTATTTCATGTACCTATCCAAGCATCGTGAAGAGTAGATAGATAGAATACACTTTATTGTATGCCATACATTGTTACTTACAAAAAAATCACATTCTTACATTATTTATTAAAATTGTTTGAACTTGACTTGAAAATAAAAGGTTTCGTACTCCTGCTTCTGCGAGCCTCTTTTGTCTAATGCTATAATAAATGGAGTATAGTAGCAGACACGCTTCAATCGACAATCTATCGAAACACGTAATAATGACACGATATCTTGCGAAAAAATCCAGATTCAAAGAGTAAAATGCGAATAACTTTTGAACGGCTAAACCGATTTTATTCAAACATAGCTAAGAACACTCTCGACAAAGTCACCTTTCAAACAAAAAAAACTAAATCAAAATCGGTTCATCCGTTTAGGCGCTATGATGCCACAGACAAACATACAGATGCACAGCAACAAACGTCAAACTTATAACACCCCTCTTTTTCCGCCGGGGGTTAAAAGTAAGGTAAGTCGACGGCATGAAACCTGCAATTCGCATCAAGGAATAAAATCTGCAATTCGCATCAAGGAATAAAATCTGCAATTCGCATCAAGGAATAAAATCTGCAATTTGCACTGCCATTAATTTGCAGCATTGAAATTTCCGGTACAGAAATGAGCAGTAACCTCAAAGGCGTAAAAAAACTTAGATATAGTGCTCGCCAAACTTCTGGAGCGCCCTGAAGTTGGCTTTCCGATGCGCTAGGCACGGCGCGGTGCTGTTTTTGTATGAGATTTATTACTACGCAGCCATTGTAGGCAACTTCAGGGCGGCCAAGAAGTTTGGCAAGAACTATACAGCTTGAAACTTACCTGTATACACAGAATGATAGCGTTCGGATTGTCCATATACTGCTTGGTCATCTGCTTGATAGCTTCTCTTGTATCTGATGCCATGTCCACGGTTTGTGTCTGCGAATTATAAGTTACAGTTACTACTTATAACTTAGTTCCATTCATGAGGGAAAAAAAGATGAAATGGGAGTGAATGATACCGTGACGGTTGACAGGGGCGAATGGAAGAAAATAACGCGTTGAGCCGACCACTAGTTACATGAGGCAGGAAGATATAATCATTGAGTTACAGTAATTCCCTTAATGTCACATAACTTTATTAAACTACTAGCTGACACCCGCGACTTCGCTGCCGTCATCTGGCTATGCTATGGTAGGTAGGTAGATACCCAGTTGACGGAAGCGAAGCCGCGGGTGTCATCTAGTAGGTAAATAAGATAACAACTTACAGAAATAACTCCGGGCAGATCAACCAGCACCATACGATGTAGACCAGGCCCCTTCACAGCCATAGATATCACTTCTGTAGAGACTGTGCGACCGCCTCGGACGCTGTTACGCATTCGGAGCTCTACTTCTCTGTGGAGAAAGAAGATTTTATTGTTTTTTTTTTTTTTTTTTTTTTTCTTTTTATAAAAAAACGTTGCACCACACTAGGAATTTCTTCCTGTATCGTGGGTGCGTTTACAAACATATAAACTCACATACACAAACACCCAGAGCCGAAACAATTATCTGTAGGTCATACAAATTTTTGTTCCGTGCGGGAATCGAACCCGCGACACGCAGCGCAGCAGTCAATTGCTCAACACCTGCGCCAACCGTGCGCCCATTTGTAATATCTACACCACAGATAATATAATACTAGCATACAGATGGTTGCGGGAAGGCGCTGGATGCGAGATGCACGGGCTCGGTCAATGTGGCGACGCCTGCGGAGCGAGCATGGGTATACCCAAGACATTTGTGACAAGACATGATAAATTATGTCATGTCTTACAATTTGTCTTAAATGCTAGCACGGGTCAAACATGTGACTTATTTTAAACGCGCGACATGCCTTTCTTGTTGCTTCCCGGCGAGCAAGGCCTACTGTGACATGGCTTGAGTCACACATTTCATCGCAGTTTGGACGATAAAGCCATTTTGATTTTAATACTAGTACCGGCAGCGTGAGAAAATTTCCTGACGTTTATTTGGGACTCATCGGGTCTTAGTTGCTAATACGGGCGCACCCATTTTGTCACAGATGTCACATTTTGACAGACAATTAAGAAAAATGTATCACTTTCGGTCGAAGGTGGTGATAAAATTTTATAGGTGAAAAATAAAATATTTTCCTTCTAATTACTGCACCAAATGGCAATAAATTTATTTTGTGTGTGTAATGATCAATGCTTATTAATTAATTGAAATCTTACAGGATTATTAATTAATTCAATATTATTACATTCTTATAATTGCAATGTTTTTTAATTGTTATTCTTATTTTTAATTATTATTTTTATTTTGATTATTACTTTTTTATAATTATTTTCTTTTATTCCATATTCTTCTTACTTTCTACATTTTAAATTATTTATTAAATAAAACTCCCAAAAAACCTTTAAAATAAATAAAATAGGGGCTCACCCACAGAACAGAAAAAACGCCTCACCGGTATCGGAAACTGGGTCAAAGCTATTATATTTTTAAGTAATTATCAAAATTTCCAAAATAATTATATCTTTCTAACAAACACTTACTATGTTATCAAACAAACAATGAAAAATAAAGTGTGTATAAGTCTATGGTCATGGGTCAAATATTAATTTGTTCCCAACAAAATTAAAAAGTTGTTTATCTGTATGAACGGCACACTTTTATACGTATTATTTTATTTGGTCGTCTATTCAGATTATGTCGCACTATGAAGTCAGTAACAAGAAAGGCATGTCGCGTCTTTAAACTATGTCACATGGTTGTCCCGTGCTAGCATTTAAGACAAATTGTAAGACATGACATATTTTATCATAACTTGTCATGACCCAAAATATTTTCTGTTAAGAATTTGTAGTTCAAGTCGAAAACCAAACAAAGTAAAAAAAAAAAAAAAACTTTTTCATAAATTCATGTTGGGATGCTGCTAGCATGGGGGCATTAAAGGGGGGGCTAAATTTTGGTTATTTTTTACCTAGGACAAACCGTTTTCGAGATATAGAGCGTTTTACTTAAAATAAAATAAGTTTCGGAGGCCCATAATTCGGAAATAGTGCGTCGTAGGTCTATGCTTCTCTGATCCTAAATGGTTTTTATGGCCAAGGTTAAACCGAAACTGCAATAAAATTGGCAAATTTCCGAAAAAGAAAGAAAAATAACGTCAAGAAGTTATGCCACAAGTCAAGAAAATATCTCACGCCGCCGTGCTAGCATTTAAGACATAATGGCTTTATCGCCCAAACTGTGATAAAAAGTGTGACTTAGGCCATGTCACAGTAGGCCGTGCTCGCCGGGCTGGGGGAGGCCTATGTCCAGCAGTGGACGTCTTTCGGCTGAAATGATGATGATACAGATGCCTCATCCAATACAAAGAAACCGTGCCGACGTAACTAGCGTTTTTCGTCTGATTAAACCGATTATTTTTTGTACATCAATCGCGTTCAGTTCTGTTCCATGGCGATAGATAGATGGTGTTAGCAGTAACTTGTAAGTAAAAGGATTTACTCGGTTCGTGAATATTTTTTTCTTTAAACAGAGTGAAGGTTTGTTTTACAGTATTTTTTTGCACTTTTTTATAGTTTCTTTGCACCGAAATGTGTTACAATGCAAATTTAAACAATCGAGTGGAATTAAAACCGCGCCATCTATTGGCATCAATTTTAAATGATCCGTTCAAATAATCTTTGAAATGTGAATTAAGAGCCCAATATTCCATAATTTTGTGCTAAGGAGAGTAGATTAAACAAGAACATACAATTTTTATGTTCAATTTCAGAAAATGTTAATTTTTAATTTTACACTTTCATTAACAGATCGGTGCATATCGCGCCATCTAGTGAGATTTATTTGAGCCAAATTTTTCTTAGCGCTGATACCCCGTGTCTACACTAAATATCTCTAAAGGATGAACAGGTCCACTCAAATCTGTATAGTGCTTTCCTCAAAAGGCCACCTCAGACTTAAACTTCATATTTTTCATAATGATTTGACCTAAGATCTTTGATCAGTCTTTTTTTTAAAGTTGTCAGGAAACACTGACCTCATATCATCATCATCTTAAGGTCAAATCGTAAATCATTTTTAAGGTTCCCACTGCTGGGACACAGGCCTCCTCTCTATGGGCCGTAATCCACCACGCGGTCCCAGTGAGGGTTGGTCCCAATAGTTTCAATTGAGGTAAATACGGTGGTAGGGTACTTTGTAGTACCCGCCTGGCTGGCAACCACCCTCAAGTTGAAAATCTGTCGCCAAGCACCTTCCGGTGTGTTCCGACAGCAGCGCTTGAGAGCCAGTTCCCTTCTAGGCTTTGTGTGCTTACCACCATCGGCCACATCATCACTGACCACGGTGAGATTGTGGTCAAACACAGGCCTATACATAGTAAAAAAAAAAAAAAAAAAAAATTACGAGTTTTTGTATTTTAACCATATTACAAAATATAATTTATTTATACCACATACGTTTCCGTAGAAGCAATCATGGATTTTTTATACGAGTACATTTCGTTATTAGCACCCTCGATAGCCATGTTGGTTTTTATTTTTTAACCCCCGATGCAAAAAGAGGGGGTGTTATAAATTTGACTTGTGTATCTGTGTGTTTGTGTATATGTGTATCGGTCTGTGGCATCATAGCTCCTAAACGAATGAATCGATTTTGATTTAGTTTTTTTTTTTGTTTGAAAGGTTACTTTATCGAGTGTTCTTAGCTATGTTTAATAAAAGTCGCTACAGCCGTTCAATAGTTATGGGCGTTTTACTTTTTGAATCGTGGTGTTTTCGCAAGATATCTTGTCATAATTACGTGTTCGATAGATTGTCGATCGAAGCGTGTCTACTACTAGATATATTATGCAGTTAAAAAGGAGGAAATAAAAAGAAATTGTTGTTGGTTTCAGAAATATATACTTGATAAATGGAATGAATAATTTGGCTTATAAAGTTGAAACAGCCATTGAATTTTATTCCTAGCAACGAAATTGACAGGACGGTTTTATTTTTGCTGGTGCTACTGCTAATGTTTAAATCAGCGGTGGAACATAACATAAATTTTAAATCAGTTAGTACTTACTTCCTTAAATCCGCTAAATCAGATTCCTTGTTGAGATCGAATTCTCTCGATGAATCCCGGAATTGTGCGACGTGGTAGGGGCCTTCGGATAGTGTTACTTTTACAGGAGCCCTGAAAATAAACATAAAATCTTTTTAAATAATGTCTATGATGTGGGTAAGATGATGGACAAATACTAATAATAATGACAAAAATCTAGAACAGCCCCAAGATATATTCCACAGAAAGTCCGTGTCAACCACTTTTCAACCTTATTGTTAAGAGTATAAGAGCGACAATGGTCGAACGAGATTTTTTCCATTAGTAGCGATGATATAGTCATCGGCACGTAACTTGGCAAGAGTCGTTAGATGCGCACAAGTCATTTTTTAGGTCTCTTTGGTTACCAAGCGGGACGCGGGGTACGTTTAGCACCGTTCCGAGCGCGCGATTGGTTGGTCAGTTGACACAAGGATCGACTGACCAATCAAGTCGCGTCCACGTCCCGTTCGCTCTATACGGTGGTTGGTCAGTTCGCGCACTATGCGCAAGTTTACCCCCACTACGCCAAAACCTTGCCAAGTTACGTGCCGATGACTATACCCAAACAAAAAAGTGGTTGTAGGGGTTGTAGCGCCATCTATGCCACCTCAAACGAACTACAAAAATAACGTGACGTCACACAAAATATTGCATCGCTCAAGCAATATTTTCCACGCGATTGGAACAAATACTATAGTCCGACAACAAACGTTGGGCTGTCGCCCACCGGACACAACACAACAACAAAAGGCAGGAACCTGTGAACAGACTTCACAGGATCCTGCCTTTTCAATGGAGTTTACGGGACTTTTCACCCTTTTCCGCGTACCTCTATTCTAGTAAAACCATGACAATGCACGTCAACGCAGTTTTCATGCAGTGTGACGTCATAAACATCACTTCCTCTAGCAAGACACTATATTTGCCCAACTCCATTATACAGTACCTGGTACACATCTCCCCCGCGCCCCTGGGGAATATCCTGGCTTGCGCGATCATCTCCAGCACGGAGGTCTTCCCAGCGGACTGGTCGCCCACCACCACCACGCGGGGTAGTCGGTCCGTCTCGCCTGCATCCCAGCCGGAGAGTTCGTCTAGGACGGCTGAGTACATGTCGATTAGAGAGCGCTGGAAATAAATAAACAAAATATAGATAGGTATTAAGAGGGTGCAAAGCCACATTCAGGGAGTTTGCAGATCACAGATAACAAACACATTGGCTGTCTGATACCGGTCTGGAAGACTCCATGAAATACCTGGTCTCTACGTTCATAGCACGGGAATGCATTTGAAATATGAGCAGGGGGCAAATCCACTACCTACTTGGTGCCTTTTCTGGCCACTTTGGAACCAACAACATGCTCATGAATATGGGTCTAACCGCGACACCCATGTGCAGGTTGTGTGCATAAGGAACACATGGAACACCTTCTGTGCATATGCGATGCACTGGCTGGTAAGCGAATGTGTCTCCTAGGGGTTGGATATCGAGGACCAGCAGGAGATATGAGCCTATAGGCTCATATCTCCTAGTTTCGTTGCATTGGGGAGGAGTAGGGTATCTAGGGGACCACAAAAGATCCTAATGGGTCGAAATGTCCGAGTTATTTCTCAGCCCCTCCACAAGATAAGAGGGTGCAAATGCTTCCAGTCTAACCAGATGCTGCAAAGTTTATTAGAAAGGCACACTGCACAACAAAGTTAGTCTGTGCGGAAAGAGAACCGTCATAAGATTTGAGGGCGCAGCTGTGTTTAATTACCGTGTTTGTTATGTTGACAACACTGTTTGTTACGTCATTATCGTGCGATTGTAACATCTTGATATTTTGAAACTATGTTAGAAATATCTATCAATATCTATGTTATAATGTTTTCAGTGTGTTTTTTAGGGTTCAGTACCCAAAGTGTAAAAACGGGACCCTATTACTAAGACTCCGCGATCCGTCTGTCTGTCTGTCTGTCCGTCTGTTACCAGGCTGTATCTCATGAACCGTGATGCGCCAGCTGGCTAACCAAAACCAGATGTATCCTCCAACTGCACAGCATGATTTTCTTCTTGTTTACGTCTTTTTAGTTTGCTTTTTAAGCAGTCGGGTTTTTTGTTATTATTAAATATTTATTTTTGTTTAGAATTAGGTAAATTTAAACATATAAGTGTTATATATTTTTGTAATCACCTCTTAAAACCCTTCATTTTGATATCCCACACGATGGGTTTGGAAGAAACCTTCATGTGGATGAAACCTCTGGTCGTGGCTAGTATAAGATTTTAGGTGCTACGATATTGGATTCATAAGGTTTATGCACAAAATGAATAAGCACAAATATCTTTACTTAATACTTAAGGTTCCCCTAATCGACGGCACGAACTATTTTGTGCGCGGGGTTAAAATGCATACTATCTCATCCGAAAACACGTGCGAAAGAGATAGATGATGTAATGAGCAGTAAGAAGCTAGTTCGCGTACGAATTACCACTTTTGCAAGTTTATAGCGAAATGGACGATGATTTAGGACGAAAACGAACGCTCGAAATTTTATAAACAGACCTTTGGGAGTCTAGATATCATGAAAAAACCACGAAATACATATTTTCAAAATAAATTTATTTCCTTTGTTCAACTACTAATCTATCCCTGTATAGTGGCCGTTTTTAAATTTTCCTTCTTCTTATGGTACTTATTTCCGCCCAAAGATGCGTTAAAAATAGTGTTGAAATATGGAACTTTCGACGGTCATAACTTTTAAATATATATTTTAATTACTTTTTGGTTTCCATACAGGGCTAGATAATGATGAGACTAATTGATGCCATTTTTTATTTTGAACGTACATCGTCAAACAGTAGAGTAATCGCCAGACTACGTTTGTATGGAAGAATGAAAGACTAGTGTAACCTTAATAATAATATTATAAAGGTAGGGTCTTTTTTGTTTGTACCGAATAGGCTCCGAAATTACTGGACCGATTTTATAAATTCTTTCACCTATGGGAAGCTAGATTATTCCGGAGTAACACAGGCTATAATTTATTTTCAAAAATATTAGAGATCCTTATGAAAATTGCAATATTGTAACCCAAAGTAGCAAAATTATGCCTATAAAATTAATTATTTGGCGTGCGCTAAGAAAACTATTGAGTAGGTATGTAAGGTAGGTAGGAAGGGTAGCTTGGTGGTATCTAGGTAGGTAGCCAGTTGACGGGAGCGAAGCCGCGGGGGTCAGCTAGTTATGTATATGCAGAAGATGTTACACGGTGGAAAGTCCCGCAACCTCCATTGAGAAGTGAGGATCCTTCGACCAGACGGACCTACCTTCATCTTCCTAGTAGAAGGCTGTCGCCCCTGCCTTAGCAGCATGTTCTGCTGTCGTAGCTCTCTGTTCTCCTGCTCGAGACGCTGCAACTCGCGCTGGTAGCGAGCTTGCAACGCCAAGACTTCTTCTTGTAACGCGTGGACGCGTTTTTCTGTAGGGGGAAGAATGATAGTAAGAAAAGAGTTCAAAAGTTTAGTTTAATGGTTTTAATTTGATTTTTAATGTTTTTTATATTCACTTTTAATCTTTTCTAATGTGATTTTTAAAGGTTTTTCATCCGATTTTTAATGTTTTTAATTTAATTTTAATGTTTTTTGATATTGTAGGTAAGATTTCAATTTAAATAGCATGCAATTTTTAGGGTTCCGTAGCCAAATGGCAAAATACGGAACCCTTATGCATTCGTCAAGTCTGTCCGTCCGTATGTCACAGCCACTTTTTTCCGAAACTATAAGAACTATGCTGTTGAAACTTGGTAAGTAGATGTATTCTGTGAACCGCATTAAGATTTTCACACAAAAATATAATAAAAAAGACAATAATTTTTGGGGGTTCCCCATACTTAGAACTGAAACTCATGTTGTGTGGGGTATCTATGGATAGGTCTTCACAAATGATATAAACTGAATAGTTTGCACGAGAGACACTTCCAAAGTGGTAAAATGTGTCCCCTCCCCCTGTAACTTCTAAAAAAAGAGAATAATAAAACTAAAAAAATATATGATGTACATTACCATGTAAACTTTTATCAAAAATTGGTTTGAACGAGATCTAGTAAGTAGTTTTTTTTTAATACGTCATAAATCGTAAACCGCAATTAACCAAGTACGGAACCCTTCGTGCGCGAGTCCGACTCGCACTTGGCCGGTTTTTTATGTGTATTCCGTGGGCAAAGTTGGTTGCACATTTGGTCGTAATTTTAGTAATGAAAAGTTGTAAAATGTAATGTGTCACTGTTTGTTTTCCCAAATAAATAAAATAAAATAGTGAATATTCACAAACATCTCTGCGACAGACGGAAAACAAATTGATCTAATAACGGCGGTTTCGGAACTAAAAATAATCGAAAAAATACCAAACCAAGGTACCAAAGCAAGGCGATGATAGCTCAGTGGTAGTGACGTCTGATACCGAGACGAAGGTCGCGGGTTCGAATCCTACAATGAGCTTGAGCTTTCGGTGAAGGAAAACATCGTGAGGAAACCATAGCACGGTGGTAGGGTACTTTGTAGTACCCGCCTGGCTGGCAACCACCCTCAAGTTGAAAATCTGTCGCCAAGCACCTTCCGGTGTGTTCCGACAGCAGCACTTGAGAGCCAGTTCCCTTCTAGGCTTTGTGTGCTTACCATCATCGGCCACATCATCACTGACCACGGTGAGATTATGGTCAAACACAGGCCTATACATAGTAAAAAAAAAAAAAAAAAAAACCACTTAAATATGTATATCATTTATTCCTTCTTCTCAACAGAGCGATATAATTTTTTAGAAATATTGGATAGTACACTTTTATTTTGTTTTATATTATTGTCGTTTAATCTAAGTTTTCTTTTTTTATAATGATTATGTTGTGTGCTCTGGCTTCTGTCAAATAAATGTGTTCTTTCTTTACACAATGTTGCCTATGTCCAGTAGTGGACGTCTTTCGGCTGAAATGATGATGATGGCACAATGTTGCAACTTTATTTTAAGTTTTTTTACACTACTTAAACCAGTCTAGCTATCCCATAGTTGGTCAACGCGAGATTTTTCACATAGCAAGCCGATCAAGAAAATATTCGAAATTCTCATCTTGTTCTTCAGGGGTGCTAATGCCGAATGTGCGGTCAATATCAAAATCCAAGATGGCGATCTAAAAATTGTGACCGTTATTAATTTTTCTTTTACTCACTAAAATAGTTAATTAATTTATAACAAGTTTTTTTTTACCGTAAGTGGTCGCATCTTCGTTGTTGTTGCGGCTGGGCGAGGGTGCCGCCGGTCTGCTCTGGAGGTTGTTCACGATCTTCTGCGGCTGGTCTGAGGAGGTACAACTTGTCTTAGTCATAGTACGATTATATAATTTATTATTTATTTGAAAAATGAACAACAAGATAAGCCTTGCATTGATAAAATGCATCATTTATATACAAAAGTAATTGTTGGTGCCGAATTAAAAAGACTACATAATTATATTTTGAATGATGAAAAAGCTCGCACAAAAAATAAGTATTTGGTGTTTTATAACGTAGTTTTAAAAGCCTTGATAGTAAATATCTTAATAAATTACATAAAATTATAATAATTATTAAATTACAACGTCATTAATTGTTAGTAATTAAAAAAATACGCTTCAAAACACACACCTAATACAGTCAGCCTATGAAAATCTTGATCATACCTTGTCTTATAAAATAATGCAAATGGAAACATGATCAATGAAATACACGCCGATAAATCTAATGTAATAAAATAAAGCCCAAAAATTATCAACATTCTCATTAGGTGATTGTACACAGTCAGGGAAATTAATTATTTATCACCTTCACTTGCGTGTCATAAATTGACATGGTCAATTTGTCTATCTAACAGTAAAGCCGAGATTCTCACCTCTAAATTATCGCAGAATTAATGTGACAAATTGTCAAGCACGCATTATCTGCTGTGATTGGTTGAATGAATTTTCAACAGCCAATCACAGCAGATAATGCGTGCTTGACAATTTGTCACATTAATTCTGCGATAATTTAGAGGTGAGAAACTCGGACTTAGTTCCAGTTTCTGAAATTAAAATTATCGTGACAAATTACCAAAAATGTGTCAGCTGCTGTAGTTATTTGAATGAATTTTCAGCAGTCACTTGATTTCAGTATAATTTTTAAAGCGCCAATTCTTTCTTTCTAAAACCGGGTGTTAGATAGTTCCAACATTTAAATGAATTAAGGGCGCGCGGGTGCGCGGTAGAATACACATAAAAAAAAAACCTTTATATGAAGATGCAATTCAAACATTAATTTCCCCCACTTAAATTACATAAAACATAAACTACACTACAAACATACCAAGACTATTAGCAGCAGCATTGTTAGCAGCGGCCGCAGCGACAGCATCTTCATACCGCTGCGCCAGCCACTCCCGCAGCTCTGCAGCCCTGGCTAGCCCGGCGTCCCGCAGCCTGGGATCTATGTGCACCGACAGCGTCAGTGGGACACCTGACCACAATGACAGAGCTTTCCAGGTGGCTACATACTGGTCGGACGATCGTCAAGATGTAAGGTCCTCTCAGCAATATAATAATAGTCCTGATATATGCTACTGAGAAATTCTTAATGGAAAAACCCAATATCACTTAGCCCGATCCGGGCATTGAACTCGAGACCTCAAGCTCAGTCGCACTTGCGACCACGAGACCAACGAGGACGTCAGTATTTCCCGAAGGCTAAGGAAGAGGTACTCTGGTACACCCACATACTAAAGTCACCGCCAAATAATAAAAAAATAAAAGTCGTTAACACCTGTCTACCAATGTATTCCAATATTTCATAACGATACGAAAAAAATGTAAAGGCAGTGTCGCTAACACGATCAAAACAAACGTATCGCGGTAAGGGGCGTCCTTAACTCTTTCAATTGGCTTTTAGTTATGAGTATATATCTCATGGACGATTACATGATTTAAACGGATAAAATGGTTCTACACCTATACCTTTCATTTGTGACCAAAATTATCAAAAAATCTCAATAAACGAAAAAAGTTATATAAGGTACAAGTCGGATGACTTTTATTTTGTTGTTATCTGGCAGAGATTTTAAAGCCATTTATACTGCTACCGTTATACATGATAACATGCCTGTTTCCTTCGAAGGGGTACATAGAAAAGTATTAAATAGAACTAGCTTTTCTGTACCACTGCATGGTCAAAGGCTTCTTCTCATGTTATCACACTTTTACATTTATGTCTAATGCCCATAGGTAAGCCTTTAGTCAACGGGGCACAAATCAAGACACCCAGAACAAATCCATGGATGTAATAGGACAAAGGCATTAACAATGCCCAATCTGGGTATCGAACCCAAGAACTGCCAATTAGCTTTCACCAATTGCAAAGCCAAGGCCACTTCTTTTGACTTCAATGTGTTTGTTCAAAGCATGTTAGTGTTGACTTCTAAAACCTGTTTACCCAAAAACATTTAAATAAATAATTCTACTCACATTGTATGTGTGACTGAATAAAATCTCAGACTGGAATCAGTATCAAACTAAAACCCAACAATACAAACTAGACCACCAATTAACTATGGATGGAATCTAGCACACTCTAGAATGTGGTGAAGATTTAATGTTACCTTGCCTTTATAACAGATGTAAAACAATAAGCTAAAAGTAATATTCTAGATTTTACAAAAACCAAACTCAATATCATCTCCGTCATTCCATTTCTCCAGTCCATTTTTGGGGTGCTAATACTGAAAATGTGATTGAGATGTTGTGCCAATCAAAATATTTTTGTGATGACTTTAGAGGCTTTTTTTCCATATTTACAGAATAATGACTTTCAGCTTGGTAATGGGATTTTTACATTAATTTCCGATCAAGTCTTGGTAGCTATTTACATAACTGACCTATTTGGATGTTCTCTCCAATCTTCTCCTTGGCGTTGATGAGGGTGGTGGTGAACTGATCCCATTGGTCGTTGTCTGGCAGCAGGTCGTTTAGCCAGCCCATGTCGGGTAGACCGTCCTTCCATTCTGTGTATTTCTAGAAAAAGATAACATAATATATCTTGAATATTGTCTTTTTAAAATTTTTAAAGGACAAGCTCTATTCCTAGAGCAAGGACTGGCCCATACAAGTAGAAGTTGTGTGGCTAACAAGGCCAATAAGTAAGCACAATTCAAATTATCAAATAATTGTATTTTTATTTATAGTTAATGTTTTAATATAAGAAAATAAGGGGCCGTCCATTAATCACGTGAAGTTTTTTTAGCATTATTTACCCCCCCAACCCAATGCCTGGTGAGGTTTAAGACTAATCCTCCCTGCCCCCTCCCAAAATCACGTGTATTTTTAGTACCTACAAAGAAACTTATTTTTTTTATTTTGTATTTCAGGTATAAAGTATATAATCTAATTTTATTCAGAACTTAGGACCATGGCAAAAATTTCTAGATGGAAAAGTTGCAGGTTGTTTTTGACTGGCATAAAAATAATATTACACGCCGCTTTTCGGATTAGAAATCGCATGTTTGACGAAAAATTAATCCACGTGATATCTTACTACACCACCCGCCCCCCTTGTGATATTTCGTGATTTTTGCTGAACCTCCTTCCCCCCTTTCAAGCCTCACGTGATTAATGGACGGACCCTAATATGATTTAAGATTTCCCTGTAAAGTCCATTAAAAACCATAATAGTTAAAAATCAATGTTTATTTCTTGTAAACAATTTTTCTTTACCCCTATGTGTCTTAAGTTAGTATAGAAATCAAAATGCAATGCTTTTGAAGTAAATACATAATATTACTTACAAGAAATAGAAATGACGCAATACACTCAATTATTGTACAAACACCCCAACTGCACTGTGATATATGATCCAAAAACTGTATATACGGCTGTGGCAGACTACTAACTGAACATAAACAATAGTTTTATATATTGCCTACAGTTTTGGAGCCCAAACGGGTAAGAGTTTGGCAGTTTGTGGCATCATTTCTGAGATTGAATAAAAACAACTGCATCAGACTACTTAAAAAGGGATCTTGTTGAAATATCAAATTTTTAATGTTTTAATACAACTCACCTTATTCAAAGTCATTCCGCCACCAACAGCTCCGCCCAGCACTAGATACCGCACCTTCAGCAGCCCTCTCACAGCTCGTGCTACCAGCATGCCATATTTCCTTCGCTGGACATGACTTGTGTCTATGGGTTTGTGGAGGAGGACGCTGCGCCCCGTCCAGACAGAGAATGCAACTGCTCGCTTGTCTACAATTGTCCATTGTGATTTTTTGAGAGATGATCTGGAAAATTCAGTTTATATAAGTAGACGAAGACAACTTTGAAATTAATGGGTTTTCCAATTAGGAACATTATAAGAAAATTAAGCACAATTCAAAACGGATTTACTCCTAAACAATTGATAAAAGAAATGATAGGTGTTACAAATGCAGTATTTTGTAACCTATTTATTAAAGAGTCAGGTTCTCAATATTATTATTGTTATTTTCGTAGACAGTTTGTTTTAGATTTTTGTGCAAATGTTAGATATTTTGCGCTGGTGACAGACTAAGGTAATACAAAAGTGTGTCATATGACAGTGAGGAGAAAGTATTGTGGTTTTATTACAAATCAAATCACATTCATTTAATTTAGCATAATACGTACACCCATTGTTTACTAAAGACATATTCATGTTGGTTGATAGTTTAAGTAAAATTAAACTTTGCTGAAATAGCCAAAGAATTTGTACTTAATACAGGTCTAACTTGATCAATACATTTAGTAAGGGGTAATTACTTATTAGAATCCTGTATTTCTTCTAATTTGTTAAGAAATCACTGTGTGAGTGTGTAGTGCGTAAAACAATAAACAAAGCAGTTGGTAGGAACAATTTGGCACATAGGTTTCAGGTCAGCAGATTCTCAAGGTCGACTCTCATAACGTGTTACATTATTCATTGCAGGGTTTAATTAACTCTGATATTACACCGAATAAAGGGCTTGTATGCGAGCCATATATTACTGCGACGATTTCTTAGGGAAAAGTACCAGGGCGACACATAATAAAAGAATTCATAGGTCAGTAACGAAGGTTAGACGCCACTCACCTCATCCGATTGTGCAGTATTCTCGACATGTTTATGTAATACCTTCCGTTTGTTTAGTATTTCATAACCTTTCAATAGGCTTTCGGAAAAAATAATAAATTAAAAAGATGTTCTCATTTCATAACCTCCACCGGTACTATGAAAAAATATATCACGTAATAACAAAACAGTTATGTTGGTATATATGGAGAGGTTTAGAGTAAATATGAATCAATCAACTTGTAAATAGATATAAATTACTTCATATTTTGAATATTGACAAATTACACATCTCAAAGGACATTTTCGATCTCATTTTTGATTTACGTTTAGTTTTTGCGTTTCGCGAACTAAGAACACAGCCCAGTTATTTTAAGTAATATTATTTTCATATTTATTTAATTGTTCTACAAGAAAAGTAATACATAATTAAGTTATATGTTTTAACACTTCAGTTTATGTTTTATCGTACGGCACTGACTCGTTTCAACTCGTTTGCACACTCATGATTATGGAACTAAAAGATACGCGTTTAGTTCTCATGAAAAAACAAAATTTTGCACAACGGGCTCCGAATGAAACGTCAATTACGTCATTTATATGTCAAAATTGTCAAATGGCGACTTGTTTTGCCAACTGGACAAAATCCTGTCACTTGTAAAAATAATGCAATTTTCTTATTGTTTACATCCATTAATACCAATTATTTCCGTTTCAAAACTTTAGTGTGATATGTGGCTCTAGTTGTTAACGTTAAAAATGTCGTGGCTAAACTTGAACCACAGTTTAAACAGCCTAAAAGGACAGATCACAAATTTCGCATCTGAAGTGTTATCTGAGGGTCCTGCACAGGATGCTGCTAATGAGAGTTTACAAGAAGACTCTTCTGGGTCAGACCTAGAGGAGAAGTGCCGAAACCAGGAGCTTGAGGTGAGTTTACGAAATATTAAACCTAATTTAATGTTACTCTTGACAGCTGACTTATAGGTTATGTTTTTATATTTTTTTATTTGTATGCAGAGACAAGTATCCATACGACCTGTAATCATCCTCTCTAATTCTTTCGAGGTTGCATCACTGTGCAAAAAATTATGAAGTAATCTTGTAATTCATACTAGACTCACGTAAACAAAGATATTCTTATTGGTATTTTGATATTGCTGTCTCTTTCTTGTTTAGTAAACATAACATATGATTGCTATTTGCTTTTCAGTTTATTGTTCTTTTAAAATGCAGACCATTTACTTTATGTTCTAAATGGAGCATTGTGTCACTGCCTACATCTAATTCATCCTTTGAAACATAAAATTGTGTTAACCTTGTCCTAGAATATTCTGTATAGAATCTGATAATGTTTTAAGCAAATTATGTGGATTAGTTAGCCAAACATTGGCTACTTATAAGGTATCTTAAAGTTTGTTCTTCAATTTAGCCTGAATGTTACATAAAATAATGTCGCTTACATTGTTCTGAATCAAATTTTCAGTGCCTGCTTAAGACTCTTTAGTTTAAAATATTTGGAAATGATATTACATAATTATGGCTACTGATTGTGGTTATATCATAGATCTAGATTAATTAGTGAATCATTAGTTATTTTTTACTTTTTCTGCCTATTAACAACATGTCTTTTTGGTCATTATATTAACCAATAAACCAACCAACTTATTAGCAATACAAAAGTCTCTGTAAAAAGTGTATTGTCTAAAATAAATGCATTGCAATGCATTCATATAAATGCTTTGAATTACAGTTCCAATTTCTGTAGCGAGATATCTGTTTTAAACCAATTGAATAATGGCCAGTATTACACCCAATGTGGTTGTCTTTATTAGGCTCACATTTAATAGCCGATCCATTAAAAAGCCCACTAGACCAAAACAATAAAATCCGATAAACCGTCACTACAATATATTACATATTAAAAGACTAGAAAAGAAGGGGTTTGGTGAGCTTTTGAACATGTATAGTATATTAAGACGACGACTAATGCCAACGACCTTGTGGGAACACCCGCGCGACCAAAAATTTAGTAGTTTTATGTACTTTCCAAAGACTTTTACTAAGAACTAGAGAACTTTGTTCTAAGACTTTAAAAAAAATGCCTCAGATCAAAATGTAGATAATTAAATTGTCTTTCGTTGTCTGGTGTTAATTTCATCAAAATACGCCCAGCGGTTTTGGTGCGATTGTCGTGTTTTTGTCCGTTTTAGACATAACTTTACAAATTAACTGCGCTATGTTATACGAATAAAACTCAAAATTTTCTCAGATCAAATTATTAAGAAAATGGTCTAATATAACATATATTTTTCCGAAAAATTACGACTAGCCATTAAGACATGATTCTCATTTTAAAATCTACTCAAGCTACTCAAGGGAATCGGTGCCTTAAAAGGATTAATGCTACCCCACAGTCAATAGCGGTAAGATATAAACCCTAAATTATCAATCGAAATTAATGATTTTTCTTTGTTGATTTGTTACACCAAACTGTATATTTTTCTTGAATTTCAGGGCTTAAAGTCTTGGAAGACATTCTTTTTATTACAAGAATCTTATTGGACTCCTAGCAAATATTTGTATTGGGGTGTACAGTAATAGTGGCCTTAAGTTTGACCCTTTTGAAAATGAGAATGCTCCCTTTTTGTAATAGGACAGAAAAATACCCGTTTTTACTTATGACAACGAAATTTATGCAACAGAAAAATGTGGTGATTGATTTTCAACTTTCAGTGCTAAGTCCAGAGTTTTAAATCCAACAGCTTTATTTTATTAGGCATTTGTTTAGGTTTCACCAAATGTTAGTGAAGCAAGCATAGATTCTTTATCCCCAATCAGCTTAGGAGCTAAAGGCATTAAAACACATAATCATTTTGA
This sequence comes from Anorthoa munda, assembly GCA_945859665.1. NCBI lineage: Eukaryota > Metazoa > Arthropoda > Insecta > Lepidoptera > Noctuidae > Anorthoa > Anorthoa munda. The sequence goes on from OX243898.1 coordinate 12,808,884, forward strand.
TGCAACATAAACACCGTGCATACCAGGAGCACTGGAGAGTGACCATTATCTCTTAGAGTAAGGTTATTTTGAGTGTGCGTAAGGGACAGATATATACAAGTCATATACATTTGTCCCTTACACACACACAAAATAACCTTACTCTAAGAGCTTATGGTCACCCCCCGACTGGTCGATGTAGAGGCGTTACGGAGAAAGCCTATATCCAGCTGTGGACGACTTTCGGCTGACCAGATGATGATGATACACTGGTTGCATGCGTTATGTTAGCGTCGCCGCGTCGCGTACATGTGATGGGTCGGAAATACGACGCAGCGTTATCGTCACGTTTCCGTAGCGTTTCGACGCTACGTATATATTATAATATGTTCATAGATATTCGACGAAACATATTACACTATAATATTACTACTACTACCTACTAATCACATCACACTAATATTATAAAGGCGAAAGTCTGTGATGTGTATGTTTGTTACTTCTTCACGCTCAAACTGCTGGATGGATCTGGATGCAATTTGGCACAGGGATAGACTATAGTCTGGAATAGCACATAGGATACTTTTTATCCCGGGAATATGTTCCCTTGGGATAGTTTTCGACATTCACGCGGGCGAAGCCGCTGGCAGAAGCTAGTAATATTATAAATGCGAAAGTTTGTGAGGATGGATGGATGTATGTATGTTTGTTACTCTTTCACGCAAAAACTACTGAACGGATCTGGATGAAATTTGGCACATAGGATACTTTTTATCCCGGGAATATGTTCTCTTGGGATAATTTTCGACATTCACGCGGGCGAGGCTAGTGCTGAATAAACTCTTGACACAACGGGCATTACCTGTGTTGTCGGATGGAAAATTAGCGATTTCGCAAAATAAAATCGATGAGGGTATAAAGATCTTCATCCTTCGTGAAAAAGAGAGGATTCAGAGGATCCTCCGACCGAGTCCAGACGTAGCCCGATGCAGGACTTGTGTGACGTCAGTTCAGATTTTTTATTAGTGCCCGAAGGGGATGGATAGCAGCTTTGTTACATATAGTAGTAGACAAGCTTCAATCGACAATCTATCAAAACACCTAATTATGACATTGTCTTGCGAAATGGGTTTTTCGAAAGACAATGTCATAATGAAATTCAAAGAGTAAAATGCGGGTAATTTTTGAACGGCTGAACCGATTTAAATCAAACATAGCTAAGAACACTCTTGACAAAGTCACCTTTCAAACAAAAACAACTAAATTGAAATCGGTTCTTCCGTTTAGGAGCTATGATGCCACAGACAGACACACAGATACACAGTCACACAGAGATACCGATACACCTTATATACTCCCCTTTTTCCGTTGGGGTTCAAAATAACAGCGTAGCGACAAGCCATGAGAGATGGCATGGAATAGTGACGCACGAACAGTCTACAATTTATCCGACTGCCGAAAGGAAGGTAATGTGTTTATCAGTCTATGTATGTATGTTTGTTCCTATGTGGCGTTCCAGAAACCAAACGCGTTCGCCGATTTTTATGATTCTTACGTCAATCGATTCGTCTTAACCTTGCGAGTGTGTCCTTTCTATTTTCCAATTTAAATGTGCCAGTGCTACATTTAAATTGGAAAATAGAAAAATGCCGGTTTTTGGGCACCATATTGTGGGGTCCTAATTTCTTTTTCTCTTCCAAACCCCTCGTGTGGGATATCAAAATAAAGGGTTTTAAGAGATGATTTCAAAAATGTATAATACTTATATGTTTAAATGTACCTAACGCAAAAAAAAAAATTAACTAAAAAGTTATTTAAAATAAAAAAAGTTAATTCAAAAATCAAAAAACCCGACTGCTTAAAAAGCGAACTAAAAAGACGTAAACAAGAAGAAAATCATGCTGAGCAGTCGGGGGATACATCTGGTATTGGCCAGCCAGCTCGCGTATAATATGTATCCTCCGATTGCACAGCATGATGTTCTTCTTGTTTACGTCTTTTTGGTTCGCTTTTTAAGCAGTCGGGTTTTTTGACTTAACTTTATTTTGCCAAATACCAGTGTGGTTCCTCAGTTCACACGCACATGTCTAGTCTAGGCGATTTGCAATTATGTTTACAATATAGTATACAATTAAACGAACATAAATGTTACGTTTTTACATTTACTTGCTTATACATTGCCCTATGCTCATACACCAAAAAAAAACTACTAAATAAATAAAAAAAAAGATTAAGGGCCTACATACGCTTTAGTGCCGTAAAACGGTAACTTTCTAAAGCATACTCTTTAGTAACGGCTTGGTTAAAAGGTTAGAAAAAAAAATTGTTTCATGTATATTAATTTTAACACATGGTTTTTTCGTATAACAAATAGTTTTGCTTTAAATAAATAATTAACAACACGCAATTTTTTGCTACTTTTTGATACTCCTCCAAAACGACTTCGATATTTAATAATGGTATTTCTTCATAACTAACACAGCATTTTTAAATCTAATAATATTTTGCAAACAAAACTGTTCAAAAGGAGGTTCAATATTAATATTTTGGCATACAGCGGGCGCACGGTCAGTACTGCGTTAACATTGGGGCGTATATAGCGCCCCAATTAATGAATATTTAATTAACAAATTTTCATTTTAACTAATTGCAATCTATTAAATAAATAAATAGTTAGTCAAATAAAAGCCCTCGTCCTCTCTGCTACTTTTGCAGTGCCCGACAGGGTCCACAATGGTCTAAATTTGTAACCTACTACCATCTAATATCACATGTGGAAGCAATAAATGTATTGAGTACACTCCACCAGGCGACAACGCTATCAAAAAGCAACGTATCCAGTTATCCACAATTCTCCATAGTGAGTTTCAGCTCCGTTCTACGCATAAAGTTACTAATTAATTTATTTCTTCCAGTTGATTGCTTGGACGACTGATAAGCGTCTCGGTTGAAGAGTTCAGTTAAAACTGGCTCGTTTATTTCGCGGTCGCTGAGCGTGTGGTTTGATTCCCAGGTAGCGCAAAAAGTGACGGTTTTTAGGGTTCCGTACCCGAAGGGTCCAAACGGAAACCTATTGATGTCACCTATGTGCCCGTCTGTCTGCCCGTCTGTCACACGGGCTTTACAGCCAAACGGTTGGAGCTAAAGTCTTATTTACACATTGTAAGTATCTTGTTGACCCACAACCATACAAATAGTCAAAAAAAAAAATGGTATCGATGTTTAGAGCTCGTTGAGTAGATACATACTGCATATTTTGTTTTAAAAATATTGGAAAACATAGGAATGAGAAGCCATCAAAGGCAGTTTATTTACAAAATGTTGTTCGAAAGAATTTTCTAACTTCCCATTGACCTATGAACTTCTAATTTGGTGATAATGATTGTTTTACGTATATTTTACTAACAAATACCAATATATTGAGACAACAGATTTTTCTTTAAAATGCCTTAATTTTTACGGTACCGTACCCAAAGGGTGAAAACGGGACCCTATTAATAAGACTCCGCGGTCCGTCTGTCTGTCTAGCTGTCACCAGGCTGTATCTCATGAACTGTGATAGCTAGACAGTTGAAATTATCACAGATGATGTATTTCTGTTGCCGCTATAACAACAAATATAAAACAACATAAAATACGTGATTTTTTTGCCGTTTTTTTGCGATAATGGTACGGAACCCGTGCGTAAGTCCGACTCGCACTTGGCCGGTTTTCCTATTACAACCAAATTAATTTTGCGGGATGGTACGGAACCCTAAATTAATGTGCGAAGTCCGACACGCACTTAGCCAGTTTTTCCATTACGAACTTCTCAATAAAAATAAAAGCAGTCCGAGTTTGGACGTTAGCGGTGTGACATCCCGTGCCTCGGGATCGGGAAGCACGTTACGACGTTAGTTCTACGCCAGCACCTGTAGCCATAGCCAAACTGACAATCTACAATCGGTAATGCTAGTAGAAAACGAATCAAAGTATGGGAATGACACATCTGAAGGTTAAGTCACGTGGTCAGACCATACAAATAGAAGCCGTTAACGATTGTAGAAAAAGATTCAATACAAAACGTTTGTAATTTGGCTAGGGGGGCTGATCTCTCTCCGACCGCGTCGGATTGTCGTCGGAACAGAGAGTTCACGTGTGTTTGCGCACGCACTTGTGCACTATAATATCTCCCGCGCTGACTTAGGTACTGAGATTGGCCGCCGTAGCCGAAATTCGGTCTGGTGAACTAATATATAGTTAGCTAGTTTCAGCTCTATTCTGCGAGTGAGGTACTAATTAAATTATTTCTTCCAGTTGATTTCTTGTTGACTGATAAGCGTCGCGGTTGAGGAGTTCAGTTGTAACGTTATGTTAAAAGTTGGTGGAGTTATTTGGTTCGATATGTTGGCTATTTATAGATAAGAGCGGTTTTATTTCAAGTAAAATTGTTGCCAAGTTACAGTCTCCTTCTTCACAATACAGGCTAACGTTCTTTTGCTCACCAGTTGGTGCCACTGTTGACTAAGGTCCATAAATATAGCTTGTTAAACGTTGTTACAACGCGCACGGAAGCAAAGTTTCAATTAAAATGCATTTCCAATGCCGTAAAAGTGCGATTAAATATAAAATCAAATATGCTGCAGTTAATGCTAAGACTATTAAAGCAGTGGTCGGTAAATCCTGCCATATTTGGAAAATAATCACAACAATAAAAAAAAAATAGGGGGGCTCAGTAACCGTGGCTTGGTCACCCACGGTGAAGGGAAGAGGAACCCGAGGAGGGGCCGCTCGTCAGGGCTTTTGCCGATAAGCCGACGACGTAGCGGCCAACTAGTAGGTTGCGGTGCTGCCTGGGCAACATCGCAACTGAGGCGGGCCGTGATGTCGTATGGGGTCTCCCAAACCCATACGATATTACGGCTGAGGGTTGGAGGCCGCGGCGGGAGAGGAGTGCCGGTATTGCGGTGCGCCGCTCTCCCTACCTTCCGCGGCCTGGACGGGGTCGCCACCGTCTGATGGCGGATGCGGTGGGGCCGCAGGGGAGGAGTAGTGTCGGTATAGCGTTGGCCGCTCTCCCGATCCCCTGCGGCCGAAACATGGTAGGTGGCGGGGCCATTGACCTTAACCCGTCACAAGGGGACCAAGGGTGCCATACACGGGGTCGTCTGGCACCGGATGTACTGGTTTGGCCCCTGGGGTGGTCACGGCGCGCAGTGTGTTCTGGTGCGCCGGTGATGGGGGTAATCCCCAGAGGAGGGTCCGGTGATGGACCGCGGCGGGTTCGCGGTGAGTGCTAACGCGTACCCGTGTTCCTGCCATTCGCGGTACAGGAGAACACCGTGGAGTTTTAGTGGGTTAGAGACCCACATAACTGCGCTATCTTCCCGTGGTAACGCAGTATTCATGAGCATTTCTACATGCTAAAAAAAAAAACAAGGGGTGTATACGTAAAAGACTTCCTATGGCTTAGGACCTAGCTTGTCTTCGGTGAAGAAATAAGCTGGAGGCCACCACCTCGACGCCTACAACGCGGAAACCCCGTCTGCATAATAGGCAGAGGGGACGCCGGGGTCACGGGCGTTCTGATTGGGGACTCTGTCCGCCCAGTACGTGACTCCAGGTAAGACGGTGGCACAGTCGTCACGTGCTGCCGTGCACAGCGAGGCTCAGTGGAGACGCTTTTCAGTCTCCCCAGAGATGTGCCCTAACAGGCGTTGCACAGAGGGGATTCCGTGATGGTCTTCTAAGAGGTCACGGGACCCCATGTGCAGATGGTGATCGCCCCGGTGATCACCATCTGCACATGGGGTGCCGTGTTTAGGTAAAAATCCCACACTTCCTGATCCTTTCCCCAAAGTCCAGGCGTGTTTTGAAGGTTCCGCCCCAAAAAAAAAAGTTATTTCAAAATATTAATAAACTCGACTGCATAAGAAGCGAACTAAAAAGACGTACACAAGAAGAAAATCATGCTGTGCAGTCGGAGGATACATATTCGAGAGCTGGCTGACCAAAACCAAATGTGTTAAGAAGAATCGATTGACGAAAGAATCATCAAAATCGGCCAACGTGTTTGGTCTCTAGAACGCCACATAGGATCAAACATACATACATACATAGATAAACACATTACCCTCCTTCGACAATCGGGTAAAAATAAAAAAACCGGCCAAGTGCGTGTCGGACCACGCGCAGTATAGCTCTCGTCAAACTTCTTGGCCGCCCTGAAGTTGGTTTACCGGATGCGCGAGCGCGAGGCACGAAACGGTGCTGTTTTTGTATGAGATTTTTTACTGCGCAGCCATTGTAGCCAACTTCAGGGCGGCCAAGAAGTTTGGCGAGAACTATAATATGGTTCCGAAGTTGCATAATAATGCGGACTAAGAAGAGGGTTGTTGTTGTTACATGAACATTAATACGGTTTCAGCGGCACACAACGTCTAAAAACGGGCTCACATAGGTGATGTTTTTATTTAAATCTATTTGCTCGCGTTTGACCACTATCTCGCCTGATGGTAAGCGATGATGTGGTCTACGGTAAAGCACGCTTGCCTAGGAGTAAGCTATTCACCCTTGACTTAAACTAAAGAAGGACTAACTGGTAACTGAAGAAAGAGTTATAAAATCCAACTTCGCAACTGAAGTTAGAAAAATATTATCAATTTGAGTACCACCGCGGGTGCGAATTGCCAAAGGATCCGATAGGAGCGCGCGTTAGAGCCACGGGGAATGGTATGGTTCGTTCCTAGATCCTTGTGCGCAAGCTCCTTGTTTATTTCTCATTCGGCATTTGAAAAAATTCGTATGTACTCTCTCACCTCTCACCTCTAATCTGCGGTATTCACTATTTCGTTCTGGAAAGTTTTACGCTACTCGATTAGTGATGTAGTCGGGTCGAATATTGACTTTATAGATGGATATCGATAAAAGAAAATAAGTAATTTGCTTGGCAATCGAATCTAATATGACTTTAGATTACAAAACGTCGAAAATACTTCTGCAATAAAACAAAAAAAAAAAAAAAAAAACAAAAGACCCGACTGCTTAAAAGGCGAACTAAAAAGACGTAAACAAGAAGAAAATCATGCTGTGCAGTCGGAGGATACATATTCGCGAACTGGCTGACCAAAACCAGATGTATCCTCCGACTGCACAGCATGATTTTCATCCTGTTTACGTCTTTTCAGTTCGCTTTTTAAGCAGACGGGTTTTTTTTTATTTTTTTATTTACAACTTTTTAGTTTTTTTTTTTCATTTAAACATAAGTGTTATATATTTTTGTAATCACCTCTTAAAACCCTTTATTTTGATACCCCACAGGATGGGTAATCGATTGACGTATGAATCATCAAAATCGGTCAACGCGTTTGGTCTCTGGAACGCCACATAGGAACAAACATACATACATACATACATACATACATAGACTGATAAACACATTACCCTCCTTCGGCAGTTGGGTAAATAGACTCCCCCGCGCGCATGCGGTACTGCCAACGACTCCGGCCACTCCAAAAATTCCAAATTCGAGCTTAAACACTATTAATTTAGAAATATTTATTATTAAGGATGTTATGGTTTTATTTTTGTATATTTTTACATAGTTCATAAGCATATATTTACTATCTGTTTTACACAGCTAACAACGTTATTTAAGTAATTTTTCAATGGCATTTGTAAAAAAATTATACTGTGCCAAGTACATTTTATAAGTTGGTCGACTATTACTCGTAAACTTGTAAAGCCTACTTATCTGTGATAGTTTTCCTTTTAATTTCGTTATATTTAATACTGCCGTGAATTTTTTCACATAGCCAAGAGCAACCATTTCGTTGACTGGGGTGGACACTTGCCTCTAACATAAATTTGCATTTTTTTTTCAGATCCTTTTGCGTAAAATTTATTATAATTATTTTAATTTGCTAGTTTATTATAATTATTTTAATTTGCTAATTTATTATAATATTTTTTTACATGATATTATTTTACCACTTTGTCAGGATTGTTAATATGTATATCCATGCCAAATTATAGCTTTCTAGTACTTAGATTCTCTGAGCTAAGCTGCAGACGGACAGTCGGACAGAGCGAAACTATAACGGTTCCTTGTTGACTTCGGAACCCTAAAAAGGACCTAGGTTGTCTGAACAAGTTGCAATATTACCTCAAACCCACTCCCTAAAGTCGAGTCATCTTTGAGGCTATTGTAGACCTACCTAAGCAATCGTATTGTTTCTATACCATTACAACTTCCCCTCCCACAATACTAATTACTATCCCACTCCTTCTCTGTTCATGCAGTAGTACTGTGGAACTCACTTCCACCTAAAATCCGTGACTCTAAAAATGTATCTTTATTTAAGAAACAGGTCAAAGAACATTACCTCTCCACCATCTTGTAATTTTATATATTATATGTATTATATCTTTTATATATGTAGTTAAGGTATATGTGTAATTTATATATAGCTAGCTTCTGCCCGCAGCTTCTCCCGTAATCAAAATTTAAAAAAAATAATGCTCCGATCGCCACCAAACTTTACAGGATTATCCGCTGGGTCAATCTAAAGATTGTCTGAAAATTTCATTATTTCCGTCCAGCCGTTTCAGAGTCTATAAGGATCATACATACATACTTTCTCTTTTATATATATAGATTAGGTTTCCTTATTTCTTTCTACACACTGTGTCTTCGTCTATCATCCAACTTTCCTGTCGCAGGTCTGCTGGAAGAAATTTCTATTGAAATAAGCAGTACCTTTGTGCTCTTCTATCTGTATTCTTTCTTTTCTCTGTTAACTGTGTGTGTACATAAATAAATAAATAATAGGGTATCCACACCACGGGCAGCATAGGTGTCCTTTTTGTTCGCATGTGTGTTGGTCCGGGGTTTTTTATTAATATTACAGTGTATTTGCCAACGTATGTTAGGGGTAAATTCACATATAAATTATTGGTACTCCACCGCTGTGTATATTACAGTTATAAAAATAATAACGTACGTATGCAGTTCGCGTCTCTTTCTAGCGTATGTGATTGGATAGAGATAAAGTTTCTAAGTACTACTGGCCCATAAACTAAGCATGGTGTGGCTATAAAATTAGCGAATTTGTAAAAAGTAATTGCATCTCTAAGAAACTATATTATTAGTCATGGTTTTTACAAAAGTCGTTTTTGCGCAGGTTTTGCGTGGTCTAGTTCCATTAATATTAGTACTAATATTTATTCGTGGTGTTGACAACTGCAGCCGAATTGCGCAAGTGAATTCGGCAAGGCGAAGGGATTGACCGCTATCAAATAGACCAATCACATGCTAGATGAATTACGCGACGTGGATTTACGTCTGTGTGATTGGTCATCACCCAACTTCGAGAGTGAATACTTGAATAGGTTACTTCTAGGCACGGGGTCCAAGCGCTAACAAAGAAAATATGGTTCAAATAAATGTCACTAGATGGCGCGATTACGCGATATGCATAGATTTGTTATTGAATTGAGTGTAAAATTAACATTTTCTAGAATGATCATAAAAAATGTATGTTCTTGTTTAATCAGCTCTCCTAAGCACAACATTAGGGAATATTGGGCTCTTAATTCACATATCAAAGATTATTTAAACGGATCATTTAAAATTTGTTCCAATTGAAGGCGCGGTTTTAAATATCTGAGGCATGCCACTCGATTTTTTAAATTTGTATACGGTAATGTAACACATTTTTGTAAAATGAAACTGTAAAAACTTGCAAAAAAAAACTATAAAACAAATCGCCACTGTATTTAAAGAAAAAATTGTCACGAACCGAGAAAGTCGCTGCTAACACCATCTAAAGCCGTGGAACGGAACCGAACGCGGTCGAAGTAGGTCTGTGTTCTATCTAGGCATCATCTCCGACCACATCAACGTTTACCATAATTAGGTGAGATAGTCGTCAAACACGAGCCTATTATCAATAAAAAAAAAACCTTACTATAATCGTGACGATCTAAAAAGACCGATGACGTTTCTCATTTTACATGTCGCGATAACTTTGTACATAAGAAATTGAAAAATCAAATTCATTATCCTATTTAATTACTATGTTACCCATACACTATAACAACGAGTATAGTTGCCGGCAAGTAACATTGCAAAAGTCGTTAGATGCGCACAAGTCCTTTTTAGGGTTCCGTACCCAAATGGTAAAAACGGGACCCTATTACTAAGACTCCGCGATCCGTCTGTCTGCCCGTCTTTCACCAGGTTGTATCCGTGATAGCTAGATAGTTGAAATTTTCACAAATGATGTATTTCTCTTGTCGCTATAACAACAAATATATAAAGTAAAAACAGAATAAAATAAATATTTAAGTGGGGCTCCCATACCGTGGCTACCATGCCGTTTTTTGCGATAATGGTACGGAGGCGACTCCCGCAGGAAGGGTTCTTCGTGCGCGAGTCCGCACTTGGCCGGTTTTTTAGATCTCTTTGGTTACCAAGCGGAACGCGGGGAACGTTTAGCACCGTTCCGAGCGCGCGATTGGTTGGTGAGTTTACACAAGGATCTACTGACCAATCGCGTCGCATCCAGGTTCCGTACGCTCTATATGGTGGGTGCAACCCCGCCTATGGCAAAACCTTGCCAAGTTACATGCCGGGTAATCATTCAATTCAATCAACAAGTAATCATTCATAAGCATCATGTTATATACTATTGAGTATTTTTATAGCTGTCAAATTCAGCTTCTTAGATTTTTACGACTATAATTATGTTGAGTAGATCGACATTTCGATTCCCCAAACCGCTGTTCTCCTTGCCCGCCCCGCCACACGCTCCACACGCGGCTCGTTGGCCGTTGGTAGGGTAGATACGGTATCGCTGTTTGCTCCGCGATAAGGCTCGATAAGGCACAGCTTTCGGCCAAACCTGTGCGTCGACGAGCTTGGATTACCTTGTTGGCTTTGACAAGTTATTTTAGTTGGTTTTTGGAGCATGTATAAAGCGTCCACGAGAGACATGGAAAACGGCGTATCACTAGCTTCGTCTGCGTAGCATTAGTTCTTCGAATAGTATGGCTTGAGAAGTTATTGGTTCAGCATACATACTTCCACTCCTTAAGAATGGCTGCCGGGATAACAACTAACCTATATCCTTCCCAGGGTCTCAAACTACCTCAATACCGAATTTCGTATAAGTTGGTTCAGCGGTTATATCCTTCCCAGGGTCTCAAACTACCTCAATACCGAATTTCGTATAAGTTGGTTCAGCGGTTATATCCTTCCCAGGGTCTCAAACTATCTCCATACCGAATTTCGTATAAGTTGGTTAAGCGGTTATATCCATCCCAGGGTCTCAAACTACCTCCATACCGAATTTCATATAAGTTGGTTCAGCGGTTATATCCTTCCCAGGGTCTCAAACTACCTCCATACCGAATTTCATATAAGTTGGTTCAGCGGTTATATCCTTCCCAGGGTCTCAAACTATCTCCATACCGAATTTCGTATAAGTTGGTTAAGCGGTTATATCCATCCCAGGGTCTCAAACTACCTCCATACCGAATTTCATATAAGTTGGTTCAGCGGTTATATCCTTCCCAGGGTCTCAAACTACCTCCATACCGAATTTCATATAAGTTGGTTCAGCGGTTATATCCTTCCCAGGGTCTCAAACTATCTCCATACCGAATTTCTTATAAGTTGGTTCGGCGGTTATATCCTTCCCAGGGTCTCAAACTACCTCCATATCGAATTTTGTATAAGTTGGTTCAGCGCTTATATCCTTCCCAGGGTCTCAAACTACCTCCATACCGAATTTCGTATAAGTTGGTTCAGCGGTTATATCCTTCCCAGGGTCTCAAACTACCTCCATACCGAATTTCATATAAATTGGTTCAGCGGTTATATCCTTCCCAGGGTCTCAAACTATCTCCATACCGAATTTCGTATAAGTTGGTTCAGCGGTTTAAGCCTGAAAAGGTAACACAGACAGACAGAATTAATTTCACATATATAATAATACTAGCTTCTGCCAGCGGCTTCGCTCGCGTGAATATCGAAAATTATCCCAAGGGAATTCCAGACTATAATTTATCTCTGTGCCAAAGGAGAATGACCAAAAGTGGTGCCAAAAAGTCTCACGCATCAAGACCAAACTGTAACAGAAATTAGGTTTCATAATTTTTTATGACATTACGCGTTTTGGTATTGATTTTTGAATAGGGAATTTACTTTTGAATTTATAAGTATGGATGTTGTTCTACTCCCTATACATGACGTTCCGTTTCAAATGATAACAATTTATGATTGACATAACCTTGATTTTTGAAAGTGTCATGGCCAATGTAAAAAAAAAACTTAGCCGGTTTAAAAAAACTAGATTAGAATAGATTCTTTATTTAAAACATTAATATTATTTTATCTATGGATAATTATTGGCCGTTCACAGCCGGTCCTAAAGATGTAGAATGCAATAGAATCGTTTTTTGATGAATCGACTAACCAGTAATCGTTTCTTTTGTGTAATAAATAACTATAACGTCCATGTATAATGTGTCTATAAATAGAAATTGTCCATTATGTACCACTAAAAAGTAAAAAACATTTTTACAAAAAAATATTACCGACTTTCAAATAAGAAACTACAAAGTGAAAAATAACTTTATTTTTGGATGTCGGTGTTTTTGGTAGGTACCATTTTTTGCGTTATGGACATCGACTTCCAAAAATAAAGTTATTTTTCACTTTGTAGTTTCTTATTTGGAAGCCGGTAGTATTTTTTAGTAAAAAAGACGTTTATTGTTTACACCATTTAAAAACAAAGTCGAACATAGAACCTCCTCCTTTTTGGTAAGTCGTTTAATAAATAGATCCTGAGAGACTAGTTGTAATTTTTTGAAGAGGTCTGTTGTATCTATATCTCCGAAGTTCTTCATCAGATCTTTAGCAAATTAAAATGGGACCATTTCAGAATAAACTTCTTTCGAACAAAAAAAGTATTTTGCAAAAAAAAGAACATTTGAATTGAGCACCTCCTCCTTTTTGGGAAGTCGGTTAAAATGTGCTTTCGACATTCTTCCTTCATACAGTGTATGATAACATAACAGGTTCACTGTCCACATAGCAAAAATACTATACAAGTAAAAAATCCAAAGCCCTGCCAATTTTTTTTTATTACACACTTTTAAAACAACATAATATATCTAGTAGTAGACACGCTTCGTTCAACAATCTATCGAACACGTAATTATGACACGATATCTTGCGAAAATACTCCGTTTCAAACAGAAAACAGCCCATAACTTTTGAACGGCTAAACCGATTTTCACCAAACACAGCTAAGAGCACTCTTGACAAAGTCACCTTTCAAACAAAAACAGACACACAGATACACAACAACACATGTCAAACTTATAACACCCGTCTTTTTAACCCCCGACGGAAAAAGAGGGGTGTTATAAGTTTGAGGTGTGTTGCTGTGTATATGTGTGTCTGTCTGTGGCATCATAGCGTCCAAACGGATGAACCGATTTTGATTTGTTTTTTTTTTGTTTGAAAGGATTTTGTCGAGAGTGTTCTTAGCTATGTTTGAATAAAATCGGTTTAGTCGTTCAAAAGTTATGGGCGTTTTACTGTTTGAATCGGGGTGTTTTCGCAAGATGTCGTGTCATAATTACATGTTCAATAGATTGCCGATCGAAGCGTATCTACTATGTACTAGATAAATTATGTTGCATGAAATAAAAATATATCGGGGGTTTTTAAATTCCGTCGGGGGTTAAAAACAACAGATAATACAATCAAATAAATGCCGTATTTGCGTCATGGGAATGTGAACCAGTTAAAGTTACTTTTCAGAATTTGGTCTTATTGCAGTTATGACAGAACCTGTCAAAACTGTAATAAAAAGCAGCGATCTCCTGAAAACAAAACAATTCTTATTCACAAAATATGAAAACTCATCGAAAAGCTAAACAAAAATATGAAATTCAAATTCAATGATGATGAAATTGAAATTCATTGTCACATAAAATCCGATATTCCGGTTTTTTACAGATTGCAAAGTTTTACTATGATTTCGTACAGTTTGGAAACACGCGAATATGTCAGACAATATCTGTCGATCTGAATCGTTTGTCCCAGTCTTGGCCTTATTAGAATTTGCCCAATAATATTACGCAAGTTGGGGCCAAAGAACTCCCTGCGTTGGGACGGGAGGAAATACTGGCAATATATTCAGATATTCGGGATGGTTCCGTCTAATGTTATTTAAAGGTATGCTACAGGGAACGTTATTGTTTATGGAGGGACGTACTTAGGTTTAAAAATACATAAATATTTAAACTGGTCACTGACTCCCAAATGGTTTACTTAGTTTGGGAGGACACCGTGGAGTTTTAGTGGGTTGGAGTCCCACATAACTGCACTATTTCCCCGTGGTAGTGTAGTATACAAGAGCAGTTCACCAAGCAAAATAGGGGAATAAAAGGGGATCTATGTTTAAGGGTACACTAGTCGACGGCACGAACTATTTTGTCCGCGGGGTTAAAATGCGTGCTATATCAACCGAAAACACGTGCGGAACAGATAGATGCTGTTATGAGCAGTAAGATGCTAGTACGTGTACGAATACACTCTTTTGCAAATTTGTAGCGAAATGGATATTGATTTAGAACGAAAACGAGCGCGCGAAATTTTATAAACAGACCTTTGGGAGTCAGGATATCATGAAAAGACGACTGAATGTATCTGTTCAAAATAAATTATTTGCATTGTTGAACTACTAATCTATCCCTGTATGGAGGCCTTTTTTCAATTTTCTTTCTTCTTATGGTACTTATTTGCGCCCAAAAATGCGTTAAAATTAGTGTTAAAATATGGAACTTTCGAAGCACGTAACTTTTAAGTAATTTTTTTTTTACTTTTTTGCTTCTAGGGATAGATAATGATGAGACAAATTGATATCATTTTTTATTTTGAACGTACATTGTTAAACAGTGGAGTAAAAGCCAGACTACGTTTGTATGGAAGAATTTTCGACTAGTGTACCCTTAAGGTACTAATTCTATATGTTCTATTTTTCTGTAACCATTCTGTCACTGTTTTGTTATCACACTTCACACTAATAGAATCCCAAACACAATTAAAGTATGTAACAATATTATTACCGCAGCTCGAATAAAACAGGTATTACTCAAACCGGATAAATAGTTACTTACTTAGTATATAATAGTCGCCCATGCAGTATATTTTTCGCCCGGTTTTTAATTTCTCTAACGAATAACGCCAACGACCTTGAGGGAACAAAACGCGCACTCGTTTCACACCCGAGCGACCCAAAATTTTGTAGTTTTTTGTACTTTCCTTATTATTCTATGACTTATAAAAAAGCTTCAGATCAAAATGTAGATAATTAAATTGTCTTTGAGATGGTGTCGATTTCCCAGCGGTTTTGGTGCGATTGTCGTGTTTTTGTCCGTTTTAGACATAACTTTACAAATTACACTATGTTATACGAATAAAACTCAAAAATGTCTCAGATCAAATTATTAAGATAATGAAGAAGAAATGGTCTAATGTAACATATATTTTTTCCAAAAAATTACGACTAGCTGTTTAGTGATTCTCATTTTAAAATCAGCTACTCAAGGGAATCTGCGCCTTAAACTATATTGACAAAGAAAGCTATGTTGTAGTCTTGTAGTAGATATTATTTCGAATCTCCTCTCTTGTCAACTAAAATGTGTCTTGAAAAGCACGGCCTCTTGACGAAAAGTTAGCCAGTCTGCAAGTTAGGTAACCTACCCAGTGTGCAGGGTACTCGGGGCCTTACTATGACGTGTCAGGACTATTATGATTCCACTGTGAGAGGACGGAGCTAAGCAGGACGAAAAGCTGTTCCCCGAAGAAAGTCATTTTTAACCGACTTCAAAAAGGAGGAGGTTCTCAATTCGACAGTTTTTAGGGTTCCGTACCCAAAGGGTATAAATGGGACCCTATTACTAAGACTTCGCGGTCCGTCTGTCACCAGGCTGTATCTCATGAACCGTGATAGCTAGACAGATAAGAAATAGGTACCAAAGACACCGACTTCCGAAAAGACTTTATTTTTGGCTTTGTTGTGTTTTGTTTAGGAAGTCGGTTATTTTTTTTGTTAAATAGTTTTTCACAGCATATTACAGCCAACGGTCTCCTCAAGTATTGTCGTTTCCGAAAGCATACACTCGACAATTGGGCTATTAGGTTGATACTGGAATATCCGCTTCAATGTTTTGTTGCCCAAAAGGTTATTACATCCGCGGTATCCTAAAAAACCGGCCAAGTGCGAGACGGACTCGCGCACTAAGGGTTCCGTACCATTATCGCAAAAAACGGCACAAAAATCACTTTTGTTGTATGGGAGCCCGACTTAAATATTTATTTTAGTCTGTTTTTAGTATTTGTTGTTATAGCGGCAACAGATATACATCATCTGTGAAATTCAACTGTCTAGCTATCGTGGTTCATGAGATACAGCCTGGTGACAGACAGACGGACCGCGGAGTCTCAGTAATAGGGTCCCGTTTTTACCCTTTGGGTACGGAACCCTGAAAAGTGTCCAATTTGTCAATGACCGAATCTGCGATTATAATCTGTGCCCCAGTTCTTATGTTAATCTCCTTCTTACGGCATTAGCATTGCTAAACATTGACGATTCTTGTTTTTGCTCCACACCTAACAGCACTACCTGGTGTTATTTTTTTTTGTGAGAGCGTACTTATTGATTTGTGTTAAAAAAAAATATTATGTAAAAAAAACATCCAAGGGTAAGTTTCTAATTTATTCTTTTGTTTTCGTGGTATGATGTTGTTTTTGAACTTTTTGTTTTTAATAGATTTTTTTACCATTTTTATCGTTCTGGGTCGTTGATCGCCAGTAAGTTTTTCGGTAGTCCTTGAGTCAAGCCTCTTCCGAAGTCTGTGATAATTTCTTGGGATGGCTCTATATTTAGGTAGGTAAATGAGATTTGGATTCTTTCAGTATTGATATGGATAATGCTATCCTATCTTGCTTAATCTAATGGAAAGTAGAAAAAAAAGTTAATTAAAAAATTCAAAAAACCCGACTGCTTGAAAAGCGAACTAAAAAGACGTAAACAAGGAGAAAATCATGCTGTGCTGTCGGAGGATACAACTTCGCGAGCTGGCTGACCAAAACCAGACGTATCCTCCGACTGCACAGCATGATTTTCTCCTTGTTTACGTCTTTTTAGTTCGCTTTTCAAGCAGTCGGGTTTTTTGATTTTTTTAATTAACTTTTTTTATTTATAACTTTTTAGTTATTTTTTTTTCGAATTAGGTACTTTTAAACATATAATTGTTATATATTTTTGAAATCACCTCTTAAAATCCTTTATTTTGATACCCCACACGATAAGTTTGGAAGAAAAAAAAAATTGGGACCCCACAATATGACGCCCAAGAACCTCCATTTTCCTATTTTCCAATTTTCATGTAGCCAGTGACACTCGCGGGGTTAAGACGAATCGATTGACGTAAGAACCATCAAAATCGGCCCAAGCGTTTGGTCTCTAGAACGCCACATAGGAACAAACTTACATACATACATACATACTTACATACATACATACATACATACATACATACATACATACATACATACATACATACATACTTACATACATACATAGACTGATAAACACATTACCCTCCTTCGGCAGTCGGGTAAAAACATTGTTGACCGCAAAATCATCTCTCAAAAATTATATTCTTATTAAACTTACACAAACACACAGACCTGGAACAATTATCTGTAGGCAAATATTTGTTCCGTGCGGGAATATATCCCGCGATACGCCGAGCAGCAGCCAATCGCTCAGCCACTGCGCTAACCTAGAATATTCATTCCAATAAATGTGGCTAAAGATACAGCTGTTTAAAAATAATTAAGTTGCAAATGTTTGCCATGTGTCCTAAATACTAATAATAGAAGATTCAATTATAATTGATTAAAACCAGGAAGCGAATATGGGACAGGAAAACATTTAGTAAAATAGAAAGATACACGTACACGTGCACTACCGGTAACGGTTTTACATCTATTAATAGAAAGTTCTACAGTTGACTGACTGGCAGTCAGACTAGCCTGAAGTACGATCAGAAAAAAATAACAGCCTTCAAAAGCAAAAAATACTAAAAAGTGCAAAATAACTTTCGTTTCGGAAGCTGGTGTCTTTGATACAAACATACACTTATGAAATTTGCCACACGTGTTTAGAAGCCCACATAGAGTAACATATGTGAGTATTGTGCAGTTAACTGCAGTTCCAACAATATTACATACATACGTGTCGAATTGATAAACTCCGTTTTATGAAGTCGTGGAAGTCTTGGGTCGGAATACTGAAACCAACTTAGAACAACATAAATATCATTATTGACAACACCGTTGACGCAGTGGATGAGCTATTGGCTGCTGCGCTCCGTGTCGCGGGTTCGTTGCCCGCATGGAAAAAAAAATTGTATGCCCTACAGATATCTGTTCCAGGTCTGGGTATTTATGTTTGTAAACGCACCTACGATACAGGAGAAACTTGTGGGGCTTTTTAAACTGATAATATTATTACCTACAGACACGACAGACTACGCACAACCTAAACCGTTGGGCCTGTTATTTGTTTATATATCTCACTGCAGATTAAAGGGCCGGGGCCCGGGGCACGTAACCGCGTTGCGGCGCCGCATCGCCGATTTCGGCGTTGTTTTTCGAGAATTTACAACGCCGATCGGCGTTGCGGCGCTGGAACGCGGTTATGTGTTTCGGCCCAAAGGCAACTCTTTCTTATTCCACTATCCACGATTTTGGGCCAGTGTGGATCAGTCCTGTCTGTAAGTGTCAAGTTCGTCCCGCAAGCTTCGCCTGGGTATGCCATGAACAATGTCACCGTACATTTTCTTGGAACCACGTTTTGGTAGTTTAAACCAATTTAGCTAGGCCTAGAAGCATAAAATTAATTTTGCACTAGAATATTTACCCTTGCTCCTTTAGAGGTAACACAGGGGAAGAGAGTTAGTATAAGTTTGTAATTTTATTTCTGATGGGAAATCACATTGACACGGCTTGTAATTTATAAACTGCATTTCATTTACAATATTACACAAACCAAGTACAAAAAAAAACCTTGTCATCGATGTTGTTCGAAAAAAAAGACACAAACGCACCAATGGCGCGGCGGCGTTTTGAAATTCAAATTTGGAAGCGATTTAAATGCGCGCCACCAATAGGTCAGAGTGGAATGTATTGGCATCGCAAGTGGGTGTTTACGAACCTCTGTCTTTATGTAAAACGAACGTATGTAACTGGCATTATGACGCTTTTCCTGTCGCAGACGCGGGAAAGTAACACACGAGAAAACAATATTTTTACCGACTTCAAAAAAAGGAGGTAATCAATTCGACATGTATGTATGTAATATTGTTGGAATTGCGCAATATTCACATATGTTACTCTGTATGGGCTTCTAAACACGTGTGCCAAAGAACAATGGCGAAATCTTAGCTGACTTAAATTTAAGCGTCTAAAAGTGAGTTAAATACGAAAGACATTCTATTGTCTACATTTTTTAAAGTATTATTGGGCTGGTTCAAAAAGGAGAAAAAAAGTATAATAAATAAAAAGTGATTTGATTTTTTAGTTTTCTTTAGCTTAGTGTTGCCATTATATATTTTATCTGCTAAGTGACAAGTAGTAACTATATTAAGTAATAATATAATTATTGTATTTATTGCAGTAAATGAGTGCAGGTATATTGTAGTGTAGTAGAAATACATGAATTACTTTCAATTAATGATTGGCAAAAAGACTAGTACCCAAGTCTAAAAAAAATATAGCTTGGTTGTTGACGACAACCTTTTGATACACGTCAAAGTCACTTAGTTTAAATATATATACTCTTTCCAAAGAGTATACTACACATTTCATGCTAAAATAACTAGGTAAGGGAAATACTTATGCGATATTCCCCTTTTACTTCCACGAAATTGAATAATATTACCTATTAAACACATTATTAAAAGTTACCTACACACATAATCTACAAAAGTTTATAACTGAATATCTATTATTTCTCTACATTCTCGAACAAAAATTCTTGCAGAAACTAATTCAGAACATCACCCTGAGTTAAACCAGATATTTTTCATTTAAAGACAATGTATGGGCACCTGCCATTGTTCTTTCATGAGTGAATGTATGTATGTTTGTCCATGCATATCTCCGAAACTAGTAATTGAATAGTAATCATTCGTTTTTTATTAGATTAGGTATCATTCAACTTAGGGAACTGTACAAGTTTCATCAAAATCGGTTTAGCAGTTTTCAAGATATGGAACATACAACCGAACTTCTTAGCGACGAACAGCACGATTGTGTAGTGTTAAGTTATTATGGGTATTTTGTCAATCCTTTATGTACCTTACTATAGAACTTGTTCTTTTTTCACATCATCATCATCAGGCTATTTATGTTCCCACTGCTGGGACACAGGCCTCCTCTCTGTGAGAGGGAATGGGCCGTAATCCACCACGCGGGCCCAGTGCGGGTTGATAGATGTCATGCCGGTTTCCTCACGATGTTTTCCTTCACCGTTTAGAGAGCAGTGGTGATGAAATAATTTACACAAAGTAAAGCGCCTGCTTGGGCTCGAACCCACGACCTACAACTTGTAAGTCGCGACCGATACCACTGGGCCACCACTGCTCTAGTCTTCTTCTCTTCTTTTTTAGTGATGGTTTATTAAAACCAAAAAGAGATAATTTTTTTTTTACAAAAAAATACCGAAAGTTATTTTGCACTTTTTGTGTTTTGCTTTTGAAGCATTGATGTAATAATGTTTTGAAGTCGGTTTATTTTTATATGAAAATGTTTTGTTTTCCCAACGTGTAGTTTATCTACATTTGTTCCTTTTACTTTCTCGCGGGTACCATTCCGTTACCAATTTCTTGCATTTCTCTTTTCCATCTCTTAGCATGTGTCTTGGCCATCTCCATTTCAGGCGTTTGTAGATGTTTGTATGTTTTATATTTAGCTTTATCTTGTAATCTCACTTTGTCTCTTCTTTTAACTCCAATTACGCTTCTTTCCATGTCGTTTGGACATACTTGATTTTTTTTGAGAGAGTTGTTGCTCAGTTAGTTCCCATGGTTGACATCCATACGATAGGCATGGAAGGTTACACGTCTTATATACTTTCCGTTTCTCTTAATGTCTTGGTCCTTCATGACCTCGCTCAGAAACCAATAGGACCGTTTCCAACTATCCTATCTATTTCGTTTTGCATTGTGCCTTCTTTTCTGTAGATATGACTTCACCCAAGTATTTGTACTCATTGTCATACACTATTTGTGGTTAGTCATTAAAATCATTTTCGATGTCTTCAATGACAGACCTACCTTTGCACTTTCATCTGACAGTTGTTGAAGCATGTCTTCCAAATTATCTGGGTTCTTACGTAGATGATTTGTCACCATTAATATTGAGTCCGAGAATGTTGAGCAATTGATTGAAGAAACTTTTCTTTTTCATAACATTTCCCTTACACAGTCATCTTAAATAATGCATCTCTGTCGACAAAAAATATGTTCTGCAGTAAGTTGTTCCCAATAAATAACAAAATGCATTTTGTTTTGATATTAATTACAGAAGGGCCGTTTTATATAAATATTTGAATGAAGTTATCTAGACAATCCCACTAGTTATCAAAAGCTTTATATTGAAATAAGTTTTGTTGCTGTACAACGTCGGTACCTGCTGTACAACGTCGGTACCAGCTGTACAACGTCGGTTCCTGCTGTACAACGTCGGTACCAAAGCTCCAAATAAAGTCATTGATCTCCTTTGAATTAAACATCTGCTAAGCCTATGCTAAACACCGTTGAGATTTTAATAAATAATCCCCCTAATGTTTTAACTATAATAAAGAAGGAGCATAAAAAACTGCCCAGTAAAAGGAATTTGATATTTTTTTAAATAATATTGAATCTAGCCAATTCTGACCACAAATACAAATACTTAGTTTGGGGGTCACCGCCCATCCTTATTTGTTAATTTACAATTTGTTCAATAAAGATTTGATTAAGATACTAAAATTATTATCAACATTTATTTGTTCAGTTTTTTTACCTATTCTCTTCAGCAATTGATGTTTCGTGCATACTAAATTTCTAAGCATAAGTTTCTGAAAAATGTTATAGGAGTTTGAGAAGCATCCTCCTTAAATAAAATAAAATATAGGTAGGTAATTAAAAATAAATAATAATTATTACAATTATTTTAATTAGTTTTATATTATTGTTACAGATTGCAACTCTAAAGAAGTCAGTCGATGAGCTACAAGCTTCTTTGCAGTCTGAGGTAAGTTTACATAAGTAGAACATTAGATAAAATAACTGGAATATGCAGCGGCAGGCGGGTCTTAACTTAGGACTGTATGGAGACAAAAATGTGCGGGTGAAGACTGAAAATTTTTATTATCCGGTTTGGCTTGACAAGTCATTTGGTCAAGAAAAATTGAAAAAAATATAACAAAAAAATTAAACCGCCTACCAAAACAAAACATTACAAAGCGAAATAGTTATTTATGCTACAAGTGCGGAAGGTAGGTGATTTCCGATGAGTGGCATTTTTATTCACGAGCGAGCGAAGCGAGTGAGTGGATAAATCGACACGAGTCGGAAATCATCTTACGTACGTGTATCATACAACATTTTACTATGCACTGTGCGAGAAAATAAAAAAATATATCTGAATCAAGCAAGAAATTAATAAAATGGCGGGCTTATTCTGTCGCGCTCAGCATACCACAGATTAACTAATAGTTCCTCGGGCATATCTACTGCGCATGTTCAAATAGCTGTCACATCGTAACGCAAAAAGGCAAGAGCAAAATATACGTTCTGCCAAACATATTTAATGAATATTTAAAATTAATTTATGGATCAAAATCTAAATCTAGAGTAATTAAAAACGCCTTTAATGATTTGTTAGTTTTATTTTACCTTATATATGAATGATAATCTGTACTTAACTAATTTGTAAAACTTTTCTCAAATAATAAAAACTCTATACGTGGGCTGACGTTGGAGTTAAAAATTAAAAAAATACAGAAAAGTAAAAAGCACTAGTTAAAAAAGTGACACTTTCCGCACAGTTTGGCTGCTTAGAAAACGCTCTTTTCGAGGACATGCATTGTAAAATAACTTTCTTTTCATGTTTCTCTTTTTTGTTTTGGTACCTTATATTACCATGAAAATACGCATTATTAAGGATAACTTAAAAACCTCGTCAGATCTTGATCAAATTAAAATGGGACCACAGAAGAAGCACTAGCTATCAAATAAAAAAATAATCATAAGAATCGGATTATAATTGGCGCAGTAATTGCGTAACAAACTTACAAAACATACAGTCAAATTGTGATCTTCCTCCTTTTTGAAATCGTTAAATATCTTTTACTGCAGTTTCGCACCAATAATATTCCCCAATGTTAACGCAGTACTAGCCGTGCGTCCGCTCGGAACTAGAATATCAATATTGAACCTCCTTTTGGACAGTTTTGTTTGCAAAATATTCTTATATTTACATATGCTATTTCATTTATTACGGCACTAAAGCGGTTGTAGGTATATATTTATTTTTGAAACAAATGAAATGTGTATTAACTAATAGTTTTGCTTTAAAAAAATAATTAACCACACGATATTTTTTCGCACGCTTTGGAAGCTTGGAAAACAACTTGGATGTTTAAAAATATTCTTACACAAAAAAAATTATGGCTGGAATTTTAACATCTTGTTAGTAGAAGGACCTTATGAAAAAAAAAATAAGAACAAATAAAAATGGTGCCTTACCTACATAGGTAGGGTAGGGTAGGTTGGGTAGAGTAGGTTGGGTAGGGTAGGTTGGGTAGGGTAGGTTGGGTAGGGTAGGTTGGGTAGGGTAGGTTGGGTAGGGTAGGTTGGGTAGGGTAGGTTGGGTAGGGTAGGTTGGGTAGGGTAGGTTGGGTAGGGTAGGTTGGGTAGGGTAGGTTGGGTAGGGTAGGTTGGGTAGGGTAGGGTAGGTAGGGTAAGTTAGGTAGGGTAGGGTAAGTAGGGTAGGTAGGGTAGGGTAGCCGGGTAGGGTAGGGTAGGTAGGGTAGGGTAGGTAGGGTAGGGTAGGTAGGGTAGATGAATGTTTGGTGTTTTTATGGCAAAACAAAGTTTGCCGGGTCAGCTAGTATCAATATATTTTGGCATCGAGCGGGCGCACAGCCAGTACTGCGTTAACATTGCGCACCCTTAGTATTAAAGTAACCGAATTCAAATAATTCCTGTAACTCCTGATTTTGCTATAAACTGACCTGAAAAAGTATACTAAAACCCTGTGGCGAAAAAGCCCGAATTAGAGTAAGAAAGGAACAGCTTATACATCGGTCACTTTAGTATTATATTTTTTAAAGACTTTTTTGGTCACTGCCAACAAATTGCATTTTTTATGTTAGGTCACTTTAATACTAAGGGTGCGATTGGGGTGTATATAACACTTTAACCCACTGAAACCGTACATGTTTCAGGATTTTTTTAACTCGGTCATTTTCTTATTTTATTTTAGGTAGGCTTGCGTATATATAAACAAAAAAAATACCCGACTGAAACGAGAAGAAAATCATGCTGTGCAGTCGGGAGGATACATATGCGCGAGCTGGCTGACCAAAACCAGATGTATCCTCCGACTGCACAGCATGATTTTCTTCTTGTATACGTCTTTTAAGTTCGCTTTTTAAGCAGTCGGGTTATTTGTTACTTTTTTTAATTTTTTAATTTACAATTTTTTTTTTCCTTTAAATATTTAAGTGTTATATATTTTTGTAATCACCTCTTAAACCCTAGATTTTGATACCCCACACGATGGGTTTAGAAGAAAAAAAAAATTGCTCCACACTATGGCGCCCAAAAGCCGCCATTTTTCTATTTTCCAACTTTAATGTAGCCAGTGACAATCGCAAGGTTAAGACGAATCGATTGACGTAAGAATCATCAAAATCGGCCAACGCATTTGGTCTCTAGAACGCCACATAGGAACAAACATACATACATACTTACATACATAGACTGATAAACACATTACCTTCCTTCGGCAGTCGGGTAAAAATATATATAAATCTACAGCTTTCTATCAATGAAAGAATTTTCGTCACTTTTACAAATTATCTTTTACAAACGTACAAACAATTAAACTTCTTAGTACTAAAGTAGTTTAGCCGTTTTGGTTTTCTACTCAATTTGACACGTTACTACATAAATAAATGTAAATTATGTTAAACACGTGATTTACTTACGTCAGCCTTCAATTTATGTATTTATTTTTCTAGTTAACTACAATCGCGTACCTAGTTCCATTATAAGGTTCGTCAACCCTTGGTTTCGATAACGTTAGAGGGACTATCTATTGGTATGTATTAAAGCTTTATTGTTGATGATTAAATAAAGTTCAAGTAACATAGCTAAAAATCGCACTTAGACCAAAAACCTGATAGAACTTTTAAGGAAAGGTACTATTATAAAGGAGGAAGCAGTGGTTTCCCAGTGGTAACGGCCCCGACTTACGTGTCGTAGGACGTGGGTTCGAACCCAGGCAGGCACATTACTTTTTGTCAATTATTTCATCACCATTGCTCTCAAAACGGTGAAGGAAAACATCGTGACGAAACCTGTATGTCCTATAACCAAAAATTCGAAGACATGTGATATCCACCAACCCGCACTAGGCCCGAGTGGTAGATTATAGCCCATTCCCTCTCACAGAGAGGAGGCCTGTGTCCCAGCAGTGGAAACATTAAAAGGCTGATGATGATGATTATAATAAATGTAAAAAAAAAGGTAAATAGAAGTAAAGTGTAAAAGTAAGGTAATATTATAAACATGAAAGTAATTCTTTATATTTTCACGCCTACTGAACCAATTTTGACGAATCCTAGCATAGAGATAGACTGAACCTTGCCATGGAGAAGGACATGACTTTTTAACCGACTTACCAAAAAGGAGGAGGTTCTATGTTCGACTGCATGTATGTTTTTTTTATTTATTTTTTTATCTCGGGAGTACGTTCCCTTTGGTTACTTTTCGTCTCAGATGCGGGCAAAGTGGCGAGCAGAAGCCAATTCTTAGATAAAAATGTCCTGACTTCAGCACGGGGTCTCATTGCTAAGAAAGAAAATTTAGTTCAAATAAATCTCACTAGATGGCGCGATATGCTCCTCCATCTGTTATTGAATGTGTGTAAAATTAGCATTTTCTGGAATTGAACACAAAAATTGTATGTTCTTGTTTAATCAACTCTCCTAAGTACAAAATTATGGAATATTGGGCTCTTAATTCACATTTCAAAGATTATTAGACGAATCATTTAAAATTGATGCCAATAGATGGCGCATTTTTAAATTTCTAAGGCTTTCCACTCGATTGTGAAAGTTTGCATTTTAACACATTTTGGTGCAAAAAAAAAACTGTAAAAACGTGCAAATAAATACTAGAAAACAAACCTTCACTATATTTAAAGAAAAAAATATTCACGAACCTAGTAAACCCTTTTACTTGCAAGTCGCTGCTAACACCATCTATCTATCACCGTGAAACAGAACCGAATGCGTTCGATGTGCAAAAAATTGCCAGACTAAGCAGTCGAAAAACGCTAGTTAAGTCGGCACGGTTTCTTTGTATGGGATAAGGTATCTGTATGCTAGTATAATATTATCTGTAACTTCAGTCATCAACACCCAGCTAAATTCTATTACCTAGAAAGCTGAAAGGAGCTGGCCCACACGCAGGCCCCTTATGAGGTATCGTGGGTGGCGATTTAAATATTATTATAGGCTTTATTTTTGTGTTTTTAACCGACTTAACACTCTCATTTCACCGGTTATGTTCAAGTTTTAGTTTATTCGGGTAATCTATTTTGGCATAACTGTGCATTATAGTTACTTTACTATAGAATTTGCTCATTAATGGTACCACAACTAAAAAGTGAAAACAAAAAAAACTTTTTACAAAAAATACAACCGACTTCAAAAAAAAACACTACATAGTTAAAAATAACTTCAATTTCGGAAGTCGGTGTCACAAAAAATAAAACAAAAACAGGAACGCCGACTCTCGCAGACTTCGTTCTATGCTTTAATGAAAGGATATTAAATGTACCTACTACAACTTTATTTAAGATGACTTTTCGTTAGGTTGAGGTTGATTCAACTCAACCTGATAAACTCGTGTTTCCTTAACCAAATTGCAAAGCTTATTTATCGTTGTCTACGTCATCGCTTACCATCAGGTGAGATAGTGATCAAACGTGAGCCTATCAATAATGATAAAAAATATGCCGTATATAACGTATAGGGAAAGGTTAAAATACTCTGATGAACAGAAGGCATATTATAATACAGGGGACTTCATTGGTTACTCGCCAGAAACTCAAACTTATCCCTAGACAGCAATATACAAGACCTCTTCATATACAAGACCATGCTCAAACCTATATGGACATATGGGATCGAGCTATGGAGTTCAATAGGTGACTCCAGATAAGTATAATACAAAAAAAGACTCAAAATTACATCCTGTAACAAATCTCCAACGCACCCTGGTTCTTGAGGATCACGGAGTTACACGAACATTTGAACTTCAGGACGGTCAAAGAAGAGATATGATGATCCTGCTCCAAATAAAAAGCACGAATTGCATTCCACCCGAACCAATTATCAGTGCAATTGACTAATCCAGAATCAATACGTAGACTGAAAAGGCGGCATATTTTGGCAATGGACAGCTGCACTTAATTTACTATAGAGATTTTGCTCTAAAAACACCAAAAATATTTCATCTCATCTTCTCTTAGTCTAACGACTGATTGCAAAATTATATCGTAAAATTAATTGATCAGGAGACAGTATACAAAAAAAACACTATTCCGAAAGACGTCCACTGCTGCACATTGGTCTCCCCCAAGTATCGCCATTGTATATGCCATTGATCGGTCTCGTGCATCTCGCATCCCGATGATGCCCGCAACTAAGTCATAGGCCCACCTAATGGGGGCCTTCCAATGCAGTGTATGTTCGCGGTTGCCACTCCAGAACTTTTCAGCCCTATCGGCAATCCGTTCTGCGAGCAATGTGCCCTGCCCACTGCCGGCTATTCTTCGGTATATGTCGTTAAAATTGGTCCTGCGGATATCCTTATTTCTGATGATATCACGCAAGAAAACTCCGAGTATAGCCCTCTCTATTGACCTTTGGCTGACTTAAAGCCCTGATGAGGCCCATAGTGAACGAAAAAATATATCATGATATTTTTTGTGTACTGGCTCCTGGCTATATAATTAAGTTTTTTTTTTGTTCCTGGTTCTATTATAATAGAAAGAAATCACAGCGGGTCACAGGAAACACTAAATATTAATGATTGCTAACGAATGTTAATTTTCTAAAGTATGCTTAAGGGAAGGAAGCTTTTGTCGATATGTATCGGGTCAGAGGGTTCGGTACGGGAAATGGTAAGTGTGTTTTAAATAGATAGTATATTACGTGATAGTTAGGTAGGTATAAGTTGTCTGTCTGTATACGATTAGCTATCGATTTTTTATTAAAAAATACGTACGGAGATGAAATAAAAAAACTTGTTCACAAAAAAATACTACCGTCTTCCAAATAAAAATACTTCAAAGTTAAAAATTACTTTTTTTTGCAAGTCGGTGTCTTTCGTAGGTACCAAATTTTTGCGTTATGATATTCGGATAATCTATTCTGGCGTTTTATGTAGCTTACTAAACAACTTTCCTGTTAGATACAACTAAAAAGTGAAAAATAAAAAACACTTTTTTACAAAAAAATACTACCGACTTCCAAATAAGAAAACTATAAAGTGAAAAATAACTTTATATTTGGAAGTCGGTGTCCATAACGGAAAAAAATGGTACCTATGAAAGACACCGACTGAAAATCGACGACCAAGTGAAAATCTGGCAAACAATTTTCGGAGAAAGGGCAGAGAACCGTATAGGTTAGGTACCTATAATGCCCAAAGTGCTGCCAGAATAGTTTTACCCAATCAATTTTGGAAGTCGGTGTCAAAAAAACGAAGAAACGAAAAAAGGAACATTGATTCCGAAATTGAAGTTATTTTTCACTTTGTAGTGTTTTTATCTTTAATATACAAAACGGTTTTCCACGTAAACTAGTATCTCCCAAACACACTCCTCTACTTTCCCCTTACCTAAACTCACGGTTAATCATGACCCCGTTCCCAAAATCGGTTACTACCCCCATAGATAAGGCATTAATTTTTGCCCATAATCCCCTCTGTACATAAAACACAGAACACATAATACAAATGTAATACTAACACACGGGCTTTGAGATAAAAGTATTGATCGGTGAACTCTAGAGGGTTGATAAGAGGGCTATATAAAAGCTGAGATAAGCATGTCACAACTTTGTTTTGTCGTAATAACGGGTGCAGACGGGTGGCAGAGGTATGTCTTTTTTTGTATTCACTTTGTGTAAGATTATTTCTTGCTAAATTTTCAATTTGCAGCGGTATAAAAAATGTATCGTGTTTTGCCGGGTTTAAAGAATATATTTTTCTTCCTTCTCCCCAAATCTCCGGGGTACGTGTGTATCATATAAATTTTATTTTGTCAATTCACCGTATTCATTACGTGTTTTACGCTGTCTATAAGCACAGATAATATAATACTAGCATACAGATGCCTCATCCCATACAAAGAAACCGTGCCGACGTAACTAGCGTTTTTCATCTGCTTAATCTTGTTATTTTTGTAAGTACATCAATCGCGTTCGATCCCGTTTCACGCCAATAGATGGTGTTAGCAGCGACTTGCAAGTAAAAGGGTTTACTAGGTCGTGAATATTTTTTTCTTTAAATATAGTAACGGTTCGATTTATAGTATTTTTTTGCACCAAAATGTGTTACAATGCAAATTTTAATAATCGAGTGGAATGCCTCAGGAATTTAAAAATGCGCCATCTATTGGCATCAATTTTAAATGATCCGTTCAAATAATCTTTGAAATGTGAATTAAGAGCCCAATATTCCATAATTTTGTACTTAGGAGAGTTGATTAAACAAGAACATACAATTTTTATGTTTAATTAAAGAAAATGTTAATTTTACACTCAATTCTTTTTGTGTGAATTGAATTTTGTGTAAAAACCTCTGATTTCTTTCTTAGCAATGAGACCCCGTGCTATAAGAAAGATTTTTGCACATATGAAGCAATGGATTAGAGCTCTTTCGGTTGTGACGGAAACGGTGATTTAGTCAAGTACGTAATTGGGGTGCTATAGTTTGTATTCTATTGGATTATATTCAAACCTTATTAGCGCTCGATCGACCTCGAATTTTATCTAATAGTGGATATTTACTGAAAATTTGTTTTTGTCCGTCAGGTACTTGTAGATTAATAAAAAATATTGGACACCTATTTTTTTCTTTTGACACGTAAGCATTAAGTGACGACGATATAATGCGTTGAAATATCGTGTGGCGTCACGCTGTTAGTACACTTTATACTGATATAGTGACGTCACAAACCCCCACTCCTGAACTTTGATGAGCTTTATATTTGTAAATTTTATAGATTTGTTAAAGCAAAAAATACGTGTCCAATATTATTTGATAATCTCACTGACGGACTAAATAGAATTATCATATTTCTACCCAGGAAACATGCCTATTGAAATCATTGATATAACATGCAATTTTCTAGATTTGTAAAACAAAACACACTGAATACTTACAACTTACACACATCACATCATCAGCCTATTAATGTTCCCAATGCTGGGACACAGGCCTCTTCTCTGTGAGAGGGAATGGGCCGTAATCCACCACGCGTAACTTACACTTGACTTTATTACAAGCTTTTATTTAACTTGCAATGTATGTAGGTATGTATGTATGTAACTTATGTAAGTGTGTTCGGGTCAAATCTTGCAACTAAATTTTAAAGCAGTTATCCTTCACCGATTAAGATGAAATGTTGCATACACGTTTAGTTTGGATGACAATGCATGGTTAGCTAAATGCTAAAGCCAAGATGGCGGACTAATTATTTTTTGTGCACTGCCATAATATAAGTATCAAATGAAAAGGTTTGCTGAGAAGCTTGTTTTAAAAAAAGTTTTTTTAATGAATAATTTTATTTTAATTCTCGTAAAAAACATTTTCCTGGTTTAAGTCGTAGAACTTTTAGATGCCTGATCTTTCTCCGGTCGTGTCAATTTGCCGTCTCATCGTAATATGAGAACAGAGAGTGCACCTGTGTTTGCGCACACACTTGTGCACTATAATATGTCCTACAAAATAGGCAAATCTCCGTTGGGATTGACTACCGTGACCGAAATTCGGTCGGGAGGATTACACAGGCTTTAACGTTAAGGTGCCATACAAAGTTTGGTCGGCTGACGACAATCTATTTTTTTTTGGGCATTTCGTATGACTTCTTAGGAGAAATGCTTTCATTTACAAAGGCAGACGCTAAATGATCACACTTTCCGTTACACCCCGTATTTGCTGGTGTTTACCCGACTGCCGAAGGAGGGTAATGTGTTTATCAGTCTATATATTTATATTTTGACGGTTCTTACGTCAATCGATTCGTCTTAACCCTGCGAGTGTCACTGGATATAATAGTAAAATGGCGGTTTTTGGGCGCCATATAGTAGGGTCCCAATTTAGTTTTTTCTTCCTATCCCATTATGTGGGGTATCAAAATAAAGAGTTTTAAGAGCATATTTTTTTTCTTATTTACATATTTTCAGTTCTCTTTTCAAGCAGTCTGGTATTTAGATTGTTTTTTAACTTTTTTTTCTTAGTTCCCGTTCTCATTCTAGTCAAAACTCACACTCCTACCGAACCCCCAATACATACGACTTGATAATCACTTATTCTAAGGACCGTCAAAGGTGCAGGTCGCAATCGATAGTAAATTATACAAACGATTGCTCAACACCGACGTCCTGTGTCGAACGGCCTTCTAATGTATGCGAGTGTGATTTTATTTCATTTAAATGGCTACCCAGTTGGGAAAAGGAAATGACCTTTCCCCTTTAGAAGACCGAAATAAAACAAAAACGGAAATGTTTATTCAAGTGGGTTAGTAAATTGGTTCTAGACACAGAGGTCCAATTTTTTGTTTTAAAAATACTTTGCCCCAGACTAAGGCATTTCTACTGTATCGTGGGTAGGGCATGCAGAACCGCATCCGGTTCCAGTAGTTGATGTTGCGAATAAGTTTAAGGTATGATGAGGCTGACATGCCATTGTGGATAAAAGCCTCCTTTAAGAATTTAGAAAAAAAAAAAAAAAAAAACCGGTTCCAGATTTTTGAGAACCGGGTCTGGTAAGCAGTTAGAACCGGGTGATACAATTCTCAATTTCCTGAAAGTTATTTCAGGATTGGAATAAATCATAGAGAATTTGTCAGGATAAACAATTATCACTAGAAATATGACATAAAATAGTTTAAATTTGTCTAATCAACATATATTTTCAAGTTTTTTAACAAATCGGTCGTTAGTAAAAATACTAGGTACTTTTCTTTATAATTTTCTTATATTCATTACTAGTTTGTACTTTTATTTAAAATTTTCTTTTGGCTTATTTCTCGAAAACCAATGAGCCTTACGTACATTACTGCTGCCATAATGAACGTGACGCCGGTAAAAGTACTTAACTAGGATTTTTTTCGCAGTAAATATATGTTTTTATTTCATGGGTGCGTATTTTGAACCGAAGAAATAATCTGAAAATTTTTCATACGTTTTTTTAAGAACTGGAGGAACCGGGATTACTCCTTCCGGAACCGGTTCTGAAAATACCTTGAAAGAATCGGGTAGAACCGGGTGCATGCTCTTATCGTGGGCACACCTAATTTGCTTCAATATTAAGTTGGCATTCCCACCTAGCATGACCTGTGGGTCCTGCGTTTGATCTTCTCTGTTGCCGTGTCCAATCACGATCAGCTTCCGATGACGAAAAGGGAGTATAAAGTCCCCGTCACGAGAAGCTATAAATTTTGTAAATAAATAACTTCACTAAGTTACGTAGCGACAATTTTATCAACAACAAATAATCCCAAATTCAATACACGCAAAGTAACTTACCTGTAATACGAAACTAATGAGCAATTTCAGTTGGTCGGGTTATATTTTAGCGATATAAAGCGCTATCGTCTAATGTTTTGTTGTACTGGAAAGTTCCATGAGTCAGACGCGTTTCAGTACCACAAAACAATTTGGGATTATTTGCTGTTGATTGAATTGTTGCTACGTTACTTACTTACGTAGTAGAAGTTCTTTATTTACAAAATTTATAACTTCTCGCGACTGGGACTTTAGGTACCTACCTACCTGTGTTTGCGCGCTTAGTCTTGTGCTCTATAACCTCTTGCGTAGTTGGCTAGTCTTACTGATATTTGCTGCCGTGACCGAAATTTGGTATTCTACTTCAATCCTTAATTCCTTTTTTAAGGGACTTTGACTCCTGCTGTGGTGTGACTTGGCTAAAAGTACACAATTTCGAAGTATCAATACCTACCATCTAAATTTCTTAAGTTCTCAATCAAATTATTGGCAATTGGTGTTTTAGCAGCCCATCCTTCCTATCTTAGTCAACTTATATATGAGTCAATGGTTCTTAAAACTATTTGCACTGCTAGATACCACGTAAGGTTTTATTGTAAGCGTCACAGTCCGATCGTTTTACATAATTAAATATAAGTGTAATTATATTCAAATAGTTGTGTTACAATATACATGTTTGTCTGTTTGTCGCGCTACACCTGCACAAATAGCTCGAACAATTATTTATAGTTCCACTTTGTACCCGGTGCCATGTTTAGTTTTAATTTTGGGGTAATTTCCATGGTTTTTAAAATGATAAAATTAAAGCATTTTTTAAGCTTGTTAAAATCTATGTTTTTCATTGTAATGGACGATTCAAAGCTCCCGCAGAACGGCGCGATGCGGCAATGCGACAATAGTGATGTTTCCTGGGTAGAAAAAATATAATTCAGTTTAGTCCGTCAGTGAGATTATCAAATTATATTGGACACGTATTTTTTGCTTTACGAAATCAATAAAAAAATACAATGTTAAAGCGCATCAAAGTTCAGGAGTGGGGGCTTGTGACGTCACTAAGGCAGTATAAAGGTCTATCCACACATATCATGTGCACGGGCCCGTCCCGTGCACTGACACAGTGCACGTCCCGTGCACGGACGTGTGTGAACGAGTTCATATAAAATGTTCCCACCGATATTTTTTTGAGCCCCTGACGGGATCCGGCCCTGTCACGTCCCGGGCACGCCCCTGATATGTGTGGATAGACCTTAAGGTGTACTAGCAGCGTGACGTTTCACGATATTTCAACGCATTATATCGTCGTCACTTCATATATACGTGTCAAAAGAAAAAATACGTGTCCAAATTTTTTTATTAATCTGCCTTTCGGACAAAAAACTAATTATCAGTAAACTACCCTATTTAAGCATTTATGGAAATCGAACACAATAAAATTCAGGATAATCCCCTGAATCGAATTTCGAACTAAATTGATAAAGACAGACAAAAGGACGTGGGTCAATTTCCCAAAAAAATACAATATTCAATAATAGTTGCATTTCTCTCTTCTATTTCATTTTCTTATATCTTCATCACCAACAGGCAGATATATTGTGATTCTTATCATTTGCTGGTATCGAAATTAAAGTTCCTGTTGTATGATCTAAAAGTTAACATACTTTCTACTATTTGCAATATTAATACTTACTTCAATCTATTTAGTCCTTTAAGTTCTCCTACATCAGTTCCATGGGTTTAGAATCGTTTATCGGGACGTATTCAATTAAATTATTTACAATGATAAGAAACTCGTTTATAGTGAGTAAGATAAACGTTTTCCTCTCAACGATATTAGTTTAAAAGTTCACGGACAATCTCCCGTTGCTAAGTCGCCTCTTGCATACAAACAGAGGTTAGGGCAATTAAGCAGTTGCATTGCACTACGTTGGATAATCACTTCTTTGAAGGTACCGGTTAACTGGGGTTACATTGAGATCTGGGGTAACTTTGATGATAACTAATTTTTTTTAGTTTTTTAAAGCTAACTCCGTGAAAACGGAACGCACCTCAATTTTCTTTTTTAAATTTGCAAAATGACATGTCAGCCATGTTTTGCATCGACTCCAGCGCAAGAATAGGTTTACTTGTTGCAGAAAAAATATATTGAATTGTACAGTGTGAATTCATTAAAAATACATTTTAAATTGGGGTTACTTTATATTGCAATGAAAAAACAATGGGGATCAAAGTAACCCCATTTTAATTTTAGGGTTCATAGGCTCGTTTTTATTTATTTTCTCCCAAACTATGAAAGTAAAAAAATTGTATTTGGGAATATAATTTCTTTTGTGAAGTCGCCAATACTGCATTTTATTCATATTTTTCAAAATATAATTGAACTAGTTATCAGCTGAATCCGGTAAGACTGGAAACCGACCCCAACGTAATTGGGAAAAAGGCTAGGCAGATGATGTTGATAATTGAACTAGTTATGTCAATTTAAATTTCAAAATTAATCAATTTTTTTATTTTTTTTTATTTTTTATTATTGATAGGCTCGCGCTTGACCACTATCTCACCTGATGGTAAGCGATGATGTGGTCGACGGTGTATCACGCTTGCCTAGAAGTAACCTAAGATAGATGGCGTTGTGCATTTGACGTCATTTTAAGATTCGCCGCGGAAGGATGACACTAGAAAAAAAAATAGTATGTAGGTAGGGTAGTTAGCAAGGAAAATAGGGTAGGCAGGTAGGTAAGTAAGCTAGGGTAGGCTGGGTAGCAGTTGACAGGAGCGAAGCCGCGAGCACAGCTTCAGCTAGTATAAAATAAGACCTAGGTTTTAATTGGGGTTGTCGATCTGTTTTACATGTGTTTTCGATGTGAAATACAGACATGATGATATATTCAACACTATACATATAGTATTTCGCTTCATCTGTGGCAATACCTTGGCTTCACGAGGTCTCCTAAGTTTCAGGTAATAGCAAAATAAGCAGTAAGAATAGAATAGAAAAATATTATTAAAAAAAAAAAAATAAAAAAAAAACCCGACGATGTATCCTCTAACTGCACAGCATCATTTTCTTCTTGTTTACATCTTTTTAGTTCGCTTTTTAAGCAGTCGGGTTTTTGATTTTTTTAATTAACTATTTTATATATAACATTTTAGTTATTATTTTTTTAGAATTATGTACATTTTAACATATAAGTGTTATATATTTTTGAAATCACCTCTTAAAACCCTTTCTTTTGATACCCCACACGATGGGTACGGAAGAAAATAAAATTTGGGCCCCCACAATATGGCACCCAAAATCCGCCATTTTTATATTTTCCAATTTTAATGTAGACAGTAGACACTCGCAGAGTTCAGAATCGATTGCCGTAAGAAACATCAAAATCGGCCAACGCGTTCGGTCTCTAGAACGCCACATAGGAACAAACATACATACATAGACTGATAAACACATTACCCTCCTTCGGCAGTCGGGTAAAAAGGAAAGGGTTACCAACTCAGCCTTGTTGGGCGTCAGACACAATCATAATTTGGAGACAAGAACCTCTGCGAAAATTACTGTTGTAGACATGCTGTACAAAGTTGTTAAAAGTCAATTCTAATGTTTAAAGGACGTCCTCAAGCTATCTTGATTTGTAGATTATTGTAATTTGTACCTAACTGCGTAAGTACGCGTTGATTGAGTGATTAAATTCCTTTGAGATGATTTTCTAAGACGGTTAGTCATAGAGTTTCATTCAAACATTGTAGGCGTTTATTATTTTCCATTTCCTTTCTTTGCTAAAGAACATTTATTAACGGTAAAGACATAAGGACCAATTTTTCTTTATTTATCTTTAAGACCAATTATTCTTTTCGGGAATGGTCCTTTAAGTCTTTAGCCTTTTAGGCAAAATATATCTGGTGCTGCTTAGCAAAAGAATTACATTAGATATACATTGAAAACATTACAAGCAGTGTCTTCAACTCAATAGCTGACACAATGCCTTCGTTTATCTATACTAATAATAATATTATAAAGAGGAAAGATTTTTTTGTTTGTTTGTACCTAATAGGCTCCGAAACTACTGGACCGATTTAAAAAATTATTTCACCAATAGAAAGCTACGTTATTCCTGAGTAACATAGACTATTTTTTAATCCCGAAAACGGGTCCTGTGGGGTGGCCCACGGGAGCGGAGCCGCGGGGAACAGCTAGTGTTATATACATTAACGAAATAATTCGCAGAAATGAAAAATAAAATAAAAAAGAACTTGGACTTTCATTATTTTCCGTCCTTTCTACTACGATATTTGGGATCGCAGCAATTCGTTTACTTCTTCCATTCGCCCCTTTCCACCATTACGATATCATTCTCGTTTCTTTTCTTTCATATCGTTCCTTACAGAGTTCATCCATCTTTTCCTTGGCATCCATCTCCGTATATCCACAATGATATTCATGGCTGTTTTAATCAGATAGGTTCTACAGAAACTAGGTAACTAAATCAAGAAAATACTTCAGGCATTGCCTCTACCTATCTTCGCATAGTCACTCATTAATCTCATTACTTAATAAAATATCACTCATTGAATAAGCTAGTTTTAGTATTTCCTTGACACACGGCTGCCCGGCTGACTTCTTTGAACTATGAATATGTATAGATACAGCTATATCATCATCTATAGCTGCCTCGACAGTATTTACTGCACATTGTTTGTAATGCACGTCCAGTGCATTGTCATGCAGTCTTGCAGTTGCGTCTAAATGTTTAGTCTTTAAGGAATATGGTTTCATCTTCTAGCTTTCCTTCTGTACTGCAATTTCCAGATTATTTTTCTGCATTTTAAGACCATTATCATTCTAATATGTCGCAATTTGCCAAAATTATCTAATTTATCTCGGTTTTTACCCAGTACTTAACATTAACTGTCGCTGAGATAGGTCATTAGATTTTGTACCTCTTAAACACAGGATTAGGATATCTGTACGTTTCTAACGTGCATTTCAGGATCCGTTTTTCGATCTTTGGCATTCTTTTCGCTTGCGAAATACATATTTAGCACGACAGAGAGTTATATTATGGTTTTTCTTTCATTACCTGTAACTTATTTCATTACACTCCTACTTACTATATTTACGCCTTCAGTAAGCGTAACACTTTTTCGTTTGGTTTCAAATCGATACTAGTAGGACCCAGAATAATATTGAATTTGCTCTTTTATGTTTCTTTATCGGGAGTCAATATCCGTTAGAGAATATAAATTATTACTATTACTTATTCAACGACTCGACCAGTGTATTGACTTTCAAAAGAATTTTGAACAGTTCAAAGGTCTAATTCGATGCAATCCCGAATATAAAGCGACCAAGAGTCGTTTTTATTAAAAATTCATTCATTTGAATTGTCGCACCTTGTTTCGTAGAACACACTGCATTTTCATGCAGGCTTCGATCCTTCGCGTGTGTGTGACCCGCCCCACCTTGTGTGAGTGAAGGCGTATCTCAAGCGTCGCAGGCGCCGCCTCGTCACTCAGTTACACTGAGGACGCCGTCGCGAGCGGACGTCCCAACCCGAAAACATTTTTAGAACGCTCGATCGAATTTTTCAAAAATTCTAAAGTGACGGCGGAGTTCAAATAAGGTTATCGGTTTATGTTTGCGGGTAGGATATCCGCGCCTGCTCGAGGTAAGTTTTGTAATGTTTGCCTTTTTTGTCTGTTGTTTATCCAGTTTTTTTGTTTGTCTTTGATTAGCGTTCTGCTGTACGGTTGCATAGGTCGCAAGAGTAATTTTTTGAAATATTTTTTGTGACTCATATTTGTACAAGTGACATCATATTTGGTAGTTCTTTTGTAATGTGTCAAAAATACAGCTCATTAACAGAGTCAATGGATTTATTATCTTGCAGTGATGGTATATAATATGATAAATAATGATTCATATTAATATTTACACATGGCATGTGTAGACAGGGTAAAAGATATCTTATTGATAAGGTGATAAAGCTCTCATTATCTGAGGTGAGGTGGTTTGCAGGCGAGACTTGTCACCACTTACATATCGAACTTGTATCTTCAAAGTGTTAGGTACTTTTTCATGAGATATGACGTAGGCTTCAGGACACACCTATAAACCTCGTTTGAGTTCTCCTGATAAGCAAGGAATGTGAAATTCAAATACGAAGCCAAGACATGGCTGAATTTCAAGGAGACTAAAGTGTAATAGCGTTTTGGGTTATTAATTAAACTGAGTTTAGTTTTTTTTTAAAGGATCGTATGCATTCATCTACAATTTCTAGAAAATATTACTCTGAAAAGCTTCAAATTATTCGTAGATAGCTTCTTAGCTCTTATACTAAGTTATTTTAATACCTGGCCATCAACGCCCCACGGCCAATGACGCGATGGCAAATTATAAAGCTAGTATTTTCAGAGACTTAACTAATAAGCTTCAAAATGTACTTCCATTATTTACCATCTTTTTCGACTTTCCCAAATTCAAACCAAAAATTTAAGAACGGTTTCTGAATTGAGAGTATTGAGATAAGAACGTGACAAACTATACATAAATGCAACAAGATTACCGGTTTTCAGGCTTAAATAGAGTTTGTCAAATACAATACTCAACTATGACTAAAATGAAAATTTACTCAAATCAAGTCTAATTCATAAGACCATAGGAATCTAATTTACTAACCAAAGCAATACTGTCGAACACATTACGGCAAAGATAATGATCACAGGATAATTAAATTGAAATACCAATAAATACACTGGTAGCTTTAAAATAACTAATTATGTTTAAGTCCAGCCTTGGCACGGTTTGTGGGTATGAACCTCTTCGTGACTGCGAATACTAGATTTTTTGTAATAATTTCTTACCTCGATAGGT
This sequence comes from Anorthoa munda, assembly GCA_945859665.1. Classification (NCBI taxonomy): domain Eukaryota; kingdom Metazoa; phylum Arthropoda; class Insecta; order Lepidoptera; family Noctuidae; genus Anorthoa; species Anorthoa munda. The sequence goes on from OX243898.1 coordinate 12,848,880, forward strand.
CTTGATGTATGGAAGAAATCTATTTCTATTGTTTTCGTGCACTTTTCTAGCTGATTTATGTGACTTTCCTTTGAAAAAGTAAAAAAAATGTAAGTAAAAAAGTAAAGTTACTGTAATTAAATAGTCTAAGTTGACCTTTGTAACGCTTTTGATTCCCATTGCCTTAGCAAATGACCAACATTTTCTTTAAAAACTTGACCTAATTTAGCTCACGATATTAGGAGTCACCCAAGGTAAAAAGGTACTCACATTGTGGCTTTGTGAATAGCATGGTAAATATTATATTACATAAACAAAAATATTATATTGAAAAATATTATTTGACTAGTTATCGGTCTATTTCAGGGGTCCCCCAAGGAATGATACTCAGCCTAATTCTCATTTTTAGAACACCTTGGTGAAGATATCTACATATATTTTTATTTGATTGTTGATTGATCAGTCGTTTTATTCATATAAAAACTTAAACCAACCGCCCAGTCAGGACTCGCTAACAACGGTTCAGACAACTTATTTCCATCAAACACAATTAAAGATGTATATTTTTTTCATAGCCGTTTGACGAACAATGGTTCTCCTCGCGTGTCGATGCAATGTGTAATTTTATTACAAGTACCCAACCAATGACAGATTACAATTGTATAACGTTGACGTTTACCTCATTCAATGTCATTTGGTACTCTGTGATGGCCTTTTATTGCTTAATTTCACAGTTTTCTTACGGTTCGAATTTGCTATGGCTATTGAGCAGGGATTTGAGTTTTCTGATAGACTTAAGATCTATTAGTATGTATGTCCTACTGTTGTTTCAGCTACCTGTGTAATGTGTATACGTACTAACTCTGAAGGCATTTTCTAGTATTTCTTATATTATATCTATCGGTATAAATATTTTGCGCTATTTTATGTGCTTTGGCTAGGTAAATCCTGTTTTCTACCCAAATCTCATCGAATGCTCTATTAACTTAGAAATCGTGACTTCACGCGATTATTAGTCATAAAAATCATCGTTTCAAAACCTCAACCTGCAACTTTACGCACTTTTTATCCTCCCATAAAGGCTAACTGTAAAATCAGCCCAGGTAAAAAAGTAGCTTCGTCTATTTCAAAATCTATATCGATTTCTTTCGGCTAACCTGTCTCAAAGTCAATGTTCGCAAGCTAAGGACGAGTCTTTTGTACAAAAATTACTTATCTTCGTCACCTTCAAGAACATTTTCATTATTTAAAGTAACTCGACGACAAATTGTACAGAATACAGCGCGAAGCATTTTGCCAACGTATAATACTCATACATTATTCATCACCTACAATTAGCGATTCAAAATTACTTATTTATCGCTGAAAGACATTAATTTGTCCTCGCCGGGTTTTTATATCGCGCAATTAAACCTCTTTAGTACATCACGCGTCACGAATTTCGAAAAAGTAAATAGACCATAGAGGCTTTACACTACAGATAATGACAACTATGAACGTGACAGCAATAATGGCGGGAAACGACTTTCGAGTTTCGACCGTTATTTGTTATCGGGCATGCAGCGTTATCTGTGGAACATCGCCAAGGTACTAGTTGTACGATAATTTTCTGATAATTTATTTTGCTTACACACGTTCATAAAATGGTTCGATGATTGTTTAGTTAGAACATTCTGTAGCACAAATATATCAAGCGAGAAATAATCAAATTAGAACTGCATACTACACAGCGACTGTGTCGAAAGAATGTATGCTGTACACAAATATAAGTACAAATAAAACAATATACACTTGCAAAATTTGTCTCGCTATGTTACGTAGAAAATCACGAGAGAACTATTTATTTCTATGTATCGTTCTCACTGAAATAATGCAGACATAGCTTTGTAATATATGCGGTAGTTTATTTAAATAATTACTGGACATAAAAACAGAATGACTTTGGTTGAAAACTTAATAAATTGTGTATTGTTTTTACGCTGAAGATGAGATACTAGATGTTGCAGTAGTCGAAGTTTTTTTTTCTAGCTCCTGTCAGCGGATTCACCAACGTTAAAATCAGAAATAATACCAAGAGAACGTCCTCACGGGATATAAAATATTCTATGTCCTTTTTCATGATCCAATCTATTTCTATATCAATACTCATCAAAATTGGTTCCTCGGTTGCGTGAAAACGTAACAGACAGAGTTATTTGCGGTTTATAATATTAATAAGAAAGTATGTGTAAGTTTTCTGATTTCGTACTACAATTTCAGAGACACCATTATCTCCATCTAAAATTTCTGGTCCTTTGTGTCACATTTCGTCACTTGTAAGTCAACCCATAAGAGTAACGATGGCCACAATACATCATGTAAGCAAATATCGCCAAAATTCTTTTTGTTCAAATTCAAGTCCAACGAGATTTTTAGTTACAGTATATATTTTTCAAAAACCAGGATGCTCATTTGATTCTGCACCGTTTGTTTAATTAACTTTTATGCAAGCTTCTAGAACAATTCTATTTTCAGGTATTTCATTACCCCAAATACCTACACACCTAACAACTACAGAATATATGTCACCTCAATATCATTGAATACTGTTAACAAAATTTTCCCATTCTATGTATGTTTAATTACTTTTCTATTGTTATCGGGTACCAAGTTTTGTTCGTCATTAGCATATGTCACCTACGTATCTGCCGTCACGGTTCACTTGAGGTACTGATAATATACCGGATATTTGGTACTTGTACTCGTGTAGTTTTCGAGTATTATGCTTTAAATATATATTGTAGTTGCGGTTTGTGAAAGACTGGAGTAAAATGTTTCGTTAGGGCACAGATAATACTAGCATAGAAATGCCTCATCCCATACAAAGAAATCGTGCCGACGTAACTAGCGGTTTTCGTCTGATGAAGATTATTATTTTTATAAGTACTTCGATCGCGTTCGGTTCCGTTTCACGGCTATGATAGCGACTTGTAAGTAAAAGGGTATTCTCGGTTCGTTTCAATTTTTTTCTTTAAATACAGTGACGATTTGTTTTATAGTATTTTTTTGCACGTTTTTACAGTTTATTTGTTCCAAAATGTGTTACAATACAAAATTAAGAAATCGAGTGGTATGCCTTAGAAATTTAAAACCGCGCGCCATCTATTGCAATCAATTTTAAATGATCCATTCAAATAATCTTTGAAATTTAGATCCCAAAATTCCATAATTTTGAGCTTAAGAGAGTTGGTTAAAATGCCTGGGCCTGATTCTGTGAGTGCGGTTTGGTGGATGTCACATGTCTTCGATTTTTTGGTTCTAGGACATGCCAGTTTCCTCACGATGTTTTGATATTCTAACTAGATTTAACTAATAAACCACTTTTCTATCTGTCTATCTATCCGGTTAGTTAGAAATTCTTTCTAACTATTAAGAAACAATACAACGCATACAAAGACTAAAAATTCTTGCTAAGCTTTACTGATATTGCTCGTCAGACATGACTGACGGAGTTTCGACGGCAGACTGAGTTACAATTCATCCAAGATTTTTTAGTACAAATTTTTCGCATATTAACTCGCTGACGAAGTGACGAGTCCTATATTCACGCAAATAATAATTTACTGTTTTCAAAGAAGAGACACTTAATTTAGAACCCGCTTCTACCACATGAAGCTGACAGATGCGATCTTTACTCATTTCTGCAGCCATTGTAGTGGTTCCTTTTGTAAAGACCGGTTCTAAGACGTCGAAAAACCCGTTTTTGTCAAAATTTTGGAAAATGACAATAAAGTAAGTAGTTCACTTATGACGTGTACAATGACTGGTTTCCGTGTTCGTGTGGGAAGATTTGCGAAGACTGCCCTGGTTGGATTTTTGTGTTATTGTGGTTGGCACAGACACTTTGGACCTTGGTGTTACTTATCATCGAATGTTGTTTTCTGGATGTTTGTATATGCTGATTCTTCCTTGTGATCATCTTCCTGAGATGAGTTGTGATTTTATCATTATCATTTGAGTTTTGAATCAACCCCTGCTCATGATGGAGGAGGCCTTCCCTTTTATTCTGTCATACATAAGGTGTGCACCCCTCAGTCAGGTGTTTCCCGTGACTATTGCAATCAAAGTTTTTTTTTTGGTTTATACATTGTCCTAATGTTGGACAATGGCCTCCCCCGAATCCTTCCAGGTATTCTTTTCCTGACACACTTCGTACGAACCATTGCGGAAGGCATCACAGGTCATCTCATCACCTTTTCCAAATTGCCATTGATTTAGTTTTACGCAAAATATTCATGTGTCCTAAATTCTGGTCCTTTGTCTCTAAGCTACAAGGACTTCAATAAAATATCTATAAAAACATTGTTTATGTCTAGAGGAAGCAAGTTATAATTTTAGAAAAAAACACTCATTTACACGAAGTTATAAAGTTAATGATATAGAAGACCGTTTTATCTTTGTTCAAAGCATTTCTAAGTGCGTTTTCCTCGGTGTGTGAATCTGGGTCATATTATCTGATAACTTTGAGAGGGGACTATAGATAGATACAGGTACTACTCGAAAATTCAATTACTGATACCGTGATATGACTGATTTCTAAGTAATCGATTTATGTAATCTTTTGTTAGTCTTTTTAACGCGTTTCGTAGAAGTGTGACTGGTGAAATTGTTTGGTTGTACATCGTATCTAAAAACCTTGGGTTCTGCACCTTTTTTAACCAACTTAAAAGAAGGAGGTTATTTGCCTATAAAATTGCATTAATATATTTTTTGATACGCTTGTATTCCTCGAAGAGTAAGGCAGGCAGAGAATTATCTAAAATATACTCACATTAATTTGCCAAATACGCTTAAGTTTCAAGTAATACTTACGGACGAACAGTCCGGGCTGATAATTACTGACTGAGTAATTCCGATGAAAAACTGATGGAAAACATCAATAAAACATTGCTCGTCCCGGGAATCGTAGACGAGTAGGAGGCAAACTTCAATAACTTCTTAAACTCAAATAATGTTTATCTAGGTATTGTTTCCGATAGCGGATTTTTTTTTTCATTTTTAAAGGAGAAAATCTATAAGTCCGCGATTAGATCTGTCATACTGTATCGATCAGAATGTTAGGCTGTGAAAAAGATGGATGAAAAGAAATTGCATGTAGCAGAGATGGGATGTTGAGATGGATGTGTGGAGTGACGAGAATGCATAAAGTGAGAAATAAGTATATTAGCGGAAGTATGAAAGTGGCGCCAGTGACGGATAAGTTGAAAGGAAACCTTTTGTCCTGGTATGGTCATGTGATGAGGACGGATGAAACGCATGTTACTTAAAGAGTTATGAATATAAATTTGGATGGATGGAGAGGGAGGGGAAGGCCAAAGAAAATATGAGTGAGGAGTGATATGAAAAGGGAGTCAGTGATAGCGTGACAGGGGACAGGACGGTATGGAAGGAGAAAACGTGTTGTGCCGACCCCAAGTAACTCGGGATAAGGACAGGAAGATGATAAGTGGATTTTTTTTTCTTGCATTTTCCTGATCCCATCAACCAGGATTCGCGATCAATCTTGATACCCATTCACACAAACAGCTAAGCAAGGTAAAGGGCCACAAATGTATGGCACAGCAAAAGCTGTGAGAACGGAGCGCGATATGTAACACCCTGTAGTCAGCAGTATGCACAAACGTCGCCGCTTTGTTCCCAGAATGTCGTGTATTGCTACTTGTTGTATTTGTTGGTTTTCTATCAATCTGGGTAGGATCAGAAAATGTAGGTATTCTGTTAGCGTTGCTGTTTAGCAAAAAAGGCTAGTTCATCGTTCTCTATGAGTTTCCTGTACGAATTTCTCAAATCTATCGTTTACAAATTAAGCCTGATAACTAGATTTACCGGCTTCGCTCTTGTGGCCCTTAGAAACAGTGATTTTTCTGAGATAAAACGTATCCTTTGGCACCCACTCACTTTTGTATAGTCCTCGCCAAACTTCTTGGCCGCCCTGAAGATGTATGTACAATAGCTGCGCAGTAGTAAATTTCATACAAAAACAGCACCGATCCGTGTCTTGCGCATCGAGAAGCCAACTTGAGGGCGGCCCAGAAGTTTGGTGAGAACTATAATGGGATCAATACTTCCAGATATTGCCATCTACAAATAATCAATTTTATCTATATAGTTATCCTATACTATTAAAAGAGCAATATTCGTATATATCTATAATATATTTGTAATCACGTTCTCGAAAACAGCTCTAACGATTTCGATAAAATTTGCAATATGGGGGTTTTCGGAGGCGAAAATACGATCTAGCTAGGTCTCATATCTGGGTAAATACGTTTTTTAGAAAAAAAATGTTTTCTCTATTTTCACTCGAGTTTGGCTCGGTCGATCTATAAACATCGATGTGTGTTGTGTGAATATGTATGTTCCCTATGGACTCCAAAATGGCTGGTGTAGCCGCAGGGAAAATCTAGGTTGTTATAAAAGCTAAATAATAATAAATAAATACATATATAGGTTTCTATTTCTATAACATATCGCCATTCTGAGATCTGAGACTGGAAATGTAAAGCGCGGCCGTAAGGAACTTTCCAGACCCCTGAATCAAAAATATATCCAATTTTTAGCCACCGTTGTCCTCGTTACCCCTTCAGACTTTAAACTCCGTAATTAAACGACTTTAAATAAACCTTATTACGCAGGGTCAAAGACCAGAGTCCGTTCGACCCGTATTATATGTAAATCGATATATTTATATCGGTTGAAAAATATCGATTACACTCACAAAGCGGTGTCAATACGAATTTCAAATCTATATTAAAAACGACTTGTATATTCGTTGACCAAGATATTTTTTCCTTTGAGATGTTGTAAGAAGTTTTTGGTATTATAATTTTTGTTTCTTCAATGATTTTCTGACATGTATTTTGGTTTGTAAAAGCTGTATTTGTGAATGGTGTTGTTTCGAAACGTGCGATGTATAATTTACGTATATTTCAATACGAATGTCGGATCAGTCTGCTTTAAGGGTACACTAGTCGACGGCACGAACTATTATGTGCGCGAGGTTAAAATGCATGCTATATCAACCGACAACACGTGCGGAACAGATAGATATTGTTATGAGCAGTAAGAAGCTAGTTCGCGTACGAATACACACTTTTGCAAATTTGTAGCGAAATAGATGATGAGTAAGAACGAAAACGAGCGCGCGAAATTTTATAAACAGACCTTTGGGAGTCTGGATATCATGAAAAAACGACTGAATGTGTCTGTTCAAAATAAAATTATTTGCATTGTTGAACTACTAATCTATCCCTGTATGGAGGCCGTTTTTCAATTTTCCTTCTTCTTGTGGTACTTATTTGAACCCAAAGAAGCATTAAAATTAGTGTTGAAATATGGAACTTTCGAAGCTCATAACTTTCAAGTAATTTTTTTTTTTCTTTCAGCTTCCATACAGGGCTAGATAATGATGAAACAAATTGATATCATTTTTTATTTTGAACGTACATCGTCAAACAGTGGAGTAAAAGCCAGACAACGTTTGTATGGAAGAATTTTCGACTAGTGTACCCTTAAGTGTCTGTTTTTGATCGTAAGTCTTAAATAGAAAGACAAAGAATGATCGCCTTGGTCAGTTGTTCTATTTACATATATATATACTCACGTACACAGGGACTACAGAACGTCTTCAGCTACGATCCTTACATACTCGTTAATGCTTCATTCACTTTCATACATATTCTATTTAGATTTGGATTAAAAGAGCACGTTTAAAAGAGCATTATCTATCTTCTCAAGTCTGATCTTAATATCTATATGTATATATATATATTAAGTATCTATATACTTTACAATTATGTATTAAAATTTTTATATATCCTCCATTACACTATTTGTGTAGGTGTGCATGTTTTTATATCTTAGTTTAAGTCGTTCATTTTTCTTCTCTTCCTGTTCTCACACACTATTGTCTAAATTTATTTTTAATTTTTCGCGGGTCTGCTGGTAGAAATTTCTTAAGAAATAAGCAGTGCCTTTGTACTCTACTGTCTTGATGTTTTATACTGTGTGTACATTAATTATTAAATAAATCTATATCTATATATATAAAAATGAATCCCTATTTCCCTTGGTCACGGCATCACGCGTGAACGGCTGGACTGATTTCGCTTATTCTTTTTTTGTTGTGTTTGTTATTGTTAGGCAAAGGTTCTTAGGTAGGTAGGGTAGGGTAGGTTGGGTAGGGAAGGTAGGGTACGGTAGGTAGGGTTGGTTGGGTAGGGTAGGTAGGGTACGGTAGGTACGGTAGGATAGGTAAGGTACGGCAGGTAGGGTAGGGTAGGGTAGGTAGGGTAGGCTAGGGTAGGGTAGGTGGGGTAGGTAGGATAGATGAATGTTTGGTGTTTTTATGGCAAAACAAAGTTTGCCGGGTCAGCTAGTAAATTGATAAATTGTGTGGTATGACAGAATTAGTGATAGCCTGACAGTTAACATTGATATTGATAATGGAAGAACAAAACGTGTTGCGTCGAAATCGGGTAACAAGAGACTTATCCCTTAAAAAGGTTGAATGTGTAAAGCGCAGAACCGGTCTTTGCAGTGATCCTCGTGGAGAGCTCATAGCCGTGGACGATTTTCGACTGAGATGGTGATAGATAAACTGGCTGGCTTCAGTAAAGATTATTTGTCTTAATACACGGACCCTCTATTTTCCTTAAAAACTGATCAACTACTTTAAAAAAGTCTATACAGACAGATATAATTTCCATGTCACAGTATATCTGGTTTGTTACAATTGAGTGGGACTGCATTCTGCATATGTTGACACAGTTGTGTTGACTCCCCGCGTCTGCGCATGTACTAGGTAGGTGTTATGTCGCCTTATAGAGAGGATGAATTTTTGGGAACTATACTGATATTATCAAGAGCAAAACCATATGTTTGTAGGAGGTTTGGGACGTTTTGGAAATACTTTCATTATGCGTACAGGTAAGGAGTGGAATTCCCTGCCGGAGTCTGTGTTTCCCGATAGCTACAATCTAGGGGTATTTAAGTCAAGAGTAAATAGGTTACTTCTAGGCAAGCGTGCTTCACCGTCGACCACATCATCGCTTACCATCAGGTGAGATAGTGGTCAAGCGCGAGACTTTTCTAAATAAAATAAAATAAAGTTATCTCTGACGATTACGAAAATTATTTCAGATATAAAGCTATGTCGTTGAGGGCCGTAGGCTATTTTATATGCTAGTTAAATTCACGATTCCTAAGGCAGACCTCAAGGGAGTGAAGGCGCAAGATTTTTTTTTACCAGGAGCATCTTTAAGCATGGAAGTCTTGGTAGTGTTCAAGTGTCTACTTTCAGGAAAAAGTTGAGTTTTGACAAGTGTCAAGTAACTTATTTAACTGTCTGATAAGTTTGATGTCTCTCCACCACCCTTAATTGACTGGTAGGCCTAAGATATTAAGTCCGCCTATGTTCCCTTATGTCGCATGAAGTTTTAATAAATAAATAAGTTTCATAGTTTGAGCACCACTGGTTGACAGCGAAGAATAATAAATTGTGAGATAACCTAGTATCTGAAATTATAATATCGTGAGAAATCATAAAACAATAAATCGGCTGGAAGCACCGAAACGCAGTTAACTAGTGCGTTTATATTTTTTTTTTATTAATATTGCTACATTTACAAGCTCACAATGTTGAACAATTATAATGGTCCTTCCTATGATCGCCTCATGGTTCTAGTGTCAGGTTTCGATTTTCAGGTCTGACAAATTGTTACGTCATGTTTTTCTAGCTCTTATACCAATTTACTTGTGGTCGACGTAACATATCTTCCTTTTTTCATATTGGTCCTCATTTCAGTAGTCAGAATCACTCCCATTCTAGACGTATTATCGGTTTCTGTGGTCTACATATTGATATGAAGGAGAAATGCTCTAATACAGGCATTTATCGTTTAAAAGGACCCTTGAAATTGACTCAGCGTCATAGAAATTGTACCTTTTACTGCTAATCTCCTTAAAAATAATTTAAACCATATTATTTCATTAGTAAGAGTATGGCTATGGTACACCAATAAAAGATATTTTAATCAGCTCTTAGGCTGATTTTAGAGTCATGTTGACCGACGTGACTCTAAAATCAGCCTTAGAATAGTTTTATTAACCAAGGCATAAAATAAAACGGGTTAACTGAATTCAAGAAAATGAAGTTTAGGGTTGTTTTGCTGGCTGGACTTGTTCAATTGTGTTCAGTTCAAAGTCTGGATGGCGAATTACTCTCATTTGACCTTTTAGGGTGATCCAATAAAGTGGCACCTGTAATGCGTATTTTAACAATACTCATTTAACGGCTCGTGCTTTGAAGAATTGTGTCATTTATGAAATTTAACTGTTGTTAATCTAAAGATCATTAAACATACTTTCAGCATATTAACTAGGTTTGGCAGGCCAGACTTGAATGCTATTTTCGGGGAGGTGCGATTTTATTTTATTCTGAGTGGAGATGTAATACAGACTTGTGAACGAAAATGAAGTATTTGTAAGCTTGTTTATATTCATTTTCTCTTCTTGGAAATGTCTTCTATTAACAGCAACTGGCTATTTGCTAATATTCTGCCATAGGTATTATTTTATACCAATTAGAATAGAGTGATGATATTAAGCCTATCTTAACTGCAACTCTATCATGATTATGTCACAAACATTATCCTATGCAAGAGAGTTGTGTATATTCAAAAGCATATATCTTCGAAGGTTGCCTTGTGAGTTTATGTCGGAAACGTGCCTGTTGTCAGTATCGGATCGTGTCTGCATATAATTGTTAACATATTAGGTTTATTTTGTAGCCTGTGGCCCACTTTTACTCCTAGGGCAAGTAGTATTTTGCTGTCTGGACACGCAGTGTTGAGCTGTTTGGTTTTATGTTTCAACTTGGATAGTTGGTTGATTGTGAGAGTTCCATTTTGAAGTGTTGTCCAGCTGTGGACGAATTTATATTTGAAGAGGTGTTGCTTATAGAAGGCGTCTGATCATCTGGATGTTCAGAGGCTAAGGCTTTTCCAGGACAATAAATTGATTTGTTTGGTATTTTTCCCTCAATATTCTTTTCACACTCATACTTATTATTGTTCAGCCTTTTCTATGTTTTTCTGCTGTAAAGATTGATTCACATCAGATTAGATGTTAAACTTATTTTAATTTGTTGCGATAGGGTCGCCCTAAAAAATTTTGGGAATTCGGCCCGCGTGGTGAATTAAGTCCCATTCCCTCTCTCACAAAGAGAAGACCTGTGTCCCAGCAGTGGGACTATTAAAAGGCTGATGATAATGGTGATGACTAAATTTTAAATTCATAGAACTCGAATAAAACTAGCTAAATGTCTACAAACCTACCCTCGCGTAATACAAGCGTTATTTAGGGTTAACAGATAGAAAATTTAAAAGTCCGGAGATAAAGCCTGAATTCTATTGAACAATTCTGAGATTTTCTCGAATTTTGCGAATTCTCTTGCAAACGTAATTTACAGCAAACGCATTTTTTATGTAATGTCCCATACATTGTGGGCAAACATTTTCAAGACCATCAGTGTATCAAGATTACCAGAGATAAAGCGTATTTGCTATTAGAGCCCAGAATGCAAATATAGATATAGATTATGATTATGATCATGAGGGCTCAATGATCGAATGAAAGAATCCGACTAACGGAGTCTTCAGTCCGAGCTTTACTTATAACATAGTATAATTTAACGTGCGAAGCATTTTATAGAACAGTATTAAAAGACAAAAGTTTATTTAATGAAGTCGGTTAAAAAGGTATCATCGCAAAATAAATATGATAAAACTGATGATTAGAATTGGTTTCATAGATTTTAGTGTTGATTTTATTTGTGCAATTCACAAGATCAAAATAGATGTTTAAATTAGTCTCAACATTATTATTTGTTTTTGTAATAAATAAGTTCTGAAAAATCTATTAAAAATATAAACTCTCTAAAAGTCCAGAGATATACAAAATCCGGCCGCAATCTCGAGAAGAGCCTAAAAATCCTGAGATCTCAGGTTAAATCCTGAGCTATGGTAACTCTAGGCGTGATGTAATTATATGATAAGTTTTTAATCCGCAAGTTATCCTAAGCTACACTTCCAAAAAGTCCAGTTAAAACAAAACCAGTAGCTTTACGGAGTTTTATTTTCCACGTACAGTGTGTGCAATTTATATCTAATCTGAGATCTTAATGACACCCGACATACATCATCTACATATGTGCCCGCATCTCCTAACTGTATGGGGGCTAGCACATGTCTGTTTAGAAGTTGGGTAACACATAAGTAATTGGTTCGAGGGTGGGTAGACCAACCTTATGACTGTTGATGTGATCTTTAAAAGCACATTCACGTGGTCGTTGGGGCTAAACACTTCTTGATGATACCCGCGGTATATCACCTACATATGTGTCTGTATCTTCTAACTGTGCTGTGGGGGATAGCACATGGCTGCTTAGTTGGATAACACATACGTAATTGGTTCTGACAGTACATAGATGTGGTCCATGCGGCCCCATTTTTATCTGTTGTCGCTTTTCTCGGTTTTATTTCAAGGTTAGTCTATTTGACTGAAGTGTTCGACAGTTGTAACTTATCCTTTTTAACCCCCGACGGAATAAGAGATGGAGGATAAGTTTTACGTGTGTACCTGTCTGTTTTTGTATGTGTGGCATCATAGCTCCTAAAGGGATGAACCGATTTTGTTTGAAGGTGACTTAATCGAGAGTGTTCGCTATTGTTGATGGTTTCAGCCGTTCAAAAGTTATGGGCGTTTTACTGTTGGAATCGGGATGTTTTCGCAAGATATCGTGACATAATTACGGGTTCAATAGATTTTCGATCACAGCGTGTATAGTACTAGATAAATTATGTAGCACGAATTAAAAATATGCCCCGGGGGTCTTTAAATTTCACTTGTTAATTAACGCTTTTCGACATCAATGCGCGATGGCGCTGCTAGTGTTCTAGCAACTTGAAGCCTGAATCGCTTCTTATGATACCTATGAACAAAATCGATGTGGCCTCTTATTCATGGTGAATTTAAAATAAGTAATGCTTTTTTACCTACATTAGTTTAAGAAAGTGCCGAATATCTCTCACATAAGTCACATACTACATTCATAACTCACTACATCGGTATTAACACTTGCTTTAAACAAAGAAACGTTTAAAAAGTTAACAATCGCGGTAGGTAGCACTGTTCAAAGGCTTACTACGACACTTGACAAATGAGTTTTTACGTCCGTTGTTCAACGTAAAATTTCATTATTATAATAAGTATATTATTTTAATATTTGTTTGGCTTTTGGACCTTAAGAAGTTAACGTTTTTTCGGTCAAAGTGCGTCAGAAAATAAAAACCTTTATCGAGGTTTGATATTGGGAGAATAATTTCGTTTTTACGCAATTAAGATGGAAAAGTAATTCTTAGTATGGAAGGAGGAACGCTCACTTTTCTCTTCCTTTTTTTTCTCGTTTCCAAAGTTGAGTAAATAAACCTGTATGGACTGTATCATGTCCCTAATCGTTCTCTATTTAAACAATATGCCTTCATTCCAACCGCGTACATAATTTAAACTCGTGCCACCACCATTTTATCTCGATCCCTCATCTCACTTCAGCTGCACACGTTTTGTAAGCTTCACAGCTCAAATTGTGTTGGTCGTATGTTGCTAGCTGAACGTGACAAGAATGAAGAACTCACGATACATTTTTAAAAAGAGAATGCGGGTTTTGCGCCCAAACACCTGTCAAGTGTTCCGAGCGTTTGTCTTTTAATTGCCGAACGGCCAGTATTTGCACAGTAACTAAGGAGGTTTTATTGTAACAGTCTTGGTTAAAATTTTACGTGTCATTGTATTGAAATGTTTGGTTTGTGTTCTGGTTTAGAGTAATAAGTTTTAGGAGTTTTTAATAGCTTCCTTTCAAAAAATTATATACTATCATCGATAGCTAAAAATGATTTTTCGAGCAACATTTTCGCAATAGAAACTAATCTAGATTACTTTTTAATTTTTTTTCTCTATCAAAATATAAGAGACAATCATGCATTAGATAATTTTGTTTTGTATCTAGTATCAATATTTTTTCAGTGATCCTTTCGACCTCCAAGTTCCAATCGACACGTGTACACCCGGCTTAAGTCCCACAGAAAAGCCACACTCAAACACATTTCACATTTTCAACTCAGGGTTGTCAAAGACATTCTTCAAAGACAATTCCGTCTCATAACTCTTTTCGGTCATTCAAAGAGGCGCTCGTTCATATTTGTCTCTGTCTGACCCTATTGTGTTAACGTGTAAGAACAGTTAACTTTGTCGACCTCTGCGTACGTTTAAAATTCTACATAATATACCGATGTATTGTGAAGATACGGTTAAGCCTGTATTGTTTTTAAATTTTTTGTTGGAGATTGTGGAAAGTCAGGTGTTGGGTGGGATCTCCCTATAGTTATTGGGAGCCACCGGAAGAGCGTAAATTTCGGTTTTATAAATCACTTTTTGCTTAGGTGGTATCTGGACTTTTTATAGTACCGAAGGACCAAATTATGACAGTAAACAACAAAGAAATTTGAGAGCGTTGGCAATGAAAAATAGCAATAATTGCATAGTAGTTTTTACAGGAGCATAAAAATACTCTGCTGCAATGCAATACTCATTCAAAAATATGGAAATAATCATCAACACATGCCAAATTCAAAATAAAATCCTTTTCAAATACAAAATCCGACAATTAAAAATCAGCATGATTCTGTAACCGAAAAAACAACGTCTCCGCTTTCACTGCCACAGATAATAAATCTACAAAGTCAACCATACCATAGAGCTACTGGCGACATTTCGTAACCTAACCCCTGTTAACCTCAGCTAACAATAAAGAAACATTACCAAGTAAATACATACTGTAGTCATTGTAATTTAAATAAATTCAAATTACCTACCTATACCCTCGTCGGGTGTCGCAAGTGGACCTAATATTGTAAAGCTGAATGTGGCTGAATGATGTAATCTTTGATCTTTTGTCTCTGCTATCTCTTCTTCAATCTGTGGCGCGGTTTATTTTGGAATTGTGGTAGGTCGTTTATTGAGTTCGCGTATTACTGTCAATTTGTCGATGTGTCAATTTTAACAAAAAAAATTGCTGTCGAACAGTGGTGTGTTACCTGCCCCTTCATTCAAAACTGTTTGAAAAGAAACCAAATGAATTTTATGATATTTTCATATTTTACCAAGACAAAAAAATATAGGACGTAATATAGACGTCCAATTGAACATCAATAAAGAAAACAGGGCTGTCCAAAATCGCGTTGACGATATCGTCAAATTTACGGGGACTGGTAAACCTGAGAAACTTGACGAGATACGTACGGAATCGGGAAGTATGAAAGAAGAAATCCTTAAGTCCCGAGCCCGAAATCCTAATCCTAAAGTCGGCGATTATAGGCTAATGAATAATTATATAGATTATCAAAGAAGTGGCCAGTAAAGTCAGACAATTCTTATGATTCAAATCGTGTATCATATCAGTGATTGTTAGGTTCTAATTCGGGGGTCTGCTTTGAATTGCAATTAGACTTCTATCCTATCTCATCATTGTTTGCATAAGTAGGTACAAGTTGATGTAGGTAGTTCCGTTACTTATCACCTTTAATTTTCCGCAATTAGTAAAACACATTAGTCACACTATCACAAACGAAAATCTTGATAAAGTATTGTTCCGATCCGGAACTCGAATTAACCATGAACAATGTCTTAAGCCTTCTTGAGTGATACCTTAGAACAGTTCAAGCTTTATTTTACGACGTCAAAAGATATAATAAGTTGAAAGTTTCTTATTTTCTGTCAGAAATCACAACATTTAAAAGTTTTGGCCCAATTACACATCCTTGCGGTACCCTCTGCTAGTATACTGTGAATCCCGAACGCATAGATTCAAAATGACATTAGTAAGGTTCAATTTATTGGCCTAATAAAAAAAAATAGCTTTACAAGATCTGCTAAAGGATTTACCACGTTCAGTAATCATCAAGGCCCTCATAAGCTGAATCGAAAACTGCATTCTACGCGCTCCCATCTAAAGACTTAACTACCGATTTCAATCCTGCCCTCGTTCCAAATATATCGGGTCCCTTTACAACAAAGGGAGGCAGTTTCGCAAAGGCACTATTTGCACAGGATTTATCTCGAAATCTCTCAAAAGTGAGAATGAGTGGCTGCGGGTGGCCCAATGTTTGTGCCTTTAAATTTTTACCCTTTTTTGTAAATGTTTGTCTTATTGCATCCCGCCGGTCGATGACTTTAGTTGTGAATTTTTATATAAAGGACCTGGAGTAACAGTATTTTTTTAAAACTTTGCCCTGTAGATCAGTTTTTTAGAGTGTTCTTCAGCTATTCTCAAAGGCGTGAATATTCACTGAAAAAGATTTTAGTTATTCTTCGATGATTGCTGAATTAGGAATAGGCAGATCCAGTTTATACTGACGACGAATTAACGTATGAAAACCTGAAATAAAGGACAAGTTTAAGTAAAATCGTAACGTTTATTATATTTTTACGACTACAACCCAGGAAGCGAACCGAGCCAGTTCATATAACAATTCCATATAACACAGGGAAGTAATAATTTCCCTAATAAAACTACTCGTCAAATCTACCGTGAACTATGGTGTTTGCAGGCTTTATCGTTCAACAAACCCTTTGTGTTTGCTTCTCATTCGCGCTTGTGGACTTCTAATACGTCTGTCTCTTTCGCTCTTGGGATTCTAATATGGCGGCAGTGGTTACTAAGCAACGCTTATTGTTTACACATGGCGCAAGCGCTGGTTGAATGATCGAATCTGTATGAGGCCTGAATCGGTTTAATGTTCAAATTATATCGATGTTATTTGTTTTTTTTGTTTGTTCTGCTGTTAAAGCGACCGTGTTGAGTTTTTGGGCTGGATATATTGGATTATATGTAGAGCCAATCAGCCAAGGAAAGCGTAATCTTATATAACTGAACGTTCTGGTAACATGTTATTTGGAGATCAGGATGTATCTCATCTTGTATGGAGAGGGCTACCACAGGGTTCTGTACGCAGTCCCCTTCTGGACAATATGTATAGTTTTGATTTAGACTCGTCCTTACTTAAATTAAGATCCAGGTGTAGATCGTGTCTCAAGGTCCGTATTATTAAATTTGCGTTAGCGATAAAGGTGACGATACCAGTGCAATGTAGTCGCATCTAAAACAGTATGAGCGTTTCTTACATCCGCATAAAATTTAATCCAGTGAAATAGGAATCCCCAATCGTGACGATATATCACAAGATATATAAACTTAAGAGCTATTATAGCATAGTTATCAGATCACACTCTGTGTGTCATACACATATGTTCAGATTCATTCAGAATCGAACGTGTCGCTGTCTCGATAATAGTATGGTCAAATAACACCTTGCTATGACCTTGTGTGACGTTCTCGTCTAGCTGTCTATACTACTCTTATACCGTGTGACTTATGATCTAGCTGTGTATGTTTATATAGAATATATGGTTGTTAACGGGCGAGTGCATCTAGATATTAAAGCGACGATAACACTTGCAGCCTGAAAGACCTTTGAGAGGCAAATGAAAACGCTGTTGTCGTGGCTGAATTTAGGTCAAAACGTATAAAATTTTGGAATCATCGATACAACGAAGAAGCAGAGCTATTGGGGAACTGAAGACAGTTTAGGCAAGCCTACGGAGTCCTTTGTCCTATTGCGAAAGAATACCTTTGAATCGAAGCAAAACTAAGTTAGTTCAACGCGTGGTGGTGATGCTACAATCCAGACTAGTAATATTATAAATGCGGAAGTTTATCCGTCGGTCACGTCTTAACCTTAAAACGGATTTTGTTGAGACCTGGATCATTCCGGTAGTAAGTTACCTTGGGTTAACAAAAACCTATTGCTGTGGGCGAAGCCGCAGACAGAAACTAGAATTACTATATCGTTGGAACTGATAAGTATCTTAATCACTTTCCAATCTATCACGGTTTTCGGATTCTTAAGTTACGAACGCCAGCTCCCCAATACAGCCCTGAGTAAACCTTACAAAGCACTATACTTTTTCGTTGCCTAAAGTATTAAGTTCGGCAGTACCTCTTGAAACACAAAGTAAACATGCGGTTTCTTCACAGCCAGGTCAGTGGCATTCAGTAACACAAGACCCTGAGGTTTGAACTGTCACATCGATTGAGTTAACGGACTTCTTGGACAAGGAACCTGCTCAAACATTCCTAGATTTCAGGGACCGCTGCAAACATACATTCTATAAACTCACGCCTTATCCTACCGGTGGTTAGCAAAGACTACATAACGCCATCTGCTACGATCCTTACTTCTTTTGCTGTGATCTATATTGGGAATAAAGACAGTGGCTACAACTTAAAGCATTGTAGCATTTTACAAAAGCGTTTTCATCTGTCTTTGACACTAGTCATGTCCAGACCATAAAGTTTAAAGGATATTATTGCATCTGAAACCTAAAATGGTTTTTGGATTGACATTTTGATCTTAAGAGGCGATGACAAAGTTTCTCATTGCGTCTTTTAGGTTGTCAAAAAGTCTTCATAGGTCTAGGGGTTTTTAAGTCAAAGAGACGTTTTGCCCATAATTATGATTTACCATACCGCCTTTCTTTCCCAACGTCAACCAAACAAAATTCCACCAGCGTATGACAGTCAACCATTTTGCCGTGTCAATGCGGCAATACTCAATAATGGGCAGTAACAGCCTTACGTTAGTCGTCGAACAATCGGTCGCAGTTGCCTCAACGTCCCTTCGTTGTGAAATGAAGCTAAACTTCGCGAACGTGACTTTTTCTGTGTCAAAGCCTTCGGCGATCTTCGGGTTTGTTCGAATTTTTTCGAAAGCTAACGGTGAACCCTTAGCTTGGATACGTTTGAGACCAGTAGTTATCTAATTGGTTGTCTTGTCTTTTCGGAAAAAAAGTTCTTGGTAGATATGGCAGTTGACCTGCCGAGAAACCTTGCCTGAGAAAAGGAACCTGTATTGTAATTTTGTCTATTTTCAGTTAAATATTTAGATAGTCTATCTTCGACTGCTTCCAGCTTTGCCGACAATCACTGTATAGATCATACTGCTAAATCTTCCCTTAGAAATTATTTGAAATATTTTGAAAATCGTATCAACATAATTTATTTGACGCAGACAGTAGATATTATAATTTGTAATTGTATTATAAATTTCTTGATGTTATTTTTCCAAATCTTTTCCTGTACTTAGCTTACCTTATCCTTGTTTCTTTCCTTTATTGCTTTCTTTTCTTCATCTTTGCTGCCGAAAATATTATCTTCACGTTATAAAACTAATCCTCCATTCGTCTTAGGTACATAACCGCCCGCAATGCAAGTCATATGTCCCATAACACGTCTAAACACTAAACAGAGTTCACTCAGCAGATGTGTCGTGTAACACAGTACCAGTTGCAGTGAGGCCTTGTGCTCGATGCTGGCTAACGACTGTTTATTGACTGTTTTGCTAAACCTGTGCAGCTATATGTGAATGTGTTTAGTGACGAATTTCTTGACAAAATTATGATGGTACAGTTGGAAAACTGAGAATTTTGCAAAGAGATACTATACGCACTAAACGTTTTAAGAATACTTTCATTATACGTGCTGCTAAGGAGTGGAACTCCCTGCCGGATTCTGTGTTGCCCGATAGCTACAATCTAGGGGTATTTTAAAGTCAAGAGTGAATAAGCTACTTCTAGGCAAGTGTGCTTCACCGTCTACCACATCATCGCTCACCATCAGGTAAGATAGTGGTCAAGCGCGAGCCTAATTAAATTAAAAAAGAGGTTTTTTGAGTTTGAATTTGATCTATATTGCAGGTGAAATTAATAACTGAATTTTCTGATTCAGTTTTATATGAGCAATTTTATTAGTATCTCGAACGTTTTCTGAAAAAGACGAATTAGAGTATTTTGTCGTACTAGTCGAAATCACTTGAAATAATGTCATATACAGTGTCTTCCAAAGCCTTTATTCATACTTGACACTCTTTCTTCTGCTGAATACAGAATTAAATCTACAAAGCATAGAAGTATAAACCAGATTAAAAACTTCGAATCACAACTTAGGAAGGAAGACCTCAAAAATTATATCCTAGAGTAGCCAACCATGACATTACATTAAGACACAACCACAAAGTCTTTAACACATCAACTCATACACCATAATATTTACCATTGCAATGGCAGCCACTGTAATCATCTTAATATGCCCTTTAGTTTTAGTATCGATTCATGCGATGCGTTTGATGAGGTTAGGCACAGGTAAACCTGTCGACATTGCGGTTAACAGAGACAAAGTATAGACCATAGCGACTTATGGTCTGAATCTTAACTTTATCAATGTTTGGATTGTGTTGTTAGGTGTGGAGGTCGTCTCTAAATAATATCAGCAGATTCGATCCTTAGGGTCAAGCAACGTTTGCCGGTCGTGGATAATTGACCATTACATACCGAAACTCTTCTGGAGCGCCTTATCGTTCCACGTTTGCTACCGGACGCACCAAAATTTCATAACATCAATTCGTTTTCACTATGGGAAAATCTACCGTAGACGCGGCCCTTACTGTTAGGAAAATAGTTAATACATCTGAACATAAGTATGTAATTGGGATTATTCTAGATATTTCTGAGTCTTTTGATAACGCATGGGTGGCCAATGCTATTACTTAAAATGAAAACTCGAGGCTGCTATAGAAAAAAAAATACCGAAACTCTTCCGTGGCTCAGAATGCACGCTATGCCGTTGGTCCCGGCTTTTTTTTAATGGGACAATCCCACCACTCTATTCCCAAACCGCTGCAACTCCTGAAAGCCAGAATCAACAGTGGCGACCACCAGAAAAGCGCCGAGACAATAAAGCTCCAAAGTCCCGGAGAACGAATTTAACTGTCTTGGACCACGCAACGAAATCAATCAGAAAATAATAAAAGAGGAGTAGGAAAACTAGTTGGTCCCGGCTGTCACACATCTTTCACAGTCATTACGGACAGTCAGAAGCCGGCAAACCTGACACTAGTTTTGCCAAGGCGTACCCATTTACTGGGTGATAGAAGTCAGGTAAAATACTGGTACTCAGCTCCATCCAGTTAGACTGGAAACCGACCCCAATAAAGTTGGGAAAAGACGAGGCAGATTGATTGATTTCAGAGTAAACACCTTTCAAAACTTCAAGCAGTCCAAATGATATATCAGTCATTTGTTTTTTTACAGTAACAAAGTCTTCATTGGGTGCCAAACCCCAGTTTTCAGCCAACTGTCAAGGTCCCACAGCCCGCATATCAACCATGTGCCATGACACAGTTCCGGACGATTTCCCGCCAACCACTCATGCACACGTTATGCTCCGACACCGGTTCATCGTTTACGTTGATTGTATGGTCTATCAATGGTAACTGGATTTGTTTGTTAGAGAAAATTGTGACATGAGGTTGAGTATAAAGGGTTTTTATTTAAATGAAAGGTTTATCACTATTTCTGTGTGTGAAAATTAAAGCTGTTGCTTGCTCATCATCTTCCTGTCATTGTCCCATGTTACTTGGGGTCGGCGCAACACTTTTTCTTCTTCTATTACGTCCTGTCAACCGTCGCGCTATCACCGATTTTCTTTTCTATCATATCACACAAACCATCCATCTTTTCTTTGACCTTTCTCTCCCTGCTAAGATGTTGCTTTAAATTGTTTCTTTTCATCATCGTCATCCTCCTGTCCTTATCCCAATTTATTTGGTATCGGCACAGCTTGCCTTAAAAAACGCCACTGATGATTCTGGTGGCCGGCTATTAAGCCCAAATAATAGGGTAGTTTACTGAAAACTTGTTTTTTGTCTGTCAGGTAGATTAATAAAAAATATTGGACACGTATTTTTTCTTTTGACACGTAAACATAGTGATGACGATATAATGCGTTGAAATATCGTGAAACGTCACGCCGCTAGTACACTTAATGCTGCCTTAGTGACGTAACGAGACCCCACTCCTGAACTTTGATGCGCTTTAACTTTGTAATTTTTTATTGATTTGGTAATGCAAAAAATACGTGTCTAATATTATTTGATAATCTCCCTGACGGACTAAATAGAATTATCATTTTTCTACCCAGGAAATATCCCTATTGAATTAAATACTTAATTATTATAAAGCTACTACTCTAAATTTATCTTCATCCATTGTATTGTTAGTATTTATATCTGTATATTATGTATTACTATCTATTTAGACAGGTTTGCTGTCCATCTTAGCGTAACGCGTTTAACTTCCGGCCTTTGACTCTTCGTACCTTGAAATCGTAAGATTTTACTCACACAACTACTTATAGTAACTCCAATCCGATTTCCGACTTGCGAAAAGCATTTGACATCTAACCTCACCTTTGCCACTGGGTATAATAGCCCATTTTTCATTTTTGTCTCTGATATGAGGCTTAATACTTGGGCTACCAAGGTCAGTAAGCTCACAAGACCCTCGCTTTGAATGGCTACTTATTAGTAGCCAATTCTCACAACCTTCGTTGGAAGTCAATCATGCGCCGACATTGGCCTCTTACAGCGAAGAACAAAAAGACATAAATTAAAATTATCGCATGGTATTTGCTGCTTTGTTGTTTTAGTCGCAAAGTTAGAATTGCGGTGTAGGTTAAGTGTGTTATGTGCTAAAGATGATTTGTAAATGATTTGCTGGTATGGATCAATGGATGCAGTGGGATCCAGTTATTAATTCTCGCAGTAGTTAATAGTACAGTTTTATAATTGTCAATTTCAAAAGTGGTAAATTCTGAGCTAAATGTAGGTAAGATAAAAATAAACCGACTTCTAAACCAAAACACAAAAAAGTGTAAAAATAACTTTTGTTTCGTAAGTCGGTGTCTTTGGTACCTCTTTGGATAAAAGGGTCCCTCAGACAACCCTTTCTAAAAGATTATGTTAAGCCTGTAGAAAACCTCCCTGTAGACCACCAACTGCCATGGAAATCTCTAAACCGACTGCAAAACCAGGTGGGCTGCTGCAGGCACAACTTAAACAGATGATTGTACTCCAATGAGCCACAATGCGATTACAGAGCCACGTCTCAAACCCACTAGTTATGGAAGAGTGAGGCAATAGATCAAAAACGCTTTTAACCCAAAAACCTTTTAGCAATTCGTTTAATGATAAAACTTCAAAATCGGATTCATTAGTATCAAATCCGTAAGATGGGTAAAAATGGCTTCTGCCTTCATAATTGTTTCGTCTTCGCATTTTGGCTTACTAAAAGGCCTGTGCCCCTCATTAGGGCAACTTTCTAATCCCTTTGTATTTTCTTTCCATTTTCACGAATCATCTGTCAATGCTGTGACTAACCATCTTCAATGGAGCCAGCTTCCGCCATCTCCGACATGCATGCGCGACCGATAATGACCTCTATTACTAACGATTTTAAGTAAAAAATGTATTACATGCACACCATTCGTTACATAACATTCTAACTTGGTCTCTTCATTAGAATTTCAACTTTATTCCAGCGTCGTAAATTCAAAAATCCTTTTGCAACTGCATCGATTCTATCGTTAAATAAAATTGAACTTTATTTTCACACAAACAAAGTTCTTTATCCTGTGGATGATGTGTCTACAAATGCAGGGTTGTCTTCAAAGGAAATTGGACTTAATGACGTTGAAAATAAGGTTGTCTGTCATATCTGTGCGGTAGGAAGGTCGTATGCGCACGCGACTCGTTCCGGCTGTGATTGCGCTTATGAAGGACACTCAGTCATGTGAAATTGATTCCACTCGATTTTAATGCTGTTTGAAGATATTGTTGTTGAGTTATCTCTTTTGCTAGGATCATAAAAACTATCATTTTTATTTCGAAGAGAAAATTAATTGCGGGCAAATGCTCTCCATCGTCGACCACATCATCGCTTACCATCAGATGGGATAGTGGTCAAAGGCGAGCTTTTAAAAAAACCGGCCAAATGCGAGCCGGACTCGCGCACACAGGGTTCCGTACCATTATCGCAAAAAACGGCAAAAAATCACATGTGTTAAAATATGGGAGCCCCACTTATGTATTAATTTTATTCTGTTTTTAGTATTTGCTGTTATAGCGGCAACAGAAATAAATCATCTGTGAAAATTTCAACTGTCTAGCTATCACGGCTCATGAGATACAGCCTGGTGACAGACAGACAGTGGAGTCTTAGTAATAGGATCCCGTTTTTACCCTTTTGGTACGAAACTCTAAAAAGAGTGAAATTCGCTACCGGAGTCTGTATTTCCTTATAGCAATAACCTGGGGGTCTTTAAATCAAGAGTGAATACGTGACTTCTAAGCGCGATTGTCGGTCACATCATCATTTACCATTAGATGACATAGTAGTCATTCATGAGCCGGCTGGACTCTGTGTCACAGGTGATTAAATAGTTAACTATCTGTGTTTCCTGAATGCTACAACCTGAGGTCTTTAAGTCAAGAATGAATGGGTTACTTCTAGGTAAGCGTGCACCATCGTCGACTATATCATCGTTTACTATTGAGTATAAGAAAATATCAAAAATAAATAATGCCGGTAATCTGAATATTGCTACTGGTCTTTTTAAACTCTCCCAGGTTCAAATTAGCTTAAATTATAAAATTTTATACATAAAAACTTTTTGCCACATGCGGGTAGGCAGAAAGTATTGAACGCCACCTGCTATGATCCTTATATACTCCTTTTGCATCGTTTACTTTCGTCTGTACATATGTTAAGTTAATACATACGTTAAATAACAAACTTGATAATTTAATTATAAGTCATAGACGTTTATTGAAGATTCTTACTCATTTAGAATATCAACAGCAAAGGAAAATCTTAAGGAAATCCATACAGTCATAAAGTTAGTATACCAAGTCCAATACCTAATTTGTCATCATTTCTTCGATTGGTTCTGCGAGTTTGATTCAAAGGACCATTCTTTATTTATGCATATGTAGACAATCTATGACGCCACATACGAACTTAATCGACTTGCGACTCCCGACGCCCGGGGCGTCTCCTGCGGTGGTTAGGGACGTGAGGGCGTCTCGGTTTCGTCTCCCTCACGCGTTCCGCCTCATCCTTCACGAGCATTACTGCTTGCGCAGAAGGAGGTTACAGCTTCCCATGCCATCTCGTTCCGTACCATAGCCTGAACCAAGGCCGGGTGCGACAGGTCGCCACTGCCGTTCGCCTCCACGAAGACACAGCGGTGCTCCGCCCAAGCGGGGCAGACCTCCACCGTATGCTCCACCGTGTCCTCCGGGCGATCTACACAATGGTGACGTCCGGGTGTTTCCACCCTAGCCCGCATACCTCCAAACATACATAAACCTTTGCCTTTTCCCCTGGGGATAGGAAGAAACTACAGAACGCCACCGCTGCTATGATCCTGACATACTCAAACACCTATTAACGTCTATCAGGTTAGGTTTGTAATAAAAGCGATCTTCGCGCTAATACGCGATCACGAGTCATTTGTTCAGAAAATTCGGAAGGCGCCCTCTATTGGCGTGACGACGCGTACAGATTTTCGCGATGATTACTTACTATTAGAACGACACCTGATTATCAACATTAACAATGTCCTCTTTAGATATTAAAGGTCTGTCCACACATATCAGGGCCATGCCCGGGACGTCCACGGGACGTGGACAGACCGTGCCCCGTCAGGGGCTCAATAAAATATCGGTGGGAACATTTTATATGACATCGTTCACACACGTCCGTGCACGGGACGTGCCCGGGCCCCTGCACGGACGTGTGTAAACGATGTCATATAAAATGCTCCCACCGATATTTTTTTGAGCCCCTGACGGGACCCGGCCCTGTCACGTCCCGGGCACGCCCCTGATATGTGTGGATAGACCTTTAGTCCTACAAACGCAACTTAAACGCAGCCGAGACGCCTCCTAGGAAATACGATTTACAATACATTATCAGCTAACCGCTAAACGCTTTACTATATTATGTAGTTAGTAATTTATCTAGAATAATAACTACAATAGTCATACAGGTGTACTACAGTCACCGCCCAGTCATAAGTCACTGTGTACTCAACAATGCCTTGAGGTTTCAGAGATTGGGGACTCTTCCGCATATGCGGCAAGAATGAGGGGTCAGAATTTGTCAGATATACAACAATCGATTGCCGGGAATGGTACTTGCAACTTCTAAATTTATGAACTAAAGAAATATTCACACTACTGACTACTGGTGTTATAGTCTAGTACTCGGATTTCAGAGCAAAAAAGAGGAAGTTCTCATCTTGACTTTTAGAGTAGGAGTAGGATGCCATAGAATCGTATCGTTTGAGAGAAAAGAAGGTCCTTAAACTTTCTTGATACTCGCCTTCCGTCAGTAACAGGTTTCCTTTTAGTTGTTTCTGAACTGGTCGCAAATAGCCTACATCTTGTTTGAATTTTAGGAGTTTCACATTGTTTGTATTGTTTCTGATTTGAAGGCATACAGCAACAACTTAACAATGATGAACCATATTAAAAGATTCACAGCCAAAGTTTACAAAGTATCGAATTGAACCTCTATTGTCTCTATCTAGTAGTTTTAATTGGCCGTATGTTAGTCTAGCCAAAACAGTTACAGGTGAGTATGTTTTCAAAACAGCCCGTACGGAGTACACCAGTCGTTGCACACAGCCTGCCATTGTTCGTCGTCGAACGTATTTGAAAAATAACGATGTTCTATTTTGTATTTCGAATTTTAATAACGGTCGTGTTCGATTTTTGAATATTGTTTTTTATTTTCGTGTTGGATTTCGGCGGGTGACCATGTGTGTTTAGTGCAGTGTCTTTAAAAATAATTAGTAATAATTAGTATTGATTGTAGGTAGTGATTCGTAAATAATTTTGTTACATAATGGTTCACCAGATATTATACTTCTAAGCAAAATGTAACTATGTCTTCAGTAATCTTCTTACTTGTTTCTTTAGTAAAAACTGAAAATGTACCTAATCTTTTTATACTTCGTAATCGAAGCCAATGCGACAAAATAAACCGCTCGTCCGCTTGCAAGTGTAAACTGTATCGAACTTAATACCGAACCGTTTAAAACGTCATTGGTGATCAAAAAGCGTACTACCGTGTTGCAATACAAATATAAAAGTAAATAATTACGAGCTATGCAGAGCGGAAAATAACCAAATATTGAACGTGGCTATGAGAGTTGAGTTCATTTTATTGTGGTCCTATGTCCGCTTGAACACCTCTGACATGGTAGAACAGATAACTTTTAATATGCCATGGGACATGCTTTCAAAAATGATGAAATGATGGTTAGCTCTATAAGTTGCATATATCCTTGATATTAAATTTGCTTTTAAATATTTTACAGCAGTTAAATCATTTCTTTCAACAACAATGTTTTCTGTATTTCATATTCTTCTAGTATCATTTCCCTTTAGTTGCAATAAACCGTCAATTATTTCCATTTTCAGAAAACCTCTAGTATTTTCTTCCATCATCTTCTTCTAGCTCTTGTCCTTATTTAGTACGGGTCTTCGCAGCGTGTCTCCTCCTTATGTACGGTTACATTTCTATCTGCCGTCATCTCCCACGTCACTGCCCACTTCCAAAATCTTGATTTCACCTCCTCAATAATTTGTTGTATCAGGTGAACCATGTCTAAAACAATATTAATTAGTTAACCAAGATTATGATAATGATGTTGATAGAATGAACAGACACATACTGTTGCTGGTCTTGCAGCTTATATTCTTCGCTCACTCCACTTTCGTAGCCTATGTGGGCATTGATGATATTCATGTGAGTATATTAACAGATATATCCTAGATAAAGAATTAGGATTATATAGCAAATGTTTTGTAGGTTGTGGCAGTTAGATAGACGTCTCATGTAAAATACTGGTATTCTACTGTCTCTAGTTATACTGCACACCGGTGGTGAAAAAGAAGGCCTACCCCGGCTGAAAAATATACTAAAATTGTATCCTATCCTATGTATTGTATCCTTTGATGATAAAATTTTTGGAGCTTTTCAAAATAATGGTATAGAGATTAGCCTAAATACTGCATAGGAGAAATTTTCTGACAACAACTTGTACACTCTTTTGTTATTTTGTAGTTATATAAAAGGACATCTAGATGCAAAAAATAAGTTAATACTAATATTTTTTTATTCTCGAGTCGATGGAAAACTCTTTAAATATTTTGGGCCTAGTATGTGACACATTAATTGCAGCGTCAGTGGCATTCATGTGGTCCTCTAAAGTGTAGGGTTATGGGCACTTGGAGCACCCCAGCCAATGCTTGTGTGATTACTGTTCCTAAAGACACAATGGATTCGCTTGTAATTTTCACTTTCTACATTCAGGACATTTCGATCACCTTTAAAAGCCCTCAAAGCTTTTTATTTATTTAACACTTCATGTCCCAAATATCAGTGCGGTTTGGCTCTTGTATTAGGAAAACCAGAAAACAAGAGCCAGAAAATGGAGTTTGTAAATGGAGTCTTCCACTTCTATTTGTTTTTTATCATGACTATAAACAAAACAAATTTAATACTGGAACAGTTAATATAGTTTGTTTATAATCCAGATCAATTGATCGCACTGGGATTGATAATATCCAAGTACATTAGATGTTATTATAACATACGGTATGATGCAATGGTGTATGAAGTGATGTGAAACTGACTGAGCTGGATCACTGGATAGCTTAGCATGATGACTAAGGTGGTCTTAAAAACGACCTCTTTTGAAGGGGTCTGTAGTATAAAAGTGACTACATTAGTTCTGTTTCATCATCATAATCGTCTTGCTCTTGTACCAATTTATTTAGTATCAATCGCACCATTACTTGGACTGGATTACAATGGATTATAAGATAAGAAAGAAAAAGTATATATTTGCGACCCGCACAGAAGAAGCGAGAGATAAAACAATTTAAAATAGTTAAAGAAGAAATGCGTGCGTAACCAAAAAGGCTCCTATCTCAGCATGTACAGTAATATATAAAAAGAATAAATAACGCCGCACTGGTATTCTGATAGGGAGTGTTCCCGCACTTCTCTTCGGTACATTGTGTGGTGTTCTGGTTCTGTTCTTCAATACGTTTGTATTTGCTGTCATCCAATAGTCACCTCCTTTCTGTCTTTTTCCGATATTCAAGTTGCTTAAATAAATTCCGAGACCCTGAAGATTTACTTCCAATAAATTGCATTTCTGGGCTAGCCCTCCGTTTTCCCTATTTCTGTAATGATTGCATCTAAACCATAAAATATAAAAAAATAGGACCCTTTTTTCAAGTTTAGTCAGTGACACTCGCGAGGTTAAGACGAATCGATAAACGTAAGAATCATCAAAATCGGCCTACGCGTTTGGTGCCAAGGTGTCAACGCAACATCGAAACAAACATACATACAAACATACTTACGTAGACTGATAAACATTACCCTCCTTCGGCAGTCGGGTCCACAGTTATCTAATCCATAAGTATATCCTTAATTTGCTCCCCAGTAAGACTCATGAGATCAGCTTTGGGACTGACTCCTCAAATTTTTGCCTTATCTTTCTCTGCTTCGTCTTCCTAGCACTATCCCACTTCAGGAGGGGTCGGCTCTCCTAATTTTAGGGTGCTATGATAATCTGTCCTGGTTTGTCGGGTTGGGCAGTTCTTTCTCCAATAGGAGCTTCGTCATGCTAGTCCACCAGCCTCAGGTCGTCCTCTACCTCTCTTATGTTCAGGTAGTTCCAATGCTACCTTATCTTCACAATCAACTATAGATTTTTCAAGCGTCCTTTCAAAGCTTCTTCTCACTAAGCCAACATATCGTTCCAAAATATTTCTAAAGCATAATTCCTAAGTTTGCTTACACTTAGCACCGAGTCAAATTGTCGTTCAGTTGACAATGCTCCTTACGTAAGCCTAAGTCGGACAATTATGGAAGTTTGACAAGCGACGGGAACTCGGTCAAGGCGCTGCCAGTGAAGCCGTGATGCGCAATCTTCGTTATTGTAGGAATTATTTAGCATTTTTACTTGTACAGACGCCTTGGGTTCGTTCAAGTTATCTGGGAGTCAAATTATGTTGTTTTTCGATGTTATGTTCGATTAAGTTAAAAGCAAATATTTTTATTTACGTAGATACAAGTATGTACAGTGTATAAAATAATTAACTACGACTACAAACATAAACACTTAAGGGTACACTAGTCGACGGCACGAACTATTTTGTGCGCGGGGTTAAAATGCGTGCTATGTCAACCGACAACACGTGCGGAACAGATAGATGCTATTATGAGCAGTAAACAGCTAGTACGCGTACGAATCAGAACTTTTGCAAATTTGTAGCAAAATGGATGATGATTTAGAACGAAAACGACCACGCGAAATTTTATAAACAGACCTTTGGGAGTCTGGATATCATGAAAAAACGACTGAATGTATCTGTTCAAAATAAAATTATTTGCATTGTTGAACTACTAATCTATCCCTGTATGGAGGCCGTTTTACAATTTTCCTTCTTCTTATGGTACTTATTTGCGCCCAAAGATGCGTTAAAATTAGTGTTAAAATATGGAACTTTCGAAGCTCATAACTTTCAAGTAATTTTTTTTTTTACTTTTTTGCTTCCATACAGGGCTAGATAATGATGAGACAAATTGATATCATTGTTTATTTTGAACGTACATCGTCAAACAGTGGAGTAAAAGCCAGACTACGTTTGTATGGAAGAATTTTCGACTAGTGTACCCTTAAACCACTTCCTACATGGAAAAGCTTGTCTCCCTACAGAAGAAAGCCTTAAACAAACACCAGTGAAACATTTCCCGATACGTCACCGGTCCTAGGTTCAGTGTCCGGTTCGTACAATGGCACATAAATGCTTTATAACCGTAGTAAAACCCAGTGATATCGCTATACGCGGAAGTATTAACAAAAGGGCTTAAGTGCTAAACTAAAACTATTGAGAAATGGCTTTTTTGAAATTGACGGGTTTCTTGAAGGGTTGTTGAACTTTTGTGTACCCTTTGCTTGCTAAAGCCTAGGGTTCACAGCAGATTATACTTAGCAACATTGTCAAACTTGCAGATAATTGGCTCGCTAAGAGAATTTACATAGGCAATTTCAGGTTTTTTTTTACTTTAATGATAAGCGTATGAGGCTCACAAATGGGCCTCATCAGAAGGCTTAAAGCCACCCAAAGGGTAATGGAGAGAGCTATCCTCGGAGTTTTCTTGCGTGATCGATTTAGAAATGAAGACATTCGCAAGAGAACCAAGATTACCGACATAGACCGAAGAATTGCCAAACTTAAGTGACAGTGGTCAGACACATTGCTTGCAGAACAGAAAAGTTTTGGATAAACGTTGCGTTGGAAGGCCTCCCACAGGTCGCCTCTTTGTGTTAGTAAGAGCAGGCCGTAATCCACCCTGCACTACATATCTTCGAACCTTTGTTTTCAATACATGTTCGTTTCGTCAGCTATAATGCGAAAGATTAATCTTCTAAGGTTTGGAGAGGTCTATGACGAAACGATGAACACATAGCCAGGATTTCCTGTTGACGCCTGTGTTTTGACTTGGCACGAATACCTATGAGCTATTGCAAACATTTCCCACGATACTCGTCGGACACAGGAAAATTAACTTTCGAATTTTCTATAAATGGGAGGGAAGGATGAAGAGAGTCTATTATTTTATTACAAATGGTGTTTAATAATAATTTACCTAAGAGGACCCTTTTTAGGGTTCCGTACCCAAAGGGTAAAAACGGGACCCTATTACTGAGACTTCGCTGTCCGTCTGTCTGTCTGTCTGTCTGTCTGTCTGTCTGTCACCAGGCTGTATCTAATGAACCGTGATAGTTAGACAGTTGAAATTTTCACAGATGATGTATTCCTGTTGCCGCTATAACAACAAATACTAAAAACAGTATAATATTAATATTTAAGGGGGGCTCCCATACAACAAACGTGATATTTTTGCTCGATATTAATTACGGCAACAGGTAGACGCTTGAAATATTCACAGAATATTTAGTTGTATATTCTCTTCAAAAAATAATAATTATTAAATTAAAATAAAATAAATTAAGGGGGGCTCCCATACAACAAACGTGATTTTTTTGCAGTGTTTTGCGATAATGGTACGGAACCCTTCGTGTGCGAGTCCGACTCGCACTTGGCCGGTTTTTTATTAAGATCAACGGAAATAGGATTCTTCCTCGTTTCGTATTGATTTCAGTCAAGTTTTGTTCGTAACCAGTAGCCACCTGGATATGGTCTTAAGATTTGGTTTTGATTCAACATATAGCACGGAACAGATAAAACATTAAAATATAACAAACCGTTGTTTCTGTTCCGTGGTCAATAGTCTATATATATAAAAATGAAACCCGTTTTACGTTGTCACGGCATCACGCGTGAACGGCTGGACCGATTCCGCTTATTCTTTTTTTGTTGTGTTCGTTATTGTTGGGAGAAGGTTCTTATGTAGGGTAGGGTAGGGTAGGGTAGGTAGGGTAGGGCAGGTAGGGTAGGGTAGGGTAGGTAGGGTAGGGTATGTAGGGTAGGGCAGGTAGGGTAGGGTAGGTAGGTAGGGTAGGGTAGGTAGGGCAGGGTAGGGTAGGTAGGGTAGGGTAGGGTAGGGTAGGTTGGGTAGGGTAGGGTAGGTAGGGTAGGGTAGGTAGGGTAGGGTAGGTAGGGTAGGGTTGGTAGGGTAGGGTAGGTAGAATCATTTTTATGTACGTTCAAAAGTGCCGCTTGGTGGCCTAGTTGAAATAAAATATCTTTGTCTTTGTCTTTGTCTTTGTAGGGTAGGGTAGGTAGTGTAGGTAGGGTAGGGTTGGTAGGGTAGGGTAGGTAGGGTAGTAGGGTAGCGTAGGTAGGGTAGTAGGGTAGCGTAGGTAGGGTAGGGTAGGTAGGGTAGGGTAGGTGGCGTAGTGTTGGGTAGATGAATGTTTGGTGTTTTTATGGCAAAACAAAGTTTGCCGGGTCAGCTAGTACGAAATAAATACCTACCCAAATCCTTCTGTTACCTGATATTTGAATATGACAGAAACTCACAGGAATCTATTGTCAACGCGAGTTGCCATCATCGCTGGTACGGTCATATTATATCATCGATGACAAAAAATCGAACCTTACTCTCATTTTAGTCGCGTAGTACTAACAATAGTTTTCAAACGCTAGGCGGTATGGCGGTATGGTCTACGGATTAAGGTAATTAAGATAAAGTTAATATCAGCGTGTTATCTGGCCGGTCTGCGGCGAGAGCGGTGTAAAGATGTTGGATGTTGTGTAGCAATCGTTTGTAGATTTAGAAATAATTCCTAATATAAGGAATGTTGCTATAGTTTCCGTTTTACTAGAAAAGGGTATATATATCCTTCAACTTTTCTGTTACAAAACGTGTACCTACTTGATGAGATTTTCCACTGGCAAAAATGGCGAAGCCCCTTTTTTACCGTTTTTCCAAAAAGGAAAAGGTTCTATGTTCGATTTTGTATTTTTCGTGTTTGTTCACCGATTTCTCCGTCAATTGTGGACCGGTTTTGAAATTTCTTTTTTTGTTTAAACGTGTATGCTCCCAAATTGGTCCCATTTGGTGAAGATCTGATGAAGAACTTCGAAGATATACAACAGAACTCTTCAATAAATGACGGCAAATCTCTCGGAATTGCTGCAATCGCATGTCTGTTTATAGTTTATACCTTTTCATAACATAACATGGCGCCAGTACGCTCTAAAGGGGTACGCAGATGTGTACAGTTCACCTTGGTACACTCACATTTCACCGGTTATGTTCAAGTTTCATGATATTCGGGTTATTTATTCTGGAATTTTGCCAATCCTTTAGGTACCGTACTATAGAACTTGCTCACTTTTTAGTGATGGAGTACCAAAAAAAAGGAGTTGAAAAAGATTTGTATTAGGTACTGAAGTAGATGCTTTTTGTTTTGTTAGTAAAAGATCTAAGGCTCGAGACAAAAATATTCTGTCAATTTTTTTTAGAGCCTCGGTCCATCCTTTGTTATCATTTGTAAGCTATTATTTTACAAGAAAAGTAATCAATATAATAACTATCCAGAAGGATTCAACAACAGTTATTCCTTCGTACACTCATTAACTCTCTTTTTAACGTCACAATGGTGTAAAACGGTTACAATCGTAACTCTGTCACCAAAAGTATCGCGTTATCTGGTTTCACGCACCACTTAGCAAATGGGGGCTTACTTGCGATACTGGTAGTACAATCAACTGTACGACCATGGTAACACTTTCACAGCGACTTCATATCAATAGGTTATTACCTTACCTAACTGAAACACTAGTTACAAGAAAAGTAAACAATTCGCTTTAGCATGGTTGGAATCCATACTAATATGCGAAAGTAACTCTGTCTGTCTGTAACCTTTACATGCGAAAACTGCTGAACGAGTGATTCAGATGAAATTTGATATAAATACAGTTTGAGAACCTGGAATGGATAGTTTTAATCCCGGCAAGCATCCTTAAGGGAATGGAAAACAGGGGGAAAGGTAAATTGTATGGTGAACCAAAGTAAGGTAGCCCACACGCCTACAGTGTTATTTATTTATTTATTTATTATATACTTTATTGTACACCACTTAAATAATAACAGGACAATATTTTTAAAGATAAGTGTACAATGGGCGGTCTTATCGCACAGGGCAATCTCTTACAGACAACCTTTGGATGGACTGAACAAGAGGAGATAGACATAGGGCTGTCAGTGTACAAAAATTATCTTGATAATATTACTTAGATATTACATAAAATACATACATACCAATAAAATAATATACTAATAAATATAAAATATAGAACAGAGAAAGGAGAAGAATAGTTACAGAGAAAGGAAATGCTCCTTCACCATTTTTTTAAAGGTAGGTAATGTTTGCGCACGTCTTACCTCAATAGGTAATGCATTCCACAAACGAGCTGCTATAACCGTGAAAGATTTGTCGAAGAAGGATGTGGAATGCATAGGAATGCTTAATTTTAGGTTTTCCGATGATCTCAAGGACCGAGAATGTGTGTCACAGAGGAACTGAAAGCGTTCTTTAAGATAAGAAGGACTAGCAGGATTAAAGAGCACATTATAAAGCAATGAAAGTATGTGGGCATTCCGGCGAAGGCGAATAGGAAGCCATTTGAGCTTTGTTCGAAATTCAGAAACATGGTCATACTTGCGCAAGCCAAATATGAACCTGATACAGAGATTTTGAAGTCGCTCAAGCTTGTCCAACTGGTCTTGGGTGAGATCAAGATAACTGGCATCGGCATAGTCCAGGATAGGGAGAAGAAGAGATTGTGCTATCGCAATTTTAGTGGTGATGGGAAGAAAGTTACGAAGGCGTCTCAGGGAGCCCGCAGACGCAAACAGTTTCCGACTGACCTCCTGCAGTTGTTTGGTCCAGGAAAGGGTGCTGTCGATGTAAATCCCCAGGTTCTTCACAGTGTGAGCTATAGGAACAACGGTGTTGCTGAAAGAAACCTGGGGAAGTGTCGCCCAATCAATCCTAGATACCGTTCGGGAACTTCCCACAACAGCCACTTGAGTTTTCGTCGGATTGATTTTCAGCCCAAACTCAGCGCTCCAGTCACCAATTCGAGCCAAGTCCGTATTAATAAACTCAATAGCGTCTGATAACTCACCGAGAGGGGCTTGAGTATAAATTTGGAGATCATCTGCATAAAGGTGGTAGAAAGAAGATAGCCGTTGAGTGATAGCATTAATAAAGAGTGCGAAAAGTAGAGGAGATAATACGCCACCCTGCGGCACACCGGCAGAGGTGTGACACCAAGAAGAGAAAGATTCCTCAATGCAAATACGCTGCCGGCGGCCAAACAGGTAACTATGAAACCAGTCAATTACCGAAGGAGATATGCCAAAAGAGCACAGGACGCCCAGCAAAATGTCAAAATCAACCGTATTGAAAGCATTGCTGAAGTCAAGTAGAGCAAGTACAGTTAACTTTCCCATTTCCATGCCAGACCTTATGTCATCCATAATATGCACAAGTGCTGAGGTAGTGCTGTGTCCCGGACGAAAACCAGATTGGAAGGGATTTAGCAGCTTGTGTTTGGAAAGGAACAAGCTGAGTTGATGGTGGACAAGTTTTTCAAGGACTTTGGATAGGAAAGGAAGAATAGAAATGGGACGATAGTCAGAGAAAGATGCAGGATGAGATTTTTTAGGTAGAGGAATAACATGGGCATCTTTCCAGGCTTGAGGAAAGACACCACTGGAAACAGAGAAGTTGAGGATGTGAAGGATAACAGGAAGAATCTCATCAAGGATGGGGACAATCATTTTACGGCTAACACAGTCACTACCAACAGCGTTGGACGAAATCGATAGAATACTCTTTTTAACATCACAAGCGGTGAATTGACTTATGACAAAAGGGGCAAAATCAGGTACCGGAATGTTTGAAAGATTACTTAGCGTAGTAGCTTTAGTGGCCCTATCCAATACAGGCGAAGTAGAAAAATGACTATTAAGTAAATTGAAATCCAAGTCTTTAGGAATCATATTGTGAGACTTTTTTCCGATACCTAATGATTTGAGAAATTGCCAGACCTTAGCTGGATCACCGTTCTGAACTGAACTATGGATATATTGGCGATTAGCGATTCTACACACCTTACTGCAGTGATTTCTAATCGTGACGTATTTTTCCCTGTTGACGTCGTTGGGCCGAATTTTAAACTTAAACTTCGCAGCTGCCTTTTTAGTTAGTAAAAGTTTAATTTCGTCGGTCAGCCAAGGCGCTGGAAGATGCTTGACTCTCACGGCTTGAATAGGTGCATGTGTGTCGTAGAGATGAACCAGGGCAGAAGTCAAGACTTCAACTTGTACGTCGATGGATGAGGAAGTTACTAGTGGCGTCCAGTCAATATTACTGGCATCCTCTCGAAGTCGATCAATGTCCATACCATCAAAATTGCGAAGCAGAAGAGTCCTGAACTTATGCTTAGGTGGTCGAATTTTGTATGAAGTATAAATTAAGTCATGGTAGGAAAAGGCGTCAGCAGAACATTGACCATGTTTAGCGACGTGATCAAAAGATGAGACAACAATAAGATCGAGAAGTGAGGGAACAGAGTTAGGAAAATGGTGAGTAGCACCAAGATCGAGAATAGAGAGATTGACAGATTCAATAATATGACGAAAAGAAGAAGAGCGGGAGTCTTGTTTAAGAAGACACGTATTAAAGTCGCCCATTATGATACTATGACTGTAAGAGGGCATTAAATCTTCCAAAATACGTTCGAAAGAAGAGAAGAAATTAATCCTTAGAGAAGGGCAGTAGTAAACGCCAAGAAGAATCTTAGAATGATGCAATTCAACTTCCAAGAAAAGATGTTCACCAGCGTTCGGCGGAGGCGGCTGCGCGGACATGTTAACAATAGAAAAAGGAATATAATTACGAAGATAAATAGCCACACCGCCACCACCACCGACCGCGCGATCATTTCTGATAAGTTGAAAGCCGGGAAGAGAGTAGGAGGAAGAGGGAAGACAAGGTTTTAACCATGATTCTGAAACAAGAATCGCATGGATATTCTTACAGTCAAAGCTTGCCAGCATATCGGGGAAGTGGGCCGGAATACTCTGGGCATTTATGTGGACTACATTAAAGTTCCTTGAGACATCGGCAAATAGTGAACCAAGGGTATCAGCTAAAGAAAGAACACTATCCAATGAATTAGATGAATCAGCATCACTGCTGTCAGGGCTGAGCATAAATATAAAAATATAAATAAATACTTATTAAAATATACTTATATAAAACAGTAAAGATTACTCGGTTCAAAAAGTCCCGTCCACCCGCCAGTGTTACAAAAGTTGAGAAAAGAAAAAATACACAAAATAAAATCCGATTTTGTAGTCCAGGCAAAAAACAATTTAAAAAATATATAACAAAAGAAAAAATAAATAAAATAGGACCGTATAACAGAACGAAATTAAGAGTCTACGGGTGCCTTTTGTCAACGCATCGCAACATGAAGTGTCAAAGTCAAAAAGTGACAGTGACAGTTGACAACAAAGATAAACATTAAATAAATTACAAACTTAATACCTCCACAAGAAATTAGATAAGAATAGCTGCTAAATTATTGAAAAACATAACTATTTATAGAAATACACTGAACATAATACACTACTAATACCTGGACTACAACAAAAAGGATGAAACAAGGAAGAACCTCATCTTCTGGCTACAGTGCGCTTTGTTTTTGTTGCGGCTACTCTTCCCACTACGACCGGTTGAACAACGCCCGGCTCCGGCTGTCCAGACGTCTGCTCCGGCTGGGCGGCCATCAGCTCCGACCGCTGCGCGATCTTATTGAGATCGGCAGCGGAAGTGATTCGATGCCGAGATCCCTTTGCATCGATGACGAACACAGTTCCTGCCGAGGTCCAGCATTGGGTCACACCAAATTTGTCCCGAGCCGCCATGAAGACATTGTGCCTGGCTTTAGTGAGGAATTCCGACATAGTGATGCCGGACCCCTTCAGCTTGGTCTTACCGAACCAGATCTTATCTCGGAGATCCACATCATGCAGCTTGATGAGGATTGGCCGAGGTTTGTGGGTTGTGCTGCGCCCCATCCTGTGACACCTCTTTATGCCAGTTGTTGCCAAGTCAATATCTAGACGCTGTTTCACAACTTTAGCCACCACCTGTGCAGTCTCCTCATCTTGCTCCTCGGACACTCCGTGCAACAGCAGAATTTTACGCCGCCCACGCATCTCCATGTTGTCCTGGCTCTGCGCCAACAAAGCAACTTGCAGCTGTAGATTATTGAGCGCTTGAACAATAAATGCCTGGAAAGTTGCAAATTCCGCTGCCAATCCTGAGGTGGTGATTGTTGTAGTGCTTGGGGTCTTCAACTCCTTTTCAAATTCCGACATTCTTTGGCTGAAAATTTGTGTCAAATCTGTGATGGTGCGGTTGATAGCTTCCATGCTGATGTTAATAAAAAAAAATATATAATTTTGTGTCTTAGTGGTAGATAACACTTCACTGGCAGGTAGGGATAATTAACTACCAATATGTGTCATTAATTTATATAGTTGTTAACTTTTACTATTTTTAATTTTAATTTTAAATAAAGAGAAAAAAATTTTGTTGTTCTACTTTGACTACCCACTTTTTTTTTTTTTTTTTTTTTTTTTTTTTTTTTTTTTTTTTTTATTGCGCGTTATAAAAAATAGGCTTTTCGAAGTACTAATGCTACGCAGACAAAGTCGCGGGAAAAAGTTAGTTAACATATATTCAGTTGCATTATAAAATAAATGTTTTCATTGATATTTCTGTTTTGCTTGGTCCTGTCATGTTTGAGACAATTTTGGGTCTGTACTAAATACTGAACCAATTTTAATAGAAATAGATTTTTTTAGTATCCATATCTTAATAATATGTTGAAATGTTAAAGTAGCAAACAAAGGCACAGCCGTACCGTCCTTTATTTACACATTTTTGACACCTGTATTACTTACAGCTAGAAAACATAGGTATCAAGTGAGTGAGTGAGTGAGTGAGCAGTCAGCCAGTAAGTCTCAAACTAGACAGTCTTTATATTGGGAGCAGCATCGCTGCAGTAAGGGCTGTTTTTGTAGTTCAACGTGCGGTTGACTATACTAGTATGAGTACGTGCGTTGGCTTTGTTTCCAAGTACTGTTAGTTGCATCGATGGGTTTAAATCAAAAGATAGATAATTGGTTGAATAGTGTTATCGTCATATCTTTTAGAATAGGTGAACTTCCGTAAACTTTTAGTTTGAGTGGAGTTAGAGGCTCGTACAAAATTAAGTAGTCCATCGTCTACTTATAGTTATGTATCGTCTGTAATTTTATTTTACTTTCGTGATAGAGACCTTGTAAAGGAGTAGAACTCCGTTTCCTGATAGTTGTAACCTGGTCCTTCAGTTAAGAGTATATAGGTTACTTCTAGGCGAGTGTGCTATATACAAATATTTTGACCCACCTTCTGTGTTTATTATATTTCTTTAGTTATTTATATATACAATATTTTTTTTTATTATTTAAGTATTTTCCGTTACCGTAAGTGTGTCCGTGGCATCAACTGTGGGCCCTATCAGAATATCAGCGCAGCGTTATTTCCTTTTTTGGATATCGCTACACATGCTGAGATTAGGAATGAAAATTCCTGCTGTCCGAAACTGATCCGTAAATATTTTCCAGTCCTATGACTCAAGTAGGTTTCTTTTGCCTAACAGTCATCTAAAAGTATACTCCATCTGAATCACTTCAAACAACCTAGTACAAAAGGACCAAAACCAATGATTACCACATCTGTACCGCATTACTAATATCCTGAGCACCAGCTAAGCTAACACTGACTTATGTCCTTAACTCGACGACATATCAACAGTACTAGCATAACCTAACCTAGCATTGGAAAGACTTTAGTAAAAATAAGAGGTCTGTTTATACTGGAATGTATAGTACCAGTATAACATAACCCAGCATTGTATAGTCTCCAGTAAAAAAAAGTCTGGTTATATTGGAAGGTATAGCTTCATATGAACTGTATAGCGTCTGAGTCAGGCCAGCCATAAAACGAGTAGATAACGATACCGTGTGTTTAAACAGACGTACACATACTCGTGTGTGTACAATTGGTCTCGGGACGATACAGTCGATGTAGCTGTGAATTTTTGTTGAAAACACTGAAATTAAAATGAGAATTTGTGGCTGATAGTGGATATATTGGCTGTAATGTTGCTCGTCCAAGTCTTGTAGACGTAGGTACAAAAGAAATGTTCATCTGTGTGTCCTTCGAAATGTTTGGTATACTTACTGAAGCGTTATCTTTAGTACAAATATCATCATACCTTTTCTGGCCATTTTTGAAATTTCGTTTCAATTCTACCTCGATAAAATGTTTCGTCGAATTCCGGTCCAGGTCGTTAACCCATTTCGAAAAAGCAAACATGAAACTCTTATCAGTTACTGTGTTTAGAGAATAATTTTTGTAAATGTTTTATGGAGCGATATTAATGTTGCTTTTCTTTCTTTTCAGAAGCTCAGTAAAAAGAATGGCATCAAAGAAGAGGAGTCCAGTTGGTACTGGGACCCGCCGCCCCAGCCTTCGAAACTATCGGATGAAGAAGCCGACAACCACTACAAAATACAAATACGAGATCTACAGAATGAAGTTACCACCTTGAAGGAGAGAAGCACCACAGACATGAGATCTGATGAAGAACTGGTCAAGCTAAGAGAAGAAAACAAACACCTCTCCTCAAACTTAGAAGATCTAGACAGCCAACATCAGCAGGCTATGGAAAGACTTCTCACACTTAAGAAAGAGCTACAATCCAACTTTGAAGTCCTAAGACAAGAGCACGAGGATCTCAAAAATACAAACGAAGAGTATTCAATCGAAATCCAGAAGTTGTTAGGTAAGATCGGAGAGAGGGATAAAGAATTAGAAGGTTTTAAAGGAGCTAAGGCTGATTACGATACTCTCCATCACAAATATCAAAATCTAGAGAGGATACACAGTCTTTTAAGAGAGAACGCTGAAAAGTTCCAAGAAGAAAATCAAGATTTACACGAAGAAGTATTCAACTTAACAGAAAAGGTGACGAAGTTAGAACATGATGTAGAGGTAGCACATAAACATGCTGAGCAATCTGACATGGTCCCCAGAGATACTTACGATGAACTCTTGAAGCAAGTCAATGAACTGAGAGATAGAAGAAATTCTAATCAAATTCATCTAGACGAAATAAACATAGATGATAATGCTAAAGGTGTAATTGAATCCCTCAAACGTGATATTAATGAGCTTAAGAATAAATTATCTCAGAAAGAAAGTAATGGTCAAGAATCAGTAGACAATAAAGTTATAAAACCGGAAAAGATTATGCAATTGTACAACAAGTATGTCAACTTCGAACTGCCTATTGATTATGTTGGAGAGATACCTTCAGCTGGAGATAACATAGTCCTTTTCAAATTAGAGAGTGTTTTCAAAACAGTGCACTCATTTAAAAAAGAAATCGACATGCTAGACCACAAGTTATCGGAGAAAAACCTCAACGCCAACCACCTTCAGACACAAATAGATGATCTAACTACAGAAAATGATTTCTTAACTACTGATATCCAACATTTAGAGAGAGAATTAGGTGAGATGAAGAAAAATAATGATTTTCTCATATCTGAAATAGCGGCTTTGAAAAATACATCCAAGTTAGAACCAATAATTGAAACACACGAAGATAATTATACAAAATTAGAGACAGAACTTGCTGACTCTAATAAAATGAATAAACTCTTCGAATCAGAAATCAAGAGGATACTCAAGGAGCTAGATGAAGTGCGAACTGAAAAGATTTCCCTTCGTAACAGTTTGAATGATATAAAACAGAAATACTCAACTATGTTGGATGAGTTTGAAATGTTAAGAAACCAAAGTAGCGCAGTTGCAGAACTAGAGCATAACGTCAATAGCCAAGATCATGAAAAACTTAAAAAGACAGCCGATGAAATAGATGATCTAAAGAAACGGTTAACCGCTGCTAATTCTAAAAACGAGCAGCTTTCTATAGATATACACATACTAGAAAACGATAAAGTGTTACTTACTAAAAAAGTTGATGATCTTAAGGTAACATTAGATGAGAAGTGTTACGCGCATAAAGAATTAGAATCTCTAAAATCAGCCTTGGATAATAAGTTGCAGGACTTTGAAACTAAACTGGATGATGTCATAAAGCATAAGCATGACATAGAAAACGACAAACACAGTTTACTACAAAAAGTTGCTATACTAGAAGAACAATTAACAACTGTTAGTACAGCTAGTATGAATCTGGAAAATGCGACAACAGAAAACAGTTTGATAGCTGAAAAAATGCATGAGATGACAATAGCAAACGAGACTCTTACAGAAACCATCAATACACTGAAACAAGCGATAGCCGAGTTGCAGCATAAAGAACAGGAGCTTTTAGCAGAAAACAGTAATCTTAAAAAAGATATGAAGACTGAAAAAGAAATTAAAGCACTTGAAGATACCATCGAAGAGTTAAAGTCAAAAGCCATTCGTCATGAACTGCTCAGCAAAGAACAAGTCACAAATCTAAAAACTGAAATTGAGAAGCTTACCGAAAAGAAAGCACAAGTGGAAGCTGAATTATCTTCCACTGATAGTAAAATCATGCACCTTGAAGAAGAATTTGATAAGTTGGTGTCGGATCTAAATGAAAAAGATACTCTGATTGATGGTCTTAACAACACAGTTCAACATAACGACATTACAATACAAAAACTAAATGAAAATATAGCTGATTTAGAAAAAACTGTTAACATAAAGAATGATGAAATCAATGTCCTTAGAGACATAAGTTCAAAAACAAATCGGAGTGAGGAAGAACTAAATAGGCTTCATAATGAAAAAGAAGATCTAAGTAAACAGATTTACTCACTAAACGATGAAATTAGTTCAAAGAATACTGAAATATCAACTCTTTCGGCGCGTTTAGAAGAATTAGAGAAAGCTCGCGAAGAATTTAAAACAACAATAAGCGGAAAAGAGAAAGACATAAAAGAACTAAGTCAATCAATAGTTGAGTTAACAGATAAACTAAAGACTACAGAAAATATTACGCATCAAAACGATGATTATGCGAAATTAGTGCAAGAAAAAGAAGCAATACAGACTGAGGTAGATGAACTAAAATATTACGTAGCTTCAAAAGACAACTATATCGAGGAACTAAAAGAGTCACACGCCAGTGTCGAAAAAATGGCCACAGAATACAAATCCATCATAGATACAGCAATGGTAGAAAAGACAGAACTGATTAACTTAATAAACTTGAAACACAATGAAAGCATACAGTATCATAATGAAATACAGAGGCTAAACCATGTGATCTTAGAACATACTAACGAATACAAAAAAGTAATTGAAGAAAAGGACAATTTGATACAAAGTTCTGCAATCAACTGCTCAAATTGTGAAAACCTAAGGATGACTCTTAAAGAAAAAGATGGTATAATAATTTCATTGAATCAGAATATATCAGATTTTGAAAGGGTTAAGTCTGAATTAGTGTCAGCTACGGAAACAGTGATGAATTTAACTGGAAGATGCGAAAATTTGGAGAAGAATTTGGCTGCTCAGATGGAATCAGTGAAACAATTGACAGCAGAAAACTTACAGGTAAATATTTTTGAAAGTTTACGTTTGTCTCTAATTTATGTATCTAAAGTAATATTGCCTTGTTGGTCTTTTGGTTACAATCGCGACTACAGAGCATGACAATCCTGGGTTCGATCCCTAGGTCCTGAAAAGTTAGTTTCCCATAGCCACCGCAGGAGACGCCCCGGGCGTCGGGAGTCGCAAGCCGATTCCCGGCCACCGTAGACGCGGGCTTGCGGACGGCGAGTAATGGGTAGCTCGCCGTCCGATAAGGACCAGGCTACAGACGACGGCGCCTAGTGTTCCACACGCGCCTCAAAGAGATGTCAGCAAAAGTTGACGGGGTCCGTTAGGGCCGATGCCTGTCTGGGTCGCGGATAAATTTGAAAGAGAGTTACCGCGGCCCTGGCACAAGCAACTCAAGGAACACGGGTAGGTTTTAGTCAGTAAAAGCCTAACACGCCCTCCCGCTTCACCCAGTGCG
Organism: Anorthoa munda; assembly: GCA_945859665.1. NCBI lineage: Eukaryota > Metazoa > Arthropoda > Insecta > Lepidoptera > Noctuidae > Anorthoa > Anorthoa munda. The sequence goes on from OX243898.1 coordinate 12,893,621, forward strand.
GGAGAAGTCATTGGATGATTTCCCAACCAAAAAAGTTAAGTTAAGTTAGTCCTGCAAAGTTATTAGGTTCTTTCATGAGGAACTTCTCGGTAGAAGTACAGAGTCTACCTGTCTAGCGGTCATAGGGTCGCCACATAGGAGTTAGTAATAAATAGCTAGCGAAATGTAGCGAGATGCTCCATATTTTTTTGTATTATATCCTATCTCTTCAGGTAATACAAGCGTTTTTAGCTACTACTAGCTTCTGCCCGCGATTTCGTCCGCCATAAAGTATCAGTAAAAGAATTCCTCTTACAAACACACAAACAATTGAAACTCGTTATAATATGAATTTAGATTTTATTTAGATAAACCTTCTTGTACTTACAGTTGTCGGATCAAGAACAGAACTCCACAAAAGAGCTGGAACGTCTGCGACGCCACCTGGTGGAAACAGAAGAGAACTACACACAGGATCTGATGGCCACGGAACAGAAACTGACGGAGTGCCAGACCAAGCTGCACCAGGTGGAGGAGCGAGCGAAGCAGACCAGCACTGTTTATACTAGTAATAGGTAAGACAAGTAGCATCTAATGGTGAATTCACGATGGTGATGCCATCTATCCTACTTTATACCGCCTGGTGGGCTGCGAACCTAAATCTCATGGTCTTTTACGAGGGCTACCGTATAACAGTCTGACTAGGATTAAATTAATATTTGAATATCGAAGGGAATATTATAGTGTAGAAGGAATATGATTTGATTTAATCCCTTGAATTTTCGGCGTATTTTACGACAATGGTCCAGTCAACTTGTACCTTGTGTTTAAGTAGACTTATTTTTTTTAATTTATTTATTTATTTGCCTATCTACAATTGTTACACTAATAATAAAATTATAATATAAGCAATAATATAAAATAAGTGTATAATATGATGCGATAGACACAGCATGCAATAAAAAAATTATAACAGATAGTAATTACAATAAAAGCGCAGAAATAACACTCATAAACAGTGAAGTCTTTAGAAATCCATACAGTCGAAAATATTTTTTTTTATATAGGTTTTATAAAGAAAAGAAAAATAAAAAGTGTTTATAATAGCATTACTAATCGCTGGAAGGAAAAACGTACTTCATTTTTCATTCTTTTCTTTGCTAAAAGAGCTCTTATTCATACTACCAAATGACTGAATACCTCATTCTCATTTCCAGCATCAGAGCGAACCAAGAAGTAGAAACCTATCGCAACCAGATCAAGCTGCTGGAGAAACAGCGAGAGGATGTCCAAGCTCGGCTGGGCGAGGCGGAAGATGCGCGGGAGCGAAGCGAGGCTGCGCTCACCAACCTTCAGGTTGTGTTGGAGCAGTTCCAATTAGGTAAGTCATCATCATCATTATCATTACAGCCGAAATACGTTCACTGCTGAACATAGGGGGCTATGTTCAGCAGTGTCGCCACATCAACGAGTCCTTGGCGTCTCCAGCCAGTGGATTCCCGCAGTCTTAAGCAGGTCATGGTCACCTAGTGGAAGGCCTTCCAACGCTGCGTAAGCTGTTACGTGGTTGACAGCCGGCAAATGTCAATCGCTAGACATGGCGATAAACGTAAAATGAACCCATTGTCGAAGCCTATCAGGAAGATTTTTAACTGTAGTCTATGCGTGTAATATGGTGTCTACAGGCCTATCCGCACTTAGTCATTAAGATGGATCATTGTACCTGAGTCAGACAACCTTTTCGTAAGGTTAACCACTAATAACTTGGTTTATTGATTTATTAAAACTTCATGCAATATTAAGGTACATAGGCGGACTTAACGCTTGAGGCATTCTTTATAAGTCAACCAAGGGTGCAGGAGAGAACACATGGCAGGAGAATTAAAAAAAAATATTGTTATAGTAAAATGGGTACAAAAATATATAATACACAGGAGCATGTATTATAGTTTGTACTAGTAGTATTTCGTAGCTATTACCTCTACAAACTTTTTTAAACTAACAATGCCTTCCCCAGACAAAGAACGCGACACCCACGCGGCTACCGAAAAAATCAGAAACAAGATAGAAGAACTCAAACGCGAGAATCAAGGTCTCCAGACTGAGATCACACGACTCAACACCAAGCTCGAGGAGTCCTTAGCTGGTCTGCAGGCGGCTTCCAGGCTCGGCGACCAGGTGGAGACTAAGAGAGCTGAGATCAATGATCTGAAGGAGCAAGGTATGTGGGGTGACGATTGGGAGTAAAATGGGGACAGTTAGATTGTGGAAGTGCAGAATGGATCTCCATTTATTTTTATTTGCTGGTTTCTTTCTGGGTTTTAATGAGGCAACTTTAGGTTTTTTACGCCCTTATGATGTGCCCTAACACAAATTGTTATAGAGTTATTCTTCTGTTGAACCAATTAAATTGGATTTTGAAAGGAAATTTTACCGAACTGAGGCCGTATAGAGAAGTTTCTGTTATCATTGTTCCAGTGTGAGAAAGAAATGGATTTATACATGACATATAGCGCCATCCCTTCTTCACAACGGAACATTCATGGCTATAAAACTTCCCTATACAGTACCAGGTTTTCAGACACAGTGATTTATATATCCTTGCACCAATTAATGGAGCAATGATTTTATTGTTTAAAAGTAACGATTTTTGACAGCTTGATTAATGTTTTGATAGATAAATGGATATCCTAATGCATTGCCACAATCCGATACAACGAAAATAAACCCCAGAAAGCTTCCATAGATTAGATTTGAATGCTAAAATTAGTTTGAATTTTATGATTAAATTAATGTTTATGTTTCGATCTTTTAGTGATAATGATTGATTATTGTAATTGGTTTATCTTCCAATGTCAATGCAACCCGAATGACAAGCGTAGTATCGACTTGTAATATAGATTAGATCTGAGTGATTTCATTGTAACATAAATATGGGTACTGATTTGTGAGATTTGCAAGTTTGCGAAAAACAACTGTTATGAATATTTCAATTTGACTGGCTTTTTGGTCTAAAGGTCCCAAGCGCGATAAGGTCCTAAGGTCTATTGGGTTTGTCCACAGAGGCATTCTTAAAAACAGCCTGTAGTCTGCACTTGTACCCGGATTTTGGCAATAAGCCGCCTTCCATATTGCATTTGACTTAGAACATATTAAGTGAAAAAATATGGGCGGTTTATATACTTCTTCCACCCCTATCGGGGAATATAGGTAACCCATTTTTTTCTGGCAATGCCGACCTTATGTTGGTTTTATTTTAAGTGTACACGTTAACACAATATTTGAGTGCTAGAATTTATTTGAATATGCTCAAACTAATTCTGCGGTTTCACAAATCGGGACCCACCCAAACCCATATAGCCGTAGTAAAGCCCAGCCTAATACCGTGGCCCGGCCAAATATCAGCTGGTAATTCTGGGGTGAGTTCGCCCAGACTACCAGTTGGTATGAGGCGGGGTTGCGACTCACACACGCACCAGACACAATGTAAGTCAATCAATAACTTTTGTATCTATGTGTCGGCTTCGACGTGTGTCTTGATCGTGTATGTTTTTGGCCAGTTTTTTTTTTGTTGTTGTTGTTTTTTTTTTAAGCTTTGTTTTTGGTAGGCAATTTTTGATACTTGATTTAATAAGCATTGCCTAAGACGGCCTAATAAAAAGTGATCATCCTGTGAATAAAACCGGAAAGCGCCCTCTATCGGTGCGACGGGTTTGCCGTACAAATATATAATAAGTGACGATGGCTTTGTAGTACAACACCTAACGGTTTATTATTTAAAGTTGATTGCTATTGTTGTTGTTTTTGTGAGTAAACAAAGCAATTTTTGTCCAGTGAATATACAGCTTAATGCTATTTTTGCGCCTAAGCGCCTCGTCCATGAAAGTGTATCTAACTTAAATAGAGAGTTATCGGAATTAATCTTATTACATATAAAAAGAAACGATTTCTATTCCTTAAAATAAAATAGAAATATTTGTAGTAATTCTATATAATCAACAAGAAATTAAATTTACCAATGATGTAGCAAAAAATAAATTCTAGAATATAACAGAAATAAATGATATGTGTACGCTGTATGCTATAAAATACAAGCAGCTTATCAACAATCAAGAACCAGCGCTTCCGCCAACTTCGGTTTAATCTCATTTGGTAACTGTGAGGTTTTCGAACGCAGCGGCCGCCGTCACTTGTCACCATGACAGAGTCACACTCTGACAGCTGTCACTTTGACAGATGGTAATGGCGGGCTCGCGATACTCAGATTACCATATGGGGTTTGACTGAGGGTATCGGCTTCACGTCGTGTCGTCTATGTGTTTTCACCATTTTTATTGTGCTTTTTTTTTGAGAATTTTTGTGTATGTTTCTTGAAGTTGAGACTCTCTGTGTTGTCACATTTTTAGTTGAGTAAGGTCTTTTAAAATCTTTAAAATACCTTATTTTTTAATTTCTTAATAGTGATTTCACAGCCCTTTCAATCCTATGATAAATTTTGTATATAAAATCCATGTTAATTTATACCAAACCGAAATAAAATCTGATAGTCTCAACTTCATCCGCATTTCGGTCAGCGCAGCCACCCCAGAAAATTCCTCAAGAAGTTTTTATTAATTTATTGAAAATGAACTTAAAGTCAACCCGAATAGAGTTCAATATAAAAGAAATAATTATCCTATGGTGTGTGTTAAGTCGCCTATCTGTCACGTATGCCATTTCACACTGTATTGAAGTTGATATTGTGTTTAATATCAATTGTATCAATGAAAACTGCTAGAGCTGTTTGTTGTGGTATCTGCTCTGACCCTTATATTTTCATAAAGCACTTGCAAGTTTACGTCTTGCAGCACCTTGTTGTCGTATAAGTGTTATGTGAATGTTGTGTTTTTCTTGTTTATGTTTTAACTTGTTTTGGATACAACTTTTCTGTCAACCTTTTCTACATCACAGAGAAAGCATGCTGTTTTAAATGATGTTTGGCGCGTATTGCATTTATTGATTGATTTAATTCAAGGTGGCCGAAAAGTTAGTTAAGTTGAAAGTTTAGTTAAAATATAAGTTACTCGTTTATTTATGAACAGCCAATATCCAAGACAAGTTCAATTTTTCTTTTATTTTGGATGCCCCGAGTTCCGTAGACGAGTAGACAGTAGAAGACCACCAAAATCGCCGCATTGCCTCTGAGTATTACTTCAGGTACTGGTGGAATCAATAAAAGGGAGACGGGAATCGCTCAACACTTATTCTTCTATGAATTTAAGAACTTAAAATTCATTACAATATCAGTCAAAAAAAACTGAACTGGACATACCGAGTGGTTATTACCAGCTGGAAGTGTTTGTCACTTTTCGGTCTCTTAACAACCGGAATGGCTGGCACTTGCAATGTCATTGCAAATTGTTGATATTGGATGTTTGTTTGTTTGTCTTCTTTTCATAACTTATAGAAATGGAAATATACGACAATTACATCTGGCAACAAATTGTAGTCTACATTGATGACATGATGATACATGCAGAAAAGATTCTGAAGATTTAACCTTATGCAAAGCCTAGTGATGTTTAATACTTTACTTGTTTTGTATACAGACAGTTTTGTCCAAAAGTGGACTAAAATAACCCTCAAGTTTTTTGACTGATATTTGTTGCCTGCAAATTCATCTACAAAATATGTAAAAAGATCTTATAATAGTGTTTGAGCGTTTTCCGGTACCCTACCCAGTGGCTGAATAATACTTTGAGGTCGTGTGCGCGCAAGCAACGAAGCTACGAACGAAAATGTGCTAGATGCATGGTAAGAGTAGAATTATAGTATTTTTCTTTACCTTTTTAATTCTCTGATGATGTTTACTGTGTATATTTTAATGATGTGAATGTGTTTTTGTAATTTAGTACATGATTGAAATGATATATAGTATTCTCTAAAATGTCGATTTCTAAATAAGCCGATTTTCTACTTCTTTAGCATGTGAACTTTTATTCTATCTGATTATCACGTTCTTTTGCCGTGTTCTTCTACAAGTAATTTTTTAACACATTTCTCATGTAAATAATACTACTCTATCTAACAAGCCTATGAGGTCCCACGTTGTAAATGGCTACTTACATTTATGATTAATTTACTTTTCTCCTCTCTAGTACATATATCTATGCAAAATCATCCGAAATGTTCCGTTTATGTCTATGTCAATGTTAAGTCAACTAACTACATCTGTCACTGCTCACCCCAGTGCGGACTCTCCAGACATCAGTAGCAGCAGCAGAGGAGCGGTACTACAACGCAATATCGAACCAGCAGGACAAGGTTGATAAGAACCTTGTTAAGAACCTCGTTATCAACTATGTGATGACGGCGGGCGGGAATAGTACTAACAAGTAAGGATTTCTTTTACTATATTTATTTGTCTTTTTTATGCGTGTTTTTGCTCTTAGTATCTGTGGCCGTACTATTGTCATGCTACTGCTATTATGATTCCCTTGTTAAGATGGAATAATGTTATTCTACCGGCTCTGTCTTTCTTTTTCACGCCGGAATAATTATGGTTTTAAGCCGTCATAATAAAGAGTTTTGCTTGAAGATGAAGAAATTCCTTTTCACAGATTTTTTACTTTTTGCAAGTGTGTAAATAGCTGATTTAGCGGTCAAACGCAAGACTGCTGAGTGTGAGGTTTTGGGTTCCCGAATCCCAGGTTCTGCACCTCGCCAGTTCCTATTACTCGGGGTCGTCTTTCCTAGTCCAAAGCGCCGGTCATTTCGCTGAAAAGCGTCGTCAGTAGATAGATCCTTCATGTCTGTCTGAACAGTCGACATCCATGAGGTTATCCATTCCCAGGTTAAGAAAAGTAAATAGATTTATAATAAATTTGCACCGTTTTTTCATGGGAGTAGGCAGAAAGTACAGAACTTCACTTATGCTTCGTTTATAAAAGTGTTATTGATATTCACCCTTAAGGTTCAACTAGTCGATCATTCTGCCACACAAACTTAGTCTGGCAATTACTCCAATGTTTAACGATTTACGTTCAAAATAAAACATGATATCAATATGTTTCATCATTATCTAGCCCTGTATGGAAACAAAAAAGTAAAAAAAAATATATATTTGAAAGTTATGAGCGTCGAAATTTTCATATTTCATCACTAATTTTAATGCATCTTTAGGCGGAATTAAATATCATAAGAAGAAAGAAAATTGCAAAACAGCCACCAAACAAGGATAGATTAGTAGTTCAACAATGCAAATAATTTTATTTTGAAAATATACATTCAGTCGTTTTCATGATATACATACCCTCAAAGGTCTGTTTATAAAATTACGCGCGCTCGTTTTCGTCCTTAATCATCATCCATATCGCTACAAATTTGCAAAAGTGCTACTTCGTACGCGAACTACCTTCTTACTGCTCATCACACCAGCTATCTCTTTCGTACGTGTTGTGGGATGAGATAGCATGCATTTTAACCCCGCGCACAAAATAGTTTGTGCCGTCGACTAGGGCAACCTTAAGAATTGCTCAGAAGCAGTCCGGAGTCTGTCGAAACTCGTCCTGTAACATGAAACTTATAATTCTACTAGCTGACCCGGCAAACTTTGTTTTGCCATAAAAACATCAAACATTCATCTACCCTACCTACCCTAACTACCTACCCTACCCTACCTACCCTACCCTACCCTACCTACCCTACCTACCCTACCCTAACTACCTACCCTACCCTAACTACCTACCCTACCCTACCCTACCTACCCTACCTACCCTACCCTACCCTACCCTACCTACCCTACCTACCCTACCCTACCTACCCTACCTACCCTACCCTACCCTATATCTCAAGTTGGACCAGACTGCTCACGGTGTGCCAATTTAATTTAAAATCGGTTATGTAGTTTAGGAATCCATCGCGGACAAACATCGTGACAGGCGATTTATATATATTAGATGGACTTAATAGATAGTATATAAAAGTTTGCTTTTACTACCGCTTCACTTGGAAATACGGGACTTTCGAGTAACAAAAAAAAACAGGAGAGACCTTGTTACTATACCAATATTTCCTTCTCCCCAGAACACAAGTCCTCCGCGTCCTGTCTACAGTCCTGGACTTCAACCAGCAGGAGTGCGAGCGCCTGGGCCTGTCGCGTTCCACGGTGGCACCGGACAGTCTGGCGGCCGAGTTCGTCAAGTTCTTACAGAACGAGTCACGGCCTAGGGCTCCGCTGCCGAACATGATGACGTTAGCGCAGGGCAACGGGAGTAGGAGCACTACCCCGAGTTCGAGGAAGAATTCTAGTATAGGTGAGATTCACAGTTTTTTTTGATTCCGATATGTAAAACGTGTCACCAATTTTAGGATCCTCTTACAACGTTACGAAAAGGACGATGGTGAAAGTGAACGGGCTTCTTCTGGGTAAGCTCACTCCATCGTCGACTCTGTATCTGTCGCATATAAAAATTCACATCTGAAAGTCACCTCTGAGCTGAACTAGTGTCAAGAGCAAACCCAACACAAACAAAAAGTGGTTAGACAATATTAAGCAAAATACTAATGTAAGGTACACCTCGTGAGAAGTCATTACTACTGTCTACATAAAGGCTTGCAAGTTTGCAACACCCTTGTAGTATTATTTTTCTGGTGGCTGGACAGTTAAAATTTGAAAAATCTCATGGATTCTTCTATCGTAGAGTTGCCAACATCCCAACGCATTGAAAAGCTTGATTACCAGGTTAAATATTTCATAACTTTTTTAAATATGATTCTTAAGCTTCATAGTGATCATAGCACTAATTATAAGCTGTATCATAAGTTATAGTCATAAAAACTCCCTTGATACTTTTCTGAAGGACATTGTTGATATTACAGCCGTGCACCCTTCAGCACTAATTACGAAATAAATCAATCTTATACATTAATTAACACATATTTATCCTTTTTCAGGCCCACCACCAAACTTACCAAAAGCAGGCCATAGCCGCACCGCCTCAAACAGTTCCAACAACCTTCTATTCCAAAACATAGACAACATAGAAACTTCCTCTCAGCTCTCGCGTGACTCCGACCGAGAGCCGAGAGTGCTCTCACAAAGTCTAGACACTGGTGTCAACCAGACCAGGAACACAGAAGGCGCCATTTTAAAGTCCGTATTAAAAGACATGTGATTTGTACTACAAGTTTTTAAGAATAAACCGAACGCGTTTATGTGAATGTTGAAACTTTGATTGTAGTCCAAGAAAGTAAGATGGCGCTATGTAACTACTGCATGTTTGAAAGAGAGTGAATTCATTCTACATTTGAATTAAATATCTTGTAATATAAATGTGATCATGATAATGAGTGTCCAAAATAGAGTGAGATAACGCTATATAACTAGAGAGAGATAGCAATACTCCACTCTAATTTTATTTCATCTTTAAATTATGTGTCTCATACCTATGTGTTCAACATGAAAAAGCGAGACGCATATTCAACGTTAAGATATGTGTTTTCTACGCGTTGAAAAGAGTCAAACATAATTTGACAGCTAACACAGATAATTTAAACTGTCAAAACAAAAGAGTCTATGACAGTAGCCATAGATAATTTGATCTGTCAAAGTAAAATTGGCAGTTGACAGCTACCATACACATTTGTATCTGTTATAGAAGAATTGTCGGCCATATTTTGGACTCCTATTAAAGTTTCGAATTTCGTTTTACCTAGCTCAAATAGTTGAGCAATTAACTATGAATGATATGATACTGAATTCCGTATACTATACTCATTCATTTATTATTATTTTTATTCCGTCTAAATTGATGAATTTATAGCATTTTTTTTTATTCAATTCAATATGTATTATTAATATTATTATTTAGTAAAATATTATAATAGGCAAGGATTTCCGGCTTTTAATTCCGTTTCACATTATTTTATAGATTCTTAGCGGATGTGTCATAAAAAATGATCTGAGAATTCCGTAAATCTGATCAAATTTACAGAAAAAGCGGCTTTCGAAAAAAAATTGGCTATAGATTTATGCATATAATTATATAAATCTGTATTCCGATTATACAATAACTGCCAAAATTATTATTATTTAATCCTCATAGAGAAATATTAATTACTTATTGTTTATTTTATACCGTTTTGACATATTTTGTATGATTCCATTACTGCAGATACCTGACTTATACATTAGATAATGATTTAGGCATTCAGAATACGTAGCTACTAACTGGCAAAGGTGTTCTAACAAACAAGAAAAGTTACTGCTCTTATAAAGGAAGACGTGGATTTTTGTAAAAAAAAAAATGTTTCTAATTTCAGATTTAGTGTTTTTGCACTATAACTACTAATAATGGTAATATTCTGTGCAGGTTAGATTGGTTAATTTAAAAAATATCTCAAATGTTTGGAAATGTCCGTTTAACTACACCGAATTCCAATACCCTTTCCCTGGATCCTGGCATGCATGTTCCCTGAAATAATAATTCCCTTAATGTCTTATTCCCATACTAACAAATTCCTATTGTATCCCATTCCCGTAACTCCTAGTTCCTGGTCCTCGAAATCCCAATTCTCCATGTCCTGAAATTCGGTTTTCCCTAGAGTTAGATAGCGATTCCCTGAAATCCTTCCCCATCTTAACGTCTAATTCCCATACTAACCTAGCTACTACTCAAACATCCAAAATGTCGCATCAACGAGAAAATTTCAAGAATACCATAAACCATAACACATCATCGCTTAACATCAGGCGAGATAGTGTTCAAACGCGAGCCTATAAATTATATTAAAAAAAAATATAACAATAATAAAGCTGGACACTTAGCCCAAATGCCTCTGCAACAACATTTCAAAATTACTCTACGTATTCCGACTGTCTTTAATCATTATCAGAAACACAAACGCATTAAAATTTGCATTTATATGTGTGTATAAAATGTTCAAACATCATCTTTTTGTTGTTTTTTATTAAATTTTCAGTAGCTTTAGTGACTGTATAGTTATTTTGGTGCCTTACTATCGTTTAGCTGGTGACCTAGGACTGATCATAAATGCTATTTAGCACTTAATGTCGCTAAAATCAAGGTGTATTATTCGATGTCATTAAAATCCTCTGCTGTTCAATTTTCTATCGGCACGATGCCCCAACATTTATATAATAGATAAATATCAATCGATTATGTCGTACGATTTTAATCCTACTGTACGTGGCAGTAAGATCTATTATGCAATGATGCATTTGCCCAAAGTTATAAAATATGTCGTACGGTGTCGTCGTTTTGATATTGTAGCTTATATCTATTGGCACAATTTACTACCCAAAAAATATTTACAAGATGATGAATTATCCAAAAGATTTGTTTTGTTTTCTTGTTAATTTTTGATATCCTTTGGTCAAGCCAGTTATAAGCTTAATAATTAAGTTGTATAGAATTGTACATTGTGTAATTATAAAACTTATAATATTATTCGTTTTCAGTTCAATTTAATTTGTGATCTAATTATTGATTTATATCAAATTATTGTATTAGTATTCTATAGGTTTTGCAGTTAGTTGCAAAAGTATAGGTGTTATTTTAAATTAATTTGATAATATATTTGAAATTGTATTAAATTGATGAAATTATAATTTATTTGCAATCAATTATTTTGTTTTTTTTCATCATTTTTATTTTATATAAATAGTGCATGCAATGTTATTTTTTCTTATTTCATTTATTTAATAAATGCAAGAAAACTGAGCAATAAATAAGACACCAATACTTTTGTACAAAACTCGTAAGTTTTTAGTGTAACGCAATTTTGTAAATTTTAATTTGTGATGATTATAAACTTAATATATAATACTACTGTAACTAATTACTACAGTATTGTGGCCTTAATATAGCACATACCGCATAAATGGAAAGACGGATTTCGCGGTAGGTACCTGATGAATAATAAAAATAATAATCATTCAGACCGAATTTAGGCCACGGTGTGAATCCCGGCGGAGTCTAGCCAATGGCACGGGAGATATTATAGTACACACATGCACTCTCTGATCCTTTATTCTCATAGTCCGATGGGACACCAATCCGGTGAAAGATCAGGGATAGAACTGACGTGCTTTCCGACGGGATTACGACGGAGTCGTCACTGAGAAATTCAATAACATTGCCCGATCTGCGAATTGAACTCGGGATCTCACGCTCGGCAGTAGCGTTGGCGATCGCAAGACCATTGAGCCACATATACACACATCAGTCACGTTACCGTTAACATGCCAATCAGTCACGTCGAAAAATATAGTTTTTAGAAGTCGTGTGGGACGAGTCACTTCGTGACCGACGCTTCTCAGTCATTTACACAAATAAAGGAATGTTGACGTGACGCATTATTTGAATGAACCTTCAACGTTGTGCTGTATTAACGCCTTAGTACTGTTGTACTGTCCTAAGCAGTGGGTAGCTGCTAACATTGTATTCCTTACATAACGAGGTAATAAATGAATGATTGAAATATACTTTATGATTTTATTTAAATTAAACCTCCTGTTTATTCTTTCAAAGAACTTCAAAATATAGAGAAAAAACCACAACATTCGCGAAAACCCATTTTGCCTGCACTAGGCACCCAAATTCATCTGAGATGTTTTTAGAGGGAGAGTGTGCCTATTTCCATAAACCGAAACCAAAATCAGGACACCCCAGACCGAACCTTGGCCTTTATCCCACTCGGACCCTCTGTGCGAACCCACACAGCTAAAACTATATTACCGGACTTTGGGATAATACTTTTTTCCCCGACTGCAAGGAAAGGGTAATGTTTAACGCGCGTATCTTGTATGTTTGTTTGTATAATAATAATAATAAATAATAGTCAAGAGCCTCGACGAACATATGAGGGGGCTCTCGTTGGGCAGCTGAAAAGCGGTACTCCTGGACACGGCGCGTATCGTTAGGAGATTCCTCTCTCATGAGCCCTGACCACCGGTAGCTTGGACCCTGTTCCCGGTGGGCTACTATTTTTTATATTTTTAAATTTTTGTTGTATTTTTATAAGTTAATATTTAAAAATGTAAAAAGTATGTACATAAATGAATAAAGGAAATAATAAATAATAATAAAATATTTATTTCTCTTCCACAAAGGTTTCTTATAAACTATTACATAATGGTGCAATATTACTTGGTAAATCCTTTGTGGGAGACTGGCATCTGTACTAGGAAATCCTGTAACGCAGATTACCCTGCCCCCCAACATAACTGTGATTATTAGTCGATTTGATTACAATTACACGGAAAACAATGGAATATATATTATTTTTAAACTATTATTACAATTTTTTTATTAAAGTATTATTAAAATTATATATTCTCAGATTATTATTAATTACTATTACATTATTACATTTTTTATATTAGATTATTATGAAATCACACTAATATTATAAAGGCGAAAGTCTATGAGTGTGTATGTTTGTTACTTCTTCACGCTCAACCTGCTGGACGGATCTGGATGAAATTTGGCACAGGGATAGACTATAGTCTGGAATAGCACATAGGATACTTTTTATCCCGGGAATATCTTCCCTCGGGATAATTTTTGACATTCACGCGGGCGATGCCGCTGGCAGTTATTTAATAAATATGACTGTAGTTCAAGTCTGGGTCTCCAGCTACAGTCACACCACTCACACCACACTTAATATTATAAAGGCGAAAGTCTGTGAGTGTGTATGTTTGTTACTTCTTCACGCTCAAACTACTGGACGGATCTGGATGAAATTTGGCACAGGGATAGACAGACAAAGTCAGGAATAGCACATAGGATACTTTTTATCCCGGGAATATGTTCCCTCGCGATAATTTTCGACATTCACGCGGGCGAAGCCGCTGGCAGAAGCTAGTTATTACAATATGTTTAAATTCATACAATAATTAAACTAAATTGTTATTAGTTGTGAAGTAATGGTGTGGTGTGGAGGTCGTTATTTTGTAGTGTGGGAATCGTAATGATGTGGTGTGGAGGTAAAACTATATAAGATGGAACAACAAGAAGTTTTTCGGTTTCATCGTATCCTAGGGTTAGTAACCAGGCTATAGCTGCCTTTTTGCACTGATTTGAATTGAGACTGTAAGTATACAATATATTGTTAACTTTGTTATAAATAAAGGGTCCTAGGAAATAGTAAAACCTTTGGATAAATGATGAATGGCACCTTTTTGTAGACTCACATATCCTTCTATTCCGACGAGATACATTTTTAAGGGGTTCATAGAAGGTGTCTGTATGCTGTTTAAGAATTGTGCCCAATAGAAACAGTTGTCTAACTGTAAGGACTTCACATTCATGGTATAGAGATTTCGTGGGGAACAAAAATGGTCTAAAAGTGCTCACTTTGAGAATAACTCGTTGTGCAATTTCTACACATTTAATTTTAGAGGCTGGAGCTCCCCCCCATGAAGTTATGCAGTACGAGATTAAGCTCTGACACAATGCGTAATAAATTTGCTTTACTAGTCTGGGTTCGGTGACGTCTGAGGGTTTTAAAGACTGTAATAAGTTTATGACCCTTCCGCTAAGAAGCGCAAAATGCTCTGCAAAGTCTAAGTGCGAATTCAGAGTTACATCAAGGTATTTAATGTGATCAGTTTGATCTAGTCGTCTGCAAACGCACCCATTGGAGTCATAGATTCCGCAGTTATGAGCAACTAAGTAGAGGGCATCTGACGGGTTACCTGCATCACGGATTGTAAAGGTAGTGTATTGCGATTTATCGACGTTAAATGTCAATACATTGTTGGCTAAGCACTTGGAGACAGAATTAAGTGCATTTTGGGTAGCATCAAAGACCTCATGCCAGGTTTAGGCGGCAATCAAAATAACAGTGTCGTCTGCATATGACACTAAAGTGCCATTTAGTGGCTTGAAAGAGCTCAGATCATTTAGATAGATCAAGAATAAGGTAGGTCCAAGTACGCTACCCTGTGGGACACCGTAGGTGACCGGCAGGTCAGCGCTCAAGTAGCCATCAACTGCCGTAGCTTGGCATCGATCAGATAAGTAGCTCCCAAAAAGGTCTAACTGAGTACCACGAATACCCATGGCTTCCAGCTTACGAAGCAGTATGGCGACAGAAACAGTATCTAATGCCTTCGCTAGGTCCAGAAAGACTGCTAAACATTTCTTACGTTCATCCAAATTAGTTGCTATAAAGTTAATAACACTATGCACAGCATCAGAAGTAGACCAGGCGCGCCGAAAACCAAATTGACAGTCCGAAAGTAGTTTATTGTTTTCTAAATAATTTACTAGTCTAACATGTAACAATTTTTAAAAATCTTGGAAATAGTAGACAAAAAAATTGGCCTGTAATTTGAGACACAATCTCTGCCGCCACCCTTATAGATCGGAACAACAATGGACTTCTTCAAGGCTGTTGGAAAGACTCCGACCTGTGTGCAGTGATTGAATAAAAATATCAGCGGAAGTACCAAGATGTCCTTGAAGTCCTTAAAGAACTTATTCGATATTTTATCTTGAATTGGTTTTTGTCATAGTTTAAATGGCATATTGACGAATTTGGTTTTTATGCAAGCAAAGCAAAACTGGTTTATGGTCCGTCAGACTGGCCTGGATGACAAGTGTGGAGGCAGTGTTGGGTTTTCAGTAAAACGTGATCAATACAAGTTCCACTAGTTTCACGAGTGACATAATAGTGAGATGGTAATAGAGAGTGGAATGCTGCTAGATTTAGGTATTTATCTAGGTTTTTGTGAGGCTTATCTGCGTTAATTGAAATATTATTGTCTCCCACTACAGCAACATTTTTAAATTGACTCAGATCTTGTAACGTGTCATTCATAGATGTAAGGAACTGATCAAGGTTTGCATAGGATGGAGAACGGTACACGGCCAGAATGGCAGTATCCAAACCTACCTTTAAAAGAAGAGAGTTTGCCTCCATAAAAGGCTTCAACTATGCACGTAATCTTATCATTAATATGAATGACAACACCGTCATTTTGTAAAGGGTTTACACTTGTTGAACACATCTGCCTGTAAAGTAGGAATTACCGACACATATGTCAACCAGCACTCCGTTAATATAATGACGTCAACGTTAAATTTGAGTATTTTAAGTAAAACCTCTAGGCCAGCAAAATTACAGTTAATGCTGCGAATATTCTGCGTTAATACTGAAAGAGATGATGAAACATTAGGAACTAATTGTCTGCAGTCTTCTACATTGCACTCGAAACTCTTAGACACAGCATAAACAGGTCATCGGATAACTCTTTTATGTTATCGAATTGAAATGTGTTTTTTGGAATATAGATAAGAAAAGGTATTTATACTACACCTGCTCGGAAAGTACCTTGATACTTTATCAAATTTACGGTAGAAAGTACGTCATTGCAGATCGAACAAATATGCGGCGAGAAAACGCATCTGAGTGGGAGAGAAAAGTGTATGAAAATCCATTTCTTACGTGGTTTTTCTTTTTTAATTTTGGGTAAGACTATGCGCTGGTAACCTAAATATCAAAAGCCAAAAAGTTTTTACAGTGAGTTTTTATCTCCATGTTCGCAAAATGACACTGGCCACTAGCTGTGTGTTGGATGGTGTCAAACAATTTGAAAAAAGAACATGTGAAAATTGCAGACGCCGCGCCAATGGCGCCGCCATTTTCAATTTGTGTGTTGTTTGAGGATTCAGTTTTCGTAGAAAAGTAAAATAATTTTCCTCGTAGGTGTAGTATAAAGCACTATGTATCACTCGAGAGAAAGTGCGATTCCCGATCTCGGGTGTTTTAAAGCCCTCGCCTACGGCTCGGGCTTCAAACGACACCCTCGACGGTAATCGGTCACTTTCTCCTCTCGGTGAACAATGTACTATTATCACAAATCACAGAGTAGTGTTCAAGAGAGAGTTTGTGTTTATAAGTAAAGTATGATTTAGTGTGTGAATGTGTAGGTGAGTTCAATGATAAATTAAATCTAAGTTTAAAATTATTGTCTAACAAAATAATATGCAAAAAATAAAACACACAAATTACAAAAACAATTATTATATGTTTAAAAGTAATTCGAAAAAAAAGATAACTAATAAGTAGATAAAAATTGAGATTGTAAATAAATAAAGTTAATAAAATCAATAAGCGAACTAAGAAGCAATCATGCTGTGCAGTCGGAGGATACATCGTTTTGGTCAGCCAGCTCAACCATAATTGTATCCTCCGAAAAATATTAAAATAAGCCCTCGTGTTTTCCGTCTAGAGGCTTTCCTCTGGAGACGTTAATTACCTATATCTAACGCCATACCCGACGATGCTTGAATTAGCACTAGACTGCATCGTAGGTGCGGTCGGGCCGGCAGCGGGCTCAGAATACTGCAAGCTTTTGGTTTTATAGTGCGATTCGATGGCGATACGATTTCTTTCTTATACCTACACAAATAAACGTAACATCCTTCTTCTACAAATCGTACTACTATTTTTGCGAAAGTTTGGATGGTTGGATGTTTGTTACTCAGTCACGCCAGGATCCGGATGAAATTTGGCTCAGAAATAGATTATAGTCTGGAAAACTTTTCATCCCGTGCGTAGTGCGTAAACTTCCCTACACTAAGTACTACGGCTACTTCGGAACCGAAATTTCACGGACACCGATCGGATGTAGTAGCAGTAGGCATCCGATCCGTGTCCGTGGGTAATCAGTGTCCGTGAAAAATCGGTTCTGAAGTAGCCGTAGTACTTTTTTTATCGTCTATAGGCTTGACCACTATCTCACCTGATGGTAATCGATGATGTGGTCGACGGTGAAACACGCTTGCCTAGAAATACACTCTTGACTTAAAAGATCTCTAGATTGAATCTAAAGACGCCTAGATTGTAGCTGTCGGGAATCACAGACCCTACCTAGGAATTCCACTCCTTAGCTGTACGCATAATAAAAGTGTTCCCAAAACGTTTTGTGCGTATGGGTGGGATGTCCACCATGTATCGATGGCGCATCGCCGTACGTCTGGTAGTCCGATGAAGAAACGGGCTAGATGGAATTAGATTGTGCAATTCCATCGCACACTCTACGAAATGTAAACAATAAAAAACCGAAAACCTGGCAACTCGACGATGATGTTCAAGGCTCTGGAGCATTGCCTTGACCAGTGCCTCATCGCTGATAAGCCTTTTGGCCCGCTTTTTGATCGACTCTAGTGTAGCTAGCTAGAGCAGCCAGCTAAGTCTTTACCTCTATGTATGGGCCAAAATTGAGAGTCGATGTCAACGAAACGCCAAGAAGATCAATATGGTCCGTTATAGTCACGGTCACATCTCGGAAAGTTGGAGCCGGTAAGCAAGAACTTCTTGTGGGGAAGCTTACGCACTAGATCCGAACTCTATCAGTCAGAGGATAGAGGCGTGCTGTTATGTGTTTTAAATCCTATGTTAAAGAAAAACAGGGGCAAATCGAGACCCTGGACCGCTTCTAATGTTTTTTAAAGAATAACGAATAACACAGCCCGACCTGGGGACCGAACCCATGATTCTATAGCTCACGCTTGCGGTCAACGAGGTCTGGCCTGTCTCAAGTTACCAAGGAACTTTGAATTCATCAGCTCTTGTTCCATGGGATATAAGGATTTTTCGCACTCAATTGCAGCCTTATTGCGTAAGTGAGTTCGGCAGGGCAAAGGGAACAACTCCATGAAAGAGTATGACACATTTCCTTTAAATGTTTTCGGTATTGCGTAAACAATTTAGAAAGGGTACGTCCCTATGAGTTGAATTTACATATCCTTTCCGTGATCACTTTCAAGTATATTACACAATAAGAATACCGTTATTAGGTCTAGTCACCCTTACCTATGCGTGTTCTTTGCCGAATTCACTTACGCAATTAGGCTGCTGTTCTAATTACTTGTAAGAAAATTTGGTTTCCTAAAATCGTATCGCTACCTCTAAATCCGCTGGTATAGCTGAAACATTAAGGTAATTGGTATTCTCTATTACTTTGAGAGACACACCCTAAGCTTCGGTGGTACGGGAATTAATAACTGTCTGCTTATCTAGACAAGGTACTAAGAGATTGTACCTAAATAATATTAATTATTATTGGCAATTGACCTTAATTACTTTTCAACACAGTTAGGTAGGTAGGTACTCAAAAACCGGCTCCTAGTCTACCATTTTTAGAGACGCAATAAATTGTGTTTTACACTCGTGTGGGAAAGTGCGGCGGCCAGCCTCCACCTGTTCAATATATTATATTATTTAAAAAACCGACCAAGTGCGTGTCGGGCCACGCGCAGTAATAGGGTTCCGAAGTTGCATAATAATGCGGACTAAGAAGAGGGTTTTGTTGTTGTTACATGAACATTAAAACGTTTTTAGCGGCTCACAATGTCTAAAAAAGCGTTTGACCACTATCTCGCCTGATGGTAAGCGATGATGTGGTCTACGGTGAAGACGCTTGCCTAGATGTAACCTATTCACTCTTGACTTAAACTAAATAAGGATTAACTGGTAACTGAAGAAGGAGTAATAAAATCCAACTTCGCAACTGAAGTTAGAAAAATATTATCTTTTTGAGTACCACCGCGGGTGCGAATTGCGAAAGGAGACGATACGAGCGCGCGTTAGAGCCACGGGGAATGGTATGGTTCGTTCCTGGATCCTTGCGCGCACGCTCCTTGTTTATTTCTCTTTCGGAATTAGAAAAAAATCTTATGTAGGTATTCACCTCTAATCTGCGGTATTCACTATTTCATTCTGGAAAGTTTTACGCTACTTAATTAGTGATGTATTCGGGTCGAATATTGACTTCATCATAGATAAAGTACCTATAGACGAAGCCCTGGCGTGGCCACACATGATACAACAATAGTTAGTTCTGGTGTTACAACAAGAACAAGAACACTACAAGCCACCGTCGCACTGCCACTTATTATCTATAAATACCCCAAATTCCTTGTCTCAATTAAAACATAATACCACGAAATCACAGAAAATCAAACAAAACCAAGTTTGTTTGTCAAACCTGCCATTATATTAGAGTTTGACAAACAACAGAAACCGGCCATGGTGACAAATACAAAAAATAATCTTTTGTCCTTATTATTTACATGGAGCTGCCAATTAGCCATCTCGCTCTATCAATCAAGCTCATTTTAAGGCTTAATCTATAGGTACTTTATCTAAGGACTTTATAGATGGATATCGACAAAAGAAAATAAGTAATTTGCTTGGAAATCGAATCTAATTTAACTTTACTTTTACGTTTTGATTACAAAACGTCGAAAATACTTCTGCACTGACACAAAATAGACTCCCCCGCGCACATGCGCCTTATGGAGTACGGACCGGTACTGCAACGACTCCGGCCACTCCAATGCGTTATTCGAGCTTAAACATTATTAATTTAGAATCATTATTATTAAGGATGTTATGACTTTATTTTTGTATGTTTTTTATGGTTTATAAGCATATATTTACTATCTGTTTTACACAGCTAACAATGTTATTTAAGCCATTTTTCAATGGCATTTGTATAAAAACTTTTCTGTTCCAAGTACATTTTATAAGTTGGTCGACTATTACTCGTAAACATGTAAAGCCTGTTATGATTTTATTTTTGTATATTTTTACATGACTCATAAGCATATATTTACTCTGTTAAACGCAGCTAACAACGTTATTTAAGTAATTTTTCAAAGGCTTTTGTACAAAAACTTTTCTGTTCCAAGTACATTTTATAAGTTGGTCGACTATTACTCGTAAACTTGTAAAGCCTACTTATCCGTGATAGGTTTCCTTTTAATTTCATTATATTTATTACTGCCGTGAATTTTTACACATAGCCAAGAGCAACCATTTCGCTGGCAGGGGCGGGGGGACACTTGACTCTAACATAAATTTTCGATTTAAAGCTTAATTTTACGCATTACGGATCTCTGAATCGAAAAATGGTTTTAACAAACCCATAATATTTTTGAATGGCCTATCCAACGATACCCCAAACCATGGGATAGATATGAAAAATAAAATACATCCCCACTTTACGTCTATGGGAGGTACCCGATAAAAAAAAATATTTTCATGATTTTATCATTTTTATTTGAAATTAATTAATAATTATATCTAATGTACATTATTTACAAACTAATATTAGAACTAAAATAAGAAAAACTAATATGTACAATTACGGGGCGTCAAAAAATTCGTCCACATCGCTGTCAACAGGAAAAGTGCCCAGAAGGCTGGCAGCATTGCCACGTTGGATGGCAATGCTGATTCTTTGGCCAAAAAAAACGCCAGCCCTCTGGTCACGTGAAGAGTCGACCAACCGCTTGGCGATATCCCGAAATAATAGGTGTGCACTCGGACCCCATGGCCCTAGTGTTTCAACCCCAAACGGCTCAAAAACATAATTACCAATTAAGTTGTTGTATTTGCGCCGTTTGAGGTTTTCAGCACCTGCAGCAGCCGCCCCAGCGCAGCCCACCGTGCTAGGAAGATGGGATGGTGCAAGGGTGTCGACGCAAGTTGCATCCCACACCAAAGACCTACCCAACTTCCATGGCATTATGGTCATACCATCTGGTCTCTTCCCATCGACACGTGCCAGGCCATTGGGTTCTAAGATAGCTGGCACCCCGGCGGTGGCAAGAGCACGACGGATGAGATCATTAATGCTAGCGTGCCGCGCAATCCGACCTGCACTCTTACTACAGGAAAGGCCATGATGTCCGAGGCAGTCGACTGCTTCACCGCATTGGCAGCGATGTGGAGCCCCACAAGGAGCGCCCAATCGCAGACATGTAGCGAGTCGGAAGGTTGTGTCACCTAGCATAGTGCCTATGTTAGGTGATGGAAGTGCCTGAAGCCAGAGGCCCGACTCCCACTCACCCACAGCCAGCAGGCGGGCACGCTCAGCAGTATTGGAAGACGTATTAATAAGGTTATTCCGTACCAACCTGCAGAGCGGCTCATCCCACTGTCTCTGGGAAAATGGGTTTTCGGGCCGATCCGTATCCGGGCAAGCCACTTTCCAGGCGTCCTCTGCGTCGGTCAAGCGCGGCACTTCTGAGTCAACCAGGGAAAGAGCTAAAATTTTCCTGGTTAGCTTTTCAGTGCTGTGGACAGAAGACAGGAACGCCGGTAAGAAAGCCAGTTGTTTCCTTCATGATTTTATTGTATCTCTTTGTCGGAATTAATAATATGTGTATCCATGTCAAATTATAGCTTTCTAGTACTTAGATACTCTGAGCTAAGCTGCGGACGGACAGACGGACAGAGCTAAACTATAAGGGTTCCTTGTTGACTTCGGAACCCTAAAAAGCAGACGCTGGGTTGCACCCACTGCGAGTCAGTTAAGGCGTTATATGGCGTATATATATTAAAGCAGTACTGGCCTTGCGCCCGCTATTCTGATATTCTGGTCGTCAACCAGAATATCAATATTGAACCTCCTTTTGGACAGATTTGTTTGCAAAATTTTATTTCATTTACATATGCTTTGTTAGTAATTAAGAAATTCCAGCAATAATTTTTTCTGTATAAAAATATTTTTAAACATCCAAGTCGTTTTGGAGGAGTTTTCAAAAGTTGCGAAAAAATATAGTGTTGTTAATTATTTTATTAAAGCAAAACTATTAGCTACACGAAAAAACCTTGTGTTCAAAATTATATACATTCATCATCATCATCATCATCATTTCAGCCGAAAGACGTCCACTGCTGGACATAGGCCTCCCCCAGGCGTCGCCACATTGACCGATCCCGTGCGTCTCGCATCCAGCGCCTTCCCGCAACCTTAACCAGGTCATCGGTCCACCTAGTGGGAGGCCTTCCAACATATCGTCTTCCGGTTCGCGGTCGCCATTCCAGAACTTTTCGGCCCCAACGGCCATCCGTTCTGCGAGCAATGTGTCCTGCCCACTGCCACTTAAGTTTGGCAATTCTTCGGGCTATGTCGGTAACTTTGGTTCTCCTGCGGATATCATCATTTCTGACGTGATCACGCAAGGAAATGCCGAGCATAGCCCTCTCCATTGCCCTTTGGGTGACTTTAAGCTTTCTGATAAGGCCCATTGTGAGCGACCACGTCTCGGTCCCATAGGTGATCACTGGCAACACACACTGATCATAGACTTTTGTCTTGAGACATTGCGGTAAATTGGACGAGAAGATACCACGCAACTTCCCGAACGCTGCCCAGCCGAGTCGGATTCGACGGTTGACCTCTTTCTCGAAGTTGGATCTACCCAACTGGATCGTTTGTCCCAGGTAGACATAATCATCTACAACTTCAAGTAAACAGTCTCCGATCTTGATAGGAGTGGGTGTTACATGGGCATTCATCATGACCTTGGTTTTGTCCATGTTCATTTTAAGACCCACTCTTTCGGAAGCTCTATTGAGGTCATCGAGCATTGTACTGAGGCTCTCCATGGTCTCAGCCATGACCACTATGTCGTCGGCAAACCGAAGGTGAGTGATGTACTCGCCATTAACGTTGATGCCAAGCGACTTCCAATCCAGAACCTTGAAGACATCCTCCAGCGCAGCAGTGAACAGTTTCGGAGAAATGACGTCTCCCTGTCTCACGCCGCGCTGGAGAAGGATTGGTTTCGAGGTCTGATCCTGAAGACGGACTGACATGGTGGCGTTTTTGTACAAACACTTCAACACCTCAATGTACCGGTAGTCGATCTGGCACCGTTGGAGAGATTGCAGTACTGCCCAAGTCTCGATCGAATCGAAGGCTTTCTCGTAGTCCACAAACGCTAAACAGAGAGGCAGGTTATACTCTTCGGTCTTCTGTATGACCTGCCGCAGCGTATGTATGTGGTCTACGGTGCTAAAGCCTTTTCGGAATCCGGCTTGTTCGGGAGGCTGGAAATCGTCAAACCTGCGCGCGAGACGATTCGTGATGACTCTTGAAAACAACTTGTAGACATGACTAAGAAGTGAGATGGGCCTATAGTTCTTCAGTCGGGCATTGTCGCCCTTCTTGAAGAAGAGTACCACCGCACCCCTGCACCATGCCTGTGGCGTTTTGCCCTCGAGTATGACGGCATCAAACAGCTTCTGAAGGGCCTTAAGGACCGGTTTTCCACCCGCCTTCAGGAGTTCAGCCGTGATTCCGTCATCACCCGGCGCCTTGTTGTTTTTAAGCTGTTTCAGAGCCATCCTAATCTCGTACAGGCTGACGTCCGGGATATCTTCGGTATAGTGTCGGGTCAATCTAGCTCTTGGGTCGTTTGCTAGACTCGCAACGGGCTTGCTGATTGATGTGTACAGCTGCCCATAGAATGTCTCGATCTCCCTCAGAAGCTCCGGTTTGGCGGATACGATCCTGCCATCGTCGGTCTTCAGTCTCGTGAGCTGGCTCTGCCCAATAGCCAGATCCCTTGCAAATACCTTGGAGCCTTTATTTCGCTCAATCGCGTCTTTAATACGCTCGGTGTTAAAGCGGCGGAGGTCTCTTTTCAAGGATTTAGAGATCTGTCTATTGAGCTGCCGATATTTGCACGCCTCATCTGAAGACTGCAGGATCATCTCACGCCTCTCCTTCATAAGCTTGAGAGTAGGATCAGAGAGCTTTTTGTTTCTATCTGTACGACGGGTCTTGAAAAACTTAGACCCGACCGTATGGACATATACATTAATCAATAAAAAATAAAAAATAAAATCAGACCTTTTAACCTAGCCGTTACCAAGGAGCATGCTTTATTTCTAAAGTTACCGTTTTACGGCACTTAAGCGAATCGCGGGGCATGAAAAAAAAAATATTTTTCATGCATGATTTTCAATAAAAATAATAATTATTATTATTCCATTTATTCATTTTATTTACATATTTATGCATTTTTAAATATTATTCAAAAAAAAAAAAAAACTTTTAAAAATACAAAAATGCGGTATCGGGAACAGGGTCCAAGCTACCGGGGTTCCTGAGAGAGGAACCTCTTAACGATACGCGCCGTGTCCAGGAGTACCGCTTTCTGGATCAAGCCCTTGATCCATCAAAGCCCAACGAGAGCCCCCTCAGATGTTCGTCGAGGCTCTTGGCTATTATGCCATTGGCCGTCACGACTTTCGGCACAATTACTGCTGTATTCACTCCCACATGTCGACAACCTCACGAGCCAGATCAAGATACTTGCTTTTCTTTTTATCTCTCTCAGCCTTCACGAGGTTCTCGTCATGGGGGACCGCTATATCAACAATCATTGCGCGACGCTCTGGTCGGTCTTTCACCACTATGTCATATAATGTATGTATGTATGCTTATTGGCAACAATAGTGCTGTCAGTGATGATAGACCGATCCCAATACAACGTGACATTTCTATTTTCGAGAACTGGGTCGGGCACATACTTTTTGTAAGGCACTTCCGATTCCACAAGATTGTATTTAAGAGCAAGTTGCTGATGGATAATCCTGGCTACAAGGTTGTGTCTATGCAAATAGTCTCCGTTAGCCAGACTAGAACAACCGGAGATAATGTGACGGATGGACGGGACGGGGGAATCTCCCCGGCCGGTGACATGCCCGACAGATGTCAACTGTGCCGTCCTTCACAATGTATTTCCGGTAGTTGTTCGTCATCATAACTTCGTCCAAAATCGCAAGGACAAAACTTTCGGTTTCCCCGAAAAGGTCACCAAATCGCAGTCAGGCCACGGACGCTAAAAGATCTACATCGGGCCCATGTAGGACCCGGTAGAAGCGTCCGTGAAGCTCCTTGCTCTCCCTGCGGTCATTATTATCTAGTACTATAGGTTTGCGCCAGTTCTCGCTAGCCAAGGAGAGCGGGTGACACGAAAAAAGTATCGAGTACATTTCCTTTCGATACCGATACTTTTGTACTCGATACTTTGCATTCGATACTTTTACTCAATGAGTACTTTTTGTCAGGTACCGTGTCGAATAAGAAATTAAGTTTTAAATGGGTAATCTTATTAATTACCCATTTAAAACTACCAGCCACCAGCTACCATTTACTACCGGCTTTTTTTTTCCTTACGACTTATGTTTATGGTTATGGCAACGCCATATAGTTCACTCGTTCTTAACCTTCTAAAACCTTACATCGATCTTTGCTCGAAATCGTTCCACCGTTCACAGTTAAATTCCCAACCTAAAAAATTAATTTTGTTTCTATTTTTTTTTATATTTTGTAGTTACTGTTGTCTTTTTCTATTATTGTATTTAATTTGTGTATCAACACTATTAGTTTTTTCATGTCGGGCAGGACTAGTGAAGTTAAACTGACGTTATTTACCTACTGACTGTTAGTGACCTATGCTCTATGCGCATTAGGGGCCCTAAGGGAAGTACTTGATACCACAAAGTATCGATACTTTTGTTTCGATACTTTTATGAGTACGATATTTTTTTTTCGTACAGTATCGATACTTTCTATTCGATAACGTGTCCCTACCTCTAGAGTGTAATTTACGCCCGCGTAGGCGCGGAGGGGTGAGGCGGCCTGCGAGCTGAGGAGCAGGTGGATTAATAACGCTCGCCGGATTAATAACCGCCGCGACTGAGGCTGGCCGGTGAAGCTGGCCAGCAAGCCGAAGCTGAGCGTTTAAACCATCTGCAAGGATAAGCTCGCGTGGGACCGCCGGAGCCCCGCAGCGCCGGAGCCCCGCAGCGCCGGATCCGTGACAGAAACCATGCCTGCTGCATGCTGCATGCTCACTTGCATATTTGCTTGCATGTTGCATGCTTGCTGCGTGCTCACTTGCATACTTGCGTGCTTGCTTGCATGTTGCATGCTTGCTTGCATGTTGAATACTTGCTGTATGCATGGTGTATGCTTGTTTGCATTTATGCATGCTGCATGCATGGTGTGGTGTCATGTTTCATACAGCGAAATAATAATATTATGGTAGGTACCTAAAAAATGCAAAATTAATCAAACTATGAATTTTTAACCAACTTTCAAAAAGGAGGAGGTTCCAAGTAAGTTTTTTTTTCACCTATATCTCCGTCAATTGTGAACCGATTTTGAAAATTATTTTTTGTTTGACAGAGTATGTTCCGAAATTGGTCTCATTTTAATTTGGTGAAGATCTGATGAAGAACTTCGGATATATACAACAGAACTCTTCAATAGATAACAAATCTCTCGGGATTGCTGCAATCGCATGTCTGTTTATTGTTTATACCATTTCATAACATAACATCACGCCAGTACGCTCTTAAGGGGTACGCAGATGTGTACAGTTCACCTTGGTACACTCTCATTTCACCGCTTATGTTCAGTTTCATGCTATCGGGTAATCTATTCTGGCATTATAGTTACCTTACTAAACTACTTGCCTATCAGGTAGGTACAACTAAAAAGGGAAAAATAAAAATACTTTTTTGCAAAAAAATACTACCGTCTTTCAAATAAGAAAACTAAAAAGTAAAAAAAATAACTTTAATTGTGGAAGTCGGTGTCCAAACGCAAAAAAATTGGTAACTACCAAGACACCGACTTCCCAAAATAAAGTTATTTTTCACTTTGTGGTTTTTCTTATTTGGAAGTCGGTAGTATTATTTTGTAAAATGATTTTTTCTGTAATGTGATAGATGAGTATTTCAACTAATATGGATCTTATGAAATGTATGCCAAAATACGATACTGACTATGAACTTTCTGCCATATGATGGTTCTGCCTTTTAATGATTATCGATATGAAATTTATGCCTAAAGATGATTCTGAATTATAAAATTGTGAGCTTTGAATGTATGGTAAATGAGTGTATGCCAAGCGATTTTCTGCGAAATGAAGTATATAAGCTATCCGTTATTATGCATAATAATATTATGACATAAAAAATTCTGCTATAAAAGGTAGACCCATATCCAAGCAAGCTTTGGACTGGAATTCCCAAGGGAAAAAAAAGCGTGGCCGTCCCCGTCAAACCTGGCGTCGCACAGTGGATCGAAAAACGGCTCTAGAAGTCATATTAGGAACTTTAAAAATGTCGGATTTTTGCTTGAAATGGCTTCTAATAGCTTATATCATGCTTATATATTTCTTAGGATGCAATTTGGTAGGCAAAAGGGCAAGTTTTATTTTTTTTGCTAAAAAAATGTATGGAGCTGATATAAAAAATGCATAAATCGCCGGAACAGCAAGAGTAACCGTAATATCCTTACTGCTGGTTACAGAACTATTAAAAAAAAATCGCTCTTGGTCTCGTTATACGAAGTATGTCAAAAAATCATAAATAAATTTTATTTATGATTTTTTGACATACTTCGTATAACGAGACCAAGAGCGATTTTTTTTAAAATCCTCTAGTTTTTTTACCTAAAATATACTATAGATAGAAATAGATGTGCTATGTAATATGTCTATCTAACTTAAAAATTAAATATAAAATAATTAAAGATATTTTGATGTTTATTAACCGACTTCAAAAACGGAGGAGGTTCTTAATTCGTTTGAATTTTTGTGTATGTTTGTTCCGAGATATCTTCGCCAATTATTAACCGATCTTGATAATTCGTTTTTGTTTGAAAGAGTATGATCCCGAATTGGTTCCAGTTAAATTTGGTAAAGTATCTCCTCTCTAGTTTAATGCATCTCCATCGGTGGTTGACTGGTTTTGAAGTTATCTGTTCGACCGCCGGCAACGTATTTGCATAGGGGAGAACTTATCTTCCTGGTGAAGTACTTCTGCTGGGGTACCACAGGGTAGCGTTTTATCCCCTTTGCTTTTCGCAGTTTTTATAAACTCAATCTCCAATGAACTCATTTCATCCTACCATCTTTATGCAGACGATCTACAAATTTATTCGCGAGCTCCTCTCGGAAATCTGTCTGAGGCTATCGTTGCCATCTATCAGGATCTGGCTCGCATTTGCGATTGGAGTAAGCGGTACGGGCTTATGGCATAATTATTCTGTGCTTATGGTCAACTCTATCAAGACGCAGGTTACAGTAGTGGGCAGTTCGAGAATGGTTTCAAGGATCGACTGGACGTCTCTTCCCCAAGTTCTTTTTGACAATTCAGTTATTCCCTTCAGTGAGAAAGTTAAGAACTTGGTGATATTCATCGACAAGAACTTCTCTTGCACAGCCCAACTGCAGGAAGTAAGCCGCAAGTTGTTTGCATCTGCTGTAACTTTGAAGAGACTGCGGAATTTTCTTCCGCCTGCCACCAAGATTGCGCTTGCACAATCTCTTCTACTTCCCATCCTTGATTATGCTGATGCCAGCTATTTTGACCTTACTCAAGAACAACTCGATAAACTTGAGCGCCTTAAAAAATTTTGTATAAGGTTCATATTCGGTTTGCGCAAATATGACCATATTTCCGATTTCCGTGTAAAGCTCACGTGGTTGCCAATTCCCCTTTGCCGGAATGCTCATATTCTTTCTCTTCTGTATAATGTGCTCTTTACTCCTTCCACCCCTCTTTACCTCAAGGATCGTTTTCAGCTTATCTGCGATTCCCACACGAAATCACTTAGGTCATCGGATAACTTGCGACTTAAAATGCCAATGCAAATAACGGTAAAACACCCGAGATTGCTGCAATTGTATGTCTGTATATTGCTTACAAATAAAATTTCGTAAAATAAAATCGCACCAAAGATTCTGAAGGTGTACACAGATGTGTGCAGTTCACCCTGCTACACTCTCATTTCACCAGTTCTGTTCAAGTTCCCTGTTATTGGGATTATCTTGAAGATTTTTTCGAGACGTTATTTATTGAACAGTTCCATTGAATATCTCCGAAGTTATTTAACAGATCTATACCAAATTCAACTGGGGCCAATCCGGGACCACAATCTTTCAAAAAAAAAACGAATCATCTAGATCGGTTAATAAACAAAAATGCCAAATAGATAACCCCAATAACAGGGCACTTGAACATAACTGGTGAAATGAGAGTGTAGAAGGGTGAACTGTACACATCTGCGTGGGGTACGCAGATGTCAGTCTACTGGTGCGATGTTTTGTTATGAAATGGTGTAAACAATATAAAGACATGCAATTGCAGCAATTTATGGTGATTTCCCATCATTTATTGAAGAGTTCAATTGAATATCTCCGAAGTTATTCAACAGATCTTTACCAAATTTAACTGGAACTAATTCGGGATCATACTCCTTCAAACAAAAAACGAATTATCAGATCGGTTAATAATTGGCGAAGATATCTCTGAACAAACATGCACAAAAATTCAAACGAATTAAGAACCTCCTCCGTTTTTGAAGTCGGTTAATAAACATCAAAATATCTTTAATTATTTTAAATTTCATTTTTAAGTTAGATAGAACATCACATAACACGTCTATTTCTATCTGAGGATTTAACAAATAACTACGCACTTGGTCTCGTTACACGAAGTATGTCAAAAAATCATAAATAAATAGTTCTATAACCGGCAGCAAGGATATTAGTCTTGCTGTTCCAGAGATTTATGCACTTTTTATATCAGCTCCATACATTTTATTTGCAAATAAAATAAAACTTGCCCTTTTGCCTACCAGACTGCATCCTATGAAATATATAAGCATGATATAAGCTATTAGAAGCCATTTCAAGCAAAAAAACCGACACTTTTAAATTTAAGTTCCATATATAGTCTTCTAGAGCCGTTTTTCGATCCACAGCGTCGCACCGTGTTGACAGAAGCGGCGAGCATCGAAATGACATGGACCGAGGTGAAGCGTGAAGCTCAAGAACGGCCGCGATGGAGGACACCTGTGGACGCGTTCTGCCCCATCTAGGTGTTATAGGACATTAAGTCAAGACGGCGAAGTCAGCGGTCATATTCGCGAGCTGGCTGACCAAACCCAGATGTATCCTCCGACTGCACAGCATAATTTTCTTCTTGTTTACGGTTTTTAGTCGGGCTTTTTTGATTTTATGATTTTTAGGGTTCCGTACCCAAAGGGTAAAAACGGAACCCTATTACTGAGACTCCGCGGTCCATCTGTCTGTCTGTCTGTCACCAGGCTGTATCTCATGAACCGTGATAGCTAGACAGTTGTAATTTTTACAGATGATTTATTTCTGTTGCCGCTATAACAACAAGTACTAATAACAGAATAAAATAAATATTTTAGCGGGGCTCCCATACAACAAAAGTGATTTTTGTGGCGTTTTTTGCGATAATGGTACGGAACCCTTTGTGCGCGAGTCTGATTCGCACTTGGCCAGTTTTTTCATTTTTGTTTTTTTTTATCATGTACATTTAAACATATAAGTGTTATATGTCTTTGAAATCACCTCTTAAATTCACACGATGGGTGCAGAAGAAAAAATGGTCACCACAATATAGCGCCCAATAGCTGACATTTTTCTATTTTCCAATGTTAATACGATATCTCTGGGCTCAAAGGGCGTAAAGCACAAAACAAACATGGGTTATTTTGTGCTATGCTCAAAGGGCGTCAGCACAAAACAAAATGGTTATTTTGTGCTATACGCCCTTTGAGCAGAGCCCAGAGGTATGGGATATAGCCAGTGACACTGACAAATCGATTGACTTTAGAATCATCTAAATCGGCCAACGCGTTTGGCGTCTAGAACGCCACATAGAAACGAACATACATACATATATACACTGATAAACACATTATCCTCCTTCGGCAGTCGGGTAAAAAACCGACAGGCTGGCAACTCGGTGACGATGTTCAAGGCTGTTGTTTGCCACGAGCTCCTAAACTAAAGCTTGTAACACTAGCCGCTACACAAGTAACATCCTTCACCACAAGGTCCTAAGTTATACACGGCCCTGAACACAGCGTTATTAGAATACATTACTTGTGATATATTAACTAACTGGCTGGAATTCAACTTTTTTTCTGACTACTATAAATTATTATGTAGTTGGGTAACATTGTTGCGAATTGCTTGTACTTGGTAATGTCAAATTTATTGAAATAGAGATGTTAACATTGGTAATTGTAGCTACTTTTTGCATTTTTATGAAAGGAGCTTACAGGGTGACAATTCATGTACTGACATCGTCATCTTCCTGCCCTTGGAAAATGTTACTAAGGGTCACGCTATCCCTCTGTTTTTCTTCACACAACCCGTCCTTCAATTCCTTCTTCTTGGAGTTTTCCAAAAAATCCAAACGCAGACACAGGTGTTTGGATCCAAGAGTTATGACCAGTTTTATTAACTTTAAAACTTTCGCGTTTCATAATGGAAAACAAATATCACGGGAATTAAACGCAATGATTTAGATTAAAATTAAACACCCGCGCGATAAAATCCCGTGATATATTGTTTTCCATTATGACCAGTTTTGTCTGGCAAAACTTGCTCCTTCTCCCACAGATTTTCAGGATAGAGCATCATAACATTTATCTTAGATATTGAACAATAATTAAAAGAAGAGGTTCCATTGGCGAGAAAGGCTGAATGAATGAGGACTGTGATAAGGGTGCAAGGCTCAATTCCAGCACGGCTTTATTTTGTCTAGATTTCTTGATAAACGGTGATTTACAGGATCTTGGTATCACTCTACTATGAAAAAAAAAACTGTATATAATCGTTGCCTCGATCGATGACATATATTTCTATGGATCTCAAATCAAATCAAATCAAATCATTTATTTGCGAAATATGGGTAGTTTTCAGGGTGACATTTTTATATAAGTTCTTTAGACCATATTCTACCATGACAGGTGTGCAAAATATTACAATAAAATGAATAAAAATTACAATATCAATTAACAATTTCATCATCAATCTATACAATAATCATATTATTGAAACAATTAATCAACTTAATTATTACATTATTTTCTCATTTAAATAATCATTCACAGAATAATAAGCCTTCTGAATTAAGTACTTTTTCAATTGAATCTAGCTGATTCATAACTCTTTACACAATTTAACACCCTACACTTCCTTGACATCCCACCAAGAACTCTGCTTTCCCCCTCATACAAACATAGCGTGAACCATCCACCAGAGATTTGCAAATTAGCCACAAGTACAACGCGGCAGCCACGCATGGCGGTCGAACATCGCTCGGCATTATGTTACGAATTCTATAGCGAAAGTCTTAATTAACGAAATTATTCGAATACCTGTATGTAGTTATGTACTACTACAAGGTTTCTTGGTGTATTGAAATTAATCTTACTTAGAGCTGCTGTAGAGTTTAATAATGGTATTTTAGAGCAGAATAATGCAGATATTTTCATCCTTAAAATACAAAAAGGGTTGGCTTTAAGAATGGAGTCATTTCGATGAAAAAAATTTACGAAAATCCCGTGCCCCCATTCCGTTTGGCGCCGGATAAAGTCATCACATTCCAAATTATTTTCTGAACATGACATCGTAACCTCAAATAGCGCCAATAACAGTAAAATCCGCTGCCGAACGCACCTTGGCGTAATTAAAAAACAAAATTATTCCACCCCATGTGATTAACAGCACACCCTCATCCACCCACTCTCCCCCATTTCTTCACACAATGGTCAGTTGTAACACAACTGCCTTGTAAGACATAGCGTAGCCTTAGAAACTGGAAACAAAACAATAATAAACAATACTTTTTTAACAAAAAACTACCAAAAAATATGCCAACAACAAAATCAGTGTATCTAAAATATTAAAATGTGTGATTTTTTGTGCTAAAAGTGTTAAAAATGCAAAATTTTCGCATCATGGTCGAGAAATTGAAATCTAACCTTCATTCGTACTTTTTTCACAAGGAAACAATGTTTAATCTGTTACACTAAAACCGTGTGTGTGTGTGAGTGGTATTAAAATTCAAAAATGACAGCTACAATTTATTTTCGCGCCAGAAAATTAAAAATGATGGCAATTTACGTTTTGTATTACGTGTTCAAAATAAAATTGAAATGATGACGTTTTAAATGAGTGTTTTTGTGAAATAATTAGCAAAAATGTGAACTTTAGTGACTAATCATTGTTTTATAATTGAAAAGTACTGTTAAAGTGTGTGTTGTGTGATCGAAAATTGGATTTTAATACCTTATTATTAAGTAAGTATAATTTGCCTCAGCAATTGCAAAATATGACATGCTATCGTGCTGTATACACCAAAGCTTTTCATATATTAAAAGCCGAGTTATACAGCTGAAAATATAATAAAATCACTATACTAAACTTAGCAGTCGGTGCTCTACTTTTTCAAGGGTCATATTTTATCATAAGAATCTAAAAACATAGTTTTAGTACGGAAACCTACGCGTATTATGGAACATAAATTATGGGCATTAATTATATTTATATCTTTTTGCAATCTTTCATCAACTTTACTAAAATAACTATCGATTAGGAACTTTAAAGTTGAGGACAATCAATCAACTCTTTACTTAACTGATCCAAGTCTTCAGTAGGATTCACTATCAAGTATCATACATGATACTCCAGGCAAGATGCTCCTCCATGGTCCTTTAGGTAACTAAAGAGTCCCAATTTTTCTTCTTCATGCCGTATTCCTAATTTATTTGGGGTCGGGCGTAGGTACTTGTGCGACTACGTTAGGATAATCTATGCGTTTGTCTATGATGGTATAATCTGCTCACTCTGTCCTGATCTGGTTAACGGCAGATTTTTTTAAAGCCACATAACTTCCTCCTTCCGTCCTTTTCCTTTATCTGTCATATATATTTATTAGTATATAAGATATTTAGTATAGTGTGTATGTATTTTATGTTATTATGTTTAAGTAAGTAATATTATTTATGATCTATTGTACACTGACAGCCCTAAATTCTTCTCCTATCGTTCAGTCCATCCAAAGGTTGTCTGTAAGAGATTGCCCTGTGCGATAAGACCGCCCATTGTACACTATGTTTTTCAAAATGTTTGTCCTTTATGTTTTTATTTTGTGGTGTACAATAAAGTTTATAATAAATAAACTTTTATTTTACGAATATATGTGGCGATACAGCATAATTACCTATATTTAATTCGTCAGTCCGTAATGTTCTAAGAAGAAGCCGATCATTTTATTTAAGAGCAGCCGACTTTGCAGATATTTGCTGATGGATTAGATAAGGACATCATTGTCCTTCTACCCTTTACCCATCTGAATTAATATAGCAGGAAAATGCAGATGTTTGAATCCTAGTCTAACATTAAATAATATTTGCTACTTTGTAAGTCATATATCGATAAAAAAATACAGAATTAATGGACAACAATAGTAATATAAAATTATATGCAGATTTTTTCATCCATAAAATACTAAAAAGATTTGCCTTTCCTTATTAAGATAAAAAATTGGTACGGAAATCCCGTGCCTCCATTTTCATTCGGCACCGCATAAAGTCATCACGACCGTAGTGGTCATCTTCGTAGCGCAGGAGGTCATCTTCATCTTTCATGCGTCTCTGTCAGCCATGATCTCTGTATCTACTCCCTCTCTTGCCAAAGAGCAAAAGAGACACTAAGGTTCTTTCAAAAAGCAAATAAAAGAACATCAAGATCTTGATAATAATTTTAAACACGATGTTTAAACGACCTTGCACAGTTTGAACCAGCTAAATAGTCTAGACTAACTCAAGCTCAAGGCGATATGAAGAGTTCTTTACTCAGCATGCTAATGAAGGCTCAATACATACCCATAATGGCGTTGTGTGTCCTTGGAGTGCATTCAAATGGGCTTGAACGTTGCCATACGTAAAGTTACATCCTGCATACTTTGGATAATTAAGGTGTAACATCTCTATATAGCTCGAAGTAAGAAGACTTGAGGTTATGTTATAACAACCGCTCGAGTGGGCCTCCAAGGCTAAGCAACGCTTGCCAAGGTGTGTCCGTGGATGGGTGACCAATGTGATCATCTCATACATACCGTTATCTCTCCGGACCCTGGAAAGCACGTTAAGAGGGAATGCGGGCGGAGAGCTCCGACCGAATTGCCTTAGTATAGTTCTCGCCAAACTTCTTGGCCGACCTGAAGTTGGCTACAATGGCTGCGCAGTAGTAAATCTCATACAAAAACAGCACCGTTTCGCGCATCCGGTAAATCAACTTCAGGGTGGCCAAGAAGTTTGGCGAGGGCTATAACACCAAACGCGTAAACCGGAACGTTTCAACGGAATACTTTTATTATGCTCACAGCAAAGGAGTGGGTTCCCTGTCGGAGTCTGTTTTTCCTGATGGCTACAACTTGGGAGTATTTAAGTCAAGAGTGAATAGGTTTCTTCTAGGCAAGCGTGCTTCATCGTCGACCACAACATCGCTTACCATCAAGCACAGATAATATACCATCAGGTGAGATAGTGGTCAAGGGCAAACCTATCAATAATACAAAGGCATCATTGGAGGTTTGGCTCTTGCCTATTTCCTCCTCCAGTACTGGACCAATTTAAAAGATATTCCATAAATTAAATAAAAAAGATATGTGTTGTGCTTCTATGTTTTTCTTTTATTCATTTATAGTTGTCAAATTTGTACACGAGGCCTCTGTTGACAGCGCAATTTTGAGCATCTTTTGAGGGTTCTAGTGCTTCTAAAGATAATGTATCCTCAAAAAGGAAAGCATAGAGGCACAGTATATATCTTTCTTTTTCAGGTTATGGAATATCTTTCAAATTAGTCCAACATTGGAGGAGGAAATAGGCCAGAGCCAAACCTCGAATTATGACTTTTGACTTAGGATATTCATTTTTCACTTAAGACGTTGGTCCCGGCTATCATTTGAAGATATTTTGAAAGTCGTTAAGGTTAGTTAAAAATCCAATAACCTGACAACCAGTGTTGCCCATGAACTAGGTGAAGGAGGTCAGATAGGCATGGCGGGATCCATGTAAAACAGCTGCTTCTGGTTAGACTAGTGGAAGGCAACATATAGGCCAGGCAGATGACGATGATATTTTCTTATATACTAGCCGGTTTGTGTTGATACAAGTGAATATGAAGAACATGTAAAAAGTTGATTTTTTTACACCCTGCAAGGTGAAAACCTCTACAAGGTCTTGTAATACAAGTCATTACTGAACACATAATAATCGATATTTGCCAGCAGTAAATATTATTTAGCATGCTAGATTAACTTAGATAGTACCTAATAAAAGTAACATTTTATTATTGGTAGCTCAAAATTACGGGTACTTACTTACTTAGGCCGGGTTTCTCACCGCTAAATTATCGCAGAATTAATGTGACAAATTGTCAAGCACGCGTTATCTGCTTTGATTGGTTGCATGAATTTTCAACAGCCAATCAAAGCAAATAACGGCGATTATTAACAGCCCGATAATCGAGTGTTGAAAAACCGGAGGTTTTGAATTAAACAAAAGTATCAGCTTCACTTATCACTTTATTCCGTACTAGCGACCCGCCCCGGCTTCGCCCGTGATATATTTACATACAAACCTTCCTCGTTTCTCACTCTGACTATTGGTGAAAACCGCATGAAAATTCGTTCAGTAGTTTTTGAGTTTAACGCGAACAGACACGGGCGGGTTCTTTGTTTTATAATATGTCGTGATAACTCAGTAAAATGTAATAAACACGGATTTTTCAAAACTTACAGCCTGGAAAAAATTTGGAAGATGACTAAAAAACAGGCAGTATATTTCTGTCTGTAATTTATGGGAAATAATAAAAGTAAGCACTACTTTTCAAATAAACCTCGAAAACAACCTAAACAGACAGTCCTATCTACAAAAAAAATAATGCTACGCCGCGTAGCAGTTCGTAGACAATCGTAGCCAATTTACTACGAACAGCTACGAGATCCTTTAAACCTTTTGTATGGCTACAAAAATACGTGTGGGATTGTATAACAATACACATCTCCCATATACGCTGGAAGAAAAAGATAATTAAAAAAATCAAAAAACCTTGTTTACATCTTTTTAGTTCGATTTTTAAGCAGTCGGGTTTTTTGTTTTTTTTATTTCACTTTTTTTATTTATAACGTTCTACTTATTATTTTGTTCGAATTAAGTACATTTAAACACAGAAGTGTTATATATTTTTGAAATTACCTCTTAAATCTATTTATTTTGAAACCCTACACGATGGGTTTTGCAAGAAAAAATAATTTAGAACCCCACAATATGGCGCCCAAAATCCGCCATTTTTCTATTTTCAAATTTTAAAGTAGCTAGTGACACTCGCAGAATCATCAAAATCGGCCGACGCGTTTGGTCTCTGGATCGCCACATAGGAACAAACATACTTTCATACATAGACTGATAAACACATTACTCTCCTTCGGCAGTCGGGTAAAATAAAAATAGAGAGAGTTGTACCTGCAGCATGGCACCTTTTTATTATTATTTATAGATACGCTATAATTAGACGAAGGAACACACTTGCGTAGAAGTAAACTACTCACTCTTAACTTGCGTTTCTGGTTTCTTCAGATCCCAGAAATTTTGAAATGCATGTAAGGTCCAATTCGCCCTCATATTTTATTGATGGGTTGACAATATAAAGCAAAGCAATTACAGCAGGTATTCATGCACCCTGTCTGGGTCGCGGATACATTTGAAAGACAGTTACCGCGGCCCTGGCACAAGCAACTGAAGGAACTCGGGGGGATTTTAGTCAGTAAAAGTGTGACACGTCCTCCCGCTTCACACAGAGCGGGAGTAGTCATTGGAAGATTTCTCTCGTCAAAAAAATATATTTATGCACCCCAAGAACTTCATTCAGCGAAGTTGACCCCAACATAGTAGGTACAGGACTGTGCAGTTTGATTGAACCCATGATTCCTGTTATGCTTATTAGGAACAAGTCAGAATATCCTAATTCAGGCAGTACAAGGAAAAATAAACCATGGTCATTAGAAAATATCGCACACGTCTTGTAAAACTTTTACACCATATGTAAAAGGAATTGGAAGGAATTGCAGATGGTGTTGTAATACTTGTAATGTAGACTGTAGAGGTCAGTTGATCCGGTGCGTTTGTTAGCACGTGTAAGTGCACGCCTGCGCACTGCAGCTGAAAGACAATGGTGGGTGATGCACCGGGCTACCTAACTGGCATATTGAAATATCGTGTTTCAAAGTTCTGTTAAATCAAACACAGCGGGTACTTAAAGAAAGTAGGTTAGGTTTCACTAAAGTTAGATTTCTCGTGACAAAAATTCACAATTATTTCTAGTTGCAATTGTAAGTTTCATAAATACAACGATGTTTTTGACAGACTCTCATGGATTGCCCTGTGCGATAAGGCCGACCATTGTACATTTGCTTTTTGAAAATATCCTGATTTTTTTTTTGTGGTGTACAATAAAGTATATTATAATAATAATAATGACGGTTTCCGGTACTCCTCAACTACATGACGGTTTCCGGCACGTGACCATTTATGGCTTCTGTTTAATTGTTTTACTATTGTCTCTGTAATAACGCCAGGGTTGTTCTGGATAAGGCTGGGTATAATAAATAATGGTGAGGGCATACTACTGAAAACCACTACTGCAGAACACGTGACAGCACGCTGATTATTTGTCATCTTTTACCAATAATTATGACCGGTAGGTAGAGTTGGGTAGGGAGATTGATACAATCCATTGAGGTTCCGAACAAATCATAAAATAAGAGATACTCGTTCCTTTCGATCGCATTGCTTGTTGCCTAATATTCCAGTTAAAACGTATCTATAATAAGTAGCACCCACAACCATGCTATCCTATAATCGTCAAGTCACTGTTCCCCCTACATATCGATAGCCTATCATGTTGAAAGGCTCGTCCTACATGCAGACGACCCCTATCTCTGGCACTATTAATCATTGGCGCCTCTACATGGAATTTAATTATAATAACTGGGGGAAATTGGTGTTGAAACCTTTGGTGATGATAGATTAGGGAATCATGTTCAAGTAAGTAGTTTTATTATTAATTTTGATAAAGAAGCCAAGCCAGTAGGGATTATGAGATTTGGCAAAATTGACAGATCTTGACAAGAGGCATCTTCTCACACAGCGAAGGAAAAACTCATACAATATTGCTGTAACAGCAACAATACGCAGTTCGTTCAGGTTTCCTCACTACGTGTTCATTCCATTGACATTCATTCAACCGATAGACAAGAACATTCATGAAACGTTCAAATGAGAACTAAAGTTCGCTGCAGCGCTAGAACATTTATTCTGTATAATCAAACTATTAAAACATGCAGCGCTAGATCGCTTATAGAGTTTAGTTTACTCGCGATTAGAACGTCGTATGCGCAATGAAATTCGGCGTTTCGTTCAACATAGTTTAAAGGAAGGTGTACGGATTGCAGTACAGTTTAGTCGAATAGAGTGAGTGTTCGGCTCGCTAAATCTAGCGTAGTACATATATATTGATGGTTCCATCATTCTCTGTTACAAGAGTATTCTTTATAAAATCACATTACCAGTTCTGGGTGCTTTATGTGAAGAGAAGTCCACGTACTATATAGTATCATCATTCTATAGTGCATAATGATATGTACCCTTAGTGGTCTACAAGACATTGAGTACTGTGTCAACGACTGGATAAGTATAGCAATATGGAGATTACACTAATTCAAACATATTATCCAATAACGTTCAAAATGCAATAATAAATAATTTTAGCTAGTCCAAGATCAGAAAAGCCCCAAAGTCGGCTCATCAGTTTGTCTGCTGAAAAATACTTTTTAATAAAAATTCAAGTTTAAGATTTAGGAATTTTATAGCTACAAAATAAGTATGTATTGCCATGATCTAGGATGCACTTATTGTCACTTGTAGTCTAAGATCCAAGTAAGGAGCAACCTTCACAAATCTGACCACACTGGATATGTTATATATCCCGCTATACGCTATAGTTATTATATCCCAATTCTGAAATATAACCTAAGGTAAACTCAAACCGGCATTATTCGATGAGTTAAGACAGACCGCATAACGTAAATAGACTAATGTTTTCTGAAAGGCCTTATTACCCGACTGCCGAAGGAGGGTAATGTGTTTATCAGTCTATGTATGTATGTATGTATGTATGTATGTATGTATGTATGTATGTATGTATGTTTGTTCCTATGTCGCGTTCCAGAGACCAAACGCGTTGACCGATTTTGATGATTCATACGTCAATCGATTCGTCTTAACCTTGCGAGTGTCATAGGCTACATTAAATTTGTAAAATAGAAAAATGGCGGCTTTTGGGCGCCATATTGTGGGGGGCTAATTTTATTTTTTCTTCCAAACCCATCGTGTGAGGTATCAAAATAAAGGGTTTTTAGAGGCGATTTCAAAAATATATAACACTTATATATATAAATGTACCTAATTCGAAAAAAAATGTACCCTAAAAAGTTATAAATAAAAAAAATAATTTAAAAAATCAAAATACCCGACTGCTTAAAAGCTAACTAAAAAGACGTAAACAAGAAGAAAATCATGCTGTGCAGTCGGAGGATACATCTGGTTTTGGTCAGCCAGCTCGCGAATATGTATCCTCCGACTGCACAGCATGATTTTCTTCTTGTTTACGTCTTTTTAGTTAGCGTTTTAAGCAGTCGGGTATTTTGATTTTTTAAATAATTTTTTTTATTTTGTTCTTTATTTTATGCCGTAGATGCTACCATTAATTGTACCCCAGTTCCGAAATATTAAATAAACGTAATTACAATTATATTAATTTAATTTTAGTATTTTTCAGACAACCCACTCGTGAAACTCGTGATATATTGTTTTAACATATTCACATTATGCTTTTCATGAATTAAACAGATGGCTAAAGGTCACTTCTTACTCGGGTATAAATCCAGAATTAGATGTATTTTTGCCAATTACTTCTCATATTTAATCTATGAATTATACCGTGCAGCGAACAGGTTGCATGTATTCAGAGTGTCACCCATAAGTGTACGGCCAGAGTGCACGGCGTCGAGCGGGGCGTGTCGTGCAGCGTTCATGTTAAACACGTGCTACGCGTAGTGGCCGTCCTGAGTGCCGGCCGAGCGGTATAACGTGTTTAACATGCACGCTGCACGCCCCGCCCCGCCCGACGTTCGAATAGAGCGTGCACTCTGGCCGTACACTAAGGTTTTTTTGGTGTACCTACTATAAAAATAATTAGGCAGTATTTTAAAAGTAAATTTTATGCAGTCCTATTGCATACAACCGTCACGGCTTTATAAAATATTTTGGCATAATTACTGCAAATTATGTGGCAGTTAGAAATTCCGTTGAAAGAACCCATCTTTCATTTTATTTTTAACTCCCGACGGTAAAAGAGGGGTGTTATAAGTTTGACGTGTGTACCTGTGAATTTGTGTATATGTGTATCTGTCTGCGGCATCATAGCTCCTCAATAGATGGACCGATTTTGATTTAGTTTTTTTGTTTGAAAGGTGACTTTATCGAGAGTGTTCT
Source organism: Anorthoa munda (assembly GCA_945859665.1). Classification (NCBI taxonomy): domain Eukaryota; kingdom Metazoa; phylum Arthropoda; class Insecta; order Lepidoptera; family Noctuidae; genus Anorthoa; species Anorthoa munda. The sequence continues at coordinate 12,935,883 of OX243898.1, forward strand.
TAGCTTTGATTGATGAAATTCGGTTCAGCTGGTCAATAAATACAGTAAGAATCGGGGTGTTTTCGCAAGCTATCGTGTCATAATACATGTTTAGTTGAATTTCGATCGACGCGTATCTACTAACAAGGATACATTTATTAAGTAGCTTGAAATAAAAAATTGTCGGGTGTTATTAAATATTAAAATTTTACTTGTGATAGTAAGTAATAGCTTAATGTTCTTCCGTCACATGGGAATGCAAATCATATTTAATTATAAATATTATACAGAAATAAATAAAATAGATACATTACAATTAACTGCTATATAACGTAACTCATCATCTGCCTAGCCTTTTCCTAACTATATTGGGGTCGTCTTGCAGTCTTACCGGATTCAGCTGAGTACCAGTGTTTTACATGGAGCGACTGCCTATCAGACCTCCACAACCCAGTAACTGGGTAACACGGTACTCCTTGGCAAGTCTAGTGTCAGATCTCAAGCTTCTGACTACAAGATCGTTAAATGACAGCCGGGACCAACGGCTTAACGTGCTTCCCGAGGCACGGAGGAAACTCGGTATGTTGAAATGGTCACCCATCCACGGACCGACCTCGTCAAGCGTTGCTTAACCTTGATGATAGGCTATCTAACTTAACTACTTACATTATATTAATTTGTTCGACATAGGGATTAGTCACAGATTATTTATCGACTATTCTTTTAAAATAACTCTTCTGCAAAATATAAGTAGAGGATGAACAAACAGTGAAAAAGCTTCTTATAACATAATTCTCCCTTAATTCATATCTACTAATATTCTAAATGCGAAACTAACTCTGTTTGCCATCTATTCACGCCTTAACTTCGTGTAAAACCTAGCACATGGCACAAACAAGATATTTATTTTGACGATAGTACTTACGTTCCCTTTTTAGGGTTCCGTAGTCAACAAGGAACCCTTATAGTTTTGAGACTCTTAGTACTAGAAAGCTAAAATTTGGCATGAATATAAAGGGTCTTTCAACAAGGACGGGTCGATGTTAAAATTGAATAAAACAAGATGTGTGTGAGATATTAACGAAATTTATTTTTTATTTAAAAGGCCCATTTATGCCATTATGGATGGAATATGACATCGTTCAAAAGTCCGCCGCGGCTTCGTATGGTGACACGAATTCGAGAGGTCCAATTTTTAATGACTCTTCTGCATAGATCGAGCGAGCGCTACAGATCAATGATAACCAATTTCTTTTGGCTTGAATTGAACAATATGGACGTGAACGACATCTGGTTCCAGCAAGATGGCGCTACTTGCCACACAGCGAACGACACAATCGACATTCTGCATGAACGGTTTGAGGGTAGAATTAGAGTTCCGCTAGACTTTTTCTAGTGGGGTTTTCTGAAGTCGCAGGTCTATGCCAATAAACCACATTCGACCGTTGCCCTGAAAGCCAACATAACGCAGGCCATCGCTCGGATTCAGGCGGTTCTAAGACAATTTAATTATCTACATTTTGATCTGAAGCTTTTATTTTAAAGTCTATAAATAATAAGGAAAGTACTAAAAACTACTAAATTTTGGGTCGCGCGGGTGTGAAACGACTGCGCATTTTGTCCCCTCAAGGGAGCGTTAATTGTCGCGTTACGGCCCTTTCGTAATTTAAAATTAATTAGGTTCGCGTTAAACTACTATCTCACCGTATGGTAAGCTATGATGTGGACGACAATGAGTTCTCTATTGCAATCATTGTCGACTAAGTATCAGGCTGGCGTACGTAGCATCTGCCAAAAATTCGTAACCTACCTATAATAATTATTGTAATTCCCAAAACCAACGCGACCATTTAAAAACACAATACACAATTTTAAGCACCTTTTCAACCCCTAATAGCTTGGAGTACTAATATAAGTAGCCGTCATTTTTACTGAGTCAGCTTGTAGTCTTGACTCAGTGAGTCACTGAACTTGATAGTGACGCGTCATTGGTAGCGTTAGCAAAACAGGGGGTGAATCAGGGGTCATTTTAAGTTAGGGTTTTTTGAAAGAAAATCAAGTACCTAATTATTATGTACATAACATAATAATTACTTGATTTTCTATGGTAGAGGTGTGATTATTTATTGCCTTTAAGGTAACTTTTCCTACCAAGGGTGCCAGACACGGGGTCGTCTGGCGCACATGTGCTGGTTTGGTCCCTGGGGTGGTCACGGCGTGCAATGTATTCTGGTGCGCCGGTGATGGGAGGGGGGAGTACCTCCCGGAGAGGAGGGTCCGGTGACGGAGAGCCGCGGCGGGTTCGTGGTGAGTGGAGTTTTAGTGGGTTGGAGCCCCACAAAACTGCACTATCTTCCCGTGTGGTGGTGCATTATGCATGCGCATTACACTAAACAAAAAATAAAATAAAAAGGTTATTATTCCTACCTTTCATCAGATACTGTTTTCGAGGCTAAGTAAAAGCTAACTTAGTGATTACAACAGATCCACAAACACGTGAAGTTACCTTTACTGCTCCTGTATACATATTTCGCGCACGTAGGAGTGGGAAATTTGGCATATTTCAAGTTTTAAATATCAAGAAGGAGTGCAGTGTAAGAAGTATTCTTTTAGTAAAATGAGTTCGATTTTCGACCAATAAATCAATCAATTAAAACTTAAAGAGTTTCCTCATTTCTGTCTACGCAATGTGTCTTAGTCTATCATCTAACTTACCTGTTTCAGGTCTGCTGGAAGAAATTTCTATTGAAATAAGCAGTACCTTTGTGCTTTTCAATATGTATTATATCTTTTCTCTATTATGTGTTTGTGTATACATAAATAAATATAAAATAAACAAAACGCTATTATAAGTGTTCTGCTGAATAGACTGAAAACTTATTACGCCTAAATAAATGACAAAGTAAATTATTAATGCATTTATTTAAAAACTCATATCCATACATGGTCATTACAAAACACAAAATAAAATCGTTAAAACATTAAATTAAATTCCAAAAATTCACAACTATATATTGTTAATACCTTTAAACGAGCAATCCTTGTACATATGTATGTATATATTGTATATATATATAATCTTATCTCGGAAACGGCTCCAACGATTTTCATGAAATTTAGTATCCAGGAGGTTTCGGAGGCGAAAATCGATCTAGCTAGGTTTAATTTTTAGAAAACATCGTTTTCTCTATTTTCACCCGAGCAGAGCTCGGCCACCCAGGTACTAACATTAAAATAATACAATAAAGTCAAAAGGTGCTTAGTACATTGCGAGCGCCCATAACAATGCGCATGAATTTATTCTGGATTGGGCAATGCGTACGAGAAGCAAACATCTGCAAGATGCATTTATATACGAGTATTCCATACGAATATTGCCATATCACAATAAAACATTTGCCATTCCCTCACCATCAAAATACTCCCAGATAAAGGATCTATCAAGGATTGTTGAATGGCTTTCTATTAAACAAAAATAAACAATTTCTTCAAGTCTTGTAATTTTAGTCCCTGAACTTGTTATTGAAGTGTCATTGATAACGTCAGCAAATTAGTTATTCACATGTTCAAGTGATTCATACTTTACAGTTTTGTGATCGATGAGACATGCAATTAATATTATTAATAATATTATTAATTTGAATATAATAGATTGCAATATAGATGTAGATAATGATTCAGGTAAATTGAAATTTAAATGTTAATAGACACATATACACCTACATACTTTGACTTTACCTGACTGCCAAAGGAGGGTTATGTTTTCCTTTTTTAATGGCAGTAAGTTCCTAAAATTATTGTCGAACACGAATTTTGTCATTGCTTTTCAAGTAGTTTCTTTTATTATGCGTACAGCTAAGGAGTGGAATTCCCTGCCGGAGTCTGTGTTTCCCGACAGCTACAATCTAGGAGTCTTTAAGTCAAAAGTTAATAGGTTATTTCTAGGCAAGCGTGTTTCACCGTCGACCACATCATCGCTTACCAGCAGGTGAGATAGTGGTCAAGCGCGAGTCTATAAAAAAAAAAGTATTTATAAGTATGAAGAAAAGTGAGTAATTCTCCAGGTAATTTTATCAATTAATATTCATTTATCATTTGAAGCAAAAATTTACTTTCTACTGTTCCTGTATTATTTTATAAAAAAAAGACGAAAGAGCATTGAGTTAAGCTCGCCTTTGTACATGTGCTTTATTATCACACTAGCTTCTGCCAGCGGCTTCGCCCGCGTGAATGTCGAAAATTATCCCGAGGGAACATATTCCCGGGGTAAAAAGTATCCTATGTGCTATTACAGACTATAGTATATCCCTGTGCCAAAATTTCATCCAGATCCGTCCAGCAGTTTGAGCGTGAAGAAGTAACAAACATACACACTCACAGACTTTTGCCTTTATAATATTAGTATGATAGTGTGATGTGACTATAGCTTTGAGGAGACCCAGACTTGAACTACTGTCACATTAAACAAATAACTGCCAGCGGAATCGCCCGCGTGAATGTCGAAAATTATCCCGAGGGAACACATTCCCGGGATAAAAAGTATCCTATGTGCTATTCCAGACTATAGTATATCCCTGTGCCAAATTTCATCCAGATCCGTCCAGCAGTTTGAGCGTGAAGAAGTAACAAACATACACACTCACAGACTTTCGCCTTTACAATATTAGTGTGATTGTATTGAATATTGTGTTTTTTGATGTACGAATATTATTACAATAAAAAAACCCGATATTTGCAACTTCCCATGCTATCCGTACCACACCACTACCGTGTAGGATCGATAGCACCACGTGCACCACTACACAGTACCTACATAAGTACATAGAGCTACAGACTATTAACAATCGGTTCCCACTACTGACCAATAACTCCAATCAAATGTATGTGCTTTTTTAAGAAAGTAGAATAATTTCTTTTAAGAAAACAGTGCACTGAAGACATTATTTTTTTTGCTATATTTGATTAGACTACGTGGTCTCAAAATGGTGTATTGTTTGATGACAACAATTTTATATGGTAGCATAGGTATGGTAGTATTAATATTTCCAACAGTGATAGGTTCTTCTCAAGTGGTCCTTTTAATTAAATAAAACAATTTAATGACAACTGAATTTATTATGCCTATGAAAAACCCACATGGCAGTGACTCCATGTAAAATATTGGTTTACAGTGTGTATGTATGTTGTGAATGTGTGAACACTGTAGGCCTTCTAGATTTCTAGATGCTTGATAACATTTGATAACTTTATTTATCTCGTTTTACTAATATTTTTTTTTTAGTTTCTAACGTCTTATTGTCGGGCCTACGTTGTCCCCCCATATCTGAGTAATGCTGTAACATGGAAATATTGTAAAACCAAACCATATTTTTAAAAGAGTAACCGTGGAGTTTCTTGCCGGTTCTTCTCCACAGGAAAGGACCAACCCGAACCGTGCGCCTTTTGTCGACGTTTTATAAGTGCCCATGCAGCTATGTAACATAAAAAAAATGATTTTGATTTTTGATTTTGGTGGGAAAGACAAGTTAATGATGATGGTGAAAATTCACAGGCATGAAAATATGCTTTTTCTCAAACATGCTTGGAAATGTGAACATTATTTTGACAACCTTCTTCGAGATAAATCGAAATTGCTGTACTGGCCAAATACATGCGAGCAGCGGCCGGCAAAAGTTGTATGAAAATCCATATCTGTCGTGGCTAGCGGCCAGATAAATTACATAGTAAACTCATATCTGTCGTGTTATTTAAAAATGGAACGATCTTTTACTCCAAAACATGGCAACCAAGGAATGAACTTATCAAAGGTTTTATTTGAATTTCGAACTGGCTTGCAAATAGAACGCTGTTTATTGAAAAAATAAACAAAAGAACACTAACGCGGGAACAATTATTGTAGTTCGTCATTGATTTTGACAAAATGAGTTCAAGGTACTACTTACTTTTAATTTCCGCGCATTATTTGAGAAAAGCACTATACAAGCTATTGATGGACTTACGTATGTGTGCCTCGGCTTCGCCTCGGCCCACATTTACACGTTCGTCCATCAATGCCTCTTTTGCTGGCCGCTGCAGTAATGTACTATATCTACACTCACAACGTAATGTTCCAAATATGAATTCAGTAAATATCGTTTTCTCAAACGTGCTTGGAAATGTGATCATTATTTTGACAACCTTCTTCGAGATAAATCGAAATTGCTGTACTGGTCAAATACATGCGCGCAGCGGCCGGCAAAAGTTGTATGAAAATCCATATCTGTCGTGTCTAGCGGCCAAATAAATTCCATAGTAAACTCATATCTGTCGTGTAGTTTAAAAATGGAAAGATGTTTTACTCCGAAACATGGCAACCAAGGAGTTAACTTATCAAAGGTTTTATTTAAATTTCGAACTGGCTTGCAAATGGAACGCTGTTTATTAAAAAAAAACAAAGGAACACTTTAACGCGGGAACAATTATTGTTGTTCGTCATTGATTTTGACCAAATGAGTTCTAGGTACTACTTAGTTTTAATTTCCGCGCATTATTTGAGAAAAGTACTATACAAGCCTTGGCCACAACTAGGCATTGATGGACTTACGTATGTGTGCCTCGGCTTCGCCTCGGCCCACATTTACACGTTCGTCCATCAATGCCTATTTTGCTGGCCGCTGCAGTAATGTACTAATAAACACGAATATATTCATAGCTAAAATTAAAAAGAAAATCTTTACAGTGCATCATTTGCCTTCGATTTTCAAATAATATTTTAATTTTATAGCATACTTTCACTTTTTATCAATTGGCGCGTATAGGCTCATTGATCTAATGTAGAAAAATAGTGTCATTGTCTATGGATGCGCGCTACGCAGTCATGCGCAATGAGAATCAAAATTACCCGCCATACCACATACTTTTCTGTTTCCACTTTTGTTTTATTTCAACTGTATGGGTGAAGATAAAGTAGATAAAGGGTTTAAAATCAAAAACCCGACTGGCTGGCTGACCACCTGACCCTCCGACTGCACAGCATGATTTTCTACTTGTTAACATCTTTTTAGTTCGCTTCTTAAGCAGTCGGGTTTTTTAATTTAAATTAACAATTTTTTTATTTACAACTTTTTAGTTATAATTTTTTTTTCGTGTAACTTTTAAACATATAAGTGGTATATATTTGTAACCACCTCTTAAAACCCTTGATTTTGAAATCCCACTCGATGGGTTTGGAAGAAAAAAAATTGCCTTATATCCGCCATTTCTTTTTTTAACCTCACCTTTCTAAGAACACTCGGGCGGTGAAGATGTATCTAACGATGTCTTAATTATTTAAATCCGTCTAGCGGTTTGCAAGATATGAGGTAATAAAGAATATTACATACATACAAGCATTCATACATGCAAACATACAAGATACGCGCGAAAAACATTACCCTTTCCTTGCAGTCGGGTAAAAAGTTTAGAATCCGTTTTGCATCTGTACTCGTAATACAGAATTGAGCATAAATAGAAGCCTAGATACATTAAATATGCTACTACACTCTACATGCAGTCTTTTACATTTTCACTTTTTTCTGGCATGGTGCCAGAATTCGTCCGGCTAAAAAGAACAATCACTTCTTTAATGCAAGATAGCAATCAGAATTTTATATTTAACACGAACAAACGGTTATTCGTCCTGCCTGCTAAAAATATTAGGGTAGGTAAAAGTCAACCAAATCTTTAAAAATATGTGTGGTGATTATTATTGTGTTGTTATTTGACAGCACAGAATAAATAATAGAAACAAAGGGTGGTGATTGTTAACATAATCAGCAATAGTAGTTTATGCAACGGTCATATAATAGGGGTTATTAAAACTCGAGTGTGATAATAGTATCACACGAGTACCTAAAACAATAATAATATCTAATTACTTTAGTTAGGTAGGGCATTTTTTTTTCTTCCAAGCCCATCGAGTGGGATTTCAAAATGAAGGGTTTTAAGAGGTGGTTACAAATATATACCACTTATATGTTTAATAGTAACACGAAAAAAAATTATAGGTAGTTATAAATAGAATATAAGTTAATTTAAAATTCAAAAACCCGACTGTTTAAGAAGCGAACTAAAAAGATTTTAACAAGTAGAAAAGCATGCTGTGCAGTCGGAGCATCAGGTGGTCAGCCAGCTCGCGAATATGTATCCTCCGACTGCACAGCCTGATTTCCTACTTGTTATCATCTTTTTAGCTCGCTTCTTAAGCAGTCGGGTTTTGTTTTTATTTTTTTTATTTTTAACTATTTGGTTATAAACCGTCTTTTTGTTTTAAATATAATGCACTGAGGCTTCACACGAAGAGATCTAGACCACATTTTCCTGATTAGAGATATATCAAAGGAAATTAAGATATAACAATAACAATGCAAGCGCAGCTCCACCACTGCGGGCCCCTACCTCTCTCCACATACCTACGTTGCGATTTTGGTAGCAAAGTGCAAAATTAAAATGCGGCTTTGCCGTTATATTTTAATAATAAATACGCATATCATGATTGTTATCAGTTTGTCTAGTCCTAAAAAGTAGTTTAAATATGAATATGACTTCACTTAGATTAATAAAATGGGGTTTAAACCACGAAATTTGGCTTAAAACGGTTTATTTACAACTTTAAAATTACTAGTAATAACCTTTTAATTTAATCGTAAATCGGGTTTTACTTTACATTGCGTAGCAAAATTCTACGTCCCTTGGATCCCTAGAAGCCCCTTAAGATTGCTGCTCTGCTGTTAGATCGTACGAAGGTCTAGAAGTTATTTTTTAAGGAAGATAAAAGGCAGGTCCCTCTATCTACTCACCAATCATAACATAATATTGCCATTAGCCAATTTTTTTTTTTTTTTTTTTTTACCATATAATATACAAAATAATTAACACTATGTGACCTCATTGGCCTGGTGAAGGTTGCGGGGATCCGCTGGTTGCGAGACGCACGGGACCGGTCAATGTAGCGACGCTTGGGGGAGGCCTATGTCCAGCAGTGGACGTCTTTCGGCTGATATAATGATGATGATGATGACCTCATTGGATTTGAACATCCTTGTTCACAATGCCAGAAAACCATCAACCGAATACTAGAGAGCTTCCAAATCACAAATTGTAGTGTCCAAATTGTCGAACACTGTTTCTGTTCAAAAAGTCGCCGTAGAAACAAAATTAAAAGAATTGTAAACGGTTGGTGTATCGCAAAAGTTAACAAGGACACTTGATTGATTAATTATAGTAATTAACAAGGTTCCCATGGCAAAGGCTGCCATTAATTTACTTCTTACGACTAACGGCGCCATCTAGCGTTAAGGATTAAAAATAACCTGAAATGATGAATTTTCAGTGCCGTATTATTTCATGGGCAGATAGAATAGGGATGATGACAAAAAATATATATTTTATCCGTATTATATATATTTAGTCCGTCAGTTAGATAACCAAAAAATATTGGACACGTATTTTTCTTTTGCCACGTAAACAATAAAATACGACGATACAGTGCGTTGAAATATCGTGTGACGTCCCGGTGTGACACACTTTATACTGACAACAGACAAATTGACGTCATAAGCCCCCACTCCAGAACTTTGATGCGCTTTATCCTTGTAAATTTTTATATATTTGATCATCATCATCATATCAGCCGAAAGACGTTCACTGCTGGACATAGGCCTCCCCCAAGCGTCGCCACATTGACCGGTCCCGTGCGTCTCGCAACCAGCGGATCCCCGCAACCTTCACCAGGTCATCGGTCCACCTAGTGGGAGGCCTTCCAACGCAACGTCTTCCGGTTCGCGGTCGCCACTCCAGAACCTTTCTGCCCCATCGGCCATCCGTTCTGCGAGCAATGTGCCCTGCCCACTGCCACTTGAGTTTGGCAATTCTTCGGGCTATGTCGGTAACCCTGGTTCTCTTGCGGATCTCTACATTTCTGATTCGATCACGCAAGGAAACTCCGAGCATAGCCCTCTCCATTGCCCTTTGAGTGACTGTAAGCTTTCTGATGAGGCCCATTGTAAGCGACCACGTCTCAGAGCCATATGTCATCACTGGTAACACACACTGGTCATAGACTTTCGTCTTGAGACACTGTGGTAAGTTGGACGAGAAGATACCGCGCAACTTCCCGAACGCTGCCCAGCCGAGTCGGATTCGACGGTTGACCTCTTTCTCGAAGTTGGCCCTACCCAATTGGATCGTTTGTCCAAGGTAGACATAGTCGCCCACAACTCCGAGTGTAGAGTCTCTGACCTTGATAGGAGTGGGTGTAACATGGGCATTCAACATCACCTTGGTTTTGTCCATGTTCATCCTAAGACCCACTCTTTCGGAAGCTCTACTGAGATCATCGAGCATTGTACTGAGGTCCTCCATGGTCTCAGCCATAACCACTATATCGTCGGCAAACCGAAGGTGAGTGATGTACTCGCCATTGACGTTGATGCCTAGCCCTCTCCAGTCCATAACCTTGAAGACATCCTCCAGTGCAGCAGTAAACAGTTTCGGAGATATGACGTCTCCTTGTCTCACACCTCGCTGCAGAAGGACTGGTTCCGAAGTCTGATCCTGAAGTCGAACTGACATGGTGGCGTTTTTGTATAAACACTTCAACACTTCGTTGTACCGGTAGTCAATTTGGCAACGTTGGAGAGACTGCAATACAGCCCAAGTCTCGATCGAATCGAAGGCTTTCTCGTAGTCCACAAACGCTAAGCAGAGAGGCAGGTTGTACTCTTCGGTCTTCTGTATAACCTGGCGCAGCGTATGTATGTGGTCTACGGTGCTGAAGCCTTTACGGAAACCCGCTTGTTCGGGAGGCTGGAAATCGTCAAACCTGCGCGCGAGACGATTCGTGATGACTCTTGAAAACAGCTTGTAGACATGGCTAAGAAGTGTGATGGGCCTATAGTTCTTCAGCCGGGCATTGTCGCCCTTCTTGAAGAAGAGTACCACCATACCCCTGCACCATGCCTGTGGTGTTTTGCCCTCGAATATGACGGAATCAAACAGCTTCTGAAGGGTCTTAAGAACCGGTTTTCCACCCGCCTTCAGAAGTTCAGCCGTGACTCCGTCGTCACCCGGTGCCTTGTTGTTCTTAAGCTGTTTCAGAGCCATCCTAATCTCATACAGGCTGACGTCCGGAATGTCTTCGGTATAGTGTCGGGTCAATCTAGCTCTAGGGTCATTCGCTAGATTTATTTGATATAGGAAAAAATACGGTTCCAATATTATTTGATAATCTCACTGACGGACTAAATGGAATTATCATTATTAGGATTCCGTACCCAAAGGATAAAAACGGGTCTCTATTACTAAGACTCCACTGTCCGTCAGTCTGTCACCAGGCTGTATCTCATCAACCGTGATAGCTAGACAGTTGAAATTTTAACAGATGATGTATTTCTGTTGCCGCTATGACAAGAAATACAAAAAATAGAATAAAATAAATATGTAAGCCCTACTTATTCCCATACAAAAAACGTGATTTTTTTGCAGTTGGAAACGATAATGGTACGGAACACTTCGTGCGCAAGCCGACTCGTTTTTCTTCCAAGGAAACATCTCTATTGTTCTCACTCTACCTACATTCAAGATATTAATTGATGTCCTTGTTTGGTTTATATATTTTTATTAAACTAACTTTTCCGTTGATTTGCTCCTGGTGCCCTTCATAGCACTTCTGGAATTTACCGCCTGCCAACAAATAAACCATTAATTTGGTCTCTTTATAATATTTTCTTTATAGTTTAGATTGCAGAATGTGTTGTGAGTTGGAAATAAGCCTTCCTTTATTGGTATTCCGGAAGAATTACAACTGGGTTTAAGATGCACTGTCTGGTGTAGGTATTCCTCGAATTGCACCAACTTTGAAACGCACCAAAAGTATCCCTCGAAACGCACCAACGATGAAACATAGAGAAGAGCATGAAGGATTCGTAATAAAAGATATCGATAGACGTTTTAAAAATCAACTGTCCTTATTGTTTATTTATTAAAACTACCAGGAAAGCAGAAATGAACTGGAACTATGAAGGTGCTTAAGCGAATTACTACATTCCAGTTCATTTCTCCTTTCCCTTTTAGTTTTAATAAATAATTTTGATGCGCTTCAAAGTTGGTGCGCTTCGAGGAATACCCCCTGTCTACCTGTCACATAGTGGCTTACTAACAAGGAACCATTATTCGGCATTGACGTTTTCACTGCACTTGTCCCATCGTGGGTCTGGGCCAGTGGGACTATTGGGACAGACCCAATGTTTTGCCGATAGTCCAAGACAAAATCGGATCGATGGACGCTTTCTTTCATCAAAACAGAATCCCAAGGAACCTTACAAATCACTTCACAAATTCTATTCCCACATAACTTGTCGCTAAAACCTGCCCTATTTGATTGAGCCGACGTGTACCAAATGTTAATAACACCAGTAGCTACCTAAACCATATCTTTATGGGGACTTGGCATGAAACCTTATTGTAATGTCACCTTCCAACTAATGCCTATAATTATTATTGTGATTTGCAAAACGGATTTTTGAGGTAGGTAGGGTTAGTGAACTTTTGTCTTTTAGTTATGTATTTAAGAACTAAGTTTGGATTGGATTCCAAAAACTTAATAATTTAAAAGCGGTGTTTGCCCATGCTTGACTGTGTTTGACTTTTGTTCCTCTTATAGCCTTGGTTGACATACTTAATAGGTACTTACTGGGTCAATTTTTATGACTCTACGTATGACATACCACTCTGGGCCATATACCATTTCTATTCCGTTTAAAAATTCGCTATTCAAATTCAAATTCATTTATTTGTCCGAACATGGTACAATACAAGGTCTCAAATAACATAAAGGTCTCATCACATTCTGCCACATGGGGCGTGCAAATTTCAGGTACACAAAATAAATTATTACAATGCAAAAATAGAAATATCAGGCTAGAGTTGATACAATTACATGAAAATATTAATGTTACAATAAAAGGCATGTCAGAGTCAGTAAATATTATTATGTCAAAAATAAATAATAATTAAAAAAATGTCAATTTCAAAATGGAATGTCAAGCTATCTGTTATAAAAAAGAGATTACAATTAGATTATAATGTCAAAGTATCATTTAAAAAGTCGTTTAAATTGTAATAACACTTTTTACATAGTAACTCTTTAAGCTCCTTTTTAAACCCATTTAAATTTAACTGTTTAATTTGCTTTGGGATTTTGTTAAAAACTTGCGGAGCTAAACAAAACATGCTTTTCCACATTAACGCTGTTTTTGCTCTACGTCCGCGCAACATATCATTTCGCCTGTTACGTTTTACTGTATCTGATAGGTTGGGAAAAAGGTGTGAATTCAGCTTGACAAATAAGGCAGTTTCATAAATATACATAGACGGCAGTGTTAAAATTTTGTATTTCTTAAAAAACGGTTCACAACTGTCCGTTATTTGTAGCCTGAACATGGCTCTTATGGATCGCTTTTGCGCTTTAAAAGCGGTTTCCCTATTTGTGGAGTTACCCCAAAATATAAGACCATATCTTAGCACAGACGCTACAATACCATGGTACGCTGTAAGTAGTGTATCAATGTTAACTGTGGGGGCAAGTTTATATAATGCATAAGATGAGCTACTAATTTTCTTACAAAGCGCTTCAATATGATCCTTCCAATTGAGGTGCCTGTCAATTACCAAACCTAGAAATTTTGCACTATTGACATCTTGAATTTTGATATTCTGGTATTGAACCTCCATCTTTGAACTAGGTTTTTTTTGAGCAAAGTGCATTATTTGTGTTTTTTCAAGGTTTATTTTTAGGTTATTATTATCCAGCCAAGAGATGATTGAAGTTACCGCATTGTTAACATCAGCTTCATACGAATTAGGTTTATCACATGCTATTGTAATCGTGCTATCGTCAGCAAAGAGTGTCATTGGGAAGTCTATAGCTTTGGGCAGGTCGTTAATATAAATTAGAAATAATGGCGGTCCCAAAACACTACCCTGTGGCACACCAAAGTATACAGTGCGTTCTTTAGACAGGTATGTCACTTCTTCTTTAGTCTTTAAGTTTAAGTTTGTTATAGCGGTATACTGTTTTCTTTTTGATAGGTACGTGCTTAATAAGCTAAGAACGTTACCTCTTATACCATAGGAGTCAAGTTTGTTTAATAGAATTGAATGGTCAACATAATCAAAAGCTTGCGTCATATCACAGTACACAGAACAGACCGGTGTTTTATTATCAATATTAGTCATAATTTTATTTAAAAAGTCATAAATTGCCATGTTTATAGTCATGTTCTTTCGGAAACCTTTTTGTTCGTTACAGAGAATCTTTTGTTTTTCTAAGTAACTATAAAGCTCATTATAAATATATTTCTCGAATATTTTGGAAAAAATTGGCAGAAGCGCAATAGGTCTATAATTCTGCATTAGTTTCTTATTACCTTTTTTATATATAGGTTTCACAATGGATACCTTAAGGCGGTCTGGAAAAACACCGTGGCTTATACAAAGGTTAAGAATATGACACAAATGTTGTGCGATTAAGTCGGCAACCTGTTTTATAATTTTTGTAGAAATTTCGTCATACCCTACACTATTGGTGCTTTTAATACATCTTATAATGTTGAAAATTTGTATCGGCTGACATGGAGGCATGAACATTGATTTTTGTTTATTTGTGATGTACGCGTTCGATCTTTTACCTGCTCCAGGAATTGGCACAATTTTTTCTATGAAATAATCGTTGAACTTTTCAGCAATTAATTGTGGTTTGTCAATCGTTTTATTGTCAATTTTTATAGCATTTATTGAGTCATTAGGTAGAGTTAATTTAGAGTTCTTTATAATTTTCCATGTCATTTTGCTTTTATTGTCAGAAGTTTTAATATTGTGATTATTTTGAGATCGTTTAGTCAGGTTAATAATTTTTTTAAATATCTTTGTATACTTCGAATATTTTGCTTTATTTATTTGTGTAGGTTTATGTCTAGACGTCCACAATAATTGCCTTTTTTTTAGGCTACATAGTTTAAGTCCTCGCGATATCCATTTTGGTTTTTGGGTTGTTGGTATTTTAATACGTCTACGGGGGAAGCACAGGTCATAAAATAATTTAAATTGTTCAAAAAATAAGTTGAATGCATTATTTGGATCATCATTATTATAGATTTCAGAGAAAGTTAGTTTTTCCAGGCAGGTTCTAAATCTAATAATATTTTCTGGGCAATAATCCCGTTGTGATGTATACCAATATTTCAGAACACAGTTCAAACGTACGGGACATTTCAGAAGTTGCGCAGTGTGATCCGAAAGGCCAAATTCTATCACCTCCGTCCTGCATTTTTTCTCAAAATTGTGAGCAAAATTATCAATGCAGGTCTGGCTTTGCATCCTAGTTGGTTTTTCTATTGCTAATGTCATATTAAAACTTGTTAAGAGATATTTTAGTTCGGAAGTCATATTATTATTTTTTAAAACGTCAATATTTATATCGCCTGCTATGACAATATTCCTACAATTTCTTCTTGTCAGTCGCCTTAAAAGTTGCTCTAATTTACTAAAAAATACATTTAAATG
This sequence comes from Anorthoa munda, assembly GCA_945859665.1. Taxonomy (NCBI): domain Eukaryota; kingdom Metazoa; phylum Arthropoda; class Insecta; order Lepidoptera; family Noctuidae; genus Anorthoa; species Anorthoa munda. The sequence goes on from OX243898.1 coordinate 12,951,441, forward strand.
CCCTGTTTTTGGTACTCTATAAATACATACTATAACTACCCTATAACTTGTCAATTCAATTGCACAGCATTCTACAACATTCGATATTGAAAGCTCTGAAACCTCTAGCAACTCCTTCCACAAATGACCAGATCGGACCAGAATACAAGCTCCACCTCTTTTGCTATTTTGTCTACTGAAACATGCAGCCAATGTATAATTCGGTACCACAAGGCGGTCTTCATGACCAGACATCATAAAATGCTCTGTTATGCATAGTACAGCAACAGACTGGTCTTTTTCTGACAGTTCGTTTATACATATAGATAGGGTGTCTGCTTTGTTAAGTAGACCCGCTATATTTTGGTGCAGAACGTATAAATGTTTATTCACGAAAAAAATCACTACAAACAGTATTATTTTCGAGCTGCTGATTATTAACACTAGATGACATCATATCACATATTTGGACATTTTGGGTATCTAATTTATTTTGATAATTGTATGTTATTTCAGTTTGTACAGCTTTATCTACATATATTCTTTTACTTTTTAAAATTGATAAGTTTTGATATTCTTTCGATTTGAGTCTATAGTCCAATTGCAAGAGTTCCCTAAGTAAAGACCTTGATAAATTAATCATGAAAGTTGTTTTACGAGGCCGATATCTAGAGTAGTCCATATCCATAAAAGTTACATTGTCATACTTTCCACAAATAAACCTTAGCATGTAATTGAGTTTTGATTCATTAAGATATCTATTTAACGGGACTTCGCTTATAATTATATTTGTGTTCTTAACAGATGACAGCCATGTGTGTAAGTACATCTCCGTATCATATGGGTTGCGTTCATAGCGGCCTCCAACAACAATAACATAGTCATACATATCTAATTTAGCTATTTCGTTCTTCGAGGAATTGATGAGGTGTCTCAATGTAGCGCCAGATTTTATAAACGAGAATACTGAATATTTTGATCCCAGTAGCTCGGTGAGTGATTGACGTAGACCAATCCCCTGTTCATTACATAGTATTATTACACGATTTTTGGTTTTGTTTACTTTGCAATCGTGTGAATAAGTGTTTCTATTGCATGGAGCGACGTCAGTTAGTTGTTCAATAGGTGTGTGCAATATGTTGTTAACACTTTCATCATTTTCACAACTGTGTCCAATGGAAGCATCTAGGAAGCTTTTATTTAAGATACTATCCTGCAGGTTTTCAGCTATACGTGTTGTTGTTTGACGCTCATCAGCCCCCTGAAACATATTTTTGTCAGCCACTGGATTGTTCAATACACCTGCTTTAGGGCTTATCAAGTTTAATGCCTGTATTGAGTATTCTCTTGAAGAAGTCCTAGGTAAACCAGTTTTCATGAATAGAGTTCGTACTCTCCGTTGATATTGGGGTGAGTAGAACTGCCGGGGTTGGTTTTTATTGTTTGAGCAGTCTTGGATTCCTATTGATTTTAAAACTTTTATCTTTTTATCACAGTTCAATAAATTATTTTTGAGTGTGTGATTTTCATAGTTTAAGTTGTCAATTTCTGTGTTGGCAGTTTGCAACTGCAATTTTAGTTGTTCGATCTCCTCCTTCATTATTGCAAGATCATTACTATTTCCGTGGTTAGGTAGACTTTGGTACGACACATCCATATCAAATTCACTGTCGCTAGATGTTATGTTTTTATTCTGCGCATTTTGCCTTCTTTGGGTAATGTTCTTGTAGTCATCCATTATAAATGATGAAAACAAATTTAGATTCCTCACAAAAAGTGAAATATTTTCTGTGGCGGAATCGAACTCGCGGCTACCGTATCGTCAGTCACGTACACTCCGACTTCGGCTATTCGGTTCTCAAATGACCCGAGTGTAATACTTGAGCTCTTGTCTAGAACAGTACTGTTTTATCGACCGATGTTCTGGGTGATGTTAGTGTATAGTATTTTAACTAGATGTCGCCACAGAGGCATTGATTACATAGCAGAGTTTTAAAATTTTGATGAGTAACCGTTCACAATATGGTAAAAATCGTTTTCAAAGCACTTTTACGAAGGGTTTCAAAGTAATGTTGTTACCCGATCACTTGTTCTGTTCATAGTTCAGCTTTATTAAACGATTAAAATTGTTTCCTTTTCTAAAGCTCAGTTTATTGTCAAAGTTGGATCACTGGGTTCACATCACAATTTCGTCACTATTTGCCAAATGTTCTTGAAGATAACATTATCACTGGGTCTTAAGCACTTAACTGTTCGATTAGTGGTGATTTTAGGTTTAAACGAGCGTAATTACTATTTTTACGAAATAAATATACTCAGAGGTGACATGTATCGTGGCAGTGGCGCCATCTTCCTCAATATAGTAAAAACTCTTTTTATTTTGTCAACTTTATTTTGTCAACTTTATTTTGTCCTACATATAGTAAAAACCTAGATTTTGCCCGTAAATTTGCTCCCGTAGTCTTTCATTGGGAAAAGTACATGTTCCGGGATGAAAATTAGCTCCCAAGACTATCCCCTACAAACAGACAAACAATTTTACGTCATCTAATATAAATTTAGCCAAAACTCTACCTCTACGTTTAGTTTTACAGGAATAGCGACCTTCGATCCCTGAAATTCTATAAACCAAATCTTATAAATATTTATTTTCTATTCTTCTTATCATCATCATCTGCCTAGCCTTTTTCCTAATTATTGTTGGGGTCGGCTTCCAGTCTTACAGGGTTCAGCCGAGTACCAGTGTTTTACATGGAGCGACTGCCTATCTGACCTCCACAACCCAGTAACTGGGTAACACGATACACCTTGGCTGTAGTATTATATGATCTGTGACCATGGCAAGACTGGTTAGTCCCCAGGTTAGCAGGTTGGCAGGACTGGTTAGACTCAGGCTTCTGACTACCCGTAACGACTGTCAAAGATCTACAAATGACAGCCGGGACCAACGGCTTAACGTGCTTTCCGAGGCACGGAGGAAACTATATATTCTTCTTATAAGATCTGAAATAAACGCGTTGCTTCAAATTTCATATCATTTTTACAATTCTTTATTTAATAAGTTTATCAGTCAAGAGAACGTTATAACCATAGCTCTTCTCCAGTCTTAAAACACGCAGTTTTCATAGCACAAAGATACTACACTACCACAAAAAATAACTACAAAATCCCCCACCAGGACCAACTAACTTTAACTATACAATAAGTAATAGCCGGCCGCGAATTCGTGCGGTGTTGCCAAGGACGCGCGCAGTCCTTGGGTCAGTTTCCTTAAATACCGGACCGTGGTATCGCACCATCTCGTGAGGTCGTGTCATGGACACTACGCACAAACTAACACTCCGTTTGGGCCAGTTTTTTTTTGGTATAAATTTGTGGGACATTCGTTTTACAATAGTAAAACATTTTACGGTATCCAAAAATGCCTCAACGTTAGACAAAAAAGATTAAATATTGACTTTAAGGTACTTGTTTTGATTCCTCGGTTAAGAAAGTTGTCGGTATGAAAGCTGAAAACCCAATTTTCCTATTTGGAAAGTATCTTTTCTAGGGATATAAGACAACTTGCGAATTGAGGATTTAGTTGATCTCTTCTTCTTCTCTTCAGCTACTGGAGAAAAACGCGCGATGGTTTGTTTTGGGATACCGGACCGTGGTATTGCGCCATCTCGCTAACACCCGCTTTGGGCCAGTTTATTTTTGGAATATATATGTGGGACACTGAACTAAGTGAGCTAGTTTTAAGGCTAACGACGACGTGTTTGTGATATCAAAACGTTATACGATATCAGAAGGACTCGTTGCTCATAAGCATAAATGCTGAAAGTAGGGTTGTAGTTTCGATTCCTGGGTGAGGCAACCTGTTATTGGAGTTTTCTATTTGGGATTTATCTTTTGCAGCTCCCGCCCTCTCTCTTTTTTTTCTTGTTTATTATCCCCGTTTATTAAGGGGTTAGCCCTCCTAGTACTTCCGCATCCTCTTATGGGGCTGTAAGATAACTTCCAAACGTAAGGGCACAGATAATATAATACTAGCATACAGATACCTCATCCCATACAAAGAAACCGTGCCGACGTAACTAGCGTTTTTCGACTGCTTATTCTGGCAATTTTTTGTACATCGAACGCATTCGGTTCTGTTTAACGGTGATAGATAGATGGTGTTAGCAGCGACTTGCAAGTAAAAGGGTTTACTTGGTTCGTGAATATTTTTTTCTTTAAATACAGTGAAGGTTTGTTTTCTAGTATTTATTTGCACGTTTTTACAGTTTTTTTTGCACCAAAATGTGTTAAAATGCAAACTTTAACAATCGAGTGGAATGCCTCAGAAATTTAAAAATGCGCCATCTATTGGCATCAATTTTAAATGATCCGTCGAATAATCTTTGAAATGTGAATTAAGAGCCCAATATTCCATAATTTTGTACTTAGGAGAGTTGATTAAACAAGAACATACAATTTTTGTGTTCAATTCCAGAAAATGTTAATTTTACACACATTCAATAAAAGATGGACGTGCATATCGCGCCATCTAGTGAGATTTATATGAACCAAATTTTCTTTCTTAGCAATGAGACCCCGTGGTAAGGGTTTAGTAGATTTTATATAATTGGGAAAAGCCTAGACAGATCGATTGCCGTGGTTTCAAAGAATGCTTTGTAACTAACTTATCGTTAGTTACAAGTGCGAACGCTGAAAGTAGGGTTCTCGTTTCAATTCCTTAAGTTAGCTGTTATTGCGTTCTTTTTTTTGGAATTGATCCTTTGCAGCCATCATGGCTAGTTTAGCCTCCTATGTAGCCAAAACTAACTTGCAAACCTGAAGGTTTACTAGACCTAGACTTATTTTCTCCAGCTACTGGGTATTCAGGAGTGATGTTTGGGGTCAGTTTCCTTAAATACCGGACCGTGGTATCGCAACATCTCTCTCGTGTCATGAACACTAGGCTGTTGCACACAAACTAACACTCCGTTTGGGCCAGATTCTTTTTTTAATTAATATTTATGATACACTGATTTTAGTGGGGTAGTTTTTGGGCTATGCTTATGGTTGGAAAACGATCTGGCTTTTGTAATATCAAAACGTTTTAAGGTATCTAAAAATGCCTCGTTGGTTTCTAACTAATCTTTAGTCACACCCGCGAACGCTGGAAGTAGGGTTCTAGTATCAATCCAAGGTGATGCAAGCTATGGGGCTATAATTTCTAACTTAACAGATATATGTGTTACTAGGGAGGAAAACGGGCAGGAAGCGATATTGTTGCTACGTCGCTCTTCATGGTGGTGCCGCCCTGTTCTTGCTTCTTTGCGGTCTGGTTCTTCGGGGTTTCGGGTTCACCAATTTAGTGGTCAATGGACACTGAATAGAACTGGAGAGGTCTTCGGTAGAATGAAACACAATGATGCTTATTTGAATGACAGTCAGTAACTATTGTTACTAGATCTGTGTCACTACAAACTAAAATTCAGCATAGTATTAAATACAAACATGCAGGTTATTCCACTGACCTTGATGTGGTCTTCACTTGGTTTGGCTTGCTGCCAGACCTCACTAGGAGCTGGTCGTGAACCCATTAGCACGCGTCCGGTTCCTGATATCTACCAACATGACACTGATTGTGAGTAATGTAATTTTGTCAAATGTCTTTCAGACCTCGAGAATTTTGAGAACCTCAAAAGGTAAAATAGGGATCCTTATAAGAACACTTTCTTGTCCGTCTGTCTGTCCGTGTGTCACCACCGATTTTCTCAGGAACGGGTGGACCTAGCAAGTTGAAATTTATACCAGATACTGAGGTCTATAGTCCCTATTAGGTGTATAAAAATCAAGAGTCACCACGATATAATCAAATTTAGATTTTCGCGAAAACTTGTACCTTAATACCTTAATTTTAAACATTTTTATTTTTCGGAATATTCCCTTTACTTGTGCTGTAAGACCTTACTTTTAATCAAAGTTGACAATTCTAGGTCAACTGGAAGTAATCTATAGGTTTTGAGTCGAAAACCTATAAGGTAGTTCCCGTTGACCTATAATCACGAAATTTGGCAAAAAAGTAAGGTCTTACAGTACAAATAAAGGAAAAAGTCGAAAAAAAAAATTTCTAAGTAAAAAGGAAAAAATATTTTTTAGTTTTGTAAATATTAAGATTTTCTAGAGACGATCATAAAAAAGACAAAGACAAAGATATTTTATTTCAACTAGGCCACCAAGCGGCACTTTTGAACGTTACATTAAAATGATTCTACCGTGCCGTAAAACGTACCGTAAAAATGTATGTTCTTGTTTAACACGTTGACTGCCAACCTACGAGTATACTCGTAGTACAAGATCTGGGCCCCACTGCCAACAACGAGTATTCTCGTAGTTGATTGTATGCGATTTCTAACGAATTCTAGACAAGTGGCAGTGAAAGGAGGGCGGGGTTACATTTTTTGGCATTTGAAATAAAACATTATTTAATCAGAAAAAAAAGTTTAATAGAATTTTTTTTGGGTACATCAATGTGAAATCAAAAAGGCGTGATACATTTTAAAACAATTTTCGACGCATAAGGCAGGTTTTTCAGGACATACCGGACAGTAATAAATTGTTTCTTTGCGTTTTTTTTCTTTTGTGCAGACACGACACGGTTTCGTTGGTTTCTGTTTTTTTTGTGTGGGTGGTAGACGCTCTAAATAATGTAGTACTTGTAATCCTTCTCGATTTTTCTGCTCGTGGTGACTATACTTTCCAAATGTTTCGCCTAAAAGATGTTTTATGACTTCATCTTTGAACGAAAGGGCATCCAATTTCTTTTTCGGAGGAAGGTTCGCTTGTTGGTTGTAGATCATGCAGGCGTTGTGAATGTAGATTTCAAAAATGTGTATTGCTAGTTTTTTGTACCAAAACAACGTCTTTCTAAGAGCTGAGTAATATGACAGCATTTGGTCTGAAAGATCGATCCCGGACATTCCCATGTTGTAATCTCTAACCACATTAGGTTTCATCGAAACCTTACCGTTTTTGTTTGACACAGGTACCAGAATAGGTTTATGCATATTAGAAATACACAAAACTTCCCTCTTATCCTTCCAGTTACACACATAAACCTTATCAGTTCTCTTTGTAATCATTTGACCTTTTTTCAGTTTGGTGCTCAACAGAGTTTTAGGGTTACCTTTGCGATTTTTTCTCAAAGTTCCGCAGATGTATGTCGATCTTTCAGTCAGTAACTTGGTGAGTAAAACGGAGTTGTAGAAGTTGTCGGTGTAAAGTTTGTACCCTTGGTCAATGTAGCCCTGTGAAAGATCCATCACTATTTGTGTGGAGTGGTTATATTCGGCTCTGGCATTTGTAAGGTTAGCTTCGTTGTTCTTGCCAGTGTATATGCGAATTTTTATGACGATGCCATTCGACTCACATAGTTTATAGAGTTTAACTCCGTATTTGTGTTTCTTATTCTTTATATATTGTCGAAACACCAAACGACCTCTCCACAGCATCATCGATTCATCAATACAAATGTTAACATTTGGTGTATAAATCTCCGACATGACAGTATTAAAGTGATCTAGCACAGACTGGAGCTTGTAAAGTGGGGTTCCATCGTCTTCTTCATTGTTAGTAAAATGAAGGTGGCGGAGTATCAATTGAAATCTATTTCGGCTCATTATCCCATTAAACAGTGGCATAGAATACAGGTCGTCTTTTTTCCAATAATGTTCAAGAGTAGGCAAATTGACAGTACCCATATGAAACAGTAAACCCAGGAAAACTCGCATCTCTGTAGAAGTAGTATCTTTCCAAGCTCTCAGCCGTGAATTGCGCCCAATCCGCCGAGAACTCATGCACTGATTACAATATAGGTTAGTCTGTGCAACAAGAAGTTCAATAAAATTGTCTGTAAAGTATAAATCGATTAGCTAACTTACGTTGCTCCATCCAGCAGACTGCACTTTGAAACCAGGATCAGCAGTAAATGGAAAATCTGGAGGAGTCTCTTCGTCATTGCTGTCTACATCTACCCAATTATCTTCTCTTTGCGGCGATGGTGGTCGAGAACCCGGAAAATCCACCACATGCATTATAGGTGAGTTCAAATGAGAGTTGGCTTCTACAACATTCTCAGGAGACGCCGGTTGTGACACGTCCTGTCCAGGAGAAGCTTGTTGGGATACTTCTTGACTTAGAGAAGCATGTTGTGATACAGCCACATCTGGTTCTTCAGCATCATCCGCAGCACTCAAAGAATCTGGACCTTCTCGTGGCAAAACTGAATTTACTGATACGCGACGCTCATTATGGGCAGGTTGCATGGAGGGACGTCGCCTAAAGGTTAACTCAATAAGAGGCTCACAACTCTCACTCTCCGACTCGTCTCTTTTGCTACTTGGTCCCGGCTTTACTGGCTCTTCTTCCTCCTCGGAACTTGATGAATCTTCCAATATATGGCGATTCGGACGGCAGTTTGGTAGCATGAGAGGATGACGAACAGAAAATATTTCTTCAGATGACTCACTATCGCCACACTCATCAGACTGATGGTGAGTATTAGTTTCACCATTTTCTTCGTATAAAATATAGCTGTCCGTGTCCGGCTGTGTACTCTCCAAGGGTGCAGTAAATAATTGTGAACTACGACGTCGCTGGTGATGCGAGTCTTCTTCTTCAATTTCACTCGATGACTCTTCAATTGAGCCCTCTTCCGCTGTAGGATGATAGTCATAATCATCGTCGTCTGGAGAGAAATCTCCTTTACGACTGTCTTCCGACTCACTTAGTTCACACCCCTTGCGTTTACGAGACATCGTACACAAAAACAACAATAATTACGTAAGTTTGTCACCTGTTTACGCGAATGCAATTGTAAACAAACTGCCATAAAAAACTGTGATTCGCGCGGCGCGTCTGGCGCGACACGAACAGTACCTACCGATGCTTTACGACCGTACCCGAAGTGTCGCGAACGCTGGGGACCGGAGCATTCGCGCGGCGCCCGTAGTTGCACATTAACAGAGCAAGGGAGCGCACTTTTTCGCGCCAAATTATCTACGACTATACTCGTAGATTGGCAATAGGTAATAAAAATCCTATCTCATTGCCATACTACGAGTTAACTCGTAGTTTGAACTAGGTTCCACTGCCAACTACGAGTATATTCGTACCTATCATTTTGTATGGTGGCAATGGGCATAAAAAAAAGTTACTACGAGTATACTCGTATGGCAGCCAACGTGTTAATTAACTCTCCTAAGCACATAATTAAGGAATATTGGGCATTTAACTCACACTTGAAAGATTATTTTAATGGATCATTTAAAATTGATTCCGGCGATTCCATTGATGGCGTTATTTTAAATTTCTGAGGTATTTACACGATTTTTTACATTTGTTTTGTAACACATTTTGGTAGAATGAAACTGTAAAAACGTGCAAAAAAAACTATAAATGAATTCGTTGCTGTATTTACAAAACATTATTCACGAACCGAGTAAACCCTTTTGCTTGCAAGTCGCTGCTAACACCATCTATATCCGTGGAACGGAACCGAACGCTATCGATGTTCTAAGAAAAATAATCAGTTAAATCAGACGAAAAACGCGGGTTACGTCGACACAGTTTTTTTGTATGGGATGAGACATCTGTATGCTGGTATTTAATTATCTGTGACTTCATAGTTTTAGCACAAAGTATGTAAGCGGCGGCGGCGCGGTAGTTTTAGCTTGTTTCATCGGCATGAAGAAGAAGAATACTATACAAGTAATAGCACTGATCGAGGGGTATTTCCGTGTCATGGCGCCTGAATCGAGGAGCGGGAGAAGTTTCCTTCAATACCTAGAATATAAGGTCAAGACATCCAAACAGGGAAAACTTTTTATTAAAGATCCTATCAAAGTGACGAAATTAATAAGTTTGACTTTGACACTAAATCAAACCCCCCTTATAAAACTTGCTTATAATGTAGCTAACATAATAATATAACTTTGAAAGTCGCAAAAGTCGAAGTCGCCATTGACCCTATTTCTTTATGTGCTTCTATTGAGTTACGTTAGGCTCTTGAGGAATAGGTTTCTGCTCATTTACATACAAATAATATTATAATAGTTTGCCTTTCCGCCATTACTAAAAGCTTGAAATAGGTTCTTTTGTATTATGAAACTTGCAATGAAAATTAATATTCCTTGCAATTAAGTTTTGTATTTTTTGCAATGGTTTGTGTTGTATGAGAACTGTGTTTGGTTTTAATGTCACAGGCTTTAGATAGGTGATATTTTATCAACTAAAGCGTCGCGATAGCGATTGGTAAAAAGTAAAACATGTTTGGGAATATCAAGCGCTATTGAAAAGTCACGTGATCAATCCCTTACATTTTGACCAACGCCTTCGTTGAGAGAGACACTGCCTAGATTCTCAGATCGGTCACAGTGTAATTGGGTTTTAACCGACTGCCCAAAAAGGAGGAGGTTCTTAATTCGGATGTTTCTTTACCTTTTTTATGTTCAAAAGACAGTTGACAGTTTTGTTTGTTTTTTTTAATAGACGTTTGTGCAAAATTATTTATTTGTTTGAATGGGTGGTCTCAAGGTGGTCCCATTGTCACCAAGTCAAAATCTGATGATGGGATCCCATAGAAATCATGGCAACTCCTCAAATATATAGCGATTTTGGTATTTTCAATAACATGGCAAGCATTTGCACTCAGAAAGTATCATTTGATGAAGTGGAATTGATGAAGAATACCACAGATGGACACTGGACCTCCTTAATAAGTATGTCATGGGTATAAGATATCTCGAATATGATATGTAATATGACTATGATGAAGCAAATACATATAAATAAATGGTACTGATTAACAAACTTCTTTGCAAAAAATACTATCGACTTCCAAATAAGACAACTACAAAGTGAAATATAATTTTATTAGGAAGTCGGTGTCTTTGGTAGATACCAATTTTTTGCGTTATCGACACCGACTTCGAAAAATAAAGTTATTTTTCACTTTGTAGGTAGTTTTCTTATTTGGAAACCGGTAGTATTTTTTTTAAATGAGATTGTACCAAGGTGAACTATACACATCTGCATACCTCTTCAGAGCGTACTGGTGTGATGTTATGTTATGAAATGGTAAAAACAATAAACGGACTTGCATTGCAATTCGGACACGTACTCTTTCAATTCAAACAAAAAAAGAATTATCAAAATCGGTCCACCATTGACGGAAAAATCGATGAACATACACAAAAAATACATACAGCCGAACATAGAACCTCCTTCTTTTTGGCAAGACGGTTAAACAGACGTGATGGTGTTACGTTATTTCAAAAACTGGCAAATTTTCCCTTTCCAATGGCATACAATGATTTCACTCCATATAATCTATATATATAAAAGAAGAAACTGACTGACTGACTGATCGATCAACGCACAGCCAAAACCACTAGGCCTAGAAGCATGAAATTTGGCAGAAAGGTTCCTCGAGTGACGTAAGTGAGCACTAAGAAAGGATTTTTGGAAATTCCCCCCCTAAGGGGGTAAAAAGGGGGTTGAAAGTTTGTATGTAATTTCTATAGTTTGTAAATTGGACACGTGAAATTTTAGATTTACACTCTTGATTGATAAAAAGAATGAATGTGTTTATTGGTTTTTGGAAATTTGGCCCCTAAGGGGGTAAAAAGGGGGTTGAAAGTTTGTATGAAATATTTACAGTTTGTAAGTTGAAGACGTGAAATTTTAGATTTATGCTCATGGTTGAAAAATGAATTAATGTATTTATTGGTTTTTGGAAATTCCACCCCTAAGGGGGTAAAAAGGGGGTTGAAAGTTTGTATGTAATTTCTACAGTTTGTAAGTTGGACACGTAAAATTTTAGATTTATGCTCTTGGTTGATAAAAATAATTCATGTATTTATTAGTTTTTGGAAATTCTACCCCTAAGGGGATAAAATAGGGGTTGAAACTGTATATGAAATTTCTTCGGTTTGGAAGGTAAAACATCTGAAATTGTAGGTTTACACTCTTGATTAATAAAAAAAACAATGAGTTTAATCATTTCCGGAAATGCCACCCCTAAGGGGGTAAAAAGGGGTTGAAAGTTTATATGAAATATTTACAGTTTGTAAGTTGGAAACGTAAAAGTTTAGATTTACGCTCTTGGTTGATAAAAATAATTAATATATTTATTGGTATTTTGAAATTCTGCCCCTAAGGGGGTAAAAAGGGGGTTGAATGTTTGTATGTAATTTCTACAGTTTGTAAGTTGGACACATAAAACTTTAGATTTACGCTCTTGGTTGATGAGAAGAATTAATGTATTTATTGGTTTTTGAAAATTCCACCCCTAAGGTGATACATAGGGGTTGAAACTTTAAGAAATTTCTTCGGTTTGGAAGGTAAAACAGCTGAAATCGTAGGTTTACGCTCTTGATTAATAAAAAAAACAATGAGTTTAATCATTTCCGGAAATGCCACCCCTAAGGGGTTAAAAAGGGGTTGAAAGTTTATATGAAATATTTACAGTTTGTAAGTTGGAAACGTAAAAGTTTAGATTTACGCTCTTGGTTGATAAAAATAATTAATATATTTATTGGTATTTTGAAATTCTGCCCCTAAGGGGGTAAAAAGGGGGTTGAATGTTTGTATGTAATTTCTACAGTTTGTAAGTTGGACACATAAAACTTTAGATTTACGCTCTTGGTTGATGAGAAGAATTAATGTATTTATTGGTTTTTGAAAATTCCACCCCTAAGGTGATACATAGGGGTTGAAACTTTAAGAAATTTCTTCGGTTTGGAAGGTAAAACAGCTGAAATCGTAGGTTTACGCTCTTGATTAATAAAAAAAACAATGAGTTTGTTGATTTCCGGAAATTTTACCCCTAAGGGGTTACCCTTAAAGGTGGCAATTTGTTGAGCTTATATATTTGAAACTTCGCATACATACTAACAGCAAATAGTAAAGGTTGTCATTACAAGTTTTTCAAAACTACTCCTAAAATACGATTTAGGAGGTGTTAAAGATTTTTGAAGACTTTTACTGGACAAGGCTTCTTTTTATGATGTAGGGGAGCAAACGAGAGATATTTGTTTGAATGAAAAGTCTAATTCCTTGGGAAAAATAATAAAGGTAACATTAGTTATGAAACTTATCGGACACGTCATTAAAGTTTCGTAAATCCTAACTTAAACAATAGCTTATTTTTAGTCGCCTTCACTAACCGCACATAATAAAGTCATCTATACCTACTTAGTTGAATAAAATACGATATCATGCGAACGAAGTCGCGGGCGGAGTGCTAGTGTGGGATATACACCAACAGAAATTAAAATTCGCATATTTACTTGGCGGAAGCAACGACCCCAACAAATAGGTCACACAATTAATCCTGACTGCATATCAGAAACATGTTAGTAGTAAAGTTAGCAAAAAACAACGCGTGACCAGTAACTGGTTGAAATAACACCGTGGAGTTATGTTATAATAGTTAGGTTTGTGCTGCAGGGGAAGCGATGCGAGTGCTATGCTAAAGATATTTTTTTTTCGATACAATCAATCATCCGTTAGTGAAATAAATAATAGTGATACAAGAAGGCTTAGAAAAACCTGCTATTTGGTAGGTAATATTTAGAAAGCTAGAACATGATTTTAAGGCCTCTTTGACAAGATTAAAGTTTGTGTATCTACTATAACTAAAATTAATGCTTTCAACTTTATTTTTGATATAATAATACCTCTGATGCTTAGTAAATACTCGTAGTTCGTACAATGTATTAATTCTCTATTCTAGCCAGTATTTGAGTTATTACAAGAATTGTAGTAAAGGCTACGTGTAGGGCCCACACAGTTCTAAAATAATTATAAGTATACTACTAAGATATTAGACACACGAACCATGAATAAACGCTGTGATTTTTTAATTAAACAAGAATCGACCTTAGTGTATATACCTACTAAAGAATCAAACAACAGACTACGTTACGATTATTATGGATTCACAATAATCTTGGTTACAACCCAGGTTAACGAGCTAAAGTAACACGTATTCTAAAATTCTGGTATAAGATGTGAGACCGGTTTATATATGTCGTGATGGCCCAATGGCTAAGACCTCGACTCACATGCTTGAAGTCGTGTGTTCAAATCCGGGCAAGTACCAATTCATGTTTTTCGACTATATACTTTTTAAGTTTATCTTGGACATCGCTGACAACGGTGAAGGAAAACATCGTGAGGAAACCTGGACTTATAGTAAGTTTATTATAAGATTGTGCTCCATTGGTGTAATTGCTGCAAGGCGTTCCAATGCGAGGATAAACTAATCGCTTTTCTTTCAATATAGCCGACCGACCGAGAGTATTTACCTTTAGTAATAACTGGCAGGACCAGTACACTGAATATGAACGTAATTGGATCAGGCGGCTCTGCGAGGCATTGTATAGCATTACAGAGCTCACGACTGGAATTTTTGTCGCTTATATGTGGACTACGGATATTTAGTGCATTTTTTACATTTTCTAGATTGTTTTTTTATTGAGAAATTTACTTTCTAAAAGCTAAAGGAGCTCCTGGCTAAGTAATCACGTAGCTAAGTAATGGTCGAACTTGATGGTTAAGCAACGCTTGCAGAGATCGATACGTAGATGGATTACTATCCAAAATTTAATATAGAATGTAAGTGAAGACTCCGTGCCTCGTAAAGCACTTTAAGATATAACGAGGTTACCTTTAGTTTATTTAACCCCCAACGGAAAAAGAGGGGTGTTATAAGTTTGACGAGTGTTTCTGTGTATCTGTGTGTCTGTCTGTGGCATCATAGCGCCTAAACGGATGAACCGATTTTGATTTAGTTTTTTGTTTTTTGTATGAAAGGTAACTTTTTCGAGAGTGTTCTTAGCTATGTTTGAATAAAATCGGTTTAGCCGTTCAAAAGTTATTCGCATTTTACTCTTTGAACCTGGTTTTTTTCGTAAGATATCGTGTCATTATTACGTGTTTCAATAGATTGTTGATTGAAGCGTGTCTGCTACTAGGTATATTATATGTAGTTCCAAAATCATGAAATAAAAATTAAAACTATTAAATAAATATTAAAGGTTTTTTAGATTTGTAATTTAATCTTGTTTGTAACTTAGTTACCAGCATTAGGTTGTGTCAAAGATATAGGTAACCTATTTGCTGTAGAAAATCGTATCGCGTAGCTTCCAGTGTACCCGAGCTTAAGCACTAAAATATGCAAACTATGATATGTAGAGTGTTTACGTATAGTAATAACTGGCGGGACCAGTGCACTGAATATCAGCGTAATTGGAGAGGGCGGCTCCGCGGGGCATAGTGTAGCATTGTAGAGTTCATGACTGGAACACTTTTTCACGTTGATGGGGAAATGCATTAAGGTTTACATAATTGGTTTTTAACTTTATATGTCATGTTTATATATATTTTAAAGTAGTTCCTAATACAGCATCTCTTTTACGGAGCCTGACCTGGGAAGTTCTACTGACCATCACATGTCTTCCACGCCTCCCAATTAATATTCATCTCAGCAATTCCCCCATTCTAGAAATAATATTCTACACAGTCCATCCATCGTTTATTCCTACCACACCTAAGATATACAACTGTTTAGTAGCGGTGTTATGTTCCAGACTTCCAGTTGCTAGAACCCAGGCACTTTTTTCGCCTGGAATGGCAAACGCATCTATGATGTGATGCTTCTAGTAATGCAGATATCTATAGGCAACTCGTTTGTCTCCCAATAAAAACTTATAGGAACAACCATGTATAAGCCACTTCAGAAAAGTAACTTCGCTCTTATTTAATTTTTAATTTCGTAGACTAAACTGACATTTGGGGGTTTGTCACTTTATCTTTATATAAAAATAGTGTCGTTCCTGACTATCCTGAGTGATCTCAAGTTAATCGAAAATCGAAGTAGATCGAAAATGAAACTAATTCACGGCAAAAAAAAAATTTAGAAACTAGCGGCCCTTATGTAGTTTCTACTCATTTATTTCAGACTTCATTTCATCGACCGCATTTATTTTATTGTTGATTTCATATCTAATACAATAAAAGTTTATGTACTATGTGTATGAATACTGCTATATTTAAATATATTAAGTTTATAATACATTTATTTACACCAATTAGTAAAATTAAATTGAGGAGTCATGTCACATCGTTTCGATGAATGACTTATGATTGAGGCTTACCTACAACACTATGCTCCGCGCTTGCAACATTTAAAAAAATAAGGTAATTAGCAGCTGTCAGTTTAGTCTACGAAATTAAAAACCACAGTATAGTCATTTAATGAAATTATTAAGGTTAAGAAAATAAATAAAGCTTTTTCCACGCAAGTGAATTTAAAGGCTGTTGAAGTTTTTCAAACCGCGATTTGCATTGCAACGCAATAAAAATAACTTATTTTTGTACGAGTCATGCTTCGCGTTTGTAACTTAACTCACTTAGTTGTTTGCGACCTGTGGCATATAATTAAGCTATTTATGTTTAAACTTTAATAAAGTTTATGTTTAAGTAGTATTATTTTCCTATTAGCTGAATCAAGAGTTGGTGTCCTATGCTAATTTCTGAGTTCATAGACAGAAAATACCCTCCCAGGTATTCCTAAACCATCCAATTATCGGGTAATCTTTAAATTTTTGTCGCAAAAACCTTATTCGGTTTATTTCGAACATTAAAAAAAAATATATCCAAATTAGTCCAGCTTGCTAACGTACTCGTAAATAAAACATTTTATTTTTTATAGATTTTTGCAAATATAAATTAAAAGTGTTGTGGTCAAGAATACTGGTGTTGCAAATAAGGCTTTCCTATCATTACCCTAGAGACCAAATGATACTTTCCCTGCCGTGACAAACGAACGTTAAACCACCCAGAAGTTCCCCTTGCAACTACTGCCTCATATTCTCATAGGGACAACTGAACGCTACCGCTATGATCAAGGGCGTCGCCAAGGGGAGGCAGGGAGGGGCAGCTGCCCCCCCCTAGAGATTCTAAAAATGTTGCCCAATGTAAAGCAACCGAAGTCCTAAATCTTTGACTTAAGGTAGAGCGAACGTTTAACAGCCTCAGGAGACTAAAAACCTGGCTAAGAAGCACTATGGGCGAAAATCGCCTCTATGGTCTGGGCATGATGAGTGAGCACAGAAAACTTATTCATGGAAACTCACAAGATTTTCATAATAAAGTGGTCGAAAAGTTTTCAAAAAAAAACCCGCAGATTATGTTTTAATTAACCTAATCAAGAAAAGAATCTTCTGCGAGCACTATAATGTAAAATTCTGGTAAAAACAAAAAAAATACACTGTATATTCAAATTCAAACTCCCAAATATTTTTTTTCTATTTTTCGAATAAATGTAATAACTTATTTATTGTACAGTCAAGAACTCGTGAAGCTTTACACGTTGGACTCTGTACCGTTTATTATTACAATCGCTGGAGATGTAAGGCTCGTACTACCATTGAAAAGCTTCATGTGTTCTCGACTGTACCACCTACAATTCATACTTTTCTCAATCTCCATATCAACTTGCCCCCCCTGGGCCATCGGCTGGCGACGCCCTTGGCTATGATCCTTATAAACTCCTTTAGCTTCGTTTAGGTTCCATACGTGGACAAAGAAAATATTTATTCGATTATAGACAGAATACAATAGTTACTATGACAGAGTAAAAGAATAATACTAGAAACTAAAAAGTAAGTACTATCAAAAACTGCCCTGAGTGTGCTCATACCGAAAGGGTGACCAACTTAGCGTTTGCTCAAACACCCAGCGCTTCTTTTGGTTGTTGCAGGTGCAGTTGGCACTCCGCAGCCTTTAGCCTGTAGACGAAAAACGATTGGCTTAAAAGGTTACTCGAATTCTTAATTACACACATATCGAGCCATCTAAGTGGATAATTGTTTAAATGCACCAATATGGCTACAAGGACACATCTCAGAACACACTGTTTTGTAAGAGATGTAATTGATGGTGGTTTGCCAATAAAATAATTCAGATAAACTTGTATGTGAAGTAAAGATGAATACTTTCATTTTAGTGTCATTGAATTGTGATAGTAATATAAAACAATAGGCTTGTATTCTTGGAAAGGAAAGGCGGAGATGTATGGATGTCGCTCTTCTTATTTCGCCAGTTCCGTGTTATTTTTTACCCGACTGCTGAAGAAGGGTAATGTGTTTATCAGTCTATTTATGTATGTATGTATGTATTAATTTATGTATGTATGTATGTTTGTGGCTGTGTGGCGTACTAGAGACCAAACCAACCTTTGTTTTTATTATTTTTATTTTCATGCTTTTTTCTTTTTTGTAAACATGTCTTTAACTAATATAATTGGCCTTTGGCCGTGTTATGTTAAAGTAAATAAATAAATAAATAAAATAAACGCGTTGGCCGATTTTGATGATTCTTACGTCAATCGATTCGTCTTACCGAATGTCACTGGCTACATTAAAATTGGCAAGTAGAAAAATGGCGGATTTTGGGCGCCATATTGTGGGGGCCCAAATTTTTTTTATATTCCTTACCCATCGTGTGAGGTATCAAAATAAAGGGTTTTAAGAGGTGGTTTCAAAAATATATAATACTGTTATGTTTAAAAAAACCTAATTAAAAAAAAAATAACTCAAAACTTATAAATAAAAATGATAAATAAAAAAATAAAAATCCCGACTGTTTAAAAAGCCACTAAAAAGACGTAAATAAGAAGAAAATCATGCTGTGCATAGTATCTCCAGGTATGTAATAAGTCTGGCTACTGCTGAGATTTTTCTAATTTTCAAAACACTTATTAACTACTCTGAAACGGAGAATGAACCAAGAACCCCACGGTCAGCAGTCTCGCTTAAGACCACTATACCAATAAATCAGTTTTACTAGAATAAAAGTAATTCACTAGTTTAACGCTGTAACATAGTCAGCTAACAATGCTTAACCTGCTGGGACACAGGCCTTCTCTCCGTGAATGGGAGTGGACCATCATAATCCACCTCACAGGTCCAGTGCGACTTGTTGAATGTAAATCAAATCAAATTAAATATGTTTATTTGTTCGAATATAGTAAAATAGGTGTTACAATATTGGTTCCAGCATATCCTGCCATAATAATATATATATATTATTATATATATATTTAATAATAATTATGAATTATAGTATAAAATCTGAATTTGTAATAGTTAATTAATAAAGATTGAAATTATATTGCAGTAATAAAAATTAATAAAAAAATATATTATATTAGTAACGACTTCTCTTCTAAATATTCTTGAACACTGTAATATTTTTTCTCCAATAACAGTCTGAACAATACCCTTTTGAACAACGGCAATGGTAAATCTTGAGTATTATTTGGTAAATGATTATAAACAATAATTGTCATGTAGTATTTCTATTAAATAGCGTTAATTTTATTTGCGGTAATTTCAATTTGTCTTTGTGTCGTGTTCTACTATTTATTTTGTAACTGCTTTTTTCCTAAAGAATATATATATTTTTTTACAAAAATGCATGTTTCAAAAATGTAAAGATAGTATTTTTGTTATAATGGTTTACAGCTATCCAAAAAGTGGACTCCACACATTCCCCGGATGCACGTAACATACCTACGTATCTTCGAAATTCTTTTTGTAGGATCTTCACGTTGTTTTTCTTCACCGTTTTGAGAGCCTGTTTTATTCGTATCGAAAAGGATCTCGTTTGGCTTACCAATTAAAAGTTTTACATCCAATTTTACGCTTGCGCATGGTTGCAAAATATATTTAGAATCTTACTACTGCTACTAAAAATGAAATGTAAATAACCTTCTAACCTCTACAACTATAGTAACAATTAACCAAGTATTATGAAAAGCTACCTATTATCTATTACTCATCAAACTCACAATCCCTTGTGACCTTGACACCCACAAGAGGAGATGCATTATCTACGTAGGTACTATTATTAATAGTAGGCCTATTCATATTTACTATGTGGGCTTGGAGTTGCATCAGTGCGATGAACTAATGACTCATCATAAATATTACATAACATCACGACTGCATTCTCTTAGGGTTTAAGCAGAAGTGTACCGCGCACCTATATTTTAGCTGATACCTTAAGTTGAAGACCAATATATATTAGAGCATAAGGCCATGAATCCAGGCTTTAAGAATTCTTATTAGAAAAAAGCAATTAATTTACATACATAAAGTCCCGCCTGCTTTAGCAGAATGTTGTAGGCAGAGGTGAGCTGTAGTACACCCAGTTATCTAATAGGGACGAACTTATTGCCTTCTTAGAGCAGTGGTGGCGCAGTGGTTGCGGCCCCGACTTACGAGTTGTAGGTCGAGGGTTCGAACCCGAGCAGGTGCATTACTTTGTGTAACTTATTTCATCACCACTGCTCTCAAAACGGTGAAGGAAAACATCGTGAGGAAACCGGCATGTCCTAGAACCAAAAATTCAAAGACATGTGACATCTACCAATCCGCACTGGGCCCGCGTGGTGGATTATAGTCCACTCCCTCTATAAGAGGAGGCCCGAGTCCCAGCAGTGGGAACATTAAAAAAAGGCTGTTGATGTTATTGCCTTAAATCGGGTACAAGTCCAGATTCCGCTGCTATTGAGAATGAGAAACTCCAGTTAAACATAATTAGAATTACACTTTGCCATTTTGGGGATGAAACCCGCAGCCGAATTGTGCAATTGAATTCGTCAAGGCGAAGGGTTTGACGGCCATCAATCTTGACCAATCACATGCGAGATGAATGTCGCGATGTAGATTTCCGTCTGTGTGATTGGTCGATAGATAGCGGTCAAACCCTTTGCGTTGCCGTAACCACTATAATAACATTTTCACATGGCCACATTCTCAGCTACTTAGTAAATTAAATTCTTATTTATAAACTCCGTTACTGAAAATAACCTTGATTATTATGTCTTACATAAAACTATAAAAAGTATAAACTATATTTAGTTTACAGTACTTTAACTTAGTTGCTGATTACATAAACGACCTTTTATTGTTTTATTTAAATGTAGAATATTCACGAAAATGTCAAAAGTATTTCTAATGTTACTAAAGGTACAGTGAACTGCAAAATACTCGTCAAGGTTTTTCTTGTTTTACTTGTTAAGAGGCAATGCAGTCCCAGACATCCGTCTGTATATGCTTACCTCGAATTATGACTCTATATATCATAATTCGAGGTTTGGCTCTAGCCTATTTCCTCCTCCAGTATTTAACTAATTAAAAAAAAAAAATTAAAAATCAAATCCCCCATGTTTGTTTTTTTTTAACTTCACCTAACTAAGAACACTTGCGCGGTCAAGACTTATCTGACGATGTCTTAATTATATAAATCGGTCTAGCGGTTTAAAAGATATGAGTTATTAAAGAATATTACATACATACAAGATACGCGCGAAAAATATAATACTTTCCTTTCAGTCGGGTAATAAGATATTAAATAAATTGAAAAAGAAAGACATATACTGTGCCCCTTTGTTTTCATTTTTGATGATACATTATTATCTTTAGAAGTACTAGAACCCTCAAAAAAATGCTCAAAATTGCTCTGTTAACAGAGGCCTATTGTACAAATTTGACTTTTGAATTTGTCCAATACTGGCGGAGGAAATAGGCGAGAGCCAAACCTCGAATTATCACTTTTTACCCGACTGCCGAAGGAGGGTAATGTGTTTATCAGTCTATGTATGTATGTATGTATGTTTGTTCCTATGTGGCGTTCCAGAGACCAAACGCGTTGACCGATTTTGATGATTCATACGTCAATCGATTCGTCTTAACCTTGCGAGTGTCATAGGCTACATTAAAATTGGAAAATAGAAAAATGGCGGCTTTTGGGCGCCATATTGTGGGGGGGCAATTTTATTTTTTCTTCCAAACCCATCGTGTGGGGTATCAAAATAAAGGGTTTTTAAAGGCGATTTCAAAAATATATAACACTTATATATTTAAATGTACCTAATTCGAAAAAAATGTTAACTAAAAAGTTATAAATAAAAAAATTAATTAAAAAAATCAAAATACCCGACTGCTTAAAAAGCGAACTAAAAAGACGTAAACAAGAAGAAAATCATGCTGTGCAGTCGGAGGATACATCTGGTTTTGGTCAGCCAGCTCGCGAATATGTATCCTCCGACTGCACAGCATGATTTTCTTCTTGTTTACGTCTTTTTAGTTCGCTTTTTAAGCAGTCGGGTATTTTGATTTTTTTAATTAATTTTTTTTTATTACTGAGGAGATTCAGTCGTCAAGCTCTCTGTCCGGCTTTCCTCTTAACGAAACTTAAGGTAGAAAAGGATTAAATAAGGCATTTACCCAAATATGGTAAATAAAGTTTATAAGGCTTTAATGTTTAAAAAAAAACAAAATCACGAGACACATATGTGTTTGCATAATTTCAGCGCAATCTAACCACCTGCAAGCTTTGATCACATACACACAGACACCGGGACAGCTTAATTGAAACTAAATAAATACTAGCGTCTAAAAATAAAAACACTACAAAGTGAACTAGCAAAATTTAAAAAAAATCATACCTCCGACACATATTTTATTACATCGACAATCTATTGAACACGTAATTATGACGACGATATTTTGCGAAAACATCCTGATCCAAGCAGTAACGCCCATAACTTTAGAACGGCTAAATCAATTTTCATCAAACATAGCTAAGAACACTCTCGATAAAGTGATTTTACAAAAAAAAAAGAAATCAAAATTGGTTCATCCGTTTAGGAGCTACGATGCCACAGACAGATACACAAACACACAGGTACACACGTCAAACTTATAACACGCTTCTTTTTTCGTCCGGGGTTAAAAATAACTTCAATTTTGGCAGTCGGTGTTCCTGTTTTCGTTTCTTCGTATTATGACACCGACTTCCGAATTTCAAGTATTTTTCATTTCACTTTGTAGTGTTTTTATTTGGAGGCCGGTTGTATTTTATGTTCTGTTTTATTTTTCATTTTAAGATCTATAGTAAGGTACCTATAATACCTACTCAAAGTTATGTCAAAATATATTATCAGAATAACATGACACTTGAATATAACCGGTGAAATGAGAGTGTACCAGGGTGAACTGTTCACATCTGCGTACCCTTTTAGAGCGCACCGGCGTGATATTATGTTATAAACAATAAAAAGGCATGCGATTGCAGTAATCCTAAGAGATTTGCCGTTATTTATTGAAGAGCTCTGTTGTGTATCTCCGAAGTTATTCATCAGATCATTACCAAATTTAAATGGGACCAATTCGGGCTAAATACTCTTTCAAACACAAAAAGAAGCTGACGGAGAAATCAGTCAAAAATAGAACCTCCTTCTTTTTGGGAAATCAGTTAAAATACAAGTTTAGATAAGCAAAAAAAAAAAAAAGGTCAGTGAGTCGTCTTAGGATTCTAAAAATATACACATTTTATTACAAAAATATACATTTGAAATTCTATAGTTTTCCACTGCTGACGGCGAAATCAGTCGAACATAGAACCACCAACTTTTTGGAAAGTCGCTTAAAATAAAACTTGAGGTCAGTGTGTCGTATTAGGATTCTAATAATATAAACATTTTCAAAAATATACATTTGTAATTCTATAGGTTTTGACCATTACGTTGACCCAAACATAACATTAAAGGTAGGCAGAAAAGTATGAAAACTATAAATAAAGCTAAATATTTTCTTTTTCCAGGCAAAAATGTCATCCTAAGCAATGGCGCTGAAGTTAAAATACAAAGACGAGCACGGCATAGTCCAGATCAACATGAGCCCCTCATCCAGCCCTAAAGAGCCTGATAAAGACATCACAGACCCCAAGTTCGACACAATCAACCACCGCTTCGCTCAATACGATCTCTTCGGCGGCAAGTATGACGTTGATTCAGGAGGGGAGACGCCGCGATCACTGTTCCGAAGCCGCTACAATAGCATAGAGGAGGAACTCGCTAACACTCCGTACGCCTTCACTACCGAACGCTCTCTCAGACTCAACAGTGCGAACAAACTCGACATTACCATCCAATCGCGGGACGAGACATCACCGTCGAAAGACATCCAAGACGATCGGTTTTTCAAACGAAAATTGAGTTTGGAATACGATGAAGAATTGTTCGGTCCTCAAATCGATTTGAAAGTGAACGATTGCGGGACGCCGGCGTTTACTGTGACTCAGTTGATTCACGCCCAAGATCGATACTTTGATCTTTCGGGGCGGCAGTCGGTCAGTTCTTGTGGTAAAGTGTGTGGGGACTGTACTGAAGTGTCTGTGCCAAGTCCTGGGGATGATGAGGCCTTCAGGGTGCTGTCGGCTGAAGTGAAGCAGGAGCCTGTGGTTGCGGCTAAACCGTGAGTAGTTTGAAATATTTTATCTCTAATATTTAGAATATTTGTTTGACAGGCACCTGTGATATTTTTGTAAATTTTTAAAGAGTAGGTATATGCAGCCGGGTTTAAAATAAGAAAACATATTTTAATTCATTAATAATTTGGAACAGTAAAAAATATTTTATTAAGTTGGTCAAGTTAAAATCAGCACGATCGATACATCAGAAGTAAAAACATACTTAATTTAAAAAAGACAATGTTTGTCAATAAAAAGATTAACTAATTTGGTACTTATGGGGTCAGCGTTTTTGTATCTAGATGTAGCTATTCTGGTTTATCTTAAAAAGTACAAGTCAATATAATCTCAATTACGAACTTTGTCTTGACCATCCAATGGAACACATGTACTTACGTATTAAAACAATAAAAAATGTTTCAATGTAGATACACAGGTAAATGAGGTAGGCTCTATAATTGTTCATGCTTAAAAACAACAATGATACCTTGTTTTTATAACTATCAGGCTAATCACAAGACCATGATAACTAGGTATTTATTGTCGGTTACATGGTTTGACAGAAAATGAATAAAAACAAAATACACCTACCTCGTGCAATTTTAAATCACTGCCTAAAATTAAGGATTTGTTAGGGAAAACAACAAAATCAAGTATTTAATTCATTCTTTGTTGGTATTTTAAACATTATGTAGATTGAAAAATCAAACCAAGGGGTCAAGAAGCGAAAGCATGTGGTTGACTACAAGAAAATACATTGAGCATGCAATAAAACAAATAAAATCAGACATCTTAAGTTAATTTACCAAAAGACAGACAGACAGACATACAGACGGACCGTGGAGTCTTGGTAATACGGTCCCGTTTTTACCCTTTGGGTACGAAAATCCTAAAAAAGACACAATATTAAATTCAGTCGTTTCTTTAATCGAAAACAAACAAGAATGCACACAAACAAAACGTTTTTTTTACACATTAATTATACCACAGCTGGGATAAGATCAATATTCCCAGAGCGTTTTCCAAACAATCATAACTTTACATGAATCTATAGCCATCTATCTATCTTAATTACTTACATCCATAAATAACCGTCCTTTGTAGATCAGACCTTCCCGAGAATAGACCGAAACAAACGAACACACAACACAACTAAACTTATTGTGTATCACCCGGAATAGTCTTCAATAGGCGACAACTATATTTAAACTTACAGGACAGTAATTTTGTTTTATTTTTATTAGCTCTGTCCCGTGGTTTTACTCGCATCCTGGAAGAAATACTTCATGTTTGTATTCTGTTTTAATGCAGGACCGAGGTCTATATCTATGTGTGTCAAAATCGGTTCAGCAGATTGAGGTAAAAATACTTTTTCATGTATTATAACAAGTGTGTGTGGAATGAGGTCTATTTGACCATGTCCGCAGAAATCGTGGTTTTTGGGAAAAAAGAATATCCCTTGTTCTTGGTCAAATATGATCTGCCGCAAAAATCATTAAAATGTAGTTTGGCCAAGAGAATTTAGCAAAGAGAATTATTTTCGCATTCAATTGTAAGTTAAAGATACCGTTGATCGTAGGTATTGTAAGTAGGCGTAGGTGTCAAGGCTTAACTTTAAAGCGCTTATCTAAATAAAATGCCGATTAAAACATGGAGTTATTATCAAACCATCATTTTATTATTATCTTACTCACCATTGCTAATAATGGGCATCCTAAAGAACGTTAACAAATCGTAGTCAGAAATTCAAATCAAGACGTTTGACAACCAAATTGGTGATCGCAAATATCGCAGGTATTTATTCAGCTACATATTCCATTAGCCCGTCGTCTACTACATAATATGAAAGACTAAAGACGAAAGGGACTTTAACGCACTGTGTTTTGGTGATCAGTAAGCATATGTGTGTTTTATTTTTGCTCCAGAATACATAAGTATATCTTCTAATTCACAGCTTTCTTGTCACAATCTCTCAGTACAAATCTTTTTAACAATAAAACTATTCTATAAATATTCATGAAGACAAAGTTACCGCATTACATTGAGATACGTGTGTGAAAGCAACAAATGATATCTTTTATTATAAAGATCTGTATGACTTAGTTTACGCAGATAAACTGTTGGAGGCAGTATTGTGGCGACGTGGATGGTGTCGTGAGGACCCGAATTGTCAAATAGTAGATCATGAACACCAGCAGCAACTACCAAAAAAGGGGAACCGATCACTTTGCCGAATCTTTTTTGTTCGAATTTCATTTTACCGAAACTAATGACCGACGTCTTTTTGGCTATATGATGGCTATATGCATTATTTGACATAATTTCAGATCATCGAAGTATCAATTGCCATCGGTATTATTTTACCGAACTACATTTCGCCGATTTACAAAATAACTTTTTGCTTTTGGCCGAAACCACTTTTGAACTTTTTTCATTTGCCATATTTTCACCAAACTGTAGTATTATATTATCTGTGACCAAACCGAAACAACATTTTAGGGAATATTATTTAGTCACAAATATATAGCCGGTAACTTAGTAACAGAAACGAATTGCTGCAAAAACGACTTCACGCAGTCTTGTATCAGTGTCTGTGTTTACATATTTATTTCGAATTTTCATGCAAATGATTTATTAATAGCTGTCATGCATTAGACATTTTTTTAAATTAATTATTTCAAAGAATTTGTCCAAGAGCGAGAGAAGCGAGCTCGGGAATTTAAGACACCCCGACACGGATAGGTTAGGTTCGAAGGGGATGACGGGGGCTGAAGTGAGCAAACTCAGCTCACGTCATCTCCTTCGTGTTAGGTTACTTTAGACCCTGCAGACAGAAATAGGAGCCCTGCGGAGCGGGGCGCCGCACTGTGGATCGAAAAACGGCTCTAGAAGACATAGGAACTTAAATTTAAAAGTGTCGGTTTTTTTGCTTGATATGGGTTCTAATAGCCAATATCATACTTATATATTTCATAGGACGCAATCTGGTAGGCAAAAGGGCAAGTTTTATTTTTTTTGCTAAAAAAATGTATGGAGCTGATATAAAAAATGCATAAATCTCCGGAACCGCAAGACTAACCGTAATATCCTTACACCCGGTTATAGAACTATTTATTTATGATTTTTTGACATACTTCGTATAACGAGAAAGACTGCGTTTTTTTTTTTAAAAATCCTCAACTTTTTTTAGCTAATATATGCTATAAATAGAAATAGACGTGTTATGTGATGTGTCTATCTATCTTAAAAAAAAATATTTAAAATTATTAAAGATATTTTGATGTTTATTAACCGACTTCAAAAACGGAGGAGGTTCTTAATTTGTTTGAATTTTTGTGTATGTTTATTCAGAGATATCTTCGCCAATTATTAACCGATCTTGATGATTTGTTTTTTGTTTGAAAGAGTATGGTCCCGGATTGGTTCCAGTTAAATTTGGTAAAGACTTGTTGAATAACTTCGGAGATATTCAATGGAACTCTTCAATAAATGACGGTAAACCACCATAGATTGCTGCAATCGCATGTCTGTATATTGTTAACACCATTTCATAACATAACATCGCACCAGTAGACTCTGAAGGGGTACACAGATGTGTACAGTTCACCCTTCTACACTCTCATTTCATCAGTTATATCCAAGTACCCTGTTATTGGGGTTATCTATTTGGGCATAGCATTTCTGCTTATTAACCGATCTAGATGATTCGTTGTTTGTTTAAAAGAGTATGGTGCTGGATTGGTCCCAGTTAATTTTGGTAAAGATCTGTTAAATAACTTCGGAGATATTCAATGGAACTCTTCAATAAATGACGGTAAACCACCATAGATTGCTGCAATAGCATGTCTGTATATTCTTTACACCATTTCATAACATACCATCGCACCAGTAGACTTTGAAGGGGTACGCAGATGTGTACAGTTCACCCTTCTACACTCTCATTTCATCAGTTATGTTCAAGTTCCCTGTTATTGGGATTAGATATTTGAGAATATCATTTTTGTTTGAAAGAGTATGGTCCCGGATCGGTCCCAGTTAAATTTGGTAAATATCTGTTAAATAACTTCGGAGATATTCAATAGTACTCTTCAATAAATAACGGCAAAACACCCAAAATGGCTTTAATCGCATGTCTGTATATTGATTATAATTCAGAGTTTGGGAGATAAGTGTTGTATATTGGCAATTGAAGTTATGATGATTTACCGTCATTTATTGAAGAGTTCCATTGAATTTCTCCTAAGTTCTTCATCAAATCTTTACCAAATTTAACTGGGACCGATCCGGGACTATACTCTTTCAAACAAAAATAATATGCCCAAATATCTAATCCCAATAATAGGGAACTTGAACATAACTGATGAAATGAGAGCGTAGAAGGGTGAACTGTACACATCTGCGTACCCCTTCAGAGTCTACTGGTGCGATGCTATGTTATGAAATGGTGTAAACAATATAAAAACAAGCGATTGCAGCAATCTATGATGGGTTACCGTCATTTATTGAAGAGTTCCATTGAATATCTCCGAAGTTATTAAACAGATCTTTACCAAATTTAACTGGGACTAATCCGGGACCATACTCTTTCAAACAAAAAAACAAATCATCAAGATCGGTTATTAATTGGCGAAGATATCTCTGAATAAACATACACAAAAATTGAAACAAATTAAGAACCTCCTCCGTTTTTGAAGTTGGTTAATAAACATCAAAATATCTTTAATAATTTTAAATATTTTTTTTAAGTTAGATAGACACATCACATAACACGTCTATTTCTATTTATAGCATATATTAGGTAAAAAAGTTGAGGATTTTTAAAAAAAAAAACGCAGTCTTTCTCGTCATACGAAGTATGTCAAAAAATCATAAATAAATAGTTCTATAACCGTGTGCAAGGATATTACGGTTAGTCTTGCGGTTCCGGAGATTTATACATTTTTTATATCAGCTCCATACATTTTTTTTGCAAAAAAAATAAAACTTGCCCTTTTGCCTACCAGATTGCGTCCTATGAAATAAATAAGTATGATATTGGCTATTAGAACCCATTTCAATAAAAAAAACCGACACTTTTAAATTTAAGTTCCTATGTCTTCTAGAGCCGTTTTTCGATCCACAGTGCGCCGTCGACAATATTTTTTTCAAGTCGCTGTTTTAAACGTTTGTATTCACCCACTGTTTTTCTTTCACTTAGTATTTTGATATGCGTTTAAAATAAATATTTCGAACAAATGTTATTTCGGCTAAGTGTAACTTCGGTAAAAAGTTTTTCGACTAAGTGAACCGTCGGATAACGAAAAAAAATGAATTGATAATAGGTCAACTGAGACAGTGGCAGACGTGATTTCAATGAAGTAAAAAAAAACGAAACGATAATAGTTGAAAAGTTTTAGGTGAAATGAAATTCGGTCAAATGTTTTTCGAACTTGTGGTAGGTAACCCCAGAAAAGACTTGCTAATCATAGAAATGAACTCGGCCTCGGACTATGAGGAGATAAAGATTTACGTTATAGGAGATTAAAAGATACATATTATTCTAACCCTACTAGAAAAGAGAGTCAGAATAAAGGCCCCAAATTGAGCTTACTTGTTTAATTTGATTTAGGTTTTTACGTCTAAATCGTCACTGAAATTTGGTGATAAATCTATTAAGATACCTAATCATCACTGGTAAATTGGAGGGCAAAAGACCAAGAGGAAGAAGCTCTATATGCTGATCAGTCCAAATCCGAACCATGTTGAATATCAAAGCCTCGGCAACCGTGCATATTGCTGGCAATAGTAGCAATTGTCGGAAAATTATTAAAAAGAAGGTCTTGAAAACATAACGTGGTCACGACCCCCAGTATTGGGGAAGCTAAGCAAGGAGGAGGAATTTGATTAATTTTAATAACAACCCTGTCATACATAGATCTTTGACAGTCTTCCCAGGTTGTCAGAAGCCTAATCTGACAACCAATCTTACCAATTGTTTTACCCAGTAACTGGATGGTGATGGTCAGATAGGCAGCACCCCCCTTTAAATAGACTGAAAGCCGTTGTATCAAAATATGAGTTGTTAGGATTCTTGTGCATGACTACCTATAGTTACTAGGAATACTGTTAAGTCATAATATATCATTGATTACTAATAATTTAATTCCGATATTACTCTTGGACACACGGGAGCCGTTGTTAGGTTAGCAGAACATTGCTCTTTCGTTTTCTGCTTGAGAATCAAGGATTAATGCCGGATACAAGGGGCTATTTTTTAAGTTAGGTTACTAAGATCATGCTAGGAAGCTAGTCTCTCTGGTCTTGTATATCCAGAATTATACTCATTTTTGTAAGTACAAAAATTATCCTTGTGTAATTCGGTCATTAGGTATGAAGTTTCTCGTTGAAATGTAAAATTATATCAATACTAAGATGAAGGCTGTACTCGTATGCAGGCAGTATGTAATGACAAGTAAAATTTCAAAATCATAAAAAACCCCCGGCAAATTTTTATTTCATGCTACATAATTTATCTAGTACATAGTAGATACGCTTTGATCGGCAATCTATTGAACACGTAATTATGACACGATATCTTGCAAAAACAACCCGATTCAAACAGTAAAACGCCCATACATTTTTAACTGCTGAACCGATTTTATTCGAACATAGCTATGAACACTCGACAAAATCACAATTAAAAAAAAAACTAAATCAAAATCGGTTCACCCTTTTGGACGCTATGATGCCACAGACAGACACAGAAATACACAGATACACACGTCAAACTTATAACACCCCACTTTTTCCGTCGGGGGTTAAAAATATGACAATCATGCTGCGCCGGTCAACAACCAATTGGGATAAAGGCAAGATGATTATAAAATGAGCTGATTTAGACAATAAGTAATACCAGCCTGCAAACGCACGACCTCAAGCATGAGAGGCGAGGTCTTAGCCACTGGGCCACGACATGTAGCCTTTCTAATGACGATACCCGACATATGGAATTATTCCAGCTTCTTCTCATACAGAGAGGGCACAAGCATTAGACACCACGCTTGCTCAAGGAATCTGCTGGATGCGATACGCAGAGGACCGATCGATGTGACGACGCTTGGGAGTGGGATAATATATGTTCAGCAGAGGACGTCTTTCGGTTGAAATTATTGCTCAAGGCAGTCGGTTAATTTGGAGAAAAATTTAAATGAATTTAGATAGTTAACTGAAGATTGTAAACAAGAGATTCCACGTTAGAATGCGTAAAGAATGCTCGATGATGTTCACGAAGCGGAAAGTAAATGTAATATCTTTATTAACATCATGTAACTTACTTGTTGTTGGCTCGAAGAAATGGTTTACATGCTAGTAATAAAAGTAGAGTGTAATGGTTTTATTAACCTTACATGGAGTATAATAAGATTGGTTTTGCTGAGTTCCACTTTCGTGTCGGGCAAGGTGTTCTTGAGTTTGGAATCTGGAACTTCTCAGAAGCAGAAGCAGTGTGGCGGAGTCTGGATTTGGGCTCACTTGATGACAACAGGTTCGGTCCCTATTACATTGAAATTTGGTATGGTCGACTTAAATGGAAATATGGAAGTTGTGCACCTCTGCGTAATTCTTAGGCTAATACAATCAGGATAAGATTTTTTCCAACATCTGAATGTGCAAATACAATGGATCTGTCATTTCCTTCAAAATCGTCTGGATTGAGATAGAAATTCTTATGCCGTTGGGGTGCTCATTTGCAAAAGATAAACAACCAAAAAAAAACCGGCAAAAGTGACTTTCTTACCAGGAAGCATAACCTAGAAAATCACTCCAAAGTTAAGTTTATTACATAACATTGTATAATCAGTTTACAAGACTAACTATCCGTCGGATATGACCAAACAAAGCGTTTGTTACAAAAAATCTGATCGTAATTGTCCACTTGTTCAGTGACAATTACAAGTAACTAACTATTTGTAATTCGTAATGGTACGAGTTAGGGAAAACCACTTCCCTTTGTTTTAGTAAAGTTTTCGATTTCCTCGTGATTGAAATAGATTTGAGGTTAGATATTGATCTCCATTCTCCATTTAAAACAGCTGTTGTCTCTGCATTGCTGCATTGCATTGATGAAACATTACAAGATACCGAGAGTATTTAATAGTTATCTTGGAGACAGAAATATCAAATTACAGAGATATTCCTTAGCCTTTATATTTCAGTTTTCGTTTCGATATAATCGACTAAAATTCGGCATTGTTCTCTCATTTTCACACCATACAAGTTGATTCTGCGGAAGAATAGGAAGCATGTGATAAGAAAAGTTTTAAGCATTGGCGCATGGATGGAAGAAAAGAGGCAGACCAAAGAAAATATGTAACAGATTGTGACAAAGATAGTGACTAGACAGAAACCGAGCACAGAGATGATGGCTGATTGATAGACAATAACATGATCCGCCAACAACATATTTATTGGAATAAGGACAAAATGGACTTAGCACAAGCAATGATGCAATGATGGTGATGAATTTAATTAGTTTTAAGGATGATGAGAACAAATTCTATAAAACACAGCACTTACGTCTTACCAAACAAAATATACTTACGATATTAAATGTTCTAAACTTATCAACAAAACCAGTATTACCAAACGAAGATAATGTCAGTGCCATGCCCATATACTGTCAGTATTAATACGCGACATCGAAAGCAGTATAAACGTCTGTCTGTCTGTATAAGTGTATACAGCTTAAACTAAGTGGCCGTCTGATGTCATCGTGGTTTTGACGACAAAAAATTTGGAAGTTGGGAATATCAACAAATTTTTAAGAGCCGATGAAGTTTTTTGTTGAGCTGTATAGTTTAGCAAAGTTTGTACTAGATCTGAGAGATTGTGGCCTAGATTACTTATTATTAGAAATCGTATAAAAATTCTTCGTCGTATAGTTATCGATTTATTAATTTAAAACATGTTCTTAATTGTAGAAAAGCAATGCTTACCTCATATGCGTTTGATGCGTGTGCTAAAAACGTCTTGGCGTTGACATAATAATTACAATTAGCGATAAAAAACCCTTAAATTATTTAAAGTTTCTGATAACCCCATTAGAAATGGGCACAAAATAAATCATAGTGTCTAATGAAAGCCTACATAAATAGCCAATATCATTATTGAAAAGAAGATGCCAACTGTGGGAACATTACCACATCTGGTACAGGCATCTCCTCTGTGAGAGAGAGTAGGCCGAAATCCAGGCCCAGTGCGGATTGGTGTGTCGCAGATTTTTATTTTTTGTTATTCTAGTAAATCTAGAACATGCCAGATTCCTCATGCTATTTAGGTACGCTAAGTGAAAAGAAAATATAACAATCAAACAGCAACTACTTATTGCAGATTTTTCCTTAACTGGTGTGTTTATTTTTTATTCTGCAGTAGATATCGAAAAAAATGTCGTGAAAAAGTGTTAAGTATAAAATGGATGGCTCTACATCTACAGCATCAAGAACTTTATTTCGTTTACGGTCATTCCAACTGCCGTTCCATTCATTAAATAGTATTTTTTAATCTATGCTAATACTAGACAATCTTCCGGTTTCACAAAAACTTCTAAATCAGTGGTTTCAAATATTAAAAGAAGTAAAAACATTGTATTATTAGCACGAAATGGAGCGCAAAATGATTAGATGGCCTTTTCCATTGTTTCCTGAAAAACTATTTCACAAAAACGGTTTTCTTCAATGTTATTTTTTTTAATCTTGATAAGTAGTTGTTATGTCATTGTTCCTTTAGGTGTAAATGTAGATTAGTATCTGCACGTTGCAGCATCGGATCTTATGATTTTTGCCGGTATGTTGATAATCTCTACATTGGCATGCGGCTATTCGATAGAATAGTCTGATTAGGTTATTTTAAAGGAAACTATATATTATATAGTCAAGAATTACAACATTTTGTTGAAGTTATTTCATTGATGACTATGAAACACTGTGTCTTCGTCTATCATCCAACTTTCCTGTCGCAGGTCTGCTGGATGAAACTTCTATTGAAAAAAGCAGTACCTTTGTGCTCTTCTATCTGTATTCTTTCTTTTTTCTGTTTAGTGTTTTGTGTGTACACAAATAAATGAATGAAATAACTGCCGAAATGTCAATTTGTTAATTCCAAACGTCTTGGACTGTTGATAATCGACATCGCCAATACAACATCATTTTGTCTCGACCCTCTTACCAATCTTGTAGTAATTTATAGTTTTACGCCCTAACGTTTGTAAAATTTTGAGGTGTCTCCACTTACTCCTTTTATAATCATCATCATGATCATCATCAGCCTTTCAATGTTGCCACTGTTGGGACACAGGCCTCCTCTCTGTTAGAGGGAATTAGTGCGGGTTGGTGGATGTCGCATGTCTTCAAAAGTTTTGGTTGTAGGACATGCCGGTTTCATCTCAATGTTTTTATTTTACTATAGTACTCGTAGTATTTTATCTTTTCACTTCAACTCGCCCAAAATCTAAGGAAATGGGCCGAAATATGCAACAAAAAATTCTTGACGCAACGTCCCTTACACCTAACTATTATTTCTGACATAATGAATCACCATATCATGTATTTACGTAATTAATTTCATTCTCAGTGTTGAAACAGAATTGGGTTAAATATTTCTATGTACGAGTAAGTAGGTGTGCTACCAAATACCTTTGTAATTAAAAAAGTATTTGTTTTGTCAAATATGATTTATGTAACGAGTGGCTAAATAAAAACAGCCACACGGGTCGATCTTCAAGGTTAAGCAACACTTGCCGTGGTCGGTCCATGGATGGGTGACCATCTTAACATACCGATTTACTTCTGTGCCTCGGAAAGCAGGTTAAACCGTTGGTCTCGGGTGTCATTTGTCTGATCTGTGACAGTCGTTACGGGTAGTCTGAAGCCAGGAAAATTGACACCAGTCTCGCCTAAGTGGTATCGTGTTACCCAGTTACTGGGTTGTGGAGGTCAGTTAGGCAGTCGCTCCATGTAAAATACTGGTCACCTGAATCCGGTTAGACTGGAAGCTGACGACAACTTAGTTGGGAAAAGCCAGAGTGATTGATTCTCAAGTTGTTTATTCAAAGCAATAAATTGTTTTGAAAATACCCTTTTTGGCTACTGGTGTGAAGTTACGAGCTCTCATTATTGTTAATATCATAATGGGAATTAAAATATGAATCTCTGTTCCGTGAAGTAGTCTTGTTACCTATTTGTAAATATCATAAAATAAACATCATCCTCATGTCAATCGAATGACGTCCACAGCTGGACATAGGCCTCTCCCAAGCGTCGCCACATTTATCAGTCCCGTGCGTCTCGCAACCAGCGGATCCCCGCAACCTTCACCAGGTCATCGGTCCACCAGGTGGGAGGCCTTCCAACGCAACGTCTTCCAGTTCGCAGTCGCCACTCCAGAACCTTTCTGCCCCATCGGCCATCCGTTCTGCCAGCGATGTACCTTGCCCACTGCTACCTAAGTTTGGCAATTCTTCGGGCTATGTCGGTAACCCTGGTCATCTTGCGGATCTCTACATTTCTGATCATTTCATTTCAGCGGTAATTCTGGATCAGTAGGCCCGGATTCTGGATGGCTGATGGCAAAAGCAACTGACTAAAATATAACGAGTGAACTGAACTTGTATGTGGGCAACTCTTCAGGGAATTATTGCCAAAGTCAAAATTATTTATTTTAATTAGGCTATTAAGCGGCACTTTTGAACGTCAACAATAAAAAATTACAAGTAATAATAATTGATTCTACCGTCCATTCGGAAAAGTAGCTCCTTGTGGAGAAAAACGGACAAGAAACTCCACACTTACTCTATAAAAAGGATTTTACAATATTTACATACATACATTAATTCATACACGTGAGGACGATGCACCCAGAACAGCACTACAAAAAGATACCCATTGTGATCAACCCATTGGGATATATTGTGGAAAAGATAAAGATACATATACTATAAAGTATAAAATCATTAACAAGTAAATTCATTCATTTGATAAATAGGAACATGGTTCTCACATACTTACAATTATTGCAAACCTAGGTAAAATACCTAAATCAACAGCAATGCATGATGTTATGTTAAACTATTTAGATATTTGACTACATTTTCTTTCTTTCATTCAACAGATTTAAGCTAACATTTAAATCTTAACAAATAGTTGATCATAACGGCTATAACAAACCATACCCATCTTTCATAACAAACACAACACGAAACATACAATAACCATAAAATAACTTGAACCAACAGAAGTACTAACAATTGTAATCTAAATGAGTTTTAATAACAACCTTAATCATATGATGGCGTAAAAACCAAGGCTTTTGGCGCAAAAACCATTGACATAACACCAGCGGCTTGTGACATAACCAAGGTTGAAGTGTAAGAAATTAACTTCTTTAGTTTTATGGCAAAACAAGCTGTTTCCGTGGCTCTGCCTGAGTTTGAATTGTGATCTTCTGAATATTTTGGGGTAGAAGTAGCCTGTGTCCTTCTCGAGGTATCAGACTAAAATAAACGGTAATTAAATGTTTATCAATCAATCTCAAAGTAGAGTGGATTAGTGAGTAATAATGAGTTATAAACTCTACTCGTAAGTGTCACTGACGAAATCGATAAGGTATTAGGGGAGTATCTGAGAAAATTTGGGAATATAATTTTTGCTTATTCATTTTTTTAATTAATTTCACTGATTGGCACGGGCATCGTTGAGACCGACGATGATTGATTTTCGGATTTTTCGTCCAACTTCGGCATTATATTTTCTGTTTAATAACAAAGACAGAACAGAAAAGGCAGAATTCTAAATTGAAGAAACTTTATTTAAAACTATGCTGGAAGCAACACTACGATAGTTAAAAATAAATCAATTAAGAAAAGATACATTTTGTGCAAAATTAGCAACAGAAAAATAAAAGAATTGTTTATTGCCGATAAAAGTGTGCTATAAAATTGTACGAGACACTTTCAAACACATTCCTGGTGATTTATGCAATGACACATTGAGAGCGTTTCGGTTAGAAGTGATCTACAACATATTGTGGTAGTATCAGCTTGAAATTGCAGCTGTGAAATAATATCACGAGATCCCGTTTATACGAGTATTCCTGAATGAGAAGGTAGGTGTGTATAGGAACATCAACATAGGTAGGGAGATACTACTGAACGCTATTTGCTACGATCCTAACATTAAATATGTAGAAAATCAAATATATTTAAAATCTGATGAGTCTTTGGCAATTAATTATTAGTACATGGGCGACCGAGCTCTGCTCGGGTGAAAATAGAGAAAACGACGTGTTCCTAGAACGATTTATCGCTACCGAAACCCCTGCATACTAAATTTCATGAAAATCGTTGGAGCCGTTTCCGAGATACAGATTATAGATTAGATTAACACATATAATAAATCTATAGAAAAGTCCTTTTTGTACACGGAAAATATAAAAAAAATAACCAGGATAACCAAACCCAACAAAACCCATTTCCAGCATTATTGGAATTTTTGTCTATTTTTCTGTTTGTCTGTTTATTTGTGCCAATTAAAACCAAAGGCCATATTTACAAGACATATGTACGGATCAGAATGTTGGGCAACCAGTAAACAACACCTAAACAAACTACATACAACGGAAATGCGAATGTTGCGCTGGTCGGCAGGTGTCACCAGACTAGACAAGATCCGGAATGAATACGTGAGAGGAAGTTTTAAAATCGCTCCCATCATTGACAAAGTAAGGGAAAATCGACTCCGATGGTATGGCCACATCCAACGAAGGTCAGATGATCATATGGTGAAGCCTGCCCTTAACTTGCCAGCGACGAAACGAGGACGCAGTAGACCGCCAGCCACTTGGTTGACGACGGTTGAAAAAGACCTGAAAGAAGTAAATTTGGACAACAGCACTGCTCAAGACCGTGCACAATGGAGGAAAAGGATAAGGAGGGCTGAACCCAAGTAAATCGTAAAAGGTCGCGACTGATGATGATGATGATGATGTCTGTTTATATGTGCGGGCATCACGTAAAATGTACGGAACCAATGTAGATAACTGTTATACATAAAAACCGGCCAAGTGCGAGTCGGACTCGCGCACGAAGAGTTCCGTACCACTATCGCAAAAAACGGCCGGTATGGGAGCCCCACTTAAATATTTTTTTTTTTCTGTTTTTAGTATTTGTTGTTATAGCGGCAACAGAAATACATCATCTGTGAAAATTTCAACTGTCTAACTGTCACGGATCATGAGATACAGCCTGGTGACAGACAGACAGACAGACAGACGGACTTCGAAGTCTCAGTAATAGGGTCCCGTTTTTACCCTTTGGGTACGGAACCCTAAAAATTGAGCGTAACTTGAAGTATTACTTAGTTTTTGTTTAATCGCAATCGGTTCACTCTATCAAAAGTTAGATGAATTCAAAGTGTTCAAGAAGTACCACAACACACGCAATTCAGATACTCGGACAGTTGAACTCCATATTCGATAGGCGTTGTGCATTTGAAGTCATTTTCTGAATGACGGTGTTAAGATTCTTCGCGAAAGAATGATCCTAGAAAAAGAATAGGTAGGGAGGTAGGGTAGTCAGGCAGATAAGTAGGGTAGGCAGGCAGGTAAGTAAGGTAGGCAGGAAGGTAACATAGGCAGTTAACGGGAGCGAAGCCGCGGGCACAACTAGTCCAACATAAATGCATGCACACGCCTGACAGAAGAACCCCATAACACGACTTGGGAATCAAACCCAAGACAGTCAAGACACTAAACTCGGATGTTCGATTGCCCCAAAAAGTTCTGGCGTGACGACCGCGAAACGGCAAACGCAGCGTTGGAAGGCAAGTAGGTGGACCGATGCATGACCTAGATAATCCCGCTAGAATTTGCTGGATGCGAGGCGCTCGGGACCGATCGATGTGGTGACACCTGGGGGAGTCCTATATTCCACTTTTAATTATTTTTCGTTAACAAAAAACCTTTTAACATCTAGTCCACCGAATTTTTGACAAACCCAAGGTTAGGTCACAGTTAATTATTTTCTTTGTTTCACATAACAGTAGCTATTCTATCGTGTGCTGTATTTAAATATAAGATTACCTTGGAGATAGGCCTGAAAAGGTGTTTTGCAAATGTGACTGAATTAGAGAAAGAAATCAAGTTATTATTTATAGTGTAATTGTTATGTATTTTTTGGGATAAAAAAAAGCTTTATACAACAAACAAATTAAACCGACTTCCAAAACAAAACACTACAAAGCGATAAATAACTTTCTTTTCGCAAGTCTGTGTATTTGGTACCTATTCTTTTCTTGTTTTTGACACCCACTTCCAAAAAGAAATATTTTTCGCTATTTCACTTATTCAGTGTCATTTTAGTTTTGGTACCTTATATTACCGTGAAAATACGCATTATCTATATCTATACTAATATTATAAAGTGGAAAGATTTGTATTTTTGTATTTAACAGATAAACTCAAAAACTACTGGAGCGATTACAAAAATTATTTCACCGTTGTGAAGCTACACTATCCCCGGGTGACATAGGCTACTTTTTATCTCTGTATTCCCACGGGAACTACGCGGTTGAAACCGAGAGGCGTCCGCTAGTTAAACGTAGATAGTTAAAGATAACTTAAAAACTACTCGTCAGACCTTGATCAAATTTAAATGACAAGCACCAAATTTCAAATAAAATAATAAATCATCATAATTAGTTTATAATTGGTGCCGTAATCGCGTAACAAAAACATACAGTCGAATTGTGAACCTCCTCCTTTTGGAAGTCGGTTGAAAATAAGGTCGAATGGCAGGACAAAGGTGATTAAGATCGTCATCGTTATGTGCCTAGCCTTGCCCAACTATGTTGCTGACCTAGCATCCAGCCTGTCCAGATGCAGCTGATAGGTGACAAAATATACTGAATGGTGAAAGAATGGTCCCGACCCCGAATAAATTGGCATAAATACAGGATGATGGTACCGTGATAATATTTCCATTTAAGAATGCAATGCCATAGCCCTCATTTCTACAGGAAATACCAATAGAAGAGCCTGTAGAAATGAGGGCTTAAGCCTTAGTCCGAAACTTTCTTTAGATTTTCTCAATGTTTCGAAGGACCAACATTGGTCCTTTGAGCCGGATAATTTAAAGAAAAATGTAGTTCCAGCCCCAATCCCCCTTACTCCCATACCACACAAAAATGATGATGAGTTCTTTGCACATTATTTTTGTCTCTTAGAACCATACGAAAATATTGGTATAAACATAAGCCAGCCAGCAAGGTGCAATCGGGATTAATACCGCACAGGATGCCCTAGAAGCCCATTTAACACATAGAGGCTATTTATAATGTTTACCCACATCGAAATGAACTCATTACTCATGTCTCAACGCGTCCAGTGTATTGTCAGTGCTTACATTAAATAGTTACTCAAACGCTCACCACGGTCTAGTGGGCACACTTTTTACAATCACCTTGAAACACCTTGCTTTAAATGTTTATTACAAGTCTATTGTATGACTTATTTTGTTGCGGTGACTTCAATTTAACGGTGCTATGATAGCCTCTGGTTAGCTTGCAAGGGCAAGGTTTGCACTATTAAAAGAACCCGATATATGGGTGAATTTGTAGGTAATCTATTTTGCCCAACACTTATAATGGCTTGTATACTAAGTTTATAATATTCCAACAGCTGAGAGACAGGCCTCCTCTCTGAGGGAGAGAATGATCTACAACGCGGGCTTGTGCTATTTAGTTGAAGTCACACGTCTCAAAATTTTTCGTTCTAGTAAATTTATAGGTATTCTTATGGTGTGAAATAAATTACACAAACTAAATCACCTGCTATTCAAAGACATGTGGCATCCACCAATCCGCACTGGGCGCACGTGGTAGATTGCGGCCCATTTCCTCTCTCACCGATATGAGGCTCCGCGTCCCATCAGTGGGAACTTTAAAAGGTTGATGATGAGATGATGAAATCACCTGGGTTCGAATTCACATCCTACATCTTGTACCAAAGTCGGTGCCGTCCTCGTCCCCATCACTTCTATAATGGTGCGCTTGTCTTAGAACTCGGTTGAAATTAGAACATTTCTAAACAAATGACAAAAATATAAGGTAAAATAATTAAAAACGTAAAAGGTGTCATTGTACTTATCTTTACAAACAACTTTTACTATGTGAGCAACCTCGAAATAAGTGAGCTGCACAAAAAAAATACCTGATGTAAATGTCGATTTAGGGAACACCAGATTTTTGTAATTTTAATGGGACCTAAATGTAAATTCTACTGCAAAGGAAAAGGATCGTAAACAAGTATGATAAT
Source organism: Anorthoa munda (assembly GCA_945859665.1). Taxonomy (NCBI): domain Eukaryota; kingdom Metazoa; phylum Arthropoda; class Insecta; order Lepidoptera; family Noctuidae; genus Anorthoa; species Anorthoa munda. The sequence continues at coordinate 12,993,120 of OX243898.1, forward strand.
ATGTAATTGATATTTTCTACGATTCATATATTACTGACAACACGGTTTTAACATCTAATTACCAGTAATTGCTCACCAATTAGCAGTTACTTTGTGTTATTATTTCGTGTTTCTTCGGCTAGAAGACAATAAGTAGGTGCTTGTGTAATCTGCAGTTACTGTTACACATGCTTCCGATTTTTATCACTACAATATGCCAAGAAAATTCTGTTGAGTATGCGTAAAGTACTATATGAAATCAAAACCTCCTTCCTTGTCCCGTGATACCAGGGGATCGGCGCAACAATTATTCTTCTTCAATTGTCCTCTTGTCCAACGTCACGCCATCATTTACTCCATCTTATTGTGTATAGGTGGTGTCTCCATGTATTAGTGGTGTTTTTAAATTTTTACTTGTATGTATATATTAATATCCCATGTATATATCAATAAACATGGTAAATAGCCCGTTTCTAATTTTAATGTTAGTGTTAGTGACCATGACAGTTTAAAAACTTATAATGTATATATTGTTATGAAATAAATTACTTAAGACTTACTTATGACTTATCTTTTCTTTCACCTCCACTTACTTCATGTGTAATTAAAATAAAATAAAAACGAAATTTATTGCTTTTTCTGCTACAACAAATTCAAATTTTTATTTAATAAAGAACAGTATTATAAAGATTTTTTGCATTGGCCCCAAACTAGGCAAGCACAAAACATTAGCAGCATTATCTCAGGCACTAATTTTAAGGGTTTAGAAAAAAGTAAATTAATATCAAACAAAATAAAGCAGTTAAATTATAGGAAAACAAAAGTAGTAAACAATTAAAAAGTTCCCTGATATAATAACATTTTATACTTCATAAATTACAGCGCTATTTTGTTACTATGTGAGTATGAATTGAACCAAAATATTAAAGGTCTATCTGCCAAACTCAATTAGAGATGGCTCAGTAAGTAGATTGCAGTTGACTTCAAACGAATTTATTGGTTCACCAGTCCAAGTATTGGGGTTGGTTTCCCATCTAAATTTCAATCGGCTTCTAGTCTTACCCGAATGGAAACAAAATATGTATAAAGCTAGAAACAGTCTATTCTTTGGCCTTCAATCAAATATATAAAAGGCATTTCACATTTACCTACAACAAAACGGTGATCTCCTTTTACAATATATTCACGCTGCCTACGCGCGGTCGTTGGCAGGTTGCGTCACCGAATGCTTATCCGGAGTTTCCGCACTCTTTGCGAAACTGTGCATCGGTATTGTGGTCTAAAGTGTATGTAGATTATTGTTGATACAATGAAGAGTTATTGTAATAAATAATATTGCGTAGCTTAGGTATATTTGTTTTGATTATCTTTTGAAAGATTTGGCGGAAGTGGTGCATGCGCATTTCTGATGTAAGATATTGTTGCAGAATCTAGTGTATTGTCTTCAGGAAATTACAAGCTTAAAAACTTTGAGAAATCTCATTATATCGTGGGTATTCATAAATTTTTGTAACCAATTTTTAATACATTGATTGCTTTAATTAATTAAAAACCAGCCACGTAGCGAGTCGGACTCGCGCACCGAGGGTTTCATACAAGCGGGCCAAACAGCTATATTCTCTCAAAATAATATGGAAAGATTACTGAGTTTCATAAATAATGAAAGCACAGAACATTGCCATAACGAAAAGATAAACTGGATTGAGGGGACAAGATTAACTTTGTATAAAGTACCTATAGATTAAGCCCTGGCGTGGCCGCACATGAGACAGCAATAGTTAGTTCTGGTGTTACAACAAGAACAAGAACACTACAACCCACCATCGCACTGACACTTATTATCTATAAATAACCTAAATTCCTTGTCTCAATTAACACATAATACCACGAAATCACAGAAAATCAAACAAAACCGAGTTAGTTTGTCAAACCTGCCATTATATTAGAGTTTGACAAACAACAGAAACCGGCCATGGTGACAAAGACAAAAAATAATCTTTTGTCCTTATTATTTACATGGAGCTGCCAATTAGCCATCTCGCTCTATCAATCAAGCTCATTTTAAGGCTTAATCTATAGGTACTTTATCTAAGGATGACCCCATACATCGACTTAGGTGGCGGTCAGTTTTTCTTCTACAGACACGTTAAAAATTGTTTTTTTTTTTAAACATCTACAAATTTAGGGTTTTCGGCAGCATTGGGGACATTAATAGGCTAATGATGATTAAAACATCAAAGTTAGCGACAGTTTAAGGAAACTCTTGACAACAAACGACAAGAGAAGATGCCAACAAAATCCTTGGAGTTCAGTTTAATTACTCGTTCCGTTATGTTTCTTCAATAGTGAACTTGGTAAGTAATTGATCTGAAAACATTGACTTTGACACGAATACGGCTGTAACCAATTGTGAAGCGTTCACGTAATTCAGGCGCCGATTTTGTAATTGATCCGGAAGTCAGTTCAATTAAATAACTACAATAGAGTTTGTCTATGTAAAGAATATAGTATGTTGTTGTTATTTATATGTTGGATCAGCTTTCTGTATCATTAAAATACAAGAGAGACTTTAAAAAAATATTTAAATGCAATTCTGAAATACAAGTCTTCCTATTTAATGAAAATGAAAAACGAAAAAGCAAATTACCGAACTTTAATTTAAGCAAACTTCAGTCATTAAAAAATAAACTAGAATAAAATTATACAAAAATAATTAACAAATAGCAAAACTCTGTTTAATTGCTAGTGTTGGATACGCAGGTTATGAGACGTAAATGCAGGTTGAGTATGGAATGAATATATTTTGAAAAACTGTTCCTTATATATAAAAGCAGTTTCAAAATTAATACATAGTGGGTACATATAAAAAGTTACAAAAATGTTAAATACCCTACATGCTGCATTTTATACTAAATACACTAGTAAGACATAGTTCACAAGTTCCAATAATAGCGTAACCAGCAACCAAACCTTTGATAACTGTTAACCAAAATTTCAATCAATATTAAGGGTACTTATTCCACCTGAATATGTAGTATTATATGATCTGTGACCTGAATCTTCAACTGTTCAAGCTGTAAATATTAAGTGCAGAGCCATTAAGACTAAATTAAGAAAATCCTTTCACACTGTCTTCTCACAGAACAGCAAACATTCTAGAATGATCACCTTCCATTCTTCAGCACACAACTTCAATCCATTATTAGTATCCACGAGTGCGTTGAGGATCGTCAAGGGGATAGGGGTGGTGAATCCAGATATAGTATGACAAAATGAGACATTAGCATTACGTCACAGGTTCGATTCCAGGTCAGGCTATTGGGCTATTCCATCTGGAATTTCTCAGAAGCTGCTCGGTGTCCGTATTTGTGGACAGTTGATGGCAACAGGCTCGCCCCAATTACATGGGAACTAAACATAACTGGTGAAATGTGTGTGTACTACAGGTTCTCCTCTACCTTCGGGAGTCGCAAGCTAATTCCCGGCCACCGTAGGCGCGGGCTTACGGACGGCGAGTAACGGGTAGCTCGCCGTCCGATAAGGATCAGCAGTCTTATTGCGAGATGAATTCGGCAAGGCGATGGGCAAAGAGTATGAACAATCGACCAATCATTATCATCATCATTTCAGCCAAAAGACGTCCACTGCTGGACATAGGCGTCGCCACATAGACCGGTCCCGTGCGTCTCGCATCCAGCGCCTTCCCGCAACATTAACCAGGTCATCGGTCCACCTAGTGGGAGACCTTCCAACATATCGTCTTCCGGTTCGCGGTCGCCATTCCAGAACTTTTCGGCCCCATCGGCCATCCGTCCTGCGAGCAATGTGCCCTGCCCACTGCCACTTAATCGACCAATCATCATCTGCCTGCCCTTATCCCATGTTACTTGGGGTCGGCGCAACACGTTTGCTTCTTCCATACCGTTCTATCCCCCGTCATGTTATTACTGACTCCCTTTTCTTTCATATCACTCCTCACACAGTCCATCCATCTTTTCTTTGGCCTTCCTCTCCCTCTCCATCCATCCACATTTATATTCATAACTCTTTTAGTAATATGCGTTTCATCCCTCCTCATCACATGACCATACCAGGACCAGGACGACCAATCACATAGACGGAAATCCAAATCGTGTCTCTTTGCACTTTGACTTACCTAATTCATTACGCAATAAGGCTGCAGATCCGAGTCGACGGCGCGTAGAGTTCCACGCCCGCCTCAAAGAGATATCAGCAAAACTGACGGGGTCCGCTAGGGCCGATGCCAGTCTGGGTCGCGGATAAATTTGAAAGAGAGTTACCGCGGCCCTGGCACAAGTAACTGAAGGAACACGGGTGGGTTTTAGTCAGTAAAAGTCTGGCACGCCCTCCCGCTTCACCCAGTGCGGGAGAAGTCATGGAATGATTTCCCACAAACAAAAAAGAAAAAGGTTCAGCTCTACCTAACCTTACCTCTTACCCTTAGGGAAATGGCGTGATGTTATGTTAAATATTAGTTCTTACATAATATCGCAGTTACGAACAACTAAACGCAACATATCGAAACCGTTTAACTGTTTACAAAACCATTGCAAGTATTAACAATTCATTGATTGCTAAAAAACAAAAACTACTCGTATCGATTTACTTACGTCATGCTTTTGTCAAATTTTTCGACATTAACGGACAAGAATTTAAACAGTTATAGGTTCGAATAATTATGTGAAATATTATTGCGTTGTAGTTATTGTAAGAGTAGATACCTACAAAGATTTTATAATGCCTAACATATTGGTGTTTGCTAATGTAATTAATTTGGGTAAAATATTGCACTTAGAAAATAATCGCACCAGATTATATAACTAACCGTAAAAAGTCACGGTTATGCACTTTTTTGTGTTGGAAGGCCTCCCTCTGTGGAGCGACGACATGGTCAAAGCTGCGGGAGTCCGGTGGATGCGAAACGCACAGGACCGATCAGTGTGGCGACGCTTGGGGGAGGCCTATGTCCAGCAGTGGACGTCTTTCGGCTGAAAACGATGATGATGATGCACTTTTTCACCACTATCTCACCGAGGCTCTAGACATGTGGCATTCGATGTCATGTCGATCACGTGATTTTTCGATATCGCTTGTCAATCCCATACAAGTTTGCCTTTTTACCCGACTACGGCGAAGACAAAAGGAAGGGTTATGATTTTAGCAGTCTATACTCCATTTGCGATAACATTAGACGTTTAAATTAGCCCATTTTACAGCCCGTTCAACCGATTTTGAATTCTATTGCGTTGGTGATACGACAAATGGTAGCTGTAGTAAACGGTTATGGTAACAGGTTTATGCTTTTTATGTCATCCTTATCTTAACGGGATCGAACTCAAAATCGGTTGAAAGGACTGTAAAAAGATTTGGAAACATGTCTCATGTTATTACAAATGGAGTTTATGTATGTTTGTATTTACCTACGTATGTTCCTCCGTAGCGCCTAAAATATTCAGCCGATTTTTAAGGAATAAAGTGTCAATCGATTCGTTATTAAGGCCCGGGTAACATAGGCAAAAAATATAAAAAGAACCGTAGTCGAGTTACAATTTTTAATTATCCTTTTTGCTTGTTGACAATCGCTATTACCACGCTTTCGATGAAATAATGTCATTTATAATTACTTACACTACACACTTATATCTAGGGACTCTGATGTTAAGCGATAATGTGGTTGACAATGGAGCACGCATGCCTAGAAGTATTATGTATAACTTCTTCACTAGGTACATAAAATAACATAACACGCCTTTGTTTCCCAAAGTGGTACACACAGGTACACCTATTATATACCATGTAATAGGGGGACCTCAGATTCCGGGCTGCTACTGTGGATTATCAGATAGTCTGGCAAAAGACAGTAGGGACTGAAAAAGCACGGCAATTAAAAAAAAAATATTAGTATAGCAACCCCAAAACTAGTATGAAATACCTGGAATAACCTAATTTGATACTTTAGAATTATTTATGTTATTTCGTCTGAATAAAAATACAATAGGTAATTGAGGTAGATAATATTTTAGATATTATGTATTAATCTCAATAAAAAAACCGCAGTATTCTGTAATAATTTTGGTTTATTCAACTTATTAGCGCCATACTAACTTATGAAATCTAACACCACACGTAAACAATCTCGTTTTTTTTTTTAATAAGACGTCTTTCTCCTGATGTTTTATCAAGACCCCAACAAATCATCAAAAAATAATGTTGACATTAGTATAGCATTGCCATATAAAAAGTTTGCAAATAATTCGAGTACTACTTTCGTATGCCAGACTCTAGATACATACACGGCATAGATCTTCAGCCGGTAGCTACCAGGTTGTCAACCTCCCCGTGCTATACTCCACTGCTAGGCCAATGCTCCACCACTAATAACAAGTTAAAAACGCACAGATTAATTATTACAACCTCATTACGCCCGCCGGCCGCCATTACAGTCCAACAACTATCAATTTGCGCGGGAAACCAACTGTCACACGCTGTCTTTTTTGTCTATGATTAAACTATTACGAACGTGATTGTACCTTGTTTGTGATGTTAAGGAAAACAGTGTGGCTTCTTGAATGATGTTAGACTTCAAATGTACTCTGACTTTCGTTCCGCTGGAGTACAAGAAACTTTTGCTAATGCAATTACGGCAGAGCGGTTCTGAGATCGATCCCCGGGCCGGGTCGTCAATTAAAGACTCAGGTATTTTATGAAGAAGCCTGGAAAACCAACATGGAAGTCCCGTAATGTGGGCATAACACCCGGTTTCTGGGAAGAATTTATCAACAAATTAAACCCTGGTTGAGTCATGCAATTGGCTGTTAAAACTGCATACGAACCAATCACCACGGCTAACGCGCGTAACATAAAAACCGGCCAAGTGCGAGTCGAATTCGTGCACAAAGGGTTCCGTACCATTATCGCAAAAAAACTAAAAATAAATGTTTTTTTTGTATGGGAGCCCCACTTAAATATTTATTTTATTCTGTTTTTAGTATTTGTTGTTATAGCGGCAACAGAAATATATCATCTGTGAAAACTTCAACTGTCTAGCTATCACAGTGCATGAGATACAGCCTGGTGACAGACAGACAGACAGACGGATCGCGGAGTCTTAGTAATAAGGTCCCGTTTTTACCCTTTGGGTACGGAACCTTAAAAAATTATCACATTGTCTTTGCGATATTTTTGTGCCAGAATCCAGGCCAGCCGGGCGAGCACGGCCTCTGTGATAGGCTTAAGTCACGAATTTTATAACGGTGTTTGCTCACAAACTTTAACAAAAATGTGTGACTCAAACCTGTCACAGCAGGACGTGCTCGCCCCGCTGAAGCAAGACCAAGATACATGACCAAGTGTAATAGGTATCTCTTTAGCGGAATACCTACAGATTTACTGTTATGTCATATTTTTGACGAACTATGCAAATAAACAAACATCTAACGTTTATATTATGTAAGAGATCTTTTCTCGATAATGACTATACAAATAGTTTAAAGTAATTATCGAGATACGATTTTGACAAATCACTGCCTGCCGGAGTGGATGTAAACAAGCAATCAGCAAGCTATAAAACTAGACAGTAATAAACTTAAAAAAACCGGCCAAGTGCGAGTCGGACTCGCACACGAAGGGTTCCGTACCATTATCGCAAAACACTGCATAAAAATCACGTTTGTTGTATGGGAGCCCCCCTTAATTTATTTTATTTTAATTTATTAATTATTATTTTTTGAAGTAAATATTACACTAAACATTCTGTGAATATTTCAGGCGTCTACCTGTTGCCGTTATTAATATCGAGCAAAAATATCACGTTTGTTGTATGGGAGCCCCCCTTTAATATTTACTTTATACTGTTTTTAGTATTTGTTGTTATAGCGGCAACAGAAATGCATCATCTGTGAAAATTTCAACTGTCTAGCTATCACGGTTCATGAGATACAGCCTGGAGACAGACGGACAGACAGACAGACAGACAGACAGACAGACAGACAGACAGACAGACAGACAGACGGATCGCGAAGTCTTAGTAATAGGGTCCCGTTTTTACCCTTTGGGTACGGAACCCTAAAAACAACGAGTAGTTAGTCGTATAGCACCGTTAATCACTTTTTAGGGATCCGTAGAAATAAATTAAACAATTTGAGAAGGATGCATGTAAACGTTCAAACATTTGTATGTAGTTAACAGCCAAATAAGTTATCTGGAGTAGAGATGATTGAATATCCTAAGTAAAAAATCTTATATAATATTATGTTTGGCTCTCGTCTATTTCCTCCTCCAATACTGGACCATTTTTATAGATATTCCATAAACTGAAAAAGAAAGATAAATACTGTGTCCCGTTGTTTTCATTTTTGATGATACATAATCTTTAGAAGCACTAGAACCCTCAAAAAAATCTCAAAAGTGCGCTGTCATCAGAGGCCTCGTGTACAAATTAGACAATTATAAATAAAAAAAGCAAAACACATAGAAGCACGACATATATCTTTATTATTAAATTTTTGGTTCCGTACCCAAATGGTAAAAATGGGACCCTATTACTAAGACTCCACGATCCGTCTGTCTGTCTGTCTGTCCGTCTGTCACCAGGCTGTATCTCATGAACCGTGATAGCTAGACAGTTGAAATTTTCCGTCGGTGCTCCATGGACCAATTGAAATCTTTGAAATAATTGGTCTTTTCACAGATCATGTATTTTTGTTGCCGCTATAACAACAGAATAAAATAAATATTTAAGTGGGGCTCCCATACAACAAACATGATTGTTTGCCGTTATTTTGCGATAGTGGTACGGAACTCTTCGTGCGCGGGTCCGACTAGCACTTGGCCAGTTTTTTTTATTTTTCCGATTCTGGAAGATGAAATAGGTGAGAGCTAAACTTCGAATTAAGGCAATTCAGTCGGAACGCTCTACCCGCATTTCCTCAGGAGATCCGTAACCGAAACCGAAACAATCGGATATCCTAAAAATCTACTCGTACCTGTAACCGAATCTAAAATGAAAGTATCGGATAATTTCGGATAGCGGCAGAGTCTAAATGAGACACGATAACCCAACAAACATTTTGGCGCTAAGGGCAACCTTTTTTAGCTCTTATAGTATTATAAATGATATATAAGAGCTCCGATAATAACATTCGATTCTACTATGGTGTTAAGGATAAATAATTAAACCTTCAAGAGGAATAACAGTTACAAAGAAAAATTGTATTACTTAAGGCGGTAGCATAGAGTTGGTAGGAACCATTATATAGCTCACTCTTATGACTATTAGATGCGTAAAAAACTGTAAGCAATTATAAGGTGTCTACTAACACTTAACAGAGTTAGTAAGATGCTTCGTAACACCTTAAGGCTTACTGTAATAGCTTTAAGAAGCGTAAAACACTATAAGTAATTGTGAGGTGTCTGCTAACACTTACTAACAGTTGAGGTCCTTAAAGAGAGTTAGAAAATACTTTGTACCACTTAACGAGTTCAATCGAACCCGAAGAGTTAGCAAGAAAGCTATTAGTATCATAATAGTGTTAATTATAAATCTTATAGAGCTGGATGCTGCAAGAATCGGAAACCACTTTTAAACCATTAATGTTTGTATAATGGGGTTACTCTTTCAACCTTAGGTAATACAGTGGTTTTAAAAATACTTCTATACGGCCATAAACAATATGTGCAAACATTGTTACTCTTAATTATCACTTTAAGTTGAGTTACAGAATTTTATATCACCTAAATGCATCTTAATATAACCTAACCTCAAAAATTATGTTTTGTTACAATATAAGTTTACGCTGTGCAACGGGTTTATTCGGTAATATTTTTGTTTCTACCATGCAACCATGGAAAGTTAAAAAAGAACCGGTGGAGTTAGGAGAAAAGCTTCCAAAGAATTCAAGAATAAAATTGGATCATCGCAAAACTACCACAATGAAATTTCATTAATTGAAGAAAAAAACGATGACATTGTGACAAGAGAAGAATTACTTGTAGTGGAGAAACAGTGTTTCACAAATCAAAGTCCTACAATAGATTATGATGTAATTCCACGGAACCGTCCTCATATCAATATAAGATACAATTACAATATCAGTGACCTTGGTACCGATATGTATCAAGCGCTACAAACGCTAGAAACAAGTTTACAACAGGGTTCCGTACAACAGGCATATTCTCGTCGAAAGAAATTATATTATATCCTGAAGATGTAAAATGCAAATTAGTTTGTATTAACAACAGTGATTTTCTGCACTTCTTATCTCTTTTACATACAGTGTAAAAATAAAACATATTATTATTTAAAAAAATGTGGTTTTATTGAAAATATATTTAGTATTAGTAGTATTACAAAGGAAATAACAATCAGTCAAAGTTTGATCATAATTCTTCAACATTTCTAATTGTACTGAGCCCTTTTTGCATGATCATTTGTACCATATTCGGTTAAAAGCCCTTAAATCGAACTTGTTACGGTGAACAAGCGAGATGAGATTATTTACAGCAAGGCCAAAATATGTTGGCGAGTCTTGTGTGTGACTGGAACTGGGCGCGGTGTCGAGTAGGTAGGCACCTCCACTGGGAATAGTTACTGAAACAACAGATTTGTTTCTTAATAATGTAAAAATACATACAAGTTAAGCTTCTAAAAGTTAGTTTACAAAAAACAAAAAAAACCGTTTTGTATTATAGTAAAAGATAACTTTTAATTCAAAATATATTAGCTTAGGTTACGTTCGTACTGGCTTTTGTTTTCATAATTATTATAAATAATAGAATATTGAATTCATTGATTTATTCAGTCAAGTACGTGGTATGTAAAGGTTTTTTTCAAACAATAAGAGAACCCTGAAAATGTTCAGCTTACAGGTTCACATAGAACCATTATGCAAACTGAACCTATAAAATTTTTGTCTTTTCACTTTCAGAACCATATTGTAGAACTGCAAGTGGCATATAAGTCCTAACAATCATTCTTTAAGCACTATGTTAGGGATAAAAGAGTTATCAGCATCCGTAAGTAATTTAGAATTGTCGCCATTAAATAAATAGTTAACCTATAAAAATTATAAAAGAAAAAAAAAAATCTAGTCATTATTGTCCCACTTATTTATTATATTATTGTTAGTTTTCCATTAAAATATCTATTGACAGTACCAGGAACTATTATTCATAATAATTGAAATGAAAAAATAACTGAGGCAGTATATTTTTTCTACATATTATCATCAAATGCAGTTTATTTCTAAGGCGCTTCAAAATTGAGATGAAAACATACACATACTATTACAGAAAACTTACTATGGCAGTGAGTTTTAATAATTATAACACCATTGCAATAATCTAAAATACATTAATTGACTTACCTCATAAACATAAAGTCACTTTCAAACACTAAAGTATCACTGTATCGAGGATGAATAATGCGAAATATTTTAACACTATTGACGGTAACAAATCACAAAAATTATGAAAAAAGATACATAATGTTGGCGCTTTGAGTGATGCTTATTGCTATTAAAAACCTACAATATATTCTTAAGGTATATATTGTGTCGAGGAAGCACTAATATGTTACTAAAAAAGTTATTAGGGTGGATTTTATAACTATATTAATACTTTAGCTTGCAGTTGTAACCTTTGTATAGCTTATAATACACTTAATGTGGTAAGCACTGCTTCAATAGCACTATTGTAGCTCTTTATTGTCACTCATTTATCACTACTCTATAACTATTAAGTCACTTTAAGCTCTAAAATCGTGGGCCCAAATCAGGGTTATAAGAAAGTTAAAACGCGCTATATCACCAAATGTTAGAGCCTTTATAGGACTTTAGGTTCTTTAAATTCTCTTATATAGCTCATGTAGCACTTATTCTTATCACCTAAATGTTAGTTGGGAAGTGGATGCAGTGATGGGACTTAAGCGTGCCCTACCCTTCTTATTACCTTTTCAAGGATTAGTAGTATACCACCTCTTATTTTTACACTAAAGGGCAAATAATTACAGTTTGATTTAAATACTACATATTTTATAATAAACCCACATCCTTCTCGCCGTCTCCCGCTTGACCGTTTCCAACATTTCGTTGATATGTTTAGTTAATTAAGTAAATTACGCGTTGGTTAGAAAGCGGAATGTGAGCACAATTTTGTCGGTACGTAACTCGAGTCACGACCAGAATGTGCTCAAATATGCCTGTATCACGGCGGTGATCTTGAGGGGTGAGCAGAAGTGGGGAAAGGAACACTTATTAGGTATTTACAGCGTATGGAATTGGGGAGAAACCATGATAGAAGCCAGAGAACTATTTGACCTAATAAAATTATTAGCAAAAATAAATGAGTTAGTTGAAATAACCAGTATTCCGGTTACATTAGTATAGTACTCGCCAAACTTCTTGGCCGCCCTGAAGTTGGCTACCATGGCTGCGCAGTAGAAAATCTCATACAATAACAGCACCGTTTCGTGCCTCGCGCATCCGGTAAACCAACTTCAGGGCGGCCAAGAAGTTTGGCGAGGGCTATAACCGCCAAAACAAAAACAACATAGACCAGATAGGAATACAGAGTTAAACTACCATTTTAGTTCATTCCTATCATCAAACAATACTTGCCAATTTTCGGTAAACAAGTCGTGTGTCAAATGGGATTTCCCATCCGCAAAAAAGAAAAACGTTCATCCGTATTGTATATGTCGTGGTGGCCCAGTGGCTAAGATCTCGCATCTCGTGCTTGAGGTCGTGGATTCGAATCCGGGCAAGTACCAATGTGACTTTTTCAATTCATATGTACTTTCTAAGTTTGTCTTGGACATAGCTTACAACGGTGAAGGAAAATATCGTGAGAAAACTTCGACTTATAATGAGTTTATTTAAATATTGTGCTCCATTGGTGTAATTGCTGCAAAGCGTTCCAGTGCGAGGATAAACGAATAAATAAATAAATATTCCGTCCCCTATTTACCCCCTTTAAGGGATGAGGTTTCAAAAGTACCTACTTCTCTATTGCTCGCTTTTGTTAGGTAAGGAACACTTGTACAAAATTTTGTGTTTTAGACCCAGCGATTTAGGCTTTGCGTTGTCTGTGAATGAATGATATTTAAGTTTTTATTAACTAGGGATTTAACAAATTAAAATTGTATCTATTCAGCCTACTAAAAAGTCAACAAAAAACAAACAAAATTTGTAGAACGTCTGTGTAATTGGATGATTGGCACAATTAGTGGCCGATCAAGCTTGATATCCTGACAGTTTTAAATGAATGACTAGGACAGGTTTTAGTTACTAGCTTGTGCTAGTTTGTGTTTTTTTAAATTGTATATTTTATTTCCATTATAGTATATTTTTTATGTGTCAAAACTTTATGTACAAGTGCAAAGGCGGATTTAATGCCTTAGGCATTTTCTACCAGTCGACCTAAGGGTTGTGCAGAGATAAAATATGGCAGGTGCAACTAAATGAAAGAACAAGAACATTTTATCTTGGTGTACAATAAAGTATAAATAAATAAATAAGTAGAAAAATTTATAAAAGGAATATATAGGTATATATATAAATATATATACATACATACATGATAAACAATGTCATTGAGAAACCGAATCCAACAAACTAATGTGTGAAGATTCTGCAATTTTCTTGAGAATATGCTCACGTGACTTCAATTTGAAGGAGAACCGTCTGGATGCCATCCTGATGTTCTGAGGGAGCACATTCCAAAGGGAAATCGCCTGGACAAAGAAGGAGGAATAGATAAACCCAGAGAGGTGAGAGGGACATTGCAGAAGGTAGAATGATAGAACGAAGATTTTATTTATAAATACCGATTTTTTTTATTCGTCTAGTTTTCCATTTAATATATTTGTTTTTTTTTTGCATTGAATCCGAAGTATCGGTTTAAGGGTAGGGCGGATTATTATTTAATTAAACTTTACACCCCTTCCTAATATAACACATTGGAGAAACCAGAGGGCCTAAACATAGTAATATTTATCAGCGAGAACTATCCAAATGGCCAAAATGACAAGTGCTACCCGAATGTCATGTTAATAAAAAATAAAAAAGCCATTTATTCTAAGACATTAAAACATTCATGCATCATCATCATATCAGCATATGTCCACTGCTGGACATAAGCCTCATGCATTACTATAAAATAATATTGCAGTCATTAAAATTAAAAAACAGTCGAATTAATAAATGTAAAAAGTTCAATTTCAATGACAGAAAATTACAAACCAATAAAAATTCAATTCCAATTTAATTCAGTTACAGTTTCAATTCAATCTCAATTATTCTATTACAAATCTAATACCTTTAAACGAGCAATTCTTGTATATATATATATATATATATAGACAAGAAAAAGAAGATAATCTGAATCTCGGAAACGGCTCTAACGAATTTCATGTAAATTTATGCAGGGGTTTCGGATAAATCGATCTAAACTCCATTTGAAATAACATTAGACATGTTTCTAAATCTTTTTACAGTCCGTTCAACCAATTTTGAGTTCTATCCCGTAAACATAAGGATTACATAAATTGCTTAAACCTGTTACCAAAACCAACTGTTTACTACAGCTACCATTTGTCGTATCACCAACGCAATAGAATTCAAAATCGGTTGAACGGGCTGTAAAATGGGCTAATTTAAACGTTTAATGTTATCGCAAATGGAGTTATAGCTAGGTTTAATTTTTAGAAAACGTCGTTTTCTCTATTTTCACCCGAGCAGAGCTCGGTCGCCCAGGCATACTTTATTATAACTCATAGTTATTTTTGTAATTATATAATAACAATTTGACACAAATGAACTACAAAACTAAAATAAATTTCAGAGTTGTGGCAGGCTTACGCTAGTGTAAAATAATTGATTGTATAAAAATGTTAAAATTAAAATTAAACAAAAAAAAAGTCACGTAGTCAACGACAAACATTTCATACTTGGCCATCGTTTGCACTAATTAATAAAAGGTAACTTTTTTTGAGTCGCATGTGTCATTTTGTGTTAGATAATAACCCAGTATCTACCTAGGTGGAGGTCACAAGGCAGTCGCTCGTTTAAAATACTGGTGCTCAGTTGCATCTGGGGGTCTTCACTCCCTAAGCACGAATTCTGTACTTTCGGAC
This sequence comes from Anorthoa munda, assembly GCA_945859665.1. NCBI lineage: Eukaryota > Metazoa > Arthropoda > Insecta > Lepidoptera > Noctuidae > Anorthoa > Anorthoa munda. The sequence goes on from OX243898.1 coordinate 13,008,250, forward strand.
TTTGTTACGTGCGTTTCCTACGGATGGATGATTCGTTCGGGGCCCGAACTAAGAATGAATGACAACACAATTTGACAGTTGTACCTACTCCTTTACCCGTCACAAAAATTGAACTTGACACTTGTTTTTTCACTTCGAAGTTTCGGAGTACTTTCGGACGGGGCCTGTAACTTCGTTGACGGAGATAGGGAGTAGGTAGAGCCCCAGGCCACAAACCGAGACTTCGGACTGATACTAAGAATGAACTACTCAATGCAAACAATTCAAATATGCAATGGAAAGCACGACGAATAAAAAAAATAAAATATATTGTATAAATAAAATCGGGGACTATATTTCTTGTCACCAAAATTTATGTTTGTCATCTAGTTGTATCGCCTAATAAATAGATCTATCGCCACGAAATATTTTAGTTCTCAGATAAACAAAAAGTGTTCCCAGGTATGAATTATCAAATTAATGTTAATATATTTTATTTTATTTTATTTTATTTATTTGGGACAAAAAACAGTTATACAATACAGCATATAGAAAAAGTAGTTACATTACAGTCGAGAAAACGTATAACCCACACTATTGTCCACGAAGTGATATCGGAGTATGAAAACGAACGCGTGTTAAATGAGAAAAATAAAATAAAATAATGATATTTAGCAGAGAAAACACTGCATACATGAATTGAAGGAAGCGAATGACAAGAGCCTACATCTTAAGGGCGACTTGCAAGAAATTGAGAAACCATTCTTTTAAATTTAGATAGCGACAGCGCGAAAATGTCAAAATCAGTAAATTGTGAGTTATATGTTTCTAATAGTCGGCGGATAGGGGCCCGCACCCCAGCATTCGTTCTACATCGCGCAGTGTAGAATAGTCGAGGTGCGCGCAACTCCCGTCGAAAAACAGTTCTTGGTACTACGTAACATAATCCATTCGTCAGCTCAATACAATTATATTTGTTATTGCATATACCGTATAGCATCACAACCATGATCAATGAACGTCTGGAATCCAAGCTCAATAGTTCATAATGCTTTAGCAAATCTGCATAGGGAATCCTAGTACGGAAGCATTTGAAGTGCGTGGCACGAAGAAATTTTTTCTGAACCATTTCTATTGCTTGCTTATATTTGTCATAATACGGACACCAGATGGGTACCGCGTATTCCAATTGTGAACGGACTAGTGATTTATATAAGAAAAGAAAAGTAGAAGGCTTTTTGAAGTCTTTACAAGACCGCATGACGAAACCATACATCTGAAAGGCTTTGTTAATTATGCTGTAGATATGGGTGTCTAAGTGTAATTTGCAATCAATTAGTACGCCAAGATCACGTGTGCACTCAGTTTTTTTCAATTGTATATCGTTCAAGGTATAAGGGAATTTAATGGTATTTTTGTTTTTGGTAAAAGAAATGAAGTGACATTTTGGAAGACTAAGATGAAGTTTATTGACCAGACAGTATTGTGAAAGCCTGCCTAAATCCTCTTGTAGTAGCAAACAGTCCCGAGAGTTCGCACAAGCCTTATAGATTTTAATGTCATCGGCGTACATTAGAAATTCAGAGTTAACTATACAGGATTTTATGTCGTTTATAAACAAGATGAAAAGCAATGGGCCTAAGACAGATCCTTGAGGCACACCTGATTCGACGACCACATAATCAGATTCGAATCCATTAATAACAACCTTTTGAGTCCTATTAAATATATAAGAAGCAAACCATCTGAGTAAATTGCCTCTTATGCCATTGAAAGCAATTTTATCTAGAAGCAATTTATGGTCCACCTTGTCAAAAGCTTTCTGAAAATCAGTGTACACAGCATCAACCTGCATGCGCATGTCCATGTTTTCTGATGAGGCCCATTGTAAGCGACCACGTCTCAGAGCCATATGTCATCACTGGCAACACACACTGGTCATAGACTTTCGTCTTGAGACACTGTGGTAAGTTGGACGAGAAGACACCGCGCAACTTCCCGAACGCTGCCCAGCCGAGTCGGATTCGACGGTTGACCTCTTTCTCGAAGTTGGCCCTACCCAACTGGATCGTTTGTCCCAGGTAGACATAGTCGCCCACAACTTCGAGTGTTGAGTCTCCTACCTTGATAGGAGTGGGTGTAACATGGGCATTCAACATCACCTTGGTTTTGTCCATGTTCATTCTAAGACCCACTCTTTCGGAAGCACTACTGAGGTCATCGAGCATTGTACTGAGGTCCTCCATGGTCTCAGCCATAACCACTATATCGTCAGCAAACCGAAGGTGAGTGATGTACTCGCCATTGACGTTGATGCCTAGCCCTCTCCAGTCCAGAACCTTGAAGACATCCTCCAGTGCAGCGGTAAACAGCTTCGGAGATATGACGTCTCCCTGTCTCACACCTCGCTGCAGAAGGACTGGTTCCGAGGTCTGATCCTGAAGTCGAACTGACATGGTGGCGTTTTTGTATAAACACTTCAACACTTCGATGTACCGGTAGTCAATTTGGCACCGTTGGAGAGACTGCAGTACAGCCCAAGTCTCGATCGAATCGAAGGCTTTCTCGTAGTCCACAAACGCTAAACATAGAGGCAGGTTGTACTCTTCGGTCTTCTGTATAACCTGCCGCAGCGTATGTATGTGGTCTACGGTGCTGAAGCCTTTACGGAATCCGGCTTGTTCGGGAGGCTGGAAATCGTCAAACCTGCGCGCGAGACGATTCGTGATGACTCTTGAAAACAGCTTGTAGACATGGCTAAGAAGTGTGATGGGCCTATAGTTCTTCAGTAAGGCATTGTCACCCTTCTTGAAGAAGAGTACCACCACACCCCTGCACCATGCCTGTGGCGTTTTCCCTTCGTGTATGACGGAATCAAACAGCTTCTGAAGGGCCTTAAGGATTGGTTTTCCACCCGCCTTCAGGAGTTCGGCCGTAATTCCGTCATCACCCGGTGCCTTGTTGTTCTTAAGCTGTTTCAGAGCCATCCTAATCTCATACAGGCTGACGTCCGGAATGTCTTCGGTATAGTGTCGGGTCAATCTAGCTCTAGGGTCTTTCGCTAGATTCGCGACGGGTTTACTGGTTGACGTGTACAGCTGCCCATAGAATCTCTCGATCTCCCTCAGAAGCTCTGGTTTGGCGGAAACGATCCTGCCATCATCGGTCTTCAGTTTCGTGAGCTGGCTCTGCCCTATAGACAGATCTCTTGCAAAGACCTTGGAGCCCTTATTCCGTTCAATTGCGTCTTTTATACGCTCAGTATTAAAGCGGCGGAGGTCGCTTTTCAAGGACTTTGAGATCCGTCTATTTAGCTGCCGGTATTTCACCGCATCGTCTGAAGACTGCAGGATCATCTCACGCCTCTCCTTCATTAGCTTGAGAGTAGGATCAGAGAGCTTTTTGTTCCTATCTGTACGGCGGGTCTTGAAAAACTTAGACCCGACCGTATGGACAGCTTCCACGAACCCATCGCTGTAATCGTCCACGGAGCTTCCTAGGCACTCGAAACGATTCTGGAGTTCGAGCTGAAAGTTCTCGGGGTTTTGGACCTGGATCTGTGCTGGGCGGAGCGTGGACTTCACCAGTCGAGACCTTTCAAGTTTAACATTAATGTTCAATGTGCCTCTTACCATGCGGTGATCGCTCCCGGTTTTAACCGAATTGATCACAGAGACATCATTGAACACTTGCCTCTTGGTTGACATGATGAAGTCGATCTCGTTTTTAGTTGAACCATCGGGGCTTTGCCAGGTCCACTTCCTGTGCTCACGCTTTCTGAAGAAGGAGTTCATCATGTAGAGGCCCTCCTTCTCCATAAAACTGGCCAGTAGGTGACCCCGGTGGTTCCGGCGTCCAACTCCAAATTGCCCCACTTGCAGCTCATCCACGTCTCGTTTGCCCAGTTTTGCGTTGAAGTCCCCCATGACAACGGTGAAGTGAGTTTTGAAACCATGCATGGCTCTAGAGATATCCTCATACATGGTCTCTACCTCGTCGTCGGGGTGTGCCGAGGTCGGGGCGTAGACCTGTATGACCTTCAGCGAATATCTTGCGGATATTCTGAGTATAAGGTACGCCACCCTGGTCGACACACTCTCGATCTTCACCACGTTGTTCACAAGGGACTTGTGGACGATAAACCCGACACCACCCTACCAATTTAATACATCAGTTTAAAATTTTAATGAAAATATGTTCAAAGAGTCGGAGACAAATAAGCGCGCTTTTAAAAATTTACCAAGCCGGCCTCAACGATGGGTCGTAGGGGGATGGTAGATGGGATGCACCTATTATTAAAACGAATGTCAACATTAAAATAACAAATTATGGTCAATGAATTGGTCCAAGAGCGAGCGACGCGAACTCGGGAGCTCAGGGCACCCCGACACGGACAGGTTGGGTTCGAAGGAGATGACGGGTGCTGAAGTGAGCGAGCAAAGCGAGCGAACGCAGCGGGGCTCCGTCGACTCTGTCGCATAAATACTAATCCAACTTGCACCTATTCTATATTAAAACCAATAAATAAAAAAAGAATTTTATGAAATTTTCTAGTGAAGTAATATATGATTTATTGATGATTTCTTTAAATTAGTTTGCTTAAATACTTATTAGGACAAACCTATTATAATACATACAAAAACATTTATTTGGTACTAGACCCTATATCTCCATGATTTTAGGTGATTTAATGTGGAATTAATTTTATATTGTTTGGTGACTACATTTTGGTGACAAATCTACTATTTTGCGGGCAAACCCTATTATTTAAGAAACACAAAACTAATTAAATTGGCGATAGCTTAAATGATACCCAATAAAATCTACGTTCCACCAATAATCGATATCCCTCTCACCGCTCTGGATTTATCCTTTCCTCCTTTGTCCAGGCGATTTCCCTTTGGAATGCCTGTGGACGGGACACGTAACTTCGTTGACGGAGATAGAGAGGAGACCCCTGGTTAGTCTAGTACCGACCGCAACATACCTAGTTAAATAATAAATACTTAAATGATTATATCTCTTCCACAAAAATGTCTTTTAAAAAAATGCAATATATTATTTGATAAATACTTTGTGCGAGATTGGTATCTGCACTAGGAAATCCTTTCACACAGATTACCAGCCAATCAGCATACATATATTTTATCACACGACCAGGAACAGACATAACACTTCTAATCGATGGACCACGAGGTATAACACTACGTCGAAAACGACGACGGGGACGCCTCATCTTCCGCCGATAAACAAATTGTTTCTTGAGTTCTTCTTCCACCTTCGGGACATACGCCCGTATCGCCTCCCAACACGGTTCTGAAGCACTAACGAACAACAAACGATCATCATCTAACTAATCAGACAAAACAATTATAGGACCCTTAAAAGCCAAAATCATATCACTTTCACATTTAACATGATACTTTCGTCCTTCTAACATTCTCTTCAACATATTAGAAACACAAAACTTAAAACTGTTCAAATAATATAACCTTATGATAACCCCCACAAAAGCGATTGCAACTGCGATTATCCGCTGATTTAATAACAAATATTCATGCCCTTGATATAAAGTACAAGGGAAAAGACTAGGCAAATTGATTGATGAATTAAGAAAGGTTTAGAGAACTTTTGCGTAAGCAATCATTAAGACATCCACCTCACATCACTAAGATGAGCAAAGGGACACATTGACAGGTGCCTCCTACACTTCACAAACAACAATAGGCGCCTCTTAAAGACATTGTGACCTTCAAGGAGATGCATCTCGTCAATAAGTAACTCCTACATGAAATTAAAGTGAGTGTCGTAATGTTAGTAAATGGCCATGTGCTGAATGTTATGAATTTTAATATAGTGATATTACAATCGCACCAAATTAAGTAGTAACTTTAATTGTTTGCTGCATAGATTTTTTTTTTTTATGCCGTCTCACCGACAGCGATCAACCGGGAACAAACTTACAGTCCGGGCTGTTACTGTCAAATTTTAAATGTGCAAACTCAGTAATATTTTGCTCGGGAATCTAACCCAGAACCTCATACGCGATAGTTTCAGTTGCGTCCGCCATACCAAAGAAGTAGTAATTAAATAGTCCGCATCAGAAGTCGCTGTTTACTAAATTTGAAATCTAACCTAAATCTAGCCAAAACTTTTGAATTTCACTCCTCATCAGCGAAACAACCACCAATCACGATTAGGGAATTCTAAAATAAATAAATAAAATAAAACAGCCTTATATTCCTTACTAAAAAATTATTACAAAACCTAGAATATTTATGAACACTTGACTACTGATATGTTAAACTATAAAATATAAATTTGACTAAGCTAGTAAGAACCCCTCGAACTTCTATACAGTAGTAACGAAGTAGTAATTAAATAGTCCGCATCAGAATTCGCTGTTTACTAAATTTGAAATCTAACCTAAATCTAGCCAAAACTTTTGAATTTCACTCCTCATCAGCGAAACAACCACCAATCACGATTAGGGAATTCTACAATAAATAAATAAAATAAAACAGCCTTATATTCCTTACTAAAAAATAATTACAAAACCTAGAATATTTATGAACACTTGACTACTGATATGTTAAACTATAAAATATAAATTTGACTACGCTAGTAAGAACCCCTCGATCTCGAAGATGATTGTCTCCTCTAGAGACTTCCATGTTTCCCTATTTTTCATATACTTTAAAATATCCAATCAAAACGTAATTTCTCACACAACAAATACGGTCACAACCAATCAACAAAAATAGAAACACAGACAAAAAAAGCACTTCTTTACTATTTAGTTCCCACATATAAAAACAATCTTACACCTTCAGAATGTCATCTACCTCTGTGACTCACGTCTCACAAGTTACGAAACTCTACGGAACCTCGTTGCATCCTACTATTCGCCTACGGAACTCAGATTCTATTGTTCTGTGAGTAAATTGCAGTGTCGTAAGCTTGCAAGTGATTAGTATGGGATGTACCAATGTGGGTTTAGTGATTAGCTGTGTGGTGGCCTTCGATGTTTAGTTTTTAGTATTAATGTTGCACTTGTTGGGCTGTTTGGGCAGGTTAAGCGGCGTTTGATGAGGTCTGTTTGTGGGTGGGTGACCATACTTTTCATATAGAGGCGAGTGTAAGTGAATGAAGAGCTTTAACTACTGCTATCAGTTGTCGTTTTGAATACCTACCTAGCCAGAAGGTTGAAAGTCCTGGCTAATCTACGGCACGGCCCAAAATCTGAGTCACCATCATCATCATATCAGCCGAAAGACGTGCACTGCTGGACATAGGCCTCCCCCAAGCGTTACCACATTGAATCTGAGTAATTAAGTCAATCTGTAAAATACTGAAATATAGACTAGAGAAGAAACATAATTATCAGTATGAATTTTGAATCGGTGGTCCTGGTCTCAAAACATTTACATGAATCATAAAAATAAATAAAAAACCGGCCAAGTGCGAGTCGGACTCGCGCACGAAGGGTTCCGTACCATTATCGCAAAAAACGGCAAAAAAATCACGATTGTTCACGAGTGAAAAAAAATAACTAAAAAGTTATAAATAAAAAAAGTTAATTAAAAAAATCAAAATACCCGACTGCTTGAAAAGCGAACTAAAAAGACGTAAACAAGGAGAAAATCATGCTGTGCAGTCGGAGGATACGTCTGGTTTTGTTCAGCCAGCTCGCGAAGATGTATCCTCCGACAGCACAGCATGATTTTCTCCTTGTTTACGTCTTTTTAGTTCGCTTTTCAAGCAGTCGGATATTTTGTTTTTTTTTAGTATTTGTTGTTATAGCGGCAACAGAAATACATCATCTGTGAAAATTTCAACTGTCTAACTATCACGGTTCATGAGATACAGCCTGGTGACAGACAGACAGACAGACAGACGGACAGCGAAGTCTCAGTAATAGGATCCCGTTTTTACCCTTTGGGTACGGAACCCTAAAAACGGTCCAGACGGAATATATTACATTCAACAAACCACCACTCAGTCAGTGTATCGTCAATGCGACGCCTGGGGGAGGCCTACGTCCAGCAGTGGACGTCTTTCGGCTGAAATTATGATGATGATGATGAACTCGCACTGGGCCTCGCATGGTGGCTTATGTTTTATGTCCCAGAAATCTCTCATGGAAAGAATGCCTGTGTCCCAGCATTAGGAACATTATGGACTGAATATGTAAGCGGTTTGGTTTATAACAAACAGTTTAATTCGTTATTATATTTTGAGTAAACTGGACAGAAAAATTACTACCACCTACACAGCTGACCACAGTCCATAACCACACATGGGCTTCACCAAATATGGGGTATTATTACCGGGGTTAATAGCCGGACTAAGACTAAAAATAATCAGTTTCTTGTCGGTGTTTTTACATAAGACCAGTAAAAAATATGAATCATAAGGTTAAATTGTAGTTTTGGCCATTTTCCGAAATAGGTAAGGTTAAATCGTAACGATGACTACGACGACGATGACTATGATGACGTTATTTTAGTATGATAATAACAACGTTTTTTTTTTTATTGTACACCTGCCAAGTTGTCACTTCACCACCCATGGTTGACTGGTAGAGAATGCCTAAGGCATTAAGTCTGCCTTTGTACCTTTTGTGCATGAAGTCTAAATAAAGGGTAAATTAGCAAGTTCATTGCAAATGAAGTGATAAAACCATATCTTTCTGAAAATCTATTTATTTGATCCTAACATGGTACCAAAGGGAATTAAATCCATACTGTTATAAATAAAATCCCACGTAGAAACAATATCATAAAACATTTGAATTAAGAAATAACACAAGATTAAATTCAGTAACTATTTATGCCTTCAGCAATAGAAGATTAACATCAAAATCAGCATTTGGCAGAATCAGTAATGTCGTGGTGGCACAGGGCTAATATCTCACCTCTCGTGCCGGTCGTGGGTCCAAATCCGGGCAAGTACCAATGTGAAGTTTTCAAATTCATATGTGCTTTCTAAGTTTATCTTGGACATCACAGGCAACGGTGAAGGAAAACATCGTGAGGAAACCTGGACTTATATAGTTAATGTAAGTCTGAAATAGCCAAGTCAGAGGCCTGTGGGGTTCCCAGAGGTAGCTTAATTAACTCTGACACCAGAGGTGGCTCACACGAAAAAGAAAGACGAAAGCATTTGGCCAAAATAGTTGGTGCCTCAAAGCTATTTAATTATAATCCAGCCTATTCCAGCGGCCTTTGTAATATTTGTTAAGGTTCTGATTCTGATATTTTATTTACTTAACTAGGTTAGCCCGTGTAAGAAACATTCGAAAAGCGTTGTTTTCCCGTACATTAAGTTTCACTATCAATTGTATAGCCATACCGCGGAGTACCATCACGCCATCCAGCGCGTTTTGTGGTCGGCAGACAATTTGCGGTGGAGGAAAGTTTTCGATGTAGCTGATGCATGGGTAGGATACTGAAAGTTAATTGTTTAATGTTTACAGAGAGATTTGAAAATAGGTATAGAAATATAGAGAAAGAATATATATTTGAACTTGAAAGCCAAATGTTTCGCCGGTCAAAGCTTGCGTATCGTGTGTAATAAATACATGACGATTGACGACTACAAGCAAGTACGTCTTTAAAATCAATATTGTAAATCTGTCAATTTTCCAACAGTCCATGAGAAAATCAGCATAGTACCTGTATATTTTTACCCGACTGCCGAAGGAGGGTAATGTGTTTATCAGTCTATGTATGTATGTATGTAAGTATGTATGTATGTATGTATGTATGTATGTATGTATGTATGTATGTATGTATGTATGTTTGTTCCTATGTGGCGTTCCAGAGACCTAACGCGTTGGCCGATTTTGATGAATAATACGTCAATCGATTCGTCTTAACCTTGCGAGTGTCATAGGCTACATTAAAATTGGAAAATAGGAAAATGGCGGCTTTTGGGCGCCATATTGTGGGGGGCCAATTTTATTTTTTCTTCCAAACCCATCGTGTGGGGTATCAAAATAAAGGGTTTCAAGAGGTGATTCCAAAAATATATAACACTTATATGTTTAAATGTACCTAATTCGAAAAAAATGTTAACTAAAAAGTTATAAATAAAAAAGTTAATTAAAAAAATCAAAATACCCGACTGCTTAAAAAGCGAACTAAAAAGACGTAAACAAGAAGAAAATCATGCTGTGCAGTCGGAGGATACATCTGGTTTTGGTCAGCCAGCTCGCGAATATGTATCCTCCGACTGCACAGCATGATTTTCTTCTTGTTTACGTCTTTTTAGTTCGCTTTTTAAGCAGTCGGGTATTTTGATTTTTTTAATTAACTTTTTTATTATTGTCACTGCCATCAATCTATCCGGGCCGCAGTGGGTGCTACTCAGCTACTCAAGGGAGCGCAGTGCGTGAAACACATCGCCGCAGACGCACCGTGTAATTACCGCGGCGAACACTGTGTTTACACATTGTGCGTAGAGTTGGGAACAGGAGAGGAGCGGATAGCGATTTGTAAAGGGTTAGAGAAATAAGAGTTAAGATCTTCTTCTATCATGAATTTCATAAAGTTTTTTACCAGACTGCAAAGAAAGGGTAATGTTTTTTGCACGTGTCTTGAACGCCCAAGTGTTCTTGGATAAGTGACGTTGAAAAAAACATGTCGGATTTTGGGCGCCATATTGTGGAAGTCCCAATATTTTTTTCTTTAAAACGAAGGGTTATTAATGGTGATTACAAAAATATATACCACTTATATGTTTAAACCTCCTCAGTACAGGAGTCACTTTTTATGTCAGTTTCAATTCATATAGACGCGACGTGGATATTTAGCTTACAAGATTTTTTTGTTTTTTACGTTCTACGGGTATTAAAAGTTCAGTGAGGAGGTTAAAAGTAATTCGAAAAAAAGATACTTAACTAAAAAGTTATAAATAAAAAAATCCTGACTGCTTATATGAAGCAAACATTTTTTTTTAATTAACTGTCGTTTAATTTGGAAAAACTTTCTCTAAACTCAGTTTGCCCATTTAGTAGAAGTAGACTAAAGAACTCGACGCCTAAATCTTGCAAGCTTATCAATTGCAAGCTAACTATAAAATTGCAAGTTGCATCTTGATAGGCCTTCACTTTCCTTAGATTCGAAACTTTCAAGGTATTTTTTTAAACGGAATCTGTTTTAACCCTTTATTGCAGCTAGGAAAAATTAAAGAACTAAGCAAAGGAGATTCTATATATTTTCTGCCTTCTTACCAGCCGCTCTCGCGACCGCTTATGCCTTAGGCCTTATGTTTCTAACAAGCGGTGCGTATCCGGGGAAAGTAACTTGCGTACTAGAACAATACGCTCGTGACACACCGATTTGTAACGCACCTAGACCGTAAACAGGGTAACCAGCTAGGTTGCCCTCGACATAGGCTATGGGATTGAAGGGAAGATAGTTCTGATAGCACCCCGGTTCTTATGCTTAAAAAAAACCCGACTGCTTGAAAAGCAAACTAAAAAGACGTAAACAAGAAGAAACTCATGCTGTGCAGTCGGAGGATACATCTGGTTTTGGTCCGCCAGCTCGCGAATATGCTTTTCAAGCAGTCGAGTTTTTTGATTTTTTAATTAACTTTTTTTATTTACAAGTTTTTAGTAATTTTTTTTAGAATTAGGTACATTTAAACATATAAGTGTTATATATTTTTGAAATCGCCTCTTAAAATCCTTTATTTTGATACCCCACACAAAGGTTTGAAAGAAAAAAAAAAAAAATTCCCCACAAAATGGCGCCCAAAATCCGCCATTATTGTTTTTTCCAATTTTAATGCTAGCTAGTGACACTCGCAGGATTAAGATGAATCGATTGACGTAACAACCATCAAAATCGGCCCACGCGTTTGGTCTCTAGAACGCCACATAGGTACAAACATACATACATACATACTTACATACATACATAGACTGATAAACACATTACCCTCCTTCGGCAGTCGGGTAAAAAGCTCCGCGACTCAGACAAAAAATACAATAATCATCCCGAAAATTATTTGCATTTCTTCCTCGCAAGAGTCCTTGTGAGGTCTGGGCTACTCAACTTCTGAGGCGCGTTTGAATGAATGTTAAAGATCGCTTAATGTGTATAAATATATTTGTTACTTTTTTATGCATCTACAAAAGTGAGGTTTTTCTGAGACAACCAGTAGATTAGGTAAATCTAAAGAGGTAGATATCTAAATTGAATCTCTACATTTACGAAGAGGGTAGTCAGCGTTTCAAAATTACCACACGCGTGTACGCTAAATTCGTCTTGATCATAAACTAAAGATGCTTGACGATAAAGGCTATGCTTTAGTTAAAGATTATGTCGGTAAATAGATACAAATAACAAGATCAGCAGCAGCCTAATTGCGAAAGTGAATTCGGCAAAGCAAAGGTCCCCCAAACCCAATCGACCAACCACTTAGACTGAAATCCCACATCTGCAGATTTGCCTTTTGTTAGGTATGCGGGTGTGGACTGGTTTATTTTCCTATGGCACTTGGAGTTGCCGTCACAACAGGAGGAGCGCGGGGGAGTGGACGCGCACCTTGCACACATATACAACACCTTTAAAAAAAAAAGTTAATTAAAAAAATCAAAAAACCCGACTGCTTGAAAAACGAACTAAAAAGTCATAAACAAGGAGAAAATCATGCTGTGCAGTCGAAGTATACGTCTGGTTTTGGTCAGCCAGCTCGCGAAGACGTATCCTCCGACAGCACAGCATGATTTTCTCCTTGTTTACGTCTTTTTAGTTCGTTTTTCAAGCAGTCGGGTTTTTTGATTTTTTTAATTAACTTTTTTTTTACCCTTTGGGTACGGAACCCTAATAAAAAAGTTAATTAAAAAAATCAAAATACCCGTCTGCTTAAAAAGCGAACTAAAAAGACGTAAACAAGAAGAAAATCATGCTGTGCAGTCGGAGGATACATATTCGCGAGCTGGCTGACCAAAACCAGATGTATCCTCCGACTGCACAGCATGATTTTCTTCTTGTTTACGTCTTTTTAGTTCGCTTTTTAAGCAGACGGGTATTTTGATTTTTTTAATTAACTTTTTTATTTATAACTTTTGAGTTAACATTTTTTTCGAATTAGGTACATTTAAATATATAAGTGTTATATATTTTTGAAATCGCCTCTAAAAACCCTTCATTTTGATACCCCACACGATGGGTTTGGAAGAAAAAATAAAATTGGCCCCCCACAATATGGCGCCCAAAAGCCGCCATTTTTCTATTTTCCAATTTTAATATAGCCTATGACACTCGCAAGGTTAAGACGAATCGATTGACGTATGAATCATCAAAATCGGTCAACGCGTTTGGTCTCTGGAACGCCACATAGGAACAAACATACATACATACATACATACATACATACATACATACATACATAGACTGGTAAACACATTACCCTCCTTCGGCAGTCGGGTAAATAGGACAAAAATACACGGGCAGAGAATTTACGGGGCTAAGTAAGTGCTCCATTTGGAGTTAAGGGTACACTAGTCGAAAATTCTTCCATACAAACGTAGTCTGGATTTTACTCCACTGTTTGACGATGTACGTTCAAAATAAAAAATGATATTAATTTGTCTCATCATTATCTAGCCCTGTATGGAAGCAAAAAAGTAAAAAAAAAATTACTTGAAAGTTATGAGCTTCGAAAGTTCCATATTTCAACACTAATTTTAACGCTTCTTTGGGTGCAAATAAGTACCATAAGAAGAAGTAAAATTGAGAAACGGCCTCCATACAAGGATAGATTAGTAGTTCAACAATGCAAATAATTTTATTATGAACAGATACATTCAGTCGTTTTTTCATGATATCCTGACTCCCAAAGGTCTGTTTATAAAATTTCGCGCGCTCGTTTTCTTTCTAAATCATCATCAATTTCGCTACAAATTTGCAAAAGTGTGTATTCGTACGTGAATTAGCTTCTTACTGCTCATAACAGCACCTATCTGTTCCGCACGTGTTGTCGGTTGATATAGCATGCATTTTAACCCCGCGCACAAAATAGTTCGTGCCGTCGACTAGTGTACCCTTAAGCTCGCCTTTATACATGAAATTCGTTTTCACATTGTGTAATGTATCGTTTTGGTGTATAATAAAGAATTATTATTATTTATTTTATAAGTACATAAAGAACAACAACACATTACATGGCATATGGAAACAGTAGGTTGTACTACAAAGTTTAAAATTATTGTCAGATTGCCGGGCTCCTAAACTAGGTACGCAGACCTGTATCTTAGGAGTCGGACATTTTGCGGCTTCAATTTATATAATACAACCGTGACTTTACTGATTGCTTACAGTTGTTGTTACAGCAAATGGAGTGAAACGTTGTGGTTGTGTATCTAGGAGTGTGTGTATGAGTGTAGTTTGTGTGTTGGAAGGTGTGTGTGTGAAGTGTAAGTGTTTGATAAGCTTAAATTAAGACAGACACCTACTTATTGCTTCTTTTCTTAAATGGTATCTACGTATATCGATCAATCTCCTATCGTCTGCCCAAGTATTTTGGGGCCGGCTCCCAGTCTAAGCGGATACAGTTGAATTCTAGTATTTTAACCGACATCAAAATAAAAATAAAACACAAAAATTTACCGACTTCCAAAGCAAAACACTACAAAGAGCAAAAATTACTTTCGTTTCGGAAGTCGGTGTTGCAAAACGACAAAAACAAATAAGTACCAAACACAGAGTTCCGAAACGAAAGTTATTTTTGCTCTTTTTAGTGTTTTGCTTTGGAACTCGGTTTTTTATTTTTACTTTTCTCTTTTTAGTTTTGGTACTCAATCAAAAAAAAGTGAGCAAGTTCCATATAAGGCACCTAAAGGATTGACAAAATACCCATAGTAACTCAATTTATACATTCGTGCTGTTTGTCTTTAAGGATTTCGGTTGTATGTTCCATATCTTGAAAACTGCTGAACCAATTTTGATGAAACTTGTACTGTTTCCTAAGTACAGTACCTAATCCAATACAAAATAAATGATCACGATCCGATTACTTGTTTCGGAGATATGCGTGGACATACATACCTACGCATACTTATGAAATTCGGCACACGTGTTTAGAAGCTTACATAGAGTAACATATGAATATTCCTCCTTTTTTAGAAATCGTCAAAAAGGAGAAGGGTCTCAATTCGTCGGAATCTTTTACATGAAGCGACTTCCTATTTGACCTCATCAGTCCAGTTACGATACCTACAGAATAGTTACAGCACTGATAACAACGTTTGTGCCACACGTTTAATTTAGTCAGGTTTTTTTTTTTTTCCTTTGTATAGATTCTTTTACCGATTGTTTTGTGAATGTGTGAACATTGTAGGCCTTCTAGATTTCTAGAAGCTTGTTAACATTCGTTAACTCTTTATCTCGTTTATACAAACTTTTTTTGTTTTTTAGTTTCTTACTACTTATTGTCGGGCCTACGTTGTCCCCCCATATCTAAGCACTAATGCTGTAACATGGAAATATTGTAAAAAAAGTCTTTTCTTACAATATTTCAATTTTCTTAGTTTATTCTTGATTATTTAAATTCAAATTAACAAACCCTAAAAAAATTCACGTCCGATAAAATTAAACACCTTTCATAACACACTTCCACACCTCTTCACTGCCACTAATATATTCAAACATTACTATTTTGTAACGCCTAACGCCGATAAAGTGGGCAAACCGTATAATCACGTAATTAAGCGAACACTTTAACTGGTTTACTTCGTTAATAACCAAACGGTGCTCATTTCGATCGGCGGTTAAATCATCGAAAATGATACACTGGCTTGTAACAAAAAGTTAAAGGTGTTGTTTGACACGCTTTATGAGGAGTTCCGTACTTTATTTTCGTCACAAAGAAGAAGCAAACAGCAAGCGTGCTTCACCGTTGACCATGTCATCGCTGACCATCAGGCGAGATGGTAGTCAAACGCAAGCCTAACGTTAAATAAAAAATAAATACTATCAAACAATTTTAGAATGTATACTCATTGTATGACTATAGATTCTGCAACAGTTATTAACAGAAACAATTGCTAATAATTTTTCAAACTCATTCTATCTGCTATAATTGATTGACCAAAATAACAGCAAACAATCTTATCATTTGACTTCAGTGTATGAAAAGTGTTTAAAAAATTCATCTTTCTGAACTGACAGTTACTGGGATCGACACAATTTAATTATGTAGTTTTGGTCCAGTTTCAAAACAAGTAAACAATATTCTTAACTAAACAATGCACCTGCTTCAGAGTACATACCGCTACTGTTTTTAAGCTATCAATTGCAACGGCAAAACCTAGAAAGTTGTGACAACTAACAATATCAATTTAGGTACCACTAGACATATGCAAATTCTTATTGAAAACATATTTATGGATCACAGCCTCAATATAGTCGTTTTAATAGCGTGAGTTTTTGGTACGGAACCCTAAATAGTTAAGTAAAATTGCAAAAACCTCATGTCGCCGCCGCGCCGCCCCTAGCTAGCGGCCCGCCGTCACGTCATCCAGGGCCAGGACCAGGACGCGCATGCTGGCCAGGCACGCGCGTCCGGCACCATCCCGGACAACGCAACGCCGAGGGAAGCCGCGGCGGCGAGTCGGAGTTTTTTTTGTTGTTTGTGAATAATTATATGTACCTGGGGTTTGATCCGAGAGGAATCTTCAATACTTTGGGAGGTTTGCTTCGCGTAATCGACCTTTAGTTCTTACTAGCTCGTACCGCGATTCAGCTCGCCATCTGTGGTTAAAAATAAATTGATTCCCACCATTCTATATTTTTTCATATACATAATTACGTAATAAAACATTTCTAGTGTCTTAGGTGTGAAGTTATAGCATACACATCTGCGAGAATTAGATATTCGGTTACATGCTCTACGAGATACTAAGTCATCGTAGTTTGTTGGTCTTTAAAGAGTTAACCGCAGCCAAGTCTGCTAATTAACCTCTTGCTATCTCTGTGTATACCTCAGTTAACCGCAGCCGAGTCTGCCAATTAACCGAGTCATCATAATTTGGGTATTAAAGAGTTAACCGCAGCCAAGTCTGCTAATTAACCTCTTGCTATCTCTGTGTGTACCTCAGTTAACCACAGCCGAGTCTGCCAATTAACCGAGTCATCATAATTTGGGTATTAAAGAGTTAACCGCAGCCAAGTCTGCTAATTAACCTCTTGCTATCTCTGTGTGCACCACAGGACTCTTTCTCATAATATAATATTCTATATCTTAGTACATACAACTGTACAAATTAGTTAGGGAGACTTCGTATTGCAGCACCGAAGGTCTCCTCTAACGGACTGATCACGGCCTTTCGCCCAGTCTAATTCTCACGAGGTTTTCGCATTGCAGTATCGAAAGACCTCTTAATGTAACCGACTTCTAAAGCATCAGAAACTTTCATAAAGTTAGTAGATCTAGAGTTTAGACATTTAAATGGGGGAATCTCTACACTATTGTCTTAGTGCTACCACTTAGCTTATATTTATCTCTGATGAGCTGCCACCAGGCTGGAAGTCTCCATCAAAAAACTAATCACTTTTACTTTGCACTTATTGAATTAGCTTACGTTACATTCGGTGTAGTTCAAATGACACAAAATGAAGCGGCAAACGCCATAGACTATCTAGAGATATCACTTAAGCGCCACAACCATAAACTATAAATACTCTTTATCTATAGTGGTGAACCCATATTACGATTATGTCAGTATTGCTAGCATATCACTAAGCATACACTAATGTTGTCATTTATGAATAGACTAGTTACACGTTTCGCTCTAACAATATTAATTTGACTCTGTTACCTGTTTACTTCGCGAGCTACACGTCGCGACACCTCATTATTGTCGGTCCAGTTGTGCTGACGTAAGCGCAAGGTCGTCGTTACACAAATGTAGCTGTTTTCTTGATTTTCAGCAGTTTTATATCTTATGTCTGTTTCTACATTATTGTACCAATGGGCCGCGTGCCCTCTTTCTCTGGGTGTTTGCTGTTAGATGAAGATTTTATTGCTACAATTAAATTCATAATTGGATATCTGCTATCTATCTTGTTTGCCGATGGTGTGGTTTTGAAACTGTTATAGTCAAATAAGGAACGGCAAAAAGAAAATAAGAATTGCCAAACTTAAGTGGCAGTGGGCAGGGCACATTGCTCGCAGAACGGATGGTCGATGAGGCCGAAAAGTTCAGTGACGACTGCGAACCGAAAGACGTTGCGTTGGAACGCCTCCCAACAGGAGGACCGATGACCTGTTGAAGGTTGTGGGGATACGCTGCGAGACGCACGGGACCGGTCAATAAAGCGGCACTTGGGGGAGGCCTATGTCCAGCAGTGGACGTCTTCCGGCTGAAATGACGATGATGAAGAAATGGCAATTATTGTCTTCTAGGTCCCAAAATATTAATTTGCAAGTAAACTGGGAGTAGTCCAATCAACTGTGCATTTTACAGAAACATTACATTACCTAATTTATTTAGTATAGCTCTGAAAATTCTTGACCAATATGTGTTCTCCGGAAGTCTGTTCCCTTCGGCTAGAGTGCATTGCGTAAGTGCTCAGTAGTGCTTAAACTACTAAAAATTAAATTCAAATACCTGTAGATTTGTAGATCGTAATTAACAATACCTTTTATGAATGACGAGAAACAACTCTCGGGTCATACCTAACTGTCTATCTCACTAATATAATTTCTCTCTTCCACAGCGCGGTGTCCACATCGAAGAGGAAGAAGGAGTCTTCATTCGCGATCCTTGCGGAGGCGCCGGTATCGCGCCCCACCAGCCCCAGGTCTCTGCCGGTGGACATCAGGACTCGCCGGGTCTCGCCTTTTAGAGGTAAGTCAATCATACTCCTTTAAAAATATTAAAGTAAGATATATTAAAACGTGACCAGATATTGCAAACAATAGGGAAGGTAGAGGCTCTTTACAAGTGACATTGTAGCAACGGAAAAGTAGCCGCAGCAAAAAAAAAAATATCAGAATGCCAGGCGCTATCGAAATGTTTGGTAATCAATCCCTTACGTTGGCAGTTCGACCATCGCGCATCGCCTTCGCTAATAGGACGATACATTGTCTAGAGCCTCTAGAAGGAGAAAGGAAAAGCTTTTACCAAGAATTTGAAATGATAAAGTAGCAAATGGTGAAATCACTCTTGACAAATAACAGATAATGATAATAAGAAGTATTATGATGCCGGTTTAATAAATCATTTTTGTTTTCTTCTCCAGGACGTGGTTTCCGCGAAGAGACTTCCCGCCACAACACTCCAAAGACTTCAGCTGCCAACTCCAGATCGAACTCACCCCCAAGAAGAAGAACCAACTCCTTATCGAAGATAGACAATATGGCTTCAACAGCCACGTTACCTCTACCTATACACAATCTACCTAGATCACATTCCCCTAGAAACTTCCTAAAAGAAAATAAAGAAGAAGTCAGAGAAATCAGTGAGTTGAACAGAGAAAAACACGAGGCTGAAGCTGAGAAGAAAAGAATAGAAGAAGAAGAAGCGATTCTCAAAGAAATGGGCGTCTTAGATAAATCCAAGTCTGGCTCTAAAAGCCTTGTTGGATCGAGGACCAATTCTAGAAGTAACTCTCCTAGTAAAATCAATTTGAGATCGAGAGATAATTCTCCGTCAGCAATAATCCATATCGAGAATATTCCTGCAAGCAGCAAGGAGTTCGTAAATCCTGATGATGGAATCAGAAAGCCAGTGACACACAGCTCACGACTCAGTAGATCTGTCTCGAAATCTCAACCACAATCCAACAATGGATCGCCAAAACATTCTAAGATTCCTAAACGACAAAGTTCTGTCTCTCCTACAAGAACTAGCACAAAACGAGAACCGTCAATGTCTCGAAGACCGTATGAAAACAACTTGAACAAAAATCAAAGGTTCATATCCAGCAGTACAAGCAGTATTCATGAGACCATCAGGATTGGAAGTCAGGTTCATGATAAAAGAGCAAGCAAGAGTACTCAACACTTGAATATATCTCCAGCACATATAAGAGGCAAACCTCCAATCTCTCCCGGAAGAGGAGGCCCTCCCCCTTCAAACAGAACTATCAATGCTAAAAGACTATCTCCTATAGTAGGGACTCCTAACAAAAGTCCCATAGATGACTTGAAACCAAGTTCAGCAAGAACGAGCTTAAAACCTTCACCGATGCCAAGGAAAACAGTGAAAACTGCCGGTAACACGCCTGCTACATCTAGATTGAATTCTAGACAGCCTAGCAGGACTGTAAGCAGAGACCCCAGCCCCGATAAACGTAAAACCAAACCGGTTAGCAAACCTATGACTAACGGCACAATAAAACCGGTTAGCAGAGCAGCAAGTACTAAAACTACTCAGAAACCTACAGTAACCAGTAAACCGGAACCAAAAAAGCCCGTGAGTCGCACAAACAGTATGAAAAGCCTAGTAAGGACACCCAGTACAAAGAATTTAGCAGAAAAGCCACCTCTAAAGAAAACTAACAGCAGGAAAGACTTGAGCGAAAAAGCACAATCTACGAGTAAAATAAACGAAGCTGCTGCTAGGAAAGATTCAGTGAAAGATAAGAAATCTCCGAAAGGAAAAGATGGTGATAAAGGTAAAGTGAAAACTATGAGAAGCACAGATTCGATGACTGATGACAACGTAAACAAACAAGATAACGAGACCCAATCTGATAACAATATGATCACGAATGAAAAAGGTGACATTGTTTTAATGACCAAGAAAAACATTATTTCCATGACAACCGCTGCGATAACTTCTCAACCATTGGAATTAGTATCCAAAGTTACTAACCAACTACCAGCTGCTTTTGAAAAGGCCAGAGAAAAGGGTATTTTTGAGAGACTAAGTTCAAAAGATTCTCTTGTAGGCAAAGAAGATACGGAGAAACCAGAGAAACCTGAAAAACAAGTAAATCATGAAAAAGAACCAACTCCACCAAAGCCACACAAACGCGCAGAACATAAAGAAGTTGTAGAAGAGAAAGAAAAAGTTGAAGAGAGAAAACCGCCTCCAAGACATAACAAAAATAATCATGAAATGAAGCCTATATTCACAGAGGACCAAATGAAACTAAGACTTCTACAGCCACCATACAACAATCCTCAAGTAGAACGAGCTAAACAAAAGATAGAGGCCATCCTAAAGGAGCCTGAAGTTTCTACGGAAAATATTCTCACCGCGTCAGCAAAATCTAGAGAACTACAAAATACCATCAAAGAAGCAGCTGACAAAGTGAAAACGGAAGCAAAAGAAGTCAAAGAAGAAGCAGCAAATAAACTAACAGACATCAAAGACCAAGTTGTCAAACAAAACGAAAAGATGACCGAAGAAATACGTTCCGAAGTTACGAAAATCGTCGATAGCATAATCACTCCAGTAGAACAGCCAAAAGAGATCACGGAAAAGAAAGACAAACTCAAAGATCTGCCGAAGAAGATAGAAGAAGTGAAAAAAGATACTTTAGAACCTATAGTGACGGTAGTGAATGAGAAAAAGAAGAATGGTGGAACGAACATTGCTGAGAAAGTGAATGAAACTCTTGTGAAAGGAGAGGGTGATGTTGAAGTTCAAAGTTCTAATGTGTCCACTCCCGGTGTTGATAAGATTACTGTGCATAAGAAGATGGCGGATGGCAACGGGTCCGATCGGTCTGCTCAAAGTAATGGCGGGTAAGTTTTTGTTGTTTATTTTGTTTTTACTTTGTTGTCTATAGTTGATTTTTGAAAATAACTTTACAAATTATAAAACGTAATGATGAATGGAATCTAGGAAAGTAGGTACCCGGTTAAAATCAGTTTAACAATAGCCAAAATACTGCCACAAAGGCAAAACATCGTCTTCCTATGAAAATAGGGAGCAAGAACCCATGTATGAACTCTTTAATGTCCCAGGTAAAAACAGCAATACATTACAACTGTATTCAATCACTTTCTAATTACTATCCTATGATATTCATCCGTAAAGAATCGAAAGGCACCTAATCCCTCAGAGATTGTCCACAATGTGCTTTCACTGCAATCCCCGATGATTGATACACATAAAACCCCTGAGTATTATGCTCTGCATATAAAATCAAGTTATTTTCATTTGCACCTGCGGATATTACGCACATATATCAATGTTTTCATATTGTTGGCTGGATCTCCGTTAGTGAAAGTTTTTCTGATCGATGATATGTTATGTCGCATCCTCTTGGGTCCAAAATAAAGAATAATGCATCCGATTAAAGTAACAATCGGTATATTGAACCCAGTTTATTGTTATTTCCGTATAACTCAACAGCCAATGACACTATTTCTATTATTAAGCTTGCTTTAACTATTTATTCCGAAGGTTTACTTCTATTTTTGAGCTAATCCAAAGTGAATAAACGAGTTCTTTGACTTATATGGATAGATAAATAAGATTCCAATATTCAGCAGCAGCTCGGGTACCCTGTTTGTGCCCGGTTTATGGCCCCTATTACATGATAAATGATTTTATTTCTGTAAGTTGGTTTGTACAAACACTTTTACATGTCGATCATATTTTTATAAACTAGATGAGGTCGGCGTTTTCTGTCTAACTACTCTGAGAAGAAAGGCCGAAACAAACTCAGAGGTCACAGTCTCTTTTAAAGTCCAGATAAAATCTTGGTTAGATCATGTGAAGACCATGTAGACTGATGTCTGATATGGTCTTTTGAGGAAAGAACAAGCCAGATTGAGTGGACCTGTCCAGTCAGAGCACGCATTTGTCAATAACCGTGCAGCTCAACTCAAAATTTAAGGAGCTCAACGAATTGACGAACAATACCAAAGAAAGGACATTCGGGTAGGCCGCATAAATACTCAAACTGCCAGACCATGATTAAAAACTAACTAAGATAAATTAAGATAAAAAAATAATGATCCACATAGTCTTCACATTCAAAATAATTAAAATAAAATAACATAATACTTTAAAAAGTAAATATTCTTGTCACAGCAAGACAATAAAAAAAATAAAAAAAATTTAGATCTAAATTCACGGTGCAAAATAAAAATATAATTTAAATTAATTGGAGCAGCTCAATCCCCTTCAATCAACCAGCCAATCAGCCTTTTTGTCCTCAACTTAATCTTTGGTCATCTCAATCATGGTACCTTAACGTAACTGGTGAAATGTTGGTGACTATAGGTACCTCTGCCTAAACCTTCGGCGTGATGTTATGTTTCAACTATTCGACTTCACACAGTTTTAAATGTAGCACGCGTGAATGTCGGCAATTATCCTAAGGAAGCACACTCCCGGAATCAATATATCCTATGTCTTAATCATAATAGACATGTTGCCCATGTACCCATGTACCAAGCTTTGTATCCGAATCAATTCAGCCGTTAAGGTTACACTAGTCAATCATTCTTCCATACAAACGTAGTCTGGCGATTACTCCACTGTTTGACGATGTACGTTCAATATAAAAAAATGATATCAATTTGTCTCATCATTATCTAGCCCTGCATGGAAACAAAAAAGTAAAAAAAAAAATTGAAAGTTATGAGCGTCGAAAGTTCCATATTTCAACACTAATTTTAACGCATCTTTGGGCGAAAATAAATACCATAAGAAGAAGGAAAATTACAAAAAAGGATAGATTAGTTCCAATAATGCAAATAATTTTATTTTGAACACATACATTTAGTCGTTTTTTCATGATATGCAGACTCCCAAAGGCCTGTTTATAAAATTTCGCGCGCTCGTTTTCGTTCTAAATCATCATCCATTACGCAAAAAAAATGCAAATGTGCTAATTCATACGCGAACTAGCTTCTTACTGCATATCACAGCATCTATCTATATCCCACATGTTGTCGGTTGATATAGCATGCATTTTAACCCCGCGCACAAAATATTTAGTGCCGTCGACTAGTGTAACCTTAAGTCGAGAAACGGTAACAGACATTCAAAGTTAATTTCGCATTTATAATGTTTGATAGAATATTAATAGTATGAGGAGTCTTCTTCTTCTTCTTCCACCTCGCCACTTCCCGTTACTCGGGGTCGGCTTTCCTGGTCATGAGGCGCCACTTGTTCCGCTGATAAGCATCGTCAGTAGATAGGCAGCACTTCTTCATGTCCTTCTGGACACTCGTCATCCAAGATGTCAGCGGTCTACCTCTCCCTCTCTTTTGTGTCGTCATGGAAAGGCACTTTTTCACGATGTGATCATTGGGTCTCCGCACCACATGGCCGTACCATCGAAGCCTGGATTCGGTAAGCTTTTCGGCGATGGGTGCAACTTTAAAACTACCCCGTACATACTCGTTCCGAATTTTATCCTTCAGAGTGACTCCACCCGCCCAGCGCAGCATGCGCATTAATAGTATGAGGAGTGACATGAAAGAAAAGGGAGTCAGTGATAGGTGACGCGGGACAGACGGTATAGAAGAAGAAAACGTGATGCGCCGACACCAAGTAACGTGAGATAAAGGTAGGAAGATGATGATGACGAAGATTAATAGTATGAGTGGATGGATTAGAATGAGTATAGTACGGACTAGTTGTGCCCGCGGCTTCGCTCCCGCCAACTGAGTGCTACTTACCTACCTGCCAATTTTTTCTAGGGTCATTCTTCCGCGGCGAATCTTAACACCGCCATTCAGAAAATTACGTCAAATGCACAACGCCATCTATCGAATATGGAGTTCAATTGCCGAGTATCTGAATTGCGTGTTGTGACATTTTACTTCTTGAACACTTTTAATTCATATATATTTTGATAGAGTGAACCCATTGCGAGTTACGCACAATTTTATGTATACAAGTTGTCTACATTGGTTTCGTAAATTTTACGTGATGCGTGCACAACTAAACAGAAAAACAGACAAAAATTCCAAATATGCTGGAAATGTGTTCAGTTGGTTATTTTTTAACATCCTTGACACTGGCTATTCTTTTTGTAAATATTTGCGATGTACAAAAACGACTTTTCTACAGATTTATTTTTTATTCGCTCCCGTGGACCACCCCACAGGACCCGTTTTCGGGATAAAAAAAATAGCCTATGTAGCTTTCTACTGGTGAAAGAATTTTTAAACGTCAAACTCGTCAAACTCGTAAATAATATTTTTTTACTTTTTTAGTTTCCCGCCGGAACTATGAATTTTCTCGTGATCAAATGTAAAGCCTATGTTACTCGTTATTACATCAGCTATCTACCAGTGAAAGTCCCGTCAAAATCGGTCCAGCCGTTTCGGAGATTACCCGGAACAAACAGACAGACAGACAAAAATCTTAAAAATTGCTTATTTGTTGTTAGTACCATATATACTTTCACGTGCATTCAATAAAACGTTGTTATTTTGATATTATATACAGACACTTCAATTTTATTTTTTTGTATAGAGTATAGATGTATAGATAAATTGATATTGATTAGATATAAAGAACACTATTTGGGTCTCACGACACAATCTACTGCGGTAAAATACTACCTCCATCTTTTTCTCTGTGTAAACTAAGTGATGTAGATTCATACATATATTGCACACAATGTAAAAACCGTATTTGCCAATTTTGTGTCCACTGAAGTTATTAATTCTAAACATTATTGCAATCAATGCTCTTAATCTTTGCCAATTAACGCAGTCATCTTCCAAAAACTTACTCATATAACTTTGAACGCTCTGACTTAGATCAATAGATGCGATTTTAGTCTGCAAATATAGTAGAATCCTGATCATACCAATATCTATATTGTTTGGCAGTCGGGGTTTAGACTAGATTATTTAATGACTATAGACAATTTACAAGAAACTAAATAACACTCGTCGTTTCTGCAACATCAAGAACTTTTATTCATATATAGGTATCAACATTATTTTGTTCCATAAAACTTATCCCCATGTCATACAATTCATTCTGTTCATCCAAACGCAACTCCTTCAAACTACGACTCTTTACATTGTGGTGTCGCCCACGAATCTCAACTTTAAATGTGTCACTGATAAATTTCAATTCAACAAAAATAACAATAAATTATAGGTTAGCGGATCTTTGTGTCTCGGAAGTTGGCTGCAAGACCCTGCGCAGTTGTTATTGTTTGTTTGTTTGTGTCCATGTTGTAGTAGAAGATGGCATTGTATAACTGCCTCTTTCACTCGCGTACGTTTGTCGCATCGTACTATCTCGCTTACTCTATGCAGTATACTCGATGACAAACTGTTTTTTGCGCAATCGTTCGCAGAGCCAACTTCAGAGACACAAAGATCCGCTGTGACTACTATACCACGAATAACACAGCTTATAACTCTATGGTTCTTAAATGTTTATGGACGAAAGGAGCTACAACTTATATTTACTAAGAGCCTTTAAACAGGATACAACACAAATTTATTGTCCTTTTCCCTTTAGGGAACCGACTTTAACACCCTTAGGTGTTAAAGTCAAAGTTAAAGTAGGTACACTAGTCGAAAATTCTTCCATACAAACGTAGTCTGGCTTTTACTCCACTGTTTGACGACGTAATAAAAAATTATATCAATTTGTCTCATCATTATCTAGCCCTGTATGGAAGCAAAAAAGTAAAAAAAGTAAAAATATTTACTTGAAAGTTATGAGCTTCAAAAGTTCCATATTTCAACACTAATGTTAACGCATCTTTGGGCGCAAATAAGTACCATAAGAAGAAGGAAAATTGAAAAAACGGCCTCCGTGCAGGGATAGATTAGTAGTTCAACAATGCAAATAATTTTATTTTGAACAGTCATTCAGTCGTTTTTTCATGATATCCAGACTCCCAAAGGACTGTTTATAAAATGCGCGCTCGTTTTCGATCTAAATCATCATCCATTTCGCTACAAATTTGCAAAAGTGTGTATTCGTACGCGAACTAGCTTCTTACTGCTCATAACAGCATATATCTGTTCCGCACATGTTATCGGTTGATTTAGCATGCATTTTAACCCCGCGCATAAGGATAGGTACTTAAGGAAAAACTAAAAAAATATCAGCCCAGGATAATTTAGGAACAGTCACAAAATCAGTCCCACGCTTGTCTGCAGCCCAGCAGTGGTCTTACCGAGCGGTCATGCGGTAACGAGGCGGTATCGACCGCATGGCGTGACCACCAGTTCATTAACATACGGGGTAGGTAGGGCTGCAGCTACAGGATAGGCAAATGTATTGTAAGCACTTATTCTTATTTATTTAAGGAAGTTAAGTTTTTCGGGGTTTAGTGTAATATAAAATGAAGTAAAGTTTTGGGGGTCGTGTTATAAAGTTGGTATCTAATGATTTCTTAGATTTACTCATTATTTTATCCTACATGCGATATTACACTCTCGCGAGTGTAATAACGATGAGATTCAATTAGATTCTCAATGAACATGCTGGTCCGTTTTTGGCAAATATGGGCGACAATGCAGTGTCCATGCACGATAATGCACGGGCCCACACTGCTCAAGTTGTAAATGAGTATCTTCAGGACGTAGGAATCCACAAAATGGAGTGGCCAGCAAGGAGCCACGATTTGAATCCTATTGAGCATGCTTGGGACGAGCTTGACAGACGTGTGAGAAAACGAGTTCCACCTCCAATTACTCTTCTTGACTTGAATTACGCGCTCATCGAAGAATGGAAGAACATTACTCAGCATATGCTGAGGAATCTGGTATCTGGTTCAGCATGCCCAATCGCGTAGAAGCTGTATTGAGATCACATGGAGGAAACACCAAGTACTGAGTTATCAAAACCTACGTTTACACCTAATAAAACCCCTACTTAGAGATTTGGTTTTATTTGCCAAATGGTCCCAATTTTTTAAAACATTTAATTTAAAATTTGAACAAAATATTTACGTTTTTAGTTGGTAATATTCTGATGCGCTGTTAAATGTACTTCAATATTGCAGACGGCGTCATTAAGCTAGCCTTTCCCGTTTAGGAGTAATTTGGTGCTATGTCACTGGAACTTTTTCATTGCTCGGCAGTTTATTTTGTAATTGAAGAATTAGAACTTTCAAATAACGTTACAAAAAACCTTGGGGTAAATTAATATTGCAGTTGACATTGCTGCGTTTATTTCGGTGTGGGAAGTTAGAACCACTAATATTGTATTACTTAAGTAAGTTTTTATTACTTTGCAATTAGTTTGCGGTCAAACGGCAGACAGACAAAAGAAATAAAAATAAATTATTCTGCCAAAACACAGTTACAAAGATTACTCTTCCCAACCTTTCTGAGTCCCAATACCTAGGTTGTATTCACTATTAGACCGATGTCCTGGTCATTTACTAAGTAAGACGCCAATCAGCATTCAATATTGAACTAACCCGCGGATGAAGATTTTGATGTTGGGTATTTTTCAAACACTATTTTATCCTGAAAGCCTGCCAAGCTTATGTGCTTATTAGCTATTAGCTAGCATTACTTTTGGGTTACACACGGTCTTAACTCTAAATTCTCAATTTAAAAAACTGGCCAATTAGACAGGTAATTAAAGGTCGCCAATCACCAAATAATAGAATTGTTTTTTTGGTACCTAGTACCTACTTCACTCTCTCCCATTTGACCTAAATCTGCCCACACGCTGCCGAACAGCTCGACAACCAAGGCTGCCCCGTTCTCGATTACCTCGAATTACTTTAGCCTATATTAACTTAATTTCCGTTGCGTAAAAATCCGCCATATTAAATTTTGGCAACCCTATTGACGTAGTGACACAGCACAAAAATTTGGGCATATCATAGCTTAGAGATTACGTCCTTAATTTCTGTATTGAAATAAATCTTTTGGGATGTCATAAGCTTCGTCACTTTTTCAACGATAGATCTACTTTTTATTAGATAGATCTATTTAACTCCCACTGTGAACAAAATTATAACACAGCACATAGCGGAAAGGTGGAGTTGGTACGCTGTTTGTTACGGAGCCTGATAATTCAACAAAGTACTCATTTAGAGAGGAGTCACATAAGCACTCAATAATTGATTCCATTCCGTTAAGTTACAGGTCTTTTGTGGAGTAACTTCTCAATGCACAAACTGGTTTATAAAGATGTAACTTATGTGTCATCACAACATCATCAGCCTTTTAATATTCCCACTGCTGGGACACAGGCCTCCTCTCATAGAAAGAGTGGGCTCATATTATCCACCACGCAGGTCCAGTGCAGATTAGTAGATGTCACATGCCTTTGCATTTTTGGTTCTAGGACATGCCGGTTTCCTCACGATGTTTTCGTTCGCCGTTTTGAGAGCAGTTTTGATGAAATAAATTACACAAAGTAAAGCTCCTGCTCGGGTTCGAACCCACGATCTACAACTCGTAAGCCGGGCCGTAACCACTGGGCCAGCACTACTCTCTCTCTCCTCTATGTATATGTAGATACATATAGTTTCTATTTCCTTATTATTGTTCTTCTCTTGGTATTCATACCATTCAAATAAAGCGAATACAAACGGATAAGACATTTTATTTTAATACAAACAAACCATCAAAGTTCCACTTCTACGTTCCACAATTCGTGTACCGAGTCACACAACTTACGAGCCCGAACCAAGGCATTGTTTTGCTAATAAACTACGTTATACAATACTTCCTTTGTACATTATTAGCATTACTTATTTCTTTGAAAACTCATCAATGGAGTCTAAACTTTCATTATATGTCTTTCTTTTCGTGGAATGGATTTATTAAAACCTCTTGAATAATTATTGCAGTATTGGCTAATAGCGTGCCTTCGCTTGTATGTATTTTACAAGTAAGTTATGGCCGATTTCTGATTTAAGTCGCTAACTTATAAATTCATTCTAGAGCAGTGGTGGCCCAGTGGTATCGGCCGCGACTTACAAGTTGTAGGTCGTGGGTTCGAGCCCAGGCAGGCGCTTTACTTTGTGTAAATTATTTCATCACCACTGCTCACAAAACGGTGAAGGAAACCGGCATGTCCAAGAACCAAAAATTCGAAGACATGTGACATCCACCAACCCGCACTGGGCCCGCGTGGTGGATTACGGCCCATTCCCTCTCACAGAGAGGAGGCCTGTGTCCCAGCAGTGGGAACATTAATAGGCTGATGATGTGTGATGTGATGTGATATAAATTCATGTTCTTATTGACTGCCTCGTTGGTGTATAATAGTGGTGATGAGCGCTCCTGCTGAGCATGAGGTCCTGAGTTGGATATTCGATTGTTGGGGTCGGCTTCCAGTCTTACCGGATAAAGCTGAGTACCAGTGTTTTACATGGAGCGACTGCCTATCTGACCTCCACAACTCAGTAACTGGGTAACACGGTACCCCTTGGCAAGACTGGTGTCAGATCTCAAGCTTCTGACTACCCGTAACGACTGTCAAAGATATTCAAATGACAGCCTGGACCAACGGCTTAACGTGCTTTCCGAGGCACGGAGGAAACTCGGTATGTTGAAATGGTCACACATCCACGGAACGACCTGCAGCCTAAATGCGTAAGTGAATTCTGCAAAGGAAACAAGTCGATTCTTTCAAAGAAACAGAATCAAATCATATCTTTCAACTTTTTCGGTATTGCAAAACTAATTTGGAAAGCTAGCGTTAGCTTTCCAAATCCTCCTTTAAGTTGAACACAGACTACTTAGAGATACTACGGAGTTGAAGATATTTGACATTTGCATTACACAATACCAATAGTGAAGTTTTATCTCGATTCTTCCGCTTTCATTCATTCTTTTACAATCAATTCTACGTCAAAATATTGGTAATGAAAGGAGCATAACCTTTCCGTTTCAGAGTGTAATATGCAATACGAAAAGTCGTTTTTGGGAAGGTTCCAACTTGTTTGCTTTGCAGAATTCACTTACGCAATTAGGCTACTGGTCAAGCGTTGCTTAACCTTGAAGATCAACCCGTGCGGCTGTTATTATTCAGCCACGAGCTCCTCAACTTTCCATCCGATCATAAAATTTTGAAAGTGTATTGTAAGGAAGGCATATACCTAACTCTAAAATAACAATGTTATACCTCGCTATCATTTTACAGTTTCCTGTGAAAAGTGTGCAATGTGTGCATAACAAAATTATTTTATTGCCGTAAACATAATATTTATTTGAATAAGGAAATGGCGATTGTATGGCATTTTGTCGGTAAACGAGGCGTGAAACATCTTATTATAACAAGAAGGTAACAGTGAAACTTATATAAATCTATATTTTGCTAACAGTTTCGTCCATGTGGAAATCCCCGTATTGTTAGGATCTCTGTTGATCAATGTCGTTTCAACGAATTTACGATTTTTTATGTAATTTGTCACATGGATTAATCATAAATCCTTGGGTTCTCGCAGGTAAAGCTAGGTTGTAATCTATACATACAAATAAATAAAATTGAAGTGTCTGTATAAAATAACAACGTTTTATTGAATGCACGTGAAAGTATATACGTTACTAACAACAAATAAGCAATTTATAAGATTTATGTCTGTCTGTCTATCTGTCTGTCTGTCTGTTTGTTCCGGGTAATCTCCGAAACGACTGGACCGAGTTTGACGGGACTTTCACTGGTAGCTGATGTAATAACGAGTAACATAGGCTACGTTTGATCACGAGAAAATTCATAGTTCCGGCGGGAAACTAAAAAAATAAAAATATATTTTTTACGAGTTTGACGCGGACGAAGTCGCGGGTAACAGCTAGTAGATACTAAAATCTAATTAAAAGTTCTTCAGATCAGATCCATTCCATCCAACACATGGAATTGCTAAAGCGTATTGACAGTCGGCCGCAGCAAAGACAATCTTCACAGGCGGGTTCTCGGAGGGCTCCTAGAACAGTGTTTATGTGGTATCTCTTCACAAACCATGGCCCACCTTCCGTCTTGCCCCGCATCCCTTGTCACTAGTACTTGAGAGGAGGTTACTTATGGCAGCGTCAACTAATGATATTGCCGTAGCTGAATTGTGTTTCAAACATAACAAAAATAAAACAAACGGCCTAGCCTTCCAGTCTAACCAGAACCAACTGGATACCAGTAATTAACGTGAAACGTCTGACTATCTGACCCCATGGTAAGACTGCTGGACACTGTTGTAATGACTTAAAAAAAAACGAAATTACAGCCGGGACCAACGGCTTAACCGAAGCCGCTGAATCTCCAGTAGCTTCTGCTATTGGAGATTCAAGATCCATTCCAACATATGAAACTGCAAGTACAAAGTCTCTTAAATAGTAGCAGTTCTATGATCTATATCTTATGTCATAGTGCTAGTAAACTCAATGAAAGTCCCATAGAAAACCATATCGTAAGTCGTACCTACATAACATAATATGCTGTGATTTACCCACGATCGCCACACGAGATAGTTTACAATACTTAACACAACAAATTGAAATTATGGGAAAAATCTCCCTTTTGTTGTATCTACTTCAGTGTATTATGGTCCATTGAACTCTTTACCCATGCATCTTGTACTGTGGGTGGGTAGTATCAATGTAATCACATGTAATTACCGCAAATAATGATAGCGCCCCCGAATTTGCTGCAAAGTAACTTGCCATGTAATAAGATACACCATAGTTTGAATGTACTTTCTCCTAAGGTTCCCCCAATAATAATAATAAATTTGCCTGATGTTCGAGTGCAGATAAAAGATCTCCTTTCTCTTTTTCCACTCAAGTCGATCCGGAGCCAATATGGTCCAATTTCGCTTAAAGGCTAAGCTCGTCCCGCCATCTACGGATGAGTCTGCCGCGGTATCGTTGAACCTTTTTAGGGACCCACGTAATTTCATAAGTTTGATTAAAGTTTCCTCGCCAATCTTTTTGGCCGCCCTGAAGTTGGCTAAAATGGCTGCGCAGTAGTAAATCACATATAAAAACAGCACCGTTTCGTGTCTTGCGCATCGGAAAGCCAACTTCTGGGCGGCCCTAAAGTTTTCCTAGAACTACTCGTATACTTTCAAGTTATTATGTACTCTAAAAGTCCAGCTCTTATTATAATTAAAAATGACTTCATGGAACACTTGCTGATTACTTAAATATAAATTAATGAATTTATATATGATAATATTTGTACGCTTCACGGCAAAACATAGAGAATCTAACTAGTATTGTAACATCCCGCACACCGTGTAACTACCTATGTTTACAAATAAAGATTCTTATTCTTATTAAGTCGCGATTAAGATATTCAGATAGCTGCTAAAATAGTAATTTTATTCTTAAAACAGTTTGCCCAACACAGCAATCGAACCCTAGACATGTAGCTGCACGGCATCTCATTTAATTTGAGCTTTTTGACCGACTTTCCAAAAAGGAGGAGGTTCTATGTTTGACTTTATGTTTGCTTTTTATTTTTCACCGATATCTCCGTCAATTGTGGGCCGATTTTGAAAATACTTTTGTTTGAATAAGTATGTTCCGAAATTGGTCCCATTTTAAGTTGGTGAAGGTCTGTTGAAGAACTTTGAATATATACAACAGAACTCTTCATTATATAACGGCAAATCTCTCGGGATTGCCGCAATAGTATGTCTGTTTATTGTTTATACCATTTCATAACATAATATCACACCAGTACGCTCTAAAGGGGTACGCAGATGTGTACAGTTCACCTTGGTCCTTGGTACACTCTCATTTCACCGGTTATGTTCAAGTTTCGTGATATTCGGGTAATCTATTCTAGCATTATAAGTAATTTACTAAACCACTTCCCTATTAGGTAGGTACAACTAAAAAGAGAAAAACGCAAAAAAATGGTACCAAAGACACCGACTTTCAAAAAGATAGTAATTTTTCACTTTGTAGTTTTTCTATTTGGAAGTCGGTAGTATTTTTTTTGTAAAAATGTTGTTTTTAACTTTCTTTAATTTCGGTTCAGATTTTCATTACTTATGTAAATTTCTATAACCACAGTTTCAGTTTCACTGACCGCATGAGTGACGTCACTTCTTGACCACTAGTGACGAAGAAAGCACTGACTCATGTTTTTAATAATACCTACCTACCTGGCTAGCTGCGGTTAACGATCACAGGTAGAAGCTTCATCGATGTTAGTGAGGTGGCTAGATTTGCGGTTACTAACCAAGTAGTTCAGCAGTAGTGACTCAAAAATTACCTCATTTTTGGGCGGGAAAGAGTAAGAGGAAACATAAAAAAAAGTTAATTAAAAAAATCAAAAACACGACTGCTTAAAAAGCGAACTAAAAAGACGTAAACAAGTAGAAAATCATGCTGTGCTGTCGGAGGATACATCTTCGCGAGCTGGCTGACGAAAACCAGACGTATCCTCCGACTGCACAGCATTATTTTCTCCTTGTTTACGTCTTTTTAGTTCGCTTTTCAAGCAGTCGGGTTTTAGATTTTTTTAATTAATTTTTTTTATTTATAACTTCTTAGTTCATTTTTTTTTCGAATTAGGTACATTTAAACATTATTATAAGTGTTATATATTTTTGAAATCACCTCTTAAAATCCTTTATTTTGATACCCCACACGATAGGTTCGAAAGGAAAAAAAAAATTGTGGCCCCACAATATGGCGCCCAAGAACCGCCATTTTCCTATTTTCCAACTTTCATGTAGCCAGTGACACTCGCGGGGTTAAGACGAATCGATTGACGTAAAAACCATCAAAATCGGCCCACGCGTTTGGTCTCTAGAACGCCACATAGGAACAAACATACATACATACTTACATACATACAATACATACATACATACATACATACTTACATACATACATACATACATAGACTGATAAACACATTACCCTCCTTCGGCAGTCGGGTAAAAAGTCCTGAGATCCCCTCAGCAATCATTATAGATGAGGAAATTATTATATTATCTAGAAACAGAAGTAGCAACCGATACGTTTCTAGTTTGAATTGCCAATGAATTTCCCTAACGTAGTTTCTGCACTTACCTACGCAATATGGCTAGAAACTTTAAAGTTTTCATTAGTTCAGGAACACAAGCTTTTGTGTGTTTTCGACTTTTCATCCAAGATCTGTGAATCTAAAAATCTGTTCAAAATTGACTGCTTTGTTTAATAATATTTGGAAAATCCTTGTTTTGTTTGAAAGGGTATACTTCCCTGGTAGTCCCACGGTCATCAGGTGAGGATCTGATGATGGGAGCCCATGGAAATTGAGGAAAATCCCCATATACTATAGACATACATATAGTGATTTTGGTATTTTCATCAACAATGCAATCATGTGGAACTGATGAAGTCTTCTTCATCAGATGGCCACTGGAACTCCTTAATGATAAGTATGTCACGGGTATAAGATAATATCTCGTATACTTATGAATAAATGGTACTGATGAAAGTGGTACCATTGAACTGATCTGATGATGAAGCCGGAAGGTAGGCACTAAAACGCCGAAATAAATCAACGTATCCTAGTCGTGTTTGGGCTTATTGGAATCGAAATGAGATGTTCATTGGCTGTAAATTATTTTCATAGTAATTTGAGGTACCAAAACTAAAAAGTGATGATAGGTAAATTCTCCACATTGTTCTAACAATGCCATTTCCATCTTCTTTGGAACGTACTGCGGCAATTTAATTTCCTACAGCTTTGGAACGGCGTAGCCCTATTTCAATCTATTCTACAAGTAATTGTCTAGCTTCACTGCTAACCATCCGCAGCCTTCATAGGTCAACAACCTGAACACAAGTGCATAATACTTAAACAATCATAAAAACAAATTGAGTCATAATTTCTCCTGTATATAAAAACTCGTAAAATTGTAAGTAAATTAGAGATTGAATCTCTTTTCTATTTAGATAATGTTTGATAGGCGCCATCTTGGATTTTACATGCAATGACGTATATTGCGGCGATTCGGCTTTTTCTTTGTAATGGAGTCTTTTGAAGCTTGCTTAGATTAAAAAGGCGTTCAGTTTGATTGTAGTTTGAGGGATTCGAAAACAATATTTATTGTGCCAGTTCTAGAAAAAAGTTAGAAGAAATACAACTGTTGATTAGTGCTTGAGAGGAATCTTTGTATGGTTTTCATTGAGAAGATGGTTTGTTTTTTTAGAAATCTGAGAAAAAAGTTTTAAGACTTTTTGATTCTCTTCTTCATCTTTCTAGTTACAAACCTTGCACCTGTCCATCTGATGACCTACTTTTTTCTTTAAGTTGTTGTTAGAAAATAATTAATTCTTAGACTGAATTATTCAAGGCAAAGCTTTTCCTACAGCTATCTATAGATGTTGTTCTCGCGTGCTGTTCTCAAGCCAGATAATCTATAATAAGGCTTATAAATAAACATTTATCGATTCAAACTTAACGGTAAAAACTAAAAAACTGTCAACTAAGAACCTACACGCTTCTACAAGGGTCCACTTTCCAACATTCTTTCTGTCCAAGGCTCATTACGTCTATACACGCTACACCGACACGTAATTCTTGGCATTCGATACAAAACCAGCCCTTAAGAAGTGGTTCAAGCTCCTAGTTCGCCCTCGATCGTTGCTCGCCACACCCGCCCGCCAAACAAACAAATGGCGCGAAAATTATCATAAACAATTGAAAAGATGAGGCAGTAAATCTTGTTGACTTTGCCTCAAAACAATAATAGTGTCTGTGTTACATTTTGGCGCGAAAGAGTTCAAATTTGGAATGGATGTTGGGCCTTCAGTTTTTTGTTTTAAAAAAGTGTAACATAACAGTGCTTCCATGTAAAGAAAATTAGTCGATTTTGATTGTATTTTTAGATTTTTTTCTATATTGGTAGTGTTTTGATCTGGTTTTAATAATGATACATAACAGGACTGTGTATATTTTGCCAAATGAACTACTGCCGAAGCGGTATAGTGATGAAAATAGGTAAATATTCTCGTTATTTCATTAGAGGTTATAAGTTAACCGTAATTCAATTGTAAATGGCCATTTTTGCCCATTTTAGTTAAGCAAACGAGACTTATTTGAACCAACTCAATTCAATTTGAATTTTCTAAAGATTTATTCAATAATAAAGTACTGAAGCATCTTTTAATTTTATAATTTACCAGGTAACATTATTTTATTGGCAACCTATTATAGTAATGTGTCAAGTTGGCACATGGCCGTATTTTCCCGTCATTGGCGCCGGAAATAGGCACATGAAACAAGGCCTCCACTTCCGGTGAACAAAACCGTAATAACAGAGTTGTAAAAATTATCATTTCTATCTGATGGGGGCAGGAAGGGTTATTTTGATGAATGACCCCTTGACCCTTCCTTATAAATGTATCAATACTAATTCTGTACAAAATATTTTAAAGAATCTTGATCAGGAGTGATTTCTTGTCCTAGATTCATACCTCTCGGTTTCTGAATTGAGAATTTAAGAACATTTTTAATTCTACCAGCAAAATTTTGCCAAGTTTTCATGCTACAGTAGAGTTAGTAAAGTTCTCAAATTCGAATTCTAAATTCAGAAACCTGGAGTTAGATTTACTATGCAATTATTAATTTTTCTTTTCCTAAATTCTAGACTTTTACCACTTATACCAGGGCTACCAATGCTGCAAAGGTAAAAATATAAAACACTAGACGAAACTGCTGCAGAAAAATAACCACTATTTAGCACAATGTTCGCTTTGTCTGATAAAGCGTCCAGTTTGAGCCCAATAGCCACTGTAGCCAAGGTATAGTGGCTAAGGCAATGCACAACTGCTAACTTAACATAAACCCCAGTTTCTGGAAAAAAATAAGAACTCGTCAGAAATTAAACGCAAGTCCGTCATGCACATGCATTTGTGCAGTCATATCAGCTACCTTGCATTTAAACAAGTTTTGCCGATCATTTTATTTCCAGATCCTGGTATTATATACTATTAAAGCCGAACAAAGTTGTCTACAATAGGTATTCAGTTCTTTACAGCCTGATTTTAGTGATCAGGGACCATTTTCAAAAAGCACATTTAGCCAGTGTATAACTCGTACAAAGAAAAAACTACGTAGCGAACAGCAAACTTAGATATAAATTAATAGTTGAATATTTAACTAGTTACAGGAAAGGAAATAGGAACCATAACTAGAACTTTATAAACTAAAACTAATTTATCTTTAAAAGTAACTTTCTAATGTCAAGGTCTAGAACTATAACACAGAAAACTATGACAAAGTATTTCATGAGCATGTAAAGTTTCTGCATTTGCAATGCAAAACGACACGAAGAATGAAGCAATGCTCACTGGTCTAAATTAAAATAGTTCAGTTAGGTTAAGACTCATTTAGATTTAGTCCAAGCATAAAAAAAGATTTAGGGTCGTCGGATGGCGGATACTTCAGTCAGATAACGTTATGCGTCGAAAAATTTATGTTACAATAAAAAAATCGGCCCTAAGAGCTTATATTTTAATCTTCAGATAACTTTTATCTAAAGAATAGACATGGCAGTTTCACATTTTATCTATACAAAAGCTGTCAACCCCCAAATTTATTTACTGTCATATGCCTAAGGTTTTAAATGGTAAGACTGGTAGCCGACCCCATATTCTCAAAATAAAAGCTGAGATACTGATCAATTTAGCAGTACAAAAGTTATTAAAACAAAAACTAATCAACAATCTTCAATTCCCAGGTTCCCACAAAGCACAAGCACAACCCCGAAGCCTCCAGCGAGGACCAAGAAAGAAGCGAAGGAGACCCCACCACCAGACACGCCAAGAGAAATATCAGAACCAACAGAAACGACAGAAGACAAGCCAAAAGAACCCAACTTCTGTCAAAGGCTGATGAAGAAATGCAAGTCAAAATGTTGTGCTTGCTGCACCAAAGGAGAAGAAGAAGAAGATGAAGAGAAAGATAAAGAGAGAGTGAAAAAAGGAAAGGAAATGAAAGAAGGAAAGAAAGGGATGATGAGTAAATTGAATTGTTGTAAAAAGAAGGTAGATGAAGAAAAGGCTGAACAGGAGATTAGGGATATGGAAAGGGCTGCTGGAAAAGTAAGTAGATTAATGATAAAATACATTTTTACAAAAATATAAATCATAATCAAGCAAAGTTTTATTCAAATGGCACTTTTCCTTAAGTGTTATGTCATTTCTGGCCTTCTCAAAATCAGAATATAACAACTTAAACTAAATGTTTAAGTGTACTAATTTTGCGCAGTTAGAGCTCCGTGTTTACTTGTTGTTGTTTGTTGTTTTTAATTATTGTAAAATAGCGGTTTCCCGCGGTTTCGCTCCAAAGCCTAATCCAAATTGCCGTACTAAAGCTTCTTCTAACTACTGGAAACAAAAATTTATGTTACCTCTTTATAATATTAGTTAGGTCAATGAATATCAAAAACAAAAGTTTATTGCCCAGGCCTCAATAGAATACGAAAACGAAACGAAACCCAAGCGTACGCTACGCGACATGTTCTGCGGTTGTTGCGGAAGACGGCGTCGTGTTGCAGACACCGGCTCGATGCCCCGCAACGTTACGGAGTCCATGTCGCCTGCCCCGGAGGAGGAGACGGGGTGCTGTGGGCGGAAGAAGAGGACGATCGAGAGGAGGGATAGCATATTGAGTGATAGACCTCCTACTAGGTGAGTGTCTTTAACTTGTAGTTTTACTAATCAAGACAAAGTTTCATTCTATTCTTGAATTCCCAAAATTATTGGAAAGATTGATCTCGTCACATTTTTTTTTATTGTATATAGGCTTGCGCTTGACCACTATGCGATGATAAGTGTGATGTGGTCGAAGGTTTAACACGCTTGCCTAGAAGTAACCTATTCAATCTTGACTTAAAGACCTCGAGATTGTAGCTATCGCGAAACACAGACGCCGGCAGGGAATTCCACTCCTTAGCCGTACGCATAATGAAAGTATTTCCAAAACGTTTGATACGAGTAGCACTTGACAATCCCATACATTGTTCACTTTTCTCCAATCATTATTTACGGCAATGTCGTTGCTAGCATGTTACTTGTATAGAGGCTATACTTGATTTAACTGAAACCCGAGTTATTTGTCAAAAATTACATAAGTAATAGGGATGTTTCCTGGGTAGAAAAATGATAATTATATTTAGTCTGTCCATTAAAAATTTACAAAGTTAAAGCGCATCAAAGTTCAGGAGTGCGGGCTTGTGACGTCACTAAGGCAGTATGAAGTGTACTAACGGCGTGATGTTTCACGATATTTCAACGCATTATATCGTCTGCACTTCATGTTTACGTGTCAAAAGAAAAAATACACGTCCAATATTTTTTTATAAATCTACCTGACAGACGAAAAACTAATTTTCAGTAAACTACCCTATTGACGCATTTTTGCAACAGGAGCTGTTAATCAGTCATGCATAGCTTCGTCTCTTTAGGCACTGGAATCTTGATAGCATTAAAACGTCATAATAAAGCTTAAAACGGCACCAGTTAATTATAATAAAATATTTAAGTGCTACAGTTTGGATATAAAGCACATATCCGCTTTAATAAAAAAAAAATATTTTGCTTTATTAAACTGGTGCCATAATATGACGTTTTAATGCCATCATGATTCTATACACGGTTGATAGCACCGTCACATTTTTACTGGAACTATTAGTTTTAACTCAGTATTCCTTGACGTTCGTGTTTATAGTAATGGAGTTATTATGTTGTTTTAACTACAGAAACTTTATGAAACTAGCGAGAATCTAGCTTAATGTAATTGAATAGCCGGAGTGACGTCGTATTCAGTCTCATCGATTTTCAGGATACTTTAGTGTCTAGCAATTATTATTAGAATTTCTTAATTCTAATTCAAGACCCATTTATAATGGTAGACATTCTGCGAAACAAATCACACATACTCATAAAATAACGTTGGCAATACATTTCAGTACAGTACAGTTCAGTTCTGCAACAACTAACATCATGTTTAACATCAAACACGTTGTATTGTATTTGCAACAGTTGCTGTAACAACCGCCTGTGCACGTGGTTACGCGGCATTTGTCGACGCAGCTCCGAGCAGTCTTCTAGCAGACGTACCAGCATGTTCTCCAAGAATAAGAGCATGTCTCCTACTCTGCCTCCTGAGGTAAGTGTTACTAAATATTGCGTGTTGACCCATTGCATATTTTGCCAGAATTCAAAGGGAAAAGCGCGGGCTCAAGAGTTTTTTTGTCCCGAATTGGACCAAATTAAGCAAGGAAAATAAACTCCAACACGCATAACGAACCAAATGGGAGCCTTAGTGGAAAAAAAAACCCTATAATACTGCTACTTCAATATCCCAAGGCAGGATTTTTACACAATAGCTCAAAAACGAGAAGACATAAAAAAATATAACGAACTAGCTTCTTCTTTCTGCTAGCGGTTTCGCCCGCGTAAAAAGTGTTTTATTATCCAAAGGGAACGTACCTGTGGAATAAAATGGGTCTTATGTCCTTTTACAAGATACAAAATTCATCAAAATTGGTTCAGTAGTTTAGGGGTGAAAGTGTTATAAACAGACGGTAAAGTAAGGATTAAGTAAAGTCCCATAGCTGATTCCTAGATATTCTGTTCTTCAACTAGTTTTATTCTTGAGTCACCAGACTCTACCCGTCATCTCCTCTTACTTATGAAAAAGCCTATCACTCCGGCTTGCAATATTTTTATCAAGAAAAACAGGTCACTTTACTACGTCATCTTACCCCGACGTCCGAAAGTTCAAAGTCCTTTGTAATCCATACAAATGACCCAAAACTAAGCCTTTGTATGACCCACACGCAGACCCAACAAGTCGCCGAAACATATTTTACTCTACCCTCGTAATCGCGAAGTCGCTAGGTCGTCACGCAACGACCACGCGTGTCTCGAGAAATTTGACCCAAGGTCTGTCAGACGTGGTCACTTATTAAAACTTGGTTTGTTCCTATAATTGTAAGTGTTACATGGAAATCATAAAATAATTTGACTGGGAGGGTAGTCGCATTATTTTGCATATAAATTAGTTTGATGTTACTCATGGTCAGTTTGAAGACTGTTGTTATAATTTCACTAAAAATGATTCATTGCAACTTCGCTGAAATTGACATAATGAAACAATCAAAACTAGAAAGTGACGTATAAGACTTATTTTATATGATATGCGTCACTATACCATCTAAAACATGCAAAGATTACAGAATTATATTTGGCAACAAATACTTATTTAAGGTATAATACCATTACATAAGCTTAACCATACATGCTAGTGCATGCGCAAAAGAATTTCAAATTACATTAGACAAGAATAATACATTATTGTAATAGAAAATATGAAGGTACCGTGCTGGGCGCCAAGAATGTGTT
Source organism: Anorthoa munda (assembly GCA_945859665.1). Classification (NCBI taxonomy): domain Eukaryota; kingdom Metazoa; phylum Arthropoda; class Insecta; order Lepidoptera; family Noctuidae; genus Anorthoa; species Anorthoa munda. The sequence continues at coordinate 13,050,460 of OX243898.1, forward strand.
ACTGGCGCCCAACACGGTACCACGTTTTTAGTTCATAAATTAAAACTATATTATTAATCAAGTAACTTAATGTTTCTCGTTAATAATAATAAAAAGCACATATTTATTGCGTGCTAAGAACAGTTGAACAATGTAAAAATATATATATATTTAATTTCCTCGCGTGTAGACTTTTCTTAGCTATGATTTTAATCAATTCACCATATATAATTAAAAGTAGTTTAGTAAGTAGTTGCTATTTATATGAAATGGGTTAGTGTAAACAAGGTCGGTTGTCTAACAATAGGGACGAAATCGATGGCATTATTAAATGTATGATTAGCGTATTTTTAATGGCAGTGTCTATTCGACTGTTAACTGAAACGCATTCGTATTACGTATTACGGAATATCTAGTTTTGTGTTTCCTTAAAACATCCAAACTATATAAAATATCTGGAACTGCAAATATTTACAAAAATTACATAAAGGCGTTCAAAAAACAAAATATCACGTAATACTTGTAGTAGTACACGTAGGTAAACTAAAATATTTCTGTGACAATGAGTGCATCGAAAACAAGTACCAATGTATAACTTCAAAGCCCGCTACGTTACCACAGTAAACGCAAAAATAAGCAGCTTAAGACAAATGCAGAATCTTTACTTAACACCGCGTCTTCAGAACTACTTGTACAGTTTACCCCAAGAGATTTACTCGAAGAATCCGAACTACCCTCTTAAGACGATGGCTACTGGTAACAAACTAGCTGTGAATCCTGCACCATCGCCTCGGCCTTCTATTCAAGTGTCTCCTAGAGCTACACCGAACCCATCGCCAATGCCTTCACGGAAAGCCTCGAAGATTATGATTACGAAGGATTTTATGAAGAAAGATGTGGATATCGAGGAAGACACTGAGGTATTTGAGTTTGGACCAGTTCAGAGCTTTTAATCAGACATGCTAAATATTTTTCTCTGTTACTGCATTCCTTTCTAAATAGTAAGAACCACCCAAATGGGTGATTTGTAGATCGTTCAAATCGGGATCGTGAGAAATTATGTTGTCTGATAGCTGGAAAGTGGAAACCCAATTGAAAAATTTAACCATTCTTTTTAAAATTTCGTATTTATTTCTAAAGCTGTTAGATTCGATTTAATACCAGATGAGTAATACATTTAAAAAATGCCATTCAAATTCTACGGTCAGTGAGCTACGCCATTGAAGTGTCGTCATGTTTCATGTCAGAACGATGACGAGTCTGTTAACACACGCTCTAAATCAACCCCATGAAAGCCGACCGAGGTCACTACACGATATTTCAATTATTTACCTACCAGTACATATTATTCTAAATGTTGAAATATATTGTTCAACTGTCCAGTCTAGTCTTTGCTTAAATATTTGAAGGTTAACTTAAAATTTTGGGTAGTTGTGAATTTTTTATCACGTGATCTCAGCAGGCTGCACTGTAGTTATAAATGATATTTTTATTTCTGTTAATCGGTTTAAACATATACTTTTACACGTAAAATAGATAAAAAAAAACTAGATGAAGTCTTTGGTTCCATGCGACTACTCTGAAAAGAAACACCGAACAAACTCAGAGGTCAATGCAGATTAGTGACTGAAAATGGTCTTTTGAGGTAATAAAAACAACAGATTAGGCCCCCCTAAACTTGCTTAGTCAGTGCACGTACCTATTTGTCAATGGTAATGAATTCTAAAATAAAAAGAAAGAATTAGAATGGAAGGAAGGAAGATTGCGATGCGAAAGCGAACGGTCCTAAATATAAGGGAATTGCCATTCAGATGTCCGGTAATTTCCAGTGATTGACAGCTTCTAGTAACATTATATAAATATATGTTTATATATTGAACTGTATTGTAGATTTGGAAAGCTTGAAATAAGAAGTTACAAATCGATGAGACATTCTAGTAGTCTCCTATTATAATTGACCTTGTTTGTTATCCTCAGGATACCCGCAATGCCTGATATTGGCCTGTATTATAGTTTTGAAAAGCTTAATATAATGTTTTCGAAACGGAAATTACAAATTACAAATCGAAGGGTCAATATATGTCTCCTGTTATAAATGGCCATGTTTATCTACAGGACACCCGCAAAAAGCTAGACACATCGCTGGTTGAGCATACGAGTGTGATGCGCGGCGCGATACCCTTGCTGCCTATAGTGCTCGCGTACTTCTGTCTGCTTTGCAACATTTGTGTTCCGGGACTTGGTGAGTAACTTAAATAAGTGAGGCTCGATGTCACTTGATTTTCATTTTAATTGTATTGCGTCGATTATATCTTTCCAGAAACCAAGCAGTTTAAAAAAAAACTTAAATAAATTTAATATTGGCACAAAGTTATAGACGCGATTAAGATGATTGAGGAGGAAATCTTTCAATATAGTGGATACGATACTATTTTCTTTTATATTCACATTATTACATTGTATTAAGATTTTTGCTTGAAATTATACTTCGGCGATGTTTAATATTGGAACTATTGTATTTGCAGGTACAATTTTGAGCGGCCTATTCTGCCTATGTTTCGGCATACCCAGATTTGGGGTCCACGACGGCGCTAAACATAGAATAGGTAAGTCTAAACACGTTTAACTTAAGAAGAAAACATGACGGAAGGTGAAAAGCCTACCCTTTTTTATTTTGTGTCAATGACTAATTTTGTTCCGACAAGTAAAAATTAACGCGTAAGCGTACGCTAATGAGTGTCAATGGAACGCTATTGGAAAAGTCTTATAACGCCTTTCAATAAGAACAGTAAAAATCGGCAGGCCTGGCCCCTGGGCTACTACAACTTTTCAAATCTTTAGACAATGCTTCATTTTGCCGCACAGTTACTACTACACAGACTACAGTTACTACTATACATCATATCTTCATCATTTAAGTTAAAAGACGTCCACTGATGGACATATGCCTCTCCCAAGCGTCCCCATTGACTGGCCTTGTCCTTCTCGTATCTAGCGGATAGCTATCAATAGTTTTCTGCTAATGCATGATAAGACTAACAACTGATTTTTTATATTTAATGTATGACAACTGTTTATTATAGGTTCGTTCGTGATAAACTTGTTAGTGGGTGCGGGTCAGCTGTTCACGGTGCTGTTCTGTCTGGTTGGTTGGGGCTGGTCCATCTGGTGGGGCGTCATCATGGTCAAGACTTCACGTAAGTGTAACATTCTCCTCCTTTCTTAAAACATATTATTTTATTTTTGTTCTACTTCAGAGCTTTCAGACGACAAAATACTACGATATGTCTTACTCCTGTCGGAGTCTGGGTCATAAATGACCATTCTTCATTTATAAATACCAGATTATAGAACAATTATACAAATTCTTATACTACACGTACATTACTGGCACCCACCATCGAACTAAATTCAATTGGCGCCCAGCAGGGACCAAGTTATCTTCTCTGTCACACTAACTGGGCGACGAGGACTTGTCACTTTAACTTTAAATTACGATATCTAGATTGACTAATGAGTTTGAAATACGAACATGAATAAACAGGCGCACTGTAGGGACTAATTATTTACAAAGTGGCGCCCAAATGGGACTAACTATTGATTTATCTATCGTTTTCTCTCATCACATGATGTTTATTTTTACCCAGTGCGATAAATGCGTCTACCTTAATTATTATTAACATCTATCTTAATTAACAAACACGATCATATTAACAATAAAACAAAATTAAGCCAGGTTTTCCCGTTACTTTCACATAACTAATTAAAAACATTATGATTTCAGGTAAATACCGCAAGCTAAAAAAAGAAGCGGCCTTGGAAGAAGCAGAGGCAGCGCCCCCTGTTACCACCAACAACCATACTCGAGCGTAACATATTGCTATATGAACTCGTTTCTGACTAACTATTACTCGACGAGCATTATGTCTGCAAAGATTGGTTTTATCATCTCTAGGTACACTGAAGTATAAGAAATATTTACGTGAGTTTGAGTGACATTCGTTATAGAGGATTGTTTTTAGCCCAGTGAATTTTTTCCTTATCAAGGATTCCTTGCATTGAATAGATAATTTCAGATACAGTTAACCCAAAGCAAATTCGACATTTCACTTATTGCGAAGAAAGAGTTTAGAATCTCACGCGATTCATTATAAACTTACGGTGTTTGTCCGGTGGCATAAATGTTTTTTTCTGAGATACGTAAAATAGTGGCGGTCTTTAAGAACAAAAAATAATGCAGCTATGATAAAACCAATCTTCACACGAGTTCTGACTTTTTTGCAGTTCATTCTGTAATATATATCAAAGAAATCATAATTAAATAATTGTAAAAAGGACACAACAGTTTCATAATTGAAATATTTGACTTTGTATGCATTAAGAGTGTCAGTACTGCCAATGCGACGCATCAAACTTTCATTCTAAAAAATTGTAAATAAAATAGGGTAGTCGATACGTAATTTTGAAAATAGAATTTGTCATAAAATTTGAAATACGTAGTTTAAATGCGAAAAATGTTCCAAAATGTTATGTAAAATATATTTAAAAAAGCGAAAGAAAATATGTAAGTATTTTAAAATTGTCTGCTGGTCAGAATTTTAACCGATTTAAATGAACGGTTTTTCCCGAACGAACTCGACTTCCATTCGAAGTTTTCCGACCGCGTGGTCATTTTTAACTTTTACTCATAGATTTAACGTTAATGTATATGATTATGGGCCCCAAGTGCTTCTATGAATACCTAGTATTATTAATATTATACACTTAAAATGAGCGACATGATATAGAGAGAATAATTTTAACAATCTTTATGCATTCCTCCACCATTTCTGAAGACCACTGAAGGCCAATATTAATTCTGTCTTAGATACCTATCATAATGAGTTCCCCTTAAAGACAAAAACTCGTACTTACCCGGTAAAGTGCAACTCAATGTGACCATTAGGAAAACAGTTTGGAAATCTTCTTCAACATTGTCTAATCCAAGTTAGGGATTCCTTTGAATAGTCTATGTAAAGCAATTTGATTGACAGACACGTCAAAAGTCATTATATAACTACCCACGTTTCCTCTATATCACGACGCTGAATATAAAGTTTAAAAACTAAGAAACTTTTGTATATGACCAAACTGATATTTCTAACGTAGCGATCACATTTAACAAGATTTTTTAGCAATGTATCTGTTAATAATGCGATGAAGTGTGGTTTTTCGAAAATTTTCCAAATATGTAATGCTATTAAACTACATCCTGAGGCTTTTGACAAGTTACATTATATAATGAAAGCGTCGTGCGTGGATAAATGTCGAAAAAGTAAGGGATGACAAAATGTCACGTGGTCCGTTACATTTTGGCATCGACCATCGCTTTCGCTGATACAACAGCACTTTGTCTGGAGCCTCTGGTTACTGGTATCTGATAATATTAAAGAGTTTAAAGTTTTGAATACGAACATTTAAGCTAGAAACGACCGAGAAATGGCATCAGCTTTTAATTACCGAAAGATGCACTTTGAAAAACAATTTTAGTTTTAAAACTTATATCGATTTCCACGTGAATTTTTTTGTTAGCAAATGGTCCGGGAATCTATATTTTTTTAAATGTCGGCTCTTGTGTTGTGCTTGATCGTGAAAATAATCACAGACAAGGTCAATAATAAATGCCATTTTTCCATCGTCTCGAGTTGAAATGTTCAAATACCCGCAAAATTATGTAATTTAATTTGACTTCCAATTGTATTCTTAATCGGCCTGGCCATTAGTGTTGTGATTTTTGGTAAAGCGATAATAATGTATGACTTTAGTTGTATGCATTGTAGAAGCAACGGAACATTTTGTTTTTATAACGATAATTTTTTGTGGCTTGCAATTCCTAAATATCAAATATTTCAAATCAAATAATTTTCATATTTGGCCAGATGTAGCAAGAGACAGGGAAAAATGGAAAGACAGAAGGGAGGCCTTTGCCTTGCAGTGGGATATAACAGCCTCATTATAATAAAAAAAAAATTGCATACAAATGTGACTAAAATACTATAAGAGATGCAGATATAATTCTAGTAAATAACTCACAGTATGGGCTTGAAAGCCATAAATACGTAACGACAGGCAACATGTGTATACCTACTCGACAACTTAACTAGGATTAACTGGCGCCCAACTGGGACTAATCGTTACATACTTGGCGCCCAACTGGGACTAACTTTTTGTAAGAAGGCTTCCTAGACTTTTTCTTATAACGATGGGGTCGGCTTTCAGTCTAACCAGTCTAATATGAATCATTATTTAATTCATTATCTTGAAATATAATGCAGCGTATCAATAACATAATTATGTTTTAAGGAACATTGTGCACACTGTTTTTTTATTGAAATCTTCTGCAGGCAATCTTACTTTTACACTTTACGAGTCTTGCTCCTACAAGGTCATTTCAGACGTAGATTGTTAAGTACTACCTTTCATTGTTTCTACTATGCATATAAATTGAAAGAACGATTAAAATAATGGTGAAAAGTTTTGTGAAACCGAAGTGATTATTATTATGTACCTAAGTAAGACATATTTATGGAGACGTTCTTCCAGTACAAATTATTTGTTATTAACAAATTAGTAATTGTTATAAGTTGATTATACAATGTTTATTAATTATAGTTGCTTGTACAACGAATAATCAATAAAGACGATTTTAATTTCAATGTTGATGTTTTATTTTCTGACCAAGAGAGAGGGGTGCTTTCTGAGGTACAGCTAGGGAGGTCTTAAGCGCCATGTGGTCTAAAGGCAAAAGTCCTCGCACGTATATGGGAGTGGCGCGAGGAGGCGAAACGCCACGCCGCCGCCGTCGGGGCGAAACTCCGTTGTCGCGATAAATCGCCGCTCGGCGGGCAGAGCTCCAGCAGGATATCAAGGTGACATGGAGAGGGAGACTGTAGCAACCCAGTGCTGGGCATGCCACAATTGCGGTGATAATGCCCCTCTTTGAGGAGTGGCTTGAGAGACGTCACGGCGTCCTAACCTTACGCAACCTTACCAAACTTTTTATGTAGAAGAAACTGAGTGAAATGTATCAACCACTCACCTGCACTTGGCGATCCACTTCCTTCTCCTTGGGGTACCCCGGTAGATGATGATAGCTCGCTGTTTGCGTTCTAGGACGTGCTAAATCTCGCGTCTCGCTGGTCACACGGCAGTTTCGGGAGGTTCCTGTTAAGGATAAGAAACGCTCGGGTGTCACCATTACGTGGATCGCCCGGATGACACGGTGGAAGTCTACCCCGCTTAGGCGGTGCGCCTCAAGAGACGTCAGCAAAACTGACGGAGTCCGCTAGGGCCGATGCCCTGTCTGGGTCGCGGATAAATTTCACCGCTGCACCATGCCTGTGTCGTTTTCCCCTAGAGTATGACGGAATCAAACAGCTTCCGAAGGGCCTTAAGTATTGGTTTTCCATCCACTTTCAAGAGTTCGGCCGTGATTCCGTCATCACCCGGTTCCTTGTTGTTCTTAAGCTGTTTAAGAGCCATCCTAATCTCGTACTGGCTGACGTCCGGAATGTGTTCGGTATAGTGTCAGGTCAATCTAGCTCTAGGGTCTTTTGTTAGATTCGCGACGGGTTTACTGGTTGACGTGTACAATTGCCCATAGAATCTCTCGATCTCCCTAAGAAGCTACGGTTTGGCGGATACGATCCTGCCATCGTCGGTATTCAGTTTCTTGAGCTGGCTCTGCCCAATAGTCAGATCTCTTGCAAAGACCTTGGAGCCCTTATTCCACTCAATCGCGTCTTTAATACGCTCGGTATTAAAGCGGCGGAGATCGCTTTTAAAACACTTTAAGATCCGTCTATTTAGCTGGCGGTATATCAACGCTTCGTCTGAAGACTGCAGGATAATCTCACGCCTCTCCTTCATAAGCTTGAGAGTATAATCAGAGAGCTTTTTGGTTATATCTGTACGGCGGGTCTTGAAAAACTTAGACCTGACCGTACAGCTTCCACGAACCCATCGCTTAATTCGTCCACGGAGCTCACTAGGATCTCGAAACGATTCTGAATTTCGAGCTGAAAGCTTTCGAGGTTTTGGATCTGGATCTGTGCTGGACGGAGCGTAGACTTCATCAGTCGACACCTTTCAAGCTTGATATTAATGTTCAATGTGCCTCTCACCATCGATGATCGCACCCGGTTTTCACCGAATTGATCACAGAGACATCAATGAACATTGCTTCTTGGTTGACATAATTTTAAACTCGGCCAATGCCCAACTATATTGAGGTCGGCCTTCCATTCTAACCAGATGCAGATGAGCACCAGTATTTTACATGGAGCAACTGCCCATCTGACCTCCACAACGCAATAACTGGGTAATACGATACCACTAAGGAATCGTTTAGGAAGACGCGAGGCGTCGCGTGTCACGTTGGGCCAGGCGCGGATCTGCGGATCATTCCCTCAAAAAGATTGTGGTCACAGCCACCTGAAAACCAGTCAAGTGCGAGACGGAGTATGAACTCGCTAATTATCGATAATTCGATATAGTGCATTCCTACAAAGGAGATGTTTACTAAATATATGGAACCACTGACCTCTACATACAAGTACTTATGCGCCAAGGACTCCATATTGTCAATGACAAAATGAAAACATTTGACGTTCGCCATTTTGGCGCTGATAGCAACGTGAGCGTCCATGGAACTAATATTAGAGATGGGACAAAGCCATCAATAAAAAAATACTTTTATGGACTTCATCGATCGTGAGAGTAATTTAATAGGTAAAAGAAAAAAAAACATTCCCGGTTATTTTTATTAAGCTTTATTTTTAAGTAATAGAATAATTGCTGTAAAGGTTAACTGAAAAATATTTTCAGTCAGATTGCAAGATATAAACTAGTGGATAGCGTGCTAGTAAAGTTTTTCGAGCATTACTGTCAGATCAGTGAGATTTAAATATGGGGATAGGCTAACAACTTATCCTTAAAACTAGTATATTTGAGTATCTCCTCGCTCAAGTAGGTACACTAGTTAGTTAATAGGTACTTACAATAGTTCGGATTCACTCGGTTGGCGCCCATCGGATTCGTGAATGGAACATTTGAGTACGAATGAGATGAACTTTGATTTACAACGGACGTATTTCTCGCTCTCATCGCCGAAATCCTGTCGCTGTAGTGTTAAGGTGCAAATAACGGTAAAATCGTATTCCAGAGAGGTGAAGACTTATATCAGTACTAGCTGACCCGGCAAACTTTGTTTTGCCATAAAAACACCAAACATTCATCTACCCTACCTAACCTACCCTAACTACCTACCCTACCCTACCCTACCTACCCTACCCTACCCTACCCTACCCTACCCTACCCTACCTACCCTACCTACCCTACCTACCCTACCTACCCTACCTACCCTACCTACCCTACCTACCCTACCCTACCCTACCTACCCTACCTACCCTACCTACCCTACCTACCCTACCCTACCCTACCCTATCTCTCAAGTTGGATCGAACTGCACATGGTGTGCGAATTTTATTATAATCGGTTAAGTGGTTTAGGAGTCCATTGAGGACAAACATTGTGACACGAGATTTATATATATTAAGATTTAACTCTGTTTCAGATGCAAATAAAAATTGTTTGACTTCAAAACATTTGTTAATAATATTATCATTGTCATGATATTATTCCAGAATTAATCCCAGCCGCAACAGCAACGTGGTAATTGGTACAAGAGAGAGGCCTGTGCTCAGCAGTGGGCGAAGTCGGGCTGTGGATGATGATGATGATTCCAGAATTTAGTATTACATATTGCTTTTGAACATATTATTACTGTTTATTAGGCATTCATATAACACGCATCACCCATACCAATATGAGATATTTAATTGCAACATTATACGAGAAGTCAATACAGTAGATGAGTGATACGCCTTGCCAAGTCTACTATTTTGATATTAGTGTAATTTAAAAATATCACTAATACTGATATATTAGTTACAATATTGTAATATTTCCAGGCGAATCTAGTAGTATTATCAATCTTGAGAAATATCGGTATTAACCTATCTCTAAATGTGTCAATTTTAGTTCCTGAGACACTCAAGCGGGGCGTTTTGCATCAGCGCAAAAATCAACTGTCATTTCTTAATGTCTAATTAGTCCAGCGTACTTGTGAGGTCAGTACCTGGGACTCGAGAGTTTTTTTTTATTAAGGCACTGGATGTAATTACCATCAGCTTTTTGACCTCAACTGACCGTGAAAGTGTGAGGTCACAAGTCTATTAGGGTTGTGGGCATGCACATCGTGTCCACAACGGTGGATCCGCGCTTACGTTGGGCGGTGCATACCGCACTAAATGCAAACATGTGGCGTTGTCAGTATGAGAGCGTTTACGGAGAAGCGACGCGCCATGATACGCCAAGCTGCGGGCGAAAAGGGGCCTTGCGTCTCCGTAAAGTCTTCCGTGAGTGCTCACAGAATTCTCAAATAAAACACAAATCCATTTTCCAATATCACTTTATTTTATTACGGTCCATATGTATAATAGTAGCGTCATGAATACAGACAATTATGGCGTGGCTCACACATACTTCACTGACTACCGTGTCTTAGCTACTCTATGTCGAAAGCGCGAACACACACATTTGATACTTTTATAAAGTCGAAAATACATATTTTTTGGTTTTTAAATCACATTTAATTTTTAAATCAGTCGTATGAATCACCAATAAGGTACTTCGGAGGCCATAGACTAGTGAAATTGTATCAAATTTTTTAACTTCCCATTGAGCTATGAACTTCAATTTGGTAATAATGTTTATTATTACGTATATTTTACAAATAAATACAAATATATTAATAGATTTTTCTTCGCATTTTCCTATTATACCAGCTTGTTTTTGCGATTTGGTACGGAAATCTAAATGTGCGAAGTAGGACACGCACTTGGCCGGTTTTTTATTCCAATCGTTATGACGACCATTTCGTTGATAGAACAACACTTGTCTAGAGCCTCAATGACAAAATAGCTGATACTTGCAGTATCAAAGGAGAAACTAATTAATGATGTGACAATTTGTAAGTCTTTCAGTAATACTGATTCGTCAGTAGCGTTACATAAAAGTCATAAGAGCCAAAGTAAGGTTAAGAAATTATTTACTATTCCAAAGCTGCGGCTTCCGATACGCGGTCGCCACCCTAGAACTTTTCAGCCCAATCGACCCCCCGTTCTGCGATCAATGTGCCCTGCCCATTGCCACTTAAGTCTAGCAATTCTTCGGGCTATGTCGGAAACCTTGGTGCTCCTGATATCTTCATTTCTGATTCGATCACGCAAGGACACTCCGAGCATTGTCCTCTCTACTGCTTTTTGGGTGACTAAGCTTTCTGGTGCGGCCTCATTATTGCTCTTAAAATGTTGACACGGATTCAAGACTTTGACTACATGTCTAGCTGATCTCTCACTCTAATAAATCCAGGTCTCTGGTACCAATAATGGCTCACTATTTATATTAAGCCGTCAGATCAAGCGTCGCAAGTGGAGATGGATTGGCCTGACGCTCAGAAGGGATCCCGGTCTTTGTATAGAAATCCCCAAGGGAAAAGAAAGCGTGGACATCTCCGACGAGCATACGACGAGCATCGAAATAACGTGGAGCGAGGTGAAGCGTGAAGCTCAAGACCGATCGTGATGGAGGATATCCGTGGACCCATCTACGGGACATGGGATATTAAGTCAAGTATATAGACCAGTGTATTATATGTCTGTACCCAAATATTTATCCCAAATATTACAGCCTCGTAATAACGTATCAAATGTGTGCAATCCGCGCATAGAATTATAGAAACACACAAATAATCTACCACGGTATAAATTTTAAGTTGATTTTGCTATCGTGATGGACTGGACTTGAATGTTGGTATAATGTTATTCTGCAAATTAAGATTCTGAAGACCCGAAAATACTGATTTGTGTTTAAAAACTGATTTATTGTCGTAAGTGTTGTATGCTGTATACATCAATTTTTGTCTAGCCTTCTTCGATCAGGACTGCTCCTTAGTAGTCCTTGGCATTGATAAATGGAAGGAGATTAGGGAGGCCTAAGATTGCCTCCAAGATACCTACTTTAATTCCGGATGACTAATATGACATTTATAAAAAAAAAGAACAGATGCATAGAATATTAACGGGTTCATTGTCCAATTAGTAAAACAAAATAATGAATCATATATGATTCATTGGACAGGGAAACAGTTAAGCATTGCGCAGTACAAAATACTTTATCAAATATCGTGCAAGCGCCCTTTCACACACAAACCTGTTCTACGAGTACCTTCAGATCCGAGTGATCTTAACAAAATCCACACCGTACACGACTGAACAGATCGAACCCTTGTTATGACCACATCGATTAATTTTAAAAGCACCGATCGTATTATGCCGAATACAGGCTCAGCGAACAAACAAACGAATAAAAACTAGTGAGAATAACCAGTGGGCTTAGTGCGAGTTTTTAAAACGTCAATTTGTATTACCGCTTGCGCGCTAAAAGGTCAAGGTCAAGGTCATCATCAGCCTTTTAATGTTTTGGGCGCACGGTTGGCGTAGTGGTTGAGCGACTGACTGCTGCGCTGCGTGTCGCAGGTTAGATGCCCGCACGGAACAAATATTTGAATGACCTACAGATAGTCGTTCCGGCTCTGGGTGTTTGTGTATGTGAGTTTATATGTAAACGCACCCACGATACAGGAAGTAATTCCTAGTGAGGCGCAAAGTAAAAAAAAATAAAAAGCCCACTGCTGGGAAGGGGCAGGGAATTGGTAATCTACCACGTGGACCCCATGCGGGTTGGTGGATGTCACATGTCTTCTTGGTTCTAAGACATTTTATACAAAGTAAAGAGCCTGACTGGGTTCGAACCCACAAACTACAACTTGTAAGTCGCGGCCGTTACCACTGGGCCACCACTGCTCTCTAAAAAGGGATATATGCTTAAAACCATTGTTTTTAATACCCGACCGAAAAAAAGGGATGTTATAAGTTTGAAGTGTGAACCTGTGTGTTTGTATATTTGAACTGATTTTGATTTAGTTTTATTTTTGTTTGAAAGATGATTGTTTCGAGAGTGGTCTTAGCAAAAGTTATGGGCTTTTTACTGTTTGAATCGGGGTGTTTTCGCAAGATGTGTCGATCGAAGCGCGTTTACTACTAGATAAATTATTTATCATGAAATAAAAATGTGTCGGGGCCTTTTTAAATTTTACTTTTTCTATTGTGTCTGCAAATTACTACTTAAAAAATCTGAATAAGGCCTAGTCCGTACCCGATGGAAAGCGAGCGAGGGTGTGGTGTTCATACGCAATAGGGTAATTTACTGAAAATTTGTATTTTGTCCGTCAGGTAGATGAGTAAAAAATATTGGACACGTACTTTTCTTTTGACACGTAAACATAAAGTGACGACGATATAATACGTTGAAATATCGTGTGACGTCACGCCGCTAGTACACTTTATACTGCCTTAGTTACGTCACAAGCCGCCACTCCTGAACTTTGATGCGCTTTAACTTCGTAAATTTTTACTGATTTGGAAAAGCAAAAAATACGTGTCCAATATTATTTGATAATCTCACTGACTAAATATAATTATCATTTTTCTACACAGGAAACATCCCTATACCCATTTTTAAGCGTTCATTCGATTGGTCTATACCCGGTATTAGATTTATCTGTTCAGTCTCACCACTCCGTACTCACAGAAGACTCCTTACTTCATAAAAACCTTACCGCGGAAGACCCTAACATACAACATACAAGTCCAGTCCTCTCACATAAAGGTGACATCACACTAAAGATCCTGAACTTACACAAATCGTAATTTCTACGCAGTTAAGTGTACATACATCTGATTACCTCGAAGCCTTAGTTCGCGAATATCGTATAACTTACGTTTAAGAGTTGCTGTTGGGCGTTCTAAAGTTCTATTCTAAAGGTACAGAATTACCGGTAAATAACTTTTTACCGGTAAATTAATTAATACAGGTAAATTATTTTTACCGTTATATTAATTTTTACCAGTAAATTATTTTTACCGGTTTATATTGTACTAATTTGAGTTTTAAAGCCCTTAGAAATTTATTTTCTGTTAATCAAATTCAAAATTATGGTTAATTTGAACAATTATTTGGTATAAGTATTAAGGAAAAAATCTAGGAAGACTTAAAATTTACTACTTGTTTGAGATCGTTTAACAAACCCATTGGATAAATCCTCGCCTCTCGTACTTGAGGTAGTGGTTTCAAATTCGGGTAAGTACCAATAAAACTTTTATAATTCATATTATTATGTACTTCAAGTGTATTTTTACATCACTGACTACGTTGAAGGAAAACTTCGTGAACAGACTTGGATTTAGTTAATACACTAACGAGCAATGAAAAAGTTCCAGTGACATAGCACCAAATTATTCCTAAACGGGAAAGGCTAGCTTAATGACGCCGACTGCAATATTGAAGTACATTTAACAGCGCATCAGAATAATACCAACTAAAAACGTATATATTGTCTTCAAATTTTAAATTAAATGTGAAAAAATTAAATTATGTCTGTAAAAATTTTGTGGGTGGAACTTTTTCATTGCTCGGCAGTTTATAAGTTAATATAAGTTTAAAACCCAACCCGGCTCGAGAAAGCGTGGTGGTGATCAATGCTCGTATCTTCTCTGTATGAGAGGCCCAGCAGTGGGGCAGTAACCGCTGGTATTATTATTATTAACAACATCAACAAAATTTTATAAAAGTCATTATTATACAAATAATCACAGAAATAGATTAAAATAATAAATTAATTATTTTCATCACTGCAAATAGAACTTTAGAACATCCAACGAGAAATATTTACATTATTTTATTTAACAATAAGACAAACGTACGTCGTTTAGTAAAAATTGCACAAATTGTGAAGACTGATCACGTGGTTCAATTTAGCACCGGCCGATTAGGCTCGACACTAACGTGCGACTAGACGCAAGCCCGACGAAATGTCCGGTAACAATGGAAAAATACCCATAGTAAATGAAGACTGGGATGACGACTTAAATATGTAATACGCGAAAATGCGACTAGACGCAGCGTTTAGTCGTAGCCTTTAAACACTTTTGGAGTCACTTCCCAATTTTTTAAAATATTGAAAAACAATCAAGGCAAGATTTTATTGGTGTGTACAAATAAATATATTTTAAACTAAAAAAAAATCGCTACCATATTTACATTAAATTAATTAAAAATTGATCGCTTCAAAAAAATGTCTACTTAAAAAAATATAAAATAAACTTTTAACCATAGAATTACAGAAATCCATTGACTATGGCAAATTGTACTTAGATATCACCATTCTATCTAAAAAAAAGTGGGGTATTAAGGTATTAAAAAAATATTCTTTGGTAAACCTATACCAAAATAAAATTAAGCCATTATGTTAATGCTATTCTAAGGTTTGGTTCCAAACTTGCGTTACATCGTAAGCCTCGACAGACGCTGCGGTTTTTAGTCGCAACTAGTAAGGATGACTTATAACTCAAATGACGGTATTTGTCCTAGTTTATTTTATATCAATACAAATTAAAAAAAGATTCTGCGACATAAAATCGCGTTGCGACACGACTTATCGCAGCGTATGTTAATCCGATATCTTATCTAGATCAGAACCAAAAGAACTATACAGTGAGAAATGCTAAAATACTCGTAGATATAAAAAATATATAGGAAACAATATTTTGAGTATTATCCGTGGCGCGACTGAGGCCAAAACATATCCTTAATAAGTTACGAGCGCATTGTCGTAGCGACTAATCGCAATAACATTCCAAATTCAAATAACCAAACGCAACGCGAGTTTCAAACAAACTTTTTTTCTTTCTGTCAGAAGATAAAAACATTACTTAATAACATTCAGTTCCTTTCATAAAAACCACAACTGTTATTGCGATTAATCGCAGCGACAAATCGCAATCTATCCAACTCATCAAATTTAACTAAAATTATTATGCCAATGAAGCCTTTTCAGAACTATAAATAATTTTATAATTATTATTTTATTGGAAATGTAGAATTGCAATTTTGACATTATTTTTTTCATCATTCACAAATTTATTTTCTTTTTAAGTCTCGTCACCTTCTACTGGGCTGTCAAATAAAAATAAAAATATACTTTACCCGCGCAGTTTTGTCGTTTTATGGGTAGGAAGCGAACGTATGTATTTTGCGATTAAAAAGTCGCATGTTGATTTAAAAATAAATCATTTACGATTAAATAATAAATAGTATGGTTTCTTGATTTTTTACTAGTGGACTGTGTTCTTATAAAATAATTAATTTTAGTATAATTCGTAACCCAGATAAGCCTTTTAAATTTATTGTAAAAACCTGTGTCAACTTTCTTCAGGTCTTAGTTCAATCAAGTTATATTCCACAGTCTATTTTATTATCTCTGAGACAAAATTGTCACATGCAAATGTCAAATTACTTCTTTTAGGGCTTATTGGGTCTTTTGAGTTATGTTATAAATAACTCCTTTTAGCCTATTTCAGTATCTGAGATTACAAGAGTTATATATAATATACCTCAGGTGGCCTAATATGTCTTAAAAATCAGTAATTTGACATTTGCAGGTGTTAATTTGTCTCAGAGATAAAAAGACAGACTATAATTAATCAATTATTTTAAAAAGTGACGTTATCAGTCTTACACTTTAGTGATAAAACTCAAAAATATCATAAAAAAACACGGATCCAAGATGGCACCTGTCAAAATAATGTCAAACTTCATCAAAATTGACATAATAACGCCAGTCCACTGGTATAAAATTACTTGTTAGTATTGTGCACACCCTGTATACGTATACGGGGTGTTCACTGCAGGATACAGTTGTTCTTTCTCTGAATCTCCACTTGAGATAGGTTTCTTTCTATTTCGTCGTCATCTGCTATCCTGTAAGCAAAAGAAAGGATTTACAATAATGTTTTTTTTAACGAGCAAGTAGGTATTTGTTATACCCCCCGGTGGGATCCCGCTTTGTCGAGACGGGGGAGCTCAGTAGCCGTGGCTTGCTCACCCAAGGTGATGGATGGATTTCGGCCGACTCGAAATACTACGAGCAATTTACTTAACTACATGGCGGAAATG
Organism: Anorthoa munda; assembly: GCA_945859665.1. NCBI lineage: Eukaryota > Metazoa > Arthropoda > Insecta > Lepidoptera > Noctuidae > Anorthoa > Anorthoa munda. Next base: position 13,067,614 of record OX243898.1, read on the forward strand.
GTGCCGATAGTGGACGGTGGGGGCAGGTCGATGCTGCATACTTTGACTTTAAAAAGGCGTTTGATTTAGTCGATAATGACACATTACTGAAAAAGTTAGCAGGAGTCGGTTTCACACCGCATTTACTTAAGTTTTTTGCGAGTTATATGAGTAACAGGCAACAGTATGTTAACTATGCAGGATACCAATCGAAGGCGTACTATACTCGATTTGGTGTAAGCCAGGGAAGTAATTTGGGGCCCCTTGAGTTTCTCGTAATGATAAATGACCTACCAAGTGTTGTACAAGATGCTAAGTGCTTACTATTTGCCGACGACCTCAAACTTTCTCTTCCCATAACGAACATGGATGACTGTGAAAGACTGCAGAGAGATATAGACAGAGTAGTAACTTGGAGCAAGAGTAATCTCCTGCAGTTTAACACATCTAAGTGTGTGACCATAAGTTTATCACGCGCACACACGCCCATTACACACAGTTACACGGTGGACGGGGTACCGATGACTAGAGTCAACGAAGTGAGGGACTTGGGTGTCTGTTTCACCACTGGGCTAACGTTTCGTGACCATATAGTTAAGGTATGCAAAAAAGCATATAGAAACCTAGAAACGACATATTCTGTTGCTCTTTGGGTGAATTCGAAATAGCTACCTATAGAATTTGTTATGGTACAAGCAGTAGCACTATCTAATTTTTAAGAGTACTACATTATCGCATTGGGTGTAGCCTGTAAGGATATTGTATGTTTTGTGTGAATAAATAAATAACATGTTGAATAAAATCAGGCTGATGCGCCTTTTTTTGCTGATTCCGAATATGTATATATCGGAGGAAGGTATATCGCTTGTAAACTTATTACTTCAGGTTTGTTTAATTGGCAACATTTAGCTTCTGATCAATTCTCAGTTCGATTTTATTCGATTGACAACACTTTATTTTTCTTATGTCAAAATACTCGATTTGGATTGGATAATACAAGCAGTAATTTGCCGGAAGAGATTCTCTTAGCCAATAAAAAGCAGGAGTGTCATAGAGGCACTCTGAGTGGGTTCTCCCGCCATATTGGGTCGTGAAGTTAGAAAAGATACGCGCGGACGCGCGTTTTGGGAGTTAAAAAGGAGTTGAGAGAAAAAGAGTTGAGAAGTAGCCTAAAGTGGCGTGTGTGAACTTGAAGAAGTGTGTTTTAGTGGGGAAAAAGCGAAACGATTGGTGGCCGAATCCGCTGCTTTGATAAAATTGGAACAAGAACTATCTCTAAAACGGCATAAGTTACCTGCTTTGTGCATTGCATACCCACGATATGCCCACAGACCGAGGGTATTATTGAAGATAGCCCTCCTATCTCCGATATCGGAAGTGAAAACAATGCACGCACAAAGCGATAATGGACCAAATGAGACGAGTAATGGCTGGCGCGCTCTGTTTGGTGCGCGAAAATTAGCATGGAAGTACCTACCTACCTACCTAATGGAGATGTTTTGCAACTTGCCGGCTATTAGAGACAGGAATATCATGTTGCCCGAGTTCAACTGTATAGTGTGGCCTATCCTAGACAATATGCGAAGTCGAGTTGCAGATAATGATGAAGTTAATGATGACATCGACGCCTAATCCTGACTAGATACTTGGGAAACGCAACTGTGGTGGTGATGTTCAGGGAAGTATAAACTTAAGTATTCCGACAATAATATGTACCAATCTAATGCCTTATGAAGTTTAGCCACAATATTGTTTTTCTTGGTTTATAGTGGCTAAAATTTAAAATAAATTGTTATTTTCGTTATGATGCTAAATGAAACTCAGCCAGATTCGTACTGTCAGCGGAATTCGCAAAAGATTAAGACCACTTGTGCAAATACAGTGCAAGAGAGCAAACATCCTAAGCTACAACTTACTTGATTCAATAAAACATTATGCTTGTGAAAAACTTGCTCATAGACATAAATTTTTCAGCCATTCACACAAAATGCAACAAATAGCACGGACGTCTGAGCCCTTCAACATGGCTGTGGATACCACAAGACCTGTTGTGACCGGCTGTGTGTAGGGCTACAAGATAAGTGTGGAGCTCAGGTTCCATATCAAGAGGCAACCTACAACCTGCAGTCTACAGCGCTATGAAAGAGGAAATTTAGTGGTTTTATACATGCCGCTGCGGTGATCAATCAATTTAATATTTTCTGATAGCACCTAGGAGTCTGGACATGTGCATGGTTGGCACTGCTGCCTGACCTTTCCAGGAGTACAGGCTTAAAGGTATGTTACTTTGATCTGCATTCAACTATCTGTGCATTGGCATACATTTGTGGCAGCCGAAGTATGTATTGGATTTGGAAGTACCTAAGTTTTATAATTAATTGTTGCATTAATTGCAATCTATAACTATTGCATTATGTTGTTTAATGGAAATGTTTAATGTAAGTTACATGAAAAGAGTAGAAAAATCAAACAGCGCCATCTATGTAATGGTATTGATACTGTATGTTTCTTTCAATAATCATCGAAATTGGATTCGGGACCCCATTATGCCGTGATTTACTGCTTGGGGCAGCTTATTGAATACGAGCATGTTGTTTTTTCGTGATCAATTTAAAAACAAACAAATAATTTTTGCATAGACAGAATGAGAAGTCCGTGCATGTCACGCCATCTTTTAAATCTTTGACGGGCTCAAGCTTTGAAATATTTTGTTTCAAGTATTTAATCGTTTTTATTTACCAACAAAATAAACAATGAAACGATTTTCGCAATTTCATCTTTCTAATGTACTTGGAGCATTGGAATGTGAGAACAAAACGGAAAGAAATTAGATTTCATTACATTATTTTATGTTGCATGATGTTAGAACAATATACGGTTTTGTGACCACTAGTGCTGTCACAAGAGTACACACATTTATGAATAGGTTGTTAGTTTACTCACTACTGATAATCGAGAAGTAAAGATACTAGGCATTTTAGCCATGCATTCTTTATTAATAGGTGTCACTTCAGATTGCCCGTAAATATTATTACCACTGAGTTTGTTGTTGATTTGATCTTCAAGGAAATTTGTGAATATGCTTTTCTTTGAAAATAACGTACTATTCGCGTTGGTATTTTTAATGCAAGTGTGAATCCAGTTATGGAAAGTAAAAAGAAAAATCGTAATAATAGTGTATCTTTTCACATCTTTGGCTGATTGGGATTGTTTTTACAACTAAATTAAAGTATCAGGTAAAAGGGAAAGATATTTATTTTGTTAACGTTGAATTCACTTAAGTTTGTGTAACACATTCAACTATTTTTTAATAATATTTTGGTTCATATCAAAACAGAAAAATCTAATCTCGATTTTCTAGCGTGAAATATCGATTCGCTGGATAGATTCAGTAATGGATATCGTTTGAAAAATAATTTATTTAAATCGATTCGTCGATTAATTGATAACTGATCGCCTCGTCGACTAATCGATAACAGATCGCCATCCCTTGCTCATCTCTATTAGACAGTGACATGAAAGTGTCAACATTCGAAAAAGTTCGAAAAAAGGCGGACAAGACAAAACAAAAACAAATAACTTTTATCTGTGATATGATTTTTAACTTATAAGTTACTAGATAAAGACTAGATTATCATTCAAAGAGTTGCGATAACTTTCAGTTAAGAGTTATGTGATCAAGATTATTTTCAAACCGGTGTTAAAGTTTAGTGAAATAGTTTGCTGGTTGACTCGTTTTGCAATCTTACAACCTGGAAATATCACGAGGATTAACGTTACTATAGCCTAGACAGTTGGCGTTTAGTTTTGTTGCTACCAACGGTTGAATAAAGGTAAAGTTAATGTCTGTAGTTGTTATAAATCACTATGTAGGGAACTAACCAACTGATAACATGTCATTCTAACGATACCTACAAATAAAAACGATTTAAATTGACTATGGCAAATGAAAAGTGCAACTAGAAATTAAGATAGTGTCTAGAAGACGTATTCAGGTATTATGGGATGCCCGAGGGATTGACCCTCTCGAAGAACTGTTGAAGTTGTGGCTGAAGATGAGATAGATGTTCAATTGGCAACATTTTAATTTACATAGAACAGTCTCTCAGTTTTGTGGGTTAGAGAGATGACGGAGTCAAGAGTTGATTCGGCATTTAAGTTGAAAGTGCATTGTGTGTAGCAAATGTATTTGCTAAGTTATTGTTGATTGTGGACCATGAATGGGACACTTGGGTTCTATTTGATTTACTTGGTACAGGAGCTTTTGTTTTTTGGTGGAAACTAGGAATGGTTTCCTTGTTCTGTGTTGTTCAACGATGCTTGGCCTCGGTAATCTTGAACATTGTTCAAAAGTTTTAATAATTGTAACATCTCTTTAAAGAAAGGTGTGAATTTGTGAATTGTGTGATTGTGTGGTGTCATGTAGGCTAGTACCTACCTTGAATAATAAATGTGGAATAATGAATTAAAGTATACTGTCAGTAATGGTTGTGGTGTTCTTACTTGTTGAATGTTCTGTGCTGGTCATTGTGAACATACCTAACATAATTTTGTTTTATTTGCTATCTGAGCAAGTTGGATAAGATAATGTTAATGCAGATGTAAACTCGGTGACATGCGGTGCATGATTTCATTTTCATATTTAGTTTGCAAAATTGGTAATGTTTGATGTTGCTAGTTATTATACCAATCGCACTGAGGGTTTGGTATGAAATCATGAACATAAAATGAAGTTCTTGAATATGCTTTTGGCAGGGTTAGAAATCCTGAATATGAGGTTGCCTTTGTATTCAGTACTGAGAATGAAGATTGAAATAACAAATTTGATTTTAGTTTAAATGTGCTGTTTATGGTTATTGGAGTTCTGAATGGTGGCAGCTATGTGTTGAATTAAAAGCTTTGGTTCATGATGAGTTAGAGGAAAGCTGAAAGATCAAGTACCCATTGAAGTAACTGAATGTACTGTGTTGAAGACTGATTGAAATCAATCTAGCAATGGTGAGGTCGTGTGTATGGTCAAGGACTGACTGTACGGTGATGAGTAGTCGCTGCGGTGACTGCTGTAACCGAGGTGGGTTACGAGGTGAGTGGTCAGTAAGATGACTGCTGTAACCGAGGTGGGTTACGAGGTGAGTGGTCAGTAAGATGACTGCTGTAACCGAGGTGGGTTACGAGGTGAGTGGTCAAAGATGACTGCTGTAACCGAGGTGGGTTACGAGGTGAGTGGTCAGTAAGATGACTGCTGTAACCGTGGTGGGTTACGAGGCCTGGTCAGGATGACTATGGTTGCAGGGTGGTCACTGGGTTGACCATCAGGAGCTACAGCGATTGCTGTGGGACCAAGAAACATTGCTGGATTTGTCTGGGGGGAACCTGGTCCCTCTGGGGCTTTGGAGTCCTGTTATCTGTCTGGGGAAGCCTGGTCCCCCTGGGGCTTCGGTGACCTGTTGTTTAGTGTATGTGGCATGGGTATCTGGCAGTCTTGTTGCTTCGAGAGGACCGGTTATCTGGGGAAGCCTGGTCCCTCTGGGGCTTTGGTGACCTGTTGTTTTGTGTATGTGGCATGGGTATCTGGCAGTCTTGTTGCCTTGAGAGGACCGGTTGTCTGGGGGAGCCTGGTCCCTCTGGGGCTTCGGTGACCTGTTGTCTGGGGGGAGCCTAGTCCCTCTGGGGCTTCGGTGACCTGTTGTATGTCTGGGGGAGCCTGGTCCCTCTGGGGCCTCGGTGACCTGTTGTTTGGTGTATGTGACATGGTATGTTGTGTTGGGCGTTTGGGTGGTTTCTGGCAAACTTAGTGCTTCGAGACCGACTTGGCGTTTGTTGGGAACCTGGTACCTCTGGTGCTTCGGTAACCATTTAGAATGTGTTAATATGGTTGTCTAAATGGTGAGGTGGCTGGTTCGATAGTACGATGATGGTTGTGCACGGTGTATGGTGTGGAGACCTAGATTTACATGGAGAAAACAAATGAACAGTGTGAAAGCTAAGAGAATTCAGTTTTCATGAGTAAAGATGTACTTGAGTTTTGTTGTAGGCTGGTAATATAAGGTGTTGATTGAAGGTTTCACGTGGAAGATGTCACGACCACGTTATTTTTTTTATTTGGTCAGGAGCGGCCGAACTTAACCTATTACTTATTTTTTTTTATCTCTTGGTTTTTGTTTTTTTTTTTCTTGCAATTAAGTAACGTTGCTCGTCGTTTTACATCAAACGTGGGACCGTTTGAATGTCAAGATGGCCGTATCGGAGGAAGGTATATCGCTTGTAAACTTATTACTTCAGGTTTGTTTAATTGGCAACATTTAGCTTCTGATCAATTCTCAGTTCGATTTTATTCGATTGACAACACTTTATTTTTCTTATGTCAAAATACTCGATTTGGATTGGATAATACAAGCAGTAATTTGCCGGAAGAGATTCTCTTAGCCAATAAAAAGCAGGAGTGTCATAGAGGCACTCTGAGTGGGTTCTCCCGCCATATTGGGTCGTGAAGTTAGAAAAGATACGCGCGGACGCGCGTTTTGGGAGTTAAAAAGGAGTTGAGAGAAAAAGAGTTGAGAAGTAGCCTAAAGTGGCGTGTGTGAACTTGAAGAAGTGTGTTTTAGTGGGGAAAAAGCGAAACGATTGGTGGCCGAATCCGCTGCTTTGATAAAATTGGAACAAGAACTATCTCTAAAACGGCATAAGTTACCTGCTTTGTGCATTGCATACCCACGATATGCCCACAGACCGAGGGTATTATTGAAGATAGCCCTCCTATCTCCGATATATATAAGTAAATTTTGGAAAAAAAATTGGATGTGCCCTTTTTTGTTGACGCGGCAGAATTCTACTCCTATATTGGCTTTCCATTTATTAGCTGGCTGAATATTGATCTATTGTTCATTATCTGGCTGATATTAGCTGGATGACCGAATACACCACTAAAAACCGGAATACAGATTAAAGTATTAAGTAAAATAAGACTTACGCTCTTTCCTGCTCATCCATTTCTTGTACTAATCTGTCTCTCTCGTTGACAGCTGATAACAGCTCCTGCAAACAGATAACAAATAAAATAATATTTCAAGGATAAATTATTTAAACAGCAGACTTTAATTAATCACTCTTTATTACTGAAACACTTCTTGAACGAATTAATCGCTTCGCACTATATTTTCGCTTTGATCGCTTCGTATCGCTTCCCAATCGAAACTGTCCCACGACGAACCAGACCGCTCTTTATATAGCACTGAAGATGTAGATACTTCGAGAACTTTACAGGATATTCGACTTTTGAACCCATTGTTCCCTAAGAGACTAAAAACTTTCAGAATGTTTGGCTCAAACATCCTGGATAGTTCAATTAAACACGAGCTTTCGAGAAGACAAGTTCCGCTTTTCGGTATGAGATGGTACTACTATACTGTGATTTTTAATTTCGTAGACTAAACTGACAGCTGCCAATGACCCTATTTTTTAAATGTTGCAAACGCGTAGCAGTTTTGTAGGTAAGGCTCAATCATAAGTGATTCATCGAATCGATGTGACATGACTCCTCAAATAAATTTTTACCAATTGGTGTAAATAAATGTTTTATGAATATAAACTTAATATATTTATAATACATTACTGCAGCGGCCAGCAAAATAGGCATTGATGGACGAACGTGTGCACACATACGTAAGTCCATCAATGCCTAGTTGTGGCCAAGGCTTGTATAGTACTTTTCTCAAATAATGCGCGGAAATTAAAACTAAGTAGTACCTAGAACTCATTTTGTCAAAATCAATGACGAACAACAATAATTGTTCCCGTGTTAAAGTGTTCCTTTGTTTTTCTATACTAATATTATAAAGAGGAAAGATTTTTTTGGTTGTTTGTTTGTTTGTACCGAATAGGCTCCGAAACTACTGGACCGATTTAAAAAATTCTTTCACCAATAGTAAGCTACGTTATTCCTGAGTAACATAGGCTATTTTTTTATCCCGAAAACGGGTCCTGTGGGGTGGCCCACGGGAGCGAAGCCGCGGGGAACAGCTAGTTTTCAATAAACAGCGTTCTATTTGCAAGCCAGTTCGAAATTTAAATAAAACCTTTGATAAGTTACCTCCTTGGTTGCGATGTTTCGGAGTAAAACATCGTTCCATTTTTAAACTACACGACAGATATGAGTTTACTATGGAATTTATTAGGCCGCTAGACTCGACAGAAATGGATTTTCATACAACTTTTGCCGGCCGCTGCGCGCATGTATTTGACCAGTACAGCAATTTCGATTTATCTCGAAGAAGGTTGTCAAAATAATGATCAAATTTCCAAGCATGTTTGAGAAAAATATAATACTGATTCATACACATGCACTTTTATTGTGTTAAATATGAAATCAACAATAAAATAAATGCGAACGATAAAATGAAGTCTGACATAAATGAGTAGAAATCTAAATAAGGGCCGCTAGTTTCTAAACAAATTTGTTTTTTTTTGTCGTGTAATAGTTTCATTTTTGATCTACTTCAATTTTCGATCACTCAGGATAGTTAGGGTACGACACTATTTTTATGTAACGATAAAGTGAAAATGTCAGTTTAGTCTACGAAAGTAAAAATCACATTATAGTTACCACTAGTTCTTCCTCTCGTCACTAGATATTGCAGCATAAGCTAATGCTACATTATAATTTTATCGAGATCCACATTCTTTTATAACAAATTCAACCTTATTTTTAACCGGAAATGCTTTTTATTTTAATTGAATTATGAATCTAAAAGTGTCATGCCATTTTTCCTTCAGAGATTTTTTCATTTAAAGGATTTATTTTACACACGACAGATCTCGTAGTATATATTTTTTGATTACTTAAATAAATCATGTATATATAATTATAACTGTTTGAACATGTTCTAAGGGTACGTTTGCTTTTCAATTGATTTTTTTCATAAGTTCTTTGCGCATCCTTTATTTTATACTCTTTTTGTCTTTGCCATAGGCTGAGTTCCTGTAAATCTTATTTAATAATTCGACTATACACCTTCAAAGACTTGCCTCGAGGCGAGTCACGTTTCCTGATATAGACTTGGTATGTATCTTATTTTTTTCACTTCTTTATTTCGCTACAATATGTACATTTTCAAAAACAAATAAGGTAAATGTATTTACATTCACTATATGACATTAGATTTTAAACTCGATCGGAACAACGAAATAAAACTGGACTAATGTGGGTATATTATTAAGCCTCGGATACCTGATTAAGAACTAAAAAACAATTATTCTTTAAAAAATCCTTTTTTTGTCTTCTTCTCAGCTAACCCGTTCATTTGATATCCAAATCATGGCAGGGAACAACAAAATAACTAGTCCGCCATCTTGGGCCGTCCGCCATATTGAATTTATAATGACGACACTTAGATAACCATGCATTGCCATCCAAACTAAACGTGTATGCAAAATTTCATCTTAATCGGTGGAGGATAACAGATTTTATAATTCAGTTGCAAGATTTGACCCGAACACACTTACATACATTGCAAGTTAAATAAAAGCTTGAAATCGAGTATTGTTACCTGTAATAATAGTCTCTCTCTACGTTTCTGCCCGGGAGTTTTGCGCCATTCGTCGACTCCTAACGACAGTCTCAGTTCTCGCGCCAGCAGCTCGCAACGACGACTTAGATCCTCTTCTTGTTCTCTGACAGAAAGATCACGAAATTTTATTAATATATAGTATAAAAGCAGTTGGTTTATTAGATGGTCAGTGGTTACGGCCGTATGTGGACATCTGCAGTACCCGAGAATCGCAATTGCGTTGCAAGGATTGCAAAACTGGAATGTCTAATATATTTTACAGCGGCACAGATCTTGAAAACAAGAACGCTTAGGCAAAAAACGTGAATTAATATTATGTAATTGCAACAGTCTACATAAATATCTCTCTACCAAAAACGGACATCATAATAGAAGTTTATGCAACGGTCATATAATAGGGGTTATTAAAACACGAGTGTGATAATAGTATCTCACCAGTGTTAGAATACCTAATTATATGCCGTTGCATACACTATTTTATCTTCACTCATACTGTTGAAATAAAACAAAAGTGGAAACGGAAAAGAATATGTGATTTGGAGGGAAATTTAGATTCTCATTGCGCATTAAGTAAATGAGCCCATACCCTGCCAATAAATTAAAAAGTAAAATTGTGCTATAAAAATAAAAAGTTATTTTATGATGCAGTTGTTTGAAAATCGAAAGAAAATGTTGCACTGTAATGGTTTTTTTTTATTATACCTATCCACGAAACAAAAGTACGTGTTTATACAATGTTTTTTGTGTAAGTGTAGATAAAATTAATTTAGGTTTTTACGAATAGTTTTGCTTCTGTGCTGTCTTTCTGACACACTTTATTTCTGTTATAACTTTCTAAATTGCCACCATAATAAATTGTAATACTTCTTTTGCTTCACTCACATTCATACATCTAGTCATACGTCGTATGTAAGGATCGTAGCAGGTGGCGTTCTGTAGTTTCTGCTTACCCCCATGGGAAAAAGGCGTTAGTTTATGTATGTATGTATAAATTGTAATATACTCACAAAATATTCAACTGCATCTGCCTTCTGAGGAGCGCGTTCTTCTTGTTCACCAAGTTGAACCACTGCGACATCAGTCTGTCTTCCTCCTGTTACAAACAAAACACATACATAAACCCAAACACAAAAGAGATTGCATTTTTTGTAAGAGAACTTTCGTCTCTTTGAAAAATTGTTGGGCCCTCATTTTTATTTTTGTATATTGTAGAAAAACACGTTATATTTATAATTAGAAAATATTTTTAATTTGGTCAACTAATTAATTTTTTGTTGTAGACATTAACCCTTATTACAATCCAATAAGACCCACTTGCACGAAAAACATAACACGAGATTAAATTGACATTATGTCATACAATATTGTCAATTTAACCTCGTGTTAGCAAGTAACTCTCGAGTTAAGTTATTCGTGCAAATGGACCTAAGATGCATACAAATGTCAAAGTGAAGTAATTAAATGTAAAAGACTAGTGTGTAAAAAGTGTAAAAATGTCATGAATACAAAAAATTAAATTTGATTTTAGGATAATATTTAAATAAGGTACACGATACCTCATAAGGTACCTGCATCGACCACACAGCCCCTACACGCCTAACAACAGGCGAGCGATGTCTGTCAACACATATGACTAAAAGATCATATCCAGGTATTATAGGAAGCCACTCGACAATTTCGAATTAGTAGCGACCACTTCTGTGAGCCGTAAACACATCCGCGTCAGGCAATAACAAATTGGTAAAATAAATATTATAATGGCCCCTTGTACAACACGTTGGTGTTGTAACAACAGCCAGAACTCGAGTTTCCCGAAAAATTACATAACATTTCATCGGTAAGTTAATAGCTACAAAATCATAATCAGATTTATTTTCTGATATTATTTATCGGAGTTCATTTTGTACTGGTCATTATTGTAGGTGAAAACTGCAACAGCACAAATTTTGTCACGCGCGTTGATGTCTTTGGTGTTTCGTCTCTTTCTTTTTAAAGTATTTTTTTCTCTATCTCTTTTCCTCTATAATTTGGTAGACAAAACTAGTGATGCACCATATTCTATGACCAAATCTATTATCGGTAAAAATAGAAACCTAAATACTATTTTATCTTTTGTATAGATAATTATTTTTATTTTAGAATTTAGGTTTTTTTTCTATTGATTGTTTTTTACTAATATTTAATACTATGAAAACACCGCCGAAAAAATATGTTATCTTTAGAATTTTGATATTTTGGTTTTAGTTTTTGCATTTTATGATATTACTGTATAATTAATAATAAAATATCTAACATTAATAAAAAAAATATGAAGTACACTAACAATTTAAAAAAATATCGATACCTTCGTAGTTTTATTTAAACCTGTCCCATCCCTAGTTCGGTGAAATGACATTGGTAAGGACCAATCAGAGCGCAGTACCTCGCCTAGCCCCCGTGCCTCATACCTCAGCTAGTTGACAGAATTGTTTTGATGTATTAGATCAAGCATTAGGCGTCTAGGGGCTGTGTGGTCGATGGGTACCTGTGTTTGGGAAATCTCCTTTTTTTAACACTTTATTTTAATTTTCTATCTAATTCTCACGGCAACTTTACTTTTAATCTACATTAGAAGGAGACTTCGGTGTTGCTGTATTAAGCTACTAAAATCATGCCTCCGAAACTACGAAGATACGAGAATATTGACTAGCAACAATAGGTAAGTTAGAGGTATCTGGCATTGGATATATTTGGATAGATTTTTCGCCCCGGAAAACCCCAATATTGCATATTTTATCGAAATAGTAAGAGCCGTTTTCGAGAACGTGATTATATTATTATTATTATACAAATAGTGTTCGTTTAAATAGTATAGGATGTATAAGTTTATATTTATAAAATACATTTTTTATTATTTTTAAAAATTAAATTAAATTGAGGAGTCAATGTCACAAAGATCCGACAAATCTCATATAAATAAGCTAAACTACAACACTATGCCCTACGCTAGCAACATTAAAAAATAAGGTAGTATCAGACTATAGGATAGGATCTACAGAAAATATGTATGTAGAGGTAAGGATTAGGTTACCGGGCAGGTTGGAACTTGGATACACGCTAGAACAAGTTTCTTCCACTTCTTCTGAAAAATGTAATACTGCTCAAGTTGCTTAAAAACACTATAAGGTCTCCGCCAGATAATAAAAAAAAAGTCCGAATTATACCTTACATAACTTGAAAACATGTTTTTTGTATAATTATATATTTTATTAATAATTATTTGATATTTTGATAATTTTGGTCTCAAATGTAAGGTATAGGCATGGAATCATTTTATCCGTTTAAATCATGTAAATCAGTCCAGGAGTTTATGAGATATTAAGTCATTACTGAATGCCAAGTGAAAGGGTCACGGACGCACCTTTGTTTTGATTGTGTTAGCGACACTGCCTTTATTTACGGTTAAGAATCTTTATTTCTCAAAAGAATTACAATGGCATTCACTTACATGAGAAACTTACGTATCTAAACAATTTAAGTTATGTTGAGCGTACTTACGGAACAACAAAAGTAACATAGCATTTGTTTACAATCTTTACATATCCAAAATAAGGTATCCAAAATTTGACCCAAACAAAAAACAGGGCAAACCAAACAAAACCGTTTACAAGACAAAACACTTGCAAAATAAAACCAAAATTACAAAAGCATTACATTTACATTTTATTATTATTATTAATTTTTTTTCGTATCGTTTTGAAATATTCGAACGCATTGGTAGACAGGTGCCAACCACTTTTATTTTTTTTTGTTATCTGGCGGTGACTAGTCTCATTGCAAAACAAGGTTATTTTTAGTCCATGCTTTTTAAATTTTAAACTGATTGAAGAGTTTATTCAACCAGTTTAAAATAAAATACCTACTTATAAGTTATAGACCATGGTGGTGTGCATTTGCTAGTTTGGTCTCGCTATTTAATCTATTAAGGTCATCAGGTTTCTGTTCTCACTGCCCTCTTACGTACTTCAAAGACCCCTTTATTTTATGGTACTTAACAGGGCGATAGTTGGGGTCATTTGCAGTAAAAAAAAATATCTATCTTTAAGAACCTACTGCTACGAGTAGGTTTTAAAACACCAATATTTTTTTTTACTGCAAATAACCCCTACTATCTATGTTTCGTTTGATCCACGACTTTTTGGCCATCCTGTATATGTATTGTTAAAGAGCTCAACAAGTACCTACACGTGTACGTATTTGTATAGTACATCGTGTATATTGTCCCCTGTTCGTTAACTTGAATATAAGTGGTGATATGTGTGTGCTCCTCTACCCAACCCCTTTAGAATACAGTCGTGATGGTACGTTACCTCAGTGTTATCGGCACACTCCATGACCCGTCGCAGCTGTTTCTCTAGCGCGGCGGCTCGTTCATCGATGGCGCATTGTTCCTTCTCCAAGGCTTCCAGCTCGCTTTGTATGTAAGAGCCGGTTTCTCTACCCTGGAAGATCAAATAAAGATTATTGTTCTCTTTTCTGGGATTTTTTATAAACTTAATCACAGCGACAAACAATGGCTCTCAAATCAGTTGGAATAGACAGGAAATAGAGCAAACTGATTAGACAAAAACCGGCCAAGTGCGAGACGGACTCGAGCACGAAGGATTCCGTAATCCGGTGACGTCAAATATGTATGGATGGGGATAAATTTGCGAAAATCTGAATTTGCCCATATCTTTTTATCATGTTGATTCAGGACCTTGATTTTAAATGAACAATTTTATTATGGCGGTATAATGGGTAGGTACGGAACCATCGGCGCACGAGTTCCGACTCGCACTTGACCGGTTTTTTACGTTTTGAGATACGGAACCCTAAAAATCAATCTGCCCTAAAGTCTCCGCCAGATAAGTTTAGTCTCAAATGAAAGGCGTAGAACTATTTTATCCGTATAAATCATGTAAATAGAACATGGTTTTGAAACTCATGGCAAGTGAAACGGTCAAGGACGCCCCTTAGTGCGACACGTTTGTTTTGATCGTGTTAGTAACACTGCCTGTTCATTTTTAGGGTTCCGTACCCAAAGGGTAAAAACGGGACCCTATTACTGAGACTTCGCGGTCCGTCTGTCTGTCTGTCACCAGGCTGTATCTCATAAACCGTGATAGTTAGACAGTTGAAATTTTCACAGATGATGTATTTCTGTTGCCGCTATAACAACAAATACTAAAAACAGAATAAAATAAATATTTAAGTGGGGATTTTATACAACAAACTTTTTTTTTGCCGTTTTTTGCGATAATGGTACGGAACCCTTCGTGCGCGAGTCCGTCTCGCACTTGGCCGGTTTTTTCGTATCATTTTGCAATATTGGAATACATTGGTAGACAGGTGTTAGCGACTTTTATTTTTTTGGTATCTGGCGGTGACTTTAGCATTTTCCCAAACCCTTCCAGTCTAACCGGATTCAGCTGAGAGCCAGTGTTTTAAATGGAGCGACTGCCTGTCTGACCTCCACAACCCAATAACTGGGTAACACGATAGCAAAACTGGTGTCAGTTCTCAGGCTTCTGACTACCCGTAACGAGATCTTTATATGACGGCTAGGAATAACGGACTTAACTTGAAAATTGATTCGTGCGACTATTATCATTTAGCGCTTTTATTGCTATACAAACTTCAGTACCAAAACATCCTCCATACTGTAAGTGATAAAGTATGGCGGGTTAAGGAAGAAAGCGTCTCTACGTTTCCTACCATAGACCGCTTTTAGGGGACATATTGAATTCGGTGGTTCAATGCTTTATACAAGGGCGTCGCCAAGGGGGAGGGGCAGCTGCCCCCCCTCCTAGAGATTCTAAAATAGTTGCCAAATGTAAAGCAACCAAAGTCCTAAAACCAAAGTCTTTGAATTATGGTAGAGCGATCGTTTAGCAGCCTCAGGGGACTAAAAACCTGGCTAAGAAGCACTATGGATGAAAATCGCCGCAATGGTCTGGCCATGATGAGTGTGCACAGAAAACTTATTCATGGAAACTTACAAGATTTTCATAATAAAGTGGTCGAAAAGTTTTCAATAAGGTATATTGAAAACTATGTTTTAAAATTATCCTTATCAAAAAAAGAATCTTTGTCGACCATTATAATATTAAAATCTGGTACCTAATTACAAAAAAATACACTGTATATTCAAATTCAAACTCCCAAATTATTTTTATTCTATTTTTCTAACAGTATTAACTTATTTATAAGTTTTATTTATTGTACAGTCAAAAACTCGTGAAGCTTTACACGTTGGACTCTGTACCGTTATTATTACAATCGCTGTAGATGTAAGGCTCGTACTACAAGTGACAAGTTTCATGTGCTCTCGACTTCACCTACAATTCATATTTTTCTCATTCTCCATATCAACTTGGCTTTATACCTAAAGGGTATCTGAATAGACGCGGTGGTGATTGGAATTTTACTTTTCGAAGGACAATTTGCAAGTGGCTTTTCACACAGGTTTCTTTCCGTCGAAAAGTAGAATGGCCCGGGAACGTCCAGAATGCAGATTGTTAGGCCCAAATGTTTAGGCCCTGTTTTTTGATGCGCAGTTAACTTAACCAATGGTTAAATATGCCACAGATAATATAATGAAAAATAAAATGAAGATGCCTCATCTCATATGCCTGCTCTACACTGCTCGCGAAGTTGAACGATGTTAGACGAATAAGATAGTGTTGAGAGGCACTTCGGCTTACCTCGTCAAACTTTACCTCGCCTCGGGCGACTTCCGTTTGTTGTCGGTTTTTGCGCCCGAGTCAAAGGGCCCGAAGTGCGCACACCTACCTCTAGCTAACTAGACCGATAACCTGGTTAAGGTTACGAGAAGCCGGTGGATGCAGAACATACAGGACCGGGCCTATGTCCACCAGTGTCGTCTTTCGGCTGAAATGACGATGATAATGAGTATGTAAAGTTACCTCTTCGGTCACATTGTCGTCATCCGGCGACAGCTTGTCCACGAGCGCTGAGAACGAGTGCAGCGGAGATCGTCGCTCGATGCTGAGCGACAGAGACTTCACCGACTTTGTGTCCGAGCTGTGCCGGTCTTCTGATCACAGAAAATAAGAATTTGGAAATGTGTTAACTTTAAAACTTTAGCGTTTCATAATGGAAAACAATATATCACGGGAATTTAACCAAAAAAATAATCAAAAATCAAATTTAAATAATCTAAATCATCGCGTTACATTTCCCGTGATATATTGTTTTCAATTTGGAAATGCTTCAATTTCTAAATTATAAAAAAAAATTGATGCCACGCAATTAGAGGGTAAGGCAATTTACTACACTTTCAGAGCGGGAGAGTAACTTTAATCCTTAAGTCTCTAAATATTTCTACACAACTATACGTATACATGGGATGAGTAGGTGGTAAATTGTGCCCCATACACCTCTGTATCTTGTGTTATATTATGTGTGTGTGTCGTCAAAGGAGACATTTCATTTTTGTATGGGACTCCGGCCATAAGATGTATCGTTTAGAAAAGCTGGGAAACTAAACCCTGAATAGAATTAAGTAACATTTTTCCATAAATAACAAATGTTTTTTTTATGCGCAGAATAAAAACTAAAAATGTTTGACGTTTATCGTGAAAGTTATGACAGCAATGAGAGGTTGTAGAGATGACGTTTATTAGGTAAACCTAGACATAATAAACAAAAAGTCATTTTGAATTATTCATTCAGAAGGAGAGCAGTTGTGGCCCAGTAGTAATTGCCGCGACTTACAAGTTGTAGGTTGTCGGTTCGAACCCAGGCTGGCAATTTACTTTGTGTAAATTATTTCATCACCACTGCTCTCAAAATGGTGAAGGAAAACATCGAGAGGAAGCATGTCCTAGAACCAAAAATTCGAAGACAAGTGACATTCACCAACCCGCACTGGGCCCGCGTGGTGGATTACGGCCCATTCCCTCTCACAGAGAGGAGGCTTGTGTCCCAGCAGTGGAAACATTAAAACGGCTGATGATGATTCAGAAGTACGCTTCAGAAAAGTAGACTAAATATTTTTAAACGATTAAATCGTCACTCTTTCTTATAATTAGTAGAAAAAGATGTTTATGAGAATAATAATAATTGTTAATAGTACAAGAACACTTACCATTCATATTTAACCTCTCCGTTATTTATGCTTTTATGCGACATGATTTCAGAACGAAAGCAGGCTATGCAAACTATGAAACGCCATGTTGAATAGAATATGGCAATAATTGAAAACTATTACTTTTTATGCACAACAACAATAAATAATATTTTTTTTTTTTTTTGGCCGAATATGTAACATCTCCTTTAACAAAAACACAATAAAAACTCTGTGTGTACTTTAGCTACACTCACCAGATCTATCAGGGCTAACAGAACTCTTCCGTGAGCCAGGACTGGACGGCAGCGAGTCCGTTCTGCCGAGCAACGCGTCCAGTTGCTCTACACCACCCGCTGTTCAACAAATTACATTTGGGATATAATAATCAGCTATCTTGTGTATTTGGATCGTACACATAATCCCAAAGCGCGCCATGTATTTTGAAATTAAAATATGGTTAGTGGTCAGATTTTTTAGCCGACTGCCGAAGAAGGGGAATGTGTTTATCAATCTGTGTATGTATGTATGTTTGTTCCTATGTGGCGTTCTAGAGACCAAACGCGTTGGCCATGATGATTCTTACGTCAATCGCTCCGTCTTAACCTTGCGAGTGTCACTGGCTACATAAAAATTTGAAAATACAAAAATGGCGGATTTTGGGCCATATTGTGGGGGCCCAATTTATTTTTTCTTCCAAACACATCGTGTTGGGTATCAAAATAAAGGGTTTTAGGAGGTGATTTAAAAAATATATGACACTTATATGTTTAAATGTACCTAATCCGAAAAAAAATATAAATAAAAAAAGTTAATTCAATAAATCTAAAAATCCGACTGCTTAAGAAACGAACTAAAAAGACATAATCAAGAAGAAAATCATGCTGTGCAGTCGGAGGATACATCTGGTGTTGGTCAGCCAGCTCGCAAATATTATTCTGTAGCAATTATTCGCGAGCTGGCTATATATAGACTGTAATAATAGTCGGAGGATACATAATATGTATCCTCTATCCTGATACATAATATGTATCCTCCGACTGCACATTTTCTTCTTATTTACGTCTTTTTATTTCGCTTCTTAAGCAGTTGGGTTTTTTTAATTAACTTTTATTTTTATTTTGGTTGTCAGTTTCTTGGCTCCATTTTGCAGGGTGAACAAAAACTGTTAGTTGTTGAATTTTGCACACGTTGTTATGATGAATATTCCGCTTTTTTATTTTTTTGCCAGGGCAATAATTATTTTTTGACAAAAAAAAATAAACCGACAACCAAAAATAAAAAATACTAAAGGGTCTTTCAACAAGGACGGGTCGATGTTAAAATTGAATAAAACAAGATGTGTGTGAGATATTAACGAAATTTATTTTTTATTTAAAAGGCCCATTTATGCCAATTATGGATGGAATATGACATCGTTCAAATGTCCGCCGCGGCTTCGTATGGTGGCACGAATCCGAGAGGTGCAATTTTTAATGACTCTGCTGCATAGATCGAGCGAGCGCTACAGATCAATGATAAACAATTTCTTTTGGCTTGAATTGAACAATATGGACGTGAACGACACGTGGTTCCAGCAAGATGGCGCTACTTGCCACACAGCGAACGACACAATCGACATTCTGCATGAACGGTTTGAAAAAGACAACTCTACCCGTTAGAGTTCCGCTAGACTTTTTCTTGTGGGGTTTTCTGAAGTCGCAGGTCTATGCCAATAAACCACATTCGACCGTTGCCCTGAAATCCAACATAACGCAGGCCATCGCTCGGATTCAGCCGGATCTATGCAGCAGAGTCATTAAAAATTGGACCTCTCGGATTCGTGCCACCATACGAAGACGCGGCGGACATTTGAACGATGTCATATTCCATCCATAATTGGCATATAAATGGGCCTTTTAAATAAAAAATAAATTTCGTTAATATCTCACACACATCTTGTTTTATTCAATTTTAACATCGACCCGTCCTTGTTGAAAGACCCTTTACAAAGCGAATAATAACTTTCTTTTGGGAATTCGTTCACCAAGAAGTTTGGCGAGAACTATACATCTGTTGACAATTTACGTTACCCTGTCTCTTAAACTAAGGTATACCATCTTAAGAGACAGTGGACGGCCATAAGGTTATGATTTAATATTACCTTTTATTTAGTGAGGACCCTGACTATCCACCCACAATTAAACAATTATCAGATAATGGTAAATTAAATTGAGTAAAATTAATAAGTATCTTAATTTTTGTTAGTGTGTATTTTTTTTAATTGGTACAATCCCGCCGCACTATTCCCAAACCACTGCAAATCCTGAAAGCCAGAGTCAACAGTGGCGACCACCAGAAAAGCGCCGAGACAATGAAGCTCGACGAATTCCCGGAGAATGAATTTAACTGTCTTGGATCCCGCAACGAAATTGATCAGAAAAGAATAACGGAGCAGTAGGAAAAAATACAAATTTCCATTTCCCTCTATGCTTTGTGTGTATGTGTGTGTGTGTGTGTGTGTGCATGTATGTACTATAACCCACCTGCAACAATCTCGTCCATGACGGACTGCTTGCTGATGATCTCGACGGTGCCGCCGCGGGAGTTGCGCGACGGTGACAGAGGGGACGTCGGACTGTTGCCAAATATAAAATTACTCATATAACATATTTATAGATACACAAATGATTTATCCTTGTTTCATATTTATGGGAAATACATTTCTTTTTTAATTATTGTGTGAGCTTGTATGGCTTGATAACTAATAATAGATTTTCTTTTGTTTTATTTGGTTTTTATAGTAGACAAAATCAATGTATTTACAGAACTTGAATTTCGCAACACTATTTTCAATTATTGTTACATAAAAGAAAATAGTCTACAAGATTTTTTCGGTGTCCTTGAAATACCAGTTCAGTAAAAAGGAAGAACAAATCAAAGATTGAGGTTACAGAGTGTTTAGTTAGTAGGTATTTTACAAACATGACATAGAGCAACTCAATAAATATGTTTGTCTACACTCACAACGTAATGTGCCAACTTTCGTGGATAGGTAGAATTTAACAAAAAATATCCATTACAGTGCAACATTTTCCTTCGATTTTCAAACAGTTGCATCATAATAGTAGTTTATGCAATGGTCGTATAATAGGGGTTATTAAAACACGAGCGTAGGTTTATCACATGAGGCGAAGCCGAATGTGATAATAATATTAGCGAGTGTTTTAATACCTAATTATATGCCGTTGCATACACTACTTTATCTTCACTCATACAGTTGAAAAAAAAACGGTAAAAATATGTGGTATGGCGGGCAATTTAGATTCTCATTGCGCATGACTGCGCAGCGCGCGCATCCACAGACAATGACACTTCTTTTCTACATTAAGTCAATGAGCCCATATGCGCCAGTGAATTAAAAAGTAAAAGTGTGCTATAAAAATTAAAGTTATTTTATGATGCAGTTGTTTGAAAATCGAAGGAAAATGTTGCACTGTAATGGTTTTTTTTTAATTTTACCTATCTACGAATATAAAGTACGTGTTTATACAATATTTTTTGAATTCTTATTTGGAACATTACATTGTGAGTGTAGATAAAATAACTTTTTAATTTCTAAGCAATCTTTTACTTTTTAATTTATTGGCGCGTATGGTCTCATTGACTTAATGTAGAAAAATAGTGTCAAGTTGTCTATGGATGCGCGCGCTGCGCAGTAATGCGCAATGAGAATCTATAATTTCCCGCCACACCACAAATATTTTCGTTTTCACTTTTGTTTTATTGCAACTGTATAAGTGAAGATAAAAAAGTGTATGCTATTTGCAACGGCATATAATACGTATTAAAACACTCGTGATACTATTATCACACTCTGCTTCACCTCGTAGAAACGCTTCATTTACTTAGCTTGAGTTGTCTAAGTTCGCTCTTTTAGATCTCACCGATAGCGATACATTAAAAGACTATAACGCCTATGTCCAGCAGTGGACGTCTTTCGACTGTAATGATGATAATGATCAGTGTGGCGACGCTTGAGGGAGACCTATGTCCAGCAGTGGACGTTTTTCGACTGAAATGATGATGATGATCAGTTTGTCGACGCTTGGGGGAGACCTATGTCCAGCAGTGGACGTCTTTTGGCAAAAAATATGATGATAAGATAACTTACCTAACAATTCCAGCTCTCGCATCAGCAATAAGCTTCCTCGCTCTCTCCCGCAGCATCGCCTGTCTCTCTTCCTCTGTCATGGGCTAGAAACAACACCAGAACAGTACAGTTAGTTACATTCTTATGTTGAAGGACACAGAGGCAGAAACATCGAGTGCTTGCAACAAAAGTGTGTGCAATACAATATTTATTTTGTCTTCATATCATTGTGTCTGTAAGTGCTATTCTTGAAAATACAGTACAACTATTTTCTTAATGTCCCTCGGCAATCATCGCATTTCCGAATACAAACGAATGCTAATTTTCAAGTCAAGCAATTATTAAATTTGTCGTGTAAAAGAACTTTAATTCAGAACTAAGTACTTTATAGTTGTTTTGTTTTGATTTCCGTATGAACCATATAGAGCTGTAAAACTATTTTCATTTTTAACCTCCCATTATGATTACATTCAGGTAAATGAGTATTAACAACTCTATATACTTCCTCCGACCGGACACGGGATTGAATGAGATCAGGAGAGCACCACGGGACAAATGTGAGTTGTAGATGTGTACGTTGTGTATGCTTGTAGAATTATAGGGCTATCACTTTCCAGCTATACGGGAATCGGTATCCCAAAAAACAAACCCCTAGTTACCGCTGCCGCGTATCGCGGTTTCGTGGATATAGACCTACAAGGTCTCAAGGGATCCAAGATTCGCAGTATTGCTCATGGGCCCCAGTGTTGCCTCTTGGCTTGTGATCCGCAGGCCTGTATTCAACATTTGTATTTCAGGTAAAAGAGTATTAACAACTCTATATACTTCCAAGTTGATTGAGAGCGTCCGGTCTGCACCGAGTGCTTTGCACTAGCAATGATAGATAGCCGATGACTGACGAAATACGAAGTTTACCGAGACTTACGATATTAAGAAAATTGTTGTACTATACTTATTTGATTTATTTATTTCGTATAAATGTTCTGGGACGAGATTTTTTTTTATTTTTTTTATTGTTGATAGGCTCGCGCTTGACCACTATCTCACCTGATGGTAAGCGATGATGTGGTCGACGATGAAGCACGCTTGCCTAGAAGAAACCTATTCACTCTTGACTTTGCTCCTTTTTGGTAATATTGGACACAGTGTTTTGTATTTTGGTCAATTAGTCGATTATTTGATCAATTGATGGCCAATTACCGGCTGTTTTACAGTATAATTATATTTTCAATACTGGAAAGTTATTTGTCAGACAAATTTTATTCGTTATTTTTGAATTTTATAATACTTTACACAAAAAAATACTTGTGATATAATGGCCTATCCTTTAATTCATTAAAACTTGAATAATTTTAGCTAGTCTTAACACGTGTTGTGGTTACGTTGACATCAATAGAGTCAAAATATTGGCTTTCCGCAGTCAAGTTATCATATTCAATCCATCCGACCAGCCATTTCGCAATAGGGATGTTCGCTGGGTAGAAAAATGATAATTCTATTTAGTCCATCAGTGAGATTATCAAATAATATTGGATCATTTTTTTTATTTATTAAATACTATCTGTTCCCCGCGGCTTCGCTCCCGTGGACAACCCCACAGGACTTGTTTTCGGGATAAAAAAATGTCACTCAGGAATAATGTAGCTTTCTAATGGTGAAAGAATTTTTTAAATCGGTCCTGTACTTTCGGAGTCTATTCGGTACAAAGAAACAAAAAAATATTTCCTCTTTATAATATTAGTATAGAAATAAACATTACTAATGTCAACGCACAGTGCGTTGACATTAGTAATGTTTATTTATCTTCGTAATTTTTTGTTTACGTGGCAAAAGAAAAAATACGTGTCCAATATTTTTAGGTTATCTAACTGACCAACTAAATATATATTTTTGTCAACTACCCTATTATGTTAAGGGATTGCAGATAGTCTACATCTATTCGATTAACTAAATCGTTAACTATGACACATGAAAGGCTTTAGCAAAACTAAACCATCATACCTTAGTACTTACATCTCCATTCCTCTCCGTTTCCTCCCTCTCCTTTTCACTCTGGCGCATCTTCCTGTCCTTCTCCCTCGCCTCACGTTTGGTAGCCTCAAGCAGCTGTCTCGCTCGCTCTTTCAACTCGTCGTGGCGTGATAACAATTGCTGGCCAATGGGAATCGAGCGCGATGACGCGATGTCGTGACGGACCAATCAGCGAAGCGGGTTATCCGGAAGCGTCAAACACAGGCAGGTTGTAAGCGGTGTCGATGAGTAATGGAAAGAAATGACGGGGTTTTCTTTTATTGGACGGTCGGCAAAATAAATTTAGAAATATTTGGAAATAATTCCAACATACTAGAACTAGAATATCTGATCAAATATTATTTTCATTTAGGATGAAAGTGTCCTTTAAGAATGTCCAAATAAAAGCGCGATGTTTGATTATCAACTTTCAGCACTGGGCCGATAGTTGAGAATCCAACAGCGCGTTTTTATTTAGGTTGTCTATTGAAATAACATTAGAAATTTTTACAACCGGTTAGAGCCTGTTCAACCAATTTTGACTTCTATTGCGTTGGTGACATGACAAATGGCAGCTGTAGTTAACAGTTGGTATTGATAACAGATTTATGCTTTTTATGCATCTTTATGTTTACGGAATAGAACTCAAAATCAGTTGAACGACCTGTAAATCGGGATTGTTTAAATTTCTAATGTGATTCCAAATGGAGTATAGTGTTAGTGGAAATGGACATAACTCTTCAATATTGTTATTTACATTGCTGACCTTACCATGTTACACGAAAATGACAATAATGAGTTAACTGGCAGATTATTACTCAACGCTAGCATACAAATGAATTGCTCTAGCGTAGGTATTTATTTTATTTTGTCTATTTATCTGCAGTTATTGATTTATCCCAAAATTGGACAGACACAAACAGTAATAAAAATATCCCCACAGATATAAAAACAAAATGTCAACTGATATTACTGACCGTGCTTTGTCATTTTTAACAACAATAAAATTTTATACTATATAACTTCCATAAAGTTTTATTTCCACAGACTAAAAATGTTTTTTTATGATTCTAAACATTTGTAACTATTGGTTGTCTATATAATGTATGACTTCGGTACTGAGCTTTATTAGTATGACAAAAAAAACACTAATTTGTCTATGATTGTTAAAAGACTAATATTCTTTCTATATTCTCATATACAACTAGCAAAAACTAATGACAATTTGAATTATAGGTCAGTATCACACATGAAATGTTTAGATACAGTCTCGATGTATCTTTTGTAGTATTTATAAATGACATTATCGAATCCAATAAACATAATAACGTAAGGTCGTAGCCGGGGTATACTTAAGTAAGTGTACTAAAATATCTCATGTTTTGACTGAAACGAGAAGACAAGAAGGATTTGGTAAAGAGGTACTATTTGGACAAGCTCTTTTGAGGAAGCTTTATATTTTACAATGCATGATTTCCGACTCGTGTCGATTTATCCACTCACTCGCTTCGTTCGCTCGTGAATAAAAATGCCACTCATCTGAAATCACCTACCTTCCGCACTTGTAGCATAAATAACTATTACAGTACAAATATTTTCTTAGTGTCCCTCGATAAACTTCGTGTTTCGTCAGTCGTCAGATTTACATCAGTTGCCCTTTGCACCTGGTGCAGACCGGACGCTCTCAATCAATTTGATGTACAGTCAAGGGTCAAAAGTGCAGTCATACTCTCCCAAAACTCAAATGGCTAGTTTTTGTAGAAGAACTTTAATTGTCCACAAGTGATTTAATATTTTGTATAGAAATTAAAGTATAGATTATTTCTACTAACCGCGAAACGTAGAAATTCTGCTGCCAACAAAAAAAAAATCCTTTTCTGTTTTGGTAGAGTGTGACTGCAATTTTGACCCTTATAGTACATAGAGTTGTTAATACTCTTTTAACAAAATGTAATTTATTTTATAAATGAGCGAAATGCTGCTATTTTTACAGATCTATATATATCACACGGAAATTAAAACAAATAAAAACAATAAAGTACTTAGTTCTGAATTCAAATTTTACACGAAAATTCAAACACGATAAATCTAATAATTGATGGACATGGCAATTAGCATTCGTTTGTATTCGGAAATGCGATGATTGCCGAGGGACATTAAGGAAATAGTTGTACTGTACATAATTTATTATGAAAACATAATTATATGTATTGATAATTTGTTGTACATAGTCCACACATAACTGTAATGGTGCAAATGTTTCATGCTTGTTCATAATATATAAAAAAAAAATAAACAATCCTTGTCTTATAACCACCTGGGTTTTCAAAACCAAAAATATCAAACTACCCACATTAAACCCCTAGCCTATTTTTTTAACTGTTTAAGCAGTATTTACCTACGTTTACCTAGGCTACAACCTCACCGCACACTACAGCTCACACTACACACAACAAGCCATACTCTACAAGCCATGGCGTCACTTACCGGCGTGGGCTTAGGCAGCTCCGGAGTCAGCGGCTTGGCTGCTGCGGTGCTGCGGGACCCGGGCTCTGCTGCGGGGGGGAGCTCTGTAGGGGGCTCCGGTTTGGGCTCAGTAGGGGGTTTAGCTGTAATAAATAATATTTTACTAGATCTTCACTTCATATAACCAAACAAATAAAAGGTGAAAATTAAAAATACCCCCGACGCATTTTTATTTCATGCTACATAATTAACTAGTAGTAGACACGATTCGATCGACAATCTATTGAACACGGAATTATGACACGATATCAAACAGTAAAACGCCCATAATTTTTGAACGGCTGAACAGGTTTTCATCAAACATAGTTACAATCTCGAAAAAGTTACCTTACAAACTTTTTTAGTGCACGGTTGGCGCAGTGGTTGAGCGATTTACTGCTGCGCTGCGTGTCGCGGGTTTGATTCCCGCACGGAAAAATATTTTTATGACCTACAGATAGTTGTTCTCTAAGAATTTCTTCCTGTATCGCGGTTGCGTTTACAAACATTCAAACTCACATACACAAGACACCCAGATCCGGCACAACTATATAATCTAAACGATCTATAGACCATACAAATACTTTTGGCGTGCGGGAATCGAACCCGCGACACACAGCGCAGCAGCCGATCGCTCAACCACTACGCCAACCGTGTCGTCATAATTAGATTTCAATTAGCCGATTTCCCCAGCAGTATGGATCAGTACAATATAATGAGCTACCTATATCATTATTCAGGCTCTGGTTGTTCAGCACAGGCGGTGCAGGCGGTTCTTGCTGTTCTTCTTCCTCATCAGAGCCGAAGGGATCTGTGAGTTCTTTGCGCGTCATCAGCTTCTCTGGTCGGGCTGGAGGAGGCTGGAAACAAGACAAAATTTAATATAATTAAAGCGGACGTAAAAAAATTAGATGATTGTAGTTATTTTGGTAAATCACTCGTGTCTTAGTAATAATAGTCGTCGGCTTCTCGGCAAGCATATGATACAGTTGGTCTGAACTGTCATATTCTGTAATTGTCTGTCGGTGTCACTCAATAACAGTATCTTGTTAAACTGAAAGTCGACCTCAACCATGGGCGTACCCCGTCACTCTGACTCGTCTAAAAGTTTAATGTCCAAGAGAAAAAAGTACAAGATGGGTACAAAATTTTTCGATCACGCGAGCGAAACCCTTTCATTTGATATTTTTTATTTTCGTATTGCGTACTGGTTCGAGCCCTGTTTATTTTTGCCACCCTGGATCCCGACAGACTAGGTCCGCCTCTGAACTTTCTAGTTTTTTTCGAGTTTCCTTATTTTTGACCTCAACATAGGAAAAGGCAGACAGATTATAAACTAAACCGACCTCGTTGATCTTGAGCGGGTCAGCGAACCACTTGGCAGTGGGCTTCTGGCTGAGGTCCTTGGCCGGCGACAGCATCTTGCCGAGGATGGTCTTCGACTGCTGCAGGAACATGTCGCGGACATCTTTGACTCCTGTCGGGGATTGGGGCTTGTCTGGCGTCTGGCGGTCCGCTGAGTGACGGGATTCTTGAGACTCTTGAGAGCTGGAAGGATGAGGTTTTTATTAGAACAAATAATACTAATGTTACTCCATTTTGTGACCCAGTCAAAAGTAAAATTTGACCATAGATTACTTATAAAATCAGTTATTCGTTAATCGATAGGTGAGGGTGATGGGTATTTACAAGAGGAAAAGAACAATATCAAAATCTTAGCTGACTTAAATTTGAGCGTCTGAAAGTGAGTTATATACTAAAGAAATTCTATTAATTGTCTACATTTCTTAAAGTAATTATTCTAGTAATTGGGCTGGTTCAAAACAGATAAAAAAAAATCATAGTAAATAAAAGGTTATTTGATTTTTTAGTTAATTTCTTTAGCTTAGTGTTGCCATTATATATTTTATCTGCTAAGTGACAAGTTTTCACTACTAGCTTCTGCCAGCGGCTTCGCCCGCGTGAAAGTCGAATATTATCCCGAGGGATCATATACCCGGGATGAAAAGTATCCTGTATTCCTGACTATAATCTATCTTTGTGCCAAATTTCATCCAGATCCGTCCAGCCGTTTGAGCGTGAAGAAGTAACAAACACACACACTCACAGACTAAATTAAATAAATATGTATAATATACTCTTTCCAAAGAGTATATTATACATTTTATGCTGAAATAACTAAAAAGGGAACTACTAATGCGATATTGCCCATTTACTTCCACGAAATTGAATATTATTGAACTGCACAAAGTAGAATTTTTATTTTTTATTTTTTTTGATACGCTCTTTCTTGGCCAATATCATACTGATTTGAAGATTTTTGTAATGAATATGTTTGATTATATGAACATTACTTTCATTTATTTCAAAATTTGTGGGGAAGATGTGGGGAATATTGATTTTACATTCCCCAAATTTGGGACTTTTCAGTCAGGTTTTTGGGAAATCCAGACCATGGACGTTGGCAACACTGGTTATGAATATATGTGGATGGATGGAGAGGGGGCCAAAGAAATGATGGATGGACTGTGTGAGAAGTGATATGAAAGAAAAGAGATTCAGTGATGGCGTGACGGGAGACAGGACGGTATGGCAGAAGAAAGCGTGTTGCACCGACCCCAAGTAACATGGGACAAGGGCAGGAAGATGATGTTAATAGATGGGTATTACATCCGTTTTTTGAAAAGTGTCTCAATCAATATGCCGTCAGTTGGCTATGTAAACATATACGCCGATACGTCGATCAGTTACAGTTGACAGTTTTTAGTTTACACAGCCGTATGACGTAATAACATGGCGGTTACCCTTTCATATTTCATGGTGTTATGAAACAGATTAAAAAACCTATTTTTTTTTATTGAATTTCCACATTTTCCAACTGCTAAACTAATCAAAACTATCTCAATAATATATATGTAGATTTTTTCTCATTTAGAGTAAAATACCCTAGTGTCCGCTGGGAAAGAATCTCCGCATAGAGGGTTCTTGAAGAGAAGGAAGGAGCCGTCGTGGCCGGCCCAGAAAGCGGTAGCGAGATGGACGCCTACCAAGAGGGCTGGATCGAGACGGCGCCGGCAAAGAAAGTCTGTAACTTGGAGGAGGCCTTTTTCCAGCAGTGGGACTGTAATGACTTGATCAAAACAAAGTTACAACAACTAACTTCATATCAGCCGAATGACGTCCACTGCTGGACATAGGCTTCCCCCAGGCGTCGCCACATAGACCGATCCCGTGCGTCTCGCATCCAGCGCCTTCCCGCAACCTTAACCAGGTCATCGGTCCACCTGAGGCCTTCCAACGCATCGTCTTCCGGTTCGCGGTCGCCATTCGAACTATCCGGACCCATCGACGATCCAACAACAACAAACAACAACTACAACCGTATCCATACATTGAGTACCAATTACTACAGTAAGGCCATAGATCTTCAGCGATTCTGCGAGCTGTCGTTGGAAAGCCCATATTGACACACTCACCCAGGTCGTGGCCTGTCGATCATATTCCTGGAGCGCCGCATGCTGATCTCCCTGCTGAACAGCTCCTGAGGGATGGAGCCGTCGGTATCGTGGCGGCCCACTAGGTATGAGGACTCTGTCTCGTCGTTACCTGGAAATGGCATGACATTTTATCAAACCTTGTCACAAATGTCGAAACCGACTCTATTGGATTCAAAATAACGATACAGGATTAAAATAATATCAACCATTTAAAGACACTCATAAAAGTTAGAATTTAGATAATTAAAGTGTCTAAGATGTACAGAGTTTAGCGTAGATATATCTATCTCACATAATACTTTTCATAGAATAATAAATTGTTGGTTAGACACTTACCTAACTGTTCTACTTGTAATTCGTTACCAGTAAAATGTGCCCTCAGTTGGAAGAGATATGTCATTATCTGAAATAGAAAAATACGTTTTTATCTATACCACAGATAATATAATACTAGCATACAGATACCTCATCCCATACAAAGAAACCGTGTCGACATAACTAGCGTTTTTCGTCTACTTAATCTGGCAATTTTTTGTACATCGAACGCATTCGATTCTGTTTCACGGTGATAGATAGATGGTGTTAGCAGCGACTTGCAAGTAAAAGGGTTTACTAGGTTCGTGAATATTTTTTTCTTTAAATACAGTGAAGGTTTGTTTTCTAGTATTTATTTGCACGTTTTTACAGTTTTTTTTGCACCAAAATGTGTTAAAATGCAAACTTTAACAATCGAGTGGAATGCATCAGAAATTCAAAAATGCATCCACCATCTATTGGCATCAATTTTAAATGATCCGTCTAGTAATCTTTGAAATGTGAATTAAGATCCCAATATTCCATAATTTTGAACTTAGGAGAGTTGATTAAACAAGAACATACAATTTTTGTGTTCAATTCCAGACAATGTTAATTTTACACACATTCAATAACAGATGGAGGTGCATATCGCGCCATCTAGTGAGATTTATTTGAACCAAATTTTCTTTCTTAGCAATGAGACCCCGTGTCTATACTAATATTATAAAGAGGTAAAGTTTGTTAGGTTGTAGGGGGTTATCTCTGGATCTACTGAACCGATTTGGATTGAATGGCGATAGTTTGAGACCCTGGGAAGGAAATAGGATTGTTTGTATTCCCTTGGGCTGATAAAACACCTTTTACGAGGGCGAAGCTGCGGGCAGAAGCTAGTATTAAATATTTTCAAAAAGCAAAGAGATTTGGGAACAGTGGTGGCCCAGTGGTAATAGTCGCGAATTACGTGTCGTAGTTCGTGAGTTTGAACCCTGGCAAGCGCTTTACTTTGTGTATATTATTTCATCACCACTGATCTCAAAACGGTGAAGAAAAACATCGTGAGGAAACCGGCATGTCCTAGAACCAAAAATTTAAAGATATGCGACATCCACCAACCCGCACTGGGCCCCCGTGGTGGATACGTACGTTTATATGGTGTACATAATAAAGAGTATTCTATTGTATTCTATTCTATATATCTCTCACCGAGAGGATGCCTGTGTCCCAGCAGTGGGAACATTACAAGGTTGATGATGATGATTTTTTAAAAGAGTTTTAGTTCATTTTGATTGTAATACTTTAGTGTATAATGTATTATAAATAGTGAAGGTTCCTAAAATTAAAGCACACCCACCTGCACACCTTAAAACCCTGTTGAAGTTAGTCATTTTTATTTTTATCAGGTATTTAAGTTAACATACCGCTAATCTGTCGGGAATCTGCCTGGAGCACACGTCGGCTGCAGTAAGCACCTGTGAGATGCCCAACTTGGAGCTAGCTTCTAACGCCACGCGGAGATTCTTCTCCGCCTCGTCGGGTTGTAGACCGGAGAAGTCACTGGAAACAAGAAATTATCTCTAAGAATTATATTTTATTATTATTAAGAATGGAAGAAGAAAACGTATTGCGTCTTTGGAGGTATGCGGAATAGTGCGTAAAGTCCACAAAACTACGGAACCATTCGTGTGCGAGTCCTACTTACACTTGGCCTGTTTTCTATACTAATAATCTATATTAATATATATATATATATAATATAATATATAATATTATAAAGAGGAAAGATTTTTTGTTTGTTTGTTTGTTTGTACCGAATAGGCTCCGAAACTACTGGACCGATAAAAAAAAATATTTCACCAATAGAAAGCCACATTATTCCTGAGTGACATAGGCTATTTTTTTATCCCGGAAACGGGTTCAATGGGGTGGTCCACGGGAGCGAAGCCGCGGGCAATAGCTAGTATTTACATAAAGGTTCTCCATTGACTTATTCACTAATACATATTAAATAAAAGAACTTATATATCTATTATAGTTCTCGCCAAACTTCTTGGCCGCCCTGAAGTTGGCTACAATGGCTGCGCAGTAGTAAATTTCATACAAAAACAGCACCGTTTCGTGCCTCGCGCATGCGGTAAACCAACTTCAGGGCGGCCAAGAAGTTTGGCGAGTACTATAGTATTGTGAATTTGTCACAGAAGTACACAGCTTAAACATAAGTAAAAAATACATACAGGAGAACTTTTCCAAAGTGTAGGTATACGTAAAACGACTGCAATAAACGTGATCAAAATGTTATGATAAATGGTTGGGTATTTTGAATGGAGAATGTAAGTCTTTACACACTGTCTCGCACACTGCTATATACTCACATGAGATCAGGTCTGAATCGGTGTATGATGGCGCAGAACGCCAGTCCGGATCGGAAGCTGGTCGTGAGGTTCGTGACGCGACAGGACTTGTACTCGCGAGTCACGCACTGACACCACTCTAGGAGGTCTTGAACCTGAAAGGATAAAAGGAACAACATAGAAATCGTGCGCTCTTGTAGGTGTCGCGAAATGGTTCAGAGATTGGTTTCTGTTATCGATTCGTATAATCCTGCCAACCGAATTTCGTCCACAGGGCTACCGTAGCTAAGCAACGGAGATTACCGAAGTACGCGAGAGATATTATATGTAAGAATGTGTGAACACAGGTGCACTTTCAATTATCTTACTCTCACCATCAGATCGCCGACAATATGACGACTCCACCGGAGACCCTCAAGGTGCCACGGGGTACCGTGAGAGGCTCGTCTGATCGTGTGCTTCACATTTCAAACTTCAGACAACTATTGAGGAAATCATAATGGAAAACTCAATAAACCGCTCCTTGCAACCACGAGACCAACAAATATGGAGAATAAATTTAGAGTCTCTGAGAGCGAAAGTTTAATATCGCCAACCCGCCTTGAGCAAACTTGAAAATTAATACTCGTACCTTCCCCCGACACATTTTTTTATCTCATGCTACATAATTGATCTATACTGTGATTTTTTATTTCGTAGACTAAACTGATAGCTGCCAACGACTTTATTTTCTTAAAATGTTGCAAGCGCGGTGCATAGTTTTGTAGGTAAGCCTCAATCATAATTGATCTTTCGAATCGATGTGACATGACTCCTCAATTTAATTTTAATAATTGGTGTAAATAAATGTTTTATGAATATAAACGTAATATATTTAAATATAACAGTATTCATACACGTAGTACATAAACGTTTATTGCGTTAAATATGAAATCAACAATAAAATAAATGCAATGGATAAAAAGAAGTCTGAAATAAATGAGTTGAAACTAAATAAGGGCCGCTAGTTCCGCTAGTTACAATTGTAAATAGGTTTTGTGGAATTAACGCAATCATGCTGAAGTACAAAATCTATTAAATTTTAGACGCACCTAAAAACCCCATCAAGGCCCCGCCTTTTTAAAAACCTCTTATAACGTTAAGACTCCGAACAAAATAAACGATAAAACCGATTATAACATTTAATAACCGGTTATTTTCAAACCGGTTCCAAGGCTTGGTAAAGAAGCTTGTATTATTATTAATGAACACTTACCGGAGTCTTATCCTTATCAAACTTGCCAGGGAACAACTTCTCCATATCAGCCGCAGTGGGCGTCTTGTCACTGTCTTCATCTTTCTCGTTCTCGTTGCGGTCCAAGTTCAGATTAGTCAGATTGGTCTTCAACTCCAGCGGCTGTAACATAACATAACATCAAGCCTGTACTCCTCAAAGGGTTGGGTATAGTACTCCACCTTTTATATTTACTATTACCACGAACTGAGATCCCACAAAAATCGTGGATCAAACTAAACAGAGTGATATTTGGGGTTATTTGCAGTAGGTCCAAAAGGAACAGAAACAGTTTTTTTTTTCTGTTTTAGGCCCAGCTATCGCCCTTTTTCGTTTGATCCACGATTTTTTGCCCAGCCAGTATATGTCATGGAGCAAGTGATTAATCAGGGCACTATGTATAATGCCTAGGCATTATGAATCTAGTCAAGTCAAATCGGGCAATGTAATGCTACTGATTTAAACTTCTATATTTATCACATTGTCTGGTCATTATGAATATTGCTACGAACGGTTGGGCGATTCGATAATGATGGTCAATGAATTAGTCCAAGAGCTTGCATCGCTCGGGAGCTTAGGGCACCCCGACATTTAGACCGTTACTATAAGCCGTGCAGACAGAAACAGGAGCCAGGCTCCGTCGACTTTGTTACTTAAATAGAAATCTTTTCCCAACTATATTGGGGTTGGCTTCCAGTCTAACCGGATTCAGCTGAGTACCAGTGTTTTACATGGAGCGACTGCCTATCTGACCTCCACAACCCAGTAACTGGGTAACAAGATTCCCCTTGGCAAGACTGGTGTCAGATCTCAAGCTTCTGACTACTCGTAACGACTGTCAAAGATCTTCAAATGACAGACGGGACCAACGGCTTAACGTGCTTTCTGAGGCACGGAAGAAACTCGGTATGTTGTAATGGTCACCCATCCACGGACCGACCTCGTCAAACGTTGTTGGTGATCGGCCCGTGCGGCTGTTATTATTTAGCCACGAGCTCTTAAAATAGTAATCGTACATACCAATTCTATATTAAAAATCAATGTCAACATTAAAATAATTTAATAAAACACTTATTTTTATAACCCTGCCTAATAAGTGATGGGCATTATTCAGAAAGCCTGGTCAATTTAATTATTTCAATAGTTTTTATCATATCGCCTACTCAAAAATTCCCAAAATTTTTATAATCCTCAGGGGAGGGTCCGGTGACGGACAGCCGCGGCGGGTTCGCGGTGAGTGCTAACGCGTACCCGTGTTCCCGCCATAAGCGGCACAGGAGGACACCGTGGAGTTTTAGTGGGTTAGAGTCCCACATAACTGCGCTATCTCCCCGTGGTAGCGCAGTATGCACGAGCATTTCCCCACGATAAAAAAATTAAAAAAAAAGCCGGCCGACGGCGATCGCCCGCGAGTGAGCGATAATAATAATCGACGGTCATCAAGATATCGACGGAGCCGTCCTCTTTCAGTTCACAGATAAGTTGGTAGGACTGTTGTAAACAAATTGTTACTTCATACAAACTATGAAAAAATATCAAGTATGATAAATTGATTTATTATTGCTTAATTAAATGTCTACTTTAGCGTTCTGTATTTTAACTTGATTTTTAAATAGGGTGTTTGACAAAAAATATCTATTTAGTCCGTCAGTTAGATAACCTAAAAATATTGGACCAGTATTTTTCTTTTGCCACCAAAACAAAAACTGACAACGATACAGTGCGTTGAAATATCGTGTGACGTCACGGTGTGCTACACTTTATACTGACAAAGTGACGTCACAAGCTCCCACTCATGAACTTTAAAGCGCTTTATCTTTGTCAATGTTTATTTATTTATTAAAGCAAAAAATACGGGTCCTACATTCCTTGATAATCTCACTAACGGACTAAATAGAATTATCATTTTTCTACCCAGGAAACATCCCTATTACCGTTTGCTACAAAAGCCCCTGGTAATGACTGTTTATAACGGAATTTGAACTTCAACATGCACAACGTAAAGTTTATAATTCCAAAATATGAACTAACAGAAATTCTGAATACAAATACTGCAGCACTCACCTTCAAATTCCTCATGGCCACCATCTTAGGTTTGAACACGACTCCCTTCAGCTCCCCTTTACTCTCCACACTCGCGGTGTTCTGCTTCGGCGTCGAGTAGAACTTGGGCTCCGGTTTCATCGCCATCTTTAAATCAAACGTCAAATCATTTAATTCAACAAGACCATTCGTGTGCCTTCTCTATATGAGAAGAGGCCTTTGACCAGCAGTGGGACAGTTGGTAGACGGCTGGTATAATATAATATAATAATAATATAATATTTATTTCTCCAAAAAATATATTATTATTATATAGTATTATTTGTATTATTGTTATATAGACCTTTTGCTTCTGCCCGCGGCTTCGCCCGCGTTCAAAGTTAAAAAAAATGCTCCGATCGCCACTAAACTTTACAGGATTATCCGCTGGGTCAATCTAAAGATTGTCTGAAATTTTAATAAAAATGGGTCCAGCCGATTCGGAGTCTATAAGGAACATACATACATACTTTCTCTTTTATAATTATAGATAGATATGTGCTTTCCGAGGCACGGAAGAATCTCGCTATGTAAAGATGGTCACCCATCCACGGTACGATGTCGGCAAGCGTTGCTTAACCTTAAATATCGACCCGTGCGACTGTTATCCTGTAGCCATGAGCTTCCCATAAAATTACAAAGTAGGGGAAGATAACCAGTTATTGGCACTTTAAGAGATTGCCTCCCAAGCTCCATAATCAAATGCCCAGGAATTTATATAGAAAAGCAGTAGCATACAAAAATTATGACACTGAAGGCAATATTCTAATCTTTATTTTAAGTTTTTGTTTCATCCAGTGAAATAGTAACTATACATATATTTTCACTACATTACAATAAAAGCTATTTATAATCCTATAACTGGCATATAAATTCCAACATTGCGTAATCTATGGTTTTCCTATTTTAGCCTATAAACTCAGAATTGCCAATAAAAGGAGGAGTGCCAGCGATGATGCTTCGCCTCGTGTGATAATAGTATCACACGAGTGTGTTAATACCTAGTTATATCCTGTTGCATACACTGTTTTATCTTCACTCATACAGTTGAAATAAAATAAAAGTGGAAAAGGAAAAATGTGGTATGGCTGTAAATTTAAATTTTCATTGGGCATGACTGCGCAGCGCGCGTATCCAAAGACTATGATATGACCCTATTTTTCTACATTAAGTCAATGAGCCCACACGCGCCAATAAATTAAAACTGGCCAAGTGCTGCCACTGGAGTCCGAATCGCGCACGAAGGGATTCGTACCATTATCGCAAATAACTGCAAATAATCACGTTAGTTGTATGGGAGCCCCACTTAAATATTTATTTTATTCTGTTTTTAGTATTTGTTGTTATAGCGGCAACAGAAATATATCACTGTCTAGCTATCACGGTGCATGAGATACAGCCTGGTGACAGACAGACAGACAGACGGATCGTGGAGTCTTAGTAATAGGGTCCCGTTTTTACCCTTTGGGTACGGAACCCTAAAAAGTAAAAGTGTGCTTTAATAATTCAAAACTTATTTTATGATGCAGTTGTTTGAAAATCAAAGGAAAATCATGCACTGTAATGGTTTTTTTTTTCATTTACCTATCCACAAAAAAATAAAGTACGTGTTTATACAATATTTTTTGAATTCATATTTGGAACATTACATTGTGAGTGTAGATAAATATATAAATGGACCAACCTTTGTCAAATTGCTCAACATCTCCGGCCTAGACTTTGTCATAGGCTCGAATATATCATTGTCGTTAGGCTGGGGGTCGTGCGGCACGGGGGTCGTCGGCTCCGGGGGCTCGGGCGACTGAGGGGCCGTCGGGGTGCGTGAGTTGTCGAAGTTAAGGCTCTGGACACTGTTGGGGGTCGCTGCTATGTCACTGTTTGTGAGGCTCTGGGTCATTTCCTCCATTTGTTGGCGGAGGTCTAACATCTGTGGGATAGGAATTGATAATTATTTTACTTTTGTAATAGATATATATCACTCAGCATCACAAAATTTCTCCAAATTTTCTTCAAAATAATTTAAACCATATAACACACATAATATAATACTAGCATACAGATGCCTCATCCCATACTAAGAAACCGTGCCGACGTAACTAGCTTCGATTTGTTGTTGAGTTAAGTGAAATTTTAAGATTTTCTAGAGACGATCATAAAAAAATTATGTTCTTGTTTAAGTAACTGTCCTAACCACAACACTAAGGAATACTGGGTTGTTAATTCACATTCACAAAGATTATTTAAAATTGATTCCACACGATAGCACGATTGATTCCATAGATACGTTTTTAAATTTCTGAGGCATTCACTAGTTTTTTTTTGTATGTCTAAGTTGTAGCTCGTGGATTCGAGCCCAGGTAGGCGCTTTACTTTGTGTCAATTATTTCATCACCACTGCTCTCAAACGGTGAAGGAAAACATCGTGAGGAAACCGGCATGTCCTAGAACCAAAAATTTGAAGACATTTGACATCCACCAACCCGCACTGGGCCCGCGTGGTGGATTACGGCCCATTCCCTCTCACAAAGAGGAGGCCTGTGTCCCAGCAGTGGGAACATTAATAGGCTGATGATGTGATGTGATGTGTGTGTCTAAAACTATAACAACGTGCAAAAAAATACTACAAAACTAATCGTCGCTGTATTTAAAAAAAAAGTGTTCACGAACCGAGTAAACCCTTTACTTGTAAGTCGCTGCCAACATCGTCTATATCCGTGGAACGTGACCGAACGCGATCGATGTACAAAAAATAATCAGACGAAAAACGCTAGTTACTTCGGCACGGTTTCTTTGTATGGGACGAGAAATCTGTATGCTAGTATTATATTATCTGTGGTTATACTAACCTGTCTAGTAGAATTATCAGAGAGTGTATAGTCATCTTCATCTAAATCCTCCAACACGGCGATATCAGAATTGTTGTTCACTGAGAGCAGGGATGCTAGGGACTGCATGTCATCATCACTGGAATACAGAAAATATATGTCTCATACACTAAGTTAAATAAGAACATCACTAAATTAAATAGAACTCATTAACCGACTTTCCAAAATGGAGGAGGTTCTATGTTCGACTAAGATAGGCAATGTCATGACATGTACTTTGGCTATCATTGATTTGCATGGCAATTTGAGGTATCAAAACTAAAAGAGAGAGAAAATAATAACAAACTTTCAAAAAAAAACACTACAAAGCGAAAAATATTATTTTTTCCAAAGTCGGTGTGGAAAAACGAAAAACAATAGGTACCAAAACACCGACTTCGGAAAAGAAGTTATTTTTCGCTTTGTAGTGTTTTAATCCTTCTCACACAGGATTACGATTTACTTTTGCTTGTGATACGCTAATCTTTTAATATTATATATTGACTGGACATTATAATTATTATTTGTGATATACATATACAGGATTAATTTTAAATTGTATTTTCTTGAGACTATTGTAATAACTTGACAAAATAACTCATTTTTGATAGGTATATTTTAAATTAATGCACTCAATTTTCTTTTTGCAATTTTAATTATGTAATGTTCGACACAATGTAAATTGTTTGAGAATAAATAAATAAAATGAAATCTTGTCGCTAATCTTAAAAGAGTAAGTGTCGAGTTTCTTGTCCGTGCTTCTCCATAACAAGCTACTTTTTCGACTGGACGGTAGAATCAATTATTATTAAATTTAAATTTAAATTTTTGACGTTTAAAAGTGCCGTTAATTGGCCTGATTTACTTTGACTTTGTCCAGATATTTCCGACACAATTAATTGTTTTCCACCTTCTCATGGATCGGTTCTTCATAATGGCAGTCGTTACGGGTGGTCAGAAGCTCGAAATTCCGCAACCACTCTTCCCAAGCTGTCGTGTTATCGTGCTACCCAATAACTGGATTGGAACAGTCAAATAAGCTGTCGGTCCAATAAAAGTACTGGCATAAAGTCGCGTCCTGTTCGCCTGGAAGCCGGCCCCAACGTTGTAGTTTAGAAGTTTTTTGGGCCACGTCTTCCTTTCACAATAAGAAGCGGTGTCAGGCAGGCATCTAATATAGTTATACTTTTTTCGTTCAAAAAGTGCCGATTCTCGGTATCATCGTCATCATCACCATGTCAGCCGAAAGACGTCCACTGCTGGACATAGGCCTCCCCCAAAAGTCGCCACATTGACCGGTTCCGTGCGTCTCGCATCCAGCGGATCCCCACAACATTCACCAGCAGCCTAATTGCGTAAGTGAATTCTGCAAAGCAAACAAGTCGGAACCTTCTCAAAAACGACTTTACGTATTGCATATTACACTCTGAAAAGGAAAGGTTATGCTCCTTTCTATTACCAATATTTTGACGTAGAATTGATTGTAAAGAATGAATGAAAGCTGAAGAATCGTGATAAAACTACACTATTGGTATTGTGTAATGAAATTATGACCTAATGATTTGGAAATAGATCATTCGAGTTTGATGAATCATAACGCAGTAGATGAACTTCAACTCAAAGGAGGATGTGTGTACTCTTTCCCAATTACAGGTCTAGCGCCTGTGTTAGTTCCTGAGGTATGGGAGCGGTACGGGAGGGGTGTTTACGAAACGTCAAACGACGCGTAACTTCAGTTGGGCGTCAGGCTTGCTGTCGTCAACACGTGTTAATTGGCCAGGTCGCTTCAAGTAAAACGCACACGGTATTCGCAACCAAAGATGAGTCCTCCAATAAGGTCTCAAACTAAACAAGTTGTTTATAAAGTGTACGAATACTTTAAAACAAAAAAAATAGACACCAATTCTGCTGAGTTTAAAGAAAAAAAATACACATAAAACAGTTGCCATGGCTACAGGATTTTCGGAAAGAAGCGTAATACGGATTGTCAATGAGGGAAAAAGTATGGAATGTAATGTAAAGTTTTCTTCACCAAAAAGGCCTAAATAGACGAGAAAAAAGAAAATTTAAATTGACGATTTCATTTTTTTTGTTTTTATTGTCACACGTCGAAATATTAATCAATTTGACTTAGGTACACGCTCGTAAATATCATAAGCATATCGTAAGAGATATCTGCATTAAAATGTATCACGTGTATAGCGACAGTTAGGACACGTCATGTCACGTCACTTGTCACCCCTCCCGTACCGCTCCCATACCTCAGGAACTGACACAGTTAGGCGCTAGACCTGTAGTTTCACAATACCGAAAAAGTTGAAAGAAATGATTCTAATTCTTTGAAGGAATCGACTTGTTTGCTTTGCAGAATTCAGTTACGCAATTAGGCTGCAGGTCATCGGTCCACCTGGTGGGGGACCTTCCAACGCAACATCTTCCGGTTCGCGATCGCCATCTGTTCTGCGAGCAATGTGCCCTGCCCACTGCCATTTAAGTTTGGCAATTCTTCAGGCTATGTCGATAACCCTGCTGTATTCTCGGCCTCAATTTAATAAACAAGGATTGAAGACTTACGTAGCCTGCCCTTCTCTCAAGAGTACAGTATGAAGAGTCAGCTGGATGGAGGCGGCTACTATCTTCTGAGTGACAGGGTCCAAAGTCAGGACTAGGGTGCGCTGTGAGGGCTCCAGACTGGCGTATTTGCGCATGTTGATGGAGCATACTGCTAGGCGACGACGCTTGCCGGTTATTGATACCTGGAAAGAGGAATGAATGAGACACAGCCAACATAATCTATACAAATAAATAAAATAGCAGTGTCTGTATGTAATATAAAAATAACAACGTTTTATTGAATGCACGTGAATGTATATACGGTACTAACAACAAATAAGCAATTTTTAAGATTTTTGTCTGTCTGTCTATCTGTCTGTCTGTTTGTTCCGGGTAATCCCCGAAACGGCTGGACCGATTTTGACGGGACTTTCACTGGTAGATAGCAGATGTAATAACGAGTAACATAGGCTACGTTTGATCACGAGAAAATTCATAGTTCCGGCGGGAAACTAAAAAAATAAAAATATATTTTTTACGAGTTTGACGCGGACGAAGTCGCGGGCAATAGAGCTAGTCTTTATTAATATTATAACGAGGAAAGATTTGTACTGGACCGATTTCAAAAATTCTTTCACCGTTGTGAAGCTACACTATCCCCGGGTGACATAGGCTACTTTTTATCTCTGTATTCCCACGGGAACAGAAACTACGCGGGTGAAACCGCGAGGCGTCCGCTGTTAATTATTGTTAATTATTTTTACCGACTTAACTAAAATAACTTTCGTTTCGGATGTCGGTGTCGAAAAATTATAGTTAAATATCACAAGAGGTACCAAGGACGCCGAAACGAAAGTTATTTTGCAGTTTTTAGTGTTTTGCTTTTAAAGTCGGTATTTTTTTTTGGGAAAATGTTTTTTAAGAGTACAAAACAAAAGACAGTGTTGTGTAGAAAAGGGAGAGGTATACTTTACCCGGCAGTGGCATAAAATAAGCTAGAAATATAGATAAATACAACATACATACAGTTGAATCAATATGAACTTTACGAGACTGCGAATAAGTTCAAAATTCAAATAGTTCTAAGTCTCATCTTTACCACCAAATGAAATGATGATAAGTAATCAAAAACCCGGCCAACTGCGAGTCTGCCTCGCGCACAGTGTTCCGTATACATAGCTACACTCACCAAAATTATTATATAACATTAATAACGTTTTTATACAATGAAAGCACCGAACATTGCTCTAAACGAAGGGACAAAATTCTTTCTTTCTTTTCTTTTTTTTTTTTTAAAAACATTGCCCCACACTAGGAATTTCTCCTGTATCGTGGGTGCTTTTACAAACATATAAACTCACATACACAAACATCCAGAGCCGGAACAACTAACTGTAGGTCATACAAATATTTGTTCCGTGCGGGAATCGAACCCGCGACACGCAGCGCAGCAGTCAATCGCTCAACCACTACGCCAACCGTGCGCCCCTGCGCCCAAAATTAACTTTGACGTTCGAAAACTGTTGTCCCCTTACCTTTTATATTTTCACTTTTTAAATACGTTTTATAAGTTGGTCGACTATTACTCGTAAATTTGTAAAGCTTACTTAGCTGTGATAGTTTTCGTTTTGATTTCGTTATATATACTACAGCCGTGAATATTTTCACATATCAAAAAGCAGCCATTTAGCTGGGAGGGACACCAGAATAACATAAATATGTCATTTAAAGCATAATTTTAAACGGATCCCTGAATCGTTATTATGGTTTTAATAGACCCGTAATATTTTTGAATGGCTTATCTAACGATACCCCACACCATGGGGTAGACGAGAAAAAAAAACATCCCCACTTTACGTGTACAGGAGGCAAAATAAAATAAAAAACATCATTTTATTTTACCACTTTGTGGCCGTGATTAATATGTATATCTGTCGCAGCCTTAACGTATAACACGCCGTATTACAAAAAGGCGCGGCCAATTGAAAAACATCGCTGTTTTGAAATGTGGCTTTCCTTACCTTTCGTTCAGCCGGATTTCAATTCAGCTGAAATAAAGTACGTCGCATTTTATGAGCACTTCGCGTTCGTCAAAGCGGCTTAGTAACGTGGCGCCCATACAAACGGGCGCACCTTCGATACGCCGCTTTGAAATCTGACACGCACTGCATGATCATAACAACAGAAACGGCGAAAGTAAAAATAATATTGAATTTAAAAGTGCAAACGTTGATTCGAAATTGTACTTGACTTTTTCATAATATTTAATCGAGCGAAAATAAATTCAAATTAAAGGTGTAAAAATACTGAATATGGCTTTCTGAAATACTAAGTGGGCGAATACAAATGTTTATAACAGCGACTTCAAAATAAAATTTTGTCACCTAACATGTAGGGAGATGACGGGAGCTAAGTTCGCTAGCTTTTCTCGCTCACTTCAGCTCCCGTCATCTCCGTCGAACCTAACCTATCCATGTCGGGGTGCCCTAAGCTCCCGAGCTCGCTTCGCTCGCTCTTAGACTAATTCGTTAACCCTACATTACTTCTTGCTGACAATAAAGCTAAACGTTGAAAGCCGCTTTGTAGAATGTATCGCCACCACGATCCGGCTAAACGAAAGGTAGCCGCATTACAAAACAGCGACGTTTTTCAATCAAGCGCGCCTATTTATAATACGGCGTGTTATACAATATGACTGCGACATATCCATGCCAAATTATAGATTTCTAGGACTAAGTCTTTGAGCTAAGCTACGGACGGACGGACATGGCGAAAGTATAAGGGCTCCTTGTTGACTATGGTACCCTAAAAATAAATTGTTCAGATATCAGACAATCGGTAAAGGTAGTCTAAAACTAGAAAACATTTTTATGTTGCGATTTCTGTAACGTTTAATAAAATCCGTGTAGCACTAGATTTTTCAATAAGGATGAAAGCCTATCAGCATTAAGCTAGTTGCTGATCGACTTTCAACATTATTTTCATAACTATAAGGTGTACTTACATCCTCGAGCACAAAGGTCCAGTCCTTATCCTCTAGCTCATTGGTGCGCGAATCCTTGAACAGTGTGACGGCCACAGTTCTGTTTTCTGGCACCGTGTAAATTACTGACCCTCTGCAAATTACAACATACAAATTATTACAAAATCGGCCTATAATGATACACTGATGGGACATTAAAGTAGCCCTAGTCGATCATTCTTCCATACAAACGAAGTCTGGCGAT
The DNA here is from genome assembly GCA_945859665.1 of Anorthoa munda. Lineage (NCBI taxonomy): Eukaryota > Metazoa > Arthropoda > Insecta > Lepidoptera > Noctuidae > Anorthoa > Anorthoa munda. The sequence goes on from OX243898.1 coordinate 13,112,057, forward strand.
TACTCCACTGTTTGACGGTGTACGTTCAAAATAAAAATTATATCAATTTGTCTCATCATTATCTAGTCCTGTATGGACACAAAAAAGTGAAAAAAAAAATATATATTGAAAGTTATGAGTGTCGAAAGTTCCATAATTCAACACTAATTTTAACGCATCTTTGGGCGAAAATAAAAACTATAAGAAGAAAGAAAATTGCAAAACAGCAACCATACAGGAATAGATTAGTAGTTCAACAATGCAAATAATTTTATTTTGAAAATATACATTTAGTAATTTTTTCATGATATCCAGACTCCCAAAGGTCTGTTTATAAAAATTCGCGCGCTGGTTTTCGTCGTAAATCATCATCCATTTCGCTACAAATTTGCAAAAGTGCTAATTCGTACGCGAACTAGCTTCTTACTGCTCATCACAGCATCTATCTCTTACGCACATGTTGTCGGATGAGATAGCATGCATTTTAACCTCACGCACAAATTAGTTCGTGCCGTCGACTAGGGCAACCTTAAGGCCGGTATTCCGGCAGCATTGACTCATGCTCAACTCAAAATAGACAGTTGTGATATCCAATCACAACTGTCTATCTACATCTTTTCTGTTGTTTGTCAAACTCTAATATAATGGCAGGTTTGACAAACAAACTCGGTTTTGTTTGATTTTCTGTGATTTCGTGGTATTATGTGTTAATTGAGACAAGGAATTTGGGTTATTTATAAATAATAAGTGTCAGTGCGATGGTGGGTTGTAGTGTTCTTGTTCTTGTTGTAACACCAGAACTAACTATTGCTGTCTCATGTGCGGCCACGCCAGTGCTTAATCTATAGGTACTTTATCTAAGCCTACCAGTCATTTTGTGTAGAAAGATTCAGTAACGTCTGGGATTTTGCCCTATTGAGTACAAATAATTATATGCTGTCAAACTCGAGAGTTGTGATTGGTTGGCATTTGATTGGTAGGTGTGGCCAATTTTGAGTTTGAGTCTAGTATGAGCATCTGACCTACTAAGTCCTTAATCACTGTGAGAGAAAAGTTGCCATTATTATTTTTTTGATTCTAGGGCATGCCATTGTCCATAAACTTTAGTTCCACTTCGCCACTCCCAATGATGACAATGACTCTGCTAGATTCTTCTTCTTTCGGTTACCTCCGCAATCTGGTAAGGAAGCGCACCAGAGGACAGCACCACAAATTGTGGAATGACCACAGCGAGTGCAGGCAGGCCAAGGAGGCACTTCCCTCTTTAGATGGCCGGTTTACGCAGAAAGTCCTGAGACTAACTAAACCACAGCTACGTGCAGTCACAGCCGTAACAACTGGCCATGGGACTTTTAACAAGCATCTTTTTGTCTTAGGGATCACGGACAGTCCACTGTGCAGAGCGTGCATGGTGGAGGACGAGACAGCAGCACACCTGCTCCTAGGCTGCCCAGTAATCGCTGGTTACAGGGCCAGATTCCTCGGTGACCCAGGTACCGTACAGGGGATAGTTGGCAACACCAAGGCGCTGCTGGCTTTCCTCGAGGAGCTGGGGTGGATCGAGTGAGGAAGACGAATCCCACCCGTACGCAAAATACGCGCTTAGACGTGGAGTTGCGGACACCAGCCCGTCTTAACTTAACTAACTTAACTTTTAGATTCTTCTTCGGTCTTTTTCATCGTCGTATTATACGACAAGCGTATGCTTGTCGTAAGTATTTACAAGTCTTATTTACAAGAACATAGATTATAAAAGAGAAACAGAGGGAGATCAGCATCAGCTATGTGACTTTTCTCTTCCACACAGCATGTGTTATCTTATAAATAAAACCTCTCGGCCATCCAGAAATGCGCATGCTTTTTACACAATGAAATATTAACGTAAACGAATACTCACTTGAGCGGATCTTTCAACGAGGGCTCCCATTCCAGCGGGTCTGTGATCACTCGCCGCGAGCGTCTGGTCCACACCACACTCAGTTTATTAGGTTTCCTGAAAACAAACAAAAATGTATGGTGTTTAACTGTCGAGTTTTGAAATTGAACTACATTCTTAAGATTGAGCTCTGGCAGGAAATTGGAGAGGCATGATGATTAGTAGAACTAACGATTATGCCTCAGGAAAAACTCTTGCCGCAGCATCAATACAACACAAGGTACACTCAAGTTGCATAGTTTGGAAAGCTATAATGGAAAGTTTCAATGAAAAAAAAAAATTGCGCTTGCTAGCTTTTTAGGGTTCCGTACCAGAAGGGTCCATACGGAGCCCTATTGCTGTCACTCAAAGCTCCGTCTGTCTGCCCATCTGTCCGTCGTCTGTCACACGGTTTTCAAAACAGTAGAGGCCATAATCTTCAAATTTTCACAGTAATAGTATAAACATCTTGTTGACCCAAAGCCAAGCAAATAGTACTTTTTTTTAATATACTTCTAAGGGAACTACAGCTAAAGGGAAGGGAGCCTTTTTTATTTTTGAACCAGCTCATCGAATGGCGTAAAGTTGTTTAGAGTTCGTTGATAAATATTGTATTTCACGTTTTAAAAAATGAGAATCCACCAAAGTCTTGTTTTTTTTACAAAATTTTGTTCCCAACAATTGTTTTACTTCCCACTGACCTATGATCTTGAAATTTGGTGATAATGTTTATTATTACGTATATTTTACTAACAAATACCAATACATTGATAAATCTGCTTTTTCTTTCAAATTAGCCTTATTTTTCCTATTACAAGCAACTTAATTTTGTGGTTTGGTACGGAACCCTATATGTGCGAAGTCCGACTCGTACTTGGCCGGTTTTTCTTATTAGCAACAAGACATAGTTTTGCTGATAAATTTTATATTATTTGAATAGAGTTTATAAAATGTTTCAGTTCTGGCGTAAAACTTGTAGCTTTGTTAGCCACAAGTTTTCAAACACTTAACATGCGATGCCAAAATATCTAGAAAAAATATCATCATCATATTTATTGTCGCAGCCGAATAAACTTCTCTTTTGGACATATTATTGGCTTCCTCCATTACCACAACGACCGATCTTGTGCACGTGCAAATAAAATATTAAGGACTGTTCATGACAACATACTAAAAACTAACCAATAAAATGCATAACATTACTTTTACCAACATCACAGACAAACAATCGAATCCACTCCTCGTATATCTTTTGGTGTAAAATCTAAGTTTAAAACCGGACTGCCGATGTCGTACCAAAGCCGCGAATAGCAGAGATCGATACAACACGAACTTGCAACTAACGTCTGCATCGTTTGCATACAGACAAGGACGGGCAAAGTGTTCTGTGTTTATAAATATAGAGAATATGAAAAACTTCTAGAATAAAGAAAAACTTTTAAGTTTTATTCGGTGTTGTTAACCCCCGACGGAAAAAGAGGGGTTTTATAAGTTTGAAGTGTGTATCTTCAAACTTATTACGAGGAGGGATCAAAAAGTAGTGAGAAGGACATACTCCTTGGTAAGAAAAAAAAAATAACTGGCAGGCATAGCTCAGATACATATTTGTAATATTAATAAAGAAAAAAAATCTTCGATTCACTTTTGTTTTTTTCTGAATGTAGTCATTTGTTTGCTTCGTGTCGGAACGTGTTCTCAAAAATGGAGAAAAACGAAGTGCGAGCCGTTATTAAACACCTCTGTTTAAAAAAGTTAACGACGCAAGGAGATTCATTGCGATTTGGAGGCAACATTAGGAGAGTCTGCTGCGCCGTATTCCACTGTCGCAAGGTGGGCTTCTCAATTTCGAGTAGGGAGAACGAGCACGGAAGACGAACATCGTTGCGGCTGTCCATCGACGTCAGTCACACAAGAAAATGTTGCGAAAGTCGAGAAAATTGTATTGAGCGATCGAAGAGTTACCATCCGATACTTAATTCAAGTAACGGGCATTTCGAGTGTCATTCTGAACTTCGACAGTTAATTATTTCGACACAGTCTCAATTTCGAAAAACACTAGTTCGACTACTCATTGCTTCGACAGAACATATATTCGACAAGCATTAGTTCGACAGATTATACTTCGACAACACACATCTTCGAAAAACACTACTTCGACAGAACCCTTCTTCGATCTACACTTGTTCGGCAGATCTCTATTTCGACGGAACATATCTTCGACATAATACTGTTTTGAAATGTGACAATAATATTTTAATTTCTCTTTATATGAAGCTATCATAAAGTTGTAGTGACCAATCAAAAAGAAAGAAAAAAAAACCGATGAGGTTTTATTTGTGGCGTAGGCGACTGGGTACGGTTGAAACAATTTTGCTTTGAATGCCCGTAGCAAGACCAATCAATCAATCTATGCTAATATCAAGAAAGTAATTTGAAAAAGAAAACAATAGAATAATACTTCCTTTTTGTCGAAAAAATATAACAGGGTCACCTGGCAATGTACACAGCGCAAAGTGCAACGCGTCACTTTAATTCATGTCCAGACTCGCCGGCCGCGCCTTTTTCTCCTTGTACCGCGCACCACACCGCTAATAGTTTACGAGTTATTAGCGTTGCTTCAACCGTACCTTGTTTCACTCAAAGAAGAGTTTTCTACCTTAGAGTGATAGAGAGAGTTTACAAAAGGCAGAAGAGAAGTAGTCCAGTGTACAATTTTAGAATAATATAAAATAAATCATAAATACACATACTTACATAAGAACAATATATATATGTATATACATATATTAATATTATGTCATTCCGAAAGAAAATGTTCCTTGATTTTCCTCTTCAAGTATTCAGAGAAGGGCTGTCGCATAGGGAATGTGGTAGAGAGTTCCAGAGAGGCACTGCAGTAACAGAGAAGGAGCCATCATAGTGGCTGGAAGTGTGACGTGGGGTACGAAGGAGAAGAGAAGTGGAAGTGCGACAGGGTTCTCCCCTCGGGACAAAGTACTCAAAGCGTTCACGAATGTACTGAGGAGAATTAGGATTGTGTAGGATAGCATAGAGAAGAGATAGGATGTGGGTATCTCGACGACACCGGATCGGCAGCCACTTCAATTTAGTCCGAAAATCCGACACGTGATCTTATTCTCATCCGATATTATCATATATCTCCGATATTGTCACATTTCAAAACAGTATTATGTCGAAGATATGTTCCGTCGAAATAGAGATCTGTCGAGCAAGTGCATGTCGAAGAAGGGTTCTGTCGAAGTAGTGTTTTTCGAAGATGTGTGTTGTCGAAGTATAATCTGTCGAACTAATGCTTGTCGAATATATGTTCTGTCGAAGCAATGAGTAGTCGAACTAGTGTATTTCGAAATTGAGACTGTGTCGAAATAATTAACTGTCGAAGTTCAGAATGACACTCGGGCATTTCATATGAAAGTATTCAATCCATATTGAAACAATCTTTGAATATGAGAAAAGACTCCGCAAGATGGGTGCCGCGAATGTTAACCGACAGTCAGAAACAAAATCGACGTGACATTTCGAAGATACTGTTGGACAAGTTTCAAGAAGATTCTGAAAACTTTTTGTCTCGTTTCGTAACAATGGACGAAACATGGGTCCATCATTTTGATCCCGAGACAAAACAGCAATCTTCGCAATGGAAACCGCCATCATCACCGACCCCGAAGAAGTTTCGTGTCGTGGCATCGGCTGGCAAGGTTATGACCTCAATATTTTGGGACTCAGAAGGGATATTGTTGATTGATTACCTGGAGCGTGGAACCACTATTACAGGCCAATATTATGCAGCTTTAATTCCCAAGTTGAGGAATGCCATCAAAGAGAAAAGGAGAAGGAAACTTCGAAGGGGCGTGCTGTTTCATCACGACAACCGCGCACAGGTCGGCAGTTGCGATTGCTGCCATTCAGCAAGCTGGCTTCGAATTGGTTGACCACCCTCCTTATTCACCAGATCTGGCGGCTAGCGATTTTTATCAGTTCCCCAAATTAAAAAATTCTTAAGGGGAAACAGGTACGAAGACGATAACAAGGTGATGGATGCCGTGGAGAGCTTTTTGCAGGACTAAGACAAAACTTTTTTCTGAAAGGGATTGAAGGATTGGAAAAGCGCTGGACTCGGTGTGTAGAGAGACTCGGAAACTATGTAGAAAAATAAATTATTAAGTTATCAATAGTCATTATATTCTATCTCATTCTTACTACTTTTTGATCCCTCCTCGTATTATAGCTCCTAAACGGATGAACCGATTCTGATTTAATTTGTTTTTGTTGTAAAGTCATTTATCGAGAGTGTTCCTAGCTATGTTTAATGAAAATCAATTAAGCCGTTCAAAAGTTATACGCATTTTTCTTTGAATCAGGATATTTTCGCAAGATATCGTGATATAATTACGTGTCTCGATGGGTTGTCGATTCGAGCGTGTCCTTATTCCTAGATAAATTATGTAGTTTAAAAAGTAAGGGTTAATATTATAATAAGCATTGGGTTATTTTTAGGGTTCCGTACCTCAAAAGGTAAAAAAAGGAATCCTTATAAGATCACTCTCTTGTCCGTCTGTCCGTGTCTCACCACCGATTTTCGCAGGAACGGGTGGACCTAGCAAGTTGAAATTTCTACCAGATACTGAGGTCTATAGTCCCTATTATGTGTTTAAAAATCAACTCCAAAAAGTAAGGTCTTACAGCACAAATTAAGGAAAAATACTAAAAAATAAAAAAAATTGAAAATTAAGAAAAAAAATCGCGAATATCCAAATTTGCCCATGTTTTTTTTAAATTAAGTCACCAATAAATGGGCACGAGTTTAACTCGCACTTGACCGGTCTTTTTTATATCTTTAATTTAGTTTATTTTGTATCTCAAGTTGTCAAAATAGTTATAGTGCGGAGAGAGCTTTATGTGACAAATATCTATATCTAACGTCCAAATCACATCACATCACACATCATCAGCCTATTAATGTCCCCACTGCTGGGACACAGGCCTCCTCTCTGTGGGAGGGGATGGGCCGTAATCCACCACGCGGGCCCAGTGCGGGTTGGTGGATGTCACAGTCATGTCTTCGAATTTTTGGTTCTAGTACATGCCGGTTTCATCACGATGTTTTCCTTCACCGTTTTTGAGAGCAGTGGTCATGAAATAATTTACAAAAAGTAAAGCGCCGGCCTGGGTTCGAACCCACGACCTACAACTTGTAAGTCGCGGCCGATACCACTGGGCCACCACTTGCACTGCTCTCTGGTCATCCATTTATACACATATTTTTTAACGTCCAAATATTTGTCCTTAAACTGTTACAATACACGTTAAGGGCAATCTTAACTAATATAGTGTAGGTGCAATCTCCTAAATTACTCATCTGATTTAAGAAAATCTTTTACTGATTGAAAATCACTACTTATCTTTGGATCTCATAATAGTTAACCTTCATACCAAAAAAGGTTCCAGTGAGACGGAGGTTACGTGAGCAAAACTGCAAGAAAAAGCTACTGTCACAGATAATATAATACTAGCATACACATGCCTCATCCCATACACAGAAACCGTGCCGACCTAACTTGCGTTTTTCGTCTGACTAAACTGATTATTTTTATAAGTACATCGATCGCGTTCGGTTCCAGTTCACGGCGATGGATGGTGTTAGCGGCGACTTGCAAGTAAAAGGATTTACTCAGTTCGTGATTTTTTTTACTTTAAATACAGTGACGATTTGTTTTATAGTATTTTCTTGCAAGTTTTACAGTTTCATTGTACCAAAATATGTTACATACAAATAAAAAAATCGATTGGCATGCCTCAGTTTAAAACTGCGCCATCTATTGGAATCAATTTTAAATGATGCATTCAAATATTTGAAACGTGATTTAATAGCCCATAACATCGTCTTGAAATACTGTAAAATGTTGTACTTAGTGGTGTGAAATAAATAAATAAATCTTTTTATTTCGCCTGAGCAGTCGGGTTTATTAATTTTTTCATAAGTAAAAGTAAGTTTTATTATGTAGTTATAGGAATAATGTGTTGCCATACACTAGCTTGCAAAACTAGTCATCTCGTGACCGCAGCATTACGAAGGCAACGATGGCAATAATAGAAAACGATATTACAAGTAATTTAAATAACCCCCGACACATTTTTATTTCATGCTACATAATTTATATAGGTAGGAGACACGTTTCGATCACACAATGTATATTGAACACGTAAATATGATACGATATCTTGCGAAAACACCCCGATTCTAGTAGTAAACGATAACTTTAGAACGGCTAAACATTTCACGGCTTTTTCATCGAAGAAATCTTTCGATAAAGTCACCTTTCAAATAAAAATATTAATCAATATCGGTTCATCTGTTTAGGAGCTATGATGCCAGAGACAGATCCACAAATACATTACACAGATACACAGGTACACACGTCAAACTTATAAGTTTATAAGTATAACACCCCTCTTTTTCCGTCGGGGGTTAAAAACTCAAAAACGCTTTCTTATAAATATGGACACTACTATGACGGGTGGAACTGCTGCTGTTAGTAAACCAAAGGAATAAAACTTGCTTGGTAAATTGAAAAGCTTTTCGCTTACCATTTGGGCGAGGTCTCGAGGTCCACACGATGGTATGAAGCAGTGTACTGGAACTTAGCTGCTCGCTTGTTTACGCGCTGCAGGCGTTTCCACACCGACGCCATTTTTACACCTGGAACCAACCAATCACCTTTATACTATACAAGTTGAAAAGAAAGTTTGTTTTACCCTAAACTCCATTTGAAATAACATTAGACATGTTTCATCTTTTAACAGTCCGTTCAACCGATTTTGAGTTCTAATCCATAAACATAAGGATGACATAAAAAGCATAAACCTGTTACCAAAACCAACTGTTTACTACAACTACCATTTGTCGTATCACCAACGCAATAGAAGTCAAAATCGGTTGAACGGGCTGTAAAATGGGCAAATTTTAACGTCTAATGTTGCAAATGGAGTATAGACGCTTTTTCGTGCACGTCTTTTTACACCGTTCTCACATTTAAGACGACGATTAACGCCAACGACCTTGAGGGAACAAAACGCGCACTCGTTTGACACCCACGCGACCTAAAATTCAGTAGTTTTTTGTACTTTCCTTATTATTCTATGACTTTAAAAAAAAAAGCCTCAGATCAAAATGTAGATAATTAAATTGTCTTTGAGATTGTGTCAATTTCATTAAAATACGCCCGGCGTTTTTGCCGCGATTTTCGTGTTTTTGTCCGTTTTACAAATTAATAACAGTTATACGAACATCAGATTATTGAGAAAATGGTCTAATGTAACATATATTTTTTCCAAAAAATTACGACATTTTAAAATCAGCTACTTAAGGGAATCGGCGCCTTAAGTAATTTGTCAATAAGAATGATGTTTCCATCAGTAAATTTTAATTACAAAATATTTGTACTTCATAATTAAATTTTACTGATGGGAAATAGTGCCCGTGGAATTTCTTGCACGTTCTTCTTCTTCTTCTCCATAGAGATCTTTATTTTTACGACGAGGAATCCTTCAAAAAGCGCCTGGACTGGGAAAAGAACAGGGAGTGTGGGATTTTTACTTCACTAAAACCACCCCGATGATCACCATCAGCACGTAGATCCCCCGTGACCTTTCAACAGATCACCCCGGAACCCCCTCTGTGCAACGCCTGTTAAGGCACATCCCTGGGGCTCCATAGAGACCAACGCGAACGACCAACCAGACGCTTGCGAATGTGCAACCAGATTCATCTTTTGCTTGACAACTCAAAATTACCTTTTATATGGTTCAATTGAAATACATAATTGATTTGTAGTTTGAGTATGAAAAAAATTGCCAAGTAATTTCAAAACCTCACATGCCAAGGTCGTGAACATTGAACGGTATAAGTGTCGGTGAAGTAACAAGTACATAGAATCAATCTATATACTTAGTATATAGCAGTGTTCTAATGTGTCTTTTATGTCCAGTAACAACTACCTTGCTAATCAGAAAACCCTTTGTGCTGAAGGTTAGTTTAGACAGCTGGATTTTCCATCAAGCGACCCGTCGTCAACCAAACATTCGTTTTTCTCTAGCCTTCTCCACTGCTGGACAAATGCATCCCATGTCTTTTTCGGTTTATTTTGCCTGCGAGGCAGCGACACTTCGAAGCCAACCATAAACAGGAAATATGTTACCCTATTTATAATATTGGATTGGTGTCCGGTTCTACATATAGACAATCCTGATATAGATATTTTTCCTTATTTTAAGACCAATGCAGGAAAAACAATATAACTATTTTACGGAGAATACTCTTACAGAGTATGGACGTTACAGAGATGACTTCCAAAACAAACACTACAAAGCGAAAAATTACTTTATTTTCCGAAGTCGGTGTCGAAAAACGTAAAACAATAAACGGAAAATAAAGTAATTTTTCGCTTTATAGTGTTTTGGAAGTTGGTTTGATTTTTTTGTTAAAAAGTTTTACAAATTATCCTAAAACGCTACAAACAACAATCCAACGATATAAACCAGACAGTTACAGTAGGTAGTAATAATAAACTTACGGTAGCGATCGCAGTGTCGGGGGCGTCTACTATCTGCACTCGCACATTATCGAGCCGCTCCTGCGGAAACAAACATTGATATTGAGCCATAGGGACTTTTTGGTGAGCTAGGTATATTTATTCTGTGGATGTCTGGGTCTATTGCAAATATTCTGGGACGTTATGGTGACAAGAGTTGTCAATATTTAAATTATAAATTCCCTGTGTTATAGTTTCCAACATTCCTTGTAAAACAGTCATAAATACATTAACTCACGCCCTTTTCTCATAGGGGTAGGCAAAAACTATAGAACGCTACTGCTACGATCCTTACAAACCCCTTTTGCTTCACTCACGTTCATACATCTAGTCATACACGCACGCCGATTATGAGTACTGCGCGCCTGGCCTTTCTGAAGAACATCACCAATAAAACCATGACTATCTTTCTTTGAAAAAGATGAAGCTGGTGAACTCTCTTGTGTTCTCCATCTTTAGTTACGGCTCGGAAACGTGGACGCTAAAGAAGGCTGATCGTGATCGCATTGACGCTTTCGAGATGTGGTGTTGGCGAAGGATGCTTCAAATTCCATGGACTGCATTCCGCACAAACGAGTCTATCCTTCGACAACTGAACGTCAAGGCCAAGCTCTCCACCACCTGCCTGCGAAGAATCCTGGAGTTCTTTGTTCACATTGCCCGTAAGGATGGTCATAACCTCGAACAGCTAATGATCACAGGCAAGGTCGAAGGCAAGAGGCCGAGGGGCCGTAGCCCGATCAGATGGTCTAACCAAATACGTACAACGCTGAACACCAAGCTGCACGATGCGCTCCACGTCGCTAAGGACAGACACAGATGGAGAATCATCATCAGAGAAAAGTTGATCTTCTGTCTGGGGAATCACGATTCTCAGTAATGAGGAACACGACACGAGGAGGAGGATCTTTCTTTGACACCGACTTCCGAAATTGAAGATTTTTATCGACTTACAAAAAAAGGAAATAAATTCGACACGTACGTATGTAATATTGTTGGAATTGCATAATATTCACATATGTTTATATGCATGGGCTTCTTCTAAACACATGTGCCAAATTTCATAAGTGTATGTATGTTTTGTCCACACATTTCTCCGAAACTAATTATCAGATCGTGATCACACTTATTTTATTGGATTAAGTATCTCTCAAGTTAAGGAAGAGTGCAAGTCTCATTAAAATCGGTTCAGCAGTTTTCAAGATATGACATAGAACCGAACTCCTTAACGACAAACAGCACGAATGTGTAAATCGAGTTATTATTGGTATTTTGTCAATCCTTTAGGTGCCTTACTATAGAACTTGCGCAATTGTTAGTGATGGTGTACCAAAACTTAAGAGAGAAATAAAAACATTTTCTCAAAAAAATAAAACGTCGTCAAAAGCAAAACACTAAGCAGTGCTAAATTACTTTCGTATCGGAAGTCGGTGCCTTTGGAAGCTCTTGTTTCTATCGTTTTGCAACAGGTCGGTTAATTTATTCGAGTTTTAGTATTTTTTTCTTTTAGTGTTGTTTTTGGTATTTCGTTGTATTTTTTGTGAAAAAGTTTTTGACATTATCTATCATCATCATTTCAGCCGAATGACGCTTCTGTTGGACATAGGCCTCCCCCAACCGTCCGCACACTGATCGGTCCTGTGCATTTCGCTTTCAATAAAACGAGATCGAAGTCAAGAGCGAATTCGACTCATTACATCTCTATGACTTATAACCGGGACTGGGTAACATACACAAGCATGATTGATAAATTATTTATTTATTTTTATTTTAGATGGGTTTGCCCTTGACTCTAGTCTAGGTCAGAGGTGACAGAGACAAAGTCGACAATGCGATGCATGGAGCGAGCATAACCCAGAAAAAAACCGGCCAAGTGCGAGTTGGACTCGCGCACGAAGGGTTCCGTACCATAATCGCAAAAACGGCAAAAAACATGTTTGTTGTATGGGAGCCCCACTTAAATATTTATTTTATTCTGTTTTTAGTATTTGTTGTTATAGCGGCAACAGAAATACATCATCTGTGAAAATTTCAACAGTCTAGCTATCACGGTTCATGAGATACAGCCTGGTGACAGACAGACAGACGGATCGCGGAGTATCAGTCAACCCTAAAAACTAATAATATTTTTTTTATGAGGTCTTTGCAATTCCAGTTGTACCGACACAAAGAAATTGTGCCAAGGTAAAAGTGCACTGGCCAGTTAGCAAGGTAATTATTGCCTGATAGCTACAACCTGGGAGTCTAAGTCAAAAAAAAAAGATTCGCCTCCCCCCAAATTGAAATTTGTATGGCTTTGGGTCAACAAGATGAAAACCCGTGTGACAGACGACGGACAGACAGACGGACACATGAGTGTCAACAATAGGGCTCCGTTTGGACCCTTTGGTTACGAAACCCTAAAAACTGTGATAGCAGGCATTTGTGGATGTATCCAAAAAAAACTTGTACACCATTCAAACTGAAGCTACTCCGGAAGCGAGCACTGATTAGGATTACAGATTGTTTATATTAATAGTTATTCGAGATTATCTTATCTATTCTGTCTGGATGCAGGGGGCAATCCGGTGCACCCGAACTTGTATCAGCAAAGTTCGTGTTTATTTTGTGGTCATCTAAACTAGTACTTCTGTCCTGAGTGAGAGAGCAGTGGCGAGGTGAGTGTGAGAGAGCAGTGGAGGCACATTGGTAACGAACCCAGACAGGCGCTTTACTTTGTATAGGTTATTTAATTCTCAAAACGGTGAAGGAAAACAGAGAGCACCGGCATGTCCTAGACCCAAAAAATCGAAGACATGTTACTCCAACCCACACTGGGCCCGCGATTCTCTCTCACAGGGGCCTGTGTCCCAGCAGTGGGAACATTAAAAGGCTGATCATCATCAGCCTTTTTATCATCAGTCATGCTTGGCGCAAATAAATAAACTGTTTTTTTTTCTTTTCTTCGTATTATAAAGCAGGTATATAGATTGTTTGGTTGCAGAGGATAATATTTCCGGTGGATGTCCTGATACAATTACTGATTTTCTTTTAAAAATTGAGACGTGCACCACCCATGCAGCACTGAAAATTTTCATCCCGAAAATATCCACGGAGTCTGAGGGATAGGCCTCACGAACGAATGCTAGTTTTTGTTCGAAAGAAAGAAAAAATAATTATATGTGACTCGCATACAAGATACAGACAGTATATAAAAAAAAATATAAGCATTAAAGCAGGGTTTGACGAGTATTTAATTAACTCCAAATATCTCAATACAAAAACCGTCCAAGTGCACGTATAGTCCTCGCCAAACTTCTTGGCCGCCTTGAAGTTGGTTTACCGGATGCGCGGGGCACGAAATGGTGCTGTTTTTGTATGAGATTTACTACTGCGCAGCCATTGTAGCCGACTTCAGGGCGGCCAAGAAGTTCGGCGAGAACTATACTTGCAATTTCGTTAAGTTAAAATCGTTTATCGGTATAATATAAATCGAATCGTGTCGAGGCATCAGAAAGGTCGCTTAGGCCTTTTGCTGATGCTGCGATTGTAATATTTGTAAGTATGTGAGAACCATGTTCCTATTTATCTTTATGAATTTACCTGTTAATGCTTTTAATACTTTATACCTATACGTAGTAGGTATAGTATATAGTGCTATTCTGGGTGCATCGTCCACACATATATGAATTTATTAATGTATCTTATGTAAATATTGTAAAAAACTTATTTTTTTAAATAGAAAGTATGGAGTTTCTTTCCGTTCTTCTCCATAACAAGCTACTTTTCCGAATGTACGGTAGAATCATGTATTATTACTTGTAAATTTTAATTGTTGACGTTCAAAAGTGGCGTTTAATGGCCTTTTTGAAATAAATATTTTTGACTTTTACATTGCGCCGCAATTTAAATTACGTCGTTAGGCGATATCGCGCACGTGTCTTATCACAAGCACGTAAAATTTCAAGTGTAAATCGGTTGCATCGCATCGCATTACTTGCAATTTCGCTTAGTAAAAATTGTATATCCGTGTGATATAAATGGAATCGCATCGAGCCGTCTTCATATCAGGTAGGTCGCTTGGAGTTTATAATTTGTAACAGATTCGCCGAATCGTAGGTGTAAGTACTAGGTACAATCTCACCTTGAAATTAGGCAGAAACGCAGGTAATCTAAATACAACAGTATAGCGCCAATGTCTATATTAGCATTTTGTTTATTTGTTCAGCATAAACCGAATATGTTTAGACTGGTCTGAAACGGGCTAGAAATATTTTAAATATAGGTGCTGCTAATAACCTGCATGCCAGAGACGTTAGCATTCGATTCTTTCAATACAAAAGAGAAAGATTTTTTGCAAGAAAAGTTTTTTTTTTTTTTATTTGATTTAGGTTCGCGCTTGACCACCATTTCACCTGATGGTAAGCGATGATGTGGTCGATGTATCGCGCTTGCCTAGAAGTAACCTATTCACTCTTGACTTAAAGACCCCTAGATTGTAGCTATCGGGAAACACAGACTCCGGCAGGGAGTTCCACTCCTTAGCTGTACGCATAATAAAAGAATGAAGTGTTATTGAAGATCTCTTGGCAATGGGCGGTCGTTTCCTCTTTTTTTTCATCATAATTATGTGATATGCAATAAAGATTTGAATTTGAATAGATGATCATCGTCTTCCTGTCCTTGCCCTTGTTACTTGGGGTCAGCGGAACACGTTTTATTCTTTAATTATTCACTGTCAACCGTCATACTTTCATTAATCCCTTTTATAACCGACTTCAAAAAAAAGGAGGAGGGTCTCAATTCGCCGGAATCTTTTTTTTTTATATATTACCCAATTACTTAAAGACGCCTGGACCGATTTTGAAAATTCTTCCTTTGTTTGAAAGGGTATACTTCCCAGGTGGTCCGATGGTCAGGATCTGTTGATGGGATCCCATGGAAACCGAGGGAACTCCTCAAATATTATAGGCATACATAGAGCGTATATGGGCACACATTGATTATGGTACCATCAAATTGATCTGATGATTAAGCCGGAAGGTATGCACTGGAACTCCGAAGTAAAACAACGTATCCTAATCGTGTTTGGGTTTATTGGAATCGTCATGAGATGTGCTTTGGCTATAAATTATATTCGTGGTAAATTGAGGTACCAAAACTAAAAAGTAAAATAATAAAAACATTTTAACAAAAATAAACTAACTTCCAAAATAAAACACTAAAAAGCGAAAAATTACTTTCTTATCGGAAGTCAGTGACAAAATCCAAAAAAAAAAAAATAGATACGAAAGACCGATTTCCGATCAGAAAGTAATTTTCCGCTTTGTGGTGTTTTGT
The DNA here is from genome assembly GCA_945859665.1 of Anorthoa munda. NCBI lineage: Eukaryota > Metazoa > Arthropoda > Insecta > Lepidoptera > Noctuidae > Anorthoa > Anorthoa munda. The sequence goes on from OX243898.1 coordinate 13,127,882, forward strand.
TTTGGAAGTTGGTTTGATTTTTTTTGTTAAAAAGTTTTTTTTATTATCATTCTTCACACAATCGATCTATATATTCTTTGGATTCCATTTCCATTTTTACAAAATTTTGTTCCGAAGAATTTTGTAACTTCCCATTAACCTTTGCAGTTGACAATGTTTATTATTGCGTATATTTTACTAACAAATACCAATATATTGATAAATCAGATTTTTTCTTCGAAATTTCCTCATTTTTAGGGTTCCGTACCCAAAGGGTAGAAACGGGACCCTATTACTGAGACTTCGCGGTCCGTCCGTCTGTCTGTCTGTCTGTCTGTCTGTCACCAGGCTGTATCTCATGAATAACAACAAAGCATAAAATAAATATTTAAGTGGGGCTCCCATACAACAAACGTGATTTTTTTGCCGTTTTTTGCGATAATGGTACGGAACCCTCCGTGCGCGAGTCCGACACGCACTTGGCCGGTTTATTTTAAGGTTATCTCTGGAAATTCTTACAGACTCGATTACGAAAAGTCTTTCATTAATTGAAAGCTATACATACTACACTAGTATTGTCATTATTGAGTGCCAAACATTTAAAAAAATTTAAGTGCGTATCGGTCGAATTGCGTCCCATTGCGTCCATGTGAACATACTTGCAATTTTACTAAGTGAATAAAAATCGCTTATCTGAACGGTATAAATCAAATTGCATCGCCCAATCAGGAAAGGACCTTATATGCTACTTTAAATCCCGAAAAATGCAAGCGAAAACGCTATTATTGAATATGAATAGATCAAGGGAAACATATCAATTCCTAAATACAAAGGCATAATCTTCAAGATACGTAATAATATGCTATTTTCGGTACCTATAGTACATCGGTTTCCGTTCCTCGGTTAAAAGATCTTTAAGTAAGGGCTAAGTATAGCTCTTTGATTTAACGCCGATGCAGTAACAGATGGCTACGAGAATAAATCAGTTGTATGGACAGCTGTATGCGGTCAAGAAACTACTTACCAATTCGGGAAACAAAGAGGTAAAAATGTTTGTCTGTAGTGTAGTTAAGTTATGGATTACTGACTCGATTTAAAAAAAAAACCGGCCAAATGCGAGTGGGACTCGCGCACGAAGAGTTCCGTACCATTATCCCAAAAAAAGGCAAAAAAATCACGTTTGTTGTATGGGAGCCCCACCTAAATATTTATTTTATTCTGTTTTAGTATTTGTTGCTATAGCGGAAATAGAAATACATCATCTGTGAAAATTTTAACTGTCTAGCTATCACGGTTCATGAGATACAGCCTGGTGACAGACGGACATGAACTAACATGAAACTTAAACAAAACCGGTGGAATGAGAGTATACCAATGTGAAATGTGTACACCTGCGTACCGCTTTAGAGCGTACCAGTGACATGCGATTGCAGCTATCCCGAGTGATTTGCCGTCATTTATTAAAGAGTTCTGATTTATATCTGATGAAATTTTAATGGGACCACATGACAAGCACCAGTTTTCAAATAAAGAAAGAATCTTCAAAATCGGTTCACCTAAAAAGTTCTGAGGTAAAAAAAAAAGTTAATTAAAAAAATCAAAAAACCCGACTGTTAAAAATCAAACTAAAAAGACGTAAACAAGAAGAAAATCATGCTGTGCAGTCGGAGGATACATATTCGCGAGCTGGCGGACCAAAACCAGATGTATCCTCCGACTGCACAGCATGATTTTCTTCTTGTTTACGTCTTTTTAGTTTGATTTTTAAGCAGTCAGGTTTTTTGATTTTTTTAATTAACTTTTTTAATTTACAACTTTTTAGTTATTTTTTTTTAGAATTAGGTACATTTAAACATTTAAGTGTTTTATATTTTTGAAATTGCCTCTTAAAATCCTTTATTTTGATACTCCACGCGATGGGTTTGGAAGAAAAAAATGTTTTTTTTCGCCACAAAATGGCGCCCAAAATACACCATTTTTGTATTTTCCAATTTTAATGTAGCCAGTGACACTCGCAGGATTAAGACGAATCGATTGACGTAAGAATCATCAAAATCGGCCAACGCGTCAGTCAGGCAGTCGGGTAAAAATATAAAAAAGACAGTCGAATTGGATATTCAAAGTACTAATGCTGCGCAGACGCAACAGCTTTGTACTTACATAATTTGGTAATATAATTAATCGAAACAGATGCATTAACTTGAACTTTACACACAAAAGGACAAAATGATGTTTGTCCTTACAAAAACCTTGCGCTGTGAGTTGCGGTTTCCGATAGCTATTTATAGTTTTAATGAAGCTGTGATAAAATATTATAGTAGGTACTATACTAAGCTGAATATTTGCGAAGGAATAATAATAATAATTTTACAACTTACTTGCAAAATGTAATCACCAAATCTAGATGGACCTTGCCCGACCCGGAAATCAACACCAGGATCAGATGGTCAGAAGATTCGGATGTAGCACTTGCAACCGCCGAGGCATATTGACATTGGGTAAGATAAATTTTATTATTTTGTCAAAATATACTGATAAAATAAAAGGCAATGTCCGACTGACATATCAACGCCCAGCCTAAACCACTAACGATAGAAGTTTGAAACTTTGAGACAGGGTTGATGTGATTTAAATCACTTGATTTAAATCAGTGATTTAAATCGCGATTAAAATCAAACGGTTTTTTTTTAAAAAATCCATGATTTAAATCAATACTCTTTTACTGCGACCAAATCAAAAAATTATGACTTTGGTGCACAGCAAAATAAGAAATAGATTAGGCACCTAGAAAGCAGCCAAATTAGTCTTCCTTTTAAAAAAACTAAATTCGAAAAAATATAAGGCTAATAAAAATATCTATTCGGTAAAACCCAAATGGCTGTATGTCCTTATTAATTTAAAGTCTATTTTATTTTCCTTGTTCATATTTGATAAATATGACAAAAAATTAAAAAAATATTGGATTTGAGAAGAACTTTTTTATAATTTCATAATATTTTTTTAAAGCAACACATGTTTTTTTGTTAATTTTATTAATAATTAAAATAACCGAATATTATTTTGTGTTTTTTTTAATAAATAACTGACTTCCAAATTAAAATAGATCAAAAAGTAAAAAAATCAAAAAATCCGATTTAAATCAAATAAATCCGATTTAAATCAAATTAATCCGATTTTTTTGATTTTTTTAAATAAATCGTGATTTTTATCAACCCTGCTTTGAGAGGATGTTGAGAAACTCACATTCTAAAGGGGTGAAATAGAGGATGAAAATCTGTATTTTTTTTTATATAAAATATGTCCTTAAGGATTTTTTGAATTTTATACCTTTAAAAATTTGTATACTCGTACTGATAAAATTAATTATTGATTTCGTTTCAAAAAGATTCTCATCCTTCAGGACAGTTATCGTATCGCTCTTCGATTTATTACTAGAAAATCAGCCTTATTGGCAGTTGCTATCAGTGATTCTAATTCGACAAATTCTCGAGATGAAATTGCAGAGTGAAAATTGAAAATTTTTCTGAATCTAGGTTCTGCAAGCGGCATCGCCTGCAAGAAAATCGAAAATTATCCCTAGAGATCTTACGAGTACTCACGCACGGGATAAAAAGTATTCTATGTCCTTCTGCAAGGTTCAATATACCTCTACGCCAAGCCGGCTACGTTATTGGCGAAGACAACAAGTTTTAAGTGTTGTTAATGATTTTTAATTAAATTCAAATGATGCATATTTGTATTTTTTTATAATATTTGACGTTACACTAAATTTAAATACGAATTTTACACATGCAAAGTCTTATTCAATTTTCCTTTTACCACAGAATAAATAATAGTACAAGTACAGAAGACTCACTTCGTGCAACAATTCATTGAAATAGAGACTCCTGCTAGTTAGCAACAAAGTGCAATTCAGCTCGCATAAGCGCTCAGTGCCTAACGTGATATTCACCTAAACGTTGCCGTTCTCTTCTAACGCGTATCTCCGTCGCTGTCTGGCGCGGTTTGACTCGGCTCGTAAGGGTTGTCGACTTGCCGCTTTCGCTTACATCCACTATCTACCTACTTAACCACGTAATCTTTCTTATGTTTGATGCCTATGATTACACGGTCAAGTAGGTAGATAGACAATGAATATTATAGACCGTCCTTTTTTGTTTGGTACTTAACAAATGAAAACTAGGTTACCTAAACTTCATTTACTATAACATTAGACATTTAAATAAGCCCATTTTACAGCCCGGTCAATCGATTTTGACTTCTATTGCGTTGGTGATACGACAAATGGAAGCTGTAGTAAACAGTTGGTTTTGGTAACAGATTTGTGCTTTTTATATCATCCTTATGTGTACGAGATAGAACACAAAATCGGTTGAACGGGCTGTAAAACGAGTTGTAAAGACGTCTAATGTTATTTCAAATTGAGTATAGGTACCTATCTCTTTGTTTACTCTTTAGTGATATTTTTTGTTAGTTTATTTAAAGTTGGCTTGAAGAACTCTTACGAAATATTTTTTGTCTGTTCGTTAGGTATAAGTAAGTACCTAGTTTTATATACAAACGTTAACTTTAACAAGTGCGTACACTCAGGCTATTGGTAAATTCATAGGCTAAGTAGGTAACTACTTAGGCAATTATAATTTATTTTAAACTGGATCTAAAGCGTTTATTTTTATGTTAACAAAACAGTAACCATTCAATAAAAAAATAAAAAAATTATATTTGTGATAACACGAAAATCTAAAATATCTAAGTAGGTGGGTACCTATTTAGGTATTTCACACACCTATTCATTCTTTTAGGAACACCAAAATGCTTAAATTTTTATACAAAACTCGTACACATTATGCACCTACTACCGATAGTTACAGATTATTTATGTAATGATTTAAATAGGTACAACAAAATAGCTTACCTTTCAAAATCTTTCGGTACTTTAAAAAAACTTAATATCGATTCATTGTTCTTTGCTTTATTTAAACACCCGTAAACACAACAATATCTTTTAAAGGCCTTAGAAGTACGTTTAGAAGTCATCGTTATTTGCTGCATAATATAAATAACCTGGCTAACGTGCGAGCCGAGCGGTAAGCGGCAACCTAATGCGTTATTCCCTCTGCAAGGTACCGCCGGCCGATCGTACCTAAACTGCGGAGTGACACCCCCCTGCTTTTACACTCTGATCATCGCAAAAACCGTTACTTTACGTACAAAACGTACCTCTTTGTGATGATAATGACTGTTGACCGACCGTAACCTTTGCGGAGCACACAGTGCGGTGGACTGAATAAAGAGATGCATGCGGGTCTGCGGGTTCACGTGGGTAAATATGAAGAAACGTTTTCCGCCATCCTTTGAAAAGCTTTTGGAAGAGACGTAATGTTTGTGTAGCATTTGAGTATTAATGAACTTTTAAATAGTAATTTTCTTTGTGATGCGGTCGGAATCAAATGAAAAAGGGAATAAATATAATGACCACCAAAAAAAACTTTCTAACGATAACCTCTATCACCTAAAATATATACTAATCAGCAAAAAAAATAAACCTAAACCAAATTTAGTAAATTGATCACCAAAGGACATGGCTAAACAACTGCCCTTAGCACGTCTAGAAATTTCTCACTAGCTCGTAACATTCAAATATTCATTAATGAATTATTACAGTTTTATTATTCTTCTAGAACTTTCGTGAATTAATCAAATAATTAAAAGTTTTTTCATGTTTTTGTTTGACAAGAAGAGCTTAAAATTCCGTTCTACGAAAAATTGTAGTCAATAAACCTACTTTTAAATACATTTGCGTAAATCGAAACGAACAGTATTCATTATTATTTAATATTGTACCTATCGCAATACATCTCAAATATTCATTAATGAATTATAACAGTTTTATTATTATTCTAGAACTTTCGTGAATTAATCAAATAATTAAAAGTTTTTTCATGTTTTTGTTTGACAAGAAGAGCTTAAGATTCCGTTCTACGAAAAATTGTAGTCAATAAACCTACTTTTAAAGACATTTGCGTAAATCGAAACGAACAGTATCCATATTTATTTTTGTACCTTTCGCAGTACATCTCATAACCTTAGAGATTATCTGATTTCTAGAAATTATTGGCAAAATCTGGAAAGCAACGGCGCTTAAATAGTGCTGACACTAAAAAGTTCGATTCGATTAGAACCAAATATAAAAAAAAAATATGTTGGCGGTGTCATGGGAACTCACTTTGAACGAAGTACCTTTCTCCGAGTATTATGTATTAATACAGAGCCAACTAGTATGGTCTTAAGTTTCAATTGCGTATTGATTCATCATGAGATACATAAACTGTGGTGTAGCACAAAATGAAAGATCTTCAAATGACAGCCGGGACCAACGGCTTAACTAGCTTTCCAAGACACGAAGGAAACTCGCTATGTAAAGATGGTACACGATGGAACCACGGAATGACCTCGGCTAGCGTTGCTTAACCTTGAAGATCGACCTGTGCGTCTGTTATTATTAAGCCACGAGCTCCTCTGAATGCCTTAATAAAGTATCATAGCAAAATCTTATTCTTTTACAAGTTTGTAAACCTATTAATGTAGGCGTTTCTACGATTTTATTTTCAGGATTGTGACGATATAAAAAGTGTCTGTAACTTTTTTCATACGAAATACTCATATTCAGCTATTCAGAATTACATATTACTAGTTAAAATGTTTATTCATTGCTAGGGCAGTCGTCCATACTTTATTTAGCCATGTCCTTTCATAAGTGCTAAAACCGTAAGATATCAAATCTAGTGATTTGGTCAATGAATCAGTCCAAGAGCGAGCGAAGCGAGCTCGGGAGCTAAGGGCACCCCGACACGGACAGGTTAGGTTCGAAGGAGATGACGGGAGCTGAAGTGAGCGAGCAAAGCGAGCGAACTCAGCTCCCGTCATCACCTTCGTGTTAGTTTACTTTAGACCCTGTATTCAGAAATAGGAGCCCCGCCCAGCGGGGCTCCGTCGACTCTGTTGCGATTCTAAATTTAATTTTGGTGATCATTTACTATTTTTGTCAGTATATTACTAGATTTGGTGGTTTGTTAAACATAAGCCAATGAAAAATACTATCCCACTTCTGATGCAGATAAAAATTAAAGTATGTAGCAAATAGCAACTAGTCGTCGCGACAATTTTTAACCAATCGATCGATCATCGATGAAAGCGATAGACGTTGATCAACGAAGGTACATTGGCGGAGCAGCTTTGACTTAGATTTGATGTAGGAGGAACTGTCGATCATCTTTGACTGATCCTTGATGATGCGATGTAGTGAATAAAGAGATGCATGCAGGTCTGCGGGTTCACGTGGGTAAATATAGAGAAGCATTTTCCGCCTTTAAGAGAGTTGCACTGTTTTTGCTTTTGGACGTTACGAAAAGTTTTTGAATAATCTGCCTTGTGACGCAGACGGATTGAAATGAAAAAGTGTATCCCACTTCTGATGCAGTTCGATAAAAGTGAAAGTAGGTATGTACCAACTAGTCATCTTGCATCTAAGCATTCGCTAAATAAGCTACCACACCATTTGATCGATCTTTGATGACTGTGATAGACGTTGATCAACGTAGCTGTATTGGTGAGGCACCGGGGTTTGGAAATGGAGGAACTGTCAATTGTGTTGACCGATCCTTGATGATGCGATGTAGTGAATACAGAGATGCGTACGGGACTGCGGGTTCGCGGCAGTAAATGTGAAGAACGTTTTCTACGACTCTGAAGAAAAAAATCCAGTGTTTAGTATAACTCTTCCAAAAGCTTTTCAAAGTTAAGATACTTTGAGAAGTTTCTTTTATTTTTTGGTAGAGTTGTACCACAAAACAAAGTACGTAAGCGAGTTTTCCTTGTGATGCAGTCGGTTGAGAGAATAATAAAAATACCAATAACTCATCGTGATTCACGAAATTTCCAAAACTAATATGAGACATTGTTATCATCGCGGGGAGAAACTTGGTGAGGCTCGGCGTGGTGATTGATATAAGAAAAGAGAGGCCTTTGCTTAGTAGTGGGCGAAGTCAATCAGGCAAGAAGATGTTGATGATGAAGAAGATGAAACAGCCCGTCACGCTATTCCCAACCACTATTACTAATAAAATCTAAAATCAACAAAGGCGACCACAATAAAAGCACCGAGGCAATGAAGCTCGACTTGTCCTGGGAGAAACGAGTCACCTTTTTTGAACTGGAACCAGAAAGATAGGAAATGATAAGGTTAGAAATATTTGAAAGTAGGGTTTATCAGAAGAGCCTACAAGAATAACAGAGAAATAATACTTAGGATTGGAAGACCCAGGATTCAAACAAAGCGGGGTGGGAGTTTTAAGGTTCCCCTAGTCGATCATTCTTCCATACAAACCATTACTCCACTGTTTGACGGTGTACGTTCAAAATGAAAAAGGAAATCAATTTGTCTCATCATTATCTATCCCTGTATGGAAACGAAAAATAAAAAAATATTTGAAAGTTATGAGCGTCGAAAGTTCCATATTTAAACACTAATTTTAACGCATTGGGCGGAAATAAATACCATAAGAAAATTGCAAAACAGTCACCATACAAGGATAGATTAGTAGTTCAACAATGCAAATAATTTTATTTTGAACATATACATATTCGTTTTTAGGGTTCCGTACCTAAAGGGTAAAAACGGGACCCTATTACTGAGACTTCGCTGTCCGTCTGTCTGTCTGTCTGTCACCAGGCTGTATCTCATGAACCGTGATAGTTAGACAGTTGAAATTTTCACAGATGATGTATTCCTGTTGCCGCTATAACAACAAATACTAAAAACAGTATAAAATTAATATTTAAGGTTTATATATGTCGGAGGAAGGTATATCGCTTGTAAACTTATTACTTCAGGTTTGTTTAATTGGTAACATTTAGCTTCTGATCAATTCTCAGTTCGATTTTATTCGATTGACAACACTTTATTTTTCTTATGTCAAAATACTCGATTTGGATTGGATAATACAAGCAGTAATTTGCCGGAAGAGATTCTCTTAGCCAATAAAAAGCAGGAGTGTCATAGAGGCACTCTGAGTGGGTTCTTCCGCCATATTGGGTCGTGAAGTAAAAAAAGATACGCGCGGACGCGCGTTTTGGGAGTTAAAAAGGAGTTGAGAGAAAAAGAGTTGAGAAGTAGCCTAAAGTGGCGTGTGTGAACTTGAACAAGTGTGTTTTAGTTGGGAAAAAGCGAAACGATTGGTGGCCGAATCCGCTGCTTTGATAAAATTGGAACAAGAACTATCTCTAAAACGGCATAAGTTACCTGCTTTGTGCATTGCATACCCACGATATGCCCACAGACCGAGGGTATTATTGAAGATAGCCCTCCTATCTCCGTTATCAGAAGTGAAAACAATGCACGCACAAAGCGATAATGGACCAAATGAGACGAGTAATGGTTGGCGCGCTCTGGTGCGCGAAAATTAGCATGGAAGTACCTACCTACCTACCTAATGGAGATGTTTTGCAACTTGCCGGCTACTAGAGACAGGAATATCATGTTGCCCGAGTTCAACCGTATAGTGTGGCCTATCCTAGACAATATGCGAAGTCGAGTTGCAGATAATGATGAAGTTAATGATGACATCGATGCCCAATCCTGACTAGATACTTGGGAAACGCAACTGTGGTGGTGATGTTCAGGGAAGTATAAACTTAAGTATTCCGACAATAATATGTACCAATCTAATGCCTTATGAAGTTTAGCCACAATATTGTTTTTCTTGGTTTATAGTGGCTAAAATTTAAAATAAATTGTTATTTTCGTTATGATGCTAAATGAAACTCAGCCAGATTCGTACTGTCAGCGGAATTCGCAAAAGATTAAGACCACTTGTGCAAATACAGTGCAAGAGAGCAAACATCCTAAGCTACAACTTACTTGATTCAATAAAACATTATGCTTGTGAAAAACTTGCTCATAGACATAAATTTTTCAGCCATTCACACAAAATGCAACAAATAGCACGGACGTCTGAGCCCTTCAACATGGCTGTGGATACCACAAGACCTGTTGTGACCGGCTGTGTGTAGGGCTACAAGATAAGTGTGGAGCTCAGGTTCCATTTCAAGAGGCAACCTACAACCTGCAGTCTACAGCGCTATGAAAGAGGAAATTTAGTGGTTTTATACATGCCGCTGCGGTGATCAATCAATTTAATATTTTCTGATAGCACCTAGGAGTCTGGACATGTGCATGGTTGGCACTGCTGCCTGACCTTTCCGGGAGTACAGGCTTAAAGGTATGTTACTTTGATCTGCATTCAACTATCTGTGCATTGGCATACATTTGTGGCAGCCGAAGTATGTATTGGATTTGGAAGTACCTAAGTTTTATAATTAATTGTTGCATTAATTGCAATTTATAACTATTGCATTATGTTGTTTAATGGAAATGTTTAATGTAAGTTACATAAAAAGAGTAGAAAAATCAAACAGCGCCATCTATGTAATGGTATTGATACTGTAGGTTTCTTTCAATAATCATCGAAATTGGATTCGGGACCCCATTATGCTGTGATTTACTGCTTGGGGGAGCTTATTGAATACAAGCATGTTGTTTTTTCGTGATTTAAATAATAATAAAATTTAAAAACAAACAAATAATTTTTGCATAGACAGAATGAGAAGTCCGTGCATGTCACGCCATCTTTTAAATCTTTGACGGCTTAAGCTTTGAAATATTTTGTTTCATGTATTTAATCGTTTTTATTTACCAACAAAATAAACAATGAAACGATTTTCGCAATTTCATCTTTCTAATGTACTTGGAGCATTGGAATGTGAGAACAAAACGGAAAGAAATTAGATTTCATTACATTATTTTATGTTGCATGATGTTAGAACAATATACGGTTTTGTGACCACTAGTGCTGTCACAAGAGTACACACATTTATGAATAGGTTGTTAGTTTACTCACTACTGATAATCGAGAAGTAAAGATACTAGGCATTTTAGCCAAGCATTCTTTATTAATAGGTGTCACTTCAGATTGCCCATAAATATTATTACCACTGAGTTTGTTGTTGATTTGATCTTCAAGGAAATTTGTGAATATGCTTTTCTTTGAAAATAACGTACATTCTAACTATTCGCGTTGGTATTTTTAATGCAAGAGTTATGGAAAGTAAAAAGAAAAATCGTAATAATAGTGTATCTTTTCACATCTTTGGCTGATTGGGATTGTTTTTACAACTAAATTAAAGTATCAGGTAAAAGGGAAAGAAATTTATTTTGTTAACGTTGAATTCAAATATCTTTGTGTAATACATTCGACTATTTTTAAATAATATTTTGGTTCATATCAAAACAGAAAAATCGAATCTCGATATTCTAGGGCGAAATATCGATACGCTGGATCGATTCAGTACTGGATATCGATTGAAAAATTGTTTATTTATTGCCTTTAAATCGATTCGTCGATTAATTGATAACAGATCGCCATCCCTTACTCATCTCTATTAGACAGTGACATGAAAGTGTCAACATTCGAAAAAGTTCGAAAAAGTCGAACAAGACAAAACAAAAAACAAATAACTTTTAACTGTGATATGATTTTTAACTTATAAGTTACTAGATAAAGACTAGATTATTAATAAATCGTTACAAGTCACTGTGAGGATTAAACTTTTAACTTTTGCTTCATTCCAAAGAGTTGCGATAACTTTCAGTTATGAGTTATGTGATCAAGATTATTTTCAAACCCGTGTTAAAGTTTAGTGAAATAGTTTGCTGGTTGACTCGTTTTGCGATCTTACAACCTGGAAATATCACGAGGATTAACGTTACTATAGCCTAGACAGTTGGCGTTTAGTTTTGTTGCTACCAACGGTTGAATAAAGGTAAAGTTAATGTCTGTAGTTGTTATAAATCACTATGTAGGGAACTAACCAACTGATAACATGTCATTCTAACGATACCTACACATAAAAATTATTTAAGTGGACTATGGCAAATGAAAAGTGCAACTAGACATGTAGATGGTGTCTAGAAGACGTATTCAGGTATTATGAGATGCCCGAGGGCCAATAACTGCTGAAGTTGTGGCTGAAGATGAGATAGATGTTCAATTGGCAACATTTTAATTTACATAGAACAGTTTCGTGGGTCAGAGAGATGACAGAGTCAAGAGTTAATTTGGCATTTAAGTTGAAAGTGCATTCTGTGCAGGTAAATGTATTTGCTAAGTTATTGTTGATTGTGGACCATGAATGGGACACTTAGGTTCTATTTGATTTGCTTGGTACAGGAGCTTTTGTTTTTTGGAGGAAACTAGGAATAGTTTCCTTGTTCTGTGTTGTTCAACGATGCTTGGCCTCGGTAATCTTGAACATTGTTCAAAAGTTTTAATAATTGTAACATCTCTTTAACGAAAGGTGTGAATTGTGTGATTGTGTGGTGTCATGTAGGCTAGTACCTACCTTGAATAATAAATGTGGAATTTAAAGTATACTGTCAGTAATGGTTGTGGTGTTCTAACTTGTTGAATGTTCTGTGCTGGTCATTGTGAACATACCTAACGTAATTTTGTTTTATTTGCTATCTGAGCAAGTTGGATAAGATAATGTTAACGCAGATGTAAACTCGGTGACATGCGGTGCATGATTTCATTTTCAATTTTAGTTTGCAAAATTGGTAATGTTTGATGTTGGTAGTTATTATACCTATCACACTGAGGGTTTGGCATGAAATCATGAACATAAAATGGAGTTCTTGAATATGCTTTTGGCAGGGTAAGAAATCCTGAATGTGAAGTTGCCGTTGTATTCAGTACTGAGAATGAAGATTGAAATAACTAATTTGATTTTGGTTTAGAGGTGCTGTTTATGGTTATTAGAGTTCTGAATGGTGGCAGCTATGTGTTGCATTAAAGGCTTTGGTTCATGATGAGTTAGAGGAAAGCTGAAAGATCAAGTACCCATTGAAGTAACTGAATGTACTGTGTTGAAGACTGATTCAAATCAATCTAGCAATGGTGAGGTCGTGTGTATGGTCAAAGGACTGACTGTACGGTGATGAGTAGTCGCTGCGGTGACTGCTGTAACCGAGGTGGGTTACGAGGTGAGTGGTCAGAGATGACTGCTGTAACCAAGGTGGGTTACGAGGTGAGTGGTCAGTAAGATGACTGCTGTAACCGAGGTGGGTTACGAGGTGAGTGGTCAGAGATGACTGCTGTAACCAAGGTGGGTTACGAGGTGAGTGGTCAGTAAGATGACTGCTGTAACCGAGGTGGGTTACGAGGTGAGTGGTCAGTAAGATGACTGCTGTAACCGTGGTGGGTTACGGGGCCTGGTCAGGATGACTATGGTTGCAGGGTGGTCACTGGGTTGACCATCAGGAGCTACAGCGATTGCTGTGGGACCAAGAAACATTGCTGGATTTGTCAGGGGGGAACCTGGTCCCTCTGGGGCTTTGGAGTCCTGTTATCTGTCTGGGGAAGCCTGGTCCCTCTGGGGCTTCGGTGACCTGTTGTTTAGTGTATGTGGCATGGGTATCTGGCAGTATTGTTGCTTCGAGAGGACCGGTTGTCTGGGGAAGCCTGGTCCCTCTGGGGCTTTGGTGACCTGTTGTTTTGTGTATGTGGCATGGGAATCTGGCAGTCTTGTTGCCTCGAGAGGACCGGTTGTCTGGGGGAGCCTGGTCCCTCTGGGGCTTCGGTGACCTGTTGTCTGGGGGGAGCCTAGTCCCTCTGGGGCTTCGGTGACCTGTTGTATGTCTGGGGGAGCCTGGTCCCTCTGGGGCCTCGGTGACCTGTTGTTTGGTGTATGTGACATGGTATGTTGTGTTAGGCGTTTGGGTGGTTTCTGGCACACTTAGTGCTTCGAGACCGACTTGGCGTTTGTTGGGAACCTGGTACCTCTGGTGCTTCGGTAACCATTTAGAATGTGTTAATATGGTTGTCTAAATGGTGAGGTGGCTGGTTCGATAGTACGACGATGGTTGTGTACGGTGTATGGTGTGGAGACCTAGATTTACATGGAGAAAACAAATGAACAGTGTGAAAGCTATGAGAATTCAGTTTTCTTGAGTAAAGATGTACTTGAGTTTTGTTGTAGGCTGGTAATATAAGGTGTTGATTGAAGGTTTCATGTGGAAGATGTTACGACCACGTTATTTTTTTTATTTGGTCAGGAGCGGCCGAACTTAACCTATTACCTATTTTTTTATCTCTTGGTTTTTGTTTTTTTTTTTTATTGAGTAACGATGTTGCTCGTCGCTTTACATCAAACGTGGGACCGTTTGAATGTCAAGATGGCCGTGTCGGAGGAAGGTATATCGCTTGTAAACTTATTACTTCAGGTTTGTTTAATTGGTAACATTTAGCTTCTGATCAATTCTCAGTTCGATTTTATTCGATTGACAACACTTTATTTTTCTTATGTCAAAATACTCGATTTGGATTGGATAATACAAGCAGTAATTTGCCGGAAGAGATTCTCTTAGCCAATAAAAAGCAGGAGTGTCATAGAGGCACTCTGAGTGGGTTCTTCCGCCATATTGGGTCGTGAAGTAAAAAAAGATACGCGCGGACGCGCGTTTTGGGAGTTAAAAAGGAGTTGAGAGAAAAAGAGTTGAGAAGTAGCCTAAAGTGGCGTGTGTGAACTTGAACAAGTGTGTTTTAGTTGGGAAAAAGCGAAACGATTGGTGGCCGAATCCGCTGCTTTGATAAAATTGGAACAAGAACTATCTCTAAAACGGCATAAGTTACCTGCTTTGTGCATTGCATACCCACGATATGCCCACAGACCGAGGGTATTATTGAAGATAGCCCTCCTATCTCCGTTATATATATATCACGTTTGTTGTATGGGAGCCCCCATACAACAAACGTGATATTTTTGCCGTTTTTTGCTCGATATTAATAACGGCAGAAGGTAGACGCTTGAAATATTCACAGAATATTTAGTTGTATATTCTCTTCAAAAAATAATAATTATTAAATTAAAATAAAATAAATTAAGGGGGGCTCCCATACAACAAACGTGATTTTTATGCAGTGATTTGCGATAATGGTACGGAACCCTTCGTGTGCGAGTCCGACTCGCACTTGGCCGGTTTTTTTTTCTTACTGCTAATCACAGCATCAATCTCTTTCGCACGTGTTGTGGGATGAGATAGCATGCATTTGAAACCCACGCACAAAATAGTTCGTGCCGTGGTGGACTAGAGCAATCTTAAAGAGCCCACAGGATTTTTTTTCCGCAATGCAGATTTTATTTGCGCACAGTGACTATAAATATCCGCATTTGATAATTATGATTACGTAACAATTAAAATAGCGATAAGTCATATTGATGACAAAAAGATACAAATATCTATTGATTGATTAGAGGATAAAGATGCATCGTCAAACGATATCTCCTTAAGATTTATTTACGAATAGATAAAGTATCTATTACAACTAAATTCGTTAATAATATCAATTGATATGACATCAACAAGAATACGTATAACCCGTAAAGGACATGTGAACAATACTACGCTATATTTAACGCTAATATCTCAGAATTACAAATGATATCAATACTTTTAGATGAGCAATGCGAACAAACAAAATTACAAAACCTAAAGCAAAACCAACCTTAACACGTGGAGCATAAAATCAAATTTACCAAAAAGGATATCTCAAAGTTATTTCAAAACACAGACAAAAACCAACCTTAACTTTTGCTTATAAGTTTTAATTTGCAAAAACAAAGGTCGGATAGTTCAAGGTGTTTTAGTAGACCTTATTAGTTGCAGCATAAGGTCTATTTTTGGAGATGAATCATAGTGGTGATATCATCAGGATCTTTATCTGTTGATGCATGTAGGTGTTGATTCGTTGAGGCATTCCTCTGCATAGATTTGTTTGGCTACAGACTACACGTGGTTATGTGAGCCTGGTAACTTGATTCATAATAGTGACACAGGGTTTTTAGTTGAAAATATGTATGGTAAGAAAGCTGATCTAACCAAGGGGTAACGTGTAACCCAGTAGCTAGGTTTGGCATATTCAAACTCAAATCACATACCTATTTCAAATGAGGTAGTTGACACAAAATATCTATTTAGTTCGTCAGTTAGATAACCTAAAAACATTGGAATTTTCTTTTGCCACGTAAACAAAAAAAGTTATTTAAAAAAATCAAAATACCCGACTGCTTAAAAAGCGAACTAAAAAGACGTAAACAAGAAGAAAATCATGCTGTGCAGTCGGAGGATACATATTCGCGAGCTGGCTGACCAAAACCAGATGTAATGGTATAGTATAGCTGTAATGGTGAGTCCATTACAGCTATTACTATCAAACCTTTTATTTTTTATATTTATCTCTTTACAATTTTGATTTTAATTTCATTTTGATAATTATTGCATTAGATTAAACTGTATTTGTTGCCGAGAGAGGGCACTGGCTCCTGTAACACAGGATAATCACCTAGCACAGGAGTCAGGGACTTCACTGAATTGTATTCTTTTTCTTATGTAAACAAAGCTATATTATTTTTATATACCAATAGGTGAGATAGTCGTCAAATGCGAGCTTATGAATAACCAAAAAATTAAAAAATACCTTGAAACAACAAAAACATGGCCTTTCTTTCATATCCCAAACTGCACAATCAGAAAAGATAAACCCCAATGTTCTTGGAACTCCACTAATGAGAAAGGAAACTTCAATAATGCCTACAGCATGCGTCGTGCGACCCCTTGCCTTAACTCGGGGGGGAAATGGGTCACGACCTCATAACCCCTACGATTAGTTGTTCGAAGCGTCCACGGACGACTGTCTGTTATATTGACGGTTTGTCACAGCTACGAAGGGTTAATTGTAGCTTGAGGATTGATGATATGACAAAAGATTTAGAGACGGTCATTATTGTTGGCCTTTTACGAGGATTTGTTGCCCCATTGACGTCGTTGGAGGACCCGTGTTACCGGCGAAGAATTGCCAAACTTCAGAATTGCTCGCAAAACTAAGTTCTAGTTCATGAGACCGAAAAGCTCTGGAGTAGTGATTGCGTTGGAAGGCCTTCAGAGTACCACTAGCTGAACTGATGACCTGGTTAAGGTTGCTAGAATACACTGAATGGGAGGCGCACAGGACCGGTCGATGTGGTACAGTTGGGAAGACTTATTTCAGCAGTGGACTTCTTTCGGCTGAAATGATGATGATGATTGAAGTTGACATTCAGTGAACATTTCCTTAAACAGTTAGGAGTCTGCTTGTATATCTAACCTAACCAAATGCAACCAACTATCTCTAATACCCAGCTAAAACTTGTGTTTGAGGGATGTTTTGAGGAACTCTCTTTTGTTAATTTTGTCGTTCAAAAAGTACTGATACTCAGCCTAATATAAATAAATGTCTTTTGATTTTAATCAACACTTCACAATAAGCAACTTGAGAATCTTAATATTCTGTATTTTTTTTCAAGCTTTAGTTCAGACAGATTGCCTGCAATGTGCTATTTTCCTTGAGGAAAAATGAGCAAATTAATTAACTACATAGCTTCGAATTGCAATCCTTTCATGACTATTACATTCTTGCGTATTTTTCAAACTTTGATTGCGTCTGCGTATCTGACCTGACCTTTCTGAACGACATTAACAAGAAGGGCAAAGTATGTCCAACGTTTCGGCGTTTTCGCTTGCATGTGTGCTATAAATGCCATTTGATTCATCCTTTTCAAGCATTAGCATATGAAAACCCCGTTGATATTCGCGTTTCCACATGAGGGACCATGGAACCGTTAATATTTGCCAAATAACAATACAAATCGGTCACTAACTCTATCCAATGCGCGTATTATTGGCAGAGGACTAAATGACATCAGTGTATTATAAGGAGTTAAATACACCTTTTCTACCAACCGGCATTGGGCTCGCGTGGTGGATTATGGCCCATTCCCTCTCACAGAGAGGGGGCCGTGTCCCAGCAGTGGGAAAGTCAGAAACACTTCGCAACAATCAAAATTTCTTGAAAAAATACTATAGCGTATTTCGTAGACCATCATGTCTCTAATACCAGAAAACAACCATTCACTTCGCAGAAGAACCAGGGTTACCAACATAGCCCGAAGAATTGCCAAACTTAAGTGGCAGTGGGCAGGGCACATTGCTCGCAGAACGGATTGTCGATGGGGTCGAAAAGCTTTGTCGTAGCGTTGGAAGGCGTAGGCCTAGGTGGTGCGATGACCTGGTCAAGACTCCGGGAATCCGGTGGATGCGAAACGCACAGGACTGATCAGTGGGCGACGCTTGGGAGAGGCCTACGTCTACACGTCTTTCGGCTGATATGATGATGATGACTTTTCATCACGTATAGAAATATTGTGACGCGGCAACATCCTCAGGAACTGGAAAGTCCTACAATAAAGAATTTCAAGACGTATGATGTTCATCAAACCACACTGTAGTCGTGTAGTCGATTATGAATTTATGGGAAACTCAGAGAGGGCTCACAGACAGGAGGTCTGTATCGCTGTGGGAATGTTAGTGGTGCGTCTAACGATAATTTCGAACTGTATTTAAATCGATACTAAAACTTCTAACAAGACTTCTTGACCCCGTCATTTGCCTAGTCTTTGTCCAACTATTTTTTAGTCGCCTTCCAGTCTAACCAGAGCAGCAAAATACCAAAATTTACCCTACCCCCCACGGAAAAAGAGGTGTGTTATAAGTTTGACGTGTGTTGCTGTGGTATCTGTGTGTGGCATCATAGATCCTAAAAGGATGAACCGATTTGGGTTTAGTTTTATTTTGTTTAAAAGGTGACTTTGTCGAAAGTGTTCTTAGCTGTTTGATTAAAATCGATTCAGCCGTTCATAAGATATCCGCATTTTACTCCTTAAATCTGTTTTTTTCGCAAGATATCGTGTTATAATTACATGTTTCGATAGATTGCCGATTGAAGCGTGCCTACTACTAGATATATTATAAGTATAGTTTAAAAAGCATGAAATAAAAATTCAATTTTAAATTTAGAAACCCCCGACACAAAATCCTCTAAAAAGCAAAAAATAAGCCTCGTACTCGCGTCGGGGAACCGCTTAGTAAATAAAATAAACTGCTGTAAATATTCGCGGTTCCCCGACGCGAGTACGAGGTAATTTTTTTGCTTTTTTTAGATTTTTTACAAGGAGCGACTGCCTATCAGACTTCCACAATTCAGGTAATCGGTAACACAATACCCTTTGGAACCCCCCTTTGAATTAAACACATTTTCTTTCTTTCTTTGCCAACACTGGTTATCAAACTTTCGCGCTTCTTTCCACCCGTTACGACTGTCGAAGATTTAAAAATGACAGCCAGGACCAACGGCTTAACATGCTTTCCGAGACACTGAAAATAAGGTCCCTTACTACCTCTAGTAAGTACGGGAGAAGATGCGTAATATTACACTACTATGTACCGAGCTCCTACCTTCATTAAGGTCGGCATTACGGGCTTCAAAGAGGCCAGTTCCAGTGCTAATTAACACGGTAACCATATCGTCTTATTAACCTCTGGCGCAGAATGAACGACTTCACCTACATTGCGGTGCAGCCTTACAGTTACGGGTTGTGATATTTGTAATAGTGTGAATTGTATTAATTTGTTTTAAGTTTTATACGTGTCAGTCAGTAAAGTATACTGCACGTAACTCAAAGCGAAATTTAAGATATAAAATTCTCGCCTCCTATTACTCACAACGGATCTTTGTGTCTCTGAATTGGCAGCGTAGCTATTTTACTTTTATTTAACTTACAGTGTATGTATGTAGTGAGTGGTGGCCCAGCGGTATCGGCCGCGACTTACAAGTTGTAGGTCGTGGGTTCGAGCCCAGGCAGGCGCTTTACTTTGTGTAAATTATTTCATCACCACTGCTCTCAAAACGGTGAAGGAAAACATCGTGAGGAAACCGACATGTCCTAGAATCAAAAATTCGAACACATGTGACATCCACCAACCCGCACTGGGCCCGCGTGGTGGATTACGGCCCATTCCCTCTCACAGAGAGGAGGCCTGTGTCCCAGCAGTGGGAACATTAATAGGCTGATGATGTGATGATGTATGGATGTATGTATGTATGTTTGTATGTATGTATGTAAGTGTGTTCGGGTCAAATCTTGCATCTGAATTTTAAAGCAGTTATCCTCCACCGATTAAGATGAAATTTTGCATACCTGTTTAGTTTTGATGACAATGCATGGTTAAACAAGTGACGTCATTCTAAATCCAATATGGCGGTCGGCCCAATATGTCGGACTAGTTATTTTTTGTGTACTGCCTTAATATGGGTATCAAATATAAGAGTTTGATGAGAAGAATACGAAAAAGGCTTGTTTTAAAAAAGATTTTTTAAAGAATAATTTTATTTGTGTCAATGTTGAAGGTGAAGATAGCATTGTATAACTGTCTGACTGAGCTGGCTGACCAAAACCAGATGTGTCCTCCGACTGCACAGCATGATTTTCTTCTTGTTTACCTCTTTTTAGTTCGCTAACGCTTTTTAAGCAGTCGGGTTTTTTGATATTTTTAATTAACTTTTTTTATTTACAACTTTTTAGTTATTTTTTTTAGAATTAGGTTCATTTAAACATATAAGTGTTTTTTTTTGATACCCCACACGATGGGTTGGGAAGAAGAAAAATTTTTCAAAATCTGTCAACGCGTTTGGTCTCTAGAACGCCACATAGGAACAAACATACATACATACATACATACTTACATACATACATACATACATAGACTGATAAACACATTACCCTCCTTCGGCAGTCGGGTAAAAAGTCTAATATTATGATTGTTTGACAAACGTTTGCGTCGACAACGCGGCAACTATTGTAACAAACATCGTTCAACATTTCTGGAACTTTGGAATTTAGACTTTAAAACATGCGTATATGATTAAATTTGTTTTGATGTATGAGCAAAAGAAGAAAGGTCGTAAAAAATTATTGCATTGCATTTAAGGTTGAATTTGCATTACCTAATGTACCTATTTCAACTAGAATTCTTAGAATTACGTAAATACAATTGGCGGCAGTTTTAAAGAGAAGTTTTGTATGGGATTGTGTATCTAGTGTATTATCGAATTGATCGAAGAGTAAAACAAACGATAATGTTGAACTAGTGCTAGGCAAAATTCTCGAAGGTTTCAAAATTTTAGAAGGCCTCAATAGTGAGTTTGTGATGTCCGCTTTTGCGTTAAAGAGAAGGCAGTTTAAATTTTAATACACAATCATTAAATGGAGGGTGTCTTTCGTGGCATCTTTTCTAGTTCAATGTTTACCACATTTTAAGCTAACCCTGAATAAACGATTTCAGTATACTTAAACAAAGAGACATCAGATTCAATCCCACAGCGACATTCCAACAAGATCACTAAATTAACGCATCACAATCCGGCCCAAGATTGATGACTTCAATCATCCCAGTGAGATCACCAGCTAGCTTGTATTAATCTAATCTGGTCTAGACAATATCGATGCCATTAATAAAAGAAATAGCCCATTCAAGTCCAGACACCTGTGATTAAGGTCAAAGTGGACGTTAATCCGATTTGTATGGCCTTAACTTTAAGGAACAGTGAGCAGCCAAAATTATACGTTTGACGGACAATCTCCTCGGAGAAAATGGCAACTGAAGGCATTTGTATGGATCTGAGTCGATATCTGATGATTACGAACTGGTTAAGGCTGCGGCAATCAGCTGGATGAGAGACATACAGGACCGAGCGATGCGGCAACACTTGGGGGAGGCTTATGTCCAGCAGTGGACATCTTTTGGCTGATATGATGATGATGATAGTTATGACGTCTAAACTAATATAGTAATAACAGGTCGAAATTGATTGTATGTGCTTGTAAAATGTCTGAAAATACTGATCCGATTTCGATAATTGTTTACTGATGAATAGCGCGCACAAGTTAGTCTATCTCATAAATACACCTGCACTTTAGAGGACCTGATAAACCCTACTGGTGCCGGTATAAACGTGGCCACCTTCTAGGCCCAAACAGTCTAATGCCGGCTGTAAATTCTCGCGCGAGAGCCCGAGCAAACGCTGAGCTTTTTAAACAAAATACTTCATGATTGAACTCAGTACTGAGAGCAATGTACTTAGATCATCCTTGCGGGCTCTACAGGCAGCGCGAGAGTGTACACCCGGTATAAGGGTTAAATCACCGTCGACTCTAATAAACTAGAAGGTACTTTTTAGGGTTCCGTACCCAAAGGGTAAAAACGGACCCCTATTACTAAGACTCCACTGTCCGTCTTTCTGTCGGTCTGTGACCAGGCTGTATCTCATAAAACGTGTAGCTAGACAGTTGAAATTTTCACAGATGATGTATTTCTGTTGCCGCTATAACTTTTTCAGTGTAAAAATATTTTTAAACATCGAAGTCGTTTTGGAGTTTCCAAAAGTAGCGAAAATATTTTATCGTTTTGTTATTTTGTTTAAAGCAATATTAGTTACACAAAAAAAACATGTTTCTCAAATAATGTACATGAATCAATAATAAATCATCATAATAGTTTATTTTACATTTTTCCTTTTCGCGGGTCTACTGGTAGAAATTTCTTAAGAAATAAGCAGTATCTTTGTATTCTTTTGTCTCGATATGTTTTTCTGTATGTATTATACTGTGTGTACATTTTTCTTTTTTTTAAGCCTTTTAAACTAGTCGTGACTAAGGAGTAGGTATGCTTTAGAACGTAACCGTTTTACGGCACTAGAGCGGTGGAAAACCCTTAAATGATTGATTCAAAACTATCCGTTTTTGGACCTTGTTTCCGGGCATTACTTCTATTTTATTACCGGTCGATTACAACCTCATGTCTAAAGCAACTGTTAAAATAATACCAAGTTTATCAAGTCCTTACAAACAATATTTAGAAGCCACTTCGAAAGGCGATCCTTCCAACAAACGATTGTATTTATTTATCATCCGTGAACCATAAAATGAGTAGAAAACCGTTAAGTACACAACGTTTATCGCAGCGTAAATTATATAAATAAATTCAAGGAAGTCAGCCGTGGTAGATCATTGAACTTTCATACTTAATATCTTTGTGATAAAACTGTAAATCTAAGCGCAGTTGACTGAACTGCGAACACCGGGCATTCTAGTTAAAGAATTCAGGCAAAGCGGCTTTTGGCTAGCCGGAAGCTTATAGAAGTTTTGGTGAACGGAACTCGGAAGCTTTGGTACTTTCCGGATGTCCTACGGAAATTCCGGCCTTTTTTTTTGGAATTACGGGCGTCGGTCTAATATTTCGCTGATGCAAAAAGGGTAGGTGTATGAAAGATAGGTTAAGTTAGATTTACTTCTCAGTTAAAACACTAGAAAGTGGTGACGGGCGGGCATTTTGGGGGACGGTCTTTATATTTACTGTCAATTTTGACGTATCAAAAGTACTGGTTGTCAGCCTAGTTTGAATAAATGAAATTTGATTTTTATCTGCACAAAGACAGTGCCCAGATTCGATAGCTGTTATATTAGATTTAAAACAAAACTTTGATGCGGAATTCAGGCTCCAGTTTTTAGCTATTAGAATGGGGTTTCACAGACCCGTTTGATACCAAATGTGTTAGAATGGGGTTTCACAGACCCGTTTGATACCAAATGTGAGTGCGCTGCGCCTGTCCAGAGCATGACCCAAAAGTCAAAAAAGTCAATATTAATTATTTCAATTAGGCCAATATGCGGCACTTTTGAAATTTACAAGTAATAATATATTAATTATTAATATATTATATCAAGTAATATAAGCTTCTTATGGAGAAGAACGGACAAAAAACACCACAAATAATATTTAATAAATAAAAAAGTATTTTACTATATTTAGAAACATACATTAATTCATATACGTGAGGATGATGCACCCAAAATAGCACTACATACTAAACTACGTTTATATGTATAAAATAAAGTATTAAAAGCATTTTGGGTCCTCCTAGCACAGGTATATCTTTTACTTAAAAGGAGGTTCCTATGTAAGATTTACTGTATAAGTGTACAAGTTTCTGCAATAAACCTTTTTATTTTTTTAAAAAGCATCAACAGGTAAATTATTTCATCTGGGCCAATATTCTCTTAGGCTTAAATCACCATCAACTCAAAAAGAAGAAAAGCTACTAAAAAAGCGTACCTAACAACTTTATCAGAAGAGGACATATAAAAAATCTCGACTTTGTGGGCGCCTAAATCTAGTCTCTATTCGGTTCTATAAGAACGAGAATATCGTCTATGGACATACAACATTAGTCTTGACCAGAATGTGGTAACACCAAAGAAAATGTAACTGACCCATCCGCTGTTACCATCCGGCCAAAACTGGTAGCGGAAACCAAAATTAGCGGTAAACAAACTATTATTTATAGTTATTAAGGCCAAACAGTGACCCACCGGTGTTAATTGACTGCTCCGACAATTACTGACTTACGTACGTTACGTGTGAAATTAGTGGTTATACTTCCTTACTTCCTATTGTTAGGCATATAGGAATGGATTGAGCGTTCCCGGTTCCCCATCCGGCTGAGAAGTGTATACGGGCAGAAAAGTATGAGAAGGAGATGGTGATCGTACGGCGAATTGTTGCCATTTTATAGAATACAGCCGGATGGATCCACGACACAGGATTTGGGCTCTGTTGGATGCGAGACGGAGAAGACTGGTCGATGTGGTGACCAGGGTTGATATGATTTAAATCAGTGATTTAAATCGCGATTAAAATCAAATGATTTTTATAAAAAAATCAGTGATTTAAATCAATACTCTTTTACTGCGACCAAATCAGCCAAAAATTATGACTTTGGTGCACAGCAAAATAAGAAATAGATTAGGCACCGAGAAAGCAGCCAAATTAGTCTTCCTTTTTAAAAAACTAAATTCGAAAAAAATATAAGGCTAATAAAAATATCTATCCGGTAAAACCCAAATGGCTGTATGTCCTTATTAATTTAAAGTCTATTTTATTTTCCTTGTTCATATTTAATAAATATGACAAAAATTTGTGTGAAAAAAAAAATATATCCAATATTTTTTTTATCACACAAATTTTTGTCATATTTTTGAGAAGAACTTTTTTATAATTTCATAATATTTTTTTAAAGTAATACTTATATTTTTTTGTTAATTTTATTAATAAATAAAATAACCAATAATTATGTTGTGTTTTTTTTAAATAAATAACTGACTTCCAAATTAAAAAATATCAGAAAGTAAAAAAATCAAAAAAATCCGATTTAAAACAAATAAATCCGATTTTTTTGTTTTTTTTAAATAAATCGTGATTTTTATCAACCCTGGTGGTGACACTGTGGGGAGGCCTAGGTTCAGCCGTGGACGTCTTTCGGCTATGATAATGACAAGACGAAAGCTGAGACATGGTCTGCGGAGAGATGCCGCACAAACACTGAAGATCAGAACCATCCGAGAACCCCAACCTAACCTGTGTAGGTTGTCTTTGCTGCGGCCGACTTGAAATCAATTAAAATGACGGCGAATGACTGCCCTACAGAAAAGAGACAGGTATTTTACGCACACACAATCGCTTTGTCTCTTTCTATAGTCGTCAATTTCTTGACAGCATTGCCACATATTGTTCAGTCGATTCCTCTACGTCTATGCTGGTCGTCACTAGGAAACACGTCAGAGTTTTTTGGGTATTTTAAATTGGATGAGTCAGATTTCGACCTCAGTGTTAAAAGTGGCAGATGTAGGTATTAGTAGTTTATGAAACTGTTGCATAATAAGGGGTATTAAAACATGAGTGTGTGTTTAAAAACCGAGCCGTAGGCGAGGTTTTTAATAGTATTCACACGAATGTTTTAATACCTAGTTATGTGCAGTTTCATACACTACTTTATCTACACTCATACATTGGGATTGAACCTACTAAATACCTTTTTTGCATTTTTCATGTCATAAAGTCGTGATAGCATTTATCATATAATTTTCTCGACTTTGCTGGTAATAAATTATGAGTAATTTCCTTCGCCGCATCTAAAATATCGGGCGAAGTCAAATTTTCTTCACATTCACTGACATCAGACATTTTTAAGCAAGAATTCAAAAAACTCATGAAATTCAATACAACTAAACCTGCAAAATATGAATGGCGCCAAAACCCAGCACATCACCGCATTAACCGCGCATGCGCTAAGGTTTAGCACGCACTGCGATTTTTATTCGTGGGAATTTTTTTCGCCTACTTCTGCGACATATGGAATTGTAAGAAGTTGCTCGCATTGCGGTAAAAAATCGTGCAGAAATAATACCGCAAGAAATCCGTGTTTTGCCACAGTATCCACCGCACCGCGGCGCGAATTTAATTCGCGCGAATATTTTGAGCTCAATGAACATGTAGAAAGAGACAAAATTGGCGCGAATAAAAATCGCAGTGCGTGCTACGTCTGAAGCGGGCATTGTCATAGACAAGTAAAAATTGGGATCAAATCTTTTTAAATAGGTACTATAAAAATAGCATTACAAAAAATAATTGATGAAAACTCCTTGTGATTAACTTCTTGGATTTGTCCTGTATCGTAATAGAAAAAAAATTGTATTATAGCATTATTTTGTTAGAGAAAAAGTGTTATAATAAGATTCTATTTTTAAATTTCGGTATTGTGTTTATAAAGTATGTCAATATAAACTCGTTTTGAAGTTTATAATTCGAATATTACGATATGAGAGTAGATAAAATTTTATTATGACTTCTGTTGTTTATATTACAAACGATGAAGCTTTGTTTTTGGCCTGTTTGTTACTTGTTAGCAATGAATTCTCGACTAAATTGATCAACCGATTTCGATGTGATAAAATTAGCCGCAAGTCGGAAAAAGCACAGAATGCGCCTTTTACATCTATTGTTCCGTGATTTCTTGTATGTCTGTTTATAAAAGTTTATTGGTAAAACTATGAACCGATTTTGATGTACATAGTAAGTCTGAATACGCCTTTTAAGGCAGTTGGTTTTATGATTTTATCTCAAAGTACAGCTGTAATATAGCATCCTCATAGCAAAGCCAGATTTTGCTATGATTTGCTACATTACAGCTGGGCTACTAGTGTTGTAAAATCTACGCTTTTTTTGGGGCCGACGGCGACTTGGTAACCGTTGTAAAAACTAAAATAATAATCGTATGTAATCAACAAAGGAGGTAATAAGATTTTGCCTTAATAGTAGTATTTTTCATTCAAGCTTGAGTTAATTTAAAGGTTGTACAATCCTTCTTTAACTGCCCGGACCGTGAGAGTAAAGGAACAGTGAGTACACCTGTGTTTGCGTACACACTTGTGCAAAATAAAATCTCCCGCACCGATGATTGGTCTCCGCTGAGATTAGCTGCACTACCCGAATTCTGTCCGGAGGACTATTAGGTATTATAATTACTAAATACCTACAACATTTCAGCCTAACAAGTTTCTTAAGCATCCGATTGCTAAATTCGTCACACTTGCATAGATTAAGATAACAATAGTTTCGTATTGTGTACAATGTGCCAATGAATGCATAAATAATACTGGCTTTAAATAAAGTCTCATTAGACCCAGTATTACAATAACATTGTACCATTTATCGCTTTTAACTGCCTTGTTGGACGCAAGTGTAACTACTAATTGTAAGGGGGACTCTTTCCTGTGTTATTTGGTTTTTCCATTTTCCATATATGGAATTTCTAAGTAGCAACCCGGACTCTGGACCCCTTTTCCGCACTTAGACTTGCATTTGGTTCGTTGTACGTGTAGGCCTCCTCTCTGTGAGAGGGAATGGGCCACAGATCGTAGAAACAACAGTTGTTTCTATGATCTGTGGAATGGGCCGTCATCCGCCACGCGGGCCCAGTGCATGTTGGTGGATGTCACATGTCTTTGTTTTCCTTCACCGTTTTTGAAAGCAGTGGTGATGTAATAATTTACACAAAGTAAAGCGCCTGCTGGGGTTCGAAACGTAAAACTGCACGGCACAGCTAATGTAAAAAAAATAACAGCTTCAGACAAAGCATCATTAAACTTGCTATATTAATAAAATAATAACATCGTATTTATTACTTGGAAGTTAATATATTTAATATTATACTATTTGAAATGAGGATAATTATTATTTTAATATAACACATAGGTCAATCCACCTCCTAAGTATATGGATAGGTACCTACATACTATTTATTTTAAAATGGTTTTGAAGGATGAGTCATTGGATTTTTAAAGCATATCCTTTGTGGATTTGGACGCTAATTTGACAAAAAACATAGGGATAATGTTATTATTTTCCTTGTATATTAGGTAAAAACATATAAATTTTTTATTTGCATGACCGACCAAGAAACTTACAGATATGGGTGTATTAGGACATTCAAATAGGGATGTTTCCAGGGTAGTAAAAATATAATTTTATTAAGTCTGTCAGTGAGATTATCAAATAATATTGGATCCGTATTTTTGCTTCATCAAATAAATACAAATTGACAAAGATAAAGCGCATCAAAGTTCAGGAGTGGGAGCTTGTGACATCTTTTTGTCTTGTTTTTATGCTGGGAATATGTTCCCTCGGGATAATTTTCGACTTTCAAGCAGGCGAAGCTGCTGGCTGAAGCTAGTATTACAAGTGCGAAACTGACTTAGGTACCGGAGTCGGAGTCTTCTCATACGATTTCAACATAAACATATCCAGACCGCTAGGAGGGTTCAACACCGTCTATCAGGCGGAGTGTGTGGGCATCATACAAGCGGTCCGTGCCCTAGAAGCCAGGAGGGTCACGGACACCCACATACGGATACTCTCCGACAGCGCATCAGTCCTCCAATCCTTACGAAAAAATTACATTACATCTAAACTAATACTAGAATGTCACAACGCACTGGAACAGATAACTGTATCTAGCCGTAACACGGTGACACTACAATGGATAAAGGGACACAGTGGATCGCTGGGCAACGACGCGGCTGACGAGCTTGCGAGGCGCGGATCCAGCTCGACGGTCTATGGACCCGAACCTGTTGTACCCATCCCCTTCAACCAAATACGCAGGTGGCTACAGGAATTCACCCAGACACAGGCGGAGAACTGGTGGGCCTCGGCACCAGGCTGTAGGCAATCCAAAGAAGCTCTGCCATTCTTGGACAGTAGGCTTACCAGGCGTCTTTTACGCCTGGACAGGAATGGCCTCCGCCTGGTGACGGGGACCATCACGGGACACTGCTCACTCAATAAACACTTCCACACAATAGGCATAACGGACAGTCCTCTGTGCAGGGCATGCATGGAGGCTGAGGAAACCGTTGCGCACATTCTCTTTGAATGCACAGGTGTCACACAGATAAGAGCACAAACCCTCGGGTCACCCAGATCTTACACGGATGTTCTGAGGAAACCAGGAGCTCTAATTGACTTCTGGAGGGAGGTGGGCTGGTTGGAATGACCACCCAACGGCCGCCATGGCCCACGTACAAAGGTCCATTTGAAGGACTAAGTGCGGAAACCAAACCCCCCTAACATAGAACATAGAAGTGCGAAAGTTTAGATGGATGTATGTTGTTTACTCAATCACGCCATATTGACTGAACGGATCTAGATGAAATTTGGCACAGAGATTGATTATAGTCAGGAATAGCACATAAGATCTTTTATTGTATGTTCCCTCAGGATAATTTGCGATTTTCACGCGGGTGAAGCCGCTGGCAGAAGCTAGTTAGTGATAATGTCTACCAATCAATGTGATTATGAGAATATACTTTTTAACCACTATGGGCTGCTATTGGAAGGATCCAATCCTGATTGTAATAATAAATAATGCGATTTACATAATAACGATGATACAACGATAATAAATCATATGTTTTGGATAGAATAACAATATAGCATGTTTTCAAGTTTATTTTTATAGATATATGTATAGCTTTTATGGTCAGTAGATGATTACTCACTGACTCTAGTCTGTGCTTTGTTTACCATTGAGGTATGTACCAGGAATCATTATGTGAACTATTTATAGACTTTATTGTTTATTTTATGTATCAACATAGTTTGTTATGATAGGATGAATTTGTATGAATGAAACCAAGATAATTTAAATGTTTAATGAATTGTTTAAATATGTTTAGTGAAACTTTGATAAGGTACCAAATTGGCATAGGTACAGTGCAAGCCATGCATGATGAGACTTGATGAGCGCTGTAATGAGCCGCCCGCACTCTCTCTCCCGCCACTAGACTTCCTTCTGCTAAAGAGACCTTTAAATTGTCTAATGCACAAGCCAATCCATGTGGTGTGTCAAATCTCATCTTTCGTGGCAAACACTGTACTGTGTTATTTATTCAATGAAATAATCAATGTGAATAGATTTTGGGTTACCCAAGGTGTTTTCTTTCAAAGAATAAAAGATATAAGCAACAAGGAAACTCAGTGCTAAATATCTGCCCAGGATTTTAGTAAAACAGGATAATGCAACAGGCAATAACTTATTTTATAAAAATCTGAATGAACCATGTAAAATTAATATTGTTAGCAAAAAAAAATACTATGGGTTTATAATTACCTTCTAACATAATAACTCTAAATGCGTATTTATAGACACAATAAAATGTACAATGAAAATCGTTAAAATAATACTTACAGATATTTTAAAAATAAAAAACAGGAAGTAAACTTCACAACCACTTCTCCCTCCAATCAAAGAGAATCCTTTAGGCGTTCCAAATTTAAATGATCAAACTATAAACACTACACAAACAAACCCAGCTGTAATTGCGTACTCTATCATCTAAAAATAACTTTCAAAACTCCAAGGAACCATTATTATCTCAAAATTCACATATTACGTCACAAAATAAAGTTCAAAGGACTAATCATGATATCATCCAAACAGATAATTAATAATTAAGTTACGAGACCTAGCCTTGACGAAGTCTCAGCTTTTTATACTCACTGCTAGCGAAGTATCGATGCCCCTTAGTTAAGCCTTGCACCATAAATGAAAACAGGTCATATCTGTCCACAATGACTAACACTGATCACAATAACAGTTCTTCTAACACAGGATTTCAACCGCACAAGGATGACGAAACCAGATTTTTTGTGAATGATTATTTTTCAGGAAAAATTAGATGGAGCAGAAAAATTTGTCCATTTTTGACTTATTTTTGACAGTTGTGTAAATTGGTGTTGCAAAGATTGGGTGTTAATATTCTACTCAAAGATTACTATTATATACTGGGTAATTCTACTACTTTTTGGCAAAACAGTAGTAACAGTACTGACTTGTGTGCAATGTACAGTTACATCATATAATTATAATTATTTAAAAAGCGCAATGCGTAATTTATAAGTACTTACATTGTATTTAGTTCAGACCTCTTACAAAATAGATAACGTACTCTATTTTACATTCACAACATCTTGTTTTGGGAAATGTTGCAATGCAATTTTCAAGTTTGGGACCGTAAAAATTTCTAACGAAATGCATGTGAAATGAATGGAAATGAAAGTCGTGAAGTTTTTAAACGTTCTTTATTTCGTAAAAGATAGCTTGATCCTTAGGCTTGATCTCTGCGACATAGGTCACACTGACGATAATGTTATGATTGGCGATAATGATATGATACTTGATAACCTGTCAAGCGCTATTGGTACTTTATTGACACTGACAGCTGTCGCAAAGATCAAGCTATCTTCTATGAAGTACAGGTCACTAGAGGTGAGACGTACTAGGTAAAATGCGTACTGAGTCTTGGAAGTATGCGTCCGCTTAAATACTTATTCCAAAAACTAGGTCCACGAGTATTTAGGCGTCTTTAGTTTATTGACGTTTCCATAGCAAGCGAGTCTTCGAAATATCGAGATCGAGTAGTCGCTAGTCGAAGTAATGTAATGGAGTATCTTCGGTTTATGGATTATTAACGTATTTTAGACTAGACTACGCGTTGGTATTCGTATCTTTTCTACATTTTAAAATTGTACACGCTTCTGTATACTAACTATTGACTGGGATAAGTGGAGAGATACACATACACACACTACACTACACTTTGTTTTCTTGGCTTGACTAAATTATCTATCTAAAATTCTAAACAAGTAACACATCAAAGTAAGTTAAACATAACTTATTAATCTACGATAACTTGCACAAAAATACTTAGATAAAATCTTATAGAAATTTTCTTTACACCAAAGGTCACTTTTAATCTTAAAACATACGTTCACGTAAACAACGGGTACCGTTCCTGTGACCTATATTTCAATGTACTTTGTGCCTGTGACGTACTGATTTAAAAAACAAACATTGCATTGCAAGACTCACGCAGATTCTTAGAGCATTTAACCTCTATGTAGAGGTTTTATTTTGTCTGAGGGATTGTTTGTGGTAGAAAGAAGAATAAGTTCTATCAGTGTGTGAAAATTTTACTTGTTATAATGTGTATTGAAAAATTATTTAAATAAATAACGAAGTTTATTGAAGATTATGTGCCTTGTTATTGAAAACCAAACTTCAAGATGGTAGCAGAGCTTTTTCTGGTTAAGTTGTAAAAGCTTGATAATTGGATAAAAAATAAGAAGATACTGGGTTGCGATCCACGTACGTACATATATTATATTTAAATAAAACGAACAAAAATGACGCTGCGGTGTCGTCGTTACCGTGTTTAACTGAAAACAAAAACTAGCACGTGGAAATACCATGATTAACTAATCTTGGAAGAGAGACAAGTCGCATAATTATGTTTTATCGTCAAAAGATGTCGAGAAACTACAATGGAAGAATGATGACGCGAAAGCAAGGTCGATTATCGCACAAAGCCTGTCTGACAAATATGTAGAATTGGTAAAGGATAGGGAAACTGCCGCGGATATGATAAAGCTACTTAAAAGTATCTTTGAAAGAAAGAGTGTATACAATCGTTTCCACCTTAAGCGAAAATTAATATCTATGAAATGTGAAGTCATATTTAATTAAATTTAGTTCTATTATCAGTCAACTGCAGGCTATAGATGTAAAAGTGGAAGATGAAGACCAGATTTGCTATCTGTTATCCTCACTACCTAAAGAGTATGATCATGTTATCACTTCGATTGAAACAATGGCTGCGGAGAAAAAGTTGACCTACGATTTTGTTAAGGCAAGGTTGTTAGATGCTGAAACTAAGATGAAAATAGAAGGAACATAGTACAGCGAAGAGAATGCCTTCAATATTTCCTGCTATAGATGTGGAAAGAATGGTCATAAGTCATACGAGTGCCAAATAAACAGTAGTTATGCAAATTACAGACGAACATCAAAGGCGAGAGGCCAAGGACGAGTTCACACTTCACAGTCAGAGTCATCGAGGACGTGGTCGCGGACTTCGTGGAAGAGGTTTTCAAGGACAAGGATATAGAGGACGAGGGTTTCAGGGACAAGGAGCAACATCAATGATGATGGATGTCAAAATTGGATTTGCATGTGAAAATGCTTTAAGCGTAAGGAGTGAAGAGGACAGAGACTATGATATTTCTTTTATAGTGGATTCTGGTTGTACGCAACTTAATGTTAGTAATAAGTTTGAAAATACATGACAGATGTAATAATATTAGACAAGAGTGTCAAAATACTGGTTGCTAATGGTCAATATCTCTTAACAAACAAAAAAGGTAATTTAAAAATAAAATGTGACAATTTAAAGATAAACATTGAGGCATTAATTGTTAAAGATATATTGTATAACTTACTATCAGTACACAAAATTACTGGGGCTGGACATAATGTACAATTTAATAATCATAAAGTAACCATTAAAAGTAACAATTATTATCTTGAGGGTACATCAGAGAGCAAGCTGTATAAATTGTATGCTAATATTTGTAATGAGTCTTGTAACATTATTAAAGTTCAATGTGATGATGATCTTTGGCACAAGAGGTTAGGACATTTAAATAGAAAATCTTTAGGAATGATGAATTTACCAATGTCTAACAAAGTTGGCCGTGCATGCATGGAAGGGACAGCTACAAGAGGACCCTTTAAACAGACACCAAGACCGAAATCGAGGCACGTGGCAGAAATGTTACATACAGATCTTGCTGGGCCAATCAAGGATTGTGGATTAAATGGTGAGATGTATTTTATGACAATACTAGATGATTATTCTCATTTTTGTGTAGTATATCCACAAGTTAGTAAATCACAGGAAACAGAGAAGCTTATAAACTATACAGTACAACTTGAAAATGAAACTGGAAATAAAGTAAAAAGGATTCGCTGTGATAATGGCGCAGAGTATACCGCCAATAAAGTTAAAGATTTTTGCAGAAGGAAAGGGATACGTTAAGAGTATTCTTTACCATGAATGAATAATCCTCAAGAAAATGGATGTGCAGAGAGATTAAACCGAACGTTGTGTGATAAAACGAGGACTCTATTCGCAGAAACTAAGCTCCCTACGTTTCTGTGGTGTGAAGCTATTCAATGTGCAGACTTTCAATTAAATAGATCTCCTTCATGGGCAATTAATTTCGAGACACCCTGCTATATAAGATTTGGACAGACAGATTTGTCAAGATTGAGAATTTTTGGTTCCAAAGCATGGGCCACTATTATACAAGACAGGATAAATTGAGCAACAGAGGCAGAGCAATAAAAATGGTTGGATATGGAGTAGTAGGTTACAGATTGTGGAATCCAGAAGACAATTCCATTATAAAATCCAGAGATGTGAGATTTGATGAGACTGATATACAATATAAAGTAGAAGAGAAAAGTAGTAAAATTAAATATATTGAAGAAGAAGGGGAAAATAAAGAAAGAAAACATACTGAGATGGACGAAGTAACAGAACCGAACACAGAAAATGAAAATGAAGAAGAAGAAACAGAGAGACACAATTGCAAAATTCAAGCCATTGAAGATATTTTAGAACAAGAAAATCGTACAAGATCAGGAAGAAATGTCAAACGTCCCATATATCTCGATGAATATGAAACACAGTTGTTTGCTTGAGTGCAAATGAACCAAGCACATTTGAGGAAGCTGCAAGTCAAACAGATTGGAAGGAAGCTATTGATAAAGAACTACAAGCACTTGATAAATTAGAGACATGGGAAGAAGAAGAATTACCAAAAGGAAAAAAGCAATAGATACTAAATGGATTTTCAAAGTAAAAGAGGAAGGAACAAAAAAGCGAGATTAGTAGCTAGAGGATTCCAACAAAAGAAGGACGATTTCTTTGAAAACAATACAATTATTCACCGGTTGCTAGACATTCAACAGTAAGAATGTTCTTATCCAAGGCAATTAACGAAGATATGAAAATTGCACAACTTGACATACCAACAGCATTTATAAATGGCAAACTAAAATCTGAAGTATACATTAAAGTACCTAAAGGATATAAGAAAAAGAATCCAAACACAGTTTAACAGAACGGATAACAGAATCCCCTAGATGCTGGAATGAAACTATTGATATGTTTATTAAAAGTAAAGGATTTCAAAGATAAGAATATGATTTTTGCATGTATCATAAGCAAGACACTTGGATACTGGTATATGTCGATGACATTCTGATTATTGGTAATGGAGCAGATGATACTACCAAAGCACTAAAAAAGCAGTTTAATGCAAAGGACCTAGAAATACAAAGATTTTTAGGTATGGAGATAGAAAGAAACGAAAATGGTTTTATATTGAAACAATCTACATTGATAGAGAAAATACTGAAGAAATTTAACATGACTGAATGTAAAGGATAAAAGGAACGAAAACGCCTATGGAAATTAACTATAATATACAGATGAATGATGAGCAAATATTAGACGTGCCTTAGGTTAGGTTAGGTTAGGTTAAAACGGGCTGGTTTCCGCAACTCCACGACTAAGCGCGTATTTTGCGTACGGGTGGGACTTAACCTTCCACTAGCTACCTCACTCGATCCATCCCAACTCCTCGAGGAAGGCCAGCAGCGCCTTCGTGTTGCTGACTACCTCCTGTACGGTACCTGGTTCACCGAGGTATTTGGCCCTGTAACCGGCGATTACTGGGCAGCTTAGAAGCAGGTGCGCTGCTGTCTCGTCTTCCTCCATGCATGCTCTGCACAGTGGACTGTCCGTGATCCCTAAGACAAAGAGGTGCTTATTAAAAGTCCCGTGGCCAGTCGTTACAGCTGTAACTGCTCGTAACTGCTGTTTCGTTAGGCGTAGGGCCTTCTGCGTGAAACGTCTATCCAAAGCGGGAAGTGCTTCTTTGGACTGCCTGCACTCATTGTGGTCAATCCACAATCTGTGGTGTTGCTCCTTGGTTCGTTTCCTTACCAGACTGTGGAGGTAGCCAAATGGTATTGGCACGATTGGTTCCGGACCCACCACAGCCATACTGGAGCCTCTACGGGCTAGCTCATCCGCTGCATCGTTGCCTCGGGAATCGCTATGCCCTTTGATCCATTGAATGGTTAGTTTATTGTTTGACCCAACCTGGTTTAGGCGTTGGTGACACTCGTATATCAGTCCAGAGCAGACCGTGTGGCTGCCCAACGCCTGCAGGACGGCCATGCTGTCAGAGAGAAT
Source organism: Anorthoa munda (assembly GCA_945859665.1). NCBI lineage: Eukaryota > Metazoa > Arthropoda > Insecta > Lepidoptera > Noctuidae > Anorthoa > Anorthoa munda. Next base: position 13,164,410 of record OX243898.1, read on the forward strand.
GCGTATTGGGAAATCTTTTACCTTCCTGTCTAGAATGGCCGATGCAGCCAGAGTGATGCCCACACACTCTGCCTGGAACACCGTGTTGTGTGCCCCAAGTGGCGCGGCTATGTGTATGTTGAGGTCCTCTGAGAACACCCCCGCACCTGAGCCAGTACCTGTCTTGGAACCATCGGTGAAGATCCTCAACTCGTCTGGGCGTAACCCCTCACAGTGGTGGTCCTCATGGAGTTGGATCTTGTATTTCTTGTCAAAAACAAATTGCTTAGGTATCCGGTCCATAATTGCTGTTGTTAGAGGGAACTCTTTATTAAGGTCCTCGAGCAGAGCCGTGTGTTGTGTCTTTCTCCTACCCCAGAGATTTAGTGCCTTAAGCCGCCCTGCCGCCGTCGTAGCCTCCTGCTGAATGAAAAGCTGGAGCGGTGGCAGTTCCAGCATGGCCTCGAGCGCAGCGGTCGGGGTAGTTCTCATGCAGCCTGTCGTCGCCATGCAGGCCAGTCTTTGCATGCGTTGCAGTTTGTTCACGGCTGTACTTACCTTTGTGCGGGGCCACCAAACCACGGCTCCATAAGAGATCATGGGTCGAATCACCGCGCAGTACAGCCAGAGAATGATTTTGGGGGACAGGCCCCATTTTTGCCTATCATTTTCTTGCATTGCCAAAAGGTAATGCACGCCTTATTAAGTTTGTTGTCCAAGTGACTGCTCCAGTTCAGCTTGTTGTCGAGAGTGACCCCAAGATACTTTACTTCATTGGACAGCTGGAGTTCTGTGTCGAACAGCTTCGGTAGACGGAAAGGGCCCAGTGCTCTTTTCTGAGTAAACATGACCAGTACAGTCTTAGATGGGTTAACTGAAAGATCATACTCCCTGCACCATCGTTCCACTATGCGTAGCGCTTGCTGAGTAAGGTTACAGATGGTACCAGTCACCTTCCCGGGTACTAGAATTGCGAGGTCGTCTGCATACCCTATTGTGTAATAACGGTGTTCGTTAAGTCTGGTGATAAGGTCGTTGATTACCATATTCCACAGGAGAGGGGAGAGCACCCCTCCCTGAGGGCAGCCCCTGGCTAAAAAGGCCAGTTGCTGTTCGCCCTCCAGCCGAACCGCACGTTTGCTTAGCATATTAGTTATCCAGTCAATTAGTACCTGTTCAGCTCCGTGTCTGGAGAGGGCAGCACCTATGCTGGAGAAGTTGGTTTTGTCGAAGGCCCCTTCGATGTCTATGAAAGTGCCCAGGCATGTACCCTTTTGATGGATTGCTTCCTCTATCTGGCCCACCACCAGATGGAGAGCAGATTCCGTTGACTTACCCGAGCTGTAGGCATGTTGGTTACCGTGGAGAGGTAATGATTTAAGAACGCCATCTCGTAACTCCCTGTCGCACAGCCTCTCCATCGATTTTAGTAGAAACGAGGTCAGGCTTAGGGGTCTGAAGGATTTGGCGTTAGTATAGTCCCCTTTGCCTGGCTTGGGGATGAATATCGCCTTCACTTCCCTCCATCCTTTCGGAACGTATCTAAACGCCAGGCACGCCCTCATTATTGGCACCAGTCTCTCTACAACAGACGTACCTCCCCACTGCAGCAGCGCAGGGAACACCCCATCTGGACCGGGCGCCTTGAAAGGATGAAAGCTTAGGATGGCCCACTGTAGTTTCTCCGTCGTGATCATCCTATATGCGTAGAGCCAATCATCATCTGTTGGTACCTGGGTAGTATCTACCCAGTCAGTTACCTGGGCAATAACGCTGCCTGGGAAGTGAGTATCTATCAGGACGCGTCTAGCCTCTTCAGGTGATGTGGTGAGTGAGTTGTCAGGTTTACGGAGTGTGGCAGGCTCAGGTGTTTGCGCCTGAGCCATTATTTTCCTTACCCTGTTTGCCTCTTGGCAAGATTCGATGTTACCACAGAATTTGCGCCATCCTGCGGTACGCCTGAATCTGATGCATTTTTTATAGCTGGATTTGGCCTCGTAGTAAGCGTCCCAGTCCTCATCCTTGCTTGTATTCATGGCCCTGTTTAGGGCCTTCCTTACCTTCCCGCGTTTACGATTTAACTCCGCTCCCCACCATGGTTGTTTGCCCGGTGTATCGCGTGGGGTAGTCAGAGGGCAAGCGGTGTGGTAGCTGCTTATCAGACACTCGGTAAGTTGATTGACCTGCATGTCTAACCTCGTTTCGTTCCCTATAGTCCGCGCCTCACATAAGGGCGGCAGTTTCGACTCTAGGGTGCGTATGTATACAGCTCTGTCCGTGTTGCGCGGATTACGCCAGGGAGGCGTAGGTGCTACCCAGAGCTGAATGTCAAAGCGGATCCATCTGTGGTCTGAGCAAGAGGCCTCGTTGGAGACTTGCCATCCAGTAGTGATCTCCGCTGCGCCTTCCGTCGCCAAAGTTAGATCAATAATTGTGCGACTGCGTCTAGTTACGAACGTTGGTTCTGCGCCTGTATTTAGTAGAGACAAGTTAGTAGTAAACAAGTAGTCCACTAATGCCTTACCTCTTTCATTGGGCGCTTCCATTCCCCACAGGGGGTGATGTGCGTTCGCGTCGGTCCCAATGATGACCTCTTCCCCGCTGGTCTCGCAGAAGGTTACGAGGCGGACAAGGTCATGTGGGGGTGGTGCCTCCGCCTCAGGCATGTAGACCGAGGCGAAGACAATCGGCATATCAATGCCACCGCGCTGCATATACAGCCTAGCTGCAGAGGTATCTCTGCAACAGAAATCATTTAGAAGCTGTGCTTTGAGGTTACCTGTAACAAAGATACACGCTCTAGGGTGATCCTGATTAGAAGTAACAAGGAGCTTACCCCCAAGGTTGGATAGTCCTCTGATTTGGCCACCCCTAATCCACGGCTCCTGGATTAAGGCGATGGCAGTCTGTTGAACCTCCAGCCACTTGCGTAGTTGAGCCGTCGCTGTCTGGCTGTGGTGGAGGTTTGCCTGCACAACTTTACAGGCGGACGAAGGGGTCGCCATCATGGGTGGGTCCCTCCTCCTCCTCCTCCAGTTGTAGTCCCGCGAAAGCATCACCCACGATGAGGTCCTCATCCAACGGGCCAGAGGCTGGCGACAGTGTAATGTCGTCCAGCTCCCCGCTCGCCAGAGGGACCCCAGACGTGTCCTCCTCAGTGGTGCCCTCTTCTGCAGTTGCTGCAGAGTCGGCCACAGAAGCTTCCGGGTTGCTAGGCAGGGGGATGCTCTCCCCTGTGCTGCTGTTCTTGACGAGCTGCTTCGTGATCGGGTCCCAACCACGAGGGACGCACGCAAACTTCCCGTTCGCTCCCTGGAACTTGATGTACACCGAGCCCAGGCCGAAAGACAGCCTGCGCTCGGCGCCCATCAAGACCGGTATGTGGTCCTCGGGGACACCCAGCACCACGAACCAGCACGTCTTCTGCCTATCTGAGTGGATCACCACCCATTTTTTTATGTCCACCCATGGGTTCTGATACCACAGCGTTCTCGCTGCGATATTCAGGTCTTGGTACACTGCGCTATCGTCCGGTATGACTATACCACAGCGTACCATTTTAGTTAGCTCCGATTGGCCCTTCACGACTAGCGAGGTGCTATCCGGGAGGGGCAAACCGGGGACCGTCCTCTTCAGCCAAGCCAGGGTGAAGTCGTCGCAACACCACAGCTTGAGTGCACCGCTGCCAAATTGAGGTTTAGCGGTGAAGGACGGTATCTGCCGCTCTGGAGTCTCCATCGTGGGAGAGAGGGCTTCTTCGATGATCCGTTTTTGGATCAGCTGGGTCACCAAAGCCGACAACTCCTTGCTGATGGCACCCGTGCGCTCGCATGTCACCGCGACACACAGGTGGGCACTGGCAGCCTGGGCGTAGCTCATCCCACCAGCTCTCCCGGACCGATCAAGCCGCTGCCGCTTGTGCTCTCCACGAGGTGACAAAGTCTCGTTGAGAGCTCGCTTGGCACCGACCTGACCGTCCCGAGCGGTCTGCTGCGATGAGGTCGCCGTTTGTGCTGGTCCGCCAGTCCCTGCAGCTCGGCTCGTTTCCGGCGCAGGTTGTGCTTCCTTCCCTTTCGAGAAGCTGATTGAAGCTTTCGCTTTGCCTCTCCTTTGCTCCTGCCGTCGCTGCTTCCGGTTCATGGGCTTATTGCCCTGAGCTGGTTCAGTCGTACTCGCCGGTTCCTTGGCGGGGGCAGAGGTTTGCGTATTTCTACGCTTGCCCTTGCCCTTGCCCTTTCCTTTGCGGGTTTGCACTCGCCAGGTCAAGGCAGCCTCGCCAACGGGTACGCTAGCAGCCTCCATTGTACAGGAGGCAGCGACTTCGGAGGATGTGGTTTGAGGAGCCACGAAGTTACCGCTGGAGGCCGCGGCCTTGGCCGCGGGTCCAGGTACACGCGAGGTGCTAGGAGCACCCCGCTTATTTTTATTACCCGTACTGGGACCTGCAGCTTTCGCTGCAGGTTGCCCAAGGGACTTCTTGACACTCCTGACTGCGGTTTTCACCGCAGCCGGAGGGGCGGCAGCAGTTTTCACTGCGGCCTTGGGGGCACCCGCGCTGGATTCTGCGGAGTTAACCGCAGGTCCAGGGGCAGAGGTGGTGCCGGCTTTCGCCGTCACCACCCCTAATGTACTCAAGTCTTTCACAAAATCCATGACCACATTTAATACAAAATTCATCTCTCCGGCTCCCACCCTCCATCGAGCCCGCAACTGGGAACGACCCACCACTTAAGGTGAGCCGTTAGGACTACCATTGAGATATAGGTGCGCAGGGCTGGCTTACAGTGCGACATCAGGTGCTCGTTTGGGCTGGCTTGAACAGAACAACCCTCCCTTACACCGTCAGCGTGACCTTCACCACCACTTCAGCCGTCCGAAAACGACCTCAGTGGACCCCACGCACCTCGCTTATACCCTCAGAAGGAGAGATCAGCCGATTGATCGTGGATAAGCTACTTCCACAACCTCCCGTGTCGTAGGAAATCCAGGCCAAAGTGGCGTGTTGTGTGCAACCTGCTCCACTCAACCACCAGGATCCCTTCATCCCTCCATACGGGTCCCCGCGCACGGCACAAACACGCAGGAGGTCATTGCTATCCAACATTGTGATTGTTCAATGGTGGACACCCAGGGGCATGACCTCGCCACCCCTGTGATACTTCGCCCGGTGATTTCAGTTACGTCTATTTCATAGGGAATTAGACCAATAACAGGGCGGCAACCACGAGAAGGTTAATCACCGCACTTGCCTTGAGGATCTACACGACCGTAGCGCTCTCCCTCAAAACCAACGCCACCTTGCCGTCTCTGAAGGAGCTAGACAAGGTAGGACTGCATCTACAAAGCCAAGCCCTACGGGGCCTGTCGCTGAACGTGACGAACTAGACGTGCCTTATCTAGAGTTATTTGGAAGTTTGATTTATCTAACAATGACTTCAAGACCTGATTTGACGTTTGTTGTGTCTTACCTTAGTCGATATTTATTTGGATAAGCCAAACGAACAACTCTGGAAAGCTGGTAAGAGGGTGATTCGCTATCTCAAAGAAACAAAAGATAAGGGATTTGTATTTAGAAAAACCAATGACCCTAATTTATATGGATATTCTGACGCAGATTGGGCTGGAGATAAAAATGATAGAAAAAGTGTGAGTGGTGGTATTATCTTACATGGAGTAAACCCTATTTTCAGGTTCTCAAAGAAACAGTCTTGTGTGGCTTTGTCAACAGCTGAGTCAGAGTACATAGCAGATGCTTGCTCAGAACGCGAGCTAGTAAATATAAAAGGGTTATGCGAACATCTAAGAATTAACAGTGATACAATATTATTTGTTGATAATGTAAATGCCATCTCCATGCTAAAGAGATACGAAAATTCAAAACCAACTAAGCATATTGATATTAGAGCTCATTATTTAAAAGATCTTGTTGATAAGTACATCATCAGCATTGAGTATGTAAACTCAAATGATAATTCGGCAGATTTGATGCCAAAGAGTTTAAGTGAAGAGATATTTAACAATTTTGTTAATCAACTCTTGTGTTAGTGTGAATACTATTATAGTGATTCAGGAGTATTAAAGAAAAACCGAAATGAATGTTTTCAAAAAGTGTTTTTGTCAAGTCAAGAAAATAACAAACATAAAACTATAGCAACGTAACACATGTATGGAAGATGTATGGAAGTGTATCCTAACATTCCCTTCCTTTTTTCAATCCAAACTCTTCACCGAATTTCACCAATCTTGGTTTGTAAACTGGCTTGGTAAATATGTCTGCAAGTTGTTCTGCTGTCGGTACTTGCTCAATAGTTACTTCCTTTTCCAAAACACATTGTCTCACATACATGTGTTTTAACTTTAGGTGCTTAGTTTTTCGGTGTTGCTCATAAGGAGGGTTGTAAGCCAATTTAATTGCAGACTCATTATTGATAGTTCCTTTAAGGTACCTAAATATTCTCTTCACCTGCTGTACATTACTTTTGCTCGGTTTATCCAGGTTTGCACCTCACTGCATACGCAATGTCTGGTCTAGTGCCAACCATTAGATACGACAAGGACCCAACAGCTTGCCGATAAGGAAAATCTTGCAATTCGTCAGGACTTACTTGTTGCGTTCCTTTTACAGATTTTATTATGGGTGTCCCAACTTCTTTACAATTGCTCATTCCGTACTTTTCTAGCAATTTCTTAGTGTACGCAGTTTGGTAGTACAATATTTGTGTTGTTCTATTTCCAGGCCAAGAAAATAGGACGGTACTTTCGTTGTGATTTTAAAACACTCGTTTAATTCATTTTCAATGAAGTCATCAGCCTCTTGTTGGTCTGACGCGGCCAATAATCCGTCATCTACATAGAGTGCGAGCAGCATTTATTTTGTCCCCTTTCTCTGACGTATACGCAGGGATCTGCTTCACTCCGGATGAAACCTGATTCCATAAGAAAATCGTGGATACACTCATTCCAACACTTAGGTGACTGTTTCAATCCGTATAAGCTTATTTTCAATTTGCTTACACGACCTGTCTCATCATCGTATCCTACCGGCTGTCGCATAAAGATTTCTTTTTTCACGGTACCGTATAGAAAGGCTGTAGAGACGTCAAACTGTCTGAGTACTAAACACTCATTTGCAGCAATACTCAACAGAATTTGGATTGTGCTCATCTTGGCTACTGGGCTAAATGTCTCGTCATAGTCTATTCCCTTCTTTTGTGTATATCCAACAGCAACTAATCGTGCTTTGTACTTATCAACTGTACCATCAGGGTTCTTTTTAATCTTAAATACCCATTTGCATCGTAGTGCTTTTCTATTCTTAGGTAGGTTCGTCAGTTCCCAAGTCTGATTATCTCGTAGAGATTTAACTTCATTATTCATCGCTTCGATCCACTTATCTTTCTCAGAGCTTCGCATGACCTCTCGATATGAAGTCGGTTCAGAAATAGATATAGCCTCATTAACATACTGGTCAAAGCTAAACCGTTGTGGAGGTCTAATCTGGCTTCGATCACGCAGTTCTCGTATTATAGGCTCTTTATGAGCTGTCTCTTCTTCTTCTAGCTACTCATAATCCTCTTCGATGCTATCATTTGCTTCTGAAGGTGGATTGGAGTGACTCTCATCGCAAATAGTTTCAGAGTCTGTAACCGGCAATGAGAGCTCGTACGTATTCGTTTCAGATTCAGGTGATTGCGAAGTTATGTCAATTTTGTTTTTCTCAAGTACAGGCATTTTATCAAACACAACATCCCGAGATCTAATGAGTTTTAGGTCCTTAACATCAAAAATTCGATATCCTTCATCACCGTCATAACCGATAAATATTCCTTTTTCAGCTTTCCTCGCTATCTTACTTATTTTATTCTGTTTTGGGACATGCACGTAGCAATCGTTTCCAATGACTTTCAGGTGATTGATCCTAGGGTTTCTGCCGTACCAGAGCTCATGCGGAGACCTTCCTTCTACAGGAGTAGGTCCCGTTCTGTTCAATATGTAAACAGAAGCTTTGGATATCTCAGCCCATAAAACTTCTGGAATCTTAGCATGAGCATGCACTAATTGCTCTTGCCATCTCCATAATCGTACGATTTTCTCTTTCAGAAGAACCGTTTTGTTGCGCTCTATATGGCATTGTAAACCTATATTTAGTGCCGTGTTGTCTCAAAGTATTGCGTACTAGTTCATTATCGAACTCGCCTCCATTATCGCTCAATAATTCCTGTACGACGTGTCCAGTAGTTTTTGCTTCAGCTAGAAAGTCCTTCAATCGTGCGTGAACTTCAGACTTTTGTCCATCCATCGATATTTTTAATAGGTGTCTTTGAACAAAACATAGTATCTGGACTTTGAGATCGAGTAAGGGAATGGCCCGCATACGTCTGTGCTGATTAGCTCTCCGTTAGCTGTCATAACCATATGGGGTTCACCAAATTTTTCGAAGATGTGGTATATATCTCTTCTATTGGTATTGGCTCGTAGCGCCATTATCCACCTATAACGAGTCTTTCTCTGTGTTCTTACTTTCGCATGTTAAAGCTAGGCCTGTCAACATCCCAATATTTGAAGACTGCATTGGAGGTTTGGGAGGTTTACCGTCCGCAATCCACTTCTTGCACGATGTGACTTTATGAAAGCCTTCTCCACAATAATTGCATTTCTTCCATTTCTTTTTGCTTTGCCCTTGCTTCTCATACCGTTTCTCTCCTCCTAACATGAGAAGTTCATTGGTACTTCTGCCTTCTTCTGTATTCTTTTGTATAAGAGATCTTTCGTAAGCACATACCTGTGTAGTCAAGTTGTCTATATTTCGCTCACATTTGTTCATCAATAACCAGCTTGACTTAAAACTGAAGTATTATTCCGGAAGTGTGTCTAAGATTTTACATATTAAAAATATTTCAGGCAGATCATTTCCTTCAATCTCATTATTTAAGTCATACCATACAGTTTTGAGAGTCGAAATATGTGTGGCCATATCATGTTCATGTTCATCGCTTTTCTGGTAGCGGAAAAACTTCATACAGAGATCGTAGCTCCTGTCTTCCTTTGCCCCATCATAAAGTCTATGAAGCTCTTTCCACATATCACATGACATTTCACATCGCATTACTTTTTGTAAGGTCTCTTCTGTCATATTTGTAGTAAGAATAAGAAGCGCTTGACTGTCACATTTTTGAAAAATTTGCGTGCCTGGAGTACTTTTAAGTTAAAGCTTTACCTTGTACCTCCATGTGGGACCGTCGAGTCGACCGATCTCGATTTTTACGCCTGCCATTTGCATAATTATTCGAGTCTTTGTCCACTATTGCAACGAATAAACAATCATTAATATTTATATTGCTCTGCTACCATATTAAAGAAAAACCGAGATGAATATTTTCAAAAAGTGTTTTTGTCAAGTCAAGAAAATAACAAACATTAAAACTATAGCAACGTAACACATGTATGGAAGATGTATGGAAGTGTATCCTAACAAGGAGGAGTTGTATTCATGTTATTTATTTTTATTGTGTACTAAGGAATAATGTTATTTGATAATCATTTTGAAGTCAGTAAACATTGTCTTTATTTAAGCTACTATTAATAAGAAGTTATAAGTAGCAAAGAACCATGGCGGTGCCCATACATTGTTTTAGCTGAGATTAAATTCGAAAGTCTTTAAATGAAAAATATCTGGTTTAACTCAGGGTAATATTCTGAATTAGTTTGTGCAAGAATTTTTGTTCGAGAATGTAGAGAATAATAGATATTCAGTCATAAACTTTTGTAGGTTATGTCTGGGTAACTTTTAATAATGTGTTTAATAGATAATATTATTCAATTTCGTGGAAGTAAAAGGGGAATATCGCATTAGTATTTCCCTTACCTAGTTATTTTAGCATGAAATGTGTAGTATACTCTTTGGAAAGAGTATATTTTTTTAAACTAAGTTACATTGACGTGTATCAAAAGGTTGTCGTCAACAACTAAGCTATATTTTTTTTAGACTTGGGTACTAGTCTTTTTGCCAATCATTAATTGAAAGTAATTCATTTATTTCTACTACACTACAATATTCTTACCTTCCTGCAAGGAACATCTACACTTAGACATAAACTGTATTGTTAACTCATTTACATAAATACAATAATGATATTATTTCTTAATATAGTTACTACTTGTCACTTAGCAGATAAAATATATAATGGCAACACTATGCTAAAGAAATGAACTAAAAAATCAAATAACTTTTTATTTATTATGTTTTTTTTATTCTATTTTGGACCAGGCCTAATTATACTTTAAAAAACATAGACAATTAATAGAATGTCTTTCGTATATAACTCATTTTCAGACGCTCAAATTTAAGTCAGCTAAAATTTCGCCATTGTTTTTTAAATTTTAAGTTTGATTCTTAAAGTTAAATTTGAGGAGGACTGTTGAGGTCTTAGATAAAGTACCTATAGATGAAGCCCTGGAGTGGCCGCACATAAGACAACAATAGTTAGTTCTGGTGTTCCAACAAGAACAAGAACACTACAACCCACCATCGCACTGACACTTATTATCTATAAATAACCCAAATTCCTTGTCTCAATTAACACATAATACCACAAAATCACAGAAAATCAAACAAAACCGAGTTTGTTTGTCAAACCTGCCATTATATTAGAGTTTGACAAACAACAGAAACCGGCCATGGTGACAAAGACAAAAAATTATCTTTTGTCCTTATTATTTACATGGAGCTGCCAATTAGCCATCTTGCTCTATCAATCAAGCTCATTTTAAGGCTTAATCTATAGGTACTTTATCTAAGTAATTAACGGAATTTTGGTTTTACTTGGAGTTGCCCTATCATGGGAGCGTCGTCGATGTTATTTCATGACTTGGATGTCAATCAAATAAATGTCAGATGAAGTTTTTTTTACGCGGAGTTTATTGAAGAACAAAAATCTTTGATTTTGTTTTAAAGTACTCTAAGGTACAACTTTTTTTTTGTATATTTTTTTTATGTTTTGTTTTTTTTTGTACTTTATCTAAGGCGAGCACCCAAAATGCCAAACAATGAAATAAGTAGGTAAACAACCGCGCAACCCCACTCGCGCCTACCCTTTTTTTTTTTTTTTTTGTTTCCGAGGTGTAAAATCCTCATTGTATGTCCTCCGCCCTGAGGGGGGCGGAGGGGTCTGTCAGACTCCTACTGACTAAAAACCACCCCGGTGTTCCATCTCACACCTACGCCGGGGGTCTCGGGAACAACGATACTTCCGCAACCCCCGGCTAGTGCCGGCCCGACTCCGGGCCTCGATCTCGGGTTGGGGGGGAGTGAGGTGTTGACTCCCCCCGTATATAAAACAAACAAACACACACAAACACAAACTACAAACAAACAAACAAACAAACAAACAAACAAACAAACAACAAACACAACAAACACAAACTACAAACTTTTATAATTTTTTGTTTTAAATACGAGGCTTTTGGCTAATTTGTGAATTTGGTGAATGCCACTCTTTATTTTGTATTGTGCGTTTAGTTTGTGCAGAATAAACTATTTTTCTTTCTTTTCTTTCTTTCTTTCTTTTTTATATTTTGCAAGAGCAAAACGATAGCGATTTTTGCGCAATAATTGCTCTTCCATACAAAAGTTTTAGAGTTGTTGGCGGTTCTTTTTTTTTTTGAATAAATGCATTTGACAAACAGCGAGCGATTAGCAAACGATTGTGTAGGACCCACCATACCTACACTGCAGGTAATTCCGACTTTTATGACATAAATAGCTTTTGATCGCTATTATTCGCTATCGTTTTGCTCTTGCAAAAGACGTAACGTGACGTAATAAGCCTACCGCTTTCCTTCCGCTTTCCTTCCGCTTTCTGTTCGCTCGCGCCAACGCCAATAGCGATAGTCCAACGTCAGAGTGACATTGATTGACATTTCGGATGATTTTGACTTTGACCGTTGTTTATTTACATACTGGGTTGTAACATAGATTATAGGTTGTAAATACTGCACAGAGAAACTTATATAAATACTGTTGTGGTCTTGTGGACAAGTTTTTGCTGTGGATACTATGGACACCTACGCTGCATCCTATAAAGTTTGGACCTGTAATTGGAATTAGCAAAGAGTATATTAATAAATAGGGAGGCGAATATTGAACAGTGAACTTCAACCATGCCACAAAATTCATGTTGTGTACCTGGATGTGCTGTGGTTAGAAAAGACGGTGAGTATATTTTGTTTTTGGAAATTTATTTTATGTCAAATCTGCGGGGCGAGCACGGCCTCTGTGATAGGCTTGTGTCACGCATTTTATCACGGTTTTTGCTCGAAAACTCTGATAAAAATGTGTGAGGCTGAAGGGTTCGCCGGTCTGAAGGGTTACACTCTATTAATATTTTTCTTTCTTTCTATTCATAGATACCCATATCCCTTTTGTAATAGCTCCAGAGTACATCAAATATACTGTGTAGGAGCAGGTCAAAGTCAATATCCACAGTCAGTATATTATCCACTTTTTTACCCAGTCCATAGAGGAAAGTAAACCCGGTCAAACCAACTTACTAACACCAAATAAAATTAATAACCAGTAGCCCAATGCTATCATTCAACCTTTCATTTGATCTTTCTGTTTCATGAAGTATAAATAAATAAAATAGCCACGGAAAGATCAAATGAAAGGTTGAACGAGGACATCAGTGGTTTACAGAACTGTTTGTACGATGTAAATAATTAGTAAATACTTGAATTTAAATGAGTTTTGGAAATATCTAATAAGTAATCTTAAAAAAAAATCTTATGAAAAATACGAAAATTACTTCAGAAATAAGTTTTTCAAGTAAATTAGCATGACACAATTTCTTTTTGTTAGAAATTAATCTTTATGAATGTTGAGAAAGTAATTAAATTTAATGAGGTTTATTATGTACTAGTTGTTGCCCGCGACTAGCGTAGCATTAGTACTTTGATTAGCCTATTTTTTATATTGCAATATTATTATAGGTATGTGGGCCACCTTACTTGAGAAATTATTAGTTCACCATACAAACTTCTACTTCCCTGTCCACCCCCTAAAGGATGATTGCAAGGATAAAAACTATCCTATATGGGAATGCCCAGGGTCTCAAACTATCTCCATACAAAATTTCATCTAAATCAATTCAGTAGTTTAAGCATGTAAAGGTAACAGACAGACGAGTGTTACTTTACATATAAATCTATAGAAAAGTCGTTTTCGTCGTCGAAAATGTTTCCAAAAAACATAGCCAGGGTGATAAATGAAAAACCGGCCAAGTGCGTGTCGGTCCACGCGCAGTAATAGGATGCCGAAGTAGCATAATAATGTGGACTAAGAAGAGGGTTTTCTTGTTGTTACATGAACATTTAAAACGGTTTCAGCGGCACACAATGTTTAAAAACGGGGATGATGTTCTTTTTAATCTATATGCTCGCGTTTGACCACTATCTCGCCTGATGGTAAGCGATGATGTGGTCTATGGTGAAGCACGCTTGCCTACAAGTAACCTATTCATTCTTGACTTAATCTAAAGAAGGACTAACTGGTAGCTGAAGAAGGAGTTATAAAATCCAACATCGCAACTGAAGTTAGAAAAATATTATCTATTTGAGTACCACAGCGGGAGCGATTTTTTTTTTTTTTTTTATTTTTTTTTAAAAAACGTTGCCCCACACTAGGAATTTCTTCCTGTATCGTAGGTGCGTTTACAAACATATAAACTCACATACACAAACACCCAGAGCCGAAACAACTATCTGTAGGTCATACAAATATTTGTTCCGTGCGGGAATCGAACCCGCGACACGCAGCGCAGCAGTCAATCGCTCAACCACTGCGCCAACCGTGCGCCCATATTTTTAATTGCGAAAAGAGCCGATACGAGTGCGCGTTAGAGCCACGGGGAATGGTATGGTTCGTTCCTGGATCCTTGCGCGCACGCTCCTTGTTTATTTCTCTATCGGAATTTGAAAAATTCGTAAGTATGTATTTACCTCTAATCTACGGTATTCACTATTTCGTACTAGAAAGTTTTACGCTACTCAATTAGTGATGTAGTCGGGTCGAATTTTGACTTTATAGATGGAAATCGACAAAAGAAAATAAGTTAATTGCTTGGCAATCGAATATAATTTCACTTTAGATTACAAAACGTCGAAAATACTTCTGCACCTACACAAAATAGACTCCCCCGCGCGCATGCACCGTGTGGACTTGACCGGTACTGCTAATGACTCCGGCCACTCCAATGCATTATTCGAGCTTAAAAATTATTAATTTAGAAATTATTATTAAGGATGTTAAGATTTTATTTTTCTATATTTTTACATGGTTCATAAGCATTTACTCTATATTACACAGCTAACAACGTTATTTAAGTAATTTTTTTATGGTATTTTTAGAAAATCTTTACTGTTCCAAGTACATTTTATAAGTTGGTCGACTATTACTCGTAAACTTGTAAAGCCTACTTATCTTTGATAGTTTTCCTTTTAATTTCGTTATATTTACTACTGCCGTGAATTTTTTCACATAGCCAAGAGCAACCATTTTACTGGCAGGGGGGGAACACTTCACTCTAACATAAAGAACAATGGCGAAATTTTAGCTGATTTAAATTTGAGCGTCTGAAAGTGAGTTATATACGAAAGACATTCTATTAATTGTCTATGTTTTTTAAAGTATAATTAGGCCTGGTCCAAAATAGATTTAAAAAAAACATAATAAATAAAAAGTTATGTGATTTTTTAGTTCATTTCTTTAGCATAGTGTGGCCATTATATGTATATTTTATCTGCTAAGTGACAAGTAGTAACTATATTAAGTAATAATATTATTATTGTATTTATTGCAGTAAATGACTTAACAATACAATTTATGTCTAAGTGTAGATGTTCCTTGCAGGTAGGTAAGAATATTGTAGTGTAGTAGAAATAAATGAATTACTTTCAATTAATGATTGGCAAAAAGACTAGTAACCAAGTCTAAAAAAAAAAATAGCTTGGTTGTGGACGACAACCTTTTGATACACGTCAAAGACACTTAGTTTAAATAAATATACTCTTTCCAAAGAGTATACTACACATTTCATGCTAAAATAACTAGGTAAGGGAAATACTAATGCGATATTCCCCTTTAACTTCCACGAAATTGAATAATATTACCTATTAAACACATTATTAAAAGTTACCCAGACATAACCTACAAAAGTTTATGACTGAATATCTATTATTCTCTACATTCTAGAACAAAAATTCTTGCACAAACTAATTCAGAACATCACCCTGAGTTAAACTAGATATTTTTCATTTAAAGACTTTCGAATTTAATCTCAGCTAAAACAATGTATGGGACCTGCCATTGTTCTTTGCAATTTAAAGCTTAATTTTACGCAAACGAATCTCTGAATCGAAAAATGGTTTTAACAAACCCATAATATTTTTGAATGGCCTATCCAACGATACCCCACACCATGGGATAAAGGAAAAAACAAAACCGTCCCCACTTTACGTCTATAGGAGGATAGAACCCGATATTTTTTTTATCTAGATTTTATTTTACCACAATTATAAATATATATATCCATGTCAAATTATAGCTTTCTAGTATTAAGATTCTCTGAGCGAAGCTGCGGACGTACAGATGGACAGAGCGAAACTAAGGGTTCCTTGTTGACTTCGGAACCCTAAAAACGGGACTGTATTACTAAGACTCCACTGTCCGTCAGCCTGTCTATCACCAGGCTGTATCTCATCAACCGTGATAGCTAGACTTGTTGACTTCGGAAACCTAAAAGTTAAAAGGGTTCCTTGTTAACTTCGGAACCCTAAAAACCAACAGAAACCATTTCTAGTATTTTTGGAATTTTGGTCGGTTTGTCTGTTTATTTGTGCACGCATCACGTAAAATGATGATAACTTTCATACTTATGAAGTGTGCGCGTATCTTGAAGTATTACTTAGTTTTTGTTTCATCGCAATCGGTTCACTCAAAAGTTAGATGAAATTTAAAGTGTAAGAAGTAAAATTATCACAACACACGCAATTCAGATACTCGGACAGGTGAACTCCATACTCGATAGATGGCGTTGTGCCTTTGAAGTCATTGTTTGAATGCCCAAAACCCTAGAAAATTTGTAGATAGAGTAGGCAAGAAGGTAAGTAGGGTAGGTAGGAAGGTAAATAGGGTAGGGTAGGCAATTGATGGGATCGAAGCCGCGGGTACAGCTAGTTTATAATATTACTATGGATTTTGTCCTCCGAATTAGGTATAGTTCCTTGTTTTCCAGTGATTGATTTTAAATGTTACAAACCTATTTGTTTCATGTTTTTTAGGAGCGCCATTATTACACAAGTTCCCGAATCCAGAGACAAGTGTAGAGAGATTAAAAACATGGATTTTAAATATTGGTGGTGAAATAGCTACAATGGATCATCAAACTATCTATGCCAAAAAACGAGTCTGTCATAGACATTTTGCGAAATTTCATACGTATCCAACTGGTAGAATGTCTAAATTGGCAATTCCAACACTACATATCCCAGGTAAAACTATTAATTGTAACTTTATATGTATGTTAGGCTCAAAAATCGAAACTGTGTGGCCTCTTACAAACGGCCACAACGCGAACTTCGTGTTGTTGTATCTTCAAAACAGGCCACAACGCGTTCTGGTAAATTTTAACTGGCCACAACGCGAATTCGTGTCGATAGGTGGTATTGTTGTGAAGCAAATTGATGGCCAAGGTCGGTTTTTGGATGGGTCAGTGTTTTACTTTAACCGACCGGGGTTATGAAGGCGCCAGGTTACTGAGGAGTATGCAGATACCCCTCAGTAACCTGGCGCTGACGGTGCTTCTGAAGGGCCTTAAGGCGCAGGCCTTAAGGCCCTTCAGAAGCTTTTTGATTCCGTCCTACTCGAGGGGAAAACGCCAAGCCACAAGCATGGTGCAGTCGTGTGGTGGTACTCTTCTTCAAGAAGGGTGACAATGCCACTTAAGTGTACGGCCAGAGTGCACGCTCTATTCTAACGCTGCACGCCCCGCCCCGCTCGTCGCTCGAATAGAGCGTGCTCTCTGGCCGTACACTAGCCATGTCTACAAGCTGTTACCAAAAATCATCACGAATCGTCTCGCGCGCATGTTTGACGATTTCCAGCCTCCCGAACAAGCCGGATTCCGTAAAGGCTTCAGCACCTTAAACCACATACATACGCTGCGATAGGTTATACAGAAGACCGAAGAGTACAACGTACCTCTCTGCTTATCGTTTGTAGACTACGAGAAAGCCTCCCAAAAAAGCCTGCCAAATCGACTTCCGGTACGTCGAAGTGTTGAAGTATTTGTACAAAAACGCCACCATGTCAGTTTGACTTCAGGATCTGACCTCGGTACCTATCCTTCTGCAGCGAGGTGTGAGACAGGGAGACGTCATATCTCCGAAACTGTTCACCGCTGCATTGGAGGATGTCTTCAATGTTCTGGACTGGAGAGGGCTACGCATAAACGTCAATGGCGAATACATCACTCACCTTCGGTTTGCCAACGATATATTGGTCATGTCTGAGACCATGGAGTACATCAGTACATTGCTTGATGACCTCATTAGAGCTTCCGAAAGTGTGGGTCTTAAGATGATGGACAAAACCAAGGTGATTTTGAATGCCCATGTTGCACCCACTCCTATCAAGGTCGGAGACTACACTCGAAGTTGTGGACGACTATGTCTACCTGGGACAAACAATCTAGTTGGGTAGGGCCAACTTCGAGAAAGAGGTCAACCGTTGAATCCGATTCGGCTGGGCAGCGTTCGGGAAGTTGCGCGGTATCTTCGCGTCCAACTTACCACAGTGTCTCAATACGAAAGTCTATGACCAGTGTGTGTTGCCTATGGTTCTGAGACGTGGTCGTTTACAAAATGTGCCTCATCAGAAAGCTTACAGTTACCTAAAGGGCAATGGAGAGATATGCAAGAGAATCAAGGTTACCGACATAACCCGAAGAAATGCCAAACTTAAGTGGCAGTGGTCACTGGTCAGGGCACATTGCTCGCAGAACGGATGGCTGATAGGGCAGAAAAGTTCTGGAGTGGCGACTGCGATCCGGAAGACGTTGCGTTGGAAGGCCTCCCACCAGCTGGACCGATGACCTGACCGATGTGAAGGTTGCGGGGATCCGCTGGATGTGGGACATACGGGACCGGTCAATGGTCCGGCGACGCTTGGGGGAGGCCTATATCCTGCAGTGGACGACTTTCGGCTGATATGACGATGATGATGAATAGCTAATGAATATGGGGTAAAAACCAAAATCCAAGATGGCGCAGATTTCCATCATGGGTGTCATTTTCGTGGTTTACGGGATCGGTAACGATTATGGGTCAAAACCAAAGTACAAGAAGGCGCCGACGAAAATTGCCAACTTTTCGTGATGGGTGTCGTTTTCATGTTCGCTAAAAATATTGTTGTGTCCTGATAAAAACACATTTATTTGATTATGTTATCTTAATGAATTATTGTCATACCAACTTGGGCCAATTTTCATTTAGGAATTTAAGAGTAAGAGTAACGGGGGATTACGTGTAACGGGGGAACCACAGAGGGAAAGAAAAACTCAACTCGGTGCAACAAAACATCACATCACATCATCAGCCTATTAATGTTCCCACTGCTGGGACACAGACCTCCTCACTGTGAGAGGGAATGGGTCGTAATCCACCACGCGGGCCCAGTGCGGGTTGGTGAATGTCACATGTCTTCGAATTTTTGGTTCTAGGACATGCCGGTTTCCTCACGATGTTTTCCTTCACCGTTTTGAGAGCAGTGGTGATGAAATAATTTACGCAAAGTAAAGCGCCTGCCTGGGCTCGAACCTACGACCTACAACTTGTAAGTCGCGGCCGATACCACTGGGCCACCACTGCTCTCAACAAAACATAACAACAATTAACAAATCACGGTCTTTTTAGGGGTGGCGGTGCCCAAAGGGTAAAAACGGGACCCTATTACTAAGACTCCGCGGTTCGTCTGACTGTCTGTCACCATCCCAGTCGGTCAGTCAGTGTCGGTTCTCATGAACCGTGATAGCTATACAGTCGAAATTTTCACAGATGATGTATTTCTGTTGCCGCTATAACAACAAACACTTTTTTACTGAGGGTAGTCCCAAAGTACACGAAAAATTTTAGAGCTCTTATATTTTTTTTATCTGAAAAATATTAAAAGCGTTTATTAAATGCTAATTCTTTATTAGAGTTGTGCATTAACCTCTGGTGCACTCAGTCCGTGGATAAACTCTCCTTAACAACGCTTCCTACGCGTATGCGTTTCGATGGCGCGGCCACGGCAATTTAAAAAAAAAAAACTATGCCAAGATTATGTAAAAATTTGTAAAAGTTGATTCCCAAAAGCATAAATTTGTCAAAGTTATGGTTAAAAAATTTTAAGGGTTTGAACGTGGCCGCGCCATTGAAACGCGGCGAACCGCGTGGCCACGGAGATCTTTAAAACTAAGCGTTGCAGAGGCCTGAAATTAAGGGAAATGACTGATTGAATTTATAAAAAATTTGTAAAAATATAGAAAAAAATCCTAGGTTTATATTTTAGGAGCTGTAAGACTAAAACCCCTTGGCCGCGCCATTGAAACGGTGAAAAACACGTTATCACCGATATCTCGCTGAAAAAGCATCGCAGATGTCCGAAACTTTTTGTAATATCTAGATTTGAATTTGTCGAAATAGGTAAAAATACACAAAAAAAATCGTAGGATTATATTTCAGGAGCTATAAGACCAAAACCCTATGGCCGCGCCATTGAAACGGTGAAAAACACGTTATCGCCGATATCTCGCTGAAAAAGCATCGCAGAGGACTGAAGTTTTTTGTAAAACCTAGATTTGAATTTGTCAAACTATGTAAAAATACACAAAAATATCCTAGGTTTATATTTCAGGAGCTGTAAGACTAAAACCCCATGGCCGCGCCATTGAAACGGTGAAAAACACGTTATCACCGATATCTCGCTGAAAAAGCATCGCAGAAGTCTGAAACTTTTTGTAATACCTAGATATTAATTTGTCTAAATAGGTAAAAATACACAAAAAAAATCGTAGGATTATATTTCAGGAGCTATAAGACCAAAACCCTATGGCCGCGCCATTGAAACGGTGAAAAACACGTTATCGCCGATATCTCGCTGAAAAAGCATCGCAGAGGACTGAAGTTTTTTGTAAAACCTAGATTTGAATTTGTCAAACTATGTAAAAATACACAAAAATATCCTAGGTTTATATTTCAGGAGCTGTAAGATCAAAACCTATGGCCGCGCCATTGAAACGATGAAAAATACGTTATCGCCGATTTCTCGCTGAAAAAGCATCGCAGAGGTCTGAACTTTTTTATAAACGCTAGATTTGAATTTGTCAAAACATGTAAAAATACACAAAAATAGCCCAGGTTTATATTTCATGAGCTGTATTGCGGTATTGCGTAGAAATAAGTTGCGGTTATCTTATCGGAAAGAAAGTATTAGCGAGATCTTTTTTTGTAAACAACACCTATTAATATGTATAATTACCGATAATAGGCTAAAATTTTCTTTTTGTTTCATAATATAACAAAAAATACAGAAAACTTTCCACCTGCAAGTATTAGAAATTATATCTCAAGAATTCTAAATTAAATTGAACGTTAAAAAATGAAACATTTTGATACAAAAACATATATATATTTCTTTAAAATCAAATAAATCACAGATTGTTTACTTACACTAAGATATAGGTACTTATCATTTCTTTCAAAATCACAAATCACAGATTGTTTACTTACACTAAGTTATAGGTACTAATCACTTCTTTCAAAATCACAGATTGTTTACTTACACTAAGTTATAGGTACTTATCATTTCTTTCAAAATCACAAATCACAGATTGTTTACTTACACTAAGATATAGGTACTTAACATTTCATACTTATCATAATTTAGAATCCTTGAGATATAATTTCTAATACTTGCAGGTGGAAAGTTTTCTGTAAACAATAAGTCATGGTCACCCTATCGGAACATTCAAAACGTATTGAATGGCGCGGCCATAGGGTTTTGGTCTTACAGCTCCTGAAATATAAACCTAGGATATTTTTGTGTATTTTTACATAGTTTGACAAATTCAAATCTAGGGTTTACAAAAAGTTTCAGACCTCGGCGATGCTTTTTC
Organism: Anorthoa munda; assembly: GCA_945859665.1. NCBI lineage: Eukaryota > Metazoa > Arthropoda > Insecta > Lepidoptera > Noctuidae > Anorthoa > Anorthoa munda. Next base: position 13,185,598 of record OX243898.1, read on the forward strand.
AGGGAGATATCGGCGAAAACGTGTTTTTCAGCGTTTCAATGGCGCGGCCATAGGGTTTTGGTCTTAAAGCTCCTGAAATATAAACCTACGATTTTTTTGTGTATTTTTACCTATTTTGACAAATTCAAATCTAGGTATTACAAAAAGTTTCAGACTTCTGCGATGCTTTTTCAGCGAGATATCGGCGATAACGTGTTTTTCACCGTTCAATGGCGCGGCCATGGGGTTTTAGTCTTACAGCTCCTAAAATATAAACCTAGGATTTTTTTCTATATTTTTACAAATTTTTTACAAATTCAATCTGTCATTTCCCTAAATTTCAGGTCTCTGCAACGCTTAGTTTTAAAGATCTCCGTGGCCGCGTTTCAATGGCGCGGCCACGTTCAAACCCTTAAAACATTTTAACCATAACTTTGACAAAGAACAATGGCGAAATTTTAGCTGACTTAAATTTGAGCGTCTGAAAGTGAGTTATATACGAAAGACATTCTATTTATTGTCTATGTTTTTTAAAGTATAATTAGGCCTGGTCCAAAATAGAATAAAAAAAACATAATAAATAAAAAGTTATTTGATTTTTTAGTTCATTTCTTTAGCATAGTGTTGCCATTATATATTTTATCTGCTAAGTGACAAGTAGTAACTATATTAAGAAATAATATCATTATTGTATTTATGTAAATGAGTTAACAATACAGTTTATGTCTAAGTGTAGATGTTCCTTGCAGGAAGGTAAGAATATTGTAGTGTAGTAGAAATAAATGAATTACTTTCAATTAATGATTGGCAAAAAGACTAGTACCCAAGTCTAAAAAAAATATAGCTTAGTTGTTGACGACAACCTTTTGATACACGTCAAAGTCACTTAGTTTAAATAAATATACTCTTTCCAAAGAAAGAGCTTTCTACACATTTCATGCTAAAATAACTAGGTAAGGGAAATACTAATGCGATATTCCCCTTTTACTTCCACGAAATTGAATAATAAACACATTATTAAAAGTTACCCAGACATAACCTACAAAAGTTTATGACTGAATATCTATTATTCTCTACATTCTCGAACAAAAATTCTTGCACAAACTAATTCAGAACATCACCCTGAGTTAAACCAGATATTTTTCATTTCAAGATTTTCGAATTTAATCTCAGCTAAAACAATGTATGGGCACCTGCCATTGTTCTTTATGGTTTTGGGAATCAACTTTTATTTTTTTTTTACATAATCCTGGCATAGTTTTTTTTTTTTAAATCGCCGTGGCCGCGCCATCGAAACGCATACTTCCTACGCTACCAGTATTGCGCTTCAGTACAATGGACCTATACTCCAAGCTGTCAAGCTGTTCTTCGTCAACATTCACTTCAAAAATGGCCCAATATGAGGGAGATTTGAAGAATTCCAGTGGTGAAGCTCCGCACAAGACAATTGCCAACCTGTCCATGGACTTCTGGAGGAGGTCTGGAAAACCTTGAGCTCACTTAAATTCCAGATAAAGTTGCTTGTGGTGGGCCTGTACAGGCATGAAATGGCATCCCGTGCAATGGTCCTGTTATTACATGGCTGTTCTCAGGCTGGTGAAACTGACCATAACAAACCTTTCCTTAAAGTTTTGTCAGAGCGTATGGATAAGGGAAGCATCACACTGAAGGACATAACAGCCTGTCATCGCCTCGGGACCAACACCAGCAAGCCTCGTCCACTATTAGTACGCTTTGAAAGCCGAGTCGTGCGGAGTGAGGTGTGGCGAAATAAGACCAGATTGAAAGGGTCTGGCCTGACAATTTCTGAGTGCCTCACCAAGCCCAGACACGAGTTATTTATGAATGCCCGGCAGTACTACGGCATACAAAAGTGTTGGACGTCTGAGGGGGAAATAGTCATCCAGGTCTCAGAAAAATCACGTCGTAAGATAGAGTACCTACCTTGTCGCTCAGTTCCCTGTAACAGAGTTCTCAGCCGTAACATCGCAGCATACAACGAAGGCAGTGCCTGAGAAGAGAACACGTAACCCAGCGAAATGATGGTACTGTGTCATGATTCATCTGTCTGTTTTCTTTTAAATTTCTATTAATTATTTAGCTGGCGACTCGATTTTTTTAAGTTAACAAACCAAAAAATTAAGTTTTTTTTTTGACCGTGACATTGTCATTAATGTCACTAACTGCCGCACTCAGAGACATTTAACGGTTACTTAAGGCGCTCCTTAGTGTAGATTTTGTACTAAAAATCTATACTAAGGAGAGCTTTAAGTAACCGTTAACGTCTCTGAGTGCGGCAGTAAGGGGTAGAACAGTTAACTAGAGTGGCAGATTAGGGGGCATTTTTTTTTAATGCGGCATCTGATAACCCCATCCAAACAACAAAAACAATTAGTTACTCTATGACACCACAGATGGCGACACCATCGATAAAATATGGTTTGTCACTAAACAATAATAAAATAAATATTAATCTAAATACAGCTTGGCAAAAAAGAGTCTGACGCGGTGACAGTTGGAACTAAAAATAAAACTATCTAGTTAACTAAAATAACCTACCTATTACTTGCCTATTATTACCGATTAGTACTAAGAGTACAGCTTGGCAAAAAAGAGTGTGGAATAAATGAGGTCGCCACTATCGCACCTGTATACCCCGAAATACTATGACTCAACAGTTTTTTATACTTGTTATTAAATTTTTAGTTACTCTAACTACTCTTAGTACTAATAGGTAATAATAGGCAAGTAATAGGTAGGTTATTTTAGTTAACTAGTTAGTTATATATTTAGTTCCGACTGTCACCGCGTCAAACTCTTTTTTGCCAAGCTGTAGTTAGAGTAACTAAACATTAATAAAAAAGTATCAAAAACTGTTGAGTCATAGTATTTTGAGGTATACAGGTGCGATAGTGGCGACCTCATTTATTCCACACTCTTTTTTGCCAAGCTGTAATTATTTCATTACCTTAACACGTACTATAATTATTTGCAAATATTTGTGTAGATTTCAAAAGCTAAGTAATAATTACGATTGCAACACAGTGAATTATTGGATTTTTGATATATAAGTCAAGATAAGGGTCAATGGTATGCGAGTGTACAAAATACTTTCCCGATTAAACCATGGTATCATAGTCGCCTACACCAAAAATATAACCGAAATTTCACTTCAATCATTAACAGAATGCGATTTGGACATTGTCTCACACCAGCTCATCTACATAGACTTAAAATTATAAATAGCAATGTCTGCCCACACTGCAACAGAAGCTAATTTACAGCCCCTTATTTTAGAATGTCTTTCCTTCAATATTCAGAGATTGGTTATGTTATCTGATATAATAGAAACTGAAGAAGTTCTCCAAGATATACTTTCAAATCCAAAAATGTTTCAATCACTCTTTGATTACATAATAAATTCCGTCGATAAAATTTAAATGAAACTCCATTATAAAGTTACATCCAACACTTTTAAAATATTCAAACAAAATAACGAAGTAAACAAAACAACACAAGAAGCAAGTGTAAAAGTGAAGTAAAAACACAGAATTCTCAGTTGAAGTATAAATAAAATTGACATTTAAGTGAAGACGCGGCCAAACGGACTTGAATCCAGGCCAGTTTATTATAAAAAAAAAAGTATTTTTGATATTTATATTTGAGAGGTTTTTGGCGGGATTTTCGGGTGAAGTTCAGCGGCTGTTAATTTTATTTACAGATTGATTCTTAAACTGTAATTTTTAATTTCGTGGACTAAACTGACAGCTGCTATTGACCTTACTTTTTTTAAATGTTGCAAGCGCGGAGCATAGCGTTTTTTTTTTTTTTTTTTTACTGTTTGTAGGCCTGTGTTTGACCACAATCTCACCGTGGTCAGTGGTGATGTGGCCGATGGTGGTAAGCACACAAAGCCTAGAAGGGAACTGGCTCTCAAGTGCTGCTGTCGGAACACACCGGAAGGTGCTTGGCGACAGATTTTCAACTTGAGGGTGGTTGCCAGCCAGGCGGATACTAGAAAGTACCCTACCACCGTGCTATGGTTTCCTGACGATGTTTTCCTTCACCGAAAGCTCAAGCTCATTGTAGGATTCGAACCCGCGACCTTCGTCTCGGTATCCGACGTCACTACCACTGAGCTATCATCGCCTCAATCATCCCGTAAGGCTCAATCATAAGTGATTCATCGAATCGATGTGACATGACTCCTCAATTTATTTTTACTAATTGGTGTAAATTAATGTTTTATGAATATAAACGTAATATATTTAAATATAACAGTATTCATACACATAGTACATGAACTTTTATTATGTTAAATATGAAATCAACAATAAAATAAATGCAATTGATAAAATTAAGTCTGACATTAATGAGTAGAAACTAAATAAGGGCCGCTAGTTTCTAAACAAATTATCTTTTATGCCGCGAAATAGTTTCATTTTCGATCTACTTCGATTTTCGGTTAACTTTCGATCACTCAGGATAGTTAGGGTACGACACTATTTTAATGTAACGATAAAGTGACAACCCCCCAAATGTCAGTTTAGTCCACGAAATAAAAAATCACATTATAGTGGTTATTGTGCTAAAAATTGGTGTAGTTTTGTGTCTCAACTGTCTACGCAAATGGACAATATGTGGAAATCATTGACAGAAGTGATCCCGGGATAGTGGAGCGGAGAATTTTATTGTAGTATTGACTACCTCCGCAAAGCTTACTGGGAAGCCTGACTCGATACAATTTGCTGCCTCACTCAAAAAAACATTAGAATATGTTACATCCGCATTCTAATGCATACTAAAGTATAAAAATACTGATGACTAGGCAGCATAGTCTCAGACCTTAGCCTGTTCCACCAGGAACAAATTAAAAAAAAAAAAAAAAAAAAATTTGATTGTCAAATTTTAGATCACAACACAAATATCAATTCACAAATATATATGTTGATTGCTCCTTGCGTTTGTGCATGTTTGTAGTTTTCGTCCCATGTTTGTGTTTATTATCGTGAAATTAATCCGGCGATCCGTGTTGAGTTAAGTCCTCTCCTCCGTAGTGAAGTGTGAGAATTTTCCGAAGTTTTGGTGGCAGTTGAGCTTTTTGTTTTAGTTCCTCCGCCTTTTGCAATGCAATCTTCTTTTTGCGACCCGGACGCTTCGTTTGTGCTGTTTCTTTGCGATATAGACGCTTGTGATTTGTTTGCATCATGCCAAAGCGGTGTGCATTAGGATGTTCAAACGGTAAGTATTTATTTATTATTATTTACTATATACTTTATTGTACACCATAAGTTACATTATATATATTTAACTTAATCTGTATTATCTCTGCCATCCAGCCTCCCCTATGGATTCCATAGGGCCTGGTGAACTATGTAATCTCACCAGGCCCTTGTCTGTAAACAAAAACTACTATGATAAGAGAATGGATGGACCACTGCAGTTATCCTTGTTAATTTTTTACTCATTAAAAGTTATTGTTCAAGACAATCCACCAGACCATTATTCAAAGTTATTATTGTAAATAGATTTGTCTCTGCATATCTGGAAATACGTTTACGGGATTTAAAACTAGTGTGTGTGTGGTACGGAACCCTTAGTGTGCGAGTTCGACTCGCATTTGGCTGCTTCTTATCATAAAATATTATTAGGATCATTAGCTAGGTTAGGTTAGGTTAGGTTAGGTTAAAACGGGCTGGTTTCCGCAACTCCACGACTAAGCGCGTATTTTGCGTACGGGTGGGACTTAACCTTCCACTAGCTACCTCACTCGATCCATCCCAACTCCTCGAGGAAGGCCAGCAGCGCCTTCGTGTTGCTGACTACCTCCTGTACGGTACCTGGTTCACCGAGGTATTTGGCCCTGTAACCGGCGATTACTGGGCAGCTTAGAAGCAGGTGCGCTGCTGTCTCGTCTTCCTCCATGCATGCTCTGCACAGTGGACTGTCCGTGATCCCTAAGACAAAGAGGTGCTTATTAAAAGTCCCGTGGCCAGTCGTTACAGCTGTAACTGCTCGTAACTGCTGTTTCGTCAGGCGTAGGGCCTTCTGCGTGAAACGTCTATCCAAAGCGGGAAGTGCTTCTTTGGACTGCCTGCACTCATTGTGGTCAATCCACAATCTGTGGTGTTGCTCCTTGGTTCGTTTCCTTACCAGACTGTGGAGGTAGCCAAATGGTATTGGCACGATTGGTTCCGGACCCACCACAGCCATACTGGAGCCTCTACGGGCTAGCTCATCCGCTGCATCGTTGCCTCGGGAATCGCTATGCCCTTTGATCCATTGAATGGTTAGTTTATTGTTTGACCCTACCTGGTTTAGGCGTTGGTGACACTCGTATATCAGTCCAGAGCAGACCGTGTGGCTGCCCAACGCCTGCAGGACGGCCATGCTGTCAGAGAGAATGCGTATTGGGAAATCTTTTACCTTCCTGTCTAGAATGGCCGATGCAGCCAGAGTGATGCCCACACACTCTGCCTGGAACACCGTGTTGTGTGCCCCAAGTGGCGCGGCTATGTGTATGTTGAGGTCCTCTGAGAACACCCCCGCACCTGAGCCAGTACCAGTCTTGGAACCATCGGTGAAGATCCTCAACTCGTCTGGGCGTAACCCCTCACAGTGGTGGTCCTCATGGAGTTGGATCTTGTATTTCTTGTCAAAAACAAATTGCTTAGGTATCCGGTCCATAATTGCTGTTGTTAGAGGGAACTCTTTATTAAGGTCCTCGAGCAGAGCCGTGTGTTGTGTCTTTCTCCTACCCCAGAGATTTAGTGCCTTAAGCCGCCCTGCCGCCGTCGTAGCCTCCTGCTGAATGAAAAGCTGGAGCGGTGGCAGTCCCAGCATGGCCTCGAGCGCAGCGGTCGGGGTAGTTCTCATGCAGCCTGTCGTCGCCATGCAGGCCAGTCTTTGCGTGCGTTGCAGTTTGTTCACGGCTGTACTTACCTTTGTGCGGGGCCACCAAACCACGGCTCCATATGAGATCATGGGTCGAATCACCGCGCAGTACAGCCAGAGAATGATTTTGGGGGACAGGCCCCATTTTTTACCTATCATTTTCTTGCATTGCCAAAAGGTAATGCATGCCTTATTAAGTTTGATGTCCAAGTGACTGCTCCAGTTCAGCTTGTTGTCGAGAGTGACCCCAAGATACTTTACTTCATTGGACAGCTGGAGTTCTGTGTCGAACAGCTTCGGTAGACGGAAAGGGCCCAGTGCTCTTTTCTGAGTAAACATGACCAGTACAGTCTTAGATGGGTTAACTGAAAGATCATACTCCCTGCACCATCGTTCCACTATGCGTAGCGCTTGCTGAGTAAGGTTACAGATGGTACCAGTCACCTTCCCGGGTACTAGAATTGCGAGGTCGTCTGCATACCCTATTGTGTAATAACGGTGTTCGTTAAGTCTGGTGATAAGGTCGTTGATTACCATATTCCACAGGAGAGGGGAGAGCACCCCTCCCTGAGGGCAGCCCCTGGCTAAAAAGGCCAGTTGCTGTTCGCCCTCCAGCCGAACCGCACGTTTGCTTAGCATATTAGTTATCCAGTCAATTAGTACCTGTTCAGCTCCGTGTCTGGAGAGGGCAGCACCTATGCTGGAGAAGTTGGTTTTGTCGAAGGCCCCTTCGATGTCTATGAAAGTGCCCAGGCATGTACCCTTTTGATGGATTGCTTCCTCTATCTGGCCCACCACCAGATGGAGAGCAGATTCCGTTGACTTACCCGAGCTGTAGGCATGTTGGTTACCGTGGAGAGGTAATGATTTAAGAACGCCATCTCGTAACTCCCTGTCGCACAGCCTCTCCATCGATTTGAGTAGAAACGAGGTCAGGCTTAGGGGTCTGAAGGATTTGGCGTTAGTATAGTCCCCTTTGCCTGGCTTGGGGATGAATATCGCCTTCACTTCCCTCCATCCTTTCGGAACGTATCTAAACGCCAGGCACGCCCTCATTATTGGCACCAGTCTCTCTACAACAGACGTACCTCCCCACTGCAGCAGCGCAGGGAACACCCCATCTGGACCGGGCGCCTTGAAAGGATGAAAGCTTAGGATGGCCCACTGTAGTTTCTCCGTCGTGATCATCCTGTATGCGTAGAGCCAATCATCATCTGTTGGTACCTGGGTAGTATCTACCCAGTCAGTTACCTGGGCAATAACGCTGCCTGGGAAGTGAGTATCTATCAGGACGCGTCTAGCCTCTTCAGGTGATGTGGTGAGTGAGTTGTCAGGTTTACGGAGTGTGGCAGGCTCAGGTGTTTGCGCCTGAGCCATTATTTTCCTTACCCTGTTTGCCTCTTGGCAAGATTCGATGTTACCACAGAATTTGCGCCATCCTGCAGTACGCCTGAATCTGATGCATTTTTTATATCTGGATTTGGCCTCGTAGTAAGCGTCCCAGTCCTCATCCTTGCTTGTATTCATGGCCCTGTTTAGGGCCTTCCTTACCTTCCCGCGTTTACGATTTAACTCCGCTCCCCACCATGGTTGTTTGCCCGGTGTATCGCGTGGGGTAGTCAGAGGGCAAGCGGTGTGGTAGCTGCTTATCAGACACTCGGTAAGTTGATTGACCTGCATGTCTAACCTCGTTTCGTTCCCTATAGTCCGCGCCTCACATAAGGGCGGCAGTTTCGACTCTAGGGTGCGTGTGTATACAGCTCTGTCCGTGTTGCGCGGATTACGCCAGGGGGGCGTAGGTGCTACCCAGAGCTGAATGTCAAAGCGGATCCATCTGTGGTCTGAGCAAGAGGCCTCGTTGGAGACCTGCCATCCAGTAGTGATCTCCGCTGCGCCTTCCGTCGCCAAAGTTAGATCAATAATTGTGCGACGGCGTCTAGTTACGAACGTTGGTTCTGCACCTGTATTTAGTAGAGACAAGTTAGTAGTAAACAAGTAGTCCACTAATGCCTTACCTCTTTCATTAGGCGCTTCCATTCCCCACAGGGGGTGATGTGCGTTCGCGTCGGTCCCAATGATGACCTCTTCCCCGCTGGTCTCGCAGAAGGTTACGAGGCGGACAAGGTTATGTGGGGGTGGTGCCTCCGCCTCAGGCATGTAGACCGAGGCGAAGACAATCGGCATATCAATGCCACCGCGCTGCATATACAGCCTAGCTGCAGAGGTATCTCTGCAACAGAAATCATTTAGAAGCTGTGCTTTGAGGTTACCTGTAACAAAGATACACGCTCTAGGGTGATCCTGATTAGAAGTACAAGGAGCTTACCCCCAAGGTTGGATAGTCCTCTGATTTGGCCACCCCTAATCCACGGCTCCTGGATTAAGGCGATGGCAGTCTGTTGAACCTCCAGCCACTTGCGTAGTTGAGCCGTCGCTGTCTGGCTGTGGTGGAGGTTTGCCTGCACAACTTTACAGGCGGACGAAGGGGTCGCCATCATGGATGGGTCCCTCCTCCTCCTCCTCCAGTTGCAGTCCCGCGAAAGCATCTCCCACGATGAGGTCCTCCTCCAACGGGCCAGAGGCTGGCGACAGTGTAATGTCGTCCAGCTCCCCGCTCGCCAGAGGGACCCCAGACGTGTCCTCCTCGGTGGTGCCCTCTTCTGCAGTTGCTGCAGAGTCGGCCACAGAAGCTTCCGGGTTGCTAGGCAGGGGGATGCTCTCCCCTGTGCTGCTGTTCTTGACGAGCTGCTTCGTGATCGGGTCCCAACCACGAGGGACGCACGCAAACTTCCCGTTCGCACCCTGGAACTTGATGTACACCGAGCCCAGGCCGAAAGACAGCCTGCGCTCGGCGCCCATCAAGACCGGTATGTGGTCCTCGGGGACACCCAGCACCACGAACCAGCACGTCTTCTGCCTGTCTGAGTGGATCACTACCCATTTTTTGATGTCCACCCATGGGTTCTGATACCACAGCGTTCTCGCTGCGATGTTCAGGTCTTGGTACATTGCGCTATCGTCCGGTATGACTATACCACAGCGTACCATTTTGGTTAACTCCGATTGGCCCTTCACGACTAGCGAGGTGCTATCCGGGAGGGGCAAACCGGGGACCGTCCTCTTCAGCCAAGCCAGGGTGAAGTCGTCGCAACACCACAGCTTGAGTGCACCGCTGCCAAATTGAGGTTTAGCGGTGAAGGACGGTATCTGCCGCTCTGGAGTCTCCATCGTGGGAGAGAGGGCTTCTTCGATGATCCGTTTTTGGATCAGCTGGGTCACCAAAGCCGACAACTCCTTGCTGATGGCACCCGTGCGCTCGCATGTCACCGCGACACACAGGTGGGCACTGGCAGCCTGGGCGAAGCTCATCCCACCAACTCTCCCGGACCGATCAAGCCGCTGCCGCTTGTGCTCTCCACGAGGTGACAAGGTCTCGTTGAGAGCTCGCTTGGCACCGACCTGACCGTCCCGAGCGGTCTGTTGCGATGAGGTCGCCGTTTGTGCTGGTCCGCCAGTCCCTGCAGCTCGGCTTGTGTCCGGCGCAGGTTGTGCTTCCTTCCCTTTCGAGAAGCTGATTGAAGCTTTCGCTTTGCCTCTCCTTTGCTCCTGCCGTCGCTGCTTCCGGTTCATGGGCTTATTGCCCTGAGCTGGTTCAGTCGTACTCGCCGGTTCCTTGGCGGGGGCAGAGGTTTGCGTATTTCTACGCTTACCCTTGCCCTTGCCCTTTCCCTTGCGGGTTTGCACTCGCCAGGTCAAGGCAGCCTCGCCAACGGGTACGCTAGCAGCCTCCATTGTACAGGAGGCAGCGACTTCGGAGGATGTGGTTTGAGGAGCCACGAAGTTACCGCTGGAGGCCGCGGCCTTGGCCGCGGGTCCAGGTACACGCGAGTTGCTAGGAGCACCCCGCTTATTTTTATTACCCGTACTGGGACCTGCAGCTTTCGCTGCAGGTTGCCCAAGGGACTTTTTGACACTCCTGACTGCGGTTTTCACCGCAGCCGGAGGGGCGGCAGCAGTTTTCACTGCAGCCTTGGGGGCACCCGCGCTGGATTCTGCGGAGTTAACCGCAGGTCCAGGGGCAGAGGTGGCTTTCGCCGTCACCACCCCTAATGTACTCAAGTCTTTCACAAAATCCATGACCACATTTTATAAAAAATTCATCTCTCCGGCTCCCACCCTCCATCGAGCCCGCAACTGGGAACGACCCACCACTTAAGGTGAGCCGTTAGGACTACCATTGAGATATAGGTGCGCAGGGCTGGCTTACAGTGCGACATCAGGTGCTCGTTTGGGCTGGCTTGAACAGAACAACCCTCCCTTACACCGTCAGCGTGACCTTCACCACCACTTCAGCCGTCCGAAAACGACTTCAGTGGACCCCACGCACCTCGCTTATACCCTCAGAAGGAGAGATCAGCCGATTGATCGTGGGTAAGCTACTCCCACAACCTCCCGTGTCGTAGGAAATCCAGGCCAAAGTGGCGTGTTGTGTGCAACCTGCTCCACTCAACCACCAGGATCCCTTCATCCCTCCATACGGGTCCCCGCGCACGGCACAAACACGCAGGAGGTCATTGCTATCCAACATTGTGATTGTTCAATGGTGGACACCCAGGGGCATGACCTCGCCACCCCTGTGATACTTCGCCCGGTGATTTCAGTTACGTCTATTTCATAGGGAATTAGACCAATAACAGGGCGGCAACCACGAGAAGGTTAATCACCGCACTTGCCTTGAGGATCTACACGACCGTAGCGCTCTCCCTCAAAACCAACGCCACCTTGCCGTCTCTGAAGGAGCTAGACAAGGTAGGACTGCATCTACAAAGCCAAGCCCTACGGGGCCTGTCGCTGAAGATTCAAAGCGTAAGTTTGCAGACCCAGACCGGCCCCGATCATTAGCTAAAAATGTTGTCAATATTTTTAGACTTTATTATTCCGAGAAAAATGTTTTAGATCTTAAAACTTATCAATTTAAAAATTAAAAGTGATCTTTCTTTATTTTTCAGGGAACTCTTACCATCAATTTCCACACCCAGAAAGGAATCCTGATCGTTTCAAGGCTTGGGTTCATATAACTGGTGGGAAATTAGATTGTCCAGCTGATTACGAACTGTACAGGAAGAAGGTTATCTGTGATATCCATTTTACAGACAAGGATAGAAACCGTAATAGCCGGTTGAATTTTCTGGCTGTGCCATCACTTCATCTTCCTGGTAAGATTTACATAATTTACAAAAAACCAAAAAACATGGCCAAAATGACAGATGTTTGCCATATTTTTCAATATTTAAAAAAAAACATAACATCAAATGTGCGTAACGCCAGCTTCGGAGCTTCCTCTTAAGTTGTAAAATAATTCTATCTATGCTAATATTTAAGGTATAATAGCAGCAATCAAAGTTCCGAGTCTTAATTTAGCTGCCACAAATCTTCGTTATTATGAGTCGTTTAGTATGTGTTAGCTGGAGTGACGTCACCCCAGCTTCCTCATTCAATACAGGCAAACCAGTGAGGTTAGGGTTTTGGACTATAGTCAAAAAAATAAGGCAAAATAGCTGCACATGGAAGGCAAGAACTGAACAATAATACTTAAAAAGTGTTGAAACTATGATAAAAAAACGTGTGTGTAAGCTGGAGTGATGTCACCCCAGCTGCCATGTCATATCTTCCGAACAAAAGAAGATATGATGATGTATCATAACTCCAAAATTAAGGTATAATAGCTGCCATTGGCAGCAAAATTTCCAAGTCTCTGGTCATAATACTCTATAAGTCATTAAACCGACTAATATGTGTAAGCTGGAGTGACGGCACCCCAGCTGCTCATGTCATATCTTCCGAACGAAAGAAGATATGATTATGCATTATAGCTTAAAACATGAGATACAAAACTTTCAAAACTCTAGTCCTTGTAGTTTCCACGTATTAAACAATAAATAGTTTCCGCGCCAAAAAGATCAATTTATTACTTCAGAAAAGGTACGGGGCGGCGTTGCCGTTCCGTGCGTTATATCATCAGTTTAAACTAGGTTATAGACTGGGAGCCTACTTCACACTTTAAGGTACTATCCAAATATTCAGGTTTTTTATAGTCATATTGTTTGTTTAAACATAGGATGAAAGAAAATTAAAAAATCTAAGTGTAACAATTTAGTATATTTTTTTCATAAATACTTTTTTTGGTACTATTTACAGTCTTTGAAATCAGATAAAATATGATTAGTATAAATCACAATTATTCTTTAGAATCAGAAGTAAAGTGCGTTTCAAGAAAGAATACCCTTCGCCGTAATGTTGGCACCATTGCTTTCGTTGAAGAAATGGTTTTTGCAAGCAATAGATCAAGACAATGACAAGACAACCTAACAGTGACCTGTAAACTGCAAAAAAACGTAACAAAATTTTATTTTCGCAGGCTAACTTTCCGCGTCCACCTTAACCGAACTACAGAGAACAAGTCACAAAAATAAAACCGGTCAAGTGCGAGTCGGACTCGCACAAGATGGGTTCCGTACCATTATCGCAAAAATCGGCAAAAAAAACCATGTTTGTTGTATGGGAGCCCCCCTTAAATATTTATTTAATTCAATTTTAGTATTTGTTGTTATAGCGGCAATAGAAATACTGTGAAAATACAACTGTCTAGCTATCACGTTTCATGAGATACAGCCTGGTGACGGACGGACAGACAGACAGACGGACCGCGGAGTCTTAGTAATAGGGTCCCGTTTTTACCCTTTGGGTACGGAACCCTAAAAAACAATAATAGTAGTTCTCTCGTCGTGTACTGTTTATAAGAATCCACTTTTTAATATTACATTTATAGTTCCATTAAAGTTCAGTCGGCTCTCAGTCTATATCTTCAATAAAAAAATATTTTGAGCGCAAGTTAAAATTACTTCTAATAAAATGCCTGCTAAGTGCAATTATTTCTCATGTTTTAAGCTATAATGCATAATCATATCTTCTTTCGTTCGGAAGATATGACATGAGCAGCTGGGGTGCCGTCACTCCAGCTTACACATACGTTTTTTTATCATAGATTCAACACTTTTTAAGTATTATCGTTCAGTTCTTGCCTTCCATGTGCAGCTATTTTGCCTTATTTTTTTGACTATAGTCCAAAACCCTAACCTCACTGGTTTGCCTGTATTGAATGAGGAAGCTGGGGTGACGTCACTCCAGCTAACACATACTAAACGACTCATAATAACGAAGTTTTTGTGGCAGCTAAATTAAGACTCAGAACTTTAATTGCTGCTATTATACCTTAAATATTAGCATAGATAGAATTATTCTACAACTTATGAGGCAGCTAGCGTTACGCACATTATAATCAAGCCTGTATTCCCCCAATGGTTAGGCAATGGTGTACCTATAGTACAATCAAAAAAAATAATTAGTAAAGCTTTATTAAATTTATAAACAATCAAATTAGCTAGGAAATGTACAGGCACTACACACACACATGGATAAAGTACAGACACAACACGCACACAGATAAAGTTCGGCGCTACACACACTCACAGCTAAGTTTGCGGATGGCGTTAATAGACGGCGCTATTTCGCGGTTCGCCGATCAATTGACATATGCGGCCTTCTCTCTGTAGTCGGAGAGGGCTCTCTATACCCGATATATTATTTTTCTCTGTGACTTATGACATAAAGGGATGGTGCGTATTTACTGGTACAGGTATAAAAACCCAGTACGAGTTTATCAGTACACAGACCGGGTATGTACAGCTGAGACCCGATCCGTACCCGATAGGTATAATGTCAAGCTACGCACCGAACTAAATCGTATTATAACCCAGTGCGGCGGGTGCGGCGGCGCAGTAGTTCACCACTCACTCGCCACAGAATACTTGTCGCATCGGGTATGACGTCATACCCAGTGCGGCGGGTGCGGCGGCGCAGTAGTTCACCATTCACCCGCCACAGAATACTTGCCGCATCGGGTATGACGTCATACCCAGTACGGCGGGTGCGGCGGCGCAGTAGTTCATAGAGTCCGTCCAACGAAAAAAGTCCCGCGGAAAAACCCGGAACTAACAAGATTTGTTAGAGGATAGCGTACAGTGGCATAGAAACTAGCGCCGCGTCTACGGAACTTCTTTCGTTGGATGAACTGTAACGCCTGCGCTCGACCGCCCGCCATTGAGAATTTACCCGAAGGTTACGGCGCTTCCCGAATACTCCCGATCGAGCCCGTATTGAAACGAAAAATTTTAGGCATACCAAATAATTCTGTTGTTTATTTATTATTTTTGTTGTTTATTATTTTTAATTGTTCTTTGTTTATATTTTAATAAGGAAGTAAATTGCGTATTAATGTTAAAGATTATTATTTATTTTGAATTACTTTTTTCCAGAATATGGGTTCTAAAGACGCTAATATAAAGATAGTGGTGATTTAAGTATATATGAAAATATTTTTAGATATTTTTAGGTATAATGTACTTGAGTCGACAATAATAATATTATTATTTTCAATTCTTTTTAATTTTATGTCAGTTCACTTTCACTTGTGATGGCGGATTCAACAATTGGCCTTGAAAAAAAATTATCTAAATTTTTCAATGATCGTTCGATCGAGTCTCCAAAAGGCGACCGCTAAGGCCAGGTCTGAACATACCAATAGGTATTTTGATACTGGGTTTTAGTACTGGGTATATGGCCATACCCATACCTTTGAGGCCAGGTATAGAATGTTGCAGGTATATCTCATGCCTAATGACATAAGTAATAGGGTGTTGCCTTACTCTTGTGTTCGGAAACACACCAACTGGTTTTTATGATTTTTAGCTTCTTGGCTTTTTATATATTTTACGAATCTTACCAAAGTTAATGTAACCGGCGAGTGCATCGAGGTTTGGGTGCTTTGATTAAGTTTTGTTTATTTTATTAGTTAAGTTAACCAAAGAAGGTTAACTTTTAGTTTATTTATATATATTATTATTGTCAATTTATTTATTGTATTATGTTATATGACACTTTTTATTCATGCTCATCCTCTTGTGCGTCAGATGCGAGCTACGCTAGTGTTTATGACGATGATAATTCTCTGAGCTTTAGCGACCTCCATTAGCGATCTTCATTTTCCAATTGTCGCAAATTTTTCAACGCAGTTCACATAAATGCTCAAAGCATTCCTGCTCATTATTCTGATCTGCTGTCGTCCTGCGACTCAGATCTCGTTCACGCTGTCCTTGTGTCCGAAACTCTTAGATAAAGTACCTATAGATTTTGCCATAAAATGAGCTTGATTGATAGAGCGAGCTCGCAAGTTGGCAGCCCCGGGTGCCCAGGCAGGTTTGACAAACAAACTCGGTTTTGTTTGATCTTCAGTGATTTTGTGGTATTGTGTGTTAATTGAGACAAGGAATTGGGTTATTTATAGATAACTAGCTGACCCGACAAACTTTGTTATGCCATGAAAACACCAAACATTCATCTACCCTACCTACCCTACCCTAACAACCCTATACTACCTACCCTAACCTAACTACCCTACCCTACCTACCCTACCTTACCCTACCTACCCTACCCTACCTTTCCTACCCTACCTACCCTACCCTACCTACCCTACCTACCCTACACTACCTACCCAACCCTACCTACCCTACCTACTTACCTACCATACCCTACCCTAAACGGGATAAAAAGGTCTTAGCTCCTGGTTCTTAGCTACCTCCCTACCAATTTTCAGCCAAATCGGTTTAGCCGTTCTTGAGTTATAAATAGTGTAACTAACACGACTTTCTTTTATATATATAGATAAGTGTCAGTGCGATGGTGGGTTGTAGTGTAGTGTTCTTGTTGTAACACCAGAACTAACTATTGTTGTCTAATGTGCGGCCGCGCCATGGCGAAATCTATAGGTACTTTATCGAAGCCGAAACCTTTCTCAAGCCTGCACAATTCCTTCTACGCAATATTCTTTGCCTGGATACAAGCTTTTGCGCAACGACAGAACGGGCAAGGGATGTGGAGGGGATGCTATTTATCTCCGTGGACATATCAGTTACAAGATAGTTGACCAGTCTCCGAGTGTTTACACAAAGTTTTGAAAAACACCTTTTTATTGAAATAGACTTCCTACAAACTACGTTACTTTTAGGAGTCTATTATAGCCCCAATTGCCAAATTGATTACTTTTCTTCATTTGAATCTAATTTGGAAACATTTTGCGCACTATATGAGCTTACGCTATCTCTCGGAGACTTCAACACTTGTCTGCTGAAAGGAGATTCGCGCAGCCTTAAACTAAGGTCTCATTCTAGTTTCCGACCCTAACAAAGTAGCCACACGTGGACAGTTTCCTGTTCCTTTTTCCTACCATGACCTCGTTTATCTTTTCTACAAGATTCGACCTCAAGGCCAAATTTCTTTCTCTTCGTAGTTTTAAAAACATTGATTTGGAGCGTTTGAGAGCTGATGCGGGTGGTATTGACTGGTCTACTGTATCTTCAGCAAGACAATGTTGTATTTATATGAGGCACACGCGCTAAGGGCAAAAAAGAAAAAAAGGTTAGGGTCAAACACCTTCCTGCACCATGGCTATCTTCAGCAATAAAAAACCAGATGGCTAAACGAGACAAAGCCAAGCGCGTGAACAGGAAGCGACCGACACACAATCCACCCAATTACTAAACTAGACATTAAGAAATGTATCCTTTCCATCTCCTCTAAGGCGGTAGGTGACGATGGCCTTCAACTCCAAATGTTTTTACCTAATTTAAGTCAAATAGTTCCTGTCGTTACTCACATAGTTAATTTTTCTCTCTTCAATAATCCTTCAGCTTGAAAGAAAGCTCACGTCCTACCGCTTCCAAAGGTTTCAAACCCCTCCTCACCATCGCAGTTCCGTCCAATATCTATCCTCACAATCCTCTCCAAAGTCCTCGAGAGTATTGATCAGAAGCAACTATCCTGTTATTTGTCCTTTAATAGCCTGCTGAGTCCTTACCAATCTGGTTTCAAACCTGGCCATAGCACTGTTACAACTCTAGTCAAAATAACTGACGACATAAGACTGTCTATAGAAAATAAATGTCTAACCATATTGGTTCTGCTGGACTTCAGCAGTGCTTTTAACTCAGTTGACATCGACATTCTCTTAGGAATACTTTCCTCCCTTAATGTCTCTGCTCCGGTAATTGAGTGGTTCAAATCCTATCTTCAGGATCGCTCGCAGTGTGTTCGATCCGATGAGGATTCCTCTGAATGGTGTGACTTGGCTGCAGGCGTTCCTCAAGGTGGTGTGCTCTCTCCTCTTCTCAATTTTATAAATGCTATCACTAGGGTTCTAACTTCTAAATTTCATCTCTATGCAGACGACTTGCAGTTGTATCGCCATTTTAATGAATGAACTCGCTGAAGCTGTGGCTGCCATCAATAATGACCTTGAAAATATTAACAAGTGGACTAAGTCCTTTGGATTCCTCCTGAATCCAACTAAATCTCAAGCGCTCATTATTGGTGGCAAATACATGCTCAATCTGTTGGATCCCCAGTCTCTCCCGTCAGTATTGTATAATTCAATGCCCATATATTATTCTAAAACTGCGAAAAACTTGGGCGTCTATATAGACACTAATCTCACTTGGGAGGTTCATATCGCTGATGTGAGTAGGAGAGTCTTCTACTCTTTTCAGTCTCTTAAACGTCTCCAAAAATTCTTGCCGTTTCTCACTAAGGTCACTCTTGCTCAATCTCTTCTTCTACCGCTCATAGACTATGCGGATGTCTGTTTTCTAGATGCAACGGAGGTACCCCTAAACAAACTCGAACGACTGCAGAACTTGTGCATCCGCTTTATTTATGGCCTCCGAATGTACGACCATGTGTCGGTGTTTCGGACCAGATTGAAGTGGCTGCCGATTCGGCGTCGGCGAGATACCCATATCCTATCCCTTCTCTATACTATCCTGCACAATCCTACTTCTCCTCAATATCTTCGCGAACGGTTTGAGTACCTCGTCCCGAGGGGTAAACCTTGTCGCACAGCCACTTCGCTTCTCCTTCGTACTCCGCGTCACACTTCTAGCCGCTACGATGGCTCCTTCTCTGCTACTACAGTGCATCTCTGGAAAGCTCTTCCACACTCCATACGCGATAGCCCTTCTCTCGATATCTTCAAGAGGAAAATTAAGGAGCATTTCCTTTCAACGATATATGTATTTGTCTTTATAAACGTAGGTAGGCCTTTTATGTATTATTATGTACTAGTTTCATCTTACTATATAGGTTTATATATTGTACACTGGATTACTGCCCTCTATTATGATCTCTATCACTCAAAGGTTTGCTGGAAGAAAATTGCATTTGTAGTTAAGCTCGCCTTTGTACATGAATTTTGTTATCAACTTGTTTAAATGTAATTTATTGTTGTACAATAAAGAATAAAGAACAAATACTAAAAACAGAATAAAATTAATATTTAAGTGGGGCTCCCATACAACAAACGTGTTTTTATTTTGCCGTTTTTTGCGATAATGGTACGGAACCCGTCGTGCGCGAGTCCGACTCGCACTTGGACGGTTTTTGCGATAATGGTACGGAACCCTTCGTGCGCGAGTCCGACTCGCACTTGGCCGGTTTTTTACACATAATATGACATAATACAGTTACTTAGTTTGTATAAGAACATATTATATATATAATATACTAGCTACCCGCGATTTATTTTGCGTAGCATTAGTACTTTGAATAGCGTATTTTTTATATCGCGCAATAATATTGTAGGTATGTGGGCCGCCTTACTTGAGAAATTATTAGTTCACAATACGAACTTCCACCCCTCTGTCCACACCTTCAATGATGATTTCCGGGATAAAAACTATCCTCTATCCTTCCCAGGTTCTGAAACTATCTCCATACCAAATTTCATCTATATCAATTCCGCGGTTTAAGCATGAAAAGCTGACAGACAGATATACTTTCGCATTTATAATATGTATTAAGATGGCTAAGTTTGTTAGGACAAAAAATGCTCGAGATATGGTTCGGTGGTTTCTCAACAGATGGCGTATCAACTCATGAAATTTAAGAAATCACAAAATGTTTCTGTAGATGTATATAATTTTAATTATATAAACTTAATTAATTAAAATATATAAAATGATTATAGAATTATATAGTATTTTTTTTTTGAGAAATTTTGGCATCTTGAAAACTGTTTTGGTTAAGGAACGTCATGGTCGGCCATTCCATGTTTATTTGTCAACAATAAAATTTGTCATTCTTGTTATTTTTTCGAACCCATACTTTTCGGAAATTTATCTGTGGATTTATTTACGACCTCGCGATGTTTTTTGGATTTCTGTGACTTCATTCTGTTCTGTTTACCTGCGCTCTCTCCTGGCCTCCGACGCACAATATTTCCGTAGATTCCTGCAACGTTTATTTGACGCCGATTTTATAGAATGTCTTCAGAAAAAATATGCTGTGTACCGAACTGTGGTAAGAAATTTGATATTAGCTTTTCTCCAAATTATCTGGTTAAAAGATTTAAATGAAAGTGGGGCTATTGTTCTTTACATCTAAACTTCTTAAGCCATAGCCCTAAAAAAGCGGGCAAAGGAGTTTTATCCCGTAAATTCAAAGATAGCATATTTACTGAATACTTTAAAACGTTTTAAACCAAGCTTTGTGTTTTATGCCACTCTAACCTTCCTCAAGACATTCTATAAATGTTATTAAAAACTGCATCAAGATGAAACTAAATTGTTTAGTTAAGCATACTGACAAGTGTGGATTCTGACTTAATTTGTACTTCATGCGTGACTATATCAACTGGTATTGCTTGGAACTACAAGTCAATGTTGATACAAAACGTAGTTTTGGAAATATATATTAGTAACAAGTACCTTCTTTTAGGTTCGGCAACGGAAATCCTACACAAATTTCCTAACCCTAACAAGCAACCTGAACGCTTCAGAACCTGGGTTTACAATATTGGAGGATCAATTCTGGGCTTGGATAATGACATCATTTTCAAACGCCGCCGTTTTTGTCATTTGCATTTCGAAGCTCGGTACCATACAAGAAGCAAATTCGTAAGTGTTGACGCCATACCCCGACTCTGTTTACCAGGTAAAAGGCTTATTCATTCTAAATTAATAAGGTTAAGTTTAAAAATACCTGTGCTACCCAATTGAAAATCTAACAAAAAGTTTTTCTGAGATCCAGGGTATATTGCACCATATACTGATAAATAAGAGTCATATTGAAAATTTCAAAACTTTTATGAAAACCATATTGTACATATAAATAAATACAAATAAATAATACACATTTTATTTGTACTATTCATGGGGAGGGTAGACGCACGGGATCTGCCAATGTGGTGACACCTGGGGGAGGCCTATGTCCAGAAGTTGATGTCTTACGGCTGAAATGATGACAATGAAATAATACACAATTTATTCAGTTTAGTTGCCATAGAAAAGACTTAATAGAATTTAAATTCGATTTCTCAAGTAGGTACTTTATGCCCACAATTGGTGTAAGTGGACCAATAAGTTATTAAATGGTACCATCACATCCAAAGATAAGAAATCAACTAATGAAATTCAGGATCAAGTTTTAATATTTACAGCAAGAGACGGAAAAATAAACAAATAAAGTAATAAAAACAAATACTTTCTTTTTAATATACTTTATATTGTTCTTAAATAAGTTTATATTTTCATTACCATATTTAAATAAAAGACATTGTTGCCTTCTTTGCTACAATAATTTTCTCCAAACGATATATAAAAAAAACGGGCCAAGTGCGAGTCGGTCTCGCGCACGAAGGGTTCCGTACCATTATCGCTAAAAACGGCAAAAATATCACGTTTGTTGTATGGGAGCCCCACTTAAATATTTATTTTATTCTGTTTTTAGGGTTCCGAAGTCAACAAGGAACCCTTATAGTTTCGCTCTGTCCGTCTGTCCGCCCGCAGCTTAGCTCAGAGAATCTAAGTACTAGAAAGCTATAATTTGGCATGTATATACATATTAATAATTCCGACAAAGTGGTAACATAAAATCATGAAAAATAATTTTTTTTCGGCTACCTCCCATAGACGTAAAGTGGGAATGTATTTTTTTTTTCTCATCTATCCCATGGTGTGGGGTATCGTTGGATAGGTAATTCAAAAATATTATGGGTTTGTTAAAACCATTTTTCGATTCAGAGATTCGTTCGCGTAAAATTAAACTTTAATTTGCAAATTTATGTTAGAGTCAAGTGTCCCCCCCCCCCCTGGCAGCGAAATGGTTGCTCTTGGCTATGTGAAAAAATTTACGGCAGTAGTACATATAACGAAATTAAAAGGAAAATTATCACGGATAACAAGGCTTTACAAGTTTACGAGTAATAGTCGACCAACTTATAAAATGTACTTGGAACAGTAAAAATTTTGTACAAATTCCATTGAAAAATTACTTAAATAAAGTTGATAGCTGTGTAAAACAGAGTAAATATAATGCTTACGAACCATGTAAAAATATACAAAAATGAAATCATAACAGGCTTTACAAGTTTACGAGTAATAGTCGACCAACTTCTAAACTGTACTTGGCACAGTTAAATTTTTGTACAAATGCAATTGGAAAATTGCTTAAATAACGTTGATAGCTGTGTAAAACAGATTAAATATGCTTACAAACCATGTAAAAATATACAAAAATAAAATTATAACATCCATAATAATAATAATTTCTAAATTAATAATGTTTAAGCTCGAATAACGCATTGGAGTGGCTGGAGTCGTCTGAAACCGTTCTAATGTTCATGTAACAACAACAAAACCCTCAACAAAACTCTTTTTAGTCCGCATTATTTTGCAACTTCGGAACCCTATTACTGCGCGTGGCCCGACACGCACTTGGCCGGTTTTATTTTTAGTATTTGTTATTATAGCGGCCACAGAAATACGCTCAAATCTGTGAAAGTTTCAACTGTCTAGCTATCACGGTTCATGAGATACAGCCTGGTGACAGACAGACGGACAGTGGAGTCTTAGTAATAGGGTATCGTTTTTACCCGACTGCCGAAGGAGGGTAATGTGTTTATCAGTCTATGTATGTATGTTTGTTCCCATGTGGCGTTCTAGAGACCAAACGCGTGGGCCGATTTTGATGGTTCTTACGTCAATCGATTGGTCTTAACCCTGCGAGTGTCACTGGCTACATTAAAATTGGAATATAGGAAAATGGTGGTTCTTGGGCGCCATATTGCGGGGGCCCAAATATTTTTTTCTTCCTATCTTATCGTGTGATGTATCAAAATAAAGAGCTTTAAGAGGTTATTTCAAAAATATACAACACTTATATGTTTAAATGTACTTATTTCGAAAAAAAATAACTAAAAAGTTACAAATAAAAAAAGTTAATTAAAAAATTAAAAAAACCCGACTGCTTGAAAAGCGAACTAAAAAGACGTAAACAAGGAGAGACGTATCCTCCGACTGCACAACATGAAAAATCATGTTGTGCAGTCGGAGGATCTGGTTTTGGTCAGCCAGCTCGCGAATGTGTATCCTCCGACTTCACAGCATAATTTTCTCCTTGTTTACGTGTTTTAGTTCGCTTTTTAAGCAATCAGGTTTTTTGATCTTTTTAAATAACTTTTTTACCCTTTGGGTACGGAACCCTAAAAATGGTTTAAAAATTATATATTATATATGTATAATAGTTTTCTTTTTGTTATTGTTCTGTGGTACTCAAAATAAGACTAATAATTTGAACAATAAGCAAATTTTTCAATATATTAGTCTTGTTGTGTGTTATATTGCATTGATTTTTTCTTGGTTATTTTTTGTAATTATCCACATTTATTTTGGTTCAGGGAATTCAAAGATTTTTGAAGAGCCATCGACTCCTTTTCAAACAGTTACAGTGGCAAAAAATCGAACAAGTCCGCTGGTCGACCAAAGTCGTCCTTATATTGGCGAGCTTATTTTTTTTGGACGCTTTTGTTATTTCTATAACTATAAACTGAATAAAGTTTAGTTCAATATTCGATTTTGTGTTTCATTTTAATGAAATAAAAGAAGAAAAAAAAAATTGTTCTCGCCCTACTTCTTGGCCGCCTTGATGTTGGTTCTTCGATGCGCAAGGCACGGATCGGTGCTCTTTTTGTATGAGATTTACTATTGCGCAGCCATTGTAGTCAACTTCAAGTGAGGGCGGTCAAGAAGTTTGGCGACCACTATATACATTGTAAGTTGTTTTGTCGTTAGCCACCAGATGACGCATGACGTAGCTATAAGGGGTATAGAGACAACGGACCTCTCAGCTGAATAATCTATAACCCCATATATATAATATATACTTTTATATTATGTTAGATCTGCAAGCACAATCACTTAGTCTTCGCTTCTTGGTTTCAACTAAATAAAGATATTTAATTATATTACAGGAAAAGAACTCAATGTTGAAGGTAAAATATGCAAGCCGGCCCCAGATTCAACAAACGTTGAAGCTTTTATCAGCAAACCGGCCCTAGATTCAATAAAAACTGATGCTATAATCAGCAAGCGGGGCCTAGATTCAACAAATATTGAGGCTATAATCAGCGAGCCATCCCCAGAATCAATAAAATTTGAGGCTATAATCAGCAAGCCGGCCCTAGATTCAAGAAATATTGAGGCTATAGTCAGCAAGGCAGCCCTAGATTCAAGAAGCATTGAGGCTATAATCAGCAAGCCATCCTTAGATTCAAGAAGCATTGAGGCTATAATCAGCAAGCCATCCTTAGATTCAACAAAGGCTGTAATAAGCACGAAGGCCTTAACTTCAACATCAAATATTTTAAGAACACAGCCAAATGATTTGATATCAGGTTTGTATAACTTAAATCTATACTAATATTAACAAGAGTTAAAGTTGTATTTAAGCGTGAAAAGGTAACAGACAGACAGAGTTACTTTAGCATTTATAATATTAGTATGGATTCATTAATTCCTTTATTGAAAAACCAGATGGCGCTGCATTTGACCACTTTAAAAAAAAAAGATGCCTGTCTATTTGGTGTAAATTGGGATTGGGTGTGTGGGATTCTAGTTTCTACCACTTTTTGTCAAAACTGTATTGGTCTTGTGTGCAATCTACCCTACATTATGTGCAATGACAAGTTTAATCATAATAGTTTTAAATGCGCACTGCGTAATTTAAAAGCACCTAAAGTGAACTTATTTTTTCATTTTAAATATTACATTCATATCATCTTGTTCTGGAAAATGTTTTAGTTTGAGACCTATACAAATTACTAACGAAGTGCACATGAAATGGAACAAACCATTACCAATATTAAAACGTTCTGACTCACGCAGATTGTAGCGACGTCAATCGGAATAGCTATGTTTTACATAAAAAAACCTAATAAAAATGAAAAAACTTATTTTGTTGGAAATTATGTTATTTGCTCACATTGTTCTAATTCCAGCAATACGAAGTTACGAACACGTCATAGTTGAAATAAAAGCACTTTTTGCTCTAACGCAAATTAACACTGCGTGAAAAGTATAGACTTCATCAGTCATCTGACATTTATTTGACAATTGACTTTGACATCGACGCTCTTCTCTTTCCTTTCCGCCATTTTCGTACTTACTTGGCTTGTCATCGAAAATAATTTAAAGTTATTGTTCACAAAATACGTTCTTTACATTATTACTAAATAATTGCAAGCTGTTAAATTACAAGCCGTACTTGTAATATGTAGCAGAGTTCAACAACCTTCTCATAAAATAATAAAAATCGCATAACCTATATAATGGATGAAGATGATATTTTTCCAGTATTATGCCCCAAGAAAACATATTCAAAACAGTTTATAAAAGTGAAAAGAGCAACATCTGAGTCTGATAATGGAAAAAATACCTCTAGAAGAGCAGGGAAGACCTATGATCCTGGTGTACCGTTAACTACCAAAGTTGCAGTGGAATATTTGCTGAGTGGGAAGCTAAAAACAAGTGTATGTCGTTACTGCTTAAAAGTAACGGTAGGGCTGTCCGAACTGGACCAGATAATGCAGGTAGCTGGCACAGGAGTCATGTACAAAGTGACTATAAGAGAAATTATAGCCTGCTTCTACCCTTTCAAGGTATGGTATTTACTGGTGACCCAGTTATTAATTTTAGCTCATAACTGTGCATTTAAATGATGAGAAAGCATAAATGTTTTGTCTGTGTAATTTTCTTGATGTTAAAGCTGAGTGCATTATTCACAAATAGACTAAAGCAATTTAGATGTTAGATGGTATTTCGGTGATAACTTTATCTAACATAACCTGTGATGTTAAAGGTAAAATTGTTTTTCCATTTTAACTTCAGATTATGGATATGAAAAAATCACCAAGATGTTTGATCAGTGTTTTAATTTATGAATGCCGATAATTCTAAATCATTAAAATATTGATGTTTCAGGCCAAGCAAGAAGAATGTTTCCCTGAGAAAATATGTCAGAGATGTATTGACAGAGCCATTAATGCATACCTTTTCACGCAACAGTGCGAGCAAGCTGAGAGAGCTCTTCAAAACTGCTTTGATGACATGAACGAGAAATTCAATAAACTAGACCCCTTAGATAGAAAGAAAAAGAGAGGCAGACAAAAACTACACCCAAATACGAACATATTATATGCAGAACATCATAATGTAATGGATTATGCTGAACCATTACGAAACATCATCAACTTACAAACAGAATCATTGAGCAACGAACCAGCCTGGAATGAATTTGAATGCAAAAAGTGCTGGCAAGTCCTCCCAGACTTAGAAACGTTGCTGAACCATGAGCAAATACATTCTAAATACATGTGGTACCACTGCCGGTTATGTGGTAAATCTTTTGTAAAAATCAACCAGTTGAAGAAACACTTTAACCATGTCCATGTAAAGGGGAAAGGGGTTACCGAAGAAGTAGACAAGACTTTCAAATGTAAAGAATGTGGAAATGTAACGGAGAGCTATGTACAACATCTACAGCATATAGAAAAGCACAAGTTTAAGACTATAATGAAACATTTGGTTGAGAAGAAAACGGACCAATTGTGTCTGGTGTGTCTAAAGAAGAGTACAGATTTGGTGGAGTTGGACAAAATGGTGTGCATACACGGAAGTTGTCCAGAACTGGTTGGAGATACATCATTGTATACGGTGCTAGCGTCAACCTTACCCGATGTAAGTATTACTTTTATTATTCATCTACTAACATAGCTTAACATGACCTACCTACTTCTAATTTACTCTGATGTCAAAGTTGGTTGGTCTATGACAATTTTTTGAATTTTTCTTTGATTTAATATGTTAACATTTAATTAAAGAATTGGCAAGCATCAATTCTACGGCTACAAAATAATACTCTCTCAACTTAGTATAATCAGCCTATAATTTTTCCACTTCTGGGATGTGAATCCTGTATGTATCCACCTCTTTGTGCAAGGATGTAGGTCATATTCTACCATGTGGGCCTATTATTTGGACAGACCAGACATCCATCCATCTAGTAAAGGAGAATCTTAACACTACATACTTCTATACCATATTTTCTAGGACCCAACTATATATCGGATGATTCTCTTGTAATGTGAAAGTTTTTAGTATCATGTTCCATCTGTAAGAAGTGATTCCTGTTCTAGCAAAAATCATACAAATACCGAGAGTTACATGTACCTCGCAAAGCCAACATAATGACTATTACAAAAAGGAAGAGAAAATACCAGGAAATACAGAATATTCCTCGCAAAAGCCCAAAAATACAGTTTGATTTATCCTTGCCAAAAATGTTCACGAAAGATAAATTTAAGACTGATGATTTCTATTATTATGCTTTCTGTGAACCCCAAACAGAGGATATATTCATCAGTAATATTGAAAATAATCTTGTCACTAAAAGTCCAAGAATTGTTGAAATAACTGATGAAGAAACCAAGTATTGTAATCTAGATGATAAAATGCCAATTGAGGTCACTGGAGAAATAAGAGTTATTGAAAATTCTAGTACTGAGGATGTAATAATGGGTACTAAAAAGCAAGATGATGTTATACAAAATGATAGTCCAGAGATTAAAATGTTAATTGATGACAATGAAGCAACTAAACATAGCAATGTTAACAATGAAAATGAAGCCAAATATAGGACACAAATTGTTTCTAAACTGAATAATAAAAATCCAAACAGTCCTCACCAAATGAATTTGGTCAAAAATTATTATCCATTAGATGAAATTGTAATGGATGACAAAGAAATTATAACTGGGAATTGTAATGTCAATGATAACTTACTAAATGTAAAAGAAACAACAGATGTTGTTGGTAATCCTGATGATATAATTCATATTGATGAGAAATACCCAACAGATTTGATTGAAGAAAATAACATAGAGGCTGAAGTGAACAAGTCATCTTTCAAAGTTTATAAGCCCAGCATGTTTCGTTTCTCTAACCCTATAATTATAGAATTTGATGATAATAAGACAAACTATCATAACACCATTGATAATGAATTGCATTACATTCAATCCATAGAAGAAAGAGATGTTCCTGAAGATGGTGAAGTTCCAATCAAAGGAAAAACTGCTCTGAGTTGGATATTAACTAATCCTTCGGACAGTAAAAAACTATTTGAGAATAATGAAGAAACAGAAGTAATAAGTAATGTTATAGCTGAACCCCAAGCAAAGGGAGATTGTAAATTTTGCTGGTTATTCAAACATTTGAACAAATGTGAATACTGTAAGAAAGTTATTGACACAGGTGTTAAAATAATTGAGAAAGACCATAAAGCTATAGAGAAGAATACTGTTATTGATGATGAAACTAATAATAATATTAAAAAGCAGGCAGATGATGCCATTTTCTCTAATGAAGATGTTGAAATACAACCAAAATCAATGCAAAGCAATAAAAATTACAAAGAAACAAGATCAAAATCGAGAGAACAGAAATGGCAATGCAATGTTTGCTTAACCAATAATAATAATGATAGAGCTAGTTGCCAATGCTGTGAATCTAACAAATGTATGGAAAATGGCAACTGTAAAGTTACATTTGGGTTGAATAAAACCTTCATAAATTCTTCTTCAACACATGAAAATGAAAACAAAATGAAAAAAGAAGTTGATGCCTCTATTGAAGAAACTAAATCATTTATAGATATTGATGAAGCAAGTATGATGGACACAAAAATTGGTACAATACAAGAAAATACTGAAACAATGGACAATATAAGAGATATACATAGTATGGATATAGAAATGGACACAGTAACAGATACAATAAATGAGGAAATGGATGTAGAAGAAGAACCTTTCATTCCTACTGTGCAAAAGATTGATCTAGTACCAACATTGGCTGCAAAAATTGCGCCATATGTTAGAACCAATGATCTAATACCAATATTAGCTGCAGATATTGCACCATATGTTGGAACCAACATTCAGTTCAATATTGGTTCTAATTTAATACAGAATGAAAAAGGGCCTAGAAAGTTTAAAAGGGCTGTTAGGAAAATAGCAAAAGCTTTTCATAAATAAATTAGTTTGTAGTTTAAAGTATATGCACATGATTAATTAAATGACATAATTTTAGTCTTTAAGGTAGAAGTTACATCGACTCAGAATAAATTATTTTTACTAGGATGGACATGATTAGTGAATTGGCATAATTTTAGTCTTAAATACAATGTACATAGGGTGGAAGTTACATCGACCCACATCACATAGTAAAACCTTATTTTCATCAGGTTTTATTTTTATTTAAAAAAAATATTTTACACTGGCATGCATACTGGTGTATGTAATATGTGTAAATGTCCCTTCCACCCTATATATTCCTTTTATTGCTTTTTATCGACTTCTAAAAAAAGGAGGTTATCAATTCGACACGTAATACGTAAATGTTTGTCCACGCATATCTCCGAAACTGGTCATCAGATCGTGATCATTCTTTTTTGTATTTGATTAGGTACCTCTCGACTTAGGGTACAGTACAAGTTTAATTAAAATCGGTTCAGCAGTTTTCAAGATATGGAACATAAAACCGAACTAATAAACAGCACGAATGTGTAAATTAAGTTATTATGGGTATTTTGTCAATCCTTTAGGTACCTTACTATAGAACTTGCTCGCTTTTTAATGATGGAGTACCAAAACTAAAAAGAGACAACGTACCAACACAAAAAAATAAAACACTAAACAGTCAAAAATAACTTTCCTTTCGGAAGTCGGTGTCGTAAAAAAACAAAAAGTACAGCTTGGCAAAAAAGAGTCTGACGCGGTGACAGTTGGAACTAAAAATAAAACTAACTAGTTAACTAAAATAACCTATCTATTACTTGCCTATTATTACCTATTAGTACCAAGAGTATTTAGAGTAACTAAAAATTTAATAAAAACTATCAAAAACTGTTGAGTCATAGTATTTTGGGGTATACAGGTGCGATAGTGGCGACCTCATTTATTCCACACTCTTTTTTTGCCAAGCTGTAAATTGGTACCAAAGACACCGACTTCCGAAACGAAAGTTATTTTTGATCTTTTTAGTGTTTTGCTTTGGAAGTCGATAATTTTAAACTGCATTGACACTCTTTTCCATCATCAGCCTTTTTAATGTTCCCACTGCTGGGATACAGGCCTCCTCTCTTTCCCATCAATAAGTTATAATTACATTTAGTATTTTACATTATTACATTAGTATTTGGTTACATCATTCTTGTTGGAAAATTAAATATTATAATTATGTGAGAACGATGTAAAAAGTCGTGCACGTAAAAGCGTCTAGAGTAAAACTTTCTAACAAAAAAATTTACCGACTTCCAAAAAAAACACTGCAATGTGTAAAATAACTTTTCCGAAGTCAGGTTTCTTTGATAGATAGTAGGTACTTTTTGTTTTTCGACACCGACTTCGGAAAAGTTATTTTTCGCTTTGTAGTGTTTTTTTTTTGGGGAAGTCAGAATATTTATATATTTCTCTTTTTGGTTTTGGTACTTACCTCAAATTTCCATGAAAATCATTTATAGCCTAAGTACATCTCAAGATGATTCCAATAGGTTCGAACACGATAAGGATACATTGTTTTATTTCGGAGTTCCAGTGCCTATCTTGGCTTCATCATCAGATCTGTTTGTACCATCGAACTTTTTCAATAACATTTATTTATATGTTATATGCTTCATCGTAGTCGCTTAACTATTTGAGATATCTTATACCCATTACATACTTGTTAAGAAGTTCCAGTGGCCATCTGTGGTCTTCTTCATCAGTTTCACTTCACCAAATGGTACATTCTGAGTGCAAATGCTTGCCATGTTCATGAAAATGCCAAAATCGCTATATTTCTTCCCATAATATTTGAGGAGTTCCCAAGATTTCCATGAGGTCCTCGTCATCAGAATCTGACTTGGTGACAACGGGACCACCTCGAGAATATAACCCTTCCAAACAAAAAAACCGGCCAAGTGCGAGTCCGACTCGCGCACGAAGGGTTCCGTACCATTATCGCAAAAAACGGCAAAAAAATCACATTTGTTGTATGGCAGCCCCACTTAAATATTTATTTTAATTTGTTTTTAGTATTTGTTGTTATAGCGGCAACATAAATACATCATCTGTGAAATTTTCAGCTGTCTAGCTATCACGGTTCATGAGATACAGCCTGGTGACAGACGGACAGACAGACGGATCGCGGAGTCTTAGTAATAGGGTCCGTGTTGACGAATGACGGTGTTATGCCCGAACATACATAAAAAGAATATATACATATATGTAAACATCCAAATTGATAACCTCCTCCTTTTTGGGCTTTCGGTTAAAAATAAACAACCTCAAAATACAGTGAATCTATAATATAACTAATCCTATGTAATATGACTAATTTCTAAGATATTCAGTATTAAATATGTCTTGTTAAGTGTGATAGCTTAAGCTTACCAAAGATTTTTATTAATAGTTTATTTAAAGAAAGAATATTTTTTCTGTTCACTAATCTTATACTTCAAAAGTACTGCTTTATAAAAGTTATCAGTTAGAAGTTTAGGCAACAAGAAAATAATCTCAATAATTAAAATACAACAGTATTAATTAAGTCATGATCTCGTCATTACAATTTGTAACTTATAAATTAGTCCTTAGTTTTACATTAAGTTAGTTACTCTTAAGGCTTATAATATTTATGGAATAACAAAAAAATTTAGCTTCAATCATGTAAATATATTAAATCATTAAAAAACCTCTGCTGTTGATTTATATATATATATATACAGATAATTTTCGACGCAGAAAATAACTTCCTCTACTTAGTCCGTCAGTTAGATAACTTAAAAATATTGGACACTTATTTTCTTTAGCCACGTAAACAAAAAAATACGACGATACAGTGCGTTGAAATATTGCGTGACGTCACGGTGTGCTACACTTTATACTGACAAAGTGACGTCACAAGCCCCCACTACTGAACTTTGATGCGCTTTATCTTTGTCAATTTTTATTTATTTGATAAAGCAAAATATCGGGTCCAATATTATTTGATAATCTCACTGACGGACTTACTAGAATTATCATTTTTCTACCCAGGAAACATCCATATTTCTCTGATGGTATCTATTTTCATCATTTATTATTTGTATTGTTTCGACAAGGTTGCTTGCATGAACTCAAAGTAGGATGAAATTCTAGAATTCTGACACTAACCCTTCACATCGAATTAGTGACGACACACGATTTCGTCTATTCTTGTCCCTAAAACACAGGTTTGTTTCCAATTCCTTAGGCTCACTTGCACGAAAAACAGTTGCTAACCCGTGGTTAAATTGACAATATTGTATGACAAACTGTCAATTTAATCTGGTATTAGTAACTAACTCTGTGTTAAGATCATGCAAGTGGGCCCACATCTCAACCTAATCCCAAGCTTTATAAACTGTACTTTTTAACATATTTTTTGTTGTTGCAGATGAACTACCTACACAACTTTATTGGAACAAAAATATGCGAAAAGTGCCTTAACCACGCTATCACATCATACGTTTTCATACACCAGTTTAATTTTACTAGGGAACGCCTAGATCTATGCGTTAGCCTTATGTTGGATAATCTTAGTAAAATTAATCCTAGTACAAATGTCTTTGTCCAAGTATCACCACCAAGTATCATGCCTCCACAAGAAGAAGCTGATGAATCATTACTCCTAGACGAAAACGATTTTGTAGACGAAAGTAAACTTAAAATAGAAGTTCTAGAAGATGAGTATAGAATGAAAACAGAGAGTGAGAGCGAACCAGAAGAGACATACCAGTCTTCTCCACCGAAAAGAAGATCAGAAAATTCTACACCCGAAATGGAGAATTTAGCTAGTAACGCAACTAAGACTTACATGAAGAGAAAAGTGGTGAACGGCTTACAAAGTTCGAGATACTCTGTAGATGTGTGCAGTGAGTTCCTAACGTTTAACAAAAGGAAAAAGGTCGAAAGGGTCACCTTTAAGTTCACTTGTCCTCTGTGTAGTAAACATTTTATATCAGAATATTTCTTAAAAAGACATATTCTGAAACATATGAACAAAAAAGTTTATTGCAATATTTGTCATGATGTGTTCAAATCTAAATTTTATTTGTATGAGCATACGAAGATGGCACATTTGTTGAAGGAAAGCTTTTATATGTCTTGTAAGGAGTGCGGTAGGAATTTTACTGATACGGATAAGTTGCAAACTCATGAAGAAAGCCATAGAATTAAACCTTGTGAACTCTGCAATAAGGTCTATACGACCCAAGCTCACTTCGAGAATCACATACAAAGGCACGCAGTCAAACTGAAGCTTCTAAAAGAAAAACAAACACAAACCTGCAGTTTCTGCGAGAAAGAGTGTGCAAACGACAATGAACTCTCTGTTCACGTCAATAAGATACATTTACAAATAAAACCTTACAGTTGCGATATGTGTGATAGACAATTTTATACGGAAAGTAATTTGTGGAACCATAAAAAGATTCATAGTATGCCTTCGAAGGAAAAGTGCGAATTTTGTAGCAAAACTTTAGGGAGTAGGAAACAGTTAGTAATTCATGTTAGGAAACATATAGGGGCCAAACCTTTTAGTTGCCAAGTTTGCGGTCAAGCGTTCTACTCGGCTTATAAAGTCCGACAACATATGAGGAAAAGTCACGGTGGTCGATTCTGCTGTAGAATATGCAAATCCGTCTTCGTAACCAAATATCAACTTAAAGAGCACGTCAGTAGAGATCATAATATCATTTAGCAATAGTTCAAGCCAGATGTTGGCTTGGCATTTTAGAAGCAAAATATGAAGTACCAATTTATTGTTCATTTTTTCCTGAAAGGCTACATAATCAAGTTATTTTTGAAATTTAAATATATTATAGAAGATTTATCACAAAAAGAGCCTCCTGGATTCTTGATTTATGCCTATAGATTTTAATAGTAAAGATACGACTGTCCGAAAGTTGCTTATACGCGTTCACCATCAAGAATCACGGCATTTTTACAAGCTTTTATTAAGTTCCACTCTTGTCCTGCAGCCTAATTGCGTAAGTAAATTCGGCAAGGCATAAGGTTTAACCCCATGAAAGAGTATGACAAATAATTAGGTATTGACCATAAAAACATGCGTGAGAGACACGATACTTGTCATTTCATTCATAATGTTAACATTCGGCAGCTAACGCGATTTCGCTCGCACTACAGCGCCGTCTCTTATTTTTTGTCCTTGTCTATCGGTAACTGTTGGTTTGGGACTGGTGATGACACTGAATACAGATGTGTGAGTTTCGGTGCATGTAGTCGTGCGCCGAGCCCAGGTTTTCTGATCGCGATGTTAGCGCGTAACGTATCGTCCTTTTTTTAATACATCAATGGTATTGACAAAAAATATTAGCCTCTTTCGAAAAGATTATCTTCACCAATGAAAGCGTCCAATAATTTTTGGCAATACATCATTATTTAAAGAGCATCTGTCTTACTCTTTCACGGGGTCAAATTCTGCAAGTTAAATTTGATCCACTTAACGGTGTCTGATTAAACTGAAAATTTCCACACACGTTTGTTTCTCGTGAGAATGCATTTTAACAAGCTTTTAATTTGCAATTTATGTATGTAAGTGTGTTTGGGTCAAATCTTGCAACTGAATTGTAAAGCAGTTGTCCGCCACCGATTAAGATGAAATTTTGCATACACGTTTAGCTTGGATGATGATGCATGGTTAGCTAAGTGACGTCATTCTAAATCCAATATGGCGGACTCGTTATTTTGTGCACTGCCATGATATGGGAATCAAATGAAAGGGTTTGCTGAGAAGAAAGCTTGTTTAAAAAATCTTTTTAATGATAATTTTATTTAATTTATAAAACCTTGTTACATGTGTTACGTTCACGACCACTCCCGAAGATAGCCGATCGCGTGGCGAGTTCGCTTCGGTGTAGTATGACCTAATGATGACGTCAGAAAAACGCAGTCCGCCCTGTCTTTACTATATAAATAAAGGTTTATGCCAAATATATGGATTAAATTATTCTGCTTTTAATCAGAAATACAGGCAACTTTAGTACCTACACAATTGATTTTATCTGTTCTTAAGTTAATACACATTTTTATTTTACACTAGCTCAGACCGTGAATTAAACACATTTTCAAAGAGAAAAACGAATATTTGTTTGCGTTCAGAATTCTATGCTGTGGCCAAGATGAATGTACAATATTTACTAACAAAGTACTGATAGCTCAATCAGCTGATCAGCAGGGGTTAATTTTTTTCTAGGCTCGCTCGAATCTTATCTTCTAGTCGTATAACCTTGAAATTTGATGTTCCCAAACTATATTTATTTTCATCTTCACTAACTTAGTTAAATCGATGTACAACAGATACAACATTTTAGATCGAAAACGAATTCGTTTTATTATTGTTGTTGAGTAGCCCTAAATAAATGCTGTTTAGGTACTTTGTTAGTAAACATTGTATCTTCAAAATGACTACAGTATAGATATCAAGTTTTGGAACAACTAACTTAAATATACAAATTTCGTTGCATCCACGAGCTGTCCATTCATCCAATCAAGGTAGAATGAAAGATTCTTTAGACTTTAAGCTCAGTCCTCGTAAGTTTTTAGGTCAGGAAGAGAGGTCTTATCACGAAGAAAAAAACCGGCTAAGTGCGAGTCGGACTCGCGCACGAAGGGTTCCGTACCATTATCGCAAAAAACGGCAAAAAAAACACGTTTTTTGTATGGGACTACAACACAAATAAATATTTTATTCTGTTTTTAGTATTTGTTGTTATAGCGGCAACAGAAATACATCATCTGTAAAAATTTCAACTGTCTAACTATCACAGTTCATGAGATACAGCCTGGTGACAGACAGACGGACCGCGAAGTCTCAATAATAGGGTCCCGTTTTTACCCTTTGGGTACGGAACCCTAAAAAACGGGGATTCCGTATAAACAGCTACCTTCACCAAAATAAATAGCTAAAATTACTAACGTTCATAAACACTGAATGCACCGAACATTGCTCTAACGAAGGGACAAAATTTACTTTGCCATTCGAAAACTGTTGTCCCTATACCAATATACAAAATGTTTACTTTTCCAAGTATATCTTATAAGTTGGTCGACTATTAGTCGTAATCTTGCAAAGCCTATTTATCTGTGACCTTTTCTCGGTCCGTTTTTGTTAAAATCATATGCATAATAAGTTTTTTATTTGTACATACAATCTGCAATCATTTGCACCAATGCACCGCGTTTCAAACTTGAAAGGACGGTCTAAGATCACACTCCTGAAATCTGCAAGTTTTTTTTTATGTAAACTTTATTTTTATGATAAGTGCAGTGGAGGCCCAGTGGTAACGGCCGCGAAAGTTGTAGGTCGTGTGTTCGAACCCAATTTTGTGTAAATTATTTAATCACCACTGCTCTCCAAACGGTGAAGGAAAACATCATGAAAAACAAGCATGTCCTAACAAAAATTCGAAGACATCTACCAACCTACAGCGGGCCCAGTCCGCGTGGTGGATTACGGCCCATTCCCTCTCACATAGAGGAGGCCTGTGTCCCAGCAGTGGGAACATAACAATGATGATGATTTTGAATTTTCATGAATTATATTGGATAGTAGAATTTATTGCTGCAGGTTTGCCTGCCAATATATAAAAAAAAAATACCTGCAAATTTTAGTGGTGGGATCTTGTCGACAATTTTTTTCTGTACAATAGTCATGTCTACAATAAATTAAGTTTTAGTATTTGTTTCGAAAACACCTAATATATCGTCAAAATAGAATTATTTCCTGATTTGTTTGATATTATGATTAGCTACGCCAGTGCCAACTTTATACGACTGTAAATTAAGTTTATCAACAAAAAAAGATACTCTTGTAAAGATCATCAAATTGTAATTGTAACGCAAACTGCATTTTATGTGTGGGCTCTGAAGTTGTTTTTCCAAAAGCACATATTTTTGCTTAGAAGTTTGGCGAGTAGTGTAGCTTAGTTTTCAAGTGCAATCTTAATATCAATCGAATCATCATGTTATGTTAGCAATAAATATCTATATAGTTACAGCAGCTTCAATATTATATTAGATTATAAGATATTAAGTTAATTAAATATGATTTATATTTACATACACCGATAATTTGTTTTATTTACCAACTTACTGTCATAAAATAATAGTACGCCTGTATCCCCAGGTGCACCTATATTTCCTACTAGCTGACCCCCGCGGCTTCGCTCCCGTCAAATGGCTACCTACCTACCATATCTACCTTACCTTAGATAAAGTACCTATAGATTAAGCACTGGCGTGGCCGCACATGAGACAGCAATAGCTAGTTCTGGTGTTACAACAAGAACAAGAACACTACAACCCACCATCGCACTGACACTTATTATCTATAAATAACCCAAATTCCTTGTCTCAATTAACACATAATACCACGAAATCATAGAAAATCAAACAAAACCGAGTTTGTCAAACCTGCCATTGTATTAGAGTTTGACAAACAACAGAAACCGGCCACGGTGACAAACGACAAAAAATAATCTTTTGTCCTTATCATTTACATGGAGCTGCCAATTTAGCCATCTCGCTCTATCAATCAAGGTCATTTTAAGGCTTAATCTATAGGTACTTTATCTAAGTACCTTACTCTGTCCTACCTACCTACCATATCTACCTTAACCTGTCCTACCTAATAATTTTTATGTATCATCAATAGTTTTCAATGGATGCCTGCCCTCTATAATTGTCAACTTTCTCTGTCACTCTAGGGTTTGATGTAAGAGAACTCGGCATTGAGTTAAGCTCGCCTTTGTACATGCACATGCACATTTTGGTGTACAATAAAGAATTAAGAATAGTTTTCTCAGCCCACGCCAAAGATTGAATTTTATAGGCAACATTTTGTTACTTTGGGTAACATTTTTTTTTTAAACGTTGGCCCAAACTAGGAATTTCTTCCTGTATCGTGGGTGCGTTTACAAACATATAAACTCACATACACAAACACCCAGAGCCGGAACAATTATCTGCAGGTCATACAAATTTTTGTTCCGTGCGGGAATCGAACCTGCGACACGCAGCGCAGCAGTCAATTGCTCAACCACTGCGCCCAAAGTATTGCAATTTTCATAAGGATTTCTATTTTTTCTGAAAATATATTATAGCCTATGACACAGAGGCGTCTCTAGCCTATGTAGCGCCCGTGTGCAATCATTACCCTAGCGCCCTCTAGTAAGCGCGCGCTCAAAATGGAATAGGTACAAATAACAACACATTACCTCACAAGAGAAGAACTAT
Source organism: Anorthoa munda (assembly GCA_945859665.1). Taxonomy (NCBI): domain Eukaryota; kingdom Metazoa; phylum Arthropoda; class Insecta; order Lepidoptera; family Noctuidae; genus Anorthoa; species Anorthoa munda. The sequence goes on from OX243898.1 coordinate 13,224,284, forward strand.
CGTCAGAAAACATGGTGACAATAGGTACCGCGTAGACCGTCCAACAGCGCGACGTTCGTGAGCAACTGCGCGCTCGAAAGCGAAACTGACCTCTTGAACGCTTGACCGTGTGACAGCTCTCTGTCTGATAGAACCCTAATTACGACCTCATGTCATAAGTACAGAGTTCAATATCAATTGGGAACATTTAATGCGAAGCCCACTGTAGGTACACGGGTAAAAACGGGTATCGATGTATTTTAAGGTAGGAAGGAGTGACAAGAATAACAAAATACAACTTTGTGGTTATTTAAAAGCTCTGACCCTGATGAAAGTCGCAACATTTGTGGCAGCTAATAACAAATCTTACATAATAGGTATATTTTAATCAAAAGAAAAGACGATTTACTTCTTATTTACATGTTTAATCAAATATACTACTTAAGCCATTGCGTCAAGGCTTACTTCGCAAAATTACGTGCAGTGGTGTGGTACGCGCCACGCGTATACACGCTTTTGAGAAAAGCCGCGCGCGTGACGTTCGTCCATGGCAATTTGAACTTTATTTTTATTAAATAAAGTCGAATTCAGAATTCGCAATATAATGTACGATTTCCAAAGACCGGGCGGCGCGGGGGCGCAGCGCAGTGCTTCGCAGAGGATAGACGAGCACGCGCCAGTAGCCAACCGCGTCCGCCCGACGCCTACAATCTGCAAGAACCCGGGCGCAAGCGCGCGCGTGCTCGCGTATCCACTAGCATGCTCTCAGCGACTCACTAGTCGCTAGTACGCGAAAGCATCGCTATGCTTTCGCGTCGCAGACAGTTTTTTTCAAATAAACAGGTAGTTAAGCTTTTCATCTGTATCCATATTCATTTTGCACGAAAAACAATAAACAAATAAATAAATCACGTCAGTCTACAGTTCAAAGCATAACTTGAATGATTCAACATGCTGGCCGGCGACAAAACAGTTGCGCGCGCGGTTGTAGCCGACCGGAGCCGACCGGACACGACGACAGCCGAACGCCGCCGTCCACGTACGAGAGTAGCCGATCGGCTACCGAGGCGTCCGAGCGCAGACGACTGGCTGACGCCAGAGAGTTTGTAATTACTAGAGATAACATATTTACGACGAAAAAGAAACTGTAATTTCTTTCGTTCTTGCTTATAGCAAAACTCTATGAAAAAGAAAGAGACAAACATAGACAATTGCTACCATCCTGAACGTCAAAGAGATCACTTTTTAGTCACTGTTGTAACCCATCGGTTACCAGCTCTAATTAAAGTTTTTCGCTGTTTTCACACCTTTGTTTAGTTTATATCAGGAAGAATTCTGTTGTTTAATTATCTGCATGAACCATGTCGTGTGTGGCTATCGGTTGCAAGAGTAGAATGAGTGTATTAACGGAACATAATCAAAGGATATCTTTCCACTGCTGAATTATCGACTAGCATACTGAAGTTATTGTGCAGGGAATACATTTAATAGGCTGTCCAGAATAAATGAATCTTAGTTCTAAATAAGTCGAGGACGTATAGTATCATTTAAACCATTCTATTTAGTGAAATAATTAACTTTTATGCGTTCGCTAATAGAGCTATGACAGTTTATGTACTTACGTTCTGATGTTAGAGATGTGACAAAAGTCACAAGAAAGATTTATCGATACTGAATTTTTATTTTACTCACTTTCATTTATTTCTTAAAGTTTATTTGCTATTTGTTATTATTAATCTGATATTGATTGTGCACAGGTTTCCTAAGAGTACTTATTTAAGAAATAAGTGGATCAAGAATATAAAACATGCTAACTGGACACCTTCACCATATTCTCGCTTGTGTTCACTGCATTTTATTGAATCGCTATCGCTTTCCCTCGACCCATCTATGGATACAGATTGATGAATCATGTTAATTTTCGCATTTTAATTTTTCAAATTAAATAATTATATTTGAACCATTTTATTATTATTTATTTTGTTACTTTTATACTTACGAGGAGCTCGTGGCTAAATAATAACAGCCGCACGGGTCGATCTTCAAGGTTAAGTAACGCTTGACGAGGTCGGTCCGTCGATGGGTGACCATTTCAACATACCGAGTTTCCTCCGTGTCTCAGAAAGCACGTTAAGCCGTTGGTCCCGGCTGTCATTTGAAGATCTTTGACAGTCATTACGGGTAGTCAGAAGCCAGAGATCTGACACCAGTCTTGCCAAGGGGTATCGTGTTACCCAGTTACTGGGTTTTGGAGGTCAGATAGGCAGTCGCTCCATGTAAAACACTGATACTCAGCTGAATCCGGTAAGACTGGAAGCCGACCCCAATAATAATTGGGAAAAAGGCTAGGCAGATGATGATGTTACTTTTATACTTATACATACTCGTCTGTAAACTTTCTTTCAGTCTTGCACAAGAACTAGCATATTATATATCAGTATATTGATCAGTACCTGTTTGTGCATATAGTCGTATGAGTGTACCAAAAACTGTCACTTTGATCTCATGATGTACCTCGTTTTTGCACAAGGTATGAATAAACATTATTATATAAAAGTGAATGTGTACTGTACTCTTACAACAATTGTAGAGTACAATTGTACTCTTACAATGACTGATATGTTCACTCTTTGTACGAATACACATTCACTTTTTAAATAATTATAAAGATTCCCTAAAAAAACGTAGAAAAATTAGCCGCAGTCAGGGACGATTCTTACAGATATTTGACCAAAGGACATGGCTAAATAAAGTATGGACGACTGCCCTAGCAATGAATTAACATATTAACTAGTAATAGGTAATTCTGAATAGCTGAATATGAGTATTTCGTATGAAAAAAGTTACAGACACTTTTTATATCGTCACAATCCTGTAAATAAAATCGTAGAAACGCCTACATTAATAGGTATACAAACTTGTAAAAGAATAAGATTTTGCTATGATACTTTATTAAGGCGCTTAATAATAACAGACGCACAGGTCGATCTTCAAGGTTAAGCAACGCTAGCCGAGGTCATTCCGTGGTTCCATCGTGTACCATCTTTACATAGAGAGTTTCCTCTGTGTCTTGGAAAGCTAGTTAAGCCGTTGGTCCGTTGGCTGTCATTTGAAGATCTTTCATTTGTTGCTACACCACAGTTTATGCTTCTCATGATGAATCAATACGCAATTGAAACATAAGACCATACTAGTTGGCTCTGTATTAATACATAATACCCGGCGAAAAGTACTTCGTTTAAAGTGAGTTCCCATGACAACCCCAACATGTTTTTTTTTTATTTGGTTCTAATCGAATCGAACTTTTTAGTGTCAGCACTATTTAAGCGCCGTTGCTTTGCAGATTTTGCCAATAATTTCTAGAACTCAGATAATCTCTAAGGTTTTGAGATGTATTGCGTAAGGTACAAAAAAAAATACTGAATACTGGTCGTTTCGATTTACGCAAATGTCTTTAAAAGTAGGTTTATTGACTACAATTTTTCGTAGAACGGAATCTTATGTTCTTCTTGTCAAATAAAAACATGAATAAACTTTTAATTATTTGATTAATTCACGAAAGTTCTAGAAGAATAATAAAACTGTTATAATTCATTAATGAATATTTGAGATGTATTGCGATAGGTACAATATTAAATAATAATGAATACTGTTCGTTTCGACTTACGCAAATGTATTTAAAAGTAGGTTTATTGACTAAAATTTTTAGTAGAAAGGAATCTTATGTTCTTCTTGTCAAACAAAAACATGAAAAACTTTTAATTATTTGATTAATTCACGAAAGTTCTAGAAGAATAATAAAACTGTAATAATTCATTAATGAATATTTGAATGTTACGAGCTAGTGAGAAATTTCTAGACGTGCTAAGGGCAGTTGTTTAGCCATGTCCTTTGTAGAAAAGCCTCCTAAACTAAACTCGATAATATCGATAAGACAGTGGCACAGATCTAGTTCTGATATATGTCTATAGATAAGTATCTATAGCATCCTCGGTCACACTGGCAGAAAAGATGGCATAGACAAAAGTATATCTATCTCTTTTTGCTTATGACGTTATCTGTTAGTGCGAAAGTGAATACCGATGTTGAAATTGCGTCTTAAATATGTTACCTCTAGGTTACTATACAAACTCTCTGGCTGACGCGGTATACGCGCGGTTCTAACCGAGTTCCAAGCAGCGTAAATACATGCAAACATGAAACTTAACTATTGTATAGAAGCCTCAATTTCTTTAGCACAGTGTGAAATGCGCTCCGGCGCCGCCCGTTTAGTGGAAATCGTACGATTTCCACTAAACGGGCGGCGCCGGAGCGCGAAAACACTCCGACAACTATGTACATAGTTGTCGGAGTGTTTTCAAACGAATTAAAACAGGTACCGGTACGCGCTTTTGGTAGCGATGCGCTGACTCACTACCAAACTAAACCAACATAATCTGTAATTATATGTTTTTAGGTTTATTTCATGTTGAAATAAAAGTTACTATTTTAAAAGCCGCTCGTGGCGCGCCTGGCTTTGCTTTAATTCGATATATATAAGAAGAGCTCCAGATGCCATACAAAATGTAAGCAAACCGGAGCTCTTTTTACGTGGGTCATTGAAAGTGCCGCGGCCGGAGGCGCTCCATAGGGCGCTGCGCCCGTGTGTTTCGCACACCCTGCACTATAGGTAAAGCCGCCCCTGCTGATGACACTCATGAATAATGTAGCTTTCTACTGGTGACAGAATTTTTAAATTGGTTCAGTAGATCCCCCATTACAACATCACAAACTCGAATATTAGTATAGACTAGCTTCTGCCCGCGTGAATTTCGAAAAATTGACCCGAGGGAACATAATATTCCCGGGATAAAAAGTATCCTATGTGCTATTCCTGACTATAATCTATCTCTGTGCCAAATTTCATCCAGATCCGTTCAGTAGTTTTTGTGTAAAAGAGTAACAAGCATATATATATATTCATCTTTGCCCTAACGGCCGAACGGTTAAGATTACGTGAAATTTTGCTCTATTGTTAAATTCAAAAGTTAAGTGAATTTGGACTTGATTTTAAATAGAAACTGCTCCAAGTGATGCAATTATCATCTATAATTCTAATATAACGTGTAATTCATGTGAAGAAGTGCTAAACAGTGTTTAACTGGACCAATTATTGAAGTTAAGTGTAAAAAATTTGAATCTCCGCTGGTCAAACGGTGAGCGAGTGACAAGTCATTTTGCGCGCAGTGTCACAGAATAAATAATAGTACAAGTAGCAGTGTATGCTACTCTCACGGTTACGCAGCGCGCATAGGTAACATTTCGGCGTGCGCCTACGCTCAGTGACGCATGCGAGCGCTCGCGACAAAGAGTTGTTGTCGTAGACGGTGCAGTGTATTAACGCTGCCTCTGAGAGGACGATAACTAATTCGCCGCGCGAAATATTAGACCACTATCGGCGCAACGTGTAAACAAACGCCACTTGTCAATTGTTTTAATAGTGCATCCACTGAGATTTATTGATCAGAATGTCGAGATCTCCTACCTCATCTGCTTCATCCCCTAATATGACTAGCTTGGAGAGTAATAAGAGAAAGAAAAATGGCAATACTAGGCAAAGGAATGTGAAGAGAAAAGAATCGGAATGTGAAGTGGCAACCGCTATTTGTGATCTCACTCAGGTTATGGACAAGAGACTAGACGAGTTACGGAGTTATTTCGACGGCGCTATGTCGAAAATCGCTAATGATATTGTGTCCATTAAAACCGATCTGGCCACAGTTACTCAAGTTACTACTGATATAAAAAGTGAGTTGAATTCTCTGAGGTCTGAGCACGTAAAATTGAAATTGCACGTGACCGCGCTAGATGAAAGGCAAGACAGTCTGAAGCAAGATGTCGTGTCCCTGCAGAAATCTCTTCAGTTTGCATCGGACCAGCAAGACGAATTGAAAAAACAGGTGAACTCGTTTGGTGAACAGTCTACAGAAGTTCTAAATGACACAATAATTAAGCTGGAGGGGAAAATCGATACACTGGAACAACAGGCTCGTCAATGTAACTTAGAGCTATGTAACATCCCCGAAAGGCGCTCTGAGAATTTGATTACGCTTATGGAAACTATTTGTGCAAAAACAAATTGCTCGTTGAGTCAGAAAGACATCATTGCCATTCATCGTGTACCGCATGCACAGAGTCAAAATAATAAACCGAAAAATATTGTTGTAAAACTTGGTTCCCGAGTACTTAGAGATAATATCCTGAGTGCATTTCGACTGGCAAAGGGTTTAAAAACGGATCAACTTGGAATATCCGGCGCGCCGCAGCCGATTTACATTAACGAACACCTGACACTAAAGAACAAGCAGTTGTTTCGCGCCTGCCGAGAAGCTGCCAGCAAAAATAAGTTTAAATACGTGTGGGTTAAACATGCTACAATTCTCGTACGGGAGGCTGACGGGAAATCAGCAATCGCCATACGATCCCATCAGGATATTCTTAAAATTAAGCCAGGTGCCTCCAAACATGTTATTTAATTACTTGAACGCCCACTTTTATGAATATTCTAATGAAAATTTTGTGTTTTTTGTGTCTACTTGTAAAGTCATAATTGTTGTTATTGTTTCGTTTTTGTCTTGTATATGTACTGATGAATTCTACAGTTCAATTTACTTCTTGCAACCCCCAAAATATTTTTTGAATTCTTTAAATCGCTTTTGTATACGGATTACTTTGTGGGCGTATCTGTGGTCACTGCATAATGTCATATTAATTTTTATTTATACTAACTCCAATCTAAACTTTAGCTACTTGGTTAAGATACTAGTCTACGAGTTTGAGCTTTATAAACTATTCGAAATATATTCTTTTAAACTTCACTCTACTACCAATGGATGAACTGACTATTTATTATCAAAATTGTAGGGGTATTCGGACCAAACTCAATATCCCGTACATGAATATACTATCAAACTGTTATGATATTATAATCTTGACAGAAACATGGCTCACTCCTCAGATTCTTGATGATGAGTTTATAGACAACCGCTACATAGTTTATAGATGTGATCGGGACCGTATTGCGACCAACAAAAAGGAAGGTGGCGGGGTTCTCGTGGCGGTGCTTAAAGACTTACGATTGTTAGGTTTTCTTTGATAAATACATCTTTTATTTGTTAAGAATTAAATTATTTATATTTAACATCAAATAGTACTTAAAAGTTGTTAAATTGATTATCCTAGAAAATATTCAAATGTCAAATGTCGTCACATCTAATGACAGTTGTCTATTGGAGGGGGATTGTTCGGACACGAGGCGCGTTGAGTCAGTTCGTCAGTCTAGTCTGGGCGGGCTTGAAAGATTGTACTGTTGACCTAAGTGGATATATTGTATGGAGTTGATGGTAACTTAGTGTGAAATGGTAAATAAATAATAGTTCAAAGTCCAAACTGTGTGTTATTGCTGAATTACCAACTACACGTAAGTAATATCTATTCTTGAGTATTTTTCTATCCTACTGACCTACCGCTTTGTACTAGATCTGTTGTCTATCTAGTGATCCATTACATTTCAGAAGCGGGAAGTACACGCCTATTACGAAATCAAGTGCTTTTGATTACGATTTTATTAAATTAGTTTTAAATGTCTTATTAAAACTATATTTAATGTATTTTAAAAATATGAGGGTAGAACAAAAAATCAAAAAAAAATTGTGACTAAGTATCTTGTCCCTTAAGCGGGGTTTCTTAAAGGGTTGTGAAAATTTGGTTATTTTTTAGCTCAGACGCACCGTTTCAGAGATATTTTCAAAATACCCTGCATACATTTTCAAATATATTTTGTGTACTTTAGTTATTCTTAAACCATTTCTATTTGTTTTATGTACATCATGCCTCTTGAGGTGCCAGCCCAAGGCGCACCAGTCCAGGACGCCACAGCCCAAGGTGACGCAGTTCAGGACGTCGATGCCCAAGGCATATCAGTCCAGGACGTCACAGCCCAAGGCGCAGCAGTCCAGGACATCACAACAAGAAGCTACTACAGCAGCAGCCTGGATGTACATAGCTAAGTGATCGTTAATCTTTTACCGACTCTACTACTCAAATTTTCTATAGACTTATTCCATATTTTTGGCTTTGCTGAGGGAGAACCATTTGCTTAGATGGGTATACTTCTATACAAACTTGAGAGGGATGTCATTTACCTAGTGGATAACATGTGGTGATTATTTAGTCAGTTAGTAATATTTAGTTAATTTTTGCTGGGATTTTGCTGATATGGCTTCTTTATTGATAATGCCCAATATCCACTGGATTACCTTTCGTACATCAGGATGATTACTGATTTCGGCACAACTTTTTCTTCGAATATTTTGCTCCATAGAAGTACAGTCTTAATAGTACAGTCCTTGCAGAGGGCAATAGGCAATTTTGTCGCATCCCAGTAGCGATATGATGTGTCGTTAGATGGATCTCTTCAGGGGGAATATTTCATGGAATATGGGTACTTTAGGAGCTAGAGAGCTTTAAATGTGAGTCATTTGAATTCCGGTATTTTGTCAACTAATTACTTTCATTAGTACTGTGCATTTCAATAATTGTTTTATAAATCTATAAGCATTCACTTTGAAATATTGGCTTCTTACATGCCGATTTAGGAACAATGTTTTAAGAGTCTGCTCGACTAGACCAAACGTTAAGCCTGTCCTTCGCCCCAGTAGCGCTGGGATATGTGTCTGATGAATCTTTTCAGTTTGAATATTCCTTATTATAACGACTTCTCTGGATAGTTGACACGTGAGGAGCTACAGAGTTCTAAATGTGATCCATTAAGTAGATATCATTTAAATTCTGGTATGTCGTCAATTGACTTACTTGGCATTTTGTTTTTTTTGGGGTTTGGACGAACTCGCTAGCCGTGTTTCTGTGAATGTAGTGACCCTTAATTAAAAACTTTTCGAGTTCGGTGTTCGACTGGTTTTCCTATTGGGGTCGTTAACTCTAAACGGACTAACTATTGACAATAGTTGTCCTGTAGCAAGGGTTCTTGAGTTGATTTTTTTCGGTGGCGTTTGTCTTGTGGCTGTTAGGTACCAAAAGAAAAGGTAGTAATTTTGGTGCCCAATTGCTTGCCTATTTAGGTAATTGAATCTGAATATTTTTGAATTAGCAAAAGGCAGTTTAATATTGAGTTCTTTTGAAAAGTTTTTTCTGTTTTGTATCTTATGGCAGTTGGACATCGAGCACAAGTCTTGGCTTTGATGTCTAATGAGTCGCCTGTTTGGGTCACTAACGCTGGACCGACTTTTAATTGGCAATATTGGTTTTGTGGTAAAGATTCTTCTTGAGAGGCCCTTTTCGGCAGTGTATAGTCGTAGCTATTGGATGCCAATCCTTAACGTCGCTGCTCGATATAAGTTACCCGTTTAGGTCAATAACTCTGAACGAGAACGGGCCTTGTAAGAAGCAAGTGTTTTTCATGATCGGTTGCATATATCGTGTGGCTAATGAGTTTTTGGCCAAATTTCCATAATTGGATTCCAGCCCATTCTCCTACAATTGTTTATGTACCTGCCTGATTTAACATTAACATTAGAAACGGGATATTTACCATGTTTACTGCTTAATGTGAGTTCCCGATATTTCGGTGCTGTTGCAAGCACCATGATCACGGATAAACAGCCTGATTTATCTGATAGCTCTTCTCTGGTTTCATTTTCATTGATTGTTGTAGGGTTACAGGTACAGGGGAGTATTTATTCCCCGCTTTGTTTAATCATACCAGTTTGTTGTAATGCATCTGGTTGGTTATATAGTTTGGCATAATAAACCGTAGCTATATTTATGATCTCCATTCAGTTTTGGTAGTGTATTAGAGATGGATACATTTCTTGATAGGTGCTATACAGAGGGTCATTCGATGTCAGCGGTGATGATACTAAAGTGTGGGGATCAATTTTGTGATACTACGATAGCACTTGACAATCTCATACATTTTTGTATTTTTTTATAGATATATTTGTACGCTATATGTGATTGTTCTATAGGGAGCACCTCTTTATTTCTGTGTAGGTATTTTGTGAACATTTCTTTATCGTTTTTGTTCAGTTTTGGCTTATTTTGTCATTGGTTTCTTCCATTAACTGTGCGGTTTTTCTGATAAATTCTATATTATTCTTTTAGTAACTTTTAAACATTCCAGTATAGAGTGCACGATTTTTATGGTAATATGCATTAGGTTTTTGTGTCATACTTTTCACGTGACGCTATAAGTCCTGGTAGATTATTTTTAGGACCTTTTATAACTTCTTGCTCGTTCAACGATTTCATTGTTAATGGCGTGTCAAAAAAGTGCGCATGCTTCTTATCATGGTATTCTGTTGGATTGTAGCTCTCTGCATTATGTGGTCTTATCCAAACGAAACTGACGACGATACTTCGTACTTTGAAAGTAATTGTGGGTTCTATTTTCGTATGTTTATTTTGGAGGGGTCGATTAAGTGTTAACATGAGCATCTTGTTTATGATTTTGAGGTTTTACTCGTATGCGTATTGAATGAGTTTCACTCCACGAGTTCTGGTGGTTCCATAACCATATTTTCCAGCAACTAAATTCTAATGTTTCTTGCCGATGCCCCGATCTGTGCATTGAAATCACCCATAGAGGTAATTTATTTTTCAAAACAGTTGTTACACATTGCGTACTTTCAGAGGCTATAATTACGATTCGAAAATTAAATCTTTTGCATAGGCACGAAAATTAATTCTGTTACGCGGTCGAAACTTTTTTTATGAGCTCGATAATTATTTTCGCAGTTGAGTTTTAAATGTATAAGTCAATTTAAAAGCAAGGAGTTTTCATACATAGAATAAATTGGGATAGATTTTATACGAGGAAAAATGAGTGAGTCCATACGTCTTAGCATTGAATTCCCAAAAGTCTATTAAATGGTTGTTTAGGCTTTTGTTTTTCAAAAGACGAATAGGTTACATAGGCTGTTTTCGTTGTAAAAAAAATATATATCCAGTTGCAAACAAATGCCATTTCTAAAAATTTTAATTTTTGTTTGATAAATTGATTATTTTATTTTGTTTATACGAGTTCAAGTAAAAGTGATGAAATCGAATTAACTCCACGCGATATTTTATAAGGCGAAATAGCGCAAGATGAAATTATACCCCCAAAATCTCGAGAAAGATATATGGCGACTTACGATAATTTTATTTTATGAAAAAACAAATGTAATTCTTTGATTGTTTTTTACTATTTCCCACAACTGTATTGAAAAACGTCGTGTGATGCACGGGTGTGTGAGTTGTTGCGGACTCGTGTCGTTGTAAACCCTTGCCTTAGGCTCGGGCTTGTTAGTGAAAGCTCGTTTGCAATAGCCTACTTTCCACCCTTGTATCACAATGTACTATTATGAAGGTACTCGTAAAGTAATGAGTATTTCCAAGTTTTTATAAAAATGTAATTAGCGACGAGGTTTCCAAGGTTCCATAAGCCTGCATAATTACAAAGGGCAGGTTTTCTAGAACTATTTGTGGAACACTCTTTCTGATATTTCGATGAAAGTTGAAATGTTTTACTTGTCTTTTGTCTTTACTAAGGGGATATTTTTGGTTTTCCTATGAAATACGTGTAATCATAGTCTTCGATAATAGTTTCTTTTAGTAGATGGACTTCAGTCAATCCCAGTATGTCATGGGTAATATTTGTAGCACTGTTTTAGCTCAATATGTTTTGTTTTGATGATAGTCATTTAACACTAAAAGTGCAATGTTTAAATCACTATGCGGTATTAGTGTCTTTGGAGGGTTTAATACTAATACTCCGCTGGCAGAACGCCGTAGAGGTCATATATGGAATTAGTATGAATTGTGATATTAACCTTATACTGAATGAGGTCTTGCTTGAAGAGTAGTAGAGTGCGGTCGAAATTGTAAAAATTAAATGTTGTTGGAAATGATTTGGTATGTTTGCCAATATTTTTATGTCTGTGATTAAGTCGCGGGGCTTGCCTATAGGCGAATAAATAGCAAGAATTGCCCTCGGGCGAATAAAATCGCAGTACTATTAAATTTGAGAACAAGTTGTGGGCTTACCTACAGGCGAATAAATCGCTATATGCGAATAAGTCGCGGGTTTGCCTACAGGTGTATAAATAGAAGTATTATTAAATTTGCGAATAAGTCGCGGGCTTACCTATAGGCGAATAAATCGCAGGACTTGCCTACAGGCGAATAAATCGCAATATGCGGATAAGTCGCGGGTTTGTTTATATGCGAATAAGTCGCGGGTTTGCCTACAGGCGAATAAATCGCAGTACATGTAAATTTGAGAATAAGTCGCGGGTTTACCTACTGGCGAATAAATCGCGGGACTTACCCACAGGCGAATAAATCGCTATATGCGAATAAGTCGCAGGTTTGTCTATATGCGAATAAATCGCGGGTTTGCCTACAGGCGAATACATCTCAGTAAATATAAATTTTAGAATAAGTCGCGGGACTTGCCTACAGGTGAATAAATCGCAATATGCGAATAAGTCACGGGCTTATCTATATGCGAATAAGTTGCGAGTTTGCAAACTAGCGAATAAATAGCAGATGTTGTAAGTATATGAGTACCATGTTCCTATGTATCAAATGGATAAATTTAACTGTTAATGCTTTGTACCTAAGCATGGTACAACCGTGTTGTTCTTGATGAATCATGCTTTAAAAATTACTCACGTATAATGTAACGAAGTAGCCAAATTTAAACGTTACAATTGATTAGATTTGTTTCCTAATTTTTGTAAGTCTATATGCGAGCAAGTCGCGAACTGATATATATGCGAATAAGTCACGGGTTTCTATACAGACGAATAAAATGCAGATTTTGTAAATATGTGAGTACCATGTTCATATTTATCAAACGAATCAATATAATTGTTATTGCTTGAAATACTTTTTATATATACATAGAACAGCCGTTTTATTCTAGGTGAATCATACTTCATAAGGTACTCACATATAATTAATGAATTAATAATGAAAAAAAATATTTAAAAGAAGTTTTTTATTTTAAAGAAAAGAGTAAGTGTGGAGTTTCTTGTCCATTCTTCTCCATAGCAAACTACTTTTGCGAATGGACAGTAGAATCATTTTTTTTTGTGACTTTGAACTTTTTACATTCAAAAGTGCCATTGAATGGTTTGATGGTGGATTTGATTTTAGAAAACTGACTCAACAGGCCGAGTGTTAGGTTATCACCGGATACGTGTATGGGGTCATACACGTTGTCAGGATGGTCGAGTGTTAGGTTTTCTTTGATAAATACATCTTTTATTTGTTAAGAATTAAATTATTTATATTTAACATCAAATAGTACTTAAAAGTTGTTAAATTGATTATCCTAGAAAATATTCAAATGTCAAATGTCGTCACATCTAATGACAGTTGTCTATTGGAGGGGGATTGTTCGGACACGAGGCGCGTTGAGTCAGTTCGTCAGTCTAGTCTGGGCGGGCTTGAAAGATTGTACTGTTGACCTAAGTGGATATATTGTATGGAGTTGATGGTAACTTAGTGTGAAATGGTAAATAAATAATAGTTCAAAGTCCAAACTGTGTGTTATTGCTGAATTACCAACTACACGTAAGTAATATCTATTCTTGAGTATTTTTCTATCCTACTGACCTACCGCTTTGTACTAGATCTGTTGTCTATCTAGTGATCTATTACACGATCTACCCTCGTACCGCTAGATCCGCCAGCTACATCTCACATTGAACAGGTTCTTATACAACTTCCGGGTAGTAACAGGGACAGCAAATGTGTAATATGCGCTGTATACATTCCCCCGAAATCCACCGACGAAACATACTTGTCTCATTATAACCACTTGCATGATATATTGGACAGATTAAACATACATTTATTTTATATGTTTGGCGATTACAATTTGCCTAATAGTTGGCTTCCAAGTAATGACGGCGACGCTACAGCCCTACAATGCAATGGTAATAACTCACTGAGCGAACATATGAGTAACTTCATGTCATTACTCAATGCCGCTCAGTTTAACCATATCCTAAACCACAAAGGTCGCATCTTGGATTTGCTAATAAGCAACACAAACTGCATCGTATCCATACCGACATGTATATTACTTCCAATAGATGATTATCACCCTCCATTTTGCACGACAATTACCCACATATCTAAAAATAATAAAAATCTCTTGCAAGCGAAAATATTAAAATATAATTATTATAAAGCAGACTATGAACAGATCAATCGCGACTTGTGTAAAATTGACTGGAATCAGACTTTTAATGGGCTCTCAGTGGAGCAGTGCGTCAGCACATTTTACAATAACATTTTAGGTACAATAAAAACCTATACTCCTATAAGCCATTCTAAGTCATCAAGATTCCCAGTCTGGTTTTCCAGATCACTAATACGTATATTTAATGGTAAAAATAAGGCCTGGATTAAATGGAAAACGTATAATAACCTGTCCGATTACGAGCAGTTCCCTTTTCTTAGGCAGAGTTTCCAAATGGAGTGTAAAAAGTGTTATAGTCGATACATAAATGGTGTCGAGGATAATATAAGGAAGAATGTCAAGAATTTATGGAGTTATGTGGCTAATCGCAAATCCAATGGTGGTTTACCAGCCTCGGTAGTTTACAAAAATGTTAATTCCAGTGACCCGAATTCCATTTGTGATATGTTCTCTGACTTTTTTCAGTCGGTCTATGAAGCTACCACTTTTAATGACAGTGATTGGTCGCCCCACCACGACTTGTTTTCCGAAATCTTTTCAGACAAATGCGTTATTATTAATCATATCTCTTTCAGTCCTGATCAGGTACTGCAGGCTTTGAAGTCTTTGGATGTTACTAAGGGCCCCGGCCCAGATGGGTTGCCCCCTTACTTTATTAGAAGAGCAGCTGATAGTTTGTACATTCCTTTAAACCATATTTATAATAAATGCATTACTGAAGGTACGTTTCCAGAAGTTTGGAAACAGGCCTACATAACCCCAGTACATAAAACAGGTTCTAAACACGATGTTGAAAACTACCGCCCCATATCTATCCTATCTGCCTTGTCTAAGGTTTTCGAGAGACTTGTACACAGAGCAATTTACCCAACCATTCATAACATTATTCTCACACAACAACATGGATTTGTTCAAAAAAGATCTACTGCTACAAATCTATTAACTTTTACAGATTACTTGTTTAATAATATGGATGGACAGGTACAAGTGGATGCGGTGTACACAGACTTCCGTAAGGCTTTTGATAAGGTGGATCATGAGCTGCTTCTCAGAAAGCTTGCGTATAATGGCATTCGTGGGGATCTGCTTCGCTGGTTTTCATCATATGTCTCAAACAGGTCGCAAAGAGTTGTAGTTAAAGGCTATCGGTCCAACTCAATCGGCGTTACTTCTGGTGTGCCACAGGGCTCTATATTGGGACCTCTTCTTTTTATTCTTTTTATTAATGACATCGAGTCTTGTTTCATTCACTCAAAATTTTTGATATATGCAGATGACCTGAAAATCTACAGACCAATTCGTGACCATACTGATACTGTGCTACTACAAGAGGATCTTAACCGATTTACTAGTTATTGTGTAGAAAACAAAATCCAGTTGAGCTCATCTAAGTGTGTGTGTATTACATTTACAAAGAAAATAAACTTTGTAAATAGTAGTTACACATTGGATAACTGTATATTGCAAAGAGTTACGTCGGTAAAGGATCTGGGAATACTATTGGACTCTAAACTGCATCTTGATAAACATATTCATAAAATAATAAATAACGCTTTCCGTATGTATGGCTTCGTCATGAGAGCTGCCAGTGACTTTAAGCGCATATATACCTACATGCATTTGTATAAGTCGTTAATTAGGTCACAACTCGAATACGCTGTACAAATTTGGAATCCCCTTTATAAGAAATACATCGACAGCTTGGAAAGGGTACAGAACAAATTCCTAAAAGCCCTAAAGTATCGGTGCCGCCACGATTTGAGTTTGCCCAATTCACCCCACAAGAATATTGATTTGTTAAGCTTGGAATCTAGACGCCTTTTCCTAGAAACTATGTTTCTCTATGACTTATGTAGTGGGAGGTATGACTGCATAGATCTTGCCAATAAGTTAAGCTACGTTGTTCCGAGGACTGTCATTGTACGAGGGGTGCGCGCACGTCCGCTATTCGCAGTCTCCTCCTGCCGCACCAACGCTGGAGTTCGCGCGCCTCTTCGACGTATGGCAAAAAATTTCAATGACGTTTTTGTAGACTTGGACATGTTTACATTGTCATCGAATAAGTTCAGGATCTCCTTGATCAACATAATTAGTGGCTCAGATAAGTAAAACAAGAACTGTAGTTTTAGCTAATTTGATTGAATTTCTTATATATTGTTTTTGTATTGATGTGGTTCAATGTTTATTGTTCTTATTATTGATTGAATTTTAATTATTTTTGATAGTTTTAAAAATTTTATCGCCTATTTTATTTTTTTCTTATTGAAACTTTAGATTTTATATATGTTTGACATTTAAATTGTATTTGAATTTTAATTACTTTTTAGATTTAACAAATTTTTGAATTTTAATTACTTTTGACATTTTAGTTATTTTTAATTTTAAATATTTTATGAATTTAATTACTTTTGAAACTTTAAATAAGTAGGTACCTACTTTATGATTTTTAATTATTTGCTGCATTATAATTTACTTTGAATTTTTATTAAGAATTTTTTGGATTTTGTCTCAATTTTTATTTAAATGTTTTTTTTTGTTATTCAATTTTGATCATTTGACTTTGTTTATTTATGTTACTCTCAGCCTCAGTCGTGGGCATTGGTAATATTATAATTATAATTAAGATGTGGATAACGTTGTGGGTTACACATATGTTAATTTTATTAGTTTTTTTAATTTTTATCTTTTGTATTTTTTTTGTGTAACTGTTTGTTTTCCCAAAATAAATAAATAAATAAATAAATATACATCCATCCTCACAAACTTTCGCATTTATAATATTAGTAGGATACATATTGCTAGTTAGCATAGTTAAAGGGGAAAATCTACAAGTCCATGATTAGACCTGTCGTACTGTATGGATCGGAATGTTGGGCTGTGAAAAAGATGGATGAAAGGAGATTGCATGTAGCAGAGATGAGAATGTTGAGATGGATGTGCGGCGTGACGAGATTGGATAAAGTGAGAAATGAGTATATTAGAGGCAGTTTGAAAGTGGCGTCAGTGGCAGAAAAGTTGAAAGGAAACCGTTTGTCCTGGTATGGTCATGTGATGAGGAGGGATGAAACGCATATTACTAAAAGAGTTATGAATATAAATGTGGATGGATGGAGAGGGAGAGGAAGGCCAAAGAAAAGATGGATGGACTGTGTGAGGAGTGATATGAAAGAAAAGGGAGTCAGTAATAACATGACGGGGGATAGAACGGTATGGAAGAAGCAAACGTGTTGCGCCGACCCCAAGTAACATGGGATAAGGGCAGGCAGATGATGATGATATTGCGCCAGTTATGTGTAAGTTTGACGTGATAGAGGGCGATACTGTGTCCGTCTACCGAGCACGATTCGAGACTGTCCTGGTGGAATAATACTGCCTGGCTTGGGAATCGAACACAAGACCACGCTCACGTCTTGCGAACAGAGACGATCGAGGCAGGGGCGGATCGTAAATTTGTGGGGCCCTGGTCGTCTAATACTACTTGGGGGCCTAACACTAAACCTTAACTAATTGACATATTGTCAAAAAACTGTTTTCTCTCGACAAAGATCGATCAAAACAATTTTATTAAATTTAATTTTTTCTTTGAATTTAAAAAATAGTAAGTAGGTATATTATTCTAAACCCCTTTTGATGACTGGGACCCTAGGTCCTAAGCCGTTTACTGACACCAACATTGTATGCAGGCCTTCGAATCCTCGGGGCCCTGGTAACCCTAGTGGGTTGCAATATTTACCTAGTCCTGCAGCCTAATTGCAAAAGTGAATTCGACAAGACAAAAGGTTTGACCGCCACAACACCACACAATCACATAACCAAACAAACCAATCACAAGCGAGATGAAAGACGCGATGTGGATTTCCGTCCGAAGCCCAAAAAGTTCTTACGTAGATCCGCCCCTGCATCGAGGCAGTGTAATGACGCGGTCGTGAGGTCTGTATTTATGATCAGAAGCGCGCAGCAGATTTTTCTGATTACATATAATTAGTTATAATCCTTATTTTTACTGCCGTAAAGTATAAAATTGTACGGCGTGAGTTTATGTATGTACCTATAATATTTGTCTGAAAGCCCTAGACATTAAATTGTAGCGACAATCTAGTAAGCTTATTGCGAAGAAACTCGTCTGAGCAAGTACCTAAGTACATACCACTCGTTCCACTAAAATCCCCTAGACCAGTACCAGGGGACTACACAGCACTCAATGTTCCACTACGATACCACACGATACCCTAGCCAGGGGATCATAATACAAATCTAATTTACTTTTGAATTCCCTCATTCCTTATTATTGAATTGAAACCTATTTACAATGATGGAATATATTAACATATTAGGGTCGATTATTTTTCCCATGGAGGTAGGCAGAGACTACAGAACGCCACCTGCTGCGATATTTACATCATACTTTTTTTGCTTCACTCACGTCCATACATCTAGTCATACACGCACAATGAAGTGTGCAAATAAAACGCACAGTACGTACAATATAGTGTGAACCACAGCGAGTGCGTTACTACAGCCAGATAATGTCAAAAAACGTCTTCTAAGTACAATAGATAAGTAGATATACAGCTTCTGTAATTGGTAAGCAGATTTATTAATTTGGTAAGCTGATAGTTTTTTAATTATTTGATAAAAACAGTTCCGGCTGGAGTAACGTTACCGCAGCCAGATCTTTTGTTTTCTAACGGATATGTTGAAATAAATGTTATCTAAATAATTAGATATCAATTTGAAATAAATGGTACAACTTAATTTGTATGTATATTTGCTATGATTGCGAAGATATTTAAAATCCTGTTGTGGTAACGTTTGCACGATTGCTGGATCTCGGAATTGACTAAACGGATGATTATAAATTTTATACATGACATCTGGCTAATTAGTTATAATTTGTCACGCAATAAAAAAATCCACAATAGTGCACCGTTTTGAAGTTATTTTAGTAAATAGAAATATGCTTTAATAGGTCCTAGCACTTTCAATAAGCGGTCCGAAGACTAACTTGAAACGTTATTATATAGCTAATTACTGCCTATAAATGGTACTAAAGTTTCATTAGGGAGCGTTCAAGTATTACGTAACGCAATTTGGGGGGGCGGGGGGGTCTCGTGTAACGTTACGATGCGTTACACGGGCGGGAGGGGGTCCTTCTTACAACACGTTACGTAACATTATTTCTTTTTTTATATAAAAAAATAGGGAAATAAAACTCCCAAATTGGCAACCCTTTTTATAGTGTTGCGAATTAAAAATCTCTTGTTTTATTATAAGGCAATTAAAACTATACGAAGGATAAAAACTATAACAACTTTTTGCGACTTCAGGGTAAAAATGATGACTTGAGTGTTACGTAACCTTTAGGGAGGGGGGGGGGGGGGTACAGAAAAACGTTACGGAGCGTTACAGTGGGGGGAGGGGGGGTCAAAAATCTTCAAAAATTGCGTTACGTAATACTTGAACGCTCCCTTAGTATCCTATAAGTAATTAAATAGTTATGAAGAAACTTCAATTTGTTCCGGCCACGGCGCGCAGCTGAGTTTTTTGAAGACCGATTAACCGAGTTTCCTGTAGTGGTGGTAACTGAATTCTATATCAATAATTAGATATATAGTTCAATTATATACCTGTGAAATATCAGACTTGTACACTAATTAATTAACGAGATAATCGAAAAACAATACTTATATGTGGTAACCCGACCAAATCTAGAATGTTACAAAAAAGCGGCTGCGCAATACATTTTACCAACCTTCTACAACAGGATAATACGTGTTTGGTACAGACGGGTACACAAGTGGTAAAGTAAAACATAGTTATAATTAAATATTTTTGTTTCTACAGATAGAATATTAATTTCAAAAATATTTATGCCTTGGTAATAAAAAATATGGAGTACCTACTTATGTAGATGATGATAATTTTATGCAGATATTAATTATGGTAAGTAAGTATATAAATTAATTTCAAAAATAATCACAGGTATGTTTTAATGGAATTATATGCAACGTTGCTTGCTTATCTGAAATTAAAATTAAGTACCTTCACTATTTACACTGCGTTGTTACAAGTTAGTCTTTGGACCGCTTATTGGAAGTGCTAGGACCTATTAAAGCATATTTCTATTTACTAAAATAACTTCAAAACGGTGCATTATTGTGTATTTTTTTATTGCGTAACAAATTATAACTAAAGGGTCTTTCAACAAGGACGGGTCTATGTTAAAATTGAATAAAACAAGATGTGTGTGAGATATTAACGAAATTTATTTTTTATTTAAAAGGCCCATTTATGCCAATTATGGATGGAATATGACATCGTTCAAATGTCCGCCGCGGCTTCGTATTTTGGCACGAATCCGAGAGGTCCAATTTTTAATGACTCTGCTGCATAGATCCGGCTGAATCTGAGCGATGGCCTGCGTTATGTTGGCTTTCAGGGCAACGGTCGAATGTGGTTTATTGGCATAGACATGCGACTTCAGAAAACCCCACAAGAAAAAGTCTAGCGGAACTCTAACTCTACCCTCAAACCGTTCATGCAGAATGTCGATTGTGTCGTTCGCTGTGTGGCAAGTAGCGCCATCTTGCTGGAACCTCATGTCGTTCACGTCCATATTGTTCAATTCAAGCCAAAAGAAATTGTTTATCATTGATCTGTAGCGCTCGCTCGATCTATGCAGCAGAGTCATAAAAAATTGGACCTCTCGGATTCGTGCCACCATACGAAGCCGCGGCGGACATTTGAACGATGTCATATTCCATCCATAATTGGCATAAATGGGCCTTTTAAATAAAAAATAAATTTCGTTAATATCTCACCCACATCTTGTTTTATTAAATTTTAACATCGACCCGTCCTTGTTGAAAGACCCTTTAATTAGCCAGATGTCATGTACAAAAATTATAATCATCCGTTTAGTCAATTCCGAAATCCAGCAATCGTGCAAACGTTACCACAACAGGATTTTAAATATCTTCGCAACCATAGCAAATATACATACAAATTAAGTTGTACCATTTATTTCAAATTGATATCTAATTATTTAGATAACATTTATTTCAACATACCCGTTAGAAAACAAAAGATCTGGCTGCGGTAACGTTACTCCAGCCGGAACTGTTTTTATCAAATAATTAAAAAACTATCAGCTTACCAAATTAATAAATCTGCTTACCAATTATTACAGAAGCGGTATATCTAATTATCTATTGTACTTAGAAGACGATTTTTTACATTATCTGGCTGTAGTAACGCACTCAACCACAGCTTATACTGCAGAATACTATGAAGTACAGTCTGTACCACGACTAAGAAGTAAAAGCCATAATAAAACAAATTTGTGTTCAAACAACTTCTATAAGTTTATGGTATATTTGAATAAACTTTTTGGGCCCAGTAGGCGTCCACGTTCATTGCAGTGTCAGACGCATCCAGTTTCTTCAACAAGGCATATAAAAATCAACATCTTCATCAGCAACTTTAACCCTCCTCCCATCATGAAACAAATGATAATGTTTTTCATCCAACCCTTTCAGTTCTCGAGGATCAAATCTTTTATTTTTCTCCTTCCAATGCACTTTAATCAAATGTCTTCTCAAATCCCTGATCGTATGAAACTTGTTTGAACATAACGGACAAATATTACTCTTGTCGGAATGCTTTTTCAACTTGTGAACGTTCATAATGCTCGATGACCGAAATCGGTCCCCGCATATCTCACAAGTGAAAGGTTTTTCTCCAGTATGTAAACGCAGATGCATCTTCAAGCAGGCAGAGTTGGCAAAACTCTTAAGGCATACCATGCAGACAACGCTTTTAATGTCATGTGTTTCTATATGTTTTTTCAGCAAATGTTTTCCTATGAAATCTTTGCTACATATATGGCATACATACGGCTTTATTTTTAAATGGTGTCGGTTCATATGACATTCTAAAAGAGTGTTGTTCCATGTCTTATATTCACACAGTTCACATTTCAAGTTTGGCTGTTGCTTCTTCATTCCTTTTTGAGGATTTTCTTCCATTAGGTGTCCTCTCCAATGTCTGCGTAATCTGGCGGGGTTGATCATTTTCTTACATTTAGGACAGGGTACGCTATCTAAATGAACTTTCTGATGATATTTTAGCAAAGTGACATTTTGAAAAGACCTGCCACAGGTTTCACAAGTTTCTACAGATTCTGAGTGGGTAGTCATATGTTTTTTTAATAGTATCTCTCTCATTTCTTTGCCACAAACATGGCAGGTGGCAAATGGTCCATTGTGTTTGCGGTTATGTGCCCGAAACTGTCTTAAGGTCTGATACTCTGTGTTGCAGATCCTGCATGGATATCTAATGTTAGGTCCGTGAGATTTCATATGCTGTACTAATTCGCCTTTGTTGTCAAATTTTGCTTGGCACACAATGCATTCTACATTTTTATCCCTATTTTTTTTAACACTGCTATGTACTTTAACCATATGCTCCTTTCTTTTGGAATCTTTTAAGAACTTTTTGTTACAAAGACCACATGGGTAAACATCTGTGCTATGTCTATGTTTGACATGATTCGTCAAACTGTCGGAGGAATCAAATGAGGCGGGGCAATTTTCACAGACAAAGTCCCTTCTAACATCCTCACAGGACTTCACATGACTTTCATAATTGTTAATATTACTGAATTCTGAATCACAAAACTGGCATACAAAACAGTTTTCGTGGAACCGAAGAATATGAGATTTTAAGACAACTTTAGAATAGAACTGCTTTCCACATTTATCACAAGTGTATGGATGATTATTTAAATGGTCTCGATTCACATGTCCGAGTAAGATCTCTTTTCTTTTACAAACATAGTCACAGTCAACGCATTTGACCTTATCTGCATTATTTAACATCTGTTCCTTATAAGCCTTTAAGTACTTATAATGCATGCAAGGTACTTCGGTACATTCCGGACAGCTATACTTGCAGTTATGGGACTTGAATTCGTTTTCAGAAAAAGTTTTTAGGCACATTAAGCATTGAAGGTTTTCTTGTTTCATTTGTTGACAGACTTTTGTATGCATCTGATAAGTTTTTAAGGAATAAAATAGTTTGCATTTCAAACACTTGATTAAAGTTTCTCCATGGTTTGTTTTAAGATGGTCCAGTAATTCCTTTTTGAGAAGTATTTCATTACAAAACTTGCATTTTACTTTCAAATGCAGTTCATGATGTTCTTTTAAATGTTGTATATTTCTAAATGATTTATAACATAATCTACAGCGTAGAATTTTCTTTTGACATTTCATTCTATGTATCTTTAATGATCTGTGTGTGGGTAGTTTTGAAAGACAGTTCACACATTTGAATTTCTTCCTTTTAAAATAAAGTTCTTTTTTCTCTTCAAATATTTCAGTCTTTTCTTCAGGCTTTATATTAGTCTCATCTTTTACTTCCCTAAATTCAGGGGAAACATGGATATTATTTTCTAATACAATAACAACATTGGTACCTTCAATATTTGAGGCAGGTAAATGATAGAAAATATCATTTGATTTGTTAAACAAATCATCAACATAGTTGTCTAAGATCTTCGATGTTTCCTTTGCATTTTCTATGAAAATGTATGACTGGATCAGTTTTTCAATACAGCTGTTGCATATGTGTGAACTTGCTAGGCTGTAAGTGGCCTGAAATAAAAAAAATATGCATTTTAGATATCTATAGTTTAGAAGCAATGAGATATTGGTCCAATATAAATTTATATTTAGGCAACATACATACTAGATTGCTAGACTAAACCTGCAGCCTGTGTAATATTATTACTTTTATCGCCAATACCAGTTATTATAGGAGACGTTATACAAATCAAAGCAACTAAAGAGTCCTTTCAGGTTATGAATGTAAAGTAAACAAATATTCATATAGTCGATGATCAAAATACACATACCTCTTTAAACACTACTTCCGAGATAGCCTGCAAAGCTTTCGTACGAGTCCGCTCATTCACAATAATCTCCAAATCTTCGTCAATGGTGCTCATATTTTCGTCACTTTCCAAGCATATTCCACAGAACTTAGAGCTGTACAGGACATTTTTTAGCTTACTCTTGATATTGTCCATCTTTTCAAGTCCTGAGAATGAGTATATGTGTCATTATATTAATTTAATTAGGTTCAAAACAAAAACAAAGATTCTCAATAATGTCATATTTGTTTTGATTTCTTTTTTATTTCTTAGGTTAGGTTTGTTGATGATATGCAGTTGATCTTAAAATTTCCAAGATTTAAGCCGTTTTCTGACCTTTTGACCAACCTCGTTATATACACTATGTTTGGAACATTTCAACTTTTTAAAAGTCGATAAAATATGTTCGTAATATTAGAAAATGGCAATAACCTTAGATAAAATACCTACTTTATCTAAGGCAATAACTAACAATCGCCATTTTTCTGGCTGTGGCTAGTCTTGTCTTGTCATTAACAAAAATTATAACGTAGTCACAGAATAAATAATAGTACAAGTACAGAAGAGTCACTTCGTGCAATAATTCATTGAAATAGAGACTCCTGCAAATACGCAACAAAGTGCAATTCAGCTCGCATAAGCGCTCAGTGCACAGAGTACATTTCAATATACCAGGGCGTTTAATCTTAGTACAAAAAACTGGGGACAGCAATGGGTACAATGATACAAAATCACGAAGCATATGTAGTCACTGTACAAAATAACTCATAATGTGTTTTTTAATTTTGTTGGATTACAATCGTGATTTTTTTACCAACTTGTTAAACTAGATGGCGCTAAACAAAATCATAATTTGTCAATATTGCCTAGTAGGTAGCATATTACTACTAAAATAGTATATTTTTAACCAACTTCTGTGATATAAAAAATATTTTATGTTATGAATAATTTTTACTGGTTTTAATTACATTTATCGCTCAGTGTGACATTTTATTATTTTTTGATTAATTAAAACATATAGCAATAACTTTTACAATCATTTTGCAAATTTTCATTAGGGTGGTAAATTTCCCTTGGTGGTTTTATGAACCATAAACTGGTTACCCCAATTTACAAATGTCTGCTGATATCTGACGCTTGCGCCCGGTATTTTGCGATATTTTGTTTATTTTTGTGATCTTTCTGTGTTATTATCACAGGTTATGATCACAGACGACGGTACGAGATTGGTCTCTATTTCAGTATATTGAAATGTACTCTGTGCAATATACTGAAATAGAGACCAATCTCGTTCCGTGGAACGCGTCATTTGCGTTCTTGAAGAAACTAGCGCCATCTGACCTATATAGTTAGAACTAAACCAGGGCGTTTAATCTTAGTACAAAAAACTGGGGACAGCAATGGGTACAATGATACAAAATCACGAAGCATATGTAGTCACTGTACAAAATAACTCATAATGTGTTTTTTAATTTTGTTGGATTATAATCGTGATTTTTTTACCAACTTGTTAAACTAGATGGCGCTAAACAAAATCATAATTTGTCAATATTGCCTAGTAGGTAGCATATTACTACTAAAATGTATATTTTTAACCAACTTCTGTGATATAAAAAATATTTTATGTTATGAATAATTTTTACTGGTTTTAATTACATTTATCGCACAGTGTGACATTTTATTATTTTTTGATTAATTAAAACATATAGCAATAACTTTTACAATCATTTTGCAAATTTTCATTAGGGTGGTAAATTTCCCTTGGTGGTTTTATGAACCATAAACTGGTTACCCCAATTTACAAATGTCTGCTGATATCTGACGCTTGCGCCCGGTATTTTGCGATATTTTGTTTATTTTTGTGATCTTTCTGTGTTATTATCACAGGTTATGATCACAGACGACTTAGAGATACTACGTATTATATACTATGTTATGATGTGCATTACAGTTAACGAACATTACAGTTCTATAGAATAAAATTAAACCCTTACATACACACACACACCTACGCACACTCACACACGCACACATAGCTATATCAAAGGTTTAGTTCTAACTATATAGGTCAGATGGCGCTAGTTTCTTCAAGAACGCAAATGACGCGTTCCACGGAACGAGATTGGTCTCTATTTCAGTATATTGAAATGTACTCTGTGAACTAAACCTTTGATATAGCGTGTGTGTGCGTGTGCGAGTGTGCGTAGGTGTGTGTGTGTATGTAAGGGTTTAATTTTATTCTATAGAACTGTAATGTTCGTTAACTGTAATGCACATCATAACATACGTAGTATCTCTAAGTCGTCTGTGATCATAACCTGTGATAATAACACAGAAAGATCACAAAAATAAACAAAATATCGCAAAATACCGGGCGCAAGCGTCAGATATCAGCAGACATTTGTAAATTGGGGTAACCAGTTTATGGTTCATAAAACCACCAAGGGAAATTTACCACCCTAATGAAAATTTGCAAAATGATTGTAAAAGTTATTGCTATATGTTTTAATTAATCAAAAAATAATAAAATGTCACACTGAGCGATAAATGTAATTAAAACCAGTAAAAATTATTCATAACATAAAATATTTTTTATATCACAGAAGTTGGTTAAAAATATACTATTTTAGTAGTAATATGCTACCTACTAGGCAGTATTGACAAATTATGATTTTGTTTAGCACCATCTAGTTTAACAAGTTGGTAAAAAAATCACGATTGTAATCCAACAAAATTAAAAAACACATTATGAGTTATTTTGTACAGTGACTACATATGCTTCGTGATTTTGTATCATTGTACCCATTGCTGTCCCCAGTTTTTTGTACTAAGATTGAACGCCCTGGCTCAGTGCCTAACGTGATATTCACCTAAACGTTGCCGCTCTCTTCTAACGCGTATCTCCGTCGCTGTCTGGCGCGGTTTGACTCGGCTCGTAAGGGTTGTCGACTTGCCGTTTTTGCTTACATCCGCTATCTACCTACTTGACCGCGTAATCTTTCTTATATGGCTTATTACACTACACGGTATTCAGGGCCCTGAATATCGGGTCTCTAAATCATTCCGAAGCAATAAGGCCGATATTATGAGAACCCTAACTTCCTAACTGTTATTACACTACCCTAATGTAGGGTTTAGGGCCCTGAATACCGTGTAGTGTAATAAGCCCTTATGTTTGATGCCTATGGTTACACGGTCAAGTAGGTAGATAGACAATGAATATTATAGACCGTCATTTTGTTAGGTACTTAACAAATGAAAACTAGGTTACCTAAATTTCATTTACTATAACATTAGACATTTAAATAAGCCCATTTTACAGCCCGGTCAATCGATTTTGACTTCTATTGCGTTGGTGATACGACAAGTGGAAGCTGTAGTAAACAGTTGATTTTGGTAACAAATTTGTGCTTTTTATATCATCCTTATGTGTACGAGATAGAACACAAAATCGGTTGAACGGACTGTAAAACGAGTTGTAAAGACGTCTAATGTTATTTCAAATTGAGTATAGGTACCTACCTCTTTGTTTACTCTTTAGTGATATTTTTTGTTAGTTCATTTAAAGTTCTGTTAGTTTTCAGTAAAATTTAAGAACTCTTAGGAAATATTGTTTGTTTGTTCGTTAGGTATAAGTAAGTACCTAGTTTTATATACAAACGTTAACGTTAACAACTGCGTACACTTACTCAGGCTATTGTTAAATTCTTAGGCTAAGTAGGTAACTACTTACTTAGACAATTATAATATATTTTAAACTGGATCTAAAGCGTTTATTTTTATGTTAACAAAACGGTAACTATTCAATAAAAAAAGAAATCAAATTATATTTGTGAACAACACGAAAATCTAAAATATCTAAGTAGGTAGGTACTTAATTATTAGTATTTCACACACCTATTCATTCTTTTAGGAACACCAAGATGCTTAAATTTTTATATAAAACTCGTACTCAATATGCACCTACTACCGATAGTTACAGAGTATATAAGTAATGATTTAAATAGGTACAACAAAATAGCTTACCTTTCAAAATATTTCGGTACTTTAAAAAAAACTTAATATCGATTCATTGTTCTTTGCTTTATTTAAACACCCGTAAACAAGGGCGTCGCCAAGAGGGGGCAGGGGGGGGGCAGCTGCCCCCCCCTAGAGATTCTAAAAAAGTTGCCAAATGTAAAGCAACCACAGTCCTAAGTCATTGACTTGACTTGCTTAATTGATCATTCCCGTACGTCGCGAATGAATATATATAAACCAAACCCAACAGATCGAACCGTTGTTGATATCCTAAAATAGGCAAACACCTTCTTTCCCGACACGGAAAAGCGTTGAAAATTTTGATCGCTCTTCCGTGCACAACGTGTACGGTAGAGGTGTAACTTCTGGGCCGCCCTGAACTTGGCTTTCCGATGCGCAAGGCACGGATCGGTACTGTTTTTGTATGATTTATTACTGCGCAGACATTGCAGCCAACTTCGGGACGGCCAAGAAGTTTGGCGAGAACTATACCGATATTATTACAATCGCTGTAGATGTAAGGCTCGTACTACAAGTGAAAAGCTTCATGTGCTCTCGACTTTACCTACAATTCATACTTTTCTCATTCTCCATATCAACTTGCCGCCCCCTAGGCCATCGGCTGGCGACGCCCTTGCCCGTAAACATAACAATATCTTTTAAAGGCCTTAGAAGTACGTTTAGAAGTCATTGTTCTTTGCAGCATAAATCATAGAATTAATAAGTGGCTAACGTGCGAGCCGAGCGGTAAGCGGCAACCTACAACCTAATGCGTTATTCCCTCTAGAGGGTACCGCGGTACCGCCGGCCGATCGTACTTAAACTGCGGAATGACACCCCCCTGATTGAATTCACGCAAGATAGTATTAACGTCGTTATGTTAATAACGTTATTTTTAACATAAATCGGACTCTATGTATAATATCGTATCGATTAATTATCGAGCCTTTCTTGTATCATCTTTGTCCTTTTTTAATATTTTTAATTTTGAAAAAGAACTTTCCGCTGAGCAATTTGTAATCATAAGCGATAAAAATATACGCAGGGCTGTTTCCACATTAGGTAAAGCTGATTCAATTTTATTATCACGTATTATTTTATACAATTGTGCGTAAGTGTGATGTAAACTTGTGCGAGCCGAATCACTGGGTCTGGAACTTATTTTACTTATGACAGAATGAAACTGTTGAATTTCTGTTATTAATTCGGTGTTAAGGTCTTCCGGATATGTGTTTACTAGATTTGTACTGTGCTGACTGTATTCTGCAGTTTGATCGCGACACATAATTTTATCGGCATCGGGTATTTTATTAATTTTATTCAGATTTTTAGTTCACTGAAACTATTGATTTACTTATTAATTATCAAATTAATTGTATTACTTTGCATAGAAGCCGGCCGGCACAATTATTCAAATAAAAACCGGCCAAGTGCGAGTCGGACTCGCACACGAAGGGTGCCGTACCATTATCGCAAAACACGGCAAAAAAATCACGTTTGTTGTATGGGAGCCCCGCCCCCCTTAATTTATTTTATTTTAATAATTAATATATTTTGAAGTGAATATACAACTAAACATTCTGTGAATATTTCAAGCGTCTACCTGTTGCCGTTTTTAATATCGAGCAAAATACGGCAAAAATATCACGTTTGTTGTATGGGAGCCCCCCAAAATATTTATTTTATACTGTTTTTAGTATTTGTTGTTATAGCGGCAACAGAAATACATCATCTGTGAAATTTTCAACTGTCTAACTATTACAGATCATGAGATACAGCCTGGTGACAGACAGACAGACGGATCGCGAAGTCTTAGTAATAGGGTCCCGTTTTTACCCTTTGGGTACGGAACCCTAAAAACAAAACATTTGATTGACACATTTGACACAGATTTGCGGGGGCGCCAGGCGGGGGGTCCGCGGGGATGGATGGTTTGTGATTGGCTGATCGCAATTCCGGTGCATCCAAATTGCCGAATGCACTAGCGGGCAGCGAGTGGGCAAGCGGGAGCGGGGTTATGACTCTAGGTCGGACTCTATGTCAACTTAAAACGCGCGAATTTTCAAATTAGTCCTAGAAACTATTTTTGGTGACGTGAGAGTGAGACACGATGCCCTAAAGACGGATTTTTTGTGCTTCTTCTGGTGCCCCCCCTGACGTGATGCCCTAGGCAATAGCTTAATTTGATTAAGGGTTAATCCGTCACTGCATCGACCTAATACAAAGCGACCATCGCACCAATACGCGATCGTATTAGGCTCAATTTACATTGCCGAGGAATGGAATGGAAGCAATTTTTTTGCAACAAAATTGTACACACCATAATGAACTTTATGTCAATTGTGTAACGTACTAAGTAAATGCGCGTAAAAAAAGGTCGTGCCTTCCGCGGAATTCTTGAGAAATGAGAATTCCGGTAGCCAGTGGCTCGTATTTAGTTTGTACGTTACACAACTGACATTATGTCCATATAGCTATGTACAATTTCGTTGCAAAAATTCGCTTTCATTCCATTCCCACTGTAATGTAATTGAGCCTTAGTTTGACAAAACCGAATACGTCGTCGCGCCGACAGCGGTCGCCTTCAAACACGAGAGTCCACGCGGTCACCTCGCGAGACAATGGTTTTTATATTGTTTCGCTAATTACGGGCACAAGAAAAGCTAATGATCGCTTTTTATTAGGACGACGCTATAACAAGGATTTAAAAAAATAATACGAAACACGTATCAAGTTCATGATTTATTGTAAAAGCAATTAACACCAATTACATATACATATATTTTTTAAATAACAAGTGAAAAATAACATGGTAGGTATCCATATAAATTTATATATTCTATTTAGGTACTATAAAGTTATAAAAAAATATTGAATAGAACATTTTGCTGACCCCAAGTAACATGGATAAAATTAAGGAATTATCTTTAAACTCTCTAATTATCTTCTTTATGCATTCAGTTCATACCTTTAGTAGAGCCTGTGCATATTTCAGAAATAAATAAATATTTTAATTATTTATCCCAGGCAGGCATTATTTCATCACCACTGCTATAAAACGGTGAAGGAAAACATGGTGACGTAACCTGAATGTCCTAGAACCAAAAATTAGAAGACATTTGATATCCACCAACCCGCACTGTGCCCGCGTGGTGGATAATGCCCTTGTCTCACAGGGCAGGGAGAAGGCCTGTGTCCCATTAGTGAGAACATTAAAAGGCTGATGATGATGATCATGATAATTATATCTTCTAATATATATAAAAGAAAGTCGTGTTAGTTACACTATTTATAACTCAAGAACGGCTGAACCGATTTGGCTGAAAATTGGTAGGGAGGTAGCTAAGAATCAGGAAAAGGACATAGGATACTTTTTATCCCGTTTAGGGTAGAGTAGGGTAGGGTAAGTAGGGTTGGGTAGGTAGGGTAGGGTAGGTAGGGTAGGGTAGGGTAGGTAGTGTAGGGTAGTTAGGGTAGGGTAGGTAGGGTTGTTAGGGTAGGGTAGGTAGGGTAGATGAATGTTTGGTGTTTTTATAGCAAAACAAAGTTTGCCGGGACAGCTAGTAATAATATATATTTAATTATTTTAGACAGACCATAATGATACATTATACTAAATTCACAGAACCCATAAAAAACTTATAACAATCAACTTTAACGAAAACCTTTGTCTATCTTCAAGGTTTAATTAAATAACTGATAACCTCTTAAGGCGTTATTGTACTCATCATTTTGAAAACTTTTAATATGGTCTGAAACACCTAGTATAATAATTAATAATAGTCACCCAGACCGAATTTCGGCCACGGCAGCCAATCTTAGCGGAGATTTGCCATTGGCGCGGGAGATATTATAGAGCACAAGTATGTGCGCAAACACAGGTGCACACTCTAGTTGTCTCTCATAGACTTAAGGGACGGCAATCCGACAAGACCGGGGATAGACTAGACGCAGGATCAACGAATTTACGTCTTGCCGAGTCACGCCGCCAAGTTGGAAAAACCGGCGAAGTGCGTGTCTGACTTCACATATTTAGGGTTCCGTACCGAATGTAGAATATATTGATATTTATTAGTAAAATATATGCAATAATATGCAATGGGAAGTTAAAAAATTATTCGGAATAAAATTTTGAGACAGACAGTCACGTGAGCTACAGCAATAGGGTTCCGTTTGGACCCGTGGGGTATGGAACCCTAAAAACACAATAACACTGCCCAACCCGGCAATCGAACCCGGGTCCCCAGGCCTTGTCTCTAACTGCCTCAATGTTGTTGTGTTTTTGTATAATAGCATAGAGTCCATAGGAAGAGTGAATCTCTTCTGGGCTTGCTTGTTTCATCATAGACCTCTTACATCACTTTTGCTCAGGCGAGATCAAGGTTAGAGCTGCCTCACAAAAAGGCTCAATTTTGATTAATTTTTGGCAGTCGACCATCTTCAAAAAGATAATAATACTCCTTGGGTAACTCTACAACATCTTTGGGATTGAATGGCCTTCCATCCTTGAACTTCCAATGAGTTTTCTTGAAGTGATGCCTCATATCTCTGGCCATAAAGAACATACTGTCACAAAGTGGGCAACAGACTGTTTTCTCCAAATGCCTCTTTAGTCTATGAGTCTTCATCATGCTAGAAGACCTGAATCTCTGACCGCAAATATCGCAGGGGTACGGTGCTTCTCCTGTATGCATTCTCATATGCATTTTAAGGCAGACTCGGTTTGCAAATTTGCCTCCACATATCGTACAAAAGCAACTATTATCAGTTGTATGTGTTGATACATGTTCTTTCAGTCGAACTTTGCCACAGAAATCCTTATTGCATATATGGCAAACGTATGGCTTGATCTTTAGATGATATCGGTTCATATGGGTTTCTAGGTCACATTTCTTTCTCACTGCATGCCCACATATATCACATTCTATTGTTGGCCTGCCTGATATACCTCTGTCCTTCTTTGCCACCTTTGGCTTTAAACCAGTTTGGCCTTCCTCCTCCTCTTCCTCTGCATGGACCAGCTCCATATGCCTTTTCAAATAGGTAGGTTTGATCACCTTCTGGCACCGGGGACACGGTTGAGGTTCCAAGTGAACTTTCTGATGGAAACGTAGCAATGATTCCAAATGGAAAGCCTTGCCACACACTTCACAGACATGGCTCAGAAACATAATATCTCGTCTATACGGGCACCTAACCGCATGCTGTGGGTAGAATGATGCAGCTACCCTCTTGTTACATCCAGAACATTTTATTCTGTTGGTATAGTGCCTTTGATTATGGACATATAATTTCCTCAATGATTTAAAGCTTTTGGTGCAAACTTTGCAAGGGTAAAGCACGTCCGTGCCGTGGAAGTTCTCATGTTGAAGCATTTCTTTTATATTTCTAAACATTATGTCACATAAAGAGCATTCTATATGTTTTCTCCTCTTTTTGCATTGTATACCCCCATGAACCCTAGCATGGTGTTCCTGCAGTTCTATCTCAGTTAGGAACTTGCTTTTGCATAGGGTGCAAGAGTGAACTCCTTCATTGTGTCTCAAGTTCTCATGTCTGGTCAACTCTTCAGCAATGTCGAATGAGGCAACACAGTAGGTACACTGGAATGGCCGTGTAATAAGCTTGCAGGCTTTCTTATGAGTTATCAATGTCCTACTATCTTTGAACTCAAAGTCACAGTGAGGACAGAATAGATCTCTATGGAACTGCATGATGTGGGTTTTTAAACTTAACTTGGTGTAAAACTGTTGGTTGCAATCGGCACAGGTGAATGGATGATGATCCAAATGCTCCCTGTTAGCATGGCCTATCAGATGTTCCTTGCGCCGAGTAACATAGTCGCAATCCAAGCATTTTATCTTATTTGCATGGCTCAAGAGCTGCTCTCTATAAGAATTTAGATACTTGTAGTGAATACACGGCATGACAAAACACTCTGAGCATGAAAACTTGCACTTATGTTTCTTCATTTCAGCTTCCACGAAGTTCTTAAGACACATTACACATTGAGATTTATTTTTTGTGTCATTGACTAAGTGGCTTATTTTGAAATGTGTGTCCACAGACTCCTGATTGTAGTAAACTAGATCACAGAACTTGCAAGGGTACACTAAAGTAGGATGGAGAGTCCTCAAATGGTCCATCAATTCCTCTTCTGGTAGTATAATTTGGCACAACTTACATCTAGCTCGAGAATGTGTCTTGTAGTGTATGCACAAATACTGCTGGGTGTTGTACGTCTTGTCGCATAACTTGCAGCGATAAACATACTTTTTATGCTTGGCTTTTTCATGTTCCTTCAAGGATCTATAAGTGGTGAATATATCTGGACAATGATCGCATTCATACGTGTTGTAGCGTGGAGCTGAAGTCCTTAACAAGCTCAAAGGTTTTATAACAATGTGGCCTTCCTTCAAACTGATGTTTGGAGTGCCATCAGGTTTTGTAACTTTTCTTTCTTTCACTTGCTTAACTTCCTTAGGTCTCTCTACTTCTCTTCTTATCACTATCGGTTTAAGAGGTTGGGCAACTGGAATTACTTTTGGCTCCGGTTTCTGAAATACTGGATCTTTCATTGCTATGGGTTTCGCAGTTGGCACTACTTCAGTCATTGATTTAACATCAATGATGGTCTTGTATAGTTCTGTATCATTTTCTAGGACAATCATTACGTTGGCAGTATCGTATGTGATAGTATCATCAAGTTGTGTGTTGATGTCTATCACTTTAGAGTCCAGGTCTGAGATACAGTTGTTGAGGATTTTGTTCAGCTGTTTTGTGTTGTGTATGAAAAGGTAAGACTGTATCGTCTTTTCTGTGCAACTGTCACATAAGTGTGGACTTGCCATGAAGTTTTCAATCTGGAAATGGAAAATGAATATATTTTAATGTTAAGTTTATTTTGGCCAAGGTGAAACAATACAAAATTAACTGTGTTTCTTCAGTACATTGTATGTGTAGTCAATTGGTTAGTATGTATAGTTTTCGCCACACTTCTTGGCTGCACTGAAGGTGGCTACAATGGCTGCGCAATAGTAAATCTCATATAAAAACAGCATTGATTTGTGCCTTGCACATCATAAAGCCAACATCAGCGCAGCTAAGAATTTTGCCGAGAACTATAACTGATTAATTGTATGAGCTTCTTTCACAGTTTTGATCTCACATTCTTATACTGCCCGATTAGTTTATCACCACTCAATTTTTATGCTGGCATTAAGTATCTATCTAATACAGACAAATTTTATTATGTAAGGAGGTGTTTTTATCAAATGCCTCTACATTTTTTAAATGGTACTTTATCAAAATTATACTCACATCATCATTAAAGACATAATTCAGTATATCCCGCAGACATTTCGAGAAGGTCTGATGACTGATAACAAGCTCCATGTCAACGGAACTGAAGTTGCCGTAGCTCTCCAGACATAGTCCGCAGAACGTGGGAGACGTCCACACAGTCTTTAGTTTTTCTTTTATCCATTCCAAGTGTTTTGGATCTGTTTGATTTTGATTGGACACTGCTTCTTCCATCTTGCATTAGCTGTAAATATAAATAAATCATAAAAAGTGTTCTATTATCTGATAAAGTTTTAATGTCCTTCAACTTTTATTTTGTCAATTCATGTCAGCACTAATTTCCTGAACTGCAAATTTAGTAGTGTATAATTTGATGGGAAGGTGTAGTTATGAATGTTTTAACTAAGGGGCCATTTCACCAATGAAACTAATCCTGATTAGTTTTATGCAAATATAGCGTACCGTTTGTTAGTTTCTCAGCAGTCTCAACCAATCAGAATGCTTTATTTGCATAAGCCGAGTTTAGTTGAACTAATCCTAACCTATCCAAAGGTTTAGTTTAAAACGATTTGAAGGAGATACCTATGTCATTAGATTTTGATAATGCAGTTTTGGAATGTAAACAAACCAATTGGTACTAAAAAGGTTGCCAAATGGTTTGTTTGTATTTACTGAATGACATATTCCTTTCATTGGAAGTATTCTGCTTTGCATACATTATTAATTATTATCCTCAATAACCTACCCATACAATTTTATTCGAGGTAGAACACATTCAATCTGATTAAAATATATTCTGGCGGCAAATTTTTCAGGTCTAAAGATCATTATTGTAATATTATTATCTGTCAGTGATAATATTATTTTAATGCCAAAGGTTTTTACATTAACTTTGAATGATGAGTATGGAATG
This sequence comes from Anorthoa munda, assembly GCA_945859665.1. Lineage (NCBI taxonomy): Eukaryota > Metazoa > Arthropoda > Insecta > Lepidoptera > Noctuidae > Anorthoa > Anorthoa munda. Next base: position 13,260,686 of record OX243898.1, read on the forward strand.
CATGGAGGTGCTAAAAATGTCAACATTTCAAAAAAGATCCCTGAATATTTTTGTTATGATCAAAATTACTTTTCGAACGGAACTTCTAGGTTATGTTACGTACGCAGTTTGTACGACAAAATGGCGTATTGACTCCATTGATAAGCGTTCGGAAAATGGGATATCACTGCTTGGTTTAGATCGAAAACACTGAACCCATTATTTGAACATATTTTTTTGGAAGATTTTGACTTACCTTGCACTTTTCACGTTCCAGTTTCTTTCTCGTCCAGTCGATAAAATTAGCTTGTACAATGGCGTCTAGCGGTTCACGGTTATCACGTAACGAGTAGAACTAGAATAGCAATTTATTATCACACTTCAGAAGCTGAACAAGTTATAAATAGGCTGGTGGTTGTTGTATGTTCTTACAAAAAAAAGTAATAGAAGTCACAAAAGTTTAAATTATATTTTTTTGAAAACGTTGACATGGAATGCTTTCGTACAACCTTGCAATGCAATGAAATGAATGACAACGATGGACGTGACGGTGACACAGGCTAAAAATCTCGAAATATTTCCGTTCAATACGAAACGCTGTCAACTGTCAAGTACCAATAGTCGACTAAATTTAGTGTTTTTGTTTGGTGGAAGTCGGTGTTCCCGCTTTCGTTGTTTTCGTTTTTGACACCGACTTCCAAAATTAAAGTTATTTTTCACTTTGTAGTGTTTTTGGCAGTCGGTTGTATTTATTGTAAAAATGTTATTATTTTTTTACATTTTGATTGTGGTACATAAGGGACAAGTTCTTTAATAAGTACAAGTAGTCCTTTAATGACCCAAGTAGTCCCAGAATAGATTAACCGAATAACATAAAACTTGAACATAACCGATGGAATGAGAGTAGACCAGGATGAACTGTACATATCTGTGTACCCCTACTACCCCTTTAGAGCATACTGGCGTGATGTTATGTTAGGAAATGGTGTAAACAATAAACAGACATGCGATCCGAGAGATTTGCCGTCATTTATTCATTTATTGAAGAGTTCTGTTGTATAACTCTGAAGTTCTACATCAGTTCTTCACCAAATTTAAATGAGACCAATTCGGCAACAGATTCATTCTAACAAAAAAAAAAATTTTTTTAATTGGTCCACAATTGACGGAGAAACAGGAGAAAACACACAAAAAAAAATCACAGCCGAACACAGGACCTCCTCCTTTTTGGAAAGTCGGAGTCGGGTACAAAGGGTGGAAAAGTAAAATTTGACATTTTGCGATGTCAAACAATTGTCAAAAATTCAAATTTCAAAATGTCAACAACATCAACACAGAGTACATGCGCCGCCGCTTACGTACTTTATGATTTTAGTATTTAGTATACTGAACGAACATCACAGAGAAACTTATTAGTTATTTATACGCTGAACATCGATAAAGAACAAGCAAATCGTTCTAAACGCCGTGTTTTCGTGTTTATTTTCGTATCTAGCTGTCGATTTAATTAATTAAACTATTATCATGGACATGATAAACGTACTGATAAATCCAAATTATATGAAAAGTGTTTGCTTTCTATGTTACAAACAAAGCGAAAACACTACAGGTTTACATGAAAACATTGAAATTCATGACGAGTATTGTAGTTTGTATATAACTTTGTGGACTATTATGAAAAAGTTATTTCCGTCTCATGTGAGTGATTTCCGAAGGACAAGTTGTAATAATAGACGATAAAATCCTTTGCCAAATTTCTACAGCATCCTATATAAAGTTTACATTGCCATAAGAAATTACTGCAATTTCTATGTTTTAGTTGATAAAAAAAAATATCTTCTAAGCATTACTCACCAAGTCTTTCTGGATCTGTCCCTAATTTGTCTAAATAATTTTCTTACTTTTTTCAGGACCTACTTCTACCTCAAGCATGTGAAGACTGTTCAAGTTTAATAATCAAGATATTCTGCCTTTTACAAAGAAACTACTTCAAAAATGAAATGCTTAGCCAGCTAGTAGATAATATTAATGAAGAAGTAGATGAAAAAATGGAATGCAGAAGACAGGCAAAGAAATTAAAACTAAAAGTTAAGTTACCTACCTCTGAAAGTATTATAACTAAGTCAGAAAAGCAGCTAAATATTGTAGAATGTAACAAATGCGATATGAAGTTCAAATCAAAAGTATTACTTCAAAAGCATTTTAAAATTACTCATAAGAACACTAACACAGCCAATATTTGCGATATTTGTGGAAAAGTATTTATCAAAAGCTCATCTTTAAAAGTGCATTTAAGCAGTCATAAAGGAAAGCAATGTCCTCACTGCTTCAAAGTATTGAAATCTCACTCGCATTTCAACTTACATTTGAAAAATCATAACGCTCTAACTAAACGGAAGAGGGCCAACAAATACCATTGTTGTGGGAGCTGTGACTATAGAAGCATGAATAAGAACACACTTGAAGCCCACATCAATAAGGTACATCTAAACATAAGGCCTTTCGTATGCAAAATATGTCAAAAAGGATTTTACAAAAAGAGTAACTTGACGCAACATTTCATGACACATGAGAAAATTAAAGACAAAACTTGTGAGATTTGTGGCAATACATTTGTGAATGAGAAGACGTTGGCAGAACATTTAAGACTACACTCTGGTCAAAAGCCTTTTAAATGTGAGGTATGCAACGCTGAGTTTATTACGTCTGGTCGTAGACTAGAGCATATGAAGAGAAAGCATATGGAGAAGGTTGAATTTTGTGTTGTCTGTGACAAAAAGTTCAGTTTGAAAAAAGATTTGAACTCACATTTAAAACATGTGCATGGAGCTGAAAATTTTATTTTGAAACTAGAAAATCAGCAAACTGAATTGCAGGTGATCAGGTTAATAAATGATGCTAAGGTGTTGAGGATTCCTACATAATGGGTTAGTGAGAGAATTCAGCTTTTCCTCCAGGATGGCATGTCATTTAAATGATGATTGATGCAATGTTCAGAAGAGACGTTAATTAACATCAGGTGGGACCACAGAACAGAGAAAGACAGTAGATGTCGTTTAGCGCTTCATTAGTATTGGAACCAGCGTACCCAAACTCATATTTAAAAGTTAATTTTATTTTGTAACACTAATAAACCTGTGGTGTGATTGGTAGTTTAAAAGTAGGAAATATATCAGTTGTCACTTGTTTGAAAATAATCCACAATTTTATCAACATGGAGTTGTTAATTGTCTACTCTTTTTAGGTATTTATTACTTTTGCCGTTCAAAGCGCACACGGTATAGTTTAATGAGCAAGTTATGCTACCCGTCGCTAGATGTCACTATAGTAATGCATTCAATTTAAAGCTGTATTTTCTTTACTTATAAGATTTATACTTGTGTAATGAGGTGATTACAATTCTTCCTCCTCTAGGGATGTACTACTGTCGTTGACTTATTTATCGACATCCCGTTTTACTTTCAAACAAAATAAAATCAACAGCTATATTCGATAAAATATTATTATGTTTGAAATCAACTGTGATATATATATGATGGCTACACTCGTATTATGTTTAGCTGGACTAAACGTTCAGTAATGAAATTTTGGAATATAGGTAGATCATATAATTATGCCAGACTAACACATAAAACACTTTTTAAATGACTTCAAAAAAAAGGAGGTGCTATTATTAATACATTTATTTCAGATGTCAAATCCATATACAAAATAAAACATTGAATAACAGAAACACAAATTAAAACATTGAATAATAAAAACACAAATTAAAACATTGAATAATAAAAACACAAATTAAAACATAGAATTATAAATTAGATTATTAAAAATATTAAATTAAATTACATTAAAATAATCTATTAATTATATTATTATTTATTTATATCTATGTTAATCTGTTTTTATATTTCACTTGTCGAAACTAAATCTTACACTTTGTAGATTTTGAAGGCTGCTCGAAATCGCGTCTTCTCATTCGTATATTTTTTTGAAACTTAGATTTATAACCTCTTTTATCGATCAATATTCGATAATAAACAATGGTTTTATTAATTAAAAACAGCTAAAGACAAAATACACAGATTATTAAGAAGTTGCCTTTTTGTTTGTTAAATATTAATTTTAAGTAGATGTTGTATCCGCAGATTAATTTAGCGTTCTGTAATAGCTTTTATCAATTCAGTTGATGTGGGAAATTCTCCAATTTGATGTTTTTTTTAAACTTCGAACAATTTTTTGTTGAAGATATTTTATCTATGACCTTGTCTTTGCTCTATCTGTAAAGTAGTATAAGAATGTCTATGGTGTAATAAGAAATGAGGAATAAAGTTCAAGAGAAAAAGAGTTGTTTTAATCTAATGCAATCCATTATAAATACATATTATAAGTTCGTGTTAGGCTAAATTTATAATAGGTTATGGGCCCAGAGCCCTAAATAAAGTTAAATTGTAAGTCAGATGACACAGTTTTAGCTAGGGCAGTAAAAGTAAAAACTTGCACAGAAGCAAGCAATAAAATGGCCACCCACGAACAATTTAAATGGAATATTCCACAGTTACAGAGTGGAAATTTCACAAATTGGTTATTCAGGATAGAATGTCTGATGGAAGAAAAAGGTTGCAAGGAAATGATGCAACAATCATCCGATAGCATAAAAGATAAAAAGGCAGAAGATGTGGCGAAACTAGACGCATGTGCTAAAAACATAATTATACAGACATTACCAGACAATCATTTAGAATATGTTAGAAAGGCAAAGACAGCTTACGAAATGATTGAAAACCTCAGAAAAATATTTGAAAGAAAAAGTACGCTTTCTACGTTATACTTGAGAAAACAGTTAATCACATTAAAATACAAGAAAACTGATAGCTTAGAAAATCATTTTTCTACTTTTGATAAAATAGTAAGTGAAATTGAGTCAAACGGCATTAAAATGGAGGAATCAGACAAGGTATGTCATTTACTCCTGACACTAGAGGATGCATACAAAAATGTAATAACAGCATTAGAAACAACAAACTTGGAACTTAAAATTGACTATGTAAAGAGCAAATTACTAGATGCAGAACTTAAATACAGAAATACAGGTTACAATGAAAGAAATGAAAATAATGATACAAGTGCATTTTATGCTATAAAATGTTATAATTGCAATAAGGAGGGACACATAGCCCGTGATTGTCATACGAAACTTAAAAGTAGAGGTAGAGGAAGAGGCCTAAGAAGGTTTAGAGGAACGAGGGCATCAGCATCTTTAGGCCAGACTACAGAAAGTCAATCTACATTTATAGCAATATGTGCAAACTCAGCTAATGAAGAAAATGTAAACAATATTATATTTGTAATAGATTCTGGAGCATCATACAATATGATCAACAATAGTTATGAAAAATACATGTACAGCATTGAAAACATAAAAACTATTCAAATTAAAGTAGCTAATGGAAGTTTTATGGAAACAACAAAGAAAGGATTATTAAAAGTGATGACAAGTGAACGAAAAATAATAACAATAGAAGCACTTATAGTCGAAAATTTGTCACAAAATCTCTTATCTGTTAGAAGACTAAATAGTAAAGGATTTAAAGTAACATTCATGAATAATGAAGCAAGAATTTGGGATAAAAATTTATCTGTACAAGGAAAATGTAAAGGTAATCTATATGTAGTAAATTTCCTAATTAAAAATGAGCATGAGTCATTGTTGACAAAGACTGAAAATGATGATAATTTATGGCATAGAAGGCTTGGCCATATAAACCATATAGGCTTAAAAATTTTAGGCTTGCCATTTTCAAATGAAAAATGTGATGTATGCATGAAAGCAAAAGGGTCTAGAAATTCATTTAAAACAACAGATTTACCAAGATCCAAAAGAGTGGGGGAACTGATACATTGCGATATAGGTGGACCAATATCACCAGAAAGTATAAACGAAGAAAAATACTATGTAACAATAATAGACGACTACTCACATTTCACTGAAGTCTATCCATTAAAACGTAAAAGTGAGGCAAAAGACTACATAATAAAATATATTATGCGTATGAAGAACAGAAAATTAAATGTATTAAGAATAAGAACAGATAATGGAGGAGAGTTTATAGGAGATTTGAAAAGATTCTGTACTGAAGAAGGAATAACACAAGAATTTACATGCAGCTATACACCGCAGCAAAATGGAGTTGCTGAGAGGATGAATCGAACACTGCTAGATAAGGTTAGGTCATTATTTATAGATACAGAACTTCCTAAGAATTTATGGTCAGAAGCCATCAGATGTGCAGCCTATCAAATAAATAGGTCACCAACAAGAACCTTAAAAGGAGGCATACCAGCAGATATTTTTATAGGTAAAAGTAATATAAATAATATGAGAGTGTTTGGGTGTAAAGCCTTTACAGTAATATTACCAAAAAGGAGCAAACTAGAAGCTCGAGCAAAAGAACTAATTATGGTTGGATATGCAGGAAGTGGGTATAAATTGTGGGATTCCGAAACTAACAACATAATTGTATCAAGAGATGTTAAATTTAAAGAAAATGAATACAAGTATAAAATACAGAAAGAAACACCTACAATGAGCACATCAAAAGTAATAATGTTAGAAGAAAAATATACAGAACAAGAAGAAGAGGAACAAGAAGAGGAGTCTAGAAAAGGGATAAGACAAGAAGAAATTTGTCCAGAGAACATAGAGCAAAATACTGACACGACCAAAAGATCTATAAAAATTCCTATGAAATACAAGGACTATGACATGTCATGTATTGCCTATGCACTTATCTCAGAAGATCCTATAAATTATAAGCAAGCTATAGAAGAAGGAGGTTGGACCGAAGCAATAAAGAAAGAGCTTGACGCACACAAATTATTAGGGACATGGGAAGTAGCCGAATTACCAAAAGGTTGTAAAGCTATCGACACAAAATGGGTTTTCCGAACCAAACAAGATAATACCAGAAAAGCAAGACTTGTTGCAAGAGGATTTCAAGAAGAAACTACTCAAAATGTGTATGCACCTGTTGCAAGAATAGCAACTGTGAGATTATTTATTAGCAAGTCAGTACAAGAAAATCTACATATAAAACAGCTGGATATACCTACCGCTTTTCTAAATGGAGAACTAAAATCTGAAGTTTATATTAAATGTCCTGAAGGCTTAAAACTAAATGAAAAGGAAAAGGTGCTGAAGCTAAGAAAAGCATTATATGGACTCAAAGAGTCACCACGGTGTTGGAATGAGACACTACATAATTTTTTAATTAACAATGGTCTCAAGCAATCTCTGCATGACTTCTGCTTATATATTGGACAAGATGTTTACACACTAATTTTTGTAGACGATATATTAATAATGGGAAATGGACAAAATCTAATTGACAACTTGATGAAAGAATTTAATGCTAAAGTTATAGGTGACATAAATAATTTTTTGGGTATGGAGATTACAAGGACACAAGAAGGATTAGAAATAAAACAAACAAAAATTATTAAGAAGATTTTATCAAAATTTAATATGATAAACTGTAATGGAATAAGTACACCGATGGAGTTGAATTTTAACTTTGATGAAAAGGAAGAAACCATTAATGTTCCATACAGGGAAGTTGTGGGTTCATTGATGTATTTGGCTATTATTAGCAGACCAGATATATCATATGCAACATGTTTTCTCAGTCGGTATCTTGACAGGCCCACACCATCATTATGGAAAGCCAGCAAAAGGATTCTTCGTTACCTGAAACAGACAATAAATAAAGGATTAATATACAAGAAAGAAGAAAATAATAATAATTACTTACAGGGTTATACAGATGCGGATTGGGCAGGTGACAAACAGGACAGGAAAAGTGTAAGTGGATCTGCCATTTACTATTGTGGTAACTTGGTCAGCTGGGCATCCAAAAAGCAGTCTACTGTTGCACTATCAACTGCCGAGGCAGAGTACGTCGCCGCCGCATTGACTGTGAGTGAGATAGTATATATTAGAGGTGTTTTAATTGATTTAATGTGTAATTCTAAGAACAATTTATCGTGTAGCTTATTCATAGATAATCAAAGTACCATAAGTATGATTGAAAGTTACGAAAATAGTAAACGTAGCAAACACATTGATATCAAAGTACATTTTGTGAAAGATATTGTCAACAAAGGAATACTATGTTTAAATTATATACAAAGTTGTGAAAATAAAGCAGATATACTTACTAAATCGTTGCCTAGATCCAAACATGAATATCTTTGCAATTTGCTATGTGTAATGTGATTTAAAGTGTTTAATTTACAGTTGTTTAAAATCCAGAATTATTTTATTGTGTACTCAGAAGTCAAATTGACAGTTGACACTGACAACCTCAGTGACAGATATGACAAATGACAATTATTAAAAGTGTTACCAGTAATAGAAAAATGTAGCAAGATCAAGTTTATTGCAACTTGAACTTGAGTAGGGGTGTTGAAGATATTTTATCTATGACCTTGTCTTTGCTCTATCTGTAAAGTAGTATAAGAATGTCTATGGTGTAATAAGAAATGAGGAATAAAGTTCAAGAGAAAAAGAGTTGTTTTAATCTAATGCAATCCATTATAAATACATATTATAAGTTCGTGTTAGGCTAAATTTATAATATTTTTCGCCAATAAACTTTCTTAATATTTTGGGCGTTATTTCTTCTTTTTAAATAGTTTTCCATAGTTCGAATGACAACTTGAGCCACTTGATTTTTTTATCATGACGAAATTGCATACATTGTCCTTAGGACAACAGAGAAATAATAACATAATTATGTACAGCTTGGCAAAAATGATGTGTGGAATAAATGAGGTCGCCACTATCGCACCTGTATACCCCGAAATACTATGACTCAACAGTTTTTGATACTTGTTATTAATTTTTAGTTACTCTAACTACTCTTAGTACTAATAGGTAATAATAGGCAAGTAATAGGTAGGTTATTTTAGTTAACTAGTTAGTTTTATTTTTAGTTCCAACTGTCACCGCGTCAGACTCTTTTTTGCCAAGCTGTACCTACTTGAAAATTTAGAATTTTTTGTTTTGGCACTGCTGTGTCGGCTAGGTATTTTCTACAGCTTTAAAAAAAAAGCGAATCTAAAGTCACAAAAAAATACGAAACCCACTTTTTTAAAGGTCGAATTACACTTTTTCGATTAACCTTTTCTCAATTAGAATATTACGAATGTTTTATTTATTTCTAACTTGGTTAAGGCAGAATTAGAAAAAAAGGTTTGAATATGGAAATGTGTTTGATTACTAATACTGAATCACCAAAAAATATCACACACAGGCAGTGGCGGCCTTAGGGGGTGGCGAACAGGGCAATCGCCCGGGGCCTTACTCTTGCAGGAGCCTCGCGCTACAACTCAAAACGCTTACAATTTTATCCTTAGCAAAAAGTTATTCATAACAACAAAATAAAGTTAGTCGTTTAAGTATTGCATAGTGTTAAAATAATAAAAATCTAACTTTATTTTATCAGAGGGCAATACTGTCCGTTCTTAGTTCAGCGGATATTCAATTTTAGATCGCTGATTTATTTTATTTTCTAACATCTATGATTGTGTCATTGTAAAACTATGCCTTCTTTGTAACTAGAAAATGTTCTAATAAAAGTATACTTTATTAAGAATATCGTTTTCTATGAAGAAACCCTGACTCTAATGCATAGTAAAGTATTAACGTCGAGTTTCCCAGTACTATTATCGCAGAATTAATGTAACAAATTGTCAAGCACGCGTTATCTGCTGTGATTGGTTGAATGAATTTTCAACAGCCTATTACAGCAGATAACGCGTGCTTGATAATTTGTCACATTAATTCTGCGATAATTTAGTACTGGGAAACTCGGGGTAATAATAATATGTGCCAAGTTTTCCATTTCACGTATATCATCATTTCATCTCATACATTGTAAAAAGGACAAGGGTCTCGCAAATATCTGCCGCCCGCCCGGAGCCATCGCAGAGGTTAAGGCCGCCCCTGTTGACACAGGTTTAAATTTTTTCCGATAGGTACCTATAAAACACAGAAAACATTGTAAGTTTAAAATATCGAAAATTCATTATCGTTAACGGCAATCTCTAATTGAGTAGCTGACTGTGACATGTGTACAGTTGGAATTTTCGAGAACAATATGTTTGAGTTAAAAAGAAAGAAGACCTTAAATTAAACAAAATAAAATCAACTTTTACTTGTCTTGTTTAAGAAAATATAGTTTTGCAAATTTTAATCGAAATAAAATGAATTAAGACTGCCCGATGGTATGATATATCTCCAATTGTAAATTTTTTGGTTCTGCTATCGTGTTTACATTCTAAAACAGCACAATAGGGCATTTTTGTTTTATTTTTCAATTTCTTTTCGCCATGACGGTTGTAACAAGACTGATGTGTGGGCGGGGCAGCAGACATATGCGGAACTGCGCAAATCTCGGGGTACGCGGGCCCCGCCTACTTGCGATTTCTACTGTAGAAGGCGTTTTTTCTGTTCTGTGGGTGGGACATTGACTTGTTTGTCATCCAATATTAATTACTTTAAAAAGTGTGTAATTAAGTGAAGACTTGAATGGATTTAACTACAGCTTGGCAAAAAAGAGTCTGATGCGGTGACAGTTGGAACTAAAAATAAAACTAACTAGTTAACTAAAATAACCTACCTATTACTTGTCTATTATTACCTATTAGTACTAAGAGTAGTTAGAGTAACTAAAAATTAATAACAAGTATCAAAAACTGTTGAGTCATAGTATTTCGGGGTATACAGGTGCGATAGTGGCGACCTCATTTATTCCACACTCTTTTTTGCCAAGCTGTAGCTACATGATAAAAGGAAGAGGCAGGACCTCCTTCGCCACTGTTTGGCTATAATTAATGTTTGGCGCAGCGGCTGAGCTATCCCAGACGGAACAAATATTTTTATGGCCTATAGATAGATGTTCCAGTTTTAGGTGTAACTGTGAGTTTAAATGTTTGTAAAGGGACCCACGATATAGGAGAAATTCCTAGTGTAGGAATAAGTTTAAAAAAAAGTGCAGTAAAACTGTTAAGATGGTTAGTATAAGTTGATGCTATTCGCCGCCAGATGTCAGTAGTTGTAGTAGTTGTTCTAGCTAGTGCATTGCTTAAAGTAGTGAGAAATGATAATATGAAAAATATCGATAAATTATTTATTTAAAAAATATCACTGAATTTCTTTGAAAGGAAAACATAATAAAAGTCAGCATGTATAACTGTAGCTTAAATTTATTTTTATAAAAAAAATAAGGTACAAAAGGACACATCATATTTTTAACAAAGATTTGTCAATTTACTCCTCTATCCTATACAATAAATATACAAAATACGGCAGTGTAATGAGTATTATTAATTAAAAACTATTACAAGCAATTTTGTCTTTTTTTGCATCACAATATGGTTTCTAGCTTCCTTTTTTAAAAAATACAGTTGGTTCTAAACAGTAAAATAAGTTGTATTAATCTATTTAACACTAACAAAAGTTATATTTATGCAGATATAGGCTATGTATACATAGGCCCAGTCTCTGAAACGAAAATTATCGCAAAATGAATGTGAAAAATTATCAACGGCTGTGATTGGTTGAATGAATTATCTTCAGCCAATCTCACATGAGTTGCGTCTAATTTGTTGTTGCGCTTCTGTAATTTCTTTCCAGAAACCGGGTGAAAATCTCACAGTTTCCGTAAACTGTACTATTTCTAGATCTTTCCATAATAAGTTATGACATAGTTTCTAGGAAAAAGGAGGAAATAGGGGTCTTCTGTCAGCCCAGTACAGTATTGATTATCTAACTAGCGAAGTACATTTATATAATATATTTTATAACAATTGGTAACTATATTTCGGTAACTATGTTAATATAATACTAACTTATACTATAGGTATTATATTAAAAACAATTATTCTGCTAAAAATTCTTTATAACTTACAAGACTTGAATCAGACATTTTTGTCGACTTTTTTGATCTGGTGGTAGGCATGCCATTTGTGTTTAAAAAAGTTTGTTTCAAATCTTGTCTATTACAAAGAATATTGGCAGATAGAAGGGCAATTTATTAACAAACGTGTTTGTTACACTTAAAATTTCACACTAATACTACGCGAATTATTTTATTTGTCATGTTTTCCTGCTCCCTTTAATTTTTCTTAATATTCATTCAGTGGAATCTAAACTAAAAACTATTCCCTGTTCCGATCATTTTTTAACGCAATAGAGTGTATTTTTCGGACCTTAATGACAGCTGTCACTGTCACACTGACAGATCTAGAGGAGAACACACAAGTGCCATGTTTTACTAATCGACTAAATCATTTTCGCGTAATCCTAGCATGAAATACAACTTCAGTTCATTGTACACCTGCGTAGTCGTTGGGGGTGGTATCTAGTATTGGTAGCCGCCTCCTTGGCTGGGGGGCACATAGGCCTGACCACCGCCGGAGCTGCCTGAGCCGCTGTTATAGCCGTTGCCAGCACTGCCACTTCCGTAGCCGCCGGTCGAGGGACCACCACTGCCGTAACCTCCAGCAGGCGCGTCGGGGTACCTCGCTTCACCTTCGTATGTCACCTGTAACACAGATACTAATTATAATACTAGCATAGAGATGCCTCATCACATACAAAGAAACCGTGCCTGCGTAATTAGCGTTTTTCGACGGACCATACGATTTTAAAAGTATAGTCGTGATTATATTTTTCTTTAAATATAGTGATCATTTGTTTTACTGATAGAATTTTTTGCAAATTTTTACATGTTTATTGTACCAAAATGTGTTACAATAAAAATTAAAAAACGAGTGGCATGCCTCAGAATTTTAAAACCGCGCCATCTATCGGAATCAATTTTAAATGATCCGTTCAAATAATCTATGAAATATGAATTGAGAGCCCAATATTCCATAATTTTGTGCTTAGGAGAGTTGATTAAACAAGAATATTAAATTTTTATGATAAATTCTAGAAAATGTTAATTTTATACAAAATACATTAACAAATCGATACATATCGAGCCATCTAGTGATAATTATTAGAAAAAAAATTTCTTTCTTAGCTCTGGAACTCCGTTCCTGGTATGTTGGTATGTTATCCACAAAGTAACACCGGTCAAAAAGACAGACATTTTTCGTAGCACTAAGACCTCTAAAAAGGGTGCTAAAAAAACCGCCAAGTAGTTTGAAAGATATGAGGTAATAAAGAATATTACTTAAATACAAACATACAAGATACGAAAAACATAACCCTTTCCTTGCAGCCGGGTAAAAAGGCACAGTTGTGATACAAAGTGCATTATAAACACATCTGTTAGAAGAAAGCTCTGAAAGAAATCGATTCTTCGCTGCTCTTTTTACACTGAAAATAATAACCGAATTAAAATTTAAAGCAACCCCATCTATTGCCGAGTAACGGAATTATCAACAAACTTACCTCCGCGTTGAATCCGTTCTTCCAGTCAGCGGTGTACTTGACAATCTGCGTACGACCATCGGGCAAGGCTACTCTGTACTCTCCTCTCGTGATATCACCGTCGGATATCGCGTTGTGGCTGTAGTCATTGCCATCTTCAGCCACCTGGTGGAGAAAAGAAGAATTAAATATGTCTTTGATTTTTTTAAGACCATTGACAAAATTTCTAGAAGATCTAAAATCATGTAGGCTGTTGATGAATGTACGAGCTTTTCCTATGTGACGTGAGTGGCGACCGCGAATCGGAAGACGCAGCGTTGGAAGGCCTTCCTATAGGTAAGCCTGCGGGAATCCGGTGGACGCAAGACGGACCGATCAGTGTGGCGACGCTTGAATCATGAAGAGTGACGGTTACTAACCTGGTAGGAGAAGTCGAAGGGCATGCCGGGTTCGTGATGGTGGTGGTCTCCGTGGTCGTGGTTTCCGTTGCCGTGATCGTGATGATCGTGATGATCATGATGATCGTGATGCTGGTGAAAGAAGAAAGAAAATATATTATTAATGAGATTAAATATAAAACTACACAAAAAAAGAAACCTCGTGCGAGACCAACAAGTTCCTATCATATGTACAGTCATATTTAAAAAAGAATGAAGAATTTTGGGCAGGGCTGTAATGAAGATCCACCAACCAGACGGTTGTTAGATCTGGTGGGCAACTGCCCAATGGCTGTTGTATATTATGTTCAAATCGCGTGGAGAACTTTGATTGCGCGATGTAGGTTTTTTGTGACGTCAGGATCTTTTTTGTAGTTCGTATGTAGTGGTATAGGTGCCGCTAAAGAACCCTTTGTTGTAAGAAAGTGCGGATTAGTAAAAATGTGAGCCTTTTGATTGGGTTTAATTTTTTGTATATCTGAATACCAGTATTTTACATAGATATATATAAACCATTTATTCACATCACACATCACATCACATCATCAACCTAGTAATGTTCCCACTGCTGGGACACAGGCCTCCTCTCAGAGAGAGGGAATGGGCCGTAATCCACCATGGGGGCCCAGTGCGGGTTGGTGGATGTCACATGTCTTCGAATTTTTGGTTCTAGGACATGCCGGTTTCCTCACGATGTTTTCCTTCACCGTTTTGAGAGCAGTGGTGATGAAATAATTTACACAAAGTAAAGCACCTGCGTGGGCTCGAACTCACGACCTACAACTTGTAAGTCGTGGCCGATACCACTGGGCCACAACTGCTCCATTGCCATTAACAACCATTTATTCAGTGCTCACAAAAGACACAGCACAACACAAAATCACAAATTGTTTTAATTTACATGTAGGTATAAAAAAAAGGAAAAAATACATCATACGAATAAAAAGTGTACATAAAATTACATAAATTTGTGAAAATATAGCATAAAGAATAACAGAATGAAAAGAAATTGAAGGCAATCCCGTTTGATTTAATTCCATTGACAATTACAAGATTTTAATAATAAAGTTTGATCGGTCAAGTGGGTAGATTTAGGACTTTGATTTCTTTGCATTTGGTTACTCATATGTATTTCTTTGAATCTCTAGGGGAGGGGGGCAATTGCCCCTACTTGCCCCCCCCCCTTGGCGACGCCCTTGAGCATTAGCAATACGAACCAATAACAAATCATATTTCAATCGTTTTTTTTTTGAACTACGAGTAACTCTTACGCATTTTGGAAATAAGAACATTTTTGATTGACATGGCATAACCAGATAATCCAGCTGTACAGCTTACTAATTCCGTGCTATAAACATCGACTCATGTAGCTGTTATTATGCAGCCTACAATTCTAACTTATTGTGCATGAGTTTCAGATTACACATCGCTGTAAAACTCTGTTATTACAAGCGTAACTTTTGATTTATTTGTCAGTCGATTTCGAGAACAATTTATTGGAAATGAGAAATAGGTACTTGAATCATAAAATCCAATCATATGCCTTTCTAAGAAAAGACCCGGCAGAAAGATGTTTTATTTTAAATAGTTTTTAGAAGTGCGCTAATAAAATGGAGTTAAGAAACGAGATATGGATATGTTTTATGCATTCGATTTTCTATTTTTTGGTATGATTTTATTTTGTGTTTTTTCTATTCCAAGAGCTTTTACGCGCACACTTAATCTTAAAAATTATAATGTCTATTTTAATGATAATTGATACAAACAGGGCATATACTTTAGTCTACAGAGTTAGTTAGTCGAGAACTTTTCCGAAAAAGGGTTTAAATTTTCATTTTTCTATTGAAAGTGAAAAATCACCGACTCTTTCTTTTTGCTCTTGCATAGGAGAGGAGTAGATTACATATAGTTTCATTAAAGTAACATATCACCAAATTATTATTTTTTTGCCTAAAATATGGTTAAAGTTAAGTTGATTGAGTGTTGATTGAGTGATGCGCGATATGCATCGATTTGTTATTGAATTGTGTGTAAAATTAACATTTTCTAGAATCGATCATAAACATTGTATGTTCTTGTTAAATCAACTCTCCTAAGCACAAACTATGGTTTATTGGGCTCCTAACATTTCAAATATTACTTGAATGGATCATTTAAAATTGATTCCAATAGATGGCGCGGTTTTAAATTACTTAGGCATGGCACTCGATTTTTTTAAATTGTCAGCTGTCAGAGAACAGTACAAAGGCGAGGCCCCTTGGGGGGTTATGCTCGCCTTTGTACATAAGTTGACCTATTTTTGTATTTTTAAATGTGTGTTTTGTGTACATTAAAGAATATGCATATAGACCATTTCAAGTACTATATAAATCGTATCCGGGTTCAATACTAATATCCGTGCTCTATTGAGAAAAAAAGAGTTTACAATCTCACGCGATTTATTATGAACTTATAGTGTTTGCAATAATCCGGTGACGATTACAATACCCTCGTTTATGATTATTTTTTGTGTTTAAATTACATTATTTATCTTTTCAGACATTTACAATTATTCCGATATGTAAAGCAAACTATGATGCACAACTGGGTTAGTATTTAGTATCTAATATAAATGCATCAGGAGAGTAACCATAAGCTCTTAGAGTAAGGTTATTTTGTGTGTGCGTAAGGGTCAGATGTCTATAAAATTACTTTTTATCCGACTATACTTCTGTCTTAAAGCGAATCTGTCTTTACGCGAATCTGACGTAACGCGAATCTGGCGTAAACCGAATCTGTTCTTACGCTAACAAATGGTCACATATAGTGCTCACCAAACTTCTGGGCCGCTGTTAAGTTGGCTTACCGATGCGCAAGGAACGAAACGGTGCTTTTTTTTGTATGAGATTTACTAATGCGCATTGCGCAGCCATTGTAGCCAACTTCAGCGGCTGGGCGGCCAAGAAGTTTGGCGAGAAGTATACATCTGTTCCTTACACACACTCAAAATAACCTTACTCTATGAGTTTATGGTCACCCCTCAGGCAAAAAAAGGTCCTTACTTAAGAAATTATCGTTTATGACACCAATAGGGATGATGACTAAAAAAATAATTTTCCGTCAATATTGGACACGTAATACTTCATTTGTCACGTAAACAGAAAGTAACGACGATACAGTGCGTTGAAATTTCGCGTGACGTCACGTTTTCACTTCTTTTTAACAATTTAAGTACACGTTAGTTATATAGCATTTATTTATGTATGACGTTTTGTGACGATTAAATACTTTTTCTTTCTTTATTCACTCCGGCAGTTTGAGGCGCTTTATCTTTGTATTTTTTTTATTGATTTGATAATGCAAACAATATGTGTGTAATATTTTTTGATAATATAACTGACTGACTAAATATAATTATAATTTTTTTTCCGAAGAATCATCCCTATTTTAAAATTATCCTAGAGGAAATCTTTATATCACCATATTTATTACTGTTTTTAGGGTTCGGGTACGGAACCCTAAAAACTTACTGCACATTACTAAAAACTTACAACTTGTAATAGGGTTCTGTACCCAAAGGGTAAAAACGGGACCCTATTACTAAGACTCCGCGGTCCGTCTGTGTGTCTGTCTTGATTTTTTTGGCGTTTTTTGCGGTATGGTGGTTTTTTTTGGAAAGAAATGTCTGTGTGTAAGCTGGACGATCTAATAGATAATTAAATTTTTTTCAAATTTCAGCGATGAAAATGAAAGAATTGGACATGCGTGAGTATTTTTCACATCGTCTGATATTATCTAATACCTTTAAACGAGCAATTCTTGTATATATGTCTGAAACGGCTCCAACGATTTTCATGAAATTTAGTATGCAGGGGGTTTTGAGGGCGACAAATCGATCTAGCTAGGTTGCATTTCTAGAAAACATTGTTTTCTCTATTTTCACCCGAGCAGAGCTCGGTGGCCCAGATACTAATTATTTAATAAATTTCTCAAATCTTGGTTAATTCGCCGATTCTTTAGAATATGGTGAGAAACTATCAAGTGAGTTACGTTTTCAAATAATATTTTTTTCTAACATTATATCTTCACGTACTAACATATTTTTTAATTATTTTTAGGTCTTGATGAAAGTCAAGGTAAGTCTTTCGAAAGAAAAAAAAAATACACCAACTCGTAACCGTTTCACTATAGGGTAAAGGCCTCTTCTCATACAGAGAAGGTACGATCATTAATCACCACACGAGTTGGCAATTTCAGAAGTCCTCACGATATTTCCCTTACCGTAGTCCAAGATAAACTTAGAAAGTACATATGAATTCGAGAAAGTCGCATTAGTTACTTGCCTGGATTTGAGAACACACGAACGAAAGGAAATACCTACTTTTTAGGGTTCCGTACCCAAAGGGTAAAAACGGGACCCTATTACTAAGACGCCGCGATCCGTCTGTCTGCCTGTCTATTTGTCCGTCTGTCACCAGGCTGTATCTCATGAACCGTGATAGCTAGGCAGATGAAATTTTCACAGATGATGTATTACTGTTGCCGCTATAAAAATGTTTTAAAAATAAATACCGGCCATGATTGGCACAGGGTTAAGAAAGAAAATTTGGTTCAAATAAATATCACTAGATAGCGCGATATGCATCGATTTGTTATTGAATTGTGTGTAAAATTAACATTTTCTAGAATTGATCATAAAAATTGAATGTTGTTGTTTAGTCAACTTTCCTAAGCACAAAATTATGAAACATTTCATAATTAGGTATTAATTCACATTTCAAAGATTATTTGAACGTATCATTTAAAATTGATACCAATAGATGGCGCGGTTTTAAATTTTTGAGGCAAGCCACTCGATTTTTTTATACTTATTTGTATTGTAACACATTTTGGTAAAATAAAACTTAAAAAAAACGTGCAAAAAATACTATAAAACAAATCGTCACTGTATTTAAAAATAAAAATGTCACGAACCGAGTAAATCCTTTTACTTGCAAGTCGTTGCTAACACCATCTATAGCCGTGGATCGGAACCGGACGCGATCGACGTACTTTTTAAAAATCCGTCGAAAAACGCTGGTTACATATATCGGCACGGTTTCTTTGTATGGAATGAGGCAACTGTATGCTAGTATTCATTAGTAATCTGTGATCATGGCTAGATGGGTTTTAACTTGATAATCCATCTCAATGATGCCATAGTAATGTTCAAGTGGTTGTTTTCAAGCTTTTGTTACAAGCTTTTATTTAACCCGCAATGTATGTATGTATGTAAGTGTGTTCGGGTCAAATCTTGCAACTGAATTTTAAAGCAGTTATCCTCCTCCGATTAAGATGAATTTTTTTACACTCGTTTAGTTTGGATGACAATGCATGGTTAGCTAAGTGACGTCTCAGAATACAATATGGCGGACGGCCCAAGATTAGTTATTTTTTGTGCACTGCCCTGATATGGGTATCACATGAAATGGTTTGCTGAGTAGAATCCGAAAACAGCTTGTTTTAAAAAAATATTTTTAATGAATAATTTTAAATGTTTATTTAATTTGGCTTGTTAGTTAGGTTAGGAATGTGTGGGTCAAATCGTGCAACAAAATTTTAAAACAATTATCTCTAAGCGATTGTGCTGACATTTTGCACACAAGTTTCGTTTGGTTAACAATGCCCGTTAAGCTAAAAATCTTGTTTATAAAAAAGTTAATTAAAATAGTCAAAAAACGGATTGCTTAAAAAGCGAACTAAAAAGACGTAAACAAGAAGAAAATCATGCTGTGCAGTCGGAGGATACATATTCGCGAGCTGGCTGACACAAATACAGATGTATCCTCCGACTGCATGATGTATCTCCGAGTCTTTTTAGTTCGCTTTTTAAGCAGTCGGGTTTTTTGATTTTCTTTTTTTGTTTACAACTTTATTTTTTTTCGAATTAGGTACCTACATTTAAACATATTGTGTCATCACACTATCACACTAATATTATAAAGGTGAAAGTCTGTGAGAGTGTATGTTTGTTACTTCTTCACGCTCAGACTGCTGGACGGATCTGGATGAAATTTGGCACAGGGATAGACTATAGTCTGGAATAGCACATAGGATACTTTTTATCCCGGGAATGTGTTCCCTCGGGATAATTTTCGACATTCACGCGGGCGACTCCGCTGGCAGTTATTTGATAAATGTGACAGTAGTTCAAGTCTGGGTCTCCTTAAAGCTATAGTCACATCACACTAATATTATAAAGGCTTAAGTCTGTGAGTGTGTATGTTTGTTACTTTTTCACGCTCAAACTGCTGGACGGATCTTGATGTAATTTGGCACATGGATAGACTATAGTCTGGAATAGCACATAGGATACTTTTTATCCCGGGCATATGTTCCCTCGGCATAATTTTCGACATTCACGCAGGCGAAGCCCCTGGCAGAAGCTAGTATATTTTTAAAATCACCTCTTGAAAACCTTTAATTCGTCGCAATAATCTCGAACATCCCGAACATATTCCTGGGATAAAAAGTATACTATTCCAGACTATAATCTATCTCTGTGCCAAATTTCATCCAGATCCGTTCAGCCATTCTGGCGTGATTGAGTAGGTATCAAACATACCTATACAGAAAGAGTGAGAAACTAGGAAGGTTTTTGTGTATAATTTGTCACGGGTGAAGCCGGGGTGGGTCGCCAGTTTATAATATTAGTAAGATTGAGGTTCATGAACAGCATATTAAGAGAAGGTAACTATATTATGTTATTTATCAACTTAAATATAAAGTTGGTGGTTAATGCTCTTGCCTTCTCAATATGAGAAGAGGCCTTTGACGTTAAAACCCCGATGCCCATGCAGCTGCCATAGGAAACGGCGTTTTCATAGAAAGGTACAGATATAGTTGTTCAAATTGTTATATCTCGTTGGTTTTTCGATCTAGTTTGAATCGGTTTTTACTATTAGAATTTGATTTCTGTATATTTATTGAAATACTCATTAGATACTGAATTCGAGTACAGTTATACGGTTACTTGTATGCGTTTCAACGACAGGAAGTGTTACAATTTGCTGCTCTTGACTCCAAACTATTTTGTCTACAATAATAAAATAATAATAATAATATTACATTTAATAATAATTAATAAAAAACAATAAAAAAAATTGTAATAAAAAAAATATATATTTATTATTAATTATTTTTTTATTTATTATATATAATAATAATATTTTGTTCTTGTCTATTATAGCCCGTATGATGAAGAAAAGGGCAGAACTAACTTTCATCAAGCCAAGGAGGCCCAATTTTACGATGAAGAAGAGGGCAACACTACATTATATTAAACCGTATACTCGCCCGTCATCCATAAAAAAGTATACCTGGCCTAAAAACACCTACTCGGATAACAAAGATTTTTATCCTGACCGACCCGATGAAGAGAAGCGTCGATCCACCGTATGGTCCTGGCAGACTCGGCCGACCGTTACCAACAAGCCTTTAGGCGAAGACAGCTCGGAATTTGTGAGAGAATCTGATCACCCGCCCGTTACCAACAAGCCTTTAGGCGAAGACAGCTCGGAATATGTGGGAGAATCTGATCACCCGACCATTACCAACCCACCTTACGGCAAAGACAACGCGGAATATGTGGGAGATGAAGAGAAGCGACGATCCACCGTATGGTCTTGGCATACTCGGCCGACCGTTACTAACAAGCCTTTAGGCGAAGACAGCTCGGAATATGATAGAGAATCTGATCACCCGACCAATACCAACCCACCTTACGGCAAAGACAGCGCGGAATATGTGGGAGATGAAGAGAAGCGACGATCCACCGTATGGTCTTGGCATACTCGGCCGACCGTTACTAACAAGCCTTTAGGCGAAGACAGCTCGGATAATTATAGAGAATCTGATCACCCGACCATTACCAACCATGAGTTATTTTATGATTCATCTCTGGATGTACCTCCGGATATAATTTTCATACCTCCGGGTTTACCTTCATCTGAAGAAAAACCGAAGCGTAGGCCTGTGCACCCAACAATAAAGTACCACATAACACCACCTAGATTCTACTACCCCACATTATCATTTTACTACGACGACAGCAGACCTTTGCCAACTGGTAAAAAGTTGCCACGTCCTACAAAACGGTACCCCAAAACAACACGCGGTAGAAAGATTCCATCGCCTAATGAACGGACCTCTCGCTATACTACGAAACGGCCACAGTTTTCTAAATGCCCCTCTCGCTATACTACGAAACGGCCACAGTTTTCTGAATGGCCCTCTCGCTATACTACGAAACGGCCACAGTTTTCTGAACGGCCCTCTCTCTATATTACGAAACGGCCACAGTTTTCTAAACGGACCTTTCGCTATACTCCGAAACGGCCACCGACTACTGGACATACTCTCTATATAAATGATAAAAAAAAACGTGGTAACATGGCGTTAAACTTCACCCCTACTGTAAAGCGCTACACGCCCAATTGGTTGGCGAAACAGATTTATCTTAACTCAGGAGATGGAGATCCAGATGCTGGTCTTAAAGATGACGCGGCATCAGGAGGGGACAATCCAGGTGCTGGTCCTAAAGATGATGCGGCATCAGGGGGAGACGATACTGATCCTATTCCTAAAGATGACGCGGCATCAGGAGGAGACGATACTGATCCTATTCCTAAAGATGACGCGGCATCAGGAGGAGACGATACTGATCCTATTCCTAAAGATGACGCGGCATCAGGAGGAGACGATACTGATCCTATTCCTAAAGATGACGCGGCATCAGGAGGAGACGATCCAGATCCTAATCCTAAAGATGACGCGATTGATAAAGACGAAAATAAGCCACAAACTCCGAGACTGCCCAGAGTGACGAGATGTACTACGTCAAAGCCTTTGCCAAAATGTAAGTACTAAATAACATAATAGAGATGATTTCTAAGTAAAAAAATAATAATTATATTTAGTCCATCAGTGAGATCATTAAATAATATTGGTCACTTATTTTTTGCTTTATCTCTTCAATAGCAACTGACAAAGATAAAGCACATCAAAGTTCACTTAGGAATGGTGGCTATGAGGCAGACTCAAAAGTGACGTTGAGTAAAAAGTGTACTAAAACGGGACGTCACGCGGAAATTCAACGCACTGTATGTGCTTGGTTAAATAGAGTTTTAGCCCGTTAAATAGGGGTTTAACCCATTAAATAACCCGTCTTTTATAATTGTTTTCAGTTTCTGTTTTCAAGATAAAATGTAAATGTAGGTCTAGTTCTTTCTACTGACTTTGTTTACATGAACATAGGATTTTCCTTTAGAAACTTCGATACAAAACTCAACTTTTTCATCTTTTTCGATGATATACAACAAATGAATTTCAATTTTTTTGTTTTCAGTGGATCCTTCATTTCTACCGAGTAAGTTTTAGTCGATATCTAAGTCCAGCTCTAAAGCAGAGAAAAATAAGAATAGAAATCATTTATTCGGCCCAGACACAACGCAACACAACATCAAAATAACTGAGCACCCGTATGTCAACCGAGCCCGCTTCCGCGTACCCGCGCGGCGACCCGCGGTCACCTCGTGAGCCAATAGCGAGAGTCGAACGTTACAGTGACATTGACATTTCGGATGCTGTTTTTTATTTCAAATAGGCTCGCGTTTGACCACTATCTCGCCTGATGAGGCGAGGTTGTACTTATCGGGAAACACAGACTCCCCTGCCGGAGTGCCGGAATGTCATTTCTTAGCTTTACGCGTAATGAAAGTATTTTCAAAACGTTTAGTGCGTATGCGTGGGATGTCCACCATATACCGATGGCGTAACTCCGTACGTACGTCTTGTAGTCCGAAGATGAAACGGGCTAGACGGAATTACATCATGTAATTCCATTGAAATTTCCCGAAATGCAAATGATAAAATCGACAAGCTGGCAACTTGGCGACGGTGTTCAAGGTTTTGGAGCTTTTCAGTTATTATGAGTGTTCTATAGCAGAGAAGAATAGGAAAAAAAAATTACAAGGTTCACCAATTGTGCCGAAGGAAAGGTTTAGCAACTCAGCATTTGCGTCAAACACCCAACGCTGATTTGAAAGACTAAAATGTGTTCCAATTTTTTTTTAAATTTTATGTTATTTTTATAGCCAGCGGTAAGTAGTTCTATTCTATCAGCAGATTGTTTAACTTTTATTTGAAAACCAGCTACTTAGTCCGCATGGAACGTTCTACCGTTAATCTAGCACCCTATTTGCGTAACTTCAAAGAACGCGATGGATTGTGCTATGCTTGCATTTATTCTTCTATTTATTTGTGTTGATGATTCCTTCTTGTTAAATTTTCTTCGACCAGTACTCAGTCACGTTCATAGCCTTAGCGCTGGCGCGAAGGTCCCGCATAGTGCTGATGTTTTTGCATATTAAAGAGCGGAACAGGAGATAGGGCTGCATTTGTGGAGTGGTTCCGCAGTCACATTGTTACTGATCGAAGCTCAGCCATTGCTTTATATGATTAAAAATCCGTCTACTGGACAGCGAATAAACCAAAATGAAAGTTCGCGATCGATTCCATAAATTTAACGCAATTAGGCTGCAAGCCATGGTCTTCCCATGTTCCACATCACAATCCCTTCATCCGTGATGGATTAACAAACATACTTAACAGACCTTCATCTTTAATAGATTAGTATGATTTTATAATTGACTGTTAAACTGCTTAAATTATTTATTTTAATCTATATTTTCGTTTTCAGATGATGATGATGATATTGAAAATAACAAATTAGCTCTGCACGAATCAGGTACGAACACATCTACAACATGGTCAGACCTCCTTCACTCGACCGTAGTTACAGCGAGTAATACCTACACTTTCGCGCGGTCCCGGCATCGCTCCGCCAGTAGCGCTTGCGAGGGGAGTGTGTAGTTGGTCCGCGAGGGGAGTGCGTAGTTGGTGGGCGCGGGGGTCTTAGTTCGGCAGCCTCGCAAGAAACGAGCTGTCGTGGATCTACCCAACCGTCACGGATATTGAGCTCAAAATTGTGTACTTGATTTCAGAGAGTGAAATATCCGTTACGTAGTAATTTCTCTAATCTGTGGTCGAACGTCAGAGTGACGGTACAGCACTAGGTTCACAGTTCATTTCACCGTGTTGTAAATTTGTCAGGTTCTCTGCAAATTTTTGTCTGAAAATAGTAGAAGGATTTTTTTGGCTTTTAACTGACATTCCTATGTTATTGGTAGATAATCGTTGTTGTAAAATAGCCATAGGATGGAATAATTGTTATCTGAAACGATGCGCACTAGGTGGCAGCACTGACGTTAGGTTCAGGCACCTGTCAAAGCACTTATGTTGAAGTTAAGTTTTCAAAGTGGCGGACTTCTTGCGAAAGTGGCGCCAACAAGTGTCGTGAATTTTCCAGAAAACCTTAATTGTATTGGTTAACAAGATGGGGGTTTCAGTTCCAATTTTGGCGACAAAAGATCCTCCAAAAATCTTTGGAATATTTCATAACAATATGATTAACTTGAGAGAGATATTGAAATTAGCATTGATTGATATATTTCCAGGTAGCGAAGAACTAGAAGACGGGCCTAAGAATAATAAAGAGTACCGGACTCCTGAAAACAACAAAACCATGATACATTTTGTCGACGACGAAAAATAAGAATATATTTTTTTAGACATTGTTTTGTATTAATTTCCCATTAGATATTTTATTTAAGTATCTACCCGAACCTGAGCCTCTAAAAAAAGAGTATTTTTTTCAGCGATGGCAATGCTATATTGCCCTTTTACTTCCACGAAATTGAATAATATTAGCTATTTTGAAAGTTACCCAGATATTAATTATTCTCGGCATTCTTAAACAATAATTCTTGCCCAAACTAATTCTAAACATAACCCTGAGTTAAACCAGATATTTTTCATTTAATGACGTAGGAATTTAATCTCAGCTAAAACAATGTATGTACTTCTGCCATTGTCCTTTCATCTAAATCGGTTCAGTGGTGCGTGAAAAGGTAACAGACAGACATACAAACAGAGTTACTTTCGCATTTATAATATTATGTGTGGATTAAGCAAAGTCCCCCGCCGCGTCTGTTCGCGATAAACTCAAAAGCTACTAAACGGATTTTCATTCGGTTTTCTTCAATAGACAGAGTGGGAAACGAGGAAGATCTTAATATATATATTTCTTGTGTGCGTGTGTATGTGACTGAACTCCTCCTAAACGACTGGACCGATTTTGATGAAATTTTTTGTGTGTGTTCGTGGAGATTCGAGAATGGTTTAGATTTACAAAAAAAAAAAAAAAAATGGAAAATTAGGGTAGGGTAGGTAGGGTAGGGTAGGTAGGGTAGGGTAGGTAGGGTAGGGTAGGTAGGGTAGGGTAGGTAGGGTAGGGTAGGTAGGGTAGGGTAGGTAGGGTAGGGTAGGTAGGGTAGGGTAGGTAGGGTAGGGTAGGTAGGGTAGGGTAGGTAGGGTAGGGTAGGTAGGGTAGGGTAGGTAGGGTAGGGTAGGTAGGGTAGGGTAGGTAGGGTAGGGTAGGTAGGGTAGGGTAGGTAGGGTAGGGTAGGTAGGGTAGGGTAGGTAGGGTAAGTAGGGTAGGTAGGGTAGGGTAGGGTAGGTAGGGTAGGGTAGGGTAGATGCATATTAGGTGTTTTTATGGCAAAACAAAGTTTGCCGGGTCAGCTAGTTTCTGTATATAATTTGTCACAGGCAAAGCCGGGCGAGTCACTAGTGTAATATAAATGACGATTTTGATTGATATGATTTATTAAATTAAGTACTCAAGGAACACAAGTAAATTATATTGTACTGTTTATTAAGTTCCACACAAAATGGGTCGGTGGTTCGGATCCGGTCCGCGATACGCAATTTGGTGAATGCTGCAAAATGAGTCGGTGATTCGGATCCGGACCGCGATACGCAATTTGGTGAATGCTGCAAAATGGGTCGGTGGTTCGGATCCGGACCGCGATTCGCAATTTGGTGAATGCTGGTTATTTCAATCATCTGCCTCAATGAGATTTTACCAATACAGATGTCATACTCATTATAAAGAAATAAAAAACATGGCGATATTTTACTTTAGCTACCTACATAGGACCTACGGAACTTGCAACTTTATTACTATCACTGAGTAGGTTAAAAGATCACAGAGATATAAATGGGACCCCGTTGTCAGAAAGAGATAAACATACTGTTCAAACGTACGTTCGTGTCGCGGCAAGACGCAGGACGACTGATTTCACACAAGCTGGTCAGCTTGTGTTTGTAGTGCCGCACAGTCGTCGGTAAAACGTATCTACCTTAATATATGTTGTCTCAGTATGGTACATATCATAAGTTAGAAAAATTGTTGACCGAATTTCATTTCACCTAAAACTTTTCAACTATTATCGTTTCGTTTTTTTTTACTTCATCGAAGTCACGTCTACCACTGTCTCAGTTGACCTATTATCAAATAAATTTTTTCGTTACTCCGACGTTTCATTTGGTCGAAAATCATTTTACCGAAGTTACACTTAGCCGAAATAAAATTTGTTCGAAGTATTCATTTTTATAAGCATATCATAATACTAAGTGAGAGAGAAACAGTGGGTTAATACATATGTTTGAAACAGCGACTTGAGAAAAAAAATGTCGAAGGACATGACGGGAGCGGAGTTCGCTCGCTTTGCTCGATCAATTCAGCTCCCGTCATCCCCTTCGAACCTAACCTATCCGTGTCGGGTTGCCCTAAATTCCCGAGCTCGCTTCGCTCGCTCTTGGACTAATTCTTTGAAATAATTAATAAAAAAATGTCTAATGCATGAAAGCTATTAATAAATAATTTGCATGAAAATTCAAAATAAATACGTAAAAACAGATAAGACTGCGTGAAGTCGGTTTTGCAGCGATTCGTTTCTGTCACTTAATTTTGTAGAACAACATGTTGACTTTTTATGACACTATTTCAATTTTAATATGCTACCAAGTTAAAATACAAAATTTTAACGATGTCTCGGAAAGACTTTTCAAAATTAACATATATTCGGCCTACACACTTATCCGATATCGTTGCTTTGGACCAAAATTTACGTATAGCCTTCGCTCCTCTCATTTATGGAAACACCCACAAATTTTAGAAAAAGTAGACCAAATCATAAAGAACACATTTTCAGCTATCCTAAATTTGGCCTTGGACGACCGAGCATGGCAACAAGCCACGCTTCCCATTCGCTTGGGCGGCCTCGGCGTCCGCAAAATTTCAAGTATATGTTTACCAGCCTTACTCTCCTCGGTCTACGGTACTGATAAATTAACCAGGAACATCTTATCTTCCTCACTGGTTTATTTTGAGGTACCGTGATTGACCGATGCGTTGCGCTTGGAAAATGGCTTGTCCTAATACGGATCTACCCGACAACCTGTCCTCCCAGAGACGATGGGATGTGCCACTCTACAGTATTATACAGAATAATCTTATAAATACATCGTCTAGTACTGCTAAGCGTGTGCGTCTGCTGGCTGTGGGGGAATGGGAGTCGGGATTGTGGCTTCAAGCACTCCCGTCATCCACCATGGGCACTATGATGGATGACTCTTCGTTTCGGCTCGCAACCTGTCTACGCTTAGGCGCACCTTGTGTTGCTCCACATCGGTGCCAATGTAGTGAAGCTGTCGGCAGCCTTGGGCACCATGGCCTGTCTTGTTGCAAGTGCGCAGGACGCATAGCACGGCACGCCAGCATCAATGACATTATTCGTTGAGCCCTTATCACTAATAGCGTACCAGCTGTATTAGAACCTAACGGCTTGGTACGTGACGATGGGAAGAGACCAGATGGCATGACGTTGGTGCCGTGGAAGTGGGTAGGCCTCTGGTGTGGGACGCAACTTGTGTCGACACCCTTGCGCCATCTCATGTTCCTAGTTCGGCGGGCTGTGCTGGCGCTGCTGCTGCGGCTGCTGAGGCCCTCAAGCGGCGCAAATACTGTAACCTAATTGGTAATTACAGTTTTGAGCCGTTTGGGGTCGAAACGCTTGGGTCATGGGGCCCGAGTGCACGTCTCCTTTTTAAGGAGATCTCTCGCCGACTGATCGACACTGTGCGTGACCAGAGGGCTGGATCTTTCTTTGCGCAGAGAATCAGCATTGCCATTCAACGTGGCAATGCTGCCAGTCTTCTGGGCACGTTCCCGGATGACAGCGATGTGGAGGAGTACTTCGACGCCTAAGTGTACCTTTCTTTTGTATAGAGCAGTTTAAGTATAATTTTGTGTAGTTTACTTTTGTCTACCAAGTTAATATATTTGTGACCAAATAATAATGCACAAATTTAATTATTATATATTATTGTCTTGACATTCTCATTTAATGTCTGACATTTGATTTTTAATTAACCTAGTGACATTATTATTTGCTTCATGATTGTTGTGTTTTATTATTATTTGCTGTGGTGAAATTACCAAACATTCTCATTAAATATATGACATTTTAATTTAATTCTTGTAGTGACATTACTGATAGCTGGAAATATTATGTTTCATTGTTATTTGCCACGCGGTGAAATTAAAGAACAAAATAGATTGTGTTGTTAATTATAAGTTATCTTTGCAAGTAAATGTGTATTATCAAGCTTGTGATTTGCATGCCTTATGGTGTAATATGGTTGGACTGTGCTATATTTTTAACAACTATATGTAATTACCCATATTAGCAAATAAATGATTATGAATTATGAATCAAAAGAGGCTTCGGCCAAAAGCAAAAAGTTATTTTGTAAAATTGTAAATCTGTGAAATGTAATTCGGTAAAATGATACATATTCCACATGATACTTTGATGATATGAAAATATGTCAAATAATGCATATAGCAAAATAGGCGTCGGTCAATAGTTTTTGTGTTTTGTTTTGTGTTCGGTTCCCCAGTGTCCGATATCATTGATCTACATAGTGTTTTCGGTTAGCTTTAGACTAACCAGATGTAGCAAATACCAGTATTTTACATAGTGTGATCTGCTTATCTGTCCGATTTTCTGGATACTGACTACCTGTCACGATTGCCGAAGAACTACAAATGATAGCCGGGAACAAAAAGTTGCAATAGAATCACTTACTCCAGGGGTTGGTGAAGGTCCAGGTCCAGGGGTGGGCTGTCCAGGAGGTAGGTACGGCCTTTGAGGCGTGGGGTTTGGCCTGATGGGCGGGGTCGGTGGTAGCTGAAATGCGAGAAAAGGTACACATAAGGCACAAGCTTTAATTTTGTAAATTTATCACCACTGCTCTCAAAACGGTAAAGGAAAACACCGTGGGTAAACCGGTATAGGACATAGCGGTTTCCTCACGACGTTTTCACGAGAAACAAAATTCGAAGACATATGACATCCACCAACTCGCACTGGGCCAGCGTGGTGTATTACGGCCCATTCCCTCTCACGGAGAGGAGGCCTGTGTCCCAGCAGTGGGAACATTAACAGGCTGATGATGATGACACATAAGCTTAGGACCGAGGATTGATGTGGCGACACTTGGGGGGCGACCTATGTCCAGCAGTGGACGTCTTTCAGCTGAAATGAAGATGATTACGGACCGTCGGTAGATAAGCTTCTTACCTTGTTGCCGTTATTATTGGTGGGAAACGGAATGGAGGGTGGTTCGTAGTTGTACCCCTTGCTAGGGGGGAGGTACTCGTTGCCGGCTGTCATCGCCATCACGAAGAGAGTAGACGACACGATGCTGGAGAGCCACATCTGAAAATAAGAGAGAAAATGGTTTAAGAAACCGGATATTTTAATGGAGTACAATCTACATAACCAAAAATTGGTACCTGTCTGCTATAGACAGCAAAGAGTTTCATCGAACTAGCTGTCAAACATGGCGATTACCGTAATTTGCCGTTTTTAAGAACATTAATTTCGCGGTGACCCTTGAGATCGTGGATTCAAATGCGGGCAAGTACCAATACTAATGTGATTTATTCAATTCCTATGTACTTTCTAAGTTCATACCAGAGCTCATCAAAGCTTACCATCGGATACGCCAGAAAAAGTGAAATTCAATGTCAATGATGGCAAAATGCCAAAATGTAGGGAACTGATCACTTGACGTTGCTATAGCGGTTGAAAAAAATACGAACTATACATTTATGGCATTTTCCAATCGTTATCGCGAAGTTTTTGTTAATAGAATGTTACTTGTCTAAAGAAAGAAAGGAAGAAACAAAGCAAGCAAAACAGACAGAAAGAAAGAACGAAAGCGAGACAGAAAGAAATAAATAATATTAATTTGAGAAATGCACAAAAAAAAAAGGCCAGTTCGAGACCAAAAAGGCTCCTATCTCAGCATGAGGACCTCAGGTACGATAAAAATCCATAGATTCAAGATTTCCCTCCCCCATATTGTAGACGAAGTAATAATGTTTCTATTAGCGTCGACGTTAGAATAAAGCCATAATTTAGTAGTTTTTGTCTGTCAGACATTAGCGCCAGCTTACTTGAAACAAAACACTCGAGTTTTGCATACAATGCGTTTATGGGAAATAGTACGGATAGCAGATAACTTGAATAGGGATTATGCATGAAAAAATTTTTTGCTATTTCATCAGTTTATCGATAAAAATACAAAAATAGAATACTAATAATGAAAACAGAATCAAAATTGAATGAAATACGGATGAGATAAAACAATGTAAACAAATATATCTGTCCGTCTCTACAGAAACGGCGTTTCATATGGGACTTGTATGGACGTTGAGCTATCTGACGTCAGATAGCACGTCCGACTTCTCTTTCTAATTCTAAATTTTGACGCTTTATAACTTCGTCTCTGATCAAGATATTTTGAAAAATCTTTCGGATTTGTTTACTATAGTTATTAAGTATATCATTTAGCAAATAAAAAATAACCTGCATATTGTTAGAAATCGTAGGAATAATTTACTTAATTTGTTTTGGGGAAGACGAGTTTTAATTGAAGTTATTTCGAAATACATCAAAATTAAGAGCAAAACGTTATGTACCAGACCACAGCGACATTAAATATTTCAATGTCTTAGGTCCAAGAGTCCTTGCATCTTTAACCGACTTCCCAAAAAGGAGGAGGTTCTATGTTCGACTTTGTTTTTTTTTGTTTGAGTTCACCGATTTCCCCGTCAATTGTGGACCGATTTTGAAAATTCTCGTCGTCGGTGTCAAAAAACAAAAAGAAAAGAAAACAGGAAAACCGATTTCCAATAAAGAAAAGATTTTGTCTATTTTATGGAGTGCTGATGGCACTCTGCAAAACTGTAAAGTTGGTCCTTGGTAGTAAGGTAAGGTAAGGCACCTTTTTTACCACGGTAAGCAGAGCAGTGGTGGCCCAGTGGTATCGGCCGCGACTTACAAGTTGTAGGTCGTGGGTTTGAGCCCAGGCAGGCGCTTTACTTTGTGTAAATTATTTCATCACCACTGCTCTCAAAACGGTGAAAGAAAACATCGTGAGGAAACCGGCATGTCCTAGAACCAACAATTCGAAGACATATGACAACCACCAACCCGCACTGGGCCCGCGTGGTGGATCGTCGGCCCATTCCCTCTCTCAGAGAGGAGGCCTGTGTCCCAGCAGTGGGAACATTAATAGGCTGATGATTTGATGTGTTTGATGTGAATTGTAAATATAGTTTACATTTACCGTGGTTAAAAAAGCGGTGCCTCGAGTCACGCCTGCAGTCCCGATAAAAGTCGGTTAAAAAGATAGTTGATATTATATCATGAATTCCACAGTATGTTTCTGCCGACCCTACACCAATGCATTTTAATTGCACGCGACGTACTCAGACGCGCATATGTACTTACATTTATAGCCACATAACATAGCTGCAGATCGTGGATCGAGGCCGTTCGCCGATCGTGGCATACCCTATGTCAGGCTTTACTGATATTTGGCGATTTACCAAGTAGAGGAACCTATTATGTTTGCGTTTGACCTATCTATTTTGAACATTAATTGTGTGCAGTAATGTATCTGGCTTAAGCCTGCCCATTATTAAAAGGCTTTTGGTGATATGTAACTATGGTATGCAACAGATAATAAGTCCATTTAAAAAAAAATACTTTTTACAAAAAAAAACAACCAACTTCCAAACAAAAACACTACAATGTAAAAAATAACTTCAATTTCGGAAGTCGGTGTTCTTTTTTTGACACCGACTTCTGAAATTGAAGTTATTTTTTTTATTTTTTTTATTTTTAGTTGTGGTACATAATGGACCAGTTATATAGGCTAGGTACAATAATGCCCAAAGTAAAGCCATAATAGATTAAACTTAAACAAAACCGGTGGAATAAGAGTATACCAAGGTGAACTGCTTACACTTGTGTACCCCTTTAGAGCGTACCAGTGTGATGTTATGTTATGAAATGGTGTAAACAATAAACAGAAATGCGATTGAAGCTATCCTGAGTGATTTGCCGTCATTTATTAAAGAGTTCTGATGTATATCTCCGAAGTTCTGCATCAGATCTTAATTAAAATTAAATGGGACCACATGACAAGCACCAGCTATCAAATAAAAAAAGAATCATCAAAATCGGTTCACCCAGTAACAAGCTCTGAGTGTATACTGTATTTTTTTTGTATGTGTGTTACACACATACAAAAAAAAAATACAGTCGAATTGAGAACCTCCTCCTTTTTGGGAAGTCGGTTAAAAAGTAAAGACTTCCTTGTTGATCCAGTGTTCGTAAGAGAATGCCGATCATGGTTACCTAGACATTATCTTAAAGTTCGATATATTTTCCATCAAATTGTCAGTTTCAGTAAGGCCCAGGTTTATCGTAGTTAACTCAACCAATGATTGCATTGCTAACCAATAATTGGAAATTTCTGTAAAACACAATTTTTCTTCAGTTGTTAGCCTCACTAATGGTCAAATTAAATGGAGAATTTATTATCTGGCCACTTTTTAGACTAACATTTGAAGAATAAACGCGTTTTACCGAAATTTGAAACCTTTGGTTAGCATTAACCATTGGTTGAGTTAACTAGGGATAAAAAAAACCGGCCAAGTGCGAGTCGGACTCGCGCACAAAGGATTCCGTACCATTATCGCAAAAAACGGCAAAAAAATCACGTTTGTTGTTTGGGAACAGAAATACATCATCTGTGAAAATTTCAACTGTGTAGCTATCACGGTTCATGAGATACAGCCTGGTGACAGACAGACAGACAGACGGACCGCGAAGTCTCAGTAATAGGGTCCCGTTTTTACCCTTTGGGTACGGAACCCTAAAAAACTGGGCTTAAGGAGTTTGGATTTACAGCCGATTGTTGACAGGCAACATGCTCATTTCCTTTTCTCCATGCGACACATGGAGCTACTAGTACTACCTATTAAATGCATATTTTTGCTTTCCCCTTCAGAGCATAATGATTGATTTTATATTATGCTGTCTAGAATATAATTTTAATAAAGCTTTAAGATTTCTACATCTTTGAAAATCAAATTAAACCTCCAACAGATTTCGTGCTCTCTCAAATTAAATCCATCTGTTCTACAACATGCAACGTTCAGTTAAATCTGTTAACCACACAAATCCCAGTCTGCGTGGTATCACGATTCGCTGTACCACTCATTGACGATACTTTAACCATAGATAAGTGCTTCCAATTGACACGGTTCAAGTTAATAGAGGCGAAACGTGTACAATTGAACATCTGGTACATATTTGCTAGGTTTTATCTTCGGTTACATATGAATAAGAATTCCAAGACATGTGGCATCCACCAACCCGCACTGGGCCCGCTGTGGTGGATTGGCCCATTCCCGCTCTTACAGAGAGGAGGCCTGTGTCCCAGCAGTGGGCACATTATAAAGGCTAATGATGACAATGATTGATGATTATGTGGGTTGGTTCCAGAGTACATTTATTACGAGTGATGATTTGAATACTAAGTAATTTTGTGTTATTATTTGTGACAGTGACTGGCTTGCTCCCGTGGCTAGTGTTACCAACCGTAATCCAATAGAGTCTAATCTGCCTAGCCTTTTCCCAACTATATTGGGGTCGGCTTCCAGTCTTACCGGATTCGGCTGGGTACCAGTATTTTACGTGGAGCGACTGCCTATCTGACCTCCACAACCCAGGAACTGGGTAACACAGTACCCCTTGGCAAGACTGGTGTCAGATCTCAAGCTTCTGACTACCCGTACCGACTGTCAAAGATCTTTAAATGACAGCCGGGACCAACGGCTTAACGTGCTTTCCGAGGCACGGAGGAAACTCGGTATGTTGAAATAGTCACCCATCCACGGACCGACCTCGTCAAGCGTTGCTTAACCTTGATGATCGACCCGTGCGGCTGTTATTATTTAGCCACGAGCTCCTCGTAATCCAATAAAGAGTATTGTATTTTATTTAGTTTAGGCGTAAGGTTTGCCTGTATATAGAACAGAATAGAATATACTTCATTGTACACCAAATGTTACATAATTTTAATATGTACAAATCAATAGAGTAGGTTAAAATACTCTATAGATGATGTCGATGGGGACTCCCCTATCCGCACACGGCCACGCACAACGTACCAAATAAGAATCTTTATTTGGTACGTTGTGCGTGGCCCAAAATTATTCTCTATACTCTGATTTTGAATTCAACTGAATGCAATCCTGTCATTCCACTAAAGGTAAACCTCAATCATTAGGTACCAATACCAACAATCTACCTCAATTGTTATTAGACAAAGATTGGTCGTGTCCTCGGAAAGTTCGTTAAGCTTTCGGTGCCAACCATTCGTCGTCCATCTGGTTAGACTGGAAGCGGCTCCGAAATAGTTGGGAAAAGCCAGGTGATGACTTTAATAATTTAGATTGATCAAGTTTTACATTCAACAGCACCAAGGACATCTGAAAGCCTCCAATTTTGTCAGGTAATAATTTGTAGCATATTCTTAGTGGAACAATGGTGCATGTCGTAAGATCTTTCCGCGTCGATGAAACTTGGAGAGTCCCTCATTAGGTGTTAGTGAGGACAGGTGGGAGTGACAGCGGAGAGATTTTATGAGCGATTTGGTAAATGAGAGAAAGGGCTTATAAAAACGAAATAATATATATTTGTCAGAGACTGATTTTCTGTAAATGTTCCAAACTTCAGAAATCACACTAATATTATAAAGGTGAAAGTCTGTGAGTGTGTATGTTTGTTACTTCTTCACGCTTAAACTGCTGGACGGATCTGGATGAAATTTGGCTTGTAATAATAACGAAATAATATATATTTGTCAGAGTCTGAATTTCTGTAAATTTGCCAAACTTCAAAAATAAAACATCCAGCATTTTCTATTTTATTTCGCTAACTAATCTGAAACAGTATTTCTATAGGCTTAGAAAGAGTGATCAATGATGATAAAGCGAAGAACATTGCACGAGAAATGCTCATTGAAATTGTACATGTATGGAATTCATGGAATGTTTAATTTAATAGACAAGCGCAATTATGTAAGTGTTGTATTTGTTGTGTTGTGTTTGTGTTGTGTGTTATGTAGTATGTATATGTTATGTAATCTGGAAACCGAAATACTTGTGTCACTATATTAATGTCTTTTTTGTTGGCTTGAATTGCCCCACTCCTGAGTAGGCATTTCCCATTCCTTCCATATCTCTCGGTGTTGTGCTCTATCTCGCACATTTTAATATTAAAATTGACATTTTGACCGTTACAATAGCTGTATGATTGAAATAGAGGTAGCGATTAACAAAAGCTTGAGAGCTCCGCTAAGTTTATTACACCGCTCCGCTTACCGCTATCACTACACCCCTGCCTATTAGACTGTTACAATAGATAATAGTGTTCATTAAACCACAAATTATATTCAATCTTAAGATAAACAGTTCATTGTAGTCCACAGAGTGTGACGCTACGTGTTCTATTCTATTGTTTTATGGCTAGCTTAAATCAGGCGTGGGCCTGGGCAAGGGCCAAATGTTTGCGGATTAGGCAATATGTCGAGTTTGGTAAGAAACTTGATTGAGATCATTTGATGGCGGTTACTTTTCGAATTCCGATCTACCGATTTAAGTGACTAGTTTTTGATCACACTAATATTATAAAAGCGAAAGTTTGTGAGTGTTCCTTACAGTTTTTGAAGACGACCGTCTTCAATATTTGCTTGCAAGCATCCATTTTGTACAACATTACTGCCCATATTACACAGGGAACAAACGATAATATTACGGCACATATTACATGGGACAAACGATAATATTACGGCACATGTTACATGGGACAATCGATAATATTACGGCACATATTACATGGGACAAACGATAATATTACGGCACATATTACCTGGGACAAACGATAATATTACGGCACATATTACAAGGGGCAAACGATAATATTACGGTACATATTACATGGGACAAACGGCAATATTACGGCATATATTACATGGGACAAACTTCATCATTATCATCATCTTTTTAGCCGAACGACATCCACCGGTGAACAAAGGCCTTCTCAAAGTGTCGTTACATCGATCGGTTCTGTGCGTCTCTCTTCCAGCGGATCCCCGTTGTCTTGACCAGATCATCGGTCGGGACAACCTTAGTGTGAAGAAATTTATGTGGAAGCGCGGTAAACTATGCTCATTCTATCTCTCAGAAAGTCTGAACGAATCTCTTTATCATCTACTGAGACAATTAGAGGTTGGCACCATTGCTCAATGCTACCAACCCCCCGGCGTCAATTCTCGAGTATATTGAATTAAAAGCGGCACGGAGACGACCTATCGCGTACTTGACGGTGACATTTCAATGCGAGCCTCCGCAGGGCTGCGAGTAGGAACTTAGCGGTATGATATGAATGAGGCACCTTTGGGAATAATGGGAGAATGGTGGTGTTTCGATATTGTAATAAGGGTGCTTATGCTAGGTAATGAAAAGGTGTAGATTTTGTCTTTGCTGCAAAGTGTTA
Organism: Anorthoa munda; assembly: GCA_945859665.1. NCBI lineage: Eukaryota > Metazoa > Arthropoda > Insecta > Lepidoptera > Noctuidae > Anorthoa > Anorthoa munda. The sequence continues at coordinate 13,298,452 of OX243898.1, forward strand.
TGAAGTTTTGCATTTGGAGCTCTAGGTGTGTTCTGTTGCCCTGTTAATAGCAAAAAAGAAATGGAAGTTGGCAGTCAAAATGCCAGACTGTGATGGGACAAAACGTTTTAGAAAGGAGATCCGTAATTGGCCATAGGGCCACGATGACTGACGATTTAGTTAAAGTAGCAAGGAGTATAGATGATGGAAGTCTTAGATCGAACAGAAAGGTGTGACTGAGCAATCAAGGAGATCTACACTCACCAATCACCATTGCATTGCGTACATATGCGTTGGAGAAGAGAGAGAGAGAGAGGAACTCCTATTCGTTTTTATAACAACTTATATTTCGTATAGAACAATATGGTGGTGTATTTAAGAAGAAGCCGCCTGATATAGAAATTAAAAGTTTAAAAGGTTTACTATTTTTCCTAGATTGTTGATAGGCCAGACCCTGGCCTACTCAATCTAATAACAAAATGCAAACAATACAAAGTTATGGTCAATTACATAATAAAGCTGAATTGTTGGGAACTGGCTAATCGCTGATTGTCACGGTCATTCCATGGGTTATCGACTTTTGAGCTGTAGTTTGCATATGTTTAATTATACTTCTGCATCGTATCAATGATTCCAATTTAAATAAGTTTTGAACGAAGTCAGCCACGTCGACAGCGTTTTTTTTTGAAAAAGTTAAAGTAAGGTTGGGTGGACAGGTATATTTATTTACATTCAATAAAGGCTTAAGTGGCAGTGGGGAGGCACATTGCTCACAGAAGGGGATTGGACCAAGTTCTGGATTAGCGACCACGTAGCGGAAGACGTAGCTTTGGAGCGCCTCTCTCTAGGTGCAGCGGCGGTCAAGGCTGTGGGAATTCGGAGGGTGCGAAACGTACAGGAACGATCAGTGTGGCGACGCTTGGGAGAGGCCTAAGTCCAGCAGTGGACGTCTTTCGGCTGAAATGATGATGATGATGAATGAGCTAGACTTTTTCTAAATTCTTTTGAAGTACATCATCAAACTAGTATTAGTTGTCTGATTAATTGCAAATTTGCGCAATTTTCTTCACGTACGCGCAAATGTAATCTTGCGCTTTATGATGCAGGAAAGCGTCGTGACTAAAATCACAAACGAACAGTAAACATGGTGTTCAATACTTGGTTCCCTTTTCTTATAGAATAGGCTTAGTTATGGTTCGTTCATTCTTAGCTTTTTAACCGACTTCAAAATAAAATAATTCATTAAAAATCTTTTTTTTAAATAAGCTTTTTTTCGTATCCTTCTAAGCAAATCCTTTCATTTGATACCCATATAATGATAGTGCACAAAAAATAAGTAGTCCGTCATCTTGTGCCGCCCGCCATATTGGATTTAGAATGACGTTACTTAACCATGCATTGTCATCAAAACTAAACGTGTATGCAAAATTGCATCTTAATCGGTGGAGGATAACTGCTTTAAAATTCAGTTGAAAGATTTGACCAGAACACACTTAAATACAAACATACATATTGCATGTTAAATAAAAGCTTGTAAAAAGGAGGAGGTTCTCATTTCGTCGAAATCTTTATTAATTTTTTTATATATGTTCCCCAATTACTCAAAGACGCCTGGAAAAATTAAGAAAATTCTTCTTTTATTTGAAAGGGTATACTTCCCAGGTGATCCCATAGTCAGGACAGGATCTGATGATGGGATTCTGGAGAAATCAAGGGAACTCTTCAATTATTATAGGCATACGTATAGCGATTTTGATATTTTCATCAACAATACAATCATTTGCACTCAGCAAGTATCATTTGGTGAAGTGGAACTGCAGATGGTCACTGGCACAAATTAATCCTAAGTATGCCACGGGTATAAGATATCTTGAATATTTAAATGACTATGAAGTTTGTGATTGAAACACAAAGTGGAGATTTTCGGAACATCAGCAAACAGTAAGTCGGCTTTTCACGTGACCAAAGGGCTGGCTATTTCTTTGCTCAAAATATCAGCATTGCCATTCAACGTTGCAATTCTGCTTTATTGGTACACGTATGTTCGTAGCAGCCCTACCCAGTAATGCCGTTAGTATCGCGTTGCAACCTTTCAACGTTGCCGACGTGGGACCGCAGTTAATTGAGATGAGTATCTGAAGCCGAAAACTATTGTGTTACCATTTTGAAAGTCTAAACTAAACTATCTCATTTTTTGCCTCTTTGAAATGATTCGTATGTGTCGAGTTTAAGGTCGGTTGCAATTTGGTAAGGTCGCTTTTATGTTATAACGGTGTTGCCTCATCCTCATTCGGATTCCATCAACAATTATTATTAATGTCAAAAGTCCAAAAGATTCGGGGCCATGTGACGTTTCGGTAATGCATGTCAATCCGCCATTTTGGATTTTTTGACAATTGTTATCGCAGATTGGATGTCACGTCCGCCATTTTGGATTTTTTGACAATTGTTATCGCAGATTGGATGACAGTGCGGTGTTTTTCAATATCACTGCAAGACTGTCTCAGTTCGTGTCGCTTCTGACTAATTCAGCTATCCCGTCTACCGAGGGCTTATCCGCAACGTAGTCAATAATACCTAACAGTATACTTAAAACTTTTAAACTAAAAAAATTAGCCGACTTCCAAAACAAAACATTACAAAGCGAAAAATAACTTTATTTTCGGAAGTCGGTGTCTTTGGTTCCTATTTTTTTTCGTATATGACACCAACTTCCGAAAAGAAAGTTATTTGTCGCTTTGTACCTAGTGTTTTGTTTTGGAAGTCGGGTTTATGGTAACTTGCAATTCTTTTAGATATCCCATGGTAGAAGGGGCGGTGGGATCAGGTCTTGAGCACACTCATCGATGTACAGTCTGTAGAATACCGTCAAGCAGGCGATCCTACAACAATGAGCCAAGCTGTGAGGCTTATGATTTCCACAAGTCATAAAATATCTCGTCCTCTCGGAAACGCAAACATCAATTACTGTAAAACATAGGAATCAAAGCAGTGTTCTTAGCATTTAGAAAGTTAATAGCTGTGCCCTAGTTCGCACTAGCAACGCAGCTCGTGTCACTCGTATCGTGACTCGACTTGAGCAGCTCGTGTCAGGAAGAGGCTAGGACAGGGATTCTGCACGAGATTTTGTTTACACATAAACACAACATAAAATTACGCCTGATTTTATAGTACACTCACAATTCCCAGTTATGTTTAAGCCTATGTAAGGAAGGGCTAGCCTATTGTGTGTGGCTCGTAACTTATTACATGTGCCTAATATATGTGCCCGGTGTACGACAAATCCCAAAATCGTGCAGCTGCTACTAAGAAGATGGAAAACACCAATAAAACTTTGTCGAACCTCGAAATATTATTATAACCTTTTATCGAACCCAGTATCTCTAGGTCAGCAGTAGCGATATAATCCTATACCCCTGATTTCGCCAGTTGACTCCCAAGTATAGTTCTCGCCAAACTTCCTGGCCACCCTGAAGTTGGCTTCCGATGTGCAAGACACGAAAATCAAAATTTGCTCATAACTTTTTATAGTGTTGACTCAGGGCCTTGATTTTTATACACCTAATAGGTATAGACCTCAGTATCTATCTGGTATAAATTGCAACTTGCTAGATTTACCCGTTCCTGAGAAAATCGGGGTGACACTCGGACAGACGGACAAGAAAGTGATTTTATAAGGGTTCCTTTTTAGGGTTCCGTACCTAAAGGGTAAAAATGGGACTCTATTACTAAGACGCCACGATCCGTCTGTCCGTCTGTCTGTCTGTCTGTCCGTCTGTCACCAGGCTGTATCTCATGAACCGTGATAGCTTGACTGTTGAAATTTTCACAGATGATGTATTTCTGTTGCCGCTATAACAACAAATACTAAAAACAGAATAAAATCAATATTTAAGTGGGGCTCCCATACAACAAACGCGATTTTGTTGCCGTTTTTGCGATAATGGTTGTTTTACCTTTTGAGATACGGAACCCTAAAAATCAATAGATTACGAAAACTAGCGTGTTTTATTGGATTATGGTAACAAGAGATTTCAATTGGTATCTCAGTCAATTTCAAAGTAATTATTTGAAATCAAAAGTGCCTGTAATGGCTGTTGGCTTGTAAAAAAAAATGATGTAAACTGCTGTAGGAACGCAGATTTCTATTGGAAAAAGCTTGCGACGTGAACGTGTAAGAAACTCTATAATATTACACACATCACCCGGGATTTTGCAAACACTAAGTTTAAAATATATTGCATATATATCAATAAGACACATTAAGGCATAGGATTATTTATAATTAGCTGTTGCCCGCGGCTTCGCTCCCGTGGACCACCCCACAGGACCCGCTTTCTGGATAAAAAAATCGCCTATGTCACTCAGGATTAATGTAGCTTTCTATTGGTGAAAGAATTTTTCAAATCGGCTTAGTAGTTTCGGAGCCTATTCGGTACAAACAAACAAAAAAATCTTTCCTCTTTATAATATTATTAGTATAGATAATATTATATTAAGTATAGATTATGTAAAATGTTCTGTTCACAATATATCGAGAGTTTAGTGACAGACATTTACTGCCTTAGGTAGTTATTATGGGCTATTATCACACTGGTACAAGGGTAGGCAGTAATTAAAGTATAAATTACAGGCACGCATGTATGTATGTTCACAAATTGTGTGAAATAATTCAACTCTTTTAACCTAATTATTGTTTTCCATTGTTTTTGTGTGAACGGTCACATCAGTTACTGTGACATGCGATTTTGAGTCTTATTTGAAGAGTTTATAGTTTGATATTATGGAATTAAGGTAATGTGTTACTTTAAACGTGTGTGATAAATGATTTTGAATTTTGTGCCAAAGGAGTTAAGATCTAATTTTATGTGAAAATGATTTTCAGTTACAAAACACAGGCTTAATTTTGTGGTAAGATACATCGGATTTAATAAATCTGTGAGATTTATCCGCTAATACATATTTATCGTTACCGCACAATCGTTGGGGACCTGGCAGAGATCGAGGTGATACGGTGTGACTTGAGAAGTGAAGGAAACATTGATTTTTATCTATTTTTGTATTCTTAAGTCTTGTTCAAGTATTTTAGTGAGGGTCGTTGGAGGCAATCTGCTGGTTTTGTGTTGAAATTTAAATCCGTGTTGTGATTTCGAAACTAATATTATAAAGAAGTGTATACTTGTTAGTTTAAGCGGGTAATCTATGAATTACTGATCTGATTGAAAACTAGTGAGTCATTAAGTTCAATTAAAAAAAAAAAGTTAAGATTCAATCACATCACATCACACACATCATCAGCCTATTATTGTTCCCACTGCTGGGACACAGGCCTCCTCTCAAGATTCAATAGTAACTAATCAGGAATGATGATTTTCGAACGGCTTTTCAATATACGACGAGGATACGATGTAAATTTTTCATATTTAAATTCTACCCAAATAAATATTGTTTTATTCGTCTGTGGTTTTCAAACGTTGCTGATTTAGTTATTCTGACTACAGGATATAGAATATAGGTACCTAACTACTTATATAATTCGATAATTATTCCGAGAGAACATATTCCTGGGATAAAAAGCGCTATATCCTTTGTAATAATTAATCTCTGTGCCAAATTTCATGCAGATCCGTTCGGCCGTTCTGGCGTGAAGATGTAACAAACATACACACTCACAAACTTTCGCCTTTATAATTTTAGTGTGGTAGTGTAGATATATTACAAAATAACATTATCTATTATATAAAATTCTCCTTAACCTTACACCAAATGATGTACAAACAAACAAAGATAATTACAACAAAAAACGAACGCGAACCTAATTTAAGGTCATATGTCAAATATGACATAATTCTTACATAAGGCATTATTGCTATATAATGTGTAAGTTCAAGCTAGACGCATAAATCAAGATAATTGGTGAGGACTATGACAGGAAAATTGATGCCGCTCGCATTTGACGCAAGATGGAGTAAATACTTTTTTGAGTTTGGAACTAATCGCGTGATGCGTGTTGCTAGTATCGAAAAATTATTTTTAACTTTTGGCTTAAGGGACTCACAAAATAAATGGCATTTTTATTTATCTTAATTTTAAAACCTTTATTAACCGTTCAATTCTTTATTTTTTTAAATAAGGTGAAATACAATAACTAAAAGAAACACAGACATTTTTTCTATGTTAAGATATGGCTACCGTATAAAAGAAACGTAAAATTTTTCTGCTTTTATTCGTGTTTATTACTAAATGACTTAGATAAATAAAACAAAATTATGTAAGAAAATAAAAAGTAAATGATAAATGATAATCTTATTATGAGGGTTCCTATTAATTAAGTATTACTGTAAAAAGCAGTATTTATAGAATAATTATGTACTTACTACTACTGCTCTTAATACAAACAGGACGTATGACATCATAAATGGTTTATTGACCATAAATATTGTAGAATGCGAAGAATTTAAGATTTGTAATTACTCATTTCATTCTGGCTAGCCATAAGCATTGCGATGCCTTATAAGGATGTAATAACATAATTTTAATAGCACTTCAAATTCTATCTTGATTAAGTTCTTGGTAATTAGACAATTATTAAGTAATGCATGACACTTAACTATTTAAACACCTAATTAAATAATAATGGCTTGAATGTTTAGTGGTGGCTAGGGCTATAGTTCAGCTTTGTAGACCTGCTTTCGATTCCTGGGTCAAACATTGTTTTTTTTCATCACAAGAAAGCGTCATCACAACATTTTTTTAAGTGACACACACTTCCCGGAGTTTGGACTCCGAGCAGTCACTTAATACAATTGTGTAGTACTCTGTGTAAAGCAATAGGATCGCCTTTTATTATATATGGCTGGAACATTTCTGGCGAAATCTGGGTGTACTACACTTACAACTCTGCTGGTCCGTTCGAGAAATACACGCGTAGTGTAATTATGTAAAATAACATAAAAAAAACATCCAGCTAAAAAAATACAAAAAAAATAATTTTGTAACAAACAAAGCCTGGCAACACAAAATTTGCCGCTAAATTTCGATTTGACAGATTAAACTTTTACACCGCGAGGCAACAAGGCAACGACCACACGCCATACCGCCTATAATTATAAACTCATTTCTCAAATGCTCTCAATTTCTCACGGTGTGTAGATGTAATCGATTGACTACTTAACTCAAATTGCTAAATAACATTGCAGTGATATGGGAAAGGCAAAAACGTTGGAAGAAATTTGATTGAAGTAAAATGGTTTCCCGGTTTGCGTGCTTTTGCGCAAGAAATTGAGTGTTGCAGAAGTGTGATTTTTAGATAGGATTGTTCTTTAATAACTTCCGTGATTTTGACGAAATGAAAGGAGTATTTACTTCGTCAAGAACGCGGTAAAATCAATATTTCCTTATCCTCGAATTCTTTGTCTTTAATATAGTTTTATCCAGTTCAATATTTGAAGATGACTCTCCTGCTATTTTCTCAGAGGTTTGCTATCTTCAGGTCAGGGATGGTCTGCCGTGATTTTACAGATCAGTGTCAGTGCCAGGATAAGTGTTCTTCAGATTTTCGCATCACATGTTCGCAGTCCAACGATCCGATCAAAAATGTTACCAAATATAAATGTTACTCGTACTCGTATAGGAGTTAAATAGTCATAATACGAATAATAAGGAAATACGTGCAGAAACTTTATAATAATGACAATAATTATCCGTTTGTATAAATTAGCTATTTACATCACATCTTCAAGCTTTCCAATTAATAGCACTAATGACTTAACGGTTATTTTACACCGTTTGTAAAAAACCGACAAGCTATTAACAGCATAAATATTTGTTAATCTTTTCTCTACATCGAATTAACGACACAAATCAATGTTAATCGGAATCTTATAATTAATTACATCGATGTACCGATAATATTTGCCGATTGTAATGTGTTTACATAACATGTCTTCTGTGATACGTTAAGGCTATGTGGTTTAGTATTCGGCTTTTTTAAATAAAATAAGAAATTAATGGATCTGTATTTATCAGAAGAAATCAGAAAACTACGATATTAATAATGAAAAGACATATTATGTTAAGCAATGTTTGCGAGGTCGGTCAAGAGTTGGGTGACCAACTACAACTTACGGGCCTCCGTGCCTCAGAAAGTACGTTCGGCCCAATAGCTAATACATTGGTACCAGCTGACGTATGTAAATCTTTGATAGTCGTTACGGAGAATAGGAAGCCCAAAAGATTGACAATCGGTCTTACTAAGGGAAATGGTGTTACACAAGAAATGGATGAAGAAGTCAGATAGGCAAACACTCATGCTTTCGGTTACGCTAGAAGCAGCCGCCATCATGGTTTTGAAACGGCTAGTTAATGATATCATTTTTTATTATTTTCCCTTTACAAGATTTGAGTTGGTTAGGTAGGTCCAACTTCGAGAAAGAGTTAAACCGTCGAATCCGACACGGCTGGGCAGCGTTCGGGAAGTTGCGCGGTATCTTCTCGTCCAACTTATCAGTGTCTCTAGACGGAAGTCTAAGACCAGTGTGTGTTGCCGATGATCACGTACGGGACGGAGACTTGGTCGCTCACAATGAGCCTCATCAGAAGACTTAAAGTCACCCAAAGGGCAATGGAGAGAGCTATGCTCGGAGTTTCCTTGCGTGATCGAATCTGAAATGAAGGCATCCAGCAAGAGAACCGACATAGCCCGAATAATTGCCAAACTTAAGTGGCAGTGGGCAGGGCACATTGCTCGCAGAAAGGATGGCCGTTGAGGCTAAAAAGTTCTGAAGTGGCGACAGCGTACTGGAAGACGAACCGTTGGAAGGGGCCTCCCTCTTGGTGGAGTGACGAGCTGGTCAAGGCTGCGGGATTCCGGTGGACCGATCAGTGTGGCGACACTTGGGGGAAGCCTATGTCTAGCAGTGGACGTCTGCCGGCTGAAATGATGATGATGATGACAAGCTTTGAGTACCTTATCAAGCAGTATCTAATCTCTATTTACTGTGACAAAGAATAAAAGGCAAACTATGATATAATACACATAACAATTCAATAACACAGCCTATCAATGAATCGCGAAAACCAAACAACATTAAACTATATTGTCCCCGACCTCACCTATTCAAGAACTGTCAAATCTCTATAATAGACAACAACAAATGTTTTTTTAATATGACATAACTGACAGCTGGATAGTCAGTGTTGCCATATTAGGCGTCACGGTCAAGGGGCAACCCTGAGTGTATGAATGGGTTGTTAAGTTGATTAGTGCATTCATCGTTGTTGGTTGAGTCAGGGTAAAAGTATTTGAGTGGGTAAGCCCCAGTCTTTGAAGAATGGTAGAAAAATCATATAGCTGAAGTATAGTGAATAATATTACTTGGATGATAATATTGACATTGTTCTGTTAATGCCTCGTTTGTCTTGTAGTCCTGCTGCTCAATTCCCTGAATTTTTTGACTTTCTCCATCTGTAATTTCTCAATAGCAGTGATCTATGTCCGGCCCATGGTAATAGGATTTTTCCCTATGATTGGCGACATGCATGATATAGTACGCTGAAAACTTGTTTGATACTTGAATTTTTTTGTTAATTTTTTTTTTTGGGGTAAATTAAAAAAGTGCATTAATTCTATCAAACAAGTTTTCAGCGTACTATATCAGTGTTAAAACCTGTAAGATTTTTGAATTTGCCGCCTTTTTCATGGGACACGACTTTTTTCGCAGACTCTAACTGTAGACCATACAACATTCGTGCGGGTATCGAACCCGCGCAACGCAGCGCAGCAGCCGAACGTTCAACTACTGCGCCAACCGTGTCTTCAGTCTTTCATCGCAACATAAGCTTTCTCGGATACCTCTGTCGCATCAACAATGTTGATTGTCACCATGATGATATATTATTTACAATGAATACAATTATTAAAATTAACACGTTAATAAATCTATTGTGATGAGGAAATGGGTGTTTAGTCGAAAGCAATGTCTAACACAGATGTCAGTGTCAAATTGTTATGGTGCCATGGTGAATTAGTGGTACTTTGACAACTATGCCTAATACGTAAGTATGATATCTCTATGTAGATATTTGATTTTTGCTTTGCATTTTTTATTCCATACACAATAATATATTTATAAATCCCGACGGAAAAAAGAGGAGTGTTATAAGTTGGACGTGTGTTGCTGTGTATTTGTGTGTCTGTCTGTGGATTCGTAGCTCCTAAACGGATGATCCGATTTTGGTTTAGTTTTTTTTTGTTGGAAAGGTGACATTATCGTGAGTGTTCTTAAGTTTGTTGAAAATCGGTTCGGCCGGTCAAAATTTATGGCCGTTTTACTGTTTGAATTGGGGTGTTTTCACAAGATATCGTGTCATAATTACTTGTTCCATAGATTGTCGATCGAAGAGTATCTACTACTAGATAAAGCATGAAATCGAAATGTATCCGGCATTTATAAATTTTAAAATTTTATAGCACATCTACGTGAACTACGTGATTGTGATGACGGATGTATGGATGGATGGAAGTTTGTTAATCTTTCAAAAAAAACTACTAAACAGATTTCGATCTAAGTTATAGTACAGTTATAAAATAAATAGCTATGATCATCATCAGCCTTTTTTTGAATGTTCCCACTGCTGGGACACATGCCTCCTCTCTGTGAGAGGAAATGGGCCGTAATCTACCACGCGGGCCCAATGCGGGTTAGTGGATGTCACATATCTTCGAATTTTTGGTTCTATAACATGCCGGTTACCTCGATACGATATCTTCCTTTAACGTTTTGCGAGCAGTGCAGATGAAATAATTTACATCAAAATAATTTGTAAATATTATGTACAAATTCTACGCGGGAAGAGTCGCGGGTGGCGGTTGGTTAATAAATAAATTAAGATCGATCTACATTTAGTACTAAATTAGGTTTATATTTTGTTCAGGATTACCCTCAACTTATATTCTGTTCCTCTACTTAATAACAAGGTAGGTATAACTAACCATATAATTTCCACTCCATCTCACTTAATTTGTTAAACCTTAACTTAACCTACGTTTACCGCTAACCAACCAGCAATTACCAGTAACAGTTACTCCATTATGTAAACACGACTAACAATCAGTTGTCAGACCTGTCAGTTGTCAGCTCAGCTGTCAGATTGACAGTGACGTCTTGTTAGATGATGTTGGCAAGATGGCGCGCTCGAGAGAGAAGGTTGGTTAATAATTAATGTTTCTTCATTGTTGTAATTATCTGAGTTGGAGTTTTGGGTTGAATTGTAATGAAGCAATTTAGGGCAAATAGAAGGCCCATTCACATACTTAAAAAACATTCAAATTCAAGTTGAAATATCATCTCAGTGACAAAAATGAAGTTAGAGTTGTCACCGACTGCCAATCTGAGCTATAACCCAGTAACTGGGTAACGTTATACCTCTTTTATGTTCTTTGTATCTATTTTAACATACACAACAGATTTGGTTTCTGTACGTCACGTCCTAGGCGACCACTGAAAATCAGCGCCGTGCTGTGGGTCCCCCATGGTACAGTTCTGAGTGGAAGCCTTCTTGCCACAATCACGACATGCATCTGCCTACATTTTTTTCACCCTATTTCTTTTCTGTTATAATCAAAATGTAGGTAGTATATGTTATTATTGTTTGATTTATTTCTCGTCTTTACTAACTTAATTTAAGTACTACTAATACTATTTTAAGGGTTTAGCTTAAGTATGTTCTTATATTGTATGTCGTTTTGTGACAATTAAACACTTTTTCTTTATTTTTTTCTTGGCGAGACCAGTCAGGCTTTCGATCTTCTAACTTAAAGATCTACAAAATTGTCAGCCGGTCTTAGGGCCCCATCCACTAGACTCTGTGCTGAAAGAGAACCGCCGCCGTGGACTAAAATGGAACGAACATTATGATTTTTATAAAACACTATAATATTAAAAAAAACACACTGAAAACATTATAATAATATTTGTAACATAATTTCAAAATATCAAGATGTTACAGTCGCACTATAATGACGTAACAAACAGTGTTGTCAACATAAAAAACACGGTAATTAAATACAGCAGTACCCTCAAATCTTATGACGGTTCTCTTACTCGTACTGCAGAGACTCTAACGTTCATTCCTGCCAGAATCTACAATCCTTAAGGAATGAACGCCAGTCGATTTGCAAGAGCGAGAAAGAACGACGGTATTTAAATCCGGTTAAGTAAACGTGTGTCTGGTGATTGAAGGATTGTTTTTCCTGTCAGACTGGCCTGACATGATAAACTCAGGGGCAAGATTGTAGGATTGTGGTTTAATTAGTAGCTTCAACGGTTTTAGTTCATCCCGTTGCATTTCCATACAGTTTGTAGTTTTGTACAACAGGACAAATCAGAAGGAATGAACTTTACTGGATAAGCCCTATTAAAAGCTGCAATGTATGGTCGTGGTGCCTCATCCCATACAAAGAAACCGTGCCGACGTACTATACTGATTATGCTGATTATATTTTGTACATCAATCGCGTTCGGTTCTGTTGCACGAATATAGATGGTGATCTATCAATCGCCGTGGAACGGAAACGAACGCCATCGATATACAAAAAATAATCGGTATAATCAGATGAAAAACGCTAGTTCCGTCGGCACGGTTTCTTTGTATGGGATGAGGCATCTGTATGCTAGTATTATATTATCTGTGGTATGGTCATATTCCGTCCTACTGATCGGCTAGAGTTGCTTAATCTTAAAAATGAACTTTTTGAACTCATAGCAAATAATTACTAAATGTTTTGTAAGAGAAGCTTTTGTAAACACAAAATTAAATTTAAAGACAGAAATTAAAATTAAAATTATACACGAATGCAATTCACTTCACCCATTCGCGTAATAGACATGACGCAATAATAATACAACAATCTAAATTTTAATTATGCATAATCATAATAAAATATAATGAAGTTATTTGTTAATATAATAGTGTAATAATAATACAGGATATTTGAAATTGAGACGGTGTTAATTAAATAAATATTAAATACTAGTGGCCAGCCCCGGCGTTGCCTGTGTCATAATAATTTAAGGGTACACTAGTCGAAAATTCTTCCATACAAACGTAGTCTGGCTTTTACTCCACTGTTTGACGATGATGTACGTTCAAAATAAAAAATTATATCAATTTGTCTCATCATTATCTAGCCCTGTATGGAAGCAAAAAAAAAAAATGAAAGTTATGAGCTTCGAAAGTTCATATTTCACTTTCGAAGCTCATAACTTTTTTTATTTTACTAACGCATCTTTGGGCGCAAATAAGTACCATAAGAAGAAGGAAAATTGAAAAACGGCCTCCATACAGGGATAGATTAGTAGTTCAACAATGCAAATAATTTTATTTTGAACAGCTACATTCAGTCGTTTTTTCATGAAAAGAAGAAGTCAAATGTTTTTTGAAGTCTATGACTTCCAAAGGTCTGTTTATAAAATTTCGCGCGCTCGTTTTCGTTCTAAATCATCATCCATTTCGCTACAAATTTGCAAAAGTGTGTATTCGTACGTGAACTAGCTTCTTAATGCTCATAACAGCACCTATCTGTTCCGCACGTGTTGTCGGTTGATATAGCACGCATTTTAACCCCGCGCACAAAATAGTTCGTGCCGTCGACTAGTGTGACCTTAAAGCCTATAACCATCTGGAATAAAGTGCCTTTCATATGGTGAAAGCTTTTTCAAATAGGTGTAGAGCTTTCAGAAATTATCCTAAACGAAAGAAAGAAAGAAAGATAATGTAGGTATACAAATGAGTTGGAATATTATTAGATTGTCCCAATACATTTTGCGTTACGGCATGCATATGCTGTATTATTAAATGCAAATATTACATTTGAATTTAATAATACAGTAACAAACATCACAATTATTATTAATACCACGTCAGCACAAACTCACAAAATTCGGGCTCTCTTTATAATATTTGTTAAGACTAGCTTTTGCCGCAACTTCGCTCCTGTTGCGAAGCGACGTCGCGGTATAAGCTAGTTGCCTGGCCTTTCTCAAAGGTAACGTACGTTTTTTTTGGATAACAAGTCTCAGCACGCATTGCGATTTAGAGCCGTGCGGATTTTATTCGCGCGAATTTTTATCCGCGTGTTGAATCTTAACTAATACGTACTGCGGATAAAATTCCGATTTTTGTCTCTTTCGACCTGTTCATAAAGCTCAATTAATCGCGCGAATTTATTCCGCAACGTTGTGCGGTGGATTCTGTGGCAAAACACAGATTCAAATGTCAAATGTATTTATTTCAACTAGGCCATTATGCGGCACTTTTGAACGTTAAAATTTACTTGTGATAAAAAATGGATTCTACCGTGCATTCGGAAAAGTAGGTTGATATGGAGAAGAATGCACAAGAAACTCCATACTTTTTTAAAAAAAGTATAGGCTTTTTACAATATTTACATAAGTACATACATTAATAAATTCTTATACGTGAGAACGATGCACCCAGCACTACACTATACTAAATATAGGTATAGATTTATTGAGGTATTATTTTCGTGCGATTTTTTTACCGCAATGCGTGCAGCTTCATACAATTCCATGTGTCGTAGAAACTGTGAAACAAAATCGCGCGAGTAAAAACCGCAGTGCGTGTTAAGCCTAAAGTCTATGACACTTATCGGTAGAATATACTTTCCATCAGTAACAATATTTTTACTCAAATTAGTACATCCATATACTTCAGGCATTATCAAAGCCGTATACTGGGCCAGGCAAGGGATTTCACTTAGAATAGTTTGTGTTTGTCATCAACACGCTATCAAGAAGAAGTATTTCCAACAAACAATTTAACCTCTATATAACATTACTTTATAATTACATAATTACTATTTATTTAGTTTTTTATTACAATCATAATTTCTTCATATTTATATTTAAATATTCTTATACGAGAGAATTTGGGGCATAAAGTTGTGTAATAATGACTGAAAGATGTATTCTTAAGCAAACTTAACGAGATAATTAAATGTGCACTAAAAATGAGGAAGACTGAAACTGCTATTCATTAACCGACTTTCCAAAAAGGAGGAGGTTCTATTTTCGACTGTTTTTTTTTTAATATGATGATTAATTAGAATAAATGATTAGTGCTCAGTTTTTAGTAGTATGTAAATGGAATGTTGGCTATTTTGTTTATCTCACTTTAACGTACGGAATTAAATGTTTTTTAGGGTTCCGTACCCAAAGGGTAAAAACGGGACCCTATTATCTTATCTTATGGAGGGGCCGAGAAATATCTCGGACACTTCGACCCATTGGGATCTATCGTTACTAAGACTTAGCGATCCGTCTGTCTGTCTGTCTGTCTGTCACCAGGCTGTATCTCATGAACCGTGATAGCTAGACAGTTGACATTTTCACAGATGATGTATTTCTGTTGCCGCTATAACAACAAATACTAAAAACAGTATAAAATAAATATTTAAGGGGGGCTCCCATACAACAAACGTGATTTTTTGGCCGTTTTTTGCTCAATATTAATAACGGCAACCGGTAGACGCTTCAAATATTCACAGAACGTTTAGTTATATATTCACTTTAAAAAAATATTATTATTAAATTAAAATAAAATAAATTAAGGGAGGCTCACATACAACAAACATGATTTTTTGCAGTGATTTGCGATAATGGTACGGAACCCTTCGTGTGCGAGTCCGACTCGCACTTGGCCGGTTTTTTTGGAATAAATACAAGCCCTGGCACAAGCAACTGAAGGAACACGGGTGGGTTTTAGTCAGTAAAAGTCTAGTACGCCCTCCCGCTTCACCCAGTGCGGGAGAAGTCATTGGATGATTTCCCATGCCAAACAAAAATAAGGTGTGATGTTATGTTATTACTATCATCACTAACAACCTGAGACGAATGCCATAAACAACCAACATTACTTAGCTATTTTTTATTTTTATTGATGGTGAACAAATTGGATAAGCACGTATTGAAATAGGTTCATAAAGTGTTTATTGCGACGGTTCTTCATTTATAAATAAGTTATGATGAACTATAACCGGTTTATCCACTCATCATTTCCATCACACTGTCACAGTTGGATTCTAATGTCTTTAGGATATTACATAGCCTATACAACATGCCTTACAGGAGCTCGTGGCTAAATAATAACAGCCGCACGGGTCAATCAATTTGGGCGCACGGTTGGCGCAGTGGTTGAGCGATTGACTGCTGCGGTGCGTGTCGCGGGTTCGATTCCCGCACGAAACAAATATTTGTATGACCTACAGATAATTGTTCCGGCTCTGGGTGTTTGTGTATGTGAGTTTATATGTTTGTAAACGCACCCACGATACAGGAAGAAATTCCTAGTGTGGGCAACGTTTTAATTAAAAAAAAAAAAAAAATCTTCAAGGTTAAGCAACGCTTGACGAGGTCAGTCCGTGGATGGGTGACCATTTCAACATATCGTGTTACCCAGTTACTGGGTTCTGGAGGTCAGATAGGCAGTCGCTCCATGTAAAACACTGGTACTCAGCTGAATCCGGTTAGACTGGAAGCCGACCCCATCATAGTTGGGAAAAGGCTAGGCAGATTGATTGATACAACATGCCTTACAATAGTTACAATAGGAGTCAAAGCCTTGATTATCGACGCCCAGTTCACATCGGTTATGGAATC
The DNA here is from genome assembly GCA_945859665.1 of Anorthoa munda. Lineage (NCBI taxonomy): Eukaryota > Metazoa > Arthropoda > Insecta > Lepidoptera > Noctuidae > Anorthoa > Anorthoa munda. Next base: position 13,315,110 of record OX243898.1, read on the forward strand.
GTATGATTTATTTTTACCTAGCTCGTTCCATCATCGGATTACAAGACGTACGGTGATATGCCATAGGTACATGGTGGACATTTAACCCATACGCACAAAAAGTTTCGGTAATACTTTCATTGTGCGTATAGCGAAGGAGTGGAATTCTCTGCAGGAGTCCGTGTTTCCTGATAGCTACAACCTGGGGGTCTTTAAGTCAAAAGTGAATAGGTTAATTCTAGGCGAGCGTGCTTCACCGTCGACCATATCATCGCTTACCATTAGGTGAGATAGTGGTCAAGCGCGAACCTATCAATAGTAAAAAACATGACTAACTACCTATTTTTTTGTCCCTGTATTTAATCATAAATAGTCTGCCATAAACTAGAACAAAAATAGTATTGCCAACATAAAAAACCGGCCAAGTGCGAGTCGGACTCGCGCACGAAGGGTTCCGTACCATTATCGCAAAAAAACGGCAAAATATCATGTTTTTTGTATGGGAGCCCCACTTAAATATTTATTTTATTCTGTTTTTAGTATTTGTTGTTATAGCAGCAACAGAAATACATCATCTGTGAAAATTTCAACTGTCTAGCTATCACGGTTCATGAGATACAGCCTGGTGACAGACAGACAGACGGACCGCGGAGTCTCAGTAATAGGGTCCCGTTTTTACCCTTTGGGTACGGAACCCTAAAAACATGACTAACTACCTATCTTTTTGTCCCTGTATTTAATAATAAATTGTCTACCATAACCTAGAACAAAAACAGTATTGCCAACATAAAAAAGAGGTTACCAACCTAATTACTTTTTACGAACATTTTAACACCTAAATCAATTATGTTCCACGAACATGTTCAAACTCCCGGTGTTACTCGTCAATTTTTATATTATGTGTTGTTTTTATGAGATCCCTTCATGGTTTAACACTTATCGCGGCAGTAATCGTAGTAATTTCCTGGGTATGTTTTATGGGCTCACATAAAAAAGGTTTTATATGAATAGTTAGTGTTATTTGAATGGTTTTTTAACCAAATGGTTTAATAACTTGTAGTAGACACATAACACACAACACGTTGACTGTGCAACTGAAAATTGGATATTACCCGTCAAGTGTAAAAAAAAAGTGTTTCGAGATATAAGTATTTAAAAAAAAAAAAAAATGTTTCGAGATTTTTGTTTACAATTTTATAGCCCACACGTGTAAGGCAATTGGAATGCTTGAGCTCATACGTGCGAGATTTGACTAGACTAAAACTTTGTACGGGGCAGTGACCCACATGTGGTGCACTCACGCCTCATCTAAACCACGCGGTATGCCTCACATGTGGATCACTCACAGGGAACCTGTTAAAGAGGTGACCGCAACTAAAAAAAAATTACGTACAATGGGAACTCTAATTTTGTTTATGTGTTTCTTCTCAGATTAAACAGTTAAGACACACCGGCCTCATATAAGTGTTATTTTTAACCAATTAAATAGATAAATATCTTTTTTTTTAACAACTTTCAAATTTTAAAAAAAAATCAGAATCAAACTCCGATATCAGCCCGTCTAATGTAATTTGTGAATAATAACACCGCCTCTTTTCGAGTCATAAACATAACAAACTAACAGATAAAATACACTTTACGATTAATTTTTATCCAATATGGCAGGTTTAGCGATTAATTGATGTCGTCTCGACAAAAAACAAAACGATCGTAGAAATCGGTAAATATAGAACAAAAGACATCAACGCAGATCCCTACTAACAACGATATTTTTTTAATGAAATCGCTTGCCAAATAATTTCCATTTTGGTTATCCAAAATTAAGTATCTATCGTCTTTCAACAAAAGAACATATATCTATATTTTTTTAAGTGCCTTAACTTATCTTTTTATTATAGACTAGCTGTTCCCCGCGGCTTCGCTCCCGTGGCCCGTTTTTGGGATACAAAAATAGCCTATGTCACTCAAGAATAATGTAGCTTTCCATTGGTGAAAGAATTTTTTAAATCGGTCCAGTAGTTTCGGAGCCTATTCGGTACAAAGAAACAAACAAACAAAAAATCTTTCCTCTTTATAATATTATTAGTATAGATTATGTCCTTTATTGATTTCTTTTCTTATTTACTACATTTTTAAATATTTTTATAAAATAAATTACAAAAAAAAAAACATTTAAAAATATAAAAAATAGAGGCCAACCGGTATCGGGAACAGGGTCCAAGCTACCGGTGGTTAGGACTCCAGAGACAGGAACCTCCTCACAATGCGAGCCGTATCAAGGAGTACTGCCTTCTGTTTCAGACCCTTGATCCAACCACCCAATGACAGCCTCGACAGATGGTCGTGGCGCTCTTGGCCATCAGGCCGTTGGCCGTAACGACAATCGGCACAATGATCGCCGAGTCCACATTCCACATGTCGACATTGTCCATATTATTATTATATATTATTAGTATAGATAGATTAGCTGTTCCCCGCGGCTTTGCTCCCGTGGACCACCCATAGGACCCGTTTTCGGGATTAAAAAATAGCCAATGTCACTCAGGAATAATGTAGCTTTCTATTGGTGAAAGAATTTTTAAAATCGGTCCAGCAGTTTCGGAGCCTATATGGTACAAACAAACAAAAATATTATTCCTCTTTATAATATTTGTATAGATAGGCACGTGTTTGACCACTATCTCACCTGATGGTAAGCGATGATGTGGTCGACGGTGAAGCACGCTTGCCTAGAAGTAACCTATTCACTCTTGAATTGAAGATCCCTAGGTTGTAACTAGTTAATGCGCTCAACATATATTCCCCAAAAAAAAATCTGTGTTCTGACAAAAGAGGTTAACAAATTGCTTGAATTATCTAAATCAAATTGTTGGTTAAAGGATGAGCCACAAGTAAACATTACCCCACAGAAGCCTTGGCGTGAAGATACAAACAAGCGTGGCTAGTGTCACCTAGAAACAGGTTACAGACCGGTTGCGCTGACCAGCCAGTGTGGGCAATGTTCCTGCATGCTACAGTATGGGGACAGGAGTAAATATGTTACAGAGAACAAGCAACGTATACTAAAGGAAAAATAATGATAATACAAACAGTAAGAGGCTGGATCTTAATGTCCACTTCAGGGCAAAGACCTCTTCTGTTGTGTTCTTAATGTAAAGACGGAAATCCCGTACCATTTTTTTTTTTTTTTTTTTTTATTTTTTTTATTTGTTGTTTGGGAGCCCCCCTTAAATATTTATTTTATACTGTTTTTAGTATTTGTTGTTATAGCGGTAACAGAAATACATCATCTGTGAAAATTACAACTGTCTAGCTATAATGGTTCATGAGATACAGCCTAGTGACAGACAGACAGACAGACAAACGGATCACGAAGTCTTATTAATAGGGTCCCGTTTTTATCCTTTGGGTACGGAACCCTAAAAAGGGACAGATGTATACGAGTCATATACATCTGTCCCTTACGCACACTCAAAATAACCTTACTCTAAGAGCTTATGGTCACCCCCCTGTTATGCCCAATTGGCCATCATGTATTAGCCCGTTCGTATAAAGTTTGGACTCTGTGAACTATCTACTCCTGTACTTTACGGCCGAGGACCTTTGCAATATATATTCGCAATGTTAATTAGTAAATACGACTAAGTGCAAGCGATATAATTGTAATGAACTGTGTTTGAAGAATTTAGTGCCTTCATTTGAATTTAGTGCCTTTTTATGAAGGTACTAAATGTACATAAGGGCGTTTTTACAGCTTTGACGTTTATGATTGCACATTTTGACGTGTGATGTAGCTTGTGTATCATAAAGTACTAATTTATAAGGTTGTTTGGCTTGTTTCTTCGTTAATATTTTAAGCTTACCATTCGAAGTATTCCTAGTGATGATCTTATATAAAAATTAAGAAATTTAAGAAGACAGAGCGTGGATTTATTTATTGAGTTTTTAGTTTTTTGAGAACGAGTGAACCTACTTTTAGGGTTATCCGGCTAAAATTGAGAAACACACACACACACATCACATCATCAGCCTATAAATGTTCCCACTGCTGGGACACAGGCCTCCTCTCTGTGAGAGGGAATGGGCCGTAATCCACCACGCGGACCCAGTGCGGGTTGGTGGATGTCACATGTCTTCGAATTTTTGGTTCTAGGACATGCCGGTTTCCTCACGATGTTTTCCTTCACCGTTTTGAGAGCAGTGGTGATGAAATAATTTACGCAAAGTAAAGCGCCACCACCACTGGGCCACCACTGCTAAATTGAGAAACGCTCTACTCTAAATTCTTAATTTAGAAATGGGAAGTAACACAACTTTACCATACAGGCATAGATACCTTCTATAAAACGGATTTGCCAATAGCAAGATATTTATCAATCCTATCCCGCTTTATGACTTTGACTTTATTTTAACAAAACATTTAAGCAATGACAAAGCAGCATTTTCAGTGTATGGTTGAGCGATTCAATTTTCAAATTACCTAAATTAAAAAATAAATAATATAATTTTTTTAAATATTGTAATTACATTTATAAACTTTACAATTTTGTATCTAAGGTCATCGATTCATGCACAACACGAAAATGCAGATTTATTGGCTTAGGCATCCACTACCAGTCATCTAAGTGATTACATGGCAGGTGCATTGTATATATTTGGGCAGGGTTGACGCAGTGGTTGAACGATTGGTTGATTGATTTTCTGTTGGAAGTCAAAAAGTATTAAAAATACACCTAAAAATCTAATATGAATACAAAATTAGGGCTCTCGAGTTCTTAAATTAGTGTTAAACCGAAGACTATCTGAATCCAAGGATCGATTGAGCCTGAATTTTATCATACAATTATTATAAATGCTTAACTTTGAATATTAACCAATACGCCAGAACGGCTGAACGGATCTAGATGAAATTTAGCACAGAGATAGATTATAGTCAGGAATAGCACATAGAATACTTTGTATCCCGGTATAATGTTCCCTTGGAATAATAAAACACGTATTATGGGGGCGAATGTGCTGGCAGATGCTAAAACTCAATAATACTTAATTACCTCCTTCTGTACCATTCACATAGATCTTGAGGCCTAACCTAAGCTAGACATTAACATCAATTACATAAGTAAAGTATTTACATATAGCCAGCGATTCACTTCGGTTGCCAAGCGTGTTGAAACATCTCTGACAGAAATACCGCACAATCTACTTGACATTATAATGTGTGTGCTTGGAACTGCTAATTGTCAGTGTTTGCTATTATATAGGGGATTTATTTTGAAGGTATTAAGATTGAGATTGGGTCTCACAAACAGATGGTCATCGTCATCATCGTCAGCCTTTTAATTTTCCCACTGCTGGGACACAGGCCTCCTCTCTATGAGAGGGAATGGGCCGTAATCCACCACGCGGGCCCAGTGCGGGTTGGTGGATTTCACATGTCTTCGAATTTTTGGTTTTGGAACAAGCCGGTTTCCTCACGATGTTTTCCTTCACCATTTTGAGAGCAGTGGCGATGAAATAATTTATGCAAAGTACAGTGCCTGCCTGGGTTCGAACCCGCAACTTTTTTTTTTGGGACATTCCCACCGCACTATTCCCAAACCACTGCAACTCCTGAAAGCCAGAATCAACAGTGGCGACCACCAGAAATGCGCCGAGGCAATGAAGCTCGACGAAGTCCCGAAGAATGAATTTAACTGTCTTGGATCCCGCAACGAAATTAATCAGAAAAGAATAACGGAGGAGTAGGAAAAAACATAAATTTCCACTTTCCTCCATATCAAGCAGGAAACAGAACAAACAAGGCCACTAGGCACAAAGGGTCGTTTACAACTGGGATAAGCCCAGTTGTCTAGCACCAAGAATATAAATAAGAATTAATATTAATGGGTCCTAACATTGTGAGCTGTTATGTTTGATTCCAATAATAGGTATGGCAAAAACCCCCCGACTGAACCCGCAACTTGTATGTCGCGGTCGTTATTACTGGGTCACCACTGCTCGCTCATAATGACGTCACAGATTTTTTAATTAGTTTTTATGCCCCCAACTAACAGTCGAGTCATCAATTTGTAATTGTATATCATAAAATGCGTGTGAGCCATTTAACAGATTGCCCTCGTGTTAAACTCGATGTTAATACTACAATTTAACTATTAAATAATTAAAGTGGTGTTAACATTTTAAAGTTATCCTTAGCATTTTGTTCTACAAGGTAATTCTGTACATAACATCACGCCAGTATTCCTCGGCAGTTTAGGCAGAGATGTCATTAACCAGCGTCAGGCAACTTTGTACTAGTTGCCTGGCATTTTGCTGAATTGGACCTATCTATTTATTCATTTACTTATGTGTAAATTCATTTACAATTGGAGAACAATATATCACGGGCATTTAACGCGATGATTTCGATTATTTATTTACCTATTTAACCCGACGTTTCGGCCGTGTTGCAACGACCGTGGTCCCGGGTAGACTGGTGTCTCGGTGTACTGGCTCCGTTGGGGCAGAAAATTCTTCCTCTACCCTCACATTTCTACACACAACACTGATCGTGTCCTTATTCTGTAGGTTCACCGATTGCACAAAACGATGTAATTAGAGAAATTTCTTGTGGCCTAAAATGACGTAAATTCATCTACAAGGCCCCAATATTACAATTTAAATATACCGCGACAAGAAAATAAAAAAAAAACCGGCCAAGTGCGAGTCGGACTCGCGCACGAAGGGTTCCGTACCATTATCGCAAAAAAACGGCAAAAAATCACGTTTGTTGTATACCCTACTTAAATATTTATTTTATTCTGTTTTTAGTATTTGTTGTTATAGCGGCAACAGAAATAAATCATCTGTGAAAATTTCAACTATGTAGCTATCACGGTTCATGAGATACAGTCTGGTCACAGACAGACAGACAGACGGACCGTGAAGTCTCAGTAATAGCGTCCCGTTTTTACCCTTTGGGTACGGAACCCTAAAAAGAACGTAAAGATTTAGCCATCCTCAACATTTTGTTCTACAACTCAATTCTATTTAGTGTTATATTAACTTCTTCCCTATCCAATGAGTCATATATGACTCACGTGATTGTTTAACTTTTGTGACTGCTATGTGGACAGTGAGCCTGTTAATTCTAACCTAACGTAAACCTAAACAAAGACCGGAATCCACACAGAATGCATCAGTATCACGTGGGAAGGTTTCCGAACATCAATAACACTGTGCTAATGTGACCATGGTCTTCTATTAATACGGACTAGTCTCAAATGACTGGTATATTTAAATTAGGATTCCATTTTAAGTTGATTTTTAGGGTTCCGTACCCAAAGGGTAAAAACGGGACCCTATTACTGAGACTTCGCTGTCCGTCTGTCTGTCTGTCTGTCACCAGGCTGTATCTAAGGAATAAATTAAGGGGGGCTCCCATACAACAAACGTGATTTTTTTGCAGTTTTTTGCGATAATGGTACGGAACCCTTCGTGTGGGAGTCCGACTCGCACTTGGCCGGTTTTTATTTGATTGACACAAGTATTACGAGTGGAGATTTGTTATATTTGTTACTGATATTCCTAGTTAGTTTTGGGTATATATTTAGTACCTAGTACCTATCTAAAGCCTAAGCTTCAGTGGGGCCCACATATAGATAAATTGTCAAAGAAGCTAAGCTCCGTAGCATATGCTGTTAGATAAATTCGTAATTTAACTGACATAGAGACAGCCCGTTTAGTATACTTTAGCTATTTTCATAGTGTAATGTCGTATGGTATTCTGTTGTGGGGAAATGCCGCCGACATCCAGACTATCTTTGTTTTGCAGAAAAGAGCTGTTCGATCAATTTATAAATTAAGCCCGAGACACTCTCAGTGAGAAATTTAAGGAAATTAATGTAATGAATGTGCCTTCTCAGTATATTTATGAAAATCTTTTATATGCCCATAAAAATATAAAATTGTTTAAAAATACAGTGATATCCATAACGTAAATACTAGGAACAAACACAAATTGGTAGTACCTACAACTAGGCTCAAGAAAATAGGTGGCTCGTTTAGATGTCAATGTGTAAGCTTTTATAATAAGCTTCCAAGCCACGTACAAGATCTAAGTATTAATAAATTCAAATCATTCATTAAATGTAAATTGTGCCTGAAAGCGTTTTATACCATTAAAGATTACGTTGAGGACAAAAAGGCTTGGGATTGAGCTGCTTCAATTAATTTTGTTTTTTTTTTATTTTTGCACCGTGAATTTAGTTTTTAATTTTTTTTTTGGTTTTCTTGCAATGAAAAGAATAAAGTACTTTTTAAAGTATTATATAATTTTATTTTAATTATTGTGAATGTGAAGACTATGTGGATCATTTTTTTTTTATTTGATTTTAATTATCTTAGTTAGTTTTTAATCATGATCTGGCAGTTTGAGTAGTTTATGCGGCCGAATGTCCTTTCTGTGGTATTGTTCGTCAATTCGTTGAGATCCTTAAATTCTGAGTTGAGCTGCACGGTTATTGATAAATGCGTGCACTGACTGGACAGGTCCACTCAATCTGGCTGGTTCTTTCCTCAAAAGACCATTTCAGACATCAGTCTACATGGTCTTCACATGATCTAACCAAGATTTTGTCTGGACTTTAAAACAGCCTGTGACCTCTGAGTTTGTTTCAGCGCTTCTTCTCAGAGTAGTCAGACAGGAAACGCCGACCACATCTAGTTTAAAAAAATATGATCGACATGTAAAAGTGTTTGTACAAACCAACTTACAGAAATAAATCATTTATCATTTATCAAACTACATTTACTATAACATTAGACATTTAAATAAGCCCATTTTACAGCCCGTTTTACCGATTTTGACGTCTATTGCGTTGGTGATACGACACATGGAAGCTGTAGTAAACAGTTGGTTTTGGTAACAGGTTTATGCTTTTTATGTCATCCTTATGTTTTCTAGATAGAACTCAAAATCGGTTGAACGGACTGTAAAAAGAGTTGTAAAGACGTCTAATGTCATTTCAAATGGAGTATATAGGTAGGTGGTTTACAAGGTAAGTTTATAAACCATGGATAAAAAAAAACCAATATAAATTTTAGTACAAATAAAAAGTTTGTGTTTATTAATCCAGCTGCGAATTCTAAGGAATATGCCGATAACACTTGTAACTCACAATTTATATCCCATTCCTGCTAATCGTAAAGTGTATAACGGTGTTCAGTGGCCATCAAACGATTATAACTTGTGTTTAATTATGCCTGATAAATTAGTTATGATATCGCAACTTACTTTGCAAGTCTGCTTAACCTTTACTTTGGTTCGTGTTAAGTCTAGTCTAGATGGGGATATAAATGTGAGGAATTTTAAGCACCTTCTGTAAAATCACTTCACCACAAAGTCACCACCATAAAATAGTTGAACAAGTTTTTTGATCTAAAAGAAATATTATGTCCATAAACTCTAGGCTACTCGGATTCTCCGGGTATTATTTCTATTTTTATACCAGCGGCTTCGCCCGTGTGAATGTCGAAAAATATCCCGAGGGAACATATTCCCCGGATTAAAAGTATTTAAAGTATATTCCAGACTATAGTTTATCCCTGTGCCAAATTTCATCCAGATCCGTCCATCAGTTTGAGCGTGAAGAAGTAACAAACATACACACTCACAGACTTTCGCCTTTATATATATTAGTGTGAAGTGTGATAAGTAAACAACGAGACGCTGCCTCATTATTTTTTAGGATTCTAGTTCTTTTAAGAGCTTCGTGAAACTCCTGTGGAATATGTTATCAGTTGCAAATTAATTGAGGGCAAACTCTTACATTTTATTCCAATAATAGACTTTTTAGATTTTTTTGCGATCCTTTTTTATTCTCACTTTAACTCAACGATAACCCACTTTGCACCAGAATTTAGAAACACAAACTTCCTTAACCAATGCAATTAATGCAGTCCACATTAATAAACTAAATAAATGACAGTAATACAGTCTACAGTACATATACAAATTCCTATTCTTAACATGGTGACCCTAACACTAGTTGCGCACCCGAGGTCACAGCGTCGCAATTTGGCACGATTCTGTGTCAATTTATATGTAATAGTATCGTGTGAGTGCACTGCTATTCGCTATACTGTGGCAAACGCTTTGTTGGGAAGCGGCCAGTTTATCTTGGTATTTCGTGGAATAGTCGACTAGTGTTTAAATGTACAAGAATTTGATGTTATTTGAAAGAAAAGGAGATATCTCTTGACATTGAAGTTTACAAAAGATTTTTGAAGGTTTGAGAGAGAAAATCAGTGTACTTTGCAAGAACTGGACGTTTCAATGAGCAGAGGGCACTTAGTTAAAATTCCCAAATATGGAATACTTTTAGATGCAAGCAGGCTTGGTAGTTGTGGTAATGCTTGGGGAGACCTATGTTGACAAAGGCATTAGACTTCTTTCACCTTGTGATGATTATTTTTATATAGATAAAAATATTCTGTTTTAGTGTGAAACAGCTGATATTGACGTTCTATTTTCAAAAGCCACATTCCCACCGAGTGTCAAGTTTATATGGCCACATTTAACGCGCAGTAATCGACCGTGCCGGCTCACAAAGTGTGGGTATATGGAGCCCTTTGATAACTTGCCCTTAATAATTTGTGTTGACCAACTTAAAATGAATTATGTCAGTTTGTGTTGTGGACTAACAGACGTACTTCAATGTGCCATCGGTACATGGTGAACATCCCACTCATACGCACTAAACGTTTTGGGAATACTTTTATTATGCGTACAGCTAAGCAGTGGAATTCCCTGCCGGAGTCGTGTTTCCCGATAGATACAATATTTTTTGTTTAAGAAATTGACTCGCACATGACTGTTCCGTTGTTGTTGAATTAGGTAATTTACGTATGTTTGCAATATTTGTAAGTATGTGAGAAACATGTTCCTATTTATCAAATTAATTAATTTACCTGTTAGTGCTTGTAATACTTTATATTTATACGTAGTATAGTAGCGCTGGGTGCATCGTCCTCACGTATATGAATTTATGTATGTATGTAAATGTTGTAAAACACTTTTTTTAAAGAGTAAAGAGAGTTTCTTGTCCGTTCTTCTAAATAACAAGCTACTTTTCCGATGGTAGGATCAATTATTATTACATTTAATTTTTTTATGTTCAAAAGTTCCGCTTAATGGCCTAATTGAAATAAAGAAGTTTTGTTTGTTTGTAGGGGTCTTTAAGTCAAGAGTGAATAGGTTACTTCTAGGCAAGCATGCTTCACCGTCGACCATATCTTCGGTTACCATCAGGTGAGTGAGGTAGTGGACAAGCGCGAGCCTATCAACAATCATAATAAAATAAATACAATTATTTTTTAAGGTTTTTCAAAATATCTCAGAAACAGCTCGAAGTCTGGATTTAAACCGGAGGCTCTAAGCTAGAAGTCTCATTCCATAAGCGTCATAATGCAAGAGAATGATCACGTGATATTTCAATAACGCTTTGCTAGCCCATTCATTTATGACATTTTACTAATCGCTTTAACAACGCTTTCGTAATGCTTGAATGTAACTTGACGAGAGCTTCTTGATGAAAATATGGCACGGGACATAAAAAAAAAAGCGGCCAAGTGCGAGTCGGACTCGCATACGAAGGGTTCCGTACCATTATCGCAAAACACTGCAAAAAAATCACGTTTGTTGTATGGGAGCCCCCTTAATTTATTTTATTTTTATTTAGTAATTATTATTTTTTGAAGTGAATATACAACTAAACATTCTGTGAATATTTCAAGTGTCTACCTGTTGCTGTTATTAATATCGAGCAAAAAACGGCAAAAATATCACGTTTGTTGTATGGGAGACCCCTTAAATACTTATTTTATACTGTTATTAGTATTTGTTGTTATAGCGGCAACATAAATACATCATCTGTGAAAATTTCAACTGTCTAGCTATCACGGTTCATGAGATACAGACTGGTGACAGACGTACAGACAGACAGACAGACGGATCGCGAAGTCTTAGTAATAGGGTCCCGTTTTTACCATTTGGTTACGGAACCCTAAAAAACAACTGGGTGCATTATAATAGCGACATTCTGCCTAATATATCGTTGAATACATCTTGACTTTATATAAGGCTTAGCACGCTTTCTGGACATAATATGGAATTGTATGAAGCTGCACGCACTTGCGGTACAAAAACCGCGCGGTAAAAATCCACAAGAAATGTGTTTTGCCACAGAAGCCACCGCACCGCGGCGCGGATTATATTCGCGCGAATATTTGAGCTCTATGAACAGGTAGAAAGAGACAAAAATCGCGCGGTATTTTAACAGCAGTGCGTGTTTGTTATTATATATTCAGTGGCTAAAACCCGCAATGCGTGCTAAGTCTTATTCTTATTCATTTTGTTTGCTAACCTGAACTGTCCCACTCATAGGTAAAAGCCATTCCTTTCATTTCTCTCGGTGGTGGAAATCATCCAAGCCTATTCATTACTGATTTTTTATTTGTAGGATTTTATTTTTAATTGGTCAGAAATGAGGACGTTGGTGATGGTGTTGTTGGTGATGGTGGTGGCAGTGTTATGCTTCATCTCGCCAATTTTCAATGAAATTATCCAAGGCTATGCTAAACTTTACTGCTTTTTAGGGTTCCGTACCCAAAGGGTAAAAACGGGACCCTATTACTGAGACTTCGCGGTCCGTCTGTCTGTCTGTCTGTCACCAGGCTGTATCTCATGAACCGTGATAGCTACACTGTTGAAATTTTCACAGATGATGTATTTCTGTTGCCGCTATAACAACAAATACTAAAAACAGAACAAAAAAAATATTTAAGTGGGGCTCCCATACAACAAACGTGATTTTTTTTGCTGTTTTTCTGCGATTATGGTACGGAACCCTTCGTGCGCGAGTCCGACTCGCACCTGGCCGGTTTTTTTTCTTTTCCTGATTTGATTTTTAATTGCCATAAATGGTGATGTTATAAAAATCTGTCACTTCTTCCTTAAAAGGTCTTGTCTGACATTAGAGAACAAACTGTATAACATAGAATCCAGTTAGAATAGATAGTATCTAACTATATTTAAGATGATCTTGCATTCCACGGCGGCTAGGTCAAAGATCACACAGTGCATTATGATAAGAGCTTCCTAGAATATATCATTGTGAATTCCTAGCATTTGACATCTTGTTTTTTTTTTTACTTTGTAGAAATGCTTATGCATACTGCGCTACCACGGGGACTTAGCGAAGTTATGTGGGATTTTAACCCACTAAAACGCCACGGTGTCCTCCGGTGCCACTTATGGTTTTGCACTCACCGCGAGCCCGCCGCGGCTGTTCGTTACCGGACCCTCCTCCGCAGAGCAACCCCCATCACCGGCGCATCAGAACACGTTACACGACGTGACCACCCTAGGGACCAACCAGCTAAGGACAAACCAGCACATGGGCGCCAGACGACCCCATGTATGGCATCCTTGGTACCCCTGTGATGGGCCAAGCCAGTAGCCCCGTCACCTACCACTTTTCGGCCGGATGTGCTATACCAGACTATAATCTATCTCTGTGCCAAATTTCATCCAGACCCGTTCAGCCGTTATGTCGTGATTGAGTAAAAAACATACATCCATCTATCCATCTAAACTTTCGCATTTATAATATTAGTAAGACTAGCATAGACAATATCTTATGTTACGGGTATTCAGATGTGACCATAGAGTGTAGATAAAATCTTAATGTAGAATTTTTGCACATTTTTGATGAAGATATTTTGACAGAGATTAATTGTGAACTTTATGAACAGGTTCAGATACCTACATCAGGATGTGATGGCTAACTCTTACATGTAATCTGGTTTGGCAACTCTTTTCTTCAGGCTGTCTCTCGTTTTGGTTGTTAGAAAAAGAATAGTAACCAGACCACTAAAAAAGGTTGGTCATATATCTTGACAATATTTTTTTATTGTTGGGAGGCTCGCGTTTGACCACTATCTCACCTGATGGTAAGCGATGATGTGGTCGCCGGTAAAGCACGCTTGCCTAGAAGTAATCTATTCACTCTTGATTTAAAGACCAGTTGTAGCTATCAGGGAACAAATACTCCGGCAGGGAATTCCACTTCTTAGCTGTACGAACAATGAAAGTATTCCGAAAACGCTTTGTGCGTTTGGGTGGGATGTCCACCATGTATAGTCCTCGCCAAACTACTGCGCAGCCACCCTGTAGCCACCCTGGAGCTGGCTACAATGGCTGCGCAGTAGTAAATCTCATAAAAATACAGCACCGTTTCGTGCCTTGCGCATCGGAAATCCAACTCCAGGGCGGCACAGAAGTTTGGCGAGGACTATACTGATGGCGCATTGGCTAGACGGAATCTAATCGTGCAGTTCCATTTCGCACTCGCAGAAAAGTAACCGATAAAAAACCGATAGGCGGGCAACTCAGAATCGATGTTCAAGGCTCTGGAGCTTTGACGCGACCGCTGCATCATTGCCGATAAGCTTTTTAATATTACTTAGCTTGAAGAAAGAGTGCTACCTTTAATCATTCAATTCCGCTAAAAACGAGAAATTCGTTCCGCCAATTCCGTTTAGTTAACTAGCAATAAAAAACAAAGATATATAAATTTACACTGGACTCGCCACCGTTCCACCTGATTACACATTCTTTGAATGGCTTCCAACTTCACAATCTTGCCGATAGGTCTTCATACAAAATATGTGCAATCGACATAACTCTTGTGCTGTACAAATTAGGGGCGATCTTCGAATGATTTAGTGGTGTTATAATGTTGTATTAAATTGCATGTCGCCATGTGATTAGACGTTGCATGATAGTGGTGTATTAGGGGTGTCGAGGTCTCGATATCATTCGGATATTTTTGGTATAAAATAAATATTAAAATATTTCAAATTATGAAAAATAAAAATATCGGTATGATGATCTTCAATTTCTATTTTCAGTTACCAAATCATTCACAATTTTGTTTTTCACCTGATCAAAACTCCAATGTCATTTTCCATTACTGCAAATTAGGTTTATATTTCGATAACCAACTCATAAGAAAATTATATAGCCATCTTATACGCGAACGAATCACATTAAAACAGTATTTAAATGTTCCATAAAGATGTCCACCTTTGAATTCTGTCTCTTTAGTGTTCACCAAAGACATTGTCACTTAAACAGACGACAAATTCTCTCGAATTACCTATAATTGCGTTCACTAACATAATGCAATTGATGGGATATTAATGAATAACAAGGCACATATATATAAAAGCCGTCCTCAGGCCGTTTCTCTTGAGGACTTATGGACAATGTAATTTGATACTGTGGTTATACCAGGCTGCTCTTAGGACATCTCTTTATGTTGCAAGTACTGTTCATATATCTACATATTAAGCACTTTCGTCTAAATATATACCAGAGAAAGGGAACGAAATGGAATAAAATACACATCAAATGTACTTTTTAAAACCACCGCCCAAACAAATAAACTAACTTAATTTTACAAATAAATTGCACAGGTAATTACAGGGACAGTTATTTTAATAACAAAATATCCAACAATTTCGGATCGTCTCAAAAAATTCGGATACTAGTAGCACTAGTTTCGGATCATCTGATACTCAAATTTTTCGTTGATACTAGTTGAAATCCTTGCATGATGTATGCAGTCTAAAATTACCAGTTCTCGGTGTTTACTAGAAAGTGCAATGTGCTGGTGATAGCGTTGACTTAGGGTCAAACTGTGACCTCAGGTTTAGTGCTGGCTAAAATGCCGTCAATTTTGCTTCCACAAATTGTCAAGCAAAAGGAGACATAAACCGTGCCAGTGTGTGATGGACGTAGCTCAAATAACTAAGATGTATTCTGGGATGTTGTGCAGTCTGTTTATACACTTAATTAAGGCAAGAATACTCCCCGGGAATGATGTTTTATTTTCCTTTTTAGGGTTCCGTACCCAAAGGGTAAAAACGGGACCCTATTACTAAGACTTCGCGATCCGTCTGTCTGTCTGTCTGTCTGTCCGTCTGTCACTAGGCTGTATCTCATGAACCGTGATAGCTAGACAGTTGTAATTTTCACAGATGATGTATTTCTGTTGCCGCTATAACAACAAATACTAAAAACAGTATAAAATCAATATTTAAGGGGTGCTCCCATACAACAAACGTGATATTTTTGCCGTTTTCTGCTCGATATTAATAACGGTAACAGGTAGACGCTTCAAATGTTCACAGAATGTTTAGTTGTATATTCTCTTCAAAAAATAATAATTATTAAATTAAAATAAAATAAATTAAGGGGGGCTCCCATACAACAAACGTGATTTTATTGCAGTGTTTTGCGATAATGGTACGGAACCCTTCGTGTGCGAGTCCGACTCGCACTTGGCCGGTTTTTCAAATCCGTCACCGTTGATACGATGAGTTGACAGCTGGGTTTATGTTTCCTTGTTTTTTCAATAGTTTTCCGACAAAAACACAGTACAACTACTGGCGATTAAAGGTACTATTGAGTTCTGACCATTTAACATTAATTAAACCTAATTAAAACATTTAAACAAATTTATTTTAAATTAAATATAAAGTCGTTTATTTTTGACGACCAGCTACCAGTGTTGCTAGCTTAATCCTTCCTGTACAATGTCGCGAATTTGTTCCTGCCATTCCTTGTAAAGTGCTTGACACATTGTTAAATAGTGCTGTTGCCCTCTATAGTCTAAGAAGTCGGATTTGACAGCTATAACAATATTTAATAATAATTAAACTTGATGCTTACGAATGATACTCGTTGTTATTAGGATCATGAATTTGATTTTTCAATTTCTTTCCTACAAAGTTATCGGGGCATGTAAAGTGAGAAACGTCATTGGACTTCATAGATTGTCACGATTAAAATTGGTTTGTGTTTGAAGTTTAATTTCTCCGTTTGCTATGTAGCAGGTTTTCAGCTGAATTCGGTAAGACTGGAAGCCGACCCCAACAATAATTGGGAAAAAGGCTAGGCTAATGATGCTATGTAGCAGGTTTTGAAAATCTAAAAATATATGCTCTGTGTATCTCTACTAAGCTTAGATGATCTACGGCAAATATATTCTAAACTAGTTTCTGGCAGGGAGGAATTCGAAAATTATCCAAAGGGAACATACGCCCGTTCTAATCCAGGTCATGACTTAATTATGTGCCAAGTTTCATGCAACTCTGTTCAGCTATTTAGACGTGAAGGTAAATAATCAGACAGACAGAGTTACTGTCGCATTTATAATATTAACCGGTGAGTGCCCGTATTTACCGAAACAATAGAAAAGCCATTTTGTCTCGCGTCGATTCATGTCTTAAAAACACGAAATGTGAAGCAATGGATTAAGGAATTGTGTGTGTTACTGTATCATATCAGGGCCTAGGCCTTTTTATCGCTTAACCATGCAACGGATTCTGATACAGTTTTCAATAATAGAAATAACAATAAACGAGGAAGGTTTGTTTATTTAGTTAATCCCGTGCGAAGCCGGGGCGGATTGCTAGTGACTTGTAAAAACAAAAAATAACACCTACCGTTTTTCCCACTTAACTGAGTTTAAATAACTGCCTTGGTTTCGTATTTTATAGTGATTATGTATAACAATAACTCACGTCAAACCTTGTACAATATAGAACTTAATAACTGACATAATACAATAATCTTCCTCAAGTGTGTTAACGACCATCTCATCAATCTATATGGTCAGTGTTGGAAATACTACCTTGAAGATAGATGCACGTAAACTATATAACAAAGATGTCAACTAGATATAAATAGTCCCGCAACCTTTATTGAAAAGGGAGGTTCCTCTGATCAGACGGGTGTAGTGTCTGGTCAGAGATTATTGGGCTATAGTATCTGTATCTGTGACGGCTCGATATAGAATCTGTGCTACGTCAGCGTAGCTATTCGCAACCGTTCGATGCCATCCCAAAACGATTGGTTGTGACATTTTAGGTTTCGTTTAGAGAGAATGCTGCAGAATGGTATTTTTTTATGGCAGAAAATGTTTAAGTTGTAATTATTATTAATGAGTATTTCTCAAGTGTTAAGTGTAACTATCAAATATACATTGGCGAATTAATTAAAATAGGAAACAAATGTCTAAAAACTACGATTAGACTCGCTAAACCATTCTCCCTAAACGAAATCAAATTGATGACCGTTGGCATAAGGAAACATCAAAATTAAAGCTCCAAATTGCTCAATATTGATCTTTTATGGCAAAGATTCCTACCTATTAATAGACGGAAAGGCAATCCTTAATCTAATTAAATATCCATTCAAATAGAATCGGAATTTATCAATACATGTTGCCATAGGCAAAACATTCATCCATTTATAGTATCCATCCAAATATAAAAACACCAGCCAAATTACACTGACCCAAATACCGTTAATTAAATGATAGTTCCTTAATTCGACCAATAGATGGAATACCAATCGCTCGGCCCTTATATGTGATATTTTTTTATCTGTGCAAGGATTCTAGTCTCTTCCTAAATGTCAGTTGATGTCCTCAAGCATTCTAGAGTGAATTAAACATCTGATTAGATTGCCAGTAGTACGATGGAACGGTAAACGGTTGTAGAAAAAGTTTTGGTGAGTAGTAACTACCTTATTCAGGTATCAAGTGTGCATTTTAGATCAGTGTGTAGATTCTTTAAGTAAGGCGAATGCCAAATTTTACATAGAGATGGAATGAACATCGATCTTCACGGTTGAAAAATTAAAAGCCAGTTTCTGGAAGGAATTACTAGGGGCGTTACTTAATTAAAAGCGAGTATAGGATTGGCTAATTGGCTGTTGACAAATCATTCATCCAATCTCGACAGTTAACGCGATTTCGTCAATGTGTCACATTTTTTCATACTTTTCTTTTCATAAACTGGCTGTTAATCTGAATTACGTATTATTCAATCAATGTTATTCTATTTCTTTTTTATAGACCAAAAGAATTTGCGAATATCATAGCAATATATTGATTTAATCAATAAATAATTGCTGTGATATATTGAATAATTGGTCATTAATCTTATTTACACCTTACAATATTGGATTACAAAGAATCCAATATTAATATATATTCATCAAAATCAATTCCATAGACTTGACGTAAATTGATTTTAAATTAATTGATAAAAAATAGCGCCGAATAGCCATCAAATTTAATGAATAATACCAATAGGTGATCTACTTGTATAATAAATACTGGATAGAATTTATTAGGACAGTTATTGATAAAATAATTTGACTGTTTAATAATTAGATTGTTTCTCAATTAGTCGCTCAGACTGCATTGCAATAAATATAAGACTTGACATACTGAGCTACTGTTGAACATATATAACTTATTATAATAGGAAGACATTTATCAATAAATTTATAAATTCCGATTTTATTTGAACGAGAATCTAACTAGATGGAGTTGCTTGCCGACTTTGTATATACCGTATACAAAGCATTTGTCATTAAGGACCAATTCGGAGAGACAATTATGAAGTTTTCAGATGCCATCGGTCATCAATTTGATATAACATTACGTTTTCTAGCTGTTAAAAATATCTTATGGTTTCAAAGTCACTATTGTCGCTTTGTCCAGTAGTGGCACAAAACTATCGATTTACGGTAGTTTTGTGCCTCTACTGGACAAAGGCATTCTCAAAATATACAACATTGCAAAAATAAGTTGTTCTACTGTGCAAAAAGACTAGAAAAAATAATAGTTGGATACGCCATCTTGGATTTTGATTTTGAGCCCGTATTCGTTATTCTTGTTAGAGACTCCGAAAACCGCGAAAACAGAAATGATACCCATGACAAAAAGTTATCTATTTTGCTGTGTTCATTCTGTATTTATAAGCCGTACCAAATGACAACATAGTCGCATTAAAATCGGTAAGTAATTTGCAAAGTGTGGCAATTACTGCATTATACAGATACACCTTTATGAACTTTAATAATACACCTTCATTTCTGATGACTGTATAATGCATAATTTCATAAACACACCTCACATTTAAACTTATTTCTACATAATCACAGACCAATCAATCAAAAAAAGAGACATCATTATATCGCCAGCAATTTAGAGACATGAACCACACATACATATACACAAAAAAAAATAATTGAATTGGTACACTTTCACAATGAAATAATCTCGCAAAAAACAACTTTCAATTGAAATAAATAAAAAAATTGTAATATATCAAAATGTTTTTTATGGGTTTATTATGCAGTCGTGTATTTTAGCACTTCGTTTTGACCTCTTATCGGTTTTAAATACTAGGTATTGATATATCGATGTGAAAACGTTTACTTTATGTAGATGCTGGCGCCAAATTATCAGTTATTTTGTGGTATAAATTTAAGTGAGAATAGAGTGTTTTTTTATAAGCTTACATTACCCCACTTTTTTAAATTTATGTACCTTTATTTCCCAAATCAACAAACAACCTTGCAAAGGTTTACAGGTTGGCACTTAATAAGGTTGCAAGCCTGCACAGTTCTATGAAAGTTTTGTAGGAAGGCACTAAAAGGTTAAAAAAAAACAGTACTGATTCATCTTGTTCCCCGTACTAGTTTAAACTTTACTACGGTGGAAAACTACTCGTCAGATCTTGATTAAATTTAGAGAATGACTAGCATTCATAAAAAAGAATCATCATGATCGGTTCATAATTGGCGGAGTAATCGCGTAACAAACATACAAAAAAATACAGTCGAATTGAGAACCTCCTCCTTTTTGAAGTCGGTTGATAATAACAAGGTATAACAGTGTCGATTTGATTGAGCCGAGTAGAGGAAATGACTTAGAATACAAGAGAAAGAGAAGAACATGGTGCACAGTGAAATTCGGTAGTCTAACCCGGTCATAATGCACTGTAAATTGAATCGCTAAGGCTTTACTTGCGTTGGTCATGGTAAATAAGGCCTCTGGTTCAGGGGCGGCCTTAACCACTGAGAGGCTCCGGGCGAGTGGCATATATTTGTGAGGTCCTTGTCTTTTTTGCAATGTATGTGATAAAATGATGATAGACGAGAATTGCAAAATTAGGCAATTATTATTATTAATACTTTACCATTAAATACTTTACCAACTTTATTTTATTGTTATGAATAAATGTTTTCAAAGTCTAAATTTTAGCTTTTTGTGTGGTGGCGCGAGGCCCCTGAAAGAGCGAGGCCCTGGGCGATTGCCCTGCTCGCCACCCCCTAAGGCCGCCACTGCTCTGGTTGTTTACTTAATATGAGTTCGCTAAAGTTAACTTACATTCAACAAAATATAACTTCACCTCTGTATTCCTCAAGGGTCATTTTTAAGTCCCATTATTAACTCAAAATTCTGAGTTACATTTTTTATTATTGACAGACTCGCGTTTGACCATTATCTCATCTGATGCTAAGCGATGATGTGGTCGACGGTGAAGCACGCTTGCTTAGAAGTAACCTATTCACTCCAGCTTGTAGCTATCAGGAAACATCAACTCTGGCAGGGAATTCTACTCCTTAGCTGTACGCCCAATTAAAGTTGTTATTATCTCTCATTTCATGGGACTTAAACACAATTATCAAAGTAAGGGTGTTTATGTACTTCGGTGAATTTACAGTCGTGAATTTTGTTATTTCCTGAATCCACTCTCTGCTTACCTACTTCCTGTCAAAGCGTGATGACGTCTACGTGTCCAATTGTCCATATTGTTAAATAAATTCGATTGTTTATACCGACGTCTAGTATTAAAATGATCAATGGTTGTTTTTATACTTTGACAACACAATAGATTTGCGTGAGAAATATTTTTTTTACTTATATTTCTGGCCTTCCTCTCGTGTTGTATTTAATTACTTTATTAAATTGACTTTTACTAAAGTTAAGTTTAAAAATTAGTGATCGTTGCAACGTCAATAATTGATTGGGACTTAATAGAGATATTATTCTGTGGTAATCATTGATGTATTAAAAAGGGGAAGATACGTTACGCGCTAACATCGCGATCAAAAAACCTGGGCTCGGCGCACGACTACATGCACCGAAACTCACACATCTGTATGTCATCACCAGTCCCAAACCTACAGTTACCGATAGACAAGGACAGAGATAGGAGACGGCGCTGTAGTGCGAGCGAAATCGCCTGAGTGCCCGCTACGGGTATTCACTTAGTCTAGTAGGACCAAGCGCTGTGTCCAGTACCGTATCTTCCCCTTTTTAATACATCAATGGTGGTAATGTATACTTTAAGTGCAAGGTTCACTTTCATTTTAGTTAAGATTCAAGATGGTGGAACAGGGGGCCTTACTCAGACGTGTCAGAACTATCATGGTTCCTCTGTGTGATAAAGATAGATTTATACAGGCAGAGAGCACTATCCCTTTTTAACCGACTTTCCAAAAAGGAGGAGGTTTTATGTTCAGCTGTATGATTCTTTTTTTTTGTGTATTTGCACTGATTTCTCCGTCAATTGTGGACGGATTTTGAAATTTTTTATTTTGTATGAGTACGTGCCCGAATTGGTCCCATTAAAATTTGGTGAAGATTTGATGAAGAACTTCGGCAATATGGAACAGAACTCCTGTAATTTTTTGTAATTAAATATTTTTCACAGCGGAATCATGATGGCGTTGACACGCGCGTCTCTAAGGCCCCAGGTTAAATGGCTTTTTTTCATGTTAAGATTCAAGATGGTGGATTCTGTAGTGAATAGGAAATAGTTACTGTATTTTTGTGAAAGGCAGTACACGAAATGAATCTACACACAACAAGTCGAGCAGACAAAGCCTTTTCTCAAAGCCATTCAGGACATTTTCGACAGCCCTGTAACTTCGTTGTTAGTTTTTAGAGTGTGTGTTTAGATTGTTTTTCGTTGTGAAACTGACAGAAATATTCGTCAAAAATTACCAATTCTTCTATTTAAAAGGTAATGATGTCAAAAACTTGTAAAACGTGTGTCTTTTTAACGAGATTGGGTTGCAAACGTTCTCAAATATACGGGAATCACCACGCAGATAATTATTTAATTGGAAGAAATTAAAAGAAAAATGTTTAGAAACTTACCCTTCTGACTGAGGGAATCATTTTTGATACTAAGTTGTTTTGTTGTTTTACCTGAGAAAAAAAATAACACATTAACACAAAAATTATTTAAAACATAATATTAATACAAATGTAACAGAATTCTGCATGGCCACACCTAAAAGAAAACAAGAAAAAAAATATGCACACAAATTGAGAAAGAACTTTCATCTTTTTTTGAAGTCGGTTGAAATGCGACTAAATCCTTTACGACATTAAGATTTTATGTGGGTATTTGAAAATCGTTTATGTTAGTAGGAGAGTATTTTTTCAGTTTCTAACAATGCATTGCGGTCACCTCGATGTGTATTAAGAACTGCAATGTCTAGATTTCTAGTTCAGGTAAAACAGTGAATCAGATGATAGACAACGTTGCCTGTTTAGACTCAGTGCATTGAGTATGTTTCTGTGAGTTGTTTTATTTTTTTGAAATAAAATCTTTTGGCCTAAAGGACTACCGCACCACGCTCGAAAGCTGTCTGATTAATCAAACTCATTGGGTAAAGATAGACTGAAAAACAATTTTGATGGTCAAATAACGACTTTAAAGGAACGACGAAGCAGTTATGGGGATAGATAAAAAAAAGCAGAGTAGCATTTCGTAAATTATATTTATGGCTCACGTAATGAAAAGCGAGTTTTATGCCAGAAACACGGCACAAAATTAGATCTGTAGCTTCTGACCGTCACAAATTTTTTAACATATCAAATTATATATATCAACAGCCTGTAATACGTAATAGCTACGTGACTCGTAATAGCTACGCTAATAGTAATTTTAGATTTCCAGATTTCACAATAAATATTATAGTTATACCTAAATATTTGTACTCCTTTAAGGCCAAAAATTACTGAGCTAAAATATTTACTGTAACAACCTGCATTTATTCTGTGGCTCTGTCATGCACACTCAATTTTTTTTACAATTTATTCTGTGGCTCTGTCATGCACACTCAATTTTTTTTACAAATGTAAAGAATCCATCTTTGAATTTATTGAAATATTGATCGAGTAAACGAGGTTCGAGGCAACGCATGTTAATAAAAGAGTGATGAATATAAATGTGGATGGATGGAGAGGGAGGGGATGGACTGTGTGAGGAGTGATATGAAAGAAAAGGGAGTCAGTGATAGCGTGATGGGGGGACGGGGGACAGGACGGTATGGAAGAAGAAAACGCCGCCTGTTGCGCCGACCCCAAGTAACATGGGACAAGGACAGGAAGATGATTATGATGAGTTACTTCGATCATCCGATCGTAAAATTCACCACTAACAAATAGTTGCGTGTTAATACATAAAGAGTTCTTCATGCATCACACATCACGCTTCACCTTGACCTCAGCGAATAGTCCGAACATTACACTAATGGATTTCGGTAAGAATAATCATGTCTTTTTTTGAAGTTTTGTAATCGTAAATGACTCTATAATGTTTTTTCAAGTGTGGTTGCTGTAGGCTAACTGTAGTTTGCATACTTTGTGACATCATTTTGATTGTGATTTTATCGCGACATATTTTCACGACAGTGTATATTTCGTTTTTGTTTTGTTTTTATTTAGGGCTTTTTATGCGAATTGATTTTTTGGCCTTAGACTCTAAACAAGTGTTATTCTATCATCGAAAGCGTGTCGATAGCGATTATCAAAAAGGCAAAAATTGTATGGGATTGACAAGCGATATCCAAAAATCACGTGATCAAATTTTGACATAGGCTATCGCTGACATCCAATGCCACTTATCCTAGAGCCTCTCTGCGGCCTATGTCCAGCATTCATCATATCAGCTGTAAGACGTCCACTGCTGAACATAGGCCTCCCCTAAACATCGCCACATTGATCGGTCCCGTGCGTCTCGCATCCAGCGGATGCCCGCAACCTTCACCAGGTCATCGGTCCACCTGGTGGGAGGCCTTCTAATGCAGCGTCTTCCAGTTCGCGGTTGCCACTCCAGAACTTTTCAGCCCCATTGATCATTCTTTCTGCGAGCAATATGCCCATACTGCCACTTAAGTTTCGCAATTCTTCAGAAAAATGTCAACCGACGAATACGACTCGACTGGCCAGCGTTCGGGAAGTTGCGCAGTATCTTCCTTCTTTTAAAGCGTCTCAAGACGAAAGTCTATGACCAGTGTGTGTTGCCAGTTATGACCGGTACTGAGACGTGGTCGCTCACAATTGGCCTCATCAGAAGGTTTACTTGGCTTAGTCACCCAAAGGGCAATGGAGAATGCAATGCTCGGCATTTCTTCACTTGTAACAAAACTAACTAAATATTTAAGAAAAGTTCAAGCCAAAAGCAGTTTAAAATATATGTTACTTAGTCAGAAATGTATTACCATTTGCGTCACATTTTCGCTTACAGAACCTTCAATCTTCATTCAAAACATTGTGAAATCTAATTTGATTACTACACAAAGGATACTCATCAAATGCCAGTCTGGGTTGTAAAAATTTATCACTCTGTTCTGAGGCCGATCGTTTTAGTCTAAGTGATCTATAACTATATAAGTATGTTATGTTATAATGTTTCCGTTCCGTACAAGGTTTCTGATTTATGTGTTGTTATGTTCTTTTTACCCGACTGCCGAAGGAGGGTATTGTGTTTATCAGTCTTTGTATGTATGTATGTATGTTTGTTCCTATGTGGCGTTCTAGAGACCAAACGCGTGGGCCGATGGCTGATTCTTACGTCAATCGATTCGTCTTAACCACGCGAGTGTCACTGGCTACATGAAAATTGGAAAATAGGAAAATGGCGGTTCTTGGGCGCCAAATTGTGGAAAAAAAAATTTTTCTTCCAAACCTATCGTGTGGGGTATCTAAATAAAGGATTTTAAGAGGTGATTTTAAAAAAAACATTTAACACTTATATGTTTAAATGTACCTAATTCGAAAAAAAATAACTAATAAGTTATAAATAAGAAAAGTTAATTAAAAAAATCAAAAAGCCCGACTGCTTGAAAAGCGAACTAAAAAGACGTAAACAAGGAGAAAATGATGCTGTGCTGTCGGAGGATACGTCTGGTTTTGGTCAGCCAGCTAGCGAAGATGTATCCTCTGACAGCACAGCATGTTTTTCTCCTTGTTTACGTCTTTTTTTAGTTCGCTTTTCAAGCAGTCGGGCTTTTTGATTTTTTAAATTAACTTTTTGTTTTTGAGTTGTTCAGGATGCAGTGTTATGTTTTTGATGATCTAGACTTCGTTTTACCTTATAATCACCGCCGAAATGGGTCGCTTTAGTGTGATCATTTGAACGCGTTGAGTTTTAGTTTCATTTTAGAAAAGGTAATAATAATGATTCCAATGTGATCTAGTGATCTTAAGGAACAACTCACCACGCTTTTCATTACTATTCGGGCATTACGGCCTGGTGCTGCTATTCGAACAAAATCGATTATCTCCTTTGCAGATAACTGATTTTTGATTAAACTTAATTTTTATAAATGCAGTCGAATAGATAAGTGCAGGCTTGTCTGGCAATATGTAGCTGCAATTATCTTTAATTAAATAAATAATTGTCATTAATGTTTGTTAGTAAACCCCAGATATTATAAGTTTTTCAAATAAATCCTACGTCATTTATTTTAAAAGAAAATTATGTAGGAAATGGAAAATAATTGTTTCCAGCTCTCATTTAGCCGCAATCTATGGCTTACTAGGTAGAATACTATACTTTTTACGACATTTTTATCTATACTAATATTATAAAGAGGAAAGATTTTTTTGTTGTTTGTTTGTTTGTACCGAATAGGCTCCGAAACTACTGGACCGATATAAAAAATTCTTTCACAAATAGAAAGCTACATTATTCCTGAGTGACATAGGCTATTTTTAATCCCGAAAACGGGTCCTGTGGGATGGTCAACGGGAGCGAAGCCGCGAGGAACAGCTAGTAATTTATATTGTTAAATAAATTACTTTTAATTTTATTTTAATAATTTCATTTCTTTCTAACGAATTAAGAGCAATTTTTCTGCCAGTTACAATTCAAACTTTATTTTGTATTTTTTTATTCATGATGAGACCGCTCTAAACTCGAGTCGATCTCGCCTTATGGTAAGCGATGGGGTTCATTCATCACTTACCATAATCTACGATGAAACGATCGTGCTCAGAAGATGCCTGTTCTTGCTTTGAAGATAAGTTAAACTTAACATACCAAACGGAGAGACTGTCACAGGCCACTAAGCTTCACTATACTACTAATAAAATAATAATTTATGGAGTAAATTCAATTACCATTTCAATTAATAAGTATGAACTATAAATCTACACAAAAGCGATTCAATTAGTTTTTATGTTCAATTATTAATGCAAAAGGTTTTTCGACATCTAATCAATGTAGCAAGTTGCAAGTTTCAGCTCTATAGTATGTGACAATTTATCGGTAATAGAATTTGTCGAAATACCACAGTCTATTTGAGCTCGACCACTTAAAATAATATGGTCAGCAAATGTCATTTCCATACAATGTTTACTCTTCCTTCGACAACCGTTACCGTAAGAATGTTGCTTTCTCTGGAGTCTCTTGTTAGAATTAGCAAGCTGCAGCCATACGCACTAAATATTGTGGGAATACTTTCATTATGCATACAGCTAAGGAGTGGAATTCCCTGCCGGAGTCTGTGTTTCCTGATAGCTACAATCTGGTGGTCTTTAAGTTAAGAGTGAATAGGTTACTTCTAGGCAAGCGTGCTTCACCGTCGACCACAACATCGTTTACCATCAGGTGAGATAGTGGTCAGCGACTTTATTGTTAAAAACTAAAGTTTATTTAGAGCAAACGATTGTCAGTAGAATGGAAAACTGTTAGCTGAGTGGTAATAACAACTGATTAGTTTTTAATTTGTTTGAATATCAATGTGGATGGATGGAGAATGAGTGGAATGCCAAAGAAAAGATGGATGGATTGTGTAAGGAGTGATATGAAAGAAAAGAGAGTCAGTGATAGAGTTACGGGGGACAGGACGGTATGGAAGAATAAAACGTGTTGCGCTGACCCCAACTAACTCGGGCAGGGGACCAAGGGCAGGTCTGGAAGATGATGATGTTTTAATTTTACTTGTGGAATTCTATTATGGAATCTTTCCGAACAGCGAAAAGTGTCTAAACTTATTCATAGATTCGCTCTTGCGTTCACCGCTGCCAAGATAATTCGATAAAGCAACAAAGTCTAGAATATTCTAACGTTGTAAAATCTAATTAAATTGCAAAATAATCTTATCGCAAATCAGTTGGATCAGTGGGAATTTTACTGCTTGTGTTCTGTAATGCGACTGACATGGCTGGCCGTACCCATATTTTAAAGACTTTTAGGCTCGATTCATGACTTCGGCCGATGCGACTTTGCGAGGCGATTTATGACACGACTTGCGACGTGATTTGTGATGCGACTTTGCGAAGCGATTGGCGTCAAGCGACACAAGTGCGTGACTTCAAGACCTGTTAATAGCGATGCTGCTTGATATGACAATACACTGTTGATTAAGTTACATTATAGTGTTTAGTCATTCAGCCCCTTGGGCACAGTTCCGTAGGCTAGCATATAAAAAATTTGGATACGACTTAAATATACTTAGAAATACCTTCAAGCTTTAGGCTTTAATTATGAGAAACATAAAGATGCTTCCATCCGGAAAATAATGTTCATTGAAATGTGAGCTTCAGGGCGTCCTCTGTAGACATACTTTACATTGACAAAACAAATTAGCATGCAGCTCGTTGTAAGCGAGCTTACCGCCATCGTACCACTGGACGCTGACGTTTCTCTTACCGAACGCTTACCACGTGCTTCAAGCGGGCGGCCCGCGCGCCGTACGCACGCAGACTGCTCGCGTGAAGCACATTGCTAGCTTAAGCGAAAGCAGTCGGCGCGGCGTATGGACAGTGTAGTTGACAGCGAGAAGTCAGCTCCATATGAGGCGGTGTTGAGCGGGAGCGGTGTTAGAGCGGCATCGTGTTAGTGAGCTAAAATTTTAGGCCTTCATTGACAGATACAGCTCAGGTTTTGACCATTCTTCAAAGGTATCAGGAATGAAGAAAATGTAAGCGTCTTGCCTCGGAGATAAATTTTCTGTTGATCATTCATACTACTAATTTGGTCGAGGTCCAGGAAGGGGGAAGGGGCATTGCCCTCCTTGCACCCCCTCTGTATCCGCGCCTGCTAGAACGTCACTTGTCTAATGCCTCTTCTTTCATTTGTTTTCTTCGCAGACAATGTCGCAAGACGCTTCATTTAGCCGTGGTTAAGCTGTATTTTATGACATTCCCGACTTCAATTACATATTAACTGTGAATGGCACATTAACGTAATAAGTTTAGTGTCTACTGCAAAAACTTAGGTTGTTCTAAGTTAAAATCATCAAAATCTATAAAGTTTTGATGAGAAACGTCATGTTTTAATCATTATTTTCAATCAAATAAAGCTTAGAGAACTGTATTGATGACGTTAATGATTACTATTGAGTAAATAATTATAAGCATTACTGTTTGCGAATCTTATTTCTATCAACACACGATGCGACTTAATACAGGCCTGTCGTTTGCAAAAACCGTAAGAATTAAGTCTCCAATAGGTGACAGGCTATAGAAATCTAATGCAGAATACTGCATACAGCTGCAGCGTTTTGCCGTATACAGTATGCCGCGTTCAGATGCCTGTTAGGTGAATGTGGGTAATTAAAGAGAATCTTTGAATTATTATTGCATATTGAAGTTTTGTCACGCAGGAAGTCACCAATAGTCAACATGTGCCTAGACTTTTCTCCACTACTTATGTATTTTGTACCTGCCCAACACCATCATCAGCCGTTTAATGTTCCCACTGCTGGGACACAGGCCTCCTCTCTGTGAGAGTGTTAATGGGCCTTAATCCATCACGCGGGCCCAGTGCGGATTGGTGGATGTCACATGTTTTCGAATTTTTGGTTCTAGGACATGCCGGTTTCCTCACGATGTTTTTCTTCACCGTTTTTAGAGCAGTGGTGATGAAATAAATTACACAAAGTAAAGTGCCTGCCTGCGTTCAAAACTACGACCTACGACCCGTAAGCCCGCGTGGTAGATTACGGCCCATTTCCTCTGTCACAGAGAGGAGGCCTGTGTCCCAGCAGTGGGGACATTAAAAATCTGATGATGATGAAGAAATTTTCAATTTCGATACCTACACGAGGCCATCAACCTTAAGTTCCATACTTAAGTTAAGTCCCACGATAAACTTCAACTAAACATAGAAATAACTTAGAAAATTACCAATCTCACCGACTTAGGCCGCCGGTTGATATGTCAAAGTCGTGAACTGAGCGGTAACCTGAAGGCTACGGGTTGACGGTAACCGCATAAGTATAGTTAACTTAACTATAAGTCAACTGTGAGTTTATCTGATGACTGTGTGAATATTAACTTGATTTGATGAGTAAGTGAAGGTTGTGGGTTAAGTTTGACCCACAAATTGTGCGTGTCTATGGATTTTGGATTTTTACGTACATAGTACATCAAAATATTACACCTATAATCCCCAAAGCATTAGGCAGGGGTGGCCCAGTGGTAACGGCCGCGACTTACGTATTTGTAGGTCATGGGTTCGAAACCAGGCAGGCGCATTACTTTATGTAAATTATTTCATAACCGCTGCTTTCAAAACGGTGAAGGAACACATCGCGAGGAAACCGGTATGTCCTAGAAATAATAATTCGAAGACATGCGACATCCAACAACCCGCACTTGGCCCGCGTGGTGGATTATGGCCCATTCCCTCTCTCACAGAGGAGGCCTGTGTCCCAGCAGTGGGAACATAAAAAGGCTGTTGAAGATGATGAGGCAGAGGTGAATATAGGTGCAACACTGCCTAATTACACCCTCATTTCACCAGATATGTTTTCAAGAACCATGTAATAGAAAGCGAGCTTCTTGACACCAACCGGGCACAAGCCCAGACTCTGTTCTGCTACTGAAAAAATTTTAGCGTCACACATAAAGCATACAGCTCTAATGTTCTCACTGCTGGGATATAAGCCTTCTTTATGTGAGAGGAAGTTGTCTGTAATCCACAAAATGAGGTTCGGTACATGTCAAATGGCTTTGATTTTGTTTAACTCGACTAGTCTCAGTTATGTATGTCTGTCTGTTCAATGTCGTTCTGCATTAGCGCGACGACACTATTGTGCCCAAAGCGCCCACATTTACAACCAAATAAACAAGATTCTAGCAACATACAAACTAATTGCGCATAGGGTCAAACAGAACCTTAAGTCATGGCTAATGTCTCTCAGTACGAAGAAACTGAGCAGATTTTAATAACGCTTTTGTGATACCAATGCTTTCCTCTGTATAAATTGTACAGAGAGAAAAACCACACATACAAAACACACGCACACACACTCACCATTACAGTTTATTACTAACAAACCTTTTTGTGTTTCTCTTTACAACTTTGGTTTTAATTTCATTTTGATACCTACTGTATACGATTGAACTTTATTTGTTGCCGGAATAGGGCACTGGCTCCTGTAGCACAGGTTAATCACCTAGCACAGGAGTCAGGGACTTCACTGAATTGTAATCTTTTTCTTACGTAAATAAAGCTATTATATTATGTTAGTTGTGGCAAAAATTAACTTAAAAGATATTCGAAAGCCTTTAACAAATATCTGATTTGAGATTGTTTTGCGTTTGAATCATGAACAGCTAATAGGAAGGTGCCGCTTTCTATCCTTATAATAATGTACATAGGTCTTCAACAAGAGCGCATTACCATGAAAATATTACTGTTTGTTATCTCGGATAATGGCCCTTATTTTCACTTAGAGACTTGGGTGTCAATTTTGCAACCATTTGTGGTACTCTAATACATTCAATCGCATGTCCATGTTAACAATTCGCAATTAACGTCTTTGTGAGTTCATAGCAAAAGAGGCGGTTTTCGTAGTTCAAGTATTACTGCCAATATGTACTTATGGTTTTCAGTGGGAGTATTTTTTAAATTTGTTTTTGTCATAATATTGATGACCCGTACCTTAATAAAAATATCTGCCAAAAACTGTTTTAAAATAGGGTTTTTTTTCTCTATGCTGCTGCTGAATAGCTATCTTTATCTACAAACATACAAATCTACAAACAAACATTTGTTTTATACAAAAATGTAGCCACAAAATTGTCAAATTCGATGTGCCCATCTTCTCAATTCAGTCAGCTCATCATAATTTACGATAACCACGTCCATTGCATATAAAAAGGTATCTGTCCGTCTGTGTGTCACTGGCGCGTCGAATGGTTAATCTGTGCGTTTCCTACTTTACCTTCGTTGGGTAATAGTCTCACGCGATTCTATTGTCTGTCTGTTGGTTCCAACGAAGAGGTCGGCTACGATGTGTTATAGATAATTCGGTTAGTTTTAGTTATGTTCTAGAGGAAATGTTTGTGTATTTGCTTCATCTTCTTTTTCCTTGTGAGGTTGTGCCACCTCTGGTGTCAGAGTTAATTAAGCCTCCTCTGGGAACCCCACAGGCCTCTAACATGGCTATTTAAGACTTCCATTAACTATATAAGGCCAGGTTTCCGCACGATGCTTTTCTTCGCCGTTGCCTGTGATGTCTAAGACAAACTTAGAAAGTAATTGATTGATTTGCTGATTATTGTATTACGACAAGTTGAGATGTATGTATGGAGGAAGAAAATAGAATGACGATGCTTACTTAGGTGGGATTAGCCAAGGCATTACAACAATTGAAATCAGATGAGCTGCCGGCTAAAATAATCCCCGAGAACTCCCATTGAATCCTAAGCAATATCCCGACAGATTAAGATGAAGATAGTGGGACATGTGCTTGCCTCCTACCGAAAATACTGATTATCCAAATGGATTGAAACTTTTATTTTCTGCAAACGTAGGAAATAAAAGTGTATGAAAACAAAAGAGGGAGGCTATGCTCTGCAGAAGAAAAAAACATGCTAAATCTATAATCTATTTAGCTGTCTAGCAGATGAACAACATTTATAGCGAGAGGAAGAGTTCCTATAAAGTAACATATTAAATTCACAATACAAATTAAATGCCGCGTACAAGGTATAAGTTTAACAAACGTAAATGCAGAAGGTATGCAGCACCGCCCACCCGCAAATATGCAGATGCATCATGCAATGCAAACTGATATTCAACACTTAGTACGTTTTAGCCTGCCACACATTAACTAGACGTCTCAGAAACGAGTAACGGATGGTAAATTGTAGGAACCTTAACAACAACCGTAACCAAAATGGATGGTAATAATTTTATTTTGTTAACCCACTTGTCAAAAAGGAGGAGGTTATCAATTCGACTGTTTTTTATTTCTTGTGTGTGACCTCAGAACTTTTTACTATGTGAACCGATTTTAATGATTCTTTTTTTATTAGAAAGTTGGTGCTTGTCATCTGGTCCTATTTAAATTTCATCAAGATCTGATTTCGTCATCGGTACGTGGTGGACAGGACATCCTATCCATAAGCACAAAACGTTTTGAGAATACTTTCATTGTGCGTACAGCTGAGGAGTAGAATTCCCTGCCTGAGTCGATGTTTCTACAACCTTTGTGACTTTAAGTCAAGAGTGAATTAATATCACCTTCGACCATCATACCATCACGTGAGTTATTGGTCAAACGCGAGCTTATCAACAATAACTTTAAAAAAAAAATACAACCGACTTCCAAATAAAAACACTACAAAGTGAAAAATAACTTCAATTTCGGAAGTCGGTGTTCCTGTTATCGTTTCTTTGTTTTTTGACACCCGAAATTGAAGTAATTTTTCACTTTGTAGTTTATGGAATAACTTTTAAATTGGTCCAATATTGGAGGAGGTAATAAGCGAGAACCAAACCTCGAATTAAGACTTTTTACTTATTTAAAAATAAATTTAAATTCAGTCGGATGTCTGCGACCGCATTTCCTCAGATAGATTATTTCTGACATAATCAGCCTATAACGTTCTGCTGGGACAAAGGTCTCCTCTCTGTGAGCGGGAATGGGCCGTAACCCACCAAGCGGGCCAAGTGCGGGTTGGTGGATTTCACATGTCTTCGAATTTTTGATTCTAGGACATGCCGGTTTCCTCACGATGTTTTCCTTCACCGTTATGAGAGCAATGGGAATGAAATAAATGATTTTGATTGTTTCACCTATTTGGAATCAAGACGGGCGAGCACGACCTACTGTGACAGGCTTGAGTCACACATTTTTATCACAGTTTGGGCGAAAAACTGTGATAAAATGCGTGACTCAAGCCTGTCACAGTAGGTCGTGCTCGCCCGGCAGGTATCTACCTAAACCTCTACAAATATCAGATGGTAAGATATAGGAACCCGGTCAAATACGACTTCTGCAACAAACCGTTGCATTACAAACATTTAGTAGTTTTCTCATTACCAATCAAAAAGCCACGCTTCTCCTAAATTGAGGACTCACGATGTTAATAGGGACTTGAGTGAGTGGAGCCGCCGACGTTTCATTGTAAATAAAGTAATTTGTTTTTAGCTAGGGCTGTCACAATGAGAATTTAAGAAAATATGCTACAAATAATTAATTAATTATTAAATTTTACCGAGAAATTTTCTTGGCATGTGTGTAAGGTGCGATTGCTGGTTCTGGTATTGTTTGAGCATTGGTCAATTGTTCTTATTCTCACTGAATTTCGGCGTTTTACAGATAGTATGATTGAAAGATAAGATTATATTTGTTCTTACGTTTTACACAACTTTTTTTGAATTCTGGCTTTTCCATTTTATTTTTCCATATAAATTTCGTTTCACTATTAGTAGCGTAAAGCATTGACCTATATTATTATTAAATCATTTATTTTTTATTTTATTAATCTTAGAAAAACTTACAGCTAATACAATAAATACGCAGAAACTACAAGCAACAAAGGTCAATTAAAAGTTTTTACACATATAAAAATTTGCATAAAATACATATCAGCTAGAGTTTAAAATAAAAAAGATATGATTCAACACCCAAGAAAAACAAAAAAAAAAAACAGAAAATGAATTCAGATATCAAAGAAACGCTTACCCAAACTATTCTTTACGTTTTTAGGCATTAATTTTATTATTCATAATGGCATTATTATAAAAAACATTAAATCATAGATCAGAGGCTCTATAAAAAAGTATACTTCTATCAGTAAAGGAGATTACCGAAATGCCAAAATGAAAGGGATTGATAACGTAACATTTCGATAGCACTAGGCATTCCGACACTGTCATTTTTTGAACGGTTTCGTATCATCGAAAGAGTTCAAAAAACGACAGTCAAAAATCAAGAATGTCACTTGTCTAAAGCCTCTGAAACGGGTTTTTTTTCCTGTAAAGTTTTCAGAATCATGGTCATCTATACTAATATTATAAAGAGGAATTATTTGAATTTGTATTTTTGTATGTAACGAATAAATTTAAAAACTACTGGACCGATTTCAAAAATTCTTTCACCGTTGGGAAGCTACACTATCCCCTGGTGACATAGGCTTTTATCCCTGTATTCCCACGGGAACGGGAACTACGTGGGAAAAACCGCGAGGCGTCCGCTAGTAACTTATATCTTCGACAGCCCTAAAAGTCTCCATGCCTTATTCACTACTAGTATTGACTAGCTGATTGAGTTCGTTACTCGTTAGTTACTTGTGCATTGAAGAGCATTAACTACCTTTATTAAATAAATAGGTACATTTGTCAGTAGAACTGTAGGAATGCACACTCATTATGAGTTGGATTTGATAGGTATTAACAGCCTCGTTGATCTAGTGGCAGCTGCTGAACGTGAGATCCACCATCCAAGTGTTTTTGGGCTTTGTCATTCACTGCAGTCAGAGAAACATAAAGAAGTGGGCACGGAAGACGAGAGGAGAAGATGGCGGATGCCTTGGATGGCTTCATGTGAGATGAAACACGAGACAGAGAGAATAGAAGGAATAGGGGAGGGTTTTACCAAGGCACAGATAATATAATACTAGCATACAGATGTCTCATCCCATACAAACAAACCGTGCCGACGTACTGTACTGATTATACCGATTATTTTTTGTAAATCGATCGCGTTTGGTTTCGATCCACGGCGATAGATAGATCACCAACTATATCCGTGGAACGGAACCGAACGCGATCGATGTACAAAAAATAATCAGTATAATCAGTACAGTAAGTCGACACGGTTTCTTTGTTTGGGATGAGATATCTGTATGCTGGTATTATTTTATCTGTGACCTAGGAGTGGGGTAGTTCTAACTGTTCAAATAATATCCTTAATTTATACATACTTTAACATGGGTCAATAAAACTTTTCACAGTAGTCGTGCCACACAAAAACAGTTTTTACAAATTATCTTATTAAGCTTAGATTTGCAATAAAACCCCAGCTGACCTTAAGCTCTGCCCATAATTTTACCTAAATCCCTCTTTCGAATACCAACCTCTATTGAAAGCAAAACTCATTTACAAGCCACCTCTTTTAGTACCAACATAACGACGACAATCTATTGACAGTCACAGCTTTAAGCAAATATGGAAGGCACTTGACACAGCTGGGCCTTGGCTTAGACTTAAACCTTGCGACTTAAGTCCCTTCTTGCAGTGAAACGGTTTTACGTCTTTGTTATTTGTTTTAATACTTTCGACCTTCAGTATTGAACTTTTCATTTGCATTGTTTTGAATTTAAGTGTTTCGGTTTATTGTTATGTAGTTGTATACTAAATTGGTTTTGAGATATTTTAAGTTACTTCTATTTACTTTAAAGGTTGCAGATTTGATTTCGATTGTTATTTCGCAAATTTTTTGATTATATAAAAAAGGAAAGGACACACTTGGAGGTGGTGAAGGATGAACGTTTTAACAATAAAAAATAAACCGACTTCCAAAACAAAACACAACAGAGTGAAAAATAACTTTCTTTTCGGTAGTCGTAGTTTAGAAGAAATATATCTATATATATAAAAATTAACCCCTATTTCCCTTGGTCACGGCATCACGCGTGAACGGCTGGACCGATTTCACTTATTCTTTTTTTATGTGTTTGTTATTGTTAGGAGCAGGTTCAAATAAAAAAAAATGAAGAAAAAAAAAATAGGTAGGGTAGGGTAGGTAGGGTAGGGTAGGTAGGGTAGGGTAGGTAGGGTAGGGTAGGTAGGGTAGGGTAGGTAGGGTAGGGTAGGTAGGGTAGGGTAGGTAGGGTAGGGTAGGTAGGGTAGGGTAGGGTAGGTAGGGTAGGGTAGGTAGGGTAGGGTAGGTAGGGTAGGGTAGGTAGGGTAGGGTAGGTAGGGTAGGGTAGGTAGGGTAGGGTAGGTAGGGTAGGGTAGGTAGGGTAGGGTAGGGTAGGTAGGGTAGGGTAGGTAGGGTAGGTAGGGTAGGTAGGGTAGGGTAGGTAGGGTAGGGTAGGTAGGGTAGGTAGGGTAGGGTAGGTAGGGATGGGTAGGTAGGGTAAGGTAGGTAGGGTAGGGTAGGTAGGGTAGGGTAGGTAGGGTAGGGTAGGTAGGGTAGGTAGGGTAGGTAGGGTAGGGTAGGTAGGGTAGATGAATGTTTGGTGTTTTTATGGCAAAACAAAGTTTGCCGGGTCAGCTAGTGCATTTATATTTATCCCGGAAAATTACCACTTTTCCCACGACCCAAAGTAGCCATACCACAGACTCTGTAATTTCTAATCGATTTACTCCACATTTACGTTCTCTGCCGCAAGAGGATGTAACTCGTTGCGACCTATGTGAATCTATGTGAGATTATTTCGACAGCCGCCGCCATTAATGGAAACTACATAACAGGTGGGATTGCGTACGTTTGTACTCCGACTTGTCAATCTAATGGGGAGAAGAAATTATTATTATTTATGTAACATTTGAAATTGAAATTAATCTAACATGAATTTCTTAAATTAGATACTGGAACATGAAGTATGCTTTTTTTCAGATGTTTTACTTAAATATACTGAACCGGTTTCTGTGTGTTAAACCTTACTTCAACACCACAAAGCAAGGCTTGGAAACCGGAAAAAAATGTCGAACCGGGAAGGGACCTTTTGCTTTCGGTTTTGTTCTACCTTTAAACACAAATAAACGGTTTTAGGCATTAAAGGTTCGTAAATAGGTTTTGTGGACATAACCGGTTTTAAACGGTTTTTGTTGCCTATCCTCAATGCGCAACCGTGCTTTAGTTCAAAAACGATTCAGTCCTGCAAAGCTTAAACCGCCTAAAGCGGTTAATTAGGGTTTCCTATAACGCTTTTTTAACGTTTAGATTCCGAACAAATTAAAATTATATAACCGGTTATTTTAAAACCGGTTCCAAGCCTTGCCACAAAGTAGAGATTGACAAACACTCAACTTTAAAATCTTTGTCCAGAAATTGGAGGGAAGTCTTGTTATAATTTCATTTGTCCCTTTCTGAGTTTTATTCGTTTTTGTGTCGTTTGACCTTAGCTCAAATACCGAAAACCGATATTTTTCATAAACTCTAACCATAAACTATACTGGCGCCTGCTGCATTGCCACTATGTATGTTGTAACTGGCTTCCAGTTCAACCTGATTCCAAACCTGTGTACCAATATCTGATTCGGAACAATATACAGTAATGCTACATATCTGACCTCCTAAACAAAGTACTGGCACTCAGCCCCGTTACCTCCAGTCTGTCTGGAGTGGCTGGCTAATATTTAAAACCACAAGATGGTTCAGCATGGATTCTTTAAAGGCAGCATAGGAGAATTAATTGATATCGTAAAGCCTCCATGATTAACTCAATTAAAAAAAAACATAAAAAAATACAATCTATTTAATGTCTCTTCCTGTATTCTTATGGATAATTTTAATGACCAAAAAAGTATATTTAAAGATACTTTACAAAATCTAATCATACACAAAACGTTGTTTAAAAACAACATTCTTGAACATAGTATGCTTTGATGTCCAATTTGTTCACTGTTGTTCTGCTTAATACACAGGTTAATTCCATTTCATTATATTTAAGTGCGGTCGTAAAAATATTAATGAGTATTAGACAAGTCTTTAATTATCATGAAGGTGTAAGAAAACTTGGAAGATAATACCTTAGTATGTAATTTATTTAGACTTCATGCACAAAAGGTACAAAGGCGGACTTAATACATTAGACATTCTCTACCAATAAACCAAGGGTGGTGCAGAGATAACTTGGCAATACAACCGACATCCAAATAAAAACACTACAAAGTGAAAAATTACTTCAATTTCGGAAGTCGGTGTTCTTGTTTTTGTTTCTTCGTTTTTTGACACCGACTTTCGAAATTGAAATATTTTTTCACTTTGTTGTGTTTTTATTTGGAAGACCGGTGTATTTTTTTGTAAAAACATTATTCAAATTTAAATGGGACCACATGAAAAGCACCAGCTTTCGAATAAAAAATATGTTATAACCATTTTTCGATTCAGAGATCCGTTTATCTCTGAATCGAAAAATGGTTATAACAGACCCGTAATGTTTTTAAATGACCTATCCAACGATACCCCACACCATGGGACAGACGAGAAAAAAAAACATCCCCACTTTACGTCTATAGGAAGAACAAGAAAAAAAAAAAACTTGAATTTATTTTACCACTTTGTGGGAATTATTAATATGTATATCCATGAGAGAGTCTCTGAGCTAAGCTGCGGACGGACAGACACGGACATAACGAAACTATAAGGATTCCTTGTAGACTTCGGAACCCTAAAAAGTCTGTTATTTGTTCAAAATCTGTAAAATGAACACGTCAAATCTAACCAAGATTTTATCACACCTCACACTAATCTTATAAAGTTTGTGAGTATGTTTGTTTCACGCAAAAACTACTGCACAGATCTGGATGATAGTTGGCACAGGAATGGCACATAGGATACTTTTTATCCCGGGCATTTTGGACTTACACGCGGACGATGCCGCTGGCAGAAACTAGTAACTTAACAACTTTGAATAGCACTTAATCAACAATCAAGTATTATATTCAAATCTTCTGGCTTCCATACTTATGTTAATTTGTTTTAACAACTTATCTCGGCAGTGAGTTATCGACTTTATGAATACTGTTGGTTTAGTGGTCGTAACCGCTACTAATCATGAGGTTTTAGGTTCGATTCCTGAGTCGGTCAAAGTGTTATTGAGGTTTTTCATCTGGAATTTATGAGTAGCTGGGGCGTAATGTAGGTTTACTATTGTTACAGTCTTATCTTTGAGAATATACAGCGTGATGTTTTATGTTTATGTATGTCTTGGAAGTAAGATATTGATGATTTTATGAATGCTATTGAAATGTTAACAAGTATTCAGTTTTTATGTTTTTTAATGAATTGATATTGTTGTGTAGTTAATTTTGATTTGTTATGGCTCGAATTAGCAGTTGTATTTTTTCGAAAATTGCAAGTCGTGCTGTTCTTCAAGATTATTTGATAATATTTTCGGTTGTTTTTTATTGAAGTAATGGTAAATTATGATATTAAGTTTTGTATTTTTAGAAAATTGTTGCGCAAGTTTTGCATTTAAATGTTCGTTTTGTTTTTGTTCATTGTTAAAACATTGTTAATGTTTTTTGTTAACTTGTATATTGATATATAGTATTTTGATTAGAATAATAAATACTTTCCATTTTGACTCGTTGGCTTTTTAAATGTTTATGGCTAATAATGTTTTATATGGCTAGATTTAAATTAAATATTTTTTAATAATATTTCTTAGATCTTATGCCAGTCTAACATTTAAACTTAGAATGCATTTGGTATTTGCAACACAACTCCTTGCAACGAAAACTTCCTTCGTCTTCAGAAAAAAAACTTTGACAAAGAATAAAAAAACAATTAAAAATAATATTCAAAAATAGAACTAACTTTTTCAAACGGCTCCGTTCCTTACACTTCACTGCACAATCACAAACACAGTAACAAAAACGTGTGCACGTAAGTACTGAACACTGGCGACTGACAGTTGCAAGGGAATTTGTACTCTTTTATACATGCTCTCAATTCTGCTACTTGGGCAACCAAGGATGCGAGGTGGGGTAGCTTCCGGGTTTTTTTTAAGTTTATAGGAAAATGGAGTACATTCTTTAGGTGAGGTGAGGCTTGAGGTGGGTAAAAGGAAGATTCTGCAGTGAACTTAGAGCTTTGAAAGGTAAAGCAGCGTTTGGATAGTTAGAGAATCGGATGGGTGGGTTTTGAAGATTTATGAGTGAATTTATCGGTGTCTATAATGTTTTTGTCCATCCACAATTTTTCATCAAGGAATCTCTTATTTTTATAATATGCTCTGAAATGTGTTATTTGAGTAACTTAAGATGCTTTGGTGTATCTCCTAGATTAAAAAAAAATAAACAATGCAGTAAATACTTTACGAATGAGGTGAATAAATGGGCGATTCTTTGATAAATATCAAGTTTTTGAAAAGTTAAGCGGCCGTTGGATAGTTATAGAATCGGATGGGTGGCCTTTGAAGACTTATGGGCCTCCTCTATCGGTGTCTGTCCGTCTTTTTGACGTGATTTTTGTGTCGTGATTTTTCTTCGGTGTATGGTTGAAAAATAAATTGTGGTGGCCCAGTTATTTTGCATTATTTTATAATTCCTTGCCCAATTAATTTATATTTTTTTAAATTTACTGATGCATGTTTTGTATATAATTCTGTTACTTGGGCACTTGGGCACTTGTTGTTGGGTGTTTATGGATGCATTGGTGGGGTCGATTCTGTTTTTTTTTTAAGTTTATAGGAAAATGCAGTACTTTCTTTACAAGAGAGGTAGGTAAAAGGAGGAATCTTTGGTGAATTTACAGCTTTTGATAGTTGAAGTGGCGGTTGTGTTGGACACAGAATTGGATGGCTCGCTTTTGAATACTTATGGGTGCATTTATCGGTGTCTATCCTATTTGCCGTACGAGATTTTATCTTCGATAAACGGTTGAAGCTGGAATGTCCAACCAAAAAACTAATATCCCCAAAATTTGATTTAA
Organism: Anorthoa munda; assembly: GCA_945859665.1. NCBI lineage: Eukaryota > Metazoa > Arthropoda > Insecta > Lepidoptera > Noctuidae > Anorthoa > Anorthoa munda. The sequence continues at coordinate 13,357,153 of OX243898.1, forward strand.
ATTAGAATTTTTTTTTTGTTCTGTAATTAGCTTGCAGGAAGTAAAAGGTATTTTTATTTCATGTTATTTTATTTATTCATACGGCTGAAAGTTGAACAGCGGTGACCCAATTATTTGCGCCTGTTTTGTAATTCCTTTCCCAATACTTCGTTATGAAGTCTTAATTTATTTTCGTGTTCTTTTTAACAATTTTCTTTTAAATCTGTTAGGTTAGGATGCGTTTGTGTAGCTGGGGGTTGCGGAAGTATCGTTGTTCCCGCGACCCCCAGCGTATGTGTGAGATGGAACACCGGGGTGGTTTTTAGTCAGTACGAGTCTGACAGACCTCTCTACCCTCTCCAGGGCGGAGGACATCCAGTGAGGATTTAAAAGCCCGGAAAAAAAAATAAAAAAAAAAAAAAGAGATGCGTTTGTGGAGTAGCTTATGATTTTTTTTCGGTGGCACAAGGCAAGTGAGTAAAAGGATTTTTTGTTTAAAAAGTTGTTCCTCTTGGAATTTCTTCCTGTATCGTGGGTGCGTTTACAAAATTTAAACTCACATACACAAGACTCCCAGATCCGGAACAACTATCTATAGGCTATACTAATATTTGTTCCGTGCGAGAATCGAACCCGCAACACGCAGCGCAACAGCCGATCGTTCAACCACTTCGCCAACCGTGTCGTCAAATGATTGAATTGATATCTAGCTTTGAGAGAGTTAAGTCTCAGTGGGATGGTTATATAATCGGATGGGTGACTTTTGTACAATATACCCATATTTCGGTGTCTGTCTGTTTATAAATATTCGATGTAGTTATAGCAGGAAGGTATTTAAGAGTGGTGACTCAATTTTTATTATCTTGTTTTAAAATTCTCTCGTTAAGTTTCCGCTGGTTAGTCCCAGATTACCCCGATCCCAGATGACCCCGTCCCGGTAGACCCCGACTTATTTTTCTATAGAAACTCAATTAAAAGACAATTTAGCTTAAAGTACCGACAGCAGATAATATGTTAAATAAAATTTTACTACTTATTCAAATTATAATACTAACTTTAAGGATCAGGAAAAACAATATAAAGCCTTGCTAGGGCAAGGTAAATAATTATAATTAGAGAAAACAATACAGTCTCCTAGCGCAACCACAGGTTTTAATTATTCACAATAGTTCCTTTTTCAATACAGAAAAAAAATACCTACAAAAAATAATTAAAAAAGAAAACTTTAACAATTTTAATCAGTCTTTTTAGGCGTTATGAACACGATTTTACTAAGATCTTCTAAAAACTTAGTTAATGCCATGTCTTTCTTCATAGTCCTTTGTCACTTTGCGATAGCTTTTTCGTTGAGAATACCTCTGCGCTTCGTTTTGGCGATGGATGGGTTTCACATCCATTTTAGTACTTTTTATGTCAACCGTATAAGTTGAAAACGGTAGAAAAAAACCGGCCAAGTGCGAGTCGGACTCGCGCACGAAGGTTTCCGTACCATAATCGCAAAAAACAGCAAAAAAATCACGTTTGTTGTATGGGAGCCCCACTTAAATATTTAATTTTATTATGTTTTTAGTATTTGTTGTTATAGCGAAAACAGGAATACATCATCTGTGAAAATTTCAACAGTCTAGCTATCACGGTTCATGAGATACAGCCTGGTGAAAGACAGACAGACAGACGGACCGCGGAGTCTCAGTAATAGTCCTGTTTTTACCCTTTGGGTACGGAACCCTAAAAAGAAATGTAATCATCGATTCATCGTATTCCGGGTCTAATGGGACGGGGTCATCTGGGATCTGGGTACACTGGGACTAACCCGTTTCCGCAAGGGAAGTTTTACTTCTATAAAAAATGTTCTGAATAATATCTACGTTAGTCGGGTAAACAATGACGCCACTATGGGGTAGTTCCAGGTTATCGATTAATTATAGGAATATGAAGTACAATTCTTTGCAGATTCTAAGATCAATATAATGATTTAAAAATCTAGTTTTTTTAGATTTACGAAGTGTCGAAATATATAGGTGGCCTATAAATGTGTCAGAGAAGACATTATCCGAAACATACGGAGCGCCATTTTTACCTGACTGCCGAAGGAGGGTAGTGTGTTTATCATTCTATGTATATATGTATGTTTGTTCCTATGGGGCGATCTAGAGACCAAAGGCGTTGGCCGATTTTGATGATTATTACGTCAATCGATTCGTCTTAACCTTGCGAGTGTCACTAGCTACATTAAAATATGAAAATAATAAAATTGTGGATTTTGGACGCCATATTGTGGGGCCCCAATCGTCGTGTGTCGTATAAAGTATAAAGGTATCGTAATAATAAAGGGTTATAAGATGTGATTTCAAAAATATATAACACTTTTTTTTATGTGCCTAATTCGAAAAAAAAGTGTTACCTAAAAAGTTAAATTAAAAAAGTTAATTCAATAAATCAAAAAATCCAACTGCTTATGAAGCAAACTAAAAATTGCTTCTTAAGCAGTCGGGTTTTTTGATTATTTGTGTTAACGTTTTCTTTATATTTAGACCTTTTCTCTAAAAATAGTGCAACTATTTTCTTTAACTCCCTCAGTAAATTTCGTGTTTCGTCGGATTTCTATCAGTTGCTCTTTGCACTCGGTGCAGACCGGACGCTCTCAATCAACTTGTAAGTATATAGAGTTGTTAATACTCTTTTAACTTAATATAATTTATTTTAAAAAATGGGAGGAAATCGGTTAAAGGAAAATAAGAAAATAGTTTTACAGCTCTATATATTTCACACGGCATTCAAAACAAAACAATAAAGTACTTAGTTCTGAATTCAAATTATTACACACGATAAATCTAATAGTTGATGGACATGGAAATTATTATTCGTTTGTATTCGGAAATGCGATGATTGCCGAGGGACAATTAGAAAATTGTTGTACTTGTAACTGTTTTTAACCGACTTCCAAAAAGGAGGAGGTTTTTTTATGTGTGTTCGCGGATAACTTCGTCGTTTATGAACTGATTTTGATGGTTATTTTTTTGTTGGAAAGGAGATATCCCAAGGGTAGTACCATGATAAGGAAATCAGGATCTGATGATGGGATCCTAGGGAAATCGAGGGAACTCCTTAAATATTATAGGCATACATATAGCGATTTTGGTATTTTCATCAAAAATGCAATCATTGGCACTCAGAAAGTATCATTTGGTGAAGTGGAACTGATGAAGAAGACACCATGGCCACTGGAACTCCGAAATAAAACAATGTATCCTAGTCATGTTTGGGCTTATTGGAATCGTCGTGAGATATACTTTGGCTATAAATAATTTTCATGTTAATTGGAGGTACTTACCAAAACTAAAAAGAGGAAAATAAAAACTTTTTGTCAAAAAATCAAACCGACTTCCAAAACAAAACACTTCAAAGCGAAAAATAAGTTTCTTTTCCGAAGTCGGTGTCGAATAATGGAAAACAATGGGTACGAAAGACACCGACTTCGGAAAAGAAAATTAGTATTCGCTTTGAAGTCTTTTGTCTTGACAGTGGGTTTAATTTTTTGTTAAAAAGTTTTATGGTGATGTATAAGAAAGTTTGGTTAGAAGGCTTTATCATTTAAATACATCTGCAATGTCCGGTGGGTCTCTAAAACACCGTCATCTTCCTGCCCTTGTCCCATTAGTTGTGGTCGGCGCCCAACAAACATATTGGCGCTAAGGGCAACCTTTTTTAGCTCTTATAGTGTTATAAATGATATATAAGAGCTCCGATAATAACATTCGATTCTACTATGGTGTTAAGGATTAATAATTAAACCTTCAAGAGGAATAACAGTTACAAAGAAAAATTGTATTACTTAAGGCGGTAGCATAGAGTTGGTAGGAACCATTATATAGCTCACTCTTATAACTATTAGAAGCGTAAAAAACTGTAAGCAATTATAAGGTGTGTAACACTTACTAACGGCTCATGTCTTTAAACAGAGTTAGTTAGATGCTTCGTAACACCTTAAGGCTTACTGTAATAGCTTTAAGAAGCGTAAAACACTATAAGTAATTGTAAGGTGTCTGCTAACACTTACTAACAGTTGAGGTCCTTAAAGAGAGTTAGAAAATACTTTGTACCACTTAACGAGTTCAATCGAACCCGAAGAGTTAGCAAGAAAGCTATTAGTATCATAATAGTGTTAATTATAAATCTTATAGAGCTGGATGCTGCAAGAATCGGAAACCACCTTTAAACAATTAATGTTTGTATAATGGGGTTACTCGGTCAACCTTAGGTAATACAGTGGTTTTAAAAATACTTCTATACGGCCATAAACAATATGTGCAAACATTGTTACTCTTAATTATAACTTTAAGTTGAGTTATAGAATTTTATATCACCTAAATGCATGTTTTGTTACAATATAAGTTTACGCTGTGCAACGGGTTTATTCGGTAATATTTTTGTTTCTACCATGCAACCATGGAAAGTTAAAAAAGAACCGGTGGAGTTAGGAGAAAAGCTTCCAAAGAATTCAAGAATAAAATTGGATCATCGCAAAACTACCACAATGAAATTTCATTAATTGAAGAAAAAAACGATGACATTGTGACAAGAGAAGAATTACTTGTAGTGGAGAAACAGTGTTTCTTAAATTAAAGTCCTACAATATTTTATGATGTAATTCCACGGAACCGTCCTCATATCAATATAAGATACAATTACAATCTCAGTGACCTTGGTATCGATATGTATCAAGCGCTACAAACGCTAGCAACAAATATACAACAGGGTTCCGTACAACAGGCATATTATCGTCGAAAGAAATTATATTATATCCTGAAGATGTAAAATGCAAATTAGTTTGTATTAATAACAGTGATTTTCTGCACTTCTTATCTCTTTTACATACAGTGTAAAAATAAAACATATTATTCTTTAAAAATATGTGGTTTTATTGAAAATATATTTAGTATTAGTAGTATTACAAAGGAAATAACATAATCAGTCAAAGTTTGAGCATAATTCTTCAACATTTCTAATTGTACTGAGCCCTTTTTGCATGATCATTTAAAAAATCTTTTAAAAGCCCTTAAATCGAACTTGTTACTGTGAACAAGCGAGATGAGATTATTTACAGCAAGGCCGAAATATGTTGGCGAGTCTTGAGTGTGACTGGAACTGGGCGCGGTGTCGAGTAGGTAGGCACCTCCACTAAGATATGGGAATAGTTACTGAAACAACAGATTTTTTTATTAATAATGTAAAAATACATACAAGTTAAGCTTCTAAAAGTTAGTTTACAAAAAACAAAAAAAAAACAGTTTTGTATTATAGTAAAAGACAACTTTTAATTCAAAATATATTAGCTTAGGTTACGTTCGTACTGGCTTTTGTTTTCATAATTATTATAAATAATAGAATATTGAATTCATTGATTTATTCAGTCAAGTACGTGGTATGTAAAGGTTTTTTTCAAACAGTAAGAGAACCCTGAAAATGTTCAGCTTACAGGTTCACATAGAACCATTATGCAAACTGAACCTATAAAATTTTTGTCTTTTCACTTTCAGAACCATATTGTAGAACTGCAAGTGGCATATAAGTCCTAACAATCGTTCTTTAAGCACTATGTTAGGGATAAAAGAGTTATCAGCATCCGTAAGTAATTTAGAATTGTCGCCATTAAATAAATAGTTAACCTTTAAAAAATTTAAAAGAAAAAACTTTTTCTAGTCATTATTGTCCCACTTATTTATTATATTATTGTTAGTTTTCCATTAAAATATCAATTGACAGTACCAGGAACTATTATTCATAATAATTGAAATGAAAAAATAACTGAGGCAGTATATTTTTTCTACATATTATCATCAACAGCAGTTTTTTTCTAAGGCGCTTCAAAATTGAGATGAAAACATACACATACTGTTACAGAAAACTTACCATGGCAGTGAGTTTTAATAATTATAACACCATTGCAATAATCTAAAATACATTAATTGACTTACCTCATAAACATAAAGTCACTTTCAAACACTAAAGTATCACTGTATCGAGGATGAATAATGCGAAATATTTTAGCACTATTGACGGTAACAAATCACAAAAATTATGAAAAAAGATACATATGTTGGCGCTTTGAGTGATGCTTATTGCTATTAAAAACCTACAATATATTCTTAAGGTATATATTGTGTCGAGGAAGCACTAATATGTTACTAAAAAAGTTATTCGGGTGGATTTCATAACTATATTAATACTTTAGCTTGCAGTTGTAACCTTTGTATAGCTTATAATACACTTAATGTGGTAAGCACTGCTTCAATAGCACTATTGTAGCTCTTTATTGTCACTCATTTATCACTACTCTATAACTATTAAGTCACTTTAAGCTCTAAAATCGTGGGCCCAAATCAGGGTTATAAGAAAGTTAAAACGCGCTATATCACCAAATGTTAGAGCCTTTATAGGACTTTAGGTTCTTTAAATTCTCTTATATAGCTCATGTAGCACTTATTCTTATCACCTAAATGTTAGTTGGGCGCAGCACGTTTTCTTCTTCCATATCGTCCTGTCCCCCGCCACGCTATCACTGACTCCCTTTTCTTTCATATTACTCCTCACATAGTCCATCCATATTTTTGAGTTCCGTACCCAAAGGGTAAAACGGGACCCTATTACTAAGACTCCACTGTCCGTCTGTCTGTCACCAGGCTGTATCTCATAAACCGTGATAGCTAGACGGTTGAAATTTTCACAGATGATGTATTTCTGTGGTCGCTATAAAAACAAGTACTTCAAACAGAATAAATACATCTTTAAGTGGGGCTCTCATACAACAAGCGTAAGTTGTCGCCGTTTTTTGTGATAATGGTACGGAATCTTTCGTGCGTGAGTCCGACTCGCACTTGGCCGGTTTTTTTACCTCTCTCCCTTAGAAAAAAAATTATTTTCACCCAAATTATTTAAGCTGTTTCTTCTAGGTAAGCGTGCTACATCGACGACCACATCGTCGCTTACCATCAGGTGAGGAAATGGCCAAGCGCGAGCCTAACAAAAAAAAAAGAACTGAAGAACAGGTATGCTTAGCAGTTGAAATACAGTTTATGTTATATATTATTTTAATATGTCATAAGTTCTTCATATTATTCAGGACTGTCCTACTTTTCAGGCAAAGCTCCTGGAAATTAATGCTATTGAAAATTGCCTTTTAGGCTGGTCACCTTGGTATTGCGATTCGATTAAATCAATACATATAATTAATCTGTAGAAAAGTCGTTTTTGTACATAGAAAATATATCCAAAAAAATTGCCAGGGTGTTAAAGGATAAGCAACAGAACCCATTTCCAGTATTTTTATTTTTTTTTCTGTTTGTCTGTTTGTGACGTGAAATGTACGAAACCAATGTATATAACTATTATGTATAAAATGTTTGCGTAACTTGCAGTATTACTTAGTTTTTGTTTCATCGCAATCGTTTCACTCTAACAAAAGTTGGATGAATTTAAAGTGTTAAAGAAGTATTATAAAATATCACAACACAAGCAATTCAGATACTCGGACAGTTGAACTCTATATTCGATAGATGGCGTTGTACATTTGACGTTATTTTCTGAGCGGTAGAATGACACTACAAAAAAAAAAGTAGATAGGTAGGGTAAGTAGTAAGGTAAGTACGGTTGGTAGTTAGGGTAGGTAGCAAGCAAGGTAAGTCTGGTAGGTAGGTAGGTCAAGGTAAGTAACTAAGTAGAGCAGGGTAGGCAGTATTAATTAATACCTGGGGGGTGACCATAAATAAGTGTGTTTAAGGGACAGATGTATTTACAAGTCATATACATCTGTCCCTTACACACACTCAAAATAACCTTACTCTAAGAGCTTATGGTCAACCCCCAGTTAGTAATTAATAAGTTAATTGAACATTAACCTTTGTTAACATTAGTTTAAAAAAAAAAAAAAAATAACCTGAGGGTACAATAATCGTGATGGATTTATGAAGATGATGTATTGATAAATTACGAATGATCTGTGATCGTGATGAGTACATCACATTTTGATGTAAGTAGGTCACAATAGCTATAAATTTATAGAAGGTAATTAAAAGTATTTTTTGTTAAATGATTTCCTTATTTGATTCTGTCCTTCTTATTTAGTTTTTAGATAGTCAGAATGAGATCATGATGAACCCCTTTTTTAGAGATCCGTAGGTACTGGTTCCTCTCTCAGGTGGTTTGGCAATCCTCTATATGATAAGATTCATTTTATTTACTATCTTCCTAAATAAAAGTTTCTCCTTCATAAATGTTAAATTCTGCCTTTTAAGATGTTTGTTTTATCAATCGCACCCCAATGGTTCCTTGGGATCAGTTTTGATTCAGACAAAGCCGCATTCAAAAGTTAGTCTACAACATAAAGAGTTCTATTTACCATCAACCAACATAACGACATCAGTTTTAACATAAAAAAATAAGAAAAAACCGGCCAAGTGCGAGTCGGACTCGCGCACGAAGGGTTCCGTACCATGATCGCAAAATACGGCAAAAAAATCACGTTTGTTGTATGGGAGCCCCACTTAAATATTGATTTTATTATGTTTTTAGTATTTGTTGTTATAGCGGCATCAGAAATACGTCATCTGTGAAAATTTCAACTGTTTAGCAATAACGGTAACAGCGTGGTTACAGACAGACAGACGGACAGTGGAGTCTTAGTAATAGAGTCCCGTTTTTAACCTTTGGGTACGGAACCCTAAAAATTACGTAACAAATAAATAGCAATGCTATGAATACGATACTATTTACTTTATATGCACAATAATAGTAATTGTATGTATTAGTACTATAAACATTTGTCCATGAGACGCATCTTATAATAATCTTGTTTCCGCTCCGTTCACTATCCGGAGCAATTATGTGTGTTACTAAACGAAGGTACGGTATAGGGTCAGAGTGGATTGTACACTGATGTTCTAAAGTAGGTTGTTAATGTAGAAACCGTAGTGATAATTTGTAAAAGTGCAAAAGTTTGACCTCAAGCTCGATAGATGGCGTTGGCGTCAAATTAGATCTCGCTGTGGTTTAGTTACCGCGATTTAGTTGGGATTGAGTGAATTTTAGAAAATGAGTTGCCTGCCCAGATCAGGACATACATAATTTGTTTTTATTTCAATTTCAACCCTATTGGTGTTCACACAAGGGTGTAACTGTAAGTCCAACATTACTAGCTCGGTAGTAAACAAGGTTAACACTGACTGTTCATATTTCAGTTTTTTTTTAAATGAATGATTGCTTAGTAGCTAATACATCTTTATTACAAATATATTAAAGAGAAAATAAAAAGTATTTTCAAGAATACTTTGTTAGTTATTGGACAATTTATTATTATTAAAAACGATTTTTATTCGCCAGCAAAACTTATTAAACGCCAAAATGTACAATCGAAAGTCTCCAATAACCCCCTTTACCAATTCCTGAAGTGGTAAACTCCCTAGCAACTAAAAATAGCTACGTACTGGTAGGTTTGCACTTACAACAGACTAACTTCTGCCAGCGGCTTCGCCCGCGTGAAAAGTGGTCATCCTAAGGGAACATTATACCGGGATAAGAATAAGCCTATGTGCTATTTCAGACTAATCTATCTCTGTGCCAAATTTTATCCAGATCCGTTCAGTCGTTCTGGGGTGATTGAGTAACAAATATACATCCATCGATCCAAACTTATGCATTTATAATAAAACCAGCTTCTGCCAGCGGCTTCGCCCGCGTTAAAGTCGGAAATTATCCCGAGGGAACATATTCCCGGGATCAAAAAATATCCTGTGTGCTATTCCTGGCTATAATCTATCTCTGTGCCAAATTTTATCCAGATCCGTTCAGCCGTTTGAACAAGTATCTAACAAACATACACACAAAATTTCACCTTTATAATATTAAGGTGATAGTGTGATTCCATTAAAAATAAGCAGAGCCCGTAAAGATTACCGACTCTAAATGCTACTATACACTTTTAGCAAAGGCCAAACTTAAGTGATTTCACGTCCGAAAATCGGTTTGCTTAAAACCTCATAATTTTATTTCAATCGACGATTTAGTAGGAAAATCGTTGTGTATACTTATTTTGGTACGTGACTGTACAAGCAGGGCCGGTGAACTTAGTTCACCATCAATTTAAAGTTACGTCACAATAATTTGAGATGCGTACTGCGCAGTGCGTAGGTAAGTCAATTAGTATTGCTACAATTTTTAATACTTATTGTTATTGTGCAAGATTCAAATCTTTACATAATATATAGAACCTGGGCGACCAAGCTCTGCTCGGGTGAAAATAGGGAAAACGACGTTTTCTAAAAATGAAACCTAGCTAGATCGATTTATCGCCCCCGAAACCACCTGCATACTAAATTTCATGAAAATCATTGGAGCCGTTGCCGGGATTCAGATTATATATATACAAATATACATGAATTGCTCGTTTAAAGGTATTTATTTATTATTAGATAGATAAATTAGACCTGTATCACCGTAGCACTTAATAAATAAATCATACACACAAATCAGCTCTCAAACATTAAGTAAAGTGCGCTATGTTTATACGTACCTAATAGTACCTGAAGTTCTAGACAAGTGTCATTCGATATAAGCTATGACGATGGTCAAAATGTAATGGATTGGAAAAAGAGGGGTGTTATAAGTTTGACGTGTGTTGCTGTGTATATGTGTATCTGTGTGTCTGTCTATGGCATCATAGCGCCTAAATGGATGAACCGATTTTGATTTAGATTTTTTTTGTTTGAAAGGTGACTTTGTCGAGAGTGTCTTTAGCTATGTTTGGTGAAAATCGGTTTAGCCGTTCAAAAGTTATGGGCTGTTTTCTGTTTGAAACGGAGTATTTTCGCAAGATATCGTGTCTTAATTACGTGTTCGATAGATTGTTGATCGAAGCGTGTCTACTACTAGATAAATTATGTAGTTTAAAAAGAATTAATTTAAAAAAAAATCCCGGGGTTTTTGGAAATTTTAATTTTTACTTTTTTCAATCGTTATTGCCACGCTTTAGTTAATATACATCACACATCACATCATCAGCCTATTAATGTTCCCACTGCTGGGACAACAGGCCTCCTCTCTGTGAGAGGGAATGGGCCGTAATCCACCACGCGGGCCCAGCGCGGGTTGGTGGATGTTACATATCTTCGAATTTTTGGTTCTAGGACACGCCGGTTTCCTCACAATGTTTTCCTTCACCGTTTTGAGAGCAGTGGTGATGAAACAATTTACACAAAGTAAAGCGCCTGCCTGGGCTCGAACCCACGACCTACAACTTGTAAGTCGCGGCCGATAGCACTGGACCACCACTGCTCTCGTTAATATAATGTCATTTAAATAGGAACACTAGTACCTGTAAATTGACCATCAGTCCAAACTTGCAAGTTTGCGTATCTACCTATGTTCAAAGTAGATACTGACATACTAACACTAAACACTAAAGTAACGTTTGGGGCTCTGGGATGTTGTTTTATTGTTGGAATAATTGACTGAAATAAACTTGCAATACCTGAAAATTATGCCCGGAAGATAAAAACTTTCATCAAGCTCCTATTCTCATGTAGATACCGATCTCCACAAAAATAATTTGGTCCAAATATTGGTAGCAAGGCTGACTGCCCAGAGTGCACAGTCCAGAGTACAACGACCTTGAGACAACAAAATGCGCACTAGTTTCAACCCGCGCGACCCAAAATTCAATATTTTTATGTTCTTTCTTTATTATTCTATGACTTTAAAATAAATCTTACATCAAAATGTACATTTTTAAATTGTCTTTGAGATGGTGAAAATTTCATTAAAATACGCCCGGTAGTTTTGGTAAACTTGTAATTAAAACTGATGGAAAAGAGTGTCCGGGGAGTTTCTTGCAAATTCTTCTCCATTGAGACCTACAGACGCTTGCGAATTTGCAACTAGAGTCATCTTTTTATTAATTTTTTGTTTGACAATTCAAAAGTACTTCTAAAGTTTACTTGAAATAAATACCTTGATTTTGATTTTGATTTTACGATTGTCGTTTTTTTGTCCGTTTTAGACATAACTTTACAAATTAAATACACTATCTTATATGAATAAATCATCATCATCATTTCGGCCAAAAGACGTCCACAGCTGGAAATAGGCCTCCCCCAAGCTTAACCACATTGATCGGTCATGTGTGGCTCGTATCCACCGGACTTCCGCAGCCTTGACCATATCGTCGTTCCACTTAGTAATAGGCCTTCCAACGCCCGGTTCACGGTCGCCACTCCAGAACTTTTCGGCCCAATCGACCATACGTTCTGTGAGCAATGTGCCCTGCCCACTGCGACTTAAGTTTGGCAATTCTTCGGGCTATGTCGGTAACCCTGGTTATTTATTATGACCAGCAGTAAACTGTTGTAGGGTGTAGTTTACGAAGTGGTAATTGGGATCCACGAATCTGTTTTCCCGACATATGCCTGTGGCGTAAAACAGGAGACATAAAGTATCGTGTTGTATCGTCAAAGGTTCTCGCTGTACGTTTTAACTCAACCACTTTATAATTTTAAAATTTATTTATAAAGTCACTAAATACTAATTTCAAAAATGACAAAGTTGCAAATAATTTAAATTAAATTCCCTTAACAAATTTTTTTTCAATAATTTATGGTTTTTATTTGATAAGGACCCAATTATTTATCCCTGACGATTACACCAGTAACCAGTGTAAGTAATTTTAATTAATAAAACTACCTATTAATTTAATTGTAATTATTATTGATGATGGCGTTTGCATTCGCACTATTAAAGTTAATTAAGAAAATATAAGTTAAGTGATCTCTGACCCTCTCGTTACTCCATCAGTGTTTAGTGATGTGACCGCGTTCGGCTAAGATTTTCTTTTTTGATTAGTTTGGTAATTAACTCTTCATTTTATCTTTTTCATTCGCTTACGCAATTAAGCTGCAGGTCATCGGACCACCCTGTGGGAGACCTTCCCACCTTGCATTGTATGTCTGCAAGTCCGATAATTAATTATTTATTTTTCGTTTATTCCTCGCTCTGGAACGCCATGGAACACCAATGGATCAGTGACTTATAATAAACTTAAAAAAAAACTTTAAACCAAACAATCCAACCAATCTAATAAAACAAAGTGTTTTGTTGTTTAATCTACGTTATTCTTTTACTAGTAAAACTATTACTTAATGCAGCCATATATCAAAGGCTAAGCTAGACTAATCCGATAAAAACAATAGTATATTTAAAATATTCGAGCATTATATAAGTTTATGGATAGTATTAATTATAACAATAAAGTTTTGTATATATTTATGTTTTAATGTAATAGAAGTACACAGCATACTACCCCCATTTTTCATTCTAAGTTCTTTCAGTCCATGCAAAGGTGGTCTGCTAGATATTGCTGTCAGCGATAAGACCGTCTTTCTACCCGTATAATTAAGTTTTCTTAAAAATAGATGTTTAACTTTTATGGTGTACAATAAAGTATATTCTATTCTATTCGACTAAAGTGAATAAAAAATCGAATAGTTCGAATACAAAACTCGATAGTGCCCAAATACAACCTTTATTATAATTATAATTTACTTTCTTTTCTCACTAAACTCGATGCACTTTCCCCACCCTGTTCGCCGATTAACAAACATCAATTACCCCACTTTATTTCTAAATACAGAGCCATCCTATTCGTATGATGAATGCGTCTTGTATTGCGTCTCCTAAGGAGATGTTATTTATGGTCTATTAATTTGATTTGTTAGCACATTGAAATCTGTCCACTTAGACTGGCTGTCTCATTAGCTAGAGTAAGCTAGAAGATTCGAGTTAGTAGTAGGTTAGCACATAACATAATATCACGGCTTTATTCCTAAGGAGCTGTAAGCAGAGGTTAGAACATCTACATATCGCTAGTTTGGTTGATTGCCCATGTAATCATCATCGTCATCAGCCTATTAATATTCCCACTGCTGGGACGCAGGCCTCTCTCTGCGTGAGAGAATGTGCCGTAATCCACCACGCGGGCCCAATGCGCGTTGGTGGATGTCACATGTCTTCGAATTTTTGGTTCTAGGACATGCCACATGTTTCCTCACGATGTTTTCCTTCGCCGCTTTGAGAGTAGTGGTGATGAAATAATTTACACAAAGTAAAGCGCCTGCGGGTGTTCGAACTCACAACTTACAACTTGTAAGCCGCGCCGGTTACTACTGGGTAACCACTGCCCCTGTGAAAGAGACACTAATGCTGGTAGAGAGCTCAGCTCTTTCTTCTTTTCGTGTGAGGATGTGGCGACCTCTGATGTCAGAGTTAATTAAGCCGCCTCTGGGAACTCCACAGGCCTCTGACACAGCAAAATATACGTACAAAGCGTTTTGGGAATACTACATTATGTGTACGACTAGATAGTGGCATTACCTGTCGGAGTCTGTGTATCCTGATAGCTGTAGCCAGGAGGTCTTTAACTCAAGAGTGAGTAGGTTACTTCTAGGCAAGCATGCTTCATCGTCAACCACATCATTGCTTACCTTGGTGAGATAGTGGTCAATAGTAAGTCTGCACGTTACTAAGACATTGAAAAGTCTGCGAAATTCCGGGCACTTGTGACATTCCAGTTCTGTCTTTGGAATGGCGTTACGAGTATTGATAATGATGAAGATACGGTTGGCGCAGTGGTTAGGCGATCGGCTGCTACGTTGCCTGTCGCGGGTACCATTCCCGTACGGAACAAATATTTGTATGGCCTAGAGATGGTTGTACCAGTCTGTCTGTTTATTTATCTGTAAGTTTATATGTTTGTAAGCGTTTTAGAATTAAAAAAAAAACTCTTCCCTTCTGCGATACTAACCAGAAACATAGTATTGTAACTCAGGAGTCGAGGACAACTTTGTATGCATGTCATGTGTGTGTATACTGCCTATAATGACAGTAGTTTGTTACCACTAGTACAATTACTTCAGGTAATAAAGCCTGAATGTAGATCATAAGGTCCTGAGTTAGGTCCCTCGGTGGCGCAATGCTTGTATATTTGTGTCGGCAATTCTCACAACCTTCGATAGTGAGTGTTAAAAGATAATGCCGATAGTTTCGTCAATACAAGATAGTTAATAACATCATTAGTGGGTTGTACCTGATTATACTTATACCAAGGATTACCGATCTGGTAAAATGAGCACAAATTACATAAACACAAAAATCTTTTTTTTTTTTGTTATATTTTATTCAAATTCTACTTATTTATTTGTAAAACATAGGTACAATAATAATACGTAGGTATAATAAGATCTAATTCCTTTTTTTTTTTTTTTTACCTCATTTGTATAAAAATGTTGGATACTTATATTACTATATTTTTTTCAATCGCATTAAATTAAATTGAGCATAAATCAATCGGACACTTGACTCACACAAAGCATACCTACTTTTTATTTATTTATATTATCTGCATTAAAAATGGTTAGTTGAATTTAAAATGTTTTAAGTATTTATTATGCCTTACCTATTAGTACGGCTCTACCATCCTGCTGGCCCCAATTGTCAACCTCACCTGCACGCGTCAGTGGTTCGTACGAATAGCTGACGGCAACGGCTCCGGCAGTCGCGGTGCTCCCTGCTGGATAACGAACGAGGCTCTGGCGTCCGAGCATTGGCGGTATAACCAAACACCTGACTGGGCAACCGGTTGGAAGAGGCTTCATTTGCCTTGGGGCTTAAATTACCTCAAAAACCATGGTGCAGAAGGCAAGGGGAAACTACTGCAACTATTCTCCCAAGAAAATCGTTATGCAAGTTATGACAAAGGAATCACGATTGCCTTTGCGATTTTTGCGAATTGCGAATTGCGACCCGCTTGGCGACCGGCGCCTACCCGCGTCCGGGGCGGGCGGTGATAAATGGGCTTCCGGCCATGGTAGAGCAGGCAACCAGGCTTGCCATGGAAACATGTTACTGGAAATCCCGTTAGATTATGAAATATACAGAAGATAGGAACGTGGAACGTACGTGGGCTACTGGAAAATGGGAAACTCGACACCGTTGAACGAGAATTAACTCGGTGTGGTTTGAACGTCTGCAGATTGGCTGAAACCCACTGGAAAGAAAGCGGACATTTACTCACCGACACCCATGCCATTTACTTCTCTGGAAACGACAGCAACAGCTACAATGGAGTGGCATTCCTGATTCCAAAACATCTGAGAAATTGCGTGTTGGGATATGAGCCGGTTAGTGACCGTATAATTACTATCAAGCTTAAGGCGTCGCCTATAAATTTGAACCTTATACAGGTTTATGCCCCTACTAGCTGTGCGAATCCAGACGTCATAGACGGCTTCTATTTGGAGTTGGAAAAGACCATCGCTAAAATGCCCAACCGAGAGGTACTTTTGATTATGGGTGATTTTAACTCAAAGATAGGAGCCAATTCCCGGAAATTTAGCCACAGTGTGGGAGATTTTGGACTCGGTACACGCAACGATAGCGGTGAGCGATTGATGCAATTTGCAGATGAAAATAACTTAGTGATAACAAATAGTCTTTTTCAACATCATCCACGGAGATTGTACACCTGGACATCGCCAGGAGGCACCTACCGTAATCAAATCGACTATATCTTAGTAAGATCACGCTGGCGAACCTCTATCCTCAATGCTCATACATTGCCTGGTGCCGATTGCGGATCGGACCATGAACTCCTTACTGTGAAACTAAGACTAAAATTGGCAGCTGCTCGAACCCTTAATAAGCAAAGGAGAATTGAAGTCGGAGACACCGCAAAATTTACTACGGTAATTGAGCAGAACTGGTCAAAATGGACCGACGCAAACCTTACTGAGGCAACACCGGAGATGTTATGGAACCAAGCAAAACATCTTATTCAGGAAGCAGTCGCAAAATCAAGGCCACCAACTGAAACACATAAACGGCAACACTGGATAACAGACAGTACTCTTGCTTTAATTGAGGATCGAAGGCAGAAAAAGGCAAGAGGAGCGGACGTTAGAGAGCTGAACAAGCTATCTGCTCAAATTCAAATTAACTGCAGACGAGATCATAACTCATATCTTCGCAAAATTTGTGAAGAAGTCGAAGCACACGCAGGGAAACATCAATATTGGGATCTTTACCGCAAAATTCGTCATATCGCAAGAACTCTACCTACTAAAACCTGGGCTATCGAGAACGATAAAGGCGAAGTTGTAACAGAACTAGACCAAATCTCTAAAACGTGGCAGAACTGCTGTTAATCACTGTTCCAGGACCCTCAGTCACGTCTTTTCCCAAATACAGAGATGAAATGATGGGGTGGGGCGGAAATTTCTTTTTTGTTCTTGACTTCGTGCCCCCTAAAGAGCGCCCTATTCAGCGGACACATAAGACGCTTCCAACAGCACCTTATTTGTCAAATTATGATAAGTAATTTAGAAGTTACGAGGGGACAGATGAACATACATACACACATACCAGTAAAAACATAACCCTCCCTTTTGCTTCGCCAGAGTCGGGTAAAAATGGTTCTCAAATTAAAACTGTTTTACGCCATAACTACGCACTAATACACTGTTTTTAAATCTGTACGGTATTCTAAGTTTATCCCACGACTTACGCCTGCCATCTTTTTGGTTTCCCCATCAATAATTACCGTTGGTGTTGAGTGGCAAAACAAGCTTGTACAAAAAATCATCAACTTAATGAAATAATGTGTTACCATATGAATGAATGCAATGTGAAACGATTTGCATGGGAATACCACGGTGTGTTGGAACTTCGTCTTACTGGCTTTTAACTTAGAATTGCGTTGCATCATGATGTATTGTTACAATGTGGTTAATATGATAAAGGAAAGTACTCTTTGAATCTATTTTCAAACGATACCTTTCTTCAGGAATGACGAGTCCTGAATTACGTTGGTCACATCACCCGGAGACAACCAAATAACTTGGAAAAACGGGCTGTAGTGAGAAAAGTGGATGGGAAAATGGCACGCGGGCGCTCGATGGTCAGACCAGATAACGGGACTCACGAGCCGCAGATGAAGTGACTTGGAAGCAGCTCCGTCAAAGCGTTCCAAGGTGGGCACGACCTACAGCAATGAAGACAGTGAAAAAGTAGAACAGATAAAATGACAGTGATGAATATAATTATAAATCTTCTTCATCATCATCATCACCATTTTATCAGCCGAAAGAGGACCACTGCTGGATATGGGCCTCCCCAAAGCGTCGCCACACGGTCCCGTGCGTCCTACATCCAGCGGATCCCCGCAACCTACACCAGGTGATCGGTCCACCTAGGAGGCCTTCCAACGCATAGTCTTCCGGTTCGCGGTCGCCACTCCAGAACTTTTCGGCCCCATCTATCCGTTCTGCGAGCAATGTACCCTGCACACTGCCACTTAAGTTTGGTAATTCTTCGGGCTATGTCGGTAACCCTGGTTCTCTTGCGGATCTCATGGTTCTCTTCATTTCTGATTCGATCCCGCAAGGATACTCCGAGCATAGCTCTCTCCATTGCCCTTTGGGTGACTGTAAGATTTCTGATGAGGCCCATTGTGAGCGACCACGTCTCAGAGCTATAGGTCATAACTGGCAACACACACTGGTCATAGACTTTCGTTTTAAGACACTTCATAGACTTTCATGTCGATGATACTATGTTGTTAATTTAATTATGTTCTTCGACCATTACTGAGCCACGTCGACAGCCTTAGCGCTGGCCTCGCAAAGGTCTGTCATGGTGCAACTGTTTTTCACAAACACCAGGAGATGGAGCGTCATATGTTATGTGGTTCCATTGTCACATTGTGGCTGATCGGAGTTCTCGCATCTGACCAGGTTATACCTACAGCGGCCCACTTTACTTTAGTTTCAGTTAGACCCATCCAAAGTCAGTTTTTTTTTTTTTTTTTTTTTTTTTGTGATGGGTTTGCTCTTGACTCTAGTCTAGGTCAGAGGTGACAGAGACAGAGTCGACGATGGAGTGAGTTTACCCAGAAGAAGCCTGTTCACTCTAACTTTGAAGAGATTCGGGTTGAAGGCGTTCGGAAACACGGACGCAGGTAGTGAGTTCCATTCATTCGCTGTGCGCATTATGAAGGATGTCTGGAAGCGCTTGGTGCGAATTGGTGGAATGGCAACAAGGTAAGGATGGTAACTTGCAGTGCGTCTAGATGTCCGATGGTAGAAGGGGGCTGGTGGGATGAGGTCGTGGAGTTCTTGAGCACACTCACCGAAGTACAGTCTGTAGAAGACCGACAAGCAGGCAACTTTGCGGCGATGAGCCAAGCTATGTAGCTTGGCATCCGCCAGTTCAACGTCGCCGATGAGCCTCTTGGCTCTGCGTTCCACCGAGTCAAGCGCGGCAAGCTGATACTTAGCTGAGCCATCCCAAAGGTGGCTGCAATACTCCATGCAGGATCGGACTTGCGCTTTGTAAAGGGTTAAAAGCTGTCCAGGCGTAAAGTATCGCTTCACTCTATTCAGGATGCCCAGTTTTTTGGCCGCAATTTGGGCTTTGTACTCAATGGAGGCACCGAAGTTGAGATTGGATGTCAACTCCATGCCTAGGAGCTCGAGTCGATCAGTCACAGGAACAGATGTACCCCGAAAAGTAGGAGTATGATCGAAAAGACTCCTTTTAGCGGTAAAAAGACACGCCTGTGTTTTGGTGGCGTTAAAGGAGACCAGATTGTCATCACCCCACTGGGAGACAAGGCTTAAGGTCAAATCTGACTGCTCCACCATAGCCTCTCTCAAGGAACGAACTTCATCCACGCTGGTTTTTGCGCTGGACAGGTATCTCTCTGAAACAGTACTGTCATCTGCGTACCCAACAATACCAGGCAGAAGTAGGTCATTGATGTGCAGCAGGAAAAGAGTTGCAGAGAGAACAGACCCCTGAGGAACTCCGGCGTCAATAGCCATAAGGTCAGAGGAGCAGCCGTCAATGACTACTCGGATCGACCGTTTGCTGAGGAAGTCTGATATCCAGCTACGAAAACCAGCGGGGATGCCATACGCAGGAAGCTTACTGAGCAGACTCGCGTGCCAGACCCTGTCAAAGGCCTTCGAGATATCAAGCGACACAGCAAGTGCTTCGCCGTGTCTCTCGATGGCTTCGCCCCAGCAGTGCGTGACATACACAAGAAGATCGCCAGTTGACCGTCCCCGGCGAAAGCCATACTGACGGTCACTGAGGAGATTATTGTCTTCAAGGTACGTCAGCAACTTACTGTTGAGTACCCTTTCCATAACTTTGGAGAAAATGGAGGTAATGGCGATTGGACGGTAATGGGCAGGGTTTGCACGGTTGCCTTTTTTGGGCACTGGTTGCACATTTGCAAGCTTCCAGGATTTCGGCACCATTCTTTTTACAAGAGAGAGGCGGAACAAGCGTGTCAATACAGGAGACAGTTCAGGCGCACACTGCCTCAGCACTCTCGCCGGAATGCCGTCAGGCCCGCTGGCCTTGTTCACGTCTAGTTGAAGGGGTTCAACTATATTATGGGCAACATGGCACCTTGTGAACGATTTCGTGATTGAACAAATATTTGTAACCCTGAAGGTAAAAGTTTAACTCGCTATTGCCATGTAGCACTTCCGTACACGTAACTGCAATGGCTACTGTTAGTAAGTCTTGTAGCAACCCAAGGGTCATTTTATTACAAGTGTTAAGTTTGCTGTTCA
Organism: Anorthoa munda; assembly: GCA_945859665.1. Classification (NCBI taxonomy): domain Eukaryota; kingdom Metazoa; phylum Arthropoda; class Insecta; order Lepidoptera; family Noctuidae; genus Anorthoa; species Anorthoa munda. Next base: position 13,377,816 of record OX243898.1, read on the forward strand.
CTATGACAATTAATTATAAAATTGATATAAGTGCTGGTGCACACGAGTCGATTCTCCACCTACTATTTTAACACTTGAGGGAGGAGAAAATTCTGTAAAATTTAATATGGGTATGGGTAATGTTAAATCAAAAGTTGTCAGTCGAATAGACGCAAATTGAAGTCAATCAAAGGGCTATGCTCAGAGAAGATTCCTTGTGTGATCGAATCAAAAATAAATATATACCATAGAATTTCCAAACTTAAATCCGCATGACGCAGTTGGAAGGCCTCCCACTAGGTGGACCGATGACCTGGTTAAGGCTATGCAAATTCGCTAGATGCGAGAGGCACAGGACTGGTCTATTTAGCGTCACTAGAGGGAGATCTATGTAGAGTAGAGTCACGTAAAAAAACCATCCATCCAGAAGACTTTAGCTAGATATCTGCTGCTCGACATTGGTCTATCTCTCTAACCCTATTAAATTTCCCTGTCTAATCAGAAATAACCTAAAAATAGCATAACCTAACATCTTTTCAACATAAGCGCCACAGACAGCCCACTTTGCAGGGGCTGTTTTAACGCCGAAGAATCAGCCGCCCACGTAATCCTGGAATGCGAGGCCGTGGCATCTCAACGCGAAGAAATCCTCGGAACAGTGAGGTCGCTCCGTGAAGCCCCCAGAAAGCTTCTGTGCTTTTGGACGGAGCTAGGCTGGCTATGTTAGCCAGTACCCCCAACACAACACAACAGACTGAATGGGAGTCTAAGTGCCGCAACGGGAGTCCCAACAACTACTATTAACTCTATTAATTTCCGTGTTTATTTTTTGGACAAAATATTGTCTAGCAAAACATTAAAAGTAATGAAGAATAAAACCACCTCGTGTACACCACCCCTTAAAATCTTCTCCATGTCACAATTACATAGAAAATATTAAAAAAAATGTGTGTTAAAAGTTGAATGATCGGACCGTGCATGATTTTTAATAGTCGTTTGACGACGCCGATCAATTTGCATGGTGTCATACATTTTTGGCGACTTTTTATTGTAATAAATAATTGCTTTGAGCTTTGCAATAGGAAATATCCAAAAATAACGCGAAAGTATTTGTGGGTAGAATTAATTATAATTATTATTTTATTCTTTACGTGATGAAAGTGGTAGGTTGTCCCACTGGTATTATAAGTTATGTACCTCTAGCATTTTATGACCTTATAGCCTTATTTTTCCAACGTTTTTTTGGCTGAACCTGGAGCCTGGTGGTCGCAAGCGCTGCAGTTGAGTGTGAGGTTCTGAGTTCAACTATCGGGTGAGGCAAATAATTATTTGAATTTTCTGTTTAGATTTTCTCAGAAGTAAGATCTGTTGTTGATTGTCTAGGTTTTTGCCTGAATAATAGCAACAATCAAATGGCTCGCCTCCATTACCTGGAACTTAAAGATTACTGGTGAAATCTGTACCAAAGAAAAAAAAATTAAAAAAAAGGTATACCTTCAGCCTTTACCTAACCCTTCAGGCATACCGGTGTGATTTTATGTTGTATTGTTTGTTTACGTCACACAACTTGTGGTTAGGCGAACAGATATTCTTCCGTAAATTTCTTTAGCCTCCAGCAATTTTTCTCCCTAAAACTGTATTATTCAGCATCATCAACTCATCTGATTTTTCCGAACGAATTTCGATCACTGTGGCCAATAGGGATGTTTCCTGGGTATAAAAATGATAATTCTATTTAGACCGTCAGTCAGTGAGATTATCAAATAATATTGGGTCCGTATTTTTTGCTTTATCAAATAAATAAAAACTGACAAAGATAAAGCGCATCAAAATTCAGAAGTGGGGGCTTGTGACGTCACTTTGCCAGTATAAAGTGTAGCACGCCGTGTCGTCACACGATATTTCAACGCACTGTTTCGTTGTAGTTTTTTGTTTACGAGGCAAAAGAAAAATACGTGTCCAATATTTTTAGGTTATCTAACTGACGGATTTAGACCGTTAATAGTTTTTTGTCAACTACCCTATTTTAGCGGTGGTAAGTCAAGTTCGCAGGTGTTTATGTAGTGTAAAAGTATATGCGCAAACACAGGTGCACTCTCTGCTCCTTTACTGCCTTTCCTGATCGCACGATGCAATTTGATTAATATCACACCGACAAGCGATTTTTACTTAGCGAAATTGCAAGTATTGTTACATGGACGCAATACGACGCAATTCGACCGATACGCACATCAATTTATCTTAGAAAATACCTGCGCGATGTCGCCTAACGACGCAATTTAAATTGCATTGAGTCATCAGGAGAGGGCCTTACTCTCATACTATGCATTCCTTACTCATCCAACATTACTTGTCTATCATGCCTTGTATCGCCTCTTTTCTTACAGCTCACACAATCCACAATCACACTACATACCTACTTGTCTACATATAAGCAGAATAATGGCAATACCTCGTAGGTCACGGCCTAGTGGAACGTGACACACACGACATTGCGCTGCGATTTGCGACCGACACGCAATGACATGCTTACATAGTTCAAATGTGTCAGGTGCCTGGAAATTCAACGATATCTATTATAATTCAAGCTGGGTGAGGTCTCTATCCCCTGTGGCCGAAAAGTGGTAGGCGGGGGGGCTACTGAACTGATCCGTCACAGGGGTCACGGGGTCGTCTGGTGCCCATGTGCTGGTTTGGTCACGGCGTGTAATGTATTCTGGTGCGCCGGTAATGGGGGTTACTCCCCTGAGGAGGGTCCGGTGACGGACAGCCGCGGCGGGTTCGCGGTGAGTGCTAACGCGTGTCCGTGCTCCCGCCATAAGCGGCACAGGAGGACACTGTGGAGGTTTAGTGGGTTGGAGTCCCATATAACTGCACTATCTCCCCGTGGTAGCGCAGTATGCATGAGCATTTCCTCACAATTTAGAATTTGGACCTATAGACCGAGATACTTTAAGCCGGAAAAGTCGTGCGCTCGAAATGGTCACGGACGCCCCTTACCGCGATACGTTTATTTTAATCGTGTTTGTGACACTGTCTTTAGTAATAGATTGGTAGACCGATGTCAAAGACTTTTATTTTTACCCGACTGCCGAAGGAGGGTAATGTGTTTATCAGTCTATGTATGTATGTATGTATGTATGTATGTATGTATGTATGTATGTATGTATGTATGTATGTAAGTATGTATGTATGTATGTATGTATGTTTGTTCCTATGTGGCGTTCTAGAGACCAAACGCGTGGGCCGATTTTGATGGTTCTTACGTCAATCGATTCGTCTTAATCCCGTGAGTGTCACTGGCTACATTAAAGTTGGAAAATGGCGGTTCTTGGGCGCCATATTGTGGGGGCCCAATTTTTTTTTTTCTTCCATACCTATCGTGTGGGGTATCAAAATAAAGGATTTTAAGAAATGATTTCAAAAATATATAACACTTATATGTTTAAATGTACCTAATTTGAAAAAAAAATTAACTAATAAAAAGTTATAAATAAAAAAATTGCTTTTTAAGCAGTCGGGTTTTTGATTTTTTTAATTAACTTTTTTTTTGTTATGTGGCGTTGAGTTTAGATCAACGAGACAGTCACATACAATTATGATACATAACATTATTTAAAAGAGTGTCCATGTAGTTTCTTGCACGATTTTCTCAATAGCGTTGAAGTTTGAGTTTGAGAAGCCAAAATAGATGATGGTGTTTGTTTTTAATGTTGAGCAAAATCTTGGCCTCGATCTTGCTTCACGGAAAGCAATGGATGAAGTCTATGATGATAAGTGCTCAAAAGATGCTTGATGAAGCAAGGCTTTGCCGATTTTAAAGCATAGAAGGTGTTTTTGGAAACTTTTGGGCGAAGAAGTTAACGGAAATAAAGTTAAGATTGATTAGGAAGAAAAGTTGAATGACATCGAGAAAGAGAATGAGATTTTGCTTCTCGATGTCGATTGACTACAATGTATGTAGCCACCTGAACAGCTCTATACTTCACCACGTTGAAGGCCTGGAGTATGCATGAAAGTTCTGCCTAGAATGTGCATAAAATATCGTAGTGCGATTCCAACCACCCGGTGCGGCGCTCCGTCGTACAAAGATTAGTTTAGCTGCCTTTTCTTTCCACTTCTATGCCGAAAAAACTAAAACACAGGCAGATTTAAAAATAAACCAAACTTAGGAGTGGTTATATGGCCCAAGTTCCAAGTATACCTGTACACAAAACGGATTTGCACGGGAAAATAAAGACAATAGTACAATGTTTAGACGCGCGGATTTCACAACCGTTCGGATGCGGTAGCTAGCTATGCTCACGACTACATTCGCTCAGAGACCTGGTAGAAAGCTCGCTATATTTTGCATGAGAAGAAAGGAACCTTTGTTCTCTCACAAATACCAATGATTACAAAACAATCGCGTATAACGGTCATTGTTTGTGGCAATCATTGAGATCATCAACCTATGATATACCCAGTAATAAAAATATTATGGCTAAAATCATCCATATAATTTTTCAGTGTGAAAAGATTAGTCACTAAGAATTGTCGCACCAAGGTGCGTTGGGTTTTATTTTCAGGCATATCTAGTTATCGGGGTTCTCGTCAATCCAATTACTGGAATATACCGAAACTTATCTTAAAATCTTACTCAACAGTACGATTCTCTTATGGCTTTGTCCTTAGTATGGAAGTAGAAGGAGACCTACTGGGATTCCCAGTGGATTATGGGGGCCTTTAAATATCATCAACATTATCTTAGCCGAATGAAGTTCCACTGCTGAAAATAGGCGTCCCCCGCCGACACATCGACCGGACCTGTGCACCTCCCATCCAGATCCCCGCAACCTTAATTCGATCATCAATCTAATATGGATGCCATAATTTTTTTTGCTCGATGGACCAATTAATGTACGGGTTGTAAGTCCGTACACTGATTAGCCGTTAGTTGGTTGGAGAGAAACACGTCACAGTTAGATCCACTAGTTGAATATATTTGAGTTAAGTAAATTACAGTATAACTTAGATGGACTCGACTATTTCTCTCTCTTTCTTTGGATAGCAACACGGCTATAAGATCACTATCAAAGTTGGTTGCTTTGTTATGATGTTTTATACGGTCAAATTATGACGCACATCGTTGGCCTAAAGTAGGTTGTAAGTATGCAGAAAAATATACGGTGATGAGACCGTACATATTGGCAACCCCCAGAATTAGCTACGATGAGTGTAGAAAGAGAGAAAGAATCGCCTGTACATAGTTAAGCACACATAGTACAAGTTAATCAAAGTTAAACGCAATGTTGTCTTGAGGTTTAGGGTGGCAGTCGTCCGTGACCGCCTGCTGGTTTTCTGGAAGTCTGCTGTTGGCAGGCTGTTGTCCCATAGGATGAAGCTCGATGTTTTCTTACGTCTGCTCTGTGTGTGTGTTTGTGTTTGCTCTGTGTGTGTTTGTTTGTTTCTTCATCATCTTTTCAACCGAAAGACGTCCACTGTAGAACATAGCCCCCCTCCCCCCAAGTGACGCCACATTGACCGGTCCCGTGCGTCTCGCAACCAGCGGATTGAGTGGGAGCTCTTCCAACGCAACTTCTTCCAGTTCGTGTTCGCCACTCCTAAACTTTTCGGCCCCATCGACCATCCGTGCCCTACCTTATTCGTTCAAAAAACTTTCAAAGCTTCTGCAAACCTGTATTTTTATTAATAGGTATAATCTGTGTCTCAGCATACAAAATTCGGTAATCCATCCACACACCAACTTCAACAAGCGCAGTATAACCTTGCGTAAAATCAGCGTGGTCGTCATTATGTTAGAATGAGTCAAGCATCTAACATATAATAATATAACATAGTATATATTCGTAACCTCAATAGAGTATATCAAATAATAAGATGTTTTTGCCAAAGATGCGAGGTCGGGGACGCACGGTCAATGGGCATGTGTTACGGGATAGTCTGATGAGAGAATGACACAAGAATGGACGTAATTAATGTAACTATTCAATCTTAGTACAACAGCTAGTGAATTGGAGCAGTATAGAAGTCAAGGTATAAAATTAATGACGAAATAATATGCAAATAGAAAAAGTAACAAAAAAAAAAGTTACTTAAAAAGTCAAAAACCCGACTGCTTAAGAAGCGAACTAAAAAGAAGTAAACAAGAAGAAAATCATGCTGTGCGGTCGGAGGATACATATTCGCGAGCTGGCTGACCAAAACCAAATGTATCCTCCAACTGCACAGCATGATTTTCATCTTGTTTACTTCTTTTTAGTTCACTTCTTAAGCAGTCGGGTTTTTGACTTTTTAAGTAACTTTTTTTTATTTATAACTTTTTAGTTATTTTTTTTCGAATTTGGTACATACAAACATATAAGTGTTATATATTTTTGAAATCGTCTCGTAAACCCCTTTATTTTGAGACCTTACACGACGACAAGAAAAAAAAATTTGGGCCCCCACAATATGGCGCCCAAAAAGCCCGGAATTTTTCTATTTTTCAATTTTAATGTAGCCAGTGACACTCGCAGGGTTCAGACGAATCGATTGACGTAAGAATCATCAAAATCGCCTAACGCGTTTGGTCTCTGGAACGCCACATAGGAACATACATACATACATACATAGACTGATAAACACATTACCCTCCTTCGGCAGTCGGGTAAATATAAAACAAGCAATCGTTGCTCATGTGATGAGGAGAGATGAAACGCAAGTTACAAAAAGAGTTATGAATAGAAGTGTGGATGGGTGGAGAGGGAGACGGAGGCCAAATAAAATATGGATGGATTGTGTGGGGAGTGATTTGAAAGAAAAGAGACTCAGTGATAGCGTGACCCCCCGGTGGGTTCCCCCATTATTCGATGCGGGGGGCCTCAGTATCCGTGGCTTGGGTACCCACGGTGAAGCGAAGAGGAACCCGAGGAGAGGTCACTCAGTCTCATTGATAATTTTTCCAAAAAATTGGGGATCCTTGCGAAGGTGACAAGGTACTTCACGCCGGAACAGCTACTCAACTTGTATCAAGCGCAAGTTCAATCATGCATGGAGTACTGTTTTTATCTCTGGGACGGATCTGCCAAATACTAGCTTGATGCACTAGAGTCGATCGAAAAGCGAGCCAGGGGACTCATCGGCACTAAGGCACTGGTCAAGTCAAAGCTCCAGAGCCTTGAAAATCGTCGCTGAGTTGCCGGCTTGTCGGTTTTTTTATCGGATTCATTTCGGAGAGTGTGCGATGGAATTGCATGATCTAATTCCACCCAGCCCGTTCCATCACCAGACAACACGTTTTGGGTACACTTTTATTATGCATACAGCTAAGGAGTGAAATTCCCTGCCGGAGTCTGTGTTGCCCGATAGCTACAATCTAGGGGTCTTTAAGTCAAGAGTGAATAGTTTTTTCTAGGCAAGCGTGATTCACCGTCGACCACATAATCGCTAACCATCAGGTGAGATAGTGGTCAAGCGCGAGCCTACAGACTATAAAAAAATATAACTCTATCGGTAGTTCTTTTTCTATTTTCCTTTCGCGTTATTTTTTAACCATAATTACTAATTGGATCCAGTAGGTGGCCACGTTTATTTCAGTGTTGGAGGTGTTGCAGGTCATCAAGGGTGCAGGTAAATGGACATTACGAGTATATATATTGGTAGATATAATAAAAAAATATGTATTGATACCTATACTTAACTAGATCAGCTTTTAAAAAATTAACTGCAGATACAATGCTTCTAGTAGTCAACTAGCATCAACTCTTTCAAACTCTATCCTTATAACATAACATAAAGCCGTCCACATCACATCAACATGACATAATACCAAATTAAATAACAATTTGTCATATACAAATTGCATATACAAGGTGCACTACAATCATAATTATATTATAACGTCTCGTCATCGCATTACCGCGATTGATGATACCATACCATAGCTTTGTCACCCTGTCTTTACCAACATTGGTAAGGGTAAAATTGGCATTTTGATTGACAGCAATTTGACATGGAAACCCCATGCCGATGACGTTTGTAAGAAATTAAGTAAATTATGCCTATGTTCTGTTTAACCTATCACATAAAGTTAGCAATGAAACACTTCTGGTAGCTTATCACGGGTTAGTTGTGTCAGTATTAAGGTTTGGTGTCATATTTTGGGGTAACTACAATGAGAGGGAGGAGATATTTAAAGCTCAGAAAAGGTGTATAAGATCTATGTCAAGTCTTAATCCACAGACAGCTGTGAACCTGTCGCCGCGGTCTCTGAATTTGCGGATATTTTCATGTTTGTACATATTGGAGGCTCTAATTTTTGTAAAAACTAATTTAAACTTGTTTCCGTCACTCGCTGATAAAAGAACACGTTCAGGCCCTTTGAGATCCCAATACAAAAACTTGTTACACTCAGGGAATTACAAAACAGCACTTTTAAGAAAAAGTATTATGACAATGGGACCTGTTATTTATAATAAAATACCTCATAGTTTTAAGAAATCTGCCTCAGGTAACTGCACTACTTTTAAGAAAATGTTATTACTCAATAAAAGACTTTTTAAATGATGTGACTATATAGAAAATTACTAAATATAATTACCTAGTACAAATTGTTATTGAGCATTTATTAGCTATTTGACATGCAATAAATTGTTAATGTTTCTTAATTATAATTCCCTGACTATATATTGTTTTATCTCATTATTAATTCTATTTGTATAATTGTCATATTTTTATTAGTATTTTATTAATGTAATGATTTGCATGCCGTAGGGTAAAATGTAGCTGATCTCATTTTTAGGGGTCCGTACCCAAAGGGTAAAAACGGGACCCTATTACTAAGACTCCACGATCCGTCCGTCTGTCCGTCTGTCACCAGGCTGTATCTCATGAACCGTGATAGCTAGACAGTTGAAATTTTCACAGATGATATATTTCTGTTGGCGCTATAACAACAAATACTAAAAACAGAATACAATCAATATTTAAGTGGGGCTCCCATACAACAAACGTGATTTTTTTTGCCGTTTTTTGCGATAATGGTACGGAACCCTACATGCGCGAGTCCGACTCTCTCTTAGCCGGTTTTTTTTTATGTTATTAATCTTATTCTGATTCTGAAAATTTTACAATATATATATATACAATTTATTTCGATTTTGTATACAAGTACAATTTAAAAAACCCGTGACACAATTTTATTTCATGCTACTAATTTATCTAGTAGTAGACACGCTTCGATCGACAATCTATTGAACACGTAATTATAACATGGTATCTTGCGAAAACACCGAATTGAATTTCAGAAAGGCGAGGCGCCATGAAAAATATTAGCTTCAATAGGAACATCCATTCAAAATTAGTATGTTGGCAGTGTTTTGCCTAAAAGCCCTCGCTCAATTAGGTACATACCTAAGTACAAAGTTACTAAAATTGTTACAACTGATGTCCAAAATTAATGATCAAAAATCACGAATTTAATGTAACAAGAATAAGTAAATGTCAAAAATAATCATTATGATTAACTTTACTTAACCATCTGCTTACCTTCATAGATCTATGCGTGATGTTTAACGTGAGAAAGGGACTTATCGATCGCATCACTGACCTTGCTCAAGAATGTAACACTCAGAATCAAACCGACGACCTTTGTAGTCTGAGAGCTTGCGGCGGATAAGTTAAAAGGTATTTAGATCTTTCGCACAAAGGATTATACAGGCTGTCCAGTGGTAAAATTAGGAATTAAAGTAAGGAAGAACTACTAATGATATAAGTTTATTTCAATAACTGTTACAAGAATCCGGCCATGTGCGTGTTTAAGATTCCGTACCAAACCGCAAAATTAAGTTGGTTTAATAGAAAAAAATAGAGAATTTCAAAGAAAAAATCAGATTTATCAATATAATGGTATTTTTTAGTAAAATATACATAACAATAAACATTATTACCAAATTTCAAAGGAAAGTAAAAAAAAAATCGGTATAATTTTTGTAGAAAAAGCTGACTTTGGTGGCTTTTCATTACTTTGTTTTCAAATGTTTTTAAAATAAAAATACAGTATTTATCACGTCGTCCTTTAGCTGTATGGGAGCTCCCCTTAAAAAACTAACAATAAAAAACAAACAAGACCTTGGCAATCGATGCTTAACCTTGAACATCGGCCCGTGCGGCAGTTATTATTTAGCCACAAACACTCTAGGTACTAAATCAAAAAGAGCCTTTTGCAAATTTAACTCAGAGTAAGTTGGTAAAACGAAGTTAAATTGATTAACTCCGAGTTAAGTTTTTCTTGCAAATGGGACTAATTAAAATACCCACACTGCTTACTGTCTCCTCGCCTATAACCCGACCTTTTACTTACTGAGCTGTCAATTACTCATCCCACAATGACGTTCATTGTTCTCCGCAGGCTATGTGACCAGGCTATACAGCCAGGCTATTTGTCTGGCCGTCATTAGCCTGCTTGTCTAGCACATTAGTGGTGTTCGGGCTATTCATAACTTTGATGTTTTTGACATTTATCTTCTGGTGGATGGATGAATATTTGAAAGGATTGGTGTTGATGAGGTGCTAAAGAATGTTGTCTGGGTGCTTGACTGATGGGCTATTTTAGTAACATTTAATGGTTGAAATTTACACTCATATTCATAAGAATACGAGTGTATTCTTATGAATATTATGTTAGGTTTTGATCATTTTTAACTAATAATGGCTAGTTTTAAATAAAAACGAATGATCTTATTTTACAGTTTGCTTATTTGTCAGGGTTTTTATTGTATATAAATACATATATGTCTTAATAATTGCAAAGGGCTGTCATGGAGGCGATCATTTTTTATGGTAAACACTCGGGACTTTGTCGAGTGTTTCTAGCTAGTACGAGTAATGTGGCTAGAGGACACATTCGGTCGGAGGCCGTCGCCTGAGACGCTTGGTTAAAATATAGTGCTCAAAGTCATAGACCTTCCTTGTTGTAAATTGTATTTCTTGTTTAGAACAGTTTTCTTACATTATAAAAGTAATGAACAGTTTGAGTTTGATTTCACACATCACATCCAAGTACCTACTAGTAGTAAACCCGCTGACTGCTACATCTCAGAAGTGGGATGAACAACAAAAACGTAAGTACACGCCCAAATTGTAACTATAATTCGTTGATGTGTTTTTTAATTTGATTGTTGGTCAGTCACGAATCTGTACAACATAACGAGACCCGTGAGACCATAGTCTTCTTAAGATGATACATTGACTTAAACAATGAAGTACCATTGCATTCTTGTTTTTGCATTTTGCTAGCGTCATGTATCATCATATTGAACGTTAATGTTTTGTTATCTTGTTTGGCTTGTCTATCACATTTTTCAATTACTGTTCAAATCTAAATCTGTTCACACCTTAAACAATTGTCGGTTCATGTGTCATGGGTTCGAATCCTAGTCATTACTTAGCACCTTATCAATAAGATGAGTGAGCCAGAGACATTGTAAGGTTATCTAATAATAATCAACAAAGAAAATTGTGTCGTATTTGGTCTATATAGATCTCTCAGAAATCAGCCAGATTTGGTTTTGGCGCTTATCAAGCGGGGCGTCACCCGGTACCCCAAGCGAAACACTTGATACCGCATTCTTCGCATGGGACTCAAATGTTTACACTTAGAACTAAGGCCCCTTTGTTTATTTTTAGAACAGGACAAATCAAGTTTCAAAGCTTGTTTGTATAATATAACTTGCTGACCGTGAATTAACTGTAACAAAGGAAATGATAATCATACGTAAATGATGATAATATGATGAACGTAATGTCTAGAACATTACATAATCTTAATTGTTGTGAAAGTCCACATTTATACATATGATTGACTTGAAAAAGGGCTAGACGGAAGCAAAATAATTGCCTTCCTAACACTTCTTAATAGGCTTAGAATTCAATAATGTGCGGCTCTAAAGTTCTCTTTTGCCGCGAGATTTCAGACTATGGCGAAATCTCCGGGCCACGGCCCACTTTACCAAGTGGCGCGGAAGTGAGCTGTGGAGATGAATCCCACAAGCGGACATCGAGACGGGCCGTGCGCAGCTTGAGATGCTGCAGTAGGAAGTACGGCGAGAGCGCGAACGTTTGCGGGCTGTCGAAGACCAGCACAACACATCGCGTCGTGACAACGAGCTACGGGCGGCCAGGCGTCGCCGCAGCAGCTAAATGTCAGCGCGTCGCCGAGGTGACTGTGCTCGCGCTGCCGAAGACCTGCACAAAGCGTCGCGTCATGGCAGCGAGCCGAGTGGTCAGCCGTCATCGCAGCGTCTCCACGTCGGTTCGAAGATGAGACAACGAGCCACGTGAAGAGGAAAGCGCGAGGCGCGGACAGCGGCAGCGCGACCGCGATACACTGATTGACAGGTCACGTAGTCCTTCTTTTTATTTGATAGCATTAAAAACTTTAGGAACGGTCTAGCTTTGCCACCCGTGAACCAAAGTGCAGCAAAATCACTACAGAAAAATGATCAACTTTGATTGTTCGTCCAAAAACCATCGGATGGACGTTTGTTTACGTAAGTTGAATGCGTGCGCTTCGGTATATAGTTGAGATGAAAGTATCACCAGTCATTTTGCTAACTTAAAATAACAAGGGTTGGCCACGACGTCGCGCAATACTTTAAGTAGGTGCTATTCTATTTATTGGGCAAGAATGGCAAAAGAAGTTATCGATCGCGTTTCCGTGCGAACTAAACTACGCCTAGACCTTTAAAAATATGATTAGCAGAGAGCAAGCGTAACGAACCTATGGAGGTGTATTGTTATGAAAAATAACGTCTTATTTATCAAAGCGAAATACAAATAGTAGGCACCTCATTTTTCGCACAACACTAAGCCGCTGTGAAGTGCACACGTTGTAACTAGTAGTAGTAGTACTGTAGTATTATATGATCTGTGGTTTTAATAAGATTGGTTGTGCAACTGAAACGAGCTACTGTAAAATAGATGATAGAGTGACAAACAGTAGTGATGCGGTACAAAAACTGTGAGAACTTATTTAAAACGATTAAACAACAAAGACGCACGTGTGGTGATAATAAGTAATAGAACCTGTTTCTAATCGGTATATGGATAATAATTATTACCTACATATAAAACAGTAGTGTGAGTTGTTATGTACTAGAGAGCTAGGTGTATCTCACGATAATGTCCCCACGGATATGATGAAGGGATCTGGGATAGCGCGACATGGCTGTCAATGTAAAGATTGTTAATGTCAATGTAGTGGTAGCTAGGTCATGCGACTAACATTCTCTTCCCTATGTTTACAGTAAAATGCAATTTGAATTTTAATTTGTCTAGTATTTGAAGCAGCTAACTACGAGTATAATCTAATTTTCTACAGAGATTGCAAATCGTTAAAGTTGTTGAGTTATTATTGTTTGGTTGAATATAAAAATAAATAATACCAGCCCGTTACTATCCCACTGCAGGACAAAGGCTGTTTCTCATACAGAGACAGCACGAGCATTGATACCACTCTTGCTTGTGGCGGTTTCTAATTAATATTAACTGTAAGTCCAGGCTTTCACACCGATGTCCAAGAAAAATTTGAAAGTATTTGGAACTGACTAACTGAAGTAAGATTGGCACCTTTTCGGATTGGAACTCACGACCTACCAGCTCGAGAAACGATGTCTTAACCACTGAGTTACCACGAATAATAAAGTAATCTCTACAAATTTTAGATTTAGATAGTTCAAAAAGTACAGTCAACCTAATTTATGTAAACAAACTAAAAATATTAAAGTTCTCTTGATATATAATTTATGTCAAACTGTTAATTCCTATGGTATTGCAATGTTGACCATAGGGTTCGTTGTAGTAGGTCATAAAGAGAATAAAAACTCTAAACGGTAGATAACGCGATACAGCAGACATTGTGTTTTTACATAATTGTTTGCTTATAGAAAGAATCACAGAAACATGTTTTATTACAAAAGACAAGAACAATTTCTAATAAATTAAACAAAAGAAAAATGTCAAATGATGCAACGTCAAGTAGATGTATTTTAATAAAGCAAGATTGGTAAACCAATCGTCACCATCTTACTAAATTGGTACCAAGTTTGTTGACTGAGAAAATAACATCTTTAAGCAAATTTATACCTAATTATATTAGAATGCCAGCAGTAAAATACGCTTACGAACCAGGAATCATTCGAGCTTGCAGTGCTGGTATCCTTTTGATATTTTTTTTATAACATTATTAATAGTTCATAGTCGCACTATTGAGTTGGATTTAATATTTATAAAAAATGAATATGAAGAAGATATATTAATGTTCATTCACGGAGCAGTCTCTGAGACTCTTAAATACAATACAGTCAATTGTTTATTTGAGCTTCCTGTGGTACACAGACGAACTTATAGAAGAAAAGAATGATAAGAACTCTATAATAATTAATATTGGGAATGAGTTGCTTTATTCTGAACTCGTGTTGACAATGACATCTTGTTGAGGCTTTCAAAAAATAGAATGTCAATATGTTTGGTATAATTACCGTCGCTAAGGTTCTTTATTTGTGATCATTATGATACTAAAAAAACTATGCCTGAACGATGTTGGTACCCTATTTCTGTACGCATAAAATTGAAGTATAGTATGAAATACGTGATAAACGCGGCAGCTAGTCCTAAAACAAACGGGCAAATAAAGTACGAGTATAGTGATGGAAAACCACACCATGATAGCAAGATTCTAATCATGGATTGGTATGTTTTAACAATGATACCGCACCAATCGATATAGAAAGCAGACGCCAAACAACAGTGGTTGTGGAGCGTATGAAACCGTTGATTCATGTATACAGTGGTCCAATTGTATCGTTTACCACCTCTGTAGCTAGAGATTTTTGCAAGGAGTCATAAGAATGCCAGTTTATTATACCCCAAAAGTTGAAAGAAGAACTGTCAAAAAGTGAGATTTAAACAAATAATCGTTTTAAATAATATTCTGTCAAATATTGGGTAGAATATGGTATTAGAATAATTTGGTATGGGTACAGAATGCCAACTTAACAGCTTAAGCTACGGAGAATGATGTGATTGGATGTGTTTCACCCTGGTTGTGTGAAGCCTTTCTTATACTTATTATACCCTTCTTGTTGGGTTGAGCCGAATTTAAGAAACTGTTATGTACAGAATATTATTTGTTGCTGTTACAGGTCAGGACGCGAGGCATCCTGGCTAAGAATGTTCTTTCGGCTATCGGCTTGAGCGTAAATCGTGGGCTCTTGCTGGTGTCGCGAGGGATGCTGCTGGGTGATAGTCAGGGACCTCCGAACTGATGGCGTGAGGGATGCCTGCTGCCTGGTTGAGACAAAAGTCCTTTCGGCTATCGGCTTGAGCGTAAATCGTGGGCTCTTGCTGGTGTCGCGAGGGATGCTGCTGGGTGATAGTCAGGGACCTCCGAACTGATGGCGTGAGGGATGCCTGCTGCCTGGTTGAGACAAAAGTCCTTTCGGCTATCGGCTTGAGCGTAAATCGTGGGCTCTTGCTGGTGTCGCGAGGGATGCTGCTGGGTGATAGTCAGGGACCTCCGAACTGATGGCGTGAGGGATGCCTGCTGCCTGGTTGAGACAAAAGTCCTTTCGGCTATCGGCTTGAGCGTAAATCGTGGGCTCTTGCTGGTGTCGCGAGGGATGCTGCTGGGTGATAGTCAGGGACCTCCGAACTGATGGCGTGAGGGATGCCTGCTGCCTGGTTGAGACAAAATTCCTTTCGGCTATCGACTTGAGCGTAAATCGTGGGCTCTTGTTGGTGTCGCGAGATGGTTTAAAGATTCCTTTCGACTATCGACTGGAGCGTAAATCGTAGGCTCTTGTTGGTGTCGCGAGATGGTTTAAAGATTCCTTTCGACTATCGACTGGAGCGTAAATCATGGGCTCTTGTTGGTGTCGCGAGATGGTTTAAAGATTCCTTTCGACTATCGACTGGAGCGTAAATCGTGGGCTCTTGTTGGTGTCGCCAGATAGTTAAGAATTAATTGTAAGAAGTTTATACTGTTTAAGATTATATAATTGTTAAAAGTTACTTTGTGTTCACTACTTTGTTGGTTTGTATAAGTAATAATGACAAGTTTCTTCTCCATTGGTGTCATAGCCTCACGGCGTTCCAGTGCGAGAATAAACGAATCATACATAAATGATATTGTAATAAGCTCGAGGTGCATTGTCCTCAAAATATTGTGAAACATTTTTTTTAAAAGAGTAAGTTTGGAGTTTCTTGTCCATTCTTCTCCGTAACAATCTACCTTTCCGAATGGACGTAGAATCAATATCATTACTTTTAACTTTAAATTAAAATTTATTGAAATTCAAAAGATAAACGTTTTGACTATGACTTTGACACTACTCTGTTTGTATGTTGTTAGTTTGTAAAAGTTATTAAAGTAGTTAATTAATTAACAAGCTCGAACGACTAGCCAGGAACCCGATTGTTAGGTTTCCACCTGGAGTCGTGTGCAGGGACGCACACGATGTCAGGACGGACGATTGTTAGGTTTTGATCATTTTTAACTAATAATGGCTAGTTTTAAATAAAAACGAATGATCTTATTTTACAGTTTGCTTATTTGTCAGGGTTTTTATTGTATATAAATACATATATGTCTTAATAATTGCAAAGGGCTGTCATGGAGGCGATCATTTTTTATGGTAAACACTCGGGACTTTGTCGAGTGTTTCTAGCTAGTACGAGTAATGTGGCTAGAGGACACATTCGGTCGGAGGCCGTCGCCTGAGACGCTTGGTTAAAATATAGTGCTCAAAGTCATAGACCTTCCTTGTTGTAAATTGTATTTCTTGTTTAGAACAGTTTTCTTACATTATAAAAGTAATGAACAGTTTGAGTTTGATTTCACACATCACATCCAAGTACCTACTAGTAGTAAACCCGCTGACTGCTACAATTAGAAGTATTTTTGTGCACTGCCATGATATGGGCATCAGATCAAGATTTTGCTGAGAAGAATGCGAAAACCGATAGTTTAAAAAAAAGATCCCACCGCACTATTCCCAAACCGCTGCAACTCCTGAAAGCCAGAATCAACAGCGGTGACCACTAGGAAAACGCCGAGGCAATGAAGCTCGACGAAGTCCAGCAGAATGAGTTTAACTGTCTTGTATCCCGCAACGAAATTAATCAGAAAAGAATAACGGAGGAGTAGGAAAAATAACAAATTTCCACTTCTCTCTATATCAAGCTGGAGACAGAACAAACAAGGCCAATAAGCACAAAGGGTCGTTTACAACTAGTATAACCGTGTGGTGGCCAGAAGCGTGCCGCATTATTGTTTCAATTGGCCATGGGTACCACTAATACCCAAAATCTAAGAGTAGGTATCTGGTCTTGGGTACCGGGAGTACCCAAGCAGAAAAGATTCGGAGTGTCTGTAAATAATGCCTTATTACACGAAATTACTACGATCACGAAGTTAATGTCAAATTTCCATGCAAAATTTGCAACGTTTATTTTCAACCAATTTTATTAAATAAGACAATCATCTTTTTAAACACTTTAAACACAGATCAAAAGGCCTGCTCATTGGCATTATAAAAATATCAAGTGTTAACAAAATACTCAGAAAGCAAGCCATAAATATAGTTTGTTTACAAAACAAGCAGGCGGCGGCGGCGGCGGCGGCCCGCCGCGCCGTTTCGGTTACGGACAGATATCGGCCAGGTGGCGGCTCACTTCTGGCCAAATAAAGCTTGATTGAGCCTAGGAACTGTTGCCCATGGCCGGGTCAAGGGATAAGCCCAGTTGCCTAGCACTATGGATAAAAATTATCATTAATATTAATGGGTCCTAACATTGTGAGCTTATATTTGAATCCAACAATAGGTATGGCAAAAACGCTTGAACGCACAGAAATTTGTTCTAGTTTCTACAAGGTCCGTAAAGTAAATAACTCTGGATGCAGCCTGTACATTATCCAACATAATATTGCGTTCATTCTGCCAAAGAATACACTCCCATAAGATATCATGTGCAGATTGTACATATTTCATGCTTACTTATATATTATTACTTATATATTACTAGCTTTTGCCCGCGGCTTCGCACGCGTAGACTACATGCTTCTCCTTATCATATTTTAACAGTATGTAGAGAAAAAGTAACAAACTTTCATCCCCTATTTCACGCCCTTAGGGGTGGAATTTCGAAAAATCCTTTCGTAGTGCTCACCTACACTATCAAAGGAACCTACGTGCCAAGTTTCAAGCTTCAGCCGTTTGGGATGTGCGTTGATGGTCAGTGAGTGGTCCATGGCAAAAGTAATTCTACCTCAAATCTACACCAGCATACTTCAGAGTTTGTCCTTGAGCCTTATTAATTGTTATGGTGAAGCAGACTTTCCCGTCCCTATTTAATTCCTATATTTATGCGTTGAGCCATTTTAGTTACCAACAGACCGACTTGAAAGTATTATTAATAATTTTTCCTTTGTAAAAGAAGTACTTTTGTACACAACATTTCATCCCCCATGATCTGCCCCCCAAGGACGGAATTCCCAAAAAACCTTAATTTGCGTTAAATTTTAATCTTCAGCCCAAACCCAAAATTCGAAGATCCTAACTTCAATACTGATCGACTCTCATACAAACTTTCACCCCCTATTTCACCCTCTTAGGGGTAGAATTCACAAAAATCCTTTCTTAGTATCCACTTCATCAGGCATCAAAATTTAAATTCTCTAGAAGATTTCATTATTCCCATGACTTTTCACCCCCTTTTTACCCTCACGGGGGTGGAATCTTCAAAATCGCTGAGATATGTGTAAATTATTTTTTAATCTTCAGCCTAAGCTTAAAATAAGAAGATCCTGATTTTAAAACTGACGGATTTTCATACAAAATTTCATCCCCTATTTCGCGCCCTTAGGGGTGGAATTTCCAAAAATCCTTTCTTAGTGCTCACCTACTCTATCAAAGGAACCTACGTGCCAAGTTTCATGATTGAAGCTTTAGCCGTTTGGGCTGTGCGTTGATGGTCAGTGAGTGAGTCAGTCAGTCACTTTCTTCTTTTATATGTTTAGATATTTATTCCTTTTAAGGAAAGACATTGAGCATGGCTCTGGAACCTCGTCGACCACAGTAATCGTTTGGCAGCTCGATGACGCTTCCAGCATAAACAGCAAACCATTTTTTTTTGCCTGCTAACAAAGCCGCCATCAAGAAGTTAGAATTCAATCATGCACTTCTTTGTATACCACATTGGTGGTTTTTCTGTCTGGTGCCAAAATTACCAGGCTGCTAGTACTGACTCTGGAACAGGCAACTTTGAATTGCCCGTGTGAGAAAATCTTTAATTCTTTAATCTTTCCTTAAATCTATGCCTGCCACCCTTAATGACTGACCCTGAAATTTATTTATGGTCATTGCAAATCAGACCTTATGTGGGAATTGTAATCGTTTAAACTCAAAGACATAGTCATAGGGTATCATTGGTATTCGAGGTATGAAAACTGATTCCCCCCGAGCACATCCAGTAGGTAATCATTCATACAAACTCTAACACCCCTTTTTACCCGTTGATGAAATTCAAAAATGCTTAAGTTTTTCTTTAATTGTATTGAAGAGCAGTAATTTTGATAATAAACAATTTATTTTTATTAAAAAGCCTTAACACCCCTTTAAGGAATTAAATTCAAAAAACCTTAAACACGTGTTTCTTTAATTGTATTGAAGAGCAGAAATACTAAGTTTCAAGTAATTTTGATGGTAAACAATGTATTTTTCTTACAAACTTTACCACCCCTTTTTAACACTTTAACGGATGAAATTCAAAAAAATCTTAAGGTAGTATTTTTTATTTTATGTTTGGAGTCTAAATGCCATATTTCATTCATTACAAATGAAAAATGACAGAGTTTCATACAAACTTTCAGGGGTTGAATTTCGAAAAATCCTTCCTTATTCCCTGTCTACATTATAAAGGGAACCTATGTGCAAAATTTCAGCTTTCTAGGTCCAAGGAATTGGGCTGGGCGTTGATGAGTCAGTCAGTCAGTCAGGACTTTTATTAATATAGATAAGGTCCTAAGATGTTTTTTGACAGCTCTATGTAGTCGGGCCACTTGAAAAGTATTTTCTTATCCCAAGGGAACATTATACAGGGATGAAAAGTAGCCTATGTACTATTTCAGACTATTTTTTTATTTTTTTTATTGCGCACAAAAGTACAGAGGCGGACTTTATGTCTCATGCATTTTCTACTAGTCTATAATCACGATAGTATAATCTATCTCTGTGTCAAATTGCATACAGATCCGTTCAGCTGTTCTGGCGTGATTGAGTAACAAACATACATTCATCCATCCTTTTGTATTAATAATATTAGTAATAAGTAAGATGAAAACTTAAGAAAAATTAATGAGCTGTAACCCCTAAAACACACTGCGCAAGCGTCGTAAAAAAATCTTATTTGTATAAACAGAGGCCATTGACAGCAGTAACACATCATAGGCTTAGTTTAATAATCAGCTTCAGCTTCACGGTCTCAGAATACAACCATCATAACGACCAATCAGAGCATAAAAAACTGATCTTAAAAGAACTAAATAACCCATTTGATCCCATTAATAAAAACTCAAATAATAAAATGCATTTAAATGACACAACAGCCCATTAACATTAGCGATCCTACTCCACATCTACACAAAAGTGAAAGTTTCATCGTAATCGGTGCATCCGAGCGCAATAAATCCTAAGTTATTGTTTTAATGTAACATTTTGTTAAGTAATGTTACTTTAATTTGTGTTTTAAGTCACTAATTGGTCGGAGATGTAAGAATACTTTGTTCTCATGACGTTACTTAAATCTTGTTAGGTTGGCTAAGTTGTAATAAATCAAGAATATTATGCCAACATTTGGCATCCTCTAATAGCTGTATCAAAAGCAACTAAATATGTACATAAGTGCAGTCACACTCTACCAAAACAGCAGCGGCTTTTTTTTAGGCAGATGAATTTCAACTTTGCACGGTTAGTAGGTGTAATATATACTTTAATTTATGTACAACATATTGAACCGGTTGTGGATAATTTAACTTCAAACTAACAAAAAAAAAATTAACTACTTACAAGTTGTAGGTCGTGGGTTCAAAATTATTTCATCAGCACTGCTCTCAAAAACGGTGAAGGAAAACATCGTGAGGAAACCGTGGCATGACATGTGACATCCTGGTGGATGGTCTCTCACAGAGAGGAGGCCTGTGTCCCAGCAGTGGGAACATTAATAGGCTGATGATGTGATGATAAGAGCTGTGTTATAACAGCTATATCCGCTAGTGAACCAGTGTTACCGACATACCCCGAAGAATTGCCAAAATTAAGTGGCAGTGGGCAGGGCACATTGCTCGCAGAACGGATGGTAAATGGGCCCGAAAAGTTCTGGAGTGGCGACCGCGAACCGGAAGACTTTTCGTTGGTAAGCCTCCCTCTAGGTGAACCGATAACCTGGAGAGAGTTGCGGGAGTCCGCTGGATGCGAGACGCACGGTACCGGGCAATGTGGCGACGCTTGGGGTAGGCCCATGTCCGGCAGTGGACGTCTTTCGGTTGATATGATGATGACACGAAGTGAACCCAATTATGGGTCAAGCTCACCCTTGTACATAAGCCGTCCTACATTATTTGTATGTTTTATCTACAATCTATTTATATAAAAATCAATTGCTGTTCGTTGGTCTCGCTAAAACTCAAAAACGGCTTGACAGATTTGAATAATTTTTTTTTTTTTTGTTCACTAGAATACAGGACAGTTAAAATAAAAATTGGTAGGTAGGTAGGGTAAGGCAGGAGGTACCCTAGCTAGGGTAGGATAGCTAGGTACTGTAGGTAGCCAGTTGACGGGATAGTAGCCGCGGTGGACAACTTTTGCTACTAGGGCATTTTGAGAATAGGACGATCTGCTCATATGTCGTTTGATACGGAGTCATAAATAATAATAATATAATAATAATAAAAAATCTTTATTTATCTCGACATCAAAATACAGTGACTAATCATAATACGTAACCTTGTATGGAGAAGGGTGTCTGAGATAGGTAAGGGCCTGTGTTACAGATCACCCATTTTACATAAATCTTGAAATAATTTGTGTGTGTACTCATTACAAAATCGAAATTTAAGTTTAAAGAAGAATACAATTAAAATAAATTTAAAGAAAATTAAAATCAAAATCAAAGAGAATTAAAATCAATGAGAAATAAAATCAAAATCAAAGAAAATTTAAATATAAAAATTCTGCGAAAAATATTCAAAAGAAGTATCTTATTCACTGAAAAGTATGAACCTACAAACAATAAGTACCTATGTAGCTATAAAAAATGAGTAAAACAAAAATGAGAATGGAGAAATGAGAATGATGTGTCCATGAGTGATTGTATAAGTGTAATGTGAGGGTGTAAATGTGTGAGTGAGTGTAAATGTTATGAGTTTATGACACTGGTTTTAATATATTTTCCGTGGAAATGTAGTCAAGGTTTAATAGCCAATTCCTTAATTTCCTTTTACAAACCTCTTTTGTATGCATGTATATATATAGTTTATTATTAATAGAGTTGTACAGAAAAGTACCAAGAAAGCAGAAAAACCTTTGAGAGAAACTTGTGTTGTAACGGATGATTGGACAAATATTGGTTCATCTTCTGTTTTGTGTTAGGAGATCGGGATCTAGGGGTAGTTCAGCATGTTTTTTTAATACCGTCATGATAATGAATAATTGGCGGACTGTAAGTACTTGGCAGTGTTGATAAAGTTCAGAAGTTGGGTATAGGATTGGGAAAAAGCAACTCACTTTTAATACCGCTCTTTGGGCTCTTTCTAGATTGATCATGTATGATTTAGAGGAACCGCCCCATGTGGTAATACAATATGATATGATCGATTGGCATAATGCAAAGTAAACTTTCTTAAGAACTGATGAATTGGAAATATGTCGTAGGTTTTTAAATATATAAATTAATTTGCGTATTCGTTTAACAAGGGATTCTATATGTTGTTGGAAGCTGAGTCTGGAATCTATAATTATACCAAGATATTTAATAGAACTAGTTTTAACCAAGCCAGGACAGGAACACTGGTTGATATTATCACAAGAGTGAGCTTTTAAGTCAAAATCAGGTTGATCTTGCGGCCTAAGTGAGTAAATCATAAATTTCGTCTTATCCACATTTAGGGTTAGCAAGTTGTAATGCAGCCATTTATAGACGGTATCAAATCCTTGTTGAGCATATTGTCTAACCTCATCCCAAGTGTTAGCATGAAATATCAAGGCAGTATCATCGGCAAACGTGATAATTTTTCCGTTTTCTAAACTGATATTACATAAATCGTTTATATAGACTAATAATAATGTTGAGCCGAGGATACTGCCCTGTGGAACACCGTATTAGTTAGGAAGTTCATCGCTAACCCAATTTCCTATTTTCGTTTTTTGTGTTCTGTCAGATAGATAGTCTGTGAATAGTTGGAGCGGCAGACTTCTAACTCCCATATTTTCGAGCTTTTTAATCAAAATGCGAACAGATACTGTGTCGAATGCTTTGGCTAAATCTAGGTAAATGGCTAAGGTTGGTTAGGGTTTTTTAATTATGTGATCTGTTAGTTCGTGGACGGCTTCAGCTGTTCCCTGCCAGATCGAAATCCGAACTGAGATGGAGATAGAAGAGAGTTTTGTTCAAGATATTTAGTAAACCTGGTGTTCATTAATCGTTCTAATATCTTTGACAATGTTGAAAGTATGGAGATTGGTCTATAATTATTGACACAGTATCTGTCTCCTGCTTTGAATACGGGTACAATCCTAGAAGTTTTGAAGGCCTGCGGAAATATTCCAGTAGAAAAGGAGAGATTGCATATGTATGTTAGTGGAGCACTAATAATTTTGGAAAAACGTTTTAATAAGGATCCAGATATATTATCAACGCCGACCGCACACTCGCTTTTTAAATTACTTATTAAGGACTGTATTTCCTCTTCGTCAGTAGGCAGAAGAACAAAGGAACTTTGGGGAGAATTTATCAGATGGCTGTTGGGATTGTAATTTGGAAAAATGTTATGTTGTGAGAGTACCTTTTCTGATAGTTTCCTTCCTCCATTTGCAAAAAATGAGTTAACTGAATTTATAGACTCTATAGGATTGTCTGTTGAGATTAATTGTGTGGATTGCTGTTTTGTTTTATTGGTATATGTTATATTTTTAATTGCTTCCCAAAGTTTCTTGTTGTTTTTCCCTGCTTTCTTAATCAGTTCTTGTTCGTAATTTTGCTTAACTTTCTTTAATAAGGTGTTGCAAAAGTTCCTGTATCTTTTGTAAGTGGCACGTACTATTTCATTATCTGGATTTTTTAATACTTTAATTTGTAATTGATCACGGTTTCGCATACATCTAAGAAGGCCCGGTGTTATCCAAGGCTTTAATATTAATTTACGTTTGGATGTAGTGATTAGTTTTGTGTTATCTTTTATGGCTTGACTTAGTGAGTGTATGAAAGAATTTGTTGCCTCGTTAACATCTGACATGTTGTAAATATATTGGAAATCTATATTTTTAACATCCTTTTCAAGTCCTTCGTCGTCTAGTCTTTTAAACGTTTTGAGACCTTGGCTTTTGTTATTGGTACGGTCTAGAAATAATAAAACACTGTTGTGGTCTGTAACTGAAGTTTGAGAAACATAGCACTTAGCTGATAATCTTGTCTTTATCATCATATGATCTAAGCACGTGCGACTATGAGTAGGAATGGTGTGAGCTGGGAGCAGACCATGAGAAGCGACAAGGTTGAGATAGGTGTAGGATCTGTTGTCTTGGGAATTTTCAACAATATCAATATTAATATCGCCAACTAATATAATATTTTGGAATGATGATAGTTGGCTTAGACAATCGTTAAGGGATGTTAAAAAGTTATCGATATTTTTATGACTAGGTGGACGATAGACAGCAACAATTACAGTGTATGTGCTTATTTTTTAAATAAGACAATTTGAATCCAACATTTCCGGTTCCTCAATGCTGTACTGATCTATATTTTTGCAGTAAATAACCACACCTTCATTTTGAGTTTAATTATTGAGCGTAGCGAATGAAATATAACCATCGAATTCAGGAACATTAGGGTTACGCTGCAGCCAGCATTCAGTTAGGACAATAAAATCCCAATCAACATTAGACCTGGCAAGTAAAGTTTGAAAGTTGGGCGTGTTGCAATTAATACTGCGTATATTTTGAGTTAATATTTTTAGGGTTTTTGTAGGATTTTTTAACAAAGAGTTGCAGTCGTCAATATCACAAGACGCAGATTGAGCTACTGTAACAGAATCCAATTCATTGTTAAGTATTACGTTAAAGTCATCCATTATTCAAAATAATATATTTTAGGGTGCAATTTAATTTATCTATGTATTTAAGCAGCCATCGACTGGCACTGTATCCAATGCATAAGATATTAACAAAAGATATTAAAACCATAGCTATAACAAATAACGGGTGTGTAATTGTGTGTGTGTTTGTGTGTGTAAGTGAATAAAATGAGGTATAATGTGAATGAATATTATAACAAATGCATCTAATTACGAACAAAATTTTTATAGATTTTAAAATCAAAATATTATTAAAGTGTTGACTAGTCATAGGTATGTTTTTTAAACATATTAACAAAATATTAAGTATTAACGTTAACAATGGCACATATTAAATACTGCAAAGAAAAAGTGACTAGTCATAGTACATACTCTGACTTAAGCTTGTCTATATCATCCTCTGAACTTATACGTCTGCGATTGTCTCCTTCTGTTTTTCGAATAAATATTTTGCCATGGGCGGCCCAACAATACGCAAAGTTATAGGTCTTAGCGAAATCTCGCGCTAAGAAAAACAGCCTCTTGCCTTTGCTCGTTAAATTCTCTGCTATGAAGATAGGTTTACTGGAGCCATGGATATGAAGATGTGATGTATTCAGTTTATTTTCTTTATGTTGCTTGTTGAAATTTTTTGTGTGTTCTATAAACTTCTCCTTAAGTAAAACTGAGTTGAAGCCCAATATTATAGGTTTATTATCTTCGGATTTTGTACTAATCCGGAAGACGTCTTTTATATCACTATTTTGAATAGTGAGGTTTACTGCTTGTCCGACTGTATTTATTAATTTTGCGAGATCATTTTTAGTTTCACCTCTCCTAGGAGGAATATTTCTAATCTCTATGCTGGAGATTCTTTGCGCGTTTTCTAGGTTTTCAATTCTATTTTCTAGAGTGTAAATGTATTGTAAATTTTCTCGCTTTTCCTTTTCAAACAATTCCAGCTGTTTTTTTAGGTTACTATAATCTTCAGATAGATGTTCTATTGATTGTATAATTCCAATATTTTGTTTTTTAATATCACTTATCGTTGTTTGTAGAGCTTACTATTTTGTTCCTGTTTAAACTCAGCTATAATTGATCTTATTTCCGACATAAAATCCGTATTCTCAGAATTTGACGTCTGCTTTTGTGATCGCGTACGAATTGATGTGCCCATAGCCAAAGTGTCGTTGGTGGCACTAGTAGTAATAATCTTGGGTGTTGTAGGTGGTGTACGTTTAAGAGGCATGCTTATACGGTCAAATATTATAATTATTAAATAATAAATCCAATATTATCTAGAATAAAGAATATAAATAGCGCAAAAATGAGATACCAAGTCAAAGACTTACCTGCCAGTAATATCAAAGCAGTTACGCCGTCATTTACAACATATTAGGAATAACCGACTCCTTTAATCCTGAATTATGAAGCCTAACAAATCTTGTATGGAGTGTGTAAATTGCTCCGACAATCATTGCTTGCCATGTGAAAATATCACATGAATAGCTGGGAAATACCAAATTGGTGGTAAAATTACTTGTAAAGGTTATGTGATGGCACTTAATCCTATATCATCTTCTTAGTCTTTAAAGTAATGTGTGAAGAATAAAACACATTCCCTCTTCATAGGGTGCATAAAATAGAAGCCTCCTTGAGTACAGGTCCTTATGATAAGGCCCATTTTCGGTTTCTTCTTTTTTTAAAGTGATGTTGATTTAACACTTAGACAGCTTGGGCTCAGTAGGTAGCGGCATAACTGGCATTCATCAAGTCCTGAAAAAAGCAGGTGTATGGGCACAAGGAATACTCCAATAAGTGGGTCACGCTTTGGACAGGGGGACCAAATTGACATTTTATATCAGACGGGTTTGCAAAACCCCATTTTGACAAGTTGTATTTGCAGCGGCCTACCGAGGTGCTTAACCGATTGAGTGCATGCCATGTTTTCTGCTTATCTCATTCACTGTCCGTTACAAGACACAATAATTAAAACATCGGTGTAGCCCGATATCTATGATCACCGTGTCACAATTTTTATCTATTTTTAAAGGTCCCGTACCTGCCCCAATTTCCAGAGCAGTCCGGAGTTTGGAAGTTGGTGACTCCTGTAAGTCGCAAAGCACGCAAAACTGGTGGTCCTGCGCCCCGGTAGTGTCGGATTTCCGTTCATTCGGACTTTGATAGTAAAGGAACAGAAAATGCACGTGTGTTTGCATACACACTTGTGCACAATAATATCTCCTGCGAACTGCTGTATCTATGTTGGGTCGGGAGGGATGTTATTCCGCCCAAATATTACCTACCCAAAGGCTGTTACTAAGCCTTTGTGGTCTGTTTAGCTATCTTAAGGCACAATAGCCAGCCAGGTTAGATTTTCATAATCGTGTTACTTGGTGGCCTCTATCCTGGTTATAGGATGGAGCCTTGCGACTGAGAGGCGGACGCCCGGACGGACACACGACGACGTAGGTATCTAAGGCCCATATTTCATGTCTTTTTGAATGTCCTCCACTAGAGTCTCGGTTGTCATGGCAACGGAGAAAACCCTCGACGAATGTCAATAAACAACAAGCTATGATTGTCAATTTGATTCGACTGAACAACCCCTGACAGAACGTCTTGGCGCCGAGAAATAAGGAGAGCCAACTCCACTTAAAGTTGAAAAAGGCTAGGAAGCAGAGTTCCGTTTTTATGCCTTCAAATGAAGGAACACGGGTGGGTTTTAGTCAGTAAAAGTCTGACACGCTTCACCCAGAGCGGGAGAAGTCATTGGATAATATCCCAGCAAATAAAAATAAAAAATAGGTAAAAATAGTTTAAAAAAAAACTAATTAACACGCTTTACTAGAAAAACAAACTAAAAAGTGGAAAATAATTTTCAATTAATTTAAATTAAGAATATCTAGAGCGAATAACAAAAAAAAAAATGCGTGGGGTGCTTTTTAAGATATTTTCTAAATGATTCTACTTTTACCAATATCTGTCAATAAATTATTACAACAATTGACATCAAGTACGCATTTTTACAATTCATTTATAATTTTTTTTGTTTATCCTACTATTCTTAATTTAAATTTATTGAAAATATTTTCTACTTTTTGGTTTGGGTTTCTATTAAAGCGTGTTTTTTAGTTTTTATAAACTATTATTTATTTTTTAGTTTAATCGCTAATCCTGAAGATCGTCGTAAGGTTTATGGGACAAACTATTAAAATTATTGCATTGTCATCGGTCCTTGACAAGTGTGCAAAGTCTCAAACTAATCCGACGTTTTAAAGGGGGTGAAAATCACGTTCGAAGATTCCGTTACATACATACCAATATAATAAAAGCGTGTACAAAAAACAAGTTTTCCATATTACTTCAGTTAGAACGAGGCCTTACCAGTTTCGATTACCGCTCCTAATAATTCTCTGCCAAATTCACGCGCACTTTAGCCCATTTGAATGGTTCAAAACCACAAATGTATCAGCGACTGACATTTGACTGGCATACCGCGCGGTTCAAGGTTCGGTTCCTCGTAATTAGAGTGTTTCAATTTTATTTATTGCCTGTCTTTTGTCGGTTATAATGGTTGTAGTTTGTTATATAGATGATATGGTATTGACGTGGTTGAAGACCATTTTGTGATGTGAATAAATTGTTGAAGATTAGCGGGTGTTTGATCTTTATTCGTTAAATGTTGAGTCTTGTCATATTTATTTTACAAGCTTTTATTTAATTTGCAATGTATGTATGTATGTTCGGGTCAAATATTGCAATCTGCAAATTTTTAAGCAGTTATCCTCCACCGATTAAAACGCAATTTTGCATACTTTAGTTTGGATAGTAATGCATGATTAGCTAAGTGACGTCATTCTAAATTGTGACATTAGGGGTGCAGCGAGGCTACTATTCAGCAGTGATGTGGTGGAGCCCTACTCTCCAGAAACAATATCTGTCTTGGAGAGTAAACATCCAGCGCCTGCGGATGACCTTACCTTTCCCGACCCCCCTGAAACCCCTCATCCTGATTCAACTCCTTTTAATATTTCAGCCACCCAATTGATTGCTGCCGTGAGCTCATTCCGAAGCGGTTCCGCCGGCGGTCTCGACGGCCTGACTCCGCAACACTTAAAGGATCTTTTAAGTTACGGCGCCGGGGCAGCTGGTGAGTCGCTTTTGAAGGAGCTTGCGGCACTAGTCAACTTAATGCTCTCCGGCGGCGTGAACGATGCCGTCGTCGATGTCTTGTACGGGGCCAACTTATGCGCCCTGCGCAAGAGGGACGGCGGCATTCGTCCTATTGCCGTCGGGTGCACCTACAGGCGTATGGCAGCCAAAATTTGTTGTAAGCTTTACGGCCAAAGGCTTACAAACAGATTCCAGCCCCTACAGCTTGGCTTTGGCTCTAGAGGGGGCTGTGAGGCTGCCGTACATGCCCTTTCTACATTCTTATATTCTGGCAAGGGTGAGGTCATCCTCAAGGTTGACGTTAAAAACGCCTTCAATTCCGTCAACAGGGACACTTTGTTGGCTGAAGCAAAAAAAGAGCTTCCAGAAATTTTCGGCTTTTTGTGGCAATGCTATAGGTACCCATCAAAATTGTTATACAAAGAAAATGTTTTGCAATCTTCAGTTGGTTGCCAACAAGGTGACCCTCTCGGACCAGTCATTTTCAGTCTGGCTATTCATCCCATTATTCAGAAACTAAATTCGAAATTTAACTTATGGTATTTGGATGATGGAACACTAGGAGGTGACGTAGACACCGTATTAGGAGATTTCCAATTCCTGAAAGAGAAGTTTAAATCCATCGGCCTAGACCTCAACCACTCCAAATGTGAAATTTTTCTTAGTGACAATACCGACAGACAGGGTCGGTACCCTACAGAAATTCTATGCAATAGCCCCAGATATCAAAATTTTAGATAAAAGTTCACTGCACCTCCTAGGTTCCCCAGTTTTGGAAGACAGTTTTTCTTCATTCATTGATGGCAAAATTATACATTTTAATGAAATTTCGGATAGACTCTCCAAAATTAACCTTCATTCGGCTTTTACTCTTATTAGGTATTGCTGTTTTGGACCAAATTTTATGTATTTTCTCCGCTCTTCCCCTTTATGGAAGCAGCCACATCTCTTGGAAAAAATTGACGAAATTATTCGATGCACTTTGACATCCATCTTAAATGTGGCCTTGGATGATCGAGCCTGGATGCAAGCTACACTACCCATTCGCTTCGGCGGGCTCGGCATCCGCAAAATTTCTAGTATAAGCCTACCGGCGTTCCTGTCTTCGGTCCACAGCACTGAAACGTTAACCAAAAAAATTTTAATCCTTTCACTGGTTAACTGTGAAGTGCCGTGCTCGACCGACGCAGTGTGCGCCTGGAAAGTGGCTTGCCCGAATACGGCGTTGCCCGAGAACCCATCTTCCCAGAGACAGTGGGATGAGCCGGTCTGCAGTTTGGTACGGAATAAACTTATAAATACGTCCACCAATACTGCTGAGCGTGCCCGCCTGCTGGCTGTGGGAGAGTGGGAGTCGGGCCTCTGGCTACAGGCATTACCGTCACTCAACATAGGTACTATGTTGAGTGACAACACCTTCCGGATCGCTACTTGTCTGCGTTTGGGTGCTCCTAGTGGAGCTCCACATCGTTGTCAATGTGGTGAAGCAGTCGACCGCCTCGGTCACCATGGCCTATCCTGCAGTAGGAGCGCTGGCCGGATAGCACGGCACGCCAGCAATTAATGCATTAATGACATCATACGTCGGGCTCTTGTCACCGCCGGGGTGCCAGCTGTTTTAGAACCCAATGGCTTGGCACGCGACGATGGGAAGAGACCAGACGGGATGACCATAATGCCTTGGAAGGTGGGTAGGCCTTTGGTGTGGGATGCAACATGTGTCGACACCCTTGCGCCATCCCATCTTCTTAGCACGGTGTGCTGGGGCGGCTGCTGCCGGTGCAGAAAACCTCAAACGGCGCAAATATAACAACCTTATTGGAAGTTATATGTTTGAGCCGTTTGGGGTTGAAACATTAGGTCCATGGGGTCCGAGTGCGCATCGAGTTTTTCGAGAAATTAGCACAAAGCTCGTCGACTCTTCACGTGACCAGAGGGCTGGCCTTTTCTTCGGCCAGAGAATTAGCATTGCCATACAACGTGGCAATGCCGCCAGCGTTCTGGGCACGTTTCCCATTGACATCGATGTGGACGAATTTTTTGATGCACAATGAGCTTTTTTTTTCCGTCTGCCTTTTGTATTTGTATATAGGTTTGTTTTTCTTAGAATATTCAATTGTATATATGTTAATAAATAAAAACTTGTAAGTAGGTAATTCTAAATCCAATATGGCGGACTAGTAATTTTGTGTGCACTGCCATGATATGGGTATCAAATGAAAGAATTTGCTGAGAAAAATACGAAAAAAGCTGGTTTTAAATATGTGTTAATAATTTTATTTATGTGAAGCTTGCCGAGATATGTCTGTAGGTGGGTGATCATACATTAGTCAGAAGTCTGAAAGTCTGGCAAAACAATCAGTCTTACCAAGAAGTACCGTGCTACCCAGTAACTTCATGCACAAAAGTTACAAAGGCGGTCTTGATGCCTTAGGCATTCTCTACCAGTCAACCAAGGTTGGTGAAGAGATAACATGGCAGGTGCATTGTTTAATAATAAATATAAAACCAGTTATTATATAACATACTAAAATAGGTATAATACACGTACATATATATTGAAAATAATATATAGTACCTGGGCGACCTACCTCTGATTGGGTGAAAATAGAGAAAACGGCGTTTTCTAAAAATTAAACCTAGCTAGATCGATTTATCGCCCCCGAAAGGCCCTACATACTAAATTTCATGAAAATCGTTGGAGCCGTTTCCGTGTTCAGGTTATAAATATATACAAGAATTAGACGACTCGTGGGTTCCTGTCTTATAGGCAATCCTTTCATGAAAAGTTATGTTATTAAGCTGTATCCAATTATACTGGAAACCAACCCAAATATACAAAAAGTAACTTTTTTTATTTATAACTTTTTAGCTATTTTTTTTAGTATGAGTTACATTTAAACATATAAGTGTTGTATATTTTTAAAATCACCTCTTAATACCCTTTATTTTGATACCCCACACGAAAGGGTGGGAAGATAAAAAAAAATTGAGCTCCCACAATATGGGGCCCAAAATTCGCCATTTTTCTATTCGCCAATTTTAATGTAGCCAGTGACACTCGCAGGGTTAAGACGAATCGATTGACGTAAGAATCATCAAAATCGGCCAACGCGTTTGGTCTCTAGAACGCCACATAGGAACAAACATACATACATAAATACATAGACTGATAAACACATTACCCTCCTTCGAAAGTCGGGTAAATACACAACGACATAATGTGAGGTGTTTAATAAAAATAAAATCGCTCAAAAGCCAACTAAAAATAATAATACGATGCACAAAGTCGTCAACATTGTTAATAAAAAAGATATCTAGATTATTTTAAAACAAAAAGCTCATTTAGTGATTGCTAGTCAAGGTCTATTTCATGCACCGATATGGATTTTAGTTATACAAGCTTCTGCTAGCGGATTCACCCACATCAATTGGCTTGCTTTTTACCCGACTGCAAGGAAAGGGTTATGTTTTTCGCGCGTATCTTTTATGTATGTAATATTCTTTATTATCTCATATCTTTCAAAGCACTACATGCCTTTATATAAATGAGACATCGTTAGATAGATCTTGACCTCCCAAATTTTCTTAGATGAAGAAGAGACTTAAAAATAAAAACAATTATGGTGGATTTTGGGCGCCATATTGTGGAATACCATTTTTTTTCTTCCAATCCCATCGGGTGAGAGAGGAGAGTTTTTAGTGGTGGTTACAAAAATATATACCAATCATATGTTTATAAGTAATTAATTAATTAAAATAAGACAACAAGAAAGTTGTAAATAATAAAAGTTAATAAAATCAAAAACCAAAAAGATGTAAACAAGAAGAAAATCGTGCTGTGCAGTCGGAGGATACATTGGTATTGGTCAGCCAGCTCGCGAATATTGGTATCCACCGACTGCACAGTATGATATTATTTATTTTTTTCTTGTTCTTTTTTGTTCCTTTATTTTTCTTTTTCTTTGAGATGTTTTCTCGTGTAACTAACATATATGGATGTTACTTGTCCGAAATAAAGATTTTTTATATTTTTTTATATTTATCTCTCCAGCCGATTCACTCCAGCCGGTTCACCCCAATGAAAGTCTGAAATTATCCCAAGGCAAGGTATTCAATAGACTCCTACGTCCTTCTTTAAGCTCCAATCTGTCTTACATTATTGAGAGTTTTATGCGTGATAAAGTATCGGGAGTCTTTTGCCGATACCCGGCCACCGTAGGCGCGGGCTTGCGGACGGCGAGTAATGGGTAGCTCGCTGTTCAATAAGGACCAGGCCCGAGTCGACGACGGCGCGTTTTGTTCCACGCGCGCCTCAAAGAGGTTCAGCAAAAGCTGACGGGGTCCGCTAGAGCCGATGCCTGTCTGGGTCGCGGATAAATTTGAAAGAGAGTTACCGCGGCCCAAAGCAACTGAAGTAACACGGTTGGGTTTTAGTCAGTAAACGTTTGATGCCCTCCCGCTACACCAACAGCGGGCGAAGTTATTGGATGATTTCCCATCCCAAAAAGGCGTGACAAAGTAATAAACAAACAGACAGACAGAGTTACTTACAGATTTATAATTTTAGTATGGATTAAATGTTCCTTTGTTTTGGTCTAATATACTAAATGACGTCACTGCTAAAGATCAAGGCAAATTTTGTTATAGGTGGAAATAAAAATGTTCAGCACTAAAATTATCCGTTTTAAAGCTAACATTTCACATTGAAATATTAGCACTAGTAAGAATTGCAACAGTGTTGTAAAAACTGTGTTTTTTTAATAAGGTTAGTTTAAATTTATGTTAAAGCTGTATTGGCAAGTTGACTGCTTTTCAAAATTACTGTTTTTGTCTTGGATTTAACTAAAACTAGTTGATGCCCGTGACTTTGTCTGCGTAGCATTTGTACTTCGAAAGTCTATTTTTTTATTTCGCGGTTTAATATTGTAGGTACGCTTGCCTTTTTTTGTTTATTTTTTAGCATGCAGAAATGCTTACGCATTTTCTGTTATATGGGACTCCAACCCACTAAAACTCCTGTGCCGGTTATGGCGGGAAAACGTGCATGCTTTACCACTCACCGCGAACTGTTCGTCACCGGAGGCGTCTCTGGGATGTACCCCCATCACGGGCACACCAGAACACATTGCACGCCGTTACCACCCCAGGGACCAAACCAGCATGGGCGCCAGACGACCTCGTCGGATGACGGATCAGGTCAGTGGCACCGCCACTTACCACTTT
The DNA here is from genome assembly GCA_945859665.1 of Anorthoa munda. Classification (NCBI taxonomy): domain Eukaryota; kingdom Metazoa; phylum Arthropoda; class Insecta; order Lepidoptera; family Noctuidae; genus Anorthoa; species Anorthoa munda. The sequence goes on from OX243898.1 coordinate 13,412,563, forward strand.
TCGGCCGCAGGAGATAGGGACATCCCCTGCGGCCCACCGCGTCCGCCATCAGACGGTAGCGCCCCCGTCCAAGCCGCGGAAGGTAGGGACAGCGGAGCACCGCAATACCGGCACTCCTCTCCCGCCGCGGCCTCCAACCCTCAGTCGCAATATCGTATGGAAACTGGGACGATCCATGCGACATTGCGGCTCGCCTCAGTTGCGAACTTGCGATGTCGCCTCTCTTACCAAGCGGCACCACAACCTACTTATAGGCCGCTACGTCGTCGACTTAATTGGCAAAGGCAAGGCCTCCTCGACGAGCGGTACCAGGGGGGTGTCACTCCGCAGTTTAGGTACGATCGGCCGGCGGTACCTTGCAGAGGGAATAACGCATTAGGTTGCCGCTTACCGCTCGGCTCGCACGTTAGCCACGTTATTTATATTATGCAGCAAATAACGATGACTTCTAAACGTACTTCTAAGGCCTTTAAAAGATATTGTTGTGTTTACGGGTGTTTAAATAAAGCAAAGAACAATGAATCGATATTAAGTTTTTTTAAAGTACCGAAAGATTTTGAAAGGCAAGCTATTTTGTTGTACCTATTTAAATCATTACATAAATAATCTGTAACTATCGGTAGTAGGTGCATAATGAGTACGAGTTTTGTATAAAAATTTAAGCATTTTGGTGTTCCTAAAAGAATGAATAGGTGTGTGAAATACCTAAATAGGTACCCACCTACTTAGATATTTTAGATTTTCGTGTTGTTCACAAATATAATTTGATTTCTTTTTTTATTGAATGGTTACCGTTTTGTTAACATAAAAATAAACGCTTTAGATCCAGTTTAAAATAAATTATAATTGCCTAAGTAGTTACCTATGAATTTACCAATAGCCTGAGTAAGTGTAGGTACGCACTTGTTAAAGTTAACGTTTGTATATAAAACTAGGTACTTACTTATACCTAACGAACAAATAAAAAATATTTCGTAAGATTTTTTCAAGCCTTTAACTAAACTAACAAAAAATAAATTAAAAATTTAAAAACCCCCGACTCAAAAAACCCTCTAAAAAGTAATAAATAATATGTACCGGCACACTAGCACTTTACGTTTAAAATACCTAACTACTATTTAATTTTATCCAAGCGTCGTCGCGTCGGGGGACCGCTAAATACCAGCTATTCTTTGTATAACAGAACACTTTCTTTATTGCTGGGTAGGTTTTTAAGCCTCTTATGTTTGGCGCTACCTTCTCCAGTTTCGCGCCTCACACTTATCTATGCACTTATAAAAAAGCCGTGAAGTTACAGTTACAGTTTAGTCTTATTATGAAATATGGAAATTAATCTGTCTTTAATTAGATTAACATTGATAAAGTTACTATTAATAGAGTTACCTTAAAATTATTATTGTGTTTTTAGTTACGTACGAACTTAGTTTCATGCATAAACCTATAAATAGATTTGTTATCGTTCTAAATCATGATGTAATGCGTGCGCGCAGCACGCGGGTCGCGGTGCAGTTTTCTTGTACTTACATTAATTCCTTACAATTTTTTTGTTGTATTTCTAGCTTAGCGGTCCCCCAACGCGACGACGCTTGGATAAAATTAAATAGTAGTTAGGTATTTTAAACGTAAAGTGCTAGTGTGCCGGTACATATTATTTATTACTTTTTAGAGGGTTTTTTGAGTCGGGGGTTTTTAAATTTTTAATTTATTTTTATTTCATGCTTTTTAAACTTTATTTACTAGTAGTCACGCTACGATTGACCATTTTTGGGTATAGTTGTCGTTAGGACTTGTTGTAAATATTATTACGGGTAGTGTGGCAGACGCTAGTAATATAATAAAACCACATAAATAATATTATATAGTGGACTGTATTTAAATTGAAGCACAAGTTACATTAATAAAATATATAGGTACGTGTAACACTGGTAGGGTGCGAATGATGACTGACTTAGGATCGTTCACATGAACGGGATGAGTGGATTATTATGTATGCTTCATACATAAATTGGCTACTCCAAAGACGAAACCTCTGCTGTAAGTTACTGAGGAGTTGGGTGTCCTGTGATTCCTGGTGATGCCCCAGCATCAGGTCAAGATTATGTATTATGTTTTAGCAATATCATTGAACTGACAGTTTATCTCTCAATCCCCTATCCATCACCAGCACCATCCACCATCAGATCCTGATCACCATCTATCTACAACCTTTTCAATGAGACCATTCCAATGAGGCCAAACAGGATACCTATGCTGTAAGTAAGCGTGGAGTTGGGTGTCCTGCTGATTCCTGGTGATGCCCCAGCATCAGGTCAAGATTATTATGTGTTGGCAATATCTTTGAACTGACAGTTTATCTATCAATCCCCTATCCATCACCAGCACCATCCATCATCAGACCCTAATCACCATATATCTACAACCTATTTAATGAGACCATTCCAATGAGACCAAAGACGAAACCTCTGCTGTAAGTTATTGAGGAGTTGGGTGTCCTGTGATTCCTGGTGATGCCCCAGCATCAGATCAATATTATTATGTTTTAGCAATATCATACAACTGACAGTTCATCTCTCAATCCCATATCCATCACCAGCACCATCCATCATCAGACCCCGATCACCATATATCTACAACCTATACAATGAGACCATTTCAATGAGTCCAAACACGATACCTATGCTGTAAGTTAGCGTGGAGTTGGGTGTCCTGCTGATTTCTAGTGATGCCCCAGCATCAAGTCAAGATTATTATGTTTTGGCAATATCATTGAACTGACAGTTTATCTCTCAATCCGATATCCATCACCAGCACCATCCATCATCAGACCCTGATTACCATCTATCTACAACCTATTCAATGAGACCATTCCAATGAGTCCAAACACGATACCTTTGCTGTAAGTAAGCGTGAAGTTGGGTGTCCTGCTGATTCCTGGTGATGCCCCAGCATCAAGTCAAGATTATTATGTTTTGGCAATATCATTGAACTGACAGTTTATCTCTCAATCCGATATCCATCACCAGCACCATCCATCATCAGACCCTGATTACCATCTATCTACAACCTATTCAATGAGACCATTCCAATGAGTCCAAACACGATACCTTTGCTGTAAGTAAGCGTGAAGTTGGGTGTCCTGCTGATTCCTGGTGATGCCCCAGCATCAAGTCAAGATTAATATGTTTTGGCAATATCATTGAACTGACAGTTTATCTCTCAATCCGATATCCATCACCAGCACCATCCATCATCAGACCCTGATTACCATCTATCTACAACCTATTCAATGAGACCATTACAATGAGTCCAAACACGATACCTTTGCTGTAAGTAAGCGTGAAGTTGGGTGTCCTGCTGATTCCTGGTGATGCCCCAGCATCAGGTCAAAATTATTATGTTTTAGCAATATCATTGAACTGACAGTTTATCTCTCAATCCGATATCCATCACCAGCACCATTCATCATCAGACCCTGATTACCATCTATCTACAACCTATACAATAAGACCATTCCAATGAGTCCAAACACGATACCTTTGCTGTAAGTAAGCGTGAAGTTGGGTGTCCTGCTGATTCCTGGTGATGCCCCAGCATCAGGTCAAGATTATTATGTTTTAGCAATATCATTGAACTGACAGTTTATCTCTCAATCCCCTATCCATCACCAGCACCATCCACCACCAGATCCTGATCACCATCCATCATCAGATCCTGATCATAATCCATCTACAACCTATTCAAAGAGACCATTCCAATGAGTCCAAAGACGATACCTCTGCTGTAAGTTACTGAGTAGTTGGGCGTGCTGTGATTCCTGGTGATGCCCCAGCATCAGTTCAAGATTATTATGTTTTAGCAATATCATTGAACTGACAGGATTCTAAATTTCAAATCGATTAGACCTATGAAAGTTGCTCATATCTTTACCCCAATTAGTAGAGAGCTGATTATCTTCAAATGGCTGAGAATATTTTCTTAAATCATGGCTAAAAACACTCTCGTTTAAGTCACCTTTTAAACAAAAAAAACTAAATCAAAATAGGTCCACCCGTTTGGACGCAATGATGCCACAGACAGACACACATATACACAGATACACAGACACACAGCAACACACCTCAAACTTATAACACCCCTCTTTTTGCGTCGGGGGTTAAAAAATATCACTAAAGAGTAAACAAAGAGGTAGGTACCTATACTCAATTTGAAATAACATTAGACGACTTTACAACTCGTTTTACAGCTCGTTCAACCGATTTTGTGTTCTATCTCGTACACATAAGGATGATATAAAAAGCACAAATCTGTTACCAAAACCAACTGTTTACTACAGCTTCCATTTGTCGTATCACCAACGCAATAGAAGTAAAAATCGATTGACCGGGCTGTAAAATGGGCTTATTTAAATGTCTAATGTTATAGTAAATGAAGTTTAGGTAACCTAGTTTTCATTTGTTAAGTACCAAACAAAATGACGGTCTATAATATTCATTGTCTATCTACCTACTTGACCGTGTAATCATAGGCATCAAACCTACGAAAGATTACGTGGTCAAGTAGGTAGGTAGTGGATGTAAGCGAAAGCGGCAAGTCGACAACCCTTACGAGCCGAGTCAAACCGCGCCAGACAGCGACGGAGATACGCGTTAGAAGAGAACGGCAACGTTTAGGTGAATATCAGGTTAGACACTGAGCGAATTAAGTAAGCGACAACGGAAGAGTTTAAAAATAAACTTTATTTGATCCCAGTTACAGCAAGACAGTAATTGCTTAATTCTACAAAATGTTGATCTTATATACTAATCTTATTGCTAACCAATCATCTCTGCTAATGACGCATGTCCTAGATATTATATGCTGACATATAGCTGTTATTCTAATATAATATAATTATTGGCTGATGAAGCTAATATTGGGGGATTGGGGTTCCTTAACTAGCGCTTATGCGAGCTGCATTGCACTTTGTTGCTAACTAGCAGGAGTCTCTATTTCAATGAATTGTTGCACGAAGTGAGTCTTCTGTACTTGTACTATTATTTATTCTGTGGCGGTACCTCCTCGGGTTTCTCTTCGCTTCACCGTGGGTGAACCAAGCCACGGCTACTGAGCCCCCCCGTCTCGACAATGCGGGCGCCCACCGGGGGGGGGGGGGTTATGGGTTGCCTTACTTCTGAAATTATTAGTCCACCATACAAACTTCCACCCCTCCATCCAACCCCTTAAGGATGATTGCCGGGATAAAACAGACGGACAGACAGACGGACACGTGAGTGGCAGCAATTGGGTTCCGTTTGGACCCTTCGGGTACGAAATCCTAAAAAGAACTACTAATGATAAAAGTTGATTTCAATAACTTTCACAAAGAAAACAAGTACGGATTTTTTTAAAATTATTCCGTCTAAATGTTGATCGTCACGTCTGACACACTTTTTGGAATCTGGCCTCCGTACTCCGTACCGTGCCACTCGCTGGAGAAATGATGTCGGGATGCCATTAACCCCTCGCGAACGATATTTTCTAGAGCTGTTAAAGTCACTGGGCATCTACCTCAGCATGTGCAGTGATATTTAAAAATAATAAATAATGCCGCGCTGGTATTCTGGTTGTTGGTGCCACGGATACACTTACGGAAACGTACTTGTTCTTGTACTTTTTAAGTTTATCTAGATCTTGGACATCGCTAACAACGGAAAATTTCGTGACGAAATCATGTTTTTGGTCCATTGGTGTAATTGCTACAAGGCGTGCCAGTGCGAGGATATACGAACAAAATAAAATAAATTCTCACCTTCCAATACCAAATATGTCCGTTTCATTATATTTCGTGTTGTATAGTAATCTATACAATTCAGTATTCAAGCTATTACAATAATAATAATATTGCACACACAATGGTTATAATTACGTGAACTATTATGTATCACCCACGCTTAGGGTTCCGTGTAATTTGTTGATTGTCTGTTCATAATTGTGGAAAGTTTATTATAAAGGTAAACATTTGATAATTTTCTTTTTTGTTGTCGATGTACAAATCTTAGTTTATAAGATTGTCGCATAAAAAATGATGATATTCGCAGGAAAACCAAAGTTACCGACATATACCCCGAAGATTTGCGAAATTTTATTGGCAGTGGGCAGCCCACATTGCTGGCAGAACTGATGGCCGTTGGGACCGAAAAGTTCTGGAGTGGCGACCGCGAATCGGAAGATGATGCGTTTGCAGGCCTCCCTCTAGGTGGACCGATGGACTGGTTAAGGTTGGGGGCAATGTGGTGACGCCTGGGGGAGGCCTATGTTCAGCAGTGGACGTCTTTCTGCTGAAATGGTGAAGATGATGAAGAATGGCTAACAGTTTTCGCATTCATTTTTAAACCGTGTTATTTGTTCATAAAAAAATGTTGAGTTATAGAACGGAGTTTGTTATTTTTTATTCTTAAGTCAAATTTCTTCCAATCATACCTGTGGCTCTAGACACAGTATCATCCTGTCTGCGATGGTGATTATCGAAATGCCAAAATATCAATCTTGTAAATTTTTGACATTTTACCAATCGTTATTGCAGTGCATTCAAAGATATAATCTCACTTATCTATTGCCTCTGATGTAGCTATATCAAAACCTTAATAATGATAAACATATTACCATTTTACCTCAAGAAACGATTTCAGATTCTATGTGACTCGCACCTGAAAGTTCTTAGGTCATAGGATAATATAAATGCATTCCACTAACTTCCTAGACAAATCTTTTACTGTCTAGGCCACTCGTCTATGGAATGCATTGCCTATGATTATAAAACACGCGCAATCCCTGCGGGTTTTTAAGCTACTTGTGTAGGAGTACTCCTTGTCACTGTGATCATAATCTTGTTAAAGCTGAATTGTTTTCTTGTCTGTATATTAGTTGTATATATGTATTTATGTATTTTTTTCTTATTTAGTTTTTAGCACCTACTTACTCTATAAATTAAATATTTGTCGAAAAATTTGCTGTACCAAGTGCAACCCCATATAGTGTCTCTTTCCATACTAGGTTGCCTGGAAGAGAGCGCGAAATTCCTGTTGAATCTTTGTTTTTGTTTTGAGATGTCTTTTTGAATAATTTTTATCTTGGTGTACAATAAAGAATATATAAATAAATAAATAAAGATAGTATTCTGCATCCAGTATGGTTAGTCACCCTTAGAACTTTTTACCTTTTCATGATGCTCTGCTGTAGAAAATGTTGATGAGCACAGACCTGAAAATGGCAACGAGGTGGACTGGCACTTCGCCGCCCAATGAAATGACATGACATCTGGCAAAGAGGCTCAATCGACACCGGAGGGGGTATATTCTGGACTTTTCTAATCGTCATTATTGTAGATGCATTTAACTTTGTCTAGGCCCTCTGATTTATTATTTTTCTACTGAACCCAACTACTAATCGACCCATCTTCATGACCTTACCATATCTAATGATAATCGGAAGTAGATGCAACAAAAACGGTTTAACACCAAATACGGTGAAATAATAACACTTTGATAATAAACAATAATTCTCTTGTCAAGCCGAGGGTCAGAAATAAATGATGAATAATTACGAGTATTGCATTTATTTACTTTGAATTGCAAACTAGCTTTTTCACGCGTCTTCGATCGTGACTTATGCCACTGGAATGGAGCATTTTTTTTACAAGCTTTTTATTAACTTGCAATGTACAATGTATGTTTGTTCCAGTTTTTGTTTCTTCGTTTTTTGGAACCGACATCCGAAATTGATTTTATTTTTCACTTTATAGTGTTATCATTTGGAAGTCGGTTGTATTTTTTTGTAACAAAAAGTTTAATTTATTTTTCACTATTTAGTTGTGGTACATAATAGTCCAGTTTTATAGTTTAGGTACCTATAATGCCCAAAGTGATGCCAGAATAGATTCACCCAACAACATGAAACTTGAACAAAACCGGTGGATTAAGAGTATACTAGGGTGAACTGTTCTCTGTACTGTGTTATGTTATATTATGAAATGGAAATGCAGCTATCCCGAGTGATTTGCCGTCATTTATTGAAGAGTTCTGATGTATATCTCCGACATACTTCATCAGATCTTTGATGATATATCCAATGACAAGCGCCAGCTTTCAAACAAAAAAAGAATCATTAAAGTCGACTTAACTAGTATAAAGTTCTGGGGTAACAAACACAAAAAAAAAACATTTGCATTGATAACCTCCTCTTTTTTGAAGTCGATTAAAAATAAATAAGATCTAATTTTTTGTGTTGGAACCTTATTTCATAGGTACATCTATGTGAAGATAGACATTCAGTATCATCATCAGCCTACAGCAGTCTAATGCTGAACATCGGCTTCCCCAATCGCACGCCGTTTCTCTCGACTTTTGGCAGCTCTCATCCTGCTGCTACCCGCCATCCTGCGAAGATCGTCACTCCACCTAGCCTAAGGGCATCTCACGCTACGTTTACACATACGTGGTCTCCCCTCAAGAACACGTCTACACCAACGGTTATAGGCTCTACGGCTTATATGGAGGACCCATTGCCACTTCGACTTGCTTATTCTGTTGGCTAAGATAGAGATTGATGATGTGTAAACAAACACACAGTTGTACGTCCTTATAATGTAAGGTTAGATTTAGACAAGTAATATTGTGTTTTGTAGTTCTTTCAACAGTAAGCTACCGTGTTTTTGTGTTACTACAATAGATGCAATTTGTATAAAACATCTTCGCTATATAGGTGTTAATGAATGCTAAGTTTTTTTGGGATCTAATATCTATATGATTATTAAAGTGAGGGTCGATTAAATAATTTGTTTTTGATTGTTGATTTTTGATCGGAACAAAAAAGGAACTAAAGCGAAGTTCTTGGTAGATAGTATTTCCGTATAAGGAGGAGCTCGTGGCTAAATAATAACGGCCGATCGGTCGATCTTCAAGGTTAAGCAACGCTTGTCAAGGTCAGTCCGTGGATGGGTGATCATATTTACATAGCGAGATTCCTCCGTGCCTCGTAAATCGCGTTAAGCCATTATTGCTCCCAGTTGTTATTTGAAGATGTCTGACAGTCGCTATTGGTCAGTCAGAAGCTGGCAATCTGACACCTGTCTTCCCAAGGTTATCGTGTTACCCAGTTAGTGGGTTGTGGAGCGCAGATAGGCTGTCGTTCCATGGAGAATACTGGAACTCGGCTGAATCCAGTTAGACTGGAAGAAGATTGAGTATTTCCGTTTAAGAATGTTTTGGAACAGACAGGAGGAAGTGTTGGTTATTGGGTTTTTAACCGACTTTCCAAAAAAGAGGATGTTTTATGTTCGGCAGTATGTATATTATTGTTAACCGACTTCAAAAAAGGAGGAGGTTCTCAATTCGTCGGAATCTTTTTTTAATTATTTTTATTTGTGTTTCGCCTGGACCGATTTAGAAAATTCTTCTTTTGTTTGAAAGGGTATACTTCACAGGTGGTCCCATAGTCATCAGGTCAGGATCTGATAATGGAATCCTAGAGAAATCGAGGGAACTTCTCAAATATTATAGACATACATATAGTGATTTTGGTATTTTTATCAACAATGCAATCATTTGCACTCAGATAGTATATATGGTGAAGTGGAACTGAGGAAGAAGACCACAGATGGCCACTGGAACTCCTTAATGCTAGGTATGTCACGGGTATAATATACTAGTATCTCGAATAGTTAACCGACTATGATGAAGCAAATGCTTATAAATAAATGATACTGATGAAAATGACACCATCGAACTGATCTGATGATGAAGCCGGATGGTAGGCACTGAAACTCCGAAATAAAACAATGCATCCTAGTCGTGTTTGGGCTTATTGGAATCGTCATGAGATGTACATTGGCTATAAATGATTATCATGTTAATTGGACCTACCAAAATTAAAAAGAGAAAAATAAAAATCTTTTTAACAAAAAATCAAATCGACTTCCAAAATTCGGTGTCTTTTGTACCCATTGTTATCCGTTTTACGACACTGACTTCGGAAAAAATGTTATTTTTTGCTTTGTAGTTTTTTGTTTAGTCTATGTTCACCGATTACTCCGTCAATTGTGTACCGATTATAAAAAAAAAATATCTTTTATTTTCCCAAATTGGTCCCATTTAAATTTGGTGAAGAATATGGTGAAGAACGCCGGTGATATGAAAAAGAACTCTTCAATAAACGACGGCAAATCTCTCGGAATTGCTACATTCGCATGTTTGTTTATTGTTTACACCATTTCATAACATAAAATCACGCCAGTACGCTCTAAAGGGGTACGCAGATGTGAACAGTTTACTCTGGTACAGGCTTATCACACGTTCACGTTCATATTATTCGGGTACCCTATTCTGGCATAACTTTGGACATTATAGGTACCAAACTATAGAACTTGCCCATTATGTGAATAGTGTCAAAAAACCGGCCAAGTGCGAGTCGGATTCGCGCACGAAGAGTTCCGTACCATTATCGCAATAAACGGCAAAAAGATCACGTTTGTTTTATGGGAGCCCCACTTAAATATTTATTTTATTCTGTTTTTAGTATTTGTTGTTATAGTGGCAAAAGAAATACAACATCTGTGAAAATTTCAACTGTCTAGCTATCACGGTTCATGACTTACAGCCTGGTGACAGACGGACGGACAGACGGACAGACGGACAGACGGACAGACGGACAGACGGACAGACGGACAGACGGACAGACGGACAGACGGACCGCGGAATCTTAGTAATAGGGTTCCGTTTTTACCCTTTGGGTACGGAACCCTATAAACGAAGAAACGAAAACAGGAACACCTACTTCAGATTTGAAGTTATTTTCACTTTGTAGTGTTTTTATTTGGAAGTCGGTGGTATTTTTTGTACAAAAGTTGTTTTCTCCTGAGCATTTGTTACTCAGTGGTAATGACCCTGACATACATTTGACTTATGGCTTACATGTGTGGGTTCGAACCCAAAAACATTTTACTTTGTGTAATTTATTTAATTACAACTGCTCTCAAAACGGTGAAGGAAAACATCGCTAGGAAACCGGATGCTCTCGACAACGTGTAATTCTTCCAATATGATAGCTTTGTTATATTTCGGCTTTAATACGGACCGTTGATAATGGTTCTGAGAAGAACCGTTAAGATGTGCCATCGTGGTGAAATGATTAGCTAGCTAGACTCTGCGTTACGGAGTGCTAGCTGTTCAAAATGGGGAATTATTGATTCGTCCAACACCCGGTGCGAGTTTGGTGCTCCTGTATAGACTAAGTCCCACTTGCTGGGTTGTCCTGGCAGTCCATTCACTTGCACTCTGGACGATCTGTACAGTGCTTCTGACGCTGCAATAAGCGTGGCCGGTGACAAACTAATTAAATGTGCCATCGAATTGAAAAGAAGAAGATGGTGGTTATCAAAATGCTAAAATGTATAGGATTGAGGTGACATTTCGATAGCACCAGGCTATTCCATAAATTTATAAAATTGAACAAATCGCTATCGCGTCGGTTTCGTTGATAGAAAATCACTTGTTAAAAAATTTGACGATATGTGGCTTCACAAAAACAGGGCCCGCGTGGAGGATTACGGCCCACTCCCTCTCACTGAGACGAAGCCTGCAGCCCAGCTGTGGACATATTAAAGGCGATTCCCGCGACTTCATCTGCGTAGAATCAGTACTTCGAATAGCCTATTTTTATATCGCGCCATAATATTGTCAGTGTGTAAGCTTAAACCAGCATCTCCTAGACCCAAAAATTCAAAGACATGTGACATTCACCAAACCGCACTGGGCCCGCGTGGTGGATTACGTATCGTCCCCTCTCACAGAGAGGAGGCCTGTGGCCCACCAGTGGGATCATTAAAAGGCTGATAATGATGATGATTTAGGCTTACTTGAGAAATTATTGATTCACCGTACAAACTTTCAACCCCTTAAGAATGATTTCCGCATAAAAGCTATCCTAAGTCCTTCCCCGGGTTTTAAACTATCTCCATACCAACTTTCATCTAAATCGGTTCAGTGGTTTAAGCGTGAAAATGTAACAGACAGTCAGATTTACTTACGCATTTGTTATATTAGAATGGATTATGCGACTTCTCTCCTGAGCCTGACTTATGTATTGTTTGTAGGTCCGCGTTTGATCTCAATCACACCTGATGGTAAGCGATGATGAGGTAAACGGTGAAGTACGATTGCCTAAAAGTAACCTATATTCACTCTTGCCTTAAAGACTTTAATATAAAACTAAGACCCAAGACTTTATATCAAGCCAGTAAGTCCAACACTAAAACACATTTTTCAACAGGTCACGATAACCATTTATTTAGAAAGAGTGTGGCAACATTAATCAAGGAAAGTCATTTGAGGCTGGCAATCTTGCTAGCTCATTTATTTCTCATTTGCTTCAACCAACCACAGTTTGTTGTAATACATTCACTTTCGTGGCGCCATCTTGAACGATATTATGAGTTTACGAATATTATTGCAAACTTGGACTAAATATTGAGCTGTGATGTCGGTCTAGTGGTCGCAAGATCTACTGCCGAGAGTGAGGCCTTGGGTTTGATTCCAAGGTTAAATATACTTCAAAGAAAGAAACGTGGTTGTCATAACTTACCCACGACGTCCTCTAGCAAAGTATAAAAAAAAATCTTAGATCCACTTGCACACGAATTTAAATATCAAATATGTAACACATATTTGGCTGGGTTAGCTAATAACTCCGAGTTAGTTAAATAACCGAGAGTGGCGCAAGAGTTTCGGTGGAGAGCGGATAACGCCCTATTTCAGCCCCCCTAAATGAGTCTAGGGGCGCCCCCACACATCAGGACCCGAGGTGGCGGCGCGCAGTGTTCCACGCGCGCCCCTCTTATACATTGCGTGAGGGAGAGGGTTCAAACACTTCACTGATACCCATTCAGAAATTCAATTATTTGTTATTTTCTAATCGCATATCTACATCAGTTATGCGATTATACCTACCACAGCGACTCGCTTCGTGTTCCGAGCCACAATTAAGTTTGAATCGAACTTTAGCTCAAATCAGAACTTAAACGTTACCCCACACTAGGAATTTCTCCAGTACAGAAACAGTCAGACCCTGAACAACTATCAGTTGTAAACCTTACAAATATTTTATTCCGTGGAATCGATCCTGCAACATGCAGCGCAGCAGCCAATCGATCAACCACTGCGACAACCGTGCAGTCACTTAATTCAATTCATTCAATAGTGCAGTCGTATTTTACCAAAACTAATGGCTCTACAAAGTGGCTTAATAAAGTTCAATGAGAGAGCACATTAAATTATTTTTTAATATCTCAATTAAAGCTTGAGAACAAGCTTTGAAACACCTTATTACCTATTATAAAGCCACTTTACACTCATTAATAGCTAACCATCCTTTTACACATCCCACAGTAAAGGTGGTTTTCCACAGCAAGTCACGGCTAAGCTACGCATGGATACGTGACAAACAAATGAAGGCGCAGATATATCAATGTAACTGATTTTAAAATTGATATCACGTCTAAACTGCTAGTCGTTTTTTAAAAATAAATGAAAAATGTTATACTAGACCATTATTTTATTAATGAAAAGCTAGAGCTTTTATTTACCAAGAGCTATGTATCTAGAGCGGAATAGCTATAGCTAGACCTATGTAGCTAGAGCTGGATAGCTAGAGTTGGAAAGCTGGAGCTATGTAGGCAGAACTGGATAGCTAGAGCTATTTAGCTAGAGCTGGAAAGCTAGAGCTATGTAAGTAGAGGTATGTAGCTGAAAAAATAAAATACAATTTTTCTTTGTATAACATTTGTTATTAATTCAAATTCAAATTCAATTTCTAAAGTTATGACTAGGCGGACCAATACCAAAACCACCGGGCGTATTTTTATAAAATATTCACCATCTCTTAATTACCTACATTTAGATCTACGCCTTTTTTAAGTCAAAGAATAATAAGGAAAATACTAAAAACGATTAAATTGTTCGCGTGGGTGTGCGTTTTGTTCCCTCAAGGTCGTTGGCGTCTGCCGTTGTCGCTAATGTGGCAAACCTCTCCGTGCATATCCTACATAGCAATGGAGTTCGGTGGACGCTCGCCTTACTTCTCTCACATTTGCACCAAATATGGTGAGGTATGAGCGATTACCGGCGCATCCGTGAGAACTTGAAGATGGCGAAACAATTATATTATTACTGTAATTATAGATCATTATGATTTGTATTATTGATCAGTTTTATAGGTCAGATTGTTTGTTAGTTTGTAATCTTTGGAGATATGAGGTAGCAAGGTCGAGGTGTGTTTCGTTGTGATAATCGCGTTTCATAACGTTGTTTTTTACCCGACTGCCGAAGGAGGGTAATGTGTTTATCAGTCTATGTATGTATGTATGTATGTATGTAAGTATGTATGTATGTCTGTATGTATGTATGTATGTATGTATGTTTGTTCCTATGTGGCGTTCTAGAGACCAAACGCGTGGGCCGATTTTGATGGTTCTTACGTCAATCGATTCGTCTTAACCCCGCGTCACTGGCTACATAAAAATTGGCAAATAGGAAAATAGCGGTTATTGGGCGCCATATTGTGGGGGCCCAAATTTATTTTTTCTTCCGAACCTATCGTGTGGGGTATCAAAATAAAGCCTATATAATACCCCACACGATAGTATTTAAGAGGTGATTTCAAAAATATATCACACTTATATGTTTAAATGAACCTGATTCGAAAAAAAAAATAACTAAAAAGTTATAAATAAAAAAAGTTAATTAAAAAAATCAAAAAACCCGACTGCTTGAAAAGCGAACTAAAAAGACGTAAACAAGGAGAAAATCATGCTGTGCAGTCGGAGGATACGTCTGGTTTTGGTCAACCAGCTCGCGAAGATGTATCCTCCGACAGCACAGCATGATTTTTAGTTCGCTTTTCAAGCAGTCGGGTTTTTTTTTTTTTTTTTTTTTTCTTCTATGAAAGTAACATCAATATAAAACGCGTTGTGTGCAGGAGTACAGTCATTTATGAATGATTCTAATGTATAAGACTTTTGGAGTTGGTTTACTTTTGGATTTTACGGCGTAAAGTGTGTTCTGGTGCGCCGGTGATGTGGGATACTCCCCAGAGGAGGGTCCGCTGACGGACAGCCGCGGCGGGTTGGCGGTAAGTGCTAACGCATGCCCGTGTTCCCGCCATAAGCGGCTCAGGAGGACACTGTGCATTTTAGTGGGTTCGAGTATAGCGTGGCACATAACTGCGCTATCTCCGCGTGGTACCTATATACCATTTATGTACAGTGACCTGAACATATTTTTAGGATAGAATAGAATATAATATTATTATATAATTGTACACCAAAAAGTTACACATCTCTTTTTAACCGACCGCGCGACACAAAGGAGTGTTATGTGTTTAGCAGTCTATGTATGTTTTTACCCGACTGCCGAAGGAGGGTAATGTGTTTATCAGTCTATGTATTTATGTATGTATGTTTGTTCCTATGTGGCGTTCTAGAGACCAAACGCGTTGGCCAATTTTGATGACTCTTAAGTCCGATTGACTTAAGAGTCATCAAATTCGTCTTAACCCTGCGAGTGTCACTGGCTACATTAAAATTGGAAAAGAAAAAAACAGGCGGATTTTGGGCGCCATTTTGTGGGGGAAACAATTTTTTTTTTCTTCCTAACCCATCGTGGGGGTATCGGAATAAGAGGTGATTTCAACAATATATAAAACGTATGTAACGATATGTTTAAATGTACATAATTCTAAAAAAAAAATAACAAAAAAATTGTAAATAAAAAAGTTCATTAAAAAAACCCGACTGCTTAAAAATCGAACTAAAAAGACGTCAGACGCAGTCGGGTTTTTTGATTTTTTCCTATGTGGCGTTGTAGAGACCTAACGCATAGGCCAATTTTGGGCGCCATATTGTGGAGTCACAATGTTTTTTCTTTCAAACCCATCGTGTGGGGTATTACGGTATAAAAAATCAAAAAACCCGACTGTTTATGAAACGAATTAAAAAGACGTAAACAAAAAGAAAATATTGCTGTCTTCTTCTTCTTTCGAGTCAATGGAAAACTCTCTATAAATTTTGGGCCCAATGGGGATGTGAACTGCCTTTTTTCACGATAGGTGGCGCATCGTCGCTATGGCTATTGGAAGCTGTCAAATCCATACATTTTATAACTTATCATTCAGTAAATTTTAATTTTCTCGAAAAATGCCTCTGTGTGCTGTACCAGGATGTACCAACCCTGATGTTCATTCATTGCCCAAAGATACAACGCTAAAAATACTGGGAAAAGGCTATACATATTTATAGGTTATGTTATGTACCTGTCAAATTAACTCTGATTATATTGCCAAACTTAAGTGGCAGTGGGCAGGGCACATTGCTCGTAGAACGGATGGGGCAGAAAGGTTCTGGAGTGGCGACCGCGAACCGGAAGACGTTGCGTTGGAAGGCCTCCCACCAGGTGGACCGATGACCTGGTAAAGGTTGCGGGGATCCGCTGGTTGCGAGACGCACGGGACCGGTCAAAGTGGCGACGCTTGGGGGAGGCCTATGTCCAGCAGTGGACGTCTTTCGGCTGATATGATGATGATGATATTGCTTGGTAATTTTCGGCGATATAGCTCGAGCTATATCGCAGGAATGTCATTTGCTTGGCCTTCAGAAGTTGGAGGGCTTTGATTGCCGAAAATAAAATAAAAACTTCTAACTTAAAACGTAAAGAATACCAACACATTAAAGTAATGTTCTCTAATTTTTTGTAAATTTTCCTACCATGAGTCAAGTAAGAATTAACTCGTTACAGCTAAAAAAAATATCCAAATGTAGAACATATTACCGATGAAAAATATTTTATTATATAAAAATCTGCCTCTCAATAAGATCTATTTTCTTTCCAGTTATTCTTGCTCCACCTTCTTTTAGTTCGTCTTTCAAAACCTTAAGCTTCCAGGGACAATACATATTATAACGATGGTAGACCAGTTTAAACACAAAAATAACAAAAAAAACGTGCTGTAAACAAATCAAAAGCTATTTGGCAGCAGCCATTGCGCCGCCAGCGACATCTGAGGTTTGAGATGTCTATTTCCCATAAGAAATTATTTCACTTACATGAGAAATGATTAACTAATTTAAATATACATTATTGATTTACATACAGTTTTGGAGAAAATAAATTGCGTTATACAAAAATATATTAAAAGTGAAGGGTAAATGAAAAAAAAAAAACAGCTGAATGTAAACATACACAGAGCGCGCGCAACTAGAAGAAGCATCATCATGCGCTACGCTTTGCGTTCACATCCACATTGGTGGCCACCCCGATTGCAGCGTCAGTGGCGAGCATAAGGTCTTCCAAAGTGCAGGTGTATGAGCACCTGGGACACTCCAGCATGTGTGCCATATCTTGCAAAGGGGCACCTAACTCGCACTGGGTATCAGAGGGGTCTACAAAACCCAATTTTGCCAAATTGTGTTTGCAGCGGCCTAGATGGGTGCGCAAACAATTGAGTGCTTTCCATATAGGCCACTGCAGTTCACGTCCCGGGGTAATCTTGCTGTGCAGTCGGAGGATACATAATATGGTATGATTTTCTTTTTAGTTCGCTTCATAAGCAGACGGGTTTTTAATTGTTTTAAGTTAATTTTTTTATACAACAACGTTATACTTACTATAGGTACAATGGCGGTCTTATCGCTGACAGCTATATCTACCAGACAAACTTACCTTTTTTTGTTTGACCATCATCACACCTGATGCCATGATGTGGTCGACGGTGAAGCGCGCTTGCCTAGAAGTAACCTTCACTTAATTTTAATTCACTCTTGACTTAAAGACGCCCAGGTTGTAGCTATCAGGAAACACAGACTTCGGCAGGGATTTCCACTCCTTTGTGTATCCATGTTAGCAGTTTGAAAATTTTCTTTGTATAATTAGGTACGTCTACGGAATCCGAAAGTTAGTCATCCACAACAAATGTCGTACGGAATGTGCCATTTAAAATCGAAATACTACAAACACTGCTGAGAACACTACAAAATGACGGGTTTGCGTAGGACTCGGCACTCGAGTGGGCTGCCAGCATTCATTATGTAGGTATAGAAGGATGACTCGTGGCATCGGGGTTATAACGTACAAGATTGGTGCCTGGTTGATGGCAACAGGCTTACCCTCAGTTTGCGACCTTCTTGATGGGTCGAGGCGATTCGATTTAAATCACAACGTTAACCGATTTTGACGCGATTGAGAAATGTGAAGCAATTCGACGAGATTTTCACTTGAAATTTTCTTAGAAATTCTTGTACGATGTCACCTATCATCGACGCATTTGAAAATGAGAATCACGTCTAAACAGCTAGTCTTATTGTTTTGGAAAAAAAAATATGTTACATCAGACCATTTTCTTAATAATTTGATCTAAGCAAATACCACCAGCAAATGTACGGGGTGGACGTGATCGCTGGCGGTAGATAGGGATTCTGGAGGTTGTAAGGCTCCTGCACCAGCGCGTTGACACCCTTGCACCTATAGTTCAGCTGTCATCAAGAATTTTCGCCTCTGTGAGCTGCTTGAGGTCTGCCAGATGTTCATGGGTGAAGATATGATGGCGTTCAAAGCACAGAAAAAGTGCATAAGGGCAATATGTGGCATTCAAAGCACAGACAGTTGTAAGCCACATTTCCAAAAGCTTCAGCTGCTTACACTTCCCTGTCTCTACATATACGAAGCAGCAAAATATGTTAAGGCAAATATACACTTATACAATCACCCAAAGAGTTTACGACACAAATATAAAATATGCACAATACCACATAAAAAAGCAATTTTTAATAAAAACATTCTTGGTATGGCACCCAAAATTTACAATAAGCTACCTAAGCACATAATTGAAATTGAAAATATGGATCAATTTAAAAAAATACTCCACAATTTTTAGCTGCAAAGTGTTACTATCACATTAATGACTATTTAAATGAAAAATGCTAGGCCTACTACATCCGATTTATTATGTTAGAGAAAAATCAACAAGTCTTATGAATAATCAATTTGTTATATTTAATTTAGTTTGTATTAGTTTTAAATCTGACTGTAATGTATTATTGAATTGGTATTTCAATTAATAAATAATAATAAATAATAATAAAATCTTTATTCAAACTTCAAATTGGTAAACTATACTAATAGGTCTTATATATAAATTAGGTACAACAATGTTAGGTGCCTGTACTAGGTAATCCTGTATCACAGGCGGCAGGGGCTCAAACAATGTAAATGTAAGGACAAATAATATTTACAATATTTTCTTAACATTAGAATAGTGACAGAGATATATTGATTTATTTATAATCTTAAATACTAAAACAGATGCAAATTAAAATTAAATTCTATTAATAATGATAAACAGATAATTGCTAACTTAGCTTAGTTTACGTAAAATTGTTTGCACTTAATTATTTACACACATGGACAACGAACTTTTAGCGTCAGCAGATATTTGAGCTGGGCTATTGCAAAATGTTTTTAAGCCGTTTTGCCAAAATACGCACGGTGGCAAATTGCCTAAGCAAATCCAGGTGAAGTAGGTCAGCGCAGTAGCCTGTTCTTGTTGAGTCGGCATCACGTGTAAACACGGAAGTCTGGCCTTGAGTGCGACGCTCTAGGCGCCCTCGTAATCGACAGAGTTGATGTATCTAAATTCCGCTATCTTCCTTGCAGGGCACTCAGGATCTCCTGTTTTATGATTGCTGGGCTTTTTAAAGCGTGAGCAAGTTGCACATTTTGGTACATCAGCTTTCTTCGCGCACTCTGTCATCGAGTGCCCAGTTTCACCACAATGCCCACACGTCGAGTTGACCTCTCTGCAAGTTTTCGCTGCATGACCATATTGTTGGCACTTGTAGCACCGAGTTACCAGTGTAAAATCCCTGACAGGACAGGATGTCCAATTAATAAAAAGTCTCGATTGAGTGATTAGGGCTTTACGTATATTAGCTGGTACTTCAATGACGTAGTTGCAGGTCGACGCTTCTCTCTTCCCAGATTTGTGGCTTAATTTTACTAACGCCAGGAATGATTCTAAGGACATGTCTTCAAATTTGTCGGCTACATTTTGTTCAAATATGCATCTCAAGACCTCATTTTCATTGTTCAAACTTAATTTTTATTTGTGTGTAATTTAAATTTCTATTGATTTTTTTTATTTTTATTTATTTTTTTATTCTGACATTTAAATATTATAATAATTATTTCATGAGACTGACATATTTAATTTAATTTTATCTTGTACCTACTTACTTTTCATTATTTGCATACCCATGTGATGGTTAAACATGGAGAACTTTATTATTTATATAAACTGAAAACATCAATGTAAATTTGTACCCATGTTTGCAAATAAATAAATGATTTATGATGATATGATTTATGATTAAGAAAATTTCCATGTTGAAAAATATCTATGTTGAACCTCTTTATGAACAGTTTTGTACACTATGTTATACGAATACAACTCAAAATTTTCTTAGATCAAATTAATAAGAAAATGGTCTAATATAACATATGAAAAATATTATTTGATTTACATATGCTGTGTTAGTTATGAAGAAATTCCAGCCATAAATTCTGTTTAAAAATACTTTTAAACATCCAAGTCGTATTGGAGGAGTTTCCAAAAGTTGCGAAAAAATATCGTGTCGTTAATTATTTTTTTAAAGCAAAATTATTAGTTACACGAAAAAACCTTGTGTTTAAAATTACGTACATGAATCAATAATAAATATATATTTTTTTCAAAAAAAGAAAGTTAGAAAGTTATCGTTTTACGGCACTAAAGGGTATGTAGCCCTTAACGACTGTCGTCGTTTTAAATGGGACTTAAAACATAACTGTATCAATATCCGAGCCTTTTTCCAACTATATTACTTTCTAAACTATACTAAACCTAACTACGACATATATACAAAAGACGGTTAAAAAGAAAGGTACACTTAGGCGTCGAAGTACTCCACATCGCTGTCATCGGAGAACGTTCCCAGAAGACTGGCATCATTGCCACGTTAAATGGTAGTAGTTGTAGTTAGAAGTTGGTATAGTTTAGTGTTTAAATATGTATATATTTAGTCAGTTGGAAATAAAGTACTGTCTCTATAGGTTTACTAAAAGAACACCCATTTCTCACCCCTTTTAAGCCTTGATTATTTCCCACTACAGAGCTATACGACCCCATACGACCCCAACCTTATACATAGGCGTAGGAAACAATTAGTGTGTGCTCGTGAACATAAACCTGTAACTACTTTTGTTACAAGATTTTTTGTATTTTTGGGTCCTTATGTCTATAATAAAATTAACTATATTCTGGATGTTTACTCGCTTAATAGGGTTCGTTGCAAAGACAGGGTGAAAAAGTACTTATTGACTTTAACTTATGATGACACAGAAAGATTAATTACCGTACCAGAGTAAATAGGGTACTTGTTGCAATTTTTAATTTCTATTTATATAGACTCAAACTTTTATATGCCTACTCCACATAATATCTCTTCATACATCATCACACGCACAGTCGCACACATACATTCCAACACTCACCTCCCATTACATTCTTACTCACCATTCTTCACACAACTAAGAGAGTTGGTGTGTACTCACTTAGTTTAGATTTTTAGCTTTTTTTACTTTATTTTTCTTCTTAAATCGAAATAATGCTGTACTCGTTAGCTCATTTTTTATATGCAAATAGCTTTCGGAGAGGTTTTGCGCTGTATACCGAGATACAGGTTTTGACCTAGTTCGGTTGCAGATGCTCCTAAATTGTATTGAACTTATAATAGATTGCTAGTTTTTAAGTTGTTATTTTTTGTACAATCATTTTTGGATAAAATAAATTATTATTCCCCTCGTGGAATACAGAGACGATTATGTTAAGTAGAGATTGTAAATTACTATCTAAACAACTGATCACAATTTTCAAGGTTTATGGTACTTGAGAATGTCTTCAACCGCGCCTACTAATGATAGTAATTCTTCTTCCTACTTAATATTATAAACAAGCTTCTACATGCAGCTTCGCTCGCGAATAAGTGTTTGATCATTCCAAGGGAAAATACCACTGGGATATTCCTATGTCCTTCCCAGGGTTTCAAACTATCTCCATACCAAATTTCATCTTAATTAGGTTAGCCGTTTAGTTGTCAAAACGTAACAGATAAACAAACTTACTACTATTACTTTTGCATTTATATTGTTATTACTAGCTGAATGTCGAGAATTATTCCAAGGGAACATATTCCCGGGATAAAAAGTATCATACGTGCTATTCCAGATTATGATGCAATTTGGCACAGAGATAGATTTATCTCTGTGCCAAATTTCATTCAAATCTGTTCAGCCATTTGAGCGTGAAGAAGTAACAAACATATAAACACACACACACACTCACAAATTTTCGCCTTTATATATTAGTGTGATAGTAGTAGGAACCGTCAGAATAACACACAGTAAGCTATAATTTATAATGATAGAAGTACCAATGCCAAACGGGCAGAGCCGCGGGCGTCAGCTAGTAAATTTACACCTCTGCGGAGCCTACAGTGTTGGTTGTTTAAACAAGTGTCAAGCGTCGCCCACTGCTTGCCTCCTTATAATAATAAACGATGTTATTATTGTTATTATATTCCTTTTGTGTGTTCATAGTTGAAGCTTCGCTAATGAGTAATTATTGTGTATTGTTGGTAAGCCTACGTAAGCTGACGCGGATAAAATATAAATAGAAGATACTTAGGTAGAATACTCATTTTTAGGGTTCCGTACCCAAAGGGTAAAAACGGGATTAAGACTCCGCGGTGCGTCTGTCTGTCTGTCCGTCGTTCACCAGGCTATATCTCATGAACCGTGATAGCTAGAGAGTTGACATTTTCACAGATGATGTATTTCTAAAAACAAAATAAAACAAATATTTAAGTGGGGCTCCCATACAACAAACGTGATATTTTTGCTGTATTCTGCGATAACGGTACGGAACCCTTCGTGCGCGAGTCTGAAACGCACTTGGCCGGTTTTTGTACACCATAACCTCCACCTGTGGTAGTGGTCGTGGTGACACCGTTGTTAGGACCCCGCCCTTCATTCTTGAGGTCATAGGATCAAATCCGGGTAAGTACCAATGTGACTTTTTCAAATTCATAATGTACTTTCTAAGTTTATCTTGGACATTACACATTTAGACAACGGTGAAGGAAAACCTCGTGAGACAACCTGACACTTCATCATCAGCCTTTTTAATGTTCCCACTGCTGGGACACATGCCTCCTCTCTGTGAGAGGGAATGGGCCGTAATACACCGCGCAGGCCCAATGCGCGTTGGTGGATGTCGCATGTATTCGAATGTTTGTTTCTAGGACATTTGACGGTTTCCTCACGAAGTTTTCCTTCACCGTTTTGAGAGCAGTGGCGGTACAAAGTAAAGCGCCTGCCTGGGTTTGAACCCACGACCTACAACTTATAAGTCACGGCCGATATTACTAGACTACTACTGCAATGCACACTTCACACTTATATCACACTAATATTATAAAGTCGAATGTTTGTAAGTGTATGTGTTTGTATGTTTGTTAATCTTTCACGCAAAAACTACTGAACGGATTTGGATGAAATTTGGCACAGAGATAGATTATTGTCTGGAATAGCGCATAGGATTTTTATCCCGGGAATATATTCCCTTGGAATAATATTCGACATTCACGCGGGGGAAGCCGATGTGTGTGGTGATCAATGCTCGTGCCTTCTCTTTATAAGAAGAGGCCTTTACTCTGCAGTGGGACATTTACAAACTGGTATAATTATCAATTATTTTAATCTGGGATTGGAGGACAAGTATAGTGTATTTACCTAAATTGACTGCCGCGTTGGTCCAACGGTCGCAAGCGCTACTCGAGCACGAGGTTCAGTTCGATACTGAGGTCGGGCAGAGTTAGGGCGGTTACGCAAAACATCCGATCCGTTTCCGTGTAATTTCGGTTCCGAAGTAGCCTAGGGCTACTTCGGAACCTGTACCGAACCGTACTTCTTGTAGGGAAGCTTACGCACTACATCCGAATTCCAACCGGCTTAATCACACTATCACACTAATATTAAAAGGCGAAAGTTGTGAGTGTGTTTGTATGTTTGTTACTTCTTCACGCTTAATCTCAATCTGGATGAAATTTGGCACAGAGATAGATTATAGTCTGGAAAAGCACATAGGATAATTTTTATCCCGGAAATATGTGTTCCCTTGGGATAATTTTCGACAATCACGCGAGCAAAGCCGCTGACAGAAGCTAGTAATATCACAATAATATTATAAAGGCGAAAGTTTGTAAGTGTGTTTGTGTTTATTACTTCATCACGCTCAAACAGCTGGACGGATCTGGATGAAATTTGGCACAGAGATAGATTATAGTTGGGCATAGCTTTAGGATACGATAGGCATATTTTTAGCCCGGGAATATGTTCCCTCGGGATAATTTATGACTTTCACGCGGGTGAAGCCGCTGGCAGAAGCTAGTCTGCCATAATTCAGATCATTTTGGACTCGGAACTCAAATCACGGACACGGATCACGGACACGGACGAGTAGTGCGTAACCGCCCATGTTGTGTTTTTAAATCTGGAACTTCTTAGTGAATTGTAATACTAGAAATAAAGATAAGTTAGATCAGCCATCTTATAGATTAGCGAAAGTACACACATCTTTTCTACAACAAAATACCTTGTGAGATATTAAAACTTAATGAAAGAAAATTTAAAACAATAATTAAAAGCACACTTTGTAAACAAGCATATTACAAATTAGATGATTATATTCAAGATAAGAATGCTTGGAAACATGCTGGTCCTGCTCCGTAGGGCAATCTTTAGTGTAGAAACTATCAAAATGGTTAATTTGTGTACGGTATATTCACAATTATTATAGTAACGCTTTATTTTAATTTATTTTCTTCTCTATTTGTTTAAAAATTGACTCGCACACTGTTGCGTTGTTTTTGAATTAGGTAATTTATCTATGTTTGCAATATTTGTAAGTATGTGAGAACCATGTCCCTATTTACCAATTGAAGGGATTTACCTGTTAGTGCTTGTAATACTTTATACCTATATTTAGTATAGTAGTGCTGGGTGCATCGTTCTCACGTATAAAAATTTATTAATGTATGTACTATTTATGTTAATATTGTAAAAAGCCTTTATTTTTTTAAAAGAGTAAGTATGGAGTTTCTTGTGCATTCTTCTCCATATCAACCTACTTTTTCGAATGCACGGTAGAATCAATTTTTTATAACATGTATATTTTTTTAACGTTCAAAAGTGCTGCATAATGGCCTAGTTGAAATAAATACATTTGATTTGATTTGATTTGATTTGACCGGAGTCTTGACTTGTGCTCGATTGATGGGAATAGAATCGCCTCCAATTACATGGTCCTTAAACATAACTTTTTTTATTTATTTTTCGATAGGCTCGCCTTTATATGCTCGGCTACCTCGCCTGATGGTAAGCGATGATGTAGTCGACGGTAAAGCACGCTTGCCTAGAAGTAACCTATTCATTCTTGACTTAAATACCCCAAGGTTTTAGCAATCAGGAAACAAAGAATGGCAGGAAATTCCACTCCTTAGCTTATAACTAAAATGTGAGTTTATTATAAATACACCTTCGGGAAACACATTGACCGATCCCGTGCGTCTCGCATCCAGCGCCTTCCCGCAGCCTTAACCAGGTCATCGGTCCACCTAGTGGGAGGCCTTCCAACGTATCGTCTTCCGCTTCGCGGTCGCCATTCCAGAACTTTGCAGCCCCATCGGCCATCCATTCTGCGAGCAATGTGCCCTGCCCACTGCCACTTAAGTTTGGCAATTCTTCGGGCTATGTGGGTAACTTTGGTTCTCCTGCGGATATCATCATTTCTGATGTGATCACGTAAGGAAATTCCGAGCATAGCCCTCTCCATTGCCCTTTGGGTGACTTTAAGCTTTCTGATAAGACCCATTGTGAGCGATCACGTCTCGGTCCCATAGGTGATCACTGGCACCACAATCATAGACTTTTATATTTAGACATTGCGGTAAATTGGACGAGAAGATACCACGCAACTTCCCGAACGCCGCCCAGTCGATTCGGATTCGACGGTTGACCTCTTTCTCGAAGTTGGACCTACCCAACTGGACCGTTTACCCCACCGTTTGTCCCAGGTAGACATAATGATTTACAACTTCGAGTATAGAGTCTCCGATCTTGATAGGAGTGGGTGTTACATAGGCATTCACCATGACCTTGGTTTTGTCCATGTTCATGTTAAGACCCACTCTTTTGGAAGCTCTACTGAGGTCATCGAGCATTTTACTGAGGCTCTCCATGGTCTCATCCATGACCACTATGTCGTCGACAAACCGAAGGTGATTGATGTACTCGCCATTAACGCGATAATATTATACATCCTTTGAAATACCGGGATTTAAAAATGACGAATTTGTTATTAGACTTTAAATACGTTGATATCAAATGATTGTTTCGAAGTATAAATTACTGAAGAGCAATCAATCTGCCAATCTGCAGGAGAACTAAAGTTACCGACATAGTCCTAAGAATTGCGAAACTTAAATAGCAGTGGGCAGGGCACATTGCTCGCAAAACGGATGGCTGATGGGGCAGAAAAGTTCTAAAATAACTACCGCGAACCGGAACACGATGCGTTGGAAGGCCTCCACTAGGTGGACCGATGACCTGGTTAAGGTTACGGGAATGCGCTGGATGCGAGACGCACGGATCAGTCAATGTGGCGACGGCTGGGGGCGGCCTATGTCCAGCAGTGGACGTCTTTCGGCTGAAATGATGATGATCATGAATCAATCTGCCTAGCCCTTTCCCAACAGGCTTGCAGTCTAACCGGATTCAGCTGAGTACCAGGATTTTACATGGAGCACCTTCCTATCTGACCCCCACAACCCACAACTGGGTAACACGATGACTGACAAGACTGGTGTCAGATCTGAGGCTTCTGACTATCCGTTACGACTGTCAGAGATCTTCAAATGACAGCCGGGACCAACGGCTTAACCTGGTTTCCGAGGCAACGAGGAATCTTGGTGTCTTGAAAATGGTCACCCATCCACGGATCGACCTCGTCAAGCGTTGCTTAACCTTGAAGATGGACCCGAGCTCCTTATTACTCAAGAGCAAAGGTAGTCTATACTAATATTATAAAGAGGAAAGATTTTTTTGTTTGTTTGTTTGTTTGTTTGTTTGTTTGTTTGTACCGAATAGGCTCCGAAACTACTGGACCGATTTAAAAAATTCTTTCACCAATAGAAAGCTACGTTATTCCTGAGTAACATAGGCTATTTTTTAATCGCAAGAACGGGTCCTGTGGGGTGGCCCACGGGAGCGAAGCTCACTCACTTACCATCAACGCACAGGCCAAACGGCTGAAGCTTCAATCATGAAACTTGGCACTTAGGTTCTTTTGGTAGTGTAGGTGAGAACTAAGAAAGGATTTTTGGAAATTCCACCCCTAAGGGCGTAAAATAGGGGATGAAAGTTTGTATGAAAATCCGTCAGTTTTAAAATCAGGATCTTCATATTTTGGGTTTAGGCTGAAGATTAAAAAATGACTTACACGTGTCTCAGCGATTTTGAAAATTCCGCCCCCATGAGGGTGAAAAGGGGGATGAAGTTATGGGAATAATTAAATCGTCTAAAGACTTGAAATTTTGCACATAGATACTTTATACTGTGCAGGCATCCACTAAGAAAGGATTTTTGTGAATTCCACCCCTAAGGGGGTGAAATAGGGGATGAAAGTTTGTATGAAAGTCGGTCAGTTTTGAAGTTAGGATCTTCGAATTTTACCTACCCTACCCTACCTACCCTACCTACCCTACCTACCCTACCTACCCTACCTACCCTACCTACCCTACCTACCCTACCTACCCTACCTACCCTACCTACCCTACCTACCCTACCTACCCTACCTACCCTACCTACCCTACCTACCCTACCTACCCTACCTACCCTACCTACCCTACCTACCCTACCTACCCTACCTACCCTACCTACCCTACCTACCCTACCTACCCTACCTACCCTACCTACCCTACCTACCCTACCTACCCTACCTACCCTACCTACCCTACCTACCCTACCTACCCTACCTACCCTACCTACCCTACCTACCCTACCTACCCTACCTACCCTACCTACCCTACCTACCCTACCTACCCTACCTACCCTACCTACCCTACCTACCCTACCTACCCTACCTACCCTACCTACCCTACCTACCCTACCTACCCTACCTACCCTACCTACCCTACCTACCCTACCTACCCTACCTACCCTACCTACCCTACCTACCCTACCTACCCTACCTACCCTACCTACCCTACCTACCCTACCTACCCTACCTACCCTACCTACCCTACCTACCCTACCTACCCTACCTACCCTACCTACCCTACCTACCCTACCTACCCTACCTACCCTACCTACCCTACCTACCCTACCTACCCTACCTACCCTACCTACCCTACCTACCCTACCTACCCTACCTACCCTACCTACCCTACCTACCCTACCTACCCTACCTACCCTACCTACCCTACCTACCCTACCTACCCTACCTACCCTACCTACCCTACCTACCCTACCTACCCTACCTACCCTACCTACCCTACCTACCCTACCTACCCTACCTACCCTACCTACCCTACCTACCCTACCTACCCTACCTACCCTACCTACCCTACCTACCCTACCTACCCTACCTACCCTACCTACCCTACCTACCCTACCTACCCTACCTACCCTACCTACCCTACCTACCCTACCTACCCTACCTACCCTACCTACCCTACCTACCCTACCTACCCTACCTACCCTACCTACCCTACCTACCCTACCTACCCTACCTACCCTACCTACCCTACCTACCCTACCTACCCTACCTACCCTACCTACCCTACCTACCCTACCTACCCTACCTACCCTACCTACCCTACCTACCCTACCTACCCTACCTACCCTACCTACCCTACCTACCCTACCTACCCTACCTACCCTACCTACCCTACCTACCCTACCTACCCTACCTACCCTACCTACCCTACCTACCCTACCTACCCTACCTACCCTACCTACCCTACCTACCCTACCTACCCTACCTACCCTACCTACCCTACCTACCCTACCTACCCTACCTACCCTACCTACCCTACCTACCCTACCTACCCTACCTACCCTACCTACCCTACCTACCCTACCTACCCTACCTACCCTACCTACCCTACCTACCCTACCTACCCTACCTACCCTACCTACCCTACCTACCCTACCTACCCTACCTACCCTACCTACCCTACCTACCCTACCTACCCTACCTACCCTACCTACCCTACCCTACCTACCCTACCCTACCTACCCTACCTACCCTACCTACCCTACCTACCCTACCTACCCTACCTACCCTACCTACCCTACCTACCCTACCTACCCTACCTACCCTACCTACCCTACCTACCCTACCTACCCTACCTACCCTACCTACCCTACCTACCCTACCTACCCTACCTACCCTACCTACCCTACCTACCCTACCTACCCTACCTACCCTACCTACCCTACCTACCCTACCTACCCTACCTACCCTACCTACCCTACCTACCCTACCTACCCTACCTACCCTACCTACCCTACCTACCCTACCTACCCTACCTACCCTACCTACCCTACCTACCCTACCTACCCTACCTACCCTACCTACCCTACCTACCCTACCTACCCTACCTACCCTACCTACCCTACCTACCCTACCTACCCTACCTACCCTACCTACCCTACCTACCCTACCTACCCTACCTACCCTACCCCTACCTACCCTACCTACCCTACCTACCCTACCTACCCTACCTACCCTACCTACCCTACCTACCCTACCTACCCTACCCTACCTACCCTACCCTACCTACCTACCCTTCCCTACCTACCCTACACTACCTACCCTACCCTACCTACCCTTGCCCTACCTACCCTAGCCTAGCCCTAGCCTAGCCTAGGGAATAGTGTTAAGAAAAAAAAAAAAAAAAAATACCTACCCTAGCCTACCCTACCTACCCTACCCTACCTACCTACCCTACCCTACCTACCCTACCCTACCTACCCTACCTACCCTACCTACCCTACCTACCCTACCTACCCTACCTACCCTACCCTACCTACCCTACCCTACCCTACCTACCCTACCCTACCTACCCTACCCTACCTACCCTACCCTACCTACCCTACCCTACCTACCCTACCCTACCTACCCTACCCTACCCTACCTACCCTACCCTACCCTACCTACCCTACCCTACCTACCCTACCGTAACCTACCTACCCTACCCTACCTACCCTGCCCTACCTACCCTACCCTACCCTACCCTACCTACCCTACGTTACCCTACCTACCCTACCTACCCTACCCTACCTACCCTACCCTACCCTACCTACCCTACCTACCCTACCCTACCTACCCTACCCTACCTACCCTACCCTACCCTACCTACCCTACCCTACCTACCCTACCCTACCTACCCTACCCTACCTACCCTACCCTACCTACCCTACCCTACCTACCCTACCCTACCTACCCTACCCTACCTACCCTACCCTACCTACCCTACCCTACCTACCCTACCCTACCTACCCTACCCTACCTACCCTACCCTACCTACCCTACCCTACCTACCCTACCCTACCTACCCTACCTACCCTACCCTACCTACCCTACCCTACCTACCCTACCCTACCTACCCTACCTTACCTACCCTACCCTACCTACCCTTACCCTACCCTACCTACCCTACCCTACCTACCCTACCCTACCTACCCTACCCTACCTACCCTACCCTACCCTACCTACCCTACCCTACCTACCCTACCCTACCTACCCTACCCTACCTACCCTACCCTACCTACCCTACCCTACCTACCCTACCCTACCTACCCTACCCTACCTACCCTACACTACCTACCTTACCCTACCTACCCTACCCTACCTACCCTACCCTACCTACCCTACCCTACCTACCCTACCCTACCTACCCTACCCTACCTACCCTACCCTACCTACCCTACCCTACCTACCCTACCCTACCTACCCTACCCTACCTACCCTACCCTACCTACCCTACCCTACCTACCCTACCCTACCTACCCTACCCTACCTACCCTACCCTACCTACCCTACCCTACCTACCCTACCCTACCTACCCTACCCTACCTACCCTACCCTACCTACCCTACCCTACCTACCCTACCCTACCTACCCTACCCTACCTACCCTACCCTACCTACCCTACCCTACCTACCCTACCCTACCTACCCTACCCTACCTACCCTACCCTACCCTACCTACCCTACCCTACCTACCCTACCCTACCTACCCTACCCTACCTACCCTACCCTACCTACCCTACCCTACCTACCCTACCCTACCTACCCTACCCTACCTACCCTACCCTACCTACCCTACCCTACCTACCCTACCCTACCTACCCTACCCTACCTACCCTACCCTACCTACCCTACCCTACCTACCCTACCCTACCTACCCTACCCTACCTACCCTACCCTACCTACCCTACCCTACCTACCCTACCCTACCTACCCTACCCTACCTACCCTACCCTACCTACGCTACTCTACCTACATACCTACCCTACCAGTGTAGGTAAGGTACCAATTTTTTTTCTCTTTATTTTTTTTTCATAAGATCCTTCTAACAATAACAATCACAACAAAAAAAGAATGAGCGAAATTGGATCAATATTGAAATAAGCATAAAATGAAATGCTATCATGGATGGTATTAAATGAAAATTATTTTGTATGAATCATATTGAAACAATCCAAACCATCCATTGGTTTTTCACCGCAGATTCGATTGTTGTAAAATGGTCGTAATAAGGTCTACATCTCTTTCGGGTATCTCTGAACTTGTGCTTTGGCTTTCTTTGTGCATGGAGCCCACGTCATCGTATTGATTATCAGTGCTGGGCTTGCTAATCATCTCTTTTATAATTTGTTCCCGAAATTCTAAAATACTTTCTTTTTTTTTTCCTTTCCAAATTTTTGGTGAATAACCCAAGCATTTACTAACATTGTGCCACAGACAATCTCAATGATCAGCTTGCGGTACAACTTTAGGGTTTTCTAAGGCTGGTATAGTACGACGCCGTCTGATCAGAAATATCTACCCCCTTTTTCGCATTATTATAATCCAAAACAAGAGAGAGAAAGCATAATTCCTGTCCGTGTCTACCGGTGACGTACCCCGTCCGGGCAAGACTTTTGGTTCATGGGGCGGTGATGTACCACCGGTGGCCAAATAAAGATTTGCGCCGTAGGATACCAAATACCTACTCATGAGGTGCCAGTCTGAACGTGTTCATAAGGCTCAAGGACAAACTCTGACGTATGCTGGTGTAGATTTGAGGGAGAATTGCTTTTGCCATGGACAGTTCTATGTAGCGTGTTCACGTGTTAGCTCATCAAATAGTCTGGTGATATTGGCGTGGACATGCAAAATGGTTTAAAATGTTGTTTATAAGGAAATACTTTAATTAGTCATGGATAAACACAGAAATAGTGAAGGGATAGGGACGGGACAAAGATAGAGCGTATTGATGATAAAGTAGGTAAGTATAAGTCTGTCCTAAGAAACACTTTCGCATTACATTATTTTTTACTTTTTCTCTACATAATGTTAAAATATGATAAGGAGAAGCATGTAGTCTACGCGTGCGAAGCCGCGGGCAACAGCTAGTAATGAATAAAATAATACATGCAAATTGATGAAAACGAAATAGGTCCACATCATTCATAACACACCACACGCTGCATTTACTTGGTCTGGGCCCGTTAATGTAGCTTAAACCAGCCTAAGAGCTGAGCATTTGAAACACTTGAAAATAATAATAATAATTCAGCTTATTCTGTCCCACTGCAGGGCAAAGGCCTCCCCTTCTTCCTAATGAATAATGTAAGTAAATAAACTCTACCTACCCCGTTTCCTAGACTCTTTGATACCAAAGTCAGACAACAAATAAGTTCCTCAGAAATATTGAAAAACCGCAACTTGGAGAATTAGTGAAAAACACTCAAAGGAGTTGCGGGCCCGATTTCGATGAAAACCTCTTTGAGTGTTTCGGATTTGGCCATCCACGCACACTTGAAAAACATCCTGAATATCACAAAATACGCGTTATAAACATAACTTTTATTCACGTGTTATTTTTTGAGAATTCCTTATCTACGAATCACTTCAGTTAGGTCAAAGGTGCCCGTGTGATATCAATGTCGCTTGTTGCTACTTATAATTACACAATGATTTGCAATAGTAAGGTTAGGGGAATATCTAAACGTATAGTTTTTGGGAATGTCATTAGAATTGCGACATATTTAGTAATTATCGAAATTTATGTTAGAATATATATTACTTAAGACTTCACTGTTTATGAGTATAATTTCTGCAATAATTTATTTTTTAACCCTCGACGGAAAAATATGGGTTTAAAGAGTTCGACGTTTGACAGTGTGTTTGTGTATCTGTCTGTGGCATCATATCTCCTAAACGGATCAACCGATTTTGATTTCGTTTTAGTTGTTTGAAAGGTGGCTTTGTCGAGAGTGTTCTTAGCTATGTTTGAAAAACGGTTCAGCCGTTCAAAACTTATCTGCATTTTACTTTTTGAATCTGGGTTTTTTCGCAAGATATCCTGTCATTATTACGTATTTCAATAGATTGACGATTGAAGCGGATCTACTACTAGATAAATTATGTATTGTGAAATAAAATTTATCGGTGGTTAAGGTTATTATTGGTGTAACTATTGTAGAGAGGCCAATAAATAAATAAAATAAATATGCATAATATCGAACGGCTAGGTGTGGGTTCTCGGATGGTTCCAAAATTCGGTGATCTTGTAGCGTCCCTCCTCAGACCACGGCCCACCTTTCATCCCTCGCAAGAGTCCAACTTTTTCAGAAGTCCAACTTTAATTTTGTATGTACTTTTATTATTTCTTTTTTTTGTGCCGCATATCCTGTTGCCTGTTCACGTGAAGAACTTATGACTGCGTCAGCGGAGAGCGCTGCCGTGGCTGGATATTGGATACATGTTCGTGAGCTGTCTGACAAAACCAGATGTATCCTCCGACTGCACAGCATGATTTTCTTCTTGTTTACATCTTTTTAGTTCGCTTTTTAAGCAGTCGGGTTTTTTGATTTTTTTAATTAACTTTTTTTATTTATAACGTTTTGGTTTATTATTTTTAGAGGTAGGTTCATTTAAACATGTAAGTGTAATATATTTTTGAAATCACCTCTTAAAACCCTTTATTTTGATACCCCACACGATGGGTTTTGAAGAAAAAAAAATTTTGGGTGCACAATATGGCGCCCAAATTACGCCATTTTTCTATTTTCTCTTCTAGTTTCACACCCGCGCGACCCAAAATTTAGTCCGTTTTAGACATAACTTTACAAATTAATTACACTATGTTATATGAATAAAATTCAAAATTTTCTGAGATGAAATTTTTAAGAAAATGGTCTAATGTAGCTTATATCTTTTCCAAAATAATACGACTAGCTGTTTAGACATATTTCTGATTTTAAAATCAGCTACGCAAAGGTATCTGAGCAAGATTTTTTTTTCCGCGCCCCCCCTTTTTCTTTATGGTAGCCACCCTTAAAATTTGGATGGCTTAGGGTCAACCAGATGCTTATACTGTGCAAATTTGGTGACTGTAGCTCCAACCGTTTGGCTGTAAAACCTGTCTGACAGAGGACAGACAGACAGACACTTGAGTGACAGCAATAGGGCTCCGTTTGGACCCTTCGGGTACGGAACCATAAACACATTAATTCTACGTGTACAATAGCGTTCGTAACCTAAAAAGAAAGAAAATTAAACATTTCCAGCTGAGTATATTTCAAGCTCTATTTTTGCCTGAAACCATGTTAAAATTTGGCTTTAAAGTAACGTTCCTAACTCATAGATATCAATTTAAAAAAGAAATTAATTACCCATAAGTCAGGTCACTTATGAGCAGTGGTGGCCCAGTGGTATCGGCCGCGACTTACAAGTTGTAGGTCGTGGGTTCAAGCCCAGGCAGGCTCTTTACTTTGTGTAAATTATATAACTCAAAACGGTGAAAGAAAACATCGTGACGAAGCCGGCATATCCTAGAACCAAAAATTCGAAGACATTTTACATCCACCAACCCGCACTGGGCCCGCGTGGTGGATTACGGCCCATTCCCTCTCACAGAGAGGAGGCCTGTGTCCCAGCAGTGGGAACATTAATAGGCTGATGATGTGTGATGTGAAGTCAGGACAAGTCCATTACATAACATTCTAAAAACACTACCTTTGTACATATTTAAAGAGTTGTGTAACTATTTTGGTGTACTTTAAAGTATATTCTTTTCTATACATAGTTTTCTGTGACTTCTTCTTGTCTATTTTTTTAATATGAGAACCAGGGTTACCGACATGGCCAGAAGAATTACTGAACTTGAGCACATTTCTCGCAGAACGGATGGTCGATGGGGCCGAAAAGTTCTAGAGTGGCAACCGCGAACCGGAAGATGCAACGTTGGAAGGTTTTCCTCTAAGTGGACTGACGACCTGATTGAGGCAGTGGGCATCCGATGGACCCATCAGTTTGGCGATGTTTGGGGGAGGCCTATGTCCAGCAGTGGATGTCTTTCGGCTAAAATGGTGAGGAAATATTGTTAATATTTTACCAAGTACCTATAAAAAGATTATTGAATGTTTTTGTACCTAGGTACATATATTTTTAGGGAAAAAAGCTAGACATTATTTTAAGGATAATGACAAATTTTATCCTTAAAATGACGGCCAAGTGTGAGTTGTAATCATGCAGCAAGCGTTCCGGTATGCGGGACTGGCTGGAAAGTCCCCGAAAATCCATTAAGGAGGACAAACACCGCCGTTCACGTTTAAACTTGTTTGTCAAACACGTTATCAATCAAGATTTTCGTCAAACACGGCAAACACTGTTTGACCATCGCCAGGCCTCCGTCACTCCATGTACTTATATATACGCTATAAGTGCCTACCGCCCAGCCGAGCGGTCTCGGTCCGCCGGCGGATCAATTCAGTGCGGTTTTCGCAAGCGAAGCGCGCGCACGCCGTTCAATTTGACCGGGTAGTACTCTTCATGAAATTTTAAATGACATACATTTTAATTCTCCCTGCCCTTGTTTTCCAAAACAATATCTCATAAAACTTTTTATTAGATTCAGGATTTTTTCTACACTAAAATTTAATAATCGAGAATTTAGAAAAGGTAAGAAATTTATAAAAAATTATATAAAAATAAAACACGTGTAACTTTAAAGATTTTTTTATTTTACCTACACACTGATGTCTATAATTATGTTTTATCTAGGTTTCTTCCACAGTCAGCACCAATATATAAAACAAAACAAACTTACAAATATAAAAAAACAAACTTTAAAAAAGAGAACCGACTTCAAAACACTAAACCGTAAGAAATAATTTCTTCTTTGATGTCGGTGCTTTTTCGATTCGTAATTACCAGCTGTTAGCACTAACATAAAAAAAAAACAAATTATTTCTTACGGCTTAGTGCTTTATTTGAAGTCGGTTCTCTTTTTTCAAGGCTTTTTTTTTCATTTCTAGTGAACATCTCCGAAGATCATCATCAAACTAAGAAGTATTATACTTATTTTAAAACGTTCTCCTAAATGTAACAAATCCTTTTCTGAAAACCGCATCGATATCGGTTTAGCCAAACGCGAGATTATCGCGCACAAACATACATACCTACAAACCATGAAAGTCAAACTTCTCAGTTTGGCCTGTATGTCTGATCACCTCCTTTTTTTTAAGTTGGTTAAATATTTTATAAATGATAAAATTTTTAACTGCCACATAAAAGTCAGAACATATTCACAGTTCTCAATAACATAGATAAAAAGTTATGTTAATTTAATTTTATCGAAGAGGCAGCCCTGCGATTACTGTGGAATCGCGCGGTGCGAAGCAATCACTGTTGTACGCTTGAGCATTTAGGCGCATTTTAGCATACAGTGGTTGTTGACGCGAGGGAGTAGGCAATTATCGTAATAGGTATTGGAAATTTTCTACTGAGTGAAGTATCTGTTACGTAGTAACTATTCAGTAATCTTCAGTAATCTGTGCCATCGCGTCAAACACAGCTGCACACTATCAAATAATTTGAAAAACACATACGTTGATTATTACAGGGTGCTTATATCGAAATGTCAAGTGATTAATCTCTTACATTTTGACATTTGAAACAATGCCATCGCTGAAATCAAATTACGCTTTGTCTAAGGTCTTGACAAATGAACAAGAAAGTGATCATATAAAGATTAGGTTATCCTTTCGAGTTACGGAACCCTAAATATAATATTAATTATAGCTTGTTCTAATTTTATAGTCTAACGTCATTATTTCGGAACAATTTTCCTATATGAACATATTCCTTGTTTAGTCATTCGATCAGCGTCCCTACGAATTATACCAATTACAAAATAATTATTAATTAATACCATAAAGGTCGTATTGAGTGGATCGCATTAAGAAGCCATATTAATAGACAAAGATGGGTTTTCCAAAGATACATCTTTATTTAGGAAAAGCCTGCTTAATCCTCGTGGGAATATTATTTTCTATTGCCGCGATAGCAACCATAATGGCTATCAACAGGGGACAGGCTGTCCCGCTCACTTGTAACTGCGATGAAACTACTCCCGAGGTTAGTAAATGATTTATTATTTTAATGATAAATATAGGTAGATTATCAATAATTAAATAACAAAATGGCGCACGGTTGGCGCAATGGTTGAGCGATTGACTGCTGCGCTGCGTGTCGCGGGTTCGATTCCCGCACAGAACAAATATTTGTATGACCTGCAGATAGTTGTGCCGGCTCTGGGTGTTGTGTATGTGAGTTTATATGTTTGTAAACGCACCCACGATACAGGAAGAAATGCCTAGTGTGGGGCAATGTTTCACAAAAAATAAAAATAAAATAAAAAAAATGACGTAAACAAGAAGAAAATCATGCTGTGCAGTCGGAGGGTACATATTAGCGAGCTGGCTGACCAAAACCAGATGTATCAGAGACACAAAGATCCGCTGTGCCTACTATAAAGTGCGACTAAAATTTTGACCCTTGGCTGCAAACATTGCATTAGCATAATCAGTCTTTTACGCTCCCTCTGCTGGGACACAGTCCTCCTTTCTGTGAGAGAGAAAGGTCCTTAATTCGCATATCTCCGAATGTTTGCTTCTAGGACATCATAGGTCAATTTCCTCAAAGTTTACATGAAAATATCAGTGGCGATGAAATAATTTACACAAAGTAAAGTGCCTGCCTGGGTTGGTTCCCACGACCTACGACACGTAAGTTGGGACCGTAACCACTGGGCCACCACCAGTGGCGGATTAAGCCTGTCAGGGCCCGGGGCGGAAAACAACTCTAAGCTTGATTTTTTTTTATTCTCGCCTCACAAAGATTTGGTTTTCTTGTGACCTTTCGTGCAGGATATAAGAGCAGACGAGTTGCTTGACTGCAGATCTCGGCAACCTTTCCACCTCCATCTTTTGTGGCATTTTTCAACCTACATTTTGTCGACTTATGCACTTGGGAAACCTTTTAGGTTCAAAAGATCGTATGCAAGGGTGAGCATCTCATGTCATAGAGTAATGCCACTACATAAACACAAATAAATGAAAATTGTTTAGTAACTAAATAAATAAAAACAGTTGATTGCAAGAGCGAGCGAAACGAGCTCGTAATATAGTTTTCACGTTTTGTTACGTTGCCAACTTATGCAGAAAAGTCCGTTTTGTATCTTCGGGGCCTCCGAACAACGCAAAACTGCATTGCTTAGAATTTGATTGACTTAACGAGATACCAGGACCAGAGGCCCGGGGACGACCGCCCCCTCTCCCTTAATCCACCAGTGGTCACCACTGCTCATACTTGCTTCACACTTCATATAAAATAATACCTGCATTTTATCTATTTTCAGAACGGAACATTCAGAGAGACATGCCAAGCATATGGAGTCATCATTAAGTTGGGAGGACTTTCGCAAAGAAAAATTAATGTAAAAGAAATTAATACTCGTACTGTCAATGTCGGTGCGAACCTTACAAATCTTTGCTCAAATGGTTCCCTCGAGCTTAACGGTACAATTTATAAAATTACTGGAACGAAGACAAAACTTTATTCATAGCCTGATGGCATACGGACATAAGTAGGTATAGCCTAAGATCCCACTGGAAAAATCTACAGGTAATATTTATAAATTTATCAATTATGGACGACTTACAGTTAAAACAAACAGTACGTGAATAACAAATAGTACGTGAGACTGACAGCCAATTAAAAGTCATCACTTCTAAAAATAGATTGGAAAGAAAGAGTGTGAACAACACAACACAGCTACCAAAAAAGAAAAACAAAACAGTATAACATTCAAGCTCAAACTAAATTAACATTTCATATTCCTTACAATGATAAAAACCTGAACATACAAAATCCTAATTAAAGCTAAGGCTGTTTTTGGTTAAACTTAATTTTCATGAATTAGACTTTTTACTTAATTTCTAGGCAAGCGTGTTTCACCGTCGACCACATCACATCAACAGGTGAGATAGTGGTCAAGCGCGAGCCTATAAAATATATATAAAAAAAAAAAAAACTTTTTAGTAGAATTGATTGATGCAGGGTTGTCTGAATATATCTAGCCGCAATTGCCTTAATTAAATAAATTGAAATTTATGTTTGATAGTTACCCCGAAATATACAAGTTTTTCAATTGAATCTATCGTTATTTGAAAGAAAGTGCAAAATAGTAAAACATAGGCACAGATAATATAATACTAGCATACAGATGTCTCATCCCATACAAAGAAACCGTGCCGACGTACTGTACTGATTATACTGATTATTTTTTGTAGACCGATCGCGTTCGGTTCCGTTCCACGGATGTAGATGGTGATCTATCTATCGCCGTGGAAAGGAACCGAACGCGACCAATTAAAAAAAAAATAGGTTTAATCAATGAAAAACGCTAGTTACGTCGGCACGGTTTCTTTGTACGGTATGAGGCATCTGTATGCTAGTATTATATTATCTGTGACATAGTTAAGATTTCAGCTCTCAATTAGCCGCAATCTGTGGGTTGCCAGTTTATCTGCTAAACCTGGTAACCCTTACATGGCGGCAACTGAGAGCTAGATGACGTTGCATACGCAACCACGATACAGAAGAAATTCTTAGTGAAGGGCAAAGTTAAAAAAAAAACAATAAAAAGATTGCAGGCAACCCTGCAGTAATCAATTCTACTATCGGAATCATTGATAAATATCAAGTTTTATCAAAAAATAGTACCTGCAGATTTTTACACTGGGATCTCATACTATAAAAATCAGGGTTATTATTTATAAAATTAAGTGAATTTAACGACCTTAAAGTTTTATATTACTACAAGTACATATCATATACATATATATGAAGCTGGAACACCAAACTGTAATCTCTGACTTTGTTATCATTAGTTTTTTGGATTGAAACTTATAGACGTATTCAAGTCAAAATATTATGAGTAAGAATTTAAAACGGTCGAATTGTACCAAATAAATAATTTTATTGATTATTTAGTATTCTTTTTAATTTTTAAAATTTGCGGTTTTTAAAAAAGAAAAATTTTTCGGTGTTGAATTTTATTCACCTTTATAATCACCATCATCTGCAGCCTGACTTCACCCACTGCTGGACATAGACCTCTTTTTTCTTATGCCAAAACTACTTATGCAAATACTACTAAAACGCGACGTGACTTGACGTGTCGACGCGAATCGTGCACATATACAACACGCCACGTGACGTGATGCTACAACACGCTTCGCTAGTATCATAACTTCGTTATGATATTATTTCTAATACTATGATTGCGGTATTGGCCTGAACTCATATTATATAATACTAAGTACCGTTTCACTAATTCTATTTATTGTTCTTCAGACAATTAAAATAAAAACTAACAAAAAATATATTTATACCAGGAATGTTGACTGACTGACGCGTGGGGTCGGGTGCATAGACTATTTTACGTATGTCGGGTATTAACTAGAAAAACACTTCGAGCGAAGCGTCGTCGGATGGCGTGTGTATCCCCTCTCTCGGAATAACGCCAATCTAGACTTACTGGATGTTTCTGACCATATTGTGTATATGGGATTAATCAGTACTGAAATGCGTCGGATGGCGTCGCATGGCGTCGCGTTTTGGTAGTATGTTTTCACTGTTATCCAGGTGCTACACACGATGACTGATTTTATCTGAAATGGCACCACAAATATGGTTGAAATTTGATTTGACTTGTGTATAATATTTGACAGATTTTTTATTTGACATTTCTATTTTTTAAATAATAATAATAATAATCATTTATTTCAAGTTACAAAGAAATTACATTCATACACAGATAGTCACATTAAATAATCAAATTCAAATTTCATTTTTAAAGTAACTCAATTTAAAATTTATTCTGTATATTATTCAATGTTGCATTTAGTTACTGGTATATAATTTGCATACCTCATTAGGTTATAATACAATGCAATATAATACAATTTATACCTGTAACGCTTTTTTAACATCTATTATGCAACTAAATTATTTGATTTGATTTGATTGATGACAATAAAATCGTCCCATATCTCTGCCAACATTCCTTCGGCCTATCCTTGGTCGCCATTTGGTCACTGCTCCTCCTTATTCACCTTACCTCTTTAATATTTTAATACTCAACAAAAAGAACTCTTGCCGATGTTGGTCAATGGATTGGTGAACATTCCATGCTGAGATTCCTGAAATTTCAAGCCCCAAAGTTTAAAGGTTACAGTGTTACCTTTAGTTACTAGGTTGTGAGGTTGTCAAAAAGAAGAAACGAACCAAAAAAAAACTTTTTATAAAAAAATCAAACCAACTTCCAAAACAAAACACTTCTAAGCGAAAAATAACTTTCTTTTCCGAAGTCGATATCTTTTGTAAAGAAAGTTATTTTCGCTTTGAAGTGTTTTGTTTTGGAAGTCGGTTTATTTTTGTTAAATAGCTTTTTAGTTTTGGTAGGTACCTCCAATTAACATGATTATAGCCAAAGTACATCTCATGACGATTTCAATAAGTCCAAACACGACTAGGATGTTATGATTGTTTTATTTCGAAGTTCCAGTGGCCATTGTGGACTTCTTCATCAGTTTCACTTCACTAAATGATACATACTGAGTGCAAAATATGATTGCATTATTGATGAAAATACCAACATCGCTATATGTATGCCTATAATATTTGTGGATATCCCTCGATTTCTTTAGAATCCCATCATCAGATCCTGGTTTCCTTAGCATGGTACATTACATTAGTACATTATAAATAAAAAAAGTTAATTAAAAATATAAAAACCCGACTGCTTGAAAAGCGAACTAGAAAGGAGAAAATCATGCTGTGCAGTCGGAGGATACGTCTGGTTTTGGTCAGCCAGCTCGCGTAGATATATCCTCCGACAGCACGGCATGATTTTCTCCTTTCTAGTTCGCTTTTCAAGCAGTCGGGATTTTTATAATTTTAATTAACTTTTTTTATTATTATTTTGCGACACCGACTTCCGAAACGTAGGTTATTTTGCACTTTTTAGTATTTTGTTTCTTTTTTTTTTTTTTTTTTTTATTTGATATAGGTTCGCGCTTGACCACCATCTCACCTGATGGTAAGCGATGATGTGGTCGACGATGGATCGCGCTTGCCTAGAAGTAACCTATTCACTCTTGACTTAAAGACCCCTAGATTGTAGCTATCGGGAAACACAGACTCCGGCAGGGAGTTCCACTCCTTAGCTGTACGCATAATAAAAGTATTCTCAAAACGTTTAGTGCGTATGGGTGGGATGTCCACCATGTACCGATGGCG
This sequence comes from Anorthoa munda, assembly GCA_945859665.1. NCBI lineage: Eukaryota > Metazoa > Arthropoda > Insecta > Lepidoptera > Noctuidae > Anorthoa > Anorthoa munda. The sequence continues at coordinate 13,455,660 of OX243898.1, forward strand.
CATCGCCGTACGTCTGGTAGTCCGATGATGAAACGGGCTGGGCGGAATTAGATCATGCAATTCCATCGCACACTCCCCGAAATGTAATCGATAAAAAACCGATAAGCTGGCAACTCGGCGACGATGTTCAAGGCTCTGGAGCTTTGACTTAACCAGTGCCTCATCACCGATGAGCCTCTTGGCCCGCTTTTCGATCGACTCTAGTGCATCAAGCTGGTATTTGGCAGATCCGTCCCAGAGATGAGAACAGTACTCCATGCATGATCGAACTTGCGCTTTATACAAGCTGAGCAGCTGTTCTGGCGAGAAGTACCTTCTCACCTTTGCAAGGATCCCCAACTTTTTGGCAGCCAGCTGAGCCTTTGCCTCAATGTATGGGCCAAAATTGAGAGTCGATGTCAACGTAACGCTAAGAAGCTCAAGATGGTCAGTTATTGGCACGGTTACATCTCGGAAAGTTGGAGCCGGGTGAAATTGGCTCTTTTTAGCGGAAAAGAGACACGCCTGGGTTTTAGCAGCATTAAACCTGACCAGATTGGCATCGCCCCATTCGGAGACTGCCTGCAAGGACAGGTTCAAGCGCTCCACCATGGCCTCCCGGAGAGACTGGATCTGAGGCCCGGTAGCACGAGCGTTGGACAAGTATCTCTCTGCAACAGTGCTGTCGTCTGCATACCCAAAGGTGCCGGGTTTTAGCAGATCGTTAATGTGCAGCAGGAATAAAGTTGCTGAAAGTACCGACCCCTGAGGGACCCCGGCATTAATATCCAAGTGGTCCGACGAGCAGCCATCGATAACCACTCGAATGGACCGGTCTCTCAGGAAGTCAGCAATCCAATCACACAGACCACCGGGCAAACCGAATGAAGGAAGCTTACCAATAAGGCTTTCGTGCCAGACCCTATCAAAAGCCTTCGAGATGTCGAGGGAGACGGCAAGCGCTTCCCCGTGCCTCTCGATGGCCTCACTCCAGATGTGAATGGCATACGCTAGAAGATCCCCAGTAGACCGATTTCGGCGGAAGCCGTATTGGCGGTCACTTAGGATATCGTTTGCTTCTAGGTATGCCAGGAGCTTAGAATTGAGTACACGTTCCATACTCTTACAGAGTATGGAGGTTACAGATATGGGTCTGTAGTTGGCCGAAAAGTTCTGAAGTAGGTTCCTTTTTTTAGCAAAAAAGTTTTTATTTCTCTGTTTTAGTTTTGGTTCACCGTCACTACAAATTGAGCAAGTTCCATAGTAAGGTACCTTTAGGATTCGCAAAATACCCATAATAACGAAATTTACACATTCGTCCTGTTTGTCGCTAAAGAGTTCGGTTTTAGGCTCCATATCATGAAAACTGCCTAACGGATTTTGATGAAACTTGCATTATGACCTAAGTTGAAAGATACTTAATCCAATAAGAAAAGAATGATCATGGTCCGATTACTAGTTTCGGAGAAATGCGTGGATAAAGATACATACATACACATAACGGATCCATGCAAACAACGTCAGGGGGCATACATTTGTTTTATACCAAAACCTTAAATACTTTTCTGAAAACTTCATCAAAATCGGTTCAGCCAAACGTGAGAAAATCTAGGACAAACATACATACATACAAACATATCAAACATTTGAGTCAAACTGAGAAGCTCTTTTTTATGTCGAGTAAAAAGGCAGTCGTTACATGTAAAATTGCTAACCCCAATATGGTTGGGTAAATAGGCAAATTGATTGAAGGCAGGTAAACCGAAACTCAGTGGTAAACAATGCTGTTGAACTCAAAACGCCGCGCTGCGCGTGATATCATGCGCGGTAACGTTATCAGTGAGCGACTAACGGTTTGTGCCCGCGTAATCTTACTTAGCTAAACCAATGGTTAAATATGGTATATGGTTAAAGGTCTATCCACACATAACAGGGCCGTGCCCGGGACGTGGACAGACCGTGCCAACCGTGACATCGTTCACACACGTCCGTGCACGGGCCCGGGCACGTCCCGTGCACGGACGTGTGTGAAACAGGTTCATATAAAATGTTCCCACCGATATTTTTTTGAGCCCCTGACGGGACCCGGCCCTGTCCCGTCCCGGGCACGCCCCTGATATGTGTGGATAGACCTTTATGGTTTCAAATTTCGGTAAAACGCGTTTATTCATAGCACACAGTAGTTATTTGCGGGAGACTGGTGCCTGAACTAAGCCGTAACCTGTATTTCAGGACACCAGTATTACAGTTTGGAATAGCACATAGGATTCTTTTTATCCCGGGAATATGTTCCCTTGGGATAATTTTCTACATTCACGCGGGCAAAGCCACTGGCTGAAGCTAGTATACCACCTATATAGTGTAGATTTGGGTCGCATACTGAAATTGCTTATCATACATTATAATCCGGGTTTACCCGAAAACAAAAAAGACAATCAGTTGCTAAAATGACTCATAATTTGATTTTATCAAAGCCGCATTATAAATAGCATTGTCTTTATATTATTTTTATCAGGCATGAATCACATTAATTATCAACATCGGTTCACATCTTATCAATTGAAAATAGCTATTTTATCTGAAGATGCGTATACGCATCAGATTGATGCGTTAGTATGAAGATACTTATAATTATGATTAAACATACTTATATAGGTACAATGTCAAAAAAAGGTATCTTCATACGGAATGAGTTTAGAGTTTCTGTCTTTACTGAGTACTCTGTATGCAGAAAGACATTTCTTTGACATTGTACCTTTGACTCGTTTGATCTTATTAGGCTCGCCGTAAACGGGCCACCGACACAGCCACCGGTGGCTGTCGCGCGCTACCGCCACCTAATGTAACAGTGGCAGAAGTGTGCGATAACCACCGATGTGCGGAAGCCGCCACGTTTCTATTGCTGTACATAGATCAGAATGTTTATCCCAAATAGCGAGACGTAATTGGATTTCCGATAAGAAAGTATCGATATCCTAAGTCGCTAGTTTATACAATGTTAATGTTACTCCTGTCAGTAACTATACGCAAAAGGTAAAGCGTTCAATACAACAACGCTTTCAAGACGTAGATTCCTGAATTTAAAAACCGGGCAAGTGCGAGTCGGACTCGCACATGAAGGGTTCCGTACCATTATCGCAAAACACTGCAAAAATATCACGTTTGTTGTATGGGAGCCCCCATTAATTTATTTTATTTTAATTTAATAATTATTATTTTTTGAAGAGAATATACAACTAAACATTCTGTGAACATTTGAAGCGTCTACCTGTTACCGTTATTAATATCGAGCAGAAAACGGCAAAAATATCACGTTTGTTGTATGGGAGCCCCCCTTTAATATTTATTTTATACTGTTTTTAGTATTTGTTGTTATAGCGGCAACAGAAATACATCATCTGTGAAAATTTCAACTGTCTAGTTATCACGGTTCATGTGATACAGCCTGGTGACAGACGGACAGACAGACAGACGGATCGCGAAGTCTTAGTAATAGGGTCCCGTTTTTACCCTTTGGGTACGGAACCCTAAAAATGCTCAGTTCCCCGGTATCACTTATTTTTATTATTTCCTTCTTCTTTCATATGCGCCACTGTGGTTTAAATAGTTCTAGTAGTGATTTTCTGGTTTCTAATACTAACTGTGGTTTCTAAGTCGTATAATATCCCAATAAGAGATTTAAAAAAACATGATTTATAAAAAACAAATAGAAAAGATTAAAAAAAAACCGGTCAAGTGCGAGTCGGACTCGCACACAAAGGGTTCCGTACTATTATCGCAAAACACTGCATAAAAATCCCGTTTGTTGTATGGGAGCCCCCCTTAATTTATTTTATTTTAATTTATTTATTATTATTTTTTGAAGTAAATATACAACTAAACTTTCTGTGAATATTTCAAGCGTCTACCTGTTGCCGTTTTTAATATCGAGCAAAAAACGGCAAAAATATCACGTTTGTTGTATGGGAGCCCGCTTTCAATATTTATTTTATACTGTTTTTAGTATTTGTTGTTATAGCGGCAACAGAAATACATCATCTGTGAAAATTTCAACTGTCTAGCTATCACGGTTCATGAGATACAGCCTGGAGACAGACGGACAGACAGACGGATCGCGAAGTCTTAGTAATAGGGTCCCGTTTTTACCCTTTGGGTACGGAACCCTAAAAATGTATTATGCATCTTAACTATCGCCTTAATAAACCTCCCATGTCCTAGGAATATAGTTGTCGAACATATAGTCTGCTAATACTCGAAAAAAGGCGTAATGTGATGAACATGAGTTTCCTCTATAACATACTTAATGGACGCCTTGATTGCCGGAGTTGGTCGCAATACGCCAATGTTGCACGTTCCTCGGCACTCCACTAAGTAAGCTAAAAACTATGTTCTGACTCCAATTGCTCAAAATTATAACTCAGCAATCTCAGAAGTTGATATACTTTATTGTAATAAACCTACCTTCAAAAAACGAATAGTGAAAACTATATCCGCAGACAAATAACGAACAACCAATCTTCATCTTCTTCTGTCTTCTACTATTCAACCTTTTTGCTTTAAATTTTTCAAAATTGAGTTCTTAACTTAACCTTATGAAATTTTGTATTGCATCTTTTAATTTTAATTTGAAATATCTGGCATAAGTCCTTTCGCATGTTTTATACATATATCCCAGTTACACAGGGAAACCTATAATTGGCCATAAAAACTTTAATACATACATTTTTTCATCAACCACCCAGATCCAGTTCCGGATCCCAGATCTTTATTACATTGATTTAATTATGCAATTTTAACACGCAACATAAACCTATATTCATACTATATTATATGTTTGGGTTACAAATTGCACATCCGGCCTGCTGCTGTGGAATTGCAGATTGAAAATCCAAGAAAATTTTCGTCAACCTGAGAATGTAACCCAGCACCTAAAGGTCAATGGTCATCTATAGAAGCTTCCAACTTTCGCACTACCTACCATCACGCCTAGATAACGAATCTTTCGACTGTTCACTACAATCACAGCGTAAACAGTATATTCAGTATAGTTCAGAGGATAAGATCGTGTCATGTGTAATGTCTACGGCTGGACATAGGCCACTTAAACCGCTTGGCATTTATCTCAATTCTTAGCAACTCTCATCCAGCTGCTACAAGCTTCCTTACTCATATTCTCATATTCAGCCCAGTTCGGGGCTGCCCACACTACGTTTACCAGGTACAATCAAGAACACGTCTACCCAAACGGCCATCGTTTTTACGGCTAAGATGACCATTGGCGAAATACCTACTGTTTGTTTCAGACATAACCATTATGCAATACCCAGAATTTAAATTGACATTAGAATTTCATGTCTAAATTTTAATACTCCTCCATTCTTGACAGAATTAAGAAATTTTATCAGAGAAAAACAAAAAGAAAACAAGACTTATTGGAACCAATGATTTTTATTTTATCGACATTCTTAAAATTAAACTTATTCTTATCTTAATTAATATGGCACTGTTGCGTTCTAAAATCTTGGCAACTAGAAAACTAATAGGATTTTTCTTTGGCAATAAATCGTGCCGCAATGGGTTAAAATTTTACATCGGAGAGCGATGCTCGGTCACATAAACCGGCGACTTTCTACCACCATAACCCAAAACAGTAGTGTTCAAGGTATCATTAGGGCGTGACTTGTTGTATCTGATGACTGCAGCATACAACTCGTCGCGACATCTAGCACTACGAAGCTTCACTACTACGGAGTACGGGTGGAGCCTGTGGTTGACCACTCTGACGCACTTCAGGATATCACAGTCTTTTATCTCGTACGACACAACACTGGCAAGTTTTATCACAATGGTTGGTAGCACTTCATTTTTCAATTGCGGTAAGCCATAAATTTCTATGTTCGCCTCACGCATACTCTGGTCTAAGGAGTTCATATTCACATTCAGCTGACTTACAGTCTTTGTCATTTCGGAGATCTTTGTACGAAGTTCATTGTTCTCCCGTTGCACATTCTTGAGCTCAGTCTTCAAGTCGTTGATTTGTGTGATGTCAATTCTCTCCGATTTCTTCAATACTTCAAGCTGGTTCTTAAGAGCATTCGATTCAGATTTAATCACATTGTTGACTTCAGAACGCAGTATGTTCTGAATTTCTTCCTGAATTGCGCTGACCTTAGCCATTTTTATCAACGATACAAATAATGTTGTAAATAAGTTCAAACTCACACCAATGCACGGGCGATTAACAACTCTCACGAGCTTGAAATAAAGTCACTCTTACTAAATCACTGACACATAACACTTTGAGTGTCTCGAAAGCACACAGTCGTAAGACAACTTTGCACTTTGACTTGATAGAAAGAAACATGTACTTTTGACGCGAAGGTTCGATAGTCCAACGTCTACTAGAGTGGAGGCCGCGTATTATTAGCAAGCGTAGCATGAACACCCTCAGCTAGGTGGACCAACGACCTTAGTAAGGCAGCAGGCACAGACTGGATGCAGAAGGCTGAAAACCAGGTGTTGTAGTGCAGCTTGGGAGGGGGCTATGTCCATCAATGGACTTCAATAGCCTTCAGTCTTCTATAACTTGTTTTATAGACACTGAATATTGGTAATCGAAAGAAACTCGCGACTCCCGAAGTCCGGTAAAGAATGAGTTGGTCCGGATCGATTTCGGCTTATATACACATCGCATAACACGAGTTGTTGCGCAAAGTTTAGTAATCGGGAAAACAGAACAAAATATTTTTTATTGCAACATGTTATTCAATCTACGGATACATAATAGTATTCAATCCATCGGTTGCTAGGGGGCAACAACGGATGGGTTTTCTATTATTTGCTAAATCAAAGAAAAAAACGCCAAGTGCGAGTTGGACTCGCGCACAAAGGGTTCCGTACCATTATCGCAAAAAAACGACAAAATAATCACGTTTGTTGTATGGGAGCCCCACTTAAATATTTATTTTATTCTGTTTTTAGTATTTGTTGTTATAACGGCAACAGAAATATATCATCTGTGAAAATTTCAACCACTTTTTCACACACAATTTAAAAACAAATTTACTTAGCAATGAAAGAAAACATTGCCAGTACCTCTGCCAACTTTTTGTATACATTTTTCACAGCTTAATATGGCATAACAGATTTTCGACCTTCTATGTACCCTTATGGAATTACTGGTCCCCAAGTCACCGGCTATAAACCTAGTTTGGGAGCCAGGGAGCCAGGAGATAATACCTGATGCACATTATGTTGTATCATATTTCTGTACCTGTAACCTTTGTTAAGTAATTATTGTAATTAATGATTATTTATTTGTAATTAGGCATTTTTCTAGATTTCGGTGGATTTTTGGCCGATATTGCTAAATGAAAAGCTCAACGTACGATCATTAATCGTAATCTCACTCCGTTTTTTGACACGCGAAGTACATACAATCGCGTCATGTAGTAAGATTTATATCTGTGGGTTTGATTCTACCTTTATTAGTTGGGAGGTCGATGAGGATGTCTTCCAATCTCAGTGGATACTAGCCATCAGTGCGGGCGATATTCTAGAGCACAAGTGTGTACGCAAACACAGGTGCACACTCTGTTCCCTCACTCTCATAGTCAATGGGACGACAATCAAACGGCTTAACGTACTTTTCCGGGGTATCACACCACCAACTTCCAAACTCCGGGCAGCTTCTGAAAAATTTCTAATTATAAACCGAATACCAATTTTTACCTGACCTGGAACATCAAACCTGGGACCTTACGCTCAGCAGTCGCACTTGCTACCGCGTGATCAACGAGACAGTTCCACCTGTAGCACGACGCATACCCAACAATCATCTTCCTATCTATTATCAGGGGTCAACTTTCAATTGAACCGGATGAAGTTCAAATCGGGAAAAACAGAACGTAAATATGTTTATTGCAACATAATATTGAGACTGTTGAAATATTGTGTACAGGAACAACTCTGCTAAACCAGTTAGGGAATATACGCCCATTATTGTTTTGGAAATTCCCTTTTGTTATTGCTACAAGCTTTATATTTCTCGTACCTTACTATTTGTATGTGTGTCAGGCCAGTCATAGGTACACCTATGACTCATTTGATATTATTAGGTTCGCCACAAACGGGCCACCGACACAGCCACCGGTGGCTGTCGCGCGCTACCGCCACCTAACGTAACAGTGACAAAAGTGTGCGATAACCACCGATGTTCGGAAGCCGCCACGTTTCTATTGCTGTATAGATCAGAATGTTTATCCCAAATAACGAGACATATTTGGATTTCCGATATGAAAGTATCGATATCCATTAAGGCGTTGTCGTGCCCCATGGTGACGATACGTGCGATGCGTAGGACGCTTAACGCGGCACGCCTAAATGCGCGGGGGATGGAGCAGCGCGACAGTGGCGGGTGTCGGCGTCTTGCGTGGCCCGCAGCGACTGGCGAGTCACGGACAATGCTGTAGCCAGTGACCACCACCGTCTACACGTGTGCGGTGCATCTATACAAAATATATGGAAAAGTGTGTTAAGTCGCTGTCGCTGGTAGTGGTCGGTGGTCCGTTTGCGCCAAGCCAAATCAATCGTGAAATGCATGCTGTGTCGCATCATATTGTATACTATGCTTGTATCATATTGCATGTATTATTAGAATAAACGGTAACAATTGTAGTTCAGCCAATAAATAAATAAAAATATATTAAGTTTTTTTTTCAGTCTTATTTTCTTCTTGTTTACAACTTTGCAGTCGGGTTTTTTGATTTTAATATTTTTTTTATTTACAACTTGTTAGTTATATTTTTTTATTCGAATGACTTTTAAACATATAGGTGGTATATATATTTATAATATCTTCTAAAAACCCTTTATTTTGATACCCCACTCGATGGGTTTCGAAGAAAAAAAATATTGCAACCCTTACAATATGGCGCCCAAAATCCGCCTTTTTTTCAACGGCACTTGAGCAGTCAAAACCTATCTAACGATGTATTAATTATAAAAATCCGTCAAGTGGTTTGAAAGGTACGAGGTAATAAAGAATATTAAATACATACAAGATACGCGCGAAAAACATAACCCTTTCCTTGCAGCCGGGTAAAAAGTGGATTAATGGATTAGTGGAGTTATGGCCTGACACACATACTAAAAGTAAGGTACGAGAAATATAAAGCTTGTAGTAATAACAACTGGGAATTTCCTTAACAATAATGAGCGTGTATTCCCCAACTGCTCTAGCAGAGTTGTTCCTGTACACCATATTTCAACAGTCTCAATATTATGTTGCAATAAACATATTTACGTTCTGTTTTCCCCTATTTTAACTTCATCCGGTTCAATTGAAAGTTGACCCCTAATAATAGATAGGAAGATGATTATTGGGTATGCGTGCTACAGGTGGAACTGTCTCGTTGATCACGCGGTAGCAAGTGCGACTGCTGAGCGTAAGGTCCCAGGTCAGGTAAAAATTGGTATTGGATTTTTTTATTAGAAATTTTTCAGTAGCTGCCCGGAGTTTGGAAATTAGTGGTGTAATACCCCCGTGCCTCGGAAAGCACGTTAAGCCGTTTGATTGTCGTCCCATTGGACTATGAGAGTGAGGGAACAGAGTGTGCACCTGTGTTTGCGTACACACTTGTGCTCTATAATATCGCCCACACTGACGGCTAGTCTCCACTGAGATTGGAAGACATCCTCATCGACGTCCCAACCATTAAAGGTAGAATCAAACCCACAGATATAAATCTTACTAGATGACGCGATTGTATGTACTTCGCGTGTCAAAAAACGGAGTGAGATTACGATTAATGATCGTACGTTGAGCTTTTCATTTCGAATTATCGGCCAAAAATCCACCGAAATCTAGAAAAATGCCTTATTACAAATAAATTATCTTTATATCCAGTAATTACTTACAGGTACAGTAATATGATACAACATAATGTGCATAAGGTATTATCTACTGGCTCCCAAACTAGGTTTATAACCGGTGACTTGGGGACCAGTGATTCCATAAGGATACATAGAAGGTCAAAAATCTGTTATGCCATATTGAGCTTTAAAAACTGTATAGAAAAAGTTGGCAGAGGTACTGGAAATGTTTTCTTTTATTGGTAAGTAAATTTGTTTTTAAATTGTGTTTGAAAAAGTGGCACGCTTGGTTTTCATACAGATGGAGGGACTTGCGTTATCTAGTTAGATTTATGTCTGTGATCAAACATAATGGTGGCTCGGAACACTACGCGAGTCTGTGACAGAGGTCGATAGGCGGCTTTCATTAAGTCTGAATCGACCTATGATAGTTTCATATGATAGTTAGTATAGGGTTCCGTACCAAGGGGTAAAAACGAGACCCTATTATAAGAGTCCACGATCCGTCTTGTCTGTCTGTCTGTCTGTCTGTCCGTCTGTCACCAGGCTGTATCTCATGAACCGTGATAGCATAGTTCCATAAGGGTACATAGAAGGTCGAATATCTGTTATGCCATATTGAGCTGTGAAAAATGTATACAAAAAGTTGGCAGAGGTACTGGAAATGTTTTCTTTGGTAAGTAAATTTGTTTTTAAATTGTGTGTGAAAAAGTGGTTGAAATTTTCACAGATGATATATTTCTGTTGCCGCTATAACAACAAATACTAAAAACAGAAAAAAAAATATTTAAGTGGGGCTCCCATACAACAAACGTGATTATTTTGCCGTTTTTTGCGATAATGGTACGGAACCCTTCGTGCTCGAGTCCGACTCGCACTTGGCCGGCTTTTTTCTTTGATTTAGCGATAAATAGAAAACCCATCCGATGTTGCACCCTAGCAACCGATGGATTGAATACTATTATGTTTCCGTAGATTGAATAACATGTTGCAATAAAAAATATTTTGTGCTGTTTGCCCGATTACTAAACTTTGCGCAACAACTCGTGTTATGCGATGTGTATATAAGCCGAAATCGATCCGGACCAACTCATTCTTTACGGGACTTCGGGAGTCACGAGTTTCATTCACTTATTAATATTCAGTGTCTATAAAACAAAGTTATAGATAGGCACGAACAAGTTATAGAAGACTGAAGGCTATTGAAGTCCATTGCTGGACATAGCCCCCTCACAAGCTGCACTACAACACCTGGTTTTCAGCCTCCCGCATCCAGTCTGTTCCAGCTGCCTTACTAAGGTCGTTGGTCCACCTAGCTGAGGGTGTTCACGCTACGCCTGCCGTTACGCGGCTTCCACTCTAGGACTCGTCGGACTATCGCACCTTCGCGTCAAAAGTACATGTTTCTTTCTATCAAGTCAAAGTGCAAAGTTGTCTTACGACTGTGTGCTTTCTAGACACTCAAAGTGTTATGTGTCAGTGATTTAGTAAAAGTGACTTTATTTCAAGCTCGTGAGAGTTGTTAATCGCCCGTGCGTTGGTGTAAGTTTGAACTTATTTACAACATTATTTGTATCATTGATAAAAATGGCTAAGGTCAGCGCAATTCGAGAAGAAATACAGAACATACTGCGTTCTGAAGTCAATAATGTGATTAAATCTGAATCGAATGCTCTTAAGAATCAGCTTGAAGTATTGAAGAAATCGGAGAGAATTGACATCACACAAATCAACGACTTGAAGACTGAGCTCAAGAATGTGCAACGAGAGAACAATGAACTTCGTACAAAGATCTCCGAAATGACAAAGACTGTAAGTCAGCTGAATGTGAATATGAACTCCTTAGACCAGAGTATGCGTGAGGCGAATATAGAAATTTATGGCTTACCGCAATTGAAAAATGAAGTGCTACCAGCCATTGTGATAAAACTGGCCAGTGTTGTGTCGTACGAGATAAAAGACTGTGATATCCTGAAGTGCGTCAGAGTGGTCAACCACAGGCTCCACCCGTACTCCGTAGTAGTGAAACTTCGTAGTGCTAGATGTCGCGACGAGTTGTATGCTGCAGTCATCAGATACAACAAGTCACGCCCTAATGATACCTTGAACACGACTGTTTTGGGTTATGGTGGTAGAAAGTCGCCGGTTTATGTGACCGAGCATCGCTCTCCGATGTAAAATTTTAACCCAATGCGGCACGATTTATTGCCAAAGAAAAATCCTATTAGTTTTCAAGTTGCCAAGATTTTAGAACGCAACAGTGCCATATTAATTAAGATAAGAATAAGTTTAATTTTAAGAATGTCGATAAAATAAAAATCATTGGTTCCAATAAGTCTTGTTTTCTTTTTGTTTTTCTCTTCGATAAAATTTCTTAATTCTGTCAAAAAAAGGAGGTGTGTTAAAATTAAGACATGAAATTCTAATGTCAATTTGAATTCTGAGTATGGCATAATGGTTATGTCTGAAGCAAACAGTAGGTATTTCGCCATGGCTGAAATGACAATGGGACGGCCATATTAGCCGCAGAAACGATGGCCGTTTGGGTAAACGTGTCCTTAATTGGAACTGGTAAACGTAGTGTGGGCAGCCCCAAATTAGGTGTGGGGACAATATGAGTAAGGAAGCTGAATGAGAGTTGCTAAGAATTGAGATGAACGCCAAGCGATTTGAGTGGCCTATGTCCAGCCGTAGACATTACACATGACACGATCTTATCCTAGGAACTATACTGAATATACTGTTTACGCTGTGATTGTAGTGAACAGTTGAAATGTTCGTTATCTATGAGTTATGGTAGGTAGTGCGAAAGTTGGAAGCTTCTATAGATGACCACTGAGCTTTAGGTTCTGGGTTACATTCTCCGGTTGACGAACATTTTCTATGGTTTTTTATTCTGCATTTCCACAGCAGCAGCCTGACTCCAAACATATATAACATAGAATGTATTCAGGTTTATGTTGCGTGTTAAAATTGTTTAATTAAATTAATAAAATAAAAATTTGTTACCTCAGACAAACTCCATTAGGTTAGTAGTATACGACTTAAAAAACCAAAGTTAGTACTTATGACTTATTATCTTAAAAACAACTAAAACTATTTGAACCACAGTCACACGTATGAAAGAAGAAAGAAAGAATAAAAAACTGGCCAAGTGCGAGTCAGACTCGCACACGAAGGGTTCCGTACCATTATCGCAAAAAACTGCATAAAAATCAAGTTTGTTGTATGGGATGGCCCCCCTTAATTTATTTTATTTTAATTTATTAATTATTATTTTTTGAAGTAAATATACAACTAAGCATTCTGTGAATATTTCAAGCGTCTACCTGTTGCCGTTATAAATATCGAGCAAAAAACGGCAAAAATATCACGTTTGTTGTATGGGAGCCCGCCTTTAATATTTACTTTATACTGTTTTTAGTATTTGTTGTTATAGCGGCAACAGAAATACATCATCTGTGAAAATTTCAACTGTCTAGCTATTACGGTTCATGAGATACAGCCTGGAGACGGACGGACAGACAGACAGACAGACAGACAGACAGACGGACAGACGGATCGCGAAGTCTCAGTAATAGGGTCCCGTTTTTACCCTATGGGTACGGAACCCTAAAAACACTACAATGTAAAACATGACTTCAGGTCGCTGTTCCTGTTTTTATTTCTTCTTTTTTTGACACCAGCCTCCGAAATTGAAGTTATTTTTTACTTTTTATTTTTTAGTAAAAGAGTGTTTATTTTGCACTTCTTAGTTTCGATACATAATGAGCAAGTTCTATAGTAATGTACCTATAATGCCCAAAGTTATATATAATATATGTATATATATAATAGATTATTCGAATAGCATCAAACTTGAACATAACCGGTGAAATGAGAGTGTACCAAGGTGAACTGTGTACATCTGCGTACCCCTTTAAACTTACCGGCGTGATGTTATTGCTAAAATTAATGAAGAATAAATGTTAAATGGCGAAATGCAAAAATAAGAATAAATGGCGTATACAATAAACAGGTATGCGATGCAGCAATACCGAGAGATTTGCTTTGTTTATTGAAAAGATCTGTTGTATATCACCGAAGGTCTTCATCAGATCTTCACCAAATTTAAATGGGACCAATTTTGGAACATACTCCTTAAAAAAAGAAAATAATTTTGAAAATCGGTCCACAATTGACGGCGAAATCTCTGAAAAACAAAAAATAACATATATACAGCCGAATATAGGACGTCCTCCTTTTTGGAAAGACGGTTAAAAATTGTTTAATCCAGGGTATTAAACATTTTTTAAATTCAGGAATCAACATCCTAAAAGCATTATTGTATTGATCGCTGTATGCCCTCTGCGTGTAGTTACCCACAGAAGTAACATTAACATTGTGTAGACTAGCGACTAATAATAATTGATAACATTGTAATACGCTCTAAACAGCGTAGCCATTACGTCAGTCGAGTATGCCGCAAAACTGCGAGCCAACATATTGCGAACAGCCAACATCCTGCGCTCACAATCTTTATCAGTACTTTAGGTCTTCGGAGAACCAGTGGCCCAGGTCCTTGAATGTTGTGACTTGATGTGCTGGCTGAAAAGTTCTGGAGTAGCGACCGCGTACCGAATGTCACTGCGTTAGACGGTCTCCCACTAGGTGGACTGATGACCTGGTTAAGGTTGAAAGCGAGACCCATAGGATCGGTCGATGTGGCAACACTAAGGAGGCCTATATTCAGCACGTGGACGTCTTTCGGCTGAAATGATGATGTGACTAGCTTTAAGGGACTACTGTAAAGTTTCAACTGTGGTACAATCGGGTAGGTTTTAGTGCCTGCCTTAACGACTAGTACCTCCTCACTTTTCTTAACATAATTATCTGACCCCATGGGCATTAGTCCACCTCTCGATCATCGAAGAGCTTAGTAACATCACATCATCATAATAATTGATAATGTTACTGCATAAATTTGTCAACGTAAACAGCCCCGATAAGTGTTACTGAGCTCGACGATCACATTATCATATTATATTTTGGGCATTCCCAAAACATGAAAACAATGAGTAATTTATAAGTACTTACGTATAACCCGGTTCATTAAGGGTACACTAGTCGATTTTTTTTACATACAAACGTAGTCTGGCTTTTACTCCACTGTTTGACGATGAACCTTCAAAATAAAAAATTATATCAATTTGTCTCATCATTATCTAGCCCTGTATGGAAGCAAAAAAGTAAAAAAAAATTACTTGAAAGTTATGAGCTTCGAAAGTTCCATATTTCAACACTAATTGTAATGCATCTTTGGGCCCAAATAAGTACCATAAGAAGAAGGAAAATTGAAAAACGGCCTCCATACAGGGATAGATTAGTAGTTCAACAATGCAAATAATTTTATTTAAAATTTTAAAATATCGTGCGCTCGGTTTCGTCCTAAATCATCATCCATTTCGCTACAAATTTGCAAAAGTGTGTATTCGTACGCGAACTAGCTTCTTACTGCTCATAACAGCATCTATCTGTTCCGCACGTGTTGTCGGTTGATATAGCATGCGTTTTTACTCCGCGCACAAAATAGTTCGTGCCGTCGACTAGTGTACCCTTAAAAGAACGAATTTAAAATGGCGGTGCCTTAGATAAAGTAGCTATAGATTAAGCCTTAAAATGAGCTTGATTGATAGAGCGAGATGGCTAATTGGCAGCTCCATGTAAATAATAAGGACAAAAGATTATTTTTTGTCTTTGTTACCATGGCCGGTTTCTGTTGTTTGTCAAACTCTAGTAAAATGGCAGGTTTGACAAACAAACTCGGTTTTGTATGATTTTCTGTGATTTCGTGGTATTATGTGTTAATTGAGACAAGGAATTTGGGTTATTTATAGATAATAAGTGTCAGTGCGATGGTGGTTTGTAGTGTTCTTGTTCTTGTTGTAACACCAGAACTAACTATTGCTGTCTCATGTGCGGCCACGCCAGGGCATCTATAGGTACTTTATCTAAGGGCGGTGCTTATCATGTTCTCTCACTTGCACACTAGTGCCGTCTATACTCACTCAAGCGCGTAGCGTACGCAGAAAAATAATCAGTCTTGATTTGCATTTGATTTGAAATTATTAAAAAGTAATATTCGTTAGTAATTTTCTTTATTAATAACCAACATCATAATAAGGATTCTTTAAGTTTTACCCGTGTTTTGATGTATCTAATACTAGCTTCTGCCAGCGGATTCGCCGATCAATCTATTGACGCAAGTAACATCACAATCGGCCAACGCGTTTGGTCTCTAGAACGTCACATAGGAACAAACATACATACATACGAAGATTGATAAACTAATTATCCTCCTTCGGCAGTCGGGTAAAAACTAAAACCCGACTACTGAAAAATCACGCTCTAAAAAGTATGTAACAAGAAAATATTCTCACCTGAAATTGTTATGTACAAACTATTCGTTATGTTTTATTGTATTTTATACCTATTGATAGTGGTGTTCAGAGGATAACCGTGGTCGTATGCCACCTACCGTAACAAAACAATACAATCTGCAAAGTATCACACGACACATTTGTGAAATTTTGATAAGTAATTTAGAAGTTACGAGGGAACAGGTGAAACATACATACATAGCGGCCAAAAACATAACCCTCCCTTCTACTTTGCCGTAGTCTGATCAGACTGGAAGGTGAGTTCAACATGGTTGGAAAATTGCTAGGCAGATGATGATGATTGTTGGGTATTCGTGCTCAGGGTAATTTTTTTGATGCACTTGTAATAACAACTCATCCGTTGTTCTGACAGTTCAACAGAAGGGTTAAATACGGTTGAAGTGTGGTATTCCCTGCCAGAGTCTCGTTTCCTGATAGTTTCAATCTGGGATTCTATAAATCAATAGTTTAACAGGTAATCTAGGTAAGCGTGTTAAAATGAAAACCACATTATCACTTACCATAAGTGGTGTGACAGTGGTTAAGCGCAAACTTATCAATAAAATAAAATATAAATATTACTAATACAAAATATCCGGCGATTAAATAACATGTTGCAATAAAAACATGTTTCTGTTTTCTCGATTACTAAACTTTATGCAATAACTCGTGTTATGCGATAAGTATATTAGCTGAAATCAATCCTGATCAACTCATTCTCTACCGAACTTCTAGAGTCGCGGGTTTCATTCACAATCAACCATTTAGTATACGAAAACAACAATAAAGATAGGCACAAACAAGTGCTAGAAGACAGATACCTATTGCAGTCCACTGCTGGACATAGGCCTCTCCTAACCAGAGCAACAATACCAGGTCTTCAGCCTTCTGCATCCAGTCTATTCCAACTGCCTTATTAAGGTTCACCTAGCTGAGGGCGTTCTACACTACGCTTGCTGATACGCGGTCTCCACTATAGGACTCGTCGGACTATCGAACCTTTGCGTCAAAAGTATATATTTTATCTCAAGTCATAGTGAAAAGTCGATACTGTGTGTGACACGACGACTGTGTGCTTTCTAGACACTTACATATAAACAAACCATTTTTGGCAACAGTGACATTATTGTAAAAACCTAATTGCACTGTGTCAGTAATCTGATAAAAGTGACATTATTTGGGTGTGAGTTTGAGGAGCTCGTGGCTAAAGAGGAGCTCGTGGCTAAATAATAACAGCAGCACAGGTCGATCTTCAAGGTTAAGCAACGCTTGACGGGGTCGGTCCGTGGATGGGTGACCATTTCAGCATACCGAGTTTCCTCCGTGCCTCGGAAAGCACGTTAAGCTGTTGGTCCCGGCTGTCATTTGAAGATCTTTGACAGTCGTTACAGGTAGTCAGAAGCCTGAGATCTGACACCAGTCTTGCCAAGGGATAAAGTGTTACCCAGTTACTGGGTTGTGCAGGTCAGATAGGCAGTCGCTCCATGTAAAACACTGGTACTCAGCTGAATCCAGTAAGACTGGAAGCCGACCCCAACAATAATTGGGAAAAAGGCTAGGCAGATGATATTTGGGTGTGAGTTTGGACTTATAACAGTGTGATTGATTTGTTGTAAAATGTCTAAGGTCAGCGAAATTCGAGAAGAAATTCAGAACTCTTCAATTATTTAAAAAATCTGAGAGAATTGACATCACACAACGACTTGAAGACTGAGCTCAAGAATGTGCAACGAGAGAACAATGAACTTCGTACAAAGATCTCCGAAATGACAAAGACTGTAAGTCAGTTGAATGTGAATATGAACTCCTTAGACCAGAGTATGCGTGAGTCGAATATAGAAATTTATGGATTACCGCAATTGAAAAACGAAGTGTTACCAGCCATCGTAGTAAAACTGGCCAGTGTTGTATCTTACGTGTTAAAAGACTGTGATATCCTGAAGTGCGTCAGAGTGGTCAACCACAGGCTCCACCCGTACTCCGTAGTAGTGACGCTGCGTAGTGCTAGATGTCGCGACGAGTTATATGCTGCAGTCATCAGGTACAATAAGTCGCGCCCTAATGATACCTTGAACACGACTGTTTTGGGGTATGGTGGTAGAAAGTCGCCGGTTTATGTGACCGAGCATCGCTCTCCGATGTATTAACTCTTAACTCATTTCTGCACAATATAATGCCAAAGAAAAATTCTAGTTATAAGTTTGCGTTAGATAAAATAAATATGATTTATTCTTAAAGTCTTTTTTTTCTTTTCTTATCCATTTTGTATTATTGATAGGCAGCGTTTGTCCACTTTCTCAATTGATACTAAGTGATGTGGTGGATGATGGCGCACGCTTGCCTAGAAGTAAAACCTTTTGGATTGTATTTTTATATTCTGTCAGAATATGATGAACAAGAAAATTAATGTCATTCTCCCCTTTTCATATGCTCCGGTTGCCGGGAACCCGGCGGCGAATGTATAGCCATGGACGCCGGCCGGTACGTGTGAAAGCTAACATACATGCCGATACACTTCGCCACCGCGGCACCGCCTATCCGAAAACCGGAGGATGTGACTTACACGACATTCCTATTTAAATTATGAATATGTACGACGTATTTGTATGGGGTAGATTTTCATTTGTTAAATGAAAGAAAAAAGAAAAAATTGTGTTAAATTTAGTCTTGTTATATATTTTTATTTATTTTTTCCTTTGTATAGATTCTTTTACTGATTGTTTTGTGAATGTGTGAACATTGTAGGCCTTCTAGATTTCTAGACGCTTGTTAACATTTGTTAACTCTCTCGTTTATACAATTTTTTTTTAGTTTCTTACGACTTATTGTCGGGCCTACGTTATCCCCCCATATCTAAGCACTAATACTGTAACATGGAAATATTGTAAAAACAAACCAATTTTTTTAAAAGAGTAACCGTGGAGTTTCTTGCCGGTTCTTCTCCACAGGAAACGACTAACCCGAACCGTGCACCTTTTGTCGACGTTTTATAAGTGCCCATGTAGGCCTATGTGAAATAAAAAACATTTGATTTGATTTGATTTGAACATCCGAGTTTGGCTCAAAGATAAGTTTACCCAATTTTTTTCACAGGTAATTTATTTTACTAAACAAGAATGTTATCTTACCGTGCATTGTCATCCAAACCAAACGTGTTCGTGTTCAATTACACCTTATTCGGTTGAGGATAACTGCTTTTGAATACACATACAAACATACATACAATGCAAGTTAGTAAAAAGCTTGTAATAAATGGTGTTAATTATCTTCACGATTAGGTTATTTCCATGTATCTCTCTCGTATAAAACAAGAAAGGGTCGTTCACAAAGTGATTTTATTTAAGTTGAACTAAAGCTTCCATGTAGAAATTGTTGACATTTTGGGATTCACCGAATAACAAAATTATAGTTTTTTTAATTTTTTTAAGCAATGCTTTGTCTGTATTCTTCTCAGCATACCCATTTCATTTGATACCCATACGATTGCAGTGCACAAAAAATAACTAGTCCGCCATCTTGGGCCGTCCGCCATATTGGATTTAGAATGACGTCACTTAGCTAACCAGGCATTGTCGTCCAAACTAAAAGTGTATGCAAATTTTCATCTTTATCGGTGAAGGATACCTGCTTTAAAATTTAGTTGCAAGATTTGACCCGAGCACACTTATATACATACATGCATACATACATACATACATTGCAAGTTTAATAAAAGCTTGTAAAAAGACAGCGAAATTCAAGACATAGGTAAACTATTTTCACATTTCTAAGTGTGTAAGTGCTTTATCGCTTACGTTTTTATTCGGTGCTGACGTATGTAGTTGTATTTGGGAGTGTGAACTCCAACACATGAAATTATTTCAGATCCAGTAAAAAATACCGACAAAATATACAGTATTCTGTTTTAAAAATCCGCTTTATCGTGTACTTTTTTATTCGGCAATGGCGTAGGTAATAGGAATGACGACTGAAAAAATATTTTTAGTCCGTCAGTTAGATGTCTATTGGACACGTATTTTTGTTTTTTCACTTTAACAAATAATGATGACCATACAATGCCGCGAAATATCTATATTTTTCACGAAGACGAAGCCGCTAACATACGCTAGTATATTAATTATACCTATCGTGTGTATTTATTTATTTAAATAGGCATGTATTACAATAATCTACATAATTTGTCTCGTCAGCTGCATGACATAAATAAAATAAAATTTGTTGTGACTATAATATTAATATGGGACGTGGTGTTTCTAATAGGTATTATTAATATTAAAATAACCTTTTTCCTGTATTAAAGTCACTCACGATGTTAAACGCTAGCGATAATACTACAATAGGTAAAATATCCGACTGAAACAGAGGAAAAAATACTCAAAAATTCGAACGCAGTTTACAGTGGGCGGATTTTCATGGGATATACCCCTTTATTCCAAGACATTTCCTCCAACTCATAAAAAAATCCTCCTCCTCGAATAATAAAATTGACTGGTAACTAATATTAATACCTGGTTGTTACGTCCCACTGCTGGACAAGGTCTCTTCTCATACAGAGAAGGTACGAGCATTAATCATGACACACAATGTAGTAATACAAATATACACACACACATACACATTCGTACACACGCACATATACACACACACACGCCCGCACCCACACAACACACCATCACACACATTCTCACGATTGTTATTTTTGTACTACAAATTGAAAATCTGCGTTTAGTTTTTATCTTTTCACAATCAACTTTTTAATAAGGTAGGTATACCTAGTTTGGTGGCCAGAGGACCTGTGCTTAAGATACTAAATCTGTATGTTCTAATTTTGTCGGTAACTATGCTGTCACTTTTTGAAATAAATAAAATATAAAAAAAAAACAATATGCGTAATTTTTACCAAACTTTGCTAGGGTCGGCTTCTAATCCAACCAGGTGCAGTTCAGTTCCAGTATTTCACATGGAGCGACTGCCTATCTGACCTGCACAACCCAGTAACTGGGTAACGATACCCCTTGGCGCGACTGGTGTCAGATTACCTGGATTCTGGATATCCGTAACGTCTGTCAAATATAACAGCTCACAATGTTAGGACCCATATGGAGGAAAGAGGAAATTATGTTTTTTTCCTACTCCTCTATTATTTTTTTCTGATTAATTTCGTTGCGGAATCCAAGACAATTAAATTCATCCTTCGAGACTTCGTCGAGTTTCATTGCTTCTGCGCTTTTCTGGTGGACGCCACTGTTGATTCTGGCTTTCAAGAGTTGCAGTAGTTTGGGAATAGTGCGGACTATCCGAAACGATTGTCTAATATCTATAATTGACAGCCGAGACCAACAGCTTAAAGTGCTTTTCCGAGATACGGAGGGATCCTGGTATGCTACGATAATTACCCATCCACGGACCGACCTCGGCGAAGTTGCTCAACGTTGAAGATCGACCCGTGTGGCTGTTATTATTTATCCACGAACACCTCAATAAGCAATACAATCCAATAGGATAAAAAAGAAAACAAGACTTGTAAAATTAATCATATTTATTTTATTAGCAAACTTATAAATAGGATTTTTCTTTGCCATTAAATCGTACAGCCAAGAGTTAAGATTCAACGATCATGCATTGGAGAGCGATGCTCGGTCACATAAACCTGCGCCTTTTTACCCTCAAAACCCAAAACAGTCGTGTTCAACTTATCATCAGGGCGAGATTCGTTGTACCTGATGACTGCAGCATACAACTCGTCGCGACATCTAACACTACACAGCTTCACTACTACGGAGTACGCATGGATACTGTGGTTGACCACTCTGACGCACTTCAGGATATCACAATCTTTAAGCTCGTAAGACACAACACTGGCCAGTTTTTTAACGATGTCCAGTAACTTTTGATCCTTCAGATGCGGTAAGCCATTAATTTCTATATTTGACTCACGCATATTCTGATCTAGTATGTTTATATTTTCGTTTATTTGACTTATAGTATCAACCATCTTAGTGATCTGTGACGAAAGCGCAGTATTCTCAAGTTGTGCATCATTGAGCTCAGTTTTCAAGACGTTCAATTGAGAGATGTCTGATGAGATACTTAACTCATTAACCTGTGTTTTAACATCTTCAAATCCGAATCTGATCACATTTCTTAGTTCAACTCGCAATATGTTCCTGTTGATGTTGATTCTTCAGGCTGTTTATGGCTAATATCGCTGAACTTAGTATCCTTCCTATCAGATCCTTCTTCTACAGCCTTAGCACGTTTACTGGACCTCATTTGACGTATGCAGCTAGGACAATTCCACTTTACCCGTGGATTATACTTTGGTTTTTGATACACACTAGAACGGATTTTAACACAATATTGATGAAAGAAGTGATCGCATTTGGAACATATTATTATTTTATCATTTTGATTTATTGGTCTGGTACAAGTATAACAGCTAGCCATTTTTAATCACAAAAGTTCTAGTAAAAATTCAAAGTCATATAATTGAAGCCAATGTAGAAATGATTAATCACGTGGTCTTGAAATAAAGTCTCCTTAATCAGGTCACATAAAAGTTTTGTATTTCGAAAACAACACTTATAAAACACTTTTTCGGTTGAAAATTATGCGATTATTGTCAATAAGGATTCGTTTTTGACAGTTCCGACAGCTCACAATTATAAAACAAATTTTTACTACGATTTACGAATTATAGATAGCTTCAGAGCAGATCCACGGAACAGGTCGATAGGGCAAAAAGTTCTGGAGTGGCGACCGCATACTAGAAGACGCAGCGTTGGAAGGCCTCCCACCTGTTTAATGCTGCGGTATTTCACAGGATATGTTTCGCACAGGACCAATCGATGCGGTTTCACTTGGGGGAGATCTTTTTTTAGCAGTTGACGTCTTTCAGTTGAGATGATGATGATATTAATGATTTTGGAGTAGAATTTTACGCCGTTGAATCGAAGGACCGATAGCCCGTAGATCAAACGAGTTTTAGAGTGGAGACTGCGTATCAGCAAGCGTAGCGTGGGACGTCCCCAGCGATTTGGACCGACTACCTTCAAGGTTACTGATGCAGACTGGATGCGGAAGGCGGAGGACCAGGTTTTGTGGCGCAGATTGAGACAGGCCAGTAGTAGCAGTAGTCCAGCAGTGGACTATGATAGCTTGACTTGGATTCGTATGTAGCCGTCTCGATGACCGATTTTCTATCACACAAGCTTTTGTTTTTGAGCAAGAAATATTAGTTAGTGAATCAATCCCGCGAATCTCGAAGTCCGGTAAAGAATGAG
Source organism: Anorthoa munda (assembly GCA_945859665.1). Taxonomy (NCBI): domain Eukaryota; kingdom Metazoa; phylum Arthropoda; class Insecta; order Lepidoptera; family Noctuidae; genus Anorthoa; species Anorthoa munda. The sequence continues at coordinate 13,479,214 of OX243898.1, forward strand.
ATTCTCAGGATCGATTTCCGCTTATATACTCATTACAAACAGCGAGTTATTGCATAGAGTTTAATAGTCGGGAAAATAGAACAAAATTACATTTATTGCAACATGTTATTCAATCGCTGGATATTTTGTATTTTTCTTTTTTGTATAGATAGGTTTGCGCTTGACCATAATCTCATCTAATTTTTCACCTAAGTTTGATGACATGACTGTCGCAGTGGTTGAGCGATCGGCTGCTGGCTGCAAGTCGTGGGTTCGATTCGCACACGTAACAAAATATTTGTATCAAAATATTTTTACATCTGTATTGTAAACGCACCCACACGGTACAGGAGAAATTCCTAATGTAGAGCTTGGCTTAGAACTCTGGTTCTTTTTTAGAGTACCGTACCCAATAAACGGAACCCTTTTACTAAGACTCCGCGGTCCGTCTGTCTGTCTGTCACCAGGCTGTATCTCATGAATCGTGATAGCTAGACAGTTGAAATTTTCACAGATGATGAATTTCTGTTGCCGCTATAATAACAAATACTAAAAACAGAATAAAATAAGTATTTAAGTAGGGCTCCCATACAACAAACTTGATTATTTTGCCGTTTTTTGCGATAATGGTACGGAACCCTTCGTGCGCGAGTCCAACTCGCACTTGGCCTGTTTTTTCACCCGTCGTACATGCACGCTCGTTATTAATGGAGGCTTATTTAGTTTGTCTTCATTTTTTTGCTTAAGTTTGTCAATTTTATGGTGTTTTATACTATAAGAGCTAACAAATAGCAAACCAATTAATTTTATTATTTACTTGTGTCAGGTAAAGTTAATTAGGTTATCCATACTTTCATACTGTCACTATATACTAACATTAACATTAGAAACGGGATATTTACCATGTTTACTGTTTGTTACGACGTGTTGATGTGTGTGACGTTTATCCGTGATCATGGTGCTTGCAACAGCACCGAAATATCGAAAACTTGTAACAAACAGTAAACATGGTAAATATCCCGTTTCTAATGTTAATGTTAGTATTAGTGACCATGACAGTTTAAAAACTTATATCGTTATATATTATAAATCTATTATAAAACAAAGCCCTTCGCCGCGTCTGTTTGTATGTTCACTATAAACTCAAAAACTTCTGAACGGATTCTCATACGGTTTTCACCAATGAATAGAGTTATTCATGGTTTAGGTGTATAATTTTTAAGGTTTTGTGTAAAATGGTTGAAATATAGCGATCATTCAAAATGTCGGCAAAAGTCAAGCCGCCTGGTAACAAAAAATCAACCATGCGGTTGATTTGCAGTTCTTGTGCAGTTGGCGTGCAGTTCTAACGACAACAGACAACCAACTACAATCAGATCCAATCAGATTCAATCAAAAAGGATAAAAAAGAAAACAAGACTTGTAAAATTAATCATATTATTTATTTTGTTAGTACACTTATAAATAGGATTTTTCTTTGGCATTAAATCGTGCACTAGAGAGTTAAGATTTATACATCGGAGAGCGATGCTCGGTCACATAAACCGGCGCCTTTTTACACTTAAAACCCAAAACAGTCGTGTTCAACTTATCATCAGGACGAGACTTGTTGTACCTGATGACTGCAGCATACAACTCGTCGCGACATCTAGCACTACGTAGCTTCACTACTACGGGGTATGGGTGGACCCTGTGGTTGACCACTCTGACGCACTTCAGGATATCACAATCCTTAAGCTCGTACGACACAACACTGGCCAGTTTTCTAACGATGTCCAGTAACTTTTGATCCTTCAGATGCGGTAAGCCATTAATTTCTATATTCGACTCACGCATATTCTGATCTAGGATGTTTATATTTACGTTTAGTTGACTTATAGTATCAACCATCTTGGTGATCTGTGAAGAAAGCTCAGTATTCTCAAGTTGTGCATCATTGAGCTCAGTTTTCAACACGTTCAATCGTGATATGTCTGATGACATACACAACTCATTAATCTGTGTCTTAATATCTTGAAATCCGAATCTGATCATATTTCTTAGTTCAATTCGCAATATGTTCCGAATTTCATCTCGTATAACGTTGATACAATTTTCCTTGCCATTAAAGCTGGCTTCTTTAGTTGCTGAGGTAGGTTCTTCAGGCACTTTATGGCTAATATCGTTGAACTTAGTATCCTTCCAATCAGATCCTTCTTCTACAGCCTTAGCACGTTTACTGGACCGCTTTCGAGGTCGGCAGTTGCGACACTTCCACTTTACCTGTGGATTATTCTTCAGATTTTGAAACGCATCAGCACTGATTTTAACACACAGTTGATGATAGAATTGATTGCATTTGGAACATATTACTATTTTATCATTTTGAATCACTGGTTTGGTACAATCATTACAGTTAGACATTTTCAATCACAAAAGTTCTAGTAAAAGTCCAAACTTATAAAATTAAAGCCAACGTTGGAATGGAGGAGGAATGGTTAATCACGCGGGCTTGAAATAAAGTCACTTTTATCAGGTCACATAAAAGTTTTCGTATTTCGCAAACAATACTTATAAAACACTTTTTCGGTTTGGGAATAATACGATTATTGTCAATAAGGATTAGTTTTTGACAGTCCCGACAGCTCACAATTGTAAAAAAAACTTTTCACTACGGTTTACGACAGACGGACGACGACGGACGGCTCGGACGGTTTCGATAGTTTCGGAGCAGATCCACGCAACAGGTCGATGGGGCCAAAAAAGTTCTGGAATGGTGATCGTGTAAGAAGAAGCAGCGTTGGAAGGCCCCCACCTGTTTAACGCTTGGGGATTCCACAGGATACGTTACGCACAGGACCAATCAGTTGACGTCTTTCGGTTGAAATGATGATGATGATATTAATGATTTCGGAGTAGAATTATACGCCGTTGACTGGAAGGACCGATAGCCCGTAAATCAGACGAGTTCTACAGTGGAGACCGCGTATCAGCAAGCGTAGCGTGAGACGTCTCCAGCTATGTGGACCTTCAAGGTTACTGATGCAGACTGGATGCAGAAGGCGGAAGACCGGGTTTTGTAGCGCAGCTTGAGACAGGCCTATGTCCAGCAGTGGACTATGATAGGCTGGCTTGGATTGATATGTAGCCGTCTCGATGACCGATTTTCTATCACAAATACTTTTGTTTTTGAACACGAAATATTAGTTAGTGAATCAATCCCGCGACTCCCGAAGTCCGGTAAAGAATGAGATTCTCAGGATCGATTTCGGCTTATATACTCATTACACACAGCGAGTTATTGCATAAAGTTAAGTAATCGGGAAAACAAAACAAAATTACATTTATTGCAACATGTTATTCAATCGCCGGATATTTTGTATTTTTCTTTTTTGTATTAGGTTTGCGCTTGACCGTAATCTCATCTAATGTTTCACCTAAGTTTGATGACATGGTTGGCGCAGTGGTTGTTCGATCGGCTGCTGGCTGCGAGTCGCGGGTTCGATTCGCGCACGTAACAAAATATTTGTATGGCTTACAGACATGTTTTCGGATGGGCTGTTTGTGTAAGTGAATGTATATGTTGTAAGCCACATACATAAATCTAACAAGATACCTAACGCAAGTCCCTCCATCTGTATGAAAACTAAGCGTGCCACTTTTTCTCACACAATTTAAAAACAAATTTACTTACCAATGAAAGAAAATATTTCCGTTGCCGTGAACATTTCACGGCATCGGAATTGTTTTCTTTCAAAGTTTTTACAGCTCACATCAAATCAAATCAAAGGCCTATTAATGTTCCCACTGCTGGGACACAGGCCTCCTCTCTTTGAGAGGGATTGGACCATAATCCACCACGCGGGCCCAGTGCGGGTTGGTGGAAGTCACATGTCTTCGAGTTTTTGGTTCTAGGACATGCCGGTTTCCTCACAATGTTTTCCTTCACCGTTTTGAAAGCAGTGGTGATGAAATAATTTACACAAAGTAAAGCGCCTGCCTGGGCTCGAACCCACGACCTACAACTTGTAAGTCGCGGCCGATACCACTGGGTCACCACTGCCCTTTACAGCTAAATATGGTATAATTAGGCATTTTGGTAGATTTCGGTGGATTTCCGGTTCCGATATTGCTAAATGAAAAGCTCAAAGTACGATCATTGACCGTAATTTGACTCCGTTTTTTGACACTTGAAGTACATACAATCGCGTCATCTAGTTAGATTTATGTCTGTGTTGTAAACACACCCACGGTAAGGAAGATATTCCTAGTGTTGAGTTTGGTTTAGAACTTTAATAATTTTTTTCACCCGCCGCGTCGTACGTACAAGCGGGCACGCTCGTTTTACTTGGAGGCTTATTTATTGGTTTAAATTCTTTTGCAAAAGTGTAAGAGCTAACTATTTAATTTTATTATTTTCTTGTGTGAGGAAAATTTTTTTAGATTATTCATATTTCCATACTATCACTAATATTATAAAACAATTGTAAAACAAAGTCCCCTACCGCGTCTGTCTGTTTTTTCGCAATAAACTCAAAAACTGCTGAACGGATTTTCATACCGTTTTCACCTATGAATAGAATGATTCATGAGGAGGGTTTAGATGTATAATTTTTAAGGTTTTGTGTAAACTGTTTGAAATATGGCGATCATTCGAAATGTCGAAAAAATTCAAGCCACCTGGTAGCTTTAATCGAAAATGCTGCCTAAACCCTTTGAGATTTAGCAAAACAATGTATAGCAGAAAAAAATCCATTAAAAAGTAAAAAGAAAGTCCGCAACAGCATATGTCTATCTATTAAGATGTGCTCCATTGGTGTAATTGCCGCAAGGCGTTCCAGTGTCCGAATAAATAAATAAAAATAATTAAGGTTTACACACAATAACCATTTTTATGATATTAAAATTTGGTGTAAAAGACTGCATTATTTGCAAAGGTGTTTTTACCATTGTAGTGAAAATCCTTTTCTAAATAAATATGTTAGACTCTAGACTGCAAATTTGCAGTTTGAATGCAGTTAGTGCGACTGCAATAAAACTGCAAATCAACCATGCAGTTGATATGCAGTTCTTCTGCAGTTGGCGTGCAGTTCTAACGACAACAGACAACCAACTACAATCGGGAGTAATCCATACTTAATAATATAAATATAAAAGTAAATCTCTCTGTCTGTAACCTTTTCACGCTTAAACCGCTTAACCGATTTAAATGAAATTTGGTATGGAGGTAGTTAAAGACACTGGGCAGGACCTCGGATTCCCGTTTGATGATAAACACTATTCACGCGGGCGAAACCGCGGGCAGAAGCTAGTATTGTATATAATTCAAATTCTTCCATCCAAATTTGCAGTTTGAATGCAGTTAGTGCGACTGCAATAAAACTGCAAATCAACCATGCAGTTGATATGCAGTTCTTCTGCAGTTGGCGTGCAGTTCTAACGACAACAGACAACCAACTACAATCGGGAGTAATCCATACTTAATAATATAAATATGAAAGTAAATCTCTCTGTCTGTAACCTTTTCACGCTTAAACCGCTTAACCGATTTAAATGAAATTTGGTATGGAGGTAGTTAAAGACACTGGGCAGGACCTAGGATTCCCGTTTGATGATAAACACTATTCACGCGGGCGAAACCGCGGGCAGAAGCTAGTATTGTATATAATTCAAATTCTTCCATCTCAACACTGATAGGTGTTGCTGAGGAGTTTGTTGCGCCACTTTTCTGCTCAGCTAAAACACTGGGAACGAACGTTTAAGTCAACTATCTTTATGTAGAACTTTGACTGGGAATTCTGCATCCCAACTTTATTAAATCATTGAGCTAAATCACTAAATCAATTAAAGTACCCTAAAAACGAATAATACTCTGAAAACGGTGAATGAAAACTTCGTGAGGAAACCATGTCCTAGAACCAAAAAATTCGAAGACTTGTGACATCCCATGCCCATGCCCTTTCTTACAGAGAGGAAGCCTGTGTCCCAACAGTGGGCACAATAAAAGGGTGATGATGATTATGATCAATATTCGCTTATCTTGCCCTGCTATATACAAAATTATGTTGGGCTAGACTTGCTTTCTAACCGAATGTAGCTGAAAACCAGTAGTTTACGCGGAGTGATTGCCTATCTGTCCTAGGCTAGACAGTAACTGGGTAACAGCAGAGTGAGCACGAGAGAGCAATGGTGGCCCAGTGGTAACAGCCGTGACTTACAAGTTGTAGATCATGGGTTCGAAACCTTTGTGTAAATTATTTTATTACCTCTGCTCTCAAAACGGTGAAGGAAAACATCGTGAGGAAACCGGCATGTCCTAGACCCAAAAATTTGAAGACATGTGTCATGCACCAACATGCACTGGGCCCGCGTGATAGTTTACAGCCGATTCCCTTTCACGGAGAGGAGGCCTGCACGCACAACGGACCAAATACGAGTCTAAGTGCGGAAAACGGGTCCATCTATCCTATCCTAATTGGGTAACATTATACTCCTTGGCAACACTGGTTATCAGACTTAAGCACACACATCACATCACATCATCAGCCTATTAATGTTCCCACTGCTGGGACACAGGCCTCCTCTCTGTGAGAGGGAATGGGCCGTAATCCACCACGCGGGCCCAGTGCGGGTTGGTGGATGTCACATGTCTTCGAATTTTTGGTTCTAGGACATGTCGGTTTCCTCACGATGTTTTCCTTCACCGTTTTGAGAGCAGTGGTGATGAAATAATTTACACAAAGTAAAGCGCCTGCCTGGGCTCGAAACCACGACCTACAACTTGTAAGTCGCGGCCGATACCAATGGGCTACCACTGCAGACTTAAGCTCTTTTAACTATTTCTTACCTCCAAATATATTCAAATTCAAATATCAAATGCAATTTCAAATATCAATTTTAATATTTATTGAATCAAGATTTATTTACTTACTAAGCAAGCCAATCTTGGATACCAATTATGATGGTTTACCATTAAAAAAATGTTTAAAACGTGATCGGAATAATAAAAAAAGTTAACTTATATTACACAAAATAAAATAAAACCAAATAATTACAAAAAAATATAAAATATAAATAAAATAAAAATAAAATAATTATTTAAATTGAAATATAGCTTGGTAATCCAGGCACTGACATAGGCAATCGTTGCTTAACCTGGAAATTCGACCCATGTGGTTGTTACTATTAGCGACGAACTTATTGCAAAATATTATGTTTTCTGTTACGTCAAAGGTCAGTCACATTTGACCTCATAAACTGATAACTGTTATCAAATTATGAGTCATGTTAAGTACTTACTTATTTAATGATTATACAATTATGTTATGCAATTTAAACATTGACTCAAACCTACATATACTTAGCAGGTATAAGTTTTGGTTGCAAGATGTATAATTGAAGGGCGCACGGTTGGCGCAGTGGTTGAGCGATTGACTGCTGCGCTGCGTGTCGCGGGTTCGATTCCTACACGGAACAAATATTTGTATGACCTTCAGATAGTTGTTCCGGCTCTGGGTGTTGTGTATGTGAGTTTATATGTTTGAAAACGCACCCACGATACAGGAGGAAATTCCTAGAGTGGGGCACCGTTTAAAAAAAAATTGTTGCATCTTCTGCATATTTGCATTAGGCAGTTTGATTTTTAGGGTTCCGTAACCGAAGGATCCAAATGGAGACCTCTATTTGGATTCTTCGGTTACGGAACCTCATTGCTGTCACTCAGGTGATTGTCTGTCCGTTGTCTGTCACTAAATTTTGTTCCGCAGAATTTTGTAACTGCCCATTGACCTATGAACTTGAAATTTGATAATTTTATTGTTGTGTATATTTTACCAATATATTGAAAAATCTGATTTTTTCTTTGTTACGGAACCCTAAATGTGCGAAGTCTGACACGCACTTGGCCGGTTTTTATTGTAAGGTGCAAGTTGTCTATGAAAATTACTAAAACTTACCAAATTTCATTGAATCCAGTACGACTCAGTTACACATAAGGATAATATTATTTTAAATTAAAAAAAAAGCTGGACAGCGGAAGTAGGTATCATTTTGTAAAATATGTTTTTATATGCATTTGTTAATGTCGTAGCTTATCAAAATAATGCTTCTGTTATCCGCATTATTTTCATCCCACGTAAATATAACACTAAACAGAGTCGAACTGTAATTAAAATAAAGCAGATTTCTCCATCATCATCAACATCATTTCAGCCGAAAGACGTCCACTGCTGGACACAGGCCTCCCCCAGGCGTCACCACATTGACCGATCTTGTGCGACTCGCATCCAGCGCATTACCCCAGTCCATCGGTCCACCTAGTGGGAGGCCTGCCAACGTATCGTCTTCCAGTTCGCGGTCGCCACTCCAGAACTTTTCGGCCCCATAGGCCATCAGTTCTGCGAGCAATGTGCCCTGCCCCTGCCACTCTCCATATCTCATAACTATTTATTCGGATTTCCCCATACCAGACGGTATTACAGTTATAAAACACACTGTATATAATAATTATGTTCGCTGTATTCTGCATCCAAGATTGGATTTAGATTTTATTGAAATTTTAAGTAAGTATGGGGATTTCATAACATTTGAAAATAATAGAATACTATTGCAACCTGATTACAACATATTTATTGTTAATTCGGGAATCCCTTTTTTTGTGATTATTCTTACAGTTTTCCGTTTGGGAGAACAAAGGTGCCTTTGTTTATTAACAATGCTCTGAAACAATCAACGTATGATTGTTGTTACATTGTATAAAATCACGGCGGTATTCCCCGAGGTGTCGGGCAGAGAGAGGTGCATCAAATAAACCACACCATATTTCACACTCTATAATAAATTAAATAAAGAATTAGGTATTTTCAATTACAATAAATCTAAATGTTAACTAACTGGCTACTAAAATTTGACTACACAAAAACATAAGAGCTGCTCGTCTTAAAAATGTTATAGGAATTTAATAATGTATCCTACCAACACCATATTTTTTTAATCCACTCATATAACTACTCACCCTCTCAACACCACACACACATACACACAAACACAAACTCACATTTACACACACTCACATATACACACACTCACACTGTTGACTACACTTCACATAATAATAAAAATAAAAGAGGATTAAAACCTTCCAATTAAGTGTTTGCACTTGTAACATAAAAATGTAAATTTTGCTAAGCGTTATCGATTAATAGTAGTGTTTGTAAGTAGTTGATGATATGTATAAATGTATTCTTTTTCCTGTAGGGGGAGTCTCTGATGTCCTGAAATACAGGTTACGGCTTAGTTCAGACACCAGTCTCCTGCAAATAACTATCCACGTCGTTATTATAATTTTTCCGTTTTTAGTTAGAGTAGTTTAATCAGTGTTATTTGTGGAAGAAAAATAAACATGATTTTGATTTGATTTCACCAGTTATGTTTAAGTATCATGTATCATCAATGTGATCCATGCCAAAAAAAATAGTATTTTTTTTATATTTTGCACCGTGAATTTAGTTTTTTTTAGGTTTATTATTTTATTTTAATTATTATGAAAGTGAAGAATTTATGTTAGTTAGTTTTTAATCATGGTCTGGCAGTTTGTGTAGTTTATGCGGCCTACCCGAATGTCCTTTCTATGGTATTGTTCGTCAATTCGTTGAGCTCCTTAAATTCTGAGTTGAGCTGCACGGTTATTGACAAATGCGTGCACTGACTGGACAGGTCCACTCAATCTGGCTGGTTCTTTCCTGATAATACTATTTCAGACATCAGTCTACATGGTCTTCACATGATCTAACCAAGATTTTGTCTGGACTTTAAAAGAGACTGTGACCCCTGAGTTTGTTTCGGCCTTTCTTCTCAGAGTAGTCAGATAGGAAACGCCGACCTCATCTAGTTTTAAAAAATATGATCGACATGTAAAAGTGTTTGTACAAACCAACTTACAGAAATAAAATCATTTATCATTTATCATGTTATAGGGTGCGACCATAATGCCATCAACCGGACATCCAGACTCCGGGCTGCTACTGAGGAATTCCAGATGGAATAACCTCATGACACTTTGTCCGACACGGGCATCGAACCTGGTACCTTATGTTCAACATTTTCGCTGCCGATCACTAGACCAACGAGGCAACTAATGAGGGTGTACTATATGTAGGTGCATCTCTGCCTACACTTCGTGAAGAACAGGCTTGATGGTATGTTATGTTACCTATAACTAAATTTCGTGCCGGGATGACGGCGTGAGAGGAGATGGAATAGAAACGGTATTACCTGAACCTGGATGATTCAACACCATCAGCCTATTGAAGTTCCCACTGCTGGGACACAGGCCTCCTCTCTATGAGAGGGAGTTGGCTGTAATCCACCACGCGGGCCCAGTGCGGGTTGGTGGATGTCACATGTCTTCAAATTTTTGGTTCTAGGACATGCCGGTTTCCTCACGATGTCTTCCTTCACCGTTTGAGAGCAGTGGTGATGAAATAATAATAGAAAATGAGATGAAAATATAATACACAAAGTAAAGCGCCTGCCTGGGTTCGAACTCACGACCTACAACTATTAATTACAACATTAAACCAAATAAAAGCAGATAGATAGTTGAAATGTTAATGAATAAGGAAATTAAGCGCTATTTCTCTCTCCTAGACACCGACTTTTTCTAGAATGTTGCTGTGCTCGACAGAGTCTGTAATTGTTTCTGTAACTTATATTTGCCACCTGTATGTACATTATGACATGATATTTTGGATTTATTATTTTGAATTACATTTAATTATTTTGATTTGTATTCTATTATTAATATTTGCATGCCATTATCTAAGGCAAACATGACGCGCTGTATTTTTTTTAATTTTTAACATGCCTTACATATTGACAATTATTTGTTGTGTGTACTGTACTCATGTTTGAGTAAATAAATGATTGCTTACTTACTTACATACTATGTGACCCGGCAAACTTTGTTTTGCCTTAAAAACACCAAACATTTATCTACCCTACCTACCCTATCTACTCTACCTACCCTACCTTCCCTACCCTACCTACTCTACCCTACCTACCCTACTAACCCTACCTACCCTACCAACCCTACCTACCCTAGCCTACCTACCCTACCCTACCTACCCTACACTACCTACCCTACCCTACCTACCCTACCTACCCAACACTACCTTTTTTTTTTGTTTTTTTTTGTTTCGCTGGGAAAAAAAATGCATTACGCATACCTGCCCATCGGGGGATGGGGGGCTATGTGGGACTCCCCGGGCTGACCCGGTATACCCACTAAAATAACCCAGCGGCACTCCCGCATCGTCTGAGTGGAGGAGGACTGGGAAACCGGCACAGCCTTTACTTCCAGTCCCCCGCCGACGACCGCCCGCCTTTACGGCAGGCCCTTCACGCCCTTCCCTTAGTGGAGGGGCCCGGGAACGACCGCTTACCCAACCCTACCTACACTACCCTACCTAAGTACCAACTTTTTTTTTTTTTTTAATTTTTTTGCATAAGAACCTTCTCCTAATAATAACAAACACAACAAAAAAAGAATTAGCGAAATCGATCCAGCCGTTCACGCGTGATGCCGTGACCAAGGGAAATAGGGATTCATTTTTATATATATAGATTTAAGTCGCGGCCGTTACCACTGGGCTACCACTACTCTCGATACGGTATTGCTCGAACCTTATTAGTTATTTTTTTATTATTGGTAGGCTCGCGCTTGACCACTATTTCACCTGCTGGTAAGCGATGATGTGGTCGTCGATGAAAAAGCTTGCCTAGAAGTAATCTATTCACTTTTGACTTAAAGACTCCCAGTTTATCCGATTAGGTCTGGGAATACACAATACGCTTATCACTGTTAATTTTAATCGCACTATATTTAAATTTGTAGATAAGGAAAACATGAATCAACATTTGTAACTAAGGAAAATACGAATCAAACAAAAAAAAAAACCTAATCTATTATGATAAGTGCGAATGTGGGTTTGTTTGTGTGTTACGCTTTATCTCTTAAACGGCTTAACGGATGCGGATGAAACTGAAATGTGGATAGACTAGAACTGGATTTGGATATAACATATTTCATCCCGGTATAATTATTTATTATTACTTGTTAGTTTATAACGCCTTGCAGCAATTACACCAATTGAGCACAATCTTATAATAAACTCACTATAAGTCCAGGTTTCCTTCACCGTTGTCAACGATGTCCAAGATAAACTTGGAAAGTACGTATTAATTGCAAAAGTCACATTGGTACTTGCCCGGATTCGAACCCACGACCTCAAGCATGAGAGGCGAGATCTTAGCCACTGGGCCACCACGACAGACAAATAATAATGTTCCCTTGAGATAGTAAAACACTGTTCACATGAGTGAAGCCGCGGGCAGAATCTAGTGTTTTTTTTTACATTTTATTAAATTTTTAAGTTGATTTTTTTTTAATATTTTAGTTTTCTATAATGTTCAATTATGAGCATTATATACTATCAAAACCCTGACCAATATCTGAAGTAACTCTTTCTGTTTGTTTTAACGCGTAATTTGCTTCACCGACGAATGCCATGGTCGCCGGTTCCCATACTTAAGAGTACACTAGTCGAAAATTCTTCCATACAAACGTAGTCTGGCTTTTACTCCACCACGGGGTCTCATTGCTAAGAAAGAAAATTTGGTTCAAATAAATCTCACTAGATGGCGCAATATGCACCTCGGTATCCACCTATCTGTTATTGAATGTGCGTAAAATTAACATTTTCTGGAATTGAACACAAAAATTGTATGTTCTTGTTTAATCAACTCTCCTAAGTACAAAATTATGGAATATTGGGCTCTTAATTCACATTTCAAAGATTATTAGACGGATCATTTAAAATTGATGCCAATAGATGGCGCAGTTTTAAATTTCTGAGGCATTCCACTCGATTGTTAAAGTTTGCATTTTAACACATTTTGGTGCAAAAAAAACTGTAAAAACGTGCAAATAAATACTAGAAAACAAACCTTCACTGTATTTAAAGAAAAAAACATTCACGAACCTAGTAAACCCTTTTACTTGCAAGTCGCTGCTAACACCACCTATCTATCACCGTGAAACAGAACCGAATGCGTTCGATGTACAAAAAATTGCCAGAATAAGCAGTCGAAAAACGCTAGTTACGTCGGCACGGTTTCTTTGTATGGGATGAGGTATTTGTATACTAGTATTATATTATCTGTGACTCCACTGTATGACGATGTACGTTCAAAATAAAAAATGACATCAATTTGTCTCATCATTATCTAGCCCTATATGGAAGAAAAAAAGTAAAAAAAAATTACTTGAAAGTTATGAGCTTCGAAAGTTCCATATTTCAACACAAATTTTAACGTATCTTTGGGCGCAGATAAGTACCATAAGAAGAAGGAAAATTGAAGAACGGCCTCCATACAGGGATAGATTAGTAGTTCAACATTGCAAATAATTTTATTTAAATTTTTATTTTTACATTCAGTCGTTTTTTCATGATATCCAGACTCCCAAAGGTCTGTTATATAAAATTTCGCGCGCTCGTTTTCGTTCTAAATCATCATCCATTTCGCTACAAATTTGCAAAAGTGTGTATTCGTACGGGAACTAGCTTCTTAATGCTCATAACAGCATGTATCTGTTCCGCACGTGTTGTCGGTTGATATAGCACGCATTTTAACCCCGCGCACAAAATAGTTCGTGCCGTCGACTAGTGTACCCTTAATAAAAAGTATTTTGTAAGCCTATATTACAGGCATCATGGTTTTTATTACATCAATGTTAATTTATATATTTAATTTTAATGCTGTCTCAACTAATTGCTACGGTTATAAAAGTAATTCTATTTGTTTTTATACATAAGGCTAATAAATAATATGGAGATTATTATAATGTACATAAAATAAACTTCCGCAGTCTTTTAATTATAACAGAAGAACCTTACTTAAGAAGCCTCTCTGCCGCCTCTGGGGACCCCCATCATCGGTGCACCCGAACACATTGCACGGTCACGGAACCACCCCGGGGCCCAAAGACTAGATTGTTTAGGTCCGATAGGCAGTCGCTTCCTATAAAATTTGGATACTCGGCTGCATACAGTTAGCTTGGAAGCCGACCCTAAGTTGGTCAAAGGCGAGGCAGATTGATAGGGGAGAGGGGATTAAACGCGGGTGGAGCCGCGGACGGATGCTAGTCAGAAATAAATCTAAGCAGATTAACGTCAGATGAAAATTTACGATGTTTGCTTGTCAGCCATGAAGATGATATCCTTATTGCCGTAGAAATTCCTGAGCGATGTCATAATACCTACTGTGTATAGTACCTACGGCTCGTGAGTACCCATGTGTGGCATCGTCAACGAATCAGGTTCGGAATATACTACGATGACCATCATTTAAGGATGATTTTAGATTTAAGAATCTATCGAAACACGTAATTATGACATGTTACTTAGCTAAAAAGCTCGATTCAAAGAGTAAAATGCGCATAACTTTGTACGGCTGAACCGATTTGCATCAAACGAGCAAAACAAAAATCTGGGTCAAAATCGGTTCGTCTATTTAGTAGCTATGATGTCGCAGACAGACACAAAGATACACACGTCAAACTTATAATACCACTCTTTTCCCATTACACACTTACACTGACGTAAACACTTAAATCAAAAACAACTAATTATCTTAAAGGGGCCAACCTTAGCTGCCTGATCTTAGCTATGTTTGAATAAAATCGGTTCAGCCGTTCAAAAGTTATGGGCGTTTTACTGTTTGAATCGGGGTGTTTTCGCAAGATATCGTGTCATAATTACGTGTTCAATAGATTGCCGATCGAAGCATATCTACTATGTATTAGATAAATTATGTAGCATGAAATAAAATGTTGTCGGGGGTTATTTAAATTTTGAAATTTTACTTTTTAGTTTTGTGAATGAAACTTTAAGAATTGCATTTAAGGGTACACTAGTCGACGGCACGAACTATTTTGTGCGCGGGGTTAAAATGCGTGCTATATCAACCGACAACACGTGCGGAACAGATAGATGCTGTTATGAGCAGTAAGAAGCTAGTACGCGTACGATTACACACTTTTGCAAATTTGTAGCGATATAGATGATGATTTAGAACGAAAACGAGCGCACAAAATTTTATAATCAGGCCTTTGGGAGTCTGGAAATCATGAAAATACGACTGAATGTATCTGTTCAAAATAAAATTATTTGCATTGTTGAACTACTAATCTATCCCTATATGGAAGCCATTTTTCAATTTTCCTTCTTGTTATGGTACTTATTTGCGCCCAAAGACGCGTTAAAATGAGTGTTAAAATATGGAACTTTCGAAGCTCATAACTTTCAAGTAATTTTTTTTTTTACCTTTTTGCTTCCATACAGGGCTAGATAATGATGAGACAAATTGATATCATTTTTTATTTTGAACGTACATCGTCAAACAGTGGAGTAAAAGCCAGACTACGTTTGTATGGAAGAATTTTCGACTAGTGTACCCTTAAGGTCGAACTAGCATTAATGTATATTTATTTCAACTAGAATTCTTAGACTTACGTAAATACAATTGGCTACTGTTTCAAAGTGAATTTTTGTATGGGGTTGTGTATCTAGTGTATTATTGATCGAAGGCTGGTCCCCTATTACATGGGCATTAAACATAAGAGGAGATTTGTTTTAATGCCTTTGCCCCACTCTAGGAACTTCTTCCTGTAACGTGGGTGCGTTTACAAAGATATAAACTCACAAAAACAACACCCAGAGCCGGAACTACTATCTGTAGGTCATACAAATATTTATTCCGTGCGGGCATCGAACCCGCGACACGCAGTGCAGCAGTCAATGACTCAACCACTGCGCCAACCGTGCGCCCAAATTGTGGGCAATTGTGGCGTCTCTGTCTAGTAACAACTAAAATTACACTAAATTTAAATTAGTTTTTAATGCTAAAATTAAATTAATCTAAAATATGGTCATAAAACTCATTCACATCGCTGTCCAGTGCTGTTGTGCCCAAAATATTATAGTTGTTGGCATGGTAACTTGGCAAAAGTTGTTAGATGCGCACTATTCGTTTCTTAGGTGTCTCTTTGGTTACCAAGCAGGAACTTTTAGTACTGCTCCAAGCGCGCGATTGGTTGGTCAGTTGACACAAGGATCGACAGACCAATCGCGTCGCGTCCACGTTCCGTTCGCTCTACACGGTTGGTCAGTTCACGCACTATGCGCGAACTTACCCCCACTACGCCAAAACCTTGCCAAGTTACATACATAGTTTGGATAGTTTTAATGAACTATCTAAACGTCTAACGCAGTACTTAGTACTAATAAATTCCAAGCCGATGGTGACCACATCGACTGCTAGTACCCTCATTAATTACAGACGTTCTGCAACTACTTATCGATATTTATCCTCATTCACATCTTATTTATTACTACAACACTCGTTTCCGCAGTGTTCTGAATGAGAATTATATAAAAAATTAAGTTCATTACGAATATTGAAACAAATTTATAAAACTATTTATTTCAACCAGACAATATGCCAAGTGTACTGTGTGCTTTGCAAATACTTCCATTTTGCGTACAGTTAAGGAGTTCAATTACCTGCCGGAGTCTGTGTTGCCTGATAGCTACAACCTGGTGGTCTTTAAATCAAAGGTGAATAGGTTACTTCTAGGTAAGCGTGTTTCACGGTCGACCATATCATCGCTTACCATCAGCTGAGATAGTGGTCAAACGCGAGCCAATATCTATAATAAAAAAAACTGGCCAAGTGCGAGTCGGACTCGCGCACTGAGGTTTCCGTACAAACAGCTACATTCAACAAAATAATTAAATAACATTACTGAAGTTCATAAACTATTAGTTCACCAAACATTGTAGCGATAAGATAAACAGAGTTGACAGACAAAATTAAATTTTCCGTTGGAAAACCCAGTCCCCCACACATCGATAAAGTCACGGTCTGTTTACCAACTGCAAATAAGATAATAATTTTGATTTTTTGACGTAGGTACAAATTAACGGTTTTCGGGTTTTTTCCTTTACTTGTGCTTTAAGGCATTGCTTCTTGCCAAATTTCATGATTCTTCGTCAACGGTAAGTACTCTGTAGATTTTGATTCCCTTGCGAATATAAAATATGCGTCATTAACAGCTATATCTCTTGATTGCGAGAGATCTAGAAGTTTGTTTTTTTTATGTATACGATATTAATTTTACCTCGATTCCTCCGCGTGTTCCCGAGATAAAGGGTTTTCATAGTCAGACAGACAGACGGACAACGAAGTGGTCCTATAAGGGCTCCGTTTTTTTGTCACTGGCGCCACTTTCAAACTTCCTCTAATATACAAATTTCTCACTTTATCCATTTTCGTCACTCCACACATTTTTTTTTCTTTTTTTTTTCATTTTAAAGAAACGTTGCCACCGTTGAACACCCATGTTCCAGCGTGAGCTATGGCACGGAACTGGAGAGAAAAATCGCAAAACAGTTCTGTACACTGTGTATTAAAAGAATGCGTATGTTTAATGACGGGACTCTTCATCGACCTTAAGAGCATAACGCGTGAGTAGAAAGAAAAATCATATTAATATTATACATTTTAAAGTTTGTGAATCAATCAATCAACATGAAGTGAGCCTTCAAACTATCCAATCAAGGTGGGATAACAGTTCATTTCAAGCTAACCCAGTAATTTTTTTACGGTGAGATGTGTACAGAATAGACCGGTAATGTATTTCCGATAAAAAATATTTTTTGCAAAGAAATACTACAGATTTCCAAATAAAAAAACTACAAAGTGAAAAATATCTTTCTTTTAAAGAAGTCGATGTCCATAACGCAAAAAAATTGTACCTACCAAAGACACCGACTTCCAAAAATGAAGTTATTTTTCGTAATAATGTTTTTTTTATTTTAAATTTTTAGTTGTACCTACCTAATAGGCAAGTTGTTTAGTAAGGTTATGCTAGTATTATATTATCTGTGGTAAGGTACGAGAAACTTGAATATACCCGGTGTAATGAGAGTGAACCAAGGTGAACTGTACACATCTGCCTACTCCTTTAGAGCGTATTGGCGTGATGTTATGGTATAAACAATAAATAGACATGCGATTGCAGCAATCCCGGGAGATTGCCATTATTTATTGAAGAGTTCTGTTGTATATCTCCGAAGTTCTTTATCAGATCTTCACCGAATTAAAATGTGGTCAATTTCGGCACATACTTTTTCAAACAAAAAAAATATTTTCAAAATCGGTCCACAATTGACGGAGGTATCGGTGAACATACACAAAAGAAAACATAAAGTTGAACATAGAACAGCCTCCTTTTGGACAGTCGGTTAAAAACGATAGGACGTAAGCATAAAGCACATAAATAATGCCACTAAACGTTCCATAAGACGCAATGCAAAGAGACATGGGCACTTATAATTTATGAATCAAAATGTCAAACATTATTCACCTTTTGTAAGTGACAAGTTGTTGACCGCGACTTTGTCTTTGCCTTTGTCTTTTGACTATGTCTTTGTCTTTGTTGTCGCGAGTTTAATCGTAAAACTAAATAAGAAGTTTTTCTTCTGTTAAATTGCGTACATACTTTCATAAGTATTTAGTAAATGCAATGATGAAAGCTGTTAATTTTACATTACAAACAGACACTTTAATTTTATGTATTTATTGAATATTTATATAATCATAAATTAGACAATGGTCGCTTTTAATTTGTCATTACAAACATTAAGTTTCTATTAACTTTCTCGTAATTATAGTTGACATTTGCATCCATGTTTGCTACTATGTATACAGAAAACACGCAATCCCTGAAAAGGGGTCATTGTACTCATCATCAATACATGTATTAAATGTGTAGAAAAATCGTTTTTGTACATCGAAAATATTTCCAAAAAAAAGCCAGGCTGTTGTAGAATAACCAACAGAACCCATTTCCAGCATTTTTGTTTTTTTTTCTGTTTGGCTGTTTAGTTGAGCACGCATCACGAAAATTGTACTAAACCAATGTAGATTACTTTTATATAAAAAAATTGTGCGTAAATTGAAGTATTACTTATTTTTACCCGACTGCCGAAGGAGGGTAATGTGTTTATCAGTCTATGTATGTATGTAAGTATGTATGTATGTATGTATGTAAGTATGTATGTATGTATGTTTGTTCCTATGTGGCGTTCCAGAGACCAAACGCGTTGGCCGATTTTGATGATTCATACGTCAATCGATTTGTCTTAACCCTGCGAGTGTCACTGGCTATATTAAAATTGAAAAATAGAAAATTGGCGGATTTTGGGCACCATATTGTGGGGGACAAACATTTCTTTTACTTTCAAACCCATCGTGTTGGGTATCAAAATAAAGGGCTTTAAGAGGTGATTTCAAAAATATATAACACTTATATGTTTAAATGTACCGAAATCTAAAAAAAAATTAACTAAAAAGTTATAAATAATAAAAGTTAATTAAAAAAATTAAAAATACCCGACTGCATAAAAAGCGAACTAAAAAGCCGTAAACAAGTCAGCCAGTGGTTTTGGTCAGCCAGCTAGCGAATACGTATCCTCCGACTGCACAGCAAGATTTTCTTCTTGTTTACGGCTTTTTAGTTCGCTTTTTAAGCAGTCGGGTTTTATGATTTTCTTAATTTTTTTTTTTGTTTCATCGCATTCGGTTCACTCCATCAACAGCTAGATGAATTTAAAGTGTTTAAGAAGTAAAATATCACAACACACGCAATTTACATACTCGGACAGCTGGACTTCATATTTGATAGATGGTGTTGTGCATTTGATGTCATTTTGTGAATGGCGGTGTTAATATTCTCCGCCGTTCGTCGGCCGAGAATATTAAGGCGCCGATTCCCTTGAGTAGCTGATTTTAAAATGAGAATCACGTCTAAATGGCTAGTCGTAATTTTTTGGAAAAAATATATGTTATATTAGAGCATTTTTTTAATAATTTGATCTGAGCAAATTTTGAGTTTTATTCGTATAACATAGTGTAATTAATTTGTAAAGTTATGTCTAAAACGGACAAAAACACGACAATCGCACCAAAACCGCTGGGCGTATTTTAATGAAATCAACACCATCTCATAGACAATTTAATTATCTACATTTTCATCTGAGGCTTTTTTTTTTAAAGTCATAGAATAATAAGGAAAGTACAATTAACTACTAAATTTTGGGTCGCGCGGGTATGAAACGAGTGCACTTTTTGTTCCCTCAAGGTCGTTGGCGTTAGTCGTCGTCTTAACACCGCCATTCACGACCCTAGAAAAAACAATGGTAGGTAGGTTGGGTAGTTAGGTAAGTAGGGTAGGGTAGGTAAGTAGGATAAGCAGTTGACGGGAGCGAAGCCGCGGGCACAGCTTGTTATAAATCAATGTGCACAAAAAAATTGGGATACTTTCATTGTGCCTACATCTAATGAGTCAAATGAGTGTAATCCCTGCCGGATAGCTACAACCTAGGGATCTGTAAGTCAAGAGTGAATAGGTTATACCAACCATATCCTCGCTTACAATCAGATGAGATAGTGTTCAGACGCAAGCCTATCAACAATAATCTATTAATATTTTGCCGAGTTAGATAAACATACGAGTTCTGTAAGTATAATATACAATCAATCAATAGGCATGGTTGTTTTTGTGCTGTTTTTTTATTGATACATTGTAATATTTATTTATTTCTTTCTGATTGCTTTATATTTGATTAAAGTTTCTGTTATGATTTGAAATGTGATTATTTTGTAGAATTTGAACCCAATGTAAATTGTTTGATGAATAAATGAATGATTCAAACATTTGTTTCTTTTATAATATTAAAAAGATAGCAAGGCTATCTAACTATTTTTTGATAGTATATCCTTAAATAAATATGATTTTCATAGCTGTTAAAACATTGTTAGCTAATTTCAGTAGCCTTGCCGTGCAACACAATATTACCAACAGGATATGAGGCAATAATAAATAATAATTTAATAACAGCACATAAGCTGCCATTGCTGATGGTACATGCGTACTTGACGACCGTACGGCACGCATTCTGCATCAAATGCCATAAAACGTTACAGTACCTGATGATTATGTTGACCGTACAGATGCGACATGTAGAAATATGAGATGACCTGGTGATAATCTGACGTTTCAAATCAATCAATCTAAACATAATTCCGGCTCCACACGCTTGGCGAACAATGGCAAACAGTAAACAACAAACACGAACATGTGGATGGGTGTTCGTTTGTGTCTGCCTGCTTTTGTTTGTGTTCGCCCGTGTTCGGCATCGGTGTCGGTTTTTGTGCACAAATCAAAGGGTGTTTGACGAACGTGTTTGCGATATATCCAGATGCTTGTTCACTTCAGTAGTACGCGCGAGCTTGCGGGCGGCAGAGAGAATTACTAGTGGTGGTCAAATTTACGAATTGTGACATTTTGTGTATCCTAAGTTAAATTTTAAGGAAAAATGTCTGATTGGTCTGAGGAGGTTAACCCGAAAGTAATCGCTGCCATAACAAGCTCGTCGTCTGCCATGTTTGCATATCCGGAATATACTAGCACGTTTGCACGTTAGTGTTGGATGATTGTGGTCAGTGTTTGGCACGAGTTTGGTGTTTGCCACTGTTTGTGGTAAACACCAAGCGTGTGGAGGCGGCTTTATATTTCAACTAAACGATATAAAGCGATTATCACACTGCCACGCATCACGCTGCATGTTGCGTGAAAACGCACCAACGCGCGTATTTGCGTGCGTTTTTTCTATACAAAAAACGCACGCAAGTACGCGCGTAGGTTCGGTTACCATGTATTAACCGCCTTAAGGTACCTACCTACTTTTGAATTGTCAAACAAAACAAAACTACTAAAACTATTTTCTTAATGTCACTCGGCAAACTTCCTATTTCGTCAGTCGTTGGTTTTCTATCATTTGCCCTTTGCACTTGGTGCAGACCGGACGCTCTCAATAAATTTGTAAGTATATAGAGTTGTTAATACTCTTCTTATAACATAATGACATGAACAAACAAACACAACAAATAACAAAAGTACTTAGTTCTGAATTCAAATTATTATACACGATAAATCTAATACTTGATGGACATGGAAATTAGCATTCGTTTGTATTCGGAAATGCGATGATTGCCGAGGGACATTAAGAAAATAGTTAATTGTATATATCTTATTCCTTTATAGCGCCTTCTTTCTCTCACAGAGGAATCGCGATAGTTTTGATTACTACATTACTTTATCCTGAATAGCTTCTGCTCGCGACTTCACCCGCGTGAAAAGTGTATAAAGTTATTTATACCAAGAGATAATTATGTCGAGGGTTAGGTAAAGTTATTTAAACCCAAGGGTTTGGGAGGTTTCGTGAATCGATTACCTAAAACTATAGAAGGACTATTGGTCCCTGCCTGACCACTGTTGATCTACACGGCTAGGGGATGACTTGCAGACTCAACAAATCCCCCCCCCCCCCTTCTCCATAAACAGTCGCTAGCACTTTAGGGACGTAGCGCCAAGGGGGCAACCTATACGGTGGTGCTTGAGGAGTGGAGAGGTATGCCACGGCTATCAGAACAATCCCGGAAGTACGCTCAAGATTCTTACCAGCATCGTACTGGATTAACTTCCTTCTTCCGAGCAGGTTTGCTCTTGTGAATCTTGACTCAAGCCAGCCAATTAAGGGCAAGAGAGGGGTGGGGTATCTGTTCCTCGTCAGTGTCTATACCGACCGGGCAATAAAGGCAAGCCGGAGACGAGGGACAAGACTTCACTCTGGAGATCAGGTCCGTGGGGTCGCCACTGCCCACCAGCTCGCCACAAAGCTGCCCTGCGGATTATCTCTCTTAAGGTCTATCCACACATATCAGGGCCGTGCCCGGGACGAGCACGGGACGTGTACAGACCGTGCCCCGTCAGGGGCTCAAAAAATATCGGTGGGAACATTTTATATGACATCGTTCACACACGTCAGTGCACGGGATCGGGCACGTCCCGTGCACGGACGTGTGTGAACGAGTTCATATAAAATGTTCCCACCGATATTTTTTTGAGCCCCTGACAGGACCCGGCCCTGTCACGTCCCGGGCACGCCCCTGATATGTGTGGATAGAGCTTTAGTCTGATCCCTCACCCTAGGCATGTTGCGGCAAAGTAAAATCTTCCGGCACCATCCTAGGGTTCTTTGGAGCACGGAAGCCCCACCACGACATCAACGTAGAGATACCGCGGTGGGGTTATTTTATATATTATTATTATCACACTATTACACTTATCACAATCATATTATAAAGGCGAATGTTTGTGAATGTGTGTATGTGTGTGTGTTTATATGTTTGTTACTGCTTCACATTTAATCGGCTGGATGGATCTGGATGAAATTTGGCACAGACATAGATTATAGTTTGGAATGGCACTTAGCCCTTTCATCCGGTATAATGTTCCCTTGGGATAAGAAAACATTATTCACGCGGGCGAAGCCGCTGGCAGAAGCTAGTATGTCTTAGCATCACGCTTATGTTGCCATCAACTGGGCACAACTCCAGATTACGGCTTGCTACTGAGAAATTTCAGATGGAAAACCCAATAACACTTTGCCTGATCCGGGAATCGAACCCAGGACGTACTCAGCTATTGCGCTTGCTACCTTGCGGTTTAGTTATGTGACATTCCCTCAACGAAAACTTCGCGATAGCGATTTCAAAACTGTCAAAATTCGATCGCATTGTTAAGCGTTATCGAAATGTCATTTGTCTTTCCTTACATTTTTTTTTATTATTGATTAGCGGACGCCTCGCGGTTTCATCCGCGTAGTTCCCTTTCCCGTGGGATAATACAGGGATAAAAAGTAGCCTATGTTACTCGGGGATAGTGTAGCTTCAAAACGGTTAAAGAATTTTTGAAATCGGTCCAGTAGTTTTTAAGTGTATTCGTTACATACAAAAATACAAATCTTTCCTCTTTATAATATTTGTATAGATAGGCTCGCGCTTGACTACTTACTATCTCACCCGATGGTAAGCGATGATATAGTCGACGGTGAAACACAGAAACACGCTTGCCTAATTTAAACATAAACATTTGGCGTTACGAGTATTGCAATCGATGACATCGTACGACACTTGTATAGAGCTTTAAAAGACTCTACGAGGTAATAGGCATAAAAACCGACCGCATCCGTTCAACCTCCACATAATCTTTGCCCGTAGATCTGTGCGTGAGATATTATATTGTATTCGTTTATAGGTATCGGAATGTGCGAACCTTTGACTAGCACCTCAATGAGCGAATAGAGTCAGCTTTTGAATCCGAATTACGTTTAGAAGATTGTAGATAGTAAATAAACAACGAGATGCGTATGCCGAGAATTAAAGAGTATCCTTCATATTTCTTTGTGACGATGCCGTCGCTTGTTTTACTTTTATTTTTATCAAATACAAATATTTTTATTTGTTAGACATAGGTTGGTTAGGTACAGATGTAATTATTAAAGAACGCTATATCTAGCCGTAATCGGCGTACAAATATTAACTTGGTACAAACATACTGATTATAATAAATTATCAAACAATTATCATCACAAATTATTAAATAATTCGAATTTAAATAGTCGTCACAATAAAAAAACAGTTCAACAAATTATTATTATATATATTACTATACTTATTATTATTATTTATATTTATTGACAATTTGGGTTTTTATTTTAGAATTTATTATTATTATTTATATATATATATATATATATAAAAAAATTGTCAATAAAATTTACAAAAAAATGGTATGTTTCAGTTAGGTATTCGTTCACCGTATAATGTTTTTCTCATAAAATTTTTAGTAAAGTATTGCTTAAAACGTCTATGTTGTTTATTTCTTTAATTCGACTAGGTATATTATTATAGATCCTATGTGCCATTCCTAAAAAACTTTTTGCATAAAGAGCAGTGCCATGTGGCTTAGTGCATATCTTTCTGTTGCGTCGTTTAGATCTCAATGTTTCAAACAGATGGAAGTTGTATTTGACAAATACTGTCACAAAAATGTACATACACGGCCATGTTAACAGTTTAAAATTTCTGAAATATGAAATGCAGATATCTGTTGGTTTCAGTCAGAGTCAGAGAGTGTACGACCGATTGTAAACCAGACCATGACGGGGGCGGATCCCGTCATTGTCTGGTTTAGGACCAATAAAAAAATCCACGATACAGGAGAAATTCCTAGTGTGAGATTTGGTTTAGAACTTTGGTTCCTTTCGATAGAAACTGGAAAAGTGCTGAAGGCTTGGAAGCAAGCCAACGTACAGCCCGTGCCCAAGAAAGGCAGTCGAGCTGACCCTGCCAACTACAGACCCATATCTGTAACGTCCTCTGTAAGAGTATGGAACGTGTGCACAACGGTAAGCTCCTGGCATACCTAGAAGCGAACGACATCCTCAGTGACCGCCATACGGCTTCCGCCGTAATCGGTCCACTGGGAATCTTCTAGCGTATGCCATTCACATCTGGAGTGAGGCCATCGAAAGACACGGGGAAGCGCTAGCCGTTCCCTCGACGTCTCAAAGGCTTTCGATAGGATCTGGCACGAAAGCCTCATTGATAAGCTCCTTCAGTCTGTCTAGTGGTCTGTGTGATTGGATTGCGGACTTCCTGAGGGATCGATCCATCCGAGTGATTATCGACGGCTGCTCGTCCGGTCAGTTAGATATCAACGCCGGAGTCCCTCAGGGGTCAGTGCTCTCGGCAACATTATTCTTGCTGCACATGAATGATCTGCTAAAACCCGGAACCTTTGGGTACGCAGACGACAGCACTGTTGCTGAGAGATACGTGTCCGACGCACGGGCTACTGGGCCTCAGATTCGGTCTCTCCGGGAGGCCATGGTTAAACGCTTGAACTTGTCCTTGAGGGCGGTTTCCGAATGGGGTGATGCCAACCTGGTCAGTTTTAATGCTGCTAAAACCCAGGCGTATCTTTTTTCCGCTAAAAAGTGCCAATTCCACCCGGCTCCATCTTTCCGTAGTGTAACCGAGCCGTTAACGGACCGTCTCGAAATTCTCGGTGTTACGTTGACATCGACCCTCAACTTCGGTCCATTCATTGAGACGAAAGCTCAGTTAGCTGCAAAAAATTCTTGCTAAGGTGAGACGGTACTTCACGCCTGAACAGCTGCTTAACTTGTATAAAGCGCAAGTTCGGTTATGCATGGAGTACTGCTCTCACCTCTGGGGTGGATCTGCCAAATACCAGCTTGATGCACTTGAGTCGATTGACAGACGGGCCAAAAGGCTTATTGGCAACGACGCACTGGTCGCTTCAAAGCTCCAGAACCTCGAACATCGACGCCGAGTTACTAGCCTGTCGGATTTTTGTGTGCGACGGAACTGCACAATTTGATTCCGCCTAGCCCTTTACATCATCGGACTACAAGACGTACGGCCATGCGCCATCGGTACATGGTGGACATCCCTCCCATACGCACAAATCGTTTTGCTAATACTTTCATTGTGCGCACAGCTAAGGAGTGGAACTCCCTTCCGGAGTCTTTGTTCCCTGATAGCTACAACCTTGGGGTATTTAAGAGTGAACAGGTTTCTTCTAGGCAATCGTGCTTCACCATAGACCACATCATCGCTTAACATCAGGCGAGATAGTGGTCAAACGCGAGCCTATAAATTATAAAAAAAAAGAACTTTGATTCTTTTTTTCACCCGTCTTACGTACAAGGGGTGCCCCCTTGTACGTAAGACGCTCGTTATTCCTGGAGGCTTATTTAATTTGGTTTACATTTTTTGTTTATATTTTTATGACGTTTTATAGTGTAAGAGCTAAAACGTAGCAAATCATTTAATTTCATTATTTTCTTGTGTCAGGTTAATTAGTTTATCCATACTTCCATACTATCACTAATATTATAAAACAATTGTAAAACAAGGTCCCCTACCACGTCTGTCTGTCTTTGCGCAATAAACTCAAAAACTGCTGAACGGATTTTCATACGGTTTTCACCAATGAATAGAGTGATTCATGAGGAAGGGTTAAGGGCCAAATTTGGGCAAGCACCAATGTGCCTTTTTCAAATTCATATTATTTAGTTTCTAAGTTATTCTTGGACATCTCTGAAATCGGTAAAGGAAAACATCGTGAGGAAGCTTGGATATGAGCAAGCGTGGTGATTAATGCTTGTGTCTTCTCTGAATGAGAAGAGGCCTCTGCCCTCAGTGGGACAGTTACAAGCTGGTATTATTATTACAGAGTGGCATCCGGGGTGGTCTTTCAAGAGATCACGGGGTATATTCCATGTGCTGATAGTGATCACCGATATGGTTTTAGTGAGGTAAAAATCCCACACTTCCTGGTATTTTCCCCAAAATTCTGGTGCCTTTTGAAGGTACCCCCAAGAAAACAAAAAATAAAAAAGGTGTGTTTGGTTCCATTTTCATCATAAAAGCAGGCGCAGCCAAATGTGGCAGCTAGTCAATTATACATCTGTGAATTTTGCTGACTCATTCAAGTCAATTTTGTTGTCTTACAACGTAAACATAAACGTCCTTTATATTTCAATGTCACAATTATCACGATTTCGATTATATAAAACACAAAGTTTTGAAACTCGCTCATTGAACTATTGGGATTACCTTCAAGATGATACCAATTGCGTACCGGCTATTAACGTTGGTATTTGCGGTTTGTAATTTGTCTAATAAGTATAATTATGTACCTACACATTTTAATATACACTGGCCTTCAAAACTTAGTACCACATTTTTGAAATTCCAATTTCTCCTAAACAATAGAAGTCAGAGTTTAAAAAAATTAAAACGGCCAAGTGCGAGTCGGACTCGCGCACTAAGGGTTCCGTACCATTATCGTAAAAAAACGGCACAAAAATCACGTTTGTTGTATGGGATACACTTAAATATTTATTTTATTCTGTTTTTAGTATTTGTTGTTGTAGCGGCGATACATCATCTGTGAAAATTTCAACTACATGGTTCATGAGATACAGCCTGGTGACAGACAGACAGACAGACAGACAGACAGACAGACAGACGGACCGCGGAGTCTCATAGGGTCTAATAGGGTCCCATTTTTACCCTTTGGGTACGGAACCCTAAATACGGCCAACTGCGTGTTGGAATTCGCACATTTATGGTTCCGTACCAAATCATGAATATATTTGTATTTGTTAGTAAAATATACTTAATAATAAACATTATCACCAAATTTCAAGTGCATAGGTCAATGGGTAGTTAAAAAATTCTTCAGAACAAAATTTTGTGACAGACACTACACACAGACGGACACGTGAATGAAAGCAATAGGGCGTTTTATAGAAAATTTCATCAATTTATTTTGAAATTATAGTTTAATAGCTTCACCCGCGTGAAAAGTGTTTTATCATCCCAAGGGAACATTATGCCGGGATGAAAAGTAGACTATGTGCTATTCCAGACTATAATCTATCTCTGTGCCAAATTACATCCAGATCCATTCAGCCCTTTTGGCGCGATTGTGTAACAAACATATATCCATCCAAACCACACACAGTATCACATTTATTTTATAGGTAAGATTTTATTACTCACGTGTTCAAGTAAAAAAATACCCATTTTTTACTTAATTGCAAAAACGTTCATATGTGTGTTATTCGGCATTACATTTTATTTTTAACCACCGCCGGAAAAAGAGGGGTGTTATAAGTTTGACGTGTGTTGTTGTGTATATGTGTATCTGTGTCTCTGTCTGTGGCATCATAGCGCCTAAACGGATTTTGATTTAGATGTTTTTGTTTCAAAGGTGACTTTGTCGAGAATGTTCTTAGCTGTATTTGGTGAAAATCGGTTTAGCCGTTCAAAAGTTATGGGCTGTTTTCTTTTTGAAACGGAGTGTTTTCGCAAGATATCGTGTCATAATTACGTGTTCGATAGATTGTTGATCGAAGCATGTCTACTACTAGATATATTAGGTAGTTTAAAAAATTTGAAAAAAAAAATATTTCTGGGGGTATTGGAAATTTTTAATTTTTTATTGAAATAACTGGTATTGCCTCCTCGGCAACTTTTTCTTTTTCGTATATTCTCAGTAAACCTTACCTACATATGTTTTTGTTATATATCTTTTTTTAAGTAAAAAACGTTGATATGAATGTATACTATAATTTCAAAGGAAGTTGCTGAAATTTTCTATAAAACGTTTTTTTTATTTTAAAGATGACATCTATAGTTTAGGCGAAATTGCAATTTCAAAAGTGTAGTACTATGTTTTGAATCCCAGTATATTATAAAAAATTTAATCCTAACTAACATTATAATTACGAATATGAGTTTGTTTTTTGCGATTTCACGCCTTAACCAATCATCAAGCGCATACACTTACTGCAAAGGACACATACGGGTACGAGGTGCGCATACGGGAACAACAAAGGACATAAGGAAGAAACTTTTCATCCAGGAAAAACGCTACAAAGTGAAAAATAACTTCAATTACGGAAGTCTCTGTTCCTGTTTTCTTTTCTTGGTTTTTTGACAACTACTTCCAAAATTAAAGTTATTTTTCACTGTGTTTTTACTTAGATGTTGGTTGTATTTTTTCTAGTAATGTTTTTATTTTTCACTTTTAAGTTGTGGTACATAATGGACCAGTTATATAGGCTATATAATGCCCAAAGTGATGCCAGAATAGATTAACCCAATAACATGAAACTTAAAAACCGGCCAAGTGCGAGTCGGACTCGCACACGAAGGGTTCCGTAATATTATCGCAAAACACTGCATAAAAATCACGTTTGTTGTATGGGAGCCCCCCTTAATTTATTTTATTTTAATTTATTAATTATTATTTTTTGAAGTAAATATTACACTAAACATTCTGTGAATATTTCAGGCGTCTACCTGTTGCCGTTATTAATACCGAGCAAAAAACGGCAAAAATATCACGTTTGTTGTATGCGAGCTCCCCTTTAATATTTACTTTATACTGTTTTTAGTATTTGTTGTTATAGCGGCAACAGAAATACATCATCTGTGAAAATTTCAACTGTCTAGCTATCACGGTTCATGAGATACAGCCTGGAGACAGACGGACAGACAGACAGACAGACAGACAGACAGACGGATCGCGAAGTCTTAGTAATAGGGTCCCGTTTTTACCCTTTGGGTACGGAACCCTAAAAAAACCGGTGGAATGAGAGTATACCAAGGTGAACTGTTCACATCTGTTTACACCTTTAGAACTTACCGGCGTGATGTTATGTTATGAAATGGTGTAAACAATAAACAGACATGCGATTGCAGCTATCTCGAGTGATTTGCCGTCATTTATTATAGAGTTCTGACGTATATCTCCGCAGTTCTTCATCAGTTCTTGTTGAAATTTAAACGGAACATGACAAGCTTCAGCTTTCAAATAAAACATCAAAATCGGTTCATCTAGTACAAAGTACTGTACTGTAACACACATAAAAAAAACCGGCCAAGTGCGAGTCGGACTCGCGCACGAAGGGTTCCGTACCATTATCGCAAAAAACGGCAATAAAATCACGTTTTTTGTATAGGAGCCCCACTTAAATATTTATTTTATTCTGTTTTTAGTATTTGTTGTAATAGCGGCAACAGAAATACATCATCTGTGAAAATTTCAACTGTCTAACTATCACGGTTCATGAGATACAGCCTGGTGACAGACAGACAGACAGACAGACGGACCGCGAAGTCTCAGTAATAGGGTCCCGTTTTTACCCTTTGGGTACGGAACCCTAAAAATTGTCGAATTAATAACCTCCTTCTTTTTGGGAAGTCGGTTAAAAAAGTATTGTAACGCGAGTGAAGCCGCGGGCAAAAGCTAGTGATTCTGGCTTTTTCTGCCAGTCAACCTTTGGGTGTTGGAGAGAAAAATCGTGGTAGGTACAATAACGACAATAAAACGCGAAATAGTAATATTTATTTAAATACCAGACATATGTTATTGTATTTATTTATATAAACTATAAATACCGATTGTATTGTATTATTATATTTTATTTATATAACCTATAAACAAATTTATACAATATAATAATACAACAAAGTATACTTGAAGGCAATAAAGTTTACCTGGTTAAATTTTGAGTGAAATCTCAGTGCCAATCATCATCATCATCGGCCTATCAATGTTCCCACTGCTAGGACTCAGGCCTCCTCTCTGTGAGAGGGGATGGGCCGTAGTCCACCATGCACCATGTGGTTCTAGGACATGCCGATTTCCTCACGGTTTTCCTTCACCGTTTTTGAGAGAAGTGATGATGAAATAATCTACACAAAGTAAAGCGCCTGCCTGGCTTCGAATCCACGACCTAGACCTTGTAGTCGCGGCCAATACCACTGGACCACCACTGTTTTCAGTGCCAAATTTCACTCAAATCCATTCTGTAGTTTTTGCGAGAAACAAAAAATTGGGAGCTTCTGCCTAATTCC
Source organism: Anorthoa munda (assembly GCA_945859665.1). Classification (NCBI taxonomy): domain Eukaryota; kingdom Metazoa; phylum Arthropoda; class Insecta; order Lepidoptera; family Noctuidae; genus Anorthoa; species Anorthoa munda. The sequence continues at coordinate 13,510,663 of OX243898.1, forward strand.
TCGGAGAATACAGTCGTGATGTTATGTTATGAGTGAAGCCAAGGGCACACCTAGTACATGATAAAGTATTGAAATTAAATGAAGCTAATTATATTTTCAGGAAGCAAGCGATAAGATAATGAACATGCGGGATTTCATATTTTGAATAATGACAAATTAAAAACAGGGTTTACCCATACGAAGCTCGCTTATCAGAGGAAACACTTCTCCGGCTGAAAATTATTATATAAACTATTTATAGCTACGTGTTTACAGATATCCAGCGTATTGTTTTAATATACACCGAACGGTCATCGTAAGTGGACTTCTCATCTAAATCTGGAAACAAGATGTATTATTATAGGATGCGTGTGTTAGTGCTATTAGTACAAGTGGGATTGTCATACTGCTTTCCTTGGGGTAAGTATAAGAGTCGTGATAATAAATAATATACCCTTTAATGTACACCTACCATAGCAAATTAAAACATTTATTACATTGAAAATAATTATGTTGTTGATTTTGTTGTTGTAGTTGTTTTGTGTGTATGTATAATATGTGTTGTTTTGTTGGGTGTTTGTGTATTTTTTGTGTGTGTTGTTTTGTGTTTTTTTAATTAGGATACCATTTGTATGAGATATTATTGCTTTTAATTTTGTTTTGTGATTAATGCCATTTGTAATTTTAGGACTAATAACATAATTTTTGCCTGAAACAAAAGCACCCCATTTTTTTTTTCCTTGGAGAAATGCTCATGCATACTGCGCCAACACGGGGAGATAGCGCAGTTATGTGGGATTCTATCCCACTAAAACTCCATTGTGTCCTCCTGTGCTTATGCTTTAGCACTCACCGCGAACCCGCCGCTAGCATTCAATGCCTGGCCTGGAGTTCGGAAGGCACTGCGGGCTTATTTGCCGGAGAGGTGTCTACGTGGGGCGTGACGGTGTCGTAAACCAGCACCGCATGCCGTGCGGTGTTTCACAAGGCTCAGTTTTACGCCCACCTCTGTGGAACATCAGGTGATTATCTCACAGGTGGTGAGCCGCATACGACGCCAAGTCCTAGAGGTGACCCTCACCAAGTCGAAGATTATGGTTTTTCATGGACCCCGGCGGGCGCCGCCGCCCGATGCCCACATCGTCGTCGTGGGTCTCCAATCGCTGTCAAGTCAACCATGAAGTACCAAGGATTGGTGCTCGACAGCCGCTGGAGTTTCGGCCCCCACTTTCGGCGGCTGGGGCACTCTCAACGCTGCTCAATCTGGGGGGCCCGAGCGCCGCCTGGAGGCGGCTCTACGTGAGGAACGTACGATCGATGGCCCTGTATGGGGCGCGATCTGGGCGGCTGACCTGACGGTCGGCAGCATCGCTGTTCTGCGAAAGCCACAGAGAGCGATGTCCGTCAGAGACATCAGGGGGTAAAATGAAAGAAAGGAAGTGAAGATTCACCATAAAAACGACATGCATTTTTTTTTAAATCGCACCGTTTATCCTTGTATCGCACGATTTCCTATGAGGCGACATGTGTACTGGCCGGACCTTGGGATCTGGAGGTGAAAGTACTCGCGTCACTGTATCGGTGGCGTGAGGAAGACAGGCACGGGGCGAAGGACCATTGCAGTGAAATATGGAGTTGCATCGTCGGTCACAACTCCATCCTGGTGGCGGAATGGTGGGACAGGCTTTCACGCTCTACACTGACCTCGTCACCATCACCAGCGCTGGTTCGAGAGGAGGCACGGCACCCTGTCGTTTTGGGTGACGCAGGTGCTCTCGGGGCATGGTTTCTTCAGGTAGTGCCTGTGTCGCATAAGCAGGGAGCCGGACGTCCGGCGTCACCACTGCGTCGACTGCCGGGAGGACACGGCGTGGCATATGCTGGCAGAGTATGCCGCTTGGGAGGAGCCGCGTCGAACCCCGCCAACCCGAGGTCAAGTCCCGCAGATGCGGGCCGGCTCTAGCCGGGGGTTGCGGAACGATACGTTCCCGTGACCCCCGGCATAAGTGTGAGATGGAACACCAGGGTGGTTTTTAGTCAATAAGAGTCTGACAGACCACTCCCCCAAGGCGGAGGACATCCAATAAGGATTTTCCACCTTAGTAAGAAAAAAACGGTCGCGGTCAGGTTGGCAACTGCAAATAAGATAGTGAGCTTATTTTTGTGATGTAGGTACAAATTTACGGTTATATTTTTTTGTCTTGTCGGGGCTTATTTGCCGGAGATGTGTCACCTACGTGGGCGTCATATGACATTGCTTCTTGCCAAATTTCATGTTCACATCCATCATTACCCTATATATTTTGATTCCCTTGCGAATCGTCAAATATGAGATATGAACAGCTGTATCTTTTGATTGGGTTGATTTAGAAGTTAGATTTTTGATAGCTCCAAGGGATTGCAGAGAAAAGATCTTGACACACGGACAGATAGGCAGACAATAAAGTGATCCTATAACCTGTCAATTACTAATTAGCGTCTGCACCTACTGCTACTACCATAGAAATTACCATTGTCTTTCGACGCTACGGTGATATTGACGGGCAGGGGGTTATTTTACCTTTTTAGCTTTTGTGGAATGGTACCCTAAAAAAAGAAATAATTCATAACAGTTTAAAAAAATATATATATATGTTTCAGACAACGTCGTGGGTGGAGAGAAATTACTAGAATTTTATCATGAAGGAACACTTACGCACACAGAAGAAATACCGACTTCTAATTATATGAGAACATTGACTTACGATCCAGTACACTACAGGGTGCTGTGTGCCTACCAAAACAACTCACACATTTCAATATCCAGCTTTGATCTATCAACCAGGGAAATAGAACCTCTATATACGAAAATATCAAGAGATGTCAGGGATCAGAGTCTTGCATACGACCCAGTCACACAATTACTATTTTGGAGTGAAGGATATAGTTTATAGGTACTCGTTGTCATTAAAACCTGCAACTTCTAATGAATCGCTCGACATAAATCTTTTACTCAAGTTGAATCAAACCTACTTCCGTGATATTGCTGTGGACAGCTGCGGAGGGTATGCTATTAATTTAACTTATTAAAGAATTCAAACAATAATCCATTAATTTACCGACGTAAAAAAGGTGGCGGTTCTCAATTTGACATGTATATATTTTTTTTATGTATGACCACGTAAAACTTTTGAAACAGTAGTCTGATTTAAAATAAAAATTGTTTATTGAAAAGAATTAGTCCCATTAAAAATAGAAAATATAAAATCCACCCCCAAGGGTAGAAAAAAAGGATTTATAGTTATTCTTGCATTTTATTTGTCAACCGGTTCTGTTGAAATTACGTAAACTGAAAAGCGAAATAGCAAACATTTTGACAAAAACCAGTACTGCCTTAAAATGTTAGACTAAGACCGGGTTTCTCATCAAAATTTCGCAAAATTAATGACAAATTTTCAAGCACGCGTTATCTTCTGTGATTGGCTGTTGAAAATTCATTCTACAAATCACTTTTTTGTTAAAAAGGGTTTTTATCAATAAAGTGAGTAATACATTTTACGAAATCTTAAAAAAAATACCAATTGAATTGAGAACCTCCTCCTTTTTGGGAAGTCGGTTAAAAAGACAAACTTAATGACCATTTTTTTGTATTTTTTTTACAAATTACAGGTATATATACTGGATCACTGACGATGAGATAGAGAAGGCTCGGTTTGATGGTTCCGGAAGACAAGTTATAATAAACAGCACTGTTTGGTACCGATCAAGCTTTGCCATTGATCAGCAGACACAAAAAATGTACTGGTCTGAGAAGATAAAAAAAAATTATGATTATCAGATGTCTGTTGAAACTGCCGATTTGAATGGAGAGAACAGAAAAACATTATATGCTTCAAGTGACAAATATGCTGTCACTGTACTAACCGTATCAAAAGATTTCATCTACTGGAAGACCTTAGGTGAATCGACAATTCGCCAAATTCCAAAGAATCCACCGCACGATGTTAAACCAAAAGTATTAACTATTTCTAAAGGAAATTGTTGGCATTGTCAAGCTATGGCAACCAACTATACCATTGAGGAACTAACTGAGGGACCGAAGAGCTGCGAAGCTCTAAAGTGGCTCAAAGGGTTTACACAGGTCTCCGCTGAGAATGCATCTGCTTGCGATGTTTCAGTGTGTCATAACTATTGTTTCGAAGGAGATTGTAGTGTCAGTGATGAGGGACAACCTGAATGCAGGTAACACCACCATAACTTATAAGTTTGCTTAAAAAACTTCAATCCAGATTCATCACAAAACATATACATATATGTTCCTAAAAGGGCTTGCGCGAGGTCTTGTGTAGTCCAAGAAAATTAGTCAAATTAGGGCAAGAATCTCGGCATGAGAGATAGTCGGCTGTAAAGTTGTATAAACCTTTATTTTGATACCCTAAAACTTGTCTCAAAACCTACGTATACACAAAAGGTGTAGAAAATTTAATCGTCTGCAGTATTTATAATACATACAAATAGCATAAAACCCATAGGAAACAAGATATTTGCAATAAATGTGTAAAATATCTGTAGACGCGGACACCCTACGTTAAGTAGGTTTTGAGACAAGTGTTATGGTGTCAAAATAAAGGTTTAGACAAGTTTATAGCCGACTATCTCTCATTCCGAGGTGAATCCCCTAATTTACCTGGACTAGTGGTTCAGTTTAGACTATTAAAAAAAGTTTACAGGTACAAATTTATAGTACAGCCCCTAGTTTGCCTATTTGGTTGTTGCCTATTTTATCGAGTTACCTTATTTCATTTACCAATCTTCGTGTTTTCAGATGTAATGACGGTTACGCTGGAAAACGATGCGAAGTTAACAGGTGCCTCAAGCATTGTTTGAACGGAGGCGTCTGTTCCCTAAATGAGGAAGATGAACCGGCCTGTGAATGCACAGCAGATTTCGAAGGTGCAAGATGCGACGTTGCCATCTGTAAAGACTTTTGTTTCCAAGGAGATTGTAGTGTCAGTGATGAGGGATATCGTAATTGCAGGTAAAATATGTTTGGAACTAGTTATAAAAAGCCAAGACGTGGATCGTACACTCGTCAGACGCAACCAGCTGATGTGATTCGGTCTTTACTTTAAAATTTGCCGTTTTATTAAATGTGCCACTTTAATCTACGATAAATTCAATTGAACTAGGAATTTTAAATTATATTAAAACTTTTTATTTAAACTCAGTCATAATTTCAAAATTCGTTACGTATTTGTTTCTGTGAATTTTGTTTTTCTGTAATTGTATTATATCTATCCTAATAATAGAGGTAAAGTTTGTGAGATTGTAGAGGGTAATCTCTGGATCTACTGAATCGATTTATATGAAATTTGGCATGGGGATAGTTTGAGACCCTGGAAAGGACATATGATAGTTTTTATTCCCTTGGGATGATAACACTTTTTACGTGGGCGAAGCCGCGGGCAGATGCTAGTATTGATATAATTAACTAAAATATGAAAAGGATATGCGCTATATATATATTAGCTATATGCGCTATTCGCTCTATATAGCTCCGTCCCGTTATCTCAATGGTAGAATGTTGCCTTAATCTGACCGCGACCTAGATCGATATATATGAGACTACATTTTTCCAACGGCAAAGTTACGTTTATCCCTCAATCCAGTTTATCTTTTCGTTAGAGCAATGTTCGGTGTTTATTGAGTGATCCTGTTTCATATCTTTGTTTGTATCAATTCCAGATGTAATGCCGGCTACACAGGTGAAAGGTGCGAAGTTAACGCGTGCCATGCGTATTGCTTAAACAACGGTGTATGTTCTTTGAACGAACAGGGTGAGCCAGTCTGTGAATGCTCAGGAGATTATTTCGACAAAAGATGCGATGTTCCTGGCTCTCTGTTTCGGTTAATCGAACCTGTTTCAACGTGGACGGACAGGATACATACAGGTAATTTTTTTTTTAATCTGTATCAATTACCAATTATACCTTATATTAGATCTGATCAAAATCCATACTGTGTTCGGCTGCTAAGGCCTTAATGTCGATCGCACTCGACGTCCGCAATAAACTCTATCAGAATTTAATCGTAAAAAATTAACAGTACTGGGTTCGATTCCCGGGTCAACCATAGTTTCATTGTGTTTTTACCCGGCTGCCGAAGGAGGGTAAAGTGTTCATCAGTCTATAATGTATGTTTGTTCCTATGAGGCGTTCTAGGAACCAAACGCGTTGGCCGATTTTGATGATACTTATGTCAATCTATTCGTCTTAACTTTGCGAGTGTCACTGGCTACTTTTAAATTGGAAAATATAAAATGGCTGATTTTGGGCGCCATATTATGGGGTCCATTTTTTTTTTTTACTATGCAAATTGTGTGGGGTATCAATATAAAGTGTTTTAAGAGGTGATTTCAAATCATTTAAAGTAAGAAAGTAAAAAATTGGAAAAAAAAATGTTAACCAAAAAACATAAAAACGGGGAAATTTCTTAATATCAGCCCATAGTCTGGAAATGTGTCCGGTTGATGGAAACAGGCTAACCCTCTTTTAGTTGGGACTTTAATATAACTGGCGACATGCGGAAGTACTATCCGTGCTCCTCTACCCAAACGTTTGGGGAATGCAGATGTTATACAGGATATTTTTTACCACCGTAGATTTCTTTATATCTGCAAATAATAAAAATAGCTTATCCAAAAACAATTACCTGTCAGCGGCATTCATTCATTACCACAAAAAAGATAAAAAAATATTCATAAACTAAAATCGAACGAATCAGACCGCCAACATTTTTCTGGAAATCAGAAAGTAATTTACACTCTCCCAGCGTATATCTTTTATTACCTATTATATTTATATTACCTGTTATAGTATAATTCTTTCTTTCTTTTTAAAAGATTTAACAACAACAACAACAATTGTTCAATACTTTATAAATTCGTGTTTATTAAAATTCGTTTAAGTTTATTTTGACAACATTTCAACAGTAATAAGTAAAATTTGCGGAGCAGTGGTGGCCTAATGGTAACGGTTGCGACTAACAAGTTGTAGGTTCAAGCCCAGGCAGGTGCTTAACTGTATGTAAACAATTTCAGCACCACTGCTCTCAAAACGGTGAAGGAAAAAATCATGAGGCAACCAGCTTGTCCTAGAACCAAAAATTCAGATATATGTGATATCCACCAACCTGCACTGGGCTCGCGTGGTGGATCACGGCCCATTCCCTCTCACAAAGGGGAGGCCTGTATCCCAGCAGTGAGAACATTAAATAGGCATATGGCGACGTAAAATGTATACGTTTCATTTACACACATTCACACAGACTTACTAACGTATATTTGTTGGTCTAGATTGATAATACCATGTATGTTTGTAGCCGAAATATTCTCAGTCCTAATTCTTAATGTTTTCTTTATAGACGATTCGCTGGTTACTCCTTTGTCCACCAAAGCAGTGCCACACGAGGAATGAACAAAGCCGCTCTTACGATGCGAATGAGGTCACTGGTATTATAAAAAAACATAATCCTGGAATAGAATAGAATAGAATATACTTTATTGTACACCATAAAAGTGCACTGCCCAAAGCCCTACTGTAGAGGATTCTGGCTTATTTGTAAACATATTATATAATTGAAAAAAGCCGCAATATCACGGTTTGCTTCGAATCTTCATGTAGGAGGTAGGTACTATAAGGGTCAAAAGTGCAGTCACACTCTACCAAAATAGAAAAGGCAATTTTATTTTAGGCGGCAGAATTTCAACCTTTTGCGGTTAGTAGGAATAATCTATACTTTAATTTCTATGCAAAATATTAAATCCGTTGTGGATAATTTAACTTCTTCTACAAAAACTAGCCATTTGAGTTTTGAGAGAGTATGACTGTACTTTTGACCCTTGAGTGTAAAAACAAACTGCTGATTTATAAGAGGCTCGACAAGTGACATTCTGTCAAGGTTTAAAAAAATAAACAAAATTTTATGGGAATGCCCAAAAGCTTCGCTGATATATTGAGGATTTGTAAAGAGCCTCAAGTCAGACGATCAAGCTCAACAATTTCGAATAGAAAATTATCTTGTTTATGGCCTGTGATAATTAATGAATTAAATAAAAACAACTATGTACCTTTTATTAGACTAACCGACCTTTCTGATGGCTTGCCGCGATTTTATTTATGCAATTTTACTAAACGAAATTGCAAGTAACAAACATGTACACAAGTACATGGACACAATGCGATGTAATTTGACCGATTTGTACTTGAAATTTTCATAGAAAATACGTGCGCTATATCACTTATTCACGCAATTTGAAATTGCGTCGCGCCATCTGCAAGGTTCTTTAATATAAGAATATCAAAAATATCGCATGATTATGTCGTCAGTTACGCATCAGCGTTATTCTAAATGCCAGTCTTTGTAAGGGATCGGATAACTTTTTATTAGCTTTTTTTACTTAGAATATCTGTGTAACTTGTTTTCTATTTTTTTTCCTTATTATATGTTTAGACATCAAAAATATATTTTGCATTATATTATTGTATTTTTATAAAGTCATTAAATAATGGATGTCAATCATTTATTGTATTTATGTCTTTCTCTTCATAATCGCTCTCTTACTGCTGAAAATCGTGACCCCGTTTCAGACTGTCCGAAACACTTACGGTTCAGTGGCTGGCGTACACCTCCTTGACCTCAACATTAATGTTCATACCGCTGGGCGCACACAGTTCGATTTTCCAGTGTGAATGTGTCGCCCTAACACAAGCTACAACGGCTGTAAATCATTTAGTTATTCAGGGCTAGCTGTGCCCGCGGCTTCACTGCCGTTAACTACCTATCCTACCCTACTTACCTAGACATACCTACCTTTCTACCTACCTAAATCGAGCGTTAGCTGCACAGAATACTATTTACCCTAGGGAGAAGAATAACGACTTCATACAAAAAAAAGTAAGGACAGATTTGCTTCGCGCCATCTAGTAGCACTCCAAAACACTACACCGAAACGAAAATATAAAAAAACTTCTTTTCAAAAAAATACTACCGACTTCCTAATAAAAACACTACAAAGTGAAAAATAACTTTATTTTTGGAAGTCGGTGTCCTTAACGAAAAAAATTGGTACCTACTAAAGACACCGACTTCCAAAAAGAAAGTTATTTTTCACTTTGTAGTGTTTTTATTTGGAAGTAGGAAGTATTTTTTTTTAAATGTTTATTTTTTACTTTTTAGTTGTACCTAATAGGCAAGTTCTTTAGTAAAATATCTATAATGCCAGAATAAATTACAGGAATATCATGAAACTTGAACATAACCGGTGAAATGAGGGTGTACCAAGGTGAACTGTATACATCTGCGTAACCCTTTAGAGTTTACTGGCGTGATGTTATGTTATAAAATGTTATAAACAATAAACAGACATGCGATTGCAACAATCCCGAGAGATTTGCCGTCATTTATTGAAGAGTTCTATTGTATATTGCCGAAGTTCTATATCAGATTTTCACCAAATAAAAATGGGGCTAATTTGGGGACATACCCTTTAAAAAAAATAGAATTTTCAAAATTGCTCCACAAATTACGGCGTTATCGGTGAACATAAATAAAAAGAACCATAATGTCAAACATAGAATCTCTTCCTTTTTGGAAAGTCGGTTAAAAATACCTATACATAGCTGGGACTCAACTCGAACGTTTATCGAACGAACTCGAATGATTATCATTAGGCTATTCAGACGGGAAATAGCGGCAGCGAAATTACAAACCACACACATTGCACGCACGTCAACGTCATTATTGACATTAGTCGTATGATTATGATTAGAGACCTAAAATCTCATAAATCTTTTTTTTTTGTCTCGTGCATTATTAGGTCCCGAATTATTATTTTTACTCTAACCACACTTGAAATAGCCCTTGAAAGTATATAGTTGATTCGACATAGAGAGTTGACCCCCTGGTTTACTGCGTCCCCGTATGAGGGCGCGGCGGGCGGATTATTATCATAATCCTACCAAATATTTTTTCTATGGTCACTCTTCCACGGAAAATCGTAACCCACCATTCAGAAAATGACACGAAATGCACAACGCCATCTGTCGAATATGGAGTTCAACAGTCCGAGTATCTGAAAATGAAATTATTACCCGACTGCCGAAGGAGGGTAATGTGTTTATCAGTCTATATATGTATGTATGTAAGTATGTATGTATGTTTGTTCCTATGTGGCGTTCGAGAGACCAAACGCGTTGGCCGATTTTGATGATTCATACGTCAATCGATTTGTCTTAACCCTGCGAGTGTCACTGGCTACATTAAAATTGGAAAATAGAAAAATGGCGGACTTTGGGCGCCATATTGTGGGGGAGAAAAAATTTTTGTACTTCCAAACCCATCGTTTGGGTTATCAACATAAAGGGTTTTTAGAGGTATTTTCAAAAATGTGTAAAACTTATATGTTTAAGTGAACTGAAATCTAAAAGAAAATTAACTAAAAAGTTATAAAGCAAGAAGAAAATCATGCTGTGCATTCGGAGGATACGTATTTGCGAGTTGGCTGACCAAAACCACTGGCTGACGTATCCTCCGACTGCACAGCATGATTTTCTTCTTGTTTACGGCTTTTTAGTTCGCTTTTTAAGCAGTCGGGTTTTTTGATTTTTGAATCAACTTTTTTTTTTCTTCAAACGACATCCTTCAAGAACGCACGTAGCACCGCTGCAAAACACAACGCGCGTTCGTAGTTGTAATTTAGCCGTAATTGTTTTAAGTGATTAAGGGCAAATTTCACTAATAAAACTAATCGCGATTAATTCAAACTAAACTCAGTTTGCGTTTCATCACTACAAACTAAACTAGTTTAAGCTTAAACTTAGTTTAAATTCTAAACGCCCAGTTTTCGATGTTTAAGCTCGCTTAATCGCGTTTAGCCGCCGACACTTGGAATGTCACAATAATGAGCAATAATGTTTTGTTTATTTTTAATACGGTTTTTTGTTTATTTCTTAAAAAATAAAGATTTTCATCTTAAAAAAATATTTTCTCATAAACAAAAAGGGCGATAGCACTAGCTTTTGATGAAAGATATGATGAAGAGAAAATAGTTCGCCATCCAAGATAAATAATATTGAATCGGTTCACTAATAGTTATTTGACTAATAGCCAGTATTCTAGTAATAGATGTGGTATCAAAATATGCGAAACTAAATATATTGAATAATAGGATTATCTAAAAATTACTCTATAAAACATCTTTAGATTTTTTATCATAACGAGAACGATAACAAAATTGCCAACAGTCTAAAAAAAATCCTCAAAAAAATAATGTTTCATAATTTACTACATTTTAGCACAGGTTAACTTCTTTTTGAATAAACAGTGTATTTTAAATTATTAACTAAACAATATATCGTAATTACCACATAATTTAACTTTATTTAATTTTGCTCAAATTATTTTTAGGGTTCCGTACCTCGAAAGGAAAAAACGGATCCCTTATAGGATCACTGTGTTGTCCGTCTGTCTGTCTGTCAAGACCCTTTTTCTCAGGAACGCGTAGAGGTATCAATTAAATGTATATCAAATACTCAGGTCTTAAAGATGTAAAAAAATCAACTTCTTAGCCAACGCAATCAAAAGATACAGCCGTTTGAGCCGTAATTTCCGCAAATCTTCGAAATTCGCAGTGGAATCAAAACCTACAGGGTACTTCCCGTGAACTCAGAATCTTGAAATTTGGTACAAAGCAACATCTTATAGCACAGATAAAGTAAAAATTGCGAAAGTCGTAAATTTTTAGTTACATCATAAAATAAAAATATTTTTTTAATTTTAAATTTACTACCCCTTTCGTCATGAACGCGTAGAGGTATTTAATTGAAATTCATATTAAATACCCAGGTCTTTAAGGTGAGGTTTGTATGGAACCCTCGGTGCGCGAGTCCGACTCGCACTTGGCCGGTTTTTTTAATTATATTACCCATTTTCAGGAGAACATATTCTGAGCTTGTAACACTGTGAACGAATCAAAACGCGTTTCGTTATTGCTTCTTTAAAATAAATTTGAAACCGTAGTAGGTCGCTGATACTTATTGTAAAATGTAAGTACAAAACGCGGTTACGACGTTTTAACGCCCATTAAAACTTGGTTTTGGTAAACGCGGTTAAAATGGTGCTGGTGGAATCGGTTTGACGTATAACGAGATCAAAACCATTCTTTAAACAAGATTACGCTAAACTTAGTTCAGTTGAACTTAGTTTATATAGTGAATGGTGAAATTGGCCCTTAGTGTTTTAATAGTTATTCTTATTTTAGTCGCGCGATGAAGCCAAAAACTTGTGAGAGTAGGCAGTTTTTTTAGAAATAGATTATAATTTTGCAAAATGCAAAACCTCCGCCTCCGCTCCGTTAACCTCCGCATCCGCCTCCGTCTCCGCTAGAAGGGCCTCCGTTACAACCCTAGTTTCGTGCATGTATTCGCTAAAGGTTGAGTACACAACAAAAAATGGACACGGGCAACAGACTGTCAGGCAGTCAACAATGGCTTTACCGAATGTATACCCGCGACAATAAATAACTTACCAGCATAAATAGAAATAAACTCAAAATGATCTTAGGTAAGATCTCGTCTCACTGACCTCTAAACAAACGTCTCTTTAAATAGGTTCCATAGAGATATATCACTTTGCGGGGGCGCTTTCATCATCATTCTGTATATATTATAGACCTACCTAACTGGACCATTTGACATAATCGTCTACAAATTCGAGAGTAGAGCTTCCGATCTTGATAGGAATGGGCGTTACATGGGCATTCACCATGAATGAGGTCTTTAACGCCAAGGAATCAGCCACCCACGTCATCCTGCAATGCAAGGCCGTGATTTCACACTTGAGAATCTTCTTTTTTGAGTTGGTTGAAAATAGGATGAGGGTTGGTGAGGATGGGTTGGGGGTGTTGGTTCTACAAGATGCAGCGATAAAATTATGAACGCACGAGAATTCATATTTAAAAATTTCATATGACAAATTATCAGGTTTAACCCATAGGAAGACCACTATCAAAGGAAACCCGCTTCCGACGGATAATGTCTATTTATAGCTTCGTGTTTACAGATGTACAGAGGTTTGTTTTAATATATAACGAGTAGTCACCGAGAGTGGATGTCTTATTTAAATCTGCTGAAACAACGTTTTCTGGAGAACAAGATGTGGACGCGTGTGTTGGCGTTGTTAGCGCTGCAGCTGGGGTTGTCTCAATGTTTATCTTGGGGTGAGTTGAAGAGCCTTAAAAGATAATAAAATTGGTACCAAATTATTTAACGCAGCTAGCGGTAGGTGTGATTCGGGCAAAAATGCAACATCTCGTAAGATTTTTGGGTATGTTAGTGAAACATAGTGGGTTATCTTATCTTATCTTATGGAGGGGCCGAGAAATATCTCGGACACTTCGACCCATTGGGATCTATTGTGGTCCCCTAGATAACTTACTCATCCCCAATCTCGTTGAAAACTGTTTTCATGAGTTTTACAACGAGACTAGGAGATATGAGCCTATAGTCTTCTGGTTTTGGATATCCAACCCCTAGTAGACTCATTCGCTTACCAGCCAGTGCATCGCATGTGCACAGAAGGTGCTCCATGAGTTCCGTATGTTCCCCACACAACCTGCACATTGGTGTCGCGGTTAGACCCATCTTCATGAGCATGTCGTTGGTTCCAAAGTGCCCAGTAAAGGCCCCTAGCAGGTAGCGGATTTGCCCCCTGCTCATGTTCCAAATGCATTCCCGGGCTTTGAACGTAGAGCCTAGGAATTTCTTGGAGTGTTGCAGACCGGTATTAGACAGCCAATAAGTTCGTTGTCTGTGATCTGCAAACTCCCTAAATGCGGCTTTTACGAGACACGTCGAAATGCCTACACATGGTTCTGGACCCACAAAGTCATTTGCTGAGCCCTCTCTTGCCAGTTCATCAGCCACTTCGTTACCATGGATTCCTTTGTGTCCAGGGACCCACATCAGTCTTACCCTGTTGTGCTTCCGAAGCCTGTTTAGGGCCTGGATAGCATCCAGAATAAGCCCGGAGTCCACTTTGTAGGATGCCATGGCTTTAATTGCAGCCTGACTGTCACTAAGAATATATATGGATTTACCTCTGGTTCCTCTATCTATATTCTCTTGAGCACAGGTTATTATGGCAAATGTTTCCGCTTGGAATACAGTTGCCATCTTCCCTAAGCTTTTGCTACATTTGTAACCTTTTGCGTATATGCCCGCCCCTGTACCTGATTCCATTTTGGATCCATCAGTGTACCACACCAGACTGTTTTGTTCTGGTGGATCGAGTCCCTTCTTCCAGTCCTCTATTGTAGGGATTTGGACCTTAAAAGACCTTTCAAACACAAATATAGGTTGCATTTTATCGGATAACATGCTTGTTACCCGATCCAGGCCTTCATTCTCATCAAACTTTGTATGGTTAGTCTTTGGCTTGGAGGCATCCCATAGTCCAGCAATAGCAAGACGATGTAATGCCTTCCTTGCCTCGAATTCAACCATCATATGCAGAGGAGGGATATCGAGGTATCTCTCAATCGCTGCCGTAGGTGTTGTCCTGAAAGCACCCGTGATGCCGAGACACACTGTTCTTGTGTAACCTGGTGAGTGGCGCTTTGCACGAAGCAAGCTTTGTTCTAGGCCACCACACTATGCTTCCGTATGTGATAATAGGTATTATCATTGTCCGGTACAGCCATCGTATCACTTTGGGCTTTAGCCCCCAAGTTTTACCGTAGGTGGAACGACACATGCCGAACATTCATAAGGCCTTTGTCGTTATATTTTCCACATGAGTTTTCCACCTGAGTTCTTTATCAAGCGTTACACCCAGATATTTAACTTCGGTGGACCAGGGCAGCTTTATTCCATTGAGGGAGAGCTCTCCTAGGTTTTCTAGTTGTCTCTTCCTCGTGAATGGAATAATGACTGCTTTGCTTGGGTTGATAGAGAGGTGGTTCTTTGTACACCATTCCTCTGTCATCCTCAATGCCTGTTGTAATAATCCAGACACTATGTTCGGGAATTTACCATTGACCATTATTGCTATGTCATCTGCATAGCCTACTGTGTAGAATGGTCCGGTATTGAGTTTGGTGAGTAGCGAGTCTACTACCAAGCACCACAATAATGGTGACAGCACCCCGCCTTGCGGGCAACCTCTTGTTGTTTTTGCACTAAGTCTGTCTCCCATCAGTTCCGATCTGACTATTCTGCTTCTCAGCATATGGTCGATCCAGTTGCACGTGGCATCGTTGATGCCATGTTCCTTTGCAGCAATGCGTATGGACTCAAATGTTGTTTTGTCAAAGGCTCCCTCTATGTCGAGGAAAGCCCCGACACAGATCTCTTGTCCCTCTAGTGTCCTGTCCAGTTTCCGTGAGACACCCATTCTCATCCTTTACAGATGATAGTGGGTTTGTCTTAGTCATGGACATTGCTTTGCACAACCTCATTCCACTTGGCAGAGTTTCGATGGAGGTGCAATGCTGTCGTCAATTGGTTCTTTTGGCCTTGCGTACCGCCGTATTATAACTCGTTAGCATGCTATGATAGCCAGAAAAATCCTTCCTGGCTTTTGCATCATTAAAGGCCTGTCGTGTTTCCTGACGTATTTTGACTAGTTCAGGAGTCCACCATGGTACCTTTTTGCAAAAGGCCTTTTTCTCTGGGCAGTTATCTTCCCATGCACCGATGATGCCCGCCTTGATTCTGTCCGCTTCGAATTCTATTCCAGTATGGAATTAAGCTTACCTTTAGGGCTCCCTAGATTTACTCTTTTGAAAAATTATTCATAATATAATCTGACAACTCAGATTTTTTTTACACATGTAACCATACCAAGTAAAGGATTTTATAACAATGAGACCCCTGATAACACCCGATGTAACTCTTGAAAGTTTTATTTCACGATATAGAGTACCTTTACTGTACACCATTACAAATTGTATTTTATTGTACCTCGTTCTTGAGTCAGGAAGGCGAGGAATGAATGCATTTAATAAGGATAACTTATGTTTAGTGTATTTTATACAAGAAAAGAAAACGCTACTATCGAAAACATTTCATATCAGTATTGAAAACGTTATTATTATGTTTCAGACATTGTCGTAGGGGGAAAAACACAACTAGAATTTTACTACAACGGAACACTAACGCACACAGAAGATATTCCGTCGTCTAAGACTGTCAGATCATTAACTTACGATCCAGTACACTACAGGCTGCTGTTTGCCTACCAAATCAACGCGTACATAATAGCAATATCCACCTTTGACATATCAACCAGGACCACATTACTTTTATATACTATAGAATTAAACCCATTTTCGGATTTAAGTTTCACCTACGACCCGACCACACAATTGCTTTTTTGGAGTAATGGACTTAGTCTGTACTCTTTTACATCAAAATCTGTTTCTTCTAATAAAGTAGTTGATGGAAATCTTCTCCTTGCGTTGAAACACTATTGCCGTGGTATTGCCGTAGATAGCTATGGAGGGTAAGTTACTAATGAGAAATCAAAGGCTTATAACTTAAGAACATTGATGTATATGGAACTTTTAGAACATTAATAAGTTATATATTTAAAAATTACAGGTATATTTACTGGATCACGGACGAAGAGATAGAAAAGGCTCGGTTTGATGGCTCCAAGAGAGAAGTTTTAATAGAAAATAGGGTTTATTTGCGAACAAGCTTAGCCATTGACCAGCAGACACATAAAATGTACTGGGCTGAAGAAAATGATAATCAGATTTCTGTTGAAAGTGCCGATTTGAATGGAGAGAACAGAAAAACCATAAATATTTTAAGAGAGACTGAACAGACTGTCGGTGTATTGACCTTATCAAAAGATTTCATCTACTGGAAGCAGTTCTATCATCCGGAAGTTTGGCAATTTTCAAAGTATCCACCATACTACATAAAATCAATACTAATTTCAGCCTCTAACAAAAACTGTGGGTACTGTCGGGGTATGGCAGCCAACTATACAATTAAGGAACAAACTCAGGGTACGAAGGGAAGCGAAGTTCTCAAGAGTTTGACATCTAATGTTTCCTCAGCTCCTAATACCACAGAAATGACCCTGTTTTGCATCCATGGTACGAAAGTTATAGGGGAGTCTCGTTGTGTATGTACACAGGGTTACACCGGCGAGAGATGTGAAGTTCCAATCTGCCAGAACTATTGTTTAAAAGGAGATTGTAGTGTTAGTACTGAGGGACTTCCTATATGCAGGTAAAATAATTATGTTTATCTCATGTTCATATTCTTTATTCATATACTTTATTGTACACAAAAAATACATATACAAATACAGTTGAACAGCTTAGCATCTCATTGGATTTAGTTAAATAAAGCGAATGAGTGTGCGCAATGAACGTGGATGATTATTCGTTGTGTGGATCCTCTTTAATATCTCTATTATTTCAGATGTAAAGCCGGTTATTCTGGGGAAAGGTGCGAAGTAAACGCATGCCATAAGCATTGCTTGAACAGCGGCGTGTGTTACCTGAATGAAGCGCAAGAGCCAGTCTGTCAATGCGTAAAAGATTATGAAGGCGATAGGTGCGATGTCCCCGTCTTTCTAATCAAGTGTACTCAAACTATTTCATTATTGAGGCACATACTAAATGCTGGTAATTTTATTTTTTAAATTGTCTATGGGCTTATCAATTTTTTTTATTACTCTCGGTTGGCTCTCGTTTGACCATTATCTCACCTAGTGATAAGCTGCTGTTTGAGTGTGATGTGGTTGACGATGAAGTACACTTGCCTAGAAATACCTAACCTTAAAGACCTCTCCGTTGTAGCGATCCTCCGGCAGGGAATTGCACTTCTTAGCTGTACGCACAATTAAAGAAAACAACATTTTGTGCGTTTGGTTGGGCTGTTCTACCATGTACCGTTGGCGCATCGTTATACGTCTTGTAGACAATAATCAGTTTTACCTTCACATCCGTCTGATATAATCAAAATGTATGTATTTGTTCGGTTGTTTTCTTCCGGGTGATGGCAACAACGACCGTATTAACTTAGAATTTAGAGGCTGAAAATTAATACTCATCGTTTAGTTTACATATATTCGGACATATCAACATGACGCTGATTCCTTGGTTCAGATTGTCCATTCAATCTGACTAGCCTTTTCCCAACTATATTGGGGTCGGTGTCCAACCAGACCGAACTCAGCTGGATAGTATTTTATATGGAACTGCCTATCTCTCCACAACCCAGTAACTTGGTTACACGTCACCTCTTGGGCAAGACTGATGTCAGATTTCAGGCTTCTGACTACCTGTTACATCTGTCAAAGATCGTCAAATGACAGCCGAGACCAACGGCTTGCAATGTCAAGAATGGTCACTCATCTACGGACCAACTTCGACAAACGTTGCTTAACCTTGAAGATCGACCCGTGCGGTTTTTATTATTTAGCTACGAGCTGCTCTAAAATTGTCTCAGTCCACATAAAATTAATTGTGTTATTTACAGATGTTACGCCGATTACTCTGAACAAAGGAGTGAAGTCAACATGTACTTCAACTGTTGTCTGAAAAACGGAACTTGTTCGGAATGATCAGAAGATCTGAAGCCGTTGAAGAGTTTACTTTCACCGCTACTATCATCACTACGTACTCAGTAGAAGAACTGGATTCTCTAGTTATAATTTAAGTTAGTAGCAACCCAACGCCCAGAAGTGTGTAATTTGTCATCATTCCAACCATTCGCCGTCATTTTATCAAAATTCACTTCAGCTGTGTAATGCATAATATTTTTATTGTATAATGAACTAGTAACAATAAAATAATTTCACAATATTTGACATTTCAGTCTGTCATGACATATGAGTCAGTACTTCTTCGTCGTACCATCATCATAATCATTTCAGCCGAAAGACATCCACTGCTGGACATAGGCCATTCGGTCCTGTGCGAGCGCATCCACCGAACGCCCGCAGCCTTGTCCAGGTTGTCGCTCAAACCAGAGGAAATCCTTCCTATGCTGCGTCTTCTGGTACGCGGTCGCCACTCTAGAACTTTTCAGCTCCAATAGCCATCCGTTCTGCGAGCAATGTGCCCTGCCGAGTGCCACTTAAGTTTGGCTTTTCTTCGGGCTATGTCGGTAATCTTGGTTCTCTTTCGGATGTCTTCATTTCTGTTTCGATCACGCTAGGAAACGCCGAGCATAGCCCTCTCCATTGCCCTTTGGGTGACTTTAAGCCTCCTGATGAGGCCCATTGTGTGCGACCACGTCTCTGTCCCGTAAATAATCACTGGTTATAGACTTTCGCATTGAGATACTATGGTAAGTTGTTGTTGCATTAACTAGGCACAAATCTAGACTCCGGGCTGTTACTGAGAAATTGATGGAATCCCCTGTAATTAATTTATCCAAGTAATTACTGTGTCGTGGTGGCCCAGTGGCTAAGACTTCGCGTCTGGTGCTTGAGGGTTTACCAATTTGGCTTTTTCAAATTCATATGTACTTTCTAAGGTTATCTTGAATATCGCTGATAACGGCGAAGGAGAACATCGCTGCATCGTGAGGAAACCTGGACTTATAGTTAACTTACTTCTGCCAGCGGATTCGCCCGCGTGTAAAGTGTTTTCTTATCCCAAGGGAACATAAAACCGGGACGAAAAGTAGCCTATGTGCTATTCCAGACTATAATCTATCTCGTCCAGATCCGTTAAGCCGTGGCGTGATTGAGTAACACACATCCATCCAAAATATCACTTGTATAATACTAGCTGACGCCCGCGGCTACGCCCAATTAGTACCTACTTCTGTCTTTAAAATTATACCCTACGTATTATTCTGACCAGTGTGTGTTGCCAGTGATGACATATGGCTCTGAGACATGGTCGCTTACAATGGGCCTCATCAGAAAACTTACAGTCACTCAAAGGGCAATGGAGAGGGCTATGCTCGGAATTTCCTTGCGTGATCGAATCAGAAATGTAGAGATCCGCAAGTGAATCAAGGTTACCGACATAGCCCGAAGAATTGCCAAACTTAAGTGGCAGTGGGCAGGGCACATTGTTCGCAGAACGGATGGCCGATGGGGCAGAAAGGTTCTGGAGTGGCAACCGCGAACCGGAAGACGTTGCGTTGGAAGGCCTCCTACCAGGTGGACCGATGACCTGGTGAAGGTTGCGGGAATCCACTGGTTGCGAGACGCACGGGACCGGTCAATTTGGCGACGCTTGGGGGAGGCCTATGTCCAGCAGTGGACTGATGATGATGATGATTATTCTGATGTATAAGATAAGCTATATTACTGTAAAGTTTCATCAAAATTCGTTCAGTAATGTTTGCGTGAAAGAGCAATAAACATCCATCTATCCATTCTCAAAAACTTTCGCAATAAATATAGTAGGATTAGTATAATAGGATAGAATTTAAGTCTGAAATCACCAACCCGGATTGAGCTAGTGTGATGAAGTCTTCTCTGTTTGAGTAGAGTCCTCTGTTCTGTAGTGAGACAGTTACATGCAGTTACAGCATAATGACAGTATTACAAACGGTAGTACTATCATCAATTCAGGGTTCCATTAATATTAATGCTACTACATCAGGTAGTCCACGTATTAGCCTACTGAACCCTCCGGCATCCAATAATGGCCGAACTTGAGTTACGACTGCTTGGAGAATCACTTTACATAACATATAACGATTGATTGAACTTGTGTGTATGTTTGATAGAATATAAAAATATTAATCTTCATTCGAGTATCAAGACTTAAAAATGGTTAGTAAAATTACAACTATGTTAATAAGCAGTAGTAACTACGTTAGTACACTAAATAAAGAACAACAAACCAAAACATAAAATACAATAAGAAAAAATAAAAAGCCCCAACACAATTTTATTTCATGGTAGTAATTTATCTAGTAGTAGACACACTTCGATCGACAATATATTGAACACGTAATTATGACACGATTTTTCTGCGAAAACACCCCGATTCAAAAAGTACAATATCTTTTAAACGGCTGAACCGATTTTCATTAAACATAGCTAAGAAAAAACAATCTCGATGAACAAAAAAATTGGCCAAGTGCGAGTCGGACTCGCACAAGAAGGGTACCATTATCGCAAAAAACGGAAAAATCACCGTTAAATTCCCGTGATGTATTGTTTTCCATATTTAGTAGTTTTACTAAGAAAATATTAAAATTAAAAAAAAAATCCGCTAAGGACCTGGCACAGAGATTTGAACTACAAAGTGAAAAATTACTTGCTCTTTGGAAGACGGTGTCTGTGGTAGTTACCATTTTTTTACGTAATGGACACCAACTTCCAAAAACAAGTAATTTTTTACTTTGTAGTGTTTTTATTAGGAAGACGGTAGTATTTTTTTGTAAACAAACTTTTTTATCTGTCTCTTTTTAGTTGTACCTACCTAATAGGCAAGTTGTTTAGTAAGGTACCTATAATGCCAGAATAGATTACCTGAATATCATGAAACTTGAACATGATCGGTGAAATGAGAGTGTACCAAGGTGAACTTTACACATCTGCGTACCCATTTAGAGCGTAGTGGGGTGATGTTATGTTGTGAAATTGTTTATTTATACAATAAACAGACATGCGATTGTAGCAATCCCGAGAAATTTGCTGTTATTTATTGAAGAGTTCTGTTGTATATCTCCGAAGTTCTTCATCAGATTTTTCAAATCATCTCTCTTTCAGACAAAAACGATTTGAAAAAGAATTTTCAAAATCGGTCCACAATTGACGGAGAAATCGGTGAAAAACAACAAAAAAACATAAAGTCGAACATATAACCACTTCTTTTTTGGAAAGTCGGTTCATTACATAACATCACGCGTGTATTTTTTGAAAGGGGTGCACCTATACTAAACACACACACATGCAATGCACATGTCGGCAGAGAGTGTAGTGTGTAATATAAAAGCTTTTTAACAAAAAATCAAACCGACTTCCAAAACAAAACACTACAAAGCCAAAAATAACTTTCTTTTCCGAAGTCGGTGTCGAAAAACGGAAAACAATGGGTACAAAAGAAGGTTTGATTTTTTGTTAAATAGCTTTTTATTTTCCTCTTTTTAGTTTTGGTAGGTACCTCCAATTAACATGAAAATCATTTATAGCCAAAGTACATCTCATGACTATTGCAAATAGCCCAAACACGACTAGATTACATGGTTTAATTTCTGAGCTCCAGTGGCCATTGTGGTCTTCTTCATCAGTTCAACTTCAACAAATGATACTTTCTGAGTGCAAATGATTGCATTATGGATGACAGTAATGAAAATACCAAAATCGCTATATGTATGCCTATAATATTTGAGGAGTTCCCTTGATTTCCCTAGGATCCCGTCACCAGATCCTGGTTTCCATGGTACCACCCTTAGGATATCTCCTTTCCAACAAAAAAAGAATCATCAAAATCGGTACATAAACGACGAAGTTATCCGCGAACACACATAAAAAAAAGAAAATATTATATACGGTATATTATACGGTCGAATTGAGAAACCTCCTCCTTTTTGGGAAGTCGGTTAAAAATACAAAAACAATGCATCCCTGTTACGAAGATTGACTCCTGTGACAAGATAGACTAGGTAGACATAACCTGAGAAGTTCCTGGTGACTCATCATCATCATCATCCTTTGCATGTGCCTTTGAATGTTCCCACTGCTGGGACACAGGCCTCCTCCCTACGAGAGGTAAATGGGCGGTAAGCCACTACGCGGGCCCAGAGCTGGTTGTAGTTGTCACGTCATCACGTGTCCATGTGTTGGTTCTAAGACATGCCGGTTACCTCAAATTGTTTTCGTTCACCGTTTGGAAAGCTGTGGTGATGAAATAATTTACACAAAGTAAAGCACCTGCCTGGGTTCGAACCCAAACCCTACAACTTCTATGTCGCGGCCGTTAACACTTGACTGGGCTACCACTGCTACTAAAATCTACCTAAAAGTTCCGCCTTGCTATAAAATAAAGTGTTAAGAAAACTAAATTCCCACGGGAAACAGGCAACGCCGTGGGGCGAAACAGCACATTAGATAAGACTTGTTACATTAAACTATCCTTAATTAAAAGCATAACACGTCCGGTTTATCTAGACCTCTCTCACGTGCATCTTGATTACAACTTTCCACCTTAGTGTATCGAGATAGAGTTGAGTTTAGAATTAAGAGTGATGGTTTGAAAGGTCTGAATGATTGGATATGCGCAGACGCAGTTTCTGAGAAGATTGAAGTGACCGATGTTTATCGGGTCAAGTGAATTAAAGTTGTAATGTTGTACAAGTTCTGTGCAAGCTGTACAGTCGGTAGGACCATTTCCGATGATTTGGTATATTATTATGCCAAGATATTTGGAAATAAAGTTACACATCTCAGTAATACTAAAACGACACTTTAGGACCTCAGATGCTCTAGACAAGTGAAATACTATCGATAAAAGTGTCGCGTTGCAAAAATGTTTGGGATTGCTAAGAGCTATTAAAAAGTCACGTGATCAATCCCTTACATTTTTACCCGACTGCCGAAGGAGGGTAATGTGTTATCAGTCTATGTATGTTTGTTCCTATGTGGCGTTCTAGAGACCAAACGCGTTGGCTGATTTTGATGATTCGAAAATAAAAAAATTGAAAAATAGATTTTAGGCGCCATATGGTGGGCGCCCAATATTTTTTTCTTCCTTATCCTTCGTATAGGGTATGAAAATAAAGGATTTTAAGAGATGATTTCAAAAATATATTACACTTATATGTTTAAATGTACCTAATTGGAAAAAAAAATGTTAACTAAAAAGATATAAATAAAAAAAGTTATATAAAAAATCCCGACTGCTTATAAAGCGATCTAAAAAAACTGATTTTTGTCAGTCAGCTCGCGAATATGTATCCTCCGACTGCACAGCATGATTTTCTTCTTGTTTACTTCTTATTAGTTCGCTTCATAAGCAGTTTGCGAGCAGCAGCAGCAGCGGCGAAGTTCCTGTCCTATTTCTATTCAGATTTATAACAAGATTCCTAACGAAATTAAAGAACTTCCAATGGTCCGCTTCAGAAGGGCTTTACGCAGGTGGTTAATAGAGAATTCCTTTACTATAAAATTATTCCTTCAGTTTAAATTTAAATTACAAATTGTATACTCACTAAAAAATTGCGTGTCATTATGTTATGATTAAATATGTTAAGCACGTGTGTGAAGTTAGCATCTCAAATGTTAGCATCTCACAAATTAACACCACATATAATGGCATCCCACATAGTTCTATAGTTCTTGATAAGTTTTAACAATAGTTCCGTCGATTTTACTATCAAAATTGCATTTTGAATAAATGAGATGCTAACTTCGCAATACATATCATAGCATCTCATCGAATTTCTCAAAAAACACCACATATAAGGGCATTACGCATAGTTCTACAGTTCTTGATGCGTTTTATCAATAGTTCCGTCGATTTTGCTATAACAATTTTGAATATCAGCATTTTGAAAAAATGAGATGCTAACTTCTCAATACATATCATAGCATCTCATCAAATTTCTCAAATAAACACGTTATTTAAGGGCATCCCGCATAGTTCTATAGTTCTTGATGCGTTTTATCAATAGTTCTGTAAATTTTGCTATAAAAATTTTGCATATCAGCATTATGAAAAAATGAGATGCTAACTTCGCAATACTTATCATAGCATCTCATCGAATTTCTCAAAATTGACCTTGTTGTAGTTGGAAGCAAAAGAGTTCTGCATCCTAAACCTATTCTTTTGATAGTTCTGTCGGTTGAATCTAATTTAAATCCCTAAAAAAATATAAACGAAATATCCGAACAGTAGTGAGATCCTGAGGTATAACTGGTCGTTCCAGGTCGTATCTTTATACAGCCCAGAAGTACCAGTTATACCTGGTTTTAACATTCGAACGATAAGTCTCTCAAACAAGTCCCGAAAGAGTTTTAGTGTTTAAAACATCCACAATAATTATAAATCATTGTTATAAACAAAATATTCATAAAGGAGTGAGATGCTAAGGTACAGCTGGGAGTTCTGGTTCGTATAAAACATTTGAACTATTAGGCTAGGATCTCCTCCGTTTCAAATAATAATATGAATGGACTTTAAAAAGTATGCTGCCGAAAGCGATAACTCTCACTCAAGTATCAGCAGAACATGGTTGAAGATTTAGGTTAGATAAAATCAGGGAAATATACATGGTACGCAAAAAACAACTAAAAAAAATGTTAAGAGGTACTGAGGCCCAGCATCTTATTTAATTATATTACTTCTATAAATTGTCTTAACGGAAACATACAACAGAAAGCCACAACTCTCACCAAAGATTTCACAAAACCTGGTTGAAGATTTAGTTTAGCGAAAATCAAGGAAATGTACATTCTACGCAATAAAAAATGCAAAAAAAAATGTTTATAGTTACTGAGTCCCGGCATCTCGTCGGATTCTAGTACTATTTTAAATAGACTTTACAAGAACATGCTACACAAAGCCAGAACTCTCACTTAAGTATCTACTGAGCCTGGTCGAAAATTTTGTTGAGCAAAAATCAAGAAAATTTTCAGAGCTCATCACAAAAATTAAAAAAAAAATGTTAGCAGGTACTGAGGCCCGACATCTCATCAGTTTCTATAACTACTATAACTAGACTTTATAAAAACATGCTACAAAAAGCCAGAACTCTCGCTGAAGATTCCACAGAGCTTGGTTGAAGATTTAGCTTAGCGAAAATCAAGGAAATGTACAATGTACGCAAAAAAAAAAAAAATGTTAGCAGGTACTGAGGCCCGGCATCTCATCGGTTTCTATAACAACTATAACTAGACTTTATAAAAACATGCTACAAAAAGCCAGAACTCTCACTGAAGATTCCACATAGCTTGGTTGAAGATTTAGCTTAGCGAAAATCAAGGAAATGTACATTCTACGCAATAAAAAAATCAAAAAAAATGTTAAGAGGTACTGAGGCCAGGCCCTCATCGGTTTCTAGTACTCTTATAACTAGACTTTACAAGAACATGCTACAGAAAGTCAGAACTCTCACTAAAGTATCTACTGACCCTGGTCGAAAATTTAGTTGAGCAAAAATCAAGAAAATTTTCAGAGCTCATTAGAAAAATGTCAAAAAAAATGTTAGCAGGTACTGAGGCCCGGCATCTCATCGGTTTCTATAAAAACTATAACTAGACTTTATAAAAACATGCTACAGAAAGCCAGAACTCTCACTGAAGATTCCACAGAGCTTGGTTAAAGATTTAGGTTAGCTAAAATCAAGGAAATATACATGGTACGCAAAAAAAACACAAAAAAAATTTTCAGAGGTACTAAGCGACATCTTCAACCAGGCTCTGTGAAATGTTTGGTGATTTGGTGAGAGTTCTGGCTTTCTGTTGTATGTCTCCATTAAGACAATTTTTAGAAGTTATATAATTCAATAAGATGCTGGGCCTCAGTACCTCATCATTTTTTTTATTTTTTTTTTGTTTACCATGTATATTTTCTTGATTTTCGCTAACCTAAATCTTCAACCAGGCTCTGTGAAATCTTTGGTGAGAGTTCTGGCTTTTTGTAGCATGTTTTTATAAAGTCTAGTTATAGTAGTTATAGAAACCGATGAGATGCCGGGCCTCAGTACCTGCAAACATTATTTTTTTTTATTTTTGTAATGAGCTCTGAAAATTTTCTTGATTTTTGCTCAACATAATTTTCGACCAGGCTCAGTAGATACTTAAGTGAGAGTTCTGGCTTTCTGTAGCATGTTCTTGTAAAGTCTATTTAAAATTGTACTAGAACCCAACGAGATGCCTGGCCTCAGTACCTTTTAACATTTTTTTTTGAATTTTTTATTGCGTACAATGTATATTTCCTTGATTTTAGCTAAGCGACATCTTCAACCAGGCTCTATGAAATGTTTGGTGAGAGTTCTGGCTTTCTGTTGTATGTTTCCATTAAGACAATTTTCAGAAGTAAACAATTCAATAAGATGCTGGGCCTCAGTATCTCTTAACATTTTTTTTTAATTTTTTTTGCTTACCATATACATTTCCTTGATTTTCGCTAACCTAAATCTTCAACCAAGCTCTGTGGAGTCTTCAGTGAGAGTTCTGGCTTTCTGTAGCATGTTTTTATAAAGTCTAGTTATAGTTGTTATAGAAACCGATGAGATGCTGGGCCTCAGTACCTGCTAACATTTTTATTTTTTTTTCGTACTACGTATATTTCCTTGACTTTCGCTAAGCTAAATCTTCAACTAGGCTATGTGAAATCTTTGGTGAGAGTTCTGGCTTTTTGTAGCATGTTTTTATAAAGTCTAGTTATAGTAGTTATAGAAACTGATGAGATGTCGGGCCTCAGTACTTGCTAACATTTTTTTTAATTTTTGTAATGAGCTCTGAAAATTTTCTTGATTTTTGCTCAACAAAATTTTCGACCAGGCTGAGTAGATACTTAAGTGAGAGTTCTGGCTTTGTGTAGCATGTTCTTGTAAAGTCTATTTAAAATAGTACTAGAATCCGACGAGATGCCGGGACTCAGTAACTATAAACATTTTTTTTTGCATTTTTTATTGCGTAGAATGTACATTTCCTTGATTTTCGCTAAGCTAAATCTTCAACCAGGTTCTGTGAAATCTTTGGTGAGAGTTGTGGCTTTCTGTTGTATGTTTCCATTAAGACAATTTATAGAAGTAATATAATTAAATAAGATGCTGGGCCTCAGTACCTCTTAACATTTTTTTTAGTTGTTTTTTGCGTACCATATATATTTTCCTGATTTTATCTAACCTAAATCTTCAACCATGTTCTGCTGATACTTGAGTGAGAGTTCTCGCTTTCGGCAGCATACTTTTTAAAGTCCATTCATATTATTATTTGAAACGGAGGAGATCCTAGCCTAATAGTTCAAATGTTTTATACGAACCAGAACTCCCAGCTGTACCTCAGCATCTCACTCCTTTATGAATATTTTGTTTATAACAATGATTTATAATTATTGTGGATGTTTTAAGCACTAAAACTCTTTCGGGACTTGTTTGAGAGACCTAGACTTATCGTTCGAATGTTAAAACCAGGTATAACTGGTACTTCTGGGCTGTATAAAGATACGACCTGGAACGACCAGTTATACCTCAGGATCTCACTACTGTTCGGATATTTCGTTTATATTTTTTTTAGGGATTTAAATTAGATTCAACCGACAGAGCTATCAAAAGAATAGGTTTAGGATGCAGAACTCTTTTGCTTCCAACTACAACAAGGTCAATTTTGAGAAATTCGATGAGATGCTATGATAAGTATTGCGAAGTTAGCATCTCATTTTTTCATAAAGCTGATATGCAAAATTTTTATAGCAAAATTTACAGAACTATTGATAAAACGCATCAAGAACTATAGAACTATGCGGGATGCCCTTAAATAACGTGTTTATTTGAGAAATTTGATGAGATGCTATGATATGTATTGAGAAGTTAGCATCTCATTTTTTCAAAATGCTGATATGCAAAATTGTTATAGCAATATCGACGGAACTATTGATAAAACGCATCAAGAACTGTAGAACTATGCGGAATGCCCTTATATGTGGGATTTTTTTGAGAAATTTGATGAGATGCTATGATATGTATTGAGAAGTTAGCATCTCATTTTTTCAAAATGCTGATATTCAAAATTGTTATAGCAAAATCGACGGAACTATTGATAAAACGCATCAAGAACTGTAGAACTATGCGTAATGCCCTTATATGTAGTGTTTTTTTGAGAAATTCGATGAGATGCTATGATATGTATTGCGAAGTTAGCATCTCATTTTTTCAAAATGCAATTTTGATAGTAAAATCGACGGAACTATTGTTAAAACTTATCAAGAACTATAGAACTATGTGGGATGCCATTATATGTGGTGTTAATTTGTGAGATGCTAACATTTGAGATGCTAACTTCACACACGTATGTTAAGCTACTATTACACTTACATTGTAAGAACTTTTGTAACCATATTTATCTGTAAATAAACCTTTGACTTTGTATTGCTTTGGAATTCGGTTAATTTTTTTATAAGCTTTAGACCTTTCGTATTCTGGGAACTAGTAATCGATATTAAAAGCACTTCCTGTCATCTGATTAAGCTGAAAATTGACAACTTATGTAATTTTGAAAACATTGAAATAATGCTACTATGGAGCTGATCTCATGATGGAGCCGAAAGGTGGCCATAGCAACTCCTCAACCAGACAAGATAGCACCATCATGTTTAGGCTCATTTGATGTGTTTTTGACAAGTAATATTAATGTTAGGACCTTTCAATTCAAAAACTTCTGTAGGTACTTGACTTGATTAAATATATACTTGTTCAATATTTTTTGATAGTAGTAATTTTGTTTCATCACTCAACCGACTTCCAAAAAAAAACATACGAAGTGAAAATGACTTCAATTTCGGCAGTCGGTGTTCCTGTGTTTGTTTCTTCATTTTTTAGTTTTTTGACACCGACTTTCGAAATTTTATTTTTATTTTTAGTTGTGGTATATAATGCGCAAGTTCTATAGTAAGGTACCTGTAATGAACAAAGTGATGCCAGAATAAATTACTCGAATAACATAAAACTTGAACATAACCTGTGAAATAAGTGTGTACCGGGGTGAACAGTACACATCGGCATACCTCTTACGCACCGGCGTGATGTTATGTTATGAAATGGCGTAAATAATAAACAGACATGCGATTGCAGCAATCCCTAGAGATTTGCCGTTGTTTATTGAAGAGTTTCGTTGTATATCGCCGAAGTTCTTCCTCAAATCTACCAAATTTATATGGGACCACATGAGAAGCACCAGCTTTGAAATAAAAAAAGAATCATAAAATCGGTTCACCTAGCAAAAATTTTTAAGGTGACAAACATAAAAAAATGCAGTCGAACTGAGAACCACCTCCTTTTTGAAGTCGGTTAAAAAAAAGTAAAACGATTAATTGGCTCCACACGCAAAGTAACATCTCGTTTTACACAGAATCTTCGTATAAGTGTGCCAAGGTCGCCGGAGAAAGGCTCGCATTGTTTCAACTCTGGCACAATGGACGTGGACTAAACGTTGGATTGTTACAGATTCAAATGTTTACACAACTTTTTCGAATTATAGTCTGTTTTACGGTATTAATTGAAAACTATTAGGACTGACCCAGATACAGAAATAAAACCGGCCAAGTGCGAGTCGGACTCGCGCACTAAGGGTTCCATTCTATTATCGCACATAACGGCAAAAAAAAAAACACATTTGTTGTATAGGAGCTCCACTTAAATATTTATTTTATTCTGTTTGTAGTATTTGTTTGTTATAGCGGCAACAGAAATACATCATCTGCAAAATTTCAACTGTTTAGCGGTTCATGAGGTAAAGAAAAGAAAGACTGGTGAAAGACAGACAGACGGACAGCGCAGTCTTAGTAATAGGGTCCCATTTCTACCCTTTGGGTACGGAACCGTAAAAAACTACCTGATGGTCGCAAGCGCATTAGGTCGCGTGTTCGTTTCCCGGCTCGGGAAAAATGTTATTGGGTTTTTAACGAAAAAGAAGGAGGAGGTTCTCAATTTGATATGTCTATTTTTATGTATGACCACGCCTAACCTTTTTATAGAGTGGTCCGAATTAAAAAAAAAAAATTGAACTTCGGACAATAGAACTCTTTAATAAATGATGGCAAATGTCTTAGGATTGCTGCAATCGCTGCAATGTCTGTTTATATCATTTCATAAAATATCATCACGCTAGTACGCTCTAATAGGGTTCGCAGATGTACACAGTTCACCTAGGTTCACTCTCATTTCACTGGTTATGTTCAAGTTTTATGATATTCAGGTAAGCTATTCTGGCTTTATAGGTACCTTACTATAGAACTTGCATATTAGATACAACTAAAACTTTTTTACAAAAAAATACTACTAACTGCCAAATAAAAATACTAGTACGAGTGAAAAATAACTTTCTTTTTAGAATTCGGTGTTAATAACGATAAAAATTGGTACCTACCAGACACCGAATTCCAAAAAGAAAGTTATTTCTCACTTAGTAGTGTTTTTATTTGGAAGTCGGTAGTATTCTTTTTGAAAAAAGTATTTTTTTCCAAATCAAAATTCTCAATGGTGTCTCCTGTTACAAATGACTAAAAATAACTGGTGATATGTGAGTGCCCCTCCGCCAAACCCTACGTGCAATAAAGGCGTAATGTGATGTTGTTATTTTTATAGTACCTATCTACAAAAAACTAATTCAAAAGCAAAAGTGGTGCTGTGATGGCTCGAAAGTTAAATCATAGAACTGCGATGTTTTGGCAATATGTAGATGATTTCATTTTACGTAGATCTTCATCATCAGCCTTTTAATGTTCCCACTGCTGGGATACAGGCCGCCTATCTGTGAGAGGGAATGGGCCCGTAGCGGAACGTATAGATAAGGAGTGGAATTCCCAGCCGGAGTTTGTATTTGTAGAGAATCTAGGTCAAAAGACGGTTTTTATTATAACCATGAGTACATACTTTTAAATCTATAATTTACTTTATTCGATTGAAGAATATAATAGATCGTTATTAATGTTTTTAGTTCTCAGTAATGCTGCGATTTTGGTAAATTTATAAGGCACTAGCTGATCAACGCGGCTTCGCTCCCGTCAACTGGCTACCCTGCCTACCCTGCTAACCCTGCCTACCCTGCCTATCCAGCCTACCCTGCCTACCCTGCCTACTCTGCCTACTCTGCCTACCCTGCCTACACTGCCTAACCTGCCAACCCTGCCTAACCTGCCAACCCTGCCTAACCTGCCAACCCTGCCTACCCTGCCTACCCAACCTACTCAGCCTATCCTGCCTTCCCTGCCTTCCCTGCCTACCCTGCCTACCCTGCCTATCCTGTCTACTCTGCTTACCCTGCCTACACTGCCTACCCTGCCAACCCTGTATTTGTTTGTATGTATCATCAATAGTTTTCTCAGCGCACGCCAAAGAATGAATTTTACAGGCAATATTTTGCTACTTTGGGTTACATTATTGCAATTTTCATAATCGGTTCATTAGACCCAGACATTACCCCTACAACGTCACAAACTCAAAAACTTTACCTCTTTATAATAATATTAGTATAGATTAAATATAATTACTAATTTTAATTTAACCTAACCTTTTTATATCTAAATAAATGCAAAAGTAGGTCTGTCACATAGATATATTATGATCCCAGTACAAAGTTCCTTTGGAATACATTTTTTTACTCACAAGTGAGTGAAGCAGCGGCAAGAAGCTAAAAATGACAACCACGACCGACAGATTAACGTCCTTTCGTAGGCACGAAGGAATCTCGCTATGTAAAGTCGGTAACCCATCCATGAAACCTTGGCTAGTGTCGCTTAACCTTGAAGATTGACCCGTGCGGCTGTTTTTATTTAGCCACGAGCTCCTCTAACAACATTCTTCAATCCATCACAAACCAAGCACACCTTTTTGACCTTGTCATAATCGTACCAAAATCACTATAACAAAGGAGTCGGGTCGCTAAACACACTCGAATCCGTAACCTATTGTGCGAACCACAGATCATTGAGGCTCCTCAGCGGCCATTTTGACGTTATTTTCAAAACTTTCTGCCAAATTAAATGGACAGTTATAGCTTATAATTTTGACCTTCGATTCTAATGAATGTCTAGATAGCACCCCGCGTTGTAGACATGGATAACTCAGCGAACTCAGGCGCAGTTTACTGCGTCGGCTCATTGCGTTAACTCAAAATTGCGCCATGGCACAACAAAATGGAACGTTCTAAGTCCTAAGTGTCAAAGGAAATTAATCTTTAATTTAATGGTTTTATTATGGCATAAAGCCATAGTTAAATAAAGAAACGGATAATGCCTCTTATTGCCATTGAATAAAGTATAATGCCCTTTGATACCTAGTACTGCCACAGTACCCATTTTTCATAAAAAATACTATAATCCCTGTTGATATAAGATTATGTATATTTTTGAAAGTGCCCCCTGGCAACACAACATCTTTCGAAATTTCGAATTTGCCGCCTTGCCGGTTCTGTGCTGTGCGTCAACACATTTTGCAAAAGTGAGTTGCGCAGCGCAGTGTTACCCATGTCTACCAGGTTGTGACAAGACTTGAGTGCGTGTTGTACTTATCAAATTTCCCCATATAATGGGGAAATACTCAGGAAATACAGCTCTTTGTAAAATATAATAGAATATACTATTGTACACATTATAGGTACCTATTGCCTTTTTCCTGCAACTTCGGTTCTGTCGCATATACCACACAAACAATAAAATCATGTCATGTCATTCTTCGTCACCAATAGACAAAGGCCTCTTCTTACAAAAAATCTTGTTCGCCTATACAAGAACAGTGCATTTCTCCGCGATCAAAAGTTTTCAGTCATGGAAAGAATTTTATAATCGGACAGACGAACTTTTACAAATATTTACACAATCAATTAATGTTACTTTTTTATAATATTAGTGTGAAATCGCTAACCCATCTTGAGCAAGCGTTGTGACCAATGCTCGTGCCTTCTCTGTATGGGAAGAGGCTTTTACTCTGCAGTAGGCTGGAATCTATCAATACATATTATAATAAATCTGTAGAAACGTTTTTGTACAACAAAAATATTATATACTAGCTTCTGAAATATTATATACTCTCTCCAGCGGCTTCACCCGCGTGAATGTCGAAAATTATGCCGAGGGAACATATTCCCGGGATAAAAAGTATCCTATGTGCTATTTCAGACTATAGTCTATACCTGTGCCAAATTTCATCTAGATCCGTCCAGCAGTTTCAGCGTGAAGAAGTAACAAACATACACACTCACAGACTTTCGCCTTTATAATATTAGTGTGATAAAAAATATCCAAGGTGTTAAAGGATAACCAACAGAACCCATATCCAGCATCTCTGGAAATTTTATTTGCTTGTCTGTTCAGTTGTGCACGCATCAAGTAAAATGTACGAAACCAAAGTATATTACTATTATACATAAAAAAAAAGAGTTAATTCAAAAATTCAAAAAACCCGACTGCTTAAAAAGCGAACTAAAAAGATGTAAACAAGAAGAAAATCATGCTGTGCAGTCGGAGGATACATGTTCGCGAGCTGGCTGACCAAAACCAGATGTATCCTCCGACTGCACAGCATGATTTTCTTCTTGTTTACATCTTTTTAGTTCGCTTTTTAAGCAGTCGGGTTTTTTGAATTTTTGAATTAACTTTTTTTATTTATAACTTTTTAGTTAACTTTTTTTAGAATTAGGTACATTTTAACATATAAGTGTTATATTTTTGAAATCAGCTCTTAAAGCCCTTTATTTTGATACCCCACTCGATAGGTTTGGAAGAAAAAAAAATTTTGGTACCCCACAATATGGCGCCCAAAAGCCGCCATTTTTCTTTTTTCCAATTTTAATGTAGCCAGTGACACTCGCAGGGTTAAGACGAATCGATTGACGTAAGAACCATCAAAATCGGCCGACGCGTTTGGTCTCTAGAACGCCACATAGGAACAAACATACATACATACATACATACATACATAGACTGATAAACACATTACCCTCCTTCGGCAGTCGGGTAAAAAATACTTAGTTTTTGTTTTATCGCACACACATCGGTTCACTCTATCAAAAGTTAGACGAATTTAAAGTGTTCAAGAAGTAAAATATCGTCTGGCGCCCATGTGCTGGTTTGGTCCCTCGGGCGGTCATGGCGTGCAATGTATTCTGGTTCGCCGGTGATGGGGGGTACCCCCAGAGGAGTGTCCGGAGACGGACAGCCGCGGCGGGTTCGCGGTGAGTGCTAACGCGTGCCCGTGTGCATGACACCGTCTCGTATGCATGAGCATTTCTACAGACTAAAAAGAAAAAAAAAACCGGCCAAGTGCGAGTCGGACTCGCGCACGAAGGGTTCCGTACCATTATTGCAAAAAACGGCAAAAAAACACGTTTGTTGTATGGGAGCCCCACTTAAATATTTATTTTATTCTGTTTTTAGTATTTGTTGTTATAGCGGCAACAGAAATACATCATCTGTGAAAATTTCAATTGTCTAACTATCACGGTTCATGAGATACAGCCTGGTGACAGACAGACAGACAGACAGACAGACAGACAGACAGACAGACAGACAGACAGACAGACAGACAGACAGACGGACCGCGAAGTCTCAGTAATAGGGTCCCATTTTTACCTTTTGGGTACGGAACCCTAAAAAGGGTAGGTAGCAAGGTAAGTAGGGTAGAGTAGGCAGTCGATGGGAGTGAAGCACAGCTAGTCTACATATAATATTAGTATATAAGATAGTGTCTCTAGCAACTATTCCGTGTTCTATGGTGAGAACGAACAAGTGACGATCGCATTCCATCAGATTTGATCCGTGTCTTCACACTGAATATATAATAAGTTCTTTTCTCATGCCTCATTACTTTAGTCAAGATTATTCGGCACGCCGCCGCCGCTTATTAACTTTGTGATTATACTTAGCTTTTGTAGACGGGGGACTCTTGGCTAAGTAGCTGTCGCACGGGTTGAACGACCAAAGGCCTTAGACAAGTGACATTCTAACATCGAAAGCGTGACGATAGCGATTATCACAAAGGCAAAATTGTATGGGATTGACAAGCAATATCGAAAAATCACGTGATCAATCCTTTGCATTTTGATATTTCAACTATCGCCTTCGTTGACATCGAATGCCACTTGTCTAAGGCCTCAAGAGGCTTTAGACAAGTGACACACGAAAGTGTAGTGCCAGATTGGAAAAAGTCATAAATGTATAGGAATGTCAAACGCTATCGAGATGTCACGTGATCATCACCATTTCAGCTGTAAGACGTCCACTGCTGGACATAGGCCTCCCCCAGGCGTCGCCACATTGACCAATCAATCAATGACGTGATCAATCTCTTACATTTTGGCATTTCTACAATCGTTATCGCTTTACTTCGTTGATAGTTCGAAGTTTTCAAAGTCCCATAATTTCATCGTTAGAGATTCATGTCATTTTCCATTCTACCCTGTCAATTGACACGCTATTAACCTCTCCCGTTTCAATCATGATATTTCTCCCACAAGCTGTCCACAAGCCATTAACACTGATAAGAAATAATACAGATAGAAGAGCACAAAGGTACTGCTTATTTCAATAGAAATTTCTTCCAGCAGATCTGCTACAGGAAAGTTGGATTATAGACGAAGACACAGTGTGTAGAAAGAAATAACGAAACTTAAAATATACTATTATAACTTAACTAATAATATATAAATGACACATATAGCGTAATTAATAAAAATATTTATTAGAAGATATAAATACTTAAATATAACATATAAAATTATTATGGGGTACAAAATTAAGAATATTCTAGGTAACTATCAATTAGATAGATTTTACATAGACCCCTCGTAATAGACAAGTGATAACACCAACCAACACTTAGTTCGCAATCAACGTTTTGACTTTGTTAACTTTTGATATTTTATCATCGAAAGAATAGAAAATTGACAAAAATGTATGGAAATGTCCAACGCTGTCGCTAACGCTATTACTTTTAATGCGGTTTGGTCACGTAATATTTCGATAGCATTTGACATTCCCATACATTTTTGAAATTGTTGATGGTTAAAACAGTCAAGGCAACTTCTCAGGCTCACCTCCTGTCACATAGGACTCAGCCATGACTGGCGACAGTTTAGGTAGGGTTTTAATAGAGCAAGCAAATGATAATGATAATAATCCCAATAGTTGCAATCTTGATGTTTGATGATTTTCAATGTAAGCAAGCAATGAAGAAAAAGAATCGGACAAGTGCGGGTCGGTCTCGCGTATCGAGGGTTCCGTACAAACAGCTACATTCACCAAAATCAACACGAGTGACATTGTTACGTTTCACGAACTCTTGAAGGATACATTACTACGTACATAAGCACTAAATGTACTCACTTCTGTTCCTTAAGTTAGTACAGCTGTTCCCAAAGCCAAACAAGGAAAATAATCATAAGGAAAATAATCACGATGATATCTGACGAAATTCTAACAAAAAATATCTTTCGGTTATTCCTGAAAACATTATTATTATAATTAAACACATTGTGTAATTAACTTACCTAATCTATTTTATAAGCCCAACAAGACTTCCAAATGAGCTTATCAAATTGACATTGACGCACTTTTGATCTTACCGAAGTGATTGAAAAGGCATTTCCAAAACAATAATACATACAAACATAAACTCAAGCCCTGGGTGTAGGCAGCAACTGCAGAATGCGACCGCCTACGATCCCTACATACTCCTTTTGCTTCACTTACGTTCATACATCTAGTCATACACGCACACCGGTTATGAGTACTGCGCACCTGACCTTTCTGAAGAAGATAAGATCCGTGTATGTCTTTCTTTGGTGTCACCTTCCGGCGTTTCCACTCACGACTGCCTTATAATACCTTTTGTTTGTCACCTTTCATTCATCTTCTCAATATGACCAAACCATCTAAATCTACTTTTTAGGATTCCGTAACTACCGTAGTCAACAAGGAACCCTTATAGTTTCCCCATGTCCGTCTGTCCGTCCGCAGCTCAGAGAATCTTAGGACTAGAAAGCTATAATTTGGCATGGATATACGTATTATTCACGTCAATTAATAAAGTAATATAAAAACATGAAAAAAAAATCTAGTGTACCTCCCGTACACGTAAAGTGGTTCTTTTTTCTTGTATATCCCATGATTTGCGGTATCGTTGGATAGGCAATTCAATAATATTATGGGTCTGGAAAAAACCATTTGTTCCATCAGTTACGAGTAATAGTTGGCCAACTTGTAAAATGTACTTGGGAAAGTTACATTTTGTATATGATGTATGGGGACAACCGTTTTCGAACGGCAAAGTTAATTTTGTGCGGCAGGCAATAGTAAAAAAAAAAACCGGCCAAGTGCGAGTCGGACTCGCACACGAAGGGTTCCGTACCATTATCGCAAAACACTGCAAAAAAATCACGTTTGTTGTATGTGAGCCCCACTTAAATTATTTTATTTTAATTTAATAATTATTATTTTTTGAAGAGAATATACAACTAAATATTCTGTGAATATTTCAATTGTCTACCTGTTGCCATTATTAATATCGAGCAAAAAACGGCAAAAATATCACGTTTGTTGTATGGGAGCCCCCCTTAAATATTAATTTTATACTGTTTTTAGTATTTGTTGTTATAGCGGCAACAGGAATACATCATCTGTGAAAAATTTCAAGTGTCTAACTATCACGGTTCATGAGATACAGCCTGGTGACAGACAGACAGACAGACAGACGGACAGCAAAGTCTCAGTAATAGGGTCCCGTTTTTACCCTTTGGGTACGGAACCCTAAAAAAGGCCGGGGTAGCAATGTTCGGTGCTTTCATTGTTTATGAACGTTAGTTATGTTACCTATTTATTTTGGTGAATGTAGCTATTTATACGGAACCCTCTATGCGCGAGTCCGACTCGCACTTGGCCGGTTTTCTTTCAACAATTATTGCTACAGCTTCTCAAAGCAATTATAAGTTTATAAATGTGAATAATCCGCGTCCTGTCTTAATCCCTTAGGCCCACTTGTTAATTATGTTGAATAACCACCTTAACCAGGTCATCGGTCCACCTAGATAGAGGCCTTCAAACGCTGTGTGTTTCGGTACACTGGTATGTTTGCTTAGTAACTCATTTTATCCTCAAATAATATTAAACGCTTATTCCCGATAGCTAACCTAACAAGACTTCTAATCAAAATTATTATCAACGCAAAATTGATGACGCAGGCACCTCTGACCTTAACGTAGCGATTAATAGAAAAGGAATTCCCGAAACAATTATGTTGATAAGTTCTTTCCAAATATAGTCACGAGAATTCTATTTCGGTTTTATTTTTATAGCGATATACCGCGTCTGTGTGTATAATAGAGGAATCATTCCTGATAAAATTATTTGTCGCCTGAATTCGGGAGTCTACACACATTCTTAACTGTCGGTGTTAAAAGTTACGTCTCAATCGGAACTGTTAATTGTTTGTATAGTGGAGTCCTAATCGCAGTTTGTGTTTTCCGATAGCACCTGGGAGTCATCAAGCCTAAAGTTTCAGTTCTAAGCAACCGTGCTCCATCATCGACTGTATCATTATTTATCATCAGGTAAGATAGCATGACGACAAATAATTTTTCGATCTTTATTTTTATAGTTTTGTTTTTTTTAGGGTTCCGTACCCAAAGGGTAAATAAAAGCGGAACCTTATTACTAAGACTCCGCGATCCGTCTGTCTGTCTGTCCGTCTGTCACCAGGCTGTATCTCATGAACCGTGTGATAGCCAGACAGTTGAAATTTTCACAGATGATGCATTTCTGTTGCCGCTATAACAACAAATACTAAAAACAGAATAAAATAAATATTTAAGTGGGGCTCCCATACAACAAACGTGATTTCTTTTGCCGTTTTTTGCGACAACGGTACGGAACCCTTCATGCGTGAGTCCGACTCGCACTTGGCCGGTTTTTTTTTACACTAGCTGCCGCCCGCGTACGCGTACGGAATTAGTACTTCTACCCAAATCTTTATAAAATTATGTACCTATTAAGAATGTGCTATTCTGATGTATTCTCTAATTTACTGTCAAGGTTCATCGAAACCCGTTCAGTATTTTTTGCGTAAAAGAGTAGGACTAAATTAATATTATTACAAGTTTTAGCAGGAGCATGTATTATTAATACATGTTTATAAACAAAATGTGTATAATTGACCACGTAGCATTGCGAATGTGATTCCCATACGTATTTTAACTTTTTCACAATCAATATACATAATAAATCTGTAGATAAGTCGTCGAAAATATTTCCAAAAACAATAGCCATTTGCAGCATTTTTTTAACTTTTGGCTGTTTGTCGGTTTGACTGTTTATGTGTTTATTTGTTTGTCTGTTTATTTGTGCAAGCATCACTTAAAATTGATGAACCCAAAGTAGATAACTTTTAAAAATTGTGCGTGACTTGAATTATTACTTAGTTTTTGTTTCATCACAATCGGTTCACTCTATCAAAAGTTATTTGAATTTAAAATACTCGGACAGTTTTGTTTGAAAGAGTATTATATTCCGTAATTGGTCTCATTTTAATTTGGTGAAGATCTGATGAAGAACTTCGGAAATATACAACAGAACTCTTCAATAACTAACGTCTAATCTCTCGGGATAGCTGCAATCGCATGTCTGTTTATTGTTTACTATTCATAACTAATAGAGGTTAAAGGTAATTATCAGTTTCATGATATTCAGGTAATCTATTCTGGCATTATAAGTACTTTACTAAATTACTTGCCTATTAATTAGATACAACTAAAAAGTGAAAGTAAAACGGTTTTTAATAAACAATACTACCGACTTCCAAATAAGAAAACTACACAGTGAAAAATAACTTTATTTTTGGAAGTCGGTGTCCATAACGCATAGTAGCTACTGTTGTAAATAATACGTTCTTTGCATCTGAAGCCTAGTAATTGTTTTTGTTTTGATTTTCAGCAACCAAATATCAGACATGTTCCGGTTCGCCAGTGTAGCTATTTTGTTGGCGGGAATGTCGGTTGTCATCGCTGGATCACTCACTCATAACTGCACTACAACAAAAGGCCTAGTAAGTAAATTTTATTATCATCATTCTGCCTGCCTATAGCCAGAATATCACTACTAACCGTATTAACCGAATTACCAAAAACGAGGAGGTTCTATGTTCGACTTTAAGTTTTTTTTATGTATGTTCACCGATATCTCCGTCAATTGTGGACCGATTTTGAAAATATTTTTTTTGTTTGTAAGAGTATGTTTCGAAATTGGTGCCATTTTAATTTGATGAAGAACTTCGGAGATATACAACAGAACTCTTTAATAAATAACGGCAAATCTTTCGGGATTGCTGCAATCGCATGTCTGTTTATTATTTATACCATTTCATAATATAACATCACGCCAGTACGCTCTAAAGGGGTACGCAGATGTGTACAGTTCACCTTGGTACACTCTCATTTCACCGGTTGTGATCAGTTTCATGATATTTGGGTAATCTATTCTGGCATTATAGTGTGCCTTACTTAACTACTTGCCTATTAGGTAGGTACAACAAAAGAGTAAAAAAAAACTGATTTACCAAAAAAATACTACCCACTTCCAAATAATAAAACTGCAAACTGAAAAATAATTTTATTTTTGGAAGTCGGTGTTCTTAACGCAAAAAATTGGTACCTACCAAAGACACCGACATCCAAAAATAAAGTGATTTTTCACTTTGTAGTTTTCTTATTTGGAAGTCGGTAGTATTTTTTTGTAAAAAGGTTTTTTTATTAATACCGCCGTAATCAGCAATTTTTTCTCTATCGATCTCTTTAAGCAGTAGTTTTCTGCGATCAATAGATATCTGATAAAAAGCAAAAACATCCCAATTGCCCATTTTAAAAAACTTTTTGACAATGGCACTTACCATTTAAAGTTGATAAACCGCATCGATTTTTATTATATCGCGGTTTTTTGTTTACTTAAATTATTTCGTCAGATTGTGACACTAATAAGGCAGCATTCTATTTCCCTACCTATTTTCTGACTCTTGCTTGGTTTGGTGAGAACATGAAAATTAAATTCTTCCCTCTTGCTCCGGTATTGTCATTTCAATTATTGAACCGATTTTTCGAAACTTGAGCTTCGTTGCCTTGCTATAAATAATATTATTTCTAAGTAACTTTTTTGGATCAATTTTCCCGACAAGTTATGCCAAATATCATGCATAGCTGAGATAATATAATTATAGCCAAATCATTTTTGATTTATCAATATACATAATTATTCTCTTACAAATAGACTTTCTTATCGACAAGTAACAACATAGAGTACCTATATACTTCTAATACCGAGAAATATATAGGTACTCTATGTTGTTACTTGACGATAAGAAAGTCTATTTGTAAGAGAATAATTATGTATATTGATAAATCAAAAATGATTTGGCTAATTATGATTCGTAATAGGACCGCTTCTTCAAGCTTTTAGGGAATGTGTGTTATGTGATAGAACTATATAAAATACTTCTTTATTTGT
Organism: Anorthoa munda; assembly: GCA_945859665.1. Lineage (NCBI taxonomy): Eukaryota > Metazoa > Arthropoda > Insecta > Lepidoptera > Noctuidae > Anorthoa > Anorthoa munda. Next base: position 13,552,820 of record OX243898.1, read on the forward strand.
TTCTAGGGACAAAACATTACAAAAACGAGTAACATCATTGAAAAAGTTGGAAAGAGGTTCACCAGGAGCATTAGAATGAAAATCATTGGTCCAAAATCCACTAAACCTTTCTTTGGGAATTCTTTTCAAAAGAATAAAACTCAAAGCATGGACAAATTGTCTCAAAGCTTGGATAATTCGTCTCAAAAATTAAACAATATGAATCAAGCGAGTAAACCTATCTTTACTAGAAATCATTTTTCTTTTCCAAAGTGATGCCTTCACTCAACATGTTAAGGTTACTATTAACATACCATCTGGTTGTTCTCCAATAAACATCGGGAACGGCTTCAATATTCTAATTAATAATACATATATCTATTGGGATTGCCATTTAATACACATCAAAGACTCTGTATATCAAGATGAGAATAAAACATCTGCCATTCGTGGGGATTTTTCTTCAGTAAATTTAACAGGCTTTGAATATCAAGATGAGAATAAATTTATCAATAGTGAAAACTCTTCTCCAATATTTATTCCATTAAACACAGGTCAAATAACGCACAGCCCGAATAAAAGTATTAACCTTAAAGGCTGCAACGGTGTTTTTACTTCCGGGTTGCTTCATTTTATATCTTTATTTTTTTGCGTTTTCACGCAGCGTTTTAAAGCATTTTGAGATTAACCTGAAGCTGTATTTGTATATTTATCTAATTACCTCTTCAATACCGAACACCAGAATGCCATACCGATTCAATTTAGTTAGAAAGAAAAATAAAAGACAGAAAGAAAATAAATGTATTTACTACGCAACAAGCTTTACTGTGTAAAAAAATGGGAGAAGTGTTCCCGTGTTGCCCCAAATAGATCCAGTTCAGTAAGATGCCAGATAATTAGTCCGTAGTTGCCTGATGCTGGCTTCTAACTGATCCTTGCAGAGTTTTGTCAAAAGTGTATCCTCCTAAATTGATCGCCACCTGGTGGACAAGAATGCAAAACGAGGTTCAGAGAGAGAATCTGAGCACTCAGGTAACCCAGAACAGAGGTCACTGGCGCAAACGTATAAGGAGGTATATAATGTGTGAGACCCGGTGTTTTTAACCCCCGACGGAAAAAGACGTTAATATTATCAAAACAAATGAATCGCGGTAAGGGGCGTCCGTGACCCTTTCACTTGGCATTCAGTAATGAGTTAATGTCTCATAAACGCGTGGACCGATTTTATGATTAATGGTTTATCCGGCCCACACATATCAGGGTTCACACACGTCCGTGCACAGACGTGTGTGAACGAGTTCATATAAAATGTACCCAACGATATTTTTTTGAGCTCCTGACGGTGCACGGTCCATCCACGTCCCTGGCACGGCCCTGATATGTGTAGATAGCCCTTTAAACGGATAAAATTTTCTACCTTTAATTTGAGATTAAAATTATCAAAAAATCATTATTATAAAAAAATCATGTTTTCAAGTTACGTAAGGTGCAAATCGGATCAATGACTTAATTTTTTTTGTTATATGGCGAAGACCTTAGTAATAGTTTACAAAGTCTCTCTTAATTGTACCCTTTAAGTATTATGATTTTTATTTAATCTCATGATTGGAGGTTTTAAAACATCAATCAAATTGATATTTTAAAATTAGAATTATAAATGTGACCAAAATTTGTATGCCTATTAGCTTAGACATAGCGGTCCTGACATTAGAATTAGAACTTATTACACTGTACCTATATTTTTACAAATAAATAATTTGAATTTTGTAATTTTGCTTCAATTTTTATGAAAATAAAGTTCTGTTAATTTATAATCTCTGTTCTTTTGTTTTATTTAATGATAGTTGCATCTTCTGAATAGGTTTGCTTTATCTTCTTGCTTGATCAGTTACAGTGGTATATCGGCATCTTAATAATAATATGCTCTGAACTTTACCTTATTATCCTTAGTTAGGTACTCAATTAACTACAGGAAAAAGGCTATTTAAAATATAATAGCTTGATAACGTCTGGGTTATGGTCATAACTTTAATCTTGGTTGTTTAGTTTAGCTATAACTATAATTATGCACAGTATAACTATTTTCTTAATGTCCCTCGGCAAAATTCGTGTTGCCTCTGTTACCGGATTTTTATCAGTTACTTTTTGCACTTGGTGCAGACCGGACGCTCTCAATCAACTTGGAAGTCTGATAGAAATCCGACGACTGACGAAATACGAAGTTTGCCGAAAGATATTAAGAAAATTGTTGTGCTGTATAGATTATTGTAATGATTGCATATTTAAATCAATCAATCTGCCTAGGCTTTTCCAACTATGTTGGGGTTGGCTTCCAGTCTTACCGGATTTAGCTGAGTACCAATGTTTTACATGGAGCGACTGCCTATCTGACCTCCACAACCCAGTAACTGGGTAACACGGTACCCTTGGGCAAGACTGGTGTCAGATCTCAAGCTTCTGACTACTCGTAACGACTGTCAAAGATCTTCAAATGACAACCGGGACCAACGGCTTAACGTGCTTTTCGAGGCATGGTGGAAACTCGGTATGTTTGAAATGGTCACCCATCCACGGACCGACCTCGTCAAGCGTTGCTTAACCTTGATGATCGACCAGTGCGGCTGTTATTATTTAGCCACGAGTTCCTCATATTTATGAGGATATTCACGAGCATATTTAAATAAATAAAGATATTTTATTATTTTTAAACCGACTTTCCAAAAAGGAGGACGTTATTTATGTTCGGATGTATGTATGTTTTTTTTGCATTTTCACCCATTATTCCGTCAATTGTGGACCGATTTTGAAAATTCTTTTTTGTTTGAAAGAGTATATTCTCGAAGTGTTCCCATTTTCACTGAGTCAGGATCTGATGATGAGACCCTATGGCAATCGAGGGAACTCCTCAAATGGTATAGGCATATATATAGCGATTTTGGTATTTTCATCAACATTGCATTCAGATAGTATCATTTGGTGAAGAGAAACCGATGAAAAAGACCTGGATGACCACTGTAACTTCTCAATGTTATGTATGTTTTGGGTATAAGATATTCAGAATAGTTATATGACTGTGCTGAAGCAAATTTAAATAAATAGTTCTAATGAAAATGGTACCATCGAACCGCTCTGGTGATGAAGCCGGAAGGTAGGCAACAGAACTCCGTAATAAAACAATGTATCCCAGTCGCATTTAGGCTTGTTGGAATTTTTATGATAAGGCCTCTTGCTATAAACGATTTTCATGGTATTATATAGAAAGTACAAAAAAAAAAATTTTTTACAAAAAGACTAATCCGACTGCCAAAACAAAAAACGAAAAGGAATAGGTACCAAAGACACCAATTTCCGAAAAGAAAGTGAGTTTTCCTTTTGTGTTTTGATTTTATTAACTCTCTCGTCGTTCTAGTGGTCGGTAGCACTATTGCTGGAGGTCCTGAGTTCGATTCCCAGGTCGGTAGAGGTGTTACTGGGTTTTTCCAGGTGAAATTTCTCAGTAGCTGCCTGGAGTCTTGACTTGTGCCCGGTTGAAGGTAACAGGCTCGCCCCCTCTTATTTTTCCTGAATAAATTATTATTATTATGTCCTTTATTTAAACTTTTCCTTATTTGTTACATTTTAAATATTTTTATAAAACACATTTAAAAATATAAAAATATAGGCCCACCGGTATCGGGAAAAGGGTCCAAGCTACCGGCGGTCAGGGCTCCAGAGAGAGGAACCTCCTAACAATACGACCCGTGTGCAGCAGTAATGCTTTCAGGATTAGGCCCTTGACCCAGCCGCCTTACAAGAGCCTTCTAAGGTATTGGTCGAGGCTGGTGGCTATTAAGCCATTGGCTGACACGACTATCCACATTATTATTATTATTACATGTGAGTTAAACATAACGGAATGTGTTTATATTTTTTTTTCTAAAGGAAACGTTGCCCCACACTAGGAATTTCTTCCTATATCGTGGTTGCGTTTACAAACATATAAACTCACATACACAACACCCGGAACCGGTACAAATGTCTGTAGGTCATACTAATATTTGTTCCGTGTGGGAATCGAACCCGCGACACGCAGCGCAGCAGTCGGTCGCTCAACCACTGCGCCAACCGTGCGCCCAAATGTGGTTGTGGCGTGATTTTTTTGGGACAATCCTACCACACTATTCCCAAACCACTGCAATCCTGAAATCCAGAATCAACATTGCGTAAACCGTAAATTTTTGGTTACAATAAATATATTTTTACCCGACTGCCGAAGGAGGGTAATGTGTTTATCAGTCTATGTATGTATGTATGTATGTATATATGTATGTATGTATGTATGTTTGTTCCTATGTGGCGTTCTAGAGACCAAACGCGTTGGCCGATTTTGATGATTCTTACGACAATCGATTCGTCTTAATCCTGCGAGTGTCACTGGCTACATTAAAATTGGAAAAAACAAAAATGGCGGGTTTTGGGCGCCATTTTGTGGGGATTTTTTTTTTTGTTCCACACCCATCGTGTGGGGTATCAAAATAAAGGATTTTAAGAGGCAATTTCAAAAATATAGAACAATTATATGTTTAAATGTACCTAATTCTAAAAAAAATTACTAAAAAGTTGTAAATAAAAAAAGTTAGTTAAAAAAATCAAAAAACCCGACTGCTTAAAAAGAAAACTAAAAAGACGTAAACAAGAAGAAAATCATGCTGTGCAGTCGGAGGATACATCTGGTTTTGGTCCGCCAACTCGCGAATATGTATCCTCCGACTGCACAGCATGATTTTCTTCTTGTTTACGTCTTTTTAGTTTTCTTTTTAAGCAGTCGGGTTTTTAGATTTTTTAATAATTTTAAACGTCCTCCCCCTTTTCTCATGACCGCGTAGAGGTATTAAATTGAAATTCATATCAAATACTCAAGTCTATAATACCTTTAAGTTGTAACAAAATTAAACGGGTTATTGGACGACTCGCCCGAATTTTATTTTAGAGAACAAACATTATAAAAGTACAGTCGTGCTCACCCGTCTCGGTAATAATATGCAGAATTAATTGAAGTTAATAGATATTGTACTAGATACTAGGAAAGCAATTCAAACTACCAGGAGGCCAGAATCATGAAGAAGTATTTGCAGAGCTAGAATCATTAACGGTAGAGACTAACGGAGTACTAGGGCTTCAGAATCGAAAATCACCCGGTACAATTTTTACTGCTCATGATTCCAGCCTAGCTTCCTCATGATTATAATCTCCTGGTACTTAAGTTAGTCTTTACCGGTACCGAAATGACCTGATAGCGTATAGAGCTTTCTCTTTATTTTTTTTTGTAGCGAATATTGCTGTCTCCCTTTTAGTGTGAACCGAAATTTGTAACGATTGGTAATATTGAATTATTGGGTGATATTTAACCGTTTGTTGAGTACTACTACGTATCAAAAAACTGGACCCTAGGGTCGTGATCCCCCCGGTTATCGTGGAAACAGGTTTCTTTCACAAATTTGCACCAGCTGCTTCTTTCGGTGTTTGGCGTCGCGGAGAGCATCGTGCAGCTTAGTATTTAACAATGAGCGGACTTGGTCTAATCATCTGATTGGCGTCCACGGTGAGATTTTACATATTAGCATTATCAAATTAATATCTAAATTGAGTGAATACTATCAAAGTAAATGTTCCAAACACCTCTGCTGTTCTGCGAATAAAAGCTTGATGTTACGATTGTATCTACGTCACAAGTGTAAACGTCTTACAATCCATGACCTATTGTGAACGACTTTGTTGAACATTCCGTCTGATAGGAGTCATGTCTATTCAAGATCGTCCTTGCATAGTTTGGTTTAGAACAACTTATACTTATAGCCTAAGATCCCTCTGCAGAAATATGCTGGTAACTTTGTTTTTGATTTAACTTAAATTTCATGAATGATACTTGAAAGTATAATACATTTATGCAGGCTTGCCAGAAAATATCTAGCCGCAATTACCTTTATTAAATAATGCTGCTATCTGTGGGTTCTTCTTCACGCTCAAACGGCAGGACGGATGTGGATGAAATTTGGCACAGAGATAGATAAAAGATACCAGGAATAGGCCAGGAATAGCACAAAGGATACATTTTATCCCGGGAATATGTTCCCTTGGATTAAATTTCGATGTTCACGCGGGCGAAGCCGCTGGCAGAAGCTAGTAATAATATTATAAATATGATAAACGTAAATCTTCATCAAAAATAAAAAGATACAATAATTATGGAATTAGGCAATGATGGAATAAAACACTTAATTAATTTCCTCAAGTTGCCGAGAAATATGTCTTCGAAATTGAGCCAATAAAACATTATACCGCGATGATAATTAGCCTAAGAAACACCCTTGGGATAAGAAAACACACGCGGGCGAAGCCGCTGGCAGAAGCTCAATAATCTTTTAAAATCAATTTGTATCGAAAACAAATTACTTGCAGATGTTTGCAGTGGGATCTCACACTATTATCAGATCATTCCCACGGGCGGTAGTTGATGTGGTTTTGACAGGTATTATTAAGTTTCTATACCTTTATCAAAGTCAATAACATCACGCCTGGTTTCCTCGAAGAGTTAAGTAGAGGTGCGGTTGTTGATATAACGCGATAAGATAATTAAGAATTCACTATAGAACATTTTAGGACTCGTATTCACAACAATAATAAATTGACATGACGTGACAATTAATAACAAGCTTCATCTTTTTTACTAAAAGGCAAGGAGGTTTCAAAGAAACATTTACAACATTTTCTCCCTTCCTAAGTGAATTACATCTCCTCAATGAGTCTGCGAGGTGGCATGCCTAAACGCTTGATGCGACGGGGTTGCAGCGGCATGGTACTGGTATCTGCTACAGCAAGATTATCAGATGTTGGTGGTATTAGGAAAGTAGGCTCAACTGGCAGTTCAGCAATCGGTGGTTTAACTATCGATGGTGTTTGAAATGAGGATCCAACTGGTAAATCATCTGGTTCGCGATCATTGTCTCTAGGTGGTGAATCTCCTGGCAGCTCAGGCGTGGGTGAGAGAACTAATACGCGAGGCCGTATATGATCCGCATGCCGACGCTTTTCCTCCCCACTGGGTGTAGTAACGACATAGGAATATCGGTGAGTGCGTGCTGAAAGAGTAGCAGGCTGCCAAATCTTGTCTAAGCGAGTTTTAATGAAAACTCTCTCTCCCGGACGATAGTTAGATGAAGTTGACGCAATATTGCCTTGTACTTGTTTAAATTGTAGCTCAATCCTATTGTTGGGCCGGATGTTTGAGAAAAACCAGTTCAATTGCCGACCAAAAATTTCGACCATTTGTGATGGAGACTTCCCTGTGGTACTATGAGGGGTATTCCGGTAAGAAAAAAGAAATTCATTAATTCGATTTTTAGCAATTTTTAGGGTTCCGTACCCAAAGGGTAAAAACGGGACCCTATTACTAAGACTTCGCGATCCGTCTGTCCGTCTGTCTCCAGGCTGTATCTCATGAACCGTGATAGCTAGACAGTTGAAATTTTCACAGATGATGTATTTCTGTTGCCGCTATAACAACAAATACTAAAAACAGTATAAAGTAAATATGAAAGGGGGGCTCCCATACAACAAACGTGATATTTTTGGCGTTTTTTGCTCGATATTAATAACGGCAACAGGTAGACGCTTGAAATATTCACAGAATGTATAGTTGTATATTTACTTCAAAAAATAATAATTAATAAATTAAAATAAAATAAATTAAGGGGGCTCCCATACAACAAACGTGATTTTTATGCAGTGTTTTGCGATAATGGTACGGAACCCTTCGTGTGCGAGTCCGACTCGCACTTGGCCGGTTTTTTTTTTTTTATTTGTCCTCGGGTGGTATTTTGCTGACGTGACATTTACTATTTCATGGTTTCTACAGTACTGTTTGAACTCATGGGCTGTGAATTGTGGGCCGTTGTCTGAAATAATCATTTTAGGGAGACCAAATGTGGTGAAGGAATTTTATCCCTTTCTGTTTGTTTCGATACTTTGATACCAGAAGTAAAACTGCACAACTTTAAGTCTCTTGTATATTTACACTATTTACATGGTAGTACACAAACTGGATAAAGATAGACTTGTAGCATTTGATTACTCATGGATTGCACGACAAATAAAATTCTCGTCAGACTCTGAACCAACAAAACAATGTAAAGTATATAAATAGGTGGCGCGCAAGTCGCCACAGTGGAAAAAACTTCATCCTGAACATAACATAGGTTCCTTGTTGTGATATGTTTCATAGGCTTAACTTCGATCCATTTTGAAAGAGCATCGCAAAGTACTAATCAAACATGACATGAGTATGACATGCTTCATCTTTTTTACTAAAGGGCAAGGAGGTTTCAAAGAAGCGTTTACAACAGTTGTGACGCATACATTTTCTATTTATATGATTTTTTTATTTATTTGTCTACACCAGGGGTCACCAATTACTTTCATATGGGGTGCGTTTCTTAACAATAATATAACAGGTTTAAAGCCAACTAAACCGGCCTCCAACAAACGTAACTACTTACTTACTTCTATCGTTGATTACACCAAGATTTTATTCAAATATTAATGTGAAAAGTGTTTTTTTTGTCTTTAACTATCTGTCTGAAGTTTGCACTAAAGTAGGTGCAGGTTATTGTCGTTAAATCTTGTAGAAGTTCAGGATAGATGGATGATAAGTCTAATCCCGTCTTTCCTCTCCGTGATGACTGATGATTTGATGCTCCGCGCTCGTCCTTTGTTGAATCTACAGCAGTAAAGACATAGTGCTTGATAAATGATTAAATCACATACTCAAATTACACCAGTAAACTTTATTGTACTGTTTACTTAAGGTCGACACAAAATAGGTCGGCGGTCCGAATCCGGACCGCGGTCCACCGTTTGGTGACCGCCTGACCGGACTTGCCTAAACCCTTGGTATATATTTATGTTTTTCGTCTTTTTAGTTCTGTAGGTCCTTACTTCAAAACGTACAAACTTATTTGCAGTTGGTAAACTGACCGCGATCTATGTCAATGTATTACAACAACAGTTTTCCAACGGCAAACTTAAGTTTGTAACCATATGCCTGTTAACTCGTTTCGCGTGATGGACAAATTATTTACATACCTACAAGTTTGTACGGAACCCTCGTTGCGGGAGTCCGACTTTCACTTGGGCGATTTTTTTGTTATGGTATTTGACATTACTCACTTCATCATTATCATCATCAGCCTATAGCAGTCCACTGCTGGACGTAGACCTCTCCAATTCTCGTAAACCTGGGGGAGGCCTATGTCCAGAAGTGGACGTCTTTCGGCTGAATTCTGATGATGATGATGATGATGTGTCATACCTGGCGCAAATCAACTCTTTTTCTTGCTTCATTCAGCTGATAGTACTTACATCCACATACTAAAGTCACAAAGAATAACTTAAGAAAAAATAAGTTCAAAATTTAAAACCCGACTACTGAAAAATCACCCTCTAAAAATTATGAAATAAGAAAATATTCTCATCTGAAATTGTTATGTACAAACTATTCGATATATATTGGGTATTAAATAAATAACTTACATGTAATAAATATTTTATTGTACTTCATACGTATTCATAGTGGTGTTCAGAGGATAACCGTAGTCGTATGCCACGTACCGTAACAAAACAAAAAGTTCTGCAAAATAGCATACGACACGGTCACAGATTTATAAATGATTTCCTCTATCATGGTTCCGTAGGGTTCATATTAAAATTGTGGATAAGTCTTATATATGCTGAGAAACAACATACACTGTATATCCAAAACATTATGGTTCTGAACACAGAAAAGGCCTTTTTTTTAATGTTGCCCACACTAGGATCTTCTCCTGTATCGCGGGTGCATTTAAAAACACTGTGCAGGAATCAAACCCGTGAAACACAGCTGCGCCAACCATGTCGTAAAAAAATGCTAAAGAAACATTTTAAAAAAATGCTACTTTTTCGGATATACGAGGAGGGATCAAAAATTTGTGAGAATGAGATAAAATATAATGACTATTAATAACTTAATAATTTATTTTTCAACATAGTTTCCGAATCTCTCTACACACCGAGTCCAGCGCTTTTCCAAGGCTTCAATCCCTTTCAGACAAAAAGTTTTGTCTTGGTCCTGCAAAAAGCTCTCCACGGCATCCATCACCTTGTTATCGTCTTCGTACCTGTTTCCCTTTAAGTATTTTTTCAATTTGGGGAACAGATAAAAATCGCTAGCCGCCAGATCTAGTGAATAAGGGGGGTGGTCAACCAATTGGAATCCAGCTTGCTGAATGGCAGCCATCGCAACTGCCAACCTGCGCGCGGGTGCGTTGTCGTGATGAAACAGCACGCCCCTTCGAAGTTTCCCTCTCCTTTTCTCTTTCATGGCATTCCTCAACTTGGGAATTAAAGCTGCACAATATTGGCCTGTAATAGTGGTTCCACGCTCCAGGTAATCAATCAACAATATCCCTTCTGAGTCCCAAAATATTGAGGCCATAACCTTGCCGGCTGATGCCACGACACGAAACTTCTTCGGGGTCGGTGATGATGGCCGTTTCGATTACGAAGATTGCTGTTTTGTCTCGGGATCAAAATGATGAATCCATGTTTCGTCCATTGTTACGAACCGAGACAAAAAGTTTTCAGAATCTTCTTGAAACTTGTCCGACAATATCTTCAAAATGTCAAGTCGATTTTGTTTCTGACTGTCGATTAACATTCTCGGCACCCATTTTGCGGAGACTTTTCTCATATTCAAAGATTGTTTCAATATGGATTGAATACTTCCATATGAAATGCCCGTTTCTTGAATTAAGTATCGGATGGTAACTCTTCGATCGCTCAATACAATTTTCTCGACTTTCGCGACATTTTCCTGGGTGACTGACGTCGATGGACGGCTGCAACGATGTTCGTCTTCCGTGCTCGTTCACCCTACTCGAAATTGAGAAGCCCACCTTGCGACAGTGGAATACGGCGGAGCAGACTCTCCTAATGTTGCCTCCAAATCGCAATGAATCTCTTGCGTCGTTAACTTTTTTAAACAGAGGTATTTAATAACGGCTCGCACTTCGTATTTCTCCATTTTCGAGAAGACGTTCCGACCCGATGCAAACAAATGACTACATTCAGAAAAAAACAAAAGAGAATCGAAGATTTTATCTTTATTAATATTACAAATATGTATCTGAGCTATGCCTGCCAGTATTTTTTCTTTCTTTTTTTTTTCGTTCTCACTACTTTTTGATCCCTCTTAGTAGTGTATTGTTACTGCGCGGTAGTTTTCACACAGAGTTTACGTAATGGAATAGTGTTACACTATCCGGCATTTTTTTTTATTCCGAGGTAAATTTTAATTACTTTGAAAGTACATACACAAAGACCCAACGTACTGTCAACAAGATTATTTATGGCCCACCATCAGCAAATTTTTCTAATGCAATAAGGTCAAATTTTGCTTAAATGAAACAAAAAACTGATGAAACTTTAGTGTCGATTAGTTTACCCATCTTTCTGGCATTTTAATGATGTGCCACCATTATTTACTTGCCGTTTTTATTATTTGGCATTTTACTTTTAATTTAAAAATAAGCTGCAGTAACCGAAATAATTTGTATATGTTTTCGATATGAAATATTGTTCTTCTATATTTCTATATAAGCAAACAATGCCAGATGAAAGTTTTCATTATTCCAAATTGAAAACATAATTAATTCTGCTTTAACAAAAAAAAATACAATTTAGAATCTACTGCAATGAACACAATGGTCAAAATTGCACGACCCTTTGCTCTTTGCGACACAGTTTTTATATTATTACATTTTATTTACTTTAATGTTCTAAAGTTTCCGAATGAATTATCTGCAGAAAGGGGTATGAATCAACTTGCTTGACTGTAATTTACCAGTTCATATCTTAATATATTACACAGTTTCTAATTAATCCAACCGTTAATTACGACTTCTAAGCAGACTTGATCGTTCGTCTTGTTAACCATAGAAGAAGCATGACACTTATGTTCTTTAAACAGGAATTATTAAGTATTTGACTATTAATTAGATTTTATCGGACTCGTGGTTATTAATGATGAGGTTAAGCTGTCCGGAGTCTGCACTTGAGCCCGGTATTTATTAATAAGACAGTTCCCTATTATGTTAGTGTTCAGTTTTGGGGGAATTGTTTTAAATATAACTGCCAGAGAGTCTATGTTCTCCAAAAGAAAGCCATACAAACCATGGTCCGGATATCACAAATAGAGAGCTGTACGCCATACTCTAAAAAAATTATTTAAGTTTAATTAAAAGTTCGTACTGTGCCTAGCCTCTATGTTTTGGTACTGTTGGTGAATTTTAAGAAATTCCTGCATACCTATGAAATAGACGAGGGGAGACAGCTGAGGGAAAGTACGCGCAGGAAAGATTTTAAAAGCAAAATAATACCCCAATTTATTATTTTTCAACATAGTTCTCAATATCAAGCAGTGCGGCTTTTTTAACAGGTTGCCATTGGATTGAATAACTATAATTTACAAGAGCTCATTTAAGTCAACACTCAAGGCGTAGACATATTCATGTTTAAAAATTATTATTAGTTAATGTGAGACTGGGTAATATTAGTATGTAATAGCTTGTAATATTATCGAATTTTTAACTATATTGAATGTTTAAATTGTATTAAGAAAATTGATGGGGCCACCGTTTTGTAGCCATTGATATGTAATAGTTTAATCCACGCAACTTTGTGTTCTGAAGACCTGCAGAAACATCGCAAATAGTCATGAAGAATCAAGCCTTTTATTTCCTACATATAAAGCCTTCACCTATCAACACATAGCAGCCATCAATCAATTCCCCAGACTCCAGGATTCTTGAAGAAACTGAACTATAGTTACAGGGCGTCAATGCGCTTTGAGCATGAGCCTTACAATCTCCAGAGACCTCAAGCGATTACGTCCGCCTGGTAGATAATCTTTGAAATGTGGATCAAGAGCACAATATGCCTTAATGTTGTGCTTAAGAGAGTTCAATTGTAGCGTAATCGCTACAAGACTCTTTGCTTTTGCCTTTTTTTAATTTGTTAAAGAAGGCCGGTTAAAAAATTATATACGGAACCCGTTGAAAGAAGGGGTAGACGGTAGACCAAGGGTCATGCGTTCTGTCCCGGGGGTAAAAGCCGATGTCGGCTCAACTGTTAACTACAGACTGGTTCCGTACATAATTTTAACCGGGCTTCTTTTCCAAATAAAAAAAAGGCAATAGCAAAGAGTCTTGTAGCGATTACGCTTCAATTGTACCTATGTTCTTGTGTGGGGACACAAGAACATACATTTTTTATGTTCGTCACTACAAAATCTTAATATTTCTGCCGCATTTACACATTCGTGCGAATCGCGAGGCGAATGGTGAGGCGAATAACGAACACGCATATGTAAACAGTACGCTTCCTATTCGTCTCGTGCCTCGCCTCGCGATTCGAGCGCTCGCGTTGGGAGCGGTTTTTCGGACGCAAATCAAAGGCAACGAATGGCGAACACGAACTTACTGTTTACACATTCGCCTGCATTCAGTGCATTCAGTTGACAGCTAGCGCCCGACCCAACAGGACGTGAAAACAAAATGTAGTGGAGTGAAGAGCCAATTATAGAATTCCTAGAACTTTATCAGAAGGAAGAGCTCATTTGGAAACCAAAACAATTCAATCATAAAAAATAGACAAACGATGTATGGAACCGTATATCAACTAGTTTAAGGGATACCAGTCAGCAAATTAAATTAAAGAAGAATTCATTAATGGCCTGTTTTCATTTTTTTTATCCATCGTCTGCGTCTACGGTTCTTTTTTACGTAGGTAATCTATATAATTTTATAAACGCATAAGATGTAGCGTGCATGCCGCAATAATTTTCACATCCTCCATGTTCGTGTGCGAATGTCAAAATAATTCGCTCCGCGAATGTGTGAACTACAGTTCGCGACGGCACTCGTATAAGAATGTTTCGTCGAATGTTCGTCGAGTGACGAGGCGAATGGCGAACACGATTGTGTAAATGCGGTATCACAAAACTTAATAACAAATCGGAGCTTATCACGCCATCTAGTACAATTTATTTAACCATCGCATCAACGCGTTGGGTGCCCGTGACACCACTAAACAACGAGGCAGTGAGTATTATCAACTTGTTACACAAAATATCGTGTTTAATTGTTACATAACCCGAGATTCGAACCTTGAACTAACGCAATTAACTAACGATGTACAACAACGTGCAATTTAGCTTACTTGAGGTCAGGTAACAAATTATTTTGTATTTCTTTGGGTAACGGGTCACGGATATGTTATGCTTATTTTTTGTATGTTAGAATTGCTCGTTGTTGAAGTCTCATCGTAGGGATAAAATTGTGTTGAAAAAAATAATTCGTAAGTTATTTTTTGTACGTATGTTTGTCTGAAATGTGTTAGGGTCAAATCTTGCAACTGAATTTTAAAGCAGTTATCCTCCACCGATTAAGATTAAATTTTGCATACACAATGCATGGTTAGCTTAAGTGACGTTATTCTAAATCCAATATGGCGGACGGCCCAAAATGGTGGACTAGTTATTTTTTGTGCACTGCCATGATATGGGTATCAAATGAAAGGCGTTGCTGTGAAGAATACGAAAAGCTTGTATAACAAATAAAAAATAAAATGAATAATTTATTTTTAACAAGCCTTTTGAACTGTACGGTAGCAAATGTAATATCGCTTGTACACATCCAACGAATACACATCCAACGAGCCCAAACACGATGGTGCTATCTTGTCTAATTTAAGAGTATGGCTATGGCCACCTTTTGGCTCCATCATGAGACCAGTTCCTTAGTAGGTATCATATTATTAAAAAAAAAAAAAGTTTTTACTCTATTTTATATTAAATTATTGTTATGTTGACATTGATTTTAATTATTGAACTAGCTGTGCCCGCGGCTTCGCGCTCGTTAACTGCCGATCATACCCTCCTTACTCACACTACCTACCAATTCTTTTTCTAGGGTGATAACATCACCATTCAGAAAATGAAGTCAAATGCACAACGCGCAACGCCATCTATGGAATATAGAGTTCAACTGTCCGAGTATCTGAATTGCTGTTGTGATATTATTTTTACCTCTTGAACACTTTAAATTAATAAATCTTTTGATGGAGTGAACCGATTGTGATGAAACAAAAACTAAGTAATATTCTTATGTTACGCACAAATTTTGTGTATAAAAGTTATCTGCATTGGTTTCTTACATTTTACGTGATGCGTGCACAACTAAACAGACAAAAAGATAAACAAAAATTCAAGATATACAAGAATTCCAAAAATGCTGGATATGGGTTCTGTTGGTTATTCTTTAACACCCTGGCTATTTTTTTTGGATATATGTTCGATGTACGATGTACTTTTCAACAGATTTATTTTATAAACTAGCTTCTGACCGCGGCTTCACCCGCGTAAAAAGTGTTTGATCATTCCAAGATAATACAAACTCCTCATCCTATATCCTTCCTAGGGTCTCAAACTATCTCCATGCCAAAATTTTATCTAAATCGGTTCAGTAGATCCAAACAACTCTGCAACCTCACAAACTCACAAATTTCACCTCTTTATAATATTAGTATAGAAGTATAGATATATGTATTGATGATTGATTGATCAGTATGGTAGGAAAGTACGATTACTATTTAAACAACAAAGTCAACGGAGCCTCGTGTAAGTATTTATTTATTATATAATTCAACTAGCTGTTCCCCGCGGCTTCGCTCCCGTGGCCACCCCACAGAACCCGTTTTCGGGATAAAGAAATAGCATATGTTACTCAGGAATAACGTAGCTTTATATTGGTGAAAGAATTTTTGAAATCGGTCCAGTAGTTTCGGAGCCTATTCGGTACAAACAAACAAACATACAAACAAAAAATCTTTCCTTTTTATAATATTAGTATAGATGTACACCACAAAAAAAATGCATACAATGGGCGCAAAGGGCAACCGATCACAAACACACGTGTACAATAGGCGATCTTATCGCACTAGGCAATCTCAAGTATGTAGGCATAGTAATAATATCTAAGTACCTATGTTTCAATTTAATCGGATCAGCTGGAAGTGCTTTAAAATAGATTACTCATTTTACCGGTGCGAAAGCAAGCGAAAACTTTTAATATAAAGTTATCGTTCATTCAGTTTTTTTTGGGTACTCTTAATATTATTCTTGAATTGACGAATATTGTATTGGAATATATATGAAGTACTGCCATGTGTGAGAGATTCGTTAAAGGGTAGTTGAACTTCTGAATAACACATGGGCTATCTTACTAATAATTATCACTATAAGTTTGAATGAATAGTCTGGCTGTATATTTGTGATCGAGTATCACGCAAGAATGGCTGAACGGATCTGGATGAAATTTGGCGCAGAGATAAATTATAGTCTGGAATAGCACATAGGCTAATTTTAATACCGGTATAATGCCCCTTGGGATAAGTAAACACTTTCATGGGGTGAATGCGCTGGCAGAAGCTAGCAATATTAGGGTAAGTAATCATTCCAGTAATGCTTCTAGATATGAATGGTTTGTAATATAAACTTTAGTGTTTGTTTCTTTTTAATTATGCGGTTGTTTATCCACCCTGCTCACTATAAATCCCAAGTAGATTGTAAACCATGATACTGTATGATTAATATTACACATTTTAATACATAGCTGTTGCAATAAATCGTTAACATCATCAACTAAATTAATCTTAATCTAACTCAATAATTAATTACTAGAGGTACGCCTTCATCTATAGGCCTATGTTGATGATATGTGTCATTAAATGCAAATTGCTAATGATATATTGGATTTATCGAGAAGTGGTCACCTCTAGTGAACGTAATGTATTGGTGTTTATAAATAACAATAGTGCGGTCAACTCTAGTTGTGGTTCATGTCGTGTTTTTGATAGGGTTTTGAAAACTAAAGATGGCGGTCGTTAAAAGTAATAGAAACTTGTACTAAAACCTTGCATGTTTAAGTTATTTGAAATTGATTGCAGACTGATTAATAAAAATCTTTGAACTGTTCAGCTGTTGTTACGCAACCGATCAGTATAATTATCTATATCTTCATCTGTTGCAATTAGGGAAACAACAGTAAAACAATAGACCGGCTTAAAAATCTGATACCGCCACAAAGAATTGAGATTGAGAGCTACTTAACTGTTCAGAGATTTTATAAATATAGGCCCAAACGTTTATCACTAAATATTTTTTTTTAATATTTATTCGACGTCCTTCCTGTTTTTAACATGCTTTTTTTCGCTTTAACTTCTAAACCACGCCACGGTTTTTGACACGGTTTTCACTAATAAAAAGATCAATAAACGAGGAAGGTTTTTGTAAACAATTTGTCCCTACTTCAATAGTTCTATTGTTTGTTCTAGCTTAGCTCGCATAACTGAGGTAAGTTTTCAAACCATCATGGCATAGAACATTGAAGATCAATTCCCTGAAATCAAAACATTCCTTTGCTTTATTTACAAAATCCTTTTAGGGATCCGTATCGGTAAATTCTCGTGATGATGAGGAACCTTGTCAATGTTCGCGGTAATCTTTAAATAGGATCTCTTTGTCCGTGTTTCAATTTCCACGAAAATAATGGTATCGAAAGCCTTTGTGAAATCCTTCTGAGAATTTATCAAGGATGTGGTGTCATGAGGATTTGAGTAAACAGGCATTATGAATACAGTACATGAGTACAACAAAAGATATGTATCTGCTGATCATGCCTAGTCTATTAAGTGAATAATAATAAAACGGTTTTGATCAAACTGCATTTTTACACGCTGTTATTTAATTTGCGATGTATGTATTTAAATGTGTTTGGGTCAAATCTTGCAATAATGATACATACAAATTATGTACTACATGATTAAAGTACTTATTATTAAATACAAACAAGACTGCGCGAGAATATATCTTACTATCATAGTTAAGTCGCTGTTGTGGCTTTTGTGTTCTAAAATTTAATTAGATCGCCGGCCGGTATAAACAAAAGTTGGTTACATTAGTATAGTAAGTAGGGTATGTACACAGACATAAATCTAACTAGATGACGCGATTGTATGTACTTCACGTGCCAAAAAATGGAGTGATGTTACGATCAATTATTGTAATCTGAGTTTTTCATTTAGCATTATCGGCACCGGAAATCCACAGAAATCTAGAAAAATGCCTTTTTATGCCATATTGAGCTGTAAAGAATGTATAGAAAGTTGGCCGAGGTATTGGAAATGTTTTCTTTCATTGGTAAGTGTTTTTAAATTGTTTGTGAAAAAGTGACACGCTTGGTTTTTATACAGATGGAGGGACTTGCGTTATCTATTTTAATTTATATCTGTGGTTTAGACATATGTTTGTATATGAAATAATCTATGACCTGATTACCAAAAGAAATTATCAATTCAAAGCTATATTTTGGCTGAGTGTCTGTCATTGGCTACCTTTTTATTACTGAAAAATTAACGCTGCGGGATAAAGGTAATAAAAATAATAATCGAATACATCCCGGACGTCAGCCTGTACAAGATAACGATGGCTCTGAAACAGCTTAAAAACAACAAGCAACCGGGTGAGGACGGAATCTCGGCCGCACTCTTGAAGGCGAGTAGGAAACCGGTCCTTAAAGCCCTCCAGAAGCTGTTTGATTCCGTCATGCTCGAGATGAAAACGCCACAGGCATGGTGCAGGGGTGTGGTACTCTTCTTCAAGAAGGGCGACAATGCCCGGTTGAAAAATTTCAGGCCGATCTCACTTCTTAGCTTTGCCTACAAGTTGTTTTCAAGAGTTATCACGAATCGTCTCGCGTGCATGTTTGACGATTTCCAGCCTCCCGAACAAGCCGGATTCCAAAAAGGCTTTAGCACCATCGGATCACATACATACGCTGCAGCAAGTTATACAGAAGACCGAAGAGTATAACTTACGTCATGCATATCGGAATCTCGGCACGAATTTTCCAATATTTTAATTCCGGTACTGAGTGAACCTATATTTTAGCTCCTTTTGAAGCGCAGAGCGCGATAGCGCGGTTAAACCTTTTTTTTTTTTTTTGCGTGGAGAAATGCTCATGCATACTGCGCTACCACGGGGAGATAGCGCAGTTATGTGGGACTCTAACCCACTAAAACTCCACGGTGTCCTCCTGTGCCGCTTATGGCGGGAACACGGGTACGCGTTAGCACTCACCGCGAACCGCAGGGGATAGGGAGAGCGGCCAATGCTATACCGACACTCCTCTTCCCCTGCGGCCCCACCGCGTCCGCCATCAGACGGTGGCGACCCCGTCCAGGCCGCGGAAGGTAGGGAGAGCGGCGCACCGCAATACTGGCACTCCTCTCCCGCCGCGGCCTCCAACCCTCAGCCGTGATAACGTATGGGTTTGGGAGACCCCATACGACATCACGGCCCGCCTCAGTTGCGATGTTGCCCAGGCAGCACCGCAACCTACATGTTGGCCGCTACGTCGTCGGCTTATCGGCAAAAGCCCTGACGAGCGGCCCCTCCTCGGGTTCCTCTTCGCTTCACCGTGGGTGACCAAGCCACGGTTACTGAGCCCCCCCGCCTCGACAATGCGGGAACCCACCGGGGGGGCGGTTAAACCTACTACGGTGATTAACATTGGTCGGATAATTATTTACTTAAACTTTACTTGAGAAATAATATGGACATGCCTTGATGATCCGGATTTAGAGTCCTGAGATTGAATAACGCTTAGGTTGAGGGAAGGAGCAGTGGTGGCCCAGTGGTAACGGCCGCGACTTACAAGTTGTATGTCGCGGGTTCGAACCCAGGCAGGCGCTTTACTTTGTATAGATTATTTCATCACCACTCCTCTCAAAACGGTGAAGGAATACATCGTGAGGAAACTAGTAGTATAAATAACTAATAGAATTAAAATTCGAAGACATGTGATAGTGGATATCACATGTCTTCGAATTTGCACTGGGCCCGCGTGGCGGATTACGGCCCATTTCCTCTCACAGCCTCCTTAGGCCTGCACGCACAACGGACCTAATGCGAGTGTAAGTGCGGCAAATAGGTTCATCTATCCTATCCTATTAGGATAGGATAGATGGAAAAGTCGACACTTGGGGGAGACCTATGTCCAGCTGTGGATGTCTTTCGGCTGAAATGATGATGATGATGACCGATTTTGGTCACGGTGACACAATCTCAAAGAAGGCATCGGCGCGGAGAATATTATAATGCACAAATGTGTATGCAAACACAGGAGCACTCCCTCTCCCCTCACTCTCATAGTCTTATGGGACGGCAACCTGACACGACCAGAGCGATATTAGGCGTTGGACCAATGGCTTAACCTGCTATCTGAGGAACGGGGGTGTCACGCCTCCAGCTTCCAAAACCCGAGCTTACATACATACAGAAAAACTAATATTACTTTGAGCGTGACCTGGGCATCCACCCTGACTCCATGCTATGTCGTGATGCCCCAGTGGCTAAGATCTCGCCTCTTGTGCTTGAGGTTGTGGGTTATCCGGCCAAGTGCCAATGTGACTTTTTCAATTCCGAATAATGTACTTTCTAAGATTATCTTGGACTTCGCTGACAACGGTGAAGGAAAACATCCTGGGACTGATATAGTTATTGCTCCATTGGTGTAATTGTTGTAAGGCGTTCCAGTGCGAGGATAAAATAATAAATAAATGCTTAGTAGTCGCACTTGCGACAACGGGAACGAAGCCTCGTGAAAAACTAGTTAACTCAAAATCAGATAATATTAATCATCTATTTAGTTAAAAGTATGTCACATAGTATAGATGATTAATATTGTTATTATTAATCGATGGATACGGTCATAGCGTAATTTGTCAGTAGTGTCATATGAAGGGAGACAAATAACGCATTTGGGCGCAGGGTTGGCGCAGTGGTTGAGCGATTGACTGCTGCACTGCGTGTCGCGGGTTGGATGCAGCACGGAACAAATATTTGTATGACCTACAGATAGTTGTTCCGGCTCTAGGTGTTGTGTATGTGAGTTTATATATTTTTAAACGCACCCACGATACAGAAAGAAATTCCTAATGTGGGGCAAGGAATATTTAAAAAAAAAAACTGGATTGGTTTTTAAGCCAATATTTAGGAACCGGTTATTATTATTTTTTTGTTAACACCGGTTATTAACACCGCTTTGCGAATCTGTTGACAAATCTCATGATAGCCATTGTTACTCGTTGGCTAGAATTATAATTATTATAATATTAAGTTGTTATTCTTAAGCAATGCTTCAGAAATGCTTTCGGGTAGCGCAAGTTTGTTACATGAGTTGGCATTAAAATCAAAAGTGAATTAAAATGAATTATTTAGGTTGAATAAGGCTGTCAGCAGGTACATTTTTAGCTTAATTTTCGTACTTTACCAGGTTAAGAATATTTGTGATTAAGATCTGCTTCTGATAATTATATCCGATATTGAAGTTTATTTTTTATTTGGCAAAACTATCCGCTCTTATAGAAACCCTATCTAAAAGTCAAATGTTTGACAGCCAGTCTTGCTAAAGAATATCATAAACGTTGCCCAAAAGCGAATATGCATGTATTTTTTAGGGTTCCGTAGCCAAATGGCAAAAAAACGGAACCCTTATGGATTCGTCATGTCTCTCTGTCTGTCCGTCCGTATGTCATAGCCACTTTTTTCCGAAAATATAAGAACTATGCTGTTGAAACTTGGTAAGTAGATGTATTCTGTAAACCGCATTAAGATTTTCACACAAAAATATAAAAAAGACAAGAAAAATTGGGGGTTCGAACTGAAACTCAATTTTTCTTTTTTCATCAAACCCATACCTGTGGGGTATCTATGGATAGGTCTTCAAAAACGATATTGAGGTTTCTAATATATTTTTTTTCTAAACTGAATAGTTTGCGCGAGAGACACTTCCTAAGTGGTAAAATGTGTCCCCTCCCCCTGTAACTTCTAAAATAAGAGAGTGATAAAACTAAAAAAATGTATGACGTACATTTTGAATGAAGAAAATTGGTTTGAACGAGATCTAGTAAGTAGTTTTTTTTAATACGTCATAAATCGTAAACCGCAATTTACCAAGTATGGAACCCTTCGTGCGCGAGTCCGACTCGCACTTGGCCAGTTTTTTTATTTCCTAATTGAAATACTTATTAAATATATTTAAAAAAAAAATAAACAAATTTTTAAATATCTCGGTCCGAGACGAATTTATAAAGCGTTTAATTTGAGAATTAGAAAGAGAAGTCCGACGTGCCACATGACGTCAGATAGCACGACCCCCATATAACTGCCACTGAAAACGGCGTTTTCGTAGAGTGGGACAGATATATTATTTAAATTTATCTCTTTCGTTTTTCGTTCAATTTTGATTCTGTTTTCACTATTAGTATTTTATTTTAGTCTTGTTATCGAAAAACTGGTCAAATAACAATAATTTTTTAATGCATATTCCCTATTTATTGGCTTATGGTTAGGCAATCACTCCGTGTAAAATACTAATATTCTTCTGGTTGGACAAGAAGTTGACGATCGTTGGGAAGAGGCTTGGTAGATTTTTATGCCGATCCTGCCATAATTATTATAATACGTCTGTATTAATACGCTTTTTACTACTACTGCTATTAGATTTTTATTTTTATCCCTAGAACCGGAAGACTTTGCGTTGGAAGGCCTTCCACTAGATGGAGCGATGACCTGGTGAAGGTTGCAGAAATCCACGGTGCGAGACCGGTCAATGTGGTGACACTTGGGGGAGGCCTATGTCCAACTGTGGACGTCTTACTGCTGAGAGATGATGATGAGGCCACGATCTCGATTACCACAGATCCTTATTTGTTTAAGCATCTTAGGCACATGCCTTTAGAGAAGCCAGCCTTTTTTTTGGGTTGGGATATCATCTAATGACTTCTCCCGCTCTGAGTGAAGCGGGAGGGCGTGTCAGACTTTTATTGACTAAAACGCACCCGTGTTCGTTCAGTTGCTTGTGCCAGGGCCGCGGTAACTCTCTTTCAAATTTATCCGCGACCATAGGTAACCAACCTTACTGATAGACAATTTTTTTAATTTTTTGTCATCTAACACAAGAAAAGAAGAAGGCTATACCTGATAAATGCAATCCACTATTGCACCAGTCACTTAAGTCAATCAGCAATGGCGCCACAGCGGATTAACTATGTCACGCATAGTTAAGTTATAATACGTACTTGAACCGAACGTACTTAGCCGTATGTCAAAAACATCGTCTCGATAGGATTTGTTCGTGCGCTAAAATAGAGTGCGGTGTTAAGTTCGAAGATATTATCGGGACATGTATTTTTAGATTGGACTTCCAAAACTTTTAATAATACGTAATAATGACTGCTGGTGATGCTGATTGCAAATTATAAGTAATATTTATTATCCGTTCACACGCCAATTAGAAATATTATGTCTACTTTCGATCAATAATACACTAGATACACAATCCCATACAAAACTTCTCCTTAAAACTCACGCCAATTGTGTTTACGTAATTATAAGAATTCTGGTTGAAATAAATATAAATTAATGCAAATTCGACCTTAAATGCAATGCTTAAAGTTGCATTCAAAAAGCTATGTATAATAAGCAATAATTTTTTACGACCTTTCTTCGCTACATACATCAAAGCAAATTTAATCTTCCACGCATGTTTTAAAGTCTAAATTACAAAGTTCCAGAAGAGTCGAAGTTTGTGGCAATAGTTAGCGCGTTCTCGACGCAAACGTAAGCCAAACAATCGTAATATTTGGTCATTGATTCATATTTACTATTTAATACGGTTTTTACTTTGTGAAAAACACTTAATGATATAAACTTAACGAAAAAATCTTGGTATTACGGTGGTTATTTGTACAAAAAGAATGTATGTTTAAATGCACACTGCGACATTTTGACGTCTTAATATTGGCTATGATTGGACCATAATAATTAGAAATAAGACCACAACCGTATTTGTGCTCTTATTTTTCGTTCCGTTTTTGATGTGCTGTGCCTGTACCGGTCATGTAGTGTGTTATTGATCGAAGGTGTTTACAATTCAAGTTGGTACACAAAACAGGAGCGGTATTTATGCTATGTATGTAGGTATCGTTTGTTTGTTATTTGTCTAATTTAGAAGGATATAAGAAATTAAAGTCAGGAAAAAGCTATACTTTAGATGTTAAACCTATTGTAGTTAGATTTTTTAGTATACTTAGATTTATCTACTTACATTTGAGGTATAATATAATCCAGATTATATGAGTTATCACTATGGCCGAAGCCCCAAACGGTAGTTGGATCAAAAAATTGAATATCTGCCTGACTGCGCATAGGAACAGAATATGGAGAAAGACCGTTGACAAGTTAAAACGGAATCACGATTCTCAGCAATGAAAGAAAGGTTAAGAAAAAGAAGGAGTGAGTTATGAAAAATAATCGACAGAAATAAAACAACTAATCGAAGGTGAATCAACACTTGATATTAAATTAAATTTAAAATTCAAACCACGCACTCTAATCTACCGCCCGTCCATTAAAAAATCTCACCCGACCTGATCTGAATTCAGCAAATCATCGCAAAGGCCTGCCCTATCACGACTATTATGAATGATGTTATTAATAATAATACAGTCGCCTCCATTATTACTTTATAAATAATAGTATCGTCTCACGATAACAAAAAGTCAGAGCATAAAAAAGCTTTTGAAGTCGCCGAGAAGTCTGGCTTAATAGAGCACGATTTTGTAACAGGTGTTGTAACAATTAACAAAAGGTACTTAAAATCTAGCTTCTGTCCGCGGCTTCACCTGCATGATAAATGTTTTAGTATCCCGAGGGAACATTATACCGGGATTAAAAAGTAGCCTATGTGGTTTTCCGGTTTTATCTCTGTGCCATTCAGATCCGTTTAGCCGTTCTGGCGAAATTGAAAACAGAAATCCATCTATCCTTCCATTCAAAATTTAGCATTTTTAATATTAGTTGGAAATAGGATCTGGAGTGTCTTGGAGGCTAAAACCTCGCCTCTCGTTCTTGAGATCATGGCTTAAATCCGAGCAAGTACCAATGTGACTTTTCCAAATTCATATGTACTATCTAAGTTTGTCTTGCTAACATCGGTGAACGTAAACGTCGTGAGGAAGAGCATAGTTAATATAAGTCTGAAATCGCCAACCCGTCTTGAACAAGCGTGGTGATTAATGCGTGTGCCTTCTCTGTATGAGAAGAGGCTTTTGCCCTGTAGCGGGAGAGTTGCAGGCTGGTATTATTATTAACAAATAGCAGTTAAATAACGCTTGTCGAGGTCAGTCCGTGGATGGGACTTAAGATCTATGACACGGTAGTCAGAAGCCAACAAACAGAAGCAACTGACACCAGACTTGTCAAAAAGAAAGAAAGATAGAAATAAATATGGAAAGAAAGAAACAAATAAAATATATTTATTTAGCACATACTAAAATTTACACAATATTCTAGATATATAATAATATAAATCAGATAAAATACAAATTAAAATAAATTAAATAAAAGTCTAATGTAAGAAGTTAGCAGGAAAGTGTGCCTCACGGCTGCGCCAAAAGGGCCCAGTTTAGCAAAAATCCCAGACGACTAGTACCTGATGCTGGTTTTCAACTGGACATGATGTGTGAGGTAACGGATGTAAATCAGTTTTATACTGCAAGGTGACATGTATACATACGTATACTTTAATAAAAATGAAATTTTGTCCGATAAAATTAGTGAGGAATATATTCTATGTATAGTGTGATATATCACTATCTATGTATAGTGTGATAATTATTAGGTAAAATTGCAAAAAAATATACTTATTTGGGTAAGTACATAAATCATAATTATAATTAAGACATTTAGTGCGATCATATCTAGTTTCCTTTGTACTTCTATGAGGTACTGCCGTAATCGTCGTTTAAAAACGTGTATTGTGTTAATTACTCTAATCGGTGGTGGCAAGTTATTCCATATGTTGGAAGCCGCATAACGAAAGCGGTCTCTAAAAGCGGCTGATGGACTTTGTTACCCAGTCGCTCCCTGGAATATAGTTTCCTCCGGCTATACTGGGAAGCCAACTGAAACATACACTAAGGCTAGGCACATTGATTGAAATCCAATACTTTTTACCCGACTAAGTTGAAGCCTAAAGGAGTGTAATTAACTTTATCTCAAACATGCTTGGCAACTTGAGCATTATTTTGACATCCTTCTTCGAGATAAATCGAAATTGCTGTACTGCCAATATACATGCGAGCAGCGGCCGCCAAAAGTTGTATGAAAAGCCATATCTGTCGTATTTAGCGGCCAAATAAATAACATAGTAAACTTATTCTTATTCTTTATTGCACAAAAAAAACATAAAATAAAGATACAAATACAATGGACAGCTTATGTACAAAGGCGAGCTTAACCCATAATTGGGTTCTCTAACAGAAAACCTCAGTTGTTATTGGAAATTTGCGTTTGAGGACAGTGATCCAAGTGCACAAAAAGCCTACAAGTAAAAAAAAAAAAATCGTTGAATATTTTAAATTCTAACATACTAAATAAACTAAACAGATACTTACGTGTAAACATAATACATACTATATAACAATAAAATACATAACTAAAATCATCAAACTAATAAACTCATATAAGTCGTGTAATTATTTAAAAATGGAATGATCTTTTACTCTGAAACATGGCAACCAAGGAGGTAACTTATCAATGGTTTTATTTAAATTTCAAACTGGCTTGTAGCAAGCTGTTTATAGAAAAACAATGAACGGCACACGGGCATAATTATTGTTGTTCGTCATTTATTTCGAAAAGTATTTGACAAAATGAGTTCTAGGTTCTACTTAATTTTAATTGCCGCGCATTATTTGAGAAAAGTACTATACAAGCCTTGGCCACAACTAGGCATTGATGGACTTACGTATGTGTGGCCTAGGCGAATTCGTCCATCGATGCCTCTTTTGCTGGCCGCTGCAGTAATGTACTATTTCCAATCACTATGGTGACGTTTTCGATGATAAGAGTGTCACTTGTTTAGAACCTTAGCATGTCTTCTCAGCCGTCATCGTGGTGGTCATTCCTTTTTTAGCCATATTTTATGTTATGTTTAAGCCCATGTAACAGGGGACGAGAGTTTTGTCATCAATCGGGTATAAATCCAGACTATCTGCTGTTATTCGTAAATCTACTTCCAAGCGCGTATTTTGAGTTCGAGTGGGTTTTATAGTACATTCGATCTATCTCAGCTCTTCAAGGAAAACCGTTTTCCAGTCATCATACTGTCTTCATTAACCGACTTACCAAAAAAGAGGATTTTCTATGTTCGACTTTATGTTTGTTTTTTGTTTTTTTGTTCATGTTCACCGATATCTCCGTCAATTGGACCGATTGGACCGATTTTGAAAATTCTTTTTTTGCGTGTGTAAGTTCCGAAATTGGTTCCATTTTAATTTGGTGAAGATTTGATGAAGAAATGAGAAAATCACCGAAATACCTATAAACATTGCCAATGAATCTATCCCACATCTAAAGGTAAATTCACTGCACCTGAAAAGTCTACATGAAATTGAAGATAAAATCTTAATGCAGCAACCAGTAAAAATCGATCACGTAAACCTGAAACAATCGATTTACCATACGACTATCCCACTATATGTCGTAATATTGGGTGCAACTGTACTGATCGTTACTCTCACCATACGTCGATATAACGTTTGCACAAAGCTAAGAAAGCCACAATCATCAGATGAAAGCGTTGAAAATCATCAATACGAAGAGGCAGGAATAGTTGCTGTTCTGAGGGGGGAGGTGTTACGTGCCCTGCCTACACCAAATCGGCTGAATAGCGACATGATAGCTAATTACGTACAACAGATGTTTCCACACAAAATTGCAACACAGGAGATCTGATCGCGGTGTCGCCGCCGATCACCTACTTCTCATCTGCTGATGTCGCACCTGCGTTTCGCAATCGTTCTAGAAATGTATTTTTAGAATAATTAATTTTGGCACTTCGAGACTAGCATCGTCCAAGTCTAGATTTAAGATTTAATTGTAATTTAAAAACTAATTAAACTTTTATTTAAATTAACTTCGATTTTTTTTAAGTCCTCCTCGTAATTCAGGCTGTCATCTTCGTAATTCGTTCTAAAGGGGTACGCAGATGTATACAGTTCACCTTGGTATACTCTCATTTCACCGGTTATGTTCAAGTTTCATGATATTCGGGTAATCTATTCTGGCATTATAGGTAACTATAGAATTTGCCTATTAGGTACCACAAATAAAAAGTAAAAAACATTTTTATAAAAAAATACAACCGTCTTCCAAATATTATACACTACAGAGTGAATAATTACTTCTTTTTCGGCAGTCGGTGTCAAAAAACGAAGAAAATAAAACAGGAACATCGACTTCCGAAAAATAAGTTATTTAAATTTTCACTTTATAGTGTTTTTATTTGGCAGTCATTTATTTCGGAACAAGATACATTGTGTAGCAATTTGTGTATTTTTAATGTTTATCTAAGTGAGCTGATTACCTCTAAAATTGTAAACACTAATTCGTGTCAGTTCAAGACGTGTGTCTATAGATAATTTAATACTCCTACCAGATTGAGGAATTGTAGGTGGTTTAACTACCAATAGTTCTGCCATAGAGCACAGAGTCGCTCCGGTATAGACAAACTAGAAACGCCATTACTATAAATTCGTGTACTAGCTGCCACCCGTGGCTCTGTCCGCGTGGAGTTAGTTCTTCTCCCTGGAGTATTTATACGTAACCTCAGTAGTAGTCAGCGGCTTTACCAGCGCGAAAAGTGTTTTCTTATCCCAAGGAAACCTTATACCGGGATGAAAAGTAGCCAATGGGCTATTACAGATTATAGTCTATGTCTGTGACAAGTTTCATCCAGATCCGTTCAGTCGTTTTAGCGTGATTGAGTAATAAACATACACACATCGATCCAAACTTTCGCATTTATTATATTAGTAAGACTGTACACAAAAAACAATATAGATACAAATACAACAGGACAGCTTATGTACAAGGGTATTTTTCATCCATAATAGGGAATATGCAAGTATTTTATTTATTTGCTAAATGAAATCATCATCATCTACATCATATCAGCCGAAAGACGTCCACAGCTGGACATAGGCTTCCCCCAAGCGTCACCACAAAACACAATATAGAGATAGAAATACAACAGGACAGCTTATGTAAAATGGTATGCTTCATCCATGATAGGGAATATGCATGTATTTTATTTATTTGCTAAATGAAATCATCATCATCTACATCATATCAGCCGAAAGACGTCCACAGCTGGACATAGGCCTCCCACAAGCGTCACCACATTTATGGTCATATGATTTACGGTGTTGCAGCCTTTACGGAATTCGGATTGTTCGGGGAGCGTCTGCAAGATGTAGTTTGTTATTTAACTGAGCCACAATTCAATTACAATGCCAAGTTGAAATTAAGTAGCGTTTGTTAAATCGTGACAAATTTAAATTTGTCAAATCGGTCGTTAAGAGTAATGTGCCATAATTTTTTTCACACTCCTTTGTTTGAGACACTAATGTGAACACTTTTTATGTTGAATATGTTCACTTTAAATACTGTTTGGTTGTTTGTTTTGATCTAATAATATCACTGTTATTAATACTCTTAATTGTCACTTTTTTATTCATTGTTGACACTGTCACTTGATAACATGAACTAGTCACTTTGATAACATTTACACTGGTAAATTAGGCCTTTATACAAATATTTTACAAAGTTTTAACACAAAAATATGATTTTAAATATTTTTAAACAAAATGTAAACACGGAGCTTATTTATCGAGGTGACAACGGTTTCGTAAACTGGCTCTGCCCAATAGTCAGATCTCTTACAAAGATCTTGGAGCCCTTATTCCGCTCAATCGCGTCATTTATACTTTCGGTATTAAAGCGGCAAAAGTCGCTTTTTAAGGACTTTGAGATCCGTCTATTTAGCTGCCTTTATTTATACGCATCGTCTGAAGGCTGCAGAATATCATGTCTCTCCTTCATGGGCTTGAGAGTAGTTTCAGAGAGCTTTTTGTGTCTATCTGTACGGAAGGTCTTGAAAAATTTAGACCTTTCACGAACCCATCATTATATGTATTCGTCTACGGAGCTCCATAGGCAAAGAAAACTCTGGTGGCTAAATGAAATAACTATAGTAAACTAATTAAATATAATTTTTAAAATATCTTGATCAGAGACGAAGTTATAAAGCATCAGTTGCCCATACAATACAACTGCCATAATATAATACGTCGTTTTTGTAGACAGATTATATTAATTTGAATTGTTATCATCCCGTTCGTTTTTCGATCAATTTTGATTCTGTTTTCACTATTATTATTCTATTTTAGTATTTTATCGATAATCTGGTCAATAACAAATATTTTTGTCATGCATATTCCGTATCACGTTTAAGGTTTAGTCTAATATAAGGTATTGAAAAAAATGGTTGTTTTTACTCAATTCATATAATTTAATCATCAGTTTTTAAACGTGAAGCCTTGATCTTGCGGTCTACGCCAGATTTGCTAGGGTTTGGGTGACATAGTTATCACAGGCGTTGACATCACCTTCACTGCTTTGGTGGGTAAAGGAGTAACCAGCGTATCGTCTATAAAGAAATAATAAACAATTAGGAATGAGAATATTTCAGTACAATTATGAATATAAACCAACAAATCTATACCAACTCAGTGTATGCCCAAATGCAAACAAAACGAATGAACTGTTCATTCTTAATGATTACATTCTGATAGAGATTGTTCCGGTCATCGTGTGCCATCGACATTGAGACCATAGCAACCAGATACAGTACGGATTTTGATCCGGTCCGACGGATTTGAAGGTAAAATGGTCATTGATTTGTAGCGCTATATACAGATCTAAAATAATTTTACCTGTTTGTAGCCTGTTCCTCCACATTGAAATGGTTTCGATGAATTGATAGATAAAGGCAGGAACATCGCATCTCTTGCCCTCAAAATCTGTTGTGCATTGACAGATTGGCTCACCCTGTTTGTTCAGGGAACAGACACCGTTATTCAAACAATATTGATGACATGAGTTTTGTTTGCATAGCGGTTTAATTTCGCATCTTTCCCCAGAGTAACCGTCTTTACATCTGAAATTACAAAGATATGATATATAGGCACTCAAGTTACAAAAAACGCCAAAAATGTGACTAAACCTGTTACAATTTTTTTTTAGGTATGAAAACGATTTTTTTTTTGTAAAACGATTTTTCTGCGATATTCTGTCCTCGAAGGCCAAAAAGCTGTATCTCGTAATACGAGTATATAACAAATAAAAATCATCGAACCAAAAATGTAACTAATTCTAAATATAAAGTTTATTTGAGTTTAAAATTCCAAGTCAAACCGAAGTAAAAACAGTTCAAAGTGGCTGGTTGAATATAACGTCAAATTCATACGTAAAGACCAAAATATATATCGTTAATTGTAACAGGCGAACCAGGGACCGTACTCAACGCCATCTTGACTCCTTTGTGAAAAAAAAATTACAAAGACGTCGACATTATGTATTCTAATGTAAATCCAAGTCTATTAACTTGTTTGTTTGTTAACTAATTATTAAGGTACCAACTGAATAAATAAATTATCCGACTTGGTTTAACATTAGTTCTAGCAACCTTCTGCGGTAGGAGAATTGCCTTGCGAGACTTGTGTTTTATACATGTTATGTTTTTGATGGGACCTCATTTCTTTTTGCACAATAAAAACACAATCCTTAAACGGGAGCTAGTTGAACTTAGTCAGCAATACCAGAATGTTGTGGATGAACGCGACCAACTGAAGGTAGTCACGGATGGTTTCAATAACTGCAGTTATCTATATGAGCAGGCTTTAAGTAAAGTTAGGGATCTAGAAGAAGAATTGATTTACGCAAATACTCATATTATTAAATTGCAAAAAGAACAGAAATCAACTCAGGTTGATGAAACTTGCCATTTGTATGATGAACTTATTAAATCAAATTGTAAACCTGATTCAATACCTACAATTGACCTAACCGAAGATTCTTTAATAAATCAGAGAAACTGTTTCAAAGTTAGTCATAACAAACTAAAAAAATATGTAAAATTAAATAAAATAATTAGAAATTGCAACAAGTTTAGGAAGCAACACAAGTTATTTATAAAAAATATTCCACTCAGGAAAGAACGTGTTGACCTAGTAAATAAATTAAATAATTACCAAATCAAATTAGAAGACAGCAAAAATATCTATGAGATTGACACACACCGCTTGCAGACAGAAATCCAGGTTCTTGAGAACAGACTTAGTTCTCTTTACAATAAATATGTAAATTCAAAATTACAAATTAAAGAACACATTTTGGCTGCAAATGAGTTAGTGATGTGTCAGTGTAACTGCCAGACAGTATCAAATCTAATTGCAGTCCAGCCTGATGCTACGGAGGACCCGGTCCAAGCTGAGAGGGTGTCTCAAGACAGTGTCTTCGTAAAAGACAGATCTAATGTAGCACAGGATTTGCCTCAAGTAAACCGGCCTGAAAGTGCTGGCTTTGCATTTAGTCATAGTAATGAAAGTTTTCATTCGGTTATGTTTTCAGATGGTATTGGAAAGGGTTTAGGTAAATTAATAAATGGCAATCAGAGTCATTCCACTTTTAATTATTGCATGCCCGGGTCATCGTACAAGCAAATAATGGAATCTGTGACAAAGAATATATATAAACCAGATACCAATATAACTGTATTTGTAGGTAATAGTATAAAAGTAAAAAAAGATGACATCACTGAGTGTGTAACAGAGATGTTAAAGTTAAATTGCAATAAAATTATTTTGTGTGCATTCCCTTACTTGGATAAATTGTCAAATAGACAAAATAATCACATTCACATGCTTAATAAGCATCTGCACTTTCTTGTGAGTCACTATAGTGATAAACTAGTTTTTTTTGACATCAACATTTTTGTTGATAAATTAAAGTCGACAGGCGATACTTTGTATCTGCCTCTTAGGGTAAGACAGAAAATAGCTCGGCTATTATCATATACAATAAACTCAGACATAAGTAGTATGTCGAAGTATCCAGTCATTATTGATATTAGTAATAGTACTAATTTAAAGGGGGTGTATACCTTGAGTAACGTTAGCAAAAATGCTATTAATATTTATTCTTTAAACTAGTTGATAGGACAAGGGAGGGTACCAATAACGGAATAGATAAGAGTATATCCACCATCAAAAAGGTACCTTCTTGCTCACAAAAATATAATTTAAAAAAAATGTCTGAGCAGAAATCTCTGAAATTATTCCACCAGAATATTCAGGGTTTTTCTTCGAAGGAATTGGAAATCGAACTGTTTTTAGAAAAATCTATGTTCGAAATTATTTGTTTTACGGAGCATTGGCTGAAAGATTATGCAATGCTAATCAATTATGAAAATTATACTGTGGGCAGTTGTTTTAACAGAAAGATTATGTTGCGTGGGGGTTCACTTATATTAATTAAAAAGGGTATTAAATCAAAACCTCGTAAAGATATAGTAGACCTATCAGTTGAACAAAGTGTTGAACTGTCCTGTGTTGAGCTGGATAAGCATGTCATAGTGTGCGTCTACAGACCCCCTAATTATAAGAACTACTCTATATTCGAGTCAGTGATGGAAGATGTTTTGGCAAAACTTGCAATGGGTAATAAACTAGTAATTGTCTGTGGTGACTTTAATATTAATATTTTAGAAGATAATTCAGATAGCAGTAGGTTATTAAATCTCTTTAAATCATTTAATTTGTCACATGTGTTTATGGAACCAACCCGAACTACACTGACTTCTGCTACATGTATTGATAATGTTTTTTGTTGCTGCAACTACTTGGACAAGGCCATTATAAATTATCTGCCTTCGGATCATAGTGGGCTATTGGTGACATTTGAGTACATTATGCGAATAAAACAAGTGCAGATTCAATCCAGACCAATAACAGCCGGTAAATTAAATAAATTTAACAGTACTTTAATCTGTAAGTTAAGCGATCAGGACCTCACAGTGAATAATGGTAATATTTTGTATGATAAAGTTTTCTCAGTGGTTCAAAAAGAGTTCAATAACACTTTTAAGAAGAAAACTAAAACTATATGCCCTAAGTTTTTATTCAGTGACTGGGCGACTACAGGACTTAGGAAAAGTAGGGAAAGACTTTACGAGCTATATGGCCTTAAGCCTTGTATTAACACTGAAACTTTTAATAAGTATGTTGCTACTTACTCAAGAATTTTTAAAAATACATGCAAGGCAGCTAAGGCCTTGTACATTAGCAATAAGGTTAAATTAGCAGAAAATAAAATCAAGACGGTTTGGAAAATTATAAATAATGAAACGAATAGGAATAAAAGAAATAATACTGATTACACGCTTGAGACCACACACGGACTTATTAGAGATAACAAAAAAGTTGCGCAAGAATTTGTAAATTTCTTTACCAACATCCCAATTAAAACGACTGAAACCTTAAATTCTTCGCCCTCGATTGCTTTTGGATTATTAAACGCGAACGTTTCAGCCTGCCCGAATGTATTTAACTTTTCACATATAAATCCCATAACAGTAATAAAAACTTTTAAGCAAATCAAGGTTAAACCGACTGAAGATCTGTGGGGAATGTCCATCAAAGCTTGTACCTCCATTATTCAGACTATAGCGCCATACTTGGCTTTGATTTTCAATTTGTGTGTGGATCAAGGAGTTTTTCCGGATCTAATGAAATATAGTAAAGTTATACCACTTTTTAAATCTGGGGACAGTAAAGACACAAATAATTATAGACCAGTATCCGTGTTGCCGGTTTTCAGCAAGGTATTTGAGAAGATAATGCTAAATCAAATGCTCATTCATTTTAATACGAATAACATCTTGCATGATAAACAGTATGGTTTCACCAGAGGACGTTGTACAACTGACGCTGGTGTCACCCTATTGAAACACATCTTTAATGCGTGGGAAGAGTCGCAGGATGCCATAGGTATCTTCTGCGACCTGTCGAAGGCGTTTGATTGCGTTAATCATGAAACATTACTTCTGAAACTTGAGCATTACGGGCTAGGTCAAGCAGCGTTAAGTTTGGTTAAATCTTATTTGAATGATAGACAGCAATTAGTTCAGATAAACGGTGTGAATTCGTCGGGGTTAAACGTAAAAATGGGGGTACCCCAGGGCTCAATTTTAGGTCCTTTCTTATTTTTAATATACATAAACGATTTACCCCGTTTATTGGAAAACAAACTAAACATGGTGTTATTTGCTGATGACACATCTTTAATTTTTAAAATAAATAGACGTACTTGTCGGGTTGACGACGTAAATAACGCGCTTCGGCAGGTTCAGGATTGGTTCACTGCCAATAATTTAGTTTTAAATGGTAATAAAACCAAGTGCGTAAAATTTTCCTTGCCGAATGTCAAAAGTACTGATTGTGACATTATATTAAACAGGGAGAAGCTAGAATTCGTCGATAAAACGGTTTTCCTGGGGATCACGCTGGACTCAGGGTTGCAATGGGGTCCTCATTTGGTATCCCTTGCAGGGCGGCTGAGTTCGGCAGCGTATGCGGTTGCAAAGATTCGTAGGTTAACCGATGTGGATACCGCGAGACTAGTCTATTTTAGTTATTTTCATAGTATAATGTCTTACGGTATCCTACTATGGGGAAGGGCTGCAGACATTGAGTCAATTTTTATTCTGCAAAAACGAGCCGTCAGAGCAATATATAATCTTCGCCGGCGCGATTCTCTAAGGGAACTGTTTAAGGACATTAACATTATGACGGTTCCTTGTCAATATATTTATGAAAACATCATGTACGTGAGAAAAAATTTACATCTTTTTAGTAAAAACGGCGACAGACATAATTACGTTACTAGAAATAGGGACCAATTAGTTCAACCAGGTTTCAGACTGGCTAAAGTAGCCTCATCTTTCATGGGGTACTGTACAAAATGTTACAATAAAATTCCTCCCCACATTCTTGAACTGAATGAGACTAAGTTTAAAACCTGTATAAAACGCACACTATGTAGGCTGGCATATTATAAGTTGGGGGATTACATCGCTGATAAAAATGCTTGGCTCAATGCTAGTCCTGCTCCACAATCCACAACCACTAGGGCGCAATAACAAGTGATATGCAGAACATTATTGTTTTGAGGTATTGTTGGACCTGCTGAAGACTGTATGAATTATTAATATTTGCATTGTATAAACTCAATTTCTTTAGTATTGTATAACTGCACAGCACGTGTGTGAGTACTATGTACCCAACTGTAAATCTACCATTTACTGTACCTATGCGTCGTTCGTTGACTTGTGTGTGCCCTGGCCGTTGAGTGTGTCATGCTCTCTCAAATGTCTCTCTGATGGTGGCGCGTGTGTTGGATCATCCGGTTCCCTTCATGATGGTTGAGCTGGGTGGTGCCAATTCATGCGTCATGTTCGTGAACGGACGCCGTCAGTTGGGATTGGTCATAACTTGACTGCTTCGGATGTTATTTTTTTTCTAGTATCTATTATATAACTGCGCAGTACATGTGTGAGTACTTCTAATACTTTGTCTGTAGGTGGTATAGTGGGTAGTGCTATTCTGGGTGCATTGTCCTCACATGTATGAATTTAATAATGTATGTTCCTAAATATTGTAAAAAAACAATTTTTTTTTAAAAGAGTAAGTATGGAGTTTCTTGTGCATTCTTCTCCATAACAAGCTACTTTCCGAATGCACGGTAGAATCATTTTAATGTAACGTTCAAAAGTGCCGCTTGGTGGCCTAGTTGAAATAAAATATCTTTGTCTTGTCTTGTCTTTGTCTTGTCTTGTCTTTGTCTTGTCTTGTCTTTTGTAAGCAGTCTGATGATAAATAATTTTACAAACTGTTTGTTTATGAAATTCAAATACCTTGCCCAATTTAGTAAGATAAAAGATCGCTAAGACCTCAATCGCATCACTTGCCTACCTGTCTATCTATTTAGGCAGTGTAAATGATGAACAATTTTTTTAACCTTAAAAGTAACTTTGTAATGGCATACATCGCACGACTATTTTCATAGGATTACAAAGTTACTTATCCAGTTAGTACATCTAGATACCGTGATTGGAATTGCGGACTCGCAAAAGTTCTTAAACTACAAGTTCATACTAAATGTAATTTGAGAATATATCTGGATTTATTATATTCTCCAAGTCACTGAAATTCAGCCTTCTAGCTTTATCCATAATTAAGTTACTGGGGGTCGAAAATGTCCTGAATGGCTTCGAGATAAGGATGGTTTGGCTATGCCTTTGTTTGCTCAACTTGTTGGGGGCACTGCCATGTCCCCAGTTTATTTTTTTAATAGTTCTAAGAAAACTAACACCAAATTTAGATCCATGTACAGAAAGATTACATCAAATATTGTTTACTTTATTATATTGTAAAATAAAATAATTTTAAGCTTGAGGTAGCATGTCCTAAAAATATGTCTTCTCCATGACTATGTTTTAAGTTTCTTTGCAAAGCTATATTTTTTTAAATCATTTTGGTGGTAATAGCATTAATGTTGGTATTATTTTTCATTTAACCCTTTTTGAATACACATGTGTCAGGATTTAAGTTTTTACGAACCAAATCATAAGTTATGATGGAGAAATTTACCTGCATTCAGGTTTTCCTTCAGCATTGATAATACAATCTCCTTGGAAACAATAGTTATGGCACACTGAAACATCACACCTCTCAGCGGAGCCGTGTATATACTCTTTGTCTAACCACTTCAGAGCTTCGCAACTCTTCGGTCCCTGAGTTTGATCCTTAATTGTATAATTAGTTGCCATAGCTTGACAATACAAACAGTTTCCGTTAGAAATTGGAAATACTTTTGGTTTAACATTGTACGATGGATTCTTTGGTATTTGGTAAATTATCGATTCACCTAAGGTCTTCCAGTAGATGAAATCTTTTGAAACGGTCAATACAGTCACAGCAAATTTGTCACTTGAAGTATATAATGTTTTTCTGTTCTCTCCATTCAAATCGGCACTTTTAACAAACATCTGATATATATCATTATTTTCTTTAATTTTCTCAGACCAGTACATTTTCTTTGTCTCTTGGTCAATGGCAAAGCTTGATCGGTACCAAACAGTGCTATTTATTACAACTTCTCTTCCAGAGCCATCAAATCGAGCTCTCTCTATCTCATGATCTGTGATCCAGTAAATATACCTGTAAGGTGTAAATAAAGAACTATAAATATTCTCAAAGTTCTATATATACAGGATGTATTTTACACCGATGCGAAAAATAATACCATGGATTAAGTACATGACTCTGGCCCCATTTTTTGTATTTTGGAAATCATCCAATGACTTCACCCGCTCTGGGGGAAGCGGGAGGGCGTGTCAGACTTTTACTGACTAAAACCCACCCGTGTTCCTTCAATTGCTTGAGCCAGGGCCGCGGTAACTCTTATTAAAATTTATTCACGACCCAGACAGGCATCGGCCCTAGCGGACCCTGTCAGTTGTTGCTGACATCTCTTTGAGGCGCGCGTGGAACACTAAGCCCCGTCGACTTGGGCCTGGTCCTTATCGGACGGTGAGCTAAGTGTTGGACTTTTTCGTCGGCATATCATACTTTGAAAAAAAATCTTAATTTTTTCACAAAAAACAGCAATGAAAGTAAGATTCTAAAGCTTTCAGCTAAGTTTTTAAAGTTCAAGATCAAATTCAACACCGCCGCTAGTACCTACACCCGCCGCGCCACTCGCACTTTTTCTCTTAGTCGGCAAGCCGACATAGGTGAATAATTAAAAATCTAATTGAGATAGATAGAAATAACAGTTTTGAACTGATAACAGTAAAAACAAATTAAAAAAAATTGGTAAAAACCGACAAAATTCCAACACTAGGGTCCAGAATCATGTACTGAGTCTATGGAATTTTTATCGCGTAGGTATCTGACACAACCTGTATTTTAAAATATATAAGACTATGATTAATATTAGTAACGTACCCTCCACAGCTATCCACAGCAATATCACGGAAATAGGTTTTATCCAACTTGAGTAAAAGATTTATGTCGGGTACTTTATTGGAAGTTGCAGGTTTTAATGAAAAAAAGTATAGACAATATCCTTCACTCCAAAAGAGTAATTGAGTGACCGGGTCGTATGCAAGACTCTGATCCCTGAATTCTGTTGTTTTTGTCATGTAAAAAGTGAGTTGTTTCTTGGTTGATAGGTCCAAACTGGATATTGAAATATACGATGATGATGTACCTTAGGTGTGTTGGTAGGCAAACAGCAGCCTGTAGTGTACTGGATCGTACGTTATTGATCTGACATACTTAGACGGAGAAATGTCTTCGGTGTACGTTAGTGTACCATCATAATAAAATTCAAGTACATGCTCACCACCCACGACGTTGTCTGAAATATGAGAATATTATTTTTTAAATTTGATGTGGTAGCTTTCCTTGCTTTTTTTCTTTTCATAAATTACGCTGCTCATACAAATGAAATGAATGAATGAAATAAATGAATTTTATATGTAGATAATTCAACAAATTATCTACATATAAAATTTGTTAAAACAACGACGCAAATGCCGCATTTACACATTCGTGCGAATCGCGAGGCGAATGGTGAGGCGAACAACGAACACGCATATGTAAACAGTACGCTCGCTATTCGCTTCGTGCCTCGCCTCGTGATTCGAGCGCTCGCGTTGGGAGCGGTTTTTCGGACGCGAATCAAAGGGCACGAATGGCGAACACGAAGTTACTGTTCACACATTCGCCTGCATTCAGTTGACAGCTATCGCCCGACCCATTAATTCATTAATGGCCTGTTTTAATTTTTTTTTCTACGTCGTCTGCGTCGACGGTTCTTTTTTAAGCAGGATATCTATATAATTTTATAAACTCATTAGAGTTAGCATGCATGCCGATATGATTTTCACGTCCTCCATGTTCGTGTGCGAATGTTAAAATAATTCACTCCGCGAATGTGTGAACAGTAGTTCGCGACGGCACTCGTATACGAATGTTTCGTCGAATGTTCGGCGAGTGACGAGGCGAATGGCGAACACGATTGTGTAAATGCGGTATTACGGTGAGCAAAAGAGTATATATATCTGTTATTGTAAAAGCCCGAACTACGGTTTGATCTAAGATTGACCAAGTGTTACTGATAAAAGTCAGAAATGATATATGACAATCGCTTATTTCGGGCTTTTATCAGCAATCACACGGTAAATTTTAGGATTTCCCTCATCATTTCAGCCGAAAAGTAGTCGGTTACAATACTATTATAGACCGGAGGTAGTTCTAAATAAAACGAGACAATTTAAAAAAATATATAAATAATTTATCTCT
The DNA here is from genome assembly GCA_945859665.1 of Anorthoa munda. NCBI lineage: Eukaryota > Metazoa > Arthropoda > Insecta > Lepidoptera > Noctuidae > Anorthoa > Anorthoa munda. Next base: position 13,593,326 of record OX243898.1, read on the forward strand.
CACGTTTGTGTTTTTATGGTATCTTGACCGTCCAAGTGTTCTTAGATACGTGAAATTAAAAAAACCAACATAGCGGAGCACAATATGGCGGTTTTGGCGCCATATTGTGTGGATCCCAATTTTTTTTCTTCCAGGCACATCGAGTAGGTGAACGATGAATGATAAAAATGAAGGGTTTTAAGTGGTGATTACAAAAATATATACCCCTTATATAAATGGCTAGACAAAAATAATTTAATTATATATTTAAATAAGACAAAGATAATGCACTTTAGACAGCGTACTCCCGGCTTAACTAATCGTCATTAACACTACAAAAACCGGCCAAGTGCGAGTCGGACTCGCACACGATGGGTTCCGTACCATTATCGCAAAACACTGCATAAAAACCACGTTTGTTGTATGGGAGCCCCCCTTAATTTATTTTATTTTAATTTATGAATTATTATTTTTTGAAGTAAATATACAACTAAACATTCTGTGAATATTTCAAGCGTCTACCTGTTGCCGTTATAAATATCGAGCAAAAAACGGCAAAAATATCACGTTTGTTGTATGGGAGCCCCCCTTTAATATTTACTTTATACTGTTTTTAGTAATTGTTGTTATAGCGGCAACAGAAATACATCATCTGTTTAAATTTCAACTGTCTGGCTATTACGGTTCATGAGATACAGCCTGGAGACAGACGGACAGACAGATGGATCGCAAAGTCTCAGTAATAGGGTCCCGTTTTTACCCTTTGGGTACGGAACCCTAAAAATGACAATATTGAGGAAGCAGAAGATACGAAATTTTTAGGATTACGAATAGATTACAGCTTAAATTGGAAAGCACATATAGATATTTTGTGTAAAAAAACTGAGTTCATGTGCGTATGTTTTATATAGATTATCCTCCTTCCAAAACACTTCTAATGGCTTACTACGGCGTAGTTCAATCTCACTTACGCTACGGCATCATTTTCTGGAGGAACTCAACTGATAGAGACACTGCGTTTAAGGCCCAAAAACGATATCTCCGGTTAATGTTTAAACTTAAAACTACAGACAGTTGCAAGCCCTATTTTAAGCAATACAATATCTTGACACTTCCTTGTATTTATATTTTCGAGGTGGTTGTGTTTGTAAAGCAAAATCTAAGTTGTTTTGAACACCTAGCTAATGCATTCCCAAGGAATAGGCGTGATAATAGCAAAATATCTTGAAACATCATTTCTCGACCGACCATAATATAATCGATGTCTTTGGTAACTATTATTTTTCGTTTTCAACACCGACTTAGGAAAAGAAAGTATTTTTTCGATATGCAGTGTTTTTTTTGGAAGTCTGTAATATTTTTTTGTGAAAAATGGTTTTTATTTATCTCTTTTTAGTTTTGGTACCTCAAATTTCCATGAAAATCATTGATAGCCAAAGTAAATCTCTTAAAAATTCTAATAAGCCCAAACACGACTAGGATAAATTGTTTTATTTTGGCGTTTCAGTGCGCTGCTGGCTTTATCATCAGATCAGTTCGATAGATAAATTTTCGTCAGTACCGGTATTTGCTTCATCGCAGTCAGTTAACTATTCAAGATATCTTGTAACCGTGATATCACTTATCATTAAGGAGTTCCAGTGGTTATTTATGGTCTTCTTCTTCAGTTCCACTTCACCAAATTATACTTTCTGAGTGCAAATGATTGCATTGAAAATACTAAAAACGCTATATGTACGCCTATAATATTTGAAGAGTTCCCTCGATTTCTATGGGATCTTATCATCAGATTCTGACTTGGTGACAATGAAACCACCCTTTCAAATTCAAATATATTGTCAAAATCGGTCCAAAATTGACGGAGAATTTGGTGTACATACAAAAAAAAATACATATAGTCAAGCATAGAACCTCCTCCTTTTTGGAAAGTCGGTTAAAAACTATTCTGTAAATCGATTATATGGTCGGTCGAGAAATACTGTTTCAAGAAAATGGGCCGTCGCGCGCCGAAGATTCGAGCTTCTAGTTATTCTAGATTTTTATGCATCGAGGTAGTGAACTGTCGCGCTCATAATTTATTGATTGCAAGTACTATCGAGTAAACGTTTTCGAGCAAGTGTTATTCGATCTAACGTCATTCGATTTCAAGTAGGGAACCCGCGCCAGCCTGCTATCCATGGTTAGAAGTAGTGAAGTGTTGTTATTGTGAAAGTGAATGAGTGATAGAAGAGTATGAAGTGAAGGTGGATTTGTCTTTTATTAAGAACATATTTTTTTTTAAATATAGTTAACTATTTTAAATTAATTTTAAATAAGGGAGCTAAAAACGAACTTTTATTTGACACATCTACCCACGTAGGAAAACGTTTAATTTTTGTAAATTTAAACGAGATCATAGTCTTCTTCATCAGATTTTTTTAATGTTGCGTCAAAATATGCTGTGAGTGATTTTGAAATAGCTTTCGTTATTTTAGTGATCATTATTTTGATTATTATGGTAGTAAATGAGAAATATTTAACTAAGCGGCAATATTTAAGACACCAAACCTAAAACAAAATTAACAAACAATAATACTGTATTACTATCGTTCCTCAATCTTATACTTACTCCAGTCGAAGCAGTGCGACAACGCCATCTGCAGCGTTAAAAACACGAACACACGCGTGCACATCTTTTACTTCAAAAAATGTTGTTTCAGTAAAATTAAATGATACGTCCACTCTCGGTGACCACTCGTTATATTTTAAAACAAATCGCTGGATATATGAAAACAAGTAATTAAAAATAGGTCGCTGGTGCCATGTTTTGACGGAAGAGTGTTCTAGATAAGCGAGCTTCGTATGGGTTAATCCTGTTTATAATTGATCATTATTTCAAAATATGAATTCCCACTGGTTCATAATCTTATCGCTTCCTGTAGACTACTTTTGCAATATGTTTATTTATCTATCTATTTATACATATAAAATGCTTTGTCCTGAATGATTGACTGACGGATCAACGCACAGCCTAAACTACTGATCGTAGAGACCTGAAACTTGGAGGGTATGTTCTTTATATGACGTAGGCATCCGATAAGAAAAGATTTTTGGAAATTCTACCCCTAAGGGGGTGAAAAAGGGGTTGAGAGTTTGTATGAAAAATCTAATTCCTCCAGCCTAAATACCTGAAAATTGGCACAAATAGTAATCTAAGTAAATGATAAAGGTCGCCATTATTAGTTTTTTGAAACTACCCTCAAAAGATGATTTAGGGTGTGTTGAAGTTTGTATGGAAGAATCTGATTTCTTGGGTTAATAAACTTGAAATTTGGCATAAATACCCACCTAAGTAAACAATAAATATTTTCATTATTAGTTTTTCGAAACTAATACCAAAAAACGATTTAATGGGTGTTAAAAGAATTTTATGTCTTGAGCTAATGAATCTTTAAAGTTGACATAAATACTAACCTAAATAAACCATAAAGGTTGTAAGGTTGTCATTATAAGTTTTTCGAAACAACCCCCAAAATACGATTTAGCGGGTGTTATAGTTTTTTTTGATGAATCTTATTTCTTGGCATATTACACTTGAAACCTGATATAAATACCAACCTATGAAAATAATACAGGTTGTTTTTATTACTTTTTCGTAACTACCCCAAAAGACGATTTCGGAGGTATTAAAGTTTATTTTTGAAGAATCATTTCTTGGGGTAATAAACTTGAAAGTTGACATAAATACCACTCTAAGTAAACAATAAAGGTTGTCATTATAAGTTTTTCGGAACTACCCTCAAAATACGATTTAGCGGGTGTTAAAGTTTGCTAAGAATCTTAATGCATAGGGTTTACGTCTAGGAGAGCACTAAGAAGGAATTTTGGACTATTTAACCTTTCACCATCATCATCATCATTTCAGCCAAAAAACGTCCACTGCTGGATATAGGCCTCCCCAAGTGTCGCCACACTGATCGGTACGGTGCGTTTCGCATCCACCGGACTACCGCAGCCTTGACCAGGTCGTCGCTCCACCTAGAGTAGAGGGAGGCTTTCCAACGCTGCGTCTTCCGGTACGCGGTCACCACTCCAGAACTTTCAACATTTAAGGGGTGAAAAGGGGGAAATTAGTTTGTATGAAAAATCTTATTCCTTGAGGATACATTAAATAATCAAAATTTACATAAGACGATTTTTTAAAACTACCCCCCAGATAGTGTTAAGAGGTGTTAAAGTTTTTTTGAGGAATCTTACTGTGCAATCTAGCAAGCATAAACGAAAAATAACAAAGAGAAGAAAAGAGTGAATAACATGATATTTGGGCTGTTACAAACTCGACGCGCAACGGGTCAAAAATTAGTTATTAAGTTTTTAGGGAAGGATTTTACTTTGTGGCGGTTACCTAAAATTTATTATTATTTAAGTTAAATAAAGAATCGTCCCAAACTAATAAACCCTAGATATCTACGAGACCCCAATATTTATTGACTTAACAATAGCTTATATTTGTTTGCGTTCACAGTTTGCACATAAGAAAATAATTTGTAAATCACGCGAACGAAGTCGCGTGCTTAGTGCTAGTCTATATATAGGCAAAAGTGATTGACTGATATATCATCGCACAGGCTAAACCTTTAGGACTAGAAACTTAAAATTTTGCACACGTATTCCTCTTATGACGTAGGCATCCACTAAGGAAGGATTTTTCAAAATTCAAACCCCAAAGAGGTGAAATAGGTTATAAAAGTTTGTATGAAACTTTTTATTCCTTGGACATATTTGCATGAAATTTCGTACGAATTGAGTACGGCAAAAATAATGAGTTACGTATTTCAGCGTTTTCCAAAATTCAACCCCTAAGAGGATAAAATAGGGGATTAAAAATTTATATAAACGCACAAGCCAAACCCTTAGGGCTAGAAACTTACAAGTTTCGCACACGTATTCCTCTTATGACGTTGGCATCCACTAAGGAAGGCTGTTTTTTGACGTAGGCGCCATAAACTTCCTTTGTGTGCAAAACGGCGCAAACTTCCAGAACCTCTGAATGCTAAATGTCCAAAGTCACCGGATATTTTTGAAGAATTTGGAATGACCATAGTGACATATGTCTCATCGAAGAAACGGTGAGCGTCTCTGAGATGAGCGCAAATAACGACACCAAAGAGACAGTAAAACTGATAGAAGAGCAATCGGAAGAGAAGCGGGCAGAGTCAGACGCGGAAGAGGTTCGTTCGGAAGAAGTTCCTCAAACATGAACATCAACGCAGCCTTCGTGCAGAGCTTCTTAATCGAGACGTCATCATCACTTCCTCAAGCTTTCGAGCAGTGAGTCACACAGCGAGCCAGTTCCCGAGTCACTGGGATATCATTACCCCGACTCACTGGGGCACAACCGCATACAGTTCCGACTCACCGCGAACTCTGCGACTTCAGGTTCCAACCCACGGGAACGAACCTTCCACTGGCCTGGCACGCATCACGAGATGTACGGACGATTCAACCAGCTATCGCCTTCCGGTCTCCGAAGGGCAGTGATGTAGCGGCACCAACGCCACCACTTACGAACTAATGACATGACGTCACACAAATCCAGCATCGCGAAAGCAAAGTTTTCGCGCGATTTGAACACATAAAACAGTCCGACAATAACCGTTGGGCAGTTGCCCCAGGTCATCGGTCCACATAGTGGGAGGCTTTCCAACGTATCGTCACAGTCAAAATATACAAACAATATGGAAACTACCTACAAACGCTCGAAACGGCACACTCACACAAACATACGTGACCACTCGTCGCGTCGCGGAGCTCAGTACTGACAGCACCGCAGAAGTGCCTGAGTGGTCTCGTCGGTGCGTATGTTTGTGTGAGTGTCCCGTTTCGAGCGTTTGTAGGTAGTTTCCATACTGTTTGTATATTTTTACTGTGGTATCGTCTTCCGGTTCGCGGTTGCCATTCCAGAACTTTTCGGTGACCATCCGTTCTGCGAGCAATGTGCCCTGCTCACTACCACTTAAGTTTGGCAATTTTTCGGGCTATGTCGGTAACTTTGGTTCTACTGCGGATATCATCATTTCTGACGTGATCACGCAAGGAAATGCCGAGCATAGCCCTCTCCATTGCCCTTTGAGTGACTTTAAGCTTTCTGATAAGGCCCATTGTGAGCGAACACGTCTCGTTCCCATAGGTTATCACACGTCATAGACTTTTGTCTTGAGACACTGCGGTAAATTGGACGAGAAGTTACCAAGCAACTTCCCGAACGCCACCCAACCGAGTTCGACGGTTGACCTCTTTTTCGAAGTTGGACCTACCCAACTGGACCGTTTGTCCCAGGTAGACATAATTGTCTACAGCTTCGAGTGTAGAGTCTCCGATCTTGATAAGAGTGGGTGGGCATTCACCATGACCTTGGTTTTGTCCATGTTCATTTTAAGACCCACTATTTCGGAAGCACTACTGAGGTCATCGAGCATTTTACTGAGACTCTCCATGACTGACATGGTGGCGTTGTTGTACAACATGGTGGCGTTGTTGTGTCGTTTCACTCCTTGGATAGTGATGCTCCTTCCTTAGCCGACACTCTAGTTTCACTTTTTTCCGATGTCTCTGGGAACTTTAATGTAGTCCACATAAATGCCCAGAGTATTCCGGCCCACTTCCCTGATATGCTGGCAAGTTTTGACTGTAAGAATATTCATGCGATTCTTATTTCCGAATCATGGTTAAAACCTTGTCTTCCCTCTTCCTCCTACTCCCTACCGGGATTTCAACTTATCAGGAATGATCGCGCGGTCGGTGGTGGTGGTGGGGTGGCCATATATCTTCGTAATTATATTCCTTTTTCCATTGTTAACATGTCCACACAGCCACCCCCACCGAACGCTGGTGAACATCTTTTCTTGGAAGTTGAATTACATCATACTAAGATTCTCCTAGGGGTCTACTACTGTCCTTCTCTTCGGATTAATTTCTTCTCTTCTTTCGAACGTATTTTAGAACTTTTAATCCCCTCTTACAGTCACAGTATCATAATGGGCGATTTCAATACATGTCTACTTAAAAAAGATTCCCGCTCTTCTTCTCTTCGCCATATTGTTGAATCTACCAATCTTTGTATCCTTGATCTTGGTGCCACTCACCATTTTCCTAACTCTGTCCCCTCGCTTCTTGATCTTATTATTGTTCTATATATTATTCTATATCTTATTGATGCCCAAATTATTCCTTTACCCAAAAAATCTCATCCTGCATCTTTTTCTGACTATCGTCCCATTTCTATTCTTCCTTTCCTATCTAAAGTCCTTGAAAAACTTGTCCACCATCAACTCAGCACGTTCCTTACCAAACACAATCTGCTAAATCCTTTCCAATCTGGTTTTCGACGCGGACACAGCACTACCTCAGCACTTGTACACATTACGGATGATATCAGGTCAGGCATGGAAGTGGGAAAGTTAACGGTACTTGCTCTGCTTGATTTTAGCAATGCCTTCAATACCGTTGACTTCGACATTTTGCTTGGCGTCCTAAGCTCTTTTAACATATCTCCTCCGGTAATTGACTGGTTTCATAGTTACCTGTTTGGCCGCCGGCAGCGTATTTGCACTGATGAATCTTTTTCTTCTTGGCGTCACACCTCTGCCGGTGTGCCGCAGGGTGGCGTTTTATCTCCTCTTCTCTTCGCACTCTTTATTAATGCTATCACTCATCGACTATCTTCTTTCTACCACCTGTATGCTGATGATCTCCAAATTTATACCCAAGCCCCTCTTGGAGAATTACCTGATGCCATTGAGACGATTAATATAGATCTGGCTCGAATAGGTGACTGGAGTGCTGAGTTTGGGCTGAAGATTAATCCAACGAAGACTCAGGTGACTGTCATTGGTAGTTCCCGGACTGTTTCTAAGATTGATTGGTCGACGCTTCCCCAGGTTTCTTTCAACAACACCATTATTCCTATTGCTAACACTGTGAAGAACTTGGGGATTTACATCGACAGCACTCTTGCCTGGACCAAACAACTGCAGGAAGTCAGTCGTAAACTGTTTGCTTCTGCGGGCTCCCTGAGACGTCTTCGAAATTTTCTTCCCATCGCCACTAAAATTGCGATAGCACAATCTCTTCTTCTCCCTATCCTGGACTATGCTGATGCCAGCTATCTTGATCTCACCCAAGACCAATTGGATAAGCTTGAGCGACTTCAAAATCTCTGTATTAGATTTATATTTGGCTTGCGTAAATATGATCACGTTTCTGAATTTCGTACTAAGCTCAAATGGCTTCCTATTCGCCTTCGCCGGAATGCCCACATACTCTCTTTGCTTTATAATGTGCTCTTTAATCCTTTTACTCCTTTTTATCTTAAAGAACGTTTTCAGTTCCTCTGTGACACCCATTCTAGGTCCTTGAGATCATCGGAGAATTTAAAATTGACTGTTCGTATGCATTCCACTTCCTTCTTTGACAAATCTTTTACGATTCAAGCAGTGCGATTGTGGAATGCATTACCTATAGAAATAAGACGCGCACAAACACTGCCAACATTTAAGAAAATGGTAAAGGAGCATTACCTTTCACTATAATTTTTTTTTAGTCTTTTCCTTTCCCTGTCATATATTCAATATTTATTAGTATATTAGATATGTAGTATAGTATGTATGTATTTTATGTTTTTATGTATAAGTAAGTTATATTATTTATTATCTATTGTACACTGACTGCCCTTAATTCTTCTCCTATCGTTCAGTCCATCCAAAGGTTGTCTGTAAGAGATTGCCCTGCGCGATAAGGCCCATTGTACACTTTGTTTGAAAATGTTTGTCCTTTATGTTTTTATTTTGTGGTGTACAATAAAGTTTATAATAAATAAATAAATAAATAAATAAATACAAACACTTCAACACATCAATGTACCGGTAGTCAATCTGGCACCGTTGGAGAGACTGCAGTACAGCCTTTCTCGTAGTCCACAAACGTTAAACAGAGAGGCAGTATATACTTTTCGGTCTTCTGTATAACCTGCCGCAGCGTATGTATGTGGTCTATGGTGCTAAAGCCATTTTGGAATCCGGCTTGTTCGGGAGGCTGGTAATCGTCAAACCTGCGCGCGAGACGATTCGTGATGACTCTTGAAAATAACTTGTAGACATGGCTAAGAAGTGAGATTGGCCTATATTTCTTCAGCCGGGCATTGTCGCCCTTCTTGAAGAAGAGTACCACCACACCCCTGCACTATGCCTGTGGCGTTTTGCCCTCGAGTATGACGGAATCTAACAGCTTCTGAAGGGCCTTAAGGATCTGTTTTCCGCCCGCCTTCAGGAGTTCAGCCGTGATTCCGTCATCACCCGGCGCCTTGTTGTTTTTAAGCTGTTTCAGAGCCTAATCGTACAGGCTAACGTCCAGGATATCTTCGGTATAGTGTCGGGTCAATCTAGCTCTTGGGTCGTTTGCTAGACTCGCAACTGGCTTGCTGATTCTTGCTCCTTCTCCATAAAACTGGCCAGTAGGTGACCCCGGTGGTTCCGTTGTTCAACTCCAAATTGCCCCACTTGCAGCTCATCCTCGTCTCGTCAATAGACGAAACAGATAGAAGAGATTCTAATGAATCTGAATCAGAATCTGAAGACTCAGATGAAAGTATGGAAGAATCTGACGAGGATTCTGAATAATCTCTATCTGTTTCGACTACTGTTACTTTTATATGTTCTTCACACGATTTGGTCTCAAGATCAATTAAACTTGTCTCAAGTTTCTTTTTATAAGTAAGATTAAGGTTTTGTACCTTACTGCCACACTCAGAGACGTTTAACGTTTACTTAAGTCGTTCCTTAGTGAAGATTTAAAAAAGTACACTCTCAGAGACAGTTAACGGTTCCTTAACGTCCCTTAATGACAATTAAAGTTAAGTATAGCAAAACCCTTACTTAACTTTTTAACGATTGATTTTGACATTTACGTTTGAGATTATATTCTTATTTTTAATAGAGAATTCGTTTTTATTGTGCGTATCTTTAGATGAAAGGTTTTCCTTGATAAATAAAATAAAATTAAAATTATTATAAATAAAACAAAAAAAAATACTTCAAAAAAATATCTTTGGTTGAAATGTTTTTTCTTTATATTAAATACTTAACCGACCCCAAGCAACATGGGTCAAGGGCAGAATGATGAATTATATAGGTAATAAATGAAAATCCATAAATTAATCAAATTATAATACTATTATTTTAAACCATAAAAAGAAACAATAGATTTCTAATAATATATTATGATAAATATGTAATTAAAATTTACAACACAAAATTTTATTTTTGCCGGGTGAAACAATTTATAACCTTGACACTTTATAACATTTACAGTTAGTTATAAATGATACCAGAACAACAAAAATCGAAAAACCCGACTGCTTGATAAGCAAACTAAAAAGACGTAAACAAGGAGGAAATCATGCTGTGCAGTCGGAGGATACATATTCGCGAGCTGGCAGACGACCAAAACCAGTCGGAATTTTTGATTTATTGAATTAACTTTTTTTATTTACATCTTTTAGTTATTGATTTTTTCGATTTAGGTACATTTAAAAATATAAGTGATATATCTTTTTTAAACCACCACCTCTTAAAACCCTTTATTTTGATACCTGTGGGGTATCAAAATAAAGGGTTTTAAGAGGTGAACTGAACGACGGGCTTGAAAGAGAAAAAAATTTGGTCCCATACAATATGGCGCCGAACATCGGCCATTTACCTATTTTTTAAATTTTTATGTAGCCAGTGACACTCGCAGGGTTAAGACGAATCGATTGAGAGTAAGAAACGAAAGAGTAAGAACGATCAAAATCGAGCAACGCGTTTGGTCTCTAGAACGCCACATAGGAACAAACATACCTATACGCATAGACTGATAAACACATTACCCTCCTTCGGCAGTCGGGTAAAACGGGTCCGGTTGCTTTATTTATATGAAAACAGCTGTATCGCTTTGTCTTTTATTGAATACGATCAGTAATAGAACTTATTTTCATTTATATTACTTATTTACATGCTTCCCATGTATATACATAACCCTACGGATACTTAAAATTGTCATTAACTAATGAACCCTTAAATTATGACTGGAATGTATCGTTAATTAATGAATTTAATGATACTTAGTTAAGTACACATTAGGACTAATTTAATGAACCTTTCTGAGTGTGGCAGTTACAGTTCTTCTTTTTCGAAGTTGAGTATACTTGTGAACAACTTGTTGATCCGCTACATAGGTTTTTAATTGCGCTATGGTATTCAGTGGTTCAACAGTTTGTTTTTTTAAAGTGCTGTTTTCCATGATAAGGTTATCTATTTCGTTGTTAGCGGTATTTAATTGCCTTCACAACTGTTCAATTTCTTACTTTATTCATTCTAAATCTTCGCAACTTAAGCCGATTTATATTTGTGGAAGACTCCTCGAAAGATATTCAGAACTTGTGGATTCAAAAGGAGAATTATTAAATGTTTAATGTCTTCTTAGAGTAATATTTTCCAAATCCATCTTCTATGTGGCGAAAATAAAAAAATTTAACGTCTTGAAGACGACCAAAAACTTCCGAACGTTGTCGGATTCGAACTCGCCTCGATGATATTCAAAGTCTAATGCATAAAGTTACCAACTATTTATACTGCTACTTACGCGGCAAATTTAAGGATATGGTTCAACTTATGTAAAATTTAAATCGTTGACTACAATGATTCATTAGTAAAATATTTTTGCCGCATTTTTGCATTGACTGTCACAACATTCTTTGTTTATCATCACTGATTTAGTCCATGTTATGGATTCACTTTCTATTAGGTACTTCACTTTAGCACTATTATATTATTTGCTCTATTGTTTTTTTTGTAATGATGAGTAGAGTTTAATTGGTCACTGGTTGTTGTTGAAGTTTTGTTAATAGTTTTATCTAATTATCAATAGGTAACACTTTGACTAATGCTTTGTAGCTTCAGGAAGAGAATTTATAACTTTCTTGTCTTAAAATCGTTGATTTATATTTTCATTCGGTAATTTATAAGGAGCCGGTGAGCGCGCACGCATTACCGTAGGCTTATTACGTATCTTTTGCAAGAGCAAAACGATAGCAATCAAACGCTTTATGTCATAAAAGACGGAATTACCTACAGTGTAGGTATGGTAGGTCCTACACAATCGTTATCACAACGCTAAAACTTTTGTATTGAAGAGCAATTATTGCGCAAAAATTTTACAAAAAGTAATATTGTATCAACACATTTTCGGGTGTTATACAAAATCTAATGAATGCCAAAGAAAAATGTATGGACTGTGTGAATAGTGATATGAAAGAAAAGGGAGTCAGTGATAGAGTGACGGTGTATGCAGGATGGTGTGGAAGACAAAATGTTCCGTCGACCCCCAGTAACATGGTACAAGGGCAGAAAAATGATGATACAAAAATTACTATAGTATCTAAACAAGTTTTCAACAATATCATCAAAATTAACATACAATTTTTTCACACAGAGACTGATTCTGATTAATTTTATTACATAAATTGGTTAGGAATAGATATTATAATTCGGGGATACATTTTTGTGACAAATATAAACTTTAGTGACAAAAAATATTGTTGGCAAATATAAGTCTTTAAATTGATTTATGATACAGCTGAATTCAAATAAAATGAGAACCGACGCCAAAATAATTGTAATGATCGTCGTAAATCTGACGTCCTATGCCGCAATATAACAAAATCATATTTTGAAAAAAAATAAACCGTGAAATAATAGAAAACCGATACTGTTTATCAACTTTAAATCATATGCGAGTGTTTCCGGTGTGAACAAATAGATCCAATAGTGCAATTTTGAATAGACAAATTGTAAGTTTAAATCAATGACTTGATCTTATCAAGAATAGGTTTGTAAACATAGAAATTCGGAGCTTTTTTAAAGCGGGATCTATTAATAGTAGATAAAATCTGCTAATACAGATTGATAGAGTTTTTTGTAGTACACCATGGCATTAAAACTCTATATTCGGTTAATTATTTCTCTAGCTATATAACGGCAGATATACATATAATACATAAACTCACGCCTTTTGCCCAGATATACATATTTATAAGCATTATGTTTTCACTTACTTATTACTAATAAACAAGGTTGGACTGAATAGAATAGAATAGAAAACATTAATTCGACACAGATAGAACATAAAAAATAGGGCCTTTTTCTTAATACTTGTATCAACAAAATTAGTTTTTAGGGTTCCGTACCCAAAGGGTAAAAACGGGACCCTATTACTGAGACTCCGCGGTCCGTCTGTCTGTCTGTCTGTCTATCTGTCTATCTGTCACCAGGCTGTATCTCATGAACCATGGTAGCTAGACAATTGAAATTTTCACAGATGATGTATTTCTATTGCCGCTATAACAACAAATACTAAAAACATAATAAAATAAATATTTAAGTGGGGCTCCCATACAACAAATAAGATATTTATGCTGTTTTTTGCGATAATGGTACGGAACCCTTCGTGTGCGACTCAGACTCGCACTTGGCCGGTTTTTTTATTATTTAATTATAGTCTATTTTTGAATAACTAAAGTTTGCTAAAATTTTTGCATAACTTATTCGGATAAGTTCGAATAAGTTTTCTAAATTAAAATTCAAACTTCAATTCTTAGAAGAAATCTTAAACTAATACAAAACTTATAAGCAACCAGCAAAACTTTAGGTTGTTGCTAGTTAGAAACAAGTTCGCAAGTCCCAACTATTATTTCAGTTCACAAGTTCAGCAACAAAAACAAAGTAAAGAGAAGAATATTGTAACAAAAATGTCAAATCGCACTGAGTGTACCTATACCGAAAGGGTTACCAACTTAGCTACAGAATAGGATATACGTGATGTTGATGGTAGAGGTGAAAGTAAATACTTCAACGGCTTCACATCTTGTGCTCGTTTGAAACAAGCTCCGTTTCAGACAACAGTTGAAGCACACGTGGACTTCACTCCTTTTCCCAGAGTTAGGGTAACTTTAGGCTGTCCCTCAGCATTGACACTACAATCTGCGTGGCAGGAAAAATCCTTACTGACGGAATCGTCGCATCTTTCACCCTCAAAATCTTTTTGGCATTCACAAACCGGCTCATCTTCCTCATTCAGGGAACAGACACCGCCGTTCAAACAATGCTTATAGCACGCGTTAACTTCGCAGCGATCACCAGAGTATCCGGCCTTACAACTGTAAATAAAGAAGATAATAAATACAGGGTTACTCAATGAACAAAGAAGGTAGTAGAACTACAAACTTTGAAACCTTTGAAATATAACTAATCCTATACCATAAGAACTTAACCTACCCGTGTGGTTACTTACACTTTCATGTTTTAAAATAGTAGTGATATTCTATGAACATCTCAACGTGATAATTAAGGTGAAGTGAGCTTGAGGTGACTTATTAATCCATTGCTTCAGAGAAGGAATGAAAGTTCACTTCACCTATACTCCATTTGAAATAACATTAGAAATTTAAACAATCCCTATTTACAGTCTGTTAAAACAATTTTGAGTACCATTCTGTAAATATAAAGATGGCATAAAAAGCATACAACTGTTACCAATATTAACTGTTGCCATTTGTCAAGACAAACTACAGTTGCCATTTGTCGTGTCACCAACGCAGTGTAAGTCAAAATTAGTAGAACGGGCTTTAAAAAGGGGTTGTTTAAATTTCAAATGGTATAAGTTTTTACAGTGATATTGTAACAGAATAGACTGGTAGTTTATTTATCACTGCTTTTTGGATTCAGAGAGCATTATAATATCCGTAGAATATTTTCTAAGGAAACAAGACAAACTAAAAGTTAGTAAGATAACATGAAAAAGATAGTTGGTCCAAAATGGCCACGCACTGCAAAATAAACCACAAAGTGAAAGATTTTATAGGAGGCCTTAGTCAAAGGACAAGCTGCAAAAGGAAAACTAGTTACAATTAGCTAAATATTGTAAAATATAATTATAAAATTATTTGTTATACTGCATGTCAGGTTTAATTTATTTTATTTTGTAACCACTAATCCTCAATGAGATGAACATATTTTACCTGCATGTGAGTTGTCCATAAGTACTAACACTACAGTTTCCGTTCAAACAATAGTCCTTACAGACGGAGACTTCACATCGTTCACCCTCATAATCTGCTGTGCATTGACAGGTTGGTTCGTCTGCCTCATTCAGGGAACAAACACCATTGTTGAAACAATGCTTATGACACGCGAAAATTTCGCAGCGTTCACCAGTGTAGCCGGCATTACATCTGAAATAATGAAGATATTATGTAACAGGGACAGGACAGACAAGGCAACAGACAAATAGTTATCATTAATAACAGGTGAACCAGAGGCTTTGGACAAAGTGTCATTCTATGAGTGATGGCGATGGTCGAAATGCCAAAAAATCGGGGACTGATCACGCTTGACCACTGTTTCATGAAGATCTAAAAGATAAGTATTTATTTATTTAATTTCAATAGCATTCGATTAGTACTTATCGTGATATTTTTTTTGTCATTGTCTTTAAATATTAAGAACACAATTTTGACAGGTTGTGAGAATAGGAATATTTGAATTGATTATTAACATTGATATGGTACTTTTGTATTGCATAAAACGTATATAATATATATATATGTCGCCGTGTAGGCGTGAATTTGCTAATTCATTATCCTAATTAATCATTTTAATTGCCAATCAACACAAACTCGTTAATCCTGTCATCTCTGAGATAACACTAGAACTATTTCAATGTCTATTTAAGTTGGGTTTTGAGTTCAGTGCCATCTATTGGCTTATTGTGGTATCAGATATTGATGTATGAATGAAGATCATTTGATAACCTAATTTCAATGTTTAATTAATACGAGATGTTTAAATAAAACGGGAACACTTATTGTAGGACTTTTAGATTTGTTCTCATTTTAACTATTGCACATTTGACAAAATAAATTTGTTTGACTATGACCTAATGTTGTTCTTATTACGCAAAGTTGTCAACAATGGTGGATCTTATAATTTCTATGACCAATAACTAGATTTAATAATTTAATACGAGAACTAAACAAAGTTGAGTAAATGATTGTTAAATACCGAACACTAAAGTGGTACTCAGTACTTAGGTGTGAACTAACGACGAGTATACGAGCAGGATTGTAGGGTTAAATAAAACTACCGAACTGTATACTGAACTAAGTAAGTAAGTATATTTGGCTCAAATTCACAAGACCCTATACCAAATCGACAAACAATCTCCCTTGCGACTTCTATTTCGACGCCAACGCCATCTAGTTGAGTCATTGTAAAACTTAAAAGTAAACAATATTTTGGTTGACCTAATGAGCGACTGTTGATCATTAACAATGATTAAATACTAAAAAGTCATAAGACTATTTTACACAGCTATGTAATAATGAGAAACCTTCTAATTAAGTAAGATATTCAGATCACCGGAAACTTGGATAGTTTTATGATGAGTTGACTATTTTAATAATAATCTACGAACAACTTTGTATTTGTGAGTATTGGGGTTGTTTAATGTTAAAATAATTAACTGAGCAGCATTTTAGTATTGTTTGCTAGCTTTATTCAACTATCCAAGTAATTAGTGTCTAAACAAAAACATTAGGGGAGTTCCGCCCACTTACAACGAGCATCGCGCGTACAGTGTGTGTAAAATAATAACTGTTTAATAAATCTGATTGATTAGATGTTCGAAAACCTAATAAACATGTAACTCTAGTTGTCATAAAGCGATTGTGTAAACTATAAAAAGATTTAAAAGAGTATCCTAGAGTTTCTTGCTGGGTCGACTGGATTGCAACCCAGCCAGCCACAAAATGTGGTTTTAGCTTCAAGTTCGATTGATAACTCAAAGTGCCTGTAACTAAGTCAAATAAATACTTTCGAGTTTCAATCCAGTGATGTGTGTTATTGAAGTTCACCCGTTTCTATGAAGAATGAAGGTACCTCGACGTGACATATACAAATATAATATATAAAAAGTATCCCAAAATTCAACAAATAAGCGGGCACCAGAAGGTGGATTTGCTCATGACTACTCGATAAAAAAAAGAAAAAATATATCTCAATCTTTTTTGAAATTACAAAAATAAAAAACCCTTAATGTTATTTTTAACTACCATCTGCTATTTTTTTGTATCGGCAACCTAAATAGCACTGCTATTCACCACAACCCTTAAAATACCAGCATACATGTAGCTTTTACACAAAAATTAATCAAACTCATTTTTTACCTAAATATTTTGAATTTTTTTTACTTTCAGTCTACTTTTACTCATCGTGGAGTATCAAAATAGTATTGACACTACTAAGGCAAGTTTCTTAAGAAGTTGACGCAACTAACCAAGATTCTAAAATGGTATATAATACTTGTACAGTGTAAACACGTACAAATTTGACACCATTGTGTCAGCACTTTTTTTTTTTCACATGGTGTCTATACTTTAGTACAAATCCAAAACCATTCAAATCGCGTGCACTCATTATCATTAAATTAATCATTAATCAATAAAGTCTATTATTACGTATTCTTACGTATCACTCCAAGTATCATCAAGAAAAGGTGTAAAGACCCTACATCTTTTTGGTCCTTCGAGCCGGCTAGGCATAGCTAGGAAAACTAGCCACAAAAATATGCCAACTATTTCTAAACAAGAACAGATTTTTTTTACATATGTATGGTAGGTAATCAAAATCAATTTTACTATGTGCCAAAAAACTGTTTTTGTTGCAAGTTCTTAGAATTTTAATTGGAGATGTGCGCAGTCAATAAAATTTTGAAGTTAGAGAGAGATAGATAGATGGAGATTATACGTTAGAGAGATAAATAATGTTCGTTGTTGAATAACAATAGGGCAGGTAGACAAGTTGCAGTTCTGTTCTCGACAACTCAGTACACTCTTTTGGCTTCGCTTTTTGGACTGGTGATCTGCAAACTGAACTGACCTGGCATTATTTTGGACCGTGATTGTGTTTTCTTGTGAATTGGACTTTTGGCGTATTTTTGACTGTTTAGCGTTTATTATGCCACTACCATACACATCGTTGGAATACGCTAATATTCATTTCATTTATGGAGAATGCCGAAGCATTGCTAATGCTGCTAGCAGATTGCTACTCAAATGCTCATAGATATAGCCCTCGCCAAACTTCTTAGCCGCCCTGAAGTTGGTTTACCGGATGCACGAGGCACGAAACGGTGCTGTTTTTGTATGAGATTTACTACTGCGCAGCCATTGTAGCTAACTTCAGGGCGGCCAAGAAGTTTGGCGAGAACTATACCCGGATTATCGAGTATTTATTAATGTGCATAAAGCGTTTGCGGAGGGTCGTTTACCATCTGACAGGAAAAACGCTGGAACGCCTAGATTGGAACGCGATGAAGAAGTTCTCAATTAAATAGAAAACCATTCAACTACCTTGGTACGTGCCATAGAACTAGCTACGGGAATCCCAAAAAGTTCTGCACATCGAATTCTAAATCGTTACAAGCTTTACCCATAACACTACTATTACACTACGGGTCGCATTTTACCGTGTGATGCTGCAAAAGCACAGGGAAGATCCCCAATTCTTAGATAAAGTTCTATGGTCGGATGAAGCAACCTGCAAGAAAGATGGCTATTTAAAGCTTCACAACTTACATACTTGGAACAATGAAAATCCGCACCTGATGAGACAAAACAAATCCCAGTATCAATTCAAGATTAACTTAGTTACGGCAAAAGTAATAGGGCCCTTTGACTTACAAGGAAACTTAGATGGCAATAGTCATTTGAACTTCTTACAAAACGACTTGCCAGAATTATTAGAAGACGTGCCTTTACGTGATTTACAAAACATGTGGTTTCAAAATGATGGTTGCCCAGCTGACTATGCCCGTCTTGTGCAAGAATACTTGAACTAAGAGTATCGTGCGACTTGGTCTGATGTCCATCCCGTTCGCCTGACCTAAACCCCCTGGACTTATTCTACTGGGATTGTCTCAAAGACAGAGTCTACTCAAAACCCATTGCAACATCCAATGTTGCAATGGGTTTTGAGTAGAGTCGACCTTCGCCAAAAATCACACAGGCTGCGGATCATATCTATGGTAGAAGATATGCACGACGAATAAAACGATCATTTCTAAGGCGATGTCGTGCCTGTATGAATGCCGGTGGCAAACAATTTGAACATTTATTGTAATATTAATAATGGTATAAAATAAATTAAAAAATATTTTTACCGTTTGTTTTGATTCATGCAACATTATTCAACAACAAAATTCCTGTTTTGGGCACATAGTAAAAGTGATTACTATCATACTATCATTCATGTTTAGAAACAGTTGGTATTTCTTTGTGACTAGTTTTCCGAGAGTACTGCCAACTTTAAAAAAAACTATTTTTATACACCACGATGAGTAAAAGTAGACTGAAAATTAAAAAAAAATTAGTGGAAAAAATGATTTTAATAAATTTTTGTGTAAAAGCTACTTGTATTCTGTTATTTTTAAGGGTGGTGGTGGCTATCAGTGCTACCTAGGTAGCAGATACAAAAAAAAACTTATTTTTCTCAAGTAGTCATGAGCAGGTTCACCCTCTGGTGCCCGCTTATCGTTGAATTTTGGTTCACTTTGTGTATTCATATATATATCAACATCATCATCATCATCATCATCAGCCTATTAATGTACCCACTGCTGGGACACATGCCTCCTCTCTGTTCTTCGTTATACATTTTTTATTTTGTTATCTATTGTGAAATATTAATCAATATCTCTGCACGATACATGTACTACCTGATGCTTCTACGGTATACCTTTACTAATTTAAAGAAGTCTACTTATTAGTACATATAGCACCAAATTTAAAGGCGGATGTGCGAGCGAGTTGAAGACAAAAAATAGGTAAAATCTAGTTTCACACTCTAGTTAGTTGACGAACAAGTCTTAATAGCGCTAGGCAATCCTATACATTTTTGATATTTACCAAACGCTATTGCAACGCTTTTGTTGATGGAATGTCAATTGTCTAGGGGCTCTGGTATATGACTGGAACGCTGCGTTTTACACGCCCAAATTTTACGAAATTACTTTTAATTCATTGCCATTCATGTACTCGTACATTCAGTGTAAGTAAATCCTAAAATTGCAGATAATATCTCTTGTTTCCTAAATTTTACCGAGTAATGCTATGTTTTTTTAAATTTTATATTGCAGACATTTCATGATAAAAGTTTTTATATTCATGAGTACTTTTATAGTACATGAATCGGATAATTTTGAAAAAATATGAAAACTAATATGTAAATTTGGGCGTTTAGAAAAAATACGAGTATTTTGAGTAGTCCCTAATCTACAATTTTTTTAAATAAAATTACTTTTTTTTTTATTCGGTTGATTTTTATAATATTGTACGTTGACTATGGCTTTAAGGCAAAAACTAGATTACTAGTATTACACATAAAAAAACACTATTTTTAGTGCAACAGAAAATATAATTTTATGATATACTAGCACTCCGCCCGCAACTTCGTTCGCGTGATTTAGTTTATTCTACAAATGATTTTCTTATCCAAAAATATGCTATTATTAAAACAATAAAAAATTGGGTATCGTAGATATACAGGGTTTATTGGATGGGGCCTAAAATTTATTATTCATTAAGTCAACTTAAAGAATAATAAATTTTAGGCTACCGTCACAAAGTAAAATCCTTCCTTAAAAACTTATCAACCCCTTTTTGCCCCGTTGAGGGTCGAGTTTTGAACAACCTAAATATGCTATTCACTCTTTTCTTCTCTTTTTTATTTTTCGTTTATGTAAATCAGATTGCGCAGTGTGATTCCTCAAAAAAAACTTTATCACTCCTAACCCTATCTGGGGGGGGAGCTTTAAAAATGTTTTATTTTTATTATTAACTTTATCCACAAGGAATTAAATTTTTCATACAAACAAATTTTGTCCCTCTATACCTAGGAAGGGTTGGTGGATGGGCATTGTTCACTTAGATGGGTATTTATGTCAATTTCCAAGAAATATGATTTTTCAAAAACACTTTAACACCCTAAAATATGATTTAGGGGGTTATGATGGTCAAATTATCGGATATAATTCTATTTGCTAATTTTTAAAATATATAGGAAAGATACGGATGTCTTCCATGTCAACGAATGACAAAATATTCTCTCAAAATGGTTTGCAGCTAACAATCTTTTAATGAATGCGAAAAAAATAAAATGTCTAAAGTTCTCTTTACCAAATGTACCACAACGTGATCTAAATTTAAATCTTGACGGCAAAAATCTTGAAGTTATAACGGAAACTGTATTCTTAGGGATTACTATCGATTCATAATTGCAGTGGGGCGCGCACATTAGAACCCTTTCGGGTAGGTTAAGTTCAGCTGCATATGCAGTAAGGAAAATAAGGCAGTTAACCAATGTAGCCACAGCTAGGTTAGTAAGTTGGAAATAAGCTGATAATGCTTATTTCCACAGTATTATGTCTTATGGCATTCTGCTGTGGGGATCAGCAGCAGACGTTGACTCAATTTTCATCTTAAAAAAGAGGGCAATCCGCGTGATCTATCAAATGGGTCCTCGCGAGTCACTCAGAGACAATTTCAAGAGATCGATGTACTGAATCTACCTTCACTTTATGTTTTGGAATGTATTTTGTATGTCTGCAAAAATCAAGGGCTTTTCAAAACTAGAAGCGACTGACTTCCTTATTTTAAATACACGCAGTAAGCACGAAATTGTAATACCCAAATTCAGATTAACGAAAACTAGCAAGTCTTATCTTATGAATAGTACACGCTTTTATAACAAGTTGCCAAAGTCAGTTATAGAACTGACCGATGGAAAGTTCAAAAACTACATCAAACGTGTCCTTACTAAAAAAGCATATTATAAAATCAAGGATTACGTTGAAGATTAAAATGTTGGCTTTAGCTCCTTCTGCGCATGTGGCTTCACTGGTAAAAAACGGCACAAATATGTGGATGTCTCTAACTATTCTCAATCTCATTTTCCTTCTTTCAATTACATTTTTTACATTGGTTTTGAATCATCTTTATAGCTCTTTGCTAAGAATAGTTACAGCACTGATAACAACATTTGTGCCATGTGTTAAATTTAGTCTTGTTATATATATATTTTTTTTTACCTTTGTATAGATTCTTTTACCGATTGTTTTGTGAATGTGTAAACAATGTAGGCCTTCTAGATTTCTAGTGATGCTTGTTAACATTTGTTAACTTTAAACTCATTTATATAATCTTTTTTTTTAGTTTCATACGACTTATTTTCGGGCCTACGTTGTCGCCCAATATCTAAGCACTAATGGTAACATGGTAATATTGTAAATTGGTTTTACAATATTTCCTTGTTACAGCATTAGTGCCAATTTTTTTAAAGAGTAACCGTGGAGTTTCTTGCCGGTTCTTCCCCATAGGAAACGACCAATCCAAACCGCGCACCTTTTGTCGACGTTTTATAAGTGCCCATGTAGGCCTAGGTAAAATAAGAAAAAGAATATTTTGATTTTGAAAAGGGACAAAATTAGTTTGTATGAAAAATTTAATTCCTTGTGGATAAAGTTAATAATCTCTCTTAATAAACTCCCCCCCTGATAGAGTTAGGGGTGTTAAAGTGTTTTTTTGAGAATAAACTCCCCCCCACATAGGGTTAGGGGTGTTAAAGTTTTTTTTTTTTAATCTGACTTACATAAACGAAAAATAAAAAAGAGAAGAAAAGAGTGAATAGCATATTTTGGTTATTAAAAACTCGACCCTCAACGGGGCAAAAAGGGGTTGATAAGTTTTTAGGGGAGGATTTTACTTAGTGGCGGTAACCTAAAATTTATTATTCTTTTAGTCTTTATGACTTAAAGAATAACAAATTGTCCTAATCCAATAAACCCTGTATATCTACGATACCCAATTTTATTTTGTTTTAATAAAAGCGTACTTTTGGTCGCCTTCACTAACTGCATATAAGAAAATCATTTATAGGATAAACGAAATCACGCGAACGAAGTCGCGGGCGGAGTGCTAGTGTATCATAAAATTATATTATCTGGTGCACTAAACATAGTGATTTTTTATGTGTAATACTAGTAATCTAGTTTCTGCCTTAAAGCCATAGTCAACGTACAATATTATAAAAATAGACCGATTTAAAAATAAAACTGTTGTAGATACTACTCAACATACTCGTATTTTTCTAAACGGCCAAATTTACATAATTCTATTAATTTTTTTTCAAAATTATCTGTTTCATATGCTTGGTACAGCGTTGTCAGACGTCCCGATTTTGGCGGTACATCCCGATTTTTATATGTCAAAGAAACAGACAAATTTTGTCACTTTTCACCTCCTTAAAGATTGAATTGTCAAAAAATCACGCCCCCTCCCTAAGTCAAAAACGAAACCCTGTCCAGTAATATTCTTAGCTTGAGTTAGTTTCGAAAAACTTATAATGAGAACCTTTATTGTTATCTTAGGTTGGTATTAGTGCAAATTTTCAAATTTATTAACCCAAGTAATATGATTTTTCAAAGACACTTTAACACCCCCTAAATCGTATTTCGGGAGTAGATAAGTAAAACTTATAATGACAACTTTTATTGTTCACTTAGGATGGGTATTTATTTAAATTTTCAAATTTATTAACCCGTGAAATATGATTTTTCAAAAACATTTTAACACCCCCTAAATCATCTTTTGGGGTAAAGTTCCGAAAAAACTAATAATGAAAACCTTTATTGTTTATTTAGGTTGGTATTTATGTCAAGTTTCATGTTTATTGACCCAAGAAATCAGATTCTTCCATACAAACTTCAACACCCCCTAAATCATCATTTGGGGATAGTTTCGAAAAACTAATAATGACAACGTTTATTGTTTACTTAGAATGTTATTTATGTCAACTTTTATATATGTTAACCCAAGAAATAAGATTCTTCAAAAAAAAACCTTAACACCCCTAAATCGACTTTTGGGGGTAGTTTCAAAAATTAATAATTACAACCTTTATTATTCATTTAGGTTAGTATTTGTGGCAAGTTTCAAGTTTATTAACTCAAGAAATCAGATATTTCCATACAAACTTCAACACCACCTAAATTGTAAAGCAAAAAATTATATATATATATATATTTGTAAAGCTGCATGGTGGAGCGAGTCAGTCATACACACCTTAACGTCCTAACGACGGGGTTCTATAGCCGGAACCGTCGGCCGGGACTGGTCTGCTCGCATTGCCATGCATCTTCCCCGAAAATGTACCAATAGATATAAGAAAACAAAATAGTAAATAACATAGCAGTGTATCAATAGAAATAAGTAACAAAATAGTTAATAACATTAATATAAGTAGTAAATAGAAACTTAAATTGTAATGCCGGTGTGTGATATATATATATATATAGTATTTAGTGAGGGATGAACTCACGTAAACTTAAGTTAGTTAAGTAAGCCCAAAATAAAGTCCGACGTAGGAGTCAGACAATTGTAACTTTAATGAAAAAATAACAAACAAACAAAAAACACTATAAAAAGATCGCGGAGTGCCACATGTCCGCGGTAGAATATTGAAATAAAATAAAAAAAACACCACCTAAATCGACTTTGGGGTTGTTTCAAAAGACTAATAATGATAACCTTTATTGTTTATTGAGGTTGGTATTTATGTCAAGTTTCATGTTTATTACCCCAAGATACAAGATTCTTCAAAAAAAAATTAGCATCCCCTAAATCATCTTTTGGGAGTAGTTTCGAAAAACTAACAATGAAAGCCTTTATTGTTTATTTAGATTGGTATTTATGTCAACTTTCAAGTTTATTAACTGAAGTAATAAGATTCTTCAAAAAAACCTTAACACCACTAAATCGACTTTTGGGGGTAGTTTCAAAAATTAATAGTAACAACCTTTATTATTCATTTAGGTTACTATTTGGGCAAGTTTCAAGTTTATTGACCCAAGAAATCAGATTTTTTTAACTTCAACGGGGGTGTTTCAAAAGACTAATAATGTCAATCTTTATCATTTACTTAGAATACTATTTGTGCTAAGTTTCAAAAATTTTGGCCGAAGGAATTAGATTTTTCATACAAACTTTCAACCCCCTTTCATTCAAATCCTTTCCTAGTGCACACCTACGTCACTTGAGGAACCTTTCTGCCAAATTTCATGCTTCTAGGCTTAGCAGTTTTGGCTGTGCGTTGATTGACCAGTCAGTGAGTCAGTCAGTCACCTTTCACTTTTATGTATAGATAGAATATAGATGGAAGAAAGATAGAAGATAGATAGAGAAGATAGATTTATCAATTTTGGAATTAACAAAATTTTACTAATATTATAAATGTGACAGTATTGATGGATGTGTGTGTGGAAGTGTGGATGTATGTTTGTTACTCAATCACGCCAGAACGGCTGAGCGGATCTGGATGAAGTTTGTCACAGAAATAGATTATAGTCTGGTATAGCACATATGCTTTTTTTCATCCCGGTATAATGTTCCCTTAGAATAAGAAAACACTTTTTTTCGGGCGAAGCCGCTGCCAGAAACTAGTAGGTATAATGATATATGATAACCCAAGTGATGAATTATTTTAAAAGTATGTGCGTTTAAAGTAGAGTAGCGAATTATTGCTATTAAAGTGCAAAAGGCGTAAATGTTACTAAATAACAAACTAGCATCCGTGTACTTGGGCTTAGGCAAGAAATGCAGAGAAAAAAAGTACGAGACTACCTAGAGTACAAGAGAGAATAGAATAGAATTATAGAGTTCGATAATTAGATCGATAATATTGATAGAAACCGAACTTAACAAAACCACTAGCAAGTGTCAAAAGTCTTCGAAGCCTACGAGTTACCTATTGAGAAACGAATAGTAATAGTGAGTGATTTGTATAAGATCAGTAAAGTGCTATTACGTAGCTATTACGATTACTTTGCCGAATAAAATATCTTTGCCAGTCCTTAATGAGAGGAAAACATTTTACCTGCATTTAGGTTGTCCCTCAGCACTGACAATACAATTTCCTTGAAAACAATAGTTCCGACAGATGTTAACTTCACATCTCTCACCGGTGTAACCCTGTGTACATTCACAATGAGATTCCCCACTAACTTTTTTACCATAGACACAGAGCAGGGTTATGTCTGTGGTATTAGGAACTGAGGAAGAATTAGAAGCCAAACTCTTGAGAGTTTCGCAGCTCTTCGTTCCCTGGGTCTGTTCCTCAATTGTATAGTTGGCTGCCATACTTTGACATTGCCCACAGTCTTCGTTAGAGGTTGAAGATAGTATTGGTTTTACATCGTGTGGCGCATCCTTTGTAAATTGCCAAACTGTCGATCCATAAAAGTTCTTCCAGTAAATGAAATCTTTTGATAACGTCAATACACCTACAGTAAATTCAGCATTTGTTATAGAATGCAATGTTTTTCTGTTCTTTCCATTCAAATCGGCACTTACAATAGATTTCTGACTATAATTGTCTTCAGCCCAATATATTTTTTGTGCCAGTTGATCAATGGCTAACCCTGTTCGCAAAAAAACATTACCAACTATTAAAACTTCTCTCTCGGAGCCATCTAACCGAGCCCGCTCTATCTCTCTGTCTGTGGTCCAGAAAATATACCTGTAATTTGTAAATAACTATAAATGTCCTCAAAATTCAAAACAAATTTTTACTATTATTACTGACTACAAGCTATTAGACTAAGATTAGCCTTGGCAACATACCTTCCACAGCTTTCCACGGCGATTTCACGGCAATAGTGATTCAACGTAAGTACAAGATTTACGTCAACGGCTTTATAAGTAGATGCAGGTTTTAATGAAAACGAGTACAGATTAAATTTCTGACTATAAAACAGTAATTGTGTGACCGGATCGTATGCTAGGTTGAAATCCCCCCTCTGATCGTTTGATATTCTCGTCAATAAAGTTTGTGTTTTTAGGTTTGATAGGTCAAAGTTGGATATTGATATGTACGAGTTGTATTCGTATGCAAACAGCACCCTGTAGTGTACTGGATCGTAAATTAATGATCTGACATATTCAGACGATGGAATGTCTTCTGTGTGCGTTAGCGTTCTGTTTTTGTAAAATTCTAGTTGATTCTTTCCACCCACAACGATATCTGAAACATGAAAATATCATTTTAAATAATGATTTGCAATCTTTTTCATACTAGGGTTTAATTTTTAGGGTTCCGTAGTCAACAAAGAACCCTTATAGTTTCATTATGTCAGTTTGTCCGTCCGCAACTTTGCTCAGAGACTCTTAGTACTAGAAATGTATAATTTGGCATGGATATACATATAAATAATTCCGACGAATTGGTACAATAAAATGAGGATTTTTTTTTTTTTGTACCTCTTATATACGTAAAGTGGGGATTTTTTTTCCTCGTTATTCCCATGATGTGGGGTATCGTTGGACAGGCCATTCAAAAATATTACGGGTCTATTAAAACCCATTTTTCGATTCAAAGATCCGTTTGCGTAAAATTAAGCTACAAATTGCAATTTTTTGTTAGAGTCTAGTGTTTCCCTCCCTGCCATCGAAATGGTTGCTTCTGACTATGGGAAAATATTCACGGCAGTAGTATATAACGAAATTAAAATGTATTTTTACAATATTTAGGAACATACATTATTAAATTCATACATGTGAGGACAATGCACCCAGAATAGCACTACCCACTATACCACCTACAGACAAAGTATTAGAAGTACTCACACATGTACTGCGCAGTTATATAATAGATACTAGAAAAAAAATTAACATCCGAAGCAGTCAAGTTATGACCAATCCCAACTGACGGCGCCCGTTCACGAACATGACGCATGAATTGGCACCACCCAGCTCAACCATCATGAAGGGAACCGGATGATCCAACACACGCGCCACCATCAGAGAGACATTTGAGAGAGCATGACACACTCAACGGCCAGGGCACACACAGGTTAACGAACGACGCATAGGTACAGTAAATGGTAGATTTACAGTTGGGTACATAGTACTGTGAGGACTCACCAAATGTGAGGGACGTAAGACACTAAATAACCTTAACCTATTTACATATATCTAATCTAAGCCTAACTCACCTATTCACATTTTTATTTATATGTATAACTAGCCTAACTAGCTTATGTTTCTAATTTTCTAACTATCTGGAATGGATCTTAATTCTCTACATAACTATTCCTATCTATGGTCCGGCCTAACTAATCTGTGGCTAAGATGGCGCAAAGAGTATAAATCTAATTTTGATGTGATGAACACTGTGCTTTATAGTGTTGTTTATAGCACAACGTGTCGAACCTATTCTTATAATGAAAACTATGCTTTACTTTTAGACAAGGTTTTGACACTGTGCTTTTGTGTGTTATCTGTGGCACTATGTGTCATACCATTTATTAAAATGACATTATGCTTTCATAGCATTTATTTGCCTTATGGGCTTTAAAAGACTTTTTATTAATATTAATTGACTATTTCAGACTTAGTCCTTATGGATTTGTATTTGGACTTTGTCTGCGATTTCATTAGCTAATCCTATTTTGTAAAGAAAGACAAGACGGAAGAGTATTTAATTTCATCAAAATATATACAGACAAATCATTCAAATAATTGCATTAAGTTTCTTTCGATGCCCAGCGCGCATCGCAAATTCCTTCTAGGTTGGATCGTATTCATTTGCACGACATGAAAAGAAAACATTGGTTAATAAAACATAAAATATAAGACACATCACAAGAATCACAACAATAATAAATTATTTACAACCCTAATTATTTTTATCCCTAATCTTCTTTCTATAAAATTTCCAAAACTTGCATTTTACGAGATTAAATTGTTTAATGTAATCACAATGCAAATATCCTAACACTAAGTTACATCTAAGGCAGACATGAATCGATTTTGTCTTAGCAACAATCATAGTAATATTCATGTGAGGACTCTGCTTTAAAAGGCAAACTCCTTACATATAATAAGGCTGGTATGATATACATAGTTTTGCAAGGTAACTGAATTAGGAACACTTGTCATATATAGAATATGTTTTTCTTTAACTTTGATTGTCAATTCGATAGAAGCCGCCTAAGGGCAGGCACATTGTTGAATTAATATAAATATAACAGATATCAGATAAATTGATTTGCCTTTCATTACGTAGCGCTCTGGCTACGTCCCTCACATTAGCTCATGTGAGGACTCTGCCTAAAAGGCAAACTCCTTACATATAATAAGGCTGGCATGACATACATAGTTTTGCAAGGTAATTAAATTAGGAACACTTGTCAGATATAGAATGTTTTTGTTTGACTTTTTCCGTGTATATAAAAGACACGTCTGTGCTGTGTGGCTGACTCTGGCTTGGCCACCATCAGGGATTTTAATTTTGATAACACAAATATTTAGTCGGTAATTGGTCGAAATTAGTCGCCAAATATTAGATTTAGTCGGTCACTGGTTCAAAAGTTAGAAGGGTTGTTAGGTGGCCGATCTGGAGAGACTCTCCCCAGCTTGGCCAATTTTATATCTCAAAAACTAGGGCACCTAGCGAAGATCTGTTTTCTCCCAGATTTAATCGGTAATTAGTCGAAATTAGTCGCCAAATATCAGAATTAGTCGATCACTGGTTTAAAAGTTAGAAGGTTTTATAGGTGGCCGATCTGGAGAGACTGACCCCAGCTTGGCCACATTTATATCTCGAAAACTAGGGCACCTAACGAAGATCTGTTTTCTCATAGATTTAGTCGCTAATTAGTCGAAATTAGTCGCCAAGTCACAGATTTAGTCGGGTCTTAGTTTCGAAGATAAAATGAGTTCAACTTTTAAGGTATAGTCCAAGAGCTAGATCATAAGTTTACGAAAGGTAGCCAAGAAAAAAATATTTCTATTAATATGTGTAATAAACTTCTAGTTTTTAACCGATTTACCAAAAAGGAGGAGGTTCTATGTTCGACTTTATGTATGTTCATCCATATCTCCGTCAATTGTGGATCGATTTTGAAAATTCATTTCTTTTTCGAAGAGTATGTTTAGAAATTGGTCCCTTTTTACTTTGGTGAAGATCTGATGAAGAACTTTAGAGATATACAACAGAATTCTTCAATAAATAACGGCAGATCTCTCGGGATTGCTGCAATCGCATGTCTTTTTATTGTTTATATCATTTCATAACATAACATAAAATCACGCCAGTTTGCTCTAAAGGGGTACGCAGATCTCTCATTTCACCGGTTGTGTTCAAGTTTCACGTTATTCGGCGTTAATCTTTTTTGGCGTTATAAATACCTTACTAAACAACTTGACTATTAGGTAAGTAAAACTAAAAAGGGAAAAAAACTTTAAAAAAAAATACTACCGACTTCCAAATAAAAAAATGTGAATGACCTCCTTCGGCAGTCGGGTAAAAATAAAAAGAACATTTTTACAAAAAAAATACTACCGACTTCCAAAGAAGAAACTACAAAGTGAAAAATAACTTTATTTTTGGAAGTCGGTGTCCATATCGAATAAAAATGGTACCTATGAAAGACATCGACTTCCAAAAATAAAGTCATTTTTCACTTTGCAGTTTCTTCTTTGGAAGTCGGTAGTATTTTTTTTTGTAAAAAGTTTATTTTTATTTTTATCGGTCTAAAGTCCTTAGAAATGTCAGAGAGATATAAATTCTAAATTAAATATATGTTTTTATGTTACTATTATAGGTTATTATACTCTTATTATTATTATTATACTATTATAGGTTAGAGTAGCTTAATCTTCTTTGAAAACATTAAACCTTGCTCTTGGTCTATTTGGTGTCAAGATGTACAGTCGCATACAACTGTTTTACCAAATTATAATGTTAGTCTCTAAATTAAAAATCTAAATTACATTAGAATAATAAAACTTCTGTTGCCCAATAAGAATATATGATGTATCTACTTAATACTATGCTTGCACGGGGACCCAGCGCTAAGAAAGAAAATTTGGTTCAAATAAATATTACTAGATGGCGAGATATGCACCGATTTGTTATTGAATTGTGTGTCAAATTAACATTCTCTGGAATTGTACATAAATATTTTATGTTCTTGTTCAACCAACTCTCCTCAGCACAAAATTATGTATATTATTTTGCTCATAATCCACATTTCAAAGATTATTTGAACAGATCATTTAACTGATACTCTTTCAAAAAAAAAAAGAATTTTCCAAATCGTTCCAGGCGTCTTTGAGAAATCGGGTAACACACATAAAAAAGAAGTTTATGATGAATTGAGAACCTCCTCCTTTTTTTGAAGTCGGTTAAAAATACATAACTAATAATCTTAAATCAAAGATGTATATACCTACTTAGATAGGTACCTAATATGACACCATTGGCTCTAATTATGGTAAGAATAATAAAAATTCTGTTGTCGAAATATATAATTATTTATTACTTAAAAAATATTATACTTGTTAGTTCAATATTTTTAAGTAATAAATAATACCACTGAATAAAACACTGTACCACTGTATAATAATACTGTTGTAAATAGATAAAAATACCTAAAGCTCGTCCGCAGCGTCCGCTGCCGGGAGAGCTCGCAGCAGCGGACGCGGCCTGCATCTCAAGCAAAAATTTGTAAAATTCTCATACAACGCCATAGAATATTCTATGTTTGAATTTTGGTGCGAGCCGCCACGCCCGACGCGCCGCTTATCCAGAAACGAGGACTTAATCAAACATATAGGTATAAAAAGCTTTTTCACAAAAAAATACTACCGACTTCCAAATAAGAAAACTAGAAAGTGAAAAATAACTTTATTTTTGGAAGTCGGTGTCTTTGGTAGGTACCAAATTTTTAAGTTATGGACACCGACTTCCAAAAATAAAGTTATTTTTCACTTTCTAGTTTTCTTATTTGGAAGTCGGTAGTATTTTTTTGTGAAAAAGCTTTTTATTTTTCACTTTTTAGTTGTACCTACCTAATAGGGAAGTAGTTAAGTAAGTACCTATACCGACAGAATAGATTACCCGAATAACATGAAAAATGAATATAACCGGTGAAATGAGAGATCTGCATACCCCTTTCGAGCATACTGGCGTGATGTTATGTTATGAAATAGTATAAACAATAAACAGACATGCGTTTGCAGCAATCCCGAGAGATTTGCCGTTATTTATTGAAGAGTTCTGTTGTATATCTCCGAAGTTCTTTATCAGATCTTCACCAAATTAAAATGGGACCAATTTCGAAATATAATCTTTCAAACAAAAAAAGAATTTTTTAAATCGGTCCACAATTGACGGAGATATCGGTGAACATACATAAAAAAAAAAAAAAAAAAAAAAAAAAAAAAAAAAAAAACATACATAATGTCGAACATAGAACCTCCTCCTTTTTTGGTAGTCGGTTAACTAGGTACCTAAAAAATCAAATTTTAATCACAGTAGACATTTTAATTACAGTATTAATTTTAATCGCTGGAGCGCAGTGATCTATTTGCCAGCGACTGCCACATTATGTTCGATAAATAATTACATTATATTTATTGTAGATCTGTTTCTAGGTAATACATACTGCTTTCCTTTTTTGGTATAAAATAACATAGAATAACTTTATATTTAGGTTTATATTTTGAAACAAACATTCCACCTTAAGACATCATGTATTGTCTAGAAACTACTTATAGAATTTTGTACTTGCTTGTACCAATGTATGGAGAAATTTATTACTTTAATATCTTTTTAATTACACACCGACTATATCTGTGACTTGGCGACTAATTTAGACTAATTAGCGACTAAATCCATGTGAAAACAGATCTTCGTTAGGTGCCCTAGTTTTTGAGATATAAATGTGGCCAAGCTGGGGTCAGTCTCTCCAGATCGGCCATCTATAAAACCTTCTAACTTTTGAACCAGTGATCGACTAAATCTAATATTTGGCGACTAACTTCGACCAATTACCGACTAAATATTTGTGTTATCAAAATTAAAATCCCTGATGGTGGCCAAGCCAGAGTCAGCCACACGTCTGTGCTTTGATTGAATTCCGATAGAAGCCGCCCATGAGGCAGGCACGCTGCTTCTCGAAATATACGTTGAAAGTAAATAAATTTGTCTATCATTACGTAGCGCTCTGGCTACGTCCCTTACATTTGGTCATGTGAGGACTCTGCCTAAAAGGCAAACTCCTTACATATAATAAGGCTGGCATGTTATACATAGTTTTGCAAGGTAATTAAATTAGGAACACTTGTCATATATAGAATATGTTTTTTCTTTAACTTTGATTGTAAATTCCGATAGAAGCCGCCCATGAGGCAGGCACGCTGCTTCTCTAAATATACGTTGAAAGTAATTAATTTGTCTATCATTACGTAGCGCTCTGGCTACGTCCCCTTACATTTGGTGGAAGTGAGAAAAGCGTTGACCACGTTGACGGAGAAGACGACGCAACTGATGGCGATGGCGATCACACCGATGGAGAGAGCTGCATGTTCGAGGGCGATGTTGGCCAGACCAGCAGAGATGACAGCCCGGTTGATGTCAAGTTGGAGGTGGAGTCGGTGTTCCAGGACGAGCGTACGGACGGCCCGGCTGACGACGAGTTGGACCCACTATCCAGCAGCGAGAGCGCGGAAGAGGGTATAGTAATGTGTCGGTCCAGTCCAATTCACTCCAATAATTCCGTTTATCTTACAGAGCACCACGTTCAGATTCCGTTAGAGCAACAAGTTAGAGTTCCATCTGATTGCCAAAGCAA
The DNA here is from genome assembly GCA_945859665.1 of Anorthoa munda. Taxonomy (NCBI): domain Eukaryota; kingdom Metazoa; phylum Arthropoda; class Insecta; order Lepidoptera; family Noctuidae; genus Anorthoa; species Anorthoa munda. Next base: position 13,627,124 of record OX243898.1, read on the forward strand.
TGTTGATATAAACATACTGAATCCCATTGATTTTGAGCATAACATAGAAAATAATATCGAAAAAATTCAATCTGACATAAAACCAAATTTTATAAAAGTCATTTTGAAAAGAAAGAAATTGACAACCATTAAGAAAAGTTTTTCGCAAATTAAACCGAAAGAGATCCGTAAGAAATTGAAAGGAGTCTATAATAAGGTTTCTTACTGCGCCAACAAAAAATCAAATAAGGCGGTCAATAAAAAGGTTATGAGCCGAATTAAATACAAAAGAATTTGTAATAAAACTTCTTTGGGAGCTAGGTTTGGTAGAGAGAATATTACTATGATTGTTGCTAAGAAAAAATCGATTCATGTCTGCCTTAGATGTAACTTAGTGTTAGGATATTTGCATTGTGATTACATTAAACAATTTAATCTCGTAAAATGCAAGTTTTGGAAATTTTATAGAAAGAAGATTAGGGATAAAAATAATTAGGGTTGTAAATAATTTATTATTGTTGTGATTCTTGTGATGTGTCTTATATTTTGTGTTTTATTAACCAATGTTTTCTTTTCATGTCGTGCAAAAGAATACGATCCAACCTAGAAGGAATTTGCGATGCGCGCTGGGCATCGAAAGAAACTTAATGCAATTATTTGAATGATTTATGTGTATATGTTTTGATGAAATTAAATACTCTTCTGTCTTGTCTTTCTTTACAAAATAGGATTAGCATATGAAACCGCAGACAAAGTCCAAATACAAATCCATAAGGACTAAGTCTGAAACAGTAATAAAAATTCTTTATCAGCCCATAAGGCAAATAAATGCTATGAAAGCATAATGTCATTTTAATAAATGGTATGACACATAGTGCCACAGGTAAAACACACAAAAGCACAGTGTCAAAACCTTATCAAAAGTAAAGCATAGCTTTCATTATAAGAATAGGTTCGACACGTTGTGCTATAAACAACACTGTAAAGCACAGTGTTCATCACATCAAAATTAGATTTATACACTTTGCGCCATCTTAGCCACAGATTAGATAGGCCAGACCATAGATAGGAATAGGTAGACAATAGAGACTTAAGATCCATTCCAGACAGAAAATTGGAAACATAAGCTAGTTAGGCTAGTTATATAAATAAAAAATGGTGAATAGGAGAGTTAGGCCTAGATTAGATGTATGTTATTATGTTAAGGTTATTTAGTGTCTTAGGTCCCCTTTATTATTATTTAGGAAAAGGCCCGTTAACAAATTTAAAAATAAATAGGAATGTCAACTGTCAAAATGACACATTGAAGTTAGTAAGGATGGGGAAGTAGAAAAAATGTATCGATAGTTTTAATGTCGACCTTTTTAAAATAGTATCGATATTAACGAATGTTATCTTTTGCATGTTCTGATGTGCTGATGAGTTGTAAGCTGCTGGGCGAAGAAGAGGCTGGCAACGTTGGCTACGCATCGAAGAAAATGTTTATTTGTTATGCGAATTAAGGCATAGGCTAAAACCAGGGTATTAGTATAAACCCAGTTGGTTTATTAAGGTAATAGTTAGAACTGATACCGACTTTGCTAACGGGGCATAGCCTTTGCAAAGGATGTCGAGTGGACATCATTGGTCCAGTTAGTGGCTGTTGTTTAATTAAAAAGTAAAAGCATTTATAAATTTAAACCCTGGTGCAAGTTCTATGAATAGGATTAGAAATTCGATGCGATCCAGCCTTTCCTTCTCTGGCCTGATAAATGCACGAGATCGAAAAATTGTATCATATCTGAATTTTTGAAATTTAAGCCCCATCCGGGTCGATGTGAGTTGACGCATCAGTCCTGTTTGTGTCGGGAGGACGCCTTGTTACTTTTTCGGAGGTTTTGTGCAAGGAGGTTCAAGCATGACGGCGTTAACTTGTTAGTGTAATTATATGCACATAAATTGAATGAAAGTACATATACAGTAATTCGTTTGTCATGACTTAAGCCTACCCCTTTTAAGGGCCGTACCTCAATTGAAAATTGATTCCTCCGTTAGGTAAATGTTCGGGTTAGGATAAGGTAGGATTGATGTTACCTTTCAAAACTAAGAATAGTAGCACCTCATATGATTCTGCGCGACTATTCGTAGGGGCGTAGCTCATGTGAGGACTCTGCCTAAAAGGCAAACTCCTTACATATATTAAGACTGGCAACCGTTATACAGTTTTGCAAGGTAATTGAATTAGGAACACTTGTCATATATAGAATATGTTTTTCTTTAACTTTGATTGTCATTCCGATAGAAGCCGCCCATGAGGCAGGCACGCTGCTTCTCGAAATATACGTGAAAGTAAATAAATTTGTCTTTCATTACGTAGCGCTCTGGCTACGTCCCCTACATAATGTGAGGGACGTAGCCAGAGCGCTACGTAATGATAGACAAATTTATTTACTTTCAACGTATATTTCGAGAAGCAGCGTGCCTGCCTCATGGGCGGCTTCTATCGGAATTCATCAAAGCACAGAGGTGTCTTTATATACACGGAAAAAGTCAAACAAAAACATTCTATATCTGACAAGTGTTCCTAATTTAATTACCTTGCAAAACTATGTATGTCATGCCAGCCTTATTATATGTAAGGAGTTTGCCTTTTAGGCAGAGTCCTCACATGAGCTACGCCCCTACGAATAGTCGCGCAGAATCATATGAGGTGCTACTATTCTTAGTTTTGAAAGGTAACATCAATCCTACCTTATCCTAACCCGAACATTTACCTAACGGAGGAATCAATTTTCAATTGAGGTACGGCCCTTAAAAGGGGTAGGCTTAAGTCATGACAAACGAATTACTGTATATGTACTTTCATTCAATTTATGTGCATATAATTACACTGACAAGTTAACGCCGTCATGCTTGAACCTCCTTGCACAAAACCTCCGAAAAAGTAACAAGGCGTCCTCCCGACACAAACATTACTGATGCGTCAACTCACATCGACCCGGATGGGGCTTAAATTTCAAAAATTCAGACATGATACAATTTTTCGATCTCGTGCATTTATCAGGCCAGAGAAGGAAAGGCTGGATCGCATCGAATTTCTAATCCTATTCATAGAACTTGCACCAGGGTTTAAATTTATAAATGCTTTTACTTTTTAAATAAACAACAGCCACTAACTGAACCAATGATGTCAACTCGACATCCTTTGCAAAGGCTATGCCCCGTTAGCAAAGTCGGTATCAGTTATAACTATTACCTTAATAAACCAACTGGGTTTATACTAATACCCTGGTTTTAGCCTATGCTTTAATTCGCATAACAAATTAACATTTTCTTCGATGCGTAGCCAACGTTGCCAGCCTCTTCTTCGCCCAGCAGCTTACAACTCATCAGCACATCAGAACATGCAAAAGATAACATTAATTAATATCGATACTATTTTAAAAAGGTTGACATTAAAACTATCGATACATTTTTTCTACTTCCCCATCCCTACTAACTTCAATGTGTCATATTGACAGTTGACATTCCTATTTCATTTTAAATTTGGCATCGGGCCTTTTCCTAGATAATAATAAAGGGGACCTAAGACGTTAAATAACCTTAACCTATTTACATCTATCTAATCTAAGCCTAACTCACCTATTCACATTTTTATTTATATGTATAACTAGCCTAACTAGCTTATGTTTCTAATTTTCTAACTATCTGGAATGGATCTTAATTCTCTACATAACTATCCCTATCTATGGTCCGGCCTAACTAATCTGTGGCTAAGATGGCGCAAAGAGTATAAATCTAATTTTGATGTGATGAACACTGTGCTTTATAGTGTTGTTTATAGCACAACGTGTCGAACCTATTCTTATAATGAAAACTATGCTTTACCTTTAGATAAGGTTTTGACACTGTGCTTTTGTGTTTTATCTGTGGCACTATGTGTCATACCATTTATTAAAATGACATTATGCTTTCATAGCATTTATTTGCCTTATGGGCTGATAAAGAATTTTATTACTGTTTCAGACTTAGTCCTTATGGATTTGTATTTGGACTTTGTCTGCGGTTTCATATGCTAATCCTATTTTGTAAAGAAAGACAAGACAGAAGAGTATTTAATTTCATCAAAACATATACATAAAAATCATTCAAATAATTGCATTAAGTTTCTTTCGATGCCCAGCGCGCATCGCAAATTCCTTCTAGGTTGGATCGTATTCATTTGCACGACATGAAAAGAAAACATTGGTTAATAAAACACAATATAAGACATCACAAGAATCACATCAATAATAAATTATTTACAACCCTGTATTTATCCCTAATCTTCTTTCTATAAAATTTCCAAAACTTGCATTATACGAGATTGAAATGTTTAATGTGATCACAATGCAAATATCCTAACACTAATTTACATCTAAGGCAAACATGAATCGATTTTTTCTTAGCAACAATCATAGTAATATTCTCTCTACCAAACCTAGCTCCCAAAGAAGTTTTATTACAAATTCTTTTGTATTTAATTCGGCTCATAACCTTTTTATTGACCGCCTTATTTGATTTTTTGTTGGCGCAGTAAGAAACCTTATTAAAGACTCCTTTCAATTTCTTACGGATCTCTTTCCGTATCATTTGGGAAAAACTTTTCTTAAAGGCTGTCAATTTTTTCCTTTTCAAAATGACTTTTATAAAATTTTGTTTTATGTCAGATTGAATTATTTCGATATTATTTTCAATATTATGCTCGAAATCAAAGGGATTCAATATGTTTACATCAATATTGCTCTGGCAATCAGATGGAACCCCAACCTGTTGCTCTGAAGGAATCTGAAAGTGGTGCTCTGTAAGATCAACGGAATTATTGGAATCAATTGGACTGGACCGACACATTACTATACCCTCGTTCGCGCTCTCGCTGTTGGATAGTGGGTCCAACTCGTCGTCAGCCGGGCCATCCGCAGGCTCGTCCTGGAACACCGACTCCACCTCCAACTTGACATCAACCGGGCTGTCATCTCTGCTGGTTTGGTCAACGTCGCCCTCGAACATGCAGCTCTCTCCTTCGGTGTGATCGCCATCGCCATCAGTTGCGTCGTCTTCTCCGTCAACGTGGTCAACGCTTTTCTCACTGCACTGAATATTGTTTTGTGTTTGTTCGTCCTTAATCACGATACTAGAAAATAAATGTGCATTAACATCCTCACACAATACATCAGGTTTTTTATCGGCTTTTATTTCAACGTTTATTATGTGCTGCTCGCAATAACGACATTTGCGGTGAAATTTTAAGAATTCACTCCTCAAGCAATCGCATAATACTGCAAAGTCCATGTCATATTTAAAAATCATACGATAATAGTAATATGCTGCTCCGTGTAAAAACATTCCTAAGATCAGGCTATAGTCACTCTTTCTCCATTCATTTAATTCGGCCACGGACTTGAATTCGGTTAAGAATTCCTCCAAGCAGTATCCGTCCGTGCCTGAATAATAATTATTCATCATGCTTGCTTTATGCTAAATTACACTAAATAACAAAACCACTTAGCTTTACTCCAGCTTCTTATATTTCCATCCGCTTATGGGAGGGAATGAGAGGTAACAGCCCTCTCTGCTATAATTTATCTCGCCTTATGTACTTCAATAGGACTTCCGTGCACTGTATCGCCATGCACACGCGATCTATACCGTCTTTTAAACACTTTCTTCTTTATATATTAACTTATACGTATACTGTACGCCGTATACACGCGAACTATATTTTATATCTTCTTTATTTTTCATCGGGATTTTATCGTACCCGGCGCATTTCCGCCAAATGTGAGGGACGTAGCCAGAGCGCTACGTAATGATAGACAAATTTATTTACTTTCAACGTATATTTCGAGAAGCAGCGTGCCTGCCTCATGGGCGGCTTCTATCGGAATTCATCAAAGCACAGAGGTGTCTTTATATACACGGAAAAAGTCAAACAAAAACATTCTATATCTGACAAGTGTTCCTAATTTAATTACCTTGCAAAACTATGTATGTCATGCCAGCCTTATTATATGTAAGGAGTTTGCCTTTTAGGCAGAGTCCTCACAGTACTCACACACGTGCTGTGCAGTTATACAATATTAAGGAAATTGAGTTTATACAATGCAAATATTAATATTTCATACAGTCTTCAGCAGGTCCAACAATACCTCAAAACAATAATGTTCTGCATATCACTTGTTATTGCGCCCTAGTGGTTGTGGATTGTGGAGCAGGACTAGCATTGAGCCAAGCATTTTTATCAGTCATGTAATCCCCCAACTTATAATATGCCAGCCTACATAGTGTGCGTTTTATACAGGTTTTAAACTTCGTCTCATTCATTTCAAGAATGTGGGGAGGAATTTTATTGTTACATTTTGTACAGTACCCCATGAAAGATGAGGCTACTTTAGCCAGTCTGAATTGGTCCCTATTTCTAGTAACGTAATTATGTCTGTCGCCGTTTTTACTAAAAAGATGTAAATTTTTTCTCACGTACATGATATTTTCATAAATATATTGACAAGGAACCGTCATGATGTTAATGTCCTTAAACAGTTCCCTTAGAGAATCGCGCCGGCGAAGATTATATATTGCTCTGACGGCTCGTTTTTGCAGAATAAAAATTGACTTAATGTCTGCAGCCCTTCCCCATAGTAGGATACCGTAAGACATTATACTATGAAAATAACTAAAATAGACTAGTCTAGCGGTATCCACATCGGTTAACCTACGAATCTTTGCAACAGCATACGCTGCCGAACTCAGCCGCCCTGCAAGGGATACCAAATGAGGACCCCATTGCAACCCTGAGTCCAGCGTGATCCCCAGGCAAACCGTTTTATCGACGAATTCTAGCTTCTCCTTGTTTAATATAATGTCACAATCAGTACTTTTGACATTCGGCAAGGAAAATTTTACGCACTTGGTTTTATTACCATTTAAAACTAAATTATTGGCAGTGAACCAATCCTGAACCTGCCGAAGCGCGTTATTTACGTCGTCAACCCGACAAGTACGTCAATTTATTAAAAAAATTAAAGATGTGTCATCAGCAAATAACACCATGTTTAGTTTGTTTTCCAATAAACGGGGTAAATCGTTTATGTATATTAAAAAATAAGAAAGGACCTAAAATTGAGCCCTGGGGTACCCCCATTTTTACGTTTAACCCCGACGAATTCACACCGTTTATCTGAACTAATTGCTGTCTATCATTCAAATAAGATTTAACCAAACTTAACGCTGCTTGACCTAGCCCGTAATGCTCAAGTTTCAGATGTAATGTTTCATGATTAACGCAATCAAACGCCTTCGACAGGTCGCAGAAGATACCTATGGCATCTTGCGACTCTTCCCACTCATTAAAGATGTGTTTCAATAGGGTGACACCAGCGTCAGTTGTACAACGTCCTCTGGTGAAACCATACTGTTTATCATGCAAGATGTTATTCGTATTAAAATGAATGAGCATTTGATTTAGCATTATCTTCTCAAATACCTTGCTGAAAACCGGCAACACGGATACTGGTCTATAATTATTTGTGTCTTTACTGTCCCCAGATTTAAAAAGTGGTATAACTTTACTATATTCCATTAGATCCGGAAAAACTCCTTGATCCACGCACAAATTGAAAATCAAAGCCAAGTATGGCGATACAAGTACAACTCTATATTGTAATCCACATTATCCATTCTTTAAAGCTGTTATACGATAAATAGTGTTCTTAAATTAAATTAATTAAAAACCCAATTCATTAAAAAACCTAATTGGTTATCTAAAGCTGAAGATTGGTGGATTGGTGGATTGGTTGTCTAGATTTTTGAAAAATTTCTGGCTAAAATTGTATAGCCGTCAAATTGCCAACTATATCGCTTAATACAGTGCAACAATTTCTTAATATAATATTTATTTATTCATGAATAAGAGACAACCATACAAAGTAACTTAATAATAAACACTTAATAAACAAAAATCGTTTAAAATAATTTTGACAATAAAATTTACACAGGTCGACAGTTGGAAAATATGAAAAGGTCGACTTGGTTGTCTTTGGAGTGATTCGCCCTATCCCCTCGTACTAGTAAAAAACTGTATCACGAGCGGATAGTCTTCCTTAGCCATAGAACAACAGATTCCCACAAGGTTCCAGTTACAGTTACACATAATTAGGCAGATTGATTACTTAGTGTATAGGTAATAAATTTTAGTAATTTTGCAGTTATATTAATTAAGATACATGATTGGAATTGTCTATGTTGTTTTGTGTTTGGATATGGTTGTAGGGATATGTAATAAGTATGCGTACAGTTATGTGTACTTCATTATTTAAACGCATTGTTATACCAAATTATGGACATCCCACCCATACACACTAAATGTTTTGAGAATACTTTTATTATCCGTACAGCTAAGGAGTGGAATTCCCTGCCAGAGTCTATGTTTCCCGATTGCTACAATCTAGGGGTCTGTAAGTCAAGAGTGAATAGGTTATTTCTAGGCAAGCGTGCTCCATCGTCGACCACATCATCGCTTACCATCATGTGAGATAGTACTCAAACTCGAGCCTAAAATAGATAAAAATTAAAAAACTAACGGAATAAAATCAACAACGGATGCAAAACAACTTCACCAATCAGGCAGCGACAGGACGAGGCGGGGGGATCCTGGTGAGGGAAAAGAGATGCACCTATAGATTAGAGTAAAGACGATAAACGGCTATATTGCAGTTAAGTCAAAGCGGGGTAAATCATTTGCAATCTAGCCGGCTAGACATTGAATACATGCGGCAACTATGAAATATCTTGGCAATATCGCCGGGCTACACTGCAAGATTGCCGCAATTTTGTCGAAAATATGGATAGGGGACAGAAGTCTCTAGGCATATTCCTAGACCTTGCAAAGGCCTTCGATAGCGTCTCTGTACCCATCTTCCTGAACAAACTCGAGACCTTAGGAATTCGAGGAATACCTCTCCAACTTTTCCAAGATTACTTGACTAACCGAACAGAGGTTATAAAAATTGACTGCCGGCTCAATCTGTGTATTGCCGGCCAGTCTCCTTCTGAGGCGTCAATTGTCGCTCCCAGCTCTCGGCGTTGTGCGCCTGGAGCTTAGCCCGTACCTTTTTCGCATGACGGTTTAGTTCACGCTTCATAACTGGGCAGCGGGTGACTTGCCACCGCTTGCGCAGGCGCCTAGTTTGTGCGACTAACTGTTTTAAGTAGCTAGGCAGGGGTTTAAAAATAACCCCCACTCCTGCGTAGCTGTCACCTCGGTGCAGGCGCGTTGAATTCAAGCGGTGATCTCCGCTATCACTAAATGAATTTATACTTTACTTTTTTTTTAATTTATACTTTTGGGCATAAGGAATTTTCGTTTGCATTTTAAGGCACTAAAATGAGGTTTTCGGTGTTTATCAGTATGTAATAGGGTTCTATAGGTCAAACTTAGTAAAATAGAAGCATCTTCATACATATTGATTATAGTTATTACAGTAAAAAACGTAAATTCATTTAAGGTCGATGCCGCGCGTCAGTTTACATTGACCAGCGAGATGGCGCCGCTTGTTTATATACTTTAGCGCGTAAGAAAAATTCAGTACAAAATTATTTTAAAGTTAAAATTGTGTTTTTAGGGCTTGTCCTATGTACTGGATATGGATTCAGTACACAGCAATATTAGTATGTGAAAATTATATAGTTTCCACAAAAGATATGTGAATACTGACTTGATATCTCAAAAGTGGTTTATACGGTTTTAGGTAATTTTAGGGTATATAGGGGACCTAGATCGAGACGGGAAACCTATATACAGCTCATAGTTAGCATAGTTTTGGATATAAAGCCCACTTAATTGAGATAACATGTTGGTACATAGTAGAAAACATGCTGTTTGTTAGGATTCCGCAAAGGCTGATACTTTAGGTACCCTGAAGTACCTAGAAGACATGTAGATGTACTGATAACAGTACTACCATTAGAAACCTTGTCGGGACGGCTTCCAGGTGGTTTTTAGATGGGAAAGATCGCTTGGATAAGTCTAGGAGCTAAGCAGCACGGTAGAATGTAGCCAACGTAAAACGTTGAAATTTGTAAGCCCTTCAGGTCGAATAACTCCCTGAAAGGAATAGCTGTACTCATAGTACAAGTACTTTCAGATGGCTTGTTGGACTAGCTACCTGGCCATCACTTTGAGGTGATAATCACTCATACAATTTGGGTGCAATTCCAGAAATAAATTTATGAAATTGATTTTTTTGTCTGTTTTTGGCACTCCCCGGGACTATGCACTCCTGGGCGTTCCAAAAATAAGGGATAATTAGTGACCTCCCGATAGCTCGATAAACGCGCTATCGTATCGTCCCAATACAGGGCTAATTGCTTGGATAGTTTGCACAGTAGCTAACACATAGCAAGTTACCAGACGTAAGCTTAGCACCTTCAGAGGCAGAACATGTGCGAAAGATCTAGATAAATTTATAGAAGAACTACACATAATAAGCGATGACAGCCTGGATAGCTTAAGTAGAAATTAACTTTAAAATATAGAAAACTTAGGGTTTTATTGATCTAGTCACATACGGGGTGGTATCTTACCTAGGAATTCCGAAAATAAGCTTTTTTAGAACGTCAATAGACAGCCTACTGGAATTACCAGTAGGTCATCCTGACTTATAGAAAATCCTTTGGATAGATTAGGAGTTATTTAACATATAGTGAAAAAACAAAGGCAAATGTCCCTTTGTATGATAGAACTAACTAAAGGAAGCTATCAATACCTGAAGATACAGATTTATAGAATAGGTATATAGGTAGGTGGTGCTGCTGACCTGCCATATGCAGAAAACTAGGTATTGATAGCACCATAGAAAGGATGTAATAGCCCGATTACCGAGTGTTTGGTAAGGGATTTTTGTACAAAATAAAATTATTTTCGGCGAAAAATCGCGGGGCTCTCAATAAAGTAAAGGGCAGAGGGTATATAAACACCCCCAGCCAAAATTAGAATTTGTAGTCATCGGAAACTAGTCACCGGTAGTAGTCGTCATCGACAAGGAATAATTTCTTCCAACTCCTTGTATCTCAGTTACTAGTTGAGAGCCCTTAGATCATCCCGTGTGTTTAAGAAATCAAAGTGTTTTATTTGATTTGATCCTAACAACCCTTATAACAGTGCAGAATTAAATCTTGAGTCGTCGACGGAGCCAGGTTGCCAAGAACCTTATTTACAGGGTGTTAGGGACGTTCAGCGCTGCTGACCGGGAGACTTACAACGTTCCATCTCGGGGTTGGCGATCACGCCCGTCCGCCACAAAATCATCGCGTTAAATTCCCGTGATATATTGTTTTCCAGTATAGGATAATATAAAAAACATGAAATCAAAAGATTTTCTACGTGCACTTGTTGGTTACTTCTAGGTGAGCGTGTTTTACCACAACATCGATTACCATCAGGCGAGATGTTCAGGGGGTCTACTCCCGAAGCTCGAAGTTCGTAGTTTCGAGCTTAGTTACGGGCATTTCCTACTCCCTATCACCTACGGACGGATGATTCGTACGGGGCCCGAACGAAGAATGAATGACAACACAATTTGACAGTTGAACCTACTCCCTAAGCGTTTTTATCCGTCCGAAAAATTGAACTTGACACTTGTTTTATCGGATCGTTATGTCAGATATGACGACATCAAAATAGTTATCGTGCGGTCGACGGAAGCTACAATTCCAAGTGGTGGCTGCTTTTTCAATGCTCGAAGAAGCTCTACTGGAAAAGCAGAGGCAACGTCGATGATATTTACGCCAAAACATCCTGTTGGAGAGTATTATTGTTGTTCATATGGAACTATAGGCTCACTTGGGAATTATTCGAGGACTTGTGTGAGGACCTAATACCTCTTTTGCATCGACACATAGGTACGACGAAGTGGTGTTGATCCAACAATGAAGGTAAGGATATATTATAGACTCTGCAACATTGAGCTGTACCAAAGCATCACACCCATTTACTGTTGTTATTGTTTTATTTCAGATCCCCACAGCTCTTAATTTTTATGCCTGGGGGGTTACCAAGGTGCAGTGGGCCTCATTAATAAAAAAGTATATAAGGTTTCCCCAGAATTTGGCTGGGAGGAACCTTATAAAAAGACAGTAAGTTTAAAAGCTTGTACCATTTTTTACCCGACTGCCGAAGGAGGGTAATGTGTTTATCACTCAATGTATGTATGTTTGTTCCTATGTGGCGTTCCAGAGACCTAACGCGTTGGCCGATTTTGATGATTCATACGTCAATCGATTCATCTTAACCTTGCGAGTGTCATAGGCTAAATTAAAATTAGAAAATAGGAAAATGGCGGCTTTTGGGCGCCATATTGTGGGGGGCCAATTTTATTTTTACTTCCAAATCCATCGTGTGGGGTACCAAAATAAAGGGTTTCAAGAGGTGATTTTAAAAATATATAACACTTATATATTTAAATGTACCTAATTCGAAAAAAATGTTAACTAAAAAGTTATAAATAAAAAAGTTAATTAAAAAATTCAAAATACCCGACTGCTTAAAAAGCGAACTAAAAAGACGTAAACAAGAAGAAAATCATGCTGTGCAGTCGGAGGTTTTGGTCAGCCAGCTCGCGAATATGTATCCTCCGACTGCACAGCATGATTTTCTTCTTGTTTACGTCTTTTTAGTTCGCTTTTTAAGCAGTCGGGTATTTTGAATTTTTTAATTAACTTTTTTTCTAAAATCTAAAAGCCATTTAAATAATGACTACCTATGCTTTGAAGAGTGTTTATATACCTACTAGCTGACCCGGCAAACTTTGTTTTGCCATAAAAACACCTAATATGCATCTACCCTACCTACCCTACCCTACCCTACCTACCCTACCCTACCTACCCTACCCTACCTACCCTACCCTACCTACCCTACCCTACCTACCCTACTTACCCTACCCTACCCTACCTACCCTACCCTACCCTAATTTTCCTTTTTTTTGTAAATCTAAACCATTCTCGAATCTCCACGAACACACACAAAAAATTTCATCAAAATCGGTCCAGTCGTTTAGGAGGAGTTCAGTCACATACATACGCACACAAGAAATATATATATTAAGATAATAACTACTTAAAGAGTACACTTAAATAAATTGTATCACGGATCGGATCACCCCATGTTCGGGGATGTAATAGGTTGAAATAATACTCGGAAGTACGTCAGCGAAAAGTTTTTATTAAACAAAATATAACTAAGGTCATTAAACGGCGGAGAATCTTAACACCGCGATTTAACTTTAAAGGAATCCGGTACAGCGCCATCTATCGGCCAGAATCTTAACTAAATTTACATAACGTTTTGAACTACTTCAAACACCCCAATAGACAATAACATACAATAACATGCCCGGTCTAATAAACAGCGTATATTTGCCATTTTAAAAGGCCGATTAAGATGCCTCTTAGCAGCAAGAGAGCTGCTTTATGCACCAGTCATAGTTGGTATTTGTCACAATTTATACTAGGTCTAGCTATGTTTTTCTAATAATGAATTGAACGGGTGAACAGTATTTTTTTCATCTATTTAAGAGCATATTTTAATTATTTTTTCAGGTAAAATTGTCATTGCCTGCTGTGTTTTACATAATATGTTTAATCAGGCGGACTTAGAAGCACCTTCCCTCAGCAAGAAGATCTACAATTTGAGCGCAGTAGCCTGGGAGAAGTGTCTACAAATATATTATCTGCCCATCAAGCTCTTTGCCCTTGCTTCAGCAAGCAAGCAAGCAAGAGCAATTGCTGGAAATAAATAGATATTTACGCAGTCTCACAAGAAAACTTTACAGATATAAATGCATTGGGTATGTGTATGACTAGATGTATGAATGTGAGTGAAGCAAAAGAAGTATGTAAGGATCGTAGCAGGTGGCGTACTTTAGTTTCTGCCTACCCCCTTGGGAAAATGGCGTGAGTTTATGTATGTATGTATTATTGACTTTTCACAATAAAAGCATTGTTTTCATTAAATTTTTTTTATTTTTCCATTCAAATCTGAATAAATTTAACAATTACAACACACTATGACTTATACAATAACTACAAAAATACAACTACAAAAGGCAAAAAAAACGTTTCATTTCGTAATCAAAGTTGTTTTGATTTTGGCACTTGATTATTTACCGAAATTAAGTGTTGATAGGAAAACAACCTTTATGGGTATGTGACTTTACCCTATTTAAAGTACGAAAATCGCCAAAATGTTGAAAGAAAAGAAAAATTATTTATTTGTGACCCGCAGAGGAGACACAAGAAATAAGCAAAAAAATAAACAATAATAAAAATACAACCCCGTGCAAGACCAAAAAAGGCCTATCTCAGCATGTGCAGCGACACCCAAAAAAGAAAAAATGCTGCGCTGATATTCTAATAATTTATATTGACACTTCAATATGGTTTTCCTTTTACTTATCAGTCTTAAATTATTGCTAGGACCTTAATATCTCTTGTCTATTATTATTATTATTATATTCTTTATTGTACACCACAAAAATATATACACAGGCCAAAAAACATAAAAGCAAGTGTACAATGGGCGGTCTTATCGCACAGGACAATTTCTTACAGACAACCTTTGGATGGACTGAAAGAGAGGAGAGAAATTTAGGGTTGTCAGTGTACAATATGTCTTAAACAATAATAAATATACATAATAACATAAAATACATACATATAATAATACATAATATACTAATATATAACAAAAATATAACAGAGCAAGGAGAAGACTAATTATAGCGAAAGGAAATGCTCCTTTACCATTTTTCTACTAAGACTCAAATACCTAATAATCTGAATAAAATTAACACTTAACACACTATAACAATCAAAACATATATTTCCATTTATTTATCAGTCTTAGATTAATAGCAATAATCTTGGACTTAGTTTTTCAAGAATATTCAGCTTGACTTCATCGAGCATCTCATTTCTCCTAGTTTTGATTATAAGCCTTCACACTTCCACCTTCGGCAGGTGAAGCAGCATGGGTGGGTGTGATGGCGGCTGGCTCTCTTACTGGTGGACCCTGTACAACAAAAACTTAATATCATTGACAGATACAACAAAAAATATATAATTGTGTGCCTGAAATTTATTAATATTTAGTAAAAAAAAATAGTCTACTACGATAAATATAAATTTTGTTAAGTATACCATTGGAAAAGCTGGTTGGACTCTTGACTAGGTAACTCCATTTGGGAGCGGGTTGGTGCTATCAATGGACCTGTAGCACATGCTGACCGTCTGGCAGCTCCAGCAGCTTTCTAGGCCAAATATTTTTAACAGCCCGCACCTAAAATTTGGATATTTTGTTAATTTTAATTGTATGAAAGGTATAATATATAAAAACACTATACTCATAAGTACACCCACAGATAATAATCCAATCAGTAAATAAACAAAAATGCCTTTGCCAAAGCTGGGTTAGTGATGATTTTCACATATGTAATCGTGATTGTAACCCCTACTGACTGGGCTATAAGTATTTGCAGGATGACTGACTATGATTGTATGCACTTTACTGAGGACAAGACCTTAAAATCATATTAAATTATTATATATTAATGTATTAAACTCACCTTTTGCCACTGCTCCACAGAATTAGTGCAACTTTCCATTGAATTAAGTTAGTTGCACAGGTTTTCCCACAGCCGTTATGAGCGAACTTATGAAGTCAAAGAGGGCCTCAATTTGCGCGTAAATTGCTGCAGCGGTTGGGCCATTTTAATTAATTATTATTGAAAACTAAATTCTTTCAAGGTATTTATTATTTATTTCTTGACATTTCATTTGACAGTTGCCGTCATAAAGAAAAAAAAGCAAAGGTTTTAACAGGATAATGCCGCTTTCCGGACAAAAATGGCAAAAGTAATTAATTTCTATATTTATAGACATAAAAAATGAAAATTGTTAAAAATATGGTCATTTCCTAACGTAAAAAATATTTAATTTTTTGTTTAGTAAGCTTGAAACCACAAACTAGGGAAACCGGTAATCGACCGATAAATAGTGCAACTCTAACGTCATCCGTCGTTCGTTCACGAATATTGTCTATGATCCGTTCGAAGCTCAATTATCCGAAATCGATAGGGGGTAGGGTTCCCTCCGAAGTTTCGGAATACTTTCGGACGGCCCGTAACTTCGTCGACGAAGATAGGGAGTAGACGCCCAGATACGAGCCTATGGATAGTAAAAGTCTTAAAATTAAGATAAGGTTCTTTTTCAAGCTTTTTTTGTATAGGATGTTTCGACGCGATTCGATTTATATCACACCGATACGCGATTTTTATTAAGCGAAATTTCAAAGGTTCATGTGAACCTTTGAAATTTCGCTTAGTAAAAATCGCGTAAGCAATGCGACGCAATTCGATCTGTTTTTAATTTTCTTGGAAAATATTTGCAAGATATCCTCTATTCATGCAATTTAAATTACGCCACGCCATTAGTAAGATCCCTTACTGACTTACCCCAGGTTATGCAGTACGCCAAGGCCAATTGCAGTGCTAACAATGACAACACACGCGTGCACATCTTGTACTCCAGATCACTTTCTTTTAGCAGATTTATATGAAACGTCCACTCTAGGGGGCCGCTTGTTATGAATTAAAACAAAACGCTGGATCTGTTAACACGAGGCGATAAATAGCTGGTGACATGTAGTTATTTTCTGACCGAGGAGTATTTCCTCTGATAAGCGAGCTTCAAATGGGTTAGGGCTGTCGTCCACTGTGACTTTTTGCAGTGATGGAGACGCGATACAGTCACAAAATAAACGTTACAGTTGTAAGATGGACTCGGTCGAGAAGACATTGGTCGTGTTGGTTTTGTTTTAACTTTTACGGAAGCTGCCACAGTGTAAACATGGGCAACGTAAATATTGGGTGCGCCTTTATAATAATAAAAGATCACGTAGTGGCCATTACCTATTATAATCATCATCAGCCTTTTAATGTTGATCACAGGCATCCTGAGAGTGGAAACGGCGAGAGATGACGTGCGGTATCCCATAGTGAATAAACCAAGATCATCGTAAATGACCATGTAACACCACTCCTATCAAGATCGGAGACTCTACACTCCAAGTTGTGGATGACTATGTCTACCTGGGACAAACGATCCAGTTGGGTAGATTGGCCAGATCGAAGGGCCAACTTCGAGAAAGAGGTCAACCGTCGAATCCGGCTCGGCTGTGCAGCGTTCGGGAAGTTGCGCGGTATCTTCTCGTCCAACTTACCAGTGTCTCAAGACGAAAGTCTATGACCAGTGTGTGTTGCCAGTGATGACATATGGCTCTGAGACGCGGTCGCTTACAATGGGCCTCATCAGAAAGCGTACAGTCACTCAAAGGACAATGGAGAGGGCTATGCTCGGCGTTTCCTTGCGTGATCGAATCAAAAATGTAGAGATCCGTTAGAAAACCAGGGTAACCGACTTAGCCCGAAGAATTGCCAAACTTAAGTAGCAGTGGGCAGGGCACATTGCTCGCAGAACAGATGGCCGATGGGGCAAAAAGGTTCTGGAGTGGCGACCGCGAACCGGAAAACGTTACGTTGGATGGCCTCCCACCAGGTGGACCGATGACCTGGTGAGGGTTGCGGGGATCCGCTGGTTGCGAGACGCACGGGACTGGTCAAGGTGGCGACGCTTGGGGGAGGCCTATGTCCAGCAGTGGACGTCTTTAGGCTGATATGATGATGATGATCCCACTGTGGTTGGTCGTGGGGCCGCATCTATGGGATATCGGGTACGACTGGGTGCTGCGCGCTGTGATCCCTAGTGGCGTTAACGATAGGAGGAGTTCAGATCGGTGTCGGGTCGATGATGAAGTACCTGGGACTGGTGCACGACAGCCGGTGGAATTTCGTGTAGCATTTTCGACATTTGACTCTCAGACTGGAGCGGGCCGGGACTGGCCTCAAGCGGCTTCTGCTCAATCTAGAGGGATCGAACCCCACCTGCCAGAGGCTCTATGCGGTGGTCGTGCGGTACATGCCCTTTACGGGGCACCGGTATAGGCGCGTTCCCTGGAGCGGTGACCAGCCCACCGGTTGAACGTGTCCCAAAGGA
Source organism: Anorthoa munda (assembly GCA_945859665.1). Classification (NCBI taxonomy): domain Eukaryota; kingdom Metazoa; phylum Arthropoda; class Insecta; order Lepidoptera; family Noctuidae; genus Anorthoa; species Anorthoa munda. The sequence goes on from OX243898.1 coordinate 13,645,226, forward strand.
TCATGGCTATCCGGCTGGTCTGGTGATAGCACACGGTCTCCGATGAGGCGGCGAGCCTATTTGTTGGATTACCGCCATGAGTTCTGGAGGCAAAAACCCTCGCGCCAATATGGGAGAGGCGTGAGGAGGCGAAATGCAGGGACGAAACTCCAATGCCGGGGCGAAACTCCGTTGCCGCGACAAATCGTGGCTCGGCGGACGGGGCTCAGGGAGGAGTAGCCCATCTTTGAGGAGTAGCTTGAGAGGCATTACGGCGTCCTCACCTTCCACCTGACGCAGGTCCTCACTGTACATGGACTTTTCGGGTGGTTCCTGTTCAGGATAAGGCGGGAGCAAACGCCCGTGTGTCACCATTGTGGGAACCAACTGGAGGACACGGTGGAGCATACGGTGGAGGTCGGTCCGCTTGGGCGGAGCACCGCCGTGTCCTCGTAAAGGCGATCGGCGGTGGCAACCTCTCGCGTCCGGCCCTGGTCCAGGTCAATGGTACGGAGTAAGATGGCATGAGAAGCTGTCTCCTCCTTCTGCGAAGAAGTAATGCTCGCAAAGGAGGAGGCAGAACGCGTAAGGAAGACGCAAAGGAGACGCCCTCACGTCCTTTGCCACCGCCCCGGGCGTTGGGTGTCGCATGCCGATGCCCGGCCACCGTAGGCGCGAACTTGCGGACGGCAAGTAATGGGTAGCTCGCCGTCCGATAAGGACTAGGCCCCAGTTGACGGCGCGTAGTGTTCCACGCGAGCATCAACGAGATGTCAGCAAAACTGACGGGGCTCGCTAGGGCGATGCCTGTCTGGGTCACGTATAAATTTGAAAGAGAGTTACCGCGGCCCTGGCACAAGCAACTGAAGGAATACGGGTGAGTTTTAGTCAGTAAAAGTCTGACACCAGGAGGGCAGTGTCAGGCTCCCGCTTAACCTAGAGCGGGCGAAGTCATTGAATGATATCCTACACAAAAACAATATCAAGAACAATATTGAAACATGCGTTTACGTCGCAAAGTAGTACAGTTGGATGGCAAAGCACGAGCTGGAATTTACGTGGCGCATTCTTTACAGGTACGTCTTTGCGTAACCTTATGCCATTGTGCCGTAGCGGAGGTCTCATCGTCTACTTTTAAAGTTTACGTTGTGAGCTGCTACTTTCAATAACCTTGCAGTCGCTCGCGGGCTGCAAGGTTATTGTTGGCGCTGATATGACTGCTTCATCATCACTCTGGTATGCCAAAGTTCGGTCTACGGATTATGAACGACGCTGCGCTGTTGAAGATTTAATTGCTGAAATGAATCTGACTATTCATAATATCCCTGAAGCACCACCAACTTTTTGCAGCCAAATGGGCGAATCTTGTATTGACGTCACACTTTCTAGTGCAGACGTACGCTTGGATAGGTGTCGTGTCCTACCAGACGCGTCTTGTAGTGATCATCGCTTGATTGTGTACGAATTTGTTCCGGTTTTTACTCAGGATACGTCACATATGTCATTGGTAACTTTAGGTATAAATGTAAGGGTGCGAATTGGGAATTCTTTAGCTCGCTTCTTGCGTCACACGCCAAAGACTTCACTCGTGATGGGCTGTCAGTTGAAGAAAGTGCTGAAATTATGTCAGACACCTTCACTTACTGTGCTGACATTGCCATTGGTCGTGGATCTATGACCAATATACGTCGATGTGATTGGTGATGTGACTACCTAACTGAACAGCGTAAAAGTTATCGCCGAGCGCGTAAACATCTTAACAAGCTTAAAAAACGTAAGGTCACCGGTGACCCTCTTTCCATTGCGTTAAATACGTTTAGAGTTGCCAGGTCCCGCTACAGAGAATCGGTGGAAAAATCAAAGGGTAATTTATTGCGTAAAATAGTAGAAAAATTAGAAAAAGAAGGTCCGTGCTCTCCTTTATAACATGAGTTTATAGCTAATCGATCAGTCGACTTCGCGTTTGTTTAGAACATTAAAGTAAATAATACACACACCACCGGTATTGAGGAAACTACTGAAGTTTTGCTGAATACTCTTTTACCTGATGACTTACTTGCTAATGACAACGACTACCATCAACAGATCAGAGCGTGGGCAGCTGTACCATCTGAATCACCAGCGTCAGACCTTCCATCCACTGACGAATTTATTAACGTTGTCAAGAGGTTACCACTCAACAAGTCATCGGGTGAAGATAAATTATCTAACCGGATGATTATAGAAGCGTGTAAAACGGCCGGTGATGCGATTTTGACCGTTTACAACCGCTGTATTGCGGAGGGCGTATTTCCTCGTATATGGCGACGCGGATTTATACGAATCAACCCGAAAAGCGGCGATAAACCCCCGGACGACCCGAAGTCGTACCGGCCCATAACATTACTTCCATCTTTGGGAATACTCCTGGAGCGCCTTATCGTTCCACGTTTGCTACCGGACGGACCAAAATTTCATAATAATCAATTCGGTTTCACTATTGGAAAATCTACCGTAGACGCGGCCCTTACTGTTAGAAAACTTGTTATTACATCGGAACATAAGTACGTAATTGGAATTTTTCTAGATATTTCTGGGGCTTTTGATAACGCATGGTGGCTAATGCAATGCTATTATTCAAATTAAAAACTCGAGGCTGCTATAGAAATATATACAATTTAATTTACTTTTACTTTTTAAATGGTTCCGTGAAACTCAAACTCGGCCATCATTCCATGTCGAAGTCTCTCACCATGGGATGTCCTCAGGGTTCGGTTAACGGTCCTTTGATGATTACCTCGCGATTCCGCTTCCAAGCGGCTGTTCATTAACCGATTACGCGGACGACGGTCTTCTGCTCATTCAATCAAGTACTCGAGCTGGACTCGAGAACTTGGCTGACCATGCGAAACCGCATGTCCTTTGCTCCGCACAAAACTTATCAACTCATTTTGAACGGTAATCTTAAATCGTATCCTACTATTAAATTTAATAACGTTCCGGTAAAAAGGAAGCAGTCCGTGTGCCCGTATCTTGGTCTAGTATTAGAGAGGATTTTTGCATTTTTTATATTAAAATAGTCGGTGAAAAAGCAAAAAGGAGCTTCTATGCCTTAACGAGAATATCTAAATCTACGTGGGGTCTGTCTTTTTTGACTTTAAGGGCTATTTATGGGGCTACTTACTTGGGTTTTATCTGCTATGGGGCGCCTGTTTGGGCTGATAGGGCCACCATAGGGGCGGTGCGACGTAAGTTGCTTCAGAGTCAGCGTTTAGCTTTGATATTCTTATGCAAAGCGTACAGGACGGTTAGTACTGAGGCCTTACCTGTACTTGCTGGCGTACTTCCGGTCGACCTTGAAGTGCAGCGACGTGCTGCAATGCACTATTCCGACCAAAAAACCATGGACGCGAACTTTTTAACGTGGAGTGACTGTGAGAAAATCTCTAGATTATTTAAACCACATATTGACGTCTGGGAAGAACTTTTAGCCGAATGGCAATGTAGGTGGGATAATTCCATCAAGGGCCGACACCTCCACCAATTCTTTCCATCCGTTCGCATGCGGCTGGCCAGGACGTGGCTGGAGGTGGATCACTGAGTTGCCCAATTTCTCACAGGGCATGGTAACTTTAAAAGTAAATTATTTTCCTTCAAGCTTATTGCCTCGCCTTTATGTCAGTGTTCTACATCTGACTGCGAATATATACAATCTGCGGTTACCTATCATAAGTTCAAAAAACATTTGACCGAATTTCATTTCAGCTAAAACTTTTCAACTATTATCGTTTCATTTTTTTTTACTTCATCGAAGTCACGTCTGCCACTGTCTCAGTTGACCTATTATCAATTCGATTTTTTTCGTTACTCCGATGTTTCACTTGGTCGAAAAACTTTTTACCGAAGTTATACTTAGCCGAAATAACATTTGTTCGAAATATTTATTTAAACGCATATCAAAATACTAAGTGAGAAATAAACTGTGGGCGAAAACAAATGTTTAAAACAGCGAAACGAAAAAAAAAATTGTCGCAGAGCGGGGCTCCTATTTCTCTCAGCAGGGTCTAAAGTAAATGTTGCTTCGGTTTGGTGAAAATATGGCAAATGAAAAAGGTTCAAAAGTGGCTTCGGTCAAAAGCAAAAAGTTATTTTGTAAATCGGCGAAATGTAGTTCTGTAAAATAATACCAATGGCAATTGATACTTCGATGATCTGAAATTATGTCAAATAATGCATATGGCAAAAAAGACGTCGGCCAATAGTTTTCTGTAAAATGAAATTCGATCAAAAAAGATTCGGAAAAGTGATCGGTTCCCACAATCTGCACATCATATCTTTGGCAGAATGAACGCAATACTATGTTGAATAATGTACAGGCTGTATCAGGAGTTGTTTACTATACGGACCTTGTGGAAACTAGAACAAATTGCCGTGAGTTTAAGCGTTTTTGCCATACCTATTATTGGAATCAAATATAACAGCTCACAATGTTTGGACCCATTAATATTAATGCTATTTTTTATCCGTGGTGCTAGGCAACTGGGCTTATCCCAGTTGTAAACGACCCTTTGTGCCTATTGGTCTTGTTTTTTTGTTCTATCTCCTGCTGGGAAGTGGAAATTTGTATTTTATTTTTTTCTACTCCTCCATTTTTCTTTTCTGATTAATTTCGTTGCGGGATCCAAGACAGTTAAATTCATTCTCCGGGACTTCGTCGAGCTTCATTGCCTCGGCGCTTTTCTGGTGGTTGCCACTGTTGATTCTGGCTTTCAGGAGTTGCAGTGGATTGGGAATAGTGCGGTGGGTTTGTCCCAATGTTTCAATCCTACACAAAAAAAAATGTGTCAGTCATCCTCTCTGCTAGAGAGGGAATGGGTCTTATCCACCATGGTACGGGACCAGTGCGGATTGGTAGATTTCACATGTCTTTGGGAATTTTTGGTTCTAGGATGTGCCGGTTTCCTAACGATGTTTTCCTTCACCATTTATTAAAGAAGTGGTGATTAAATAATGTACACAAAGTAAAGCGCCTGCCTGGGTTCGAACCCACGGCCTACGACACGTTAGTCGGGTCCGTTACCACTGGGCCACTACTGCTCTAGCTAATTACCTAACAACGATTCAAAAACCAACAAAGTTCAAGAAAGAATTTAGAAAATGTTATGTAATGTCATATTCCATATTTTGTAAATTGTTTGTTTAAAAGCGACGCTTATACCATATAGACGCGAGTTTGCATTGATACAGTAGCGCGTACGCATCGGCGCAGACGCGATACTGAATCGATAGAGTCGCGTGTTTCAAATGTCACCAATGGATGCAGGAGTGAACGCACCTCTGCATCGCTGCAAGAAGTCACCGTGGACGACCGCCCTTAGACCTGTTTATAATTCGTCATTATTTTAAAATATAATTCCCACTGGTTCATAATCTTATCGCTTCCTGCAGACTATATTTTTTTGCAATATGTTTATCAAGTACGTAACTGTGTATTCCATTGGGCATAACCAAATTAAAGAGTATTTGGGATTTTCCATCAGGAATTCCTAAGCAGCCCGGAACCTGGACTTGTGCCTGGTTGATGGGAATAGGCGCCCCCTTACTGCAAGGGATAACTGTGTACTGCACAACTCTGCCTAACCTTTTGGGGAAGGCGTGATATTAAGTTTGTATGTAGTTGAAAGCAAATGCACATCGATAAGTTTATTATTGCAACAGTACTGCAGACAAAATAAACATAAAAATCATGCTAAAAATAAACATTCTAATTAAAAATGATGGAAAAATAAACACACGTAAATAATGTTCATGGCGACCAGGAAATGTCAATATTCATGCGATATGTAAGATAAGAAGAAGATATATACATAATGATTATTAACTTTAAAACACTTTACATAATGATTGTTACATAAACGAAGTAAATATGTGAAATCTGAAATTATTGCATTCATAAAACATCGTAATACACATATAGCTCAGCTATTCTAAAAATATCTGTGTAAATTGACTTTTATCGGTAACTCTACCATGTTTATCATACATACATACACATCATCACGCCTATTTTCCCCGAACGGTTAGGCAGAGGTGCCCTTAGTACACCAACATATCGCTGAAGATGTTTTAAATCCCATGTAATTCTGTTATAATTGAGATATTCCAGATGAAAAATCCCAATAACTTATTCCCGACCCGGACATCAAACTCAAGACATTATTGCTCAGCAGTAGCGCTTTCAAGCACTAAACTATTGGGGCAGTCCATGTTTATCATTGACAGTAAAAAGCTGGTAAGATTCAACATGCAGAGAATCAATTGAAAGTGTGGTTTATTTTTAATATATGGGATAGAACCTTAGATCCATCTGTATGCGTACAGCTAAGTAGTGAAATTCTCTGCCGGAGTCTGTGTTTCACAATAGCTACTTGCAATTTCGCTTGTAAAAAAATCGCTTATCAATGTGATATAAATCGAATGGCGTTGAGCCATCGCTTTGTCTTAAGAAGTCGAAAAAAGACATCATCAGCATAATATCAGCCGAAAGATGTCCACTGCTGGACATAGGCCGCCCACAGGCGTAACCGCATTGACCAATCAAAAAGAAAAACGTATTTTATGAAAATCCTTAAAAGCCACGTAATTTCGAATCTGTGTCAATATTTCTTGAACTGAACTCTATGCGTTAAATTAGCAATTGGTAAATGGCATATTTTGTACAAGTTAATTCTCTTCATGTCAGCTGATATACCTTTACACTGTTGGACATAAGCCTTCCCCAAGGATTGCTGCATCGACCGGTCCTGTACTGTGCATTTAGAGGTCTCCCGCGGTCATCAGTCTACCTTGTGGGAGGCCTTCCAATGCGATAGGCATCATTAAATGAATCTAATCATAAACCTTTAAACGAGCAATTCTTATATATAATCTGAATCACAGATTTTTATGAAATTTAGTATGCAGGGGGTTTCGGGGGCGATAAATCGATATACCTAGGTTTCATTTAAAAAAAATGTCGTTTTCTCTATACTTACCCGAGCAGAGCTCGGTTGCTCAAGCTTTATTTGTCGTGGTGGCCCAGTGGTTAAGACCTAGTTTCTAATGCCAGTCCGTGGGTCCATGTATGTCAATTACTCTTAAATCATAAAACATAATATAATGTTAAGTGATGTTTTAAAAGCACTATCAACGAAATCATTTTGTTTTAATGTGTGCCAAAATAACGAACGTTCTCTTTTTTTAATCTTAAAAGTAAACTATCTTAACTATATAATATATCTATTATATAATATTTATACGGTATATATCTAATATGTATACGGTAAAGTCAATTTTTATTACTTGTACATTTTTAATTTAGATTTAATGATTGACGTTCAAAAGTGCCGCTTATTGGCCTAGTTGAAATAAATATATTTGACTTTGACTTTATATTTTGTGATAAAATTTTTTGTTTGTTTGTTATTTAATTTCTGGAAGTACTCATGAGGATAAGAATACATTTACGAGTATTAATGTCATTCTTCTAATAATTTTCTTAAAATGAGTATCAGTAACATGTTGGAATAATTCCAACATGTTACTGATACTCATTTTAAGAAAATTTTTAAAAAGATAAGAACTATATAGTCCCCAAACTAGGCAGCGCCTGTATCTTGGTGAACCGATTACGATATTTTTTTAGACTGAACTATGATATTCCTAATTTTTAGGGTTCCGTAACCAAAGGGTAAAAACGGGACCATAATACTAAGACTCCACGATCCGTCTGTCTGTCCGTGTCACCAGGCAATATCTCATAAACTGTGTTTTTTTTTATTTTTTTATTTATAGGCTCGTGTTTGACCACTATCTCGCCTGATGTTGAGCGATGATGTGGTCTACGGTGATAGGTAGACAGTTGAAATTTTCACAGATGATGTATTTCTATTGCCGCTATAACAAAAAATAATAAAAAACAGAATAAAACAAATATTTATCTGGGGCTCCCATACAACAAACGTGACTTTTTTGCGATAGTGGTACAGAGTCGAACTCGCCGACTCGCACTTGGCCAGTTTTACTATTATTATTACAAGATTTATATTACCTTGATTTCGTATGTATGCAACTAGTAACCGATTTTTCAAGCTCTTCATGCCATCCGAATTAGCTGAAACTTGGAGTACTTATGTAACTTTGGCAATATTTAAATAATAATATGATACTAAGGAGTATAAGTTAAGTTGCTATGGCCTCATGATGGACGCAACTTCTCAACCAGACAAGACATCACCAATGTGTTTGTGCTCATTGGATAAGTATTGACAAGCGATATTACATTTGGTCTATTAAAAGCTTGTTTTAAAAAGATTTTTACTTTTAATTATTATTTACCCTCAAAATAGCCCTCGGGGCCAGCCGTGGGAAAAAGTTGTTAGGTATACGAATAACTTGACGTTTCTATAAGAACTCATTGCAAATTACTTTGTCGATGGTATCTTTAAGAATGGGTTCTATAGTTAAAGGTTAAGAATGCAGACTTTAAGGACAAGGGTTTGTTACGTAACCCAGGTCGTGGATTTTGAGGACTGCCTCATTGGTGTAGTAGTCGTTATAGTACGACTGCTAGCATGGATTCGATCCCCAGGTTGATAAAAGTGTTTTTACTTATTTATCTCTCATTAGCAGCCCGGAATCTGGAGTTTTACCGGTTGGTGTTACAATTTCATTCGTTGAAACGGCTGGCAAATTAAGTGTATAAATCGAAATCGAAAAATGTACCAGTTTGCACAAGTTTATATTATTTGTATTATGTTTGTATGTGAGCGCAACTAGAGCTTCACTAGCGTGAACGTTGAATAATATGACATTAAAAATAGTGTGACATGCATTAATTTGACGGCTCTTTAATTTATTTGATTAATAAGTTTATGACATGTAATTTAATTCATCTGACATTTTTTTATTTTATTTCACTTTTGACATTTTTAGTATTTTGAATTTATTTTATTTTTTTATTTTTTATTTTGTGAGTGTAATTATTTTGTAATGTTATTTCAATAATTATTTAATAAATTTGTCAACCATATAAATAATTGCAAACCTTATTAGGTAATGATACAGTGTACTTTATTATATCTATTTGTAACATCTTCTTACCTGTATTATGCAAATAAACAATTTGATTTGATTTGAACGTTGGAAATTATCCTCATCATCGGATTACAAGACAAACGATGATGCGCCATCGGTATATGGTGGACATCCCGCCCATACGCGCAAAGCGTTTTGCGAATCCTTTTATTGTGCGTATTGCTAAAGAGTGGAATTCGCTGTCGGAGCCTATATTTCCTGTTAGCTACAAAATGGAAGTATTTAAGTCAAGAATGAATAGGTTACTTCTAGGCAAGTGAGCCCCGTCGTCGACCACATCACGTGATTACCATCATGTGAGATAGTGGTCAAACGTGAACCTTTCAATTATATAAAAATGGAACCTAATACCGGGGTGAAAAGAAATGTTCTTCGAGCTGCTATAACTTTTAGCCAAGTGCATGTAATAACTTTGTTAACAATTTTGTATTGCAATCGGATGAACGGTATGGGAGCGCATACAATACGGACTAACAAACATTGATATCAGACTAGCTGCCAGGTCCGGTGAAAGTTGAAATTATCCTAAACAAGCCTACTATAGTACTTTGATAAAAAGTATGCTATTTGTTCATCCAGGTTATAAACTACACATCACATCACATCATCAGCTGTTAATGTTCCCACTGCTGGGACACAGGCTTTCTCTCTGTGAGAAGGAATGGGCCATAATCCACCACGCGGGCCCAGTGCGGTTTGGTGGATGTCACATGTCTTCGAATTTTTGGTTCTAGGACATGCCGGTTTACTCACGATGTTTTCCTTCACCGTTTTGAGAGCAGTGGTGATGAAATAATTTACACAAAGTAAAGCACCTCGAATCCACGACCTACAACTTGTAAGTCGCGGCCGATACCACTGGGCCACCACTGCTCTATAAACTATAAAACTATATGTGTACCAAATTTCATATAAATCCGTTTTGCAGTTTTTGTGAGTAAGATTAACAAATTTCCATCTATAGTTTTACATTCATCACATTAGTACTATTAATATTAGTATATTAGTATGCGTGGATTTAAACTAACCATTTCAACTGTGAGAAACCACCTGCAATTTTATCAATGTAGTTTATATATTTATGGTCAATAACCTCACCGTTTAATGAATATAGGGCTATAGTGCAGGTAAATGTCACACTTAAAATATTCATCGCTGAACATACTTATATCTTAGAACGTGGGAACCTATAATTATATATCTTTATTGGGAGATTGATAATGATTGACTACTTTGGTTTTATATTTAAGAGAGGGCAACTGAATTGATGGATTAATGATTGATGGGGCCAAGAGGTTCTAGAGTGCCGACTGCGAACTAGAAGACGCAACGTTGGAAGACTTCCTCTGTCAACGTTGGACTCTAGGTGCAGCGATGATCTGGTAGAGGCTGCGGGAATCTGGTGTATGTGAGAGCCACAGAACCGATCAGTATAGCGACGCTTGGGCGAGGCCTATGTCCAGCAGTGGACGTCTTTCGGCTGAAATGATGATGATGACTCAATTGAAATCGATTGAGTGAATTTTTTGGGTTAAGTTTGCCGTACTATTCTCACTGCAATCCCGAAAGCCAGAATCAACAGTGGCTACCACAAGAACAGACTCGAATAAACACTGAAAAAATTAATTGGGACTTGCGATATTTGTCTTACTAAGCAACCAAACAGATTTTTGCTATTTAATAAATAGTTCTGTATTATTTAATTAAAGTTTATTTTCTAACTAGCTGCCGCCCGCGGCTCCGCCTACCTTGATTCAGTATTTCCCCTAATATCTTTAGGTATAAGCTACATTCTATCTGTTATTCTGATGTATAAGCTAAATTACTGTAAAGTTTCATCAAAATCAGCTCATTAGTTTTTGTGTGAAAGAGTAACAAACATCCATTCTCACAAACTTTCGCGTTTACAATGGTAGAATAACTAAAGTTTACTTACATTTATCTATACATCTATACAAATATTAAAAAGAGGAAAGATTTTTTTGTTTGTTTGTATGTTTGTTTGTTTGTACCGAATAGGCTCCGAAACTACTGGACCGATTTAAAAAATTCTTTCACCAGTAGAAAGCTAAATTATTCCTGAGTAACATGGGCTATTTTTTTATTCCGAAAACGGGTCCTGTGGGATGGTCCACGGGAGCGAAGCCGCAGGCAACAGCTAGTACAAAATATTTTTATGGGTTCGGTTAAAACGGGACAAAGATAAAGATGATTTATTTGTTAAAATATGTGTGTATATAAAATAGGCATGCAGGATGTTCAGTTATTTTTTATCGCTTATAAATATGTTATGCGGCGTTAAAATATGTGTTTTGCAACTTTGAATTTAAGCATAGTGCCTGCTTGCGTTCGAACCCACGACCTACTCGAATGTCGCCACCGATACCGCTGGGCTACTACTGCTCTTCAAAGAACTATATTACAGTGGCATGCAGTTTTATGACACCGAAACTTTGCTACCGACCGAACCGGTACTGTTACTACCGTTCTAAATTTACGACTAAACGTTTTGGAAATACTTTCATTATGCGTACAGCTAAGAAGTGAAATTCCCTGCCGGAGTAGTTATCGGGAAATACAGTTCCTGATAGCTACAATCTCGGGGTCTTTAAGTCAAGAGTGAATAGGTTACTTCTAGGCAAGCGTGCCACACCTTCGACCACATCATCAATAACCATCAGGTGAGATAGTGTCTAGCGCAAGCCTATCTACAATAAAAAAAACTGACTAGAATTACACAAAAATTTCTACAACTCACAGCACAACCTCGATTGACCTCATAACACGCAATTCGTCAATAAGTTAAACATGCAGTTAAGTTAACTGCAGCCGAGTTAAGTGCAGTTATGTGATCGTTCGGTTAAACTTAGCCTTTGTCAAATGTTACCCGGTCAGGCTGCGCGTTTGGGGCACAGCAGACGAATGGAGATGACTGATTTCTACATTATAAAATAACTAGCTATTGTCAGTGGCTTCGCCCGCGCAAATATCGTATTTATACCAAGTACTCCAAATAAAAAAGTATCTATGTGCTAATCTATCTCTGTGCCAAATTTCATCCAGATCCGTTCAGCCGTTTAGAAGTAAAAATATGACAAACAGAGTTACTGTCGCTTTTATAATAATATTGGTATGGATTTCAGATCACCGACTTAGTTTACATCTTTCAACATAGTTTCCATCGGTAGGTATACTTGTTGCAAGATATTTCAGTGCGAAGATAAACGAATGAATAAATAACAATAATTAAATTATTGACTAAAACGTTTTCTTCTTAGCAAAACCTTTCTTTTGATACCCATATCATGGCAGTGAACAAAAAATAACTAGTCCGCCATCTTGGGCAGTCCACCATATTGGATTTAGAATGACGTCACTTAGCTAAACATGCATTGTCACCCAAATTAAACGTGCATGCGAAACTTTATCTTAATCGGTTGCAAGATTTGACCCGAACACTGTTACATACAAACATACATACATTGGAAGTTAAATAAATGCTTGTAATAATCTTTGTCCTTTACAAAAAATGTAGCAAGCTTTTTCATAAACTGACTTGACCTCTTCAACTACCCATTACATGATATGTCTAGGCGGCTAACGAGATAATCTTTTAATTAGCCATACTTTCTTTTTCTAGCATGCAAAGTGAAATTATATAAGGAACTAGCTGACCCGGCAAACTTTGTTTTGCCATAAAAACACCAAACATTCATCTACCCTACCCTACCCACCCTACCCTAACCTACCTTACCTACCCTACCCTACCTACCCTACCCTACCTTCCCTACCCTACATACCCTACCCTACATAACCTACCCTACATAACCTACCCTACCCTACCCTACCATACCCTACCCTACCCTACCTACCCTATCCTACCCTACCCTACCTTACCTACCCTACCTACCCTACCTACCCTACCTACCCTACCTACCCTACCTACCCTACCTACCCTACCTACCCTACCTACCCTACCTACCCTACCTACCCTACCTACCCTACCTACCCTACCTACCCTACCTACCCTACCTACCCTACCTACCCTACCTACCCTACACTACCTTACCTACCCTACCTACCCTACCCTACCCTACCTTACCTACCCTGCCTACCCTATCCTATCTACCCTACCTACCCTACCCTACCTACATACTGAACTATTGGCTAGGTTTAGTAATCAAACAACGTGTTCACGGTACTGAGTTTAATTCTGGACTGACACATAGAAATATAATTATACAGATACCGACATTACACCTCCACCACTAAATTAAACCTATAATTAACTTATACATAATGATCTTAATTACTAACAATAATTACTTAATTTGTATCAACTAAACAAAGTCAGACCCATATCTAATCACGGGTTTTCTTATCCGCTTAGGGCTTGATTGTACCAGTTCTGGAAGTGGTGAACAGAGTGTAGTTGAGTTGCTTTTAATATCGTCTCGCACGACGGGCGGAACCACGTCTTGAGTGGGTAGATTATTTTTATTTTGTAATTGTTGGTCACTTAACGCACCACTACTCCCACTTTCATTCTCCACTTCCTTCCCCGGTGAAACGGCATTCTCACCCCTTATCGTCGATGATTCGCCCGTATCAACATTAGGACAGGTAACATCTGAAAAACGCGATCTACGACGCATTTGATCTATATGACGTTTCAATAATTGACCGTTATCACTTTCCACTATGTACCTACGGGAGCCATCCTTAATCCGTATCTGCCCTTTAACCCATTTGTCTTGTTGACCAAAGCCCCTCGCCCATACCGAATCGCCTTGCACAAAGTCCCGCTTAACCCCACCTGCATATTGTGCCTGGCTGTCTTGTGCGGAACGTACTTTATCCAGCAAGGTTTGGTCGTTCCTTAATAGATCCAGACGAGAGCGTAATCTACGTTTCTGTAGCAACATAGCTGGGGTTTCCCCTGTAGTGCTATGTATAGTATTTCTGTAGGTTAATAAAAAGTTTTGGAGGGCTAGATCTACATCAACGTTATCCCTATACGCTTTTTTAATCGTACGCTTACATATTTTGACAGCGTTCTCCGCAGCCCCATTCGAAGAAGGATGGTAGGCTGGTGAGAACGACTGCTTAATACCATTGTTTTCTAAAAATTCCGAAAATTCCCTACTTGTAAACGGAGGACCCTGATCCGAAACTAGTTCCCTCGGAAGCCCGAATCGCGCAAAGGTAGCTCTCAGAATTTTTATAATGACTGTTGCATTTGTTTGTTTCGTTTCAAAGGCCTCGATCCACTTAGATGTCGAATCTACCAATATGAAAAATGTTTTACCCTTAAACGGTCCCAAAAAATCAATATGTAAGCGTGTCCACGGTTGGAGTGCATACGGCCAATGCTGCGGTGTCGCGCGAGGCGGCGCGTCTGCCTCGAGCGCGCACGTCTCGCAGGCGCGGCACAGCGCCTCCACATCGTCGTCGATACGCGGCCACCACACGTAACTTCTAGCCCAGCTCTTCGTTTTAACTATGCCCATGTGGCTACAATGTAACTGTTTCAATACCGTCTGCCTCAAGGACACTGGTATAATCATTCGGTAGCCCCACATAATACAACCGCCTTCAATATATAACTCATTTCGCTTATTGAAAAATGGTTTTAACTCCTCTTCGCTACAAAAATGCGGCCAGCCTGATTCTATGTAAACTTTAATTTTAGTCAGTAATACATCCTTAGCGGTAGCCTTACTGACATCCGAGTTAGTTATTGGTAAAAAGTTTTCAACAAAATTCGCATACGTTATCTCTTTAATATGTCGCTCGTTAGCTACTCTGGACGGTAATCGCGATAAAGCATCGGCGCAATTATTTTTAGACGAAACATATTCAATATCATAATTGTACCCAGATAAAAGCACAGCCCAACGTTGCAACCGAGACGCCGACATAACCGGGATACCTACCTTGTTACCGAATATATATGTCAAGGGTTTATGATCTGTTCTTATAGTAAATTTCCTTCCGTACAAGTACTGATGGTATTTGCGTATTGCATATATTATTGCTAAAGCCTCTCTGTCTATCTGCGCGTAGTTACGTTCAGCAGGTATAAGCGAGCGTGAGGCGTATGCGACAGGCCGCTCGCCGGCTGGCGTCAGCTGTGACAGTACCGCGCCCACCCCGACACTGCTGGCGTCCGCCGTTAGTATAAGTGGTAACTCGGCAGAATAGTGCATGAGGACTTCACTACTCGTTAGCATGGCCTTAACTTTTCTGAATGCCTTTTGACATCTATCATTCCAGTCGTATTTCGACCCTGACTTTAGCAACTCGTATAAAGGTGCTAGTACTGTACTTAAATTCTGAATGAACTTTGAGTAATACATAATCATGCCTATAAACGATCGGAGTTCTGCTACGTTCACGGGTGCCGGCGTATCGACTATTGCCTTTACCTTGTCGGGACACGTATGTACGCCCTCTGCACTGATTACATACCCTAGATAGCTAATCGATTTTGCAAACAGGTCACATTTCTCTTTTTTAACTCTTAAGCCATACTTTTCCAAGCGTTGAAAAACTTTGTGTAAGTTTTCCAAATGTTCACTTGTCGATAACCCTGTTATTATAACGTCATCTAAGAATACCCCCACTCGGGGTAAATCTGCAAACAATTCCTCCAGACGTCGCTGAAATATTCCCGGACTTGATGCCAGTCCGTACACGAGGCGATTGTACATAAATAAGCCCTTATGGGTATTAATAACAGTATACTTCTTAGACTCATCCAAGAAAAATTGTGCATAGGCCTGTGACAGATCAATTTTACTAAATCTTTGACCCCCGTGCAAGCGAACCAGTAAATCTTCTACACGTGGTAAAGGATAACGATCAACCTCTAAAACTTTATTTAACGTCAATTTGTAGTCTGCGCAAATTCTTATGTTACCGTCTTTCTTCACTACTGGTACGATCGGCGTCGCCCAGTCGGAACGCTCGACAGGTGTGAGTATGCCGTCACGCACGTGCTGCTGCAGAGCTCGCTCCACCGGCTCGCGCAGCGCATACGCCAAAGGCCGCGCGCGCATGAACACTGGCCGCGCCCCCTCGCGCAAGTGAATGCTCACCGGCGGGCCGGTGAAGCCGCCGAGTCCCTCCGCGAACACATTATAATATCTGGAACTGAATTCCTCTACATTAAACTCCTCGCCCGACAATTTATTTACTGACGTTAATTTAACAGTCGGTAGCTGAATACCTAATTCTAACATCCATTGCCTACCAAGTAAGGCCATTTTACCCTTTCTGATAATGTATAAATCGAGCTTTTTAACTTTACCATTATACATAACTGACGGTGTTATTACCCCCACAGGATATACTAGCTCGCCCGTATAGTACCTCAAGACAATGTTACATTTGTTAATTGTTAAATCTTTAAATACTTGCTGGTACATTTTATAACTAATGCACGACACTGCACTACCTGTATCGCATTCCATACTCAAAACTTTATTATGTACATTTAATGACATCATAAACGGTTTGCACTGACTTAACGTTAAAAGATTTAAATTAATGTCAATTACCTCCTCGCTGTGATCACTTTCACATTCTACACTGCTATTAGTTGTTTTTGATTCCATGTAAGCTTGGTTCGATATCATATTCGGACACACACGACGAAGATGACCTGTCTTGTTACACACACGGCATACGTAACGACCGAATCGACAGGTGGACGTTTCATGTGCTCCGCCACAAGCTTGACATTGCTGTCGGCGCTCAGATTGAGCCCCTGCTGGCGTCGACGGTGCATTCATCCCACTACCACGGCGCTCGCGCGCCCCTTGCCTGCCGCGTGGCCAGGGCTCCCGTGACGTACCTCTCGCATACCGCGTGGCTGTCTTCTCCCCTGCCCCACTCGTGGTGTCCCTCCTTTGCCATCTTGTGCCTTCTATTGCTAGACAATCGGCTGCTGTCACCTCCCCGTTTGCCCTTTTCTGACCTTGAACTACGGCCGCCGCATCTTTTTCCGCTGATTCCAAGCTAATCGCTAAGCTATAGGCTCTTGAAAAATCTAGCTTAGGTTCAGCGAATAACCGTTGGCGAATCATCTCACAGCTTATACCACATACCAACTGGTCCCGTAAACTTTCCTCAAGCCACGCCCCGAACTCGCACGTTTTGGACATTTTCTTGAGAACCGCGATGTACTCAGCTATCGATTCGCCACCTTGTTGAGTCCTCTTCCTAAACTTGTACCTCTCAGCCAGCTCACTCGGCTTGGGCTGCAGGTGTTTTCCCATGATATCCACTATTTGCATAAACGTCTTTGACTTTGGTTTATCTGGTGTACACAAACTCACTAATAGTTCATAACTTTCCGCGCCCATTAGCGTTATTAACGTCGGTACAAATATTTCACTTTTCACCTCGTTCACTACGAAATACTGTTCTAAACGTTCGATATACAACCGCCAATCGTCTTTATGCACATCGAATTCTGCAATTTTACCGATCGTCATTACTGTGCTTGCTATAAACTATCGCACGCTGAATATATATTGTTTTTATTTTTTTTCTTTGTCCTCGTCGCCACTGAACTATTGGCTAGGTTTAGTAATCAAACAACGTGTTCACGGTACTGAGTTTAATTCTGGACTGACACATAGAAATATAATTATACAGATACCGACATTACACATACCTACTCTACCTATGTAGGTAAAGTACCAAACTTTTTTTTTCTCAATTTTCTTTTTCATAAGAACCTTCTCCTAACAATAACAAACACAACAAAAAAAGAATAAGCGAAATAGGTCCAGCCGTTCACGCGTGATGCCGTGACCAAGGGAAATAGGGATTCATTTTTATATATATAGATAGACTACAAAAACAATCATATTATTACAAATTAATTGTTGCGTTGGAAGGCCTCCCACTAGGTCAGTGGTGGGCAAACTTTCTTAATGGGGGGCCAGAAAGCTTAAGAAATTTCAAAGGAGGGCCAGAATAATTATAGGAAATATGCATTTTGTGTTGAAACTTTTAATCAAATAAACACATTACAGCATTACACTCGTGCACAAAATGTTAAAAATTACAATGTAACTTTTATTCGAAGACCCTGCCACGATAATTATAACGATATAATATGATTAGGATTCTGGTTCCGAAAAATACCTGAAAATTCCGCGATTTTTCAACCTTGTTTGGGGCTCCATCTGTAGTTATATTGTATAATTTTGAAATCATATATGGCATCATCTGTAGTTATATTGCATAATTATCGTGGTCCTTATACTATTCATGTCGAAGTACCGTCGGCGGGCCGGATTAAATGCTTTCGCGGGCCGGAGCTGGCCCGTGGGCCGTACTTTGCCCATCACTGCACTAGGTGGACCAATGACCTGGTGAAAGTTTGGGGGATCCGCTGGATGCGAGACGCACGGGATCAGTCAATGTGGCGACACTTGGGCGAGGCCTTTGTCCAGCAGTGGACGTCTTTTAGCTGAAATGATGATGATAAATTGTTACCTGCGGTTTCACTCGCATCTATCAGAGTCATTTTATCAGTGAAGGCGAATGTCGAATTCCCGAAAGATAAGGGATTGATCACATAACAAACAGACAGAGCAAATCCTGGATTAGGACATTGGATACTTTTTGTGTTGTGTTCCCTTGGGATAATGCGCCACGCTTTCTTTTGCCTTGGGGATTCCAGTCCAAAAATGGCTTTGGAATGTGATCGGTATTCCTTCGGTGCATGTAACTTTGGAAACGTGGAAATAATATGGTTCTAGCTAGCCCCGGTGGTGACAGCTGGTCTAATGATGGAGCATATGATAATCTGTATGGTTGAGGAGTTACTATATATAGAAGATAGTAACTCCTCAACCATACAAGATAGCACCATCGTGTTTGGTTTCATTGGATAAGTTTGACAGGTGATATTAGGTACATTTAGTATCTGTATCGGTTCAAAAACCTTGTTTTAAATTTATATTTTTTACTTAGTACTTATTTTACTGAAACCACTACAAATGTAGGGAATTCTCGTCTCCACGCCTCCTAATATTCCGAGCTCGTAAGTTCGCCTGAGTTACCTTGGCTCGCTATCGCAAAGGCGCGGCTTTCTTCCGCCGCACGAACTTCCAGCTATTCACACTGCATGCCAAATATCTTACACTTGAGTGACAAGGAAGGGAGATCGCAAGGCTGTTTTCATTCATGATTAGAACAAAAGTGCCGATGCATCGATATAATAACGGATTCTAGCTGTCACAAAAGGTATATAGTAGAAAAACCAGAATATATTTTAGTAGCTTAGCGAAATTAAATACAAAATGACAGAGTGGTTACGAATGCCTCACACTTGAGGGACAAGGAAGAAAGCTAGCAATACTGATGTCATTCACAATAAGAAAATGTAGAAATGCCCATGTAGGTAATCTCACGAGTATATAAGAACGGATTCCATCTGACGACATAGTCAAAGTCAAAGTCAAAGTCAAAACGTTTATTGCGAACTAAGTGTATAATGTTGGTGTTATGTTATATTAGTACTTAAGACTTAGCAGCCTTTTACAAGCATTGCAATTATCATTATCCTGTCTTTATCATCCTAAATTAGCATGCATTAAACATTATTAATACTTAATTATTTTATTTAACATTATTAGAATTAAATTGAGAAAAATATAGTTATGTCAAACAATTAAATGTCAGAAATAATGAATTTAATACAAATAATTAGCAATATAGTGTCATCCTTTTCAGGTAGTACAAATTATAATTATAATTTTGTATGAAGTTAAATAGGATAGACTAGATCTTATTGCTTGTATAGGACAGATCGCCACTTAAGATAAATTCGTCATTTCAGCCTAGACTTCAAATATTCTTTTACTGAGTAAAAACAATTTTGGATCAGGTATAGTTTTAGCCTTTTTTGGAATATTGTTATTGATTTTTCAGTTTTAAACGTGTCGGAAGTACTTTAGTTGAAGGAATCAAGCTGCTAAAAATTAAAACACCTCTTTAGTACCCTGTAAATTAAAGAAACAAAAGATACAATAACACATTGTAAAAAAAAAGATTTCTTTAGTGTGATATCAAAGATGAACAAAATACATGTCACTTTGCATAGAAAACTTGCTATGTCTATTATTTGTAGAATTGAGATAGAAGTGATAAGTTTAGAGAACGCACATGTACCTCGGAAAGCACGCTAAGCCATCTCGTTTGTCCTGCTGGCAGTCTTTTAAAGATCTTTGACCTCTTTGAAAGTCTATCAACCAGTGTTACTAAGAAGTATCGTGTTATCCAGTACTTGAGTTGTGGATGTCAGATAGACGGTCGCTCTATTTAAAAGTTTGGCACTCAGCTGGGTCGCGTTAGCCTGAAAGTCAACTCCAGCATAGTTGGGAAATGACTAGGCATAGTCATGGTAAGTATTTAAAAACTTCAAATTGGCATTGAAATAATCCAAAAGTTTTAAGAAGGTTTATACATTGGCCCCAGCCAAGGGCGTCGCCAAGGGGGGGCAGGGAGGGGCAGCTGCCCCCCCCCCCCCCCCTAGAGATTAAAAAAAGTTGCCAAATGTAAAGCAACCAAAGTCTTAAGTCTTTGACTTACGGTAGAGCGATCGTTTAACAGCCTCAGGAGACTAAATACCTGGCTTAGAAGCACTACTGGGTGAAAATCTCCTCAATGGTATGGCCATGATGAGTTCGCACAGAAAACTTATTCATGGAAACTTACAAGATTTTCATAATAAAGTGGTCGAAACATTTTCAAAAAACCCACGAAGATTATGTTTTAATTAACCTAATCAAAAAAAGAATCTTTGTCAACCACTATAATATTAAAATCTGGTAATTACAAAAAAAAATACACTATGTGTATGTTCAAATTCTCACTCCCAAACTATTTTTATTATATTTTTCTAATATTTAAATGTAATAGCTTATTTATTGTACAGTCAAGAACTCGTGAAGAACACATTGGACTCTGTACCGTTATTATTACAATCACTGTAGATGTAAGGCTCGTACTACAAGTGAATAGCTTCATGTGCTCTCGACATTACCTACAATTCATACTTTTCTAATTCTCCAACTTCATCTGAGTTCTCCATATTAACTTGCCCCCCCTGGGCCATCAGCTGGCGACGCCCTTGCCTGGGGCCTTACGCTGACGTTTCTAAAATAGTATGGTTCCACTGCGAGAGAGACGCGGAACTATACAGGAACAAGAGCACTATTCCTTTTTACCCGACTGCAAGGAAAGGGTTATTTATTTATTTATATACACTTTATTGTACACCTTAATAAACAAGAAAAAAAGAAACAATACTATAATATACAATGGGCGGCCTTATCGCATTCCGCGATCTCTTCCAGGCAACCTGGAACCTGGGTTATGTATTTTGCGCGTATCTTGTATGTTTGTATGTAATATTCTTTATTGCCTCATATCTTTCAAACTGCTAAACGGATTTATATAATCAAGACCTCGTGACTTGACCGCCCAAGTGTTCTCGATAAGTGAAGTTAAAATCATCCAAAAATGGCGGTTTTTGGGCGCCATATTGTGCGAGTTCCAATTTTTTTTTTCTTCCAACCCCGTCGAGTGGGGTATCCAAATGAAGGGTTTTAACAGGTGATTACAAAAATATATACTACTTCTATGTTTAAAAGTAATTCGAAAACAACATGAAAAAGTTGTAAAAAAAGAAACACCTCGCTGCTTATGAAGCGAACTGATAAGCTATAAACAAGAAAAAATTATGCTGTGCAGTCGGAGGATCAGGGGGTCAGCCAGTTCGCGAATATGTATCCTCCGACTGCACAGCATGATTTTTTTCTTGTTTATAGCTTTTTAGTTCTTACGAAGTCGGGTTTTTGATTATTAATTTTCTTTTTATTCACAGCGGTCTGTTTCACGGCCTCTGAGCGCATATAAATGATTTTAGTATCTAATCTCTTCTAGAAAATTGGTTACTATGGAAATCAGCATTGTCTAGGTTCTCAATATTACAACTTTCAGCAACCACAAACCATAACACTTCACATAGAATCCTATACTCCACATAACATAATGAACTAAGGTAGATGCACCGATTAAGTAACCGCACAATCTCAGCCGCTCATTGAGCTCAAAGGACCATCACTTATTAGAAAGGTTGGACGAGAATTGGTGCAGTCACGTGACCTTCGGGTGAACGAATGCAGAGTTGCGACATCACATTATTGTAATAATCTCGATTATTATCGCAGGGGGATCCGTGGATAAATAATAATTATCTGGATCGATCGATTTGTGGTTTGAGTGAACTGAAAGCTAGCAAAATGGGACTCAGTTTTGGTATTTGTCCACTATGAAGTGACTGTATAATAACAGCAGACTTTTACTGACCCACTGCAGGGTAAAGGAATCTGGGTCGTCTTCCTGTCTAACCAGATTCAGCTGAATACCTACCAGTATTTTACCTGGTGCTTCTTCCTATCTGACCTCCACAACCCAGTAACTGGGTAATACGACGCCGCTTTGGCTAGACTGGTGTCAAAGGCCTGGGTTCTGACTATCCGTAATCACTGTCAAAGATCTTCCAATGACAGCCAAGACCAACGGCTTAACGTGCTTGCCGAGGGACGGAGGAAACTCGCTATATAAAGATGGTCACCTATCCACAGACTGACCTCGGCAACGTACTTAACTTGAAAATCAACCCGTGCGGCTGTTATTATTCGAACATTGTTCAAAAATGAGGTACGTTTGTACACCAATATTTAAAAAAGGGTATCTTTTGTAAATTCGTAAGAATGAAATGTAGAACTGATTATACAACCATAATAATATGGTTGAACATCTGCTGCGTAATATCTTCGCAGGTGGACTTTCATCCCAGATGCATAACTGAAAATGTTTGATGTGCCTGTAATTACATCGGCAAACCGAAGGGTAAGGTAGAAGCACAGGTCATATAAAACTAATATTTTAGTAGTAGAAGTGCATCATTTGCATATGTGAAATAAAAAAAGTATATTTTGATATTGATCCGATATGTTAGAAGATATTCGTGTAAGTAGTAAGAAGTGATCACGGGTTTACCGCGGAACAGTTTCTGTAGAGGTTTTCTTCTTCGTTTACTGGAAAGGATATTTAATTAGAAAATACCGTTTTTAAATAATTTTTTAATTTTATTCTTTTAACATTAAATATTATTTAAAATGGGTTCAAACCGCGAACATATCGAATTAGAGTATGTAAGAACCAAAAACTCTTATTAAGTTAAAACCTTGCTAGACATATCAACAGGCATCGCCATCTGTTATGGAGTAGCCGAACCATAAGTTTGTAAGCAGAACAATTGATTACTGCTAAGAACACTAGATGGCGCTGAAGTCAAGTACTGAATCTTGAGACATTTTATCATGATTGTTATTTTATTTATATAGTGATTTTAACGTTAAATAAAATAATAGTAACCTTCAACAGTGATTACAATCGTAGACGCAGTTTTCTGATTGAGCGTAGGGATGTTCACACACGTGAACACGTCACTGTTGTTATATGACTTCACGATTAGTTTGCAGGTACGAACCAGGTATGAACCCGTTTTTAAATGATATTTAATTATAAAAGATTAAAATTAAATATCATTTAAAAATGGGTACCAAAATCTATTCTTAAGTTTAAACCGTGCTAGACATATCAACAGGCATCGCCATCTATTATGGAGTAGCCGAACCATAAGTTTGGAAGCCGAACAATTGATTACTACTAGGAACACTAGATGGCGCTGATGTCAATTACTGAATCTTGAGACATTTTATCATGATTGACTATTCTATACATTCTATACAAATAAATAAAATTGAAGTGTCTGTATGTAATATCAAAATAACAACGCTTTATTGAATGCACGTGAAAGTATATACGGTACTAACAACAAATAAGCAATTTTTAAGATTTTTGTCTGTCTGTTTGTTCCGGGTAATCTCCGAAACGGCTGGACCAATTGACGGGACTTTCACTGGTAGATAGCTGATGTAATAACGAGTAACAAAGGCTACGTTTGATCACGAGAAAATTCATAGTTCCGGCGGGAAACTAAAAAAATAAAATATATTTTTTACGAGTTTGACGCGGATGAAGTCGCGGGCAACAGCTAGTCTATACTAATATTATAAAGAGGAAAGATTACTTTGTTTGTTTGTACCGAATAGGCCCTGAAACTATTGGACCGATTTAAAAAATTCTTTCTCCAATAGAAAGCTACATTATTCCTGAGTGACATAGGCTATTTTTAATCCCTAAAACGGGTCCTGTGGGGTGGTCCACGGGAGCGAAGCCGCGGGGAGCAGCTAGTTTTATTTATAAAGTGATTTTAACGTTAATTAAAATAATAGTAACCTTCAACAGTGATTACAATCGTAGACGCAGTTTTCTGATTGAGCGTAGGGATGTTCACACACGTGAACACGTCACTGTTGTTCGATGACTTCACGATGAGTTTGCAAAGGTAGGTAAGATGTTGTTGCTTTCTACTTCATACTGTAAAAGATGAAAATAGTTAGATGCAAATAAGTAAGTAAATTTGAATATTTTTAAGAAAGCTGAATAAAAGTTTCCATTCCATTCCGTTGATTGCAAATAAATGACCATCTGTTATCGGTTTTAAAAATAGCCGATGGATTTAAAGGCGATTTATACACCACTTATTAAAGAATTTCGGGTGGACGTAGAGCAACGAATAAATTTAACAATCGAATATACCACTTGTTCAGGATCAGCTTTACCAGTTTTGGCATTAGGTTCTGCCCATAAACTGCTACCGATACCCACTGGATACATGACGACTCGCGACGAAAAAAGGCGCACGCTGTACCCCAAAAGTGAAATTTTATAAATGATAATCAGTCTCAATGTGCTCCTTTAGAAACTTTAAAAGCAAGGTGAGCACCGCGGGCAAACGCCAAGCCATGTGAGTGTCTCAGTCATTTCCGACAGTGTTGACACCAACCACTGGACTGCTGCCACCGCCCGCCAGCGAGCGTAGTGGAAACATGGCCGTGCCGGCGACGACACGCCCGCGACTTGTCAATTGCCCAAAGTAGACCGTTTGTATGACGGATACCGGGTAAATAATACAACTGGTATTACTGTTATGATTGGTGAAGTGTCTTTACACTTTTGAATGTTTAAAAAAATGCTTCCATAAATAAATAATAAATTGTTTATTGTTCCAAAATTATTACATTATGAGTATTATGAGGCAGCCCCATTAAGTTATTAATAATACTTGTGTTGGGGCCGACTCGCTACTTCCCCTAATTTGCATTTACTCTCTTTGGACTAATAAACTAAACAAAAATAAAACATATAAAAGAAAAAAAAACAGAATGCATAGCTATTTAAAATACTTTAATTAAAATATATACGATCTTAGTTGGTGGCTTCCAAGATGGTTCCTTTTTTTTTCGGGATATTACCCTAGACAAGAGACTTGTGAACACAGATATTAAATTTTTGTTGCCATTCTTGTTCTAAATGCACTACAATTGGCATCTAATTAGGATTAGATCACATAATGCTTGGTTTTGAGGTAGCTAATAGTTATTTGTTATACGAGTACAAGAGTGCAAAGTTGCTTTTTAAACTCGTGCTCAATTTTGATGACCGAGCAAGCGAAGGATTCAAAAAATTAGAAACCTAAACGTTAGCGAGGGAATCAAAAGAGCACGAGGTGAAAAATCTTTGCACTCGAGTGCAACACGTAACTTTTCATCCCACCTCAGCGAGGGAATGACCAAATGCAAAAAAAAACATTTATTTTCACATGATACTTTTATTTCTGTTTAGGTATTAACTACTACTACATTATAATAGGTAAGTATTTCAGAATAATCTTTAAATTGTATCAAATAATACTTAGGTATAAATAAGAAAAAATATAAATATCGTTGCTATAGTTACTTAAGTTGATTGTAATATTTTTGTTAGGTATTGTAATATTGGTGTTAGTAACTTGTGTACTGTTTTTCAGTAAACTATCTGTCATACTTAATAGTTGTACCGATTCATCGGATTCCCTTGGCGCAAATGTTGGCGAGAGAGGGCGATTATAGGTGTTTCGTAACGGGTCATTTTTTATGTAGAAGGGCCAGTCCAAGGATCTGACTGAGGCTAAAGGCATCGTAAGAGCCATTACACTGAAAGCAGTGTAATGGCTCCTACGATGCCTTTACATATTTTAGACTTATTTCGGATGGAATCCTCTATGTATTCCTCTACAACCGCATTGGCCTTCAAGCCTTTATGGCGCTTAAGGGACAGGAGGCCAGCTCCTGAATCGGCCAAAAATGTGGCTGAAGATCGTCGGAAACAATGACCCGTGTACAACAGGGGTTCTGGAAGTTCAGGAAATGTTGCTATTTCTCGTGGGATACTGACAATTTTATTAGCACCCATAGGCTGTCTAACACACTTTCCGTTGCAATATTGTAGAAAAAATCGATTGATTGGAGTGTTAGGCGGGCGTAAGGCTTGATATTTCTCTACAATTGTTACGTATTCCTTGCGAATGATGAAGTTGTGGTCTCTTTTTGTCTTTGTATTAAGTAAATTAATTAATATTAAGTCATCTGAATGTTTCTCAATGTTTTTGACATTAAGTTGTGTTAGTTCATTAGTTCGACATGCTCCGTTTATACCAATAATAAGAACAAACTGTAACGTAAAGAGTACTGTAGTAGATAAATTAATAAAATTGATATGCATGCATAACTATGCCTATCAAGATCTACTAAGTACGTATTAGATTATGTTAAGTAGATGATTAATATACATAAGTAGATACTGAATGTGCAACTGACTTACTTTTATAATAAATTATATGTGTCTTTTTAGGGTTCCGTACCCAAAGGGTAAAAACGGGACCCTATTACTGAGACTCCGCGGTCCGTCTGTCTGTCTGTCTGTCTATCTGTCTGTCTGTCTGTCTGTCACCAGGCTGTATCTCATGAACCGTGATAGATAGACAGTTGAAATTTTCACAGATGATGTATTTCTGTTGCCGCTATAACAACAAATACTAAAAACAGAATAAAATTAATATTAAAGTGGGGCTCCCATACAAAAAATCATCTTCGTTTTTTGCAATAATGGTACGGAACCCTTCGTGCGCGAGTCCGACTCGCACTTGTTC
Source organism: Anorthoa munda (assembly GCA_945859665.1). NCBI lineage: Eukaryota > Metazoa > Arthropoda > Insecta > Lepidoptera > Noctuidae > Anorthoa > Anorthoa munda. The sequence goes on from OX243898.1 coordinate 13,672,509, forward strand.
ATCTTTATTGTTGCTTTTAGCATTGAATACGTACTCCATAGTGTGCTCCATTTCTTGGTCTCGGATAATTCAATAAAATATGCCAGCAAAACGTTTTCTGAGAAAGTTTTGGCTCCTTTAGCTAATCGCCACGTGTTAAACATATCGAACTGTTTCAAATACTTTTCGAGTGATTGTTGAGGGAAACAGCTCAATTGCGCATTATTAACAGTTTCAGTCAATTCTGTTGGCGTCAAATAAACTTCCTCATCGCTAGAATCACTCATTTTAGGTTTTTTACTTGTTTTCAAGTTTCTTGTTTTTAACTTAAGGTTTTAACAATATGACGTGAAAAGAAAATGGCACGCGCAAAACAAATTTAAAAAAAAAAATAATTTAAAAAATCAAAATACCCGACTGCTTAAAAAGCGAACTAAAAAGACGTAAACAAGAAGAAAATCATGCTGTGCAGTCGGAGGATACATATTCGCGAGCTGGCTGACCAAAACCAGATGTATCCTCCGACTGCACAGCATGATTTTCTTCTTGTTTACGTCTTTTTAGTTCGCTTTTTAAGCAGTCGGGTATTTTGATTTTTTAAATTAATTTTTTTATTTATAACTTTTTAGTTAACATTTTTTTCGAATTAGGTACATTTAAATATATAAGTGTTATATATTTTTTAAATCGCCTCTAAAAACCCTTTATTTTGATACCCCACACGATGGGTTTGGAAGAAAAAATAAAATTGGCCCCCCACAATATGGCGCCCAAAAGCCGCCATTTTTCTATTTTCCAATTTTAATGTAGCCTATGACACTCGCAAGGTTAAGACGAATCGATTGACGTATGAATCATCAAAATCGGTCAACTCGTTTGGTCTCTGGAACGCCACATAGGAACAAACATACATACATACATACATACAAACATACATACATACATACATACATACTTACATACATACATACATACATAGACTGATAAACACATTACCCTCCTTCGGCAGTCGGGTAAAAAGTACACCAAGAAGGTTCCGAGTCTGAGTTTTTAACAAATTAAAAGAGGTTTTATGATAAATTCGATACCATGGAGGTAGAAGTAAATAGGTTTAATTAATGATGTTTTGAATTCACAAACTTAGTGCACACGATGTTTTAAATTCAATTTACTTTATCCTCTAGCGGATAAAAACGGCCTTTGCACTCAGATATCGAAGAGGAAAAATACTCTTTCCGAGATCTCCATATGAAATTTCTAACAAATCGGTTCAGCGGTTTAAGCGTGAAAACAGACACACATAGACAGAGTTACTTTCGCATTTATAATATGGGCAAATTATTAACCGAGCGAAAAATATACTGAATGGGCGACTATTATACTAAGTAATTGACTATTTATCCGGTTTGAGTAATAACTTGTAGGAAGTCAAGTCTGTCTTTTTCCGAAGTCTACGAAGCTCAAACAACAAATGACGCCTTCGATAGACTACACGATAAAATTACCCTTTTCTACAATCTATGTTTTCCAATAGTTAAAGTAAAAATTACTTGTAAACAAGTAAAAAATAGAGGGTAAAAGAGTAAGAGTAAGAGTATTAAAAGATGCTGTATTAAAAAACGAACATTATATTTAAAATACCATCTCTACAAACATAACAAAAAACAAAACAAAAAAAAGTATGACGACTACACTCATATACTGAGAAAATGCATACACAAGGCTCAGCAGATTAATAGCTTAGACTACATTAATAAGGCCAAAAATACGAGTGAAGCGGCTTGGAACATGATTAAAACAAACACAAATAATATGACAAGTAACTCTGAAGTTGACGCAGTTATTGCTAACAGTAAAACGTATGACAATCCAAATCAAATATGTGACTTATTTAATGATTATTATATATCCCAAACAAAGACGACCAATAAGACTCATAAAAATGTGTAATATGACATGAAACTAACCACTCCTCAAAATCCTAAAAGCATTTTCCTTACACCAGTAGATGAATCAGACATTTATAAAATAATTCACAGTCTAAGAAACACTAACTCGACTGGATATGACGACTTGAGCACTAAATGGTATGTCATGGTGGCCCAGTGGCTAAGACCTCGCCTCTCGTGCTTGAGGTCGTGGGTTCGAATCCGGGCAAGTACCAATGTGTATTTTTCAATTCATATGTACTTTCAAAGTTAATCTTGGACATCGTTGACAACGGTGAAGGAAAACATCGTGAGGAAACCTGGACTTATAATGAGTTTATTATAAGATTGTGCTCCATTGGTGTAATTGCTGGAAGGCGTTTCAATGCGAGGATAAACTAATAAATAAATAAAGTGTTAAAAATATGTGCAATGACTTTAGTGTCTCCCTTAACCTATATTATTAACCTGTCTCTTACAGAAGGAGTATTCCCAACACGTCTGAAAAGGTCAGTTGTGAAACCTCTCTATAAGAAAGGTGCAAAAACTGACATGAGCAATTATCGCCCAATAACTTTAATCCCAGTCCTATCCAAAATATTTGAGAAAGTTATGTGCATGAGAGAATGAAGAGAATAGGGAAATTAGGGCTAATCTTCTAGTCCTATGACCTTGGATACTTTATGTTCACAAAATATCATTCATGTTAGAGAATTTTTTAACAACTTGTGATATTCTTAAAAAAGAACAATTCGGGTTTAGGAAGGGCAGTTCCACTACTTTAGCATGTTTCACACTAGTAAAATACATAACTGAAAGTTTGAATCAAAAATCGAAGATTAGTTGCGTTTTTCTAGATATGACAAAAGCCTTTGATTTTGTCTGCCATAAAACACTACTCTCAAAGCTTGAGCATTATGGAATCCGGGGTAAGGCTAACGACTGGATCAAAAGTTATCTTTCTGAAAGAATACAATGCGTGGAAATAACAAAAACTTGTCAAAAGGAAAAAAAAACCTATAGGTCGGCATATAAACAAAATAATTATGGCACGCCACAGGGAGGTATTCTATCCCCACAACTCTTTCTAGTTTACATCAACGACATTCCAGAGGCGATAGACAAAGATTGCATACTATTCGCTGATGACACGACAATAATTATTAAGTGGAGCGATAACAAAAACTTAGAGAATGAAATCGTACAAACTCTTGATAAGGCAATCAATTGGCTAGAGAAAAATAACTTACAAATAAGTATGACTAAAACAAACAGTACAATTTCAAACATACAATGCAAACATAAATAAATTAGATATTCTTTATAAAGATTCTCACTTGACCACTGTCGATAATTGTGTATTCTTGGGTATAACGGTCGATAAAAATTGTAATTGGAAAATACAAATAGATAAAATTCTTACAAAAATTGATCGTTTTATATATGTCTTGAAAATAATTAGACAAACAGTAAACTTTAACACTGCAATGCTGGCGTATCATGGATATGTATCATCCGTACTTAGATACGGTATTATAATATGGGGTAACTCAGTAGTATTCGACAGAGTTTTTAAAGCTCAAAAAAAATGTATCCGAGCAATTTGTGGTGCTAACTTTTTAGACAGCTGTAAGCCACTATTTCTAAAACTAAAAATTCTATCCTTGCCATGTTTATATATTTTTGAAATATGTATTTTTGTAAAGATGAACTACAATTTATTTGAAATTAACACTGACAGGCCAAATAACAGAACACGACATAAAGATAGACTTCAGATGCCATCAGTAAAATTAGAATTATTTAAGAAAAATGTATACTGCATGTCGATTATTATTTACAATCATTTACCTAATAGTTTTCAAGACCTACCGCTGACCATGTTTATAAAAATACTTTTCAAACTATTATTAAATAATAGTAGTTTATGCAATGGTCATATAAAAGGGGTTATTAAAACACGAGCGTAGGTTTATCAAATGAGGCGAAGCCGAATTTGATAATAATATTACGCGAGTGTTTTAATACCTAATTATATGCCGTTGCATACACTACTTTATCTTCACTCATACAGTTGAAATAAAACAAAAGTGGAAAGAAAAAAATATGTGGTATGGCGGGCAATTTAGATTCTCATTGCGCAGCGCGCGCATCCACAGACAACTGACAATGACATGAGCCCATACGCGCCAGAAAATTAAAAAGTAAAAGTGTGCTATAAAAATTAAAAAGTTATTTTATGATGCAGTTATTTGAAAATCGAAGGCAAATGTTGAACTATAATGGTTTTTTTTTTAAATTTTACCTATCCACGAATATAAAGTACGTGTTTATACAATATTTTTCGAATTCGTATTTGGAACATTACGTTGTGAGTGTAGATAAAAGATATTATAGCATTAAGGACTATTTGGAAGACAAGTCAATTGAGTCTGAAATTTGTAAGTTAGCTTAAGTGACATCACTGATTGTCAATACATTTGCACGCCATGTTATGGCAGGATATGCTGAAATAAATTTAGTATAACACCTTATGTACCATATTCTAGCAAATAAATATTTTTGATTTATTTGATTGATTTGAAGTTTTTGTTACAGAGGAGAACGAGCAACGGACGGAGGAGCTGCGGCAATAATCTTATTACATACCTTAATTGTATTTGGGGTCCTATTTTTCTATGTTAGCATATTATTCTTTTGAAAATAGCATAAAAACCAACGAGGCAACATCGTTGTGCAGCGCGAGTTCGGATGTATTCGTATTTCAACGAATTAGTCCAAGAGCGAGCGAAGCGAGCTTGAGAACTTAGGGCTAATCTTCTAGTCCTATGACCTTGGATACTTTATGTTCACAAAATATCATTCATCTGTACTAACGCAGTTAAATCAAAGGACAATAGATACAGCATTCTATAACGACGAGTAGCCCTAAAATAAATGGCATTCTACTTTGTTAGTAAACAATGGACCTTTAAAATGGCCGGAGTATAGTATGTAATTAGAATGTTGAAAGTGGGGATCGTTCCGTGGAAAGTCAGTACTTAAAGATAAGGGGATAACATTTGATTTAATTATTTTATTCTTTCATAAATTATTAAAATATATCGTAAAAATAACGAAGAATAAAACGATTCCTAGATAAAATAAGGTTCATCATATTCCCGCGAACTCTGCTTCAAAATACCTTCCTAATACTAGTTCCGTGATTGTCTCACGCACTGTATTTGGTTTGGAGTCATCTGTGTTCCAACTTCCAGCAAGGGCGTCGTAAAATACGCGAAAGTTTAGTGTTTGTGTGACTTTTGAGCATAGGTGGCAAACGTAAGGAAAAGTAAGGCTCATAAAAGGTATATATTATTGAATCTGTTCATCCAAGAATCGGATTCCTGAAAAATATGTGCCTTGTATTCGTTTAAGGCCAAAAAAATTCGAGCAAACCTTTACAATCAATCTGTCTAGCCTTTTTCCTAATTATGTTGGGGTCGGCTGCCAGTCTTACCGGATTCAGCTTAGTACCAGTGTTTTACATGGAGCGACTGCCTATCTGACCTCCACAACCCAGTAACCGGATAACACGGTACCCCTTGGTAAGACTGATGTCAGATCTCAAGTTTCTGACTACCCGTAACGACTGTCAAAGATCTTCAAATGACAGCCGGGACCAACGGCTTAACGTGCGTTCCGAGGCACGGAGGAAACTCGCTATGTTGAAATGGTCACCCATCCACGGACCGACCTCGTCAAGCGTTGCTTAACCTTGAAAATCGACCCATGTGGCTGTTATTATTAAGCCACGAGCTCCATGCGTAAAAACCATAGATATTATGTAGCGCAATATCAACATTACTGTGTTTTATCTGTATAGAATTATCAAATACCTACTGTTCCATATTTATTGTTTTCCTTATGTCCTCTTAAACCCATACAAGTTACCCAAAATTCTAAAATAATTAAAGTTGATAATTCTCTTATCTGTTTGTTACTCAATCATGCTAAAACGGATTAAATCTAACTAGATGATGCGATTATATGTATACTTCGCGTGCCAAAAAAATAAGTAAAATGACGATCAATGATTGTAATTTGAGCTTTTCATTTAGTATTATCGGCACCGGAAAACCACCAAAATCTAGAAAAATGCCTAATTATGCCATATTGAACTGTATGAAAACATTTCCAATGCCTCGGGGCATTGGAAATGTTTTCTTTCATTGGTAAGTAAATTTGTTTTTAAATTTTGTGTGAAAAATTGGTTCGCTTGGTTTTCATACAAATGCAGGGACTTGCGTTATCTACTTACATTTATGTCTGTGGGCTGAACAAATCTGGATTAAATTTGGCACAACGTTAGATTATAGTCTGGAATAGCACAGAGGCTACTTTGCATCCCGGTATAATGTGCCTTTGGGATAAGAAAACACTTATCACGCGGGCGAAGCTGCTGCCAGAAGCTAGTAATATCAAGTAAGATTTCTGTACTAACATTTATTTTGCCCACAGTTTCGCTAGCGTTTTTTCATCTCTCGGTGACAGTATTTACCCGACTGCCGAAGGAGGGTAATGTGTTTATCAGTCTATGTATGTATGTATGTAGGTATGTATGTATGTATGTATGTATGTATGTATGTTTGTTCCTATGTGGCGTTCTAGAGACCAAACGCGTTGGCCGATTTTGATGATTCTTGCGTCAATCGATTCGTCTTAATCCTGCGAGTGTCACTGGCTACATTAAAATTGGAAAAAACAAAAATGGCGGATTATGGGCGCCATTTTGTGGGGGGGAAAAATTTTTTTTCTTCCAAACCCATCTTGTGGGGTATCAAAATGAAGGGTTTTAATAGACGATTTCAAAAATATATAACACTTTTATGTTTAAATGTGCCTAATTCTAAAAAAAAATAACCAAAAAGTTGTAAATAAAAAAAGTTTATTAAAAAAATCAAAAAACCCGACTGCTTGAAAATCTGGTTTTGGTCCGCCAGCTCGCGAATATGTATCCTCCGACTGCACAGCATGATTTTCTTCTTATTTACGTCTTTTTAGTTTGTTTTTCAAGCAGTCGGGTTTTTTGATTTTTTTAATTAACTTTTTTTATTCTAGGTGAAGTGTACGAGTATATTTATTTTGTACCCCTGAAAAGATTTATGATGATCGGTCGAGCAGTTAAGGCGTGAAATTTTAACAATCTCACATTCGCATTAGTCTTAGTTCAGATTACATTCGTGTAGTATTTTCTACGACTTTTTAGTAACAACGTCACGCGTGTGATAGTTTAGTAATCCGATAAACATATTTTAAAAGCATAATACATTGATTACTCAGTTCAAATCTTTATTGTAATCAATCTCTTAGATTCCACAGCCGCTTGGTGCTTTTAGTGTGTATTGCAGTTATGGGTACATCAAACTTGTGTCTTGGAATCGTAACGAAATTAGTTTGAAAATTAAAAAGTTAGGAGAACTAGGCCAGTAGTTACTCGGTTCAGTTTCAATGTCAGATTTATGGAAAGAGGTAATTTTAACAATCTTATGGACATCTAGAAACGTTACCTCAGCAAGGTCAATGCTTGATTTTTTTTCGCCCAATATTAGGGTGCTAGTGAACTTTAGCGATCTTCGGGGCATTTGAAAACGTGCCCTCGGTAAGGTGTTCAGGAATGCTATTTTTCAACATGTCCGATATCAGGGTGCTAATACATCATGTAGTTATTCGGTAGGTATCGAGTCAACAGCATCTCCCCTGTAACTATCAGCAAGTGCAAGAATATCATACTTGACTGGCTCCTACGATAAGACTATTCAGAATCAGGGAAAATAGTAAACAATACAAACACACAAGACACATACAAGATGTTTACAGAATAATAGCACTGCAGGTATCTCGGAGTATTGCCAAAAGGGCACCTAAAATCCTGTGCTTGGACGTCTATAGTAGTGAGAAATCGCAAAAATCACCATTTTTCAAAAACTTTCGTCGGTTTCAGAATGCTTTATAAAAAACTACATACTCAAGCAAAGACTTAATTTCCTAGTGAATAAATTTTTATTTTAAGTTTGGCTTCACATTTCTGTTAACTTACATTATAGAACACACAACTCACGTGTGCGAAGACGCAGTTATTCTAGTATGAAATAAAACAGTAAGTTTAACAATAGGTTTTAGTGGTAAATGGGTCAAATGAGAACTCTTTACAAAGAATATTAAAGTCCTTACTCGCCCGCACCATGTATGAATTTTGCCTGTAGTTAGAATAAGAAAAAGGAATGGAGATAGGCGGATTAAATCTAACCGATCTCCTGGGGAAATTGAAGCGCAGTTTATGAAGGAGATCAGGACAATCAATCTCGTTAGAAATAATTTTCAAAAGAAAGGTACAATCTGCTAGTCGACGACGATTTATAAGTGGTTGCAAATGAAATTTCTTGCAAAGATTTAAGTAATTATCAGAATGGTACGGTATACGTAGCCGAAAACATAGAAAGCGAATAAATCTTTTTTGAATATTTTCAATACGATCAATGTATTTGCCATAACAAGGGTTCCAAATTTGTGATTCATATTCGAGGTGACTTCTCACAAAAGAACAATAAAGAATCTTAAGGGTCTTGGCCCTCTTGAAACACCCTGCGAGTCTCATAACAAATCCCAGTGACCTCGAAGCTTTGGCTACTATTTGCTCAATGTGCCAGTTGAATAAAAGTTTGGAATCATGATATACACCTAGGTCGCGTACACCATCGCATCTCTGTAATAGCTGTCCTTTAAGATTATAGGTTGTAGGGAGAGGGACCCGTTTTCTGGTAAAGGAGATAACTGAGCATTTAACAGGATTCAAATCGAGTTTGTTAATCAAGCAATAATCATCCAGTCGCGCCAGGTCAGATTGGAGAGCATTCATATCGTCAACTGATGATATTGAAGAAAATATCTTCATATCATCAGCAAAACAGAGTAAACTTGAGTTGTGGAAACACGAGTCGATGTCGCTCACATAAATGATAAAAAGTAACGGAGCCATCAAGGAACCTTGGAGAACACCACTGGGAACTGAAACCCAGCTCGTCATGTAGTTACTGATAACAACAGCTTGAGATCTGTTTTCAAGGTATGAATTGAACCAACGAAGAAGATCCCCTCTAATACCGTTGTTAAAAAGTTTTGATTTAAGTATATTATGGTCAATTCTATCAAACGCCTTGCTGTAATCAGTGTAAACGACATCGACCAGTGCACCATTGCCCATACTGTCCGTTAGAAAGTCATTGAGCAAAGCCAGATTAGATACTGTTGAACGGCCCTTAAGAAACCCGTGCTGAGAAGGGATAAAGGACTGACTCAGCGCTGCGTAAACTTAGTTGTAGACCACCCTCTCGAAAACTTTAGCTAATATGCACAATTTGGAAATAGGTCTGTAATTAACTTTTTCGTTTTTGTGCCCTTTTTTGTGCACCGGAGTTATAAAGGCAGACTTACTTACTTACTTACTTATTTTTATTTTTATAGTTTTTGTCATATTGCCTACTCATATTGGGCATTTTTCAAATTGCCCTGGCATAACGAATAATGCCGTATTAATTACTTGGTCCATAACATAACAAGCTTTTATGTCAAGGGAAAAAAAATGTTTAAACAGCTTTTTTTGGTTCCCGTGTAAAATAATATTTTCCCTGAGGGTAAGATATATTCTTCACCTAAACCTATCCTTTCTGAAAAACATCTTCAATAAGGTCTGCGTTTGTTGCGTTCAATGACATCTTCAATTAGGAGTGCCGTGGCCCTCCTATTCGATGTATTAGTGAAGTATAATATGTATCTGTGTATATATTTCAATTAGGTCATCAGATAAGGTTTCTCTAACGAATTGTAAATGTTCTGGAGTACTAAATAAGTAAAATGGATAAATTTGGGTTAGAACCTTGCATTAATTCATGCCTGCCATTTTGTTTGTGAACTCTCCAAGTTAAAAATAAACATTTTCCAAGGCCGCGTCAAGGTAAAATATAAAAAACGTGTTGTTTTTATATTCCTAATTACGTAAAGGAAAATTAAATAATTTAATATTTTCCGTTGCAATATGGAAAAGGATAATTGTATGTGAGTTTGACTTAAATAACAATAAAATTCAACACATAAGGAAATATAAATATTTTATTAAATACTAGCTGACTCCCGCGGCTTGGCTCCCGTCAACTTGCTATATACCTATCACCTACCTATCACCCTACCTACCTACCCTACCTCCTACCCACCAACCTTACCTACATGCCAACCTACTCACCTGCCTAGCTATCCCCTACCCTACACCCTACCTACCTACCCACCCACCTAACCTACCTACCCACCTACCCTAGCTATCCTACCGTACCTACCATTTTAGTTAACTATTTATTTGAATAAGAATTAATACTAAAATACGAATGTAACCAATTTTTGTTTCTACCAGCGATCTAATTAAATTTTATAACACAAAAGCTGCTATGTCAGATATATTCCTTCGCAAACTCTTTTGTAGTTAATAAAGAGTACTTTAATCATGTAGTACAAAATTTGTATGTATCATCAATAGTTTTCTCAGCGCACGCCAAACAATAAATTTTGGGTTGTAGCTAACCCAAATAAATTTATTGCAATTTTCATAAAGATCTCAATTTTATTTTTTAATATTATTTACTCAGGAATAATGTAGCTTTCCATTGGTAAAATATTTTTTTTAAAGTATCTTTTGATGGATCCAAATACATATGGCGTTTATATCTCATAGTGTCACTTATTAAAGAAATTAGAAAGAATAAAGACCCATGAACAGATCTCTGATGCACACCGTTTGAGATTATGCTATGTGGTTTACTTTGAAGTACTCCTATTTTGTTCCCTAGTTAATACCTACCTATTCTGTACGTATAATTTGATTATCTTGACTGCTACTCTTTATACACCTATGTCGCTGAGTTTTTGTAGTAGTATTTAATGGATAACGGCGCGCGGCGTCTGTAGCTTTAGATCGATAAATATGCCTAGTGCTCTTGTTTCGGTCAACATTAGTAGATGTGCAATTATCAGGTCAGCCATGGCTGTTAATATGATAAACAGAGATCGAAATCCAAATCTCGCGAATAAATTACTTATCAACGATTTTCAACCCGACGAGAAGGACAAGAAGGAAAGAAGAAGGAGGAAAAGGAAGGAAGAGGAGGAGGGAAGGGGGAAGGGGGAAAGGGGGATGGAGGAAGGAGGGAAGGAGGGTAATTGCGCGGATCAGTTTTCGTGCCACATTTTGGACAACAATACAACAATAACAACATAACAATATTATGGACATTTGGAAACGCTACCTCGGCAATGTGATTACCAAGTTTTTAACTAGCCCGATATTAGGGTGCTATTTTAGAGGTTTATTTACTGACGCATACCATTACAAAATACGAAAAACTTAAGAAAATTATAAATACAAATAGGGATAATAATTGTTAAAAGAGTTACAATCATCCATCCATCTATAGTCACAAACTTTTACATATTTTGTAAATAAAATTAGTAGGATATTAATAGTACAATTTGAAAAACAATGTCGTGGTCATTAGGTATTCGCGATAAACACCACACAACTGCAAATATTGAGAAAAACCAGTATTTTAGTCTCATTATTGCCCATGTTATGAACGTCAACACTTTTAATGAGCACCTGGTAAGATTAATCTAATTAGCCGGTCCCCGTTTGCATGTTTTCCCGTTCTAATCTCTGGAACGAATTACAAATAACTACTCCATAATGTTGCCAAACTTTCCTTGTTATTAGGGATCCGTGCGTACAAATGAAAACTTTATCTGTCCGTCAGTCACAGCCAATTTGCTGCGAATCTACTAAACCGATATTTTTCTTTCGTGTCGATTAACTCATACTATACAACCATTCGGATTTTGTCCGACCATTATGTAGCTACTCGGACAGCTCTTTCATTTGCTACGTTCAATCCCGCAAGGTGCAGGTGGTCGGGCATGAAGGGCAGACAAGGAGGTGGGCCATATCTTGCGAAGGGGCCCCACACTGACACTGTGTTTTGGATGTGTCTATGATATTCCATTTGGCCAGGTTGCTTTTACAGCGGCCAACCTGGGTCCGCAATCGGTTTAGGGATTGCCAGATTGGCCACTACAGTTCGTTTCCAGGGGGCAGATTCTCTGCCGGAGTGATGAAGTGTGGAGGTAAAACGCCGAGCAAAGCCCTCTCCACTTTCCTTTGGGTGACTGTAAGCATTCTGATGAGGCGCATTGTGAGCGACCACGTCTCAGAGCCATATTTCATCACTGGCAACACTTACTGGTCATAGACTTTCATATTGAGACACTGTGGTAAGTTGGACGAGAAGATACCGCATACCATAAATACCTAAATTCATCAAAATTTGTTCTATGGGATAATACAATTTTTGCGCGGGGAAAACCTAGTACTTAATTAAAATTAATATTTTTTTCCTATTACAATCAGGAAAAACCCATACCAAGCTGCTTATCTCCAATGAACTCCAACAGGTAATAGTTACGAGGCTCCTGCCATGTAGCTGCCTATTTATAGCACCGTGTTTCCAATAACAGTTCACTTTTATATGCAACGAGCGTTTATCGAGAGTATTTGTCTGGAAAACAAGATGTGCACGCGTGTGTTCGCATTGTTTGCTCTACAAGTGAGTTTGTCCTACGGTTTCTCGTGGGGTAAGTATCATGAATAATATTATAATTAATGCTGTTTGGTTTTATTTTGGCGTGCTTCAGTCAACGTAGTTCTTTAGCCCTTCTACATTTGTCTAAAACACTCACCGTCAAAAATGTGTATACGTGAGGAAATAAGTGCAAGTATCTTGTTATTACTTACACTGTTATTATCCCGCATCCTGCAGAGGTTTGTCATAGTGAGAAAGCAATCCTGAGCCCGAACCTAGCTTTGATTGTTATTACACAAAATTATTAAATATTTAGTTATAGTTTACCAACGAATGATACATAATAATATGTACAAAACATAAACTTGGTACACCATACGTTATCCTGTGATGCACACTCAATTACAGGTAACTACAGCTTACTCAGTATTTTATGTACAGTCGAGTTGTTTGATTCAAACTTCAGCTGTTAAAATTCTTTTTCGTTTATTTTTTACTCATGGTGCAGTAATTACACATTTTACATTGAACATTATGGTACAAGTGTGTAATGTTGGTGATTACCGCTGAGGCGCCATTGAGACCCGAGCCGTTAGGTGAGGGTCTTAAGAGAGCCGAGGACGGTAATCATCAATACACACGTGTGTCATACGACGTTTTTCAACACACTTGTGAAGAAAATAATACTAAAATAACCGTAATTTCAACAGTGAAAACGAGTTGTGTTTTTTTTTTCGCAATGGTGTGAAAAATACATCAGTTTTCCTATGCGCGCGCATCTAACAATGGCGATCGGACATAGACTAAAATAATGAGGTTTCTTCTTTTTAGGCTTTTCGCGGATAGCGTTTTAGCCACGTACAAAATGTTCAAGTTTTCTTTAAAATTTATATTTGAGTGAAAGTTTTATTTATTAAACACGTACAAGTTGAAATTATCTAATTTAAATACGAAGTTGCATGAAATGAGCAAGCAATAGGTACATTAATTTATTTGTACTATTGAGCATGACCTTTTTTTTATCGAAATTTTTTTAAGAACAAATCAAATCAACCAATAAAAAAAAACTCTATAACTCACTTGTGAATGTAATGAAAAAGTCACAGTTTGATTACAGGTGTCATTATGAGCCTAATTGCGGTGAAATTAGAGCCACTTTATGAGCAAGTGTGTTGAAAATAGTTTTATTTTGAGTATTGCACTTATGGCATATTCTTAATGCTTAATTACTTATAATAAAATATTATAAAAGCGAAAGTAACTCTGTATGTCCAACTGTCTGTTATCTTTTCATGATAAACGTGCTGAACTGATTTAGATGATATTTGGTATGGAGATATGTTGTAATATGAACATAATGTATATAGTTGGTGGGTAAATATATTATATAAGTCATAATTATGGACCCTGTCGGGCACAGCATAGATCAAGTAGGAGAGAGGAGGAAAACACTGACTGTTTAATGTGATACATTTTATTACTGGTTAAGTATTAGTAAGTTATACTGTATTATTAATACAGAATTGAATTTAAGAATTATAATTATTGTTTTATAAATTACTAGCTTTTCCCCGCGGCTTCGCTCCCGTGGACCACCCCACAGGACCCGTTTTTGGGATTAAGAAATAGCCTATGTCACTCAGGAATAATGTAGCTTTCTATTGGTGAAATAATTTAAATTCATGGTTTGTACAATGGTATTTTTATTATGATGTAATTAATATTTATTATCCTTAAGGTGAGTTAATTATTGGACACTTCATATTTATTTAAAAAAATATTTTTGTATTATGGGTCGGCAGGCGTATCTTTAATAGTGAGTATTTGTAGATACAAATAGTTATGAAGTTACTTATAATTTATCATTTAGGTATTCGCTCATGCTATAGTAGCATTTGCTTACAAGGAAGAGCTTCAATTTATTGGGGTATATATCAGGTAACTTATAATATTTTTTATGGACATGACAAAAGTACTATTGGAGTGCATGTTTAGTCGCGATGTTGGTAAGTGTAGCCTATTTTTATGTCTTGAATTAATTTTCTTTTGTATGTCCTCTCTTTTTGTAAAGAATTCTGGGTACGTACGCACAAAATCTTTAGTTCCTGAAAGTGGGGTTTACGGCTATCGGTGACTTCTTTTTTTTGTAGGGTAAATAGCGTGGGTTCATCGGTGCTGTTGCCCTATAAGATGTATGTGTGTCAACGTATACTAGTGCAGTTTTAAAATCTGTAGTTTTTTTGATCTCGCGGAGGCCGTATAAGAATTTAGATATTTTTGCTCTTACTTTTTGAATGTGAGACTTCCAATTTATGTGTGTATCAATGTTTAGGCCTAGTAGGGTTAAATTATCAACTACTTCTAATTTATTATTTTTAAAGCTAAAGTAAATTAATTATTTATTTATTAATCATATATTTATTGGTATATTAGGTAGGTTTGACAATATTTAAGAGGAATGTAATAATTGAAATAAAAATATACGTGATCAATATTCAATTTGAATACAGAAGTAAAATAGAGATTGGAATTAAATTAAAAAAAAAAGTTATAAAACAAAGTGATAACTTGATTTGAAATAAAATATAGGTATGCCAATATTAAAAATGAATTTCACAATTGGAATTATACATAAATAATGACGATCAAGAATACACTGAAAAAGAGTTTAAAATTACGATTAATAAAAATGTTTGTTTATTTATTTATGTACATTCAAAACACTTAACAGAGAAAAAAGAATACAGATAGAAGAGCACAAAGGTACTATATATGTTATAGGTAAGATAACTAATAAATTTATTTATTAAACGTATGTAACACTAATAATGATATTAAAAAGAGGAAATATATGTCTGTAAGTTTGTTTGTAATGGATAAACTCAAAAACTACATATCCAATTTTGACAATTCTTTCACCATTAGAAAGCTAACATTCTTCTTGAGTGACATAGGCTATTTTTATCCTGAAAACGGGTTTAGTGGGGTATGCCACAGGAGCGAAGCCGCGGGGAAAAGCTATTTTGTTATATATTTTTGTAATCACCTCTTAAAACCCTTCATTTTGATACGCCACACGATGGGATTGGAAGAAAAAAATTGGGATCCTACAAAATGGCACTCAAAATCCGCCACTTTTCTTTTTTCAATTTTAATGTAGCCAGCAACAAGCAAGCAAGATTAAGGCAAATCGATTGACATCAGAATCATCAAAATAGGCCTACGTGTTTGGTCTCTAGAACGCCACATAGCAATAAACCTACAAACATAGACTGATAAACACATAACCTCCTTTGCGTCGCGCAGTCGGGTAAAAAGTGATAAATTCATTTTTGAAGTCATAAATAAAATGTTTTCCGCCTGAGTGATTAAAAAATGAATCAGGGGTTGTCAATCTTATCTTACTAATATTATAAATGTCAAAGTTTGAATGTATGTGTGTGTGGATGTGTGTTTGTTACACAATCACGCCAGAATGGCTGAACGGATCTGGGTGTAATTTGGCACAGAGGTAGATTGTATTCTGGAATAGCACATAGGTTACGCTTTATCCGGATATGATGTTGCCTTGTTAAAAAAAATACTTTTACCGCGGGCGAAGCCGCTGGCAGAAGCTAGTGTAACATATACGAGTATGTTACGTCATAGTTTACTAATCGTTAGAAATTTAAATCTGTTTTATGATTCGAATAATTGAAAAACAACATTTTTTTTTAACTATAATTTATGGAGCTTGGTCTGATTGAAGAATTGTATTCTTAGGTTTCCGTACCAAAAACAAAAAAAAAAACAAAACCCAAAAAAACAGAAAAAACAGGACCCTATTACTAAGACTTCGCAATCCGTCTGTCTGTCTGTCTGTCTGTCCGTCTGTCACCAGGCTCTATCTCATGAACCGTGATAGCAAGTCAGTTGAAATTTTCACAGATGATGTTTTTCTGTTGCCGCTATAACAACAAATACTAAAAACAGCGCTCAATATTAAAAACGGCAACAGGTAGACGCTTGAAATATTCACAGAATGTTTAGTTGTATATTCACTTCAAAAAGTAATAATTATTCAATTAAAATAAAATAAATTAAGGGGGCTCCCATACAACAAACGTGATTTTTTGCAGTGTTTTGCGATAATGGTACGGAACCCTTCGTGTGCGAGTCTGACTCGCACTTGGCCGGCTTTTTTTTGTTTATATACCTGTTCCCCACTCTAGGGTATTATTTTTTTCCGTATCGTGGGTGCGTTTACAAACATAAACTCACACACACAACACCCAGAGCCGGTACAAGTATCTGTAGATCATACAAATATTTGTTCCGTGCGGGGATTGAACCCGCGATACGCAGCGCAGCAGTCAATCGCTAAACCATTGCGCCAACTGTGCGCCCCAAAAGTTAAATTACTATGGAAAACCCGACACATTTTATTGCATGCTATTTATCTTTACTTCGATCGACAATCTATTGAAAACGCAATTATGACACGATATCTTACGATATCTACAGTAAAACGCCCATAACTTTTGAATGGCCGGACCGATTTTCATTAAACATAGCTAAGAACACTCTCGATAAAGACTAAATCAAAATGGGTCCATTCGTTTTTGATTAGGAGCTATTATGCCACAAACAGATACAAAAATACACACATCTACATCTACACAACTACACAAATACACGCGTCAAAATTAAAACACTTCTCTTTTCCGTCGGGGGTTAAAATCAGGATAGATCATAATATCATACCAACTCAACGTCTACCAGTCTCACCGCGCCGTCGCGACTGATGAGCGCGGGTTTGATTTCTAGAAAAAAAAATAAGGCCAGGCAATGTGTTACTGGGTTTTTCTATTAGGAATTCTTCTCTGGCAGCCTGGAGTTTAGAAGTGGTCAGTGTAACATATCCATGCCTCGTCATGTTGGAACAAATATTTGTACCCGTGTTTGCGCTCACACTTGTGCGCTATGATATCTCCCGCACCAATGGCTGGTCGCTTATTCTGATCGGAATGATTACTTATCAATCAATACATATAATAAACATGTACCTGATCACTGTCTGTAGGTACAAGGAAGATATATGAGAAAACTATTGTCCGGGGCCTTTAGCAACGCAATAGAACCCAAAACAATTATCGTTAGAATGTTTGTCTATTTGTCTTAAAAACGGCTTAACCGATTAAAGTGCAGTTTTACTAATGTATTGTGATAAACTTCACTTAAAATAAAATAAGCTTTCACTTAAAAGTTATGAAAATTTAAAAAATCACGTGGAACATTTATGGGATCAAAATAACTTAGTATAAAACAACTGTTTAGTTAACTATATATTATGGTCTGTAAAATGATGATGATTCAAATTTTTTATCTCTTCTTCCTCCGCTAATAGACTATGTGGATGTCTGTTTTCTAGAAACAACGGAGGTACTCCTAAACAAACACGAGCGACTGCAGAACTTGTGAATCCGCTTTATTTTTGTGCCTCCGTAAGTACGATCATGTTTCGGAATTTCGAAGCAGATTGAAGTGGCTGCCAATTCGGCGTCGACGAGATACCCACATCCTATCCCTTCTCTATACTATCCTGTACAATCCTACTTCTCCTCAATATCTTCGCAAACGGTTTGAGTACCTCGTCCCGAAGGGTAAACCTTGTCGCACAACGACTTCACTTCTTCTTCGAATTCCGCGTCACACTTTCAGCCGCTATGATGGCCCCTTCTCTATTACTGCAGTGCATCTCTGGAACTCTCTCCCACACTCCCTACGCGATAGCCCTTTTCTCGATGTCTTCAAGAGGAAAATTAAGGAGCATTTTCTTTCAACGCAGTAAATAATATTAGTAGAGATATATATGTATATTTGTATTTCTTTTATGTATTTATTATTATTATATATTTAATAAGTATCTTACTGTAAAATTGTACACTGGATTACTGCCCTCAATTATTATGATATGAATAATTGCGGGCAGTTTTGCCGGAAGAAAACTCCATTTTGGAGTTAAGCTCGCCTTAGTGACTTACTTTTTGTAAAAGTATTGCTTTGGTGTACAATAAAGAATCAAGAATGAACAAAACTGTATGTAATATTATATATAAAAAACCGCCGGCCAAGTGCGTGTCGGGCCACGCGCAGTAATAGGTTTCCAAAGTGGCTTATTAATGCGGACTAAGAAGAGGGTTTTGTTGTTGTTACATGAACATTAAAACGGTTTCAGCGGCACACAACGTCTAAAAACGGGCCCACATAGAATGATGTTTTTTTATCTATATGCTTGCGTTTGACCACTATCTCGCCTGACGGTAAGCGACGATGTGGTCTACGGTGAAGCACGCTTGCCTAGATGTAACCTATTCACTCTTGACTTAAACTAAAGAAGGACTAACTGGTAACTGAAGAAGGAGTTATAAAATCCAACTTCGCAACTGAAGTTAGAAAAATATTATCTATTTGAGTACCACCGCGGGTGCGAATTGCGAAAGCAGCCGATACGAGCGCGCGTTAGAGCTACGGGCTACGAACTATACTATTCGTATGGTTCGTTCTTGGATCCTTGCACGCACGCTCCTTGTTTATTTATCTTTCGGAATTAGAAAACTTTCGTATGTATTCGAGATAGACCTCTAATCTGCGGTATTCACTATTTCATTCTGGAAAGTTTTACGATACTCAATAGGGATGATGACGGGGTACGAAACAGCAAATTCTATTTAGTCCGTCTGTTAAATTATCAAAAAATATTGGACACGTACTTTTTGCTTATTCAAATCAATAAAAAATCACCAAGATAACAAATCAAAGTTCGGGAGTAAAAAGTGTACCAAGGCGACATGACGTCATGCGATATTTTAACGGACTGTACGAGTATCGTCATAATTTTTTGTTAAGGTGACAAAAAAAAAGACGTGTCCAATATATTTTGGAAATCTATCTGACGGACATAAATATTTTTTTAGTCATCATCCCTATTAGTGATGTAGTAGGGTCGAATATCGGTCGATATCTACAAAAGAAAATAAGTAATTTGCTTGGATATCGAATCTTATTTGACTTTACTTACAAAACGTCGAAAATATTCAGCACTAACACAAAATAGACTACCCCGCGCGTATGCGTCGTATGGCCAACGACTCCGGCCACTCCAATGCGTTATTCAAGTTTAAACATTATTAATTTAGAAATAATTATTTCTTTTATTCATCTATTTTCTTAATAATTAGATTTTTTAATATTTTTATAAAACATATACAAAAAAGAAAACATTTAAAAATAAAAAAAATAGAGGCCCACCGGTATCGGGATCAGGGTCCAAGCTATCGGCGGTCAGGGCTCCAGAGAGAGGAACCTCCTAACAATGCGAGTCGTGTGCTGGATTTGGCCCTTGACCCAGCCGCCTAACGAGAGCCTTCTAAGATGTTGGTCGAGGTTCGTGGCTATTAAGCCATTGGCTGACACGACTATCGGTACAATGATCGCTGTGTCCACATTCCACATGTCGTGTCGTGTCGACAACCTTGCGAGCCAAGTCAAGAGACTTGATTTGCTTATCTTTCTCGGCTTTCACGAGGTTTCTGTCATGCGGGACGGTAATGTCAACAATCATTGCACGCCTCTTGATTCGGTCCATCACCACTATATCAGGCTTATTAGCGATAATAGTCCTGTCAGTGATGATGGACCGATCCCAGTACAATGTGATATTGCCATTCTCGAGAACTGGGTCGGGCACATACCTGTAGTATAGCACCTCCGATGCCACAAGAGTGTATTTCAGAGCAAGTTGCTGATGGATAATCCTGGCTACAAGTTTTTTTTTTTTATAATCTATAGGCTCGCGTTTGACCACTATCTCGCCTGATGTTAAGCGATGATGCGGTCTAGGTTGTGCCTATGCAAGTACTCTTCGTTAGCTAGACGAGAATAACCAGAGATAATGTGGCGGATCGATTCACCCGGGCGGTGACATGCCCGACAAATGTCAACCGTGCCATCCTTCACAATAAATCGCCGGTAGTTATTCGTCATGATAACTTCGTCCATAATTGTACAGACAAAGCTTTCGGTTTCCCAAAAGAGGTATCTGAAACGTAGCCAGGCTACGGACGCTGACTGGTCTACATCGGACCCATGTAGGGTCCGTGAAGCTCCTTACTCTGCCATACCTCCTTGCGGTCGTAAAATCATTATTATTATTAATGTTATGATTTTATTTTTGTATATTTTTACATGGTTTTACACAGCTAACAACGTTATTTAAGTAATTTTTCAATGGCATTTGTACAAATTTTTTTTAGTGCCAAGTACATTTTATAAGTTGGTCGACTATTACACGTAAACTTATAAAGCCTGTTATGATTTTATGTTTGTATATTTTTACATGGTTCGTAAGCATATACTACTCATCAGCATGTACTCTGGCAGGGGGGGGACACTTGCCTCTAACATAAATTTGCAATTTAAAGCTTAATTTTACGTAAACGGATCTCTGAATCGAAAAATGGTTTTGACAAACCCATAATATTTTTGAATGGTTGAACTAATGCTGGACGCGCGTCAGTTATGTTAATAAATATGAACACGGGCAGTGATCAACAGTAGGTTCACAATTAATAGTAATGACGAACTTACGAGGTTTCAATCTGGCCGATATATTAGCTCATCTGCGGTTATTTGGCGTATTCTAAGTTTTTCGATTCATGAAAGACATCCACCTTTTATACATCTTGAAGGTGGACAAAGGGTGGTGTACTTCAACCCTGATAATGGAGCGATTAGAAAACCCAACACGAACACTCAGCTCGCATTCTTTGAACTATTCGAAACAGATACATGCTAAGTCACTCTTATACAACGATGTTCCATCATATTATACCTATAATAAACAAGAGGATATTTTTAACCACAGATGACGTGGAACAGCTGTAGATGGTGCAAGGTATTATTAAAAAAAAACATTATTGGGATGATTTAAACTGAGCATCCGAATAACTCTGAATGATTTTACCTGCGCTTGCTTCTGCACAATGTTCGAGGGCTGATTTATTTTGCCGACTGATGTTCTTTCTGATCAGTTGTGGCATAAATATCACGAAAAATTGGCTGAGGACTTTTTAGTTAGTTTTTAAAATGAAACATTATTTTAAATTCCTGATTTATTATATTTTGGTTTCGAGAAATGCAAAAAAAAAAGAAAATACATTTTTTTTAAGCTTTAAGGTTTAAAATAAGACGCTATTCAAACACACTATAAATCTTGAAATATCTTATTTATAAGTAATTATTGTACTTAATTTAATTGTGAAGATTTTATTTAGCAATAAACATGGTTACTATTATTTTCATGTTTCAGATATCGTCAAGGCCGGAAGGAATCAGCTAGATTTTTTTTACAATGGTGCACTTACACACACAGAACATATTCCGTCGGATACTGGTATCAGTGCAGTAACTTACGATCCAGTTCACTACAGAATGCTCTTTTCAAACTATATCAACAGGACCAAAATCATATCCAGCTTTGACATGTCAACAAAGACCATACAAACATTATTTACGACTAAAGGAGAAATCATAAGTCTCGCCTATGACCCAGTCACACAATTACTGTTTTTGCTGGCAGGATGGTATCGTATCGTATCATTTTCATTAGATCCTGCATCGTCTAATGAACGGGTTGATCCAAAATATGTAATTGAGACAAATCGTTTTTGCTCGGATATAGCCGTGGACAGCTGTGGCGGGTACGTTACTAATGATAATTATAATCATACACACAGAGGCACAATTTAGTTCAATACCTTACCTTACATTTACGCAGAGCACGCAACGGAAGCTCTCAAAAAGGAATATTTTGCCCGTTTTTGCAACATTTTTCATTTATGTAACTATAAATAGGCTAACGTTATGTAAATATGTGACAACAGTCATTTTGCGACACCGTCTTCGGAAAACAACGTAATTTTTCGCTTTGCTTTAGAAATCGGTTTAATTCATTTTTTTTAATTATTTTTTTTTACTCATTTTAGTGTTGATAAGTGTGAGGTACATTACCATGAAAATCATTAAATTTATAGCCAGAGTACCTATTCTTATTTCAATTCCGATAAGCCCAAACACGACTAGGATAGACTGTTTTATTACGGAGTTCCAGGGCCTACCTTCTCGAGACTATACCCTTTCAGCAAAAAAAGAATTTCAGAAGTCTATATATGACGGAATTATGCCAGGAAATACATTAAAAAAAAACAATCATTCGATTTGAGAACCTCCTTCTTTTTTGGAAGTTATTTAAATGACCTTACGATGTTATTATGATGAATCGTTGGCTTCTTCTCTATATAAACTGTAATCATCTCTTGAATCCTCAATAACATTAATTTATTAATTTTCGAGTACACAAATTGTGATGTCAAATCGAATAAAATTTAATAATTGATAAAGTCGATTGTTAAAAGAAATTGATTCGGTAGGTACCGTATTAGTTCATCAATAAAAGTAAGTAAGTATTAATGTTAATTGTTGATTTATTTACAGTGTTATTCTTTGTATTTTTGTATTGTAATTTTTATTATCTTCGACTTAATTTGTACACCAGCAATGGTCAAACATGTTGAGCCAATAAAATTTTTTGTAACACCCATAATCATACCATGTATAATTGTATATTATCTACACATGTTTTTGCAAATAAATGAATCTGAATCTGAATAGCTCGATAAAAACATTAAAAAATAGAGCGTCAAGTTCTAAGTCCATTTGAGTATGCCGAAAGAATACATCTGGACCCAACCATTCAAGGCGCGCACCTTGTGCCCTCCTGATAAAAGACTATTTAGTACCTTTTTCAGGCGGCAAAAGAATCGCTCCTTTAACGACTGTTTTACGTCAATAGCATTGATGCCTAGTGCTTCCGACATACCCAAATACTTGTAAGTTTCGGTTGAGGAAAGGGATCGAAGATGTATAGAATCCGAAAGTTGTATTCCCACAGATTCCATAATCACCCCTCGCTTTACATGCATGACTGCACATTTGTCCACACCAAATTCCATCCTGATGGCGTCACTGAAGATTTCAGTTGCTAAATCAGTTGTTGGGGGCAAAGAGCTTCAAATTATCCATGTAATGGAGGTGTGATATGACCTGACCTCTTCGCAACAGATAGCCCAGGCCCGAACCCTCCAGCAGTGTACTAAGAGGGTTCAGGGCTAAACAAAACCACAGTGGACTCAGACTATCGCCCTGAAATGTTCCACGCTCGATCCTTATAGGTTCGCTGTCCTCTTGAATCTGTCGAAATCCTAGATAGCGAAGGATCGTCCTCCACTGCCCCATACACGACATCAGAAAGATGCGCAGAGTTGCATCAATTTTATACAACTCCAGCACCCTCATGAGCCATGTATGTGGCACTGAGTCATAGGCCTTCTTGTAGTCTATCCAACATGTCACCAGATCCCTTTGGGAACGGTGAACATGCTGGATAATGCCAATATCTACAAGGAGCAGCTCCTTAGTACCGCAGGACCCGTTCTTTCATCCATTCTGAGAAGTAGACATGATTGAATTTGTATCAATATATTGATTAATTTTAGCTCTCAGAATGGATGTAAAAACTTTATAGACCGTCGGTAAACATGTTATCGGTCTGTAATTTTAGGCTCCGCAGTACTACCTGATTTGTGGAGCAGCTGGGTTATTCCTGTCGTTAGTCCCTGGGGCAGCGATGCTTTTTTTTTTGGCTCTTATGCAGACTGGAACTGAGTTGCCAAACGAGCGTGCGACCTGTGGGACCATTTAATCCAAAAGTTGTGCAGTTCGGATCGCACGCTTTTTCGACCTGCCGAGTCCAGTCACCCTCGGTGTGACTGAGAGGCACAGACCAGATACTGCGCCAGAACGAATACATGACGTTATCATCTGGTAGGCGCGTATTATCACACCTTGGTCGAGTAGCTCCCAAGCCCTACAAACCCACCTTTCGTTATTCTGGAATGTACGGTGCTGTGTGTATCGCTCCACTCGCCGCTTGTACCGACGAATACGGTTTGTCCATGCATAGATCTTCTGCTTCAAGGAAGTCGATACGCTCCGTGACGCGGGACAGATAATCTCGAGAACTGATATCAGTTCCCGAGAACTCCCGCCTCACAAAGCGCATCACCCTAGGGCGAGTGTTGACCTCCCTGAAGCTGATAAGCATGCCGACGAGTGCTCTGGCGTCACCGATACGACGCTCAATCCTGGACTGCCAAGCTGATACAGCTGGTCGTGGAGCTCTGTCACTTTTTGGGCATTTGACGTTAGCTACACGACATGCCGCAGCAGCCGCACAGTAATGGATTGAGTGGGTATCGGCAAGGTCATTGCTGCTATCAAGATAATCTGATAGCTGCGAATCTAGAGCACACACCAGCGCCCTATTTTTCTTATGCATGGGCATTCGAGGTAGTCGAGGTCTAAGCTCAGGCGGTGTGGAGCGATACCCGCTGAATGCACACTCCAAAGCGCTCCTTAAACGTGCATTGTATTGGTTACTCACAGATATAGCCCCGTTGTCGTCATCCTCACCAACATGATCTGGTCGCGGTGAAACACTGGGTTTAGTTGTCGTCATCCTCACCAACATGATCGGGTCGCGGTGAAACACTGGGTTTAGTTGCACCGCAGCCGGTAGCAAGGCAGGCAAAACACGGGTATGCCGTGATTCGTTGCGCAGTCTATCAAGTAAATCATCCAACATACGGTTTTGTTGGATGACCCGCACCTGATCCGACAGACGTTGATAGCTGGCTCAAGCACCTGAAACAGAGAGAATATCCGACCACGGTACGCAGGCAGGTTACTTTCCCCCTCTGAAGCCCCAAAGTATGCGCGCATGACATTTTCGTTAATCGATTGCGTCCATCACATTTCCAACATTCTTCAATTTCAACATGGTAAATATCCCGTTTCTAATGTTAATGTTTAATACATTAACATTAGAAACGGGATATTTACCATGTTTACTGTTTGTTGCGAGTTTCTGATATTTTGGTGCTGTTGCAAGCACCATGATCACGAATAAACTGAAGTTATTGCGGGTGTGTGTTTAAGAGGAGACAAATCGGTCGCAACGGAAACTCGCAACAAACAATAAACATGGTAAATATCCCGTTTCTAATGTTAATGTTAGTGACCATGACAGTTTAAAAACTTATATTCTTCTATTATATTATTACATTTGTTTATATTGGAAAATTTGGAAATAACATTTTATATATCACACTTGATTCTTTATTTTTTTTCATTCTTATTTAATACATTTTTAAATATTTAAAAAAAGAAAACTTAAAAAACATTTAAAAATATAAAAAATAGAGGCCAACCGGTATCGGGAACAGGATCCAAGCTATCGGTGGTTAGGGCTCCAGAGACAGGAAACTCCTCACAATGCGAGCCGTATCAAGGAGCCTTCTGTTTCAGACGCTTGATGCAACCGCGCAACGACAGCCTCGATAGATGGTCATCGATGCTATTGGCTTTCAGGCCCTTTGCCGTAACGACAATCGGCACAATGATCACTGAGTCCAACTAGAGCCAGACGAGAATAACCAGAGATAATAAGTTATTATTATTATTTATTTCAATCAACTAAGGTATTAAGTCCGCCTTTGAACTTGTGCATAAAGTTTTATAAATAAATAAATAAGGCCCATATATAAAATCAATCAATCTGCCTAGCCTTTTCCCAACTATATTGGGGTCGGCTTCCAGTCTAACCGGATTCAGCTGAGCACCAGTGTTTTACATGGAGCGACTGCCTATCTGACCTCCACAACCCAGTAACTGGGTAACACGGAACCCCTTGGCTAGACTGGTGTCAGATCTCAAGCTTCTGACTACTCGTAACGACTGTCAAAGATCTTCAAATGACAGCCGGGACCAACGGCTTAACGTGCTTTGCGAGTCACGGAGGTAACTCGGTATGTTGAAATAGTCACCCATCCACGGACCGACCTCGTCAAGCATTGCTTAACCTTGAAGATCGACCCGTGCGGCTGTTATTATTTAGCCACGAGCTCCTCCAAGACCTATATATAAAATTCGCAAATTAAACATACAAAATAAACGAATGCATAATTTTTAACAAAGGTATCAATTTAGGGTTAGAGGGTGTGGGGTTTTGTTTTAAAATTTCGTAAGATACTGAATTACTTGTTGGTATTGTCAGTGA
This sequence comes from Anorthoa munda, assembly GCA_945859665.1. Classification (NCBI taxonomy): domain Eukaryota; kingdom Metazoa; phylum Arthropoda; class Insecta; order Lepidoptera; family Noctuidae; genus Anorthoa; species Anorthoa munda. Next base: position 13,699,289 of record OX243898.1, read on the forward strand.
ACTGCGAATATTCATAGTTTACCAATGACAATGGATAACAGTATTATCAACATGTCCAGACCAGTAAATATATTGAAACCACTTAAAGGACATACACGATCTAGGTGATATTTTGTTTGTTATATAAATTGTTTTATTGTTAAACATATTTTTAATATTTTTAATATAAAAAGATGTAAGATTGTAAAATCAATACTTACGTATAAATAAAAATCAAACCGACTTCCAAAACAAAACACTACAAAGCGAAAAATAACTTTCTTTTCCGAAGTCGGTGTCTTTGGTACCTGTTTTTGCCGTTTTCCGACACTGACTTGTTGTCTTGGAAGTCGGTTTGATTTTTTTGTTAAAAGTTTTTTTATTTATCTCTTTTTAGTTTTGTTAGGTACCTCCAATTACCATGGTCATTTGTAGTGTAGCCAAAGTACACCTCATTACAATTCCAATAAGCCCAAACACGATCGGCATACATTGTTTCATTACGGAGTTCCAGTGCCTACCATCTAGCTTCATCATCAGATCAGTTCCATGGTACCATTTTGATCCGTACCATTTATTATTATGTATTTGCTTCATCATAGTCGGATAACTATTTAATATATTATCTTATGCCGGTGACATACTTAGCATTAATGAGTTCCAGTGGCTATCTGTGGTCTTCTTCATCAGTTTCACTTCACCAAATGATACTTTTTGAGTGCAAATAATGGCATTTTCGATGAAAATACCAAAATTGCTGAATGTATAACTGTAATATTTGAGGAGTTCCCTCGATTTTTCTTAGATCTCATCATCAGATCCAGACCTGATGACGATGGGACCACCTTGAATGTATACCCTTTCAAACAAACGAAAAGTTTTTGTAATCGGTTCAGGCGTCGTTGATTAATCGGTTAACATACATTTAAAAAAAATAACCGACGGATTAAGAACCTTTGCCTTTTTATCAAGAAAAAAAACAAATATTCCAAGTTCCGCTACTTTTGCCGTTGTGTTTAGTTTTATGACTTTGTGATTATTTACAGTTATTTACTTATTACAGGTTTATTTACTGGATCACACATCATAAGATAGAGAGGGCTCGGTTTGACGGCTCCGAGAGAGAAGTTTTAATAGACTATAATGTTACTGATCGAATGAGCTTGTCCATTGACCAACAAACACAGAAAATGTACTGGATTGACAAAATACAGACAAATTCTGGTTATCAGTTATCTATTGAAAGTGCCGATTTAAAAGGAAAAAACAAAACAACTTTCTATATTGTCAAAAATGAAACAAAAGCAAAATCATTGACCGTATCAAAAGATTTCATCTACTGGACGGGCGAAGGTCCAAATAGTCTTTGGCAATTACCAAAGGATCCACAACAACTTATGGACGCAAAACTGTTTTCAGTTTCTAACTGGTTCATCTACTTTTATTGTCAACGTATAGCAGCCAACTATTCAATTGAAGAACAAGCTCAGGCAATGAAGAGGTGTGAAGCTCTAAAGAGGGAGGAAAAGAAAGGCGAGAGAAGTGATGTTTACATCTGTCAGAACTATTGTATCCAAGGAGATTGTAGTGTCAGTGCTGAGAGACAACCTAAATGCAGGTAAAACATGTTCATCTCATTAAGAACTACCGAAGATATTTAGGGTAAGCTTTGTGTATTAAATAGTCTTATATTTTTTCGGTATTTGGAAAAATTCACAAATTGCGCTTCGCATCTCGTCTCGATGCTAGCTGAACCTTATGCTCACTTTTACTAACATCAAGTAAAGCAATATATCTATATATATAAAAATGAATCCCTATTTCCCTTAGTCACGGCATTACGCGTGAACGGTTGGACCGATTTCGCTAATTCTTTTTTTCCTGTTTTTGTTATTGTTAGGAGAAGGATTTTATGAAAAAAAATTAAGAAAAAGAAAATTGGTGGGTATGTAGGTAGGATAGGTAAGGTAAGGTTGGTACGGTAGGGTAGGTAGGGTATTTTTTTAATTTTTTTATTATAAATACTAATCCCGCTCAACAAAGTTGGCGCCTATTCTGTGCAAATTCTTTCATTCCATTCCTCTTTCATGCCTCTCGTACTTTCATTCTTCATACCATGGTTCTTCTTGCATACGTCTTCTTGTATACAGTGGGTGGGACTCCCACTTTGTTTAAATACTTAAAAGGCAACTTTATTTATTTAGTGTAAGGTTAAAAGAAAAAAGTGCTACATATACAAGAATACAAAAAAGTGCTGTTGATCACAGTAAAATATGCAAAAAGTGCTGCAGATCACAGGTAAGGTACAGAAGTGCTGTTTAGCACAGGGAAGATCACAATATAAATAATGCCTTACATTTAGGGATGAGAAGCACAACAGTGCTTTTCACCATACAGACAATCTGTTTTCTTAGGTACTACCCCAGCGCAGGGTTGGTCATTGCAGTTTTGTGCGTGCTTCTTACAAATATTCTTATAATACTAGTGAAGCATAGTGCTGCTTCAACTTCGGTTTCGCGCAATGACGGTGAAGGCCACATTAATACTGTACACCATGAACTTTTCCCTGTGTTGCTTACTCATGAGCCCATGCAGGCTCTCCTTCGTCAGTTTCCTGTCCAGCTCACATTCGAGTTGGTAGCGTTCCCTGATAAATAACGGGCAATCTACAAGTATGTGCTGGACAGTCTCTGCCACGCCTGGATCGCAGACGCACGATGGGTTATCCTTACACTTGAAACGATTCAAGTATTCAGAGAACCCGCCGTGCCCCGTCAAAACCTGCGTGAGAACGCCTGTGGGCCGCATCTGTTTTATAATACGGAAAGCCGCTATGGCATCCGGAAGAAACATTTTCGTCACAGAGGCTGTCTCGCCCGACACATATCTTCGGTTCCATTCATCAAGCGATCCCAAACGGATCTGTCGCTTGATAAATGACACCGGACACTGGTCGTAGTCCGGCTTCCTCCGTAACGACAATGCTACCTTCTTTGCCAACTCGTCCGCTCGCTCATTCCCCGGCAGGCCCGCGTGGGCCTTGATCCAGAACAAAGACACAGCTTTGCTCTGGCCCAGGGCTTGAGCCAAATTGGCGCGCGCGCGAACTGCCAGGGGATGGAGAGACATTAGTTATACAGTTTGAAATTAAGCAACTGCAGATGACTGATCCTCGATCAGTACTTCAGTATTAATAGGTACTCTAACTTGGATGAATTAGCTGATATTATGTCCTCATACAAATTAACATTGAGTGAGTCATACATCTGTATAGGTAGTTGTGCATTCTGTGTTATTAGTAATTTACGCTTAAGATCGATTTTACTTCCCCAATTTTCAAGCAAATCTAAGCCTAGGAGTCCGTCGAAGTAATTATAAAATTTGTAAACGAATAACGTAACATCTGAATGTTCGTTTAATTCTGAAAAGCATGGCAAAGTAACGGAATAGTCGTTCTTAGACGTCCCGTGAACATTCGTTACTTCGAATGGCTCATAGTTTAGTGGTATATGGTTAAAATATTTGCTTACGGCTTCTGGACTTATAAAAGATTGATTGGCTCCAGTATCAATTAATAACTTAAGTGGTGGATCCTGAATCTAAAAATTGAGCTCTATTTTGGTTTTTCTAATTTGTATACCTTCTGAAAATTTTCAGCAGGTTGGGTATCTTGGTCTACATCTTCTACCGAAGGAGTGTCGTGGTAGGGATACCTCATAATATCCAGGTTCGGGGTACTGTTCGTTAGTATAATAGCAATCTTGTTCGTAATTGGCATAGTAACAGTTACTATAATCATAGTCGTAGTCTAAGTCGTTGAAATTAACCTCGCGTGTCCTGAAATAGTTGTTCGGAGGTGGATTACCATACTGTCTCCAATCGCGACCTGAGGGTGGCAAGGTTTGGGCACAAAAGGGCTAACGCCGCTCATTGGCTTAGGCGCGTTATTATAACTTGATTGTGGTTCCGGTTGAGGTCTAGGAGGCATTCTAAAGACGTTACTTAGCGGGTGATAATTTGGAAAGGGGGCGCGCATCATTTGTTGTGTACGAGTTAAGCCACGGGGTTGGTGTTGCTTAGGCATGCTGGGCCTCCATCCTTGAGCATATGGCTGCATTGACTACTGTCGCTGCGGCCCAGGCGTATTGAACGCAAATTGTTTTGATGGTCCAGGCATGACAGGAACGTTAAAAGGGTTTACTTTGGGTGTGAAATTGTTTAAAGGTAAATAATGATTCGTTTATGGTTGAGCCCAGTCCTTTCTACTGGGTCCTCCCTCATTGCGGTGTTGCAGGTAAAGCTTGTTTAGTTCGTCTTGCACGTATTCCAATGCCTTTTCCATGGACTCTGGACGCATGCAACGTATTCTAGAGCCTAGGGGATCTTTTAGACCCCTCAGATAAGCTTAGAGGGTTAACTTTTTATATAGCATTAGTTTAGCCTCAATAGTGATGTTTACTGTCTCGTGTAGCGAGATATAAGTCATTATGATAATATCATGAACATAGATTGGACAGGATATAAGAATATAGTAAAGATAAGGGCTTAGGGCTTGAGATATTCAAGGATACTTAAGGGTTAGGTAGGCAAGGACTTGAAAGATTCAAGGACTTACAGCATTGCTTCTTCTTTACGAATCGAGAGTCGGATTTTTCTCTGGACTGCAGCTCCCGTAGGTTCGGATACCTGTAGACTAATCGTTCGATACGACACTGACTCTAATTTACTGGTATCCTACCGACTGCGCCAATTACGTGGGCTACAACCGGAGGATCCAAAAAAATCAAAAGTTATTTAATAAAATTTAATTATACTAAAATTTACAAGTTAATTATTTCTAAGAGGTTGACAATGTTCGAAGTATGAATCAAATATGGATTTGGGTCCGCGTTTCCGATATTGCGAAACCGCTGTTGTTGTCTTCGCGCGGCACGTTCCTGCTGACGCTGTACTGCGTGGTCGAGCCGTGTGCAGTGTTGATTTGGGTCAATGCTGTCTCGGCGATCCTCATAGATTACCACCGCGAAACATTTGTTGTTTTGTTTACAAAAAAAAATTGTAATCCTGTTTTTACGTTCATTATTTCAGTTGTAAGGCCGGATACTCCGGGAAACGGTGCGAAGTAAACGCGTGCCATGGGTATTGTTTGAACGGCGGTGTCTGTTCACTGAATGATCAGCATTACCCGGTCTGTAAATGCACAGCAGATTATGAGGGTGAAAGATGCCACGTCACCATTTGTAAGGACTATTGTTTGCAAGGAAACTGTAGTGTCAGTACTGAAGGAAAACCTAAATGCAGGTAAATCGTGTTATCCAAGGAATTCGTTGCATAGATTATTATTGTTCTACTGTAAGGTAAAAACTTCTTCTTTAATAGAGAAGGTACTTACCAGCAATTATCAGTTTACTTGCAGAAAAAGAGTTGGCGTTTTCGAATCTACAATAATTTGAAGTTCGAGTGCCCTCACCGATATCAATGTTGTCTAAAATAAACTTTTTGAGTGTCCTAAACGCACTCTTACGACTAGTCACAATTGTTTGTTGGTTTTCTTCATTATACATAATTCTTCTACTCCTGCGTTATTTCAGCTGTACTGCCGGCTACTCTGGTGAACGCTGCGAAGTTAACGCGTGCCATGACTATTGTTCAAACAACGGTGTCTGTTCCCTAAATGAGGAGGATGAGCCGGTCTGTGAGTGCACACCAGATTATGGGGGTAAAAGATGCGACGTTTCTACTTGTAAGGACTATTGTTTGCAAGGAAACTGTAGTGTCAGTGCTGAGGGACAACCTAAATGCAGGTAAATCATATTCGTCTCATTGGGGACTATTAGTTATAACAAGCGCCCGAACGATCATACACTCAGAAGACGTTACAAGTTGTAAGTGAGCTATTTATTGAAATTTTCTACTCATAAAGACGCGTGCGTGCGTTATATTTTTATTTCAAATGCGGGTAAAAGGGAACGATTACGAAAATAGTGGTTTATGGTTATATCGAATAACAAGCTATTAAAACATGAGTGTGAGTATACAGAGTGTAAAAGAAAGATGTCGAAAAAAAATATTATTACCCAAACAAATACTAGTCAAGTGAAGAAAACAAATTTTAAAGAAAATTCAATATTTTTTTTGGAAATTTCTTTTGCCATCCTTGGGGATAGATGTTTATTTACTTGGGCAGAAGCAGTGATTAAAATAAGACCACACCTTTACCGAGCATTCCGAGCCAACGACATAACATACCGAGCTACAGACGAACGATAATACTAGCTTCTGCCAGCGGCTTCGCCTGCGTGAAAGTCGAAAATTATCCCGAGGGCACATATTCTCGGGATAAAAAGTATCCTATGAGCTGTAACTGACTATAATCTATCTCTGTGCTATCTCATCCAGATCTGTCCAGTCGCTTGAGCGTGAAGAAGTTACAAAAACACTCACAAACTTTTGCCTTTATAATATTAGAGTGAAGTGTGATGATCACACGATTTTTTTTTACTGGTCCGTGACTAGAGTCTGTCATACTGTATGGATCAGAATGTTGGACTGCGAAAAAGATGGATGAAAAGAGATTAAATGTAGCAGAGATGAGAATTTGAGAATTTGGTGTGATGAGAATGGATAAAGTGAGAAATGAGTATATTAGGGGAAGTTTGAAAGTGGAACCAGTGACAGAGTAGTTGAAAGAAAACCTATTGTCCTGGTATGGTCATGTGATAAAAAGGGAAGAAACGCATATTACTAAAAGAGTTATGAATATAAATGTGGATGGATGGAGGGGGAGGAAAAGGCCAAAAAACTGCCGGATAGACTCTGTGAGGAGTGACATGGAGTGCCGTAGGAGTATACCTCATTTGATTCCTTACACGTGGCTTGGCGATGGTACAAATCAGGTGACACTAACTGGTGATAGGTTTTGGTCGAAGGCTTTTAAACACCCACCGGGCCAAGACGTACCGCCAACCGGCTTAGCCGTGTTCCGGTACGATGCCCAGTGTAGCCAACTAGAGGAGTTGAGTCGAGATAGCTGTTCCACTGCAGGCAGACCAGCCTTATGCGCGCTGTTGAAGACTGATTGAGATTGTATGAGACTAAATGAGATTGTTTAAGACTGGTTGCGGAATGTAGCAGGATCCGAGACACGTTGCGCCGCTCTCTGACCGCAGGTATTTGGGGGCCCAACTAGTGTGCCAGCCACTGCGCCAACTGTCGAAAAATTCCAGAATACGCCATCGTGCTGGTTGGCGATCAGAAGACAGTGCCCGATGGACATTTCCGGGGCGGCCAACGTACAACCCGTCCCCAAGAAGGACAAAATCAAATAATCAAAACCTATTTTTTTTATTTCACCTATGTGACCCACATGTGTATGTGGCCTACATGGGCACTTATAAAACGTCATCAAAAGGTGCACGGTTCGGGTTGAGATTCCTATGAAAAAGAACTGGCAAGAAACTCCACGGTTACTCTTTTAAAAAATGTTTTGGTTTTACAATATTTCTATGTTACTTCATTAATACTTAGATATGGGGGGACAACGTAGGCGAAATAAGTCAAAAGATACTAAAAAAAAGAATTTATATTATATAAACAAAATAGTCGAGCTGACCCGGCCAACTACAGACTTATCTCTGTAACGTCTAGGTCTTCTTAATAGTAAATTCCTGGCATACCTAGAAGATGACATCATTAGTGACCACCTATACGGTTTCCACTGAAATTGCGTAAGCCATTCACATCTAGAGAGAGGCCATCAATGGGGAATCGCTTGCCGTCTCCCTCAATATCTCGACTGCTTTTGATAGGGTCTGGCATGAAAGTCTTATAGGTAAGCTTTCTTCATTCGGTCTGCCCGGTGTTCTGTGTAATTAGATTGCAAATTTCTTGAGGGATCGGTCCATTCGAGTAGTTATCAAGGGCTGCTCGTCCGACCAATTGGATATTAATCCCTCGGGGGTTGGTACTCTCAGCGACATTATTCTTGCTGCACATAAACGAACAGCTAAAAAACCTTTGGGTATGCCGACGACTGCACTGTTGCTGAGAGATACCCGTACAAATGGAGGAGCGCTTGAGTTTGTCCTTGGAGGCAGTCTCCAAATGGGGCGATGCAAATCTGGTTAACTTCAATGCCACTAAAACGCAGGCGTGTCATTTCTCCGCTAAAAAAAACCAATTTCACCCGGGTTCATCTTTCCGAGGTGTAACCATGCCGATTACGGATCATCTTGAGCATATTGGCGCAACATTGACATCGACAATCCATTTTGGTCCATACATTGAGACAAAGGCTCAACTGGCTGCCAAAATTTGAGCATCCTTGCGAAGGTGAGACGGCATTTCACATCAGAACAGTTGCTTAAGTTGTATCAAAGGCAAGTTCAATCTTGCATGGAGTACTGTTCTCATCTGTGCGATGGATCAGCCAAATACCAGCTTGATGCACTAGAATCGATCGAAAATCGGACCAAGAGGCTCATCGGCAATGAGACACTGGTCGAGTCAAACTGTTGGAGTTTGACTCGACCTTGAACATCGTCGCCGAGTTGCCGGTTTTTTATAGATTGCACTTCGGGGAATAGCTACAACCTCGAGTTATTTAAGTCAAATCTGAATAGGTTAATTCTAGGCAAACATGCTACACCGTCGACCACATCATCGCTTACAATCAGGTGAGATAGTGGTCAAGCGCGAGCTTAACAATAATAAAAAAATAAAAGAAAGAAAAAGTGTATTCGCCACAGAAACGACATACAAAATTTTCGATATCTTAAATTAAACCCCGGTATCTGGTATTAGTAAGTACTTAAATTATGTTAGTAAAGAATAGTAAGATAAAAACAAGGCAAAGGGAGTCAATGATAGCGTGACAGAGGACAGGACGCTATGGAAGAAAAAAACGTGTTGCGGCGACCCCAAGTATTATAGGATAAGGGCAGGAAGATGATTGATCACACGATTTTTTTAATATCTGAATTTGTATAGTTTAATTTACTTCTTATCCTGTGATCGCCTAAAAGCTCCGTCAAACAATGGCACCGAGTCATCTAGTGTCGCGCGGGTTTACATAAATATTTTATTGCAAAATCGTGTTGGATCGTCGCACCTTTATGCAATGCTCATATAATAGGGATTATTAAATCACGCGAGTGTTTTAATACCTAATTATATGCCGTTGCATACACTATTTTATCTTCAATTATACATTTGAAATAAAACAAAAGTGGAAACGGAAAAAATATGTGATATGGTGGGCAATTTAGATTCTCATTGCGCATGAAAGCGCTGCGCGTGTATCTATAGACAATGACACTACTTTTCTACATTAAGTCAATAAGCCCTTAAGCGCGAATAAATTAAAAAGTAAAAATGTGCTATAAAAATAAAAAAGTTATTTTACAATGCATGTCCTCGAGACTCAAGAGCGTTTTCCAAGCAGCCAAACTGTGTGGAAAGTATCACTTTTTTTCACTAGTGCTTTTTACTTTCTGTACTTTTTTAATTTTAACGCCAACGTCAGCCCGACGCATAGAGCTTTTATTATTTGAGAAAAGATTACTAATTAGTTAAGTACAGATAATCATATAAAAGGTAAAATAAAACTAATACTTCATTAAAGGCGTTTTAATTACTCTAGATTTAGATATTGATCAATAAATTGATTTTAAATATTCATTAAATATGTTTGGCAGTACGTATATTTTGCTCGTGCCTTTTTGCGTTACGATTTGACAGCTATTTGCACATGCGCAGTAGATATGCCCGAGGAACTATTAGTTAATCTGTGGATATGCTGAGCGCGCTTGAATAAGCCCGCCATTTTATTAATTTCTTGCTTGGTTCAGATATATTTTTTTATTTCCTCGCACAATGCATAGTAAAATGTTGTATGATACACGTACGTAAGATGATTTCCGACTCGTGTCTATTTATCCACTCACTCGCTTCGCTCGCTCGTGAAGAAATTACCTACCTTCCGCACTTGTAGCATAAATAACTATTATGATGCAGTTGTTTGAAAATCGAAGGAAAATGTTGCATTGTAATGTTTCTTTTATTTTACTTCTCCACGAATATAAAGTACGTGTTCATGCAATATTTTTTGAATTCATATTTGGAATATTATGTTGTGAGTGTAGATAAAATAATTTTCGTTCGCGTATTATATTCAAGATATTAGAGTTATCTGTTTCAAAACTTTTGAATCAAAGTGTTAACAAACCTGCACAGGTAGGTAAAGCTAAGTTAAGGAAGCCAGAAACACAGTTTTATTAGATTAGTTTACGTCACAATAACGTCATTTGAATCTACATTCGATGCGAACTTTTACACACAAATATTCCACTAACCACCAACCGGGTTACCCTGTTCAACGACTTATCCTGATTCATGTCTTCTTTGTTTCAGATGTAATGACGAGTACACAGGGGCAAGGTGCGAAATTAACGCGTGTCATAAGCATTGCTTGAACAACGGTGTATGTTCCCTAAATGAAGAAGATGAGCCGTTTTGTCAGTGCACAGAAGGTTATGATGGCGAAAGATGCGATGTTGCTACGACACATACTAGTGTCAATTGTGATAACATGTCACAACAAATACAACGAGACTTGCAAAGTTTGAAGCAAGTTATTAACGAGGAGCTACAGCGTACCCTGCAATTCTACTCTGATAAAATTGATAAGAATGAGACCAAGATCTAAAATACGAAAAGATATTTAATTATTCGGAAAATCGTTACATTGATTTACAAAAACACATCACATACACAAACATCAAATGAGTTCTGAATAACAAAGTAATTCAGATGGCACTAAACTTGAAACTATGTGACATAGACCCATCTAAAAAAAATGGCTTAGGTTGGTTCGAAGGGGATGACGAGAGTTCCCATCATTTCCTTCATGTTAGCGAGCCCCACGCAGCGGAACTGATCACCAAATGTAGCAAATTATAACGTCAAATAAATATTTATAGTATCAAAAATAGTAAATGATCACCAACATTAAAACACCACTTTAATAGGAAATTACAACCAAAACATGTATAATAATATTTTGCTCTCCTGCAATAGTAATGGATCACCAAACTTTTATCGACAATGTAATTTAAGATGACATCCAAGTATTTAACATTACATTATCCTCCTAAAGCTTGACCCTATTCTATTGTATTTTACGAGTATATTGGGCAGTAGGTGATTTGGATATTATCAATACGTGATAAAATACGGTCGCGCGCAACTCGACGGAGCCCCGCTGCGTGGTGCTCTTATTTCTATCTGCAGGGTTGAAAGTAACCTAAAATTAAGGAAATGATGGGCACTCCCGTCATCCCCTTCGAACCAACCTATTCGTGTCGAGTGGGTCTTGTAAGCCGCAAAACTTAATTTGAAGTCATAATACTTATTTGATAATATACCTAAATTATATAATCATATTGGACTTATTTGCTTGTCAAAATTTGGTGATCAATTACTCACTTAATTTTTTTAATACATTTTAAATTGCAGTCATCGATAAAAAATTCTAGTACCATTATGGTAATGTAAGACTTTTATGTTTTGGGAGACGCTTCGTATTTTTGGTGTTTAGTTTATTTTTGTTAAAATAGCTTAAGGTGTCGCAGTATTATTCGGTGGTCATCCTCCATCTTAACCTTGAGATATTCCTAAGGAAGTTCTCTTCACTTTCTATAAATTTCAAGCTTTCCACCTTTCAAAAACACATTCTAATTGTGTGCTGGTTATTGTGTTTCAGCAATCAATAAGTTTTATTCAGTGAGTTGTATTCATCTGACTCTGAGTATTATTTTACGTTATTTATTTATGGCCATTTTGTAAAAAAAGTACCATTTATGATTAGTTTAATGGTGCGTCCACACTACACAGACTTTGACTTTGACTTGACTTGTCTGTACCGCCGTGTTTGCTGATTTTTTTTATTGAAGTTGATTAAAGTCTGCGCAGAAGTCATGTAGTATGGACCCACCATAAGTGCTGATTAGCGGATTATTTATTCAAATATGTGGAGAATTTGAATAAAGAATCTGCTAATCAGTATCAGTGTTATTAATTAAAATAATGCACAAATAATTACAATTTGTAATTTTATTTATAAACAGTTAGATAACTACAACTATCTAAATAAAAGGTTTTCACTAGTTATGTACCAACATCTTCACTTATATCAAGATTGGACAATAACGACCATCTATTGGAACATCACGAAAATATCCCGATGACTCTAGAAAGTTTAGTGAAGAAATAATTGTAAAAAAACTAGTGCAACCGTGTACACCTAGTTATAATCTTAGGTTATGAAATCATAGAATCGATTATTATTTTAACGTAATAGTAGTTTATGCAATGGTCATATAATAAGGGGTTATTAAAACACGAGCGTAGGTTTATCAAATGAGGTGAAGCCGAATTTGATAATAATATTACGCGAGTGTTTCATACCTAATTATATACCGTTGCATACACTACTTTATCTTCACTCACACAGTTGAAATAAAACAAAAGTGGAAAGGGAAAAATATTTGGTATGGCGGGCAATTTAGATTGTCATTGCGCAGCGCGCGCATCCACAGACAATGAAACTTCTTTACTACAGCCCATACGCGCCAGAAAATTAAAAAGTAAAAGTGTGCTATAAAAATTAAAAAGTTATTTTATGATGCAGTTGTTTGAAAATCGAAGGAAAATGTTGAACTGTAATGGTTTTTTTTTTTATTTTACCTATCCACGAATATAAAGTACGTGTTTATACAATATTTTATGAATTCGTATTTGGAACATTACGTTGTGAGTGTAGATAAAAGTATATTATAACAATGAAAATGTATTGTAAGTTACCTCTATCGAAATAATTGAAGTAACAATAATAATTACTTCATTGACAATCATTCAGTTCAGTTATGGATTGTGCCCTTGTTTTAGCAATATTTTAGTTTTTAGTGTTTAAAAGACGCACTTAAACACTCGTTCTCATGACATTCCATGAGTTTATAAATCTCATCATCATCTTCCTGCCCTTATCTCATATTACTTGGGGTCGGCGCAATACGTTTGCTTCTTCCATACCGTCCTGTCCCCCGTCACGTTATTACTGACTCCCTTTTCTTTCATATCACTCCTCACACAGTCCATCCATCTTTTCTTTGGCCTTCCTCTCCCTCTCCATCCATCCACATTTATATTCATAACTCTTTTAGTAACATGCGTTTCATCCCTCCTCATCACATGACCATACCAGGACAAACGGTTTCCTTTCAACTTTTCTGCCACTGGCGCCACTTTCAAACTGCCTCTAATATACTCATTTCTCACTTTATCCAATCTCGTCACGCCGCACATCCATCTCAACATTCTCATCTCTGCTACATGCAATCTCCTTTCATCCATCTTTTTCACAGGCCAACATTCCGATCCATACAGTATGACGGGAAAACATGAGTTTTTAAATCTGCTAAGTATAATAATATTGTTGACAGACATAGGTTAAGAAACGATAGCTAAGTAAAGGAAGAATTAGATTTTAAGAATTTGGTCTACAATAAACCACCACCTCAGTAAGGGTTTCTCGTTTTACTTCTAAAATCCTCGACCACGCACCCGAGAGTTAACTAAATTCATTGTTTCAAGTATGGTAATCGAAAAAAAGGTTTTGATTTTCTTAACAAAACAAACAGGTTCACAAGGTCGTAGCATTTATAACGTGTTTTAATCCGATCGGAACGGGACAGTAAGTTTTGAAAATATCGTTCCATACACAAAAATACAACCGATTTTCAAAAAAAAAAACACTTCAAAGTGAAAAATAACTTTAATTTCGGAAGTCGGTGTTCCTGAATTTGTTTCTTCGTTTTTTGACACCGACTATTTAATTTTTTTCATCGTGCCGATTGTCGTAACCGCCTGTGGCAAAATAACCAAGAGCCTCGATGAACACCTGAGGAGGTTCTCGTTGGGCAGTTGAATCAAGGTCTTGTTCCAGAAAGCTGTACTCCGGGACACGGCGCGTATCTTTAGGTTGTTCTCTCTTTGCGCACTGACCACCGGTAACTTGGACCCTGTTCTTTAAACCGATGGTCTACTATTTTTAAAAAGGTTTTTCTTTTATATTGCTTTATAAAAACTAATATTATAATAAAGTGAATAAAGTATAATAATAGTCTATAATTACCTATACTATATAGATAATATTATATACTTTCATTTCGTTTTTTAACTTTCGTCATAACCTGTACAGTTGTACATAATGGCTGCGTTTTCGACATTCACTTGAGTGACGCTGCTGGTTGTAACTAGTATCTTATAAAGTAACAATCAACCAAATGGATTGGCAGTCCAGAGGTCTTATACAAGTGCCATTCTATCAACAAAAGCGTGACGATAGCGATTGGAAAAATGGGGTTTGTCAAAAGCTATTCAAATGTCACGGGAGTACCTAATCCCTAACATTTTGACATGTCGACCGTCGCCATTGCTGCCATCGTATGTCACTTGTCTAAAGTCTCTGGAATAGGGAACTCATTAACTTAAAGTCCAAGAAATAAAGACATTTGCTGCGAAAAAAATCCTGGTTAAGAACTTTCACGGGAATTTTGTTCATTATGGTAGTAGTTAAGTTGCCTGAAAAGTCCATAAAAAAGAAAAACACTGCTATGGGGTATATTTCACCGTTATCTTTATCTTTTTAGGGTTCCGTACCCAAAGGGTAAAAACGGGACCCTATTACTGAGACTTCGCAGTCCGTCTGTCTGTCTGTCTGTCTGTCACCAGGCTGTATCTCATGAACCGTGCTAGCTAGACAGTTGAAATTTTCACAGATGATGTATTTCTTTTGCCGCTATAACAACAAATACTAAAAACACAATAAAATAAATATTTAAGTGGGGCTCCCATACAACAAACGTGTTTTTATGCCGTTTTTTTACGATAATGGTACGGAACACCTCGTGCGCGAGTCCGACTCGCACTTGGCCGGTTTTTCTGTATTTTATGTACCCAATATAGACAATATTGTAGTAAAAACATGAAAACATACCAGACAACGTTATGTTCAATGTTAAACGGCTCACTTGAGCATAAACACATAATATAACTAGCTTAAATTACCATACGCACATATATATAGTACAACGTTAGTGAATCTTTTGTAGGACTTTTTTGTGCACAATTAATAAACTTGGTCTAAGCAAAAATTGTTGTGAAATCAAAACTATACGAGAATTAAGCAAACAAATATTTTTTGGAATATTAGACAGGCCATTTTTTTGCTATGGTGGGATTTTTATGTACTTTTCAGGCAAAATTTCTACTACCATAATTAACATAATGCCGGTGAAAATACTTATCTAGGATTCTTTTCTCAGATTGGTTTCTAATTACAGTTGTTTTCCTGGGCTTTATACAAGGCATGTCCAGAAAGTAAGAATACTAGGACCCTCATGAGCATAATGAATATTTTTCTAAGTTTATCTAACTGCCGTGTAGTATAGCTCCTCTATTTCCAATGAGCTCAAGAAAGCATCAGTACGAATAAAACTGTGGTCACAGCTTCGTGTCCCGTAAACCATGTCGATAGTTTATGGAGTGGTATGAACTTGAAGGTGATGATTTTCTGCACCTTATTGCTACAGGGGATGAAACTTGGGCTGCCCGCTATATCCCTGAAACCAAAAAATAATCCTCCCAATGGCGTCACACCGCCTCACCCTCAGCTAAAAACTTGAAAATCACGTGTTTGGGCAAACAATCATGGCATCCGTTCCGGTTTGTCCATAAAGGAATTATTTAGATCAAATTTTTACTACAGGGTAAAACGATTAATGCCTCTGGTTATTTTGAGACCTTAAAAAAACTGAGAAGGGCAATTCAGAACAAGAGTCTGCCTTCTCCGACTCTACACGGCATACACAACAAAGCAAGTTTTGGAATCGGTCTGATGGGATATTTTGAACCACACTGCCTATTCCCCTGATATTCAGATTATGATATTTTGTCCTCGTTGAAGATGCACATGGTTGGATGAAAAAACAATAAAGGAGGTGAAGGCAAAGGACTTGGCACGGCAGACTTCTTTGACCAAGGGGTAAAAAAAACTATCCTTCGCTTCACCACGCGCATCAACAGGAATGGCGATTACATCGAAAAATTGTTTTTAAAATTGTTTACTGTTGTAACCATGTAAATTTAATTTAAAAAATAAATAATTTGAGACCTACAAAAGTCTCTATCCCTCAAACTCTTTACTTTCTAAACATGCCTCGTACATAAGGATCGTAGCAGGAGGTATCTGAAGTTTCGCCAAGGAAAGAAAAAAAGAGAGAAGAAAAACCATTTATTTGAAGACGAATAAGGCTATGTGAATGTATGAAATAAAATCATGTATTATTTCGTCACTTCATTTATTGTATGTATGTATATATTTATGTTGAATCACAGTCCACATAAAATCCATCATTATTTAGGTGCTTTATATAATGATTATTATTTTATTATGTATGTTTAGCAAGTACATTTTTTACATGGTTTTTGCTTATTTTAATATAGTACAGCACGGGCAAAATAACTGAGTACCCGAAATGTTGATGTTACTCGAACGTTCGAGGCGACGCTGGGGGACCATGTGGGTAGGCTGGAGTGGGGGCGTTTGATATTTCGGGTGCTCAGTTATTTTAACCGAGTAGTAATTAACTTTGTGAAAAATTTTTACGAAAAAAAAGTGACTGAACAAAAAATCTGTAAGTAAGCTCAAAAAAAAATAGTCACGATTTAAAAATTATTAATTTTAAATCAATCATAAGTTATATATTTTATTCGGATTTATGAACGCTTGAGTGTTTTCCTTTTATTAAAATAACAACATTTATTGAAAGAAAAATATTTAAAATTAATAGGCAGACTCGATTTTTAAGGAGGCCACACACGATCGAGCAACCGCGGCGTTTATTCTTTTGGCGGTCCAGCCGCTGGTTTAGTGTATTTAGGCTTCCTTGAATACTTTTCCGCATAGTTTGAAAATCTTAGTAATAATATGAATATAATAGCATGTGGATGTTTGTTACTATTCTACGCAAAAATTACTGAACGTATCTTGAAAAAACTTTATTGTAATATCGCTTCATATACATCAGATAGACTATCTTTTATACTAAAACAATGTGGGCGGAGCCACGGTTGGCAGCTATATCATCATTTATATTATGTGTCATGAACTGTGTCAGATATATTTATTTATTTATTAGAATTAGATGGAAAACCAACAGCTATACATAAAATGAATAATATTCTTTAATAAAATAACATTGGACATTATTTTGAAAATACTAGGAAATCTAATTTAAAACATTGAATACTAGTGTTAATTTAACAATAATAAATCTTTTCTTTCCGATTTAATTAAAATTAAGTTCCTTTCGCTTTATAATAACAGGCACAATTAAATAAGAAAAACGTTGAAACTGATGGATGATATTCTCGATCGTGTTTTAGTGAACGAGAATATCATCCATCACTTTATCAAGATCTTTTCACAACATACTGGCAATCTGTAAAAACTGAATAAAAAATTTCAAATACCGATCTAACATGAAATAACATAAGCAAAAATCTCGCAAAAGAGCGATAAGGAACTTAGTTTCAATAACAATTAGAAAAGTCACTTTAACGTTTAAGTTCCTTGATTTTACATTGACATATAATGTTGTTGAAAAAGGCAATAGACAAGTCACTAGATAATACTCATAATTAGATATAGCCACACTTAATAGCTCCTGTATTGCAAGTAAACGGAACAGCGATATATTGTGCCTATTATTTTGCAAACGCAAACTTTTTATCTGGCCGCAGTCGTAAGGCATATGTCGTAGCCAGATCATAGAATTGATCACTTCATGATTATGGCCGAACATTTCATGAAATTGTTGTATTTCATTATATGACCAGCTAAAACTGACCATACACGTTTAAACGTCAACGTTTTTATGATATATATTGATATATCACCAAAACGTTGTGGATTGCCACGTTTCGTCATATCATTAATGAAGGGTTTACATGATAGCAAAGTATTTTTTTTCTTTAAAACTTCTGTAAAATTCAAGTGGTTATGTGTCATAACGACGTCACACTTCACTTTTATCTTTAATTGGCGCATTATTATTTGCTTTTTATTATCAGAATAGTTGTCCGCCGCCAATATGCATAACAAAAACATAACGATATCAGCGCCTCTAACAGTGTATTATGTAACTATTTTACGATATGGTCACTATTTTGCGGAACTGGTCCTATGTGGCGCAGCCGTGGGCTACACAATGTTTTTTTATATTGTTTTCTCTCTTTTATATTATTGTTGTTTAGTCTAAGTTTTCTTTTTTTTGTTTATGCTGTGTGCTCTGGCTTGTGTAATATAAATGTGTTTTCGTTTTTTATTTTCTTTGATTCTTTTCTTTCTTTCCTTACTAATGTTTGACCATATCATAAAGTTGCCGTGTGTTTAGCTGTTCATATCGTCATACGTTGATTATTCATTGATCTGGCCAGTTCTATTTCATGAAATACAACCATTCCATGAAATGTCATCATGAAGTGATCTGGCCACGACATATACATAATAAAATTATACTTAGACCTAACCATAGACAAAAAGAACTGGACTGAGCATTACCTTTGTAAGGTTGACTCGTCTGTAGAATGAGACAAAGTGAATATGCGGCCAATGATTGTTCTCTTTTCAGTATGTCGTAGTGAAGTAGATGACACTGACAGCCAGTGTCAATAAGAATTCTAGAAAATGACAGGCCACGTTTTGCCTCCTTCATACTTTATTGACCGGGTTCACTTGACAGCCGT
This sequence comes from Anorthoa munda, assembly GCA_945859665.1. Classification (NCBI taxonomy): domain Eukaryota; kingdom Metazoa; phylum Arthropoda; class Insecta; order Lepidoptera; family Noctuidae; genus Anorthoa; species Anorthoa munda. Next base: position 13,718,135 of record OX243898.1, read on the forward strand.
AACTAAAGATATGCTTGGCCCAGCTCTCTAGGCCCAACCAACAACTGTCATCGTACGATTTTTTCAAAATATAAGTAAATTGCGACGCAATTAAATTGGGTCGCTCCGTTTAGAAGGTCTCTCACAATAAAAAATTAAACTTTTAAAGTTTTCAAAAGTTAAAAAATTATAATGTTGTAACTCAAAATTCTATTTTAAGCCCCCACTTTAGGATAAAAACAAATAGTTAAAACGATTCGGTTTTTATATAGGAACCGTGTTAATCATTTTTACATTGGTGCTTTGTAAATAAGTAGAAGCGAAAAACGTTGAATAACCGCAGCGCTCGCAGTGTGGAACAGCCCTAATCAAAAACTTAATTATTATCAGGAACAATCAATTAAGTATACTCGACGCTATGTAGGTTTGTTTGTTCGTTTATCCGGCCTGAAATAATAAAGATAATAAATAATTAGTCATTATAGTAGTATTAAAAAAATATAAGTCATTAAAAAGTCACTAAAGCGTAGGATCTTGTGGCTAAACAATAACAGCCGCACAGGTCGCCGAGGTCAGTCCGCGGATGGGTGACCATCTTTACATAGCGAGATTCCTCCGTGCCTCGGAAAGCACGTTAAGCCGTTGGTCCCGGCTGTCATTTGAAGATCTTTGACAGTCGTTACGGGTAGTCAGAAGCTTGAGATCTGACACCAGTCTTGCCAAGGGTTATTGTTGTTTACCCAGTTACTGGATCGTGGAGCTCAGATAGGCATAGTATTTTTTATTTCTTAACCGTCGTGGCAAAAAAGACAGGGTGTTATAAGTTTGACGTGTCTGTGTGTGTGTGTCTGTCTGTGGCATCGTAGCTCCAGAACGGATGAACCAAAGGTGACTTTATCGAGAGTGTTCTAAGCTATGATTGATTAAAATCAGCTCAGCCGTTCAAAAGAAATCCGCATTTTACTCTTTGAATATGGTTTTTTTCGCAAGATATCGTGTTATAATTACGTGTTTTGTTACATTGTTGATTGAAACGTTTCTACTACTAGATATAGTATATGTATTTTAAAAAGCATTTTAAACAAACATTTTATTTTATTTTCTTTGTGCATCCTGCACAAATGAAATAAAATAAAATGTTTTGTCGCACCACCCCATCATGTGTGGTATCATTGAACAGGGATTTTAAAATGAACGTAGGGTTAGGTATATCATATTGTTTTCAAGCGTACCGTTTGCGAGATATATCCCTTCAACTCCATGAAAACTAATTTTTGACCTGACTACGACATTGCAAAGTGCGTGTCGATTGGTATATGAGTATGTATGTATGTATGCATTTATGTTCATTTGTTTCCTCAGGCTCTGCAAAAACTCCAATATATTTTAAATAAAATAGATTAGAATAGATTTTAAAATAAGTTCAAAAACTAAAACCCGACTATTGAAAAATTACGCTCTAAAAGTGACTTGAAAATTCCAGATGGAAAAACCCAATGACAATATGCCCGACAAGCGAATTGAACCTAGGACCATGCTCAGTAGTAGCGCTTGCAACATCTAGATTAATAAACAGTCTTGGTAATAATCCATACTTAATATTATAAATGTGAAAGTAACTCTGTCTGTTGCCTTTTCACGCTTAAACCACTGAACCGATTTAAGTGAAAGGTATGGAGATAGATTGAGACAGAGGAAAGGACATAGAATAGTTTTTATCCTAGGAATATGTTTTTATGTTTTTCCGAATTACACGCGGGCGATGCCACGCATAGAAGCTAGTATTGAATAAAACTTACTTTGGCTGGATAGACGAATGTTTTAGCCAGTTGTGAACCGAAAACATTGGTGGCTTGGCAAGAAAATTCTCCCATATCACTCCAACGTAGAGACGATATCACCAGCTCACCCGAACGAAGCACCTGGAATTAAAAATTGGTGGATAAGTCATTGATTTGTTACTTATGTACTAATTAGAAGGAAAACATCGTGAGGAAACCTGGACTTATCTATACATATACTAAAAATGTAACTGCTCGCTGTCTGTTTGTCTGTGTGTTTGTAAGCGCTCATCTTAAAATAGTTTAACCGATTTGGGTGCAGTTTTCTGGTAATAGCTTTACTTAAAAAAATATGTTTGTTTTATATCAATTAGTATTGAGCAGTGGTGGCCCAGTGCAAGTGGTATCGGCTTACATGTTGTAGGTCGTGGGTTCGAGCCCAGGCTTCGGCTTTACTTTGTGTAAATTATTTCATCACCACTGCTCACAAAACGGTGAAGGAAAACATCGTGAGGAAACCGACATGTCTTAGAACCAAAAATTCGAAGACATGTGACATCCACCAACCCGCACTGGGCCCGCGTGGTGGATTACGGCCCATTCCCTCTCACAGAGAGGAGGCCTGTGTCCCAGCAGTGGGAACATTAATAGGCTGATGATGTGATGTGATGTGATATCAATTAGTCGGAAATTTATTCGATAAAAAATGCTAGCTCAGTTAGATTTTCGTCACTGACCAGGAGACCAAAATCATGAAGTAAAAACAAACCCCAGGGTTGGCATTATAAGTGGTGACTCTCAATCTACCAGGAGTACAGAAACGTAAAGAAAAGAAGTATGTCAGAGGATGGCATCATTTGTGGTAAAGACTCTTAAACTACCAGGAGATCAGAATCTTCATAGAGTTATATCGATAAACAGAATTGATTGACAAAAAACACACGCTATACGCTATACGTGTATTATTACACCATTCGATAGTGTCGCTAATAAGGATCAAATTCTGGGCAATAATGTCATACGGCAAATTTAAGGAAAGACCAAATTTTTAACAAAATACTCCAATTTTTCAACCCACCCAACTCCACAATGCTGCTGAAGATTTTTTAGCTCAGAATGATGTCAACTATTTATGAAAAAAGTTTAAATCGGCATACTTTTACTTTTCTTATTATTTTTTTAACTACAGTCATAAATCAAAAAAAAAAAGATTGTGATAATATTAACAGATTTAAACTAAAACTGAGAAATTACGTTTATGAAATGTAGTCATACCGCATATTAAATGTTAGCAATTACATACTTCCTATATATTTGTATTGTATAACTTCACCAACACGCATCGGAGGCAAAATGTAATTATTTAGATATAAACAATTACTTTGTATCTCATTGTAAGTGAACCTATGTATTGTTCTTATGAGAATAAATTCTTTAAACCGAAATCTAACTAGATGACGCGATTGTATGTACTTCGCGTGCCAAAAAACGGGCTAAAGTTACGACAAATTATCGTAAACTGAGCTTTTCATTTAGCATGGGCACCGGAAATACACCAAAATCTAGAAAAATACCTTTTGATGCCATATTGAGCTGTAAAGAATGTATAGAAAAAGTTGGTCGAGGCATTGGAAATGTTTACTTTTTTTAATTGTTTGTGAAATAGTGGCACGCTTGGTTTTCATACTCTATGTCTTTGGTTTTAACCATTTTCGCAACCTCCCACACTTGAGCAGCTGACGGTCGGTTCTTTTATTAGTCATATAAGATCAACCTTGGTTGTCAATAGTATACTATAACTATTTTATTTGCAACGCTACCGCCCGGACTATAACTAAGTTGTGCTTGCAGCGGCCCGCCTGGCTTCGTTGTCGTACTGTTACAAAACAAATCTTCGTCTTACCTTCATCCTACTATCCTTCCTGATAACAGCGCCTTTATTATCTCTCCAGGTGACATGAGGTTTGGGGTGTCCCTTAACCCGGCATGGCAGTACGATGTTGTTGCCTATTGTGTCGACGTACATCTCGTAGGTCACCACTATGCGAGGTTCTAGAGGATACAGCTTTGCGCGCTCCGATAATAGCGTGCTGTCATCTGTTGAGGAGAAGCAGAATTAAAATTGTGAATGCAAATGGGCATGCACTGTTAATATTTTTATAGTTAACAGGCCGCAAACCTAGATGGATCCAAGCATGCTGTAAGCAATTTTAAGTAGGGAATTATGTCGTCAAATACAAAACTAAACAAATCTCAAATCGAATACTGTATTATTCTTTACAGAAAAACCCATAAACACTGCCAGATCCGGGTATCGAACTCAGAATACCAGGATGAACATGTGCGCTTTAGTCCGAGTTAGTTAATAGATCAACGAGGTAGTTTGTTTAGGATAATAAAATATTTTATAAGAGGTAAAATAATATGAATAGACAACGTATAGAAGACTAAATGCCAAACCTGAAAAGATGTTATTGTACTCATCATTATGAACAACTTTTATTATGGAATCAACCTTGAAATCGCGATGATGTACCATCACCACCCCTGTTCAAGCGTTTATTCTTGTTTTATACGTTGTATATTTGTTAAAGGTATCTAATTCTCTGGAATTATTGCAATTTTCTAACAAGAATGATTAACCAAATATTTTGTAATATTAGGGTAGTTGACAAAAAATATCTATTCAGTCCATCAGTTAGATAACCTAAAAATATTGGACACGTATTTTTTGCTTTTACCACGTGAACAAAAAATTTCGACGATACAGTGCGTTGAAATATCGTGTGTCGTCACGGTGTGCTACAGTTTATACTGAGAAAGTAACGTCACAAGCCCCCACTTCTGAACTTTGAATCTTTGTCAATTTTTATTTATTTGATAAAGCAAAAAATACGGGTCCAATATTATTTTATAATCTCACTGACGTGACGGACTACGGACTAAATAAATTATAATTTTTATTCTATTATTATAAGTCCCTATATGGGTATTTACTGATTAAAAACGATGCTCGTTTAGTTTACGTGCAAAACGTTCTTCGTCACAGAGACCTCCTAAGCTTGCGAATGTGCAACTAACAACAACTTTAAGTCAAGAGTGAATGGGTTTTTTCTAGGCAAGCGTGCTTCACCGTCGTCCACATCATCGCTTACCATCAGGTTAGATAGTGGTTAAGCGCGAGCCTATAGATAATAAAAAAAAAACATTCAAAAAAGCCTTTAAATCGTTAAATTTCTTACCAGTACTGTATACAACAGTGGTTGCCCTAGCCGTTTTGGAGCCAGCAGCCACCAGGCACGTGTACACATCGTGGCCCGTCGTCCTCGTTACCAGCAGGGTCGATATGATCCGCGCGAGAGAACTCGGGTTACTATCTATGAGCTCGTTTGATTCAACGTCGTACTGTAAAAAAAGAGGTAAAGCGTTAGCTACTTGTGCTGCCATCTGGTTGTGAGTAGCGAAAATAAATGGCAAGAATTGTGATGTAATGCGCTGCTATTTGGTAAACCAGCTAACATCACGCCTGTGTCACGAAGATTTAAACAGAGGTGAAAGATCGAACATAAACAGTCAATGCTCAGAAATCAGCCTTCCAGTTGCCAGCCATGCAAAGTTGCTAATGAAAATCCTACATAGCCTACTTCTCCTAATACTACCTACTTCTTACTAATATTCTGAATGCGAAAGTTTGGATGAATGTTTGTCACGCCAGAACGGCCAAACGGTTCCGGATGAAATTTTGTCACAGAGATAGATTATAGTCTGGACTCTGGAACTCTTTTATCCCGGTAGTATGTTCCCGTGGGATAATCGCCGACATCCACGCGGGTGAAGTCGCTGACAAAAGCTAGTAAAATAAAAACAAAGAAATATATTATAAACCTTTCACTGGTGATAAACTGCAAGATCGGCTTCTTTCTTAACAAAGCGGTAACATTTTTGTAAAATTATCTCACCTCATATACCGGTGCGTCATTTTTGAACCAGTGTATAGATGGCGCTGGCGCACCGACTGCGTCGCACGTCAGCTCTAACACTTCGCCGCTGTTGTGTGCGTATGTCGCTAGAGGGCGCTGCGTTATCGTGAGAAAGCGACGGGCTCCGGTCTGTTGTTTTTGTGGGACTACTGTAACAATAAAAATAAATCATGGTTTAAGAATGTAAAATGATGTAAAGATAGCGTTTTTTACTGAAAATCTCTTCAAGGGTCAAATTACTCATAATTTTTAAAGACTGCTCTACATTTTGAGACCAAACCTGAAATCAAAATAGCAATCAGCTGTTAATCTTGTTAGGTTATTTGAACGCTTCTTTTTTTTAACGTTGTTTTGTTTTTTGATCTTAGTACATTGAGAAATCAGCTAGGCACGTTTTCAGGTTAGGACTCATAGTAAAAGTTGTAACGTAGCTATAAAATTATTGAGCACTTTTTTGCTCTAAAAACTTCACCAGTTGCAGCTACTTGGCAAAAGATGACGCTACGGAGATGACTTGAAGTTTCATCGCGATTAATGCGAAGTTTCAATAGTAAAGCTTTTATTTAGCGTTTTAAGAATATAGCTGTAGGATATACAGGTAAAATAATTAGGTGGCCAAGAAAATTGAAAAGTTAGTACCTAGGATACAAATACCCTGATGGGTTAGGTAGAATCTAGTATCTATAGTGCGTAGGTACACCTACATTTCATAGTAAGCAAGCCTACTGTCATCAATCGGGTACTTACAGCCTCCAAGCATCTACTGAGTTGTTCTACATAGAAAAAACCCAACAACAATAAACGATCCGGGGTTCGAACCCCGCAGGCACGTATCTTGCAAGAGCGATAGCCACACCATAGCAATTTTTCGACAGTACTGCCTCCATGGAACAATTAGTTAACTAAAATGTACGTTTGATCGCAAAGTGATCGCGATTATTTCGTATAACGTATAGTTTTGACAGCAATGCGATAGCCAGCCGGCGTGCAAATTTGGCGATTTGCCATTCCTTTTTCCCTTGTTGTTGGCCGATCGCTCCCAAATTGCTAAGCACAGAGGTTTTAGATTTTATGGGGGTTACTTTTTCGAAATATGTGCATTTGACAAACAGTGAGGGCTTAGCATACAATTGTTTAATCGATCGAATGTTTAGTGCCGATTTTTATGACAAAGCGATTAATCGCGCGATACCTGCGCAATTATTGCTGATTGCTGTTTCATAAGTAATTAGCCTGTCTTCAAATTCTTCTGGTTAGTAGAAACTATTCTTCTGGTTAGTGTTTACGACAAGAGATTCTAGATATAGTGATATTTTAGCAGCGCTAACAATTGTCGAAATACCTATTTGTTTGTATTGACCGACGAAATGTTTCATTAGACGTAAAGTCATTTCGAAACATTTTGGTATTTTGACAATCATCGATTTCCCCGATGGTTTAAAAGACGTGCTTTCTTTGATAAGCACTCGATACCTTGAGAGAATTCTGAAGACTAACCTAAAAATAAGCTTTTATATAATTTTTTCTAATAGCTTTTTATGTAAAAAATTGCATTGTCTCGAGAAACAAACATGTGTGGGATGTGGGTCAAATTTAATTTGCTGTTGAAAATTATTTCAACCAATCACAGCAGATAACGCGTGCTTGACAATTTGTTACATTAATTAAGCGAGTGAGAAACTCGGCCTTAATTACAGTTTTAGTTTTACGTGTCTCAGACACGTAAAGTTAAAACAACAATTGAAAAAAGCTTATTTAATAAAGTTTTTATACTAAAAAAAAGCATTGTCACGAGAAAAAAGCATTGTCACGAGAAAAAAGCATTGTCATCAGTGCGTGCAAATTTTGCAGCGCAATCGAACGCCGGGAAGTATGTATGATTTAACTGGCAGATTTGATGGTGTGACTACAATATTAAAGCTTGTGTATATAAAAGCTAGTGTGGGGAAAAGTAAGAAAAATATTAAAAGAACTCACCATTATGTTCGATGCTATTATCTAATCCAGACAAAAGTCTCATGTGTTTGTTAACATTGGCTGATCGGCCGGACCCGAGCAAGGCAGTTGTTGCGAACAGGAGTACCAAGTACATTGTTACGTTAATAAATTACTATTATAATACTGCAGAGATTCAACTAAAGGAGTTATCTGTAACAAGAGAAAAAGTAACATTAGTATTGTAGGCTACTCAAATGAACTTATACTACACAATACGCTATTTAGTACTCTAGAATCTGGACAAAGTAATATTCTACCAGCGACGGTATTTATCAAAATGTTAAAATTTATCACGATGATTGATCACGTGTTATTTAATTTCGATCGCGTTACGACGACGACAGTCGCCAAAGACGCTGAAAGAACAAAACGCGGACTCATTTCACACCCGCACGACCCAAAATTTAGTAGATTTATTTTTCTTATTATTCTATGACGTAAAAAAAAGCTTTAGATCAAAATGTAAATAATTAAATTTTCTTTGAGGTGGTGAAAATTTCATTAAAATACGCCAGGTGGTTTTGGTGCGATTGTTGTTTTTTTTTGTCCGTGTTAGACATAATTTTACAAAATAAATAACACTATGTAAAACAAGTTAAATAAAAAAAAACAAAGAACAAATATTTAAAAAAATATCTTATTTAACATATTATATTTTTTCCCAAAATATTATGACTAGCCGTAATAAAGTAACGAGATTTCCTATGAGGTAAACTGCACACACAAATCTTATTATAACCTCAGGCATTGTAGCCTCCAAATCAAGATCTTTTTTCTTATCTCCCCACAAAATTCCACGGAATTCAGTGCAGATGTTTCGGAGATACAGACGCAAACACGTTTGACTTTTGGAGGCGTGTCATTGGTACAAAAGAGGGTCTCCCAAAATTACTGTGATTCATACAGCAAATATTTTTACACGGCTATAAAATGTCCCTTTAAAAGAATTTTTATGTTCTTCCGGTTAGCAACCGCTTTTGAGTCCCAAATTAGGATGAGTTGGACAGTTGATGTACGCGCAATATTATTTTTTTTGCGGTCAATTCTTATTATTTTTTTAAATTTCGACTTTAATAGGTATTGTGCGTTACGGTTATTGTGAACTGGGGCCTTACTATGACGTATCAAAAGTATCATGATTCCACTGTCAGAGAGAGAGGACCTATAAAGGACAAGGAGTACTATTCCTTTTTCGCAACGGAATCAAGACGTTAGAGTATTAGTTTAGACGTTAGTTATTTTCTTGTCAAAATATTGACTTTTTAAATGGTATATCTAAATATAAAGAAGCTAAAAATAAGAGCCAACAATGTATTAGCTCTTTTTCTTTCTTTCTTTATTTCATGTTGTAGATGGTAAATGATGATTTTGGGGTGGTTGATGGTGGTGATGATGATGAGGTGTTTTTTAACCCAAACCTTTCCTTGCAGCCGGGTAAAAACGGGACCCTATTACTAAGACTGCGCGGTCCGCCTGTCTGTCACCAGGCTGTATCTCATGAACCGTGATAGCTAGACAGTTGAAATTTTCACAGATTATGTATTTATTTTGCCGCTATAACAACAAATACTAAATACAGAATAAAATAAATATTTAAGGCTCCCTTATAACAAACGTGATATTTTTGCCGTTTTTGCGATAATGGTACGGAACCCTTCGTGAGCGAGTCCGACTCGCAGTTGGCCGGTTTTTTTGCAATCACTATCGCCACCCTTGGGATGATAGAATGGCACTTGACTAGGGCCTCAGGACCTCTTGCACAGTAGGACTGCGTGCAACCATTACATCAACGAGGCAGCACACACATAAGAAAACTTTTTTACAAAAAATAAAACAACCGACTTCCAAAAAAAACACAACAAAGTGAAAAGTAACTTCAATTTCGGAAGTCGGTGTTCCTGTTTTCGTTTCTTCGTTTTTTGTCACCGCCTTCCGAAATTGAAGTTATTTTTCACTTTGTAGTGTTTATTTTTGGAAGTCGGTTGTACTTTTTTGTAAAAAACTTTTTTAGTGATACATAATGGACAAGTTCTATAGTAAAGTACCTAAAATGCCTACAGTGATGCCAGAATAGATAACACGAATAAAATGTAAAATGTTATATCTCCTAAGTTCTTCATCCGATCTTTACCAAATTTATATGGAATATTTCGGCATAAATATCTTTCCAAAAAAAATGATTGCAAATCCGTTTATATATGACGGAATTATGCCCGAACATACATCAAAAAACATATATAAATAAACATCCAAATTGAGAACCTCCTCCTTTTTGGGAAGTCGGTTAAAAACCTGTTTTACTGTTCCTTATAAAAATCAAAATCTGTACTAACAGTTTAAATACAAAACACTCATACGAATACTAATGATTACTTTGACGTATATTTAACGATATAAACTATTGTTCACACAATCTAAATACGTGATCAAATTTATCAATGAATTGTATGACGTCACACGGAGTTCCCCTGTTGATAGACTTACAGAAACCAAAATATTGTACTGACAGGAAAAAGTTAGATAAACCAGAGGCTCTAGTCAAGTGATATCGCCAGATCTTCATCATCTGCCTAGCCTTTTCCCAACTATATTGGGGTCGGCTTCCAGTCTTACCGGATTCAGCTGAGTACCAGTGTTTTACATGGAGCGACTGCCTATCTGACCTCCACAACCCAGTAACTGGGTAACACGATACCCCTTGGAAAGACTGGTGTCAGATCTCAGGCTTCTGACTACCCGTAACGACTGTCAAAGATCTTCAAATGACAGCCGGGACCAACGGCTTAACGTGCTTTCCGAGGCACGGAGGAAACTCGGTATGTTGAAATGGTCACCCATCCAAGGACTGACCTCGTCAAGCGTTGCTTAACCTTGAAGATCGACCCGTGCGGCTGTTATTATTAAGCCACGAGCTCCAAGTGACATCGCCAGATATAAAAAAAAAAAAAGTCGGTAATACCTGTCTGTATTCCAATATTTCAAAACGATACGAAAAAAATGTAAAGGTAGTAAGTAGTCTTTAACACGATCAAAACAAAGGTACCGCGATAAGGGGCGTCCGTGACCGTGACCCTTTCATTCGGCATTTAGTAATGAGTTAATATCTCTTACACGGGAGGACTGATTTATATGATTTAAACGGATTAAATGGTTCTACGCCTATAACTTTCATTAGAGACCAAAATTATTAAAATATATCAATAAACAAAAACATCGGAAAAAGCCTGTGTATCTGTGTATTTGTGTGTCTATCTGTGGCATCTTAGCGCATAAACGGATGAACCAATTTTGATTTAGTTTTTTTTGTTTGAAAGGTGACTTTATGAGTGTTCTTAGCTATGTTTGAATAAAATCGGTTTAACCGTTCAAAAGTTATTCGCATTTTACTCTTTGAATCTGGATGTTTTAGCATGATATCGTGTCATTATTACGTGTTTCGATAGATTGTCAATTGAAGCGTGCCTGCTACTAGATATATTGTATCTAGTTTAAAAAGCATGAAATAAAAATTTAAATCGGGGGTTTTTTAAATTTGTAATTTTATCTTGTTCCAAGTTACGTAAGGTAGGTTAAGTTAGTCGGATCAATTATCTGGAAACAAAAAAGTTGCCTTAGCGATTGGATGGAGACAAAAATGTATGGGAATGCCAAGCGGTATCGTAATGTCACGTGATCAATCCTTAACATTTTGGCATTTCAACCATCGCCGTCGCTGTTTGAATGACACTTTGTTTAGAGCCACTTATGCTGTGTCATTTGTTTAAAGAAAGAAAGGAAGAAAGAAACACATAAAAAAAGACAGAAAGAAAGAAATAAAATAGTTTATTCGAAATTTCGTTACCGAGTTTACCAATCATGATTATTAGGATCTTTAGACAGCTTAGAAAACGTTTCTTATTTATTTATTTTTCAGATGGAAAGATAAATGCTTAATTTTAAACAGTTCGGACGTTAATAGTTATGGTCACCCTCCTCAAACATTCACTGCGTTTTTATCGTAATCTGCACGTGTTACGACAGGAAGTAAAGATTGGAATAGTTAAAGATAACTAACTGGCCGTTTACCAGTGACTGAAGTTTTGTGTTGATGGAATTGGTAGGTATTCGAGGTTATATCACTGGAATATTTTTTTGTTCATCTTTTGTTTGCTTTGTGGCTTCTACCTTACTTTGAACTTGCCGGCTTATGACAGATAATTTTAACTTGCCTGGTTAGTGTGTTGGTATGTGTGGGGCTAATTTTGCAGCTGAATTTTAAAACAGTTATCTCAAATCAAAGTTTGTATACTTGTTTGGTTTGGATGACAATGCATGGTAAGTAATAAAGCTTGTTAAGGCGCAGATATCCCTTAGAAACTGATTGATAATCACGTCTTAACGGCTATTCAGAATTTTAAAAAAAGTATGTTTTATTAGATCATTTTCTTAATAATATAATCTAAGAAAATTTTAAGTTTTATTCGTATAACAAAGTGTAATTAATTTGTAAAACTATGTCTAATACGTGTCAAAACCTATTTTGAAATTGTCATCATCTCAAGGACGATTTAATTTCTACATTTTGATGTGTGGTTTTTTTAAAGTCGTAGGATAATAAGGGAAATACAAAAACTACAAAATTTTGGGTCGCGCGGGTATGAAACGAGTGAGCATTTTGTTCCCTCAAGGTCGCTGGTGACTGTCTTCGACTTAAATCAGGTTTTTTTACCCGACTACCGAAGAAGGGTAATGTGTTTATCAGTCTATGTATGTATGTTTGTTCCTATGTGGTGATCTAGAGACCAAACGCGTTAGCCGATTTTGACGGTTCTTACGTCAATCGATTCGTCTTAACCCTGCGAGTGTCACTAGCTACATTAAAAATGGAAAATAAGACAATGGCGGATTTTGGGTGCCATATTGTGGAGGCCCAATATTTTTTTCTTGCAAACATATCGTGTGGGGTATCAAAATAAAGGGTTTGAAGAGGTGATTTCAAAAATATATAACATTTATATGTTTAAATGTACATTATCGAAAAAAAAAACTAAAAAGTTATAAATAAAAAAAAATTAATTCAAAAAATCAAAAAACCCGACCGCTTGAAAAGCGAACTAAAAAGATGTAAACAAGAAAAAAATTATGCTATGCAGTCGGAGGATACATCTGGTTTTGGTCAGCCAGCTTGTGAACATTTTGAGATAACAGAACAAAATATTCTATGTAATAATAATCTCTGGGCATCATGGACCTGTAATACCGGCTTCTAAAAGATGGATCGCAGCTCTGATTGGCTGCTAAAAAGTCATTAACTGAAAAGAGAAAAACAAGTACTAGAAATAATTTATACATTTAGTATAATGAGGTGCTGCAGGCGAGGACAATAAAAAATTATAGAAAAACCGACCAAAACGGCGTTTGTCAATGCTGGCAGCACCTCATAATAATTAATGTATAAATTATATCTAGTACTTGTTTTTCTTTTTTCAGTTAATTACTTTATGCATTCGTGTTTTTTGTTTTTATAATAATTTGTTCAAATCCAATTTTGTTTAGAGCAGTGGTGGCCCAGTGGTATCGGCCGCGACTTACAAGTTGTAGGTCGTGGGTTCGAGTTTTGTGTAAATGATTTCATCACCACTGCTCTCAAAACGGTGAAGGAAATCACCGTGAGGAAACCGGCATGTCCTAGAACCAACAATTTGAAGACATGTGACATACACCAACCCGCACTGGGCCCGCGTGGTGGGTAGCGGCCCATTCCCTCTCACAGAGAGGAGGCCTGTGTCCCAGCAGCCTATTAATGCACACATCATCAGCCTATTAATGTGGGAACATTAATAGGCTAATGATGTGTGATGTTCAAATCTATATGTACTTTCTAAGTTTATCTTGGATATCACAAGCAACGGTGAAGGAAAACATCATGAGGAAACCTGGACTTATATAGTTAATTTAAGTCTGAAATAGCCAAGTTAGATGCCTGTGGGGTTCCCAGAGGCGGCTTAATTAGCTCTGATACCCGTGGTGGCCATATCCTCACACGAAAAAAAAGAAATTAGTTTTTTTTGGGCCTACGGCTTGATTAATTATAAGGATTAGAGAAATGCCATTGTTGGGTTGTCATTTGAAATATGACTACCACTCCTAGGTAACACACATTTTAAGGGGTCTTCGTTTTGTCCAGCAGCTGTGTCCTACAAGCAGTCACAATGTTAGGACCCATTAATATTAATGATATCTTTAATCCGTGGTGCTAGACAACTGGGCTTATCCCAGTTATAAATGACCCTTTGTGCCTATTGGCCTTGTTTGTTCTGTCTCCTGTTTGATATGGAGGGAAGTGGTTTTTTTTCCATTACTCTGTTATTCTTTTCTGATTAATTTCTTTGCGGGATCCAAGACAGTTAAATTCATTCTCCAGGACTTCGTCGAGCTTCATTGCCTCGGCGCTTTTTTGGTGATTGCCACTGTTGATTCTGGCTCTCAAGAGTTGCAGGGGTGTAGGAATAGTTTGTCTCAATTAAAATACAAGCAGTCGCTCCGTGAAAATTAATACTGGTATTCAACTACGTCCGTGTACCATACATACAACAAAATATATTTTGGTTGAAGGTCGATCAGATGATGATGACTTAAAATGTTTTTTTTTCTGACGGACTCGCGCTTGACCCTATCTCATCTCACGCTTGCCTATAAGTAACCCAGTCACTCTTGGCTTTATACCCTAGGTTGTAGCTATCAGGTAACTCAGACTCCGGATGGGAAATCCACTCCTTAACTGTACCACGGTATGCACAATGATTGTATTCACATAAAGTTCAGTGCATTTAGTGTATAATTTCATAAATTTTCGGTGCGTGGCGTATATTTTTTGTCGATTATTCTGACGAAGACTGACAGTATTCGTTTTCGACGCAAAAATTGTAACCTTTGATCTTCCCACTTCTAAGATATTTTTTTTTCATGGTATGTCATGATAGAGGTAATTATTTTGTAGTTATTTTTACACCTAAATTATGAATAACACTGAGTTAATTGCCAGAATAAATTAAATAGCTACTTGCAAATGTAATGGTTATTTTACACTTTTGCCCATAATTTAATACATAACATAGATAATCTTATTCAGTTATTTTTTGTTGATGAACTTCATAATCCACTTCTTTTTGTATTTATTTCGAATATTTTATTTAGAATGTTATAGTTTCGATGGTAAGCAAAATTAACCAAGTATAGTAGTATATCTAATTTTATCCACAATATTCCATACACATTACGAAATAACCGCACTTTATTTTTAAAGCAATAATCAATCAATAAAAAGTAAATACCTGTCAAAACTCCTTCCACACGTATCCGTCAAAATCCTCACACTTTTAAAAATAGAATTAAAAAAATATATTTCAAAATCACGATCACAGCCGAAATAAAATGAAAATAATATAATTTTGAATTTAGATCACAATACCGCTTCGTTTAGTTCCACGGTCCTAAACGTTTTTTCACATGAGAACATCGGCCGATATGATCGGTGAATGAAAACTGTTTTAAGTGAACACAATCTTATATAGGCGTTAGCGCAGCTCAAATGAACGGCGCCATGAAAATTTTAAATCGTACACTCATTGACTTTGTAATGAACAAAGAAAGTTCGATTCGAAGTAAACCCAAAGGCATTTACATGACATTTCCTTTGCACAAGTTTTTTTTGCAAAGGAATTTTGAAACATCCTTTTCCTGATTTTTATCGAAAACTCATGATTTGAATCCAAAGAAATAATCAATCTGTAAAGTGTGACAAAAAATGTAAGTTATTTTAAAACTTTGGTCTGACATTAGAGCACAAAAAAAAATAATATCCCATACAAATTTTGGTCAGCAGACTACTACATCGTAAGGAAATTGCTTATTCTCAAACATGCTTGGAAATTTGAGTATTATTTTGATAATCTTATTCGAGATAAATCGAAATTGCCGTACTGGCCAAATACATGCGAGCAGCGGCCGGCAAAAGTTGTATGAAAATCCATATCTGTCGTGTCTAGCGGCCAAATAAATTACAAAGTAAAATCATATCTGTCGTGTTATTTAAAAATGTAACGATCTATTACTCCGAAACATGGCAACCAAGGAGGTAACTTATCAAAGGTTGCAAATAGAACGCTGTTTATTGAATAAAAAAAACAAAAAAACACTTTAACGTGGGCACAATTATTGTAATTCGACATTGATTTTGACAAAATGAGTTCTAGGTACTACTTAGTTTTAATTTCCGCGCATTATTTGAGAAAAGTACTATACAAGCCTTGGCCACAACTAGGCCATGATGGACTTACGTATGTGTGCCTCGGCTTCGCCTCGGCCCACATTTACACGTTCGTCCATCAATGCCTCTTTTGCTGGCCGCTGCAGTAATGTACTATTTTTTGAGAATTGACTATGTCTTCCTTGTAGAAAGTTGTTTATATACATGGGTAGAAGTATAGTCGCACC
Source organism: Anorthoa munda (assembly GCA_945859665.1). NCBI lineage: Eukaryota > Metazoa > Arthropoda > Insecta > Lepidoptera > Noctuidae > Anorthoa > Anorthoa munda. The sequence goes on from OX243898.1 coordinate 13,734,348, forward strand.
TTTCCATTGGGCCTGTATAACTAATACACATAGTGATCACGTGCTGCCGTGCACAGCAACGCTCAGCGGAGATGCTTCTTCAGTCTACCCAGAGATATGCTCTAACAGGTATTGCACAGAAGAGGTTCGGGGTGGTCTTTTAAGAGGTCAGGGGGTCCCTTCCATGTACTGATGGACAGTGAGGTAAAAATTCCACAATCTTCAATCTTTCCCCAAAAGTCCAGGCGCCATTTACAAGTATGATGGCAAATAAAGTTAAAAATATCTTATTTAAGATCACTACGCAGTGGGTACCTGAAAACGGACGCCGTAGTCGAGGCAGGCCTAAAAAACGTTGACGTGACGATCTAAAACTAGTTTCTGTCAGACTGGTCAGAGAATGCAGGAGACAAAGCTACAAAGCAAAGGCTGGAGGAATATGGGAGAGGGCTTTGCATAGCAGGCTACATAAAAAAAACGGCGTAAATCTATGGGTCAATGGACCAATGGGCTAGAAACAATTTCAATGATAAACTTACTTCTAATCCATACCTCTAATCAATACCCGTTTGATTCAGTTCAAAAAAGCTTATAGCAGATAATATATAAACAAAGATATAAATATTTAGAAATTCATATAGCGGAGAGATAGGAAGTGAACCTGAAGTACCTATATCTATAGTGTTGCCAGTCATGTTTAAGACTGGAACTGAAACCTGACTAGCGGCAGCTAATAACGGCAATAGCCATATTGCAATAGGATATTGCATTAAGAAGGCGAGCTTAAACCCATCAACCAGACTATTAAGATTTCGGATGGAAAAACCCAGTAATACTGTGCTTGACCCGAGATTCGAAACAAAGATCTCTTACTCAGTAGTAGCACTCGCATTATTCACTACTAGTCAAATAAGGTAGACCTACAAATTACAGTTTTATTTCATCAGTCTGAACGAAACTATGTTTCATATTTAAAGAAAGAAAGACTAGGGCTGGCCAAGTGGTTATGGCTTCGACTTACGAGTCGTAGGACGTGGGTTCGAAGGCAAGCGCAGTACTTTATGTCATCATCATCATCAGCCTATTAATGTTCCCACTGCTGGGACACAGGCCTCCTCTCTGTGAGAGGGAATGGGCCGTAATCCGCCACGCAGGCCCAGTGCGGGTTGGTGGATGTCACATGTCTTCGAATTTTTGGTTCTAGGACATGCCGGTTTCCTCACGATGATTTCCTTCACCGTTTTGAGAGCAGTGGTGATGAAATAATTTACACAAAGTAAATCGCCTGCCTGGGCTCGAACCCACGACCTACAACTTGTAAGTCGCGGCCGATACCACTGGGCCACCACTACTCTACAACTTACGTACCCTACTTACTTTATGTAACTTATATAATATCTATCCAATGCTCTCTAAACGGTGAAGGACAACTTCGCAAGGAAACTAAATGCCTTGTAACTAAAAATTCGACGTGTGACATTTACGAACAGGCCCAGTGCCTGCGTGGTAGATTATTTTACATTCCCTCTCACAGAGAGGAGGCCTGTATTTAAATGAACATTAGAGGCTGATTATGATTTAAAAAAAAACCCTAATTTAAAGAATGGAATGCGTTTCCGCTTGCATTGCAGTTTAAAATTGATTTTATACTCGTAACTAATGTGGAATGCGCCGATAAAATCTAACTAAAAATGTTATTTGTTGTCAAGTGACTAGTTCGTCTTACTCCTGGGTTGGAAAAGTAAATATTATTGGGTATTTCCATCTAGAATGTCTCAATAGCAAATCGGAGTCTGGATTTTTTCCAATCTTGATGGCGATGGGGCCGAAAAGTTCTGGAATAGCGACCGCGAACCGGAAGACGATGCGTTGGAAGGCCTCCCACTAGGTGGACCTGGTTAAGGTTGCAGGAAGGCGTTGGATGCGAGACGCACGGGATCGGTCAATGTGGCGACGCCTGGGGAAGGCCTATGTCCAGCAGTGGACGTTTCGGCTGAAACGATAATGATGGTGGAAATAGGCTCGCTTCCTGTTACGTGACTCAAACATAACTGTTGAAATTTGGGTGTAACTTACAGGGTAGGCAAAAACAGGGCGATAGTTGGGGTTACTTGCAGTAGGTCCTAAAGTACACAAAATCATTTTTTTTTCATATCGCAAATGTCCCCAACTATCGCCCTGTTTCGTTTGATCCACGATTTTGTGCCCAACCTGTATATGTGCATCTCTGTTTAACCTTTTAAGAAATACTAGTTTGGTTGTGAAGTGAAATAATCGACCAATTTTTCAATAAAATTGACCTATAACTCTATTTTCAATAACATTTTCAATTTTTACAACCCTTTTTTACAGCCCGTTTAACCGATTTTGAGTTCTATCCCGTAAATATAAGGATGGCGTAAAAAGCACAAACCTGTTACCAAAACTAACTGTCCCATTGAGCGTCTAATTACAGAGACAATAGAAAAACAATAGCTTACGCACACATGGTGTGCGAACGACGCGTCAGGGGACAGCTGCCATTTGTCATTATCACCAACGCAATAGAAGTCAAAATCGGTTGAACGTGTTGTAAATGGTATTATTTAAATGTCTAATGTTATCTCAAATGGAGTTTAGTATTTAATCACTGTCACAAATCTTCTAGATATTTATATCCCCTAACAAAATGTAAAACCTGCCTACCCACTTTACGAACACAGTCATGAATATACTCAATTGATTGAACGCACACCATTGCCTGTGTTGCCTGATGCAAGCTCAATTGCCCCTGATGCAAATGTGATTATGGCAATAATCGTTCGTTGAAGCCGTCAGTTGCAATGATGCAGTTGAATCAGCTGTTTATTGGTAGAGAAGTTGGTACGTATAGGATCTGTTGCTAAGGGCCCGGTTGTTAAGGCGGTGGCAAGACCTACAGTATAGTCACTGATGAACTAGCTACTAACTACTACTTTAAGTCAAGAGTGAATGGGTCATCATTGCTTACCATTAGGTGACATAGTGGTAAAGTGCGAGCTTACAGATGATAAAAAAATACGAATTTAGAAGGAAGGTTGCCTACACGACTTAAAAAAAAGGAGTGGTTTTCAATGAGGATAAACTAGTTAACGTCAGTTCAAACTTGGAACGTTGACTAAGATTTAGAAGTATAGATGTCATAGTACGTACTTTCTATGGGCGTGTAAACCAAGTTTACATGTAAATCATTTATATTCATAGACGGGTAACTCATATTTGCCATAACTAATCTGGGGTATGACAATTTATTCACATCAATAATATAATTAGAAAAAAACCTGCCCAGTCACAATACAAACAGTGGAGTTTGACATATCGGTGACCTTACGCTACACCAGCGCCACTAGCGGCGAATTCATATGCGGTTCGCATTCGTCTGAACGTTTTCTTTTTATGTTTTTGAATATAAATATTTTAGTAAACAGCTTTTTATTCTAAAGTGGACAGTTGTATTTTCAACGCAAAGTTTTGTTCCCTCAAGGTCGTGGGTAGCTATTGTCACTTAATGAAAATGTCACATTAATTCATTCACTCACACTCACAGACAGCGCATAGCTTTAACACGCAACGGTCTAGAAGCATGTTCCACAAGAGATCTTAGTACGAATACTCCACGGGAAAAAAATGCATTGCAATTTTCGGAGAAACTGACCTTTTAATGCCATCTGTTCACTATTTAGTGCACTTATTTATTTTATTCAGTAACTAGATGTTCATCGTGACTTTGCCCGTGTCAAACTCGTTGAAACAATTTTTTTTTTATTTTTCACGGCATCCTAATTATTTTTCTATAATAAGAGTAGCCTAAGTTACTTACTCCTTATAACATAACCTACTTGACAGTCAAATTCCGTCAAAATTAGTCCATCCGTTTCGGAGATAATCCGGAACCGAAAGAAAAAAATATTTCTTTTAGGTTATGTAAACTGTATTTCATAATATATTATCATGAATTTACTAAAAAGTAATTATTTTGATATTACAAACAGACACTCCAATTGGATTTATTTGTATGGATCAGAAATGGGTTAAGCCTTCGAAGTCAGCTGCAATAGTTGAAGTTGCATCAGTTCATCCATCGCAAGAATCATGGACCGCGCTGTCAATTTGACAGTTGGCACGCGCGGGTGGCATAACCAGGAATGTCAATCAATCTGCTTATCCTTCACCCAACCATGTGGGGTTCAGCCTCCAGTCTTACCAGATTAAGCTGAATTTACATGGAACAACTGCCTTCATATTATTTTAACCGACTTTCCAAAAAGGAACAGGTTCTATGTTCGACTTTATGTATTTTTTTTCTGTATGTTCACCGATTTCTCCGTCAATTGCTAACCGAATTTGAAAATTCTATTTTAATTTGACCGAATATGTTCCCATTTTAATTTGGTGAAGATCTGATGAAGATCTTCGGAGATATACAACAGAACTCTTCAATAAATGACGGCAAATCTCTCGGGATTGCTGCACTCGCATGTCTGTTTATTGTTTATACAATTTCATAACATAACATCACGCCAGTACGCTCTAAAGGTGTACGCAGATGTGTACAGTTCACCATAATACACTCTAATTTCGCCGGTTATGTTCAAGTTTCGTGATATTCGGGTAATCTATTCTGGCGTTATACGTAGCCTACTAAAGAACTTGTCTATTAGGTACACTTAAAAAGTTAAAATAAAAATCTTTTTACAAAAAATACTACCGACTTTGAAATAAAACAACTACAATGTTTTCACATTGTAGTCTGTTGTTTCCATAACAAAAAAAATTGGTACCTACCAAAGACACCGACTTGCAAAAAGAAAGTTATTTTTCACTTTGTAGTGTTTTTATTTGGAAGTCGCTAGTATTTTCTTGTAAAAAAGTGTTTTTAGGTTACTGTTGGGGCTCCCACGTTTCTGTAGTGCACAGGGGATGTTTGCAGAAGCAGAAACAGATAGTTTTCAAGCAAAAATGCGGAAGAGGATACCTAATGCACAGGATGCGGGGGAGCATAAACAGTGTCCTAAAGATTACTGCGGATAAACCAGACTCCTGGGGCGGCTCTATTCCAACGGGAAATAGGTATATGAACTGATTGGATTATTTATTTATTTTGTGGATGGATTATAGTTTTTATTAGGATGACATTATTAAATTATTGTAAATTTACTAACATAGTCATAAGTAAAGAATTGCGAAACTTAAGTGGCAGTGGGTAGGACGCATTGCTCCCAGAACGGATGGCCGATGGTGTCGAAAAGTTCTGGAATAGCGACCGCGAACCAGAAGACGATGCGTTGGAAGGCCTCCCACTAGGTGGATCGATTACCTGGATAAGTTTGCGGCCATGTGCTGAATGCGAGACACACGGGATCGGTCAATGTGGCGAAGCCTAGGGGAGGCTTATATCCAGCAGTGGACGTCTTTCAGCTGACATGATGATGAGTATAAGTGTATTACTAACAAATTATGGATCATGGTCCGAAATAAACGATTGAATTGAATTGAATATTATAAATACACATGATACGAGTTGGCAAGATTGGTAGCCAGATAGTTTTGTTTTGTTGAAACCAGGTTTTTACCATTACTAACAAACTTTATGGTTTCGAAAGACAATAAGATGTCAGAGTTCTGAATGGTTTCTAACACTAGATAGCTAACCTCCGTCAATTCCGGGCACCGGTGATAAATGATCAATAGGGGGGGGGAGGTTAAGTTTGTGCAGAATAAACAATTTTTCTTTCTTTCTTTTCTAGGTATCAAGACTCTAAAGATCGCAAACAGTAAAACAAGAACTTTTGGCAAATCACGAAAATTTACGAAAAACTTGCGCTTAAATAAGTTTGATTTTTAAGACTACTTGTTATTTAGTTATTTATACTTTTAGAACAAAAAATCCAGAATGTTGTCATATTTAATTAAAATTTTTCATTTTCGTAGAATCAGAAGAAAATTTGTCTCGTATTTTTGAAAGACTTCAAATATTGTAACATAGACCAAAACCACAAACTAAAAAAAGAAAATATTTAATAACATAGTTTAATTATAAAACCCTTTTACTTTTAACTATCACACTAACATTATAAAGGCGAAAGTCTGTGAGTGTGTATGTTTGTTACTTCTTCACGCTCAAACGGCTAGACGGATCTGGATGAAATTTGGCACAGGGATAGATTATAGTCGGGAATAGCACATACGATACTTTTTATCCCGGGAATATGTTCCCTCGGGAAAATTTTCGACTTTCACGCGGGCGGAGCCACTGGCAGAAGCTAGTAATACATATTATTTACTTCATAAACATACATAAGCTAAAATTACACTTTGTATTTATACCCGTCGTTGTGTTGACGGATAGTAAGCTTTAGAGGGGTATCGCCAAAGATTAGTATCCAGGGTTAAGGACCAATTGGATTAAGATAATAATATAGATTTTAGTATCTCAGAATAGAGTAGAGTAGAGTAATCAACTCTACTCTGTTCTTAGTAAACTAGAGTAAAGCATAGTAGAGTAGAACATAACAGAATAGAATATTCTTTATTGTGCACCAAACAAAAATAAAAAGAGGAGGAAGAAGTCTAAATGGTTTCCTAAATACTGCCAAAGTCCTTGGAGGCATACCATCTGTGAAGCTTTGTTCTAGAACGTTGAAATTAAAATATTGTTTCATGATAATGTGCAATATCGAGGCCAAAACCCTTCAATGCTGGCAGGGAAGCTGGCAGGAGTGTCTTTTATTTTTCAATTTAGTAGTGTGGTTATTCTGACTTAAAATTAATAACCAAGCAAAAATTGTGTGCGTAAAAGCGAAACATGGACTTTAAAGAAAGCTGACCGTGACCGCATAGATACGTTTAAAATGTGGTGCTGGAGAAAGATGATACAAATCCCTTGGACCGCCTTTCGCACCAACGACTCCATCCTTCGCGAACTGAATGTCAAGATTAGACTGTCCACGATCTGCCTTCGTAGGAAGTTCTTTGAACACATCGCCAGAAAGGACTCACCCTAGAACAGCTGATGGTTACTGGCAATATTGAAGGGAAACGTCCTAGAGGTCGCAGTCCAATAAGATGGTCAGACCAAGTCCGCACATCGTTGAACACCAAACTGCACGATGCTCTCCACGACGCAAAATACCGGCATAGATGGCGCAAATTAGTGAAGGAAAAGTTGCTTCCACGACGACAGGAGAATCACGACCCTCAGTAATGAGAAACACGACTCGAGGAGGGAAGCAAAAATTGTTAACAAAATGTTTGTGTTGTTATCCAAACTTGGTCTCGTTGGTCTCGCGATCGCAAGTGCGGCTCAGCAGCCGCGGTCCCAAGGTCCCAAGTTCGATGGCCAGGTCGGGCAAAAGTGATTTTGGATTATTCCATTAGGAATTTTTCAGAAGCAGCCTGAAGTTTGGAAGCTGGCGCTGTATTATTCCTGTGCCTTGGAAAGCATATTACACCGTTGGTCTTACGCCTGTACTCTCAATACAAAATAGCATCATCATCACCACTTCAGCCCAAGGACCTCCACTGCTGGAAATAGGCCTCCCCCAAGTGTCGCCATCTCGATCGGTCCAGAGCGCCTCGCATCCAACGGATTCCTGCAGCCCTGACCAGGTCATCGCTCAAACTAGACGGAGGCCTTTCAACGCTGCGTCTTCCGGATCGCGGTCGCCACTACAGAATATTTCGTCTCCATCGAACATGCGTTCTGCGAGCAATATGCCTTGCCCACTGTTAACTTAAGTTTGGCAATCCTTCGTGCTATTTCGGTTATCCTGGTTCTTTTGCGGATGTCGTCATTACTGATTCGATCACGCAAAGAAACTCCGAGTAAAGCCCACAATAGCATAGCAACACCAGAATTCACAGAAACATGGTTAATATCTAAATCTGTCTCACTTAATTGAAAGGTACCAGTTTAAATTGTAATTAAATACAATCAAGGTTACTTTGTTCGAGTTATTAATACAGTTCTGGTAGCTATTCATATTTATAGATTGAAAACCTTTTTGTAGCACTTAAAAGTACTTCAATGTGTGTGTAATTACAACCTAAAAATATCTGTTACTAAGAGTATCGTGATTCTCATCAGCCTTTTAATGTTTGTGAATGGGCCTTAATCCATCACATGAGCCCCGTGCGGATTGGTGGATGTCACATGTCTTCGTATTTTTGGTTCCGTCACAACGTTTTTCTTTTTTTTATTATTGATAGGCTTGCGCTTGACCACTATCTCACCTGATGGAAAGCAATGATGTGGTCGACGATGAATTCTACGTGATTCTACTTTCTTTACTATCTATAGAAATCCTACTTAAAAACTGCCTAGCCTATTCTCAACACTATTGAACTTCAAATCTAACCGGATTCAACTGGTTACAAGCATATTACAAGGAGCGACCGCCTATCTGACCTCCACAATCCAGTAACTGGGTAACACGATTCTCCTTGGCAAAACTGATGTCTGATTTCTGGATTCTGATTACCCGTAACCGTAACGATTGTCAAAGATCTTCAAATAACGGCCGGGACCAATGACTTAACCTGCTTTCTGAGGCAAGCAAGAGTCTCAGTATGCCTAGAATGGTCACCCAATCGCGGAATGACCTCGGCAAGCGTTGCTTAACCTTGAAGATCGACTCCTGCGGCTGTTATTATTTAGATAATTTCTAATATTTTTATAATATAAGTGTGGATCATAAGATACGGATTGAACTCTCCAGTTCCATTTTTGGGTTAATACGAGTCAGCAGTGTTCCAAGGAATATCGGTTGAGTCCAGCCGATTTCAAAATATCTATTTGACTTACAAAACAAGCACGGATGTTAATCGATTACACATTTAAATCGCCGGGTGTGAGGAACCGATTCGAGAGACATTTTCAATTTCAAAATATTTTTATGTATAATAGTTTCTGGAATTGATTAAAATGGCTTCTTTCTGTTTCTTAGTAGATTGACTAATCTTACTAAAAATAACTTATTAATTTAGGTATTTTCATAAACTACTTATTTAATTATTTTATGGGAATAGACTTTAGTGGTGGCAACCGCGACCACGGAGCATGAGGGTTAGATTCCGGGGTCGGACCAAGTGTTATGTATTTTTTGTATTTTTATGTGTATATTTGTTTGCTAGGACACAGGCCTTTTTTCCTTTGTTTCCTAGAGGAGCTCGTGGCTAAATAATAACAGCCGCACGGGTCGATCGAGGTTGAGCAACACTTGACGAGGTCGATCCGTAGATGGGTGACCATTTCAACATTCCGAGTTTCCTCCGTGCCTCGGAAAGCACGTTAAGCCGTTGGTCCCGGCTGTCATTTGAAGATCTTTGACAGTCGTTACGGGTAGTCAGAAGCCTGAGATCTGACACCAGTCTTGCCAAGGGGAATCATGTTACCCAGTTACTGGGTTGTGGAGGTCAGATAGGCAGTCGCTCCACGTAAAACACTGGTACTTAGCTGAATCCGTTAAGACTGGAAGCCGACCCCAATGTAGTTGGGAAAAGGCTAGGCAGATTGTTGTGTATATTTGTTTGTAAAATGTAACTTCTGAAAGTACACATCCAATAACTAAATTATTTGACCACGAGAAAGACTAAGTAAGCAATCTTCCTGTTGGCTGAACGCGATTCATGCTTTCACCCCTGAAAAATGTAGTAAATTCACAAACGCTGTCTACTACTTACCATATAGCTGAATTTCAATCAAACAGAAATTTGGATATTTACGTAAGTTTTTTCAGCGAAATGAATAACATTTGAATAGCGTTGTCCGGAGTAGTTTTTTATTTTAACTACGAAAATACAGATACCAATTGTTAGAGAAATACTTGGAAAAAATCGTAATACCAAAATATAATTATGAAGTAAATAATTTGTAGTGATTATTACCAAAAATCGGCTTTGTCTTTTGCAAAAATCACTGGGCCCTATTTGATACAATTGACAATGCGACATTCTTGTCCGAAAGAGACATAATTGTCACATTTTTGAGACAGGTCCTGTTTGATTAAGCAGAAATATTATGAAAGAAAATTACTGATTGTGTCACCTTTCATCCATCACCTTTCAATCTATCAGCGATTGCTATGGCTTAAATGCCAAAATGTAAGAGATTGATCGTGACAGATGCAAAACGGATTTTAAACGTTTTAAACCATTTGGTTTTAAACCGTCTTTTTGGTTTAAAACGATTTCCAAATTACACTTAGCGATTTAATAATGGTTTAAAATGTTTTTGTTTAAAGAATGCACTGAGGCTTCACACTAAGTGATCTAGACCACACCTATTTCCTGATTTAGGATATACCAAAGATTTTTGTTTAAGTCAACCTTAATTAACATGTACAACATACAATCGACTATAATTATTTACAGAAGATTATACTTATTTATATTTTTTATCCAAAAATGATGTAAAAACTTTTGCCTATTCAGTGTTTAAAATTTTGATTTTTCCATTTAAACTAGAGAAACAGTTGACACATGTGAAATTATTACAATAATAAAATTATTTTTAGAAGATTATACTTATTAACATTTTTATTTATAACTATTAATACAAATATGATGTAAAAAATTTACCATAATCAGTGTTTTAAATTAAGATTTTTCCATTTAAACTAGAGAAACAGTTGACACAAGTGAAATTATTCAGTCTAATCCTAAAAATTTGTATAGGTATGATATGATAATATGAACTCACTTAGATTAATAAAATAAAATCGCAAATGATTTAATTTACCCTTTTAAACTTAATTTTTAAAGTAATACCCAATAAATGTACGGTCCACGTGGTCGTGGATTTAAACCGTTAAAAAAAATTAAAACGTGTTTTAAACCACGGCATTTGGTTTGAAAAGGTTTATTTACAACTATAAGCGTGTCATTTCGGTAGCGCTTGGCATTCCCATTACTTGTATGGAGCCTGAGTTGCCCTAGAAAAAATGGCATTCCATCAACGATGGCAAAGCTCAAAATTCCAAAAAGTACTTGATTGACTTATCACATTTTGACGCCCGGTATCGCCGATAAAATGCCGCTTTGTCTATTGCTCAAGGTCGATTATTCCGAATTTATTTTCTTCTACAACTGTATTGTCCTACTCTAAATACAAGTAGGTAGTAAATTAAATGGCACATGGTATTCGTAAAATAACGTGACTTTCCAACACGTGCATGTCTAATCTAAAAACGTCAATGAGATTCTTAGAAGAATGTTAACATTTTTTTATATTATTTTTAAGCTCGCGTGTCTCAAGAAGAACGTTTATGAATGAATGGGTGTTGCCACTTGCAAGTTTTTTTTTTTTTTAAGACCTTGCCCCTCACTAGGAATTTCTTCCTGTATCGTGGGTGTGTTTACAAACATATACACTCATATACACAAACACCCAGAGCCGGAACAACTATATGTAGGTCATACAAATATTTGTTCCGTGCGGGAATCGAACCCGCGACACGCAGCGCAGCAGTCAATTCTTCGCTCAACCACTGCGCCAACCGTGCGTAATGACCTATGGGTCTGAGACGTGGTCGCTGAGAATGGGCCTCATCAGAAAGCTTACTGTCACCCGAAGGGTAATGGAGAGGGTTGTGCTCGGAGTTTCCTTGCGTGATCGAATGAGAAATGTAGAGATCCGCACGAGCACCAGGTTTACCGACATAGCCCGAAAAACTGCCAAACTTAAGTGTCAGTGGGCAGGGCACATTGCTCGCAGAACGGATGGCCGATGGGGCAGCAAGTTTTGGAGTGGCGACCGCGACCCGGAAGACGTAGCGTTGGAAGGCCGGGAGGTGGGAACCAGGTGGACCGATGACCTAGTGAAGGTTACGGGGATCCGCTGGATGTGAGATGCACGAGACTTGTCAATGTGGCAACGCTTGTGGTAGGCCTATGTCCAGCAGTGGAGGTCTTTCAGCTGATATGATGATAGACGTTTGACATTGAAAGACGTCCACTGCTGGAAATAGGCCTCCCCAAGCGTTGCCACACTGATTGGTCCTGTGCGTTTCCATCTGACGTCCGCAGCCTTGACCAGGTCGTCGCTCCACCTAGAGGATTCCCATCAACAGAACACAAATCCAGATTTCGGGCTGGTTACAAAAACTCAATTAAATCCGGGCTGGACATCGAAACCAGATCCTCAGCGCTCAGCAGTAGCGTATACTAACGAGGTACACAATTTCTATTAATTAAAGCAAAGGCCCAAAGTTGGTCGAGTTGGTGAATCGGTAATAAAAGGTCGTTCTGACCGCAAATAAAATTTTCAATTTGCACATACTAACAAAATCGGAACTTGCAAAACACACCTTATCACAAAAAATTAAGGTTTCAGTTCCTTTCTTTTGTCTCAAACGAAAGACCTAAATATAAGTTCCGAATATGTCACATTTAAATATGTGTCTTTTTTCAAACGTGACTTTCTGACACGTGAATTAAGCTGCTCTCTAAAAACGTGACAAAAAAGGATTTTTCTTAAACATTACCATAATTTTTACTTTCAACGTAGTGTAATGGAATAATGCTGAATTTACTGCCAATAGCGCTTTTCATTATCACATGTTAACATCATAAAAACGGTGACTGCTAGGTTATACATGCATGAGTCAAGAAACGGTATAGAGGCATAGCTTCTAATAAAATCGGCCAAGAGCGAGTCGGACATCGCACACGATGGTTTCCGTACCATTATCGCAAAAAACGGCAAAAAAACACGTTTGTTCACTTAAATATTTATTTTATTCTGTTTTAGACAGAAATACATAATCTGTGAAAATTTCAACTGTCTAGCTATCTCGGTTCATGCGATACAGCCTGGTAACAGACAGACAGACAGATAGATAGACAGACGGACAGTGGAGTCTTAGTAATAGGGTCCCGTTTTTACCCTTTGTGTACGGAACCCTAAAAAACGATGCGCGACACGTACGCTTAGCTGAGGGATTCGACCGGTTTCTCTTCTTACACGACGAAGCCACCAGTCTTCCACCATCCATTCCATTCTTTAACCTTGTTTGTACTTTTTAGGGTTCCGTACCCGAAGGGTCCAAACGAAGCCCTATTGATGTCACTCACATGTCCATCTGTCTGCACGTCATCTGTCAAACATATTTTATAGCCAATCGGTTGGAGCTATAGTCTTTAAAATTTCACATATAAGCATATTGTTGACCCAAAGCCATATAAACTCTCTTTTTAGGGTTCCGTACCCAAAGGGTAAAAACGGGACCCTATTACTGAGACTTCGCTGTCCGTCTGTCTGTCTGTCTGTCTGTCTGTCACCAGGCTGTATCTCATGAACCGTGATAGTTAGACAGATGAAATTTTCACAGATGATGTATTCCTGTTGCCGCTATAAAAACAAATACTAAAAACAGTATAAAAATAATATTTAAGGGGGGCTCCCATACAACAAACGTGATTTTTTTGCAGTGTTTTGCGATAATGGTACGGAACCCTTCGTGTGCGAGTCCGACTCGCACTTGGCCGGTTTTTTATGTTTTAAGTGGGCTCGCATCAGCGTTGCCAGATTTTTATTTTGGCAAGTCGCGACTTTGAAATCTTTTGTATGAAAAAAGCGGAATTATTTCGTTGAAAGCGGGACTTAGTTAAAGAAACGTATATAATCAGAAGTTTTTTGAGAAATTACGTTTACATGACAATATATAGCTAAAATAGCCATTTAAATGTATTTTAATAAAAATATTATATTTTAAATCAGATTTGCCCTTTCGTTAGGTAGTTGAGTCGTCTTCGTCTTCTGTATAAAAAAAAACAAAAATAAAAAGTCTTATTCATTAGAAAAATGTGGTGTTTTAAACAGTCTCAATTTTTTCCGGTTCCGAGTTATCCTAAACATCACTATCATTCATCTTTAAACGATTCTAATAAGTAAACCCCAGTAATTTAAGAAAAAAAAAGGTCGAGTTATACCCGAATAACGGGACTGAGCCTGTCCCGCGCGGGACATCACGCCCAACACATAAAAATCGGGACGTCTGGCAACGCTGGCTCGCATACAGCGAAAGGTGCGAAAAAAAAACGTGGTTGCCAATCCAGAACTATTCGACCCCATTGACCATCTTGTTCTGCGAGTAATGTGTCCTGCCCACTACACTTAAGTTAGACAACTCTTCAAGCTATGTCGGTAACCCTGATTTTTTTGCTTATTGATGACACAGTCTTGGAATATTTTAGCTCTAATAAAGAACATCTAGTTCTTTATTTAAAATAAAAACATTACATAGTTTTACTTATTTTCAAGTGATCTCATGAATTTTTCAGAATCTAAAAATATCTGTAAGGTATGAACTAGTTTTTCAATGTTCTATCTGAGGTCGTATTATTACATAATGTCCCATACACATGTATGGAAAACGTGTCTTTTTTACATGACATTATTCAGAAAACTGTATTACTCAATTTCATGTTACTTCAATATTACAATATACATACGGCAGCCCATTTTTTTATTGTTTTTGTAGAAGTAAGCGCTGAGTATCAAAATGGAGAAAAAAGAATCTCTTGTTAGAAAATTTAACTTTTATTCTAAGAGCCTAAAACTTAATAAAAAAGACACTTTCATTACTGGTTAAATGGACAATATTATTCTGAAAAAATGATTTAAATAGATATTTAAGCTTCATCTGCTTCTGCACTCCGACTCACTAACTTGGTTAGTTCCGAAAATTAAACGACTTTACAAAAATTTGTACAGTAATTTTAATGTAGAATAGAATAGAATTTTATTTCAATCATTCAATTTTATTTTTAATTTTGATTTGATTGTTATTTTTAAGTTTAATTTTGATTTTAATGGTGTTTCGATTTTATGTGTGATTTTAATTTATGTTTAATTGTATTTTTATTTTTATTGTATTTTGATTGTCGTTTCAACTTTGATTTTGATTTGATATAATGTGATCTTGAATTTGATTTTAATATGGAGTTTGGTCGATAGCATAATCATGTGTACCTGCTTGAAATTGGATGATTATAAGAACTCATCTAATTGTAAGTAGGAGCCCAATGTCAATCGGCAAATAAGTAATGCATGATGTGCTTACCTGTAAGAAATTGGTACACTATAGTCTATATGTATATTGGATGTTTCTCATATATTTGTATCAGTGTATTCAATTGTTGGTGAGCTAAATAAATAAAATAAAAAATAAATAAAAATGTCAGTTGCCAAGAAAACCAGGTTCTTTTATGAAAGTTAATAAATATAACAGCGCAGCAAATTAAAGCATTCAATCTAGTCCCATTGTAAAAAATAAGAGAACAAACAAAGTATTCTTTTAAACTACTTATAACTTTTTTTTTTTTTCTTTTTTAGGGTTCCGTACCCAAAGGGTAAAAACGGGACCCTATTACTAAGACTTCGCGGTCCGTCTGTCTGTCTGTCACCAGGCTGTATCTCATGCACCGTGATAGCTAGACAGTTGAAATTTTTACAGATGATGTATTTTTATTGCCGCTATAACAACAAATACTAAAAACATAATAAAATAAATATTTAAGTGGCCCCACTTACAACAAACGTGATTTTTTTGCCGTTTTTTTCAATAATGGTACGGAACCCTTCGTGCGCGAAGACTCGCACTTTGCCGGTTTTTTTAAACTTTTAAATCAATAATTGAATCCTTTGGAAGAGATTTTTTCGTCTACATTTCGATAGAACATCGTGAGGAAGCCTAGATTTATCTATACTAATATTTTAAAGAGGAAAGATTTTTTTTGTTTATTTGTTTGTGCTGAATAAGCGCCGAAAACTGGACCGATTGAGTAGGCACAAACCTACCAACTAACTGATCATCACGGCCAGACTTTCCACCACCTGTCTACGTAGTGTCCTGGAATTCTTTGGCCATATTGCCCGAAAAGAAGGCCATTGACGGACTGAAAGGTCCGGTGACGGACAGCCGCGGCGGGTTCGCGGTGAGTGCTAACGCGTGCCCGTGTTCCCGCCATAAGCGGCAAAAGAGGACACCGTGGAGTTTTAGTGGGTTAGAGTCCCGCATAACTGCACTATCTCCCCGTGGTAGGGCAGTATGCATGAGAATTTCTAAACGAAAAAAAAAAAAGAATGGTCGACGGCAGGAAGCCGCGGGTTCGCAGCTCTATCATATGGTCTGACCAAATTCGTTCAACACTCAACACCGATTTGCACGATGCACTCCACAACGCCAAGGACAGACACAGAGGAGTATTGAGAAATGTTGATCTCCCTTCGGTGAATCTCGATCCTCAGTAATGAGGAAAACGACGCGAGTAGGAGGTACAATCCTCCTAAAGGAAGAAGAGTGTGGCAACATTTAAAAATAAAAAGAGATTTCGAGAACCGATCAGTCATTTGATATTCAAATTGATTTCTACCTCTTTGGGTTGATGCGTAATTTGGGATATCTTTTTTTTTTCACAGACGTCCATATTACTTTCAAATTGGAACACGGTCAAGGTAACCGAGGGAGAACTTACCTGGTACTGCAAACAAGGTTATATCTTTGATGATTTTAATTATTCAATGTTACAGTTCAAATATAAAAACTATGGCATAAGCGGTCTATTCCTAATTTATTTTTATTATTGTCGGTAGGCTCGCGTTTGACCACTATTTCACCTGATGGTAAGTGATGATGTGGTCGACGGTGAAGCCCGCTTGCCTAGAAGTAACCTATTCACTCTTGACTTGACAGGTTGTAGTTATCAAGGAGTGTAGAGTCCAGCAGGGCATTTCACTCTTTAGCTGTACGCACAATAAAAGTATTCCCAATACTTTTAGTGCGTTTAGTACGACTCGTAACGTAATTCAGAGAATAGTTTTATCTTAGGTATTTTATTTGATTATTTTCATTGATTAATTGCTTATTCATCATAACATTGTGATATTAAGGGCACAAAATAATTTATTTATTTATTTAATACTTCATGCACAAAAAAGTACAGAGGCGAAATTAATGCCTTAAGCATTTAAAAAAAAAAAATACGAATAATAAAAAAAAAAATATTAATAAAAAAATAAAAATAATATAAAATAAAATTTATTAATTAAATAATTGCTGCATTGCACTACTCCTAGAACGATTAATAGGAAGTACACACAGCAAAAGAGCAGACAAGAAATACTTTTAGTGCGTTTAGTACGACTCGTAACGTAATTCAGTGAACAGTTTTATCTTAGGTATTTTATTGGATTATTTCCATTGATTAATTGCTTCATCATAACATTGCGACATTAAGGGCACAAAATAATTGCTGCATTGCACTACTCCTAGAACGATTAGTAGGAAGTACACACAACAAAAAAGCAGACAAGAAACGCACTGTGGAGTCAATTTTCTTTGCTACATATAAAGAAATAAAAATATAATAAACGTTCTTAGAACAAACCAGTTTCCTTTTTTATCTTTTTTTTTCTAGTTTATTGCACGAGTATAACGTGTTTTATCTCTTGTGACTCCTGTGTGGGTCACAAATAAATATTTTACTTTGAACTTTTAAAAGAGAGTTTATTTCGATGTTTCTTCTAAAAGTAGTCAGATAATACCAGACTCATCTAGTTTAAATTGACAAAAAAATTAACTATTAAAAGTGTTAAACCCACCTTGCTAAATAAATATCATTTTTAATAATGCCTAGGTTAGTTTAGAGCTATGTGATTTTTTTTAGAAAGAAAGTTTACTTACTTACCGTCTATAGACCTATCTCTTTTGTTGACAGTAACGTTTAACTTGGAAAGGCACAAGGAAAACGATCTGCCTACGTGACAACACACGCATAGGACCCTAACCAACTT
Organism: Anorthoa munda; assembly: GCA_945859665.1. Taxonomy (NCBI): domain Eukaryota; kingdom Metazoa; phylum Arthropoda; class Insecta; order Lepidoptera; family Noctuidae; genus Anorthoa; species Anorthoa munda. The sequence goes on from OX243898.1 coordinate 13,752,139, forward strand.
TGTATGGCAGGGAAGGTGAACCTAAGAATCGCGAACATATAATTACTTTTCGAAAGCACACCAATAATTATTCCCGTATTAAAGTGTTATTTTTTTTCTATAAACAGCTTTCTATTTGCAAGCCAGTTCGAAATTTAAATAAAACCTTTGATAAGTTACCTCCTTGGTCGCCATGTTTCGGAGTAAAAGATCGTTCCATTTTTAAATTACACGACAGATATGATTGACTATGTAATTTATTTGACCGCTAAACACGACAGATATGGATTTTCATACAACTTTTGCCGGCCGCTGCTCGTATGTATATGGCCAGTACAGCAATTGCGATTTATCTCGTTTTTTTCGACGACGAATTTCCAAGCATGTTTGAGAAAATATCCTTGGTGACTCTGTACGCCCACCAAGTGAATCCAGGAAAGACAGTAGTACAGTGATCACGTGATGCCGTACACAGCGAAGCTCAGGGGAGGTGATATTTCAGTCTCCCCGGGGATGAGTCCTAACAGGCGTTGCACAGACGGGGTTCTGGGGCGGTCTTTTGAGAGGTCACTGGGCCTGGTTCTAAGTATTGATGGTGATCACCGGAGTGATTTTAGTGAGGTAAAATCCCAAACTCCATAAACTCCAAAAAAATACTACAAACTATTCTATTTGCCTATTATAAAAAACTTTTTAACATAAACATTAAACCGACTTCCAAAACAAAACACTACAAAGCGAAAAATAACTTTCTTTCGGCAGTCGGTTTCTCTTGTTTGTTCCTATTCCTTTTTTCGTTTTTTACACCGACATCCGAAAAGATATTTTTTTTTTTTTTTTTTTTTTTTTCGGTTTAGTTTTGTTAACTATATAGTGTATGTATTTATAGTTTGTATGTCAATCTTTATTGAATCTTCTGACTAACCCTTCAAGATATACACTGCTGATAGTTGTATGTGTGTGTTTGTGTTGTTGTGTTGTGTTGTTTTTGTTGTGTGGTTGTTGTTGTTTTGCTTGATAGTTTCTTTACTTTTATGTGTATGAAGTATATGTATTTATAGCTTGTATGTATATCTTGTATATATCATGATATATAACCAATATTATACCTACCACTATTTGTCTCTGCATCACCCAAAGGTTGACTGGTAGAAAATGTACTTTTTTGTACATGAAGTATTGAATAAATAATAATACTCATACTGCTTATTTTCGTGTGAGGATGTGGGCGCCTGTGGTGTCAGAGTTAATTAAGCCGCCTCTGGCAGACTCTGGACTCATACCTACATAAGCCCAAACCTTTTTCTCATGGGGGTAGGCAGAAACTACAAAACGGCACCTAACGTGATACTTAGATTCTCCCTTTGCTTTACGTTCATACATATAGTCATACACGCACGCTAGTTATGAGTACTACGCACCTGGCTTTTGTCAAGAACATCAGCAATACGATCCGTGCAATCTATTCTAGGACGTCCCCTGGTGTTTCCACTGACGTCTGCCTCGTAAATATCTCTACCTAAATTAAAAGATTCCATTTTATATTTAAATTAAAAGATACGAAATCAATACAATTTATTACATTCGATTGCCACTGATATGTCCTATCTTATTATAAAGATTTCTTATCAATTGGATAATATTGCCTATAATTGTAAAGAATGTTATCAATTACCTTGGGATTTAACCCGTTCATACAAAAAATGCCGTTGAAATAGAAACAAATAATAATTTATTTATTTTCAGACACGTCACGTAAAATGTCAGTAGCATTAAAATAGAGAAAAATAAATAGTAAAATACTGAAATCATTAAAATTAAAAAAGTATAAAAAAATTGTCAGAGAAACGTAAAAAAGGCGAATATTAAAAAAAATACAGGCAACAGTCAACATCATCATTTCAGCCGAAAGATGTCCACTGCTGGACATAGGACTCCCTCAAGTGTCGCCAGTTGACACCAATCGGACACCAAACCTGTGCATCTCGAATCCAACGAATTCCCGCAGCTGTAAACCAGGCCATCGCAAAATCTAGTGGGAGGTCTTTCAGCGTTACGTCTTCCAGTACACTGAACTTTTCAGCCCCATGGACCATCCGGTCCTAGAGCAATGCGCCCTGCACACAGCCACGCAAGTCTTACTATTCTTCGGGCTATGTCTGTAACCCTAAACAATAATAATAAGTTCTAATGCGTTTTATTGAAGAGAATAATCCTGGTTTTTTCCTGTGTACAACTAACGCAAATTTTTGGTGAGATTATTTAGAGAATGCAAGTTAATTTTGCATACCCGAGAAAAGCTGCGGATATCATGATAATAAAATACAAAAAATACTATCAAAACGCTCCCCGACGAACTTCACACGAAATTTTCGTCTGGCAACAGTCTGGGTATTAGGGTATGAATAAGCTATAGAGCGCGCTTCATGCCTGTTTTGTCTTAACCTGTCAGTTTTCTTTTTATTCTTAACTAGCTTCTGCCCGCAGCTTCAATGGCGTAAAAAGTGTTTTATCATCCCAAGGACATACAAACTATATCACATATATCACAAACTTTAACTCTTTATAATATTATATATATATATATTAGTATAGATTAATACTAATATATAATATTACCTGCCGTAATCCCATGACACTTGGAGTCGGCGCAACAAGTTTTATTTTTCCATTCTGTCCTGTGAACCGTCACACTGTCTCTAACTCCATTTTCTGTTATATCATTCCTTACAGAACTTGTCGATGATTTTGGCTTCCCTCTCCATCCCATAACATAAATTTTAAGTCTAAAACACTATACACTAGCAAATATCTTTTTAATTTATGCTGTTTTCAAAGAATCTAGGCAGATGAAACCACTAAGTCATATTTTAGGGCACGTTGTAAATCAAAGTCCCTTATGAAGGCAAATCTTAGATCCATACTTTGTCTGATCCATACTTCAAGTACACTTAACAAAAATGAACAAAAATCAATCACTGGGCTTTCAAAACAAATTGACAGATGTTTACCCTGATCTTTCAACGCCACTTGCGCATTTTGCCAGAAATAAAACAATTAATTTGGATAAGAATGTTTGCTTTCTTTGGTTTAGATAGGTGTACAACGTTGAAAGCTCTCAGTATCTGGCTCTTATCTTGAGCTATTTATTTGCATTTCTTCAATCTATTAAAGCTTTATAGAGCGGTGAACCTATCGACTGAACAAAGTATTCCTCGTGGTCTAGAAAAAGTGAACAGATATTTGTATGTGTCAGTTGATATATCTTTTGATGGATATCGGCTATCTTAAGTATAACCGCAACACGCTGCATTGGAAAGCCTCCCACTAGATGGACCGATGACCTGGTCTACCTAACGGTGACAGGGAATCCGCTGGATGCGAGATGCACAGGAGCAGTCTATGTGGCGTCACTTGGGGAGGCCTATGTTCAGCAGTGGACGTCTTTCGGCTGAAATGATGATGATCTTAAGGAGATGGCAGTGGAAAGGACACTTTACTATCAGAACGCAACTATGATCGATGGTACGAAAGGTTGAGTAGCGAGCGACCGCGTACGATAAGATGCAGCGTTTGAAGAGGTCCCAAGAGTTGAACCTAAACCTAAGAGCTGGTTAAGGATGCGAGCATCTGCTGGATATTGAGAGTGCGTTCATTTGAGACAAATTGGTTCACGCCAAACTAACACGGTATCGGCGAGATCGCGAGTACCGATAGGTATTGTTGGTACGCGCATCTTCATACTGTCTGAGGCCTCAGTTTGAACGATGTGAAAGTTTTCAGATTAAACAGTCTGATTCTCTAGATAAGTGAGGACGAAAATATTAACAAAAGCGATGCGATAGCAATAAGTCAAAAATATATAATAACGTGATCAATCTCCTACATTTTCGTATTTCGATCATCGTCGCTGATATATTAACACTTTTTCTAGCTAGTGCCTCTCAAATATCGTGAAAACTAGCTAATATCTGTCTTTATCTATCAATATTTTCTGTTTATCATTTTGCAGACGATAACAGGTCACTGACCTCTTTAAACCGCTGTCATTATGCCGGTATATATTGGAGACAGTTGAAATTTTCATTGATTTTAAAGGCACCCAAAGACGGGTGCAAATCTATAACGCATGTGTCAAACATAACTGCGAACCGATCCGAAAACGTGGAGAATGTGAATCGAAGTGGAGGCGTCAAACTAGGTGCAGCGAACCGAACTTACCGAACTCTTGTGGAAAGCGAAGAGTCGTTGCGGGACGCCACTCATTCGCGGTTCACGCCAGAACCAAAGAACTAAATTTTTTTTAATGCATGTTTATAGTGCTTTTGACATGTATTGTACAATATTATTATTTTTATTATTTTGTATTTTATATGTTCATTATTTACAAACTAATATTAGAACTAAAATAAGAAAAACTAATATGTACAATTACGGGGCGTCAAAAAATTCGTCCACATCGCTGTCAACAGGAAAAGTGCCCAGAAGGCTGGCAGCATTGCCACGTTGGATGGCAATGCTGATTCTGTGGCCATAAAAAGGCCAGCCCTCTGGTCACGTGAAGAGTCGACCTACCGCTTGGCGATATCCCGAAATAATAGGTGTGCACTCGGATCCCATGGCCCTAGTGTTTCAACCCCAAACGGCTCAAACACATAATTACCAATTAAGTTGTTATATTTGCGCCGTTTGAGGTTTTCAGCACCTGCAGCAGCCGCCCCAGCGCAGCCCACCGTGCTAGGAAGAAGGGATGGTGCAAGGGTGTCGACGCAGGTTGCATCCCACACCAAAGACCTACCCAACTTCCATGGCATTATGGTCATACCATCTGGTCTCTTCCCATCGACGCGTGCCAGGCCATTGGATTCTAGGACAGCTGGCACCCCAGCGGTGGCAAGAGCACGACGGATAAGATCATTAATGCTAGCGTGCCGTGCAATCCGACCTACACTCTTACTACAGGAAAGGCCATGATGTACGAGGCAGTCGATTGCTTCACCGCATTGACAGCGATGTGGAGCCCCACAAGGAGCAATATTGGGTATTCTTTGACACATTCTATACATTTTTCGTAATCCATCATGGCCACGTGTCGGAATAGTTTTGATTTTTTGTAAATAAACACAACCGTCACGCTTCGGTCTCGCTTCGCGTCTCACATTCGTAGAGAGTGAATGCGAGAATTGACGTCGTGCATACAAAGCCAGCTAATACAACTATTTCGCTCACGCCTCGCTTCGCGCACTCGCCTTTTCATGGCGTCACACGCCTTTCGGTTCGCCACGGTATCAGCACGTATCGGTTCGCTTTCACTTTTATAGATTCAAACGACACCATTGATTACAACATCAAAATTTCTTTGTCTATTTGTCGAGGACCTTATGGTTTATATTCCCTATAAACTGCCTCACTGGTCAAATGGTTGCAAGTGTTACTTCTGAGCAAGATGCGATGTCCTAACTTTGCGCGACTTCAGGACATTCATCTGAAATTTCTCAGTTGCAGTCTCCCTCTTATTACATGGGACTTCAAAATGGGTGTACGATCCTCTCTCTCTTGCAACATCATCCAACATGGGGTTTTATTTCAATTAAAATTTACATACTATTAAATACTTAAATAACAATAACTAATACTATATATTCAGTTAAATAAAACTACGAACACGTATAAAAGTTCAGGGGACATAGGGCGTCAAAAAATTCGTCCTAATCGCTGTCAACGTGAAAAGTGCCCAGAACGCTGGCAGCATTGCCACGTTGGATGGCAATGCTGATTCTCTGGCCAAGGAAAAGCCCAGCCTTCTGGTCACGTGAAGAGTCGACTAGACGTTTGCTTACATCTCGAAATACTCGAAGAGCACTCGGACCCCATGGACCTAATGTTTCAACCCCAAACGGCTCAAATATATAACTTCCAATAAGGTTATTGTATTTGCGCCGTTTGAGTAGTAGTACTGCCCCAGTACAGCCCGCCGTGCTAAGAAGATGGGATGGCGCAAGGGTGACAACAACATTGGTTCTATGAGTCCTCAATAAATTTATTTTTCAGTACCTTTACAACTTCTACAAAATATCTTACATAGGTGTTTCCTTTTAAGTATACCTGTGCTAGGAGGCCCCACTCAAACGATAGATGCCCAAGTGTCCAATTCATCGGGAAACACAGACGTTTATGTATTTGCCCTATAATCTGGAAACTGCTCAGGTTGCTTCACAGAATTCTCATGTTTAATAAAGTATCTACCCACTAAGGTCATGCGCATACAAAACGCATCTTCTTGTGTAACCTTCAATAATCTTTGGATTTTTTGGAATTTTCCTCAACCTTGTTTTATTAAGCTGATTTAATAAGACCTTGGTCTGATAAACCTGAACAATCAATGTACCTTCTGTTGACTTCATTGGTACTTCATTTCAATACGGCACAATTAGGCATTTTTCTAGCTTTCGGTTGATGTCCGGTCCACTAAATGAAACAACGTCAAAGGAAGAGCGTTGCCATTTTTTGAGCAACTTCAAAAAAATAGGAGGTTCTTAGTTTGACTCGTATGTTTATATTTATGTTTGTCCGCGATTTTCACGCGTTTGGCTAAACCGATTTTGATGCGGTTTTCAGAAAAAATATTTGCTACATTCTGGAGAAGTTTTGGTATACAACAAATGGACCCCTTGACGTCGTCCATATGGATCCGTTATGTGTATTCATGCTTGTGTGTATGTATCTCTGTCCACACATTTCTCCGAATCATTATCATTCTTTTTTTATTGGATTGAGTATGTTTGAACTTAGATCATAGTGCAAGTTTCATCAAAATCGGTTTGGCAGTTTTTAAGGTATACAACCAAACTCTTTAGCGACAAAAAGCACGAATGTGTAAATTGAGTTATTATGAGTATTTTGTCAATCCTTTAGTTAGTACTACAACTTCAAAAACAAAACACTAAAAAGTGCAAAATTACTTTCGTTTCGGAAATCGGTGTCGCAAAACGATATAAAATACATGAGGTACCAAATATACCGATTGCCGAAACGAAAGTTTTTTGCACTTATTTGAATTCGGTTCCATTTGTTTTTTATTCCTTTTTCTAACTACCGACGGAAAAAGAGGCGTGTTATAAGTTTGACGTGGGTAGTTTGTTTGTGAATATATGTATCTGTCAGTGGCATCATAGCTTCTAAACGGATGCACAGATTTAGATTTCGCTTTTTTTTGCACGGTGACTTTATCGAGACTATTCTTAGCTATGTTTGATGAAAATCGGTTGAGCCATTTTAAAGTTATGGACGTTTTACTATTTGAATCGGGTCTTTGTCAGTACGTGTTCAATAGATTGTCGAACGAAGCGTGTCTACTACTAGATAAATTAGGTAGCATGTAATAATATATAACATGTCGGGAATTAAAAAAAAAGAATCCTTGTTGACACGCACAATACTTACATTCGCGTCATCTAATTAAATTTTTGTTTGTAGTCTAAATACAATTTATTTGTTTTATTATTACTGATAGGCTCGCGTTTGATCACTATCTGACCTGAAGTTAAGCGAAGATGAGGTCGATGGTAAATTACGCTTGCCTTGACGTAACCTATTCACTCTTAATTTACCAAGGGAACATATTCCCGGCATAAACTTTTTACAACATCCTATGTGCTATTCCAGGCTACAATATATCTCTGTGCCAAATGTTGACAGGCCTAGTTTAACATGCGAAAGTAAGAACACAGAGAAGGAATCGTTTGAAGATTGTTGCCTGGAATAACACATACGATACTTTTTATCCCGGGAATATAAAGTCCCCCAGGTTGTAGCTATCAGGAAACACAGACTCTGGCAGGAAATTCCACTCCTTAGCTGTACGCACAATGAAAGTATTCCGAAAACGTTTCGTGTCCGAAAATGGTCACATCTACCTACGTACCAGCTTACCCACTGTTTGTCCCTATAATTAGAGTTTTAGTAACGCACAAACCATTCATAGTAGCTACTAAAAATGGCCGCCAGAATGTAGATTCTCAATTTATGGGCGTATTATGAAAACATACACTAATTTTACACAAGGAATGCGAGATCAGGTATTCAGCTATTTCAGAATCGATTTGATTCCACGAATGGTTTATTAAGAGACTTCGTGGGAGGATGACGACCTGAAACCGTATGGTTCATAATATCACGCCTTTAGTTCTTGTAGAGGAAAGCAGAAGTATACAGCACACCACATTTCGAGCCTTATACAATTTTTTTGGTTAGGTCTGTTTTTAGGGTTCCGTACCCAAAGGGTAAAAACGGGACCTTATTACTTACTTACGCCGCGGTCCGTTTGTCTGTCTGTCTGTCTGTCTGTCATCGTACGCTTGAATCACGCATTTTATCACGGCTTTTGCTCCCAAACTCTGATAAAAATGTGTGACTCAAGCCTGTCACAGAAGGCTGTGCTCGCCCGGCAGGCTGTATCTCATGATCCGTGATAGCTAGGCAGTTGAAATTTTCACAGATTATGTATTTCTGTTGCGGCTATAACAAGAAATACATGGCTATATTATCTGTGGTGGAGTATAAAAATAACAACAATACAACACAACAATTATATAACAATATTATAAATGGAAAAGAAACTATATAGACCAGGGTAGAAGCCTTTAAAAATAATAAAAATTGAAAAAAAAAAATAGTAGGATGAAACCCATTAGGAAAGAAGGAGAATATTATAAAAATGAAAGGAAAAATAATTTACGGGCGATCTGAGGTCGGGAAGGGGATGGGGGTGAGTTTTTAAGGGTAAAAAACGGTTTTCTCGATTTCCGGCAAAACTAAAAGTCCTATCGAAAAAAGTCAAATGGCAAAGTTGTAGGTAATAAAAAGATCTAAAACTTTTGTATTTACACCTTTTTCACATAACCTCAAAATTTATGTGAAAAATTCAAAAAACCAAGTTTTTGGTTTTTTATTTTTATCTTTTACAAATTTTTTTCTTTTTTTACGAAATTTGGTGAAAACTTACCTTTTTATGTCCCAAATACGCTGTAATTTATTTGATTAAAAATATTTATTTTTTCACCTTATTTTGAATTAATATCGAAAAAACACCCTAATTTTCAATCGAAAATTCACCCGTCAAAATATCAGCTTTTTATAAAAAGTTGGTATGTTTTCTGTTCGTTGAAATCTCTACTTTCCGATGGTGATAAAAAAAAAATATGTTACCATAGTAAATCTTCTCAGAAAATGCAAAAAACCGAAAAAATTCGAATTCGTTTTTTTTTTTTAATTATTATAAATAATTTTGAGCTATTTATTAAAATTAACACTTTAATTACTCGAAAACGTTAGATTACATGTTACATTGATAAAAAAAAATTGCAAGTAAAAATATGCTACTATAATTAACAAACAAATAAGTTAATAAAATTAATATTTAATAAGACATCTACAATATTTGGAGAAAGTTGTCGAATCTTCTTTAAATTATATGCGTAGATACTTAAAAAAAAAAAAACTTTTCGGATCTGCATAGGAAGGTAAATACTATCTCTATGTTTATGTGTATCAATCAACTCAAACATAAAAATCGTAATATTTTCTTTAAAAAATAGTATGCTTAACGTAACATAACCTAAAGATTGAAATTAAATGATATTTTAATACAAGATAAAAAAATAATAATCTCCTTAATTTTGCACAAACAAATTTAGTTAAACCCATGAAAAAAAAATATATTTCAAAATACATAAAAAATATATTAAAAATCTATAAAAAATATATAAAATATATATCGTAAATATATTTTTAATAACAAACTTTTGGCCGATTTTCATATATATTTTATACATTTCAAATATATTTCAGATATATTCAAAATATATGAAATATATATGAAAATTGGCCGATTATCTTGTACTAAAATATCATTTAATTTCAATCTTTAGGTTAGGTTACGTTAAGCATACTATTTTTTAAAGAAAATATTACGATTTTTATGTTTGAGTTGATTGATACACATAAAAATAGAGATAGTATTTACCTTCCTACCACAACCAAGGGGGTGGAACGGTAGGTGTAATTTTGTATGGTGAACTTATTATTTCTCAAGTAAGGCGCCCACGCCCACAATATTTTTCCGCGAGATAAAAAATAGGCTTGTCGAAGTAATAATGCTACACAGACGAAGTCGAGGGTAACTGCTAGTTTAAAAAAGACTTAGAAGTTAACTAGAATAGAGTGCATTAAACTATTATAATGTGTGAGCCATTTTTGCAATTCAAACCTAAACTTATTTTTATAGCAAGTTAAAATGTATGAGACCATAAATTTTCATGAATTCAACTATTTGAAAATATAATGAAACCTTTTTAGCTGAAAATTAATATTATGATAAAACTACTTTAGTAGGCTATTTTGATCGATTTCAAAAAAGGAGATTGCCATTTTATTTTTATTTATTGTGACTTTTGATTCCATATTGAAATGCAAAGGAGTTTACAAATAAACTTTAATACCAGTTACAGACCGAGCATAGGCTTCTTATCATAGAGAAGGTTATCACATCACACATCACATCATCAGCCTATTAATGTTCTCATTGCTGGGACACAGGCCTCCTCTCTGTGAGAGGGGACGGGAAGGTTATACACGAGCATTATTGCTCAAGGCGGGTTGGCAATTTCCAACTTATAATAATAAAATAGAGAGCAGTGGTGGCCCAGTGGTATCGGCCGCGACTTACAAGTTGTAGGTCGTGGGTTCAAGCCCAGGCAGGCGCTTTACTTTGTGTAAATTATTTCATCACCACTGCTCTCAAAACGGTGAATGAAAATATCGTGAGGAAACCGGCATGTCCTAGAACCAAAAATTCGAAGACATGTGACATCCACCAACCCGCACTGGGCCCGCGTGGTAGATTACGGCCGGTGGAGGAGGCCTGTGTCCCAGCAGTGGGAACATTAATAGGCTGATGATGGGTGTGTGTGTAATAATAAAATATTTATGCTTCCACCAAAAAGTATCATATCAAAATGAAAACTACCATAATCTCTGTAAAAAATATCATATTATATTCTTTATAGTAGATTTCTGACTGCGTTTGTCTGTTGAAAATCTTCAACAATAGTATAAACTGCTCCGATATTTTGTCCAAATTTAATTTTAATACCCCATGGCAATCAAATAAGGTTTAATCCACCTTGCAAGTGCCACTAGCCTCCACCAGTGGTGTCTCATCCCATACAAAGAAACCGTGCCGACGTTCTATACTGATTATTTTTTGTACATCGATCGCGTTCGGTTCCGTTCCGTTCCACGGATATAGATGGTGATCTATCTATCGCCGTGGAACATTTACAAAAATCAGATGAAAAACGCTAGTTACGTCAGCACGGTTTCTTTGTATGGGATGAGGCATCTGTATGCTAGTATTATATTATCTGTGCCTACACTAATTATAGGCAGTATTCATGCATTGTGCGTGCAAGCAGGGACGTTAATGAGTTGTATAAGTATTAACCCATTCCTGACTTGAGTCCCATCAGCAAGAAAGTGCTTAGGGTACGGCCAGAGTGCCCGCTCTGCCCGAGCGTCGGTCGGGGCGGGGCGTGCAGCGTGCATGTTAAACACGTGCTACGCGTAGTGGCCGTCCTGAGTGCCGGCCGAGCGGTCGCTCGACGCCGTTCACTCTGGCCGTACACTTAAGCCGAAACTTCTTCATCTGGTTTATTGCAGCGTATGTATGGTTATGCAGTGCAGCAAGATATCACTGGTGTATGAGTTACCGAGTGATTTTTTTACTTATTTATCTGTTTTTATCGATATGTACTGAAATGTTCATAGAATTTAAGTATTATTCAATATCTATAAGTGAAGACTTGTTATTGGCTGACTGTCAAATCTACTGCTTCTGGTCTGTTTGTTTTAGCTGTAAGTTTTCCATTATAACTAAAAAAAAAATACCTCACGAAGTTTTTTCTTTTTTTGCAGATGTCAGAAATGTCTAAGATAAACGTAACAAATAAAATAAAAATAACACGATATCTTGCGACACTTGCGAAACACCTCAATTCAAACAGTAAAACGCCCATAACTTTTGAACGGCTGAAACGATTTTCATCAAAAACAGCTAAGAACACTCTCGATAAAGTCACCTTTCAAACAAAAAATATCGTAACATAATTTCGAAATCGGTCCATCCCTTTAGGAGCTATGCTGTCAAAGACAGATATACAAATACATACATACAAGGTACACACGTCAAACTTATAACACCCCTCTTTTTCAGTCGGGGGTTAAATAGTAGATAATTATGAATTGGAAAATGTCACATTGGAGAACGAGAAGGGAGGTACCCACTGGGCCACATTATTATAAAATCTCAAATTAAATATTGTTCTATTTCAATCCACTAACCAACATCATTATCGATGTCTCCTATCTTTACTACGAGGTGACGTCATCAGCTACTAACGCTCGGACAAGTTGCTTCCTGCTGTGCCCTGAATCACGCCATACCTTATCTGCGCCGGAGTCGCCTCGTCTATGTCACGGAATATATAGAACATGGATACCTAACTAATAACATCTGTGCATCTACTTTTAAAAAAAAAGGAAGATTGCCTCAGATTTCAGTATTTAAGGCGATATATACGCCCCAATGTTAACGCAGTACTGGCCGTGCGCCCGTTGCCTCGAAGCCAAAATATCAATATTGAACCTCCTTTTGAACAGTTTTGTTTGTAAAATAATATTTGATTTACATATGCTATTTCAGTTATGAAGTAATTCTAGCCATAAATTTTTCTGTGTATTTTTTTTTAACATCCATGTAGTTTTGGAGGAGTATCCATAAGTTGCGAAAAGATATCGTGTTGTTAATTATTTTTTAAAGCAAAACTATTAGTTACACGAAAAAAACCTTGTTTAAAAAATAATGTACATGAAACAATAATAAATATACATTTTTTGCAAACCTTTTAACCTAGCCTTTACTAAGGAGTATGCTTTAGAATATTACCGTTTTACGGCACTAAAGCGGTTGTAGGCCCTTAAGAAACAACTTGATTATTTTATGCATCCCCTATGATCGGGTCAAGAGCTGGCTCATCATGTAAAAAATTATATACATAGAAATAAACTATACATAAAAATAAAATAAATAAAATTTCAGAATTTAAGGGCATCGCAAACAGTACCAACAGTGGTCGTAACAGGTAGGTAAGTACTTCTCCGTTCAAACCTATGTATTTTATTTAGTTATAAAAAACTCATGCAACATAAGTCATAGGCAGACTTAATGCCTTAGGCATTCTTTATATTTCTTATCCACTCGAAAATAAATCTGTCTGTCACCTTGACTGCTAGACGGAATTGGATGAAACTTGTCACACGAGTAGACCATGCCCTGGATTAAGACAAACTTGCTATCTAGGGAACATACACGGTGGGCAATAAATCGTGGATCAAATGAAACAAGGCGATAGTTGGGGATACCAGGAGAAAAAAAAATGGCATACTGAAAATAGCCCCAAATATCGCCCTGTTTCGTTTGATCCACGATTTTTGGCCCACCTTGTATATACGCTGCTGGCGTAGTACAGTATAGTATAGTTACCAAAATGCAAAGTAAAGCTTCTGTTTCAAACATATTCCGTGTTTCTATGACGTCACCGCATAGTATACGTTACGTACCGCGTGTGTCCGGTGTTGTGTGTGGGTTAGCACATATCCGCACAGCACAGTTCCGAATTAGTTGATGATAGGGAAATACTTCTGGAGCGTAGATGACCTGGTGAGAGGAACGAGATCTTCGCTGGATGCGAGACGCACAGGACCGTTCAATGTGACGATACTTGGATGAGGTATGCTTCCTGCCTGGCGCAAATAAACGTTTTTCTTTCTTTCTTTCTTTCTATTTCTGTTGCCGCTATAACAATAAATACTAAAAACAGAATAAAATAAATATTTAAGTGCGGCTCCCATACAACAAACGTGTTTTTTTTTGCCATTTTTGCGATATATTTTTTCGGTACCATGAACCCTTAATGCGCGAGTCCGAGTCCGAGTTTTTCTGTTTCTTCATGGCTCTGTTCCATCAACCAAAATTTCAGTTTATTGCTGCACTGGTGTTAGTTGTGTGTATTTTGTGCAATCTATTTACTATATTATATAAATTTCCACTGAGGTAGACAAACTGATGTCTGATAAAAGTAGTATTGATCTATACACTTGAGTTCATACTGCCTATCAACACCTTGAGATTCAATGGTAAGTCTGTAAGTACATTGCGTATTTTTTGCCATTTGTAATTAGTTATCAGTACAAAATGTACTTATGTTTTTTATGTAGATGTCTTAGATCATTGAGAGTTTGTCGTATGACCTCATTGACAGTGCTTTGGACTTTGGACTTGACGCTATTTTAAGTACCTATTTTAGGGTTCCGTAGTCAACAAGGAACCCTTATAGTTTTGCTATAACCGTCTGTCCGTCCGTCGGTCCGCAGCTTAGCTCAGAGTCTTAGTTCTAGAAAGCTATAATTTGGCATGGATATACATATTAATCACGCCGACAAAGTGGTAAATGTAAATTATGTAAAAAAAATTGGGTGCTTTTGGATATGTGAAAAAATTCACGGAAGTAGAATATAAAAAAAAAACATATTATTAATTATTAAATTTATTATTGATTTTATTGGTTGATTATTATGGTTGATTTATTTTTGATTTATTTTAATTTTATTTCAATTTACTTTATATTATTTTTATTTTATTGTAATGTTGATTTAATTTTGGTTTATATTAATTTTATTTTGATTTAATTTTATGGTTAATTTTAATTTAATATTGTTCTAATTTTGATTTAGTTTTGATATGATTTGTTTTAATTTATTTAATAGTAAGTGTTTTTATATGTGCATGTAAGATTCACATCGAGTAGATCATCGTGTAGTGCTTAATTTTTTGCACGTGTGATTGTACATCAGTTTTGTGAAATATAATAAAAAAAAATTATATATATATAATGAAATTAAAAGGCAAATTATCACAGCTAAGTAAGCTTAACACGTTTACGAGTAATAGCTGAACAACTTATAAAATTTACTTGGAAAAGTAAAAAAATTGTATATTTATGTATGGGGACATCAATTTTCGAACGGCAAAGTTAATTTTGTCCCTTCGTTAGAGCAATGTTTGGTGCTTTCAGTGTTTATGAACCTTAGTAATGTAACCTATTTATTTTGGTGAATGTAGCTGTTTATACGGAACTCTATGTGCGCGAGTCAGACTCGCCCTTGGCCGGTCTTTTTGTTTTTAGAGCAGGGGTGATGAAAAAATTTACACTAAAGTGAAGTGCCTGCCTGGGTACGACCCCACGACCTTCGACACATAAGCCAGGGCCATTACCACTGAGCCACTATTGCTCTCATTATTATTTAATACCCAAAATACTTTGAAGTCTCACTTTTATAACCAAGAGGTATTTAAGTTAAGCGTGAATATTTTACTTATAGGCAAGTGTGCTTCATAGTCGGCCACATCTTCGCTTACCATCAGGTGAGATAGTGATCATCAATATTAAAAAAATACACGCAACAAGCTTCACAAAAATGGAATGTAGACGTATCTATTGAATGATAACGACGCACGCGCTGTGGTATCTCTAATCAGGCAGTTCATGGTTCCTAAGGTTTATCTAAGGTCAACATAAGATTGAATAAAATAATATAATGATGATAAAAATTGTCTTGAGAAATCTCTGTAATTTGTATGACTCGTCCTGTTTATTTCAATCTGAATTTATTAATGAGGACATTTTATTATATTTGCTTGTTTATGGTAATCTCACGAAGTACTAAAGCTCTAGACAATTAATGTCATTCTATGTCAGCGATAGCGATGGTCGAAATGCCAAAATATTATGTATTGATCACGTGACATTTTGAGAGCGTTTGGCAATCCCATAGATTTTTGACGGGTTATCAATCGCTATCACCACGCTTCTGATGATACAATAACACTTGTCTAGGGCCTCAGGGCTTATTTAATATAACTGATAAAAAGCGACATATTTGTCAAAACATTTCATTACTTTTCCATTTTTACCCGACTGCCTTGGCCCACCTGGAAATCACTGAACCGACTACGAAGCCAGGTGGGTCGCTGCAGGCACAACCTAGTTAGATGGGGATACTCCAATGACCCACAGTGCGATGCCGGAGCCACGTCCCAAACAATGCCTCGCCTTTTGCCGTGTTCTCTGTGCAACAAAACCTGCACCTTAAGACATTTGTGAGGCAAATCACAACGCTGTTGGCGTGGCTGAATTCTGGTCAAAATATATTAAATTTTGGAATCATCGATACGACGAAGAAGAAGCACCCTACTGCCAAGGAGAGTAATTTGTTTATGATGACTATGTATGTATGTATGTATATTTGTTCCTATGTGGCGTTCTAGAGATCCAATGCGTTGGCTGATTTTGATGATTCTTACGTCAATCGTTTCGATCTATCATCGATCATTCATCTTAACCTTGCAAGTGTCACTAAAATTGGAAAATAGAAAAATGGCGGCACGCCTATCAAGTTCGGAGACATAATGATATTAGATAAAAGACGTCCACTGCTGGACATAGGCCTCCTCCAAGTGTCGCTACATTGAACGGTCCCGTGCGTCTCGAATCCCCGCAACCTTCACCAGGTCATCGGCCCACCTATTGAGAGGTCTTCCAACACAACGTCTTGCGGTTCGCGGTCGCCACTCCAGAACTTTTCTGCCCCATCGACCATCCGTTCTGCGATCAATGTGCCCTGCCCACTGCCACTTATGTTTGGCAATTCTTCGGGCTATGTCGGTAACCCTGGTTCTCATGTCGATCTCTAAATTTCTGATTAGACTATGCATGATTAAATTGTTAGCCAAATTCTGACCACGTGGTTAAGAATAGCAGCTGAATGATAGTTAGAATGTCATAGCACAGTCGTGAATGAATTCTACAATCTTATCTGGAATGGAGCTAAAATGATTTATAGTAGTATTTAGATAAGATAACGCGTTTACTCGTACGTATACAATATACATGTCGAGACTGAATCGTTTTCACAGACATTAACCTAACTAGATGTCGCGGTTATATGTAGGTACTTCGCGTGTCAATAAAACCTTTTTAACGCGTTTGTTCCCACTAGTTCTACTGAACAGTTCTACGGTAGAACTAATGGGACTTTTTATCTCACTGGTACTACGATTTTAGGTAGAACAAAATAGTAGAACTACTGGGATTCTCTGTTCCCACTTGTTCTACTGAACAGTTCCACGGTAGAACTAATGGGATATTTTGTTCTCGTTCATATTGTGTACTACGTTTTGATAAGTTCTACAAATGGAAGTAAAGTACCAAATATGCCGACTGGCTATCTCAATATTAGGTTTAAAAGGCACTTAGATATTACTGGAAACATTACAACACTATTAATTAAAAGACACATTGTTTATATAATAGTAAATATTGTAATAATAATTATTTAAGACACACTGATTAAAAAGAAAATATAAATTGTAATATAAAAATGTCAAATGTTCTACATCTATATCCATAACTATAATAACACGTCAAGCAAAAACTTTGAGGAGTATGCAATTTGGCAGAGTTTAAGTTAACATGGAGAAAGAGAGCAGAAAGCTAATATTTTTTTTACAATATGCCTTATTATTGCAGGACCTCTAGTATATCTAACTAGAAGACGGTTTTTAGGAATAAATGAGAATATATTAAAAGTGAAATAGCCGAATATAATAATGAACGACTAAAATAATTCTTTACCTATTTTGATAATTACTGGATGAGAGATGATTTCATTAATATGTGGTGTATATATGGAGAACGTCACCGGACAAACAATGCTGCTGAAGTATGGCATCGCAAAATTAATAACTGTTGTGAACTGTTCAGTAGAACAAGTGGGAACAGAGAATCCCAGTAGTTCTACTATTTTGTTCTACCTAAAATCGTAGTACTAGTGACAAAAATAAGTCCCATTAGTTCTACCGTAGAACTGTTCAGTAGAACTAGTGGGAGCAAATGTTTTAACCGACCAACTAGAGGAAGGAGGTTTACCCGATTGTATTTTGATAAAATTTGAAGATGTGTCAACAGTAACTGAAAGAAGCGAAGGCTGCTTAAAGTTCACTGAAAAAAAATAAAAAAAAATTGTATCTAATGAGCATTCTAAGGTACCTATAATGCACAGAGTTATGCCAGAATAGATTGCCCGAATAACATAAAACTTGAACATAACCTACCGGTTATGTTCAAGTTGACTCGCTCTCATTTTACCAAATGAGAGTGTACCAAGGGGAACTGTACACATCTGCGTACCCCTTTAGAGCGTACCGGAGTGATGTTATGTTATAAAATGGCTTAAACATGCGCTTGCAGCAGTCCCGAGAGATTGTTGTATGTCTGTCAAAGTTCTTCATCAGACCATCACCAAATTAAAATGGGACCACATGAGGAGCAGGAGTTCCAAAATTGTGTGTTTAAATTGGCACGCTTAGTTTTCATGCAGATTGAGGTACTTCCGTTGTCTTGTTAAATTTATGTCTGAGTTTTATTGTTACCTTTGAAACTATTTGTGAACTTAAAGTAATATATGAACTCAATTTCAGCGTAGGACAGTGAAAGAAACCATTGAAAAGCTGGTAGGGATCGCCCGAGAATGAAGCTTAGTCTCCACAAAGACAGCCACTTGGTTGAACTGCGAGAGGAAACGTAGAAAAAAAAAATGGCCGGGAATGAAATACATAGATCTTATTAGTTATCTTCTTGTTATTAAGGGCATTCAACCACTTTAATGTCATAAATCAGTTACTTTCTAAAGCATACTCCTTCTTAGTAAAAGGCTTGGTAAAAAGGTTTGATAAAAATATTATATTTATTACTGATTCCATTATTTGTGAAACATGGTATTTTCGTGTAACTAATAATTTTGCTTAAAAAATGATTAACAACACGATATTATTTCGCTACTTTTGAATACTCCTCCAAAACGTGGATGTTTAAAAATATTTTTACACAGAAAAATTTATGGTTAGAATTTCTTCATAACTGAAATAGCATATCGATACCGGAAATTTCAATCGTCGTAAAGGACATTTTGCTTATAATGAGTTATATACATATTTGGGGCTCTATTGATTGGTATGTTTAAAATAATTCTATCTTTAAATTAATGCCCTTTACGACCTGGATTTTCAACAGCTCTAGCTCGATTTTGTTTACTTTTTGGGATGTATCCTAAAAATATTTTTAATATAGAGCGTAAAGGCATGTTTTAATTATTTATGAAGTTGTAAATCTCATTTTTGCATTGAAATTTGTTATGTAACGACATTATAAACAATATCGATACCGGAAATTTCAACTGTCGTAAAGGACAAATAAACGCGAGTTTTCAGTAGAATAGGTAGTAAAACTAAGTGAAATAAAAGGTTTTTTATTTTTATCTATTATTTATTAATCAACATATTTAGTAAAAAAGTGACAAAAATGTAATTCTAATAGGAACTCAAAATGTAAACAAAACGTGAATTCCTTTTTTTTAAATTGCCAGTTATCGGTGCCGAAACTGAAAAACAACTCAACTTTTAGATTAATCAGCTAATAAACTACTAACCAATTTTTTTTAATTTAGTTTTTTATACTCAAACAATATTATTTTGTCAAAACAGTATTAGTATAATTAATAATAAAATTAAAATAACCAAAATAATAAATTTTGCCCCACAGAACTCAAAAAATAAACAATTGACATTTTAAAGTACTAATTAAATGGTAAGTAAATTCAGTCATTTTAAAATTATTAGTAATGAAAATGAAACTTATTTATTTGCCACTTAGTCTTCGTATTGATAGAATCCTTTTTGACCAAACCGCTGGGAGAGCGGGGTTATGGATTCGTGTTGCAAAATACTCATTGGATGAATAGGTATTTTGAAAGTAAAAACTCAAAGATCTATTGTTTCGATATAGTCTTCCTCGTTAGTTTCAGGAAGAATGTATTTATCAGTTCCTAAAGACGGTAAAATTTACCTTAATTTTCAACTTTTGACCTAGAATCTCGAAATTTGGCAAAAAAAAGTCAGGTCTTACAGCACAAATAAAGCAATAATTCCAAAAAAATATAAAAGTTGAAAATTAAGGTAAATTATGCTACTTTCAAGTTTTCGCGAAAATCTAAATTTGCCCATATCTTTAAAACTTAGCCACCATAAATAATTTTACTAATTTTATTGTGACGGTATAATGTGTAGGTACGGAACCCTCTAAATTTTGTATCTTTTTATCCTGTTGACTCAGGACCTTGATTTTTATACACCTAATAGGGACTATAGATCTCAGTATCTGATATTAATTTCAACTTGCTAGGCCACCCGTTCCTGAGCAAATCGGTGGTGACACACGGACAGACAGATGGACAAGAGAGTGATCTTACATGGGTTCCTTTTTTACCTTTTGAGGTACGGAACCCTAAAAAGGTGTGAGTTTATGGCAAATCCCTTTCCCTCACATGGCGAAACAAAAACTCTAAAAACGTAGAACTGAAAATTTAACCTAAGCAAAATGAAGATACGCTGTAACTTTTCTCCCTAGGGATACAAGCATGACTTTCTCTTACAAATCCTCGAACTACAAATAACCTTTGATCACACCAACAATTCTACTTATAGGCCTATTGTCAATAAGCCATTAATCCGCTATTACAGGCATAAAGCTGATCACTCAAGAATATACTACATTCAAGATAATACATATTATGTTTAACTAACTTAAACCCGCGGGTTCACTTAATAATATAAAAGAAGCTTAATTAACTGAAAGAGACTTTCAATACAGATCCAATGAACCTAAACACGATGGTGCTATTATGTTTGGTTGAAGAGTTGCTACCTTCCAGCTTCATTATTAAACTAGCTATCAGCACCAGCGCTAGCTAGAACCATATTATTTCAAAGTTTCCAAAGTCACATAAGGACGTCAAGTTCCAGTCTAATCGGATGCCAGGAAGTGCTTGTATAAAGGATAACTAGTTGCTAACAAAAGCAAGATAGGAATTTAAAGCTTGTAAAATGAAATAACCGAACTGATTTAGCATTTTTTTTTAATGTTACTTTGCTTATTAGACAAGTAAACATTAAAAATTCCCAAAAGCACAGTTTTTTTTTTTTTTCGTACTTTTAAACTACATAATTTATCTAGTGACCTGCCGCGCACTCTCGTTCCTTCCACTCTACCCTGAACTACAAGCCACTCGATAGAGTCGTTGCCTCGTCGGGACACGTATCCAAAGAACTGGAGTACGAGGTACTGACACCGAATTCTTGAAGGATGGATATGTTAGTGAGAAACTCGGTCCACGACATTCCAAGCATTTTTTCCAGTACCACATTTCCAGAGCATCTATTCTCTTCATCTCAGTGTATTTCAGCGTCCAGGACTCGGCTGCGTGTAGCAATATGAGGAACACAAGTGCCCGTATGAGCCAGGTTTTCGTGGCTTTGGTGATATTATGATTCCTACATATTTTCTTTAGCCTATCCATGGCTGACCTGGCCATAGCCATGCGTCGCTTGATCTTGCTGAGATCTGAGGTTTGAGATCTCAGGGATTCGCTTCAACACCCTAACATAGTTGGGAAAAGTTTTATCATCATCATCATTTCAGCCGAAAGACGTCCACTTCTGAACATATGCCCCTCCCAAGTGTTGCAACATCTACTGGGCCCCTAGGTCACATTCAGTGGCTTCCCGCCAACTTTACTAAGTCATCGGCCCAGTGAAATCACATCGATCTGGTGTGCCTTCCAACGCATCTGCCAGAAAATTTAATCAGATTGATTTATTGAAAAGATTTTCGTATTCGAATCAGTACTGCCAGTGCTTTACAAACAAACAAGCAATATTAACTGAATATGAGTGTGTCTAATACTATGCGTGGGAGTGATGTCTATGTCACGTGTAAGTGAGATTAGGTTCCAAAATAATAAGAGAAAGTTTATCATTGTCAGGTTTCATAACTTTTCATAGATATAGATAGCGCAAATCAAATCAAATCATTTATTTCTTTGCAAACATGGGTAGAGTAGTTACATAGGGGTTTTTATAATAAAGTTCTCCAAATTTTACCGTCACAGGGCATGCAAAGGATTACACAAAATAATAAGTATATCAACATTAAGTGGCAGATCATTGGAAATTACAATATATATTGAATTAAAAAAATGTTTGCAATAAAAAATAAAATAAGTCAATGAGAGGATCACAATAATAATTATGTCAATCAGAGTAACAGTATGTCAATCAGTTAGTGAATAATCATTAAGGAAATCATCAATTGTGTAATAAGTTTTCATAATTAAAAGTTCTTTAAGCGCCCTTTTAAATTTTAAAGTAGTCATATTTTTTATAATATTAGGTACTCTATTATATATGAGTGGGGCAATACCAAAAAAACTCTTTTTCATAAGTGCGGTTTTACATTTTACTTGACATAATTGATTAATGTATTGAGTCCGTGTTGGATTTTTTCTGACCTCTGATAGTTTTTTAAATAGGTGAGGATTACATTTCACAAACAAAGCCGTTTCCATTATATATAAACAAGGAAAAGTTAAAATTTTTAACGATTTAAAATAGGGAACACAGCTATCAGATGTCTTAAGACCGCACATTGACCTGATGCTTCGCTTCTGCAGCCTAAAGCGCGACATAATATTATAAATTTCGTCGATAGGTGAAGAAAATGTAAAGTGAAAAATCGGTTGAATTGTATCGCTTTGCCCCTATGAACGTACTTGTATGGGATTAACAGTTCAACATTTGCCAAATTCAACATTTTGCAAACCAACATTTTGAAAATGCAACATTTTGCGCATTCAGCATTATGGTCCGGAAGGGTAATTTCGCATAGTAAAAGTCGCATAACTGTGTGATATAAATTGAGTCACGTAGAACCACCGGGAAGGTCGTTTATAATGTTGAACTAATTATGTAGGAATGTTTATCGAGTAATTAGGATAGGAAAAGACGAAAGAAAGAAAAAATATGTTTTGAAACTTAAACCAGACACTTAAAAATTGCGCTTTTCATGCATACATAAACTCATGCCTTTTTATCCGACTGCCGAAGGAGGGTAATGTGTTTGTCAGTCTATGTATGTATGTATGTTTGTTTCTATGTGGCGTTCCAGAGACCAAACGCGTTGCCGATTTTGATGATTCTTACGTCAATCGATTCGTCATAACCTTGCGAGTGTCACTGGCTACATTAAAATTGGAAAACGGAAATATGGCGGATTTTGGGCGCAATATTGTGGGGTCCCAATTTTTTATTTTCTTCCAAACCCATCGTATGTGGTATCAAAATAAAGGGTTTTAAGAGTTGATTTCAAAAATATATAACACTTATATGTTTAAATGTACCCAAATTGGAAAAAAAATGTTTACTAAAAAGTTATAAATAAAAAAAGTTAATTAAACTAAAAAACCCGACTACTTAAAAAGCGAACTAAAATGACGTAAACAAGAAGAAAATCATGCAGTGCAGTCGGAGGATACACCTGGTTTTGGTCAGTCAGCTCGCGAATATGTATCCTCCGACTGCACTGCATGATTTTCTTCTTGTTTACGTCATTTTAGTTCGCTTTTTAAGTAGTCGGGTTTTTTATTGTTTTAATTATTTTTTTCCCTTGGAAAGAACTATAGAACGCCACCTGCTACGATTCTTACATACTCCTTTTGCTACTTTAAGGATTATATATGCACGCTGGTTATGAGTACTGCGCACCTAGCCTTTCTGAAGAACATCATGAATGATATAAGTCATGTAGGTTTGTCCTTCTACGGTACGGTACGGGGTTACATTGAGATCTGAGGTAACTTTGATAATAATTTTATTTTTATAGTTTTTTAAAGCTAACTCCGTGAAAACGGAACGCACCTCAATTTTCTTTTTTAAATTTGCAACACTGACATGTCAGCCATATTTAGCATCAACCTCAGCGCAAGAATAAGTTTACTTGTTGCAGAAAAAATATCTTGAATTGTTCAGTGTGAATTCACTAAAAATATATTTTAAATTGGGGTTGCTTTATATTGCAATGAAAAACAATGGGGTATCAAATTAACCCTATTTTCATTTTAGCGTTCATAGGCTCGTTTTTTTTTTATTTTCTCCCGAACTATGGAAGTAAAAAAAATTGTATTAGGAAATATAATTTCTTTTGTGAAGTCGCCAACACTGCATTTTATTCATATTTTTTTAAATATAATTGAACTAGTTATGTCAATTTTAATTTCAAAATTAATCAATTTAACCTCGTTTTATGGTACCGTTTTCACTCACGTTTGCCTTGTAAACCTTTTCTAATTCGCCTTTCATTCGCATGAATTAAATATTTCATTTAAGCATTCTCAATATGAAATATTATAGGGATTATTCCTGCAGATCAGTAAGCTTGAGTTATTTTCATTAAAAGGCAGGAAGAAAATTGTCAAAGAGTTGTATGTTCTTGTTCATTTCATTTTATTTATGGAAGGAATTTTGAGTGTGGGTGTCGCGAAATTCTACAGAGAGATTACACACAAAAACCTTCCTCGATTATTTGTCTTTGTATTTGTGCAAAACCGTAACAAATTTCATTGCGTGGGTTTGAAGAATTTAGCGAAGAAACAGAAATGACGTCGATGACGTAGACTCGGACACCTTGTTCTCTATTGCCGGGTTAGGTTGGGTTCTAGTCCTGGGCCGTACAAAGAATTACAGGGATTTTTCGTTTGAAATTTCTCAGAAGCTGCGCGGCCTTTGGATTTGCGCCCGGGCGATGGCAATAAACTTGCCCCCTACTAGGTGCATGGGACTTAAACATAACTAGCATAAGTAAAAATTAAAAAATTCCAAAATCTCCGGCAATTTTTTTTTATTTAATACTTTTTAAACTACATTCTTTTTTTTTTTTTTTTTTTCTCATTTTTCACGCTTCGATCAACAATCTATCGAACACGTTATTATGACACGATATCTTGCGAAAATAATCCGTTTCAAACTGAAAACAGCCCACAACTTTTGAACGGCAAAACCGATTTTCACCAAACATAGCTAAGAACACTCTCGACAAAGCCTTCAAACAAAAAAAATCTAAATCAAAATCGGTTCATCCTTTTAGGCGCTATGATGCCACAAACAGACTCACAGATACACATATACATATACACAGATACTCAGCAACACACGTCAAACTTATAACACCTCTCTTTTTCCGTCGGGGGTTAAAAATGTGGGTACACCATTGCCCAACCCTTCTCAGAATATAGGCAGGGATGTTATGTACTTTCTAGGAGGTTCTTGGGATCATCAGCACGTTAGATATAGTCTTCTATTCTGTTGAAAATCCGAATATTTTTTAATTCAACCATGTCACAGATTATCATACTAGCATACAGATGCCTCATCCCATACAAGGACCCCGTCCGACGTAACTAGCGTTTTTCATCTGATTAAACTGATTATTTTTTGTACGTCGATCGCGTTCGGTTCCGTTTCACAATATATAGATGGTGTTAGCAGCGACTTGCAAGTAAAAGGGTTTACTCGGTTCGTGAATATTTTTTTCTATAAATACAGTGACGATTTATTTTATAGTATTTTTTTGCACGTTTTTACAGTTTCATTGCACCAAAATGTGTTACAATACAAATTTAAACAATTGAGTGGAATGCCTTAGAAATTTAAAAATGCGCCATCTATTGGCATCCATTTTAAATGATACGTTCAAATAATCTTTGAAATGTGAATTAAGAGCCCAATATTCCATAATTTTGTGCTTAGGAGAGTTGATTAAACAAGAACATACAATTTGTATGTTCAATGCCAGAAAATGTTAATTTCACACACAAATCGGTGTATATCGCGCCATCTAGTGATATTTATTTTATAAAAAAATCACGACAGTAGTATATATAACGAAATTAAACTATTGTATAAGGAGTTGCCTCGATTTCCATGGGATCCTAACATCAGATCCTGACCTGTTGACCATGGGACAACCTGGGAAGTATACCCTTTCAAAAAAAGAAGAATTTTCCAAATCGGTCGAGGATACATAAAAAAAACAGATACCGACGAATTGAGAACCTCCTCCTTTCTTTAAAGGCATTTAAAAAGATTTTTACTTTCTTAGGGTTCCGTGCCCAAAGGGTAAAAACGGGACCCTATTACTAAGACTCCACTATCCGTCTGTCTGTCTACAAATACTACAGACCTACAAACTGTTAGTAGATAGTTCATGTACCTAGTATAATGATATCACTATCCTAACTAAGCTGATAACGGTGCCAACAAGACATTTCATTACGTTTATTGGCACACAGATTATTATAATTAAATATACCGCATTGTTATCTAAATAGAGTCATTTAGATTAATAAAGATGATATTTCATGGTAGAGTTTCTTTAAGCTAAGATTTAATAATCATAGAGCAATTGTGGTTCGAACCCAGGCAGGCATATTGCTTTGTGTAAATTATTTAATCACCGGCCCGCTGGTCTAAAAACGGCGAAGGAAAACATCTTGAGAAAACCGGCATGTTCTAGAACACAAAATCGGAAGACATTTGTGCCATCCACAAAAAGCACTGGGCCCGCGTGGTGGATTACTATTTTAACACAGAAAAATTAGTGAATAGAATTTCTTCATAACTGAATTAGCATATGTAAATCAAAGAATATTTTTCCATCAAAACTGTCCAAATTGAGGTTCAATATTGATATTGTGGCTTCGAGCACGCGCACGGCCAGTACTGCGTTAACATTGGGGAATATAATATACGCCTTAAAGAGAGGAGGCACGGTACCCCTTGGCAAGACTGGTGTCAGATCTCAGGCTTCTGACTACCAGTAGCGACTGTCAAAGATCTTCATATGACAGCCGGGACCAACGGCTTAACGTGCTTTCCGAGGCATGGAGGAAGCTCGCTATGTAAAGATGCTCACCCATCCACGGACCGACCTCAGTAAGCGTTGCTTAACCTTGCAGATCGACCCGTGCGGCTGTTAGATTTAGCCACGAGCTCTTCTTAAAAATTCCCTTCAGATAGCTTTGTTAAATGACTGTAATTTCTTAAGTGTCCTTTTTTGTTGAGGAAGTCACCTTTTCTAAACGAAGTAATTAGGGCAGGTATGTATAAAAAAAACTCAATTTGTCATACTATTTTAAGAACAAAAGAGCGATTAGGTAAATTAATTGTTGGCAAAGTGAAGAAAAGAGTCCTGTGAATTGTTCAGGAAACTGTTTTAACGAAATAAATTGTACGGCTAAGTGGAAAATGGATACTAGGAAGTAGTATTTCCAGCTTTCTGAAGAAAATTAATTAAAGTATTAGTATTTTAGGGCGATAGTTGTAAGGCTATTGTAAGGATTTTGGATATTTCCATTAGACATTTCTCAGTAGCTGCCCGGAGTTGGAAGTTGGCAGTATGACAACTAGGGTTGCCAGATTGTAAGGCCAAAATAGCTATGTTGAGGTTGTTGTCAGGAGAAATAAATATTAAAAATTCTTACAAACTTTCCGAGAACTTATCTGTAGATTATGAGTTTTGTCGGGCGTCTGAAGATCATTTAAAATGTCGGGTGTCTCCTGAGGAATCCCGACCTTCTGGTAACCTCGTGCATCGAAAAGCACGGTAAGTTGTTGGTTCTACCTGATCTCTCTCCGGTGGTGTCGGGTTGCCGTTCCTTCGCACTATGAGATTGAGGGTACAGAGAGTGCACTTGTGTTTACGCACACTTGTGCAATATAATATCACCCGCGCCGATAGCTTATCTCAGCTTAGATTGGCCGAAATTCGGTCTAGAGGACTATTATTGCTTGCGGTTCAATTTTGATTTTTCACACGGTGATTTGGCAATAAATTGACATTCTTATAGGTGCTCATGAATAGTTAAGAAGAACATTTGCTTTGGAACAAGAAATTCGCAGTTAAATAAGACTATAAACATAGGTATTTGCTATATTACTAGCTAGCCACCGCTATTAAAAATGTCTGCCACACCAGTCTAGCTGCGACACGAAACGCTGATCTATGCGCTCTTTCTATTGCATCAGCTATCAATGGAGAATGTTACGACAGACGGACAAGGAATGTGTTTACGTATGTATGGAGAGACACTTGTACGATCTCGTGTGACTTTCTTACGGATGACGAGGCGGTAGTATCTTAGGATGAATGTTCTACATCAATGGAATGTCGTGTGATTTTCAACCGACTTCAAAAATGAGGTGATTCTTAATTCGCCTGTATATTTTTACGTACGCCATTTTTAACAACTGTATTGAAAAATTATTTTTCAACGCCATTTTTAACAACTGTATTGAAATAGTACATTGTGACACAAGGGTGGAAAGTAGGTTATTGCAAACGAGCTGTCATTAACAAGCCCGAGCCGAAGGCGAGGGTTTTTAATGACACGAGTTATTAATATTGAATAAGATATTGCAAACTCGTGTCATTAAAAACCCTCGCCTTCGGCTCGGGCTTGTTAATGACAGCTCGTTTGCAATAACCTACTTTCCACCCTTGTATCACAATGTACTATTTCACTTTGTAGTTGTTTTTTGAACTCTGTCTAATTTTTTTTTTAATAGTTTTTTCGTAATACGAATACCTGGACAAAGCGACATCTATCAGCCATAAGAGGCTCTTGATAAAGTCTTATTCTCTCAGCGAAGACGATTGTCAAAATGCCATAATTTAAGTTTGCAATCTATCATCGAAAGCGTTGCGATAGCGATTGGTAAATGTCAAAAATATATGCCTCCGATCTTGACACGCCTATTCCACCTTTCGTATGAGGCTGGAAAAGTGCCGAATGCTTGGAAGCAGGCTATCGTACAGCCCGTACCCAAGAAGGGCAGTCGGGCTGACCCGGCCAACTACAGACCCATATCTGTTACCTCCATACTCTGTAAGAGTATGGAACGTGTACTCAATATTAAGGTCCTGGCATACCTAGAAGCAAACGATATCCTAAGCGACCGCCAATACGGTTTCCACCAAAATCGGTCTACTGGGGATATTCTAGCGTATGCCATGCACATCTGGAGTGAGGCCATCGAGGATGCGCTTGCCGTCTCTCTAGATATCTCGAAGGCTTTTGATAGGGTCTGGCACGAAAGCCTTATTGGTAAGCTTCCCTCATTCGGTTTGCCCGGTGGTCTGTGTGATTGGATTGCTGATTTCCTGAGCGATCGGTCCATTCGAGTGGTTATCGATGGCTGCTCGTCGGACTACTTGGATATTAATGCCGGGGTCCCTCTGGGGTCGGTACTCTCAGCAACTTTATTCTTGCTGGACATTAACGATCTGCTAAAACCTATGGGTATGCAGACGACAACACTGTTGCTGAGAGATACTTGTCCAACGCTCGTGCTACCGGACCTCAGATCCAGTCTTTCCGGGAGGCCATGGCGGAGCGCTTGAACCTGTCCTTGCAGGCAGTCTCCGAATGGGGCGATGCCAATCTGGTCAGGTTTAATGCTGCTAAAACCCAGGCGTGTCTTTTTTCCGCTAAAAAGAGCCAATTTCACCCGGCTCCAACTTTCCGAGATGGGACTGTGCCAATAACTGACCATCTTGAGCTTCTTGGTGTTACGTTGACATCAACTCTCAATTTTGGCCCATACATTGCGGCAAAGGCTCAGCTGGCTGCCAAAAAGCTGAGGATCCTTGCAAAGGTGACAAGGTACTTCACGCTAGAACAGCTGCTCAGCTTGTATCAAGCGCAAGTTCGATCATGCATGGAGTACTGTTCTCATCTCTCATATACCAAATACCAGCTTGATGCACTAGAGTCGATTGAAAAGCGGGCTAAGAGGCTCATCGGCGATGAGGCATTGGTTAAGTCAAAGCCCCAGAGCTTTGAACATCGTCGTCGAGTTGCCAGCTTGTCGGTTTTTATCGGTTACATTTCGGGGAGTGTGCGATGGAATTGCATGATCTAATTCCGCCCAGCCCGTTTCATCATCGGACTACCAGAAGTACGGCGATGCGCCATCGGTACATGGTGGACATCCCACCCATACGCTCTAAACCTTTTGAGAATACTTTTATTATGCGTACAGCTAAGGAGTGGAATTCCCTGCCGGAAACTGTGTTTCCCGATAGCTACAATCTAGAGGTCTTTAAGTCAAGAGTAAATAGGTTACTTCTAGGCAACCGTGCTCCATCGTAGACCACATCATCGCTTACCATCTGGTGAGATAGTGGTCAAGGGCGAGCCTATAATAGATAATAAAAACAATATGCTCTATCGAAATGTCACGTGATAAATCGTTAACATGTTCGTATTTCGATAATTGCCAGCGAGGAGAAAATAAGGTCGCAGACATACCACTGAATATCCTAAGTAAAAAGTCGTAATTCGAGGTTTGGCTCTCGCCTATTTCCTCCTCCAATATAGAACCAATTTAAGAAATATTCCATAATCCGTAAAATAAAGATATAATACTGTGCCTTTATGTTTTCTTTTTTGATAAAACATTTTTATCTTTAGAAGCACTAGAACCCTAAAAAGATGCTCAAAACTGCGCTGTCAACAGAGGCCTAGTATACAAATTTGAAGTCTATAAATGAAGCACAACATTTCGCTGCTTTTAAACTAATGTGCCACATATCCAAATTTTTTGAAAATCACTTTTAATTCAAAAATGTGGCCAAAATCATCCTCTTAATCACGAATTCATGAATAAATTCGTGATTAAGAGGCTGATTTTTACTGGTGTCTTCGTGAAATATGTAAATAAGGATGATTTTGGCCACATTTTTGAATTAAAAGCGATTTTAAAAAATTTGGATTTGTGGCACTTTAGTTTATAAGCAGCGATTTATCTTTTTTATTAAAAAATATGAAATATGTAAATAGTTTTTCCAATACTGTTGGAGGAAATAGGCGAACGCCACACCTTAAATTATGAATTTTTAGTTCGGAAATTCAGTCGGAGCTCTCTGCCCGTATTTCCACTAAGTTACACGACATTAAAAAAATCCTATCCTTAAACATTTATTTTTGACTCGATCCAAATGCCCCACTTTATCGGCTCACAGAAACATGGATAAGAACTTTTGTAACGTAAGCTTAACGTTATTTTTATAACAATAATATATTGTTGTTATATTTTTTGCAATGTTTTATAATAGTTAAAATGCTGATACATGCGCCTTGTGTTGCATCAGCCGTGAATAGGGGCCATTACGACAGACCGCTGATGTGATGTTTGTGTATGGGGAGACCCTCGTACGATATCGTAAGACTGAACCTTAGAAGCGCTGTGATTGGCGGCAAATTGGCCTACTTAAATAAAAATTGTAGTGTGATTAAAACGACGGTATTTGATAAGAGGTAAGAATGCTACAAGCGATCAATCTGCCTAGAGTTTTCTCAACTATGTTGGGTCAGCTTCTAGTGTAACCGGATTCAGTTGAGTACCAGTAGGTATTGCGCATGGCGCGACCTCCACAACCCAGTAACTGGGTAATAATATAACCTTTGAGAAGACTGCATGGTATCGTATTTTAAGGTCAAATATCTCCAAATGAAAGCCCAAGCTAAAGGCTTAACTTGCTTGCCGAGACACGGAGGAAACTCGCCATGTTAAGATGGTCACCACGGTCCAACCTCGGCAAGCGTTGCTTAAGATGGATTCGTGCGGCTGTTATTATTTAGCCGCGGCACAGATATTATAATGCATGCCGCAGTTGATGAGTAATTTGAAAAAACCAGCCAAGTGCGTGTCGGACTTCGGCACATTTAGGGTTCTGTACCAAACCGCAAAATTAAGATGGTTGTAATAGAAAAAATGAGGGAATTTCAAACAAAAATCTGATTTATCAATATATTGGTATTTGTTAGTAAAATATACGTAATAATAAACATTATCGCCAAATTTCAAGATTTTTGAGTTTATAGGTCAATAGGCAGTTAAAAAGATCTCCGGAACAAAATTTTGTAAAAATAAAGTTGATTTTGGTGGTTTCTCGTTCCTTTGTTTTCCATTTTTTTTTTAACCAACCATTTGGCTGCAAAATCCGTATGCCAGACGACGGAGAGACAGGCAGACAGACGGACGCGTTAGTGACAGCAATAGGATCCTGTTTGGACCATTCACGCATGGAACCCTAAAAAGAGATGCTTTGACTTTCTACTATCCTGCTACTATTATGAATGTGAAAGTCCACATGTTTGTATGCGTTTGATCAATCACGTGTCAATGGTTGGACGGATTCAAATTTGGAATACGGATAGAAAATGTCCTGAGGCTTTAAGCTGGCCGCATACGTACGTTTTCCGCGTTCGATTGCCGAATACGGAATACAGATTCGAAATTCCGTGAACCTTCGGAAACCGCGGAAAACAAACGCCCGCCTAAGGTGGGCCGCTTACGTATGTTTTCCCCGTTGGATTTCCGAATTCGTTTTCCTTATTCGGAAATCCAAATGCACCGTACGCTAATAAAATACATTGAATGCCGTACGCGTCCGTTTTTTTCCGAACGGAATACTTTCCGTACGTACGTATCGAATGCCAGACCGCGCGTTCGTGAAAATTTTCAACAGGAAAAAACTAACGTCTGCGCTAGGTTCACGGAATTCCGAATCTGTATTCCGTATTCGGAAATCAAACGCGGAAAACGTACGTATGCGGCCAGCCTTAGACAAGTGTCATTCGATAGCGAGTGACAATCCCATACATATTTTCACTTTTACTTAATCGCTATCACGACGGTTCGTTGTTAGAATGAAACTTTGTCTAAAGGCCTCTGGAGTGTAGGTCATTAGACTGATTTCCGATTGTCAGTCGCAAGAAGTAAATAAATATGAAACGTACCGAAAAATTGTAGGTTTAAAAAGTAAAGCTGGTACATACCTGCAACAAAAATAAAAATAAATTAAGTTATGCAATTATAAATTACACTATACAGATGTGGATATGGTTCTCGCCAAACTTCTGGGCCGCCCTGAAGTTGGCAGATCGATGCGCAAGGCACGGAACGGTGCTGCGACGGTGCGGCCAAGAAGTTTGGCGAGAACTATACCTGGTAAAAATGCGTATACCTGGCTTAAAATAGTTATTTAGAAATAAAAGGCGCCGATTCCCTTCAATAGCTGATTTTAAAATGAGAATCACGTCTAAACGGCTAGTAGTATTCTTTTGGAAAAAAAATTGTTACATTAGACCATTTTCTTAATAATTTGATCTAACAAAATTTTGAGATTTATTCGTATAACATAGTGTAATTAATTTGGAAAGTTATGTCTAAAATGGACAAAAACACGACTATCGCACCAAAACTGCTGTGTGTATTATAATGAAATTGACACCATTTCAAAGGCAATTTAATTATGTACATTTTGATCTGAGGCTTTTTTTAAAGTCATTGAATAATAAGGAAATTTTGGGTCGCGCGAGTGTGAAACGAGTGCGCGTTTTGTTCCCTCAAGGTCGTTGGCCTTATTCGTCGTCTTATATATTCGCGGTCGGCACAATATGGTCTTTTTCTTTCATATTGGGGCGTTATTGATATGGCTCTAGATAGCCTAGAGCCTTTCGAAACATAATTATCATCATTCACACAGTCCACATATTGTTTTTTTTCCTTCACCTAGTATGAACGCTCAATCGCGTACATCTGCGTAAACTGGATAAGCACCGTCTGATGACTGTAAGGATTTTTCTTTTTTAGGGTTCCGTACCCAAAGAGTAAAAACGGGACCCTATTACTGAGACTTCGCAGTCCGTCTGTCTGTCTATCTGTCTGTCTGTCGGTCACCAGGCTGTATCTCATGAACTGTGATAGCTAGACAGTTGAAATTTTCACAGATGATGTATTTCTGATGCCGCTATAACAACAAATACTAAAAACAGAATAAACTAAATATTTAAGTGGGGCTCCCATACAACAAACGTGTTTTTTTGCCGTTTTTTATGATAGTGGTACGGAACCCTTCGTGCGCGAGTCCGACTCGCACTTGGCCGGTTTTTTTTATACAAATTGACATAAGAGATCTAGTGCGTTAAAAAACTCGAAAAAACACACAGATAACCACGCACATGTACACTCAAAACTTCTCTCATGAGTCATCAATTCCATCTCAATTACTAACATTTTAAATCTTACATTTTTATTGCAGTATACTTTCCCTTGTACTAATTTCAGATCTTCACACCGAGAATAGGGCTAGAAGTCGATGGCAGTCATCATCAAAATCAAAATCAAATGTTTTTTATTTCACATATACCCCCTACATGGGTACTTATAAAACGTCGACTAAAGGTGCACGGTTCGGGTTGGTCGTTTCCTATGGAGAAGAACCGGCAAGAAACTCCAAGGTTACTCTTTTTAAAAATAAATGTTTTTTTTTTACAATATTTTCATGTTATAGCATTAGTGCTTAGATATGGGGGGACAACGTTGGCCCGACAATAAGTCGTAAGAAACTAAAAAAAAAGTTTGTATAAATGATATAAAAAGATAACAAATATTAACAAGCATCTAGAAATCTAAAGGCCTACAATGTTCACACATTCACAAAACAATCGGACAACAAAGAATATTTTATACAAAAGTAAAAAAAAAAATATAACAAGACTAAATTTAACATGTGGCACAAATGTTGTTATCGGTGCTGTAACTATTCTTAGCAAAGGGCTATAATGATGATTGAAAACCATTGTAAAAAGTCTAATTAAAAGAAGGAAAAAAATAAAAAAATGAGATTGGGAATAGTTAGAGACATCCACATATTTGTGCCGTTTACGAGTTACCAGGGAAGCCGCATGCGCAGAAGGAGCTAAAGCCAAAATTTTTATCTTCAACCTAGTCCTTGATTTTATCACGTTTGATGTAGTTTTTGAACTTTCCGTCGGTCAGTTTTATAACTGACTTTGGCAACTTGTTATACAAGCGTATACTGTTTATAAGCAAAGAAAAGATCATCATCTTCCTGCCCTTGTCCCATGTTACTTGGGGTCGACGCAACACGTTTTCTTCTTGCATACCATCCTGTCAACCGTCACGCTGTCACTAACTTTCTTTTTAAACGACTTTCCAAAAAGGATGAGGTTCTATGATTGACATTGTTGTTTTTTGTTTTTTTTTATAATTATTATGAAACAATTTTGAAAAATCTTTTTTTGTTTGTAAGTGTATACTCTCGAGGTGGTTCCATTGTCACCAAGTTAGGATCTGATGAGGGGATCCCATGGAAATCAAGGAAACTGCTCAAACTTTATCGGCATACATAAAGCGATTTTAGTATTTTCATCAACATGCATTTATATTCAGAAAGTTTCATTTGGTGAAGTGAAACTGATGAAGAAGACCACAGATGGTCACTGGAACTTCTCAATGTTAAGTATGTTTTGGG
The DNA here is from genome assembly GCA_945859665.1 of Anorthoa munda. Taxonomy (NCBI): domain Eukaryota; kingdom Metazoa; phylum Arthropoda; class Insecta; order Lepidoptera; family Noctuidae; genus Anorthoa; species Anorthoa munda. Next base: position 13,787,583 of record OX243898.1, read on the forward strand.
TATAAGATATCCCAAATAGTTAAATGACTGTGATGAAGCAAATGCTCCAAAAGTGAATTCAATAAATATTCTATAAACACGTACTTTTTTTCGTGGATATATGGATGCACGTGCTGTGCAGTTATACGCAATGAGAATCAAAATCGCCCGCCATATCTCATATTTTCGACTTACCCCTATTATATCACCGTTGCATAAACTACTTTTCATGGCAATATAAGGTCCGAAACTAAAAAGACAAAAATCTTTTACACAAAAATACTAAACCGACTTCCAAAACAAAACACTACACAGCGAAAACTAAATTTATTTTCGGAATTCAGTGTCAAAAACGAAAATAAAAACAGGAACCAAAGACACAGACTGCCAAAAATAATGCAAGCAGCCACAAAGATAATGACCTAGATTTTCGGGCCAATTATACATAATTATAAATATCTTTACGTGGGTCATGATATTTTTTCCACAATATGTACTAGTAGGTCGCTGATCCATGCATCTATTCTATTGCATCAGCCATGAATGAAGGACGTTACGACATACAGACGAACTATTTTTAATTATGTATGGAAAGATTGTCGTTCACATGAAAACATCTAGCTAAACATTCCAGTATAACCTGACCTCACATTATACGGCAAGTGTGCAACACCCGAGGTCAGCTTATACTGAACGGGTAAGTGCGGTGTTACATTAGAATTATTCCAGCGTATCATGATCCGTTATTAAATGGCAAGTCTGCTAAATGTGAGGTCAGCTTATACTTGTCATTTGTAAGTCTCGTGCGAAGTCGGAATATTAATAGAAAAAAAATGTAGTAAAAAAATGATTCATGCACCTTGTTGTATTGCATCAGACAATGAATGGAGGATAATATTGCAGAGATGATATTTGATAATTAAGTCTGTATGGGAGGGATAACTGTCTTATCACACGAGTGACGGGAAGCCCACAGAAGTAACGAAAACAAGGGCGACCTATTTTTTACAAGCTTTTATTTAACATGCATTAAATGCATGTATGTAAACGTGTTCGTAAACGTCAATTGGTTTAGAAACTGGATAAGCGCCGTCAAGTAATACACTTTTTACAAGCTTTTAATTAACTTGCAAAGTATGTATGTATGTAAGTGTGTTCGGGTCAAATCTTGCAACTGAATTTTAAAGCAGTTATCCTCCACCGATTAAGATGAAATTTTGCATACACGTTTAGTTTGGATGACAATGCATGGTTAGATAAGTGACGTCAATCTAAATCCAATATTGCGGACGGCCCAATATGGTGGACTAATTATTTATTGTGCACCGCCATGATATGGGTATCAAATGAAAGGGTTGAAAAAAAATATATATATTTAATATACAAATTAACATAATGTCGTGGTGGCCCAGTAGCTAAGACCTCGTCGCTCGTGTTTGAGATCGTGGGTTCAAACCCGGGCAAGTACCAATTTGATTTTTCAAATTCATAATATAATTTCTAAGTATATCTTAGACATCGGAAGCAAAGGTGAAGAAAAACATCGTGAGGAAACCTGGACTTGTATAGTTAATGTAAGTCTGAAATAGCAAAAACAGAGGCCTGTGAGGTTCCCAGAGGCGGCTTAATTATCTCTGACACCAAAGGTCCTATCCTTACACGAAAAGAAAGAAGACAAAAGAGAACGTTTCATATTATTTTCGACTGTTTGGTCAGTGTGACTTTCCACCCGTAAAAAAAATCTGCTAGGCAATCAAAGACATTTAATCACGACAAACAGACAAGTAATTTATGGATGGTGGGATTTTAAATGATAAATGATTTTATTTCTGTAAGTTGGTTTGTACAAACACTTTTACATGTCGCTCATATTCTTTAAAACTAGATGAGGTCGGCGTTTCCTATCTGACTACTCTGAGAAGAAAGGCCGAAACAAACACAGAGGTCACAGTCTCTTTTAAAGTCCGGACAAAATCTTGGTTAGATCATGTGAAGAACATGTAGACTGATGTCTGAAATGGTCTTTTGAGGAAAGAACCAGCCAGATTGAGTGGACCTGTCCAGTCAGTGCACGCATTTGTCAATAACCGTGCAGTTCATCTCAGAATTTAAGAAGCTCAATGATTCGACGAATAATACCAAAGAAAGGACATCGTCATCAACAGTCTTATAATGTTACCACTGCTCGGACACAGGCCTCCTCTCTGTGAGAGGTAATGGGCCTTAATCCACCACGCGGGCCCAGTGCGGGTTGGTGGATGTCACATGTCTTGTTTAGTTCTAGGAGATTTAGATATCGTAAGATGTCATAATTATTGCAAGGGTTGTGGTTTTATGCCCGTTTTCTTGGAATTCAATGTGGTTGTCTATAGAAATGCTAATATAATCTATACTAATATTATAAAGAGAAAAGATTTTTTTGTTTGTTTGTTTGTTTGTTTGTACCGAATAGGCTCCGAAACTACAGGACCGATTTAAAAAATTCTTTCACCAATAGAAAGCTACATTATTCCTGAGTGACATATAGGCTATATTTTAATCCCGAAAACGGGTCCTGTGGGGTGGTCCACGGGAGCGAAGCCGCGAGGAACAGTAATATTATAAAGAGGAAAGATTTTTTGTTTGTTTGTTTGTAGCGAATAGGCTCCGAAACTACTGGACCGATTTAAAAAATTCTGTCACCAATAGAAAGCTACGTTATTCCTGAGTAACATAGGTTATTTTTTTATCCCGAAAACGGGTCCTGTGGGGTGGCCCACGGGAGCGAAGCCGCGGGGAACAGCTAGTTTTATACATACTTATTAGAATATCATAAATGTGAAAGTTTGGATGGATGTGTGTTTGTTACACAATCAAGTCTGGACGGATCAGGATGAAATTTGACACAGAGATAGATTATAGTTAGGAATAACATAACACACATAGGATACTTTCTTACCCGGTATAATGTTCCCTTGGTGTAAAAAAACTTTTTTACTAACTTTTTAAACTTTTTTTTTCGCTGGCGATGCCGCTGGCAAAAGATATTATAAATGCGAAAGAAAATAACTGTCTGTCTGTCTGTTACCTTTTCACGCTTAAACCACAGAACCGATTTAGATGAAATTTGGTATGGAAATAATTTAAGGCCCAAGAATAGACATAGGATAGTTTTTATCAGGAAGGAGGATTTAGAGGGTGAACATGGGGTTAGAAGTTTGTATGGTGAACTAATATAAAATTTCTCAGCGGCCCACACCTATAATATTATGGCGCGATATAAATAAAAGGCTATTCAAAGTACTAATGCTACGCAGACGAAGTCGCGGGCAACAGCTACCAATAAAGCAAGTATTTCGCATATTAATTAGTGTAAAATCTTTATTTAGCAGCGGGGAAGTCCACAGGCTAGATATATAATAAATACATAGCAGTTTTGGTAAGTTCAGACAACTTTTTGTTCCGTTATGTGACGGTTTTGATTGTGATCGACTCGCTAAAGACAGGAAGTCCAAATTGCGACATATTTTGTCATATAAATGATTAAATATAAATTATTTGCCTGCCCTTAGGCTCTAGATAAGTGTCTTTTAATGTTAGCGATGGCACAGATATCTTATACCTTTAAACGAGCAATTCTTGTATATATATATATATAAACTGCCGAGCAATGAAAAAGTTCTACCCACAAAATGCCAACAAACACCTTAATTTAATTTTTTCACATTTTATTTAAAATTTTAACACAATATTTACGTTTTTAGTTGGTAATATTCTGATGCGCTGTTAAATGGACTTCAATATTGCAGACGGTGTCATTGAACTAGCCTTTTCCGTTTAGGAGTAATTTGGTGCTATGTCACTGGAACTTTTTCATTGCTCGCGAGTGTATAATCTGAATCTCGGAAACGGTGCCAACGATTTTCATGAAATTTAGTATGCAGGGCTTTTCGGGGGCGATAAATCGATCTAGCTAGGTGTTTAGAAAACGTCGTTTGATCTATGGTCACCCAGGTACTAGTAATTATAATACTAGCAAAGCGATGCTGACGGTTGAAATTCCTGAAATGCCAAAATCTAAGGAATTGATCACGTGACATTTGGATACATTTTTGGCATTTTACAAGCTCGTAATTAACTTGCCGTGTATGTATGTCTATAAAAAAATAAAGTGTTATTTTGATGCAGCATGGTTTTGGTGCGGGATTCCATACATCCATGAGCATTCTCCTTTGAAGACTGTAGCTCCAGTTCCAACCGTTTGGCTGTAAAACCTGTGTGTCAGACGATGGACAGACTGACACGTGAGTGACAGCAATAGTGCTCCGTTTGGACCCTTCAGGTACGGAACCCTAAAAAGCGTAACTGTATGTATGTTCAATTTATCAATCTGCTTAGCCTTTTCCCAACTATATTGGGGTCGGCTTCCAGTCTGCCGGATTCAGCTGAGTACCAGTGTTTTACACGGAACGACTGCCTATCTGACCTCCACAACCCAGTAACTGGGTGGCTGGGTGGCTATATACCCCTTGGCAAGACTGGTGTCAGATCTCAAGCTTCTGACTACTCGTAACGACTGTCAAAGATCTTCAAATGACAGCCGGGACCAACGGCTTAACGTGCTTTCCGAGGCACGGAGGAAACTCGGTATGTTGAAAATGGTCACCCATCCTCGGACCGACCTCGTCAAGCGTTGCTTAACCTTGATGATCGACCAGTACGGCTGTTATTATTTAGCCACGAGTTCCTCCATGTATGTATGTATGTCCAATTTATGATTATTCTAATTACTTACATAAACATTTTAACTTATGTACAATTGATTATTCTAAAAAAAAGCCTACATAATGAATTCACGCCTTTTCCCATGGAGGGAGAAACTACAGAACGCCTCCTACTACCATCCTCACATACTCCTCTTGCTTCACTCACCAACCATCTAGTCATCCACGCACGCCGGTTATGAGTACAGTGCACTTGGCCTCTGAAGAAGATCACCGATAAGGTGACTAACACGAGCTGGCTGACAAAAACCAGATGTATCCTCCGACTGCACAGCATAATTTTCTTCTTGTTTACGGCTTTTTAGTTCGCTTTTTAAGCAGTCGGGATTTTTGTTTTTTTTTATTTTCTTTTTTATTTATAACTTTTTAGTTATTTTTTTAAGATTTGGGTAGGTACATTTAAGCATCTAAGTGTTATATATTTTTGAAATCACCTTTTAAAACCCTTTATTTTGATATCCCACACGATGGGCTTGGAAGAAAAAAAAATTTGTCCCCCACAATATGGCGCACAAAAGCCGCCATTTTTCTATTTTCCAATTTTAATTTAACCAGTGACACACGCAGGATTAAAAGATAAATCGATTGACGTATGGACCATCAGAATCGGCCAACCTGTTTCGTCTCTAGAACGCCACATAGGAACAAACATACATACATACATAGACTGATAAACACATTACCCTCCTTCGGCAGTCGGGTAAAAAGGCAGAAGTGTGTGGAAACACCGAACAGGGACGCCCTAGAAGGAGTTATAATATACAAGGGACCTTATACTAATTACACTTACCAAAAAATCCAAATAAAAAGCATACAACGAATAAATTCACTCACAGACAATTTCTCTACAATGATTATTTTATCACTAACGCTAAAACTTCTAAAGCCACGACCACACTGCGCGATAAGGCTGCGTACACACTCATAGCAATCGTGTAAATGCGACTGGAATCGTGATAAGTACAAATCATTTCTTTTATATGATTGAGCGGAACGTATGAGTCATTGGACAGCGGCATTCAAAGATTTTGTATAATTTTAAAGGAATTTTGTTTTCTGTTTTGGTTGTCATAAATATTAGCATAAACATAATCAGCCTATAATTTTCCCATTGCTGGGACACAGACCTCTTCTCATTCCCCCTGTTAGAGGGAATATATATTACCATTTTTTTTTCATTGTTTTTCTGTTGTTTAGTTTGATAGTAAAGCAAATTCTCTGAGAATTATAAAGCAAAGATTTAATATGGTGTCTACTAAAAACTATTTATTAACGATAAGTTTTTGTTTATGAAGACATAGTGATTATCCTGAAAAAACAATATTTAAAAAGAATTGATATTGATTTTATTATTGATCAATTGTATTTACATTCGATAAACTGTGAAAACAAAGAGTGACGAACTTGCTTTATAACTACCTAAAATATTATTGAAGGACATGAAATGTAAAGACTCCTATATCAATAATATTCTAGATAAAGGATATAAAGATAATATTATTATTACTGAAAATTATTACAAACTAGCGGACCCGACAGACCTGCCCAGATTGCAGCGCCTCCTACCGGATCAAATTGTAAATCTAAACCATCCGGGGACTTACAACACAAAAAAACCATTAAAATCGGTCCGGCCTTCTTCGAGTTTTGCGCTTAGCAACAAAAGCTAATCATTTATAAACAATTATTCATTAGAAGGTTATGTGTAGTGGTGGCCCAGTGGCTAAGACCTCGCTTCTTGTGCTTGAGCTTGGGTTCAATTCCAGGCAAGTACCAATGTGACTTTTCCAAATTCCTAAGTACTTTCTTAGTTCATCTTGGACATCGCAGGCAACGGTGAAGGAAAATGTCGTGAAGGGAACGGACTTATATAGTTAATGTATGTCTAAAATAGCCAAGTTATAGACCTGTGGGGTTCCCAGAGGCGGCATTAATATCTTTGACACCAACGGTTGCCACATCATCACACGAAAAGAAGGAAGATTAGAAGGTTGAGATTTTTTTCCACAACCCGCTCTTGACGAACTTAACGTTTTGAGAATCATTTTATTGTGCGTACAGCTAAAGAGTCAAATTGCCTGCCCTGCCAATATCTGTGCTTGAGTTGCATTCGACTTGTATATATCTGTCTCTAACAACACAATGGAAAGAATTTTTATCTAAGAGCTCTTGGTAGACTCCCTAGGGGTCTTTAAGTCAAGAGTGAATAAGTTACTTTAAGGCAAGCGTATTTCAAAGTCGACCACTTCATCGCTTACTATCAGCCGGTCGATTCTGTAGACATCTGATCGTGATGACTTAGTTGAAGTTAGGTCGAAGTGAACTATCTTTCCAACCGATGATAGGGATTGACAGCTCATTTCAAGTCATCAGGGTGTTTTTGTACAGAATAGCACTACTGGTGAGATAGGACACACTCGAGACTATAAATGAAAATAATAGCTTTGTAAAAGTTTTAGGAGATGCAACCCGCTGGAATATATCACCTGTAAAGGGGCGTGTGCAATGCAAGGACACATTATGACGTGTAAAACTTTCTAGGTGTAACGTCCTAATATTCAGAAAGTGTTAATTCGTAGTCAGTTTCGTTCAAAACAAATAAAAGATGCTTGTATTTTAGGTTATGTTTTGTAACCGCAAAATCGTTTATTGTTTGGATCTTTTAATTACTTTTCTTAGAATTTTTGATGGAATAAAAGAACACGCATTTCTCGACTAAGGAAATTTTCTTTGGTTGGTAATAATGCGAGTTGGCGATTTCGAACTTATATTAATTAAAAGTCAAGGTTTCCTCACGATATCAGCGCTGTCCAAAATAAAGTTCTTAGATGAGAGGTCTTAGCCACTGGGACCATCACGACCTGTTACGTTATTATATATTTATTTAGGACAAAAAAAAGTTACTGTATCGTCTTGTCATTTTCATTACAAGAACCTTTTCTAAAAACCCTACTTAAAAATATAAAGACCCAGACACATCCTTCAAGCAAACCAAATCATAAAAGGACCATTAAAATTAGCGCCATTACGCAATACAGGATATTGCCCATATCCCTTAGCCGCCATCTTGGATTGACCCAATGAGTGATGGCGCGAACTGTCATAATATGCAACCTTGACCCGTACCGGGTTCAAGATCAACGGTGATTGGTTGATTGTCTATGACAGGGATGGTTAACCAACGGCAGAATAATTCGGGCACATCTAATTAACAATAAATGATTCCAGTTCGGCTTGCATCGTACTTAGCCTATTAATATTGTAAATGCGAAAATTTGGATGGATGTATTTTTTTACTCAATCATGCCACAACGGCTGAAATTTGACTAGGCTAGCCAAGATGACCAGGTGACCTATGGCTCTGAGACGTGGTCGCTCACAATGGACCTCATCAGAAAGCTTACAGTATACACCCAAAGAGCAATGGAGAGGACTATGCTCGGAGTTTCCTTGCGTGGTCGAATCAGAAATGTAGAGATCCGCAAGAGAACCAGGGTTACCGACATAGCCCGAAGAATTGCCAAAATTAAGTGGCACATTGCACAGAACGGATGGCCGATGGGGTAGAAATGTTCTGAAGTAGCGACCGCGAACCGGAAGAAGTTGCGTTGGAAGGCCTCCCACCAGGTGGACCGATGACCTGGTGAAGGTTGCGGGGATCCGCTGGATGCGGGACGCACGGGACCGGTCAATGTGGCGACGCTTGGCCTGCCGCCTATGTCCAGCAGTGGACGTCTTTCGGCTGATATGATGATGATGAGGCAAGATAAGCTATAAGACATTTGGCATCTAATTTGCAGCTGCAGAATACACATATTCTTTTATTAATATTATATTTTTGCCTATTAAAACGCTTAGCCAACATTCTTTGATAGAACGCCACAGCCACAGGAATATTCTTCTTTATTTTTAAATGGCACAATCACCAATAAAGGTTCACCATCCCTGGTCTATGGAATGCAGGACTTGGGGTTAGTGAAACTTGGTTTCCTCTTGTCTTTGGCTAATTAGGTAATTAGGATGTGATGTGATGTTGCTTTTCTTTGTCAGATAGGGAGCTCATTAGACGGAATTAAGAAGTGCATTTGATTGGTTCTGGTTCGATTTGATTATTGTTGGGTTAATGTCACTGCATTGCAGCGTTTGCTGATTGTCAATTGAAATATTAAAAAAATCAGTTATTGAATATGTCTAGATCAAATTTGAGAGTTAGCAGAACTATAAAAAACACCGGCCAAGTGCGAGTTGCACTCGCGCACGATTGGTTCCGTACCGTTATCACTAAAAAACGGCAAAAAAGTCACGTTTGTTGTATAGGAGCCCCACTTAAATATTTATTTTATTCTGTTTTTAGTATTTGTTGTTATAGCGGCAATAGAAATACATCATCTGTGAAACAAATTTCAACTGTCTAGCTATCACTGTTCATAAGATACAGCTTGGTGACAGACAGACGGACCGCGGAGTCTTAGTAATAGGGTCCCGTTTTTACCCTTTGGGTACGGAACCCTAAAAACGTGCATATATAAATAAATCAGAAAATCAAAAAATAGGTGAAAAAATGGTCAAGGTTTAACTTTTTCTTCGTGTGAATAATTTTATTAAATTATAATTTAGTAAAAAATATTCCGTAAACTTTGACATCCACCGTCCGAAAATTAACTTCAAAAGCACGTGTTCCGATCACCTTCGAACAGATTCGGCACAAAAACCCATGTATAAATCACTCAAAAACTGAGGACCCGTCATTAAAGTAATAAAATTATCTTATACACATTGATAAGGTGATTTACGACCTCCTTTCACGAAAGATTTTGAACCTTGTCTCTTAAAACAGAAGGTTTAGTTCACAGTTCACAGTTTTGAGTCAATAATTCATAACTTAAAATAATGGCGATTAGATTTATGTATTAAAACTGAAATATAATGTTCTTGTAATTACGTTTTAAATTGTGGTTTAGCGTTGTCGATGTAACGGTTTTTTGTGAAGTAACGTTTACGTAGCAACAACCAGTAGATTGCTGGAATGTGGGACCTACTTTGGTTTTGGTACAGACATTATGATCAAATTTAGTCTAGATCATTGAGTCTCAAATCTTTCACCCATACATACACACAGACAAAGTCACGCCTTCCCATTGGCTAGGCATACGCAACAGAACGTCACCTGCTACGAGCCCTACATATTCCTTTTGCTACGTTTACGTGCATGTGGGACTCCATCCCACTAAAACTCCACGGTGTCTTCCTGTGCCGCTTATGGCTTGAAAACGGGCACGCGTCATTTTTCCGTGAACCCGCCGTGGTTGTCAGCCACCGGACCTTCTTTTGGGGAATGCCCCCTATTACCGGCGCACCAGAACACATTGCACACCATGACCACCCCACCACCACCGGTACCAAACCAGCACATGGGTGCCAGACGACTCCGGTGTCATGGGTCCCCCTGTGACGGGTCAGTTCATTGAACCCGCCACTTACCGCTTTTCGGCCCCAGGGGATAGGGACCTCTCCTGCTAGCCACGGCTACTAAGCCCCTCGCCTCTACAATGCGGATACCCACCAGGGGATGTGAGTATTGCGCACCTGTCCTTTACGAAGAACATCACCACCGTAAGGTCCATGTATGTCCTTCTAGGGCATCCTCTCCCGGCGTTTCCACTCACGGTGGCCTAGTACATACCTTTACTTAGTCGCCTTTCATTCATACTCTCATGTTGACCGAACCATCTAAGCATACATAACCAAACCATCAAAGATTACTCTTTAAAAATTTTCTTTCACCGATTCATACATATAATAATTGGTAAGTTTTTATTGGGTTTCATCTGGAATTTCTCATTCTCATCTAAGCAGCCCGGAATCTGGATTACCCAGTATGATAATAGGCTAGGCCGCTAGGCTCCTTTTAATTTGGACTTAAAAGACGTAAATGGTGAAATGAGGGGGTACTTTAGATGCACCACTGTCTTACCTTTCGGGGATGGCATAATATTATGTATGTGTTCAACATTTTCTGTTCAATCTACTCTTTTTTCTTAGCCTTAAATCCGTCTAATTGAAAATATTGTCTACATACATACAACTTCAGTACAATTAAAAATAGAAGTTATTAAAAGTTTATTATTATATTTATTATTTATTTATTTAAACTTCACGCAACATTCAGGTACATAGGCGGACTTAATGCCTGAGGCAATCTCTACCTGTCAACCAAGGGTGGTGGAGAGATAACATGCAAGACGCATAAAAAAACCAAAGTAAAATGTGTACACAAATATTTATATTTATAATATACTCACTGTAATAAATACACAAATACCATTAAAAAAGACAGGATGTAAAATAATGTTGTGTGGAAAGTTCGACAAACAACGTGAATGAGTCAAAGGACTCTATTTTAATCCGATCCATTTAAAAACCTAAACTTAAATGAAAAGCAAAGACACATTAAGTCATCAACTAAAAAACATAGCATAAAAAGCTTAGGATACCGCAAACACTTACAAAAATAAAAAAAGAATACTCACCGTAAAAAAATAAACTAAACAAAAACTACTCACTTGTCAATTACAATTACGAAATAAAAACTTTTTTGATTACGTAACATCACTGTCAAGAAAGCTTGGCATTATACGAATGAGTCAGTGCGGCGACGTTTAAAAAAGGAAAAAGAAACATGGCCGACAAAAAAGAGTGCGAAAAAACTTGTAACTGGCAGGTGTGAAGGAAGCATCGAAGGACGTGAAAGTACGCGTTTAAAGTGTATTAGCGATCATAAATTGTGTTTTTTTTTAATATATTAATATTTTTTGGAGTGAACTTCCTTGTTGGGTTTATAAATATTGTGAGGTTACATGGCACGTAATATAATTTAGACGATAATAAAGTAAAATGTTGTAATAGTCCATCATTGAGACCATCAAGGAAACAATGAAGGTTTTTTGGGTGAATATCGCCAAAATTTTGATATGTCAAACAAGTGAATTGATGAATGCAGTGTAAAAGAATACATAATAGGTATATTTTACAAGCTTAGGTATGTATGTATGGTTCTAATCTTGGAACTGAATTTAAAAACAGTAAACACTACCGATTGAGCTGAAAATTTCCGTGCCTACACGTTTAGTTTGGGTGATAATGCATGGTAAATTAAAAAACTATGTTTTTTTTTTCTATACTTCTTGCAACTCAAAAAATATTGGCGAAAAAGCTTTTGCCAATAACCGGGCAGAAATCCGACCGTCGGGGTCGTTACTGATTTTTTTAAATTGGATAATCATAATAATATTATGACCACTGAAGCTCTAGACAAAAGTGACATTCTATCAGCAATGGCAATGGTTGAAATGCCAACACTGGATTGATCACATGCCATCTTTCAGACAGACCATCCCTTTTTTCTTTTGTCTTCTCCATATTTACGCACAAAAATTATTTTCTCACGATCTTTTGCTTACTTCTCTGCATCGCAAATGTCATGTCATAAAATGACAACAGATTTCCAAACAACTTTTCAGTGACCAACGGATCAATAATATCAATCAATCTGCATTGGGATCGGCTTCCTGTCTAACCGGATTCAGCTGAGTACCAGTGTTTTACAAGGAGCGACTGCCTATCGTCAGATAACTGGGCAACTCTACCTGGGTAGACTGATGTCTGATCTCAGGCTTCTGACTACCCGTAACGACTGTCAAAGATCTTCAAATGACAACCGTACCGAGGCACAGAGGAATCTCGTGATGTAAAGATCGTCACCCATTCGAGGACCTACCTCAGCAAGTGTTGCTTAACCTTGACGATCGAGCCGAGTAGCTGTTATTAATTTTCCACATATTTTGCCACGACAATCCCCCAATAGTCAATTATATGAACAAATTAGGGGTATTTAAATCAAGAGTGAATAGGTTACTTCTAGGCAAGCGTGTTTCATCGTCGAACAAATCATCGCTTACGGTCAGGTGAGATAGTGGTCAAGCGCGAGACTAACAATAATCCTCCCACCTCCCTTTTGCCTTAATTGGCTGGCTTGAGTGGAGATTCGCAAGAGCAAACGTGCTCGGAGGGAGGAAGTTTACCTAGTAGAATGCTGGTAGAGATCTTGACCGTACTTCAGGACTCTCCACTCCTCAAGCATCTCCGGATATGTTGCCCCCTTGGCGCTTCGTCACTAAAGTGCAAGCGACCCTTTATGGGAGCCCATTAATTGATTGTGCCAGTCACCCCCTGCCATTTTATAGCCGTTTAGTTTCACAGTGGTCAGGCAGGGGCCAGTAGTCCTCCTATAGTTTTAGGAAATCGATCCACTAAACCTACCAAGCCCTTAACCCAATGCATTTTTTATCCTGTTTTGCAATAGTCCTGCACCAACCGGGAATTGCCCTTGGGTGCACTTGCGCAGTGCATACAGGGATAATCGTCGGTTGGTGTCACATCGGCCCCTCGCACGCCTTTCAATGGACCGGGACCCCAGGGTCCCGTGATTGTCAAAATCAAAAAATAAAATAGTGAAATCTACCTACGGAACCAATACCAACTTTATACTTATCGTTACTAAATAAAGCATTTCTCCGTTGCGCAGTAAAATTTTTTCTACAAAAAAAAGTTAAACAAAAAAGCTTTAGAGGTGTAATATGACGTAAGCTCCAACAACTGGTTTCTTGCTGACCTTACTATACGCAAGCCTGCATGACTGTCCGTTTATTCGTCACTTTGAATAAGTAATAAGTAAAAAAGATTTATTGAAATAAAGTTTTTTGTTTTTAAGCTGACATGGTCACAATCATTAGAACACCCGAAACAAAACAAAACCCCTAAACAAATATTAATTCTAAAGTTTTTTGTACTGAAAGGTACAAACTTGTTAATACGGATCCAATGAGCCCAAACCCGATGGTGCTATCTTGTGTTGTTGAGGATTTGCTATGGCCACCGGCTTCATCATAGAACCAGCTCCACCGTACCATTAATTACGCCAAGTTTCAGCTTAATCGATTGATAGGAAGTCTTTGAAAAATGGATTACTAGTTGCCGGACACGCATCCTAAAGCAAGGTCATCTAAAGTTTGTAAAAACAAATTATTATAAAAAACAAAAAACACGACATCTAAAAATTAATTTACTGTAAAGAGAAAAACAAGTAAAAGATATAATTTAAACATTAAATACTATGAGGTGCTGCCAGCGGTGTCCAACGAAGTTTTGGTCGATTTTTCTATAACCATTGTTATTTTTATTTTTTTTATAATCTATAGGCTCGCGTTTGACCACTATCTCGCCTGATGTTAAGCGATGATGCGGTCTACGGTGAAGCACGCTTACCTAGAAGAAACCTATTCACTCTTGACTTAAAGACTCGAAGGTTGTAGCTATCAGGGGACAAAGACTCCGGAAGGGAGTTTCACTCCTTAGCTGTGCGCACAATAAAAGTATTAGTCCCCTTTTTCGTTTTCTAAAAAAAATATCACCCCCTTTTTTAGGGAGGGCGCTATTTTAAAATAATATATACTCCCATAATTGGGACAAATCCAACGACACCTCATTATGTTATAATCCGTCAAGCTGTTTGGGCTGTAGAGCGTGCTATAGAAATGGATATACATACATACGTTCAAAAACATTACCCTCCCGCAGATGGGTAAAAATTATCATAAAAGTAGGTAGTTATGCTTGTACAGACTGAGATGAGGAATTCCGCGTAACATATTTTCTAAGAAACACTCATCAGAGAGCATTTTTATGGTACGTGTAATTTTTTCAAAGAATTTGTTGTCAGAACTTTCAACAATTCTTCAAATTGTCGTGGGTTTCAGATCTAATTAAGCCAACCATTCGTTAAAGAACATATTTTATTATTATTTTGAGACTTAATTTTGTGTGAGCAGCGTCTCTCCGAGGACCATGGCCACCTTTCATCTTCCGCATGTCCTATTGCCTGTTCATGTGAGGACCTTATGACCGCTTCAGTGGTAGGCGTTGCCGTGGCTGAATAATTGGCTAAGCAAGGCTTTTGAATGATAATAGTTTCTCAACACCATCCCAACCGATGATAAACAACGTTGAAGTTGGCGATAGAGAGGCCATTTGCTTAGATCTAATCTATTCAGTTTCGATTTTAAGACCCTCGGCATAACAAGCAGTAAACACACTCCATCAGGAAATTTCGACCCTTAGCTGTACGCACAATGAAAATATGCCCAAAACTTTTTGAGCGTCAAGCTAGGATATTCACCATGTAAATTTATCAACTGAATTTTAAAACAGTTCCTCAACTGATTGAGCTGGAATTTTTCATACACGTTTGGTTTAGATGACAATCATGCACGATACAATTGAAACATTGAATTAAAGTTTGTTTTAAATAATATACTCTTGTGACAAAACTAACTTTAATTTAAGAAAGATACAATTCCAAGCAAACCCAGACACGTAAGCTAGTGCCATTGCCTTGATCTTGACCTCTTTTATTTTTTGTCAGCAACTTGAAACGCGTCAAAGAAAAAACTTAAGCTTAAGAAAGCCAGACATGCCTCAAGTTATTATGCAAAAACTTTCTTAAAGGTTTTTTGTCTATATGTATATTCAAGTATATGTATCGTTTTTTAAGCGATAACCTTGGAGGATAAGGTTTCGGACGAATACTGGTTAATTTTGGGTTGATAAATTCCATTCATGAGATCTGGATTTATTTTCGCCGATAATTTAGGGGGACTCCCTAAAAGGCCATACACGGATCTTATTGGCGATTTTCTTCAGAAAGGGCAGGTGCGAGCGAAGTATTCATAACCGGCAAGCGTGTATGACTAGATGTTTGAAACTAAAGGATTATGTAGGTATTCACAATAGGTGTTCTTCTGTAGTTTCAGTTGGGTGGCCATGGGAGCAGTGGTAGCCCGCCAGTGGTAACAATTTGTAGGACGTGGGTTCGGACCAATACAGGCTACTTTGTGTAAGTTATTGCATCACCCTTGCTCTCAAAACGGTAATGGAAAACATCGTAAGGACGGCACGGCATGCCCTAGCTAGATCAAAAAATTCGAAGACATGTGATATTTACCAACACGCACTGGGCCCGCGTGGTGGATTACGGTCCATTTCTTCTTACAGAGAGGAGGCCTGTTTCTCAGCAGTGGGAACATTAAAAAGGCTGATGATGATGATGATGGTCATTGGAAAAAGAGTGAGTTTATAAAGGGTCTTTCAACTAGGACGGGTCGATGTTAAAATTGAATAAAACAAGATGTGTGTGAGATATTAACGAAATTTATTTTTTATTTAAAAGGCCCATTTATGCCAATTATGGATGGAATATGACATCGTTCAAATATCCGCCGCGGCTTCGTATGGTGGCACGAATCCGAGAGGTCCAATTTTTAATGCCTCTGCTGCATAGATCCGGCTGAATCCGAGCGATGGCCTGCGTTATGTTAGCTTTCAGGGCAACGGTCGAATGTGGTTTATTGGCATAGACCTGCGACTTCAGAAAACCCCACAAGAAAAAGTCTAGCGGAACTCTAACTCTACCCTCAAACCGTTCATGCAGAATGTCGATTGTGTCGTTCGCTGTGTGGCAACTAGCGCCATCTTGCTGGAACCACTCGTTCACGTCCATATTGTTCAATTCAAGCCAAAATAAATTCTTTATCATTGATCTGTAGCGCTCGCTCGATCTATGCAGCAGAGTCATTAAAAATTGGATCTCTCGGATTCGTGCCACCATACGAAGCCGCGGCGGACATTTGAACGATGTCATATGCCATCCATAATTGGCATAAATGGGCCTTTTAAATAAAAAATAAATTTCGTTAATATCTCACACACATCTTGTTTTATTCAATTTTAACATCGACCCGTCCTTGTTGAAAGACCCTTTATATGTATCTTTCTCAGAAAGTAACTCGAGTCGTACTATGAAATATACTGAAGGGTTACTGCAAAAGTAATTGCCGTACCAAGATGCAATTTTTTCTCTAAACTACAATATCACAGAGTACTAGAATGTTCTCAATTTTCAAAAGGAAGGCGTACTAAATGTATGTAGATGAAATACAGACGTACATCAAAAATGGGTCAGATAGTTGCATCTTATGTACTCCGCTTTGCATCTACGTCAACGAATGAATACGCTGTAGAATTGTTTAGTACTCTAAGAGGACGGACTTGATGCTTTTTGTTAAATTATAAGTAGATTCATGCTTTTTTTTTAATATTGTTTACGCTTGCGCTTGACCACTATCTCACCTGATGGTAAGCGATGATGTGGTCAAAGAAGAAACACGCTTGTTTAGAAATAACCTATTCACGATACAATTGAAATTTGACATAAAGACTCCTAGATTGTAGCTGTTCGGGAAACACTCCCCGAAATGTAACCGACAAGCTGGCAACTCGGCGACGGTGCTCAAGGCCCTGGAACTTTGACTTGACCAGTGCCTGATCGCCGATGAGCCTCTTGGCCCGCTTTTCGATCAACTCTAGTGCGTCAAGCTGATCCGTCCATTGTGCCCAGTTGTTTCCCAATTATATTAAGATTAGTTCTAGCCTAGTATATTATAGTCATCCAGATGGATGCAGTTGAATAACAGTATTTTTAACCACTGACGGAAAAATGCGAGTGTTATTAGTTTGAAGTGTGTATCTGAGTGTTTGTGTATTTGTGTATCTGTCTGTAGCAACATATTACACATTATATACATTCCGTATCCAAATGACAAAAAACGGAACCCTTATGGATTCGTCATGTCTGTCTGTCTGTCTGTCCGTCCGTATGTCACAGCAACTTATATGCTGTTGAAACTTGGTAAGTAGATGTATTCTGTGAACCGCATTAAAATTTTCACACAAAAATAGTAAAAAAAAAACAAGAAATTTTGGGATTCCCCATCCTTTTTTGTTTTGAAAAAAAAAAAACGTTTGGAATTCATTATTGTATCAGCAAATTAAAAAAAAAATAATAGAAAGAGATTCACATAGTTACGAGTGCGTGGTGATGGTGACGCGTCGCCACGCCAACAGACGGTCTGGCTCCTCGCATTAGATGTTTCACATAAAAAAATGCACGTGTCCCAGACTTCAAGAGTTTCTAGGCACATGCATGCCTATTTAATTTATTACCCACAACTCCAACATTTCCCATAACGATCGAAAGGGTCTTTCAACAAGGACGGGTCGATGTTAAAATTGAATAAAACAAGATGTGTGTGAGATATTAACGAAATTTATTTTTTATTTAAAAGGCCCATTTATGCCAATTATGGATGGAATATGACATCGTTCAAATGTCCACCGCGGCTTCGTATGGTGGCACGAATCCGAGAGGTCCAATTCTTAATGACTCTAAATAAAAAAAGATTCCGACGAATTGAGAACCTCCTCCTTTTTTTGAAGTCGGTTAAAAAATAAATTTCGTTAATATCTCACACACATCTTGTTTTATTCAATTTTAACATCGACCCGTCCTTGTTGAAAGACCCTTTACCTAAGCATGCCATCTCCGACCACTTAATGTGACCCCCCGCCGCATACACGTGGCAAACCCAGTACCCATTATAGACCAATTGATACACGAGTGAAGTATTAATGAATGTCAATTATAAGCCACGTAATACTGACATATGGCTGTATCTGACTTCGAGAAACCACGTGTAGTGTCAGCACCGTCAGCATCTTTATATAATTATTGATATAGACGTATAAAAATTGTGCCGTCATGTGGATAAGTACTATTGGCACGAGCATGTCCGTAGATACATACATAAACTCGTGTTATTTTTTCCATAGGAGTAAGCATAAACTACAGAACGCCGTCTGCTAAGGACCTTACATACTGTTTTTGCTTGATTTACGTACTATATCTAGTAATAAAGTGCACTGATCATTACTTCATATTGGTAATTAATTTTATTTTTGTGTTCATCTTTTGTTGAAGGTCCTTAACTTTTAAATGTGGATGTAATTTTTTCATAACACTGTCATGGACGTGAGGTCTCTGAGGCCTTGTATTTCATTGTTAAAAATTACATGTTATTTCGAGAAAATGCAAAATTTGTTGGTTTTATAAAGTATGTTTCAATGAAACGAAAAAAATGCAATTTTAACTAATATTACGAGTAAACTAATGAATTATATGGCAAGTTTTAGTCTTTGGCGACACAAGATAGTTAAAGTATTTTAAATACATCTTAGGAAATGTATAAAAAATAAACTATGAAAAGTAAATAGAATATGATATTAACTTCTTATGTAGTAAAATAAAAAAATACAATTCCCTCCTTTACATCTAAATTTTGTGAAACTAACACACAGTGTTTGAGTAATTAGCATAAAACCTTTACAAACAAATTTAATTTTGCGGTCGCGTAAAACTAAAATTTTGCATAGGAAATTGAAAGATATTATTTGTACTAACGTGCGGAACCCACAGTCGGCGATTCCGTTTTTCCGGCTTTTATAGAATAATCAAAAATAAGACAAGTAATCTTTGGGATGCTCTAAAAGGGAAACTTGGACGTGGGGTGTCACAGGCCCCTGCCAAATCATGAAAGCGCTACTTTATCTTTAATTATCATCATTCAAAGTACCAATATCTTATTGGGTACTAGCTTTTACCCGCGGCTTCGCACGCGCAGACTACATGCTTCTCCTTATCATATTTTAACAGTATGTAGAGAAAAGTAAAAAATAATGTAATGCGAAAGTGTTTCTTAGGACAGACTTATACTTACCTACTCTATATACTTATCAATACGCTCTATCCTTGTCCCGTCCCTATCCCTACACTATTACTGTGTTTATCCATGACTAATAATAAGTAATCATAAGCATAATTAAGTAATTAAATTAAAGTATTTCCTTATAAACAACATTTTAAACCATTTTGGATGTTGACGCCAATATCACCAGACTATTTGATGAGATAACACGTGAACACGCTACATAAAACTGACGGATTTTCATACAAACTCTCATCCCCTATTTCACGCCTTTAGAGGTGGAATTTCCAAAAATCCTTTCTTAGTGCTCACTTACACTACCAAAGGAACCTACGTGCCAAGTTTCATGATTGAAGCTTCAGCCGTTTGGGCTGTGCGTTGATGGTCAGTGAGTGAGTGAGTCAGTCAGTCAGTCACTTTCTTCTTTTATATGTTTAGATTGGGTATTGGGTATATATGTTCTGTGATCTTAGTATAAAGCCAAGTCGCTGTCGGCGTCCGTCGACTTCATTTATGTCTCTCCGGTAACTTGTTTTAAACCACGATTTTTGATATGTTTTTCATTAGTAAATAAAAAAAGCTTGTACATAATTCATCGTGCGCAGCCTGGGCTAGTGATTAAATATTTGAACATACGTCCCAATTAAATAAATATAGTCACAATAAAATGATTGAATTGACAATAACTGTTTAAAAATCATGACGAACTTGATCTATTGTTCTAATATAATGAGGATCTGTTCAAATATTAATGTTTGGGTCTTTCGTCATGATCTACGTCACAACGCCTTATTATATGTGTTACTAATTGATAAACAAATAAAATGTAATGAAGGTGGTAATAAAGTTTGGCCTATAGCGTCCTCTAGTGACTTGAGTATGATACTTTTTATTGTATAGTTATATACCTATTCATAGTTATTGTATTCTCTTTTTTTGTTTTAAGAAATTGACTCACACACTGTTCCGTTGTTGTTGAATTAGGTATTTTATCTATGTTTGCAATATTTATAAGTATGTGAGAACCATGGAGGTCTCAGTTTTAGGTCGTGGGTTCGAGCCCAGGCAGGCGCTTTACTTTGTGTAAATTATTTCATCACCACTGCTCTCAAAACGGTGAAGGAAAACATCGTAAGGAAACCGGCATGTCCTAGAACCAAAAATTCGAAGACATGTGACATCCGCCAACACGCACTGGGCCCGCGTGGTGTGTAACGGCCCATTCCCTCTCACAAAGAGGAGGCCTGTGTCCCAGCAGTGGGAACATTAATAGGCTGATGAAGTGTGCGATGTGTGATGTGAGAACCATGTTCCTATTGATCAAATGAATGAATTTACCTGTTATTACTTTTGATACTTTATACCTATACCTACGTAGTTTTGTATGTAGTACTAGTGCTATTATATTCCGGGTGCATCATCCTCACTTATATGAATTAATGTAAATAATGTAAAACACTTTTTTTTAAAAGAGAAAGTGTGGCGTTTCTTGTCCGTTCTTCTCCATAGCAAGCTACTTTTCCGAATCGACGGTAGAAACAATTATTATTACTTGTAAATTGTAATTGTTGATGTTCAAAAGTGCCACTTAGTGGCCTAATTTAAATAAATAATTTTGACTTTGGTACTTCATATAATGTACTACCAATCAACCTACCTTGTCTTCTTGACACCTATATTGGAGTCAGCTTCCAATGTAAACAGATGCAACTGAGTATCAACTACAACAACGCGGTAACTGGGAAACATATATTTTTGACATGGTTTTTTTTTGGACTGGAGTGATTTAGAAAGGGTTTATAACTGGATTATTATTTCCTTTATTTATCTCTTCTTTCTTATTTAGTACATTATTAAATATTAAAAAAAAGAAAACTTAAAAACATTTAAAAATATTAAAAATAGGGGCCAACCGGGAACAGGGTCCAAGTTACCGGTGGTTAGGGCTCCAGAGACAGGAACCTCCTCACAATGCGAGCCGTATCGAGGAGTACTCCCTTCTGTATCAGACCTTTTAGCCAACTGCCCAATGATAGCCTCGACAGATGGTCGTCGAGGCTCTTGGCCATCAGGCCGTTGGCCGTAAAGACAAACGGCACAATGATCGCTGAGTCGACAACCTCGTGTGCTAAGTCAAGATACTTGATTTGTTTCTCTTTCTCAGCTTTCACGAGGTTCTCGTCATGCGGGATGGTGACATCGATTATCATTGTGCGGCGCGCTAATCGGTCTATCACCACTATATCCGGCTTATTGGCAACAATAGTCCTATCAGTGATGATAGACCGATCCCAGTACAAAGTGACATGGTCATTTTCGAGAACTGGGTCGGGCACATACTTGTAATACGGTACCTCCGATTCCACTAGATTGTACTTCAAAGCAAGTTGCTGGTGAATAATCCTGGCCACTTGGTTATGCCGTGTAAGTACTCGCCGTTAGCCAGACGAGAACAACCAGAGATAATATGTCTGATGGATTCACCCGGACGGTGGCATGCCCGACATACGTCAACCGTCCCGTCCTTCATTATATGTCTCCGGTAGTTATTCGTCAGGATAACTTCGTCCATAATTGCAAAGATAAAACCTTCAGTTTCCCCGAGAAGGTCACCGAAATGTAGCCTGAGTAGTATATTATTGGGCATTCTATACCACTATCGGCAAGTTGCTCGGCGAGTGCGCCTCGCTGCCGATAGTGGTATAGAATGCCCAATAATTGATAATCTACTCGCCTCTCCACTCGACCGAGACAGTACATTGTACTGAGAACTTGATTTGGAACGATAATTCGAGCAAATCGATACTCGACTCGCCACTCAACTCGACCGATACACTCGAACGAGACAGTTCATTTTGTCGCGTACTGGATGAGCTTTACTCGACCATTGACTAGTAACTTACTCCTTACCACTATATTCCATACGTCTGACCAGTATGCGGCGTTTCGGAGAACGATGAACTGTCAACTATCAACTCGACTCTCCGTTTACTTACTGCACTCGACCGATCACTCGAGTTTGTATTCGCTGTTAACAGAATGTCGAGCGAGAGTGATGGTGGCCGATGATTGTAACAAACCAAAGCTTGTGACTAAAGCGTTAACGGGTTGTTACTGTAAATAATAAACAACTGTAACTTAGGTACTTGGTTTAATTATCATAAAATGTTGGTTTGTCTGGAAACAAAATATCAGCCGCACGCACGAGCTCTTGTAGTTTTCGCCACTGAGGAGAGTCCGCGTCGGTCTGGAACTTGATTCGGACGAGCGCTTTCTTCCACAGCTCGGCGGAGTCGGTGAGGCGAGCGTCGTCAGCCTTGTACACCTTGCAGTCGATGTAGTACTCTCCGTCGGTGCTCGTTGCTCGGCGCTCACAGCCGCTGGCTACGCGGTTCACAAAGAATGAAGTTAGGTGATCCGATGAATGTTCTTTGTGTGGGATGTCGCGGTTTTTACTGATGCCGAATATGTCCATGCCAGTGTTGGTTTTTTTACTGAAATAATAACGAAAACTGTTATTAGTTAATGTTTACAACGAGAGATGCAGGGGCAAACAAAAAATAACAACGGTGTGTAAGCAGCGCACACAATCGCATAATATTTTATGAACGACACCACGGATATTTCTGTAGAAAATATTACAAGTGACTAATCAGCGAATGGAATACTTATGCAAATTGCACTATTATAATTCAATTAGTGGAAACGTACTACTTTACTATTTTAATTTAATCAGAACTAGGAGATAATAAATTCAAAATATTATTCACCTGCTACGAGTTACGGTTGTTGTTTGTGACTGCATCTTGCGTTTCCCATTGCTGTCTGCAGACGGATTGCGACTGGCCTTCACTTTGTGTCCAGTGATCGATGCTTGCGAGTAATCACACTCAGAGTCTGACCTGAAATAAAGATAGAGGAAATGTAGTCACACAATTATTATTAATTAATCCAATGGAGTAATGTCCATTGCGCTGGGCATACTATAGGACACAAGTGTTCGGGCAAACACTGGTTCTCTAATATTTAAATGGGATAGCACTGAGACTGAGCTAACTATGTACAGATCGGGTGATCTGTGAAGTAACGCGCTCACAAACAAATATATGTAGTTATAAATGACAGGCTAATCACAAGTGTGATCCATGAAAACGAACAGACTATTTTATCAGACTTACATTATTTTCCGATCAGAAGTTCCACTCGGTTTGATGACTTGGCTGGTGATGACAGCAGCGGATGGCTATCGACAATGCCGTCACTGATATTGTAGGCGACACGGAGTGTTTGTAGACCGATTATACAAGAGCACTTCGTTGCACTTGCAGACTGCGAAAACTTTGTACCGAACAGAAAAACTTGTGGCTTATAAGTTAAAATCGAATTATAAGTTAGGAATGTTAAATCCACTACAATCAATCCGGTATTGCTTTGTTAAAGTAACTTTTTCTATAGTCGTATTATACGCGTTGGTAAAATGAAGACGAAGGAAAATTTTATACTGTATCGAATGTCGATGCAGCGAAATAAGCTAGGGCTGACCAAACGATAGCGTGAACGGAATCGCCACAAACCAGATAGATTTTATTATTTTAAAGAAGTAAATAAATGTTTCCAAGGTAATTATTTCATCATCTACATTTAGGTTTCGTGTAGAAAAAATGAACTTACTGCCGTCTACCGCGTACTTCTCTAGATTTCCTAAAATAAATAGATAATATAATTCCTGTAACTACGGTAACGGGCATGACGAAACCATGAACGTTATATGATATCGTCATCGTCATGTCGTCTATCGAGATACTATGATATATTTTAATCGATTAAGTGCATTGTGTGAAATTTGTATATTTGAATGCCTACCAAGTTGTTACCAACCCTAACCAAAATAGCTGATTATTGTGATTGCGAAATAAATAATTATGTTTAGCACACGTGTAACAATTAGGCAATAACAACTTTTATGATGAAATATTTTTCTGCTTTGTAGACAAAAAAGAAAACAAAAAAAATAATCCCTAAAATATTATTTATTACCTCAAAGTC
Organism: Anorthoa munda; assembly: GCA_945859665.1. NCBI lineage: Eukaryota > Metazoa > Arthropoda > Insecta > Lepidoptera > Noctuidae > Anorthoa > Anorthoa munda. Next base: position 13,812,085 of record OX243898.1, read on the forward strand.
TCTCGGAGCGAGCACCTTTCTAAACTGTTACAGTACAATCAAGTTAATTATTATAAATAAATATTTAATTGATCTCACACCAGAAACAACAACAATTTCAGCTACTGGAGCAACTGTGTTCGTTATATCGGGGTGCTGAAATATACATACATATTTGGATCACGCAAATACATAATCTTATGTATGAATCATTTCATATTGTGCAGGTAATTATCAAATATAACACAACAATAATACGATAACTATTTAGAACATTACAATAATTATGACTATTTTTCATTCTAGAATTTACAGCTTTTTACCTAATTCTTCATCGGTACCAATAAACCATTTTTTTTTAGTTTCAGATACATTCTGCCTAAACATAATATTAATTACTGACTTGCCTGTGAAGAATTATTAAATTACTTGAAGTATAACTACATATTTGGACCACGCAGATACACGTACTCTTATGTATACATAGTTTCATATTTTGCAGGTAATTATGAAATATATTTTTCTTCCCAGAATATACCATTATCTTACCTAATCAGATTATGTACCTAATGCATCCATTTTTTTTTTTTTTCAGATACATCCTGCCTAAACATAATTACCGACTTGCCTGTGAAAAATTACACAAGGATCTTGAAATCAGCGTAAAATTGTCCTGACCAAGTTGTACTAATTATATAAAATATTTTGTCTGGTATACCTAAGACGGTGAATATTAGTTGTAAGTATTATCTAATCCAAATTTATTGAACTAATAATTTCAAGTGTTCTTTGATTTCAAACAATAATATAATGCCTCACTGCTCTGATTGTAAAGTATTTGTAGACAATCGTCGATGGTCTGGTCATTTACGTAGCAATGTACATAAAAACAATAGTTCTATCCCTATGTATGATAATGTTGCAATTATTAATTCTTCTTTTAAAGAACGAATCAAAAGTTACAAAATCATAGCGACAGGTGAACAAATACATAGTTTTCCTGAGGTGTTTCTCAAAAGTATTAGTACACAAGTCAAACATTTAATAGACAATTCAATAGAGAAACACACCTCTGTCAAAATAAATTTTGAACTGTTTGCTTCGTTTCTTATGTATAAAAATGATCAACAAGAAATAAAATCATTCCGTACAAACAACATTATTACACATTTTAATTACGATTTTGATTCTATTTATAAACTAACTATTGATTTACTACTAAAAAAAATTGAAGAATTTGAGGAAAGGGATAGTGGTTGGACTTTTTTATGCAATTCACATTTAGAATTAAATATTAATAAATATCAACCTCTCAGCGGATCTAAATTTTTAACTTTGCCGAAATTCATAAAAAGTAAAAGAGCTTGTTTGAATATTCGGAACAATGATGAGTATTGCTTTTTGTGGTGTGTTGTGGCGGCATTGTACCCCACAAATAGACACCCCGATAGGATTTCGTCTTATCCCCGCTTTCAGGATGTTTTGAATGTTAATAATTTGACATTTCCAATCACATTTTCGGACATAGCTATCTTTGAGAAAAATAATCCTTCTGTTAATATATATGTGTATGGTTTAAAAAACGAGAAGACAATTATTGGACCGCTTTATAAAACGTTGAATAATAAGTCTAATAAAAGTATCCATCTACTGTTTATAGAAAACAATAATAATTCTCATTACTGTCTTATCAAAGATTTATCTCGTTTAGTTAGAAATCAGATGACCAAACATCATGGTAAACTATATTTCTGTGAAACTTGTTTATTGTTTTTTCCAACGCTTAGTCAAATTGAATCCCACTTGTGTGGGGGGATCGTCACAGTTTTACCAGAACAAGGTTCATTTTTAAAATTTAAAAATTATGATAGGAAACAAAACATTCCATTCGTCATATACGCTGATTTCGAAACGTTACTTGAACCCATTTCCGGCGATGATTTCAACACCGCTAATACGTCATACTCTAAACGCCACGTGCCGGCTGCATTCGCTTACAATGTCGTGTCATCAAATAAAAATGATAGCGTTGAAGGCTATAGAAGTTATCGCGGCAATGATTGTGTTTCAAAATTTATAAATTTTCTTACTGAGGATGTAAAACAAATACATCAGATTATATCCAAAAGCGAGCCTATGATATTCACTGATGACAATTCTCTAGAGTTCAAACGTGCCGTTAGGTGTCATATTTGCGACAATTTACTCTTGACCGATAAAGTAAGAGATCATTGTCATATTACAGGCCTGTATCGAGGTGCAGCACATCGACACTGTAATTTGCAACATAAAGTACCAAAATTTATACCAATATTTTTTCACAATTTATCCGGGTACGATTGTCATTTATTTATAAAAAAGTTAGGCGAAATTCCAGGCCCAATTAAAATAATCCCTAAGACTAAAGAAAAATACGTCGCATTTACCAAATTTATTCCTATTGCTGATAATGAGTTTATTTGTATAAGATTTTTAGATTCATTCAACTTTTTAGGGACAAGTTTAGACAAGCTCGCTAAAACATTGCAGGTGGAAGATTTTGTTAATCTTCGATTTCATTTTTCTAAAGACAGACAGTTTAATTTATTGACAAGAAAAGGTATATATCCTTATGATTACATGACCAATTGGAAATGTTACGATCAAAAATCATTGCCGTCTAAGGGTAATTTTTATAATTATTTGACTAACGAAGACATTACAGATGAGGATTATAATCACGCACAGGCTGTTTGGGCTGAATTCAATATTAATAACCTCGGCGAGTATACGGATCTATACTTAAAAACGGATGTGCTTTTGTTAACAGACATATTTCAAAATTTTCGGAAAACCTGTAAACAATATTACAGTCTTGACCCAGCGTTTTACATTACTGCACCTAGTTTATCTTTCGATGCAATGTTGCTAAAAACGGGCGTTCAGTTAGAACTCGTGTCGGACTTAGCTATCATCAGAATGATACAAAGCGGTATACGCGGCGGTTTGTGCATGTGTTCCCATCGGCATGCTAGAGCCAATCACAAATACATGCCTGAATATAATCCATCACAACCTGAGAGTTTCATAGTATATTTAGATTGTAATAATCTTTACGGTTTTAGCATGTGTCAGTATTTACCATACTCTAGTTTCAGATTTTTAAGTGATAACGAATTAGCAAATTTTAATGTTACCACTATAGAGGATAACGCAAACTGGGGCTTCATATTAGAAGTCGATCTATTGTATCCCGAGCATTTACATAATGACCATAATGACTTACCATTTTGTCCCGAAAAATGTGTACCCCCGGGAGGTAAAACAAAGAAATTAATAGCAAATTTGTATAATAAGTACAACTACGTGATTCACTACGTTCATTTAAAAAAATGTTTAGAACATGGTTTAATATTACGTAAAATTCATAGAGCAATTACTTTTAGACAGAGTCCGTATTTAAAACAGTACATAGAGTTAAATACTCAATTAAGACAGAAAGCAAAAAGTTCCTTCGAACAAGACTTTTTTAAGTTATTAAATAACAGTGTTTTTGGAAAAACATTAGAAAATACTGAAAATAGAGTAACCGTACATTTAGTTAATCAATGGTGCGATCAGTCCAATCGAACTAAGAAATTTATATCCGCTGAGAAACTTATAGCCAACCCCTATTTCCACAGTGCATCTATTTTATCAGAAAATTTAGTTGCAATACAAATGAAACCTGATCAAATTATTTTAGATAAACCTATATACATAGGTTTCACTGTATTAGAACTTTCAAAAGCACACATGTATTACTTTCATTACAATATTGTAAAGCCTTTTTATAAAGATCGAGTGCAGCTATGTTACACAGATACCGATTCCTTTGTCTATAAAATATACACCAACGATTTTTACAATGATTTGAAATATAATTTTTTACAATATTTTGACAGCAGTAACTATGAAATCACAAATGATTTACAGATACCGCTAAAAAATAAAAAGGTTCCCGGTCTCTTTAAAGATGAAATGGGAGGAAAATATATTACTGATTTTGTTGGTTTGAGATCGAAACTTTACTCTATAAGAACCCCTAATAGTATCATTAAAAAAGCAAAAGGAGTAAAATCATGCGTGGTCAGGGATTTAAACTTATCAGACTATGAAACCATTTTATTTAATGGTGGAGTAATCCGGAGAAAAAATAATATGTTTAAATCAATAAAGCACGAAATATTTACTCGGACTGTCAACAAAGTTGCTTTATCTAGAAATGATGACAAACGATCGATATCTGTGGATCAAATATCAACCCGAGCCTGGGGGCATGCATTTATTTTTAAGAATGAATTACTTTGATCATAATTTTAAGTTAAGTGTTACCTACTCATAGTTTAGTTTTAGGAAATAATAAATGTTAATATTATACAAAAAATGAAATAAAGTGTGAATTATTATAATTATTGACTTGTTTTATTTCTGAAATCCTGTTTATTTCAAAATATCATTACACTTTTTAAATCGGTAAACAAAGTTAACACTGATTGCAGTTATCTCACTATGCACCTAAAATACCATGCATCATAAGGTTGATTTTCGAATAACTAACGTTTTACGATTAAGTAACATGCTTACAAGGCGTTGTTTGTCATTGTATAAGTGTTACCTACGTTGCAGTTCATTGGCCTTAGTCTTGAGACACAAACGCTTAGTTGACAATATTAGTATGACTTGTAATTATTTAGTTATTTTGTCATCATTTACGAAATATTATTCGGCGCGAACACCTGTTTAATATTTTTTTAACTTCCATCAAAAGTTATCATGTCGGTGAGTAAAATATTTTTAATTCGTTTTTTTTTTTATGATTGTTTTATAATTAGAGATTGTGTTCGCAGCTGTGTTGTGTTGCATTTTTCCAGAGCCTTTTGTCACTAATCTAAAGTAAATCTAGACTTTCTCGATTGAAAACCCAATTAAAACGCTATACTAGCGGAATAGTGGTATAAATTGTGTTTATATTTTGTTCCAGAATTCTGACACCGAGATTGTATTCAGCCAGTATGCTCAGGATCCTTACGAGGGATTCTCCGAGATGTTTCGCAGTGAACCCAGGCAAAGCAAACAAGTCACGAAAGATAAAAAACCAAAACAACGGTGCAGGGAAAAATCGATAAAGCAAAATCCTACAAAATCCTTCGTTATGAGTCGACTACATCGAAAAGGGATTAAGTTAATAAAAATTTCAGTGGTAGATCTGTGTAACAACAATCCTCAAACCATAGACAGTGATAGTGACAGTGAAAACGTTATTATAAACGCTCAATATATTGTTCAAGATCCCATCGACAGTGTTATGGACGAAACTGAGTCTTTAGTTAAGAAAATATCAAAATCTTTAATAGGTACTGACTTTTATTAACCGTTTTTGTAAAGTAGTTAATATTTGTATTTTCATTATGATGTTTTTATTTAATTTTGTATTAGGTTGTGTTATTTGTGGAGTAGCGTGGGGGTGTTTAACAAAATAAAAGCAAATTTACATTATTTTGATTTTTATTTAAAAACCTTAAAACCAATAATCTAAATACATTACACATATGAGTACATACATTTATACCCATTCTAAATATTTCCTTAAACAAAGCACATTTTTAAGAGCACATTGCTTTAGATGTTTATTACAATTAAAATTAGATCTTCCTTCACAGTATTTTTTATGCAAAACAGAGAAACTAAGACATTGTTCTGTACCAAGGTCTGATACTTTACAATTCACACACAGTTCCTTTATCCAATTCACCTTCTCCAAACCATTTACAATAATTTCCTTATTTTCTAGATATGGAACGATTATACGCCGAAATTCTCTATAGTCAATATATCCTTCATTCCAATAAATACCTCTATTTCTTTCCAACCATTTAACTTGTCTCTTTTCGTCACTTGTTAAGTATTTAAACAAGTATGGCGGTTTTATTAAAAATGTTTGCGTATAATCACGACTTGCAAAAGCTAATTCTTTTATTATAAAATTATTGTTCAGGTCTTTAAACCCTTGAACATCTAAAATAATAGTATTCGGATTCATGATATTTTTCTCACAGTATTACTCAATGGCTTGTACTCAATTATGCAGTCGTTCAATATAAGACAGTATGCAGAAGTTTGATCTGGTATATCGGAATCACTCTCAATTTCCACTCTTACATCCACAATAGGACCTGTCTTTACATTATCAGCTTGTCTAGAGCAATCTATGACAAATAGCGGCGCCAAATCTTTGAATTGTTTCTCACTTAATAAGGGTTCCGAGCGACGTCCGTAATAAGACTGTTGAAATCTGATGTATTGCTCGTATAATAAAGCGATTCTGTTATTCGCGAAGCTGACATTTAGGTTTTCATACGGGAAGTAAGTTGAGTTTAAGTATACTCTAACGTCACGAACATGACAGTGATCGAACTGGGACATATCAGAACTTGAATTGTTTTTTCTATTTGTTTGTAGACCCATAATTATGTATCTTGGTTTCTCTATTTGTGAGGAAGTTTTGATAGACCAGGTATGTTTTGTAGTTTTAGGTAAAGCTGGATATTCGTACAGATCCCAATTTCTGAATATCATCTGGAGTGGTCGATCTTTTTCTAACAGCTTTAGCAAACTTATTTTTTCTTTGTCGGACACTTTAACATGCGGTACACGCCAGATGATTTTATTTATCTGAACGTCGTCTACAAATTCCCCGGTGTTAAGTTTCACAGCATTCAGATTAGTGTTACTTCGTAGCAATATCAGTTCGTGCCTACTATTTATCACGACTTTCTTGAAATCTTCTGCAAAACCGATAATGTTACAGAGGGGTATAGAAGCAGAAAAACTACCCCCATTAATATTTTTTATTCCATCGATATTCCAGCCCCAGGCATTGGCTATCTTTGATTCACCTTCACTCATTGATATTAACGATTTCATGGTGGTAGTTATGCCAGCGTTTTTTATTCTATCAATTTCCACTCCATTCAGCTCATATCTTATATCTTGGAATAAGTAGAGTAGAGCATTATTCGTAAAATTAACACTAGTGGCTTTCTCTTTCATATCCTTTTTACTTACGACAACAGTTCCTTCCAAATACAAGGTACTAGCTGAGGGAAGTATATACAAGTCCTGTTGGTTAATAGGTATGCGGATTTCATCGTTTCTATTGAAACTAGTTACGTAGGGCTTGTAAGAATGAAATTCGATTCCTTCAACAGTGTTGTCATAAGTCGGAGCAGATAAAACGTCTAAGATATTCATTTTAGCAAACCGATCGCTTTGAGAAATGCCTTGTTTTCTTTAGTTAATTTAATTTTCTTCTTAGAGCGAGCTCTTATTTGGTTGGAAGCTTGAGCGGAACTGATATTTTTGATTTGTTGATGCATATATTTATTGTAGTCAATCATTTTTTTCTTCTGAGATGCAAATACAGCTGCACTTCTTCACCGCGCAAATTGATTAAGCGGTTATTTATATCTAACAGCCTGATATGTATACAGCTAATGTTGTTTTGGTTAATTGGAAAGTATATCGCGTTTTTCGGGATTTCTATAATTCTATATCCGGGAGGCACGTTGAGAGCAAATTCGTGGATAATGTGACTGGGTTCTCCGTTTGTGTACGAGCCGCTTACAATATCACATTCGATCCTGATCACTGTTGTAGGTAAAATGTTGACTGGAAAGTGCGATACATGCCATTTATTTGCTTTTAAGATCTGCTTATTAAACCCTAACAAATTCCTAAACGTACCTTCTTTATTAAAATTTATGTCTTTTGTACAATATACAGCAGCTTTTAAAGTATTGTTATTGCACTGTAGTTTGATTGATGCATCTTTCATTTCAGATTTTAAATAATCATTAATATCTTGCAATTCATAGGTGCCGTCAGGTATTTCAATAACTTCGTTAGAACCATAATAGAACTTATTATTCGTTTTGTCAATGTTTGGAATAGAATTAAATGTTGCGAAATGCAATAAGGCACACTCATACTGTTCATATAGTTGCAACGTGTTAGGATAGTAAGTAGATAAAGTTGACGAGTTTCCAGTTATCGATAATGTGAGTGACATCTTGCAAATGATTCAAATAAAAGAAAAGCATAAGTTTTATACGTTTTATTTCCAAAAATTCCATAGATATTCTAAACATAAGTGTCCACAATTTACAGTGTTGAATTTCTGATATCTTGTATAATTATAAAAAACATTACAATTCTTAAAATATCGCATTAATTCCATTGGAGGTTTTAAATCTCCAAAGCTATCAAAATATTCACAATAATTGCATACTTTTACATAAGCTACCCAATGCGTGCCTTCGTTCTTAGAGTCGTCCAAGTTAACGACACCACATTCAACCCGTTTTGGCGTCCTTGGTAACTGATCCTTCATGTATACTCCTCGAAAGTGAGGGATGTTGCGTGCATACCTTTGGATGTCTATATTAGTGAGAGGACGATTAGGTAGCTTATTTTTCAGTTTTTTGAAGACTTAATGAATAAACCATTACCATTTTTATGTGACTTAATGTACAAGCCCTGACCTAACTTTAAAGACTCCATAGCCTTATTATGTCGTTGTGTTTCTCGCAAATTTTGCTGACCTGCTTTGTAATCGTTAACAGTTTTTGCAATACCAGCCGCACCACCAGCTAAAGTTCCTAAAGCTGATAAACCCGCAAAAATTGGGATTAAAGGTAGAATACCTCCAGTCTTTGGTAAGGGTATCACTCGCGGCACTCGAATTTTCTGAATGCATGGGATTATTTTTTTTGCTGCTGAGTAAGCAGCGTTAATTAAAGCTTTACTGTCCTTTGGATTCAGTTTCTTTATTTTTGCTTTTATTTTTGACACGAAACTTTTAAACGTTTTAATGCCAGAACCAGATTTCAGTTTGGCTTTCATAACTTTGCTCACTAACCATGAACTAAGTTTTTCACCTTTCCCAGCATCGCTCGATTTAAGTCTTTGTTTAGCCATATTTAGTAGTTGCAAATCAGCTTTGTGGCGATTGGGTAAGTCTGTATGGTTTGCATATGCAATGTCGTGATGCATACAAGCTTCGTCTAGCTTATTTACACCTCGGTCACCTCGTAATAAACGTTTCTGCAATTTAGTTCCAGGACCGCAATAATTGTAGCCGGGTAAATGAAGTTCGAACGGTAGATTATTAATTAAGGTATTAACAAGTTCACCTCCTTGCATTGTCTAATGTGTAATGAGAGAAATGATGCAAAAGTAATCGTTATATAATTATTTTAATCCACTATTGCAGTTTTCTCGATCCAACTATTTTCTTCGTTGTTTAGACCCAACCATTTCACAAACATTTTTGATCCTTTTCTTTTTAAAACCCTTTCTATCAAATAAATACCAGGATAGTAAGATTTCTGAAGTTCTTGCTCGTAAAAGGTTCCCATTATGGCCTGCTTTCGCTGATCTTGTATATGATATGTTACTGGTATGGTATGGTTAATTTTTTTTATAGTAAATATTTCAGTTGACCAATTAGGTGTATAACCTTTTTCAAAATGGTGTTTGTATTTACTGATACGAACAAAGTCACCTACTTTGAACTTAGGTTTTCTACGGACGGTTACATGATTTAAGGCTTTTTTAATATTTTCTTTTATAACAGACTCGCAAGATTTATTTACTTCAATTGGTTTAAATTTAATGGTACGATGTTTTGTGTTGTTATATATCTTTAACGTAACCTCTAACGGTATACCTAACCACATATAGTTTCCGTTCAGACTAAAATATTTATATATTTTATTTTTAAGAGTTTTAATCAGTCGCTCTACGATCGAAGCTTTTTTGGTAGAAAACGTTGAGTAATGGTTAACATTGTAAGTCTTCATAAGCGTTTGAAATGAGTTGTTATAAAATTCTGTTCCCATATCAGTTTGTAAATTAACCGGTTTGCGATTGCTGTTAATCAGTATTCGTTTAAATGCATGAGTAACATCAAGTTTATTTTTTGATTTTAATGGCTCTGCCCAAGCGTACTTTGAGAAGCAGTCAATCACCACTAAAATGTAATTATGACCTTTATTATATTTTCTTAAATTTTGCATGTCCATCAGATCAGCTTGCCACAAGTCATCGATCCCCTTTAGAATGACAGGACGTCTAACGAAATTTCTTCGTGCTGCTTTATGTATTTCATTAACAATTTGCTGTTTTGCCATTACGGAGTTTTTTGTAGTAATTTATCTACCTCTGCTTTGGTATAAAACTTATCTTCCAAATGAGTTGAAATCTCAGGTATCTTTGCTTTTAAAGTAGCCTGAACTGTGTCCTTTGTGTCTTTTATGATTTGAGAGCGCAATGAACCAATCATGTTATTAAATTCTTTTAACATATTAGCATTCAATCGATCTACATAATCCTTGTTCACGGTCAGGTTATTTAATTCTTTTAACATGTTAGCATTCAATCGATCTACATAATCCTTGTTCACAGCATCGCCTGCTTCTACTGGAGATCGGACTCCTCTTAATCTTGATGTTTTTAAATCAAAATCTCCGTTTTCTAATTTTAACAATGCGTTCTCATTAAACTCAAATAACTCTGATAAACGCATTCTTTTGTGAATGTAGTGTCCGAATTTGTCTACGTTCATATTTAAGGTGTATTGTATCGAGAAGCTGATAATAAAATAAACACATTTTAAAATATTTATTTATTTATAACTTTACTTTCACGCAATTCTTCAATGATAGATATAATTTCATTATCTAATCCTGTGTTACCAGCATCTCGAGATGCAATTAGTAATTTTAACCTATCTACCAATTCATTTGGATCGTCCCAATAAACAAAATCAACATTTTTCTTCCACATTTTTGTAAAGGGTAGTCCTTTTCCTTTCGTTTGGTGGTCCTGAATTGTACTTCGTAGTTGGAATAGAGGCTTAATAATTTGCAAATATTTTTGTCCTTTATTACTTTTGATTGGTTTACTGGGCTCATAGTCCCGTCGATGTGCGTTTGTGTCAAGTAGCATCGACTTATAATGTTTCATATCACTCTCTGTAACCAAGCTTAAATCGGCATTCTTTTTCAACAGCAACTGTTTTAAACCAGGCGTATTTCGGTATTTGCGTCCAGCTACGATGATATACTCATCACTGATCGTTATACGAGCAGAACCTAACATCAATTTTCCGTCCTCTTTTCTGACACCAAACGGAATATCGGTCAGAGCTTCTGAGGACACTGACCAGGATGACGAATCAATACCTTGGTTGTTTTCAACTAATGATTTGTACGAAGAGTCACTTTCGATATCAGATTCATATTCGTCTTCATTGTCGTTATTATCATTGGTTCCTTTACTAATTGTGGGTTCTTTTTGCAAAGTTTTATCGATAAACGGAACTTCGGTTTCTTCATTTTCTATATTATGCGGAACACAAGCCTGCTTACTGACATTAGCAATTTGGTTGAGTGGTTCTGTTACGGGCTTGAAAACTGATTCCAGTACTTGCTGATTGTTAAGCTCAGCATCTCTCATCTTTCGCACCTTCTTCTTAACAGCATCTGCAGCCTCAACAATTTGTCTTTTCAGTGATTTTTCCATAGTAACAAAAAGTTCGTGATTGATTAAGCGATGTCTGAAGAATAATAATATCGCGAGGGTAACACTCTTAAATATAAATATTTTTAATCAAAGACAACAAAAGTGTCAAATTTATTTCTATAACATCCTTTATTTTTGGAGCAATCCTTATTAATCACTACATAATTGAAAGGTTCACTCCATATTTTCGAACACATTTCACGAAATTCAATCCATGTCATATCAGTGTTGACATGTTCTTCATAAATATGCCGTAAATTAATTTCATCTTGTTTAAAAAGTATGATTAAGTTCGCATTATCTCTTACTAACTGCTTGGGGATTTTACTATATGTTTGGTTCAGATAAAAACAATCTATGCATTTGTGTCTTCCCATTGCAAAATAATCACGCATGTTATTTTGATTTTCACAAGCAACATCATCAAAAATAATCACGGAGTTGGGTTTTGCGTCCTGAACGCTTAGTACTTCCTCATTTCCCTGATATTTCTGGAGGGAAATACCGGGAACCCGTTGCAAAACTCTTTCTAAGAAAATGTACTTAGGTTGGTGCAGAGTTTTTGAATAAACATAAACATTTTCAAATCTTAATCCATTTTCGTGTATAAGAAGGCCAATTAATAAATTGGTTTTTCCACAATTGGATGGACCACAAATGATACATCGTACTGAGTTAGGTAATAATTCCCCATGACGAAAACTAGTCTTACAAATATCATCGCAGACTGTATCAACATGCAGCGATTGCGGTTGTTTTACAAATTTCATGATTACTGTTGGAAATGAACCGATTAAAAATGAGTGAATGTATATAGTACGTTAACATTTATAAACTTACCACAACCTCTTTTGCGTTACTGGTCATTGATCGAGTGGATTGTTCATTACTAAGCATTCTGTACCACCCTTCAGAGCGATAGCAAACTCGCATGATCATTGGTTGTATACAGTTATACACTAGAGAGTAAGTAAACGGAGAGTTGATGGATGATCATCGTTGCTCATCAAGTACGCAGCAAAATGTACTGTCTCGGTCGAGTTTATCGGTCGAGTGGAAAGGCGAGTCGATTATCAATTATTGGGCATTCTATACCACTATCGGCAGCGAGGCGCACTCGCCGAGCAACTTGCCGATAGTGGTATAGAATGCCCAATAATATACTACTAGCCTGGATACGGACGCTGGGAAATCTACATCGGGCCCATGGAGAGCCTGATAGAAGCGCCCGTGTAGCTCCTTGCCTTGACATACCTCTTTGCGTTCATAAGTCGATAGTGTTACAGGCTTGAGCCAGTTCTCTTTAGCCATGGAGTCCCTTGTCCACTTCGACCACATCCCGGTGCATACCCACTTCAGCTTTTAAAAAGTATTCTCTGAGGCTGCATACCTCGCGGTTGTGAAGAGTCTTGGCGTTTAAAAAGCCTCGACCCCCACACTTCCGCGGGATGTACAGTCTCATCACCGATGATCGTGGATGATGCATCCGGTTTGCGGTCAGCAGTGTCCGGACCCTCCTATCGAGGGCGTCGAGCTCAGTCTGAGTCCATTTGAGTATGCTGAAAGAGTACATCAAAACTGGCATGACCCAACTGTTGGAAGAGATTATTATTTTGCTGTTGTAGGCAAGGGCGTCGCCAGCCGATGGCCCAGGGGGGGGGCAAGTTGATATGGAGAATGAGAAAAGTATGAATTGTAGGTAAAGTCGAGAGCACATGAAGCTTTTCGAGCCTTACATCTACAGCGATTGTAATAATATCGGTATAGTTCTCGCCAAACTTCTTGGCTGCAATGTCTGCGCAGTAGTAAATCATACAAAAACAGTACCGATCCATGCCTTGCGCATCAGATAGCCAACTTCAGGGCGGCCCAGAAGTTTGGCGAGCACTATTCAGAGTCCAACGTGTAAAGCTACGCAACTGTACCGTACACGTTGTGCACGGAAGAGCGATCAAAATTTTCAACGCTTTTCCGTGTCGGGAAAGAAGGTTTTTGCCTATTTTAGGATATCAACAACGGTTCGATCTGTTGGGTTTGGTTTATATATATATTCATTCGCGACTTACGGGAATGATCAATCAAGCAAGTCAAGTCAAAGACTTAGGACTGTGGTTGCTTTACATTTTGCAACTTTTTTAGAATCTCTAGGGGGGGGCAGCTGCCCCCCCCTGCCCCCCCTTGGCGACGCCCTTGGTTGTAGGTATAAGGTACATTATTAATCTGTATCTTTTTTAAATTATTATTGATTTTTATTTTTGATATTGCATTTATAATTTTTGTTTTTGTTAATTCGACTGGAATGAATTTAAAATGGAATGTATTTTTTTTTTTTAATTATCTGTTGTAATTTATGTAATATTATTGATCATTTTATAATTATTATTGAATTTTATATTTGTTTACTGTTTTTTTTGTTTACTCTCAGTTTAATTGATTAATTTTTTATGGTTTTGTTTCTATTTTACTTATATTTTGTACACGATGTATGATGTTAAGAAATTAATAATTTTTGATTTTCTTAAATTATTTAACAACTAGATACTTGACAAGACTAGTTCCAGATTTTCAGGCTTTACCCGCAATGGCTGTCAATTAGACCAACGCGACGGCTGAACGTATTTTCCGAGGCACGGAGGTGTAATATTATTGTATATAATATTAACAGTATATTAAGGTGGTCACCCATCCACGGACATCCTCACATCATTCACAAATTGAGTAACCACATTAACCTTCACCTCGAATATTGAAGTGACGGTTAGCAGAAATCCAGGTGTCTGACAGCGTGACTCGAGACAACGTGAGACATGTCCCAACCAGCTTCAAGGTCTTTTTGATGAATAGAAAAGTTATGAATTAAAGATTTTTGTGACTGACATGGTTGTTTTTTGAAGAACGTTCTAAAAAGAGGATTTGTGACGAATGTAAGATTAAAATATGCATTAACAAAAAATAACCTCGTTTATTCAACTAACTTTGGGCGCACGGTTGGCGCAGTGGTTGAGCAATTGACTGTTGCGCTGCGTGTCGCCGGTTCGATTCCCGCACGGAACAAATATTTGTATGACCTACAGATAGTTGTTCCGGCTCTGGGTGTTGTGTATGTGAGTTTATATGTTTGTAAAGGCACCCACGATACAGGAAGAAATTCCTAGCGTGGGTGCCATTGCCAAAGTTTAAAAAAAAAAAAAACAAAAAAAAAACTTCTATCTACTCAATTTCTTGCAAGTCGCCCATAAGATGTAGACTCTTGTCACCCGCTTTCTTCGATTCGTGTGTATAGTGTTTTTCTGCAAAATATTTTTTTTTCTCCTTAAACATGCTTTCGTTATCATACTCCGATATAATTTCGTGGACAATAGTGTGGATTATTCATTTTTACGACTGTAATATAACTACTTTTTAGGGTTCCGTACCTAAGGTGTAAAATCAGGACTCTATTACTAAGACTCTGCGATCCGTCTGTCTGTCTGTCTGTCACCAGGCTGTATCTCATGAATAGCTGGAAAGCTGAAATTTTCACAGATGATGTATTTCTGTAGCCGCTATAACAACAAATACTAAAAACAGAGTAAAATAAATATTTAAGTGGGGCTCCCATACTCAAAACGTGTTATTTTGCCATTTTTTGCGATAATGGTACGGAACCCTTCGTGCGCGAGTCCGACTCGCACTTGGCCGGTTTTTGTATATGCTGTACAGTATAACTGTTTTTGTCCCAAATAAATAAAATAAAAATAAACTCTGAGTTAAATTTTTGGCGCAAGTGAACCTTACTGAATCACCAGGCAAACGGATTTCTTAATTGAAATGCACGGGTAGACCAAGACCAGATGCTCTAGCTAAGTGTGTTTCTATCGATCGATAGGGATTGTAAATAAGTCGAAAATTTATGCGATTGACAAACCCTATCGAAATGTCACGTTATCAATCATTTACATTTTCGAACCTCGCTGATAGAAATTCGTCACAGGACTAGGACGATAATTATGATACTTAATTAATTATTTATGATTATATCCGAGAGCAGTGGTGGCCCAGTAGAGAGCAGTGGTGGCCCAGTGGTATCGGCCGCGACTTACAAGTTGTAGGTCGTGGGTTCGAGCCCAGGCAGGCGCTTTACTTTGTGTAAATTATTTCACCACCGCTGCTCTCAAAACGGTGAAGGAAAACATCGTGAGGAAACCGGCATGTCCTAGAACCAAAAATTCTAAGACATGTGACATCCACACTGGGCCCGCGTGGTGGATTAAGGCCCATTCCCTCTCACAGAGAGGAGGCCTGTGTCACAGCAGTGGGAACTTTAATAGGCTGATGATGTGATGATGATGATGTGATTATATCCTAAAGGTGAGTATAGACTAGAGCATTTACTTGTAACAGAACATCGAGCATTCGCTGTTTTTAAATTTACTCGAACCACACTTCGAACATGATGCCCGATGTTTTTTTACCCGACTGCCGAAGGAGGGTAATGTGTTCATCATTCTATGTATGTATGTATGTTTGTTCCTATGTGGCGTTCTAGAGACTAACTGCGTTGGCCGATTTTGATGGTTCTTACGTCAATCGATTCGTCTTAACCCTGCAAGTATCACCGGCTACATTAAAATTGGAAAATAAAAAAATGGCGGCTTTTGGGCGCCATATTGTGGCATATTTTTTTTCATCTAAACCCATCGTGTGGGGTATCAAAATAAAAGGTTTTATTGTTACAACTTGATTTTAAAATCCAACGAGCGTTTTGATGTAACATTTTATCGAGCAAAGGCCCGAGCGCGGGTGACATGGAGTGAGGTCAATAATGAACGCAAGGTACAAAGAAATGTTACAGCTAAATGTTTACTCGCCGTGAGCATTACGTAAAACATAGCGTCGAACATTCGCAAGAACGTTACATTACATACTCTTAGTAATGCTCGCGAAAGTGCTCTAGTGTATACTCACCTTAAGATAAATAGGAAGGTTGAGACGTACCGAGAATTTGAAGTTTAGAAAGTAAAACTTGTACATACCTGCAACAAAAATGAAAAATTAGGTCATGCAAAAGATAAATTTTAAGAAAATAATTAGATCACTATGGATTCTGGGTAGGTAGAAACTAAGCAAATACAAAACAAAAAAGTTATAAATAAAAAAGTTAATGTAATAAATTTAAAAAAACCCGACTGCTTGAAAAGTAAAACAAAAAAACGTAAACAAGAAGAAAATCATGCTGTGCAGTCGGAGGATACATAATCGTGAGCTGACTGACCAAAACCATAATTATGTATCCTCCGACAAAGTGGTTTTTGATTTGAGTGTATTTTTATGTAGTTAAAGTATTTGATAAACTGTAAGTATATATTTTACAATCTTTTATTTAACTTGCAGTGGATGTATATATGTATGTATGTAAGTGTGTTCGGGTCAAATCTTGCAACTGAATTTTAAAGCAGTTATCCTCCACCGATTAAGATGAAGTTTTGCATACACATTTAGTTTGAATGACAATGCATGTTTAGCTAAGTGACGTCGTTCCAAATCCAATACAGCGGACGGCCTAAGATGGTGGACTAGTTATTTTTTGTACAATGCCATGGGGTATACAAATGAAAGGAAAAGAAGAAGAATACGAAAAAACTTGTTTTAAAAAAAGATTTTTTATTGAATCATTTATTTATTTATCCAAACCTCTGCTTATCACACTAGAACACTATAAGAATATTAGTGTTTGTTACTTCTTCGCGCTCAAACGGCTGGACGGTTCTGGTTGATATTTGGCACGCAGATAGCTTATAGTTTACATTTTTTATTTATTTATTTATTTAAAATTACGTAAATAACACCTTAACAGCTATAACGCCAACTCAATTTTAAATTGAAATGGAATAGCACATAGGATACTTTTTATCCTAGGAATCGGTTCCCTTGCGATAATTATCAGCTTTCACGCGGGCTAAGCCGCTGGCAGAAGCCAGTAGTTAAGAGTACGTTCAGATGCTATGACAAGCGCTCAACGCGTGTTTAACGCTCGCTAAATTTTTGTATAGTGTTCATATGACACGCGCTTGTCAGGCGTTGAAAGCGCGTTGCCGCGACCGCGACGACGCCATGGTGCTATGGTTCAGTATTATTCAGTAGAGTTCTTACATTTGTCGAAGATGGACATAGAAACAGTTTTAACGGAGGTACCGACGGCAGAAACGACGCGACAGAAAACGGAGATATTGGGTCCACCCAATTTTGTCACACAGGCTGACTGAAAGCCAGTACATAATTTTGTATCCTAAGTTAAAGCAATTCGTACCCAAATTTTTTAACGGACCCGCGCAAGATGGGTTCCGTACTTGGTAAATTGCGGTTTACTATTTATGACGTATTAAATAGAAACTACATACTAGATCTCGTTCAAACCAATTTTCGGTGGAAGTTTACATGGTAATGTACATCTACATCATATATTTTTTTTAGTTTTATCATTCTCTTATTTTAGAAGTTACAGGGAGGGGTGGGGCGGGGCACACACTTTGGAAGTGTCTCTCGCGCAAACTATTCAGTTTAGAAAAAAATTATATTAGAAACCTCAATATCATTTTTGAAGACCTATCCATAAATACCCCACGTGGAAAAGGTATGCAAGGAAAAGGTGTGGTTTCTTTTTTTGCCATTTGGCTACGGATCCCTAAAAAAGGTTGATTAAAACAAACATATCGCGGTAAGGGGCGTCCGTGACCCTTTCACTTGGCATTCAGTAATGAGTTAATATCTCATAAACGCGTGGACCGATTTTATGATTTAAACGGATACAATGGTTCTACGTCTATCAATTATAACCAAAATATCTCGATAGTCAAAAAAAATCATGTTTTCAAGTTAAGTAAGGCACAAGTCACATGAATGACTTTTATTTTTTTTGTTATCTGGTGGAGGCTTTAGTTCGAGACTCACATGATTCCATCCCCGGATATACTTCTTTTCTTTATGTTTCTGTTCTCCTGGTAGATTGAGAGTCACCACATGAGAGTCAATCATGAGATTACAGTCCCGGTTTTATTCTAGCTGCCGCCCGCGTGGTATTAGAACTTTTTACCCGACCGTCAAAGGACAGTAATGTGTTTGTCAGTCTATGTATGTGTGTATGTATGTATGTATGTTTGTTCCTATGTTGAGTTCTAGAGACCAATCCCGTTTGCCGATTTTGATGATTCTTACGTCAATCAATTTGTCTTAACCCTGCGAGTGTCATTGGATACATCAAAATTGGAAAATAAAAATGCCGGGTTTTGGGCGCCATAATTGTGTGGTCCAGTTTTTTTTTCTTCCATACCCGACCTATGGGGTATCAAAATAAAGGTGATTTCAAAAATATATAACACTTATATGTACCTAATAAAAAAAATGATAACTAAAAAGCAGTAAGTAAAAAAATTTAATTCAAAAATCAAGAAACCCGCCTGCTTGCTTAAGAAGCGGACTAAAAAGACATAAACAAGAAGAAAATCATGCTGTGCAGTCGGAGGATACCAGCTCGCGAATATTTACGTCTTTTTAGTTCGCTTTTTTAGTAGTCGGGTTTTTTGATTTATTGAATTAATTTATATCTTTGTTAATTAGTTGTGCGCAGTGGTTGAGCGATTGACTGCTGCGCTGCGTGTCGCGGGTTCGATTCCCGCACGGAACAAATATTTGTATGATCTACAGATAGTTGTTTCAAAATCAAAATCAAAATCAAATGTTTTTTATTTCACATAGGCCTACATGGGCACTTATAAAACGTCGACAAAAGGTGCACGGTTCGGGTTAGTCGTTTCCTGTGGAGAAGAACCGGCAAGAAACTCCACGGTTACTCTTTTAAAAAAATGGTTTGTTTTTACAATATTTCCACGTTACAGTATTAGTGCTTAGATATGGGGGGACAACGTAGGCCCGACAATAAGTCGTAAGAAACTAAAAAAAATATTGTATATACGAGAGAGTTAACAAATGTTAACAAGCGTCTAGAAATCTAGAAGGCCTACAATGTTCACACATTCACAAAACAATCAGTAAAAGAATCTATACAAAGGAAAAAATAAATAAAAATATATAACAAGACTAAATTTAACATGTGGCACAAATTTTGTTATCAGTGCTGTAACTATTCATAGCAAAGGGCTATAAAGATCATTGAAATCATTGTAAAAAGTCTAATTAAAAGAAAGAAAAAAAAGTAAAAATGAGATTGAGAATAGTTAGAGACATCCACATATTTGTGCCGTTTATGAGTTACCAGGGAAGCCGCATGCGCAGAAGGAGCTAAAATTTTTATCTTCAACGTAGTCCTTGATTTTGTAATATGCTTTTTTAATAAGGACACGTTTGATGTAGTTTTTGAACTTTCCATCGGTCAATTCTATAACTGGCTTTGGCAACTTATTATAAAAGCGTATACTGTTTATAAGAAAAGACTTGCTAGTTTTCGTTAATCTGAATTTGGGTATTACAATTTCATGCTTACTGCGTGTATTTAAATTATGGAAATCGCTTCTAGTTTTGAAAAGCCCTCGATTTTTGCGGACATACAAAATACATTCCAATATATAAAGAGAAGGTAGAGTCAGTATATCGATCTCTTTAAATTTTTCTCTGAGGGACTCTCGTGGACTCATTTTATAGATTGCGCGGACTGCCCTCTTTTGTAAGATGAAAATTGAGTCAACGTCTGCAGCTGATCCCCACAGCAGAATGCCATAAGACATAATACTGTGGAAATAAGCATAGTATACTAACCTTGCTGTGGCTACATCGGTTAACTGCCTTATTTTCCTTACTGCATATGCAGCCGAACTTAACCGACCCGAAAGAGTTCTAATGTGCGCGCCCCACTGCAATTTTGAATCGATAGTAATCCCTAAGAATACAGTTTCCTTTATAACTTCAAGATTTTTGCCGTCAAGATTTAAATTTAGGTCACGTTGTGGTACATTTGGTAAGGAAAACTTCAGACATTTTGTTTTTTTCGCATTTAGTAAAAGATTGTTAGCTGCGAACCATTTAGAGAGAACAATCAGACTTTCGTTGACATGTAAGACATCCGTATCTTTCCTATCTATTTTAAAAATTAGCGAAGTATCATCAGCAAATAGAATTATATCCGATAATTTGGCCATCATAAAAGGGAGATCATTAATGTAAACAAGAAAAAGGAAAGGGCCGAGAATTGAACCTTGGGGCACGCCCATCTTGACTAGAGACCCGGAGGACGTCGCCCCATTAACATTTACTTTTTGCTGTCTGTTTGATAAATAGGAAAGCACAAGATCAGCAGATTTTCCTCGAATTCCGTAGTGGTGTAATTTACAGATCAGTGTGTTGTGGTCGACGCAGTCGAACGCTTTCGAGAGATCACAGAAAATACCAATGGCATCCTGGGACTTCTCCCAAGATTCCAAGATGTGGCTGATGAGTTTTACTCCCGCGTCCGTTGTCGACCTACCTTTCGTGAAACCAAACTGTTGACTATGCAGGATCTTATTTGAATTGAAGTGAGACAACATCTGTTCCAGCATGATTTTTTCATAGATTTTACTCAATGCTGGAAGCACGGATATAGGCCTATAATTTGAGGGATCACTCTTACAGCCTGATTTGAAAATTGGTACTACTTTACTGTGTTTCATTAAGTCAGGAAAAGTGCCGCTGTCCAAACATTGATTGAATATGCCTGTTAGGACAGGAGCAATTGAGTCAATAATATCTCCAAGAACCCTAACGGATATCCCCCACAAGTCTTCAGTATTTTTTACGTTGAGACTTTTGAACGCGTTTTTAATTGTATCAATACATATTGATTTAAATTTAAAGGTTGGCTCTGGGTGTTGTGTATGTGAGTTTATATGTTTGTAAACGCACTCACGATACAAGAAGAAATTCCTAGTGTGGGACGACGTTTTTAGAAAAAGAAAAAAAAAAAAAACCTCAGAAACATTTCATCAATGTTTGGTCTCACTCTAGACGCTTTAACGTGCACGTCTTTTTTTGAACAAGAATGGTGTAACTACACTTCATAAAATATAGCTTGATCTCTGCTACTTATGTCAAACTGACGTATACGTTATTTTTACGTTATTGTTAGTCTGTCAATCGCTATTATTACCCGACTCCCGAAGGAGGGTAATGTGTTTATCAGTCTATGTATGTATGTATGTATGTTTGTTCCTATGTGGCGTTCCAGAGACCAAACGCGTTGACCTATTTTGATGATTCATACGTCATTCGATTCGTCTTAACCTTGCAAGTGTCATAGGCTACATTAAAATTGGAAAATAGAAAAATGGCGGCTTTTGGGCGCAATATTGTGGGAGGCCAATTTTATTTTTTCTTCCAAACCCATCGTGTGGGGTATCAAAATAAAGGGTTTTTAGAGGCGATTTCAAAAATATATACCACTTATATATTTAAATGTACCTAATTCGAAAAAAAAGTTATAAATAAAAAAACACTCACTGACCACGGTGAGATTGTGGTCAAACACAGGCCTATAAATAGTAAAAAAAAAAAAAAAAAAATTAATTAAAAAATCAAAATACCCGACTGCTTAAAAAGCGAACTAAAAAGTTGTAAACAAGAAGAAAATCATGCTGTGCAGTCGGAGGATACATCTGGTTTTGGTCAGCCAGCTCGTGAATATGTATCCTCCGACTGCACAGCATGATTTTCTTCTTGTTTACGTCTTTTTAGTTCGCTTTTTAAGCAGTCGGGTATTTTGATTTTTTTAATTAATTTTTATATTACTGTATTGATACCGACAGCTGTCGCAGAGATCAAGCTATCTTTTTTAGTTCAAACACCTGTAATTAAATTTTATGGATGGAAAAGAGTGTCCGTAGAGTTTCTTGAACGTTCTTCTCCATAGAGACCTACTGACGCTTGCGAATGTGCAATGTGCTTCTTCTTTTGCTTGACCATTCAAACGCACCTTTTAAATGGTTTGATTGTAATAAATGATTTGATATTACTTAAATTCCTTTTCTTTCCCCTGTAACCACGCAACATACGTGTCTAGTTTCGCATCACGCGACTGACGAACTAATCAACTCTGGGAATGTCAGAAGTCAATTGTGGCTGCATTTGAGACAGCATGGCGACTGCAACCGAGTCGTGTATGCAATCAATTTGTGGACTTTGTATTGTTTCGTAGGCTGGCTGTGGGCGTGCGTTTTGACTTGCGATTTATTATCCGACTACGGCGTAGCCAAACGGAAGGGTTTATGATTTTAGCAGACTATGTATGTTTGTATTTACGTATGTTCCTCCGTAGCGCCTAACTATTCATCCGATTTTGATAAATAAGATGTCAATCGATTCGTTATTATTGATCGGGTAACATAGGCTAAAAAAAACGAAAGCTGGTCCAGTTACAGGTTTTAAACTTTTTTATTGTTGTCGTAAAATCTCGCGTTTGCCGAAATATTGAAACTTAGGCGATACGCTCACTGCACCGCATCACGCAGAGGGGTGCGTGGCGACGACGTCACGACACAGCGCGTTAATACGTTTTCTGTGTGTTGCACTACGCGTGTTTTCAATGCAAAGAGAAATACTTTCAAGCAACGTAAGAACTGGCACTCCCGCGCTGCTCTGCGTATGCGGTACAGTATGCGAATCGCCTTAATGAGTTAGGGACACGATAAGCAATATCGCGCACATATTTTATAATCTGCCTACACTTTTTTCCAACTATGTTAGATTCGGCTTTTAGTTTTACCCGATTCAGCTGAATACCTACCAGTATTTCACATGGAGGGGCAACCTATCTAAACTCCACAATCCAGAAACTGGGTAACACGATTCCTCTTGGCAAGACTTGTCTCAGTTTGCCGAGCTTCCGTCTACCCGTAACGACTGTCAAAGATCTTCAAATGACAGCCGGGACCAACGGCTTAACGTGCTTTCCGAGATAGGGAGGCAACTCGCTATGTAAAGATGGTCACCCATCCACGGACCGACCTCGGCAAGCGTTGCTTAACCTTGAAGATCAACCCAAGTAGCTGTTATTATTAAGCCGCGAGCTAAACTACCATAAAGGTGAGTAAAGAGTATTTACTTTTAACACAACATAAAGCATTCACCGTTTTTAACCGCACTTAGATCTGAAAACGGTGAACGCCGTGCGTTTAAAAGTAAATGGTCTAATCTATACTCACCTTAACGGTTACCTATCATAAGTTCGAAAAACATTTGACCGAATTTCGTGTCACCTAAAACTTTTCAACTATTATCGTTTCGTTTTTTTTTTACTTCATCGAAGACACGTCTGCCACTGTCTCAGTTGACCTATTATGAATTCGATTTTTATCGGTAAGTACTCCGACGTTTCACTTGGTCGAAAAACTTTTTACCGGCGTTACACTTAGCCGAAATAACATTTGTTCTATGAAATAATTAATTAATTAAAATGTCTAATGCATGACAGCTATTAATAAATCATTTGTATGAAAATTCGAAATAAATACGTAAACACAGACAAGACTGCTCGAAGTCGATTTTGCAGCGATTCGTTTCTGTCACAAAATTTATTGAATATTGACTTTTCATGACACTATTTCAAATTTTAATTGAAAATGCTACCAAGTTACCGACTATTAGTGACTTAATAATATTCCCTAAAATGTTGTTTCGGTTTGGTGAAAATATGGCAAATGAATAAAGTTCAAAAGAGGCTTCGGCCAAAAGCAAAAAGTTATTTTGTAAATTGGCGGAATGTAGTACGGTAAAATAATACATGTGGCATCATGATACTTTGATGATCTGAAAATTTGTCAACTAATGCATATAGCAAAAAAGTCGTTGGTCAATAGTTTTCGGTAAAATGAAATTCGAACAAAAAATATTCGGAAAAGTGATCGGTTCCCCACATTAGTAGATATAAAATATCGAATTAATGCGGACGAGATAATATTTTCACACCTGTGCATTTAAAACACGTAGATAAATAATTAGCACCGTCACTATCCCACGTATAACATATCTATATACCAATGTTACTGATAAGAGAAATGATAACATTCTGAATGATAATGTTAGTCAATGTTAGCTAGGTCTATTAATTAAACAAGATGTACTCTAGATTAGCGATGAGAGTGAGACTGCAATAAAATTTACTGTGTATCATTGGGAAGGTAACTTGTAGATTTTCATTTTTTACCCGACTGCCGAAGGAGGGTAATGTGTTTATCAGTCTATGTATGTATGTTTGTTCCTATGTGGCGTTCCAGAGACCAAACGCGTTGACCGATTTTGATGATTCATACGTCAATCGATTCGTCTTAACCTTGCGAGTGTCATAGGCTACATTAAAATTGGAAAATAGAAAAATGGCGGCTTTTGGGCGCCATATTGTGGGGGGCCAATTTTATTTTTTCTTCCAAACCCATCGTGTGGGGATCAAAATAAAGGGTTTTAAGAGGTGATTTCAAAAATATATAACACTTATATATTTAAATGTACCTAATTCGAAAAAAATGTTAACTAAAAAGTTATAAATAAAAAAGTTTATTAAAAAGATCAAAATACCCGACTGCTTAAAAAGCGAACTAAAAAGACATAAACAAGAAGAAAATCATGCTCTGCAGTCGGAGGATACATCTGGTTTTGGTCAGCCAGCTCGCGAATATGTATCCTCCGACTGCAGAGCATGATTTTCTTCTTGTTTACGTCTTTTTAGTTCGCTTTTTAAGCAGTCGGGTATTTTGATTTTTTTAATAAACTTTTTTTGTAATAAGGGACCTTCGATGATGGTGGGACGCAATATAAATTGTGTTGATAGGTGATGTCGTACAAGTTAGTCACCGCCAGACAACGAAAAAATAAAAGTCGTTAGCACCTGTCTACCAATGTATTCCAATATTTTAAAAGGATAAATATTTTAATTAAAACAAACATATCGCGGTAAGGGGCGACCGTGACCCTTTCACTTGGCATTCAGTAGTGAGTTAATATCTCATAAACGCCTGGACCGATTTACATGATTTAAACGGATAAAATGGCTCTACGCTTGGGCATGTATATCAGAATCTCGGAATATCGGAACGAAATGACCGATATTTCAATTCCGATACTGAGTGATCCAATATCGGAATCTCGGAATCACAAAATCTTATTTTAGCTGCTTGTGAAGCGTCGAGCGAGAAAGCGCGGTTACGCCCGTTGACTATGGTGATTAGCAGTTTTGGGATAATCTGTTTGCTAACCGGTCGCTTATTTACTTAAACTTCACTTCATGAAAAAATAAGTGCCTTGACTAATGGCGGATTTACAGTCACGAGATTGCTAAAAATGTTATCTTTAAGAGTACAAGTGAATATACGGTTTTATAGAAACCGTTGTAACAATGATATTTTCATTGAATAATGCTTAGGTTACGGGAATCCGCTGGATTCGAGACGCATGGGATCGGCCAATGTGACGATACTTGGTGGAGCTTATATTCAGCAGTGGACGTCTTTCGGCTGTTATGACGATGATGATAATCATGAAGGCTAAGATAGTTTTTCATACTTTTGAGAGGGCTGTTTTGGAACGATATCCTTGTTAAACTTTATTTCAAATTCATAATGTGTTACTTACTTGGAAACCGAAATAAATTAAAGCTTAATATTTTTCAGTCTTCTGCTTGTATTGAATACAACAAATTAAGACTAATTAAAGTCATTCAATCACTAATCTTTTGGATAATTCAACTTCCACTACTTGACTACATTGTTTCTCATCATCATCATCATTTCAGCCAAAAGACGTCCACTGCTGAACATAGGCCTCCCCCAGGAGACGTCGTCCCACTGACCGATACTTATACTGGATTTATAAAACAATATTACTTATGTGTAATAATTATTAAATAATTATTGGTACTACTTTCAGATTGATCGATAAACATTTGTATTCTGAATATTTTAGCATTATCTTTTTTAAGAAACATGACTTTCTTGGGAACAAATAGAATAGAATAGAATACTCTTTATTATGTACACCATATAAATTACAGAAATTATACAAACAAACAAAAAACACAAAAAAAAATGCTAATGCAAATGTGCAATTTAGGTAGATAAGCGCTCGATTACCCAGTCACTGGTGATTAGAGAGTGACACAATAGAAAATCCTATTATGTCGCGGCATAAACGTGTTTTTTTATTTTACTCAATCCAACTGCATACCGAAATTGGGAAAAAAACAAAAAAAAAACGATTTTTAACAAAATTTCGCAATTCCGATATTAATATCGGAATTCCGATATTGAGATCTAATATAGGAAATCAATATCGGAATTGAAATACTTCCGAAATTACATGCCCTATTCTAGGCCTATCAATTAAAACAAAAATATCTCGATAAACTAAAAAAAACATGGTCTCAAGTTACGTAAGGTCAGTGGTGTCATACAAAGAAACCGTGCCGACGTTTTATACTGATTATTCTGATTATTTTTTCTACATCGATCGCGTTCGGTGGCGTGCCGTTCCGTTCCACGGATAGAGATGGTGATCTATCTATCGCCGTGGAACGGAACCGGACGCGATCGATTTACAAAAAATAATCGGTATTATCAGAAAGAAAGTAGAAAGTGGCCCTCAGAATATACTCGTTATTTGCTAAAATCGCTAGTGTGTAGCCAACTTAACAAGCTTGCCTGGTAACAGAGAGGATGCCAGGCAATTTTCTCGAGACAAATGAGAGGACAGGGGTTATATAACTTGTCTGTTTCATGTACTACAGTTATGTGATGCAAATCGATACCTCAGTTACAAAGCGTAATAAGTATGAAATTCAGTTAGTTTCAGTTAAGTATGAGAAATTCTTCCTTAAATGATTACCCACTATTTCCAAACAGAAACAAGCCGATATAAAAAAACCGGCCAAGTGCGAGTCAGACTCGCACACGAAGGGTTCCGTACCATTATCGCAAAACACTGCAAAAAAATCACGTTTGTTGTATGGGAGCCCCCCTTAATTTATTTTATTTTATTTTAATTTAATTATTATTATTTTTTGAAGAGAATATACAACTAATTATTCTGTGAATATTTCAAGCGTCTACCTTCTGCCGTTATTAATATCGAGCAAAAAACGGCAAAAATATCACGTTTGTTGTATGGGAGCCCCCCTTAAATATTAATTTTATACTGTTTTTAGTATTTGTTGTTATAGCGGCAACAGGAATACATCATCTGTGAAAATTTCAACTGTCTAACTATCACGGTTCATGAGATACAGCCTGGTGACAGACAGACAGACAGACAGACGGACAGCGAAGTCTCAGTAATAGGGTCCCGTTTTTACCCTTTGGGTACGGAACTCTAAAAATGCAGTTCAGTTGTTACACCCAAAACTTTTTCATAAGTCTACAATATATTCGTTTCATACAGAACTTAAGCTGTTTCCTTTTGAAACTGAGAATATTTTCAACTTCCTAGTATCAAAAGACCGTTTATAATAATATTACATTTCAGATTAACAATAATGATAAAAAAATACACTGGAAGTATCCCTACTCGTATAATTTTTATGAATTGTTAAGAAGAAGGTATCGATATGATTCGATATAGGTAGGTATAGTGGCAAACGCTCCATTGGTCTTGCGGTCGCAAGTGCGACTATTGAGTGTGAGGTCACAGGTTCGGTTCCCAGATCGGGTAAAGTGGGCGTTCATATGAACAAAGCATCAATATCATCATCATCGCCATCATTTTAGCCGAACAAGCTGTCTATTGCTGAACACAGGCCCCGCGTGCATTCATTCCCCCAACCTTAACCAGGTCATCAGTTCACCTAAGCCTCCCGCCTTACAATGCAACGTCTTTTCAAATTTACGGCCTCATTGAATAGAGCAGAATGGATGGCCATTCTGCTCTATTCCGGCTTTCACGATTTGCAGTGGTTTGAGCACTGCAACTCCTGAAAGCCAGAATTAACAGAGGCGACCAACAGAAAAGCGTCGAGGCAATGAAACTCGATGAAGCCCCGGCGAATGAATTTAACTTTCTCGAGCCCGCAACGAAATTAATCAGAAAAGAATAACGGAGGAGTAGGGCAAAAAACCTAATTTCCACTTCACTCCATATCAAGCAGGAGACAGAACAAACAAGGCCAATAGATACAAATGGTCGTTTACAACTGGGATAAGCCCTACGGATAAATAAATATAATTAATTGAGTTTGAGTATTTTGTTCCGAGAGGAAAACCTTGCCGTTCCTCATCATCTCTTCTCCTTCGTTTTCCTCCCCACTAGTCATTCGTTAATGTGGATCATTTACTGTTCGTGCTGTCCGCCTCTGGAATAATCTCCCTCACTCCATACGGGACAGCCCTTCGCTGGGGATTTTCAAGAAAAGAACAATGGAACATTTCCTGTCAGCATGACGCAAAAATGGATATGTATGCATTTATTAATTTAGGATTTTAGTTACATTATAGCTTGTATTATGTTAATGCATTGTGTGCTGTACATGTATTTGTTTAGTTTAATAAGTTAGTAAAAATTTAAATGCTAAGTTTTATTGTGCACTTGGGTATGCTGTCCTCAATTAATCAAAAATCTCTATGACACTGAAGTTTGCTGTAAGAGAACCCAATTATGGGTTAAGCTCGCCTTTGTACATAAGCTATCCTACTGTATTTGTATGTGTGTTTTTTGTTCAATAAATAATATGAATATGAATTAATATTAATGGTTCCTAACATTGTGAGCTATTATATTTGATTCCAATAATATGTATGGCAAAAACGCTTGAACGCACGGAAATTTGTCCTAGTTTCTACAAGGTCCGTGTAATAAATAACTCCAGATGCAGCCTGTACATTATCCAACATAATGTTTCGTTCATTCTGCCAAATACCTACCCGTAAAGACTGTCAAAAGTCTTCAAATGACAGTCGGGTCCAACAGTTTACCATGCTGTTCGACGCACGGAAGTGTCACTGGTATGTAATGCATGATCCCCCCACGCACAACGGACCAAATAAAAAGGAGTCCCGCTACTTCTAATGGATGATCCACGGACCAACCTCAATAAACGTTGATTAACCTCCAAAAGTAACTTGTACGGTTTTCATTACTGAGCCACGAGCTCCTCTGACGCAAACGAGAGTTAAACAATTACAAATTGAAATCTGAAGTCGATAAACTCTAGACGTCGATTGAATCGAATCTCGCATAGATTCGCTTACGATTACACGCGAATGCGTCACAGTGACGTATGTAGCGTCCTCGACACACATTAAAACGTGAGTCTGATCAAATTCTGTTCCGATACCTACACTTTGTTATGAGTTATTGTTACTTACTCTTGTTGGTCTAGTTGTCGCAAGTGTAACTATTGAGCGAGATTTCCCGGGTTCGATCACCAGGTTGGGCGAAGTTTTAGCCATGTGAAACTCTGTTTCTCGGAAAGCACGTAAAGCCGTTGGTCTTGTGCCTGACCTTTCTCCGGATTGCCTTTCTATCGGACTATGAGTGTGGGGAAACAGAGAGTGAAAATGTGTTTGCACAAATACTTGTGCACTATAATGTCTCCCGCGCCTATGCCTAGTGTCAGTTAAGATCGGCCGCCGTGGTCGAAATTCGGTCTGTAGGACGATTCTTACGACATATTGTTAATTAGAAGAGGGTGGGCAGAGATACAAGTTGATAAGAAATTTTCTGAACTTTTAAACAATCTTCAGACACCGTAGGATGTGGCCTGCAGGTAACAGGCTTGGGTAGTTTCATGCCTGCACAATCAAAGGCTCGAGATGGCAGTGCATCGTGTTCCACGCGCGCCTCTCTACATCTTCCCCATCGTTCCCTGGCCGGGGGAACGATATGCGCAATCACTCCAGCGCCCCGGCCAAAGGTAGCTGCAGAACACCGTGTGGTTTTAGTCAGTGAGAATCTGAGAGACCACTTCTTCCGCCCCGGAGCAGAGGACATCCATGAGGATTACCACACGTTAAAAAAAATTAGTAGAAACTACAAAACTCAACCTTATTCCGCGTAAAATTGTACCAAAAATGACAGGATTGAAAAAGAAGGATTTTCCTTTGGTATTTTAGATAATTATCAGGAGGTTCAGGGCTAAATAATAATAGCCGTTACTGCTTTTAGCGATTCATCCACGGCCCGACCTCGACTAGCGTTTAGTCTGGGTCGGGCCGTGGATGGGTAACTATCCATTAGATATCGAAAGTCCTTCGTGCCTCGGAAAGCACGGTCCCATCTTTAATTTTGTAGATCTTTTACGCGCGACGTTCTACGCATTAGAACAATCGTTATTCTTCCGAATAACCTTTGTCGCATCTCACATTTGTTGCATTGTCGCGATACGTATGTCTGCGGCAGCCTATACTCATAACCCAATCATAAACAGACAGTCTTTCAAAAGATACCGCTCAAAATCATTGAGATAATATTATCTAAATGATTTTGAGCGGTATCTAATGATATTGAGGTAAAAATGTACTACGTAGTACATTATTAGCCCACTCCGCTGAGGAGAAGGCAAACTTGTTTGCCTCCCTCTTTGCGGAATCTTCGCATCTGAATTCTGATGGTGCGCAGCCTCCTCCTTCTTCTGATGGATGTTTGACGAGTATGTCGAACATTCGCATCCATCAAAAGGACGTCCGTAGGGTACTGCGTAGCCTTGATGTGAACAAAGCGAGTGGCCCCGATGGTATACCAGCAATTGTACTTAAAACCTGTGCGCCTGAATTGTCTCCGATCTTGACACGCCTGTATCGCCTATCGATAGAGACTGGAAAAGTGCCGAAGGCTTGGAAGCAAGCCAACGTACAGCCCGTGCCCAAGAAGGGCAGTCGAGCTGACCCTGCCAACTACAGACCCATATCTGTAACATCCATCCTCTGTAAGAGTATGGAACGTGTGCTCAACGGGAAGCTCCTGGCATACCTAGAAGCAAACGACATCCTCAGTGACCGCCAATACGGCTTCCGCTGAAATCGGTCCACTGGGGATCTTCTAGCGTATGCCATTCACATCTGGAGTGAGGCCATCGAGAGACACGGTGAAGCGCTAGCCGTCTCCCTCGACATCTCGAAGGCTTTCGACAGGGTCTGGCACGAAAGCCTTATTGGTAAGCTTCCTTCCTTCGGTCTGCCTAGTGGTCTGTGTGATTGGATTGCGGACTTCCTGAGGAATCGATCCATCCGAGTGGTTATCGACGGCTGCTCGTCCGGTCAGTTAGATATCAACGCCGGAGTCCCTCAGGGGTCAGTGCTCTCGGCAACATTATTCTTGCTGCACATTAATGATCTGCTAAAACCCGGAACCTTTGGGTACGCAGACGACAGCACTGTTGCTGAGAGATACGTGTCCGACGCGCGGGCTACTGGGCCTCAGATTCGGTCTCTCCGGGAGGCCATGGTTGAACGCTTGAACTTGTCCTTGGAGGCAGTCTCCGAATGGGGCGATGCCAATCTGGTCAAGTTCAATGCCGCAAAAACACAGGCGTGTCTCTTCTCCGCGAAAAAGAGCCAATTTCACCCGGCTCCTTCTTTCCGAGGTGTAACCATACCGTTAACGGACCATCTTGAGCTTCTTGGCGTAACGTTGACATCGACACTTAATTTTGGCCCATACATTGAGGCAAAGGCTCAACTGGCTGCCAAAAAGTTGGGGATCCTTGCGAAGGTGAGACGATACTTCACGCCGGAACAGCTGCTTAAGTTGTATCAAGCGCAAGTTCGATCTTGCATGGAGTACTGCTCTCACCTCTGGGATGGATCTGCCAAATACCAGCTTGATGCACTTGAGTCGATTGACAGACGGGCCAAAAGGCTTATTGGCAACGATGCACTGGTCGCCTCAAAGCTCCAGAGCCTCGGACATCGTCGCCGAGTTGCCAGCCTGTCGGTTTTTTATCGGTTACACTTCGGGGAGTGTGCGACGGAACTGCACAATTTGATTCCGCCTAGCCCTTTCCATCATCGGACTACAAGACGTACGGCCATGCGCCATCGGTACATGGTGGACATCCCTCCCATACGCACAAAGCGTTTTGCTAATACTTTCATTGTGCGCACAGCTAAGGAGTGGAACTCCCTTCCGGGGTCTTTGTTCCCTGATAGCTACAACCTTGGGGTCTTTAAGTCAAGAGTGAATAGGTTTCTTCTAGGCAAGCGTGCTTCACCGTAGACCACATCATCGCTTAGCATCAGGCGAGATAGTGGTCAAACGCGAGCCAATAAATTATAAAAAAAAAAAAAAAAAAAAAAATACCTTAATGCTCAATATAAGCCACTTTTGACAACAGCTGACCAAAAAAAGAAAAAGATAAAAAGAAAGAAAAATTGTTTATTCTGCACAAACTAATCGCACAATACAAAACAAAGAGTGGCATTCACTAAAGGTACAAATTAGCCAAAAGCCTCGTATTTAAAACGAGCGCTCGCGTTTCGCTTCGCGTTTGCTGGCTTGTTAATAGTTCTCGCTATAAAAAACAGATGTCACTGTACGTAAATAATAACTTTCTGATTTTAAAGATTCCAAATTATTGATTGATTGGGGTGAAAACGTTATGATGAATATTGGACATTCTGCGAACTGGACATTTTGCGGATTGGACATTCTGCGATTAAACACCAATTTTCCCCTTATCTACATAAAATTGAAACAATAAAGCTTAGTAAAATATATTGGCGGTAATAACACGATTGGTCTGAAGATAAGACTTTGTCTGCCGCCGTGGGTCTTATACAGATAACTTGATAGGTATTGCAGTGTGATTTCCACGGAGAGACCACGCCTTCATAGTGACAAGGTGTAATAGCCACACGTAAGTAAAGACTTATCATCATCAACATTTCAACAGAAAGACGTCCACTGTTGAATATAGGCCTCCCCAAGTGTTTTTTATCAAAATCAAAAATCAATTAAAATATTTTTTTATTTTATTTCACATGGCATACTTATAAAAACATCGACAAAAGGTGCATGGTTCGGGTTGGTCGTTTCCTAATCCTATGGAGAAGAACCGGCAAGAAACTCCATGGTTACTCTTTTAAATAATTTGTTTGGTTTACAATATTTCCATATTACATTAAGTCGTGAGTGACCACAAAAAAAAGAAGAGTTTGCGGAAATTTGCGGCATAAGCGGCTGTATTTTTTGATTGCGTTGGCTTAGAAGTTTGATTTTTGCACAGTTTTAAAGGACAGTAGACTTGAGTATTTAATATAAATTTCAGCTTGATACCGCCACGCGTTCCTGAGAAAAAGGGTCTTGATAGACAGACGGACGGACAAAAAAGTGATCCTATAAGGGTTCTGTTTTTTCTTTCGAGGTACGGAACCCTAAAAAGAAAAAAATGAGATTGAGAATAGGTAGAGACATCCATAATTTTGTGCCGTTTATGAGTTACCAGGGAAGCCGCATGCGCAGGAGGAGCTAAAGCCAAAACTTTTATCTTCATCACCTTCATCATCAGCCTATTAATGTTCCCACTGCTGGGATACAGGCCTCCTCTCTGTGAGAGGGGATGGGCCGTAATCTACCACGCGGGCCCAGTGCTGGTTGGTAGATGTCAAATGTCTCCGAAATTTTGGTTCTAGGACATGCCGGTTTCCTCACGATGTTTTCCATCACCGTTTTTGAGAGCAGTGGTGATGAAATAATTTACACAAATTAAAGTCTGGGTTCGAACCCACGCTCTACAACTTGTATGTCACCACCAATACCACTAGGCCACCACCAATTATTTGTATTTATTCCTTCACCGGAAGGACAACATCGTAAACCGGCAACCCGAACTTATACACTGCCGAGCAATGAAAAAGTTTCACCCACAAAATGCCGACAAACACCTTAATTTAATTTTTTCACATTTAATTTAAAATTTGATCACAATATTTACGTTTTTAGTTGGTAATATTCTGATGCGCTGTTAAATGTACTTCAATATTGCAGACGGCGTCATTAAGCTAGCCTTTCCCGTTTAAGAGTAATTTGGTTCTATGTCACTGGAACTTTTTCATTGCTCGGCAGTTTAGTTGGTTTATTATAAGTTTGTGCGCTCCATTGGTATAATTGCTTCAAGGCGCTCCAGTACGGGGATAAAAAGAAAATAAAAATATGTAAAGACACTTGGATAGCAGTGGTGTCAGTGATGTCCAAGATAAATTTAGAAAATACAAATGAATTGAAAAGGTCACATTGATACTTGCCAAGATTTGAACCCACGATCTCAATGACGAGAGGCGAGGTTTTATATAGACACCTGGCCACTACGACACATTGACCGGTCCGGCTCGGATCAACCGGATTCCCGCAACCTTAAGTCAAGTGTGAATAGGTTACTTCTAGGCAAGCGTGCTTCACCGTTGACCACATCATCGCTAGACTAGATCAAATCATTAAGAAAATGCTCTAATGTAGAGCATTTTCTTAATGATTTGATCTAAGAAAATTTTGAGTTTTATTCGTATAACATAATGTAATTAATTTGTATAGTTATGTCTGATAGGATCTCCTCTCCACTGTGGAGATTCTTTATTAGGTGGGTAATTTGAATTTGAATGTGTTTTTATTGTAATTTTAATTTTAATTTGTGTTTTAATTTTAATTTGTATTTTAATTTAGATTTTAATTTGTATTCTAATTTATATTTTAATTTGTATTTCGATTTGTATTTTAATTTGTAAATTTATTTTTTGTATGTTTTATTCAATCGGACTGTATGGATTAAGTTGTCCGAAATAAATGAATTTGATTTGATTTGATTTAAAACGGCCAAAAACTCGACAATCGCACCAAAACAGCTGAGCGTAGTTTAATTAAATTGACACCATCTCAAATAATCTACATTTTGATCTAAGGCTTTTTTTTTTAAGTCATAGAATATGGAAAGGAAAGTAAAGTAGGAAAGGATAAGGAAAGTACAAAAAACTACAAAATTTTGGGTTACGCGGGTGTGAAACGAGTGCGTGTTTTGTTCCCTCAAGGTCGTTGACGTTAGTCGTCGTCTTAAGTACTACTATAGCTATTATGCGATTGTAGCTAATAGATTATTCAATCTGTCTAGTAATCTGCGTCCCGAACGGTTGTAGGCACACCATACATACCAATATTTTTTCTAGGGTCATTCTTCCGCGGAAATTTTTAACACCGCCATTCAGAAAATGACGTCAAATGCACAACGCCATCTATCGAATATGGATGCAACTCCGCGGAACATTATTGTATTGAAGTATTGTTGAACCTGCTGAAGACTGCATAAATCTAAGCGCACAGACGGCGGAAAGCGACTTTATTTTTACCCGACTGCCGAAGGAGGGTAATGAGTTTATCAGTGTATGTATGTATGTATATATGTATGTATGTATGTATGTTTGTTCCTATGTGGCGTTCCAGAGACCAAACGCGTTGGCCGATTTTGATGATTCTTACGTCAATCGATTCGTCTGAACCCTGCGAGTGTCACTGGCTATATTAAAATTGTAAGATAGAAAAATGACGGATTTTGGGCGCCATATAGTGGGTGCCCAAAATCCGTCAATCGACTTTCTGTCCCATCGTGTGTGGTATCAAAATAAAGGGTTTTACGAGGCAATTTCAAAAATATATAACACTTATATATTTATATGTACCAAATTCGAAAAAAAGTAACGAAAAAGTTATAAATAAAAAAAAGTTAATTAAAAAAACCAAAAAACTCGACTGCTTAAGAAGCGAACTAAAAAGACATAAACAAGAAGAAAATCATGCTGTGCAGTCGGAGCATACATCTGGTTTTGGTCAGCTAGCTCGCGAATATGTATCCTCCGACTGCACACCATGATTTTCTGCTTGTTTACGTCTTTTTAGTTCGCTTCTTAAGCATTCGGGTTTTTTTGTTACTTTAATTAACTTTTTCTTTTATACTATGTAGAGATGTTACATGAAGAATTTTCAGGACCATCACAAAAGCAACACAAAAAGTCTCAGAAATGTTCCTTTTATCCAAGAAACCAAGATAAAGGAAGACTTTGAACGGTTATTTCAAATGTAATGTCGCGCTATGTAGATTTAGATTACGAATAAAATCGCCCAAATAGCTACGATAATTGTGTTTTAGGGTTCCGTACCCAAAGGGTAAAAACGGGATCCTATTACTGAGACTCCGAGGTCCGTCTGTCTGTCTGTCACCAGGCTTTATCTTATAAACTGTGATAGCTAGACAGTTAAAATTTTCACAGTAGATGTATTTCTGTTGCCGCTAAAACAAAAAATACTAAAAATAGAATAAAATAAATATTTAAGTGGGGCTCACATACAACAAACGTGATTTTTTGCCGTGTTTTGCGATAATGGTACGGAACCCTTCGTGCGCGAGTCCGACTCGCACTTGGCTTGTTTTTTTTAATAAAGTTTACCTATATGCTAAATTTTAACAGACTGACTTTGATATAACTAGATAATAAAATGATTTAACTTCTTAATGACGCGGTTATCGTTACTGTTGGTAATATCCGATGCGTTCTAGTTCTTATCATAGCGGGTCAAGTCGCGCACTCGTTACCAATTGTGTGCAGTTCTGGGGTCTATTGACCAGTGAGTTCGAGATTTGTGAGGTGTATATAAGTTTGTCATGTGCCGCTTTGGCGGATTTTGAAGGCCCCTTATTTGTGCAGATCATATGTGTGTGTCCTATTAAGAACTGTTTTTTTTTTCCAACAAATGTAGTCCTACTCAAATAATGAATGTATTGATTTGATTTGAACATTCAAATCAAATTAATACATTCATTATTTTAATTAAATTCCTTTTGCAATTTACTATCCATTAGGATGTCTTAATGGATAGAATATTGCAAAAGGAATTTAATTGGTTTGCTATGATAGTTTTTTTACATAATTGGTTTTGAATTAAATAATGCTACTAATACTAATAAAGACGACTAAAATGAGGACTAAGGGGGGTATTTGACTAACATATATTTAGGATCATAGATCTATGAATCATATTTATATGATAGTGTATTATAAATACATGAATCATGTCGACTTTGGAAAAAGATTTTTGACATTTGTATTTTGGATAGGATCCTATATATCCAAGATTATGATAGTGTAATACCCAAGGGGGGTATATATTCAGAAGTATTTAAAAATTGACAAAGACATTTATGTTGCTAGTTTATTATCTGTGATCAAGGTTTTGCCGAAAGTTTTTGGTAAAACTACCACTCTTAACTTTTCTTATATCATAATTAAAGTTGTTTTAGATACAAATAAAGGAAAATTATTATTAGATATAGTAATATATATATTTTGGGGTTTTTGCAAAGCCACTAAGCATATTTTGCTTGTTGTTTTACATGTATCTAAATAATGCAACAGTTAAAAGAGTGGACACTAGATAATGTATAACGTATAACCCGGTTCAGTAACGAAACGAATCTAAAACGACGGTATATTGTTGAATATGAGAAGCACCGCCATTTCAGATTTGTTTCTTTAATGAACCGGGTTATAGTTGATTTAGGCAATTTACTATTCACTAGTTTTCATGGTTTTGATAGGATGTATCTTGCAAAAAATAAATAATTAAAATATTAAAAAACACGCTTGCCTTGTCAAAACGTGAATTATTTTTTTTAAAACTAGCTAAATGACTAAAGCGAAGTCGGGGGACATGTAAATAAAAGAACTTCCCTGTTCCAAGGAACCGTCCCCCGACAGCAATGAAAAGATTGGTTTTCAGCCAATTAGCTTGTTTTCAATATTTTAATTCACGTTTTGACAAGGCAGGTGTGTTTTTTTATTTTTTTTTAATTATTTGTCATTTGTTGCATACCTTTTATTGATATAACCATATTTTTTGCATATGGGATTGATATATATATATATTTATTTTATTTCTTTATGTTATTAATGAAAGAATGCATTTTGAATACTACTGTTTTATATTTTTGTTTTATACTAAGCAAGCTCTAGACGATGACAGTATACGTAGCCAAGTTTTGGTGAAAAACCCGATAATATTTTGATTAATATATTAATATTTCTATATTTTAAAATTTTACTAGGCTATGATAATCGGATAATCGGTATGATAATTAACGCAACGCTTCTAACAATACCACTTACATATAAATCAGTTAAGCCGTTTAGAAGTTAGGGTGGAATAATGAAACTCTTAAACATACATGAAACCTGAAAACATAACATTACTATTAACTTATTTTTCGGGCAGTCGTGTAAAAAATACAAACATCCGAATTGACAACCACCTCTTTTTTTTAAAGTCGGTTAAAAACTAGCATAAACCAAGCTGCATCTAACAGTACCTACATACAAAAAACTTCAATAAAATATCTACCAGCAAAACTAGTATACTACCACAGTCAATATAACAAACATAATGGCGACAATTGTATAGGTATGCAGACATTGAAATTTCTTCCCCATCCGGTGGCCAGCCGAGGGTGTGGCCACAAAGAGAGCGGTTGTTAAAGTAACGGCACTGCGGCGGTGTGGCAAGACATTTTTGTAAGATGACTTAACGGCCTCTGTTAAAGCCGGACCTTTGTAGAAATTGTTGGCATACTAAGCTTATCTAAACTTCCAAACTAATACTAATTATATTTATAGGGAGATAAAATTGTTTGTTTACGTTTGTTAACGGTAATCTCGAAAATAATTGACCCGATTTTTTTTTTTTACTGGGCGGTACCTTTCTAATAGAACATTTCAAGAGCAAATCGTTTGAATGAATTGCGGCTGAAAGTAATTGCAATGCTTAGTAAAGATCGCTTATCAGTGTGATAGAAATCGAATCGCGTCGACCCATTACACAGATTGCTTTGATAGCCACAATAACACTGGGTTACCTAAGCTAGGTACTTTTTTCCCGAACAATGCACAAGTCCTGTAAAATAGGCCAAGATATATATTACTTTACCTGATAATACGAGTAGTATAAAATTTTCTCAGTGTATACAGACAATACAGACTCCGGTACTGCTTCTGAGAATGTCATAGCTCTGCCTCTATCAATTGATCAGTAATTTGAATTACCTCCAATTGGGCAGTAACGAAATAATTCTAGATTTAACTACATTATATCAAACGAAATCGACCTTCATGGGTTGGGCTTACCGGCGACTGGTGGTCAGTCAAAATAAAAGAAGATCGCGATATGGAGTGCAAAGTTGGTTAAGGAAGATTGCATTATTTTTTTGTGTTTCATCTTTCATTAGAATGTGACTCATTTTTATGTCACATAGTATTTTTTATGTTAATTCACTTTTATCTAAGGTTGTATTGGCATATAAAACCTTCACCTCAATTAAAACACTAATATTCTAAAAAACAAGAATTGCCGAATCGATTATAAATACTTAACTGTATTTAAAAATAAAAAAATGTTGTAAAACTTTCCCTTAGATAAACTAATATTAAACAGAGATAAAAATGATTATTTCTATTATAAATTCTAATTCTATTATATATTTTCTATTCCGATTCCTGAGTATTAATGTTTTACTTTTTAACTTGACTGTGGCAAACCAGCAATAAAGTGCTTGATTGATCGATTAACAAAAACCGCCGCAAACTCGCTGACTCCGTGGCCCCACTAAATAGCGGCTATATGACATTTTTATTGCAGACTCAATTGTGTATATAGCTACAACTATATGTGTCAAGTGTTGCGATATTTTATAGCATACCACGTGCTTTTAAAATTGTTTTCATAGAATTGAGCCACTGATTTGTGTCTCGTGATTTTAGACAGTCGACTACGTTGTACTTAATTGGTTATCTGTGATTTGTATGGAATTTATTACTGCTACATTAACCTATAATGTAGGTCCTACAGTTTTGTAAAAAATGTAGAAATAGAATCTTTATTTGTCAACATAGGTGGTGCATGGTGTGTGAGATGATACAATATTACGTAGAATCTCTTTGTTTTGCCGTGAAGCGTACAAATATCATTTGCAAATATTCAATCTAACTAATATTATAAATGCGAAAGTTTGGATGGATGTATGTTTGTTACTCAATCACGCCACAATGACTGAACGGAACTAGATGCGAACACGCGGGCGAAGCCGCTGTCAGAAGCTAGTTTGTATATTGTTGGAGATTGGCACTTGAAAAAAGACCCATACTCGTAGCACCAAGAGGATACAGGGTTCGTCCTCATCGGAATAACAAAGCTGCCGTCGCAGGCTTCTAGTTAATTCGAAAGCATCTCAGGCTTCTAGTTAATTTTGAAATAATCATGACTAAAACCTTTAGTTTAAAACCTTATACGCCTGACCCGTTGGTATCAACCAACGGTTAACAGTCGCATGTTAATCGTTGGTTGAAGGTAGACGGGCAAAAAGTGTTATTTTCTACGACGTTTCTCGATATGGTAAGTCATGGTACGCATTTATCTTTTGTGGTAGGTAAACATAATGGATTGAAGTAGTCGTCACTACTTCAGACCATATGTTTACCTACCACAAAATATAGATGCGTAACATGCCAAATAACCCTGCTCTTCCCACGGCCATTCTGACCCAAACGGTCCATTGTCCAGCTTCCGTATGACACATCACTGGCATCACTGCCCATCGGAATGCTAGAGCGTAGTAGTCTGAACTAAATTATTTAACCCGTTCACTGCTTTGAATCGGATGCGGGTTTACAGGCCTATAAACATTACTTTTATAGATACCATTTTTTTTTCTTATTTGTGATTGGCTCGCTTTAACCTCTACCTCGCCTGATGATGTGGTCAACGGTGAAGCACGCTTGCCTAGAAGTAACCTATTCATCCTTGACTTAAATACCTCTAGATTGTAGCTATCAGGCAACAAAGACTCCGGCATCCTCCGACTCAGGTAATTCCACTCCTTAGCTGTACGCACTATGAAAGTATTTGCAAAATGCTTTGTGCGTATGGGTGGGATATCCACCATGTACCGATGGCGCATTGCCGTACGTCTGATAACTACATTTGTGCCACATGTTAAATTTAGTCTTGTTAAACATTTTTTTTTTTTTATACAAAATAGATGCTTTTACCGATTGTTTTGTGAATGTGTGAACATTGTAGGCCTTCTAGATTTCTAAATGCTTGATAACATTTGATAACTTTTTATCTCGTTTCACTTTTTATTTTTAGTTTCTAACTTTTTATTGTCGGCCTACGTTGTCCTTCTTCTCTCTCGTCTTCCTAATATATAAGTAATGGAAATATAAATATAAATGGAAATATTGTAAAAACAAACCATATTTTTAAAAGAGTAACCATGGAGTTTCTTGCCGGTTCTTCTCCATAGGAAACGACAAACCCGAACCGTGCGCCTTTTGTCGACGTTTTATAAGTGCCCCTGTAGGCCTATGTAAAATAAAAAGAAATGATTTTGATTTTTGATTTCTTGTAGTCCGATGAAGGAAAGGGCTAGGTGGAATCAAGTTATGCAGATCCATGGCACACTCCCCGAAATGTAACCGATAGAAAAACTTTTTTATTATTTGCTGTAATTAAGTAAAAGATGCATTGGCAATTAATAGACGTTAGTCTATCCTACAACTCCAAATTAATTGGAATAAAAAAAAAAGTTTAAAATCGAAAACTAAACTACTTTATGCCACCTAGCCACAAAGATTGCTTACTATATATTGAATTGAGTATTATCTTTGGTAGCTCTTTTCGCTGCGACAAACTTATGGTGAGAGAGTAATGTGAACAGTGCAACTATTAATACATGTGTCTCTTTTATTGAAACGGGATCTGTATCTTTTGTTCGTT
Organism: Anorthoa munda; assembly: GCA_945859665.1. Classification (NCBI taxonomy): domain Eukaryota; kingdom Metazoa; phylum Arthropoda; class Insecta; order Lepidoptera; family Noctuidae; genus Anorthoa; species Anorthoa munda. Next base: position 13,854,415 of record OX243898.1, read on the forward strand.
TCTTCAGCGAGAAAACAGTCGATGACTAATCGCTTTGTCGCCGGCGGTAGGACAAGTGCCTTAGGCGGTTTACACACGGCACCGCGCACCGCCGCGGTTGGCGTTGAAGCGGATCTCATGTCGCAGTGGCCTCTAAGAAATCCGTTGATGCCTAACACACATACACCGCCCGACCGCGCGGGTCGAGCGGTGCTCTTTCCTTCGTGTCCGCGGCGGTGCGCGGTGCCGTGTGGAAACCGCATTAGAGATGCATGACACATTATAGACAAGAACTAGATCAACTCTAAATAGTCATCCAATCAGAATTCCTGCCACGGCGTCCAATCCAGCGAGCCTAGCCATCGTCGCGGGAGATATCATAGTGCGCAAGTGTTTGTGCAAACACAGGTGCATTCTCTGTTCCCTCACTCAAATAGTTCAATAGAACGGCAATGGGACACGGCTGGAGAGAGACAATCGGCTTAACGCACTAAGCCAAATATCTTCACCGAGTTAGATACCTGAGGCTTTAGACACGTAACATTTTATCGACGACGAAAGTATATGACCAGTGAGTGTTGCCAGTGATAAACCTATGGCTCTGAGACGTGGTCGCTCACAATGGGCCTCATCACAGAGCTTACAGTCACTCAAAGGCTATGCTCGGCGTTTCCTTACGTGATCGAATCAGTAATGCAGAGATCAGCAAGAGATCCAGGGTTACCAACGTAGCCCGAAGAATTTCCAAACTTAAGTGGCAGTGGTCAGGACACATTGTTCGCAGTACGGATGGCCGATGGGGCATAAAAGTATTTTTGAAAGGCCTCCCACTAGGTGGACCGATGACCTGGTGAAGGTTGTGGGGATGCGCTGGATGCGGGACGCACGATACTGGTCAATGAGGCGACGCTTGGGGGAGGCCTATGTCCAGCAGTGGACGTCTTTCGGCTGATATGATGATGATGATGATGAATATTAAAATATCGTGTTGAAACCTAGACTTAAAGTTAGTATTTGTAAGTTTGTGCTCCATTGGTATAATTGTAAATTTTTACTTCTGTAAGAAAATTTTTTTGTTGTTTTTTATTTTATGTTTTATATTTTCTTCTATGTTTTGTTATCTCGTAGTTTTATTTTTAATCAGTTATTATTTGTATTATATTCTGCCTTATTTTTGTAAGTTTCGTATTCGATTTTTTTCTTGTGTTATTTGCACTTTATAACGCCTTTGGTGTGACCTGTACATTTATACATGTATAGTAAAATCTATACTAATATTATAAAGAGGTAAAGTTTGTGAGTTTGTTACGTTGTAGGGGGTAATCTCTGGATCTACAGAACCGATTCTGAAAATTCTTTCACCAGTGGAAAGCTACATTATTCCTGAGTGTCATAGGCTATAATATATTTTCATAAAAATTAGAAATCCTTATGAAAATTGCAATAATATAACCCAAAGTAGCAAAATGTTGCCTGTAAAAATCATTCTTTAGCGTGCGCTGAGAAAACTATTGATGATACTTAAAAAAATATTAGGTAGGTAGGTAGGGTAGGTAGGCTAGGTAGGGTAGGCAGGGTAGGCAGGGCAGCCAGTTGACGGGAGCAAAGCCCGGGGGTCAGCTAGTAAATAAATAAATTGCTACAAGACGTTCCAGTGCCAGAGTAAACCAATAAACAAAAATGAAATAAATACCGCCACGCTTTTGTTGGTAGAATATCATTTGACTAGTGCCTTCCCAAGCCAAGCCACCGGTCGAAAAGGCCTTGTACTAGACTTTCAAAGTGTTAAGAACTAAGATTGGGGTTTCCTTCCGCGGACTGCGCAATATGTATCGGCTATTTCATCACGATAACAGGACGTTGATTAGCTCTTTGTGTGATAAAAAATTTACGTCGCAGTATCGTGCGTTTATCATGTATTTTGCGTAGTGCGTATATTGGCTTTCATAGATCTATCTACATCGGAGGAACTCGTGGCTAAATAATATCACCTGCACGGGTCGATCTTCAAGATTTAGCTAGTTCGTGGATGGGTGACCATCTTTACGTAGCGAGTTTCCTCCGTGCCTCGGAAAGCACGTTAAGCCGTTGGTCCCAGCTGTCATTTGAAGATCTTTGACAGTCGCTACGGTTAGTCAGAGACTTGAGATCTGACACCAGTCTAGCCAAGGTGTTTAGTGTTACCCAGATACTGGGTTATGGGTTGTAAGGGATTTATTACGTAATACTTCGATAGCGCTTGACAATCCCATACACTTTTTTCAAAAGCTATCATTGATATAGAATGTCACTTCGATATGTAAAGTAAAAAGTACACACAATTCGGTATGTAAAGTAAAAATTAACCCATGCCGATTCCAAGACCATTTCGAGATTTAAGGTTTGTAAGCCTTATTTTTTTATTTTTAGATCTTAAAATTTTAAGATCGTATTTATTTTCACAAAAATTCTTAAAAACACTTGACCTCTAAATGACGTCATAAAGTATCCTGTAAATAAGCCTGTAAAGGAAACTTTCAGTGCCTCTTGTAGTGAAATAATTAAGGCCCACTTGCAAGAAAAAGCAGACCCAGACCCAGAGCTAGTCGCCAACACGAGGTTAAATTGACAGTTCGTTATACAATATTGTCAATTTAACCTCACGCTAGCAACCAACTCCGAGTTAAAGGGCTTATTACAATACCCGCTATTCAGGGCCCTAAACCTTAATTTAGGGTAGTGTAATAATTGTTAGGCAGTTAGGGTTCTCAAAATATCGCTTCGGAATGGTGAAGTGACCCGGTATTCAGGGCCCTGAATACCGTGTAGTGTAATAAGCCTTATGTCTTTCGTGCAAGTGGGCCGTTGTTTCGTACGTGTCAAGCATCAATGTCAAAGTCAAGTCCTATGCCATTGAAACTACTTCATGACGTCAGCACGAATAAAACTTTAAAAAAATATGAAGAAACCCGTTCCTTAAAATAACTAAATCTATAAGTTAAAAATATTAAAAAAATACTTTACATACGGAATTGTCACTTGGTCATACATACATAATATAAGGCCTGTATTGTCAGGCCAAAATGTCAGGCAGACGTGCAATCAATCAATCAATCCCTTATATTTTGACATTCCGACAATAGCGATGTTCCCTGGGTAGAAAAATGATAATTCTATTTAGTCCGTCAGTGACATTATCAAATAATATTGGACCCGTATTTTTTCCTTTATCAAATAAATAAAAATTGACGAAGATAAAGCGCATCAAAGTTCAGAAGTGGGGATTTGGGACGTCACTTATTTAGTATAAAGTTTAGGTAGCACACCGTGACGTCACATGATATTTAACGCACTGTTTTGTCGTAGTTTTTTGTTTACGTCATGATCATCATATCAGCCGAAAGACGTCCACTGCTGACATAGGCCTCCCCCAAGCATGGCCACATTAACCGGTCCCGTGCGTCTCGTAACCAGCGGATCCCTGCAACCTCCCCCCATCTCATCGGTCCACCTGGTGGGAAGCCTTCCAACGCAACGTCTTCCGGTTCGTGGTCGCCACTCCTGAACCTTTCTGCCCTATCGGCGATCCGTTCTACGAGCAATGCGCCCTGCCCACTGTCACTTAAGGCGCATATACCCTTAAGTAGCTGATTTTAAAATGAGAATCACGTCTAAACGGCTAGTCGAAATTTTTTGGAAAAAATATATGTTACATAATACCATTTTCAAATTTTGAGTTTTATTCGTATAACATAATTTAATTAATTTGTAAAGTTATGTCTAAAACGGACACCGCTGGGCGTATTTTAATGAAATTAACACCATCTCAAAGACAATTTAATTATCTACATTTTGATTTAGAATAATAAGGAAAGTACAAAAAACTACTAAATTTTGGGTCGCGCGGGTGAGAAACGAGTGCTTGTTATGTTCCCTCAAGGTCATTGGCGTTAGTCGTCGTCTTAAGTTTGGCAATTCTTCGGGCTATGTTGTTTACGAGAGCGGAGAGAGCAGTGGTGGCCCAGTGGTATTGGCCGCGACTTACAAGTTGTAGGTCGTGGGTTCGAGCCCAGGCAGGCGCTTTACTTTGTGTAAATTATTTCATCACCACTGCTCTCAAAACGGTGAAGGAAAACACCGTGAGGAAACCGGCATGTCCTAGAACCAAAAATTCGAAGACATATGACATCCACCAACCCGCACTGGGCCCGCGTGGTGGATTACGGCCCATTCCCCCTCACAGAGAGGAGGCCTGTGTCCCAGCAGTGGGAACATTAATAGGCTGATGATGTGATGTGATGTGATGTTGTTTACATGGCAAAAGAAAAAATAAGTGTCCAATATTTTTACTTTTAGGTTATCTAACTGACGGACTAATAAATATATTTGTCAACATCCTTATCGTAATCCCTGACAGAATTTTACTTTGTAGAGTGCCTAAGATTGTCTGCATATAGCACTGGTTTACTTTCCATCGGCTAGAAACATAGAACAAACCAAATACTTCGAACTTTCACGCTTACTCAGCTTCCATTTGTCCGCATTCCAATTTTACATAAATCGATTTAACACCGATTACGATTCTTGGTATATCGATATAATTGCCGTTCACGATTTAAAATAGTCGTTTCATCATCTTTACCACAGATCATGCGCATGTCTCAATGGCCACTGCGAGAATGGCATTTTAAATTTTTGTATTTTAGATAATGATCTTTATTTTTTTTTAGGGAACTAATTATGTACTTGGTATAAAATCTATACTAATATTATAAAGAGGAAAGATTTGTATTTTTGTATGTAACGAATAAACCTAAAAACTACTAAAAATATTTCACCGTTGGGAGGCTACACTATCCCCGGGTGACATAAGCTACTTTTTATCCCTGTATTCCCACGGGAACGGGCATCTGCTAGTACTTAATAACTACCTAAATATAAAATAAAAAGTACTTACTAACTAACTTAGCCTTAAAATATACATGTCTAAAATATAGCGTCAAAATCTCCTCCAAATCCTTGTCAAATCCTATTCTATCCTACCTTACACACAGACATAAACTCACGCCTTTTTCCCATGGAGGTATGCACTACAGAACGCCACCTTCTACAATCCTTACATACTTCTTTTGCTTCACTTACTTTCATACATCTAATCATACACGCTCTGGTTATGAATAGACTGCGCATCTAGTCTTTCTGAAGAACATCTATATATACAAATAAATAAAATTGAAGTGTCTGTATGTAATATCAAAATAACAACGTTTTATTGAATGCACGTGAAAGTATATACGGTACTAACAACAAATAAGCAATTTTTAAGATTTTTGTGTCTGTCTGTTTGTTCCAGGTAATCCCCGAAACGGCTGGGCCGATTTTGACGGGACTTTCACTGGTAGATAGCTGATGTAATAACGAGTAACATAGGCTACGTTTGATCACGAGAAAATTCATAGTTCCAGTGGGAAAATAAAAAAATAAAAAAATATTTTTTACAAGTTTGACGCGGATGAAGTCGCCGGCAACAGCTAGTAACCAATAAGATCCGTCCGGCGCCTTCTTCTTACTAGAAATATCAAATGTTGCGTGGATGGATGTGAAACTGTACAGTATTATAGTTTATACATGCGAACAATATATCCATACTATTTATACTATATAAAATTATAAATGCGAAAGTAACTTTGTCTGTCTGTTACCTTTCCACGCTTAAACCCCTGAACCGACTGAGATGAAATTTAATACGGAGATAGTTTGAAACCCTGGCAAGGACGTAGGATAGTTTTATCCCGGAAATCATCCGTTAAGGGAAAAGAAAGGGTGGTGGAAGTTTGTATGGTGAACTAATAATTTCTCAAGTAAGGCCCATACACCTACAATATTTTTGCGCGATATAAAAAATAGGCTATTATTAAGTATTAATGCTACGCAGACAAAATCGTGGGCAACAGCTAGTAGGCTATAATTTATAAGTATATTGGTAAGAGTAGTAATAGCACGGGTGGAGCGGCGAGCGTCAGCTACAACAAGTCTTACGATACAAAGCGTGTCAGTGAGTGTCTCCATTTAGTCCACAGAGTACCGAGGCGTCTTGGTGACTTGGTGACGATTTTGACTTTGGCTGTGACAACTGAAACTTGTGTTGCTACGTGCGCGCAAATTGTGTGGACAAGGATAATATGAGTACTGACCATAGACTATACAAGATTATTTGTAACACTAAAAACTTTCAGGGAAGTACTCATCGTTGTAAACAACCTTTACTATGAGATCAGCCATGAAATATTAAAAAAAAACATTTTGTATGAACTGTATGTATGAAATGTAGATTTATTTTTCGATATTTCATTATGTACGGGTCATAAGTCCGTACACTGATTCGCCGTTATTTGGTTGGATAGAAACACGTCACAGTTAGATCCACTAGTTAAATTTATTTAAGTTACAAACTACAGTATAACTTAGATGGAAGGTGACTATTTCTCTCTCTTGGTTTGTGTTGCTTTGTTATGATGTTTTATAATATTGCTAAAGTAGGTTGCCACATTGCCAGTATGCAGAAAAAATTACGGTGATGAGACCGTACACAATATAAAACATCTTTTTTACAAAAAAATATAACCGACTTCCAAATAAAAACATTACAAAGTAAAAAATAACTTCAATTTCGGAAATTGGTGTTCGTGTTTTCGTTGCTGCTTGACACCGACTGCCGAAGTTGAAGTTATTTTGATGACGGTTGTATTTTCTTGTAAAAAGGTTTTTATTTATCACTTTTTAGTTGTGGTACATAATGGACCAGTTCTATAGTTAGGTACCTACCCATAATGCACGAAGTGATGCCAGAATAGATTACCCCAATAACATGAAACTTGAACATAACCAGTGAAGGTGCAATGAGAGTATACCAGGGTGAACTGTACACATTTGCGTACTCCATTTAGATCATACCGGCGGCGGCGTGATGTTATGTTATGAAATGGTGTAAACAATAATTGGACATGCGATTGCAGCAATCCCGAGAGATTTGTCGACATTTGAGAGAGACAAATGTGAAGCACAAAATCATCAAAATCGGTTCACCTAGTAAAAAGATTTGAGGTAAAAACCTAAACAAATAAAAAATAGTTGAATTGGGAACCTCCTCATTTTTGAAGTCGGTTAAAAAGTTATTTATAATTATGAGCACTTTCACCTCCTAAAAGGTTGTAAGGGTCTTACAAATAACCCAGTATAGAATTTAAATCTATGGACCTCTCTAGTCCTTGCCGATGTGGTAATTCCATACTCTGTGATCTCATCACTAACGGTTTTTACTTTTTTCCTATTTTAAACATCGATTATAAAATTCCATTGCTTGGTTTATGGAAAAAAATGGTTAAGTTTTTTTTTATATCACATCCGTAAGCTTGATGATTATTTAATTATTAGGTAGGTAGGTACATTATGGAGCTTCGGTGTTTTTTTCTTTACGGATATTGGTACTTCGTGAAGGTATTTGGTATCTTTGAAATGAGCAGTATCAATGGCAGTTATTTACCCGTGTAAGCCCTGTGTGGTAGATATGATTATTGAGTAAACATTTTAATTACTTATACTTACAAGAAACAAAAGGATGAAGAGAGACAAAGTCCTAACAAAAGGCTCTGCAGTGAATCTGCAAGGTTTCCTAAATTCTTCTCGGTAGGAGGCGAACAAATCGCGGCTCGGCAGACAGAGCGCTGGCAGGATCTCATGGCATCATGAAGAGAGCGACTGTTGCAACCTAGCGCTGGGCACGCGACAACTGCGGCGATAAGGCCCTTCTTTCAGGAGTGGCTTGAGAGGCGCCACGCCGCGTCCTCACCTTGCACCTGACGCAGGTCCTCACTGGATATGGCTGTTTCGGGAGGTTCCTGTTCAGGATAAGGGAGGAGGAAACACCCGGGTGTCACCATTGTTTGGATCGCCCGGAGGACAAGGTGGAGCATACGGTGGAGGTCTGTCACGCTTGGGTGGAGCACCACTGACAATTTAAAAAACCTACTCATATTAGGCATTTTTTAAATTATCTGGGCATTACAAATAATACCGTATTAATCACTTGGTCCATAACACGTATAATTCTAGATCTAACAAACCCAATATAACGTTTACTTCAGAGTCAGCAATCAAATACTTAGTATTAATGAATGAAAATACATAATTATTTTAATGAATCAACAAATACGTTTATCGTATTTCGTAATGTAATATAGTATTGTGCGTATGTTGTACTATTTCTAGTAAAAAATCGGGGCCATTGTAGATCACGCGATGTTTGATTTTATTAATAAAAGCGTATTGAAGACAAATGCTGACTAAAGGCTTTGGCTAAGTTCTATCTAGGTCGACATCAGCATTCTTTTTTGGGTACATCAGTAGCTTTTGAGTTTATCCTTTATAACAAACTTACAAACAATCAAATCTTTCCTCTTTATAATATTAGTGAAGATAAAATGTTCATAGAAAGTTCGAAGACATGTGACATCCACCAACACGCACTGTGCCCGCGTGGTGGATTGAGGCCCGTTCACTCTCTCATGGAGAGGCGGCCTGTGTCCCAGCAGTGGGAAAATTTACGTTGATGATCATGATGTTTATAGTGTCTTGACAATCATCGGACTACCAGACGTACGGCGATGCGCCATCGGTACATGGTGGACATCCCACCCATACGCACTAAACGTTTTGAGAATACTTTTATTATGCGTACAGCTAAGGAGTGGAACTCCCTGCCGGAGTCTGTGTTTCCCGATAGCTACAATCTAGGGGTCTTTAAGTCAAGAGTGAATAGGTTACTTCTAGGCAAGCGCGATCCATCGTCGACCACATCATCGCTTACCATCAGGTGAGATGGTGGTCAAGCGCGAACCTATATCAAATAAAAAAAAAAAAAAAAAAAAAAATCGACTTATTACATTTTTTTGGCTATTTGTTATTCGCAAGTATTTAGAGTGTAATGTAGGTTTAAAGATATTTATTCTCAAAAAAGACACAATGTCACTTACATGAGAACAATGCTTAAATTAAATTATGTACGATAAGAAACGTCATTGCCGTAACCTTACCTTTTTGAAGGACGATTTAAGTATCAGCAATGGATGCCCTTTCGGTATGGGCACGCCCAGCGTAATTTTTTATCGTAGTATTTTGCTCAGCTCAGCCACGGCTCAGCTCTGTTACTTTGTGATTGTTGATGTTGAATTGTGTATGTGTCGAATAAATTGATTTTGTGTGACTTTGATTCGGGCATAATTATAGTTTGGTCGAAAACATAATGATGTTTGTTGAGGATAAGACCTCATCTAATTTTAATTAGGCGTCCTTTATCAATTGGCAAATAAGTAATGCATGATGTGCTTACCTGTTTGAAATTGGTACACTAGTCTAAAGTATCTTGCATATATGTCATATCTTTGTAGCAGTGTATTCAATTGTTGGTGAGTCAAATAAATAAAATAAAAGTAAAATAAAAATTCTATTCCATTGCCATAATAATTATATCTACAAAGAAGTTGGCTATTGAGATACCGACTAATGAGGTCTTCCGTTTTAAGGCCCAGCAATTAGTGCCACTGGCGAATAAGGTCCGGCGTATTTATAATAGCTTTTACAATGACGATAGTCGCCAACGACCTTGAGGGAATAAAATGCGTACTCGTTTCACACCCACGCGACCCAAAATTGTGTAGGCTTTTGTACTTTCCTTATTATTGCAGGACTTAAAATAAACCCTTAGATCAAAATGTAGGAGACATTATCGGGAGTGTTCTTAGCTATGTTTGGTGAAACTCGGTTCAGCCGTTCAAAAGATATGGCCGGTTTATTGTTTGAAGCCCGGAATTTTCGCAAGATATCGCGTCGGGGGTTTTTTTAAAATAAAACTTTTTCAATTAAGATGTTTGGTGCGGGACTGCTGCGGCGCCGCAGCGGTGCGGATGTACCATACAATTTGTGTACAAAGCGTCCAGTGCGGCGCCGGTGCCGCGCACGCACGACAGCAGGACGAGTATGTGTGTCCGACACTATTATTTATCCTGTGACGAAACGGCTACATTGAAAGAGCCCTATCATTTTCTCTAGAGCCTCATATCATACACGCACGTCGGTTATGAGTACTATGCACCTGGCTTTTTAGGGTTCTGTATACAAAGGGTAAAAACGGGACCCTATTACTAAGACTCCACGATCTGTCTGTCTTTCTGTCAGTCTGTCTGTCTGTCCGTCTGTCACCAGGCTGTATCTCATGAACCGTGATAGCTAGACAGTTGAAATTTTCACAGATGATGTATTTCTGTTGCCGCTATAACAAAAAATACTAAAAACAGAATAAAATAAATATTTAAGTGGGGCTCCCATACAACAAACTTGATTTTTTTGCCGTTTATTGCTATAATGGTACGGAATCCTTCGTGCGCGAGTCCGACTCGCTCTTGGCCAGTTTTTTTGAAGAACATCACTATACATAATTTAATCACACCTCTTAACAAGTTTCAGTGAACAGTTAACACAGCAAAAAAGGTGTTAAAATACAAATTAAAATAACTTCGCGCTCCAACAGTATACAACCTTGAAATAATCAGACTTCATCAAATGGTTTCCTAGAAGACGTTTTGGTAATTAAACAAACTAGACCATGCTGATTATTTGGTTTAATGTTTAATTTTTTTCACTAATTTAGCTTAGCGTGAAGAGAGTCGGTAATTGTAGACGATAAAAAGGAAGGATGTATGTATGGTTTGTGAGACAAGTATATTTTTTTTTTGTCTTTTAGTTTATTAATCAACCAAAGTCTAAATTTGCCAACACCGACAACTCAGGATAGACCATCCTTCACGGTGGGTGCTAACTCGTGCCCGCATTCCCGCCATAAGCGGCACAGGAGGACACTGTGGAATTTTAGTGGGTTGGAGACCCACATAACTGCACTATCTCCCCGTGGTATTGCAGTTGGTTACGGTTACCTATCATAAGTTCGAAAAACATTTGACCGAATTTCATTTCACCTAAAATTTTTCAACTATTATCGTTTCGTTTTTTTTTACTTCATCGAAGTCACGTCTGCCACTGTCTCAGTTGACCTATTATCAATTCGATTTTTTTCGTTACTCCGACGTTTCACTTGGTCGAAAAACTTTTTACCGAAGTTACACTTAGCCGAAATAACATTTGTTCGAAATATTTAATTAAACGCATATCAAAATACTAAGTGAGAGATAAACTGTGGGCAAAAACAAATGTTTAAAACAGCGGCTCCTATTTCTCTCTGCAGGGTCTAAAGTAACCTAACACGAAGGAGATGACGGAAGCTGGGTTCGCTCGCTTTGCTCGCTCACTTCAGCTCCCGTCATTCCTTTCGAACCTAACCTATCCGTGTCGGGTGCCCTAAATTCCCAAGCTCGCTTCGCTCGCTCTTGGACAAATTTTTTGAAATTATTAATTAATAAAAATGTCTAATGCATGAGAGCTATTAATAAATCATTTGCATGAAAATTCGAAATAAATATATAAACACAGACAAGACTGCGTGAAGTAGATTTTGCAGCGTTTCGTTTCTGTCACAAAATTTTGTAGCACAACATATTGACTTTTTATGCCACTATTTCAATTTTAAATTGAAAATGCTACCAAGTTACCGGCTATATATTTGTGACTAAATAATATTCCCTAAAATGTTGCTTCGGTTTGGTGAAAATATGGCAAATGAAAAAGGTTCAAAAGTGGCTTCGGCCAAAAGCAAAAAGTTATTTTGTAAATCGGTGAAATGTAGTTCGGTAAAATAAAATATATGCCACATGATACTTCGATGATTTGAAAATATGTCAAATAATGCATATAGCAAAAAAGACGTCGGTCAATAGTTTTCGGTAAAATCAAATAAAAACAAAAAAAAATCGAAAATGTGATCGGTTCCCAAAGTGGACTATGCACTTAGTGGAATGTGTTTTATTCTCTGTGAAAAGTTTTCGTTATAGGAAATTTACTTTTTTTAATCACTACCGCGTAACTTTTTCTGCTAGCTGTTCCATTTTTTTATTTATCGCTTCATTGGTCTAGAAATTCTAGATCTAGGTTCTTGTCGCCTTGGTACGTACTACGTACCTAAGTCCGGGTTTAAATTTAGACAAAAAGTGCATTTGGCTCAAAAAAATAAGTGAATGATGTCGCTGTATTGCAAATTGTTAAATCATTGAAAAGTCTGACAAAAATGTATGCGTCAGTTGCCAATAACCAAAAAAAGCACAATTATTATTATTATTATTATATTCTTTATTGCACACCATAAAAAATTACATACAGAAAAAAAATTATAAACAAAGTGTACAATGGGCGGTCTTATCGCACAGGGCAATCTCTTACAGACAACCTTTGGATGGACTGAACAATAGGAGAAGAATTAAGGGCAGTCAGTGTACAATAGATATAAATAATATAACTTACTTATACATAAAAACATAACATACATACTATACTAATAAATATTGAATATATGAAAGGGATAGGAAAAGACTAATAAATTATAATGAAAGGTAATGCTCCTTTACCAATTTCTTAAACGTTGGCAGTGTTTGTGCGCGTCTTATTTCTATAGGTAATACATTCCACAATCGAACTGCTTGAATTGTAAAAGATTTGTCAAAGAAGGAAGTGGAATGCATACGAACACTCAATTTCAAATTCTCCGATGATCTCAAGGACTTAGAATGGGTGTCACAGAGGAACTGAAAACGTTCTTTAAGATAAAAAGGAGTAAAAGGATTAAAGAGCACATTATAAAGCAAAGAGAGTATGTGGGCATTCCGGTGAAGGCGAATAGGAAGTCATTTGAGCTTAGTACGAAATTCAGAAACGTGATCATATTTACGCAAGCCAAATATAAATCTAATACAGGGATTTTGAAGTCGCTCAAGCTTATCCAATTGGTCTTGGGTCACAATATAATTTTTAATATAAGGGGTCAGTCAGCTTCTGGTGAAATGTGAGTGTGTCGTGGTAAATAGTAGAGGATATGCATCAGTTGCCACAAACTAAAAAAATTGCAAAAGAATATTGATCTAATGGCTTAAGATCCGAGTAACCTGACCTGACCTGTGAGTGGGCGACCTTCACCCACACATGGGTGAAGGTCACTCCTTACCAAATTTCCCACCATAAGGGATCAGTCGGCATCTGAAAATGTGTGTATTATATCCCTCTGTCTAACTCTAGGACATACAGTAGTGTTATTATGTAATAGCCTTGATCTGGTTATTGTCTGGTCGTTGACCCGACCACTGCATGCAACTGACCTTGTGAACCAATCACAACGGAACACTTAACTGATTGCTCTGTGTGAATGGCCGAAAATGATAACCTACATATAGCTAGTGCAATTTTTGTGAATACAGTGAGAGCAGTAAAGATGGACGGATTTTTTTGGGAACGAAAGATTAAAGTGATAAATTTGTATATTAGATGAAGTTTTAAAGTGGCGCCAGTGACAGAAAATTTGAAAGGGAATCGTTGGTCCTGGGATGGTTATGTGATGAGGAGGAATGTAACGTATGTTATTAAAAGAGTTAATAATATAAGTGTGGAGGGATGGAGAGGGAGGGGAAGGCCAAAGAAAAGATGGATGGACTGTGTAAAAAGATTAATATGAACGAAAAGGAAGTCTGTGATAGGGTGGAAGAACACTTGTTGCTCCGACCCCAAGTAATATAGGACAAGCGCAGGAAGATGATGATGAGGGAATCGTTGGTCCTGGGATGGTTATGTGATGAGGAGGAATGGAACTCATTTTATTAAAAGAGTTAATAATATAAGTGTGGAGGGATGGAGAGGGAGGGGAAGGCTAAGGAAAAGATGGATGGACTGTGTAAAAAGATTAATATGAACGAAAAGAAAGTCTGTGATAGGGTGGAAGAACACTTGTTGCTCCAACCCCAAGTAATATGGGACAAGCACAGGAAGATGATGATGAGGGAATCGTTGGTCCTGGGATGGTTATGTGATGAGGAGGAATGGAACTCATTTTATTAAAAGATTTAATAATATAAGTGTGGAGGGATGGAGAGGGAGGGGAAGGCTAAGGAAAATATGGATGGACTGTGTAAAAAGATTAATATGAACGAAAAGAAAGTCTGTGATAGGGTGGAAGAACACTTGTTGCTCCAACCCCAAGTAATATGGGACAAGCACAGGAAGATGATGATGATATGAAAGAAGTGGGAGTAAATGATAGAGTGACAGGAGCCAAGATAAAATGAAAGAAGAAAATGTGTTGCGCCGACTCCAAGTGACATGAGAGAAGAGCAGGAAGATGATGAGTGAGTGGTGTTGAGTTATGGAAATGACAGACGAGGACAGACGCCAGGAACAAAAGAAAATATATTTATTTGTGACCCGCACAGGAGACATGAGAGATAAACAGAAAAATAAAAAATATATATATTAAAAAAAATACAAAAAAATAAAAAACCTCAGCGACCCAAAACTTAGTCGTCTTAGTACTTTCTAAAATTTCTGTAAATTCTTAGAATTCTATCAAAATGTAGATAAGTTAAGCTTTGAGATGTAACTCACATTTCATTATGTTCGAAATTATTTCATTCCTTTAGTTCTGTCAGTGAAAAACACTGATATGGGATATATTTCATTACCGTTAACTTTCGGTTTTGCGTATTTTAAGTACCCAAAATTGATAATATTGCTGTCAAAACATAACTACAAACCTCAATTTGAATGTCAAACGGGTATCTCTTGAATATAACATAGTACAAAAAATAATATTAGTTTGGCTCATATATCGAAAACTAATAAATATTATTGAATCTTAAGCAGGGCTATTTGTGTACAAGGAATGTGTGTGTGTGAATAAGGAATAAATAGGCCTGAACACAAAGTGCTGTAAAATCAAAGCTTTTCGAGAATTAAGCAAAAAACTGTTTTTGGGCCCTTTGGCCACCCATTTTTTTTTTGGGGTGATGGGGTTTTTATGAACTTTTCAGGCAACATTACTATATGTCCCTAATGAATATATTTCCGATGAAAGACTTAGCTAGGATTTTTTCGAAGATTGGCCTCTATAAATTACAGTAATTTTCCTGGGCTATAGATAGCTGTTAGATGTAATGTTCATTTTGAAAGTCAGTTACAGTCGTTTTTGTCTGGGCCTTGACGAGGACCTCGTTGCCTAATAATACCAGTCGCCAGAGTCAAAAAAATTTTAGTACTATCCTTTTATCTACCTAACTCTTTAGTTCGTATAAAAAATGGAAGGACTTTATACGATTGTATATATTTGTTGTATTAATTGAACATACACAATATCTTTATCAAAACTTGCCGGTCCCAAAACATTAAAGACTCCGCAATAATTATTGAAAGATAATGATTGTGTTACTACGTTATTTTTTTGAGTTTATTGGTTTATTTTTAAGTTAATTACCACCATTTATATTCATTGATTAGGTTTTGTGTGCATTTTGTCACCGATGACATCATTTAAAAAAATATTGTGGTACTAGCTTCTGCTAGCGGCTTCGCCCGCGTGAATATCGAAAATTATCTCGAGGGAACATATTAATGGGATAAAAAGTCCTAATCCTATGTGCTATTCCTGACTATAATCTATGTCTGTGCCAAATTTCATCCAGATCCGTCCAGCCGTTAGAGCGTGAAGAAGTAACAAACATACAAACATACTCACAAACATTCGCCTTTATAATATTAGTGTGATGATTACACTCATACTTGGGGTCGGCGCAACATGTTCTTTCAAATCAATCTGCCCAACTTTTTCCCAAATAAGTTGGGGCGGCTTCCAGTCTAACTGGATGAGTTAGACTGGACAGTTGAGTACCAGTATTATACATGGAGCGACTGCCTATCTGACCCACAAGCCAGTAACTGGGTAACACGATAACCGTTGGCCAGACTGTCGTCTGATTCCAGGCTCCTGGCTACCCGTAACCATTGTCAAAACACTTCAAATGACAGCCGGGACAGTTGGTGGCTGTAGAAAAAACCTGGCCAAATGGAGTCTTATAGACCCATTTCAAACACAGTGCCAGTGTGGGCCACGTCGCAGAATATGCCCACCTCCTTGTCTGCCCTTTGTGACCAGCCGCCTGCAATTTTTAGGATCTGAACGTGCAAATGACAGAGATGTCTAGGTGGCATACTGGTCAGACAAAATATAAGAATCAAAGTATAATATATATTGAGTTCACCGATACAAAAAGAAGAAGAAGATGGTTTAACCGTTCAACGGATTTGAATGAACCATGGGACTCAGTAGACCATGCTCTGGATTCGGACAAGGGATACTTTGTATCCCGGGACTTGGTTCCAATGGGATATTTTTGTATCCAGAGAGTGTGTTGAAATATTTTCTTATTCCCAGATTATGACACAGTGACATATTTTTAATCCCGGGATTGTATCCCAAATAAAAAAAATATGTTCTCCTGAGTCAGGTATTTTTCATCCCGGGACTATGTTCCAATGAAATATTTCTTTACCCGCAAGTATGTTATCTTGAGATATTTTTTTATTCCGGGACAGTGTTAAATGAGATTTTTTTTTATCCTGGAAATATGTTATCTTCAGATATTTTTTATACCGAGACTGTGTTCCCATGAGTATTTTTTTTCCAGGGACTATGTTCCAATGAGATATTTTTATCCCATCCAGAGCGGGAGAAGTCATTGAATGATTTCCGAAAAAAACAAAAAAGAAAAGGTATATGTCCATAAGTTATTATTTATCCCGGGACTATGTTCCTATGAGATATTTTTTTATCCCTGGATTATTTTTCCTTGGGATAATATTATTCGACATTCACACAGTTGAAGCCGCTGGCATAAATTAGTTAGTCCATAGGTTTAGGTCATATCCTTGAATGAATCACCTGATTTTGGACGGTCAGTTATTAGTGAAATAATGAGTCTAGAATCAAAGCATGAAGGTTAGGTTGTCTGTGACGTCATAGACTTAGGAACTAGACACGAACAAAAACCTAAGTAGGTAGTTACTTCTGATAAATGTAATTTAATTTCGATACAGGATCAAATTTAAATTATTCGTAGCTAGCAAAGATCCGTAAGATCCGTAGCGAGTTAATAATGATACATGATTATGATAAATGTTATTGATAAATGATTTATTTCTGTAAGTTAGTTTATAAAAACACTTTTACACGTTAATCATAATTTTTTAAACTAGATGAGGTCGGCGTTTTCTGTCTGACTACTCTAAGAAGAAAGGTCGAAACAAAATCAGTCACTAAGTCCAGACATATCCTTGATCAGGGGGGTGGCCATAAGCTCTTAGAGTAAGGTTATTTTGAGATAGATTAAGTGACAGATGTATACATGTCCGGTCAGATATTTGATACACTGGGGGATCAGTTTTATAGATATCAAAATAATACGCAAGAATATCAAGCATAATACGAAAATAAGTATAATCAGGTTCCCACGGCTGGGGCACAGGCCTCCACTTTGTGTGAAGGAGTCTGCAACCTGGACTGGATCACTGCCCGATCCAGTGCGGGTTGCTATCACAATGTTTTCAAATGCTTGTTAGGACATGCCTGTTTCCTCAGAATGTTTCTTTCCATAATATTGAGAACAAGCGAGATAAAAAACCAGTATTACTAATTTGATTTTAAAGCTAAAATAAGTGATAAGATTGTGAAGCCAGTGAACGAGTTTGCACATTTGCAAAAAAAGTTTTTTTAATGAATAATTTTAAGTTATACGAGTAATTTTCTCTATACGTGATTGTGTAAAACTTCTTAGAAAACAAATGTCTTAAACCGTAAATTATACCGCATTGCGATATGTTATGATGTATATATAGTATGATATGATACGATATGTGAACGTACTTCCAATTTCGCTTAATATAAATCGCTTATCGATTTGATATAAATCAAATCGCGTCGACCCATCAGGAATGTCGGTTACTAATCCTTACCAAGACGATGAAATTTTACATTTTTATTCATCATGAAAGGTCGTAAAAGAACAGCCCCCCTAGCCAAGTTACAAACGTTTCGTATCGAATCTCTTTCTACAATCATTAACGCCTTCTGCCCCCCTAGCCAAGTTACAAACGTTTCGTATCGAATCTCTTTCTACAATCATTAACGCCTTCTGCCCCCCTAGCCAAGTTACAAACGTTTCGTATCGAATCTCTTTCTACAATCATTAACGCCTTCTGCCCCCCTAGCCAAGTTACAAACGTTTCGTATCGAATCTCTTTCTACAATCATTAACGCCTTCTGCCCCCCTAGCCAAGTTACAAACGTTTCGTATCGAATCTCTTTCTACAATCATTAACGCCTTCTGCCCCCCTAGCCAAGTTACAAACGTTTCGTATCGAATCTCTTTCTACAATCATTAACGCCTTCTGCCCCCCTAGCCAAGTTACAAACGTTTCGTATCGAATCTCTTTCTACAATCGTTAACGCCTTCTGCCGCCCTAGTCAAGTTACAAACGTTTCGTATCGAATCTCTTTCTACAATCGTTAACGCCTTCTATTTGTATGGTTTGACCACGTGACTTAACGTTCAAATGTGTCCATCCTATACATTGATTCGTTTTCTACTAGTGTTATCGATTATAGATTGTCAACTAGGCTACAGGTGCTGTACTACTCAATCAAACTCATTTAAATCCTTAGTTTAACAACCAGCGTCAAATTAAAAGTTATATTTTTGGAACAAGTTAAATAAATGTAGTTTATACAGCACATTACGGATTAACGGGGTTTCTTTTAATTTGAGCTTTATGTACTAAAGTGAAAGCCACATTTAAAGTGGGGCATGGAGTAAAAATTAATGCGAAGTGATTAAGGGAATGTAGGTACAAGTAATCTGCTCTGTTTTTGGCACAAGACTGACTGACTATAAGAACGCATCAAAAACAAACCATGTAATAAACACAAGTCTCGCAAAGCAGTTCTTCTACCGCAAAAAGTTGTAAGTTTGAACGCAAAACCAAGTCGGATAATTCATTCAATAGATACCTTCATAACAAACAAACAAATTAATCTAATTGGTTTTACTTATGGGGTTGATATATTTGTCATCTAATGTAAAACATTCAGACTTCTAGCTTCATCCACAACGTAGTTACAAGGGATCGAAAATATCCTGAATGACATCGAGACAAAGACGGTACGGCTGTGCCTTTGTTTGCTCGACTTGTATGGGGCACTGCCGTGCTTTCAGATGTAGAGGGGCTGTCAGGATTCTTTTCCATCAGGATACGTCCGTCCGCAGTCCAGCAAAACATGTTCTGGTTCCTCATGTCATAGTTTCGTGATCCAGGATTCACACCTTTGATGTAGTTTTTCTTTATAAAAATTTTAGTCAACAGAACAGTATTGTCTACACTCACTTTATAGTTTTATTTTAGTATTAGGTAAAGTTTGTTATAGTAATATATACAAACCTTGCGAAAAACTGTGGTAGATTTGTAAAGATTATGTAAAAAAAAAAATATGATGAGTTAGGCAGGCATTGTCACTCGTAAGTATTGACTTGGTAGTTAAAGAGCTTGTGGCTGTTTATAACAGTCGCACAGTCCGATCGATCAGCTTTCCGAGGCTCGCGTTTAACTTCTATCTCGCCTGATGGTAAGAGATGATGTCGACTTCTTCTCATAATTATTGTGACCAAGGGCTATGCTGTTATCTAGTAACCGAGTTCTGGAGATGAAGAGAGCTACATCTAGTTAAACTGAAATTATGTTAGGGGAAAGGTAACGGAAATCGTCGTCACTTTGTCAAGAGGCTTCATCATCATCATTTGCTACGTCTACTACTGAACATAGATTTCCTCCATGTGTCGCCACATCGAGCGTCCCGTGCGTCTCGCATCCACCGGATTCCCGCCACCTTAATCAAGTCATCGGCCCATCCAGTGATAGGCCTTCCTACGCAGCGCCTTCTGGTGTGCTAAAGACTTAGTAATATTTTTAGTAAAACTTCTTTGATGTCTTCATGGTTTTATTTAAGTAACTGTCACAGGTTCTTATCAATAATTAATATTTAGTATGAGCTCTCTAATGTGTCAGCTATTAATTTCTATCCGAGCCACCGGCTGACGTTTCTAAGTTGAAGTTAAAATGACATTTGACATTGACAGGTGCGTTCTGTTTCCAATGTGTTGAGTGTGTCATGCTCTCTCAAATGTCTATCTGATGGTGGCGCGTGTGTTGGATCATCCAGTTCCCTTCATGATGGTTGAGCTGGGTGGTGCCAATTCATGCGTCATGTTCGTGAACGGACGCCGTCAGTTGGGATTGGTCATAACTTAACTGCTTCGGTTGTTAATGTTTTTCTAGTATCTTCTATTATATAACTGCACAGTACATGTGTAAGTACTTTTAATACTTTATGCCTGTAGGTGGTATAGTGTGTAGTGCTATTCTGGGTGCATTGTCCCCACATGTATGAATTTAATAATGTATGTACCTATGTTCCTAAATATTGTAAAAAACTATTTTTTTAAAAGAGTAAGTATGGAGTTTCTTGTGCATTCTTCTCCATAGCAAACTACTTGCCGAATGCACGGTAGAATCATTTTACATGTAACGTTCAAAAGTGCCGCCTGGTGGCCTAGTTGAAATAAAATATCTTTGTCTTTGTCTTTGTAACGCATGCGGTAAGCATGCATTACAAAGACAAAGTATATCACACTAATATTATAAAGGCGAAAGTCTGTGAGTGTGTTTGTATGTTTGTTACTTCTTCACACTCAAACTGCTGGACGGATCTGGATGAAATTTGGCACTGGGATAGACTATAGTCTGGAATAGCACATAGGATACTTTTATCCCAGGAGTATGTTCCCTTGGGATAATTTTCGACATTTACGCGGGCGAAGCCGCTGGCAGAAGATAGTTTTAATAATTTTCTCTATTCGATTCAGTTTCGAATCATCAAATTGACAGTTTGATATTTGTGTTGATATTAATCAAGCGATTTTTTGTTGTTATGGCAACTGAGTTGAATGGAGGTCCTTCAAACCGTCTTTGAACACATTCACAGTGATAAAATGTAAATTGAAGTGCGTCTTTACGTGAAACGTAAAATATCGTTCACATGATTGTTTAGGAGCTATATCTTAAATTATTCCGGATTTAACAAGTACCGGTTTAGGACAGAGACGTTTCAAGATGACATTGCTGTAATTCGTCCTCTTTGTAGGTATGACACACCCGTATCGGTTTGATAACTTATTTACGTTCGATAATAAGCTAGGCACACATCCGTATTCAGTGAACTACAGCTTGTGCCTGGTTGATGGCATAGTAATGCATATTTTTTCTCCTTTCGTTTAAGAAATTGACTCGCACACTGTTCCGTTGTTGTTGAATTAGGTAATTTACCGATGTTTGCAATATTTGTAAGTATGTGAGAACCATGTTCCTATTTAGCAAATGAAAGAAGTTAACTTTAATGCTTGTAAAACTTTATACTTATACGTAGTATAGCAGTGTTGGGTGCATCATCATGAATTTATGTATGTATGTAAATTTTGTAAAACCCCTTTTTTTTTTTAAAGTAAGTATGGAGTTTCTTGTCCGTTCTTCTCCATAATAATCTACTTTTCCGTATGGACGGTTGAATAAATTATTATTAACTTTAAATTTATATTTTTGACGTTCAAAGAGCCGCTTAATGGCCTAGTTGAAATAATGATTTTTTTCTTTGTTTTACTCGTATATGGCAATATGCTTGCTCCCTATTACAATAACTGATGAAATTTGAGAGTACCATAGGTACACCGCTGCTGGTTTCACTGCAAGTGAGGTCCTCTTTACAGAGTTTAAGATCATAGTCTCATCCGTGACGAGTCGTACGCACACCATGTGTGCGTAAGCTACTCGTATTGTTATTCTTTTGTCTCTGATAATTAGACGCGCGATGGATAGGACCACTTGTGCAAAAACTAAACTCTTACTTAAGAGTTAGGTCCTAACGCGAGGTTAAACTAACAATATGGCATACATAATTGACCCGTGTTAGCACCACCGTGTTTAAGTTAGTAAGCTTAAGGGAGGTCCGTCGCCCCCCATACATCAGGACCCGAGGTGGCGGCGCGTAATGTTCCACGCGCGTACCTCTTGGGCGTCGAGGGGGGAGTCTAACATCTCACTCACCCCCCAACCCGAGATCGAGGCCTGCAGAGGCGGGCCGGCACTAGCCGGGGGTTGCGGCAGTATCGTTGTTCCCGCGACCCCCAGCGTAGGTGTGAGATGGAACACCGGGGTGGGTTTTAGTCGATAGGAGTCTGACAGACCCCTCCGTCCCCCCAGGGTGGAGGACATCAAATGAGGATTTTCCAAAAAGAAAATAAAAAAAAGGTTTGCGGATGAGTGCTTACGTGCCTGTGTTTCCGCCATAAGCGGCACAGGAGGACACCGTGGAGTTTAATTGGGTTGGGATCCCACGTAACTTCACTATCTCCCCGTGGTAGCGCAGTATGCATGTTTTTTTTTTTGTAATTTTTGTGCTCGCGTTTGACCACTATCTCGCAAAAAAAAACTGTGTGTAAGTAGGCCTAATAGGTGTAAATAACGAAAAGGTACCTGTAAATTGTCGCCGGCCCAACCTAGCCTGGTATGTACGTTGAGAATACATACGGTACCTACTAACACTAGTCCAAGTCTACGACCGTGATAATCATTTTGCAGTTCAGACAGGACATTGACCCCGGAAGTGACGTCACATGATGTCGGTAATTAAAAGCAGTCGCATTCCTAACAACGTCTTCCTGATTGAATACCTATCAACTCAAGGCCGGGCGTATCGATGCTTAAGATACTAGTGTCATTCTATTGAAATCGTCGACAAAACGTTTGGTAAAATGTAAAAAGTTAATTCAAGAAATTAAAAAACCCGACTGCTTTATAAGCGAACTAAAAAGACGAAAACGATGATTTTCTTCGTTTTCGTCTTTTTAGTTCGCTTATCAAGCAGTCGGGATTTTTAATTTTTTAATTAACTTTTTTTATTATAACTTTTTTAGTTGAAAATTTTTTTTTTGAATTAGTTACATTTAAACATATAAATAAATATATTTTTGAAATTAAAAAGGGTTTGGAAAAAGCATAAAAATAGGGACTCCACAATATGACGGCCAATATCCTCCATTTTTCTATTTTCCAATTTTAATGTAGTCAGTGACCCTCGTAAGATTAAGACGAATCGATTGACGTAAGAATCATCAAAATCGGCCAACGCGTTTGGTCTTTAGAACGCCACATAGTAACAAACATACATACATAGATTGATAAACACATTACCCTCCTTCAGCAGTTGCGTAAACAGAAATTTGATGATCCCGTACATTTTGGCACCGCTTTCGCTAATAGAATGAAAATTTGTCTAGGGCCTATAGACGATTCTAACTTTATGGCGGCAGTAACGTGCGCTAATCGCTGCGCATTACTCACGCTTGACCTTCGCTGTTATATTTGCTACTGCACAAACTCGTGGAGTCTTTCGAGCTGCCATTAAGTTTGAATGAAATCGTACTCTCTTGATCTAAAGATTTCCCTGTAGATAAGTGTACATTTTTAATAAAAGCGTGACGGCGACGATAGCGTTTAGAAACATTTTTTAATTTTTTTTAAACCACCTTTTTTCGTATCCTTCCCAGCAAACCCTTTCATGCACCCATATCATGGCAGTGCTATGCTAGTATTATATTATATGTGGCAGTGCACAAAAAATAACTAGTCCGCCATATTGGATTGGACGTAATCTAAGTACTATTATTTATTCTGTGATCTAACGATCTAAAGACCCTATGAGGCCCTATAGACAAGTGTACTTTTTAACGAAAGCATGACGATAGCGATTAGAAATACACTTAAAAATATATGGAATTGTCAAGCGCTATCTAAATGTCTCGTAATCAATCCCTTACATTTTGGCATTTCGTGGATCGTCATCGCTGAAATCTAATGAAACTTGTCTAGAATCTCCGGTTATTCCTCTCCTAGCCTTAAAAGCCAGTCAAATTAGAAGCCACGTGACATCCACCAACCTGCACTGGACCCACGTGTTGAATTACAACCACCCCCTCTCACAGAGAGGAGGCCTGTATCCCAGCAGTGACGAGGACATGTTTATGCATATAAAACTATAATTTCAAAAAATAATATCAATGATAGTTTATCTAATTATACTTCCCTTGTTAGGTTCTTGTCCTACCGCCGACGACAAAGTAATTAGCTTTCACCTATTTTCTCGCTGAAGAAACGAACAAAAGATACAGGATCCCGTGTCAATAAAAGAGACACATATATTAATAGTTGATCATTGCCGGCGAGTACTCTCTCACCACAAGATTGTCGCAGCGACAAGATTCATCAAAGCTAAGCTCGCTCAGCGATGCTCGCTTGCTCGCTGGCGGTTAGAACTCACGCCGAGAGACCAACCCAGTGGTCATTTCTACCTACAGTGCGGCCGCCCTGAGCGAGCGGTGCGAGTTATCGCCCGTGACACAACAACCCGAGTGACAAAACTATCGCAACTACACACTCGCTACTCGCTGCCCGCCAACTCGTTTTTAGTTTCTAGCTTTACTCGCTACTCGCTGATCGTCGGTGATGGGACAAGTGCTTAAGTATTAAGTAACTATTTAATTTGTATCTTGAGATTATATAAAATTATTGCTAGTTTTATCGCATGTCAATATTTTAACTGAAAGTACCACAATCTCAATGTTATATATACATATTTTATCTACCTCTTGCATAGCCCGAAGAATTGCCAAAAATAAGTGGCAGTAGGCAGGGCACATTGTTCGCAGAACAGATGGCCGATGGGGCAGAAAGTTTCTGGAGTGACGACCACGAATCGGAAGACGTTGCGTTGGAACCAGGAGGACCGATGACCTGGTGAACGTTGCGGGGATCCGCTGGTTACGAGATGCACGGGACCGGTCAACGTGGCGACGCTTAGGGGAGGCCTATGTCCAGCAGTGGACGTCTTTCGGCTAATATGATGATGATATCTGCACTAAAGAGCTGTACCGATAATGGTATATATCCTTTTCATGATGTTCGCATATTTAACATAGTTCGGATCTTAAGTTTAACATAATCGTACTACAAGACGTACAGCGATGCGCCATGGGTACATGGTAAACATCCCGACCTTACCATACGTATTTAACGTTTTAGGAATTCTTTCATTGTGTGTACAGCTAGGGAATGGAATTCCTTGCCGGAGTCTATGTTTCCCGATAGCTACAACCGAGGCACTCCAAGGTTCTTTAAGTCAGGAGTGAGTAGGTTATAGCTCTCGCCAATCTTCTTGCTGCCCTGAAGTTGGATTTCCGATGCGCAAGGCATGGATCGGTGCCGTTTTGGTATGAGATTTACTACTGCTCAGCCATTGTAGCCAACTTCAGGGCGGCCACGAAGTTTGACGGGAACTATACTTCTAGGCAAGCGTGCTTCATCGTCGACCACATCATCGCTTACCTTCAAGTGAGATAGTGGACGAGGGCAAGCCAACCAAAAAAAAAAACACTTATCGAAATTACTCTTCTATACTAACAGTTGGGTAAAAGTTATCGAAACATTCTCTTTGAAACGTGGTTCTATGGTGGCGTGATATTTTTTGACAATAGCAATTAAACATCTACTAGTACCACCCCGGCTTCGCACGGGACAAATTATAGTTATACACAAAATACTTCCACGTTTATCGTTATTTCTATTGGTGAAAGACGTATCATAATCCGTGGCATGGTTTGGAAATTAGCGGAAAAATAGAAATGACGTCGACAGTCGCGGACAGCGATTTTTTTTAGATTATTTAGATATCCTTATTTCATTAAAAATCAAGTTAAATATCGAGGAATTAACACGCAATCTGGTAAAAGTA
This sequence comes from Anorthoa munda, assembly GCA_945859665.1. Lineage (NCBI taxonomy): Eukaryota > Metazoa > Arthropoda > Insecta > Lepidoptera > Noctuidae > Anorthoa > Anorthoa munda. Next base: position 13,880,300 of record OX243898.1, read on the forward strand.
CATTCGTATCCACTTAAAACTAATTTCATGAAACGATATAGATTATTCACACATTCCCAACCATAACTAATGTAATTAAAAAAATGGAGGTACTCACCCAATCCACGAATGATGAAATAACACGAAACACAGTACGATGAATGATTATTAACACAAGCACAGAACTACTTTATAGCAAAATATAAGAAATACTGTATTCTATAACCATTTAACATCTTTGAAATGATTTAATTTAAAAAAAGAAGAAAACGCGAATGTTCAAATCAAGAACTCGGACCGAACGTGACGGAAAAAAATTAATAAAAAATAAATGTGCACAGATAAAAAAAATCACATGTGACGTTTCCAATCACAAAATAGTGCTGTCCAACACCGAAAAGTTTTATCGAATATATCGATAGGTACGTGTTTTTCGTTCGAGTACAAAGTACGGAGTGAGGAACTAGTGTTGCGCCGGCGACTTATCAGTGACTTAGGCTGTAATATCAACATTGTCAGTAAAAGATTGCGCAGTTGTAAAGTTATATCGATTTTCGATGATTACGCATTTCTGGAAATCGGGTGGCAACGTGGGAATCGGTTGATATGACATAGATACTATGTTTGTTAAAGTTTTATTATTATTTTATCATAATATTTTTATGGGAGTGAATAATTTAATTAAGATGGAAGAAGAAAGCGTGCTGCGCCGATCCCAAGTAACATGGGACAAAGGCAGGGGATATTGATTATAATTTACTACTATATAACAAACATATTTAGTTCATTTAGCTGTTCTATAGCCGTGCCTAAGTAAATGGCTAATGTATATTCAAGGTTATATATAATAAAAAATAATTACGTACTTACCTACTTATCTTTTTATAAGCAATCAGGAAATACCAGAATGTTGATATTTGAAAATGGATTGATAAATGTATCTTAGCTAATCCTTATCCTATACAAAAAGGTTTGAAAGGGACAAAAGAAATAAATATATAATTGAAAAAAAAAAACATTTTTCATAGTATAATACTTGCATATAGATGCCTCATCACATACAAAGAAACTGTGCCGACGTAACTAGCGTTTTTCATCTGATTATACCGATATTTTTTTTTAAATCGATCGCGTTCGGTTCCGTATCATAGATATAGCACCATGTATATCCGTGGAACGGCACTGAACGCGATCGATGTACAAACAATAATCAGAACAGTACATTGGAACAGTTTTCTTGTATGGGATGAAACCACTGATAATATCTACACAATTACCTGACCTTTACAACCCAGTAACTGGGCAAACCCTTGGTAATACTGGTGTCAGATTTTCCGGCTTCTGACTACCCGTAACAACTGTCAAAGATTTCAAATGATAGCCGGGGCCAACGGCTTAACCTGCTTTCTGAGGCACGAAGGAATCCCGTAGGCTTATTACGTATCTTTTGCAAGAGCAAAACGATAGCGACCAAACGCTTTATGTCATAAAAGTCGGTATTAACTGCAGTGTAGGTATGGTAGGTCCTACACAATGGTTTTCTAATTGCTCGCCGTTTTTCAAATGCATTTATTTAAAAGAAAAACCGCCAACAACTCTAAAACTTTTGTATGGAAGAGCAGTTATTGCGCAAAAATCGCTATCGTTTTGCTCTTGCAAAAGATACGTAATAAGCCTGCCGGTATGATAAGATTTACTAATCCACGGACTGACCACGGCGGCATAGTTAAGGCGCCTAAACGGCTTGACGCAATTTTTTAGAAAAAAAATATGTTACATTAGACCATTTTCTTAATAATTTGATCTTAGAAAATTTTGAGTTTTATTCGTATAACATAGTGTAATTAATTTGTAAAGTTATGTCTAACACGGACAAAAAACTGCCGGGCGTATTTTAATGAAATTGTCACCATCTCAAAGACAATTTAATTATCTACATTTTGATCTGAGGCTTTTTTTTTTAAAGTCCTGTAACGATAAGGCAAGTACAAAAAATACTGAATTTTAGGTCGCGCGGGTGTTGTCTCAAGGTCGTTGCTGACTGTTGTCGTCTTATCCTCAAATATTGACCCGTGCAGCTGTTATTATTAAGTCACGATATATTTTTAGAAATTCCTGTATATTTTTCTATATTGCTTCGAATGACGCAGGAATTCACCCGATTCCCGACCTAACCCAATCTTATTTCTATTGAAGCCTTTGCTTTCATAATCAACAATATTAAATTAATTAGGTCACAAGCCATTTCTAAGTAAAACACACCATACTGTTGCTTGTACGGTATTTAATTAACAGCTGTAGGTATGTTTCAAATCTATCGTATGTTTTGTGGCCTGATTTGAGTTCTAAGAATTTTGCAGCACGCACTGTGTAAGCAAATTGTTTAATTCTGAAGGAAGCCTTCAGAAGTTTCAATCTGAACTTGTATTCTAAATATGTAAAGCTGTTGAACAAGTTGCCAAAGTCAGTTATAGAATTGACCGATGGAAAGTTCAAAAACTACATCAAACGTGTCCTTATTAAAAAAGTTTATTATAAAATCAAGGACTACGTTGAAGATAAAAATTTTGACTTTAGCTCCTGCGCGTGCGGCTTCCGTGGTAACTCATAAACGGCACAAATATGTGGATGTCTCTCACTATTCTCAATATATTTATTCTTTTTTTTCCTTCTTTTAATTAGACTTTTTACAATGATTTCAATAATCTTTATAGCCCTTTGCTAAGAATAGTTACAGCACTGATAACAACATTTGTGCCACATGTTAAATTTAGTCTTGTTATATTTTTTTTTTTTTTACTTTTGTATAGATTCTTTTACAGATTGTTTTGTGAATGTGTGAACATTGTAGGCCTTCTAGATTTCTAGAAGCTTGTTAACATTTGTTAACTCTTTATCTCATTTATACAATTTTTTATTTTCTTACTACTTATACGTTAAACAGGGGCCTACGTTGTCCCCTGATCTAAGCATTAGTGCTGTAACATGGAAATATTGTAAAAATAAACCAATTTTTTTAAAAAGAGTAAACCATGGTGTTTCTTGCCGGTTCTTCTCCATAGGAAACGACCAACCCGAACCGTGCACTTTTTGTCGACGTTTTATAAGTGCCCATATGTAGGCCTATGTGAAATAAAAAACATTTGATTTTATTTGATTTGTTTATATGTTTTTGCAATCTCTGGAAGTACCGAGGACCTAAGGGTCTAGACAAGTGATATTTCATCAACGAAAGCGTCGCGATAGCGTTTGGTAAAATCACCATCGCTTATGATACTTTGTTTATAGCCTCTAGTCAAGTGACATTATAATTATAAACGAAAGCGTCGCCGTCGCGCCATAGCGATTGGATAAATGACAAAAAATTATGGGAATGTTAAACGCTTTCAAAACACTACATGATCACTTTGACTTTTCGACTATCGCCATCGCTGACGTCGAATGTCACTTGTCTAGAGAGTCTGGTCAAGTGACACTTTATCAACGAAAGCATCGCCGTAGCGATTGGAAAAATGATAAAAATGTATGGGAATGTTAAACGCTATCGAAAAAACACGTGATCTTTTTGACATTTCGATAATCGCAATCTATGACGTCGAATGTCACTTGTCTAGAGATAGCGATTGGAAAAATTACAAAAATGAATGGGCAAGCCAAGCGCTATCGGAATGTCACGTGATCAATTCCATAAATTTTGGCATTTCGACCACCGTCATTGTTGATAATAATGACACGTTGTCTTAAGCTTCTGGGGAGTGACCATAAGTTCTTAGAGTAAGGTTACTTTGAGTGCGTGTAAGGGACAGATGTTATGACTTGTATACATCTGTTCCTTATCCACACTCAAAATAACCTTGCTCTAAGAGCTTATGGTCACCCCCCTGATGCGATTAACAAATTATTGAAATAAGAAAAAGCTATCGTTGAGTGCTATGGTCTATTTTTGTCCCAGATAATGCAGTATTCCTGTGAATTATGAATTGTATAGAAGACGCGAAAAAGTAAGTTACATAAATATAATATACTACAAGAAAAATGTCAATGTCAATGGTCGTTTATAATATTTAAATAATTGTTATATCTATACTATCTATACTAATAATATAAAGAGGAAAGATTTTTTTGTTTATTTGTTTGTTTGTACCGAATAGGCTCCGAAACTACTGGACCGATTTAAAAAATTCTTTCAGCAATAGAAAGCAACGTTATTGCTGATTGACATAGGCTATTTTTTAATCCGGAAAACAGGTCCTGTGGGGTGGCCCACGGGAGCGAAGCCGCGGGGAAAAGCTAGTTTATTATAAATGCTTTAGCGCTTAGGTAGCTGTCATAAATATTCATATTAAAAATAAAAAAAAAATAAAAATTAACCGACTTCCAAAACAAAACACTACAGAGCGACAAATATCACCCACCAGACACCAGGTTGGCTTGTAGAAAATGCCTAAGGCATTAAGTCCGCCTTTGTCCATGTGCATACAGTTTTAATAAATAAATAAATAGCTTTTTTCGTTATTGACACCGACTTCCGAAAAGAAAGTTATTTTCACTTTGCAATGTTCTTTTTGGAAAACGGTATAATATTTTTGTAAAAAAGATTTTTTATTTATTCTTTTAGTTTTGGCACTGTACGGGGTGGACGTGATCGCTGGCGGAGGATAGGGCTTCTGGAGGTTGTAAGGCTCCAGCACCAGCGCGTTGACACCCTTGCACCTATAGTTCAGTTGTCATCAAGAATTCTCGCCTCTGTGAGCTGCTTGAGGTCTGCCAGATGTTCACGGGTGAAGATATGATGTCCAGGAAATAAAAGACTTTATTCTTCTTAGTGTTTTGCGATGTTTTCACAGGGTCTTCGTGACATAAAGTTGCGTGGATTCTTCTAATACAAATTTGGCTACCGAATTGTTCGATGCGCAGGCGCACTATCGTACTACCAAACTTTACCGTCACGAGGACCCTGATTTTTTAGTCGCACAAGTTTTTTATTTACCTAATTTTTTATTATAAACTTATGCTATAAATCAGCAGAACCTCCCTTCCCGATGTCATGACCATGGCATGACCTATATGGTCGCGCCTTGAAATGGCCCATCCAACGGACCTTGGTCCAGGTCCCTGACTATCTCCTCCGAGGAGTTCTGCTAGGAAGAACGAGTGATGAAGGGAAATTCTGCTGGTTTTTCGAACTTATGGCTATTACAGGCTAAAGTATACATTTTTCCACTACTTTCATCGCGGGGGTTCGAAAGCCCTTTCCCTAAGCTATAGGAATCCAGCGTTTCTATAGCTATATCTATAACCTTCAGGCGTGTAGGTGCCTGGAAGTGTGCGTGAGTAGTGAAAGATGTTATTTTCTAACATAAAGTTAGTTTGTACTCAAGGTACTCGTGGAATCCACGACCACCAGGCATTAATCGATGGCCATCATGACAGGCCACCCCATGGTGCCACTCTGGTGGGTGTGGGTTCAACCCTCGAGTCAGTATTCACCCTGAAGTGTCCGAAAATGAGAATGTCCCGGGGCCGGGCAATATATTTCGGTGGTTATCTCCCTGGTCACCAGAGCTGGGCTCCTTACAAAAGTGTGATCAGGGAGGCCATGAAACAAGGAATCGAATGGTGTGTGTAACTAGGGTATACCACCAGCCCTTCTGGTGGTTTTGGTGCCGGGAAGCGGCCAAAAAGGGAAATATTTGCCAGACCCAGGGAAACAAACAGGTTTTATGATATGCCCGAAGGTCAGAGGACCTGGGGCCTATGGGAGAATCCGAGCGCCTGCCTGCCAGTCCCCGATGGTATTGCTTCAGTAAGCAAATCTATATTCCTTCAGGCTCAGAAGGTACCTGAAGGCGGGCGGGCCGCCGACAAGCGCTCGAAAACCCTTGTGTTCTATGTATACAGACACATCATCTCAAGCAAGTGGCCTTTATGTACTAGAACTATGTGAGTACTATCTGTTTACATGTCCTAGGCAGATATCTAGGTTACCTAGAAGTGCTGAATCGCTTATAACGGATTCATCTTACCACTTACTTGAGCGAAATGTGTATGTATCTAGTGTTTCAGGGTGATACTCTATAGTCCCTGGCTATGTACTGTTGTTAGATATCATTTTTCAGTCATAGCCTTAGGGCATCCAAGTTAGAACACCTAGATTGTGTTTCCTAACAGTGTAGTGTATGTAAAGGTAAATAACACACATTGGTGCGTGAAGATGTCGCACCCGGCGCTACTTGCGCTCCCGCTTTTTAGGGGACCCCTAATCGAAAAGAATTAAATTCTTTATTTACCTATGCTATTACATACATTGCTTACTTAAATAACTTAAGTATTTTAACGGTATATAGGCAAGTATATAGACTATAAGCTATGTGTCGCTTCGTCGCGAACATCTCTCCCGCCGTGCAGTGCAGTGACGACACGTAGCGACGTCGGCGCGGCGCTGCATCACGCCGGTGAGCGACGACCGTCGGCAGCGCTCGTAGCCACGACGCTCTGCGACACGTCGCTCAGCTCTCGCCGCTGGAACTCTGCTACGCTCATTTAGGTAGCGGTATGAGCTTCTTCACCGGACGCTTTAGAGTGCCGCCAGTGGTGCGCACCTCAGCGGTCCGGACTTCACCATCAGGGCCAGGGTAGATGGCCTCGATGCGGCCTCGCGGCCACGTGTTGCGAGGCAGTTGGCCGTCGGCTATGAGGACGGGGTCGCCCACCTGCAGGCCAGGCCCGCTGCTGTGAGGCTCCCGCCGGTTTTGGAGCTCCGGCAGGTACTCTCGCACCCAGCGGCGCCAGAACATGTCGGCCAGGATTTGTGACCTGCGCCACATCTTCTTGTGATCGACGTCTTGCTCGGTGAACACGCCGGGGGTTGGGAGTCTAGCCGAGCCACCAAGTAGGAAGTGGTTCGGCGTGATGGACTCGTCGTCTTCACCGTCGACTGATACATGAGTCAACGGTCGGCTATTTACTGTGTACTCTGCCTCACAAATCAGTGTGGACAACACCTCTTCGTGTGGGTGTTTTTCTGTAAGTACAGTATAAAGTGCGGTTTTCACGCAGCGAACGAGGCGCTCCCACGCGCCTCCCATGAAGGGCGCTGATGGGGTGATGAAGCGCCATATGATGCCTCGGCGACTGGCCTCCTCTCGGAAGGCCTCTCGGAGCTCTCGGTCGGCACCATGCATGTTGGTACCGTTGTCAGAGTGGATCTCTGTAGGACATCCTCTGCGGGCGGCGAATCGGCGCAGCGCTAGTATAGCGGAGTCTGCGCTGAGGCTGGCGGCGATCTCGAGGTGGACAGCTCTAGTTGTGAGGCACGTGAATAGAGCTATGTATCTCTTCTGATGCTGACGACCGACGGTGACGGATAGCGGGCCGAAATAGTCCAACCCGGTGTATGTGAACGGCCTCTGATGATGAGCGAGGCGCGTCCTTGGGTGGTCGCCGGTCGCAGGCACGGGTGCTTGTGCCTTACGAATACGACACTGAAGACATCTTGATAGTACCTTCTTGGTCGTTGGTCGCATCCTTACGACCCAATAATGCTGCCGCACCTCATTGATAGTGAGCTCCGTCCCGCTGTGTAATAGGCTGCGATGTGTCCAGTCTATGTAGAACTGTGTTATGTGATGGTCGCCATGTAATATAGGTGGGCGCCTCACATCTTCTGTAATTTCGTCGGTGGCGGCTATTCGACTTCTAATACGTAGTAGGCCATCTACTACTTCTGTTTGTAGCGAATGTAGCGGGCTATTTTTCTCCACTACTTTTTGTTCGTGCAATCTAGCTATCTCTTGAGCGAACGATTGCTGCTGTGCGACTTGTACGAGTATTTTCTCAGCCTTTTGAAGAAAATTCGCTTCTATAGTCTGTTTCCGGGCTTCTGGCTCTCTATGTAGAGTTGGTTTAGCTGCTGCAGTCGCTGTCTTCTTTTTCTTTCGCCAGTCCGGGTCGTCTTCAAGTTTCTTTGTTCTCTTATAGAACGTTTTCTCTGTTTTTTGTTTACAGAGATATATGAAACGTAGGACGCTTGCAGTCGCACGTAATAGCCGCTCCCATCTCGAAAAGTTTGCGGGATTAGGTATAGCTTCAGTGAGCTTTACATTTGTTTCAGCTTTTTCTATGAAAGCTTTCTCTATGACAGTGAGAGTTCTTTCTTCTCCTGTCTCTTCAGCGATTAGAGGCTTCTCGGATGGCCATGAAGAAGGGTCTTCATACAGGAATCTGGGGCCACTATACCACTCGTGCTGTGAGTCGAACTTCTGTGGGACGTCACGAGTAGCGATGTCGGCGATGTTCAATTTTGTAGGAATCCATCGCCAATCCTCTACTTTGCTGCTCTCTTCTATGGCAGCTATTCGATGAGCTACGAAAGCTTTATATGTTCGTGCTCCTTTTCTTATCCATGTCAGTACAGTTTTGCTGTCTGACCAATATGTGACCGACGACGGTTTGCAGTCGTGCTCACGTATAACAGCTGTAGCTACGCGGGTTCCCATCACCGCTGCTTGCAGCTCGAGGCGAGGTATCGATTGTAGCTTCAATGGGGCTACTCTCGCTTTAGCCATGACTAGGCTGACACGCTGTGTGCCTTCTGCTGTGGTGGCTCGCCAATACACAGCTGCTGCGTACGCCATCTCGCTTGCATCGGTAAATACATGTATTTGTATTTCTGTGGCATCGCTATAACCAGGGTAACATCTTGGTATGCTGATCGCCTTGAGCTGTCGCAGGTGCTGTGTCCAGTTCTTCCACTGGACTGCCAGATCTTCATCTAGTATCTGGTCCCAGTCGACCCCTCGCCTCCAAGCTTCTTGAAGTATTTGCTTAGCTCGAATCGTTATAGGTGAGGCGAGTCCGAGCGGGTCATATAATGACATGACGATCTTGAGGGCCTCTCTTTTTGTCGGGGCCTCTTTTTCAAGGATTCCCTGCGGCAGTCTTGCAAGCGTTAGGTTGAAACCTAGCGTGTCCTCACTAGGCCTCCAAATCAGGCCGAGAATCTTCTCTGTGCCTGCTGTGTCTCCGATGTTCACAACCTCTGTATAGGTTTGTGACGGATCTATATTCGCTATCAGTTGCGAACTGTTTGATACCCATTTCCTCAGGTCAAACTTCGCCTGTTGGTGTATTTTCTTCACCATAGTCGCGACTTCTGTCGCTTCTTCGACTGTTCTATAGCTGTCCAGATAATCGTCCATATAATGGTTCTGTACTATTGCATTCACTGCTACTGGATGCTTCTCTATGTGCCTTTTTGCGTTCCAATTCTTCGCAAAAATGGCGGTGCACGGTGAGCTGGCCGCGCCGAATATGATGGACGTCATACGGTACTCTTCTGGGGCTCCTTCCCTTCTATTGCCTCTCCATAGGTAGCGGAGTGAGTCTCTATCTTGACTCCGTACCTTGACTTGCATAAACATCTCAGCTATATCTCCCGAGATGGCTATGTTGTGTCTACGAAATCTCATCATGACGCCGGGCAGCGACTGCAGCAGATCCGGTCCAGTGAGCAGGAAGTCGTTGAGGGACTTTCCTCTCGATTTTGCAGCGGCATCATGAACTATACGAAGTTTCTCTGGCTTCATTGGGTTGAAGACATCGAAATGAGGCAGGTACCAGGTTCTTCCTGGAGTACTCGACTTGGGAGCCTTCTCAGCATATCCCTTCTCTATAAGGGAGTCCATCTGTTGTGTGTATTTCACACGAAGAGCGGGATTTTTATCCAGCTTCTTCTCGATAGAGACTAGCCTTTTGAGGGCTGTCTCATAACTATCGGGCATTTCTATGTTTTCATCTCGCCATAGCATGGCGGTTTCTATGTGCCCGTTTCCTAACTGTCTTGTGTGACGGTTCAGGATCTCTTCTGCCTTCTTCTCTGGGTCAGAAGCTGGTCGTCCTGGATTGATGACCAATGATTCGATAGCGAAGAATTCACGGAGCTGCTCGTTCAGATCCGCATCTTGCTTGTTGTCAACAGTCTGATATCTGTTGACATAGTGCACCCGTTGTCCCAGGGTTCTGGTGTGCGCGCCGTGTAATGTCCAACCCATCATGGTTAACGACGCGATGGGTTGGTTTCTCGGACCTCTGCGGATCTCGCTGGCCAGTAACAGGTGCCAGTTATCTTGGCCGACGAGGATCTTTGGCACTCCAGTGGGGTAAGTAAGCTGCGACGTCAGGTCTTGAAGGTGTCTGCATCGTGCTACATCTTCTCGACTGACTGCCTGTGGTGACAGGTTGAGCTTCGGAATGGTGCGCGCCTTGAAGGGCACCCTATTTTTCTGTTTACTATTGAGAACGACTGTTATTCGTCTCGATGAGGGAGTGTCGATCATGGTGTCACCAATGGCACCGATCTTCAGTGGGTCTATAGGTCCCACTGCTCCCACTCGCTGGGCGATGGCTTCATCTATCAGCGAAACGGTAGATCCGTCGTCAAGGAGTGCATAAGTGTCTGCCTCTCCCGCCGGTCCGATGACTCGAACCGGTATCATTTTCAGGAAAGCATGACTCGAACTAGTTCGCGAACTAGCCACCGTTTCGTTAGGTTCCTTCTTCTGGTCCTCTGGAGCAGTGGGTTTCTTGGACCTATCTGTCTGAGGCTTCTTACTATAATGAAGAAGTCGATGGTGCGTGGCTGTACATCCCTTGAGGCCACACTTCCTCTTGGTACATGTGTGGCCTTCCCGACGAAATCTCAGGCAGCGATAGCACAAGCTATGTTTCTTGGCTAGCTCCCATTTCTTGTCACTTGCTGCGTCTCTGAACCTGGGGCAGTCAGACGAGTAGTGACCTTCCTTGTCGCAGACTCGACATTTGTTTACCGGCTTGTCGGTAGCTATGTGTGTCCGTTGTATGACACGTTTCCCCACCAGAGTGTCTGTCTCCTTGATGGCCTCAGGCGGGGCGAATGCACTGCAGAAGTGAGCTTGTTCCGTTATAAAGTCGCTGAAGAGTGATAAGTCTGGCAGCGACTGATACTTTTCCGTGAACGTTCTGTACCACTGTACACGTAGAGAATTGGGCAGCTTTTCGGTTAATAATCGCATTAATTCAGCATTGATCAGGTAATGATCCTTCTTGAGTGCACGCAGGGTGACCACTCCGCTTCTGACCCGACTTGCAAAGGTACAGATGTCCTTGGGCGACTCGCTGCATCGTGGCAGCCCTCTAAGTCGATCTGTCTCGGCCTGGGCGATTGAATCAGGACGTCCGTATTGTAGCTCCAATTCTCTCATGATCTCATCCGGTTTTGCGTTCCCGATGAGTTCTGAGCTCACTGTCTCCAGTGCGCGACCACGCAAGCTCCTTCTGAGTCTTGCCGTGTTTTCTATGTCGCTGAAGTAGGCACGAGTTGCCTCATATATGGCTCGAAAAGATAGCCATTCGGTATGAGCTCCACCAAAGTTTGGTAGAGTCATGACAGCCTTCGACGCCGAAGGGTTGGGCGTCCATGGCTCGATTTTCCTGTCGGCTAGCGACGCTATAGCGGATGTCAGCTCCGTTAGGAAGGGACGGAGTGAGTCTTTCACTTCTATTTGCCTTGACGGCTCTGTGTTAGCCTTCACTTCTTTTGCTGTAGGATCGTGCGTCTGGGAGTCCGCTATAACGTCGACAGTCGCAGGCGGGGGCTTATTCGTCTTGTCCCCTTCGGCGGCGTCATCCTCCCTCAGTGGCTCAGGTTCTGGTGCCTCTTCCAGCCAAGAACGCACGTACTCTTCATTAGAGTCTCTGTCATCCATATATTCGGCTTCAGAAACTTCTTCTTCTGCCTTTTGAAGTGCTAACTTGGCAAGTTCCAACTTAATCTTCAATAAGTCTTCACGTGCCCTCGAAATTTTCTTTTGTGACCGGGTCGTCCTGGTCGACGGCGGTCTGCTTTGGACGTTACGGGCGTCCCCCCGGGTAGCCATGGTAGTGCCTCTATCAAAGGTCTTATCTTGAATCCCTTGTATTCTATCAGAAGGCTTCAGTGTTCTATCTGAAGATCCTTCCCTCCTGGGTGCCTTCCTGCATGTGCTGGGGCGATCTGTTTGTTCCTTATCATCTATATCTCCTGTAAGTCTCTGTGTGAGCGGGTCGTCACCTATGTGTGACGTAGGTGCAGACTGTCCCGTCCCTTCGGTCGTCGTAGGCGAGCGTGGGGGCAGTTGATGACGTAGGCCTGTTGGGTGATCCATGCCTACTGTCCACGCCTCAGCCTTCCTGTCCTGTGATCTGGTCATCGGCATGTTGACTTCTGTTTCAATCTTCAATTCGATCGGGCTAAGTCCAACTCTAGACTTCAGCTCGAAAGGGTTAAGTCCAAAATCCAAACTTCAACAGGAACGGGTTGACTATATTCAAGACTTCTGCTTGAAAGGGTTAAGTCCAATTCTAGACTTCAGCAGGAACGGGTTAAGTCCAAATCCAAACTTCAGCAGGAACGGGTTAAGTCCTAGACTTCAGCACGAAAGGGTTAAGTCCAATTCTAGACTTCAGCAGGAACGGGTTAAGTCCAAATCCAAACTTCAGCAGGAACGGGTTAAGTCCTAGACTTCAGCACGAACGGTTAAGTCTATTTTCAAGTCTTCAAACGGCTATGTCCAAGCTTCAAAGAATTTCTTGAAAACTGCTAAGTCCTAACTCTGGGTTAAGTTCGGTCCCAGACGTCAGCTTGAAGTGGATTCGCTTCCTTTTTCAATTTTCGAAATTTTAACCCCGGGTTAATTCTTAACTCCGGGTTAGTCCGATCCTCTTAACTCCAGGTTAGCTTCCAGGCTATAACACGTTTCAATCGAAAAATCCAATCTTGATGGTCAAATCCAGACTGAATGAGTTAGTGTCCCTGATTAGGGTCGGGTTCTCTTCCACACTAACTCTTATTACCCGACTGCCGAATGAGGGTAATGTGTTTGTCCTCGTATGTGTTTGTTTTCGTTCTATCTCATAGAACAAATCTTCGCCTTCACACGTTCGAAACTTCTATGTTTTTTTTTCTCAGGGATAGCGCCTCGGTGATAATCCTTCAGCTATAATTCTGCAGGACTCGATGAACGTCGTACGTGTGTTCTATCTCCGAAACAAGCTCTCAACACGCTATAAAAACTTCTATTATAAGTTTCTTCTAGCGATAGCTCTCTCAGGGATAGCGCTTTGGTGATAGTCCTTCAGCTATATTCTGCAGGACTCGATGTACGTCGTATGTATGTTCTATCTCCGAAACGAGTTCTCAACACGCTATAAAACTTCTATTATAAGTTTTTCTAGCGATAACTCTTTAGCGCTATTTCCTCAGCAACTAGGTTACCAGGACAGTAATCTCCTAGTTTCTTCTCAGGTTCACAGCCCAGGATCGGCAGCTGTCTCCCAGGAAACGGGTAGTCACGAAGACCGGCTGGTTTCACGTCTCTTGACGACGGTAACCCTCCAAAACGCAGGTTCACGCCACTGGATCGCTTCAGGGGCGTAACGAAAATTTCCCAGGAATGCGGTTGTCTCCCAGGAACACGGTTTCCACCCAGTATCTGGGTTTTTCCACCCAGGAAAAGGGTTTCACACGTGGGGCCTAATCCACGTGTGAGTCTCTTACCGTCTGTGACACGTCACTGGCACACGTGGGGCTCAATCCACGTGCGTCTCTTAGCGACGGTAGTCGTCTGCTATTCAAACGGGACGCGTGGCAGGACGGAATCCTGTTGTCGACTGCCCTGATGTCATACGATACTGGAAATCCCACCTTCCTTTCTTTCTTTCCTGGAAAGTGTTCACAGGAACGATACGTAACGTTTTTGACTAATCTTTAAAGAAATATGATCTTAACCTTGACACTTGTAAGGTTTACGAGTGGGACGTCAGGCTTCTTTATTCCCAGGAACTCTTCACGGGAACGTGATGGTTTCGTACCCCAGTCGGTACTTTAAGTATGGGAATGTATTTCTTACCAAATTTGTTTATGGGGTATGGTTCCCAGGAAACGGACGTCAGGTTTCTTTCTTCCCAGGCACTAGGTTCTCAGGAAATGTTCCCAGGCGTGGGCATCGGATTTCTTTCTTCACAGGTACAGTTCTCAGGAACGGTACGTTACGTTTTGACTATTATGTGACGTGTTAAAGAAATAGGAATGTACCCTCAGTTGACGAGGTGTACTGGACATCAGGCTTCTCTGTTCACAGGAACTGTTCTCAGGAACGGTACGTTACGTTTTGACTATTATCTGACGTATTAAAGAAACAAGAATGTACCCTCAGTTGACGAGGTGTACTGGACGTCAGACTTCTTTGTTCACAGGAACTGTTCACAGGAACAGGGCATCAGGCTTCTTACTTCACCGGAACTAGGCTTTTCGTTGGCCTATATGTTCACAGGAACTGGACATCAGACTTCTTTCTTCACCGGAACCAGGCTTTTCATTGGCCTATATGTTCACAGGAACGGCTTGGTTCTTGAAAATTCGGCTCGAACGGACCAGTAAATGTACGGGGTGGACGTGATCGCTGGCGGAGGATAGGGCTTCTGGAGGTTGTAAGGCTCCAGCACCAGCGCGTTGACACCCTTGCACCTATAGTTCAGTTGTCATCAAGAATTCTCGCCTCTGTGAGCTGCTTGAGGTCTGCCAGATGTTCACGGGTGAAGATATGATGTCCAGGAAATAAAAGACTTTATTCTTCTTAGTGTTTTGCGATGTTTTCACAGGGTCTTCGTGACATAAAGTTGCGTGGATTCTTCTAATACAAATTTGGCTACCGAATTGTTCGATGCGCAGGCGCACTATCGTACTACCAAACTTTACCGTCACGAGGACCCTGATTTTTTAGTCGCACAAGTTTTTTATTTACCTAATTTTTTATTATAAACTTATGCTATAAATCAGCAGAACCTCCCTTCCCGATGTCATGACCATGGCATGACCTATATGGTCGCGCCTTGAAATGGCCCATCCAACGGACCTTGGTCCAGGTCCCTGACTATCTCCTCCGAGGAGTTCTGCTAGGAAGAACGAGTGATGAAGGGAAATTCTGCTGGTTTTTCGAACTTATGGCTATTACAGGCTAAAGTATACATTTTTCCACTACTTTCATCGCGGGGGTTCGAAAGCCCTTTCCCTAAGCTATAGGAATCCAGCGTTTCTATAGCTATATCTATAACCTTCAGGCGTGTAGGTGCCTGGAAGTGTGCGTGAGTAGTGAAAGATGTTATTTTCTAACATAAAGTTAGTTTGTACTCAAGGTACTCGTGGAATCCACGACCACCAGGCATTAATCGATGGCCATCATGACAGGCCACCCCATGGTGCCACTCTGGTGGGTGTGGGTTCAACCCTCGAGTCAGTATTCACCCTGAAGTGTCCGAAAATGAGAATGTCCCGGGGCCGGGCAATATATTTCGGTGGTTATCTCCCTGGTCACCAGAGCTGGGCTCCTTACAAAAGTGTGATCAGGGAGGCCATGAAACAAGGTATCGAATGGTGTGTGTAACTAGGGTATACCACCAGCCCTTCTGGTGGTTTTGGTGCCGGGAAGCGGCCAAAAAGGGAAATATTTGCCAGACCCAGGGAAACAAACAGGTTTTATGATATGCCCGAAGGTCAGAGGACCTGGGGCCTATGGGAGAATCCGAGCGCCTGCCTGCCAGTCCCCGATGGTATTGCTTCAGTAAGCAAATCTATATTCCTTCAGGCTCAGAAGGTACCTGAAGGCGGGCGGGCCGCCGACAAGCGCTCGAAAACCTTTGTGTTCTATGTATACAGACACATCATCTCAAGCAAGTGGCCTTTATGTACTAGAACTATGTGAGTACTATCTGTTTACATGTCCTAGGCAGATATCTAGGTTACCTAGAAGTGCTGAATCGCTTATAACGGATTCATCTTACCACTTACTTGAGCGAAATGTGTATGTATCTAGTGTTTCAGGGTGATACTCTATAGTCCCTGGCTATGTACTGTTGTTAGATATCATTTTTCAGTCATAGCCTTAGGGCATCCAAGTTAGAACACCTAGATTGTGTTTCCTAACAGTGTAGTGTATGTAAAGGTAAATAACACACATTGGTGCGTGAAGATGTCGCACCCGGCGCTACTTGCGCTCCCGCTTTTTAGGGGACCCCTAATCGAAAAGAATTAAATTCTTTATTTACCTATGCTATTACATACATTGCTTACTTAAATAACTTAAGTATTTTAACGGTATATAGGCAAGTATATAGACTATAAGCTATGTGTCGCTTCGTCGCGAACAGGCACCTTATATTACTACAAAAATACACATTTTTAAAGATAGCTCAAAAACTCCTCATCAGATTATGATAAAATTTAAAAGAAGCCACGCCAGCTTTCAAATAAAAAAGAATCATCAAAATCGGTTCACCTATTAAAAAGTTCTGAGGTAACATTTATAAAAAGTTAATTAAAAAAAGAACAAAAATCTGACTGTTTAAAAAGCGAACTAAAAAGACGTAAACAAGAAGAAAATCATGCTGTGCAATCGGAGGATACATATATTCGCGAGCTGGCTGAGTAAAACCAGATGTATCCTCCGACTGCACACATATTGTATGACCGAGATATATTATATAGAGAATACATTGATAAAAATGTATATAAAAAGCCGAATTAATAACCTCCTCCTTTTTGGGAAGGCAGTTAAAAAAAAACCAGCCAAGGGCGAGTCGGACTCGCTCACGAAGGGTTCCGTACCATTATTTGCAAAAAACGGCAAAAAAAACACGTTTTTTGTATGGGAGCCCCACTTAAATATTTATTTTATTCTGTTTTTAGTATGTGTTGTTATAGCGGCAACAGAAATACATCATCTGTGAAAATTTCAACTGTCTAGCTATCACGGTTCATGAGATACAGCCTGGTGACAGATAGACAGACAGACGGACCGCGGAGTCTCAGTAATAGGGTCCCGTTTTTACCCTTTGGGTACGGAACCCTGATAAAAGAACTGATAATAATAAAAGTGTTGTCGCGGATACGTGACGTCACACTAGAGTCCTTGAGCTCAGCTGGTATGGTCCCATGTCTTCTGTGCTCCGTTTGTGGATGGATGGGTTACTCTCTTGCTTACGGATGAGAACTGCACCATTCTTGTGACAACCGAACTTATGCCCGTGCTCCTTTGCGGAGAATTAGGTCTCAATAAATAACTGTCGGTTTCCAGGGGTAAAGGCGGAAACATACTTACGTGTCGTGACGTGGCGTGGCGCCTTATGATGCATTTGATTGGCTATAAGACTCGTTTTGATATCACGTAGGGTTGAATAGATTCCTGTATCCCGCGCCACGCCACGACACGGCACAGTAATGCTTAAGGTGCTCTTCGACGTACACTTTCCTCATCTCACCGTATCGCCAAATCTGTTAACGAGTTTTTTTTTACTTAAGCCACCTTCAAGAAGTCGTCGCGTTATATCGGGGTACAAATCGGGCAATGAGTTTACGGGGAGAAGTCTCGGGTGTGTCCTTGGATTACTGCCGGCGTGGCCTCGCTCTAGACACGTAGTCTAGGTCTTGATCATCAATTGTAACCCCTCCCTCCACATCGTCCGAGTTATAGCTCAAAAATGTTCACCTTTCATTTTTGGTCTCATAAATTCCACAGATCTTCAACTCGTAAATTTGTACTTGTGCATTCATATGTTCAGGGAGATTGAGAATAGTGTATCGCTAGAGAAGTGGGAAAAATAAATTATTTCACTGGATATTAAATAATTTCTTTTTCCCACTTCTCTAGCGATTTAGTGCGTACATCGTATTCATCGAGGCGGGAATAGCATTTAGTCAGGTGTTCAAAAACATAATTAATATGTGACTTCAAGTCACCTACATCGCCTCGAGGTAATTTTATTTCTGAAGTTAGAACCAGTAATATCTCCGAGTTAGTTGGCTGCTCGACTCATAGATAAAAATATAGCCCTCTACACTCGCAACCTTTCGCATTTAAGTTCGCGCATTTGACTAAAATGGACTTGGAAGTTGCTGCTGCTCTGATATTGTGCTTTAGTTTGGCTTGCCAAAGCACGGGTTCTGCTTGATAGCACTCCAGGAACACTAACAGCACAGTTATCGGCTGAGTTAGGTGTGCCATCCGTCGACACCTCGGGTACTATGACTTTCATACAGGAGTTATGACTTTCTTGGTTGCCTTGCATGAAGGATAAATACAGCTTGTTTTAATTTTGCCCGATAATTTCGTCTGATTTCCAGCGTTAGCACATCCGACGTGTAACAGTAGATCGCATTTTGAACATTTTATATTCGATGATTTTATTGATTTTTGACTCAATGCGCCTTTATTTATGCGCCTATATTACATTATTATGTTTATAAATTGCGTAATTGTTACGTAAACGAGCACACCTGCGTCGGCGGCGAAGAGTACACACGCACAGCTTTTGTTTATTGAATTGTTCTTGTTACAATGCACTGAACTTTGACACTTTATAGTTTGAGATACAGGTCAGAATTCCGTGTGACTATTTTGTTAGAATTTAAAGAGCGGAATTAATTATTTTAACTACACGTTCACACTTTACAGATCTCACGACACGACACAACTCAATTCAACTCAGATGGAAAACTAACTCTTCGTGATATATAGGCGTGATGTTATCATCATATCAGCCGAAAAACGTCCACTGCTGGACATAGGCCTCCCCCAAGCGTCACCACATTGACCAGTCCCCTGCGTCTCGCATCCAACAGGTCCCCGTAACCTTCACCAGGTCATCGGTCCACCTAGACTCTTGGTGTGGCGTGCAGGGATGGCGAACCTTTATTAGTAAACTTGACATATTTTTTTTTTTTATATGACAATGAAAATTTTCGACTTCGTCTTAATTGAAAAAAAATAAAACTTTAAATGCTATAAATTTATCAATTCATTATTTGCACTCAGAAGTTCTTACAGCAATCCTAATATTGATTTACAGTTTTATGTTGTATTTAAATAAAAGTAGGAATTTGTGTCATTTATGCTGTTGCAAATAACTTAGATTATAAATAACCTCATTTTAGCGTGCCCAAAATATTTTGTCGTGTGCCACCACAGGCACGCGTGCCATAGGTGTGCCATCCCTGCTAGTGGGAGGCCTTCCAACGCAACGTCTGCCGGTTCGCGGTCGCCATTCCAGAACTTTTCTGCCCCATCAGCCATCCGTTCTACGAGCAATGTGCCCTACGGTGCGTATCTTCCCTAGGGCGTCGTAAGAAGTGACTAAGCCGACACACCAGAGAATGGACAGCAGCGTTTTCTGTGCACTTTAACAACAAACGGCGATCGCCAACCCGCTTATTGCCAAGCGTGGCGATTACGGAAAACCCCCCTAAACCAAAATGAATAGCACAATGAAAAAACGGCCCCACATGACCCCAATAATTACTCATTTTATTTAGAAGATTTGTTGAGTGATATAATTATGCCAATATTTTTAGCAAACAAGTCATATCATTAAGTCCCATCTTGCGGCATACGTACCTAAGGCTTTCAGAGCACCCACAATGACATGTTTAGAGGGCGACCCTCAAAAAGAACACTGTATTCATTAGGTGTAACGATGTCAAAGGTTGTTTTCGCTAGAAGACACAATGTGGGTTGGTTTAGGCCCAGTTATTTTATCCGTAGTTAATTTAACCAATGGTTATGCGGGCTCTACACTCGCCCGCGAACCGCGTCCGCGCATGAACACGGCGCGAAAAATATAGCCCTCTACGCTCGCAACCTTTCGCACCTTTCTTTACGTTCGCGCATTTGACTAAAATGGACTTGGAAGTTGCTGCTGCTCTGATATTGTGCGCTTTAGCTTGGCTTGCCAAAGCACGGGTTCTGCTTGATAGCACTCCAGGCACACTAATTAGCGATCATTGCTCCACTGGGTGCTAATTTTAACGTCCGCTTGCTACTGCGTCTCGCACTCAACTGCGAACACAGCGCGAGTGTGGATGCGTTCGCGTTCGCGCTTCGCAAACCCTTTGAAGCGGACCAAAAAACCGCCACCGGACGGGGAACGCCGCGAAGCGCGACCGCGATGCCGCGAAACCTTTCACACTCGCGGTTCGCGGCCTTCGCGGCGCTAGTGTAGAGCGCCCTTTAAATATGCTAATCAATGATTTTTTTATTAATCAATTGTTAGCTTCTCAAATGGTCAAGTATGTTAAATAGTTAATTTATTATTTGACCGTTTCATCATCATCATCATGTCAGCCAAAAGACGTCCACTGCTGGACATAGGCCTTCTCCAAGCGTCGCCACACTTATCAAGCCTGTGCCTCTTGCATCCACCTGACTTATTTTTTTTTTATTTAACAATATGTTAGACTAAAAACTGGCCAAGTGCGAGTCGGACTCGCGCACCAAGGGATCCGTACCATTATCGCAAAAAACGGCAAAAATATCACGTTTGTTGTATGGGAGCCCCACTTAAGTATTTATTTTATCTGTTTTAGTATTTGTTGCTATAGCGGTAACAGAAATACATCATCTGTGAACATTTCAACTGTCTAGCTATGACGGTTCATGAGAGACAGCCTGGTGACAGACGGACAGACAGACAGACAGACGGATTGTGGAGTCTTAGTAATAGGGTCTTTACCCTTTGGGTATGGAACTCTAAAAATGTATAAATAAACGCGTAAATAATTTATAAACATTGGTTAGGATCTATTGTTTGATACGGATAAAAAAACTGGACCTAACAAGGTGTTGCTAAGGGCTGTGTGAATTCTCTGTTTGATGGAAGCGTAAGAATAGGCTGCTAAGCTTGAGATCTTGGGATAGATTCCCAGGTCGACGTAAGTGATATTGGGTTTTCACATCAAGGTGTTCTCAGTATCAACCACTTTTCTATTTTTAACCGACTTACCAAAAAGGAGGCGGTTCTATGTTCGACAATGTTTTTTTTTGCTTGTGTTTTTCGCGCCTATCTCCGTCAATTTTGGACCGATTTTGAAAATTCTTTGTTGTTTGAAAAAGTATATTTCGAAATTGGTTTCATTTTAATTTGTTGAAGATCTGATGAAGAACTTCGAAGATATACAGCAGAACTCTTCAATAAATTACGGCAAATCTCTCGGGATTGCTGCAATCGCATGTCTATTTATTGTTTGTACCATTTCACATAACACCTCGCTAGTACGCTTGAAAGATCTCTCATTTCACCGGTTATTTTCAAGTTAAATTTTATTCGGGTAAACTATTCTGGCGTTGTAGGTACTTACTAAACAACTTGCCTATTAGGTAGGTATAACTAAAAAGGGAAGCCGGTAGTAATTTTATTGCCGATAGCTACAGGATAAGTTGTTACAAGCAGAAGCATTAATTGCATTACATTATATTTTAACGAACCAATTTTTAGCTCGACTGTATCCACGGGTAGCTTTTAACAATAGATGTTTTTTTTTTAAGTTTGAATGTGGGTCCAGTTAACCAATAAAAATACAGAAAATAAATTATGTGGTTAATTGGACTTGCGGGTCCAGTAGCGAGCGGGTCCAGCTGACCAAAGACTCAACCAAAGGGTATCGTGTTATCCAGTAACTGGATTGCGGGAGTCCCACAGGCAGTTTTATCATGTAAAATACTGGTATTCAGTTGAGTATTACCCCCATTGGGAAACGGCTAGGCCAGGGATCACCAAATGGCGGACCACAGTCCGAATCCGGACCAGCGACCTATATTGTGTGGACCTTAAATAAACGGTACTATATAATTTTCTTGTCGAACTTGAGTTCATAATTTAATTATTTATCCCGTGCTTTGTCTGTACTGCCAATCGAGAACGGAAAAATTAAATTATTTCATCAAAATCTTCAGTGATATTGTATCTATATTTATTACATATTTAAGTTTATTATTTTCGATTTTAACAAAGTAAATACATGGGCAGGTGGCTTTAAACCTTTTCGGACCGCGACGGTCATATTATTTTAAAACACGGACCCCAAATGAAAGTAATTGGTGACCCCCGGGCTAGGCAGATGATGAATCATAACTGGTGCTAGGTATGTTCTTTTTCTTATATTCAACAATACAATATACATACAGCTGTGCTTAAACCCTTCGGAAAACACAGGCGTACGTGTTCCGTTGAATTCAGCAGTAAGGAATTCATGGTATCAGAGACTAATTAATGATTATTCCGAACCTGATCCGAAATCCTAACTCGGTCGCGGCTAGATAAGGTCAGGTTAGGTTATATTTTTTTATTTCGCTACGATAACTATTTAAGCAACAAAGTCGACGGAGCCCCGCTGCGCGTGAGCTTATTTCTGTCTTTAGACCCAAAGTAACCTAACATGAAGGAGATGACCTATCCGTGTCGGGATGCCTTAAGCTCCCGAGCTCGCTCGTTCTTAGACTTTACCGAGTCAGGTTTGGCATAAACCGTAATGAATGGTAGGTATTGATAAAACAAACTTTTTAACAATAAAATTTTTTAAATGAAAGTAAAACGCTACATACAAAAAATTAGTTTTGGGTAAGAATTTTTTTTTCGACCCAAAAATCACAAGTAAGTACAGTCGAACATAGAACCTCTATTTTGAAACTCACTTTGTAAACAAAAGAGTATATATGTTGTTTACAATTCTGCTAGCATCGTCTCGGAATAAAACGTAGGTGCATATAACTGCCGTCCTAAATCTAAAGTGTCACTATATGATATTCGACCGAATTAGAGTTTTAATACCGCCATAAACAGCAAAAAAAAATTTGCCGATCTCTCCAAGTAGTATTTTGCTATTATCAATAGATTCCGGATAAAATATAAAAAACATTAAAAACGCCCCAAATTGTTATGTTTACAAATAACTCGCATATGATTTATAGTTGATAACAGCATCGATTTTTATTATTTCACGGTTTTTACAAGCTTTTAATCAACTTGCAATGTATTTAGTAAGTTTGTATAAAGTATATATGTAAGTGTGTTCGGGTCAAATCTGGTGTGGACATAATCAAATTTGCTAATTTGTATTCCTATTCGTAGTTATTGTATTCTTATGTTATTTTTTATATTTTTCCAGAATTTGACTCACACACGGTTCCGTTGTTGTTGAATTAGGTATTTTACCTATGTTTGGAATATTTGTAATTATGTGAGAACCATGTTCCTATTTATCAAATTAATGAATTTACCTGTTAGTGCTTTTATTACTTTATACCTGTACGTAGTATAGTGTGTAGTGCTATTTTTGGGTGCATCGTCCTCACATATATGAATTTATTAATGTATGTACATAAGTAAACATTGTAAAACATTTTAAAAAGAGTAAGTATGGAGTTTCTTGTGCGTTCTTCTCCATAACAAGCTACTTTCCGAATGCACGGTAGAGTCAATTTTTATTACTTGTACATTTTTAATTTAGATTTAATGTTTGACGTTCAAAAGTGCCGCTTATTGGCCTAGTTGAAATAAATATATTTGACTTTGACTTTGAATCTTGCAACTGAATTTTAAAGCAGTTATCCTCCACCGATTAAGATGAAATTTTGCATCTACCTTTAGTTTGGAAGACAATGCATGGTTAGCTAAGTGACATCATTCTAAATCTAATATGACGGACGGCCCAAGATGGTGGACTAGTTATTTTTTGTGCACTGCCATGATATGGGTATCATATGAAAGGGTTTGCTGAGAAAAATAAGAAAAAAGATTGTTTACAAAAAAAAAAATTTCATCCATAACTCGAAATATGATTTTGTCAGATAGTAACGCTAGCTATAAGACGGCAGAT
This sequence comes from Anorthoa munda, assembly GCA_945859665.1. Classification (NCBI taxonomy): domain Eukaryota; kingdom Metazoa; phylum Arthropoda; class Insecta; order Lepidoptera; family Noctuidae; genus Anorthoa; species Anorthoa munda. Next base: position 13,903,998 of record OX243898.1, read on the forward strand.
CATTTCAACATCATTGTAACAAACAGATGACGTTCACGGCTGGACATAGGCCTCTCCTACGTGCCGGTACATTGACCGGTCTCGCATGCAGTGGATCCCCGTAGCCTTCACCAGGTCATCGGTCAATAAAGGAATGCAACAACGTAATTTTTACTACGCAGTTACTTCTAGGCAAGTGTGCTTCACAGTTGACCACACTGAGAAATATAATTGAATTATTCTATAAAAAAAAAAAAAAACTTTTTTTTCAATAATAAGCATTAACTATTTATAAAAAAATAAACTTTGAGAAAATAATACAATACCTACTGGTTTTTATGGTTACGTAACCAAAGGGTAAAAAGGGAACCCTATTACTAAGACTCTGCGATCCGTCTGTCTGTCTGTCTGTCACCAGACTGTATCTCATAAACCGTGATAGCTAGACAGTCGAAATTTTCACAGATGTTTTTTTTTTTTTTTTTTTATTTCTTAGTTTATCCTCGCACTGGAACGCCTTGCAGCAATTACGATGCGATGCCGATTGCAATTATGATGTATTTCTATTGCCGCTAAAACAACAAATACTAAAATCAGAATAAAATAAATATTTAAGTGGGGCTCCCATACGACAAACGTGATTTTATTGCCGTTTTTTGTGATAATGGTAGGGAACCCTTCGTTCGCGAGTCCCACTCGCACTTGGCCGGTTTTTTAAATAAAATTTAAACAAACTTTAGTTAAGTATTAGAAAAAAAAACTTTAATAAAATAATACAGAACTTTTTAACAAAAAAAATAAACCGAATTCCAAAACAAAACACTACAAAGTGAATAATATCGTTCTTTGCCGAAGTCGGTGTCTTTAGTACCTATTGTTTTTCGGTTTTCGACACGTTGTTTTTGAGGTAGGACCTCAAATTAATATGAAAATCATTTATACCTAGCCAACGTACATCTCAAGACGATTCCAATAAGCCAAAACACGACATGAATACATTGTTCTATTTCGGAGTTCCAGTGCCTACCTTCTGGCTTCATCATCAGATCCGTTCGATAGTTCCATTTTCACCAGTACCATTTATTTATAAGTATTTGCTTCATCATAGTTGGTTAAATATTCGAGATATCTTGACATTCTTATCATTAAGGTGTTCCAGTGGCCATCTGTGATCTTCTTCATCAGTCCCACTTCACCAAATGATATATTCTTGCCATGTTATTGAAAATACGGAGGAGAGTTCTTTCGATTTCCATGGGATCCCGTTATCAGATTCTGACTTGGTGACAATGGAACCACTCGGGAGTCATCATCATCATCAGCCTACTGGGACACAAGTCTTCTCTCTGTGAGAGGAAATGGGCCGATATCCACCACGCGGGTCCAATGCGGGTTGGTGGACGGACACATTTAATTGAAGTTTTGGTTCTAGGACATTTCAGTTTCCTCACGTATTTCTTTATCGTTTTGAGAGCAGTGGCGATGAAATAGTTTACACAAAGTAAAGCGCCTGCCTGGGTTTGAACCCTCGGGAATATACCGTTTTAAACACGTTTTTTTTTTAAACCGCTCCACAATTGGCGGAGAAATCGGTGAACTTACACAAAAGAAGGATATTAAACAATAATAAGATAATAAGAAAAAAAGTTCGCAAGGTCATATTATTTTTTCAGAGCACATCTTTGCTTGTCATCATGTGAGATACTGGTCAAACGCGAGCCTATCAGAATCTATTAATATAAAAAAAGATGTAGGTAAGTAATAAATAACTCTTCAATTTGGCCAGCACTATTTACTTATCTAGGTCTTTCATTAACCGTTTCCAACCAGATACGACGCGATACGACTTAATTACACAGATTGCTTTACAAAACGTATGACCACTTTAAATTAATTAATGAACTAGCTGTTACCTGTGGCTTCATTTGAATCAAAAGATTTGACGATGCTTGAGCAGTGACCCTAAAAAGTGACATTACACCAACAAAAGCGTCGCGATAGTGATAAGACAAATATCAATAAAAAACATTTTAACAAAAAAATTAAAACCCAATTCTAAAGCAAAAAAAAAACTTTGTTTTTCGAAGTTGGTGTCTTTGGAACCTATTGTTTTTCGTTTTTTGACACTGACTTCGGAATACAAGTTATTTTTGGCTTTGTTGTCTTCTTGAAGTCGGTTTAATTATTTTATTAAAGAGTTTTTATTTTACTCTTTTTAGTGTTGGTACATACAGCTGCAGAGAAACTTCACCCCCTAGATGTGTATAAAAAGAGACATCTATGGGCAGGAGAATATACTACTACTACTACGACTTTTACGTGCGCCGCGCGCCGCGTGCGCGCCATCTCTGTGATCATAATGATGTTAGTTTTTTGTAGTTATTGACATCGATTACACAAGTAAGCGTGCAAGATACCCATTTAATAATTTTTTTTTTTATGTTTTTGATACAAAATTGTCATGCGCTAACCAAAATGAGCATATTTAGGCAGCACTGTATGGCTATAGAGGGGTGTTGCGGGTTGATGGGAAGTAGGTATAGTGAAAATAAAAATTAATAGGTATATACTATTATTAATTAAAAAAAAAACAGGTGCTTAAAGGCGGTCTTTCGAAATAAAGGAGATTCACTTATATACGTAGTATTATTTATTATTTACTTTATTTAATTTCTTTCTTATTTGTTACATTTTGAAATATTTTTATAAAACACAAAAAAAAATAAGAAAATCATTTAAAAATATAAAAAATAGCAGCCCCGGTAATACCCGGTAATACTGTTCTGTTTTTTTTTAATTATTATAGTAACCCAATTTAGATTTACAAATATTTATTTACTGAAAAAACCGATACAGTTTTAAATATTTCAAAAGAGAACCAACATGTTACTCACTTTTGAAACAAACAGAACAATAATTTACTAATACTGTACTAAATAAAAATAATACTATACTTTAATAATGTTTTTTTTTTTTTTTTTGGTATGCTTGCGCTTGACCACTATCTCACCTGATGGTAAGCGATGAGATGGTCGACGATGAAGCACGCTTGCCTAGAAGAAACCTATTCACTCTTGAATTGAAGACTCCCAGGTTGTAGCTATCAGGAAATACAGACTCCGGCAGGGATTTCCAGTCCTTTGCTGTACGCATAATAAAAATATTCCCAAAACGTTTGGTGTGTTTACAAAAAATAATTAACTATAAAAAACTTATAACGGAGAGTAACCTTTATTTTCTATAACTTCTAATCTTGATCTCATTCCACATACCACAAAAATAAAACAAATTACAATGGTTGCAAATCTTCGACATCCACGTCGACATTTAATTCTCGAGCAATACTCTTTGATAAGCTTTGATTTGCTCTAAACTTTGATTTAGTTCCAAAAGGACGATTATTTTCACTTTTAAAAAGTTACCATCATGTTATTTGAATTATAAGTCGTTATTCGAACAATACAAGCAGAGTAATTATGCTATGATGCTATGTCATGTTTTGCATAACAAAATTATAAGCTTACCCTCAATCTTCTTCATAAAATATTTTTTTTAATCTATACTATCTATACTAATATTATAAAGAGGAAAGATTTTTTTGTTTGTTTGTTTGTATGTTTGTTTGTACCGAATAGGCTCCGAAACTACTGAACTGATTTAAAAAATTCTTTCACCAATAGAAAGCTATATTATTCCTGAGTGACATAGGCTATTTTTTTGTCCCGATAACGGGTCCTGTGGGGTGGCCCACGGGAGCGAAGCCGCGGGAAACAGTTAGTATTTTATAAACGTCACGGCCGACATGAATAATGTGATGGATGATTTATAAACATATCGATTAATTTCACATCTGTGATAAGTGTCAGAATATGTGGTCAGAATGGCGCAGCGGTATAATAGCGTGACTTGTGAGTTATAGGGTCCAGGTTCAAATCTCGCTTCGGCCTAACGATATTTATAAAAAAAAAAATCTGTTTTGTTGTCAGTTTTTAGAAATCTGCAAAAAAGTATAATGTTTGTAACACATTTGGAATTTTAAAATGTGAATAGGTAGGATGCGATGAATATTCCCTAGCGGTCGCTTGCATGAGCGCCATCAGTTTTTTATTTCTAGTTAGAATAATTATCTTAGTAGTTACATTGATATCACAGAGATGACGCGCACGCGGCGCACGTAAACATAGTAGTATATCCTGCTGTCCGTAGATGTCACTTTTGATATACTTCTAGGGGTGAGGATTCTCTGCTGCTGTATGTATCTAATAATACGAAGACATTTTTTCTAGCCAGAATACATCTCATTTCAATTCCAATAAGCCCAAACACGACTAGGATACAATGTTTTAGTACGGAGTTCCAGTGCCTTACGGCTTCATCATCAGATCAGTCCGATGGTACCATTTTCATCAGTACCATTTATTTATATGTATTTGCTATATCGTAGTCGCTTAACTATTCGAGATATATTATACCCATGACATACTTATTAAGGAGTTCTTCATCAGTTCCACTTCACCAATTGAAACTTTCTGAGTGCCATATAATTAAAAATACCAAAATCGCTATATGTCTGCCTATAATATTTAAGGAATTCCCTCGATTTCCATGGGATCCCATCATCAGATTCTGATTTGGTGACAATATGCCCACTTTGAGATGTATAATAAATACCCAGTCAAACAAAAAAAAAATTGTGCATATATATAATGTCTATATAATCAAGTAGTTATGCCCGCGAATATACTTACAAAAAAAAAGATAGAAACATCCAAATTGAGAGCCTCCTCCTTTTTGGGATGTCGGTTAAAAAATTATGGGAATGCCAAGCGCTTTTAAAATTTGTATAGGTCACAGAGAGACCCATACAGACATCTGTGGCCTGATAATCGATTATTATCATATTGAATAGGTGTGATTTGTAAGTACGGTGGCGTAGTAAAATTTGCGAATAAGCATTATTTTTACGTAATTAGAATCAGCAATTATTTAATCCATAATAACTTTGCATATTAGTTAAGAATTTGAATGCCAAACGTACGTCTTGCTGGTGAAAATCTAAATTAATAAATCTTGAGTATTTTTTTGAATTGACGGGTTTCAGTGTGTGGTGTGGATTTTTATATCGATACTTTTTTCCAGTTATAATTTTATTGTTTGTAAATTATTTGAGTGCCGTCTCTGTCCTCAAGATAGTTAAGGTGAGTGAAAGTTCAATAATATTATTTGTTATTCTTAGTCATATTATTAATTATTTTTGCACTATAATGAATATAATTGATAACTTGAACAGATTAAAACCGAAATAAACCTGATTTTTGTTCCCTGCATCGCTTTTACCGACCTTTTGATCTATACATCTTCAAAGTTAGCTTTAATCTATACTAATATTATAAAGAGGAAAGATTTTTTGTTTGTTTGTTTGATTGTTTGTTTGTACCGAATAGGCTCCGAAACTACTGGACCGATTTAAAAAAATCTTTGACCAATAGAAAGCTACGTTATTCCTGAGTAACATAGGCTATTTTTTAATCCCGAAAACGGGTCATTTGGGGCGGCTCACGGGAGCGAAGCCGCGGGGAACAGCTAGTGTATTATATGTCATTAAGGAACATAACTAAGTAGTTGACAGAACTAAATATTATAATACTAGCTTTTGCCAGTGACTTCACCCACGTGTCGAAAATGTTCCTTGAACGTTCACCCGGTATAACAATTATTTCCTTTTCATCTTCAAGGTCCAATCTCTCTTTATACGAATTCATCATCATAGGTTCAGAGGTTTAGGCGTGAAAACTGACAAACAAATAGACAAACAGTAACTTTCACATTTATTCATTATGTAGGATACCTATCCATTTATTTTCTCCTAGATACACTTGAACATCAATGACCTTGACGTTCGTCGAGTTTACCTTTGACTTATTCGAAAGATTTTTGTTAGAACCATTTGCGGTACTAGTTATCTTATCTTATCTTATGGGGGGGCCGAGAAATAACTCGGATACTTCGACCCATTGGGATCTATTGTGGTCCCCTAGATACCTTACTCCTCCCCAATCTCGTTGAAAACCGTTTTCATGAGTTTTACAACGAGACTAGGAGATATGAGCCTATAGTCTTCTGGTTTTGGGTATCCAACCCCTAGGAGACCCATTCGCTTGCCAGCCAATGCATCGCATGTGTACAGAAGGTGCTTCATGCGTTCCGTATGTTCCCCACACAACCTGCACACGGGGGTCGTAGTTAAACCCATCTTCATGAGCATGTCGTTGGTTCCAAAGTGCTCAGTAAAGGCCCCAAGCAGGTAGCGGATTTGCCCCATGCTCATATTCCAAATGCATTCCCGGGCTTTGAACGTAGAGCCTTACCTTATACTTATAGAGCGGTACTAGTTGCCTGTTAGTAAACGTCACGTCACGAATAATCGTTACGCCCCTTTTCGAGCCGTTCGGTGTAGTTTGGATATTATCATCAAGCGCTGGCCGCATAGTAATATTAAATACAGGCTGGCCGTCATACTTATTTACATCATAAAGACTTTCGTCGTTTTCATCTGACTTTCGTCTGAAGGTCAGAGTATACTCCCGTTGAATAAAATTGTTTTTCAATAACTAAATAAAATTATATTACAATTTTTTTGTAATAAAATATCATGTGTATTATTTACATTTGTCGGAGAATATCAATTTTGTAACGGAGATTCAAGAAATGGAAACTAAAGCAAGTATATGTGTTACAAATATATCAAAGTAAGGCATTAATTCAATGCAATATTTTAATGAATGCCATTGAACAAAATGCGTAAGGAAACTCGTTCCTGACCAAACTGTATTACAGGTTAACACCTATAACAGACACCAGCTCCACACACTCAGTTGACTGCAAAATGTTCCTTTCTAAATTTAATTTATAAATTTTTCCATAAGGTCATGTTTTTGTGAGGAGAAATAAAGATTATGAAAACACTTTTTAGGGTTACGAACGAAGGGTCCAAACGGAGCCCCATTGCGGTCACTCACGTGTATGTCTGTCCGTCTATCTGTTTGTCTGTCTGCCCGTCGTCTGTCACACAGGTTTTACAGCTAAACGGTTAGGGGCAGTCTTCAAATTTTTACATAAGCATTTTGTTATTGGGTTAATAAGATGCTTATAATAAAGGAATATAAATTGAAGCCATATAAATTGTCAAAAAATATTTTTTATTATTTTAAGGTGGGTTCCCATAAAGCTAAATCGGGAGCGCAAAAAAAGAATTGACCTTCCCCATCCAGTGGTTAAGAACTCGTTGAGTAGATAAATGCTGTATTTTTGTGGTCAAAAATATTGGAAAACAATGGAATGAGAAGCCTCCGAAGTCAGCTTTTCTTACAAAAATTTATTCCTAAGATTTTTTAGCTTCCCATTGACATTGACAACTTCAAATTTGGTGATAATATTTATTATTACGTAAATTTTATAAAACAATACCAATATATTGATAAATCAGATTTTTCTTTGGAATTTTATATTTTTTTCCTATTAAAACTAACTTATTATTGCGGTTTGGTACGGAACCCTAAATATGCTTAGTCTGACACGCACTTGGCCGGTTTTTTTAGTATGTCTGGAAGACGAATTTAGCCATCACACCTCTAAGGCCTCAGATCAAATTCACAGTCGTCCGAAAATGACTCGACAACTCATCAAAGAATAAAAATAGCGTTAGTAATCTATCACTTACAAAGGTATGTATCTACTAACAACTCATTTCCCTTAGTATACTCATCCTACGTCTCGTTAGCGGCTAGACAGATACCTCGGTATAATTTAGAAGGTATAATTGAAGTCACTCACACTCAGCTCGTATAATAACAGCCGCACGGATCGACCTTGAAGGGTAAGCAACGCTTACTGGGGTCGATATGTGTATGGGTGAACCCCTCATGAAGACACCTTCTTGAATTGAAAAGCACACTAAGCCGTGGGCTGGTTGTCATTTGAGTGAAATGAAAATTTTATACCATTCTTGCCAGTACCCAGTAAGTAGACTGAGGAGACCAGATAAGCAGTCACTCAGTATAAAAAATCAAAGCGACTTCCAAAACAAAATACTACAAATCGAAAAATAACTTTCTTTTTCGAAGTGGGTGTCTTTCGTACCCATTGTTTTCCGTTTTTCGACACCGACTTCGGAAAAGAAAGTTATTTTTCACTTTGTAGTGTTTTGTTTTTGGAAGTCAGTTTGATTTTTTGATAAAAATTTTATTATTTTCGTATTTTTAGTTTTGGTAGATTCCTCAAAATAATATGACAATCATTTATAGCCAAACAACATTTTATGACGATTCCAATAAGCCCAAACACGACTAGGATACATTGTTTTATTTCGGAGTGCCATTGCGTGCTTGCCTGCTTCATCATCAGATCAGTTCGATGGTACCATTCACCGTCAGTACCATTTATTTATAAGTATTTGCTTCATCATAGTCGGTTCACTATTCGAGATATCTTATACCCGTGACATACTTAGCATTAAGGATTTCCAGTGACCTTTTGTGGTCTTCTTCATCAGTTCCACTACACCAAATTATACTTTCTGAGTGTAAATGATTGCATTGAAAATTGAGTTGATGAAAATACCAAAATCGCTGTATGCCTATAATATTTGCGAAGTTCCCTCGATTTCTCTAGGATCCCATGATCAGATCCTGGCCTGATGACCATGGGACCACTTGTGTAGTGTTCCCTTTCAATCAAAAGAAGAATTTTCCAAATCGGTCCAGGCGTCTTTGAGTAATCAGCAGGCTTATTACGTATCTTTTGCAAGAGCAAAACGATAGCGATTTTTGCGCAATAATTGCTCTTCCATACAGAAGTTTTAGAGTTGCTGGCAGTTTTTTTTTTATAAGTTCATTTAGCAAACAATGAGCGATTAGCAAACGATTGTGTAGGACCTACCATACCTACACTGCAGGTTATGCCGACTTTTATGACATAAAGCGTTTGATCGCTATCGTTTTGCTCTTGCAAAAGATACGTAATAAGCCTGCGGGGAACATACATTAAAAAACAGATTCCGACGAATTGAGAACCTCCTCCTTTGTTGAAGACGTTTAAAAATACAGCCATCCCGTTAGACTGAGGGCCGCACTGCACTGTTGATTCTGGCTTTCAGGAGTTGCAGTGGTTTGGGAATAGTGCGGTGGGTTTGCCCAAAAAAAAAGGCTGTAAGCCGGCCCCAATAAAGTTGGGAAAGGGCTAGGCAAATTACCTCTTAAGAGATAGTCAGTGATTTCAATTCAATGTGCCTAGAGTGGGCAAAAAATCATGGGACAAAGGAAACAGGGCGATAGCTGGGGTGAAATGAAGTAAAAATAAAAAAAATGGTGCCATGTTTCGTTTGATCCACTATTTTTTGTTCTCTGCGTACCTATTCATCGTAATGAACAATTTTCTTTGGGACTAACTCTGAAAGCGACCCATTGTCACATCCCATTCGTCTGTGCAAGCCTAATTTGGAAAAAAAATAACTAACCAGCTGCTTTTTCTCGCAATTTTCGGATTAATCCAAAAACCTTAAACAATTTATCTGACCCGGTAGTAGAGCCCGCCCTCGCGTTTATGATAATCCCTATTTTATTGATGAACACACGTACAGCAAGATCTCTTTTATAATACTAACTTCTGACAGCGGCTTCTCCCGCGCTTAATTCGGAAACATCATTATCATTTAATTCGAAAGACTTCGAGAGGGAGGTCTTGCAGTTCCAACGCTGCATCTTCCGGTACACGATCGCCATTGCAGAACATTTCAGATTCATCGCCCATCCGTTCTGCGAGCAATGAGCCCTGCCCACAGCAATTCTTCGGGCTCTGTCGGTAAGCCTGTCGAAAGTTATCCCAAGAGAACTCACATCCAGGATAAAAAGTATCCCATGTCCTAATCCAGGATATATGGTCTACCCGAGTGCCAATGTTCATACAAATACACGTTCAGTCGTTAAGACCCTTTAATATCTGACCCGGACCTCTTGTATAAGATACTTCCTATTTTATTACAAGCTCTTAATTAGTTACACCTGCCCGGTGTCTGTAATAAAAATCTTGCAAGTTAAAAACTCATTTCCAGGTGTTCGATTGAACTGAAATTTTTGCACTCTTTTTTATCTTCTTTTTAGGGTTCCGAAGTCAACAAGGAACCCTTATAGTTTGGCTATGTCCGTCTGTCCAGCCGTAGCTTATCTCAGAGGCTCTTAATACTAGAAAGCTATAATTTGGCATGGATACATGAAGAAATTTTTATTTTGGTACCTCCTACAGACATAAACTGTTTATGTATTTTTTTTCTCTTCTGTCCCATGGTGTGGGGTATTGTTGGATAGGCCATTCAAAAATATTACGGGCCTGTTAAAACCATCTTTCAATTCAGAGATCCGTTTGCGTAAAATTAAACTGCAAGCGAAATGGTTGCTTTTGGCTATGTGAAAAAAATTACGGCAATAGTATATAATATAACGAACATTATAAATGTGAACATTAAAACAGTTAAGAAGAGGGTTTTTGTTGTTACAATGTAAATGAAGAAAGAATAAGAATGTAACAACAAAAACCCTCTTCTTAGTCTGCATTATTATGCAACTACGGAACCCTATAACTGCGCTGGCCCCGCACGCACATGACCGGTTTTTTATTTAATGTTTATGATACCTTCATTCATATTATGGACTACTAATATGTGTATATAAATGAAGTATTTTTATTACCTTTGTGAGTCTTGGGATCCTAGGGTCCCGGACCTTTGAAAGGCATACCAGGGGCCGAAATCAACTGGCAGAGGCCTTGTTAGACATAGGTATGTAGGCATGGTAGCTTGAAATATGATACCAACAGCAATTATCCCTGTACGCACTAGTGAACACCTAAAGACAATCCCAGGCTACACTTTTGCAGAATATGGAGACAAAACACATTGGGCTATGGGTTTGGGAGGTTTTGTGGATCGATTACCTAAAACTAGAACTAAAACTAGAAGGACTATTGGCCCCTGCCTGACCACTGTTGATCTACATGGCTATATAATGGCAGGGGATGACTTGCACACTCAATTAATCCCCCTTCCCATAAACAGTCGCTAGCATTATAGTAACACCAAAGGGGCAACATATGCGGAGGTGCTTGAGGAGTGGAGAGGTATGCCATGCCACGGCTAGATCCCTACCAGAATCTTACTGGATTAACTTCCTTCCTCCGAGCACGTTTGCTCTTGAGAATCTCTACTCAAGTCAGCCAAGTAGGCCAATAGAGAGGTGGGAGCTCTGTTCTCCGTCAGTGTTCACACCGACCGGCCAATAAAGGCAAGCCCGAGACGAGGGACAAGACATCTCCCTGGACATCAGGTCTGTGGGTTCACCACCCTAGGTATGTTTTATCATTGAAGCGCGCAAGCCCCACCACAACGTCAACGTAGAGATACTGCGGTGAAATTATTATTACTATTTTTATGATTTTACTCGTGACATTGCAATTTAAAAATTATATATGAGTTGATTTATTAATGAACACACGCACAGAAAAATCTCTTTATTATAATATTACGTGGTGACGAAGGTACCTACGAAGTGGGAAAAGCCCCGCATGACGCAAAGATTATAATCAGCTTACATCCATCATTAAGGAATGACGCTTCTTATATTTTATACTTAAAACATTGAAATAAAAAATACCTATTGCGAGAATTTAGTTTGTAAAAAAACTATCATGTTGTATAAGTTGGGTTCCGTAGCTAAAAATATTTGAAAGTAAAAAAACTTTTTTACAAAAAACAAACCGACTTCCAAAAAAACACTGCAAAACGAAAAATAACTTTCTTTTCCGAAGTCGGTGTGTTTGGTACCTATTGTTTTTTGTGTTTCGACACCGACTTCGGAAAAGAAAGTTATTTTTCGTTTTGCAGTGCTTTTTTGGAAGTCGGTTTGTTTTTTTGTTAAAAAGTTTTTTATTTATCTCTTTTAAGTTTAGATAGGTACTTCCAATTGCCATAAAATTCATATACAGCCAAAGTACATCTCATGACGATTCCAATAAGCCCATACACGACTAGGATACATTGTTTTATTTCGGAGTACCAGTGCCTACCTGCCGGCTTCATCATCAGGTCAGTTCGATGGTACCATTTTTATCAGCACTATGTATTTATAAGTATTTGTTTCATCATAGTCGTTAAACTATTCGAGATATCTTATAACCCATGACATACTTAGCATTAAGGAATTCTATTGCCCATCTGTGGTCTTCTTCACCAGTTCCACTTCACCAAATGTTACTTTCTGAGTGCAGATGATTGCATTGTTGATAAAAATACCAATATCGCTATATGTATGCCTATAATATTTGAAGAGTTCCCTCGATTTCTCCAAGATCCCATCATCAGATCCTGACCTGATGACTATGGGACCAACTGGGAAGTATACCCTTTCAAACAAAAGAAGATTTTTTCAAATCGGTCAAGGCGTCTTACAGTAATCGGGGAACATACATAAAAAAAAAAAAAAGATTCCGACGAATTGAGAACCTCCTCCTTTTTTACCCGACTGCTGAAGGAGGGTAATGTGTTTATCAGTCTATGTATGTATGTATGTATTTATGTATGTATGTATGTTTGTTCCTATGTGGCGTTCCAGAGACCAAACGCGTTGACCGATTTTGATGATTCATACGTCAATCGATTCGTCTTAACCTTGCGAGTGTCATAGGCTACATTAAAATTGGAAAATAGAAAAATGGCGGCTTTTGGGCGCCATATTGTGGGGGGCCAATTTTATTTTTTCTTCCAAACCCATCGTGTGGGGTATCAAAATAAAGGGTTTCAAGAGTTGATTTCAAAAATATATAACACTTATATATTTAAATGTACCTAATTCGAAAAAAATGTTAACTAAAAAGTTATAAATAAAAAATTTAATTAAAAAAATCAAAATACCCGACTGCTTAAAAAGCGAACTAAAAAGACGTAAACAAGAAGAAAATCATGCTGTGCAGTCGGAGGATACATATTCGCGAGCTGGCTGACAAAAACCAGATGTATCCTCCGACTGCACAGCATGATTTTCTTCTTGTTTACGTCTTTTTAGTTCGCTTTTTAAGCAGTCGGGTATTTTGATTTTTTAAATTAAATTTTTTATTTGAAGTCGATTAAAAAGAAAATAATTGTGAACTTTTTTAAAAGCACTGAACAAATTAATCGGGATTTGGGATTTTTTCCTTATTGGTAACAAAACTGGTTTTTAACTCCCGACGGAAAAAGAGGGGTGTTATAAGTTTGAGGTGTGTTGCTGTGTATCTGTGTGTCTGTCTGGGGCATCGTAGCGTCTAAACGGGTGAACCGATTTTGATTTATTATTTTTTTAATTTGAAAGATAATTTTGTCAAGAGTGTTCTTAGCTATGTTTGAATAAAATCGGTTCAGCCGTTCAAAAGTTATCGCCGTTTCACTGTTTGAATCGGGGTGTTTACGCAAGATATCGTGTCATAATTACGTGTTCAATAGATTGCCGATCGCAGCGTATCTACTATGTACCAGCTTAATTATGTAGCATGAAATAAAAATGTGCCGGGGGTTTTTTAGATTTTGAAATTTTACTTGTGTATAATTAAAGTTTATTTTCTTACTAGCTTCTGCCAGTGGCTTCGCCCGCATGAATGTCGAAAATTTTCCCAAGGGAACATATCCCCGGGATAAAAAGTATCCTATGTGCCATTCCTGACTATAATCTATATCTTTGCCAAATGTCATCCAGATCCACCCAGCCGTTTGAGCGTGAAGAAGTAACAAACATACACATACACACAAACAAATACACTCACTAACATTCGCCTTTATAATATTATTAGTGTGAAGTGTGATAACTAAGGTTTATTTATTTATTATTTATTTATTTAGACTTCATGCACAAAAGGTACAAAGGCAGACTTAATGCCTTAGGCTTTCTCTACCAGTCAACCAAGGGTGGTGAAGAGACAACATGGCAGGTGCATTTTTTATAATAAAAATAAACCAGTTATTATATAACATACTAAAATAGGTAAAATACACGTACATATATATATTGAAAATAATATATACTTATATAAATATATATATTTATAAATTAACAGGGTTCGTAAGGTTCGTTGTACAGTCGTGTTGGATTGCTCTCCCATCGCACTATGAGAGTGAGGAACAGAGAGTCGACCTGTGTTTGCGCTTATCTCCTGCGTCGATGCCTATTCTCCGCTAAAGGGCTTATTACACTACACGGTATTCAGGGCCCTGATTACCGGGTCACTAAATCATTCCGAAGCAATAAGGTCGATATTATGAGAACCCTAACTCCCTAACAGCTATTACACTACCCTGAATTAGAGTTTAGGGCCCTGAATACCGTGTAGTGTAATAAGCCCTTAAAATTGGGCGCCGTGCGTGGCCGAATTCGGTCGGCAGGATTATTATTATGAGTGTAAATAAATGGACCTCATATGGACACACAAGGCATTACTGGGTTAAATTATTATGGAACCCTAATAGTTAAGCATCTTAGTTGACGTATTTTATGACGCAAATGGAGTTGGATAGGTACCTACTTGGAAAACTACCGATCTTCAGAAGCTTGACCAACACACTAAAACAAACCGATGCAGCACTTTATGTCAAAAATAAAATAACTTCCAAAACATAACACTACATAGCGAAAAATTACTTTCTTTTCGGAAGTCGGTGTCTTTGGTACCTATTTTTTTCGTTATAGACACCGACTTCCGAAAATAGAGTTATTTTTCAAAAATATATATATAAAAAAATCCACGCAAATAGTCATTGTTAAGGATAATTTAAAAACTACTCGTCAGATCTTGATCAAATTGTGAATGGAACAACAAAAGAAGCATCAGCTTTCAAATAAAAAAAACCGGCCAAGTGCGAGTCGGACTTGCACACGAAGGGTTCCGTACCATTATCGCAAAACACTGCAAAAAAAAACACGTTTGTTGTAGGCTCCCATACACCCTTAATTTATTTTATTTTAATTTAATAATTATTATTTTTTGAAGAGAATATACAACTAAATATTCTGTGAATATTTCAAGCGTCTACCTGTTGCCGTTATTAATATCGAGCAAAAAACGGCAAAAATATCACGTTTGTTGTATGGGAGCCCCCCCTTAAATATAAATTTTATACTGTTTTTAGTATTTGTTGATATAGCGGCAACAGGAATACATCATCTGTGAAAATTTCAACTGTCTAATTATCACGGTTCATGAGATACAGCCTGGTGACAGACGGACAGACAGACAGACAAATCGCGAAGTCTTAGTACTAGGGTCCCGTTTTTACCCTTTGGGTACGGAACCCTAAAAACATGGCGAAATTTGGGACCGATAATGTGGGATCCCAGTTTTTTTTATTTCAAAATAAAGGGGTTTTAGAGGTAATTACAAAAATATAAACCACTTATATGTTTAAATGAAATTCGAATTAAAATTATAACCAAAAAGTTGTAAATAGAAAATCCAAAACCCGACTAGTTATGAAGCGAACTAAAAAGACGTAAACAAGAAGAAAATTATGCTATGCAGTCGCAGAATTCGCGAGCTGGCTGACCAAAAACCTTATGTATCCTCCGACTGCATAGCATAATTTTCTTCTTGTTTACATCTTTTAATTCGCTTCATAACCAGTCAGGTTGTTGATTTTTTAATTTAATTATTTTGTTATTATTTGAATTAGATTGTTAGATAATGATTTATCATACATTCACCTACTGGTTAAATACAGTAAATAATAGCATAGGTAACCAACCCGCCACCTCCATGCATGGTAAACGCGTTTCGCGCATCATTGGTTGAGACCATTTGTAAGGTTAACAATATTATTGATGAAAAACGCATTTAATCAAATTTTTAACTGTTTTTGGTTTGCACATTTAACCATTGGTTGAGTTAACTACGGATCAAAAAACTGGGCCTTAATCGGATTCTTGTTGAAAAATTTGATATATGTGAGAACGATGTAAAAAATCGTGCACATAAAAGCGCCCAGATTAACAAACTATTAAAAAAATACAATAACAGGCCGATGCAGCTAAGTTATGACTAATCCCAACTGATGGCGCCTGTTCATGAACATGACGCATGGATCGGCACCACTCAGCTCAACCATCATGAACATCATAGATAAAGTGAATGGTAGATTTACAGTCAGAATATAGTACTCACTTATATGCTGTGCAGTTATATAATACTAAAAGAAACCATCGACATCGCTGACGACGAATCACACTTTTCTAGAGCCTCTGTTACATCTTGTAAAGTGATAATATCCATCCGTTGACACAAATACGATCACCACGATTAAAGTCACATTCAACTTGGAAAAAGCATACACCTTGAATAGTTCTACTTTCTTTCTCCCAAATGTACACTTTCTTTATTTCAAACCGCAATTACAGCACACAAAATTGAGCCCTTGGTAGTAATAGAGAAAGTCCCATTAAAACTATTCAATTATTTCGTAGGAATGCGTACAGACTAAAGGCCATTAAAGGTTCATAGACTAGTTGTGCCTGCGGCTCCGTCCAATTTGCAGTATTTAAATTCCGGTGATGAAAAGCATGTAAGTTCTGTGGCATATCAATTAGGTCGCATGAAACAGAAACGCACCTTGTGTCAAATTTGGCTGAACTGGACTTTTGAAGTGTCACAAGTATTGGAATAATTAAAAAAATACATTGGCAACAATAGGAATCATGAAAAAAAAGGTTTTGTAACCAGTCAGGTAGATTAATAAAAAATATTGGACACGTATTTTTTTGTTTAGTCGCGTAAACAATAAATGCAGTGTGTTGAAATTTCGGGTTATTGGACGATTCACCCGAATTTAATCGACACAGAAAAATGAATGTTTTTAATAGTGATCGATTCGCCCGATTCACGTGACGTCACTTTTTAGTACACTTTTTACTCAAGTCACAACTCACAAGTGACGTTACAAGCCCCCGCTCCAGAATTGTGATGCGGTTTATCTTTGTAAAATTCTATTGATTTGATGAAACAAAAATACGTGCCCAATATTTTTAGATAATCTAACTGATGGATATTTTTTTTTTTTTTCGTAATTAATAATCCCCATTATCAGGGCACCAAGGTGCCACGGGTGCGAGTGAATTTAACTATAACTAGCTGTTGCCAGCTACTTCGTCATCGACATGCCTTATAACTAAAAATTAAGGGATTTATTTTTTTACTGGGAAAAGTTTAAGTTACTGTTTATAACATCAGTTGTCTGCTATTGAAACTTGCGTCAAAATTGATCTAACCGTTTCGGAGATTACCCGGAACAAACACACATAAAGTGGGAAAAAAAATGAGTTGTTAAGTACCGTATATATTTTTTATATGCATTTAGTAAAATAATGTTTTAAATACCGGAATAAAAGTAACTTCGAATATATCCAAATCTAACCACTCGATGTTTATGGCACCAAGCAACGAAGACGACATAAAGCAAATTATCAAATCCTTGAGAAATACTAGGAGCGTGGGTCATGACGGTATATCCACAGAAACAATAAAATATGTGTCAGAATGTATTAGCGGTCATTTAAGTTACATAATTAATTTATGCATAACGCGAGGTGTATTTCCAACCAAACTAAAGATTGCTGTAGTAAAACCACTTTACAAAAAAAACGATCGAGATAAAACGGAGTCATACAGGCCTATTGCACTAGTTCCAATATTTTCAAAGATACTTGAAAAATACTTATACGAACAAATTCATAAATATTTAGTAAAAGAAGACATCTTGACTGACAAACAAATGGGTTTTAGAAAAAACAAAACAATCAATATGGCCATATATGACTTCTTGAATAAAGTTATCGCAAATGTTGACCAAAATATACCTGTATGTTCTATCTACTGTGATATGACTCAAGCGTTTGACTACGTAGATCACAATATCTTACTTAATAAATTAGAAGCATATGGAATAAGAGGAAATATCCTACGGCTTATCAAGTCTTACCTAAAAAATCGAAAACAATACGTGGAAATTACAAAAGTAGATCCAAAAACTAAGAACGAACGGGTTTATCGGTCGCGTGATAGAATAATCACATATGGTGTGCCGCAAGGTAGCGTACTTGGTCCCCCTCTATTTATCCTTTATATAAATGACCTACCAAAAGTGACGCAACATCATATGACGCTATTTGCTGATGATAGCACCGTAACCATTGACTATAAAGATAAACTAAATTATGACAAACAAATTTATGAAAATGACGTAACTAATACTATACAATCAATTATAAAATGGCTAAATAATAACAACCTGAAAATAAATATTGACAAGACTAAATTAATGACATTCACCCAACGCAAAAATTTGACATTGAATATACATTATGAAGACAATCAAATAAATCAAGTTAACACATCAAAATTCTTGGGTTTAACCATAGACCAAAGACTAGATTGGAAAGCACACACGATAGATTTGGCGAAGCGACTTAGCAAATCCTCATATGCTTTATATAAACTTGCGCCAGTCACTGGTACGGACGCTATAGTTACAGCATACCATGGTTTAGCTGGTTCTATTTTAAGATACGGAGTTGTTTTTTGGGGAAACTCGTCCAATAGGGCACTCATATTTAAAGCCCAAAAAAGGTGCATTAGGGCAATGTTTGGATTAAAATGTATAGAGTCATGTAAACCTTTCTTTATTAAATATAAAATACTGACATTGCCTTGTTTGTACATTTTCGAAGTTGCAGTATTTGTGAAAACCAACCCAAATAGATTTCCCAAGCTGTCGGATAGAAATGACCGGAGTCGACGATACGTCAATATGTTGTGTTCGAGACCGTCCAAGACAGCTCTGATGCATAATAGTGTTTTTTGTATGGCGCCAACTATCTATGACCATATACCAGAGTCAATTAAATTATTGAATATTCACCTATTCAAAAAACATTTGAAGAACTTTCTTGTAAGTAGATCTTATTATAGTGTTACTGAGTTTCTGAAGGATAAAATATCACTATAATTTCACAATTATTGACTTGTCTGTTTAATTGTATTATTGTTTTGACATCCAGTTGCGAATTGATAATACTTATATAACTATATTGACAAAATAAGATTGCATCTTTGACATTTTTAGTATTTTTTATTTTATTTTATTGACCTCTGTCTATTTGTGGTTACTTTATTACTTGACATCAACGTTTTTAACAATATTATGTTTTGCTATAATTATTTGATAATTTTATTATTTGCCATGTAACTTTAGTGATATTTTTGTATTGACCTCTGTTTAATTGTTTTTCACTTAATTGCAAGATGATTTTGACATCCAGTTGTGTATTTAATGATAATACTTATATTTATTCATTATTATTATTTAATCTTTAATTATATTATTATTCGTTTTAATTAATAGATAATTCATTATTTGATTTCGAATTTTTAATATTTCTTTGATTAATTGATACAATTTATATTATCATTTACTGTTTTTCTAAATTATTATGTATAAATAGTACTCTAAAAGTCCAGCTCTTATTATAATTAAAAATGACTTCATGGAACACTTGCTGATTACTTGAATATAAAATAATTAATTTATATGTGATAATATTTGTACGCTTCGCGGCAAAACATAGAGAATCTAACTAGTATTGTAACATCCCGCACACCGTGTAACTACCTATGTTTACAAATAAAGATTCTTATTCTTCTTATTCTTATTCTTAATGTTATTATGACATTACAAACAGACTCTTTAATTTTATTTACTTGTATAAATGTATGTAGGTACGTACGTACAATACCTTGTATTTATTTGCTTAAAGTATAAATAAATGACTCGTTTTCTGTTAGAACAATTAATCATGTCGTTTTCATACAATGTATAAAAGTGCATAACTTTTTAACAAAAAAATAAATAAACAGACTTCCAAAGCAAAACACTAGAAAGCGAAAAATAACTTTGTTTTCCGAAGTCGGTGTCGAAAACAAAACAATAAGCAAAAAAAAAAAAAGTTTTTTATGTACTCGATAGACAACGTAAACGTTCTCTTATGTCAAATTGTATAAAAAACAAAATGTCTTCCCTTACTGTCACCAGACAGCGCTGAAAGAGTTCCAATACAAATTGACGTTTACGTCAACGCGATCGAGCACGTGTAAAAACTCGCACTATGCATTAGCTGCATATGACCACCTGTGACCCATCAGCCTTCAAACCAATTAGCCTTCAAAGCAATTAGCCTTCAAATCAATTGACTGGCATAATCTAGGCTCGCTCACTCCATCGTACGTAGACCTCATCCATCGTTTGACGAGACGAGATCGAGTTCAAGGAAGGTTGTTAGGATTGCAAATGCAAGTGCAGTGGTCCTTTTTATTACTATTGATAGGCCCGCGTTTGACTATAGTGCCCGGCACGTAAGTTGGCAAGGTTTTAGCGTAGTGGAGGTAAGTACGCTACATATTCCGCGAACTGACCAACCACTACGTAGAGCGAACGGAACGTGGACGTGACACAATCGATCCTTGTGTCAACTGACAAACTAACCGCGCGCTCGGATCGGTCCTAAACGTTACCCGCGCCCCGCTTCACTACCAAAGATACCTAAAAAACGACCTCTGCGCACCTAACGACTCTTGCCAACTTACGTGCCGAGGATTATACTATCTCACATGATGGTAAGGCATTCGACCACTGTCGGCACTGTCGACCGCATCGGTCGACAGTGAAGCACGCTTGCCTTGAAGTAACCTATTTACTCTTAACTTTAAGACTCCTAGGTTTTAGCTATCGGGGAACACAGACTCCGGCAGGGCATTCTGTACGCACAATGAAAGCTCCTGTCCAGACTATGTCTTATTTGCTGGAGTACCTCAGGTGTTCATTTACCTGCACCCTTGATGACCTAAACAACGACTCCAACGCTGCAATTAACGTGACCACCTACCGATGCCAAACATGATTAAATATGTATCGCGACTCGAAAGAAACAAATAAAAAGACCGGCCAAGTGCGAGTCGGACTCGCACACGAAGAGTTCCGTACCATTATCGCAAAACACTGCATAAAAATCACGTTTGTTGTATGGGAGCCCCCCTTTAATATTTACTTTATACTGTTTTTAGTATTTGTTGTTATAGCGGCAATAGAAATACATCATCTGTGAAAATTTCAACTGCCTAGCTATCACGGTTCATGAGATATAGCCTGGAGACAGACGGACAGACAGACAGACAGACAGACGGATCGCGAAGTCCTAGTAATAGGGTCCCGTTTTTACCCATTGGGTACGGAACCCTAATAAAAGAGCAAAAGTTTGAAGTAGGTACAATACCTGTACGTTTATTAATTTAAAGATATAATACGAAGAATTAATGAAAGAAAATATGATGGCATAAACATAAAAACACACAAGTTTTCAAGAACAACGAAAGAAAAATAAAGTTTTTTTTTTGTGGTTTAAAAAAAAAGTCCAATCTGCCAACAATCCACCCAAACATCCATTCTGCCCGCGACTTTGCCCGTGCAAAAATTGTTTTATCATTAAAAGGGTACACACTTTCGGGATAAAAACTACCCTGTCCTTGCTAGGGTTTCAAACTACCTCCATATGTACCAAATTTCATCAAAATCGGTTCAGTGTTTTAAGCGTGAAAAGTTAACAGACGGATATAATTTTTCGTAGCGGCGATGACGCGGCGTCATTCGGCGAACCACTCGCTTCC
Source organism: Anorthoa munda (assembly GCA_945859665.1). Lineage (NCBI taxonomy): Eukaryota > Metazoa > Arthropoda > Insecta > Lepidoptera > Noctuidae > Anorthoa > Anorthoa munda. The sequence goes on from OX243898.1 coordinate 13,925,754, forward strand.
ACGGGTTCCACCAAGACAGTCGACATCTTTCAACTTAAGTCCATATTATTTGTCCGGTAAAGTTATATTCAAATATAATGGTATTAAACCAACGCTTATAAAAATACAGTCTGATTAATTTCATCCACGAGTTAACATGGTTCTTCAAGGATCTCGCAGTTTTATTTAAAAAAGTAACGGTCTCCGAAGAGAAGAAACATCAACTTCTATCTTGAATCTCTTCAGTGCAGTCATCAGCAGTGACAGTTCCTGCAAGAGTCATAATCCTGGTCAGCAGACTTCGCATAGGACTCGCACACGCCCAGAGGAAGAAACCGTCAAGAGGTCGACTGGCGTCGGACGTCGAACCCGTCGAACGTTCGAGTCATCATCACGGACTAAGAAAAACAAAAATTTGCCGATCTTCAGTAACCCAGTGGACGGGACGGCTTTAACATTCTGTAAGTTTGTTTCGATTTGTCCCTTAGTTATGACCTTTCTTCATCATATTTCATTAAGTTTAAATAACGATATTTAAGTGAGTGCTATCATAAAAAAATCATTTGTTTTAAAAGTTACAATCATCTTATTTCATAGCCTCACATTTCTTCAATATCATATTTCCTGCTTAAAAAGCTGTAATCAGTCATTTCCATACCCCTCCCTCCCTCCTTCCCTGTGCCCAAATTACACCATTTTTAAATAATTTTTGTCTTTATTATTAATCATTGATTTTGTTTAAAATAAAGACAAAAATTATTTTAAAAATGATTTATTATACTTAGGGACATTATACTAATAGGCTTATATATTAAATTTTGTTTGTTGTTAACAATTAAAAAAACAAAAGAATATGGAAATAAAAATAAACGTCAACTTCTAGGTGCTAATTAAAATACAATTATAAATTACAATTTTTTTAATATATACACTCTTTCATACAATTAACTTTTTTAAACTAAATAAGAAATTATACTCCTTATCTTAGTTCACCATTCACTCCTGAACTGCTTGCATCTTCACCTGAGTCCTGTGTTTCCACGTGGCTTGGCTCAGGTGAGCACCCTGAACCCTATCCATGATCACAAAGAATGCTCCCATGTTCAGAAAGTGTTTGGCACTATTACCTATTGTGGTCCACCTTCTTGCTCTCGTTCTTCATGTTTGGATTCCTTATCATCACATAGAGCCAGTCTTGCAAAACAAAATATTTGTCACCTAAATACTCCTTATGAGTCCGGTGGACTCCTTGGACATAATCACTCACCGATACGTTAGGTGCAGGCACCCGTCCTCTTCACCCCGTGTCTGGCACGGTACTTCAGGAAGGTACTAGGACAAACGAAAACAAAACTGTGATATTTATGTTTTTAGACCAATATGATACTTTGCACGGAGTCCCTGGGACCTACTTGATAAATTAAGGATTAATTTGTTTACGCTATTCTTCACCTCATATCTGTAACAGCTGATCGCTCGACGACAAACAAGGTACCTGTGCGCAGTTGACCCTTTGTTTGCATCGCTGAGTCATTCATTCCATATTAGCAAGTTAGTAGCTAGCGATTACTATACATTTGCGAGTTTGCTCATGTATATCGATTGCAATGGCTGACAAAAAAGTTCAAAATCTCGTTATAAAACGCAGCCGATTGAACTCAAAACTCAAAAACTCCAACAAGTACCCGCGACTGTTTTATATATTTCCTTAGCAACAGACCTGACTTATAAGAACAAAATACACTTAGTAATACTAATGTTGTCTTCTAATTAAAAGCCTAAGATCTGGTATTTCAGCGGGTATGGCGATGTAAATAAAAATGCTTGAAAGGTGTTACTCTCCCACGTTTATTCTCATATCAAATACACAGTTCCACAAAACACAGTTTATAGAATACAGTTTATAGAGCAGCAGTACTTACCCTTATAGTTATTTATCACGCCTCGATCAAAGGTGGACTGATTTTGATGGTATAAGCCAGGCAGTAGCAGTCTATCTTTTTTGCAAGCCTAAACATACCAAATTAATTATTGCCAACACAGAAAAATCACATGGTGTGCTCAATTAAATATAAAGATCGCTAACACTAAAAAAAATATTTAGATTTTGAAGTAACCATAGAAACAATTAACGCTCTTCTCCAGTTTGACTTTTTTTGAACGTGGATGCCAGTCCACTCTTAACAGGTTCGCTATCCGAATAGTAAAACAATAGTTTAAAACAATATAATGAATCATATATGATTCATTGGACAGGGAAACTGTTAATGTCTTATTCCCCGGATTTAGATACCATCGCAGGTCACAGAGAAGCGCTCTCTGTCTCCAGAGAATTGAACCAGCAAACAGAGATTTAGGAAACGCTGCATTCAGGACGATTGTCACTTTGTGGTTACCATGCCACTGAAGGAACAACGAATGTTAGCTTCAGTTAAGGGCGGTACACTTAATGCAAGTTGTCAGATCATGTTTTGGGGAGTTTCACCTAGCGGTCTTCATTCAAATTCGTATTTTTTTTTAAAGTACATCACTTCGTTCTCCGAGTGTGTATCCTTCTTTTACAACATATATTAAACCTCATTTATTTGGGATTCTTCCGTATCATATACTGTAGCAGCCCAGCACTCTCTGTTTCTTTAGGATATGTATCCATAAGCAGAGAATTAGGAAACGCTGCATTCAGGACGACTGACACTTTGTGCCAGTCGCCGCTGAAGGAACAATCAATCAGATCTATCAGAAATATCTAGATCCACGATCAACACAATAATTCATAATACGCTGCTTCTTATGATCTCGTTTTAATCGTCTATTCTCTTATCAGTTGTTCATTATGAGAAATGGCTAGCTGCCTCTAGTAAAGCTAGTTTAAACTCCCATCCTCGTATTCCTTGTTCCTCTATTCCCCTCTGTTCCTCTCTTACTCCTTCTGTTTTCATTGGACGACCACTTAATTCTACTCTCATCCACAGGTCTCTGATGGCAACGCGAAATGGAGCCTTAATCCGAAGAGTCTTCAGTGACGGGAGTCACTAAGGTGACTATCGAGGAGCATCATTTTGAGGGCATATTCTCAAATCTGCCTCCTGCCGGATTTCTTGAAGCCATCGCTTCAACCCGGGCAGCATGTTAAGAAATGAACACAACACTTCGGCCGGCCGGAGCGCACCGTCAACGCTGCATACACCGCTGCGTGACCCACATGTCATGTGTGTGAGTGCGCAGCGTGGTAACGACGGCGACACAGCGCGTTTCGGCGAAGGCGAACCACTCACATATTGATTGTTCGGGACAGTTGTGTTCAAATATAATGGCATTAAACCAACGCTTATAAAAATACAGTCCACTTCATTTCATCCACGAGTTATCACAGATGATAACGCTGTTGACGTGACTGATTCTCATTTTATTGGGAAACATCGTTACGATGATGAGGAAGAACTGGCTTTTTCAGTATCGCCAACAATTCAACTATGTATACCTAAAACACCTTTTTTGTATGAAAAGCCTACTGTAGGACACAGGCTGATATTTTACTAAAACATTATTTTAACACTATTAACTCTTTCTTAGAACCGGAATTCATTTTAGAATACACATCACATCACATCATCAGCCTATTAATGTTCCCACTGCTGGGACACAGGCCTCCTCTCTGTGAGAGGGAATGGGCCGTAATCCACCACGCGGGCCCAGTGCGGGTTGGTGGATGTCACATGTCTTCGAATTTTTGGTTCTAGGACATGCCGGTTTCCTCACGATGTTTTCCTTCACCGTTTTGAGAGCAGTGGTGATGAAATAATTTACACAAAGTAAAGCGCCTGCCTGGGCTCGAACCCACGACCTGCAACTTGCAAGTCGCGGCCGATACCGCTGGGCAACCACTGCTAGCATACACACATGTCCAATATGTCAAACATTTAAATTATTATTTTCTTAACTGTATTTTACAACAACATCAATATTATTAATGTCTAAAGAAAAGAATTGGTATTATTAAAACCAAAACCAATAGCCGACATTAAAAAGCATCTCGAAAGCCTGGAGTTCGAAACTAATATGATAATAAATTAAAGAGTGATACAAAAGTAACCATATTGCGTTAAAAGATTGTATTTTTAAAATTAGTCAGATTATAATCGTTTGACGTTTGTTTTATAGAGCCTATTTTTAATAGGTGACAATCTGACAAGCCGAAAAATAGGCAAGGTGAAAAATGAATAAAAAGGTAAAAAAACCGGCCAAGTGCGAGTCGTACTCGCACACGAAGGGTTTCGTACCATTATCGCAAAACACTGCAAAAAAAATCACGTTTGTTGTATGGGAGCCCTCCTTAATTTATTTTATTTTAATTTAATAATTATTATTTTTGAAGTGAATATACAACTAAACATTCTGTAAATATTTCAAGCGTCTACCTGTTGCCGTTATTAATATCGAGCAAAAAACTGAAAAATATCACGTTTGTTGTATGGGAGCCTCCCTTAAATATTTATTTTATACTGTTTTTAGTATTTGTTGTTATAGCGGCAACAGAAATACATCATCTGTGAAAATTTCAACTGTCTAGCTATCACGGTTCATGAGATACAGCCTGGTGACAGACGGACAGACAGACAGACAGACAGACGGATCGCGAAGTCTTAATAATAGGGTCCCGTTTTTACCCTTTGGGTACGGAACCCTAAAATAGTGAATTTTCTTTGATATTTTACAATTGTTAGATAAAAAGTGATTCGTTTTTGTAAAAAAAAATACCTGACGTAGTAATTATTACATATGTATAAAAATAACTAGGTCCGTAACTATGGAATAATAACTATGTCAGATAAATTTTAATATAAATGAAGAGTTTATTTTCTGAGATATTTTGTAATTATTAGATTGTAAGTAAATTGTTCTTGTTTTGTTTTTTTTTGCAAAAAATGTAACATACAGCCTATAGGGAACTAAAATTATAATAAAGTTGATTATTAGTCATATTTTATTATTGAACTAGACGTTTGCTAGCTAAAATTTATGTTTTTAGATTTAACTGATTATTTTTTAATTAAAGGTCTTGTTACTACATACAAAGCATTTTTACTGACTGTACCTTGTACCTTATATTCTTTTGGTATTAGTTTAAACAATGGTATCCGTTCGGAATAGAAAATAAATACTAGTTGAAACAAATAACAGTGGTATTAGTTGTTAACGGAATAAATCGTAAAATTGTGACAATTAAGTAGTTTTTTTTTAACTATGTTTGACGCGTGGGCCGTGATTGTGTTCCTAATTTCATCTAAATCCTTTTAGCTGTTGAAATGCAACTCGTCAACAAACACTAAATATACAGACTGCCCCAGTAAAATAATATTAAGGCAGTTTTTATTTTTTCTTGGAACAATAAATCGCGCACTTATTTTCACTTAGCAACGGAATCCATTTCATATAACATTGAGAAGAGTTCGGTTAAATCTAATACGATATGATATCTCAGTCCAATGAGCATTCCTTTTAGTCTAGTGCCTCCATTTTATTAAAAATATTTCTAAGATATTATATTATTCACGCACGCTTTAACCGACCGTTTTATCTTCTTTAGAAACAAAGTTTTAAAAACTACACCGAACCCAAACGCATCAAACGTTTTGGGAATACTACTTATGTGTATAGCTAAAGAGTTTGAATTCCCTGCCGGAGTCTGTACTTTTTTTCTGATAGCTATACTCCATTTAAAATAACGTTAGACATGTTTCCAAATCTTTTTACAGTCCGTTCAACAGATTTTGAGTTCTATCCCGTAAACATAAGGAGGACATAAAAAGCATAAACCTGTTACCAAAACCAACTGTTTACTACAGCAACCATATGTCGTATCACCAGCAGGGCTTTACTTAGAACATAGGTGTAAATCATATGAAAAACAATTTCATATCTCGCTTGATTTAACCATGCAGGTTACGGTATCTACTATTCGTATTCTTAGTGTGTGGATTACTTTTCTTAGTTAAATCCCTTGCTGGCCTAGTATTCGGCCACGGCCATCAACGCCATCCACTGACGCAGTCATAAGATCCTTACGTGAACAGGCGAAGCCTCGCAAGATGAACGGTGGATATGCGGAGAGACGCCGCACGAACAGTCGAACACCAAAAATCGTTACCAACCGAGAACCCCACCTGTGGTGATTGTCTTCGCTGCGGCCGACCTGAGTGCGGAGTCTGTTTAAAGTTTTCCATGTCGGCTATGGCAACGCGGACAAGGCGGAAGGCTCTGTGACGACACTTGGAAATGATCACTATACTTCATAAAAGATAGATTGATATCTGCGACATATGTCAAACTGACGTATAAGTTAATGTTACGTTATTGTTAGCCTGTCAAGCGCTATTGTTACTGTATTGATACTGTCAGCTGTCGCAGAGATCAAGCTATCTTTTTTTAAATTAATTAATTATTTTGCTGACATGATGATTTTTAATTCCTAATGACTATGACTATGGTTGCATTTAATTAATAATTTTTGTTGACACGATTATTTCTAAATTTCTAATGATTTTGACTATGGTTGCATTTAATTAATTATTTTGTTGACATGTTTACTTTTATTCCTAATGTTTTTACTATGATTGTTTTTAATTTATTAGTTTGCTGACATGAATATATTTTATTCCTAAAGATTTTGACTATGTTTGTGTTTAATTTATTGTTCTGCTGACATATTTTTCATTCCCAACTTTTTTTTTTTACTATGATTGCATTTAATTAATTATTTTCTTGAAATTATTAAGTTTCATCTAGAATGTTTTAATTACCCTTTGTTTATAACAAATAATTTTCTTGACATAATGTTATTTACTTCCGAATGTTTTATTTAGTGTTGTATTAATTGCTGATTTTAAAAAAAAAATATTATATTCAACTGAACAATTTTGCATGCCGTAAGGTAAAATGTACCGGGACTGTCTACAAAAAATTACCATCTTATATGTATACCTACATTATTGGCAATAAATGATGATTGATTGATTGATTGATTTATGAAGTATATAATTAGGCTTAAACTTCTCTTCCCAAAGATCTCATCTCTGCCTGGATATGTTTCCATACTAACCCTCGATTTCTGAATCATCATCGTCCTATTTCATCTCAAAGTAAGAATCTGCAAAATTTCTAACTAGCAGCTATTACCTATCGAAAGTAAAAAAAAACCATTGCATCTAAAATTATGTTACTGTAAAAGAATAAAATCGGACATTTCTAAATAATGACAGGTCGGATCAGCACTTCCGTGGCATTCCTCTTTTTTATTGCTCACACACTGCTAATGATAGCAGGAAGTAGACAATCTTATATGTATTATTTATACACTAGTGCATCACCTGGCTTTGCGCAATTTGAGATGATATTCTATAATGTCTGTAAGAATTTTAACGTTGTTAAGAATAGAATATATTTATTGTACACCAAAATCTTTCTTTGACAAAAAACTAATTATATATATCGGTAAAATGGCGGTCTTATCGCTGACAGCGATATCTAACAGAAGTCCAGTTTTAGAAAGAAAACTAGCTTCTGCCAGCTGCTTCGCCCGCGTGAAAGTAAAAAAAATTCCCGAGGGAACATTCCCGAGATAAAACGTATCCTATGTGCTATTCCTGACTATAATCTATCTCTGTGCCAAATTTAATCAAGATCCGTTCAGCCGTTTGAGCGTGAAGAAGTTACAAACATACAAGCACACTTACTCACAAACTTTCGCCTTTCTATACTAATTTTATAAAGATTTTTTTGTTTGTTTGTTTGTTTGTACCGAATAGGCTCCGAAACTACTAGACCGATATAAAAAATACTTTCCCCAATAGGTAGCTACATTATTCTTGAGTGACATTAGCTATTTTTTAATCCCGAAAACCGGTCCTGTGGACCACCCCACAGGAGCGAAGCCGCGCGGAACAGCTAGTCTATACATATATCGTTACGGCCAACGGCCTGATGGCCAAGAGCCTCGACGACCATCTGTCGAGGCTGTCATTGGGCGGTTGGATCAAGGGTCTGATACAGAAGGCAGTACTCCTCGATACGGCTCGCATTGTGAGGAGGTTCCTGTCTCTGGAACCCTAACCACCGGTAGCTTGGACCCTGCTCCTGATACCGGTTGGCCTCTATTTTTTATATTTTTAAATGTTTTTTTGTAATTTATTTAATAAAAATATTTAAAAATGTAGTAAATAAGAAAAAAAAAACAATAAAGGACATAATAATCTATACTAATACTAATCTATACTAATATTATAAAGAGGAAAGATTTTTTTGTTTGTTTGTTTGTTTGTTTGTTTGTACCGAATAGGCTCCGAAACTACTAGACCGATTTAAAAAATTCTTTCACCAATAGAAAGCTACGTTATTCCTGCGTAACATAGGCTATTTTTTAATCCCGAAAACGGGTCCTGTGGGGTGACCCACGGGAGCGAAGCCGCGGGCAACTGCTCGTAATATTATAAAGAGGAAAGATTCTTTTGTTTGTTTGTACCGAATAGGCTCCGAAACTACTGGACCGATATAAAAAAATCTTTAACCAATAGAAAGCTACATTATTCCTGAGTGACATAGGCTATTTTTTATCCAGAAAACGGGTCCTGTGGGGTGGTCCACGGGAGCGAAGCCGCGGGCAACAGCTAGTATAATATAAAATGGTTTTGATATAACAAAAGAGTATTAACATTGTTTACAATTCTGCTAGCATCTCCTCGGAATTAAACTTAGGTGCATATCATTCCATAATCAGTATTCCAAACGGAAGACGTTCATGGCTGGACATAGGCCTCCCCCACGTACCGGCGCATTGACCGGTCTAAGATGCAGTGGACTCCCGTAGCCTTCACCAGGTCATCGGTTCTTATAAACAACGTTACATCACGCAGGGCTGGGCAGTGAACCTGTAGTATACCCACATATGTCCCAGCGGGTGAGTCTAAAGCCATCAACTGGACCAAAATCCAGACTCCAGGCTGACGTAGGGGAATTTTGAAATGGAATACCCCAATAACACTCCCTGACCTGGGCATCGAGCCAAGACCTCCTGTTCAGAAGTAGACCATCGAGGCAGTTTTAAGAAAGAAAATCTTCTTCTTCGTTGGTACACTCCTGGCAGAGTGGTCGTGGTCAGCATGACGCAGTGAAACAATGGGCCACCATGATTCGCCTCACGATGCAACGCCATCCATCCCTTTCGGCTGTGACTCGTGTGCACTCATGCAGTGAACTGCCCATTGCAGACTTTATCTGTCGGTCCTTCGCATGGTTAAGCTGCCGTGCGCTCTTGTTCCTTCCACTCTCCCCTGGACACAAGCCGCTCAATAGAGTCGTTTCCAGATCGGAAGTTCGGAACACGTGACCAAAGAACTGAAGAAAGATGAAAATCTTACTAATATACCGCGAAAGGTTGTAAGGATGGTTGATTACTCTTTTACGCAAAAACTACTGAACGGATCTTGATGAAACTTTACATTAATAAAGTTTATACATCAGTTTAGCCACGTATAGCACATTGGCTATAATTTATAAAGGTACTAGCTGTTGCCCGCAACTTTGACTGCGTAGCATTAGTACTTTGAATAGCATATTTTTTATTTTTTATATCGTGCAATAATATTGCCGACTTACTTGAGAAATTATTATTTCACCATAAAAAAATTCACCCCTTTCCACCCCCTTATGGATGATTACCGGGATAAAATAGAAATATCCTATGTCCTTCACAGGGTCTCAAACTATCTCCATATCAAATTTCATGTAAATCGATTCAGCAGTTTAAGCGTTACAAGGTAACAATAATATTATTTAATAATATCAAGACATGAAAATTATTGACTAATGCTATATTCCCTTAAGAATGAAGGAAAAGTATATAAAACGGCAGTTAGACCAGCGTTATTGTATGGTTCCGAATGCAGGACAGCATGAACAAAAGTTTCATACCAGCGAAATTAAGATGCTTACATGGGCGGGAGGTGTGACTTGGGTTGATAGAGTGCGCAAAGAACACATACGGTGCAGTTTCAAAGTCGGTGATAGGTGTATCACTGATAAAATTATCGGAAACCGCCTTCGTTGATATGGGCACGTCAAGAGACTTAGTGAGGACCATGTGGTACGCATTGCTCTGTGCCTTTCAGAACGGTAGAAAACGCCCGAAATTGACCTGGTGGTTCAATATAAAAAAAATGTAATTAAAAAAAAACAAAAAACCCGACTGCTTAAAAAGCAAACTAAAAAGACGTAAACAAGAAGAAATTCATGCTGTGCAGTCGGAGGATACATATTCGCGAGCTGGCGGACCAAAACCAGATATATCCTCCGACTGCACAGCATGAATTTCTTCTTGTTTACGTCTTTTTAGTTTGCTTTTTAAGCAGTCGGGTTTTTTGATTTTTTTAATTAACTTTTTTTATTTACAACTTTTTAGTTATTTTTTCTTAGAATTAGGTACATTTAAACATATAAGTATTATATATTTTTGAAATTGCCTCTTAAAATCCTTTATTTTGATACCCCACACGATGGTTTGGGAAGAAAAAAAAAATTTTTTTCGCCTCAAAATGGCGCCCAAAAGCCGCCATTTTTGTATTTTCCAATTTTAATGTAACCAGTGACACTCGCAAGATTAAGACGAATCGATTGACGTAAGAATCATCTAAATCGGCCAACGTGTTTGGTCTCTAGAACGCCACATAGGAACAAACATACATACATACATACATACATACTTACATACATACATACATAGACTGATAAACACATTACCCTCCTTCGGCAGTCGGGTAAAAAGAGAGCTTAAGCGCAGAACAATTTGGCACAGGTAAATGAGGTGACCCGACCCCAAATAATGGGACCAGGGAAGGAAGAAGAAGAAAAAGAAGAACCAAGACATACATAATTATAAATTGACAGACAGACATACATAATTCTATAAGTAAAACATTTAAATCTAAAGCGAAGATACATAATGATTATTGTTTTTTATAAGAGTAATTATGGTAATTTTCAAGATGTTTTCCGTCAGATATAATACGTACTCACATGCAAGTTTTTTTTTTTTGCTTGGTGATATGTTAATGCATACTACGCTACCGCGGGGAGATAGCGCAGTTATGCGGGACTCTTAAGGGTACACTAGTCGACGGCACGAACTATTTTGTGCGCGGTGTTAAAATGCGTGCTATATCAACCGACAACACGTACGGAAAAGATAGATGCTGTTATGAGCAGTAAGAAGCTAGTACGCGTACGAATACACACTTTTGCAAATTTGTAGCGAAATGGATGATGATTTAGAACGAAAACGAGCGCGCGATATTTTATAAACAGACCTTTGGGAGTCTGGATATCATGAAAAAACGACTGAATGTATCTGTTCAAAATACAATTATTTGCATTTTTGAACTACTAATCTATCCCTGTATGGAGGCCGTTTTTCCATTTTCCTTCTTCTTATGGTACTTATTTGCGTCCAAAGATGCGTAAAAATTAGTGTTAAAATAAGGAACTTTCAAAGCTCATAACTTTCAAGTAAATTTTATTTTTACTATTTTGCTTCCATACAGGGCTAGATAATGATGAGACAAATTTATATCATATTTTATTTTGAACGTACATCGTCAAACAGTGGAGTAAAAGCCAGACTACGTTTGTATGGAAGAATTTTCGACTAGTGTAACCTTAACCACTAAAACTCCACGGTGTCCTTCTGTGCCCCTTATGGCAGGAATAAGGGCACGCGTTGGCACTCACCGCCGCGGTTTTCCGTCATCAGACCCTCATCCGGGGAGCAACCCCCATCACAAGCACACGTTGCGCGCCGTGACCTCTCCCGGGACATGCGAGTACCTACCTACCGATGTAATTATAGACAAAAAATAGGTTGGTGGATGTCACATGTCTAAGACTTATATTTCAAACTGACTTCAAAAAAAGTAGTATGATATCAATTCGGATGTATTTTTTTTTCTTTTATATTTGTTACAGAACTCCGTCATTTATAAACAGATTCCCCTTGTTTTTCAAAAACCAGTTCTGATGATGGGATCCATGAGGAATTGAAGGAACAACTCAAATATACATTACATTTACATTTTCTTTTTTATTTGTCTATAGGCTCGGGTTTGACCACTATCTCGCCTGATGGTAAGACGACGTCGACGGTGAAACACGCTTGCCTAGAAGTAACCTCAGTAGTAGTCTCTTCATTTCGAAGAGAATGATCACGATCCGATTACTAATTTCGGAGATATGCGTTGACAAACATACATACAAACAAACAAACATACAAACAATCATATAAACTAACATACAAACAAACATTTAAAAACATACAAGCAAACATACATTTAGCAAACATGTTTGGAAGCTAATACACAGTAAAACTGAATATTGTGCAATGCCATGCCAACAATATTACATACATACGTGTCGAATTAGTTTCCATCTTTTTAGGGTTCCGTAACCGAAGTTTTTTGTAGTCGGTAAAAACTAAGAAACAAAACCAGAAACACCGACTTCCGAAGTTATTTTTCCCTTTGTAGTGTTTTATTAGGAAGTCGGGTGATTTTTTTTAGGTTTCCGGACCAGAGCTCCGTTTGGACCCTCCAAACGGAGCCCTATTGCTGTCACTCACGTGTCTGTCTCTCCGTCGTCTGTCATAGACGACGGACTTTTACAGCCAAACGGTTGGAGCTACAGTCTTCAAATTTTCACAGTATAAGCATCTTGTTGACCCAAAGCTGTGAAATTATTTTTTGACATGTTTTTAAGGGGGGGCCCTTTGATCTGTCTGGCGTGAATTTTTTTTCAACCTACCCCATCGTTCTTTCCCCTACCTCTTGTTACTTCTTGACAAGCGTGCTTCACCGTCGATCAAATCATGAAAAGTGTATTCTTATCCCAAGGGAACATTATACCGGGACTAAAAGTAGCTTATGTGTTATTCCTGACTATAATCTATGTCTGTGCCAAATTGTATCCAGATCTGTTTAGCCGTTCTAGCGTGATTGAGTAACAAATATACATCCACACATCCGCATACATCTATCTTAACTGCCACATCCTACTAATATAATAAATGCGAAATTTTGTGAGGATGGATGTATGTTTGTTACTCTTTCACGCTAAAACTACTGAACGATTTTTTTTTTCTGATCTGTATGAAATTTGGCACAGAGATAGATTATAGTCAGGAATAGCACATAGGATACTTTTTATCCCGGGAATATGTTCCCTCGGGATAATTTTCGACATTCACGCGGGCGAAGCCGCTGGCAGAAGCTAGTTTATAATATTAGTAAGATTTTCTCTACCACACACAACAAACTGATTGTTATAGTTTGTAATTTATGGACATAAATCAAGGACTTTTTGTTGCCATAGCAACAGAGATGTAGAAGTCCTTCAAACTAACTTGGAACATAGACATTCCATACAAGGATAAGTCTAAAAATATACCAACCGACCGTATGATACGGATATTTGTTCTAAGCACACACGTGTTAATTTGAAGGTAATAAAGTTAATTTAGGTAAAGTGGTAAAAAACGTTAGCAGATATGTGTGAATTGGTATTGTAAATATGCCTATTTTATCAGTTATTGAGATTGTAGCGGCACATATGGACAAATCCTGTGATATATTCTTTGTGAGGTTGGCAAATAAGACAGACAACTGGTACCTACTAACGATTTAAACCAATGGACACAACACACCAAGGCAACCTAAACCATTTTTTTTTTGTTTGGGAAATCACCCAATGACTTCTCCCGCTCTGGGTGAAGCGGGAGAGCATGTCAGACTTTTACCAACTTAAACCCACCCGTGTTCCTTCAGTTGCTTGTGCCAGGGCCGCGGTAACTCTCTTTCAAATTTATCCGCGACCCAGACAGGCATCGGCCCTATCGGACCCCGTTACTTTTGCTGACATCTCTTTGAGGCGTGCGTGGAACACTACGCGCCGCAAACTCGGGCTTGGTCCTTATCGGACGGCGAGCTACCCATTACTTTCCGTACGCAAGCCCGCGCCTACGGTGGCCGGGAATCGGCTTGCGATTCCTAACGCCCGGGGCGTCTCCTGGCTTGTGGCTAGGGTCGTGAAGGCGTCTCCTTTGCATCTCCCTCACGCGTTCCGCCTCCTCCTTTGCAAGCATTACTGCTTCGCAGAAGGAGGAGACAGCTTCAGCCCTGTCGCTCCGTACCATGGCGGTATAAGGTGATCTTTACAGGCAGATGCAATAAGAGATCAGGGACTGTTGACAAGTATCATGTATTTTATTTTTATCATTTTAGGGTTCCGTAGTCAACAAGGAACCCTTATAGTTTCGCCATTTCCGTATGTCCACCGCTTAGCTCAGAGACACTTAGTGCTGCTGCAAAATTCACCAAACACGGTAGTATATTAAAAGGAAAACTATCTAGGCCTTACAAATTTACGAGTAATAGTCGACCAACATATAAGCTGAACTTGGAAAAGTAAAAGTTTTGTATATTAATGTACGGGGACAACAGTTTTCAAACGGCAAAGTTAATTTTGTTCCATCGTTAGAGCAATGTTCGGTGTTTGGGGAATGTAGCTGTTTATACCGAACCCTCTATGCGCGAGTCAGACTCACTCTCGGCCAGTTTTTTGTAAGCTTTTATTTAACTTGCAATGTAGGTATGTATGTTAGTGTGTTCGGGTTAAATCTTGCAACTGAATTTTAGTTATCCTCCACCGATTTAGATGAAATTTTGCATACACATTGCACACACTTTTATTGCACACACGCATTGCCATCCAAACTAAAATTTGGATGACAATGCGTGGTTAGCTAAGTGACGTCATACTAAATCCAATATGGCGCACGACCCAAGATGGCGAACTAGCTATTTTTTGTGCACGGGTATCAAATGAAAGGGTTTGCTGAGAAGAATATATTATCATATAAGTGGGGTTCCCATACAAAAAACGTATTTTTTTGCCGTTTTTTGCGATATATGGTTAAAGAAATTTATTTCTTAATAAGAAATTACAAATATTTCACTTACTTGAGAACATTTTGTAAACTTATATTATAAGAACTCTGACACGGAGACGGATATTGGTACGGAACCCATCGTGCGCGAGTCCGACTCGCACTTAGCCGGTTTTAAATTAATATTTTTACTATAGCTATCGCAAACCATTCGGGTCTCTTGTCTAGAGTCTTGACAAAGTTAGACTCTGTCAGCGATAACGATTGTCAAAAGTAAAAAAAAAGTTAATTAGAAAAATCAAAAAACCCGACTGCTTGAAAAGCGAACTAAAAAGACGTAAACAAGGAGAAAATCATGCTGTGCAGTCGGAGGATACATATTCGCGTGCTGTCTAACCAAAACCAGACGTATCCTCCGACTGCACAGCATGATTTTCTCCTTGTTTACGTCTTTTTAGTTCGCTTTTCAAGCAGTCGGGTTTTTTGATTTTTCTAATCACTTTTTTTTATTTATAACTTTTTAGTTATTTTTTTTTCTAATTAGATACATTTAAACATATAAGTGTCATATGTTTTTGAAATCAACTCTTAAAACCCTACATTTTGATATTTGGGCCCCCACAATATGGCGCCCAAGAACCGCCTTTTTCCTATTTTTCAATTTAAATGTAGCCAGTGACACTCGCGGGGTTAAGCCGAATCCATTGACGTAAGAACCATCAAAATCGGCCCAGTCGTTTGGTCTCTAGAACGCCACATAGAAACAAACATACATACATACATACATACTTATATACATACATAGACTGTTAAACACATTGCCCTCCTTCAGCAGTCGGGTAAAAAGGTTTAGGATTGACCACACGGCATTACGACACACTTCTTCTTATACATTGTCTTCATTTCTGAAGGTCGTGCCCGTGTTGGAACGCTTTGACGGAGTCACTGACGAGCTGCTTCCACGCCAATTTGTCTTCTGCTCTTCTCAAGTCAGTGGTCACCGTGAGTCCTGTAATCGCTCTTATCTGGTCTGACCAGCGTGTAGAAACTACATAATGAGTTTGAAAAAGTCACATTGGCACTTGCTTGGATTTGAACCCACACGATCACAGGAAAAAAAATACACGGTGATAATATCCAAGGCTTCAAAAACTTTACAAGGATACAACTGCATCTATTTTTTCCTTGAAAAAGATTTAAACAAGGCAGACGTAAATGGAAAGTCGGCAGCTGGCCCTAAAAGTAAATACGCGGTTTTTATTGATGGTGTTCTTCAGAGGCCAGTTACCCATAACCGGCGTGCGAGTATGACTAGATGTATGAATGTTAATGAAGCAAACGGAGTGAATCATAAATTTAAAATTACTTGCCGGAGTCTGTGTTTCTTGATAGCTACAATCTCCTAGATTCTTAAGTCATGAATGAATAGGTCACTTTTAGCCACGGTCAACCACATCATCGCTTACCATCAGGTCAGATAGTGGTCAAACCGTAATTATAAAAAATAAAAAAAACATATTTTTTTATATATTATCATATTTTATTTTGTTGTTTCTGCCAAACCCCATGGGATCAAGGCGTGAATTTATGTAGGTATCTAAATGTACACAAACATCTTATCAATGTGATATCCTCGAGAGACTCAAGAATCGATCCATATTCTTACTAAATATAGCTGTAACTAAGTAGAGCTATTAAGTATTATCCATGTAAAGAAAATTAGTATGCAGAAGGTCTGAAATACTGATACCAGCTTGTATCTGTCCCACTGCAGGGCAAAGGGCTCTTTTAATACAGAAAAGGCACAAGCGACCACGCTTGCGCAATGCGAGTTTGCGATTTCGAACTTATGACTATAAATCCAGGTTTCCTTGCGATGTTTTCCTTCTTCGCTGTCAGTGATGTCCAAGACAAACTTAATAAGTATATATGAATTAAAAAAAAAGTAACATTGGTACTAGCCCGGCAACACCAACCCATCAAAAAATCACACTTAATATTATAAAGGCGAAAGTTTGTGAGTGTGTTTGTATGTTTGTTACTTCTTCACGCTCAAACGGCTGGACGGATCCAGGTGAAATTTGGCACAGAGATAGATTTTAGTCTGGAATAGCGCATAGGATACTTTTATCCAGGGAATATGTTCCCTCTTCACGCGGGCCTAAGCCGCTGGCGGCAGCTAGTAATATAGACAGATTATGGTCTGGGATAGCACGTATGCATCTTTTCATCCCGGTAACAAAAGATAACATTTTTTGCGCGGTCGAAGCCGCTGGCAGAAACTAGTATTAAATAAAGTAATGTGTATCCTGGCCATCCTAACCTTATTGAACAGTCGATTTGGAGTTTGCCAGAGAGCTACGGAGCGTAGCATTCTGGGCGTAAATAGAACAGACTGAATACGGAATACCACACTGCGCTCCAAAACGGGCATGAAAGACGTAGGCAATAAGGCTGCCAGGCTCAAATGGGATTGGGCGGTTTACTTTAGTCACATGCAAATTGTCTGCTGGGCAGGAGTCGCCACACAGTGGGTTCCTGAAGATAGAAGTCACCGTCGAGGCCGGCCCAGAAAGAGATGACGAGATGATTTGGACGCGTAAGTACCATGTTGGCGGGTTAGTTCGAGATGGCGCGGGAAATGAATATCTGGAAAGAATTGGGGCAGTTCATTGCGTAGGCCAGCAAAGGCTAGGGAAATGCGCCTGGCTGGGTTCGAACCAACAACCTACAAGTAGTTATTTGGGGCTGTTACCAATGCGCCACCACTGCTCTCATTAGTACCTGTATGCCAATACTTCTGAATCTTTTCTGTCCGGTGGCATAATAATCTATTATATTATGGTTAATTAAATCTCAGAGGCGCCATTACGAACATAGACCAACACAATACTGAATGGGATTATCATTAGTGTAATATATCAAGGGACTATTCTTGTCAATCTCTTCTGTTTGATGATCTTAGGAGTAAGTAAACTATATACGAGTGACATTCTATCAACGAAATCTTTTTTAAAACAAGCCTTTTTCGTATTCTACTCAGCAAACCTTTCATTTGATACCCATATCATGGCAGTGCACAAAAAATATCTAGTCCGCCATCTTGGGCCGTCCGCCATATGGATTTAGAATGACGTCCATGCATTGTCATCCAAACTAAACGTGTATGCAAAATGCCATTTTAATCGGTTGAGGATTACTGCTTTAAAATTCAGTTGCAAGATTTAACCCAAATATACTTACATACATACGTTGCAAGTTAAACAAAAGCTTGTAAAACATTAAACATGACATAAGTTTTTAAGCTGACATGGTCACAATCATTAGAATTAATATTTGTTTCGGGATATACATGGTAAATATCCCGAAACATATATTAATTCTAATTAAACATGACATCACGCCGCTTCCGGTCAAAACAGATTCAACTGAATACCAGTATTATAAATGGAGTAGCTGACGATCAGTCCTCCATAATCCATTATCTTGGCAAGACAATAACCCTTGGCAAGACTGGTGTCAGAACTCAAGCTTCCGACTACCCAAACAACGACGACTGTCAGAGATCTTCAAATGACAGCCGTGACCAAGCGCTTACCGAGATATGAAGAAATGTCGGTATGTCATGGATGGTAACCCCCGGCAAGTGTTGCTTAACCTTAACGATCGAGCCATGCGACTGTTATTTCACGTGTGTTTGCCTGATTTAATCTCTATTTTAGGCAATATTTGAATGTTGTGCGTGTCGGACTTCGCACATTTCCGTACCAAACCGCAAAATCAAGTTGGTTGTAATAGGAATAAAAACCGGCCAAGTGCGTGTCGGACCACGCGCTGTAATAGGGCTCTGAAGTTACATAATAATGCGGACTAAGAAGAGGGTTGTGTTGTTGTAACTTGAACATTAAAACAGTTTTCAGCGGCACACAACATCTAAAAACGGGCCCACATAGGATGATGTTCTTTTAATCTATATGCTCACTTTTGACCTCTATCTCGCCTGATGGTAAGCGATGATGTGGGTTATGGTGAAGCACGCTTACCTAGAAGTAACCTATTCACTCTTGACTTAAACTAAAGAAGGACTAACTGGTAACTGAAGAAGGAGTTATAAAATCCAACTTCGCAACTGAAGTTAGAAAAATATTATCTATTTGAGTACCACCGCGGTTGCGAATTGCGAAAGGAGCCGATACGAGCGCGCGTTAGAGCCACGGGGAATGGTATGGTTCGTTCCTGGATCCTTGCGCGCACGTTCCTTGTTTACATCTCTTCCGGAATTTGAAAAATTTCGTATGTATTCCTCTTCTAATCTGCGGTATTCACTATTTCGTTCTGGAAAGTTTTACGCTACTCAATTAGTGATGTAGTCGGGTCGAATATTGAATTTTTAGATGGATATCGACAAAAGAAAATAAGTAATGTGCTTGGCAATCGAATCTAATTTGACTATAGATTACAAAACGTCGAAAATACTTCTGCACTAACACAAAATAGACTCCCCCGCGCGCATGCGCCGTATTGAATACGGAATGGTACTGCCAACGACTCCGAGCACTCCAATGCGTTATTCGAGCTTAAACATTATTAATTTAGAAATCAGTATTATTAAGGATGTTATGATTTTATTTTTGTATATGTTTACATAAGCATATATTTACTTTCTGTTTTACACAGCTAACAAGGTTATTCAAGTAATTTTGCAATGGCATTTGTAAAAAAAAATTACAGTGCCAAGTACATTTTATAAGTTGGTCGACTATTACTCGTAAACTTGTAAAGCCTACTTATCCGTGATAGTTTTCCTTTTAATTTCGTAATATTTACTACTGCCGTGAATTTTTTTGCACATAGGCAAGAGCAACCATTTCGCTGGCAGGGAGGGGGGGACCCGACTCTAACATAAATTTGCAATTTAAAGCTTATTTTTCCATTTATCAAAATAAAGGACCTTAACTCGCAACAAACAGTAAACATGGTAAATCGCCCGTTTCTAATGTCAATGTTACATTTTATCTTTTTCCAAAAATTGCCTGACTTTTTCTTAAATAATAACACCCAATCTAAGGTTTTTCATTCTAACTGTACAAGAAACTCCGCGGCCGAAACGCCTACTAAGCCGATACAGCCTGTTGACAGACAGACAGACGGAGGAGCCCCCTTCAAACATTTAAAAATATTTCTTGACAATTATATGGCTTTGGGTCATTTGGGCTCCATTTGGACCCTTCGGGTACGGAACCCTAAAAACAGAAATACCCTATAATTCTAGAAAATTCACAGGATATATAATTAGTTTTGCTAACAGCTCGGGACACTTCGTCACCGAGCAACTAAAGATAATTGTAATCATTTACCGAAGATGTTGAGAAAATGGAATAGTCATAATACAAATAGGTCCCTATTGTGACATGCTATCTCTCTAAGGCATCGAATCCAAAACAAGGTTATCCGTCAGAGAACCAAAGTTCGTGACACAGCACACAAAATATTCAAGCAGAAGTAAAGCTGAAGTGGACGTGGAGTAGTTGTACTTGTTCTTGAGTGGAGACCGCGAACTGGTAAACGAAAGGTAGGACGCCCTTAGGCTAGAAAGAGCAACGATCTTCGCAGGGTAGCAGCTGGATGAGAGTTGCCGAAAATCTAAGCAAATAGCATGCAGTAGGAGATGCCCAGCAGAGGACTGCTATGACTGATGATGATGTCGATGACGACGTGCCATGATGATTCCGATGGGAGAGTGAGCTGGAACCGGGCACAAAAATCAGACTCCAAGCTGTTATTGAGAAATTCTAGACAGAAAAACCCAACAACACTGGGACCGGCCGTTGAACCCATTGACTTCATGCTTAGCACTTGCGAAATTGCGACTAGACCAAAAAGGAATTCGAGCAGATAAAATAATAAATATACATTGTACAAAATGCTTAATTAACTACAACTTTATATACACTTAAACAAAAAAGTATCATCAAATTCGGTATACCTAGTAAAAATTATTATTATTATATACTTTATTGTACACCACTTAAATAATAACAGGACAATATTTTTAAAGATAAGTGTACAATGGGCGGTCTTATCGCACAGGGCAATCTCTTACAGACAACCTTTGGATGGACTGAACGAGAGGAGATAGACATAGGGCTGTCAGTGTACTTAGTACTTAGATATTACATAAAATACATACATACCAATAAAATAATATACTAATAAATATAAAATATAGAACAGAGAAAGGAGAAGAATAGTTACAGAGAAAGGAAATGCTCCTTCACCATTTTTTTAAAGGGTTTTTTTTTAGGTAATGTTTGCGCACTTCTTACCTCAAATTACTGAGGTAACACAAATAAAAAAATACAGTCGAATTGATAACTATCTCCTTTTTGGGCAGGTCGGTTAAAAAAAAATTCTTTAACAAAATACTAATCGAATACGCAAAAATAGCACCATCCAGTATCTCTACAGCCACTTGTTTCCACCCGAAATATGGGTTGTTGTTTCTAAGTCAACGATCACAGTGTTACTAATTCCGTATAATTACAGGCCTTCCGAGAAAGCCTCCCCTTGAGTATAGTCACAAAATAACAACTTCGTTATAATTACTTACTTTATTTGGCGGTTTAATGGAGTTTAATTTAGTTGGAAGTGTTTATAAAAATAGCTTCTAATCTAAATGAATGAAAATTTTCAAGTACTCTAGAAAATTCTCCTAGAACAAAAGCTATTATATTAGGTTTACATTTCCATCGAACCAACAATCTCATCGCACTATTCCTAAACCACTGCAACTCCTGAAAGCCAGAATCAACAATGGCCTCCAGAAAAGCGCCGCCGCCGAGGCAATGAAGCTCGACGAAGTCACGGTGATGAATGGGATCCCGCAACGAAATTAATCAGAAAAACCGGCCAAGTGCGAGTCGGACTCGCACACGAAGGGTTCCGTGCCATTATCGCAAAACACTGCAAAAAAATTACGTTGGTTGTATGGGAGCCCCCCTTAATTTATTTTATTTTAATTTAATAATTATTATTTTTTGAAGAGAATATACAACTAAATATTCTGTGAATATTTCAAGCTTCTACCTGTTGCCGTTATTAATATCAAGCAAAAAACGGCAAAAATATCACGTTTGTTGTATGGGAGCCCCCTTAAATATTAATTTTATACTGTTTTTAGTATTTTTTTTTATAGCGGCAATAGGAATACATCATCTGTGAAAATTTCAACTGTCTAACTATCACGGTTAATGAGATACAGCCTGGTGACAGACAGACAGACAGACAGACAGACGGACAGCGAAGTCTCAGTAATAGGGTCCCGTTTTTACCCTTTGGGTACGGAACCCTAAAAAATAACGGAGAATTAGGAACAATAAACATAATTTCCATTTCCCTCCATATCAAGCAGGAGACAGAACAGAACAAACAGATGTAATTTGGCACAGGGATAGATTTTAGTCTAGAATAGCACGTAGGCTAATTAACATCGCGGTATAATGTTCCCTTGGGATAAAAAAAAACACATTTCACGCGGGCGAAGCCACTGGCAGAAGCTAATATATTAAAAACTGGCAAAGTGCGAGTCGGACTCATGCTCGAAGGGTTTCGTACCATTATCGCTAAAAACGCCAAAAAAAATCTTTTATTGTATGAGAGCCCCACTTAAATATTTATTATATTTGTTGTTATAACGGCAATAGAAATACATCATCTGAGAAAATTACAACAGTCTATTTTCACGATTCATGAGATACAGCCTGGTGACAGACGGACAGACAAACAGACAGACGGATCGTGGAGTCTTAGTAACAGGGTCCCGTTTTTACCATTTGGGTACGGAACCCTAATAAATGCGAAAGTTTGTATAGATTTATGGATTTTTGTTACTCAATCACGCCATAACGGCTGAATGGATCTGGATGAAATTTGGCACAGAGATAGTTTTTTGTCAGGCTCGTCCTTGACCACTATCTCACATGAATGATGGCAAGTGATGATGTAGTCGACGATAAAGCACTCTTACCTAGTAGATTATATAGTCTGGAATAGCACATAGGCTATTTTACAACCTGTATAATGTTGCTAAATTTTAAAATAAAATAAAAATGAAAAAATACTCGGCAATTTTTATTTTTTTTATTTTCCTTTTCTTTTTCATGTTGTGTGCTCTAGTAGCTTGTGACAAATAAATGTGTTTTCTTTCTTTATTTTTCACTGTTTTACGCGGGCAAAGCCGCGGGCAGAAGCAAGTACTTAGATAAACGGAAGGTTTCACGTCATAAGCTCTATCCTAATAGTGATGTTTGGTCAATTTATTATTATCTCATGCTGGGATACAATACTCGGTGTCAATATAATTAATCTGCGGGTAGTTGATTATTATTGATAGCTTTTTATTTTGGGTCAGACGCCATGTTCGAATAAAATGCGGTAAACAAGTAGTTAGGGATTAATTGCCCCCTGTTGTCTTTGTAAGCTTCTCTTTGATTACGATATTTCTTTCATGGAAAAACCTTATTAGCTTAGGTATGTTGTTAATTGGAGTTCTTGGCTTAATCATAACAGCCGTACGGGCCGATCTTCAAGGTTAAGCAACGCTTGTCGAGGTCTGCCTGATTTTATTTTCTACTAGCTTCTGCAAGCGGCTTCGACCGCGTGAATGTCGAGAATTATCCCGAGGGAACATATTCCCGGGATTAAAAGTATCCTATGTGCTATTCTTGACTATTATAGTCTATCTCTGTGCCAAATTTCATCCAGATCCGTCGAACCGTTTGAGCGTGAAGAAGTAAGAAACATACATAAACACACACACACTCACAAACTTTGCCTTTATAATATTAATGTAAAGTGTGATTTTGTGTTGTGATAGGCTCTTGATTGACCACTATGTCATCTGTTGAAAAGCGATGATGTGGTCAACGGTGAGGCACGCCTAGAAGTAACCTATTCACTCTTGACATAAAGACCCCTAGGTTGTAGCAATTACTGTCCCATCAGGCTATGAACGTTAAGACACAAAGAACACAACTGGGTTTGCGAACATACCAATATAATATCTCCTGCATATTTGGCTTATCTCCGACCATAATATTCCAGAAATCAGTAACACTTTTCTCGGCTCAAAGGTAGATAAATCAAACGTAGATAAAACCTACTACGATTGCTAAATCGATGTATTTTTTGACCGACTTCAAAAAGAAGGAGGTTCTCAATTCGACTGTATTTTTTTAATGTTTATCACCTCAAAAAAAAAGTTACTGGGTGAACCGATTTTAATGATTCTTTTTTATTTTAAAGCTGGTACTTTTTACGTGGTCCCATTTAAATTTGGTGTAGATCTGATGAAGAACTTCAGCGATATGCAACAGAAATCTTCAATAAACAACGGCAAATATCTCGGGTTTGCTGCAATCGCATGTCTGTTTATTCTATTTTATATGATAAAATCACGCCGGTACGCCCTAAAGAGGTACGCAGATGTGTAGACTTACTCTGGCACAATCTCATTTCACCGGTTATTTTCAAGTTTTATTTTATTCTGCCATAACGTTGGGCATTATGCAAGAATAAAAAAAAATAGAAATAATTTATTCGACATAGACACAACACAACAACAACAATCACAAAGTAACAGAGAAGAATAGTAAAAAAAGTACAAACAAAGTTTAAGAATTATTGCGCCGGGCGTGCCATACCGAAAGGATTACCAACTCAGCATTTGCTGGGCGTTAGACACCCAGGGCTGATTTTCAGTTGGTACCCCGCTAGTGACACAAGAATTTGGGTAAATAAAATAGATACTTAAAATAATGTCATAAAGTGAATATGTGTGTACCTTACTGTATAACTTGCACATTTTGTACCACAACTAAAAAGTTAAAAACAAAAAAATATAACCGACTTCCAAATAAAAACACTACAAAGGGAAAAATAACTTCAATTTCGGAAGTTCCTTCTTTTGTTTCTTCGTTTTTTGATACCGACTTCCGATAATTGAAATAATTTTTTACTTTGTAGTGTTTTTATTGGAAGTCGGCTGTAATTTTTTTAATAAAATTATAGTGACATCTTAGAAGGATTAAATGAATAAATGCAGTGAAAAAAAAGCTGTCTCGTCGGTACTAACCAACACATTTAAAAGTTAAATCAATTCAGATAAATGCGAACCATCTGATATACTGAGACACATTTTACATTTTCATCCTCCTATATTATAATTTTAAATTGACAAATCTTTTGGTGATCCTTTTGTCTAAAGTTATCTTAATCAAATATCGGAGCTCGTGGTTAAACAATAAGGTTTAGTAGGCATTTCGGCCGCTGAGTTTCGTCCGATCCGGTTGAAACAGGAATTTCATTATTGTTAATATTCTTGAGTGGTGTTTCGGACTATACTTTTTCTAAGCAAATTTTGTACAGTCAGAATGAAATACCACTACCTTAACACTACCTTAGGTAGTGTTACATTATTTAAGTAAAAGTCAGGCAACTTTTGGAAAAACAAAAATCTTAATTAATATACTATTACAACAGCCAACATTCAATAGTAAACATGATAAATCGGTTATGGCAATCGGTCTTATATATCAATTAAAAGCGTACAAAATAGCACCTGAGGTATTAAATAGCATAAGAGGAAGTTATATTTTTATCATATTATAAACTCTCTACTGTTTTTATGTGTCTGACGTTACTTTGCTTCGACCGGATCGGACGAAACTCAGCGGCCGAAATGCCTACTAAGCTAACAATAACAGCCGTATGGGTCAATCTTCAAGACTAATAAACGCTTCACGAGGTTAGTCCGTAGATGGGCGATATTCTATACTATCTATATTTACATTTATTTATAATTATAATAATAATATTATAAAGAGGAAATATTTTTTGTTTGTTTATTTGTACCGAATAGGCTCCGAAACTGCTGGAGCGATTTTAAAAATTCTTTCACCAATGTAAAGCTACATCATTCCGGAATAACATAGGCTATAATTAATTTAAAAAATAATAGAAATCCTTATGAATTACAATAATGTACCCAAAAGTAGCAAAATTCATTATTTGGCATGCGCTGAGAAAACTATTGATGATAAATAAAAAATATGTACGATATGAGGTAAGTGCTCAATAATACATATAAAAAAGTCTGCGTGAGAATATATCTAATTATCATAGTTAAGTGACAATAGCAGCTTTTGTGTTCTAAAATTTAATTAGATCGCCGGGCGATCGCTGTCGCCCGCTGGTAGTAATAAAAGTTGGTAGCATTCGTATTGTAGTCTTAATTCTTTTCAAATAAATAGTTTAACAAATTGGTAGGTAGGTAGGTAGGGTAAGTGAGTAGATATATAGGTAGTGTAGGTGGGTAGATAAGTAGGTAGGGTAGGATAAGTAAGGTATGTAGGGTAGGGTAGGGTAGGTAGGTAAGGCAGGTAGATGGTTGGTAGGTAGTTAGCTAGTGGACGCGGGCGTCAGCTAGTTCAATATATACCAACACTCCATGCTTCGGAAAGCACGTTAAACCGTTGGTCCCCGCAGTCATTAATATATCTATTTATTATAGGTATTCAGATGCCAGAAAAACTGACACAATTCTTGCCAAGAGCTATTCGGCATTCTAGAATCCAAAATTCGAAAATATTTGACATCCACCACCTAGGACCACGTGGTGGATTACGGCCGGTGGCGGCGCCCATTTCCTGTCACAGAGACGAGGCCTGTTTCCCAGCAAACGTATCATTAAAAAGCTGATGATTATATTCATACGCAAGACCTCTTTTATACCTCTATTATTTTAAAGAACCCGTTCTATCCATACGCTAAAACACAAACATTTTCGTCCTGAATTTAAACAAGAGCTATTCCTGTTCTCATTTTATCTTAGTTTACATACACAAGGACTTCAGGACAGCGAACCGATACAGGTTCAAAGCACTGGCAGAGCTTTGAACTGAAGTTTATTTGAAAACTGAATATATTTAGGTCAGGAGATAGTTGAACTGTATTATGTTTATTTAGTAGATTGACTTTTTAGTAGTTTTATGAAAGTATTTATTTCTGCGTATGGGTAGGATATTTTTACTATCTTATGCAACACTAGCTTTTGCGCACGACTTCGTCTGAGTAGCATTAGTACTTCGAATAGCATATTTTTTATATCGCCCTATAATATTGTAGGTGTGTGGGCCGCCTTACTTTGCAACTTGCACCCACGGGGGTGCAATTTTGTACCCCTTTAAGGTTGATTACCGGGATAAAACCTATCCCATGTCCTTCCCAGGGTTTCAAATTATCATCATAAAGAAAGGTCAAAGCGCAGTAGGTACTCATAACCGGCGTGCGTACGTCTAGATATATGAACATAAATGAAGCAAATGGATTATGTAAGGATCGTAGCAGGTGGCGTTCTGTAGTTTCTGCCCACCCCCATAGGAAAAAGGCGTGAGATTAAATATTGATTCATTTCTGAGTTCCTAACCGTAATCGATAGAACAAAAAGATGCCAAGATTAATTCTCAAAAACATACGGAACCAATATAATACTCCAGTCAAATTCTTCATCGATTACAGTATATCTTCCTTACAATAAGAATAACTTAACATGACCAGAGACAACCATTGAATGACAAACGCACTATGACCATTTAACATAAGTATGTTCATATTTCGAAGTTCGATAGACCAATGAAAAAACATCTGAAAATCTGTGATGGTAATTTTCGTAAATAGTAAGCAAAGAATTCACTGTTAGTCATTTGTTCCATCGCCGACGATCAGCTAGTAGCGAGTTAAGCTAGAAACTAAAAACTAGTTGGCGAGCAGCGAGGAGCGAGAGTGTAGTTGCGATAGTTTTACCGCTCGGCTGTGCGCCTATGAGTGAGTGTTTGTGTACGACAAGTGATTACTCTCACCACTCGCTTGGGGCGGCCGCACTGAAGGTAGAAATTACTACTGGTTGGTCTCTCGGCGTGAGTTCTGACAGCCACGTGAGCAAGCGAGCATCAGTGAGCGAGAATAACTTTGATTTCTCTTTTCGCTGCGACAAACTTGTAGTGAGGAAGGACTCGCTGGCAGTTTTAACAGCCAGCGATCAACTATTACTGTGTATATGTGTCTCTTTTATTGACACGGTATTTTATATCTTCTGTACGTTTCTCCAGCGAGAAAATAGTCGATAGCTAATCGCTTCGTCGCCGGCGCGGCGGTGGGACAAGTACCCTATGCGAGTTCAAATCTGTCACCAAGTTTTGGCGAACATCTGTTTGGATATTATTTTTGGATTTTAACGCGGTCGCATTAAAATATACTTATCAAGAATGAACTTGAGATTTGTTTCGCAATTTCAAATGGAGACTATATTTCTTGTCACCAAAATTTATATTTGTCGTCAAGTTGTATCAGCTAATAAATAAATCTATCGCCACGAAATATTTTCGTTCTCAGATAAACAAAAAGGTATGAATTATCAAATTAATGTTAATATATGTGTAAAATAAGAGATGGATTACCAATAAAATTGTAGTGCATTAGATGAATATAAACTTCGTTCTTATAATAATAGTTTTATTACATAAATAATAGCTTTGTGCTCAGAATGGTAGATCTGTCACCAAATAAATCGATTATCGATCCCTGACTGCGACTCCTTTTTATTTGTTATTTTGTCACCAATACAGTAGTTACATTTTATTTCGTTCAGTTATTAAAATAATAGTATTCGTTACCAATTTCATACATCAATTTATAATTTTAATGAAAATATGTTCAAAAAGGCGGAGACAAATTGGCGCGCTTTAAAAAATTTACCAATCCGGGGATGGTAGATGGAATGCACCTATTCTATATTAAAACGAATGTCAACATTAAAATAACAAATTATGGTCAAGAGCGAGCGAAGCGAGCTCGGGAGCTTAGGGCACCCCGACACGGTTAGGTTACTTTAGACCCTGCATTCAGAAATAGGAGACCCGCGCAGCGGAATAAAAAGGTGGGTCCTATGTGCTATTCTAGACTATAATCTATCTCTATGCCAAATTTAATTCAGATCCGTCGAGCCGCTTGAGCGTGAAGAATTAACAAACACACACACACGACAAAACTTTCGGCTTTTTTTTTTTTTTTTTACAATGTATAGGCCTGTGTTTGACCACAATCTCACCGTGGTCAGTGATGATGTGGCCGATGGTGGTAAGCACACAAAGCCTAGAAGGGAACTGGCTCTCAAGTGCTGCTGTCGGAACACACCGGAAGGTGCTTGGCGACAGATTTTCAACTTGAGGGTGGTTGCCAGCCAGGCGGGTACTACAAAGTACCCTACCACCGTGCTATGGTTTCCTCACGATGTTTTCCTTCACCGAAAGCTCAAGCTCATTGTAGGATTCGAACCCGCGACCTTCGTCTCGGTATCCGACGTCACGGGTCCGTGGCTTATGCCCCCAGTGGTCGACGCACCCGTGGCCTATGCCCCCGATTCGATAAATTTAATATAAATATTTTTTTGTGCTTTTTCACTTAGTACAGTAAATGAGAAAAGTGTTTCACCATAATAAAGTATTTTTCCTTGCTAACCAAAATTTATCTATCTTATAGCAGAGAAAATAGATCGTCACTTAACCTTATCCTTATACACCTTTTTCTCCGTTAAAAGCATTATATATTATGTACAAACATCCAAAAAATCAAAAAGACTTCATTTAAAATGTTAGTGAAAGTTGTTAATATACATTCCTGTGAGCAGACGAAAGAACAACACAAGAAATAATGATAAAATGATTGCCCATTTGACTGAACAGTACGAAAACAAAAAAATTACCATAATCATGTTTTTAGAACAAATCCGCCCATATGTGGCAATCAGTCCAAAAAGTCATTATTTAACTTACTTATAACTCACTTAACTAACTTATATATATATAATTATAGTGAAAAGAGATGATTTTGCTAGTATACTATTTTGAAGTTTTAATTTTTGAAATTATAATTTTTATATTTGTTTAAGTTTTTACACTTTATTTTTTTGCTTAGAAAATTGTAAAACTTTTGACTTGTAAAAAAATTGTTTATTATTTGATTCAAGCCTGATTATTTTGTTTTGTTATTGCTATTGGAACTGACTGTTATAATTAGTTAAAATAGTTCTCATTTGTTTATAGTTTCATAGTTGATTACGTTTAATTATTATTGTTACAAACATAAAAAGAACATATCATTATGTTAGAAGTTAGTTGCTCTGCAGTAATTTTTAAGACTGACTATTTAAAATCACTATCTTATTTTATTACATTAAAGACTGATTATTATAATTAAGTTGAATGATTATCTTGATTATAGGTGATGAAAACTGTGATTTATATACAATTTTTTTACTAGATTTCTTATTGAGATAAATAAATCAATATTGAAAAATAACTAAGACTTTCATTTTTCAAAAAATACAACCAATATTTTCTTTTTACCAATATTTAGCATTTCTTTGTTTTAAATATAATCATGATTTAATATTATAAATATAACAATCAATATACATTTATTATTTTTGTACAAAATTTTTGTGCCTGACAGTATATTTGATCAAAAACTGCTTAGAAATAATTTTATCGAATCGGGGGCATAGGCCACGGGTGCGTCGACCACTGGGGGCATAAGCCACGGACCCGACGTCACTACCACTGAGCTATCATCGCCTTAAATCGTTATCATCGCTTTATAATATGAGTGTGGTTATAGCAGAGAGTATACTCTCATTCTTGTATCGGAGTCGATTCTGTTTCACTCAACCGACATTCCATCACTTTGTAGAATTGTATCAGATCTTCTCGAATATTCCCCACTATGGGTTAAGCTTGCTTTTGTAAATAAACTGTGCTATTGTATTTGTATGTTTTTATGTTTTGTGTACAATAAATTATTAAGAATTCCTCTCGTTTTCAATTAATTAATCTGCCTAGTCTTTTACCAACCATGAGTCTCATGAGTGAATTAGAGTCAGCTTCCAGTCTGGAAGTGGATGCAGCTGAGTACCGGTATTTTATATGGAGTGACTGCCCATCTGACCTCCACAACCCAATAACTGGGTAAAACGTTACACCTTGGCAAGACTGGTGTCAGATCTCAAGCTTCTGACTACCCGTAACGACTGGAAAGATCTTCAAATGACAGCCGGGACTAACGGTTTCACGCGTTTTCCGAGGCACGGAGGAATCTCGCTATGTAAAGATGGTCATCCATCCACGAACCGACCTTCGCAAGTGTTGCTTAACCTTCAAGATCGACCCGTGTGGCGCATGTTCGGTTGCATCAAAGTTACGTTCACGTAACTTCTATGTTAAAAGTATAGTAAGTCATGACGTCATGCGATATTCTAACGCACTTTATCGTCATAATTTTTTGTTAACGTCACAAAAGAAAAATTACATGTCTAATAGTTTTTGGAAATCTAACTGACGGACTAAAAATATTTTTTTTTGTCATCTTCCCTACTTTACGGACGGATTATTTGTATCAGGCAATTATGAAAATAAATTTGATAATTCATTATAGCAAGATCTAATGTGGCAAGACCGGGGTCTTATACCATAACTATCTTAGTGCGACAGTTAAAAAGGGAGATCAATTTGTCTTGTATTGCTCCGTCCTACTCCTGTTTCTATGATCTTATTTAACAAAAAAAAAAAACTTTTATAAAAGATTTGTTTTTTTTTATTTTTGTCTACACTATCATATATATGACTCATAGATCTATGATCGTAGATATATAATAGTGTAATACCCTTCTTAGGCTTATATTCAAAGTCCTTTTGTAGGAAACTACCTTCACTCCAAAAGATACATTCGCCATGGTAACAAAAAATCTCTTTTATACCGATTAATGTCAAATACACCCTTAATTATAAATCTCGACATTGTTTAGTGGTTGTTTAGAACATATACGTATTCAAATTCTACAGTATTTAATTCAGAATCTGCAGTAAACCCTTATTGACAGCTGTCATACAAAGTCCGTCTTTTCTTTTATTTTAAAGTGAGAAAAACAAATGGCCTGAATGAAGTGTATCTGGAAAATTCCGCACCATTGTGAAAATACTATATTTATTATTCTCCGATGTAATATTCCATCATAATATTATAATCTATTTGAATTGCAAGTATCTAGTGCATGGAAATATAGACCAGTACTGGTGCATATAAACTGGGGAAAGTTGATCGTTTGCGTCATCACTGGCCTAGCCCTCATGCATTGTTGTTGGCGACTCAAACGTAAAAATAGCTGTATTTTACAAGGATCATGCTAAAATCTGGTATTCATATAAATAAATTTGCTTCTCGGTAATATTTATTGTGTAACGCAAAAGGAATGAGCAATGACCATATTGAAGTCCCGACTTACGTATGCGGTAGAGGGTTGCTCAGAGAGCTTTAAATAATATTCAGAAATTACTTAGAAATATTGTATTGAATCAATAACGTGCCTGTCTTCAGGTGGCTTATGCCGAAGTGACAACCAAGGCTAAACAAAAACATCTTCAATTATTTTCTGTTTCGTTTTCAATCACCTTCCTAAACTAAATAGTTTGTTACCAGTCTTATAATAGGCATAGAGTTTACCTCTAAATAGGTGAAGAGTGCTCAAATGAGTGGTAGGTTCAAGCCCAGGCAGACACTTTAAGGGCTTATTACACTACACGATATTCAGGGCCCCAAACCCTATTTTGGGGTAGTGTAATAGCTATTAGGGAGTTAGGGTTCTCAAAATATCGACCTTATTGACACGGAATGGTGAAGTGACCCGGTATTCAGGGCCCTGAATACTCTGTAGTGTAATAGGCCCTTTAATCTTGTGTAATTTATTTTATCACTACGACTTTCAAAACGGTGAAGGAAAACATCGTGAGGAAACAAGTTTCATCCAGAACCAAAAATTTTAAAATGTTTGGGGCCTTTGGGCGTACCCAGCATTTGCTTAGGGATGGGGCAAAAGTAATAAAACTCGAAAAATAGTAGATACTTCAGACACGGACTAAGGCCTGTCAGGGATTCAGGGCAGCAAATTTAACCAGGGCTTCTTGAACCAGTATGCAGATAAGCAAGACATTTTTTTAGCACTCATCGTTCTCTTAAACAGTAAAGTTTTATGTTTTAAGCCAGGATGAAGGGTGGGGCAGGCTGCCTCATCTGCCTCACCGTGGGTACAATATCTATATATTGTACCATATCTATATTTAATAAAAATCTCTGAGCTTATACTTATATAAAATAAGGGCATCCACTAACCCACACTGCGTACACGTGGTGAGTTCTCCCATTCTCTCTCTCAGAGTTCCAGCCCTCCCCCCCCCTAGCGAAGTAACAAACGTTTCGTATCGAATCTCTTTCTACAATCGTTAACGCCTTCTATTTGTATGGTCTGACCACGTGACTTATCGTTCAGATGTGTCATTCCTATACATTGATTCGTTTTCTACTAGCGTTATCGATTATAGATTGTCAACTAGACTACAGGGGCAGGGCCAATAGCAGCATTAGTTACGTTTTAATATGTTGACTATAATAAGGATGAAGATATGTGGCTTGAGAGAGTTTAATAGCGATTGCCAATTCATGCTCTCCATTGAAAAAAAAACCGGCCAAGTGCGAGTCGGACTCGCACACTGAGGATTCCTTATAAACAGCTGCATTCAACAAAATAATTAGATAACATTACTGACGTTCATAAACAATGAAAGCACCGAACATTGCTCTATTGAAGGAACAAAATATACTTAGCCGTTGGAAAACTGTTATCCCCATACGTCGACATAGGTCGCGGTCAACTTTCTTTATCGTACAAATTTACAGTTTTCAGTTTTTTTTTCAATACAGTTGTTAAATATGGCGTACTTTCAGAGGCTATAATTATGATTCCAAAATTAAATCTTTTGCATAGGCATCTTTCTGTTACGCGGTCGTGACTTTTTTTTACAAGCTCGATCATTATTTTTGCTGTTGAGTTTTAAATGTATAAGTCAATTTAAAAAAGTTTAGTAGCAAGGAGTTTTCATACATAGAATAAAATGGGATAGATTTTATACGAGGAAAAACCGGCCAAGTGCGAGTCGGACTCGCACACGAAGGGTTCCGTACCATTATCGCAAAACACTGCAAAAAAATCACGTTTGTTGTATGGGAGTCCCCCTTAAATATTAATTTTATACTGTTTTTAGTATTTGTTGTTATAGCGGCAACAGGAATACATCATCTGTGAAAATTTCAACTGTCTATCTATCACGGATCATGAGATACAGCCTGGTGACAGACAGACAGACGGACAGCGAAGTCTCAGTAATAGGGTCCCGTTTTTACCCTTTGGGTACGGAACCCTAAAAACGAGCCAGTCCGTACGTCTTAGCATTGAATTCTCAAAAGTCTTTTAAATGGTTGTTTAATATATTTAATTACCAGTTTTAATTTAATTATTTTCACATAAAAAATTGTCAGAAGTCGAATACGCTGTATAGGCTGTTTTCGTTGTAAAAAAAATATGTCCAGTTGCAAAAACGCGCCATTTTCTGAAAATTTGAATTTTTGTCTGATTAATTGTTTTTTTTTTGTTACGACGACGACCTTCAACTTGTAAGTCGCGGCCGATACCACTGGGCCACCATTGCTCTCTACATAAGGCGACTTACGTTAATTTTATTTTATGGAAAAAACCGTAAAAATGTACTCGTAATTCTTTGATTTGTTTTTACTATTTCCCACAACTGTATTGAAAAACGTCGTGTGATACACGGGTGTGTAGTACTATACTACTTCCCACCCTTGTATCACAATGTACTATTCCTTTACATGTGCTATAAGACTTCTTCTTACCAAATTTCACTATTCTAGGTCAACGGGAGTACCCTTTAGGTTTTTGATTCCCTTGCGATTCCTCAAATATGTGACTCAAACAGCTGTATCTTTTGATTGCGATTATTTAGAACTTTGATTTTTCACAGCTCTAAGATAATGCAGATTTGAGTATATCATATTAATTTCAACTTGATATCTTCAGGCATTCCAGAGAAAAAGGTCTTGACACACGGACAGACAACGAAGTGATCCTATGAGGGTTCCTTTTTTTCCTTTTGAGGAACGGAACTCTAAAAAGAACACGTTTACCGCGGTCCTAGGTTTTGGAGTGAATTTAATTTTAACACTCTTGACCCTTGTTGTTATTTTTGCTACATAACATAAAGCCTACATCATATTCCGCCCTTGGTTGACAGGTAGAGAATGCTTCAGGCATTAAGTCCGCCTATTTACTTTTATGTTGCATGAAGTTTTAATAAATATACAAATATTCTATCCAAATCCATTGATAATTTTACGAATGCGTTCAAAACTTGAATCTAGACAAACCAAAGAGTAGGCAAGCCAGAAACTTGCAACACTTGCAACATATACAAAAAGAGCAGTATTTCTCAACGTTTTTCATTAGAGTAAGTGCAGATCTCGGAGGCGTATCAAGTCGGGTGTCGAAACAGTTACCTGGCGACTAGCCAGGGGAATATTCCCCTGGTAGCCTAAGATCCCACTGCAAAAATCTGCAGATATATTTGTTTTTTAATTAAACTTAATTTTCAAAAATTATGTTTTATAATATTATAGAATAGATTGCTGTTGGGTTGCCTGGAAACAACTAGCCGCAATCATCTTAATTAAGCAAATAGAAATGCTTCAAGTGAATCCGACGTCATTTGAAATTAGGTGATGCAGAAAATAGGAACAAATAAGGTTGCCAGCTCTCAGCGAGCCGCAATATGTGGGTTGATAGTTTAACTGCTAAACATGGTAACCCATAAATGACGGCTCACTGAGAGCTAGATGATGTTGCACACGCACTCATAATACAGGGGAAATTCGGAGTGTAGGCCAAACTAAAAAAAAATGGTGCTGTTAGATGCGGCCAGGCAAACCTGCAATAATCAGTAATTTTGTTTACTCACAAGAATCATGACTAAAATCAAGTTTTATCAACAAAAAAATACTTGCAGGTTTTTCAGTGGGATCTTATACTAAGAAAGTTTTCATTCTTATGTGGAGTTCGATGTTTGAAATTTTTTGAATAAGGATAAAATCATGTCAGACTTGAAGAAGTTTGTAGACAAAAGTTTTAGTGAAACTTCCCTTTTAACCGACTTCAAAAAAGGAGGTTTCTCAATTCGACCGTATATTTGTATGTGTGTTCGCAGATAACTTCGTCGTTGATGAACCGATTTTGATGATTCAGAAAAAGAATCATCCCAAGAAGCCAAGGTAATCTTGGGATATCTGTCGCAAGGATGGTACCAAGATAGGAAGAGCAGGAACTGATGATGGCATCCCAGAGAAATCGAGGGAACTCCTCAAATATTATAGGCATACATATAGCGATTTTGGTATTTTTATCAACAATGCAATCATTTGCAATGACATTTGGTGAAATGGAACTGATGAAGAAGACCACAAATGGCCACTGGAACTCCTTAATGCTAAGTATGTCACGGGTATAAGATATATCGAATAGCTAGCCAACTATGATGAAGTAAATACTTATAAATAAATGGTACTGATGAAAATAGTAACATCAAACTTATCTGATGATGAAGGCGGAAGGTAGATACTGGAATTCCAAAATTAAACAATGGATCCTAGTCATGTTTGGGCTTATTGGAATCGTCATGAGATTTACTTTGGCTATAAATGATTTTCATGGTATTTGGAGGTACCTACCAAAACTGTCTATGGTTTTCCGTTTTACGACACCGACTTCGAAAAAGAAATTTCTTTTTCGCTTTGTAGTGTTTGGTTTTGGAAGTCGGTTTGATTTTTTTGTAGAAAAGTTGTTTATTAATGATTTTTTTGCCCGCGTTGTTGGTGTAATATGCAATATAGATTGGGAAACAGTAAAAAATATGGGTATGTCAAAGGCTACTGAAATGTCACGAGATCAATGCGATACATCTTGGCATTTCGACTAAGGCCTTCGCTGATGTGTCAAGCACACAATATATATACCCTTGATTACGAGAAGCACAGGACAAATTGAGTAACGTTTAGGGGACCTGCGTTCAGCTGTGGACATCCATTGGCCGAAGTGATGTTGAATTTTTTTTGCTCTCTAAATTCAATTAAAAACTTCGGTAGATATCACTACCTAACAACACGTATAAAAGGTAGTTATATCTTCCAAAATTTCCGTCATCATTAACGGCATTGACGGGATCATGAAAATTTATTGAAAAATAACCGCACAACCATACGAAAGCCTTGCAAAAATATTTGCCTAATTTTAAGTACCTATTTCACGCTACGGTGAACCGGTGAACCGGGTACGAAACGGTGAAGGAAAACATCGTGAGGAAACCGGCATGTCCTAGAACCAAAAATTCAAAGACATGTGACATCCACCAACCCGCACTGGGCCCGCGTGGTGGATTACGGCCCATTCCCTCTCACAGAGAGGAGGCCTGTGTCCCAGCAGTGGGAACATTAATAGGCTGATGATGTGTGATGTGATTTCACGCTAGTGGCATAAGTCATAATATATATTTTATTACCTAAATACCTTCGCTTTACAAAGTAGAAAAAAAAGAAACTCATTAAAACAATTATGTAATTTTAAACATGACTTAATTTCATATGAATGACATTATAATCACACACACAATTGACATATTTTTTGTTAACTAATCCTTTTAAAAGTTAAAACAGAAGTTTACTCGTGCCACCTACTCTACTAGGTCACTCTCCTGTCGTCTTAGCGTTATGATACGCTTCCGAAGTCACGTACGCAACTACAAAAACTTTTATTTTTAATTCTCAACTTTTTTTGTCAACACATGTCTAATCTTTCTTTTTGTGGCATTCTTTTTAAGAAAAAAGTTTTATGTTCTAATAGCACTGGCTGGTTAGGAGTTTATAACGTTCATCGGCCACCGGATTTAAAAAAAAAAAATGTCAATTTGACAGGTGGTTTTGGAGGGAATATTTCATTGATGAATAGCAAATTAAATATTGAATTAATTGTTAACACGGCGTTGTTATTGATTTTACTGTTGTTACACAAATTGTTTTTTAATTAGCTGTTAAAAAAAAACGAAAGATAAATTATGTACCTTTACCTACATTGGGCAAGGAAACTCCGCAATGATAACCTTTTATTGATTGAGGATTATTCCCAAACCGAAATATCTACACTGGTTTGTTAGCAATACTACAGATCATATAATACTGGCAATACCCATTCAAGTTAATTTCTTTATTCATAAAAATGTGGACCTATTGCGTCAGACTTCCTTAAAAATTAAGAGGTAGTGAATGTATAGACTTGAGTTTACATTCATTGTCAGTACAGCTAAGGAGTGGAATTCCCCGGCGGAATCTGTTTCCTTTATAGCTATATAACCTGTGGGTCTTGTAAGTCAATAGTGAATAGGCTACTTCTAGGCAAGCGCTTAACATCAGGTGAGATCCATAACATTAAATATTTAATTCCTAGATATCAAAAGTTTCTTCGTAAAACTACGGTTATTTCCTGATACCACAAACACAGGTATTTTTATTACTCGGTAGCACAAGTATGCCATTCATTCGGGCGATCGTAATCAAATTTTTTCCCTACGTGATAACTGACACGAGTCAAACGATCAGCATATTTAGAAAACAACATGCCAAGCGATTTACAACCTTATTCTTAACTAACTTCACACTATATCTTGACACGCGGCAAAATATAGAACTACCTTAGAATGTATGGATTTTGACAGCTGGCTGTCATATTTCATTGACAAGCAGCGCCATTATGAACGGCCATTTTAAAAATGTCATGAGAACAGTTTTAAGCCACATCTTGGATTTCGTTGTCTTTAATCTGTCACGACTTGTAAAAAATGTGTTCACAGTTTTTTTACGCGTTTTTATGAATTACTGGGAACTACGAATGAGTCACATTATATTACGTAGTATTATAATTATAATGTGCCATGGAATTCCTAGTTGATTAATTAATATGACGCAATATAACCGATAACTTTTTAAATCGTAGGCACGATTTTTTTGATTTTATTCCATGCTTAAATTATAATTATAAATGCGTAATGGACTTTGTATGTTCGATGAGTTTTAACTGCTAAACTGCTGAGCCGATTATGACGAATTTTGGTGTAGAGATTGGTTAGACTTTTTTTATGTCAGGTGTCCCCTTGGGGTAATTTCCAACTATCACGGAGGCGAAGCCGCTGGCAGAAACTAGTCATCTAAAGCGATTGAAACTGTCTGTTATTTGAATTTTAACTGCCAAACCGCTAAAGCAGTTTTGATAAAATTTGGTATAGTGTTAGATTAAGAACTGGCAAAATGCACTTTTTAAAATTAATAATTGTTTAAAAAAAAATGTGTTTTATTGTAAAGGAGCATGGGGTGCTTGATGCCAATTGTTATAATATTATACATTTGGTAAAAGAAGAGTCGTTTCGAAAATATATTAAAAAGCACCCCACTATTTTTTACAAACAAAATATTTCTTTTCACACTATTCCTAATTAAAATTTATTAAAAATTATTTTCTACTTGATAGTTTGGTTTTCTATTAAAGCTTGATTTTTTAGTTTTTTAAAACCATTATTTATTTAATTTTTTTTTATTTCAATCGCTAATCCTCAAAATCCTGGCTATCAAAACACACACACACTATTCAAATTATTTAATTGTCATTGTTCCTTGATAAGTCTGCAAATTTACAAATTAATGCGACGTTTTGAAGAGGGTGAAAATCACGTTCAAAGATGCCGTTACATAGATTCATAGATACATACATACCAAGCTAATAAAAGCGTGTTAACAATATCGAATGATATGCTGTGCACTGTCTAGAGAAAATTTGGGATTTCAGGCGAGTGAAACCGACGTTAAAAGCTAGTTATTTTATCTGTAGGTACTGCTTGCTTGGTATATTCCCGTTTCTAGGAAAAAGGGTACGTAGATTATTTCTGAAAAATTCATAAAAAATATTTCTGAAAAAATCAAATAAAACAATATAATCTGATTGTTTTTCCTTGGGCAAATTCCCAGAAGCAGTCTAGAGCTTTGTACTCAGTTAATGGTATTAAGATTGTACCTGTTACATGGGGCTTTAAAATTTAACTGGCTACATGTAGTTATACGTATGCATTTAAAAAAAACTTTGCTGTTACCGGGGCACATTTTAAAGGCATTATTTATAATAATAGTCGTTGGCCAAGGGGTATCGTGTTACTCTGTCACTGGGTTGTAAAGGTCAGGGGGGTGACCATAAGCTATTAGAGTAAGGTTATTTTGAGTGTGTGTAAGGGACAACAGGGTCTGACATGTTACAACGTTTTGGGCATACTTTCATTATGCGTACAGCTAAGGAGTGGAATTCCCTGCCGGAGTCTGTATTTCCTGATAGCTACAACCTGGGAGTCTTTAAGTCAAGAGTGAATAGGTTTCTTCTAGGTAAGCGTGCTACATCGTCTACCACATCATCACTTACCATCAGGTGAGATAGTGGTCAAGCGCGAGCCTAAGAAAAAAAAAAAAAAAAAAAAAAATAGCGTCTGTCCCTTTTTTAGTTTCGTACTATGATAGATTTGACACGTCAGGTTACGTGTGCAGATAGGCAGTCACCCCATATTTTTTAAATACTGGTAGGGGTGAGCGGGTCTAAAAGTGCTGAGGGTAAGTTGTTCCGATGCGAATAGGAACGCAAGTAACAAATGGAGCGATTCGTATGATGTTTCTCGTAAAACGTTAAGACACTACGCAGTTTTAGTTGCTTACATTATGGTAGAATAGTAGTTACGGTAAACGACGCTTTGGAAGGCCTCCCACTAGGTGGACCGATGACCTGGTTAAGGTTCCTGGAATGCACTGGATGCGAGACGCACGGGATCGTACAATGTGGCGACGGCTGGGGGAGGCCTATGTCCAGCAGTGGACGTCTTTCGGCTGAAGTAATGATGATGTTATAAACTGTCTGTGTGCCAAATTTCATCCAAATCCGTACAGTATTTGCATGAAAAAGTAACCAACATCTATCCATAATCACATACTTTCGTTTATGCATTGTAGGATAGGACTCCGCTCGCATATTATTCGTACTTCATCTCTATATAAATTACAGCTTATGTATTTTTGTTATAAGCTATATTACTGTAAATTTTCATCAATATTCGTTCCGTCTTTACGTAAAATGAAAGAACAGGGAGTCAGTGACAGCGTGACAGGGGGCAGGACGGTATGGAAGATGAAAAATGTTGCGCCACCCAAGTAACATGGGATCCATCCTCACAAACTCTCTCATTTATAGTAGGACTAGCTTCTGAAAGCGGCTCCACTCGCGTGAAAAGTGTTTTATTATTACGAGTACCAGGGAATTATACCGAGATGAAAAGTACCCTATGTGCAATTTCAGACTTTAATCTGTCCCTGTGCATAACTTCATCCAGATTCGTTTAGCCGTTCTGGCGTAGTAATTGATTAACAAAAATCCATCTAAACTTCCGCATTTAAAATATTATAGTAGGAATGAGCACTCAAAAATCAACGGCATTTGTAGGTGCGGTCAAATCCGACCTTTGGAATGTAAACCAAACCGTTTATCACTTTATCATCAGTCTATTATCTCCGGCTGGGGGCTCGTCCGTTGGCTTGCGTCGGCGAGGCGGCCATCTTGTGACGTAGGAATATTGCACAATCGTCCCGAGGATGACTACACTACATCGTCGTATCTTGATTCATATACTGATATACATACACCAGGCGCCGCGCTTCCGTTTAGCTCGATGATTTGAATTATAAAGCTGATTTATGTCAAAAGAATTTGATTATTTGTGATAAACGTTACTATAAATAATCTGATTTGTAACTGTAGTTACGTTATTGTATTGTGTTTTTTTTATATTTTCGTTGTTTTATTTTAGTCGTATATTATTAAAGTCGTTGGTTGCAATTTGAAGATCTTTGACAGTCGTTACGGGTAGTCAGAAGCCTGAAATCTGACACCAGCAAGGTCAAGGGGTTTCGTGTTACCCAGTTACTGGGTCGTGGAGGTCAGATAGGCAGTCGTTCCATGTAAAATACTGGTATTCAGCTGAATCTGGTTAGACTGGAAGCCGACCATAGTTGGGCAAAAGTTTGGGCTGATTGATTGATGATTGTTTAATTTTAAAGCTTAACAAACAAACAACAACAAAACAAAACTACTAATCTGATATAAAAAAACCCGACTTCCAAATAAAAACAATACAAATCAATTTGAAAGTCGGTAATATATTTTAGTTTTTTTTTTTAATTTTTTCTGGTACATAATAGACAAGTTCTATAGTAAGGTACCTATAATGCCCACAGTGATACCAGAATATATTACCAGAATAACACGTCACTTGAACAAAACCGGTGGAATGAGAGTGTACCAGGGTGAACTGTACACATCTGCGTACCCGTTTAGAGCATACTGGCGTGATGGTATGTTATGAAATGGTGTAAATATAATGTAATGTGTGTCTTCATCAGATCTTTACCAAATTTAAATTGGACCATTTCGGAATAAACAACTTTCGAAAGTAAAAAATTGTAAATATGACGGAGTTATGCCCGAACATACAGAAAAAATTATGTATATATATATATCCGAATTGTGAACCTCCTCCTTTTTGGCAAGTCGGTTAAAATCTGGCTAAGTGCGTGTCTTACTGGGAGTTTAAATAGAAAATCTGATTTACCAATATATTGGAGTTAAATACACGTAATTATGAACATTATCACCAAATTTGAAGTTCATAAAGTTAATGGGAAGTTAAAAATTCTTCGGAACAAAATTTAAAAAAAAAAAAAGCCTTTAAGACTTTGATGGCTTCTCATTACTTTTTTCCAATATTTTTTAAAATAAATAATATACTATTTATCTAATCAACGAGCTCTAAACAACGATAACTCATTCGATGAGGTAGGTCAACATATTTTTTTCTCGCCCCTCTTTCGCTATATGGGAGCCCACCTCAAAAACATTTAAAAATATTTTTGACAATTTGTATGACTTTGGGTCAACGACATGCTTAAACTAAAAAAAAATAAGACTGTAAAACTTCAACTGTTTGGCTGTAAAACTTTTGTGACAGGCGACGGACAGACAGACAGACGGACACCTAAGTGACATCAATAGGGCCCCGTTTGGTCCCTTCGGGTACGGAACCCTTAAAATACTTTATTGATAGTAAGCTCTATTGCTGAGTAATATTAAAACCTAATTTTAATAATATGATGGTTCCTACGATAATATCAACCACGGAAGCGAATCCGCCGAAAAATCCAGTTATTAAATAATCATGGTAGCTTAAGAAAACCAGTATCACCGTAACTGTGTCTAAGACCAAAAAAGCCAACCATTGATACACAAGTATCTCTAAGATTTTCTATGACTATACCTAAACATCCTCATCTGCCTGCCCATGTCCCATGTTACTTGAGGTCAGTCTTCCTTACCGTCCTGTCAAATGTCACGCTATTACTGACTCCTTTTTCTTTCATATTACTCCTTACACAGTCCAACATCGACGCTATCACTGACTCCTTTTTCTTTCATATTACTCCTCACACAGTCCAACATCGACGCTATCACTGACTCCTTTTTCTTTCATATTACTCCTCACACAGTCCAACCTCGACGCTATCACTTACTCCTTTTTCTTTCATATTACTCCTCACACAGTCCAACATCGACGCTATCACTGACTCCTTTTTCTTTCATATTACTCCTCACACAGTCCAACATCGACGCTATCACTGACTCCTTTTTCTTTCATATTACTCCTCACACAGTCCAACATCGACGCTATCACTGACTCCTTTTTCTTTCATATTACTCCTCACACAGTCCAACCTCGACGCTATCACTTACTCCTTTTTCTTTCATATTACTCCTCACACAGTCCAACATCGACGCTATCACTGACTCCTTTTTCTTTCATATTACTCCTCACACAGTCCAACATCCACGCTATCACTTACTCCTTTTTCTTTCATATTACTCCTCACACAGTCCAACATCCACGCTATCACTGACTTCTTTTTCTTTCATATTACTCCTCACACAGTCCAACATCATCTCATTCATCATCATCCTATTAATGTTCTCACTGCTGGGAACATTAATAGGCCTCCTCTCTGTGAGAAAGAATGGGCTTCAATCCACCACGCGGGCCCAGTGCGGGTTGGTGGATATCACATGTCTTCGATTTTTAGCGTTCCGTACCCAAAGTGTAAAAACGGGACCCTATTACTAAGACTCCGCAGTCCGTCTGTCTGTCTGTTTGTCTGTCCGTCTGTGACCAGGCTGCATCTCATGAACCGTGATAGCTAGATAGTTGAAATTTTCACAGATGATGTATTTCTGTTGCCGCTATAACAACAAATACTAAAAACAGCATAAAATAAATATTTAAGTGGGGCTCCCATACAACAAACGTGCTTTTCTTGCCGTTTTTTGGTTCTCGGATATACCGGTTTCCTCACGATGTTTTACTTTACAATTTTTGGATCAGTGCTGATAAAATAATTTACACCATCGCCTATTCCCTAATATTTCATAACATTCCTCATAGAATCCAACTAAATATTTTCCTCCTCATACCATTTTTTAGGTTTCCGTACCCAAAGGGTAAAAACGGGACCCTATTACTAAGACTCCGCGGTCCGTCTGTCTGCCTGTCCGTCTGTCACCAGGCTGTATCTCATGAACCGTGATAGCTAGACAGTTGAAAAATTTCTATATTTCTGTTGCCGCTATTATAACAAATACCAAAAACAGAATAAAATAAAT
The DNA here is from genome assembly GCA_945859665.1 of Anorthoa munda. Taxonomy (NCBI): domain Eukaryota; kingdom Metazoa; phylum Arthropoda; class Insecta; order Lepidoptera; family Noctuidae; genus Anorthoa; species Anorthoa munda. Next base: position 13,970,561 of record OX243898.1, read on the forward strand.
ATTTAAGTGGGGCCATACAACAAACGTGACATTTTTGCCGTTTTTTGCGATAATGGTACGGAACCCTTCGTGCGCGAGTCCGATTTGCACTTGGCCGGTTTTTATTTATACAATCCATTCATTTCTTTAAGAATCTGGGTCTGAAATTGGGGGTCTTCAAGTCAAGAGTGAATAGGTTACTTCTAGGCAGGTGTGCTTCACCGTCGACCACATCATCGCTTGTCAACAGGTGAAATAGTGGTCAAACGCCAGCCTAAATATTAATTTAAAACAAATATTTTATTTGACAAAATAATATGATACGTGTTAATATTAAATTTCTATCTTTAGTGTCTCGCTCATACAAAAATATTTAAACTATTGTTTTAAAAAGTCATAGCCAACCTCATTTAATCCATCCTTCTTTAAGGTTGTCTATGATCATAGAGTACAATACTACCAACACGTAGGATTCTGTGCCGACGTGACCCGAGATGTGTTGCAATTAACGACAGGTGGCATCTCACAGTTGCATCACGCGACTCACTTACAAATGAATGGACGCATGTCAGTAGTACCACTTGAGCTGAGAAACCCGCTTTTATTGCATAGAAATAAGGTCGCGGATAATTCAATCAGTTACCTTAGACGTATATGCGAGAAAAATCAGGGCCCAATTTTATTATGGGATAGTTCTATTTTGCTACTTATACGTTATGTTCCCTTATAATAGGAAAATAGCGAATTGGGCACAAGATCCTGTCTGCTACTGAACATTCTTAATCGCAAAACCCAATAACACTTTTACCGACCAGGGAATCAAACCAAGCACAGTCATAAGTCGCGCTAGCAACCACTATACAAAACTGAAAAGCCAATAACTGTATGTCCAACACGAGATTCAAACTCTGGACCTAAGTCAGTCTCGTTCAGTAGGATCAAGCTTGCATCAACTGACACTAATTTATGACATTATATACGTTTTAATTTATGACATTGCACACGTTATAATTTTTGAATTATGACATATACGTTCCAATTTTAATTTTAAATATAGCATTATATTATTTTAATTATTATTGTAATTATAATTTTGCATGCCTTAATTTGGTAGAACACGGTTGACTGCGCATTCACCTGACATCTGGCAGTGTATTTTATATATGTACTGTATTGAGCAATAAATAAATTTGAATTTGAACTAAAACAGTGAGACAAACACGTCATCTCATTGCAGATCTTTTGTAAATAGATGACCGCTTGTTTCGACACCTACTTACATACGTCATACTGAACCATAAGTTAAAATAACCATAGCGATAAAAGATAGAGGGACAGATGTGTGGGATTCCCGTCATCCAGACATACATTCATTATTCTTAGTATAAGAGTAATTAAATCAGTTTGAAAAGATGCTTGTCGTCAAGTTTTCAGATAGAATCACCTTTAAGGAAAATTACTGAAAAAAGGATAAGAAGTAAATTAAAAGAAAAAACGGTGATTTCTTAATCAGATTTCGGGCATTTTAATTTAATTTACTTAAACACTTTAAGGAAAACATCGTAAGTTTGCGTCAATAGGAAAATAATCGAAATAAAACAAAGTAATTAAAAATAACTGAAAACGTATCGATCTCCATTAAGGTAATACAGAAAACTACAAATTACTATTTATAATAAAGAAACGGCATAAACTAATTCATCACAAAAATGGCGTCCGTTCTACAATCAAAATCGAACTATATATGTACTTGAACAGTTATAAAAAATCGTTAAAAAAATCATCAAAGAAAATATTAAATGAGCTTTCCAATCGCACTACACGAAAGTATAAGATAACTAAAGAAAATTTTCCTACAAGCGCGCGAAGTCACAGAGTACTCGAATTAGTTAGCCGATCCGAGCCATATATAAGGGGGTGGCAAAAAGGAATTGTCCATACTCCTAATACTACTCCCAAACGGATAAGAGCTCAAGGAATTTTGTATTTTTATATTTCATCGTGTGTTTTGTGCGTACGAGATTAATAAGGTTAGTTTTCTATTTATTTTGATTTCGAAGTGTTTTAACGATTAATTTTTTGGATTATTTTTCGATTCATTTTCTTTTATTTTGTTTTTTTTATTTATTATATTTCTTTTTTGTGACTGAAATGTGAGATAAATTATTGTTTTTCAACATTCAATAAATTTTTCAAAACATAAAATAATTTTCCAAAAAAATATTGCTCGAATTAACCTTTAAAATAATAAACAAAAATCAAGCGCTTCCTCATAATTTTTCAACACCAGTGATCTAAAATTTTCTAAATAAAAAGAATCTAAAGTCTGAAAATTATCTATTAAAAATCCCATTTGATAAATCGTCATACGTCGTCGTCAAGGTACGTAGCTATACGTACCATAGCGCTTACAACCGGCACAGACCTGTAGTTACTAATATATGAGTCAGCGTACTGTTAGAGGTCGACTTATCTGCCTACGCCTAGCAAACTAGACTCTCTAATTAGTGCGATGTGTCAATTGCAGTGACAGAAAAAAATATTGATTTCAATTTGATAATGACAATAGAAACAAAAACCGGTAATATGTATCTTTCTTTTTGTGAAAAATAAAAATATTTATGCTTATTATTTTTGGCTTTTTTAAATGTGTTGTTGTTAAATGCATTACTTTTTTTTATTATTTCAAGAAACGATTTTAATTCAATGGCGATATGTGAGTGTAACAAGTTATAATATTATTACAGATTACGTATAAAATAATTAAAAGTAATTAGAGGTAGCTGACATTTAATAGACTGCTGATTTTGAAACTATTTCGTTACGCAATTTCTAAAAAATATATTGCTTAATGAAACTAGAATTTAGTACTGATACATATAATCAATAGATAGAATCCAAAGTAGCCCTTCTTCTTTAGAGAAGTTTACGCACTACTTCCGATCTCTATCCGTAATCTGTCATAATTCAGAACATTTCGAATTCGGAACTCAAATCACGGATACGGACGTGTAGCGTACGCCCTTAGCGTTGGGAGCGATATCCACGGTAAACTTTTTAAATTGGCTCATTTAATTCAAACTAATTATTCTAAATTAACACCTGAAGAAACGATTGACCTAGATATAAGTTCTATTAGCGTTAAAGATTGTCAAAATAAAACGCCGAAAGGTCACGTGATCAATCCCTTAAGGCGTTTCATATTCCTCAATGATAACGCAGTACTGGCCGTGCGCTCGCTCGTAGCCAGAATATCAATATTGAACCTCCTTTTGAACAGTTTTGTTTGCAAAATATTCTTTGATATACATATTATTAAGCTATTTTATTTATGAAAAAATTCTAGCCATCAATTTTTATGTGTAAGAATTTTTTATACATCCAAGTCGTTTTGGAAGAGTATCTAAAGTTACATGAAAAAACTTTGTTTCAAAAATTATGTACAATTTTTTTAAACCTTGTAACCTAGCCGTTACTAAGGAGTATGCTTTAGAAAGTAAACGTTTTACGGCACTAAAGCGGCCCTTAACGTTTTGGATTGTAACCATCATTGTCGTGGAAAGAATGTCACTTTGTCTAGAGCTCAGCAAAAATGTCGTACTTCTGGACACGACTCGTTTTGATAGGAGGTTCCTGTATCTGAAGAAAATTGGAACTCATTCCCCATTTTCTGCAACTTGTCTTTTTTTCTGAACTGCAAATAAAAATATACGCTGATGAAAAAAACAACATACAAGGTGGCGTTCTGTAGCTTCTGGCCTCCCTGGGAGTAAGAGAGTTTATGTATGTAATAAAAATATTTATAAAAATTGAAAGCCATGTTTTTAACGTACATTTATCAGTTTTCCTCTATTGACTCAACTTTTCTTGGAAAATCATAGATATTTTTGTAAAAATAGATTTTGTCTCATACCACATACTTTGTCGTGAGAGATGACTAACTGATTTTTTTATAAAGGTTTAACTAGTGATTTTTACTGATCTATTAATATTGAGATCACTGAACCGTGAACACAGAGAGATCATTACGTAAGTTTTTAGGGTTCCGTAGTCAACAACGAACCCTTATAGTTACGCCTTGTCCGTCTGTCTTATGGGTGGGATGTCCACCATGTCACGATGGCTATTATTGGTCTGTTAAAATTTTTGTGGCCAAATGGTAACGACTGCGACTTACTAGTCGTAAGCCATGGGTTCAAATTCGAACACAGGCACTTTACTTTGTGTAAATTATTTCATCACCACAGCTCTCAAAACGGGGCAGAAAATGTGTATAGTCTGAATACTATATGAGAAGCATAGCATGTAACTTTTTGATGTTAAAGTCTGTGATTATTCTTTCTGAAATAGTCCTTTTGCAAAAGCGCCATCTCGTACAGAGAAGAAACGAGCATCTATCACCAGGTTTACTAATGCTTTTGTGGTTTGATTTGATTAAAAAACGCTAGAGTTGTTATTTAAATACTTCCAACTTTATTGACTGGGTCATGTTTTAACCATAATATGAACTATTTGTTCGCTCAAATCTCGACTTCATAAGAGACGTTAATTTAACCATAATCAGCCTATATATCGTTGCCACTACTGAGACATAGGCCTCCTCACTGTCAGAGGTCAATTTATACGTCACACAAATTTCGTCATGGTCAATATTTAGATCATAAACATAACCATTCCACACACCCACAGTTTCGTCATTTAGTGACGTATTCCCAATTTAAATTGCAATCCATTTGGGCTTGATTCGTACTGACAAATTGACGGACGATGACGCTTCATACATACTAAAGAATGTAGGACCCTGACCGGAATTGAAATCTTCATTTGTTCGAGTCTACTACTTCTTCTTTGACTATTCCTATTACCAGTTTAGCTGAAGTCGGGTCTCCTTGTACATCTGAGCTAGAGAGTTTTGGTTCTCTCTCAGGACCTCTTTTTGCATGCTTGACCACCAGTTACATTCCTGTATTCCCAGAAAGACAATGATCAGCAGTGACACTTACGACCATTGTACTAAAATAAACAAAAAACTTTTCTAAATTTTCTATTCATCTAGTCATACACTCCTGGCGGAGTGGTCGTGGTCATGGATCGTCTGATATGTTAGTAGTGGCTTTTGCGAGTCTTCTCCATCTCTCCCTATATTCGGGGCACTGCGAGTAAATTCATTGAGGGACCACTTCAAAATATTGTGGGTGATCGGCCGCGAGAACGTTGGCTTTCTACTCTTAGCCTTAGGCTGGACTCACACATTCTGAAATGGCTGCCTGAATTCAAAGTCGGAATTCATAATCTGAATGCCGGCAAGAGTAAATCTTATTCTGAAAAAATCAGAATGTGTATGGGGCATAGTGAAATTGTATGCGTTGCCGGGCTTTCTTAATTAATAATATGAATTCCGAATCTGGATTCAGAGAGGTATTCAGAATGTGTGTGAGAGGCCAGGCATTCTGAAATTGCTGAAATTTCTGTCGTCGTTTCAGAATAAGATTTACTCTTGCATTTAGATTACGAATTCCGACTCTGAATTCAGACAGGAATTTCAGAATGTGTGAGTCCAGCCTTAGGCGCAACTCTTCTGAAAGTCAGGGATATCTTTAAAAATTAGAATTACGTCATTCTGAGGTATGAATCCTACCTACCATCAGTTCCTTATCAGGTTTATCATAATTAATCACTGTCAGATATATATCGGTGACAAACCGGATATAAAATTTTAGATAATGTCTATTGATTATATTGTATTATCTATTTTCGTGTATAAAGATTTTCCCATTGGTCAATTTCGTCAGTGTCAAACGTGTTCTACAAGCTACTACTAACTTTTATCTGCTATCATTCGAAGACTGTCAGTGAGTTTATAGTTAGGAAACAAGCTTACAAACTACCCTCATACCTAACGATTTTATAAATTTCTCACGAGTTTATAATTAACATGCTGAATCAGAAAGGCACTCATAATGATTATCGCTTGTTGAAAATTTAACCTGCGACCTTATTCATGTGGTCGAAATGAGTTCAACGAAATCGTAAAATGTTCTGTTTTCCTAGAACGTTCATTATATATTTTCAAATGAAAAAAATGAAAAAAATTCAACCCAAAACATTTTCTCATATACTACGATCTTAGATAGGGGTTTAGGTTTAGTCAATATAGATAAATCAGTATTGACTAAACCTAAACCCAAATGAGCGTACTAAATCGTATCTCCGTGAGAAATCTTTAAATCATTTCATCCATGGTTCAAGATCACAGATGTTTTAAATAAGGAAGTCAATCGCTGATTGCAGACTGTAATTTAATAGATATTCAGCTGTTTCTAGTTGTAAAGATTTTTCACTAGCGGGCTGGCCTAGCTAACAAACTTACAAACTTTTCTTCATTGTCTTTTTCAGGCTGCAACTAAATACTCAACTAGCGACATCTTTTATCGAATAGCAACAATGATGAACTCACTTTCGCTACTCGCCGCTCTCTTAGTGTCGCTGTTGTGCACTTTCGGGAGTGCACATGTTGCTGACAGCAGAAAAGGATTAGACAACAACATTCAACCTAATGGTAAGTTTTAATTAATAGTACAGTTCTGTAACTTAACATACAGATGTTTAGGTATAGGGAGTATATTGCGCCTCTTCTCTCTTTCTCTTCGTTTTGGACTTGTAATTTTAGACGTTCAAAAAATGCTGATTCTCAGCCTAATTTGAATAAGTGGCGTTAGATTTTAAATACCTATGACAAGGCTATAAGGCTATGTACGTGTGTAATAATACCTATCAAATTTATTTAAATTCAAAACTGAAACCATAGATAGAGCGTCAGTTTTTTAATGTCCGTGAAAATGATACCGTTATATGCAACCTAAACTTTTCAATAGATGGTCCGAAAGGCATCAGAATTATTATTGCCCTCTTTACTTGAACTAGGGTAAAAAAATCTGCAAGTCCGTAATTAGACCTCTGTATGCATCAGAATGTTGGGCTGTGAAAAAGATGGAATAAAAGAGATTACATGTAGTGGAGATGAGAATGTTATGATGGTTGTGTGGCGTGACGATATTGGATAAAGTAAGATGTTTGAAAGTGGTGCCAGTGACAGTAAAGTTGAAAGGAAAGCGTTTGCCATGGTATGGTCATGAGATGAGAAGGAATGAAACGCATGTTACTAAAAGAGTTATGAATATAAATTTGGATGAATGGAGCGGGAGAAGAAGACCAAAGAAAAGATGGATGGACTGTGTAAGGAGTGATATGAAATAAAAGGGAGTCAGTGATAGCGTGACAGGAGACAGGATGCTATGGAACAAGAAAACGTATTGTGTCAATCCCAAGTAACATGGGATAAGGGCCGGAAGATATGATAACTTGAACTACGGTCCGGTAATGACAATGATAGAACACCAACACGAGTAGAAATAGTGGCCAAAAATTTAAATTGTATCCGAAGGCGCCTATGTGAAATCATCGTCAATTTCAGGATTATTTAGTATTGATTTATTCTGCATGATTTGACTTTCATGATTTCCTTGTCGCCGTGAGTGTGAGGCGAGTTCTTTTGGAATTAGAACAGTACACGTATAGCTAAAAGGGGCTAGATTCGAAACGGTTTATTGTAACTAAGCCTGTTCCACTAAATGGAATTTGCAAGAAAATGTCTATCTTGGTTGGTCCTGGGTTCGATTTCCGGTTCGGAGGATTTCTTAGTAGCAGCCTGGAATTTGCCCCTTATCACATGGGACTAATATAAAACTGGCAAAATGTGTTTTTTTTCCTACTCCTCCGTTATTCTTTTCTGATTAATTTCGTTGCGGGATCCAAGACAGTTAAATTCAATCTCCGGTACTTCGTCGAGCTTCATTGCCTCGGTGTTTTTCTGGTGGTCACCCCTGTTGATCCTGGCTTACAAGAGTTGCAGTGGTTTGGGAATAGTGCGGTGGATAGGTTCAAAATGACATGAATTGGACATATGTGGGAGTACTGTATATCTGCATAGCTCTTCGGAGAATACATGCATTATGTTATGTTACAATCTGAAATATTTTAGAGGTCATGTCTTAAGTATGTTTCAATAAATGGAATTTGTATGAAAATATCTATAAAACAAGTAACGTTTAAACATTTTAAAAAGACCCGACACATTTTTATTTCGTGCAACATAATTTGTAAAGTAGTAGACACGCTTCGAACGATAATTTATTGAACACGTAATTATGACACGATATCTTGCGAAAACACCCGCATCAACAGTAAAATCCTCATAACTTTAGAACGGCTGAACCGATTTTAATCAAACGTAGCTAAGAACACTCTCGATAAAGTCACCTTGTAAAAAAATTAAATCATAAGTCAGTTCATCCGTTTAGGAGCTATGATGCCACAGGCACATACACAAAATACACATATACAAAAAAAAACACAGATACACACTTCAAACTTATAACACACCTCTTTTTCTGTGGGGTGTTAAAACCAAAGCCCAGAGTTACTGAAATAAGCCCAAAATTTGATATTTTTTGCTGGAATTTGGGTACCTACTTCAATAGTCCGAAGTGTTTCGGTCAAAAGCGAAAGTTGGAAAATCATCTCATACATTACCAATTTTCCGACTTCCTTTAAAATTACCATTTTTATTTGCCATAGAATAACAAGATTTTAATCCAGATAGTAGTACAAAACTATAAAATATCTTTCGATTCCTAGAATCGTCCTGTAGTACACTCAAATTATTATCATATCGTATAAGAAGCCATGTTGCTAACCCATTTTACTACTCAATATGTTAATTTTCCCAATATTATGTATCCTCAAAACTAGCGTCAGAATAAGTGACACTTCTAAGCTAAAATCAAAATTCTGAAATACTGTGAAATTTCAACAGAAAATGCTAAAATAAAAAACTGTTTTATTCAGATGTGGAATGGAGTTATAAGAAAACTTAAAGTATTCACCGGAATGATGGATTATACTTTGTAATGCTTTGCCTGTAGACTGGTAAAGTTTGCAAGTCAATCGAGTTCTCGGCTCCAATCGTACGTTATACTTATGTGTATAACATCTAAATCTAGGCATTATTCTTCATAATAATATATTTGAATGTCAAATTTTTTGTCTGCCCCAAAAAAAATTAAAATCTTTACGTTTGCCCTTTGTGAGATTATGTGTTACGGTTACTGGCTTAATCGTATGTTATTAGGAAGGTTTGGGGTAAACTTACGATTAAAAAGTTAAAATCAACAGTGAAATTTCAAAATACAAAGACAATATGAACGTAGCCATCATCATTATCGACTAAAAGCTTCAATTTACCCTAATGGCTGTTTCAAGTCACAACATCTTTGCATCAGTTGACTAAAATCACATTCTGTAGAGTTCCTCTTTGCTCTTATATTCGTCACCCGACATCATACAGCTCATATAATACGTATCTCTTGGACTACAATACGTATCTCTCGGCCTTCATTATATCATTCAGCCTAAATAAGTCTCTCAATATTGTTAGAAATTGGCCTCCCCCAAGCTACAACGACTGCTCCTGAGGCTCGACCGTATCTCTTGGCCTACAATACGTATCTCTCGGCCTTCATTATATCATTCAGCCTAAATAAGTCTCTCAATATTGTTAGAAATTGGCCTCCCCCAAGCTACAACGACTGCTCCTGAGGCTCGACATAAGTATCATTGGATGGCAGCGAAAAACGTAATGCCATTTGCGCTGGACATTCCCATACATTTTTGTCATTTTTCGAAACGCTATTGCGAAGCTTTCATATTTTTTTTATATAGGTACATATTCACACCTTCTGAATCGAGACATTCGTCGCCTCGAAAGCGTCATCAACATCTCTTCCATACTAAAACTTTTACCTTTTTGTTTCCAGTAGTAACCCCCAAAAGGCGTCACCTCCGAGACATGGTCCGCATCAGAAACGCGCCGCCGGAGACTGTCCAGTTCGAGCTAGGCACGCGGCTGGTCCTGGAGTGTGAAGTTTTAGGAAAACCAGCGCCCACCGTGCAGTGGATGAAAAATGCGGAGCCGGTTGTTGATGTGAGTAAAGAGAATAACTGGTCCTCCAAATGATGCAGATCTAAATATGTTACATTAGTAAAGCTTGTCATGGTTATTCTTCGCATAACCTGTTTGGATTTTAGAAAAAACAACGGACTACCTTTTGGGAGTAGATTTTAGACTAGATAGACTGTGATATTTATTGCATGTTGTGTCTCCAATGAATAAAAATGCTTAAACTTTATTTGCTTAAAACATTAGTCCGTTACTCTAATGTAGTGATAACTGACAAATAGACTGCTTAGGTACTTAGGTAACGTTGTATAACAGTACCAGAAGATTCACTCAGACTAAAACTTAGACGCTTAAAAATGCGTTCCCATCATAGTAGCCGGAAAACATTCACTGCTGGCATAGACCTCCACTGACCTCCATTGTCTCGATCGGTCTTAGACATCTCGCAACCATTTTCCTTAACATTACTAATTTATTTTTATGGTTTTTTACAGTACGAAGTGGAAAGCAACGACATCCTACCCGCCGACCCCTCAAGCTTCGCACAGCTGGTCAGCAAATTGATCGTGACGTCATCGAACAACGGTGACGTATTCACGTGTGTGGCCACCTCTGCGCTAAATCAGAAAACTGCATCTACGACTGTATTTACTGTTGAAGGTTACTATTATTTTAATTACGTTAAAATCACTATTGAAATTCCTATCACTATTATCTAATTATAAAATGACAATCATCATAAAAAAGTCCAAGAATCATTAGTTAAAATTAGCGCCATCTAGTACTATTCATAGTAATCAAAAGAACTTATGGTTTAGCTACTTCATAACAGATGGCGCTGCCTGTACGTCTAACAGGAATTTTTAAGTAAACTTAATAATAGATTTTGGTTTTTACATATTTTATTACTGTAATTAACCATCTTTGCGGTTTAAACCCTTTTTTTAAATGGTATTTAATCTTTTATTTTTAGGAAGCGAAGAAGAAAATCTCTTAACCCTACAGAAACTGTTCCGTATGCCAGCTAAACCCGTGATAACTTCTTACTACACGAATATCTTCCAAAATATCGGATCAGACGTCGTCCTGCCTTGCCGAGTGGACAGCGTCAGCAAGTCCCAGGTCTTCTGGCACTACAATGATGAACTCGTGTTTGGAAACTCGAGGCTGCGGGTAAGAAAATCATACAATATTTTCTCTATGCTATTATACAATTCTGTTAACAATACTCTACTGACAAAATCTTTCGAAATTTGACCAAAATTGGCTTTCAAAACTGATGATTCCTCACAACAGGTCAAAACTTGTTGTTGCCAACGAAGTATAGATGGCGCTGCTTGACCCAAATGATGCAACTTTTTCAAATACATAACTATATTGTGATCGACTTTCAGGCAAATTAATCACTGAAATAACTACCTAAATTTTATTATGGGATATCTAATATGTTTATCCCGGCTTTAAATGCCTGCTAAGATTTTCGTTATATTTATTTCTGTTATTTTTTTAACATGCCTGTAGTTTTGTCTACTGCTTGAGAAGTGATACGGTACTATAAACATTTTTCTTAATATTCTTTCTTCTACAGGTGCTGCCATCTGGTGATCTCTTAATCAACCCTCTTCTATGGTCGGACATGGGTAACTTTACCTGCATAGCTAAGAATATGTACGGCAAAGACATTCAAACTACCTTCGTATACCCACTGAGACCATCCAAAGTATAAAGGTAAGTTTTTAAAACATTATTATTTTTTGTTAGTAAGTCGTTGGTCTAATAGTTTCAAGCGCTACTGCTGAGCATGAAAATCTTGGGTTCGTTTCTCGTGACAATGCAATTTTTTATACTTTTTAGGGTACCGTACCTCAAAAGGTTAGGAAAGGAACCCTTATAAAAAAGATGACGCAACAACGATGTAAAAGAGCTCGCCTAGTTATAGTAGTTCATTTATTTTTAATACAAGCTTCTAAATGTAAAAAAATGCCGTTCTGGCGTGATTGACTAACAAACCTACATCCAAACTTTATTTATAATATTTCTAAGATTTTTATTTATCTTGTTACAGCGCAAAAAATACACCAGTTTGATGAGAAACGTTACCCGCCGATTTAATCTCGATGTTCCTATTATTAAGTGACGTTTAAGAATAACATAACTTATTGTTAGTCCCTAAGTTATAAAGTATACAACAAAGTAATATAAGTACTTAATATATTTAAAGAAAAAAACGTTATTTGTATGCCATTATTACATTCAGCCATATCTGAGGACGAATTAAGAAAATAAAATAGAAAATCAGATCTATACCGTAGTAAATGTTTAACACAATTGGATGAGCAGTTTTTGAGAACATAGCAAAGAAATCTGAATTAAAATATTATTATTATTTTCATAATCAATCGATTTATTTATTGACATTTAAATGGTTCAGGGACTTATTAAATTTGACATAATAAAAAACAACTTACTTTTTTTGTATTTTGTCTGATTTAGCGACTGGATTTTAAGGTTTTAAGTTATTATTTTGTGATTTTATTTTATAAGGTTATTTTGTACATACATAGATACATGATATTATTATTATTTAATTATATACTGTACAGTTGGCATCATTTCTTGATCAATTTTGTTAACCGTAGATAGGTTTGTCTATGAAAATGTTTTTTTCAGCTATTGTTAATTCATTATTAATGCAGATTTCACACATCTTAAGCTTTTCCAATATTTTAACATGGTAACTTACTAAATACTTACTTTTAATACAAACAAATACATTTCCAGTTATATTGTTAACTGTACTTAGAATATAATCTTGATGTGAATACATACGATCTCTGTGATTTTTGAAATAAATGTTTTATTATTACACTAATGTTGACTTTTTTTTTGCTAAATCCCACATAATAGAACTGAACAGCATCGATGTTCCGTGGTCGCAAGCGCTACCTAGCATGAGTTCCTGGATTCGATGCCCGGGTCTGACAAAATGTTATTGGCTTTTTCCATCTGAAATTTCTCAGTAGCAGCCTCGAATTTTGGCAATAGGCTCGCTCCCTTCTACACGGGTTTGAAATTCGAGTGTACCTACTACAGGTACCGGTAAAACGGGGTTACATTGAGATCTGGGGCAACTTAGATCATTACTTTTGTTTTTTTTTATTTTTAAAGCTAACTCCACGTGAAAACGAAACGCACCTCAATTTTTTTATTATTTGCCACTCTTGACATGCAACACGGCCAATAGGTTAATAAATAATCGAAAATTAGAAGAGTGGTTCTAATTTTACCGCAATTAGGCACATAATGATACCTGTAATCAAACTGTGACTTTTTCATTGCTATTATTCACAAGTGAGTTATAGAGTGCAAGAGAGATGAGCAGAGAGAGATGATGAGATGATGATGAGTGATGAGGGTGAGATGATGGGGAGTTTTTCGAAAGCTAGCTTCGTTTTCGTTAGCTTGGGGTTAGTTTCGAAAAACTTAAAATGACAATCTTTATTGTTTACTTGGGTTGGTATTTCAGCCAAGTTTCAAGTTTATTGACCCAAGAAATAGGTTTCTTTAAACAAACTTTAGCACCCCCAAATTCGTCATTTGGGGATAGTGCGAATACAGGCGTGATGTTATGTGCAAACTAAGACTCAATAAGATACTTTCACGCAAGCAATTAGTAAAAGTTACAAGCTGGTAAATTTGCAAGTATGAGTATTACAAATAAGCAAGCTCTGATGTACTTATGTCGTGACAGAAGAAAATTACAAGTATTTGTTTTGTGTGTACCAAGTAATGAGAGTTGAAATATGAATATAAAATGCTCTTTTATTGCTGTCCCCCGCGGCTTCGCTCCCGTCATCTGGCTACCCTACCTGCCCAACCTGCCCAACCTGCCCTACCTGCCCTACCTGCCCTACCTGCCCTACCTGCCCTACCTGTCCTACCTGCCCTACCTGCCCTACCTGCCCTACCTGCCCTACCTGCCCTACCTGCCCTACCTACACTACCTACCCTAACATTTTTTTTGGTATGGGTAATCATCAAATGACTTCTCCCGCTCTGGGAGAAGCAGGAGGGCGTATCAGACTTAAACCCACCCGTGTTCATTCAGTTGCTGTGCCAGGGCCGCGGTAACTATATTTCGAATTTATCCGCGACCCAGACAGGCATCGGCCCCAGCGTACCCCGTCAGTTTAGCTGACATCTCATTGACGCGCACGTGAAAAACTACGCGCCGTCGACTTGGGCGTGGTCCTTATCGGACTGCGAGCTACCCATTACTCGGCGTCCGCGAAGCCGCGCCTACATGGCCGGGAATCGGCTTGCGACTCCCGACGCCCAGGGCGTCTACTGCAGTGGCTAGCTGGCTAGGGGCATGAGGGCGTCTCCGTTGCGTGTCCCTGACGCGTTCCTTCGTCGCGTCTCCGTTGCGTATCCCTGACGCCATCCGCCGTCGCGTCTCCCTGACGCGTTTCCTCCGTCGCGTCTCCCTGCCGCGTTTCTCTGTCGCGTTCCTCCATTATCAAGGGAACAGGGAATGCATGGAGTAGTGTTGTTAAGTTTTAAATTTAATTATTTCAATACTTTTAGCAATTTTTTTGGGCATTTTTCAAACTGTTTGAGCAGGTCCATAACATAATATAGCTAAATACGCCCAGCCCCCGCTTTTGCTCGTACCCTGTGCCAACGCCGCACTTAACTGATCGATATATAAAACGGTGCGCCGGCGCACGATCCAACCTTACGCAACACACGCTTGACGCTAAATATACTGAACATGCCAGTTATAGTAAAGGAAGCATCAAATCAACTTCTGACGTCATCAACTGACTTAGTAACATACTTTAGTAATAAGATGCGCCATCACTACATGGTGGACATCCCACCAAACCTGCCAAGCCTGTTCCCAGCTATGGGGTTTGCTTCCAGTCTAACCGAATTCAGCTGAGTACCAGAGTTATACATGGAACAACTGCCTATCTGACCTCCACAACCCAGTAACTGGGTAGCACGGTACCCTTTGGCTAGACTGGTGTCAGATATCAAGCTTCTGACTATTCGTAAAGACTGTCAAAGATCTTCAAATGACAGCCGGGACCAACAGCTTAACGTGCTTTCCGAGGAACGAAGGAAACTGGCTAGCTCGCTAGTACTATTAACACTATCATTAAGGGATTTGTTTAACGACGTATACTCGTATATGTCGCAAGGTAATGAGGAATACCACGAAATCACGGCAGATGTCGAATATTCATGTTTTTTACGTCTTCTTACTAAAAATGATTAATGATATGACAAAATGCCAATCTGGTCAAGTTTAATGCTGCTAAAACCCAGGCGTGTCTTTTTTTCCGCTAAAAAGAGCCAATTTCACCCGGCACCCGGCCAATAACGGACCATCTTAAGCTTCTTGGCGTTACGTTGACATCGACTCTCTTATTTTGGGCCATACATTGAGGCAAAGGCTCAGCTGGTTGCCAAAAATTGGGGATCCTTGCGAAGGTGAGAAAGTACATCACGCCGGAACAGCTGCTCAACTTGTATCAAGCGCAAGTTCGATCGAGCATGGAGTACTGTTCTCATCTCTGGGACGGATCAGCGAAATACCAGCTTGATGCACTAGAGTCGATCGAAAAGCGGGCCAAGAGACACATCGGCAATGAGGCACTGGTCAAATCAGAACTCCAGAGCCTTGAACATCGTCGCCCAGTTGCCAGCTTGTCGGATTTTTATCGGTTACGTTTCAGGGAGTGTGCGATGGAATTGCATGATTTAATTCCACAACCAGAAGCACGGCGATGCGTCATCGGTACATGGTGGACATCCCACCCATACGCACAAAACGTTTTGGGGACACTTTTATTTTGCGTACAGCTAAGGAGTGGAATTCCCTGCCGGAGTCTGTGTTTACCGATAGCTACAATCTAGGGGTCTTTAAGTCAAGAGTGAATGGGTTTTTTCTAGGCAAGCGTGCTTCACCGTCGGCCACATCATCACTTACCATCAGGTGAGATAGTGGTCAAGCGCGAGCCTATCGACAAAAAAAAATCCTAATAAATATAATGACAGTGAAATGTCATTTCACTACACTTAAACTAGTAAAATATAAAAAACCGGTCAAGTGCGAGTCGGACTCGCGCACCGAGGGTTCCGTACAAACAGCTACATTCGCCAACATAATGGGTAAGTAGGTCAATGGGAACTACCAGGTTTCCGAGCCAAAACCTATAGGGTACTTCCGGTTGACCTAGAATTGAAAATTTTGTTTAAAAGCAAGGTAAAGAGAAAATGCCGATAAATAAAAAAAGTTTAAAATTAAGGTAAATTTTGGTACTTACAAGTTTTCGCGAAAATTTGAATTTGCTTATATCTTTTTATCGTTTCGGCTCAGGACCCTGATTTTTATATACCTAACTAGCTGTTCCCCGCAGCTTCGCTCCCGTGGACCACCCCACAAGACCCGCAGGCTTATTACGTATCTTTTGCAAGAGCAAAACGATAGCGATTTTTACGCAATAATTGCTCTTCAAAACAAATGTTTTAGAGTTTTTGGCAGTTTTTTATTTAAATAAGTGCATTTGACAAACAGCGAGCGATTAGCAAACGATTGTGTAGGACCTACCATACCAACACTGCAGGTAATTCCGACTTTTATGCCATAAAGCGTTTGATCGCTATCGCTTTGCTCTTGCAAAAGATACGTAATAAGCCTACCGTTTTAGGGATAAAAATAATTGCCTATGCCACTCAGGAATAATGTACCTTTCTATTGGTGAAAGAATTTTTTGAATCGGTCCAGGTTTTTATGTTTGTTTGTTTGTACCGAATAGGCTCCGAAACTAGGAGCCTATTCGGTACAAACAAACAAACAAAAAACCTTTCCTCTTTATAATATTATTAGTATAGATAGGGACTATAGACCTTAGTATCTGGTATAAATTTCAAGTTGCTAGGTCCACTCGTTCCTAAGAAAATCGTTGGTAACACACGGACAGACGGACAAGAGAGTGGTCTTATAGGAGTTCCTTTTTTACCCGACTGCCGAAGGAGGGTAATGTGTTTATCAGTTGTTCCTAAATGGCGTTCCAGAGACCAAATGCGTTGGCCGATTTTGATGATTCTTACGTCAATCGATTCGTCTTAACGTGCACTGGCTGCATTAAAATTGGAAAATAGAAAAATGGCGCCATATTGTGGAGGCCCAATTATTTTATTTATTCCAAACCCATCGTGTGGGGTATCAAAATAAAGGGTTTTATGAGAAGATTTCAAAAATATATAATACTTATATGTTTAAATGTACCTTAATTGAAAAAAAAATATAACTAAAAAGTTATAAAACATCTGGTTTTGTTCAGCCAGCTCGCTAATATGTATCCTCCGTATGCACAGCATGATCTTCTTCTTGTTTCCGTCTTTTTAGTTCGCTTTTTAAGCAGTCGGATTTTTTTGATTTTATATTATATATTTTTTTTACCTTTTGAGGTACGGAACCCTAAAAACGGACACTAGTGAATAAGATTCGACTAACATGGCGGTTGAGACAAAGTGCAATTTTCTCCTAATCCTTATGTGCGTTGTGAAGTACCCATTTGCGTTTTCAAATTGAAAAATAGAGAAGAATTAATAGATAGCTTTGATTTCTAGCTCCTAAATATTTGTAAATTATACGTTTTATTATAAAACTAAAAGTGTATTAGGAGAATAAACCGTAAAACGCAGGAAAAATCGGTTGCCTGTTGCACTGTTTTGCAATATCCTTGACCTTGCAGCTTTGACAGTATTTATAATTTACGGTATATTTATAGTAATTAATCCCGTTATTTCTTACGAGGCAGACTTAAAACAGTTTTAGAAAGTCTAGAATCTACAACTTTATCATAGACATATAGAAGAAGGATCATAAAATTCCATTGTGTCATCAAAATTATATGTTCGATCTGCAATGAAGATATTTATGCCAAGAACTATGATCCTGGATCTAGAAAGTTTAGAAGTCACACTAGACCTGGGCGTGATGCAGTCGTTGGATGTTGGTGATGAATGTGCAGTACTGTTTCGAGAGTAGTGCTAATTCTGAATAAATATTTATAATTTAATTTATATATTACGAGTACGAAATTAGAAATATTACTTGCGCTTTATCTATACTAATATTATAAAGAGGAAAGATTTTTTTGTTTATTTGTTTGTACCGAATAGGCTCCGAAACTACTGGACTGATTCAAAAAATTCTTTCACCAATAGAAAGCTACATTATTCCTGAGTGACATAGGCTATTTATTAATCCCGAAAGCGGGTCCTGTGGGATGGTCTTACCAGCCAGCATTCGCTTACCAGCCAGTGCATCGCATGTGCACAAAAGGTGCTCCATGCGTTCCGTATGTTCCCCATACAACCTGCACATGGGTGTCGTGGCCAAACCCATCTTCATGAGTATGTCGTTGGTTCCAAAGGGCCCAGTAAAGGCCCCAAGCAGGTGGCGGGTTTGCCCCCTGCTTATATTCCAAATGCATTTCCGGGCTTTGAACGTAGAGCCTAGAAATTTCTTGGAGTGTTACAACCGCTATTAGACAGCCAATGTATTCGTTGTATGTGATCTGCAAACTCCCTAAAGGTGGCTTTTACGAGACACGTCAAAATACCTACACATGGTTCTGGACCCACAAAATCATTTGCTGAGCCCTCTCTTGTCAGTTCATCTGCCATTTCGTTACCTTGGATTCCTTTGTGCCCAGGAACCCACATCAGTCTCACCCTGTTATGCTTCCCAAGCCTGTTTAGGGTCTGAATAGCATCCAGAATAAGTCTGGAGTCCACTTTGTAGGATGCCATGGCTTTGATTGCAGCCTGACTGTCACTAAGAATATATAAGGATTTACCTCTAGTTCCTTTATCTATATTCTCTTGAGCACAGGTTATTATGGCATATGTTTATACTTGAAATACAGTTGCCATCTTCCCTAAACTTTTGCTATATTTGTTACCTTTTGCGTATATGCCCGCTCCTGTACCTGATTCCATTTTGGATCCATCAGTGTACCACACCAGACTATCTTGTTCTGGTGGATCGAGTCACTTCGTCCAGTCCTCTATTGTAGGGATATGGACCTTGAAAGACCTTTCAAACAGAAACATAGTTTGCATTTTATCGGATGTGGATTTCCGTTTTGTGTGAAATTCCACCATGGTACCTTTTTTTCAAAAGGATTTTTTTCTCTGGGCAATTATCTTCCCATGCACCGATGGTACCCGCCTTGATTCTGTCCGCTTCAAATTCTATATTCAGTATGGAATTAAGCTTACCTTTAGGGCTCCCTAGGTTTACTTTGAGGTCCCTCCTGTACGAGTCCCAATTTGTATGCCTTGGGTTTCTCCTTCGTCTAGTATCGGCTTCGCCCGCCATCCTAAACCTAAAGCATATTAATTATGGTCAGACAGAGAGATTTCGTCCAATACATGCCAATTTTTGATATGAGCGCTGGCCCTGTTTGAAGCCAGTGTCAGGTCAATAACTTCAGTTCTCACATAGGTCCTGAAAGTAGGTTTATTGCCTGCGTTAAGGATTTGTAAAGAAGAGCTTACCACAAAGTCCAACAAATCCTCCCCTCGTTTATTGACATCTGAACTGCCCCAAACGACGTGGTGTGCATTCGCATCGCAGCCAAGTATCAGGTCGAGGTTTTCTTGGTTGCCGTAGTCATTCAGTCTTCTGATAAGTGGTGTTACTGGTTCCTTTTGTTCATATGGGAGATAGGCAGAAGCAAGGATAATTTTCCGTTTCTGTGTTTCCACTTGGATTAGAGTTGTTGTGAGATCCCTGTAACAGAAAGTACATAAGGGCATTGCCTCTATACCGCCCCTGATAAAGATGCAAGTCCTCGCGTCATTAGTTGGACAGTCATAGAACACCATGCCCCCTGTCCCACCTAAGCCTTTTATAGTCCTTTTGTACAAATAAGATTCCTGTATCAAGGCAACGTCGTATGTATTGAGCTTCAGTTGCCGAGCCAGAAGGATCTGCAATGATGCAAATTGATTTGTACACACCTAGCTCCCTCCATCATGGATTTTTTGATGGGTTTGTGCTGTTGTAGGAGGGCATCAGTTTTGAGGCTCCCCCTCCATCGCCTGGCTCTCCTCGAGGGCAGTTGGCGACTCAATCCCCAGGGTATCGAGGCCTTCAAGGATGTCATCCTCGAGATCCGCCTCTGACGCACTGGTATGGGTCTCTGCCTCCTGCTCCACGTCGTGAGCAGAGACTTCTTCGATGGCCTCCTCACACTGCGGTGGTCCATCTTCGGAGGGCCCCACTCCAGCTTCTGCAGTGGGTGCCTCTCGCTTGTCTTCTTCCAGGAGCTTGAACGAGTATCATTCAAAAGAGAACTCACTGAGTTAGGAGAAAATTGCACTTTGTCTGGAACGCCATATCCGCTCGAATTTTATTGTCTAATGTCCGTATTATGTAATTTTTACAACACATTTCACTGAGATTATATTGGGATTTTGTCATATCACTAAACAGTTTTTAGTAAGAAGACGTAATAAACAAGAATATTCGACATCTGCCGTAATTTCGTGGTATCACTAGGGATTTCGTGAAATCCCTGGTATCCCCATTTCCCTGCGACATATATGTATCTCCTTTTGTGACAAATAAAACTTTTTCTTTCTTTCCTTTTCTTCTTTCTCTCTATGTTAAGATGGTCCCATCAACGGACTGACTTCGACAAGCATTGCTTAACCTCGAAGATCGACCCATGCGGTTGAGATCATCACTTGCAGTACACAAATCAAATCTTTGTTTTCATCATCTCCCTTTGTACACTGATTGATATCGACACTACCCAACACTATCCAAGATTTCACAAGTGCCGAACTCGTGCGTGTATTATGACAATCGATTCGATAACAAGCCTTCTTCGATAGACACATCGGTATCGAACTAATTGAGAGCAAGGTCTACAATCAATGAGTTTATTTATTAAATTGCACTTCCTTTCCTTACCCGATCATGTTTTATTGCTGGAGTTAATTTTAACAAGGCTTAACTTTATGGCTTAAATTAAAACTAGACGAGCTATCTATAGTTATGGAAGTAAACTTAATAGATAGATATTTTTTATCTTTTACTAGCTGCTGCTAAAATTTGTTTTATCGTCGTTTTGCCAAGTCACCAAGTCAGAATCTGATGATGGGATCCCATATAAATCGAGGGAACTCCTAAAATATTATAGGCGTACATATAGCGTTTTTAGTATTTTCAATGCAATCATTTGCACTCAGAAAGTATAATTTGTTTCAAATTCAAATTCTATAATGCGAACTGAGTGTACAGAATTTTGAAGATGTTAACATAAGGTAGGTTCTTAGAACTTATTTGCCTGTTAAGGCATTGCAATTTAAATGATTATACTCAATATTACAGTTATATATACAGCTTACATTAAATTATATTAATTATCATTATTCATACATTTTATTTTATATCATACAATTCTTATACTAATTTTTATTACATTATATTAAGTATCACGATCATTTTAATATATTAAACAATTATTTTTCTTCAAGGAATTCTTTTACAGTGTATTAAGCCTTTTTAATCAGGGAGTCCTTTAGCTTCCTTTTAAAGATACAAATTGAATTTAGGTTCTTAATATCTATGGGTAACTTATTATATATTTTTCAATACAGTTGTTAAACATGGCGTACTTTCAGAGGCTATAATTATGATTCGAAAATTAAATCTTATGCATAGGCATCTTTTTGTTACGCGGTCGTGACTTTTGTTTACGAGCTCGATCATTAGTTTTGCAGTTTAGTTTTAAATTTATAAGTCAATTTAAAAAGTTTAGTTGCAAAGAGTTTTCATACATAGAATAAAATGGGATAAATTTTATACAAGGAAAAATGAATGATTCCGTACGTTTTAGCATTGACCTCTAAAAAGTCTTTTTAATGGTTGTTTAATATATTTAATTACCAGTTTTAATTTAATTATTTTCACATCAACATTTGTCTAAAATCGAATAGGCTGAATAGACTGTTTTCGTTGTAAAAAATGTCCAGTTGCAAAAACGCGCCTTTAGATAAAAGTCAATTTAAAAAAGTTTAGTAGCAAGGAGTTGTCATACATAGAATAAAATGGAATAGATTTTATACGAGGAAAAATGAATGATTCCGTACGTTGTAGCATTTAATTCTCAAAAGTCTTTTAAATGGTTGTTTATTATATTTAATTACCAGTTTCAATTTAATTATTTTCACATCAACATTTGTAAAAATCGAATAGGATGTGTAGGCTGTTTTCGTTGTAAAAAAAATATGACCAGTTGCAAAAACGCGCGAAAATTTTATTTTTTTGTGAATTAACAAATCTAATTCTTTGATTTGTTTTTACTATTTCCCACAACTGTATTGAAAAATATCGTGTGATACACGGGCGTGTAGGTAATTGCAAACTCGTGTCATTAAAAACCCTCGCCTTCGGCTCGGGCTTGTTAATGACAGCTCGTTTGCAATAACCTACTTTCCACCCTTGTATCACAATGTACTATTTATGCTCATACAAAAAATACTTTTGCTATACACTGTAGTGTATAGCAAAAGATTCATTGCGTAATATATTTTTAAGTCTACAGCTTGTCAATGTGTCATAGCTACTGATGTTTGATTTAACTAAAATTGAGGCCACATAGTTATAAAGAGCAGGGTGGGTTTTATGAAATGAGGCTTTCATGAATCTGTTTGGTGTATCCCACATATTGATCTAATACACTTTTTTTGTGCCTTGAACGCAATTCCTTTATCAGTTGAGTGTCCCCAATATAGTATCCCATAAGATAGAGTGGATCCTACATAGGCATGATAAGCATTAAGTAGTTTGGTTTGGTTAGATACTTTTTTGAGCATATAGAGTGCATAAGAGAATTGGTTTAATTTGCTACATACACTATTTACATGTATCTTCTATGAAATATTAGAATCGATACAGAAACCCAGAAATTTTGTACTTGTAACCTCAGATACAGTTTCATTATTGTACTGAACAGATAATGGAATTGATTTTGCGTTTTTATTTTTGAAATTCATGTAATGGGTTTTTGCAAGGTTTACTTTTAGATTATTTATTGTTAGCCAATTTATTTATTTAGATAGTGCATCATTTATTTCTTGTTCATGATTTTTATTTTTGTTATTTGTCAAAAGAACCGTACTGTCATCTGCAAATAAAATCAAAGGGTGCCGATTAGCGTTAGGTAAATCATTTATTTAAATGATTAATAGTAGTGGTCCTAGTATCGACCCTTGAGGTACACCATATTTTATAGATCTTGGGCTCAATGTATATTTAATTTCTGTTTTTGTGAATGGACATAATTGTATTATTTCAGTGAACTGTATTCTATTACTGAGATAGGATTTGATTATATCAAGTGCTTTACCTCGTACGCCATATATTTCTAGTTTATGTAGTAGTAGTCCATGGTCAACACAATCAAAAGCCTTTGTCATATCCATGTGATCTGATTTTTTTTATCTAGTTCCGTAAGAATTTTTTGTAAAAACTGATGCATTGCTGTATTAAACGATTTCCTTTTTCGGAATCCAACTTGATTTTCTATTATTATTTAATTTTTTTCGAAATATTCACTAAGATTATTATATAGTACTCTTTCAAATATTTTAGCCATTATTGGAATGAGAGCGATAGGTCTATAACATCGTACATCTTTCGTGTGTCCTTTTTTGAATATCGGTGTAACTACAGAAATTTTCAAATATGTCGGGTAAATTCCTTCTTCAAGACACTGATTTATTATGTAGGTGATAATTGGAGCATTTTCGTACACTACACGTTTTATTATTTTTGTTGAAATACCATCACATCCTGTACTGTTATTTGGTGAAGTGGAACTGAAGAAGTAGACCACAAATGACCACTGGGACTCCTTAATGATAAGTAATGTCACGGGTATAAGATATCTTGAATAGTTAACCGACTACAATGCAACAAATACTTATAAATAAAGGGTACTGACGAAAATGGTACCATCGAACTGATCTGACGATGAAGCAAGAACCGCACTAAAACGCCGTAACAAAACAATTTATCCTACTCGTGTTTGGGTAGTACTTGTACATTTAGAATATCGTTAAGGAGGTTTGACATTATCCTCTGGAAAATACCCGGACTCGAAGACAGTCCATAAACCAATCTCTTATACATATAAAGGGTATTGATTATCTCAATTTGATGTACGCTTGCGACAAGTCAATTTTTGACAATACTTTGGCGCCATTTAGTTTAACTAACAAATCGTCGATGCGGAGTTAAGGATCATCGATCACCAACACCTTAATGTCACCTTATAGTCCGCACAGATACGAAGTCCTCCATCTGCCTTACGCACCGGTACTAGTGGAGTGGCCCAGTCCGCGCTGTCAACCGGCTCGATGACGCCGGTGCGCAGCATGGCATCCAGCATTCCAGCTCCTCAGCGACGCGATCCCGTAGCGCGAATGGCACGGGCCGAGCTCGGCAAAACACCGGCCCCCTCGCGCATCCGCAGCCGTGCCGCCCCTCCCTTGAACCGTCCCACTCCCTCCGTGAATATTTTTTTATACCTGGAAAGCAATGACATTAATTTTTGATTACCATAATTTCTGTTTTCCGTATCAACTACATTTTTAAACAACGTAGGTATTTTGATTTTTAATTCAGCAAGCCATTGCCGTCCTAACAAAGATGTAGTGCCACCTTCATTACAAAAGTTTCAAATACTTTTCCGTTGCTTACAGACGGTTTAATAACTCTTAGAGGCCTAACCTTGGCACCGTTATAAAATTTGAATACCAAATTTGATTCCTCTAACGTTCTGAAATTAAAAACCTAATCGTAATTTTTTTTTACTAATACGAGACGCTAATGAACCGGTATCTGCTTTCATAGAAATGCATTTGCATTTCATAGGAGTTCCATCAATCTTAATTGATAAACTTACCGGCTTATAGCCATTTAGACACAGATACAGATCTTCCTCAATCTCCAACTCTTCATCCTCGGACGGTGACTCGTCTCTCCAGACAGGTCTGTCCCGCACCCTATGGCGGCCTGGTCCCCGGCCTCCACGTGCGCCAGCAGGCCGCCACCGCCGACGCTACCCGCGCGCCTGGCTTGCGTTCCGGCCGCTCGCTCCGTGCACACACAATTTTGACTCTGGTGAGTCGACATCGATAACTTGGTCTGTTTGCCCGTCTTTGGCTAAGGCCTCCTCCATACCTTTCCACTATCTTCTATTTAATGTTATCCTGGTCCACGTTTTCCCTGCTGTTGCTGTTATGTCATCTTCCCATCTTCGAACCAGTCTGCCGCGCTTCCTTTTTCTAAGGTTTTGCTCCTTTTACCTCTTGTTATGTGGCCTTTTATGTAATTGTGAAAGAGCAAATAAAGGTTTTGCTATTGTCTGCCTTGTTGGTCTTGTGGTCTCAAGCGCTAACTGCTGTAAAAAAAAATGGGTTTGATTCCTAGGTTGGGCAAAGTAATAATGGGTTTTTTTTTATCTGGAATTACTCAGTAGGAGCCCGGGAGTCTGGATTTATGCCCAGTTAAGTGCAAAAGGCTCACCCGCTGTAACATCGGTCTTAAACATAATTGGCAAAACATAAAGTGCATCTCTGCCCATCCCTTAGGGGAACATAGGCGTAATGTTATGTCAAATAAAACTTGTAGGTACAGCTACTTAATCGGTCTTTTAATTTAGTTGCGAAAATCTATAAGAATTTTAGATTTGCGTCGTAAATTACTGCGAAAAGCTGCCGCAGTCAAACTGTTTGAATTGCCCATACTTTATCCTCACAGGACGCTCCTTGGTTATCAGTAAAATAATTTTAACCTAAATACAGGGTCTAACGGAAAAGTATGATAATATTTTAAATACTGCTTCTACCCATATAAATCTTCTTCTTTTCGTGCGAGGATGTGGCCACCTCTGGTGTCAGTGTTAATTAAGCCGCCTCTGGGAACCCCACAGGCCTCTGACTTGGCTATTTCAGACTCACATTAACCCACCCACCCATATAAATAAACAACTTTCTCTAAGAAACTCATGGGCAAAGCCCAAAATAAGTTGTTAAGTTGTTGTTGTTGTTGTTAGTTGTTAATAAGTTGTTGTTGTTGTTGTTGTTATAAGTTGTTGTTGTTGTTGTTGTTATAAGTTGTTAGTTGTTGTTGTTGTTGTTGTTGTTGTTGTTGTTAGTTGTTGAGTTGTTAGTTGCTCCCTTACAAATTTTAGTCCGCTGACAAGTTTTGTACAGAAAATATTTTTTTTTTGGGAATTATCTATGATTTCCGTGGAAAAAGTTGGTGAAAGTGGGGCAATAGGCTCTGTTACATGATACTCGAAATGTGGGTACGATAGTTGAATCTCTGCCTGACTCTTCGAGGAATACGTAGAAGCGTTATGTTATGTTGATATTTCCGAATCTGGGCCTGCGATAGTCTAAGGCCTTGAGTAAAATTACATTTATATAGTACCGTGCTTGATACTGTTACACATACATACCGATCACTCTGTCTTTACCCTAATGGCCGAAGCGTGCTAATATGCAGCGATCAAGATAGATAATAGTTACAGAGATAAATCTAACTAGATGATGCAAGTCCTTCCATCTGCATGGTCACTAAGCGTGTGACTTTACGTATACACAACGAGATGTTTCATTTTTGTATGGGACTCCGGCCATAACATGTACCTTTAAGGAAAGCTGGGAAACTAACCCCTGAATAGAATAAAGTAACAATTTTTCCACAATATCCTATGTTTTTTAGGTACATTAATAAAAAATAGTAATGTTTGACGTTTATCGTGACAGCTATTTGACAGCCATGAGAGGTTTTAGTTTAGACGTTTATGTAACCTAGAAAGTGATGTGACACTCAGTAGTCAAATATAATGTAATTTTGAATTATTCGTTCAGAAGTACACTTCAGAGGAGTAAAATAAATATATTTTTAACGATGAAATCGTACACTTGCTTTTAAGTCGTAAAAGATGTTTATGAGAATAATAGTCATTTTCACTAGTACAAGAACACTTACCTTTCATATTTAACATCTACTTTATTTATGCTTTGATGTGACATGATTTCAGAACGAAATCGCTATGAGAGACGCCACGTTGAATAGATTATGGCAATAATTGAAAAACTATTACTTTTTGTATGTAAGAAATCAGGCTTAAATTCATGAAAGAATATTTTGCCTGAATTCGTGGGATTTTTCCACTTTTTTGATAAATGTACATCTCATGGCCGAAAATGATACATTTCCTTGCTTCTTGTAATTAAAACTGATGGAAAAGAGTGCCCGTGGAGTTTCTTGCACGTTTTTCTCCATAGAGACCTACTACAGGACGCATGCGAATGTGCAACTAGATTCATCTTTTTAAACGACTTCAAAAAAAGGAGGCGTTTCTCAATTCGTCGTCTTATTTTTATTTATCTTCCCCGATTACTCAAAGACACCTACTGGACCGATTTGGAAAATTATTCTATTGTTTGAAAGGGTATGTACCGGACCGTAATAAAATATTGCAAGTTTAACTTTATTTTTCTTTTATTGTTGATGGGCTTGCGCTTGAGCAGTATCTCACCTGATGGTAAGCGATGATGTGGTCGACGATGGAGCACGCTTGCCTAGAAGAAACCTATTCACTCTTGACTTAAAGACTTCCAGGTAGTAGCTATCAGGAAATACAGACTCCGGCAGGGAATTCCAATCCTTTGCTGTACACATAATAAAAGTATTACCAAAACGTTTGGTGCGTATGGGTGTGATGTCCACTATGTACCGATGACGCATCGCCGTACGTATGTCTTATAGTCCGATGATGGAACGGGCTAGAAGGAATTAGTTCTTGCAATTCCAACGAACACTCTCCGAAATGTAACCAATAATAAACCGACAGGCTGGCAACTTAGCGCCGATGTTCGAGGTTCTGGAGCCTAGATTCGACCAGCACTTCAGTAGTTAAGTTAAAGGACATGGCTCAATAAAGTATAGACGAC
This sequence comes from Anorthoa munda, assembly GCA_945859665.1. Lineage (NCBI taxonomy): Eukaryota > Metazoa > Arthropoda > Insecta > Lepidoptera > Noctuidae > Anorthoa > Anorthoa munda. The sequence goes on from OX243898.1 coordinate 13,998,627, forward strand.
TGCCCTAGCAAGGTATAAACATTTTAACAAATAATATGTAATGTTGAATAGCTGAATATTAGTATTTCGTATGAAAAAAATTACAGGAACTTTTTATATCGTCACAATCCTGAAAATAAAATCATAGAAACTCCAACATTAATAGGTATGCAAACTTGTAAAAGAATGAGGTTTTGCTTGATACTTTATTAAGGCGTTTAGAGGAGGTCCTGGCTTAATAATAACAGCCGCACAGGTTCAAGGTTAAGCAACGGTAGCCGAGGTCATTCCGTGGTTCCATCGTGTAGGTACCATCTTTACATAGCGAGTTTCCTTCGTGCCTTGGAAAGCTAGTTGAGCCGTTGATCCCGGCTGTCATTTGAAGATCTGTAATTTGTGGCTACACCACAGTTTATGCATCTCATGATAAATCAATACGCAATTGAAACTTAAGACCATACTAGTTGGCTCTGTATTATACCCGGCGAAAGGAATTTCGTTCAAAGGGAGTTCCCACGACATAACACACACAACATGTTTTTTTTTAATTAGGTTCTAATCGAATCAAGTGTAATCTAGAAGAATCGATTGTAACTTTTTAGTGTCAGCCAGATTTTGCCAATAATTTCTAGAAATCAGATAAATGCAATTAAATAAATCAACATCTAAGGTTCTATCTCTAAGGTTTTGTGATAGGTACAAAAATAAATAATAATGAATACTGTTCGTTTCGACCTTAGATAAAGTACCTATAGATTAGGCCCTGGCGTGGCCGCACATGAGACAGCAATAGTTCGTTCTGGTGTTACAACAAGAACAAGAACACTACAACCCACCATCGCACTGACACTTATTATCTATAAATAACCCAAATTCCTTGTCTCAATTAACACGTAATACCATGAAATCACAGAAAATCAAACAAAACCGAGTTTGTTTGTCAAACCTGCCATTATATTAGAGTTTGACAAACAACAGAAACCGGCCATGGTGACAAAGACAAAAAATAATCTTTTATCCTTATTATTTACATGGAGCTGCCAATTAGCCATCTCGCTCTATCAATCAAGCTCATTTTAATCTATAGGTACTTTATCTAAGGTTTCGACTTACGCAAATGTCTTTAAAAGTAGGTTTATTGACTAAAATTTTTCGTAGAACGGAATCTTATGTTCTTCTTGTCAAACAAAAACATGAAAAAACTTTTAATTATTTGATTTCAAAAGTTCTAGAAGAATAATAAAATTGTAATAATTCATTAATGAATATTTTAATGTTACGAGCTAGTGAGAAATTTCTATTCATGCTAAGGGCAGTTGTTTAGCCATGTCCTTTGGCCCACTTCCTAGTATCCAATTGAGCTGAAATTAATCTTGATTTTACACGCGAACTGCATATATTGGCGTCATCTAGTTAGGTTTATATCTGTGAGATAAGCCATCACGGTGAGCCGCCGCTTCTTCAGTCATTATGCGATATTATTCGATTAACGCAATCGAATTGCAATCGTATGCGATTTATCGATTCATTACTTTTACACGAATTATGTTTTAGCTTCTGCCCGCGGCTTTGCTCGTGTGAAACGTATTGTAAATTATTATGAGTGTTGCTGACATATACAGATAGATATAAAAATGAATCCCTATTTCCCTTGATCACGGCATCACGCGAACGGCTGGACCGATTTCGCTTATTCTTTTTTGTTGTTTGTTATTGTTAGGAGAAGGTTCTTATGAATAAAATAATTAAGAAAACAAAAATTGCTACTTTAGGGCAGGTAGGGCAGGTAGGGCAGGTAGGGCAGGTAGGGCAGGTAGGGCAGGTAGGGCAGGTAGGGCAGGTAGGGCAAGTAGGGCAGGTAGGGCAGGTAGGGCAGGTAGGGCAGGTAGGGTAGGTAGGGTAGGTAGGGTAGGTAGGGTAGGTAGGGTACATAGAAATATTAAATACAGGTAGGGTAGGTAGGGAAGTTCCAGTACATCCAATAGCCATCTCTGGACTTTTTCATCAGTTCCACTGTAAGTACGCCTAAAAAAATTGAGAAGTTACCTCGATTTGCATGGGGTCCCCTCATCAGAACTTGACTTGGCGGCAATGAAACCGTGCAAGGGAACTACCTCCAGAGTATACACTTTCAAACAAAAAAAATAATTTTCGAAATCGGTCCATAATTGCCGGCGTAATAGCGTAACAAACATACAAAAAAATCTAACAGTCGAATTGGGAACCTCCTCCTTTTTGAAGTCGATTGAAATTAGAATTGCGAAAAGGTGAGGCAATTAATAGAGGTGCCCGTTATGATCGTATTGAGCTTGTACTTTTTAATTTGTGTTATGAATAGCATATAGTTTATTAGCTCTAGGAGGATGTATCGCCACATTTCATTCGAGTTCTCTGCTAACCGCACGATCTACGACTCGATATCACAATCTAACCTTACACTAGGTCAACTGGTATAAATAAAACAAGCAAAAAATTCAATTAATTCGCTATAGATCGCGGTAGCAGTCACGATTTAGATCAACACGATGCCGAGCGCACGCGTTACTCGGCGATCAATGATCATACGATGTGAAGATCTCAGTTGGGCAATAGCAGTCGAGAATTTGAGAGGCTATCATGCCAGAGTTTAGATGGTGTTTTATTTATTTACTCGCATATATAAACGCACGCCTTTTTGCAGGGCAAATCTTCAAAAGGCGCTTGGACTTAGGAGAAAGGACCAGCAAGGGTGGGCTTTTTACCTCAATAAAACCACCCCCGTGATCACCATCAGCTCTTAGAAGATGATCTCTTAAAAGACCCTCTCTGTGCAACACCTGTTAGGGCACATCCCTGTGTTAATTTACATACTTAGAAAGACATAGGTACATGGATTGCCCGAGTCTATATTTCCCGACAGCTACAATCTGGGGGTCTTTAAGTCAAGAGTATGTAGGTTATTTCTAGGCAAGCGTGCTTCACCGTCGACCACATCAACGCTTACCATCACGTGATATAGTGGTCAAGCGCAAGCCTATAGAATCTATACTAATATTATAAAGCTGAAGAGTTTGTTTGTTTGTTTGAACGCGCTAATCTCAGGAACTACTGATTGGAATTGAAAAATCCTTTTTGTGTTGGATAGTCCATTTATCGAGGAAGGTTATAGGCTATATAATCACGAATCACGCTTTGACCAATAGGAGCGGAGCATAAATTAAAAATGTTGCAAAAACGGGCAAAATTATTCCTTTTTGAGAACTTCCGTTGCGTGCGCTGCGTAAGCGGTTAAAGTTACGCAAAATTCATGTATGTAGGGTGGGGTAGGTAGGTAGCCAGTTGACGGGAGCGAAGCTCCGTGGGTCAGCTAGTATAATATATATATATATATATATCAACCACACTTTATATATATATATATATATATATAAAGTGTGGTTTTTCAAAATCTGAGAGTGGAGCCGAACCGAAACTAATCAGCTAACAGCTTTTCACTCTGAATGTCCTCGCTTAAAAAACCCTGCCAGTGCCCCTATATGTATTATAATATAATTTAGGGGCACGGTTGTGGTAATTTAGGTGCAGTGGTTGAGCGATTTACTGCTACGCTGCGTGTCACGGGTTCGATTCACGCACGGATCAAATTTGTATGACCTACAGATAGTTGTTCCGGCTCTGGGTATTGTGTGATACAGGAAGAAATTCCTAGCGTGGGGTAATGTTGGTAAACAAAAGGAAAGAAAGAGGAATAATGACCACATCATAAATATGTGTAAAATCATTCACGGGAAAACTGATACTCCTGAACTACACGACGAACTATTCCATCTTTTTGCCCCGGTCAACTATAGTCGTAGTAGGAGGCACAGATTGTTCGCCGTACCGGGGAGTCGAACCGTCGCTCGAGCCCAGACTCCCATCCCTCGTACTCTCTCCGCGCTCAACGCTCTCTTGGATGCTAAGCCCGATTGTGATGTGTTCGCGGATGAATGGAAGAAGATTTTGTCTGTATGTCTGGAGTATTGTGAGATGAGCGTATGACTGCCGTGTAATTATAGATATTATCATTGTTCTTTATTTTTGTTTTTGTTATTTTTATTTCATGCTTATTTCTTTTTTTGTAAACATGTCTTTAACTAATGTAATTGGCCTTTGGCCGTGTTATGTTAAAGTAAATAAATAAATAAATAATTTGAATTGTGTGTCATCATTGTTGTTTTCGCATCCTTATATCCTGGGTTTGAATTTCAAGCGAGCAAAGTGTTGTTCGATTTGACCATCTGGAATTTCACAAGAGCAGCCCCAATCCGTCTGGATATGTGTCCGATCGATGGTAATAGACTGGCTTCCTATTACGTGGGACTTAAAATAGTATTACAAAAACCGGCCAAGTGCGAGTTTGTCTCGCGCATGAAGGGCTCCGTATCATTATCGCCAAAAACGGCAAAAAAATCATATTTGTTGTATGGGAGCCCCACAAGCCACTACTGCTGTAAAGCGTTTAGGTATGGAATTAGATTATAACTATGGAATTAGATTCATATCCTATAGTCTGGCAGTACTCAAAGCCCTAGAAAACAAACAAACCAACAGAAAACTAATCTTTGAATGCCACCTTGCCGTGGAGAGTATATCGATATCCAATCGAATCACCCTACAGTGGATCAAGGGACATAGTGAGTCTTTAGGCAACTATGCCGCGGGTGAACTTGCTAGGAGAGGTTCTGAGATGATAGTGCTAGGCCCGTACCCACTTCTCCCCCTACCATACTCACAAATTCGTGCATGGATCCGCCAAAGATCAACCGAACTGCATAACAACAGATGGTCACGGGCTACAGACTATAGACAGTCAAGAACGGCCCTACTGAATATAAACCTGCGATTAACCAAAAAACTTCTTAGCCTAAGTAAAAATAACCTCATAATAATTATAGGGACAATTACGGCCCTCTTAACAAACATCTTTTTAACATAGGCGCCACAGACAGCCCACTTTGCAGGGGCTGTTTTAACGCCGAGGAATCAGCTGCCCACGTCATCCTGGACTGTGAGGCCGTAGTTTCCTAACGTAAAGAAATCCTCGGAACGGTGATTTCGCTCCGCGAAGCCTGTGAAGCCCCCAGGAAGCTTCTGTGCTTTTGGATGGAGCTAGGCTAGCTACTTTAGCCGGAAACCCCACGCACAACGGACAAAATGGGAGTCTAAGTGCGGAAAAGGGAGTCCCTCTTCTATTCTATTCTATGGGAGCCCCACTTAAGTATTTATTTTATTCTGTTTTTAGTATTTGTTGTTATAGCGGCAGAAATACATCATCTGTGAAAATTTCATCTGTCTAGCTAACACAGTTCATGAGATACAGCCTGGTGATAGACAGACAGATAGACGGACAGTTGATTCTTAGTAATAAGTTCCCGTTTTTACGTTTTGGGTACGGAACCCCGGCGAAATGTAGATGTGCTGAATGTGTATGTATACTTCTGCTTAACCCTTCTGGAAATACACGCGTGTTGTTATGTATGTTAATCAAGAATTAATTAGCAACCATCTGAGTGGGTAATGACCCATGCACGCAACGAATAATTGGTAGTATACAATTAAATCATGGTCATTGATGTTGTTACTAAAAGTTGCATAGAAACTGATGTTGACGTATGTTTTTTGCAACCAGACTAATTTCTCGTGGGTAAATAATAAAATCCGCACGGGTCGATCTTCAAGGTTAAGCAACACTTACCGAGGCCAGTCCGTGGATGGGTGACCATTTTTAACCGACTTTCCAAAAAGGAGGAGGTTCTATGATCGACTTTATGTTTGTCGTTGTTTTTTTAAGTATGTTCACCGATATCTCCGTCAGTTGTGGACCGATTTTGAAAATTCTTTTTTGTTTGAGAGTTTGTTCCGAAATTGGTCCCATTTTAATTTGATGAAGAACTTCGAAGATATACAACAGAACTCTTCAACAAATAACGACAAATCTCTCGGGATTGCTGCAATCGCATGTATGTTTATTGTTTATGCCATTTCATAACATAACATCACGCCAGAACGCTCGGGGTACGGATATCTCTCATTTCACCAGTTATATTCAAGTTTCATGATATTCGGGTAATCTATTCTGGCGTTATAGGTACCTTACTAAACAACTTGCCTATTAGGTAGATACAACGAAAAAGTGAAAAATAAAAAACTATCTATATAATTAAAATAACTTTATTTTTGGAAGGCGGTGTCGATAAAGCCTGTGCTACACGGTCGCCAACCAAGCCAAAAACCAAGGTCACCTTGGTCGGAAGCGGCCGTTTCCGACCGTGTAGACAGTGGTTGCCAACCAAATTTAGCATGACCTTCCAACGCCCTTGGTCGGCGGGCGTGCGTTGCCAACGAGTTGGTCGGCGACTTGTTTGATGCCGTGTAGACGCTTGTTGACAACCACGCGTATGACAGTCGCGCTTCTGCAGGCGGTGAGCGCAGACGCACGCGCAAAAAATGGCTCAACAGAGCGAACGCAATGTAATGACGGAACTTATCGATATATACACTTATACAGAGACTTGTCCTGTCTTTGGGATTTGACATCAGAGTCATGTATAGACGCAACTGAAAAAAAATGCATGGGATATTTTTTTAAAGTATATTCTTTTTTTTTTAATGTACCTATATTAAATATACTAGCTTCTGCCAGCGGCTTCGCCAGCGTGAAATGTGTTTTCTTATCCCAAGGGAACATTATACCGGGATGAAAAGATGCATACGTGCTATTCCAGATTATAATCTATCTCTGAGGCAAAATTCATCCTGATCCGCTCAACAATTTTAGCTTAATTGAGCAACAGACATACATACATCCATCAAAACTTTCGCATTTATAATATTAATAAGAAGATAGCAAGATTAAAGTTTAGTTTTAAAAGTTTATTAGTATATTATTTTTGAAGTTTTGATAGGCAAGGCGCCATGAAGTCGTTGTAATGAAAGTACGGTACGAGCGTAAATACGTCCTCTCTGCGCGGCGTTCTAAACATACTGAGGTTGGGAGCTTGTCGCAGACCGTGTAGCCGGCATCGCCTGACGCGCTGCCGACCAAGGTGACCTTGGTTTTTGTCGCGGTCGGCGACCGTGTAGCACAGGCTTAACTCAAAAAAACCGGCCAAGTGCGAGTCGGACTCGCACACGAAGGGTTCCGTACCATTATCGAAAAACACTAATAATATCACGTTTGTTGTTAGCCCCCCTTAATTTATTTTATTTTAATTTAATCATTATTATTTTTTGAAGCGAATATACAACTAAACATTCTGTGAATATTTTAAGCGTTTACCTGTTGCCGTTATTAATATCGAGCAAAAAACGGCCAAAAAATCACGTTTGTTGTATGGGAGCCCACCTTAAATATTTATTTTGTACTGTTTTTAGTATTTGTTGTTATAGCGGCAACAGAAATACATCATCTGTGAAAATTACAACTGTTTCAACTGTCTATCTATCACGGTTCATGAGATACAGCCTGGTGACAGACGGACAGACAGACAGACAGACGGATCGCGAAGTCTTACTAATAGGGTCCCGTTTTTACCCTTTGGGTACGGAACCCTAAAAAAGGTACCTACAAAAGACACCGACTTCCAAAAATAAAGTTATTTACATATTATTTACACTTTGTAGTTTTTTTTATTTGGAAGTCGGTAATATTTTTTTGTAAAAAAGATATTTTAATATTGCAAGATTCCTTCGTGCCTCGAAAAGCACGTTAAGCAGTTGGTCCCGGATATCATGTGTAGATCTTGTGTAGGCAGTCATTACGGTAGTTACCACGAGATAATCTGACATCAGTCTTGCTAAGGAATATCGTGTTACCCAGTTACTGGGTTGTGGCGGTTAGATAAGCAGTCTTATTTTTATTTTATTTAATACTTTAAGCACATATACGTACAGAGGCCGACTTAAAGCCTTAGGCATTTTCTACCAGTCAACCTTTAGATAATGGAGATACAAATAGTGGTAGGTACAATTAGTCTCTTTTCACACGCTCCGGTTTCCGGGTAGCCGGTGCCGGGTAACCGGCGGCGAAGTGTATCGGCATGTATGTTAGCTTTCACACGTACCGGCGTCCATGGCTATACATTCGCCGTCGGGTACCCGGCAACCGGAGCGTGTGAAAAGGGGCTTACGATAGTAAATTGGATTTGAATACAAGGCCTAAATCTATACTAATATTATAAAGCTGAAGAGTTTGTTTGTTTGTTTGTTTGTTTGTTTGAACGCGCTAATCTCAGGAACTTCTGGCTCGAATTGAAAAATTATTTTTGTGTTGGATAGTCCATTTATCGAGGAAGGTTATAGGCTATATAACATCACGCTACGACCAATAGGAGCGGAGCATAAATGAAAAATGTTGCAAAAACGGGCAAAATTATTCTTTTTTGAGAGTTTCCGTTGCGTGCGCTGCGTAAGCGGTTAAAATTTCATGTATGTAGGGTTGGGTAGGTAGGTAGCCAGTTGACGGGAGCGAAGCCGCGTGTGACAGCTAGTATAAGCTATAAATAAGTACAATTAAATTATACAATAAATACTAAAACAAATAAAGTAAATACAGGTACTATTTAACAATTAGTTGCAACAGACAATAAGGGAAAAATTGCGCTGTGACGATACTAATGTGTTCGCAAACTTTGACTTTGAAGGTTATTCGGTTGGTTGCCAACTTGCCATCCTGATTTCCTGTGCGGTGAGTAGGACGTTGAAGAAAGCGGTTATTTGATGAGCGTAGATTTTTATTGTGGTTGTCGCAGATGTATAGAAAGTGAGGGGCCAGATAACTAGCGGTATTCGGAGAGTCAAGAAATAAGTCAGTGTGGCAGTCGTTCCATGTTTTACTGGTACTCACCTGCATTCGGTTAGACTGAAGGCGAGCCCAACTTAGTTTGGGCAAAGGCCGGCCGATTAATTGACATGATTTTAAATAGAGATGATGGATGACTCATCATCTTCCTGCCCGTATCCCATGTTACTTGTGGTTGGAGCAACACGTTTTCTTCTTCCATACCGTCCTCTCCTGTCCCCCGTCACGCTTTTGGTTTTGGTCACATTAGAATTTTGGGTAGTTTATTTTTATTTATTTTTTACTGTATTTATTTTATGTTCTTTGTATCTATTTTAACATACACAACAGATTTGGTTTCCGTACGTCACGGCCTAGGCGACCACTGAAAATCAGCGCCGTGCTGTGGGTCCCCCACGGTACAGCATTATGCTGAGTGGAAGCCTTATTGTCACAATCACGACATGCATCTGCCTACATATTTTTCACTCTATTTCTTTTTTGTTATAATCAAAATGTGGGTAGTATATGTTATTATTATTTGTTTATTTCTCGTTTTTACTAACTTAATTTAAGTACTACTGTAGTGTATGTAGATATCAATAGATCGCGCTACAAACCGATAACAGTATTGTAAAGCTGTCTCGTGCGCACACGTCGCTCGGTTATAAATACCGGTCCGAGTGGTGGGGCGATCGGTCGTTATCGGACTGTCGGCCTGTGCGGTGGTGCGTTGGCGAGCCAACTATTAATATTGATAAATGTGCATATTTTACATTGGCGACGAGGAGAAAACCGTAGAGTGAAATAAAGTTGTTTTTCACTAAAAGGAACATGAAGACTTTGTTAATATATAAAAAAAAAAAAAAAAAAACAAAGTGTGTGATGACGGTGACAGTTAAAATCAGTGGCGGTTCGTTTTTGAAGTGCATCAAATGTACACGATAAGTAGTGCACTTGCTGAGTAGTGCTGTGGAATCCAACCTCTTAAACACACTGTGCATACTGGTTGTCACCAGTCGCGTTACACCGTCGGGGTCATATTGTTTTGGTCCCACCAAAACTGAATGCAGAAGAAGTTAGTCCTTCTGCTTCACGTCTACAATGGCAGGAACAATGTGGGACTAATTTAAGGAGTCGTCGAGTTTTCTGCGACTACCCTCAGAATTTCGAATAATGAATAACCAGTCCGGAGCGGAGCAACAACCAAGGAGCTGGACAGGTCAAGGAGAAGCGTGTGGATGTGCGGATCCATACACACGAATCTGTATGCCGATCTGGTGAGTCGTTTTCATTTTGTTATGGCTCAGGAGAAGTGTTTATTGTTCAATCTTCCGGTTTTGTATATAGTATGGGTCATGTCAGGTCATAATCCATATTGGCTATCACTGGTCAAGTACATGTATTCAGAACAGATCTTATGTCTCGGGACGATTTACAACAATCTCGATCGATCGATCAATCGATTTCATCTTCAGATCTTAATTCACTTGCTTAATTTCAAAGTAACATTATGATAGTATTAGATCCCGCGATCGCTATCTTGTGAAATCTTTAAATAGTAATAGAATGAATAAGTACGCTCACGAGGCATACAAAGGATGCCTCCAAGTAGTGTTCCTAACGAGTTAAACGTAGAAAACAGTGAGAAATGTTCCTCCACCAAGCTGGAGAGCACATACCGAAGCTATTAGGTCGCACTGTACGCACTTGTCTGTAATCTTACCTGCAATTCACTTGTGAGTTGTTCAGGGGGCGATGGGCAGCTGGTGATGTAGCCGGGACACGGGTCTCAAAGGAGACTATCGTTGTATTGGTTTTGTAATAACCTAGAAGTCGTAGACTCTATGTGAAGTGACACACATCGTGTTGGTCACTTGAGGTAATGACGATATGGGTGGCATGAGTTTCACTAGCTGCTGCGGCAGTCGTGCCATGAGCGTTGTATATTATCTAAGCTGATACGGGTTTTGATCACTACTAAGGCTTAGAAGAACCTTTCGCTATCGGTGATCGTTATACACTGAAAGCTTTAAATAGGTAAGCTTAGAACTTAGAAGTATACACACAATAGGTTTAGGAAGATGATACTGGGTCACGCACTCATGTTCCAGTCGATGTTGATTTCGATAAAAATGATTGATGAGCAAGCTGTAGAAGGTTGAGTAATTCAGTCTAGCAGCCGTAGTGTGTGTTCGACCGTACCAGTGGTAAAGCGTAGTTGTGGCCGTAAATCGGTATATTTTGAGGCAACACAAGTAGTCCGTAGGTGCACAACATTGCGTTTAGCTCTGTCGGAAGTCTGGGTCTAGATAGACCGTTGTGTGAGGGCAATGCGATTGCTGGTCGGCTAGTGAGGCGAGGCGTTAGAGGCTTTACTCGAGGGTTCCTGTTAGTTTGGCAGTTTTGATGCAGTAGAGTTTTAAAGTTTCTTTGGAACGATTGTGGTTAAAGTGAGTTAAAACGTAAGATTTAGTTGGAAAAAAACTAGAATTCTAAAACTTCCCTATTTTCACGAACCCAATAATATAGTTTGTTTAAGAATAGCCTAGTTGGCCTTTGTGGCAACTGTGAGCCTAGGTGGCAACCACTGGTATAACATAACATCACACATATGGTATATTATTGGGAGGTTCCTGATAGAGAAACCGAGTGACACTGCCCGACCTGGGAGTCGAACCCGTGACCTCATGATTAGTTATTTGATTTGTGCTACATGATTAGTCCTAAAATAATAAATCAAAGAGCACACATATGCAGTAGAGTGTACCTACTGGTCATTAAATTGACAGGCAGTAGAATATAGCTACTGGTCATTAAATTGACAGGTAGTAGAATATACCTACTGGTCATTAAATTGACAGTCAGTAGAATATAGCTACTGGTCATTAAATTGACAGGCAGTAGATTATACCTACTGGTCATTAAATTGACAGGCAGTAGAATATAGCTACTGGTCATTAAATTGACAGGCAGTAGATTATACCTACTGGTCATTAAATTGACAGGCAGTAGATTATACCTACTGGTCATTAAATTGACAGGCAGTAGATTATACCTACTGGTCATTAAATTGACAGTCATCAGAGAATGACAGTAATAGCAGTAGATCGTACCTACTGGTCATTAAATTGACAGTCATCAGAGAATGACAGAAATAGCAGTAGATTATGCCTACTGGTCATTAAATTGACAGTCATCAGAGAATGACAGTAATAGCAGTAGATCGTACCTACTGGTCATTAAATAGACAGTCATCAAAGAATGACAGAAATAGCAGCAGATTATGCGTACTGGTCATTAAATTGACAGTTATCAAAGAATGACAGAAATAGCAGCAGATTATGCGTACTGGTCATTAAATTGACAGTTATCAAAGAAAAAATAGAAGGAGTCATCAGTAGTGGTTCTTTTTATGTACATACTGTTCACATCCGGAAGACTCAAGAGATGAGATCTGGTGTGAAGAATACTTCACCGTTGCTGATTGGCACAGAGGCAGTGGAACGCGTCCACAAGTTCACTTACCTCGGGAGCGTCGTGTTAGAAACTGGAGGTAGTGATGAGGACATCGCATCAAGGATCGCTAAAACACGATCAGCTACCTTCGCGCAGCTGAGACCTGTTTGGCAATCGCGGAAATTGACCCGAAGGATTAAACTCAAAATCTTCTCAACTCAAATCCGTGCTGCTTTACGGGTGCGAAACGTGGAAGGTCACAAAAGACATCTCTCGCCAGATCCAAGTCGTCATAAACCGCTGTCTTTGTCACATACTCTTCATTTGCTGGCCCAAGACCATCACCAACGTAGAGCTGTTGGAGCAATGCCACGAGAGCCCGATCGACCGCCAGATCAAGCGTCGCAAATGGAGTTCGATTGGCTACAAGCTTCGAAGGGATTCTGATCACATACCGAAGCAAGTGCTGGATTGGAATCCCCAAGGCAAAAGATAGCGTGGCCGTCCCCGTCAAACCTGGACGAGAGGATGCCGCGCAGCTTCCCGGACACTGCCTGACCGAGTGAGATTCGACGTTTGACTTCTCTTGAGGTTGAACCTGCCTAGCTGGACTATTCGTCCCAGGTAGGCATGGTCGTCCACGGCTGCGGGTGTGTAGTCTCCGATCTTGACGGGAGTGGGCGCGACATGGGTGTTTAACATCACTTTGGTTTCTCCATATTAAGTTTTGGACCCACTCTTTCGGAAGCTCTACTGAGGTAATCGAGCGTTGTACTGGGGACCTCCATGGTCTCAGCCATGACAGCTATATCATCGGCGAACCGAAGGTGAGCGATGTGCCCGCCGTTGACGTCGATGCCTGGCCCTCTCCAGAACGAAGCCTTGAAGGCGTCCTTCAGTGCAGCGGTGGATGGTTTCGGAGGTGGCGTCTCCCTGTCCCACACCTCGCTGCGGAGGGATGGACTCCGTAGCCAGGTTGCAAGGCCGGACTAGCTTAGTGGCGTTTTGTGCACGCGCTTCGGTACCTCGATGTACCGGTGGTCGATTTGGCGCCGTTGGAGGGACTGCAGTGCAGCTCAAGTCTCGATCAAGTTGAGGACTTTCACGTGGTTCACAAACGCTGAGCGGAAAAGCAGGTTGGCTTACGGTGCTTGAGCCTGTTCGGAGGCCGGCTTGTTCGGGAGGGTCGAAGTCGTAGGGCTTGCGCGCGAGATGATTCGTGTATTAATTTATTGGTTCCAGGTAACTAATTAATAACATGAGTTCTCAACTAACGTTAGAGAAATTGGATGGAGAGGGGGAACCGTCATCAGTAGGCCCAAGATGGGAATCAGAAAATGGAATAGAAGAAGAGGAAGGGTAAAAGGAAACACTAAATTAAACCAGTAAATGATTTTTAAATATTATTGTGCTGTCATTTTGTTATGCCAGAGATGCCAATAATAAAAATCAGAATATGCTAAATGTCTTATTAATAATTCTGGTTACACACAACTGGTTAAAACAAGGAAGGGATGTAGTGTATGTAGATATCAATAGATCGCGCTACAAACCGATAACAGTATTGTAAAGCTGTCTCGTGCGCACACGTCGCTCGGTTATAAATACCGGTCCGAGTGGTGGGGCGATCGGTCGTTATCGGACTGTCGGCCTGTGCGGTGGTGCGTTGGCGAGCCAACTATTAATATTGATAAATGTGCATATTTTACAACTACTAATACTATTTTAAGGGTTTAGCTTAAGTATGTTCCTATATTGTATGTCGTTTTGTGACAAATAAACACTTTTTCTTTCTTTCTTTCTTTTCTATCACTGACTCCCTTTTCTTTTTCATATCATTTCTCATACAGTCCATCCATCTTTTCTTTGGCCTTCCTCTCCCTCACCATCCATCCATACATATTAATAATTCTTGATTATGAATGATGTATGACTAAACTTTATTTATTTGTCCGGTCAGGTAGATTGATAAAATAAAATATTTGAAAAGTTTTTTTTTCTTTTTTTAATTAAACTAGTAATGACGACGATAGAATTTCAACGCACTGTGCGTTGAAATTTCGTGTGACGACACATTTTGAACCGAAACCTTCTGAACTTTGATGCTTTATTTTTGTACATTTTATTGATTAGATAAAGAAAAAAAAAATACCTCATCATCATACTTTTAATGTCCCCACTGCTGGGACACAGGCCTCCTCTCTGTGAGAGAGGTAAAAATACGTTGTTGTGTTTCGGTAACTGTTTCATACATTAAAGTATTCGTATGCACTTGTACCTCCTTATCCTCTATCTCATTCCCTCATGCACTTTTGTATATCGCTGTCTCAGTCGCGCCATGCTACAGAATATGCGAGTGTGTTTTTTTCTGTACTATGAACGTGCGTGAAGTGACAGTTTAGTTCAGTGTTCCTCAAAACCAGCTACAGCCGCATGCGCAAGAAAAATACCGTGATAATCGAGCACCGCAAACCAGCTCCAGGAGACGAGATCAGCAACGCCAAGTAAGTGCATGTGATCCCATCCTTCCAGGCAGCTGCCGCCCATTTTTTACTACTTTCCCTAGAGCAGTTGTCTATCCTAACATATTGTACAAGTAAACCATACCATACAGTCCACGCCGCAAAAATAGATTGTTTTTAAGGAGTAATACCTATAAATTCCCCACCATTTTTTGGTCACTTCGGCCGGATAAGAATCTTTATTTTACTCAAATACGATTCATTTTGTCTACCGTTAAAAAGGTTATTCTTAACCACCGCTTACAACTTACGTATAATTTATCGTAACAAGATTGAAGTAATTATCCCTATTTAAGTCATATTCTTATGCACCCCGCATCGATAATTATTTTCTTTCTATTGCAAACCGCATTATTATATTACAATAGTCTTATTCTAAAAAACATACTCATAGTTTTATTATTTTGGTTGAGGGTAGGCGATTGCAAGCGGATCGGTTAGTCTCCGCGTAGGCAGGTCGGTAACGCTCGATCGGTTCCGTACGTTCGGAAATATTCCGTTTCATATTCATTCCATATAAAAAAATAGTTATTTTATTACAAATTTCTCAACGTGTCATATTATTGTGACTTGGAGATAAGTAATATAAAACTCTTACATAATTTACTATAAATAATGGGAAAAGGTAAAAAATTAGATACTGAAGACGAATTTGAAATGTCTAGTGAGGATCATGTTCAGTTGACTATGTCACAGGCTAAACGCGATGCATTATTTGCTAGGTTGTAGTCTATATACGATTTATCTAAATCAGCTGTAGCCAATGAATCACAACGTGAAATATTTCTATCTAATGTGTGTAATATTGATGTTTTACGTAGTGAGTTTGAACAGGCGTTAGACAAATACAATACAATTCAATTACAAATAAACCCTGCGAAAAAAGTCGATTATCAGGCTTGGATTACGTTTGAAGAGATGTATTGTTGTATAAAACGGGTTGTGTCTCAAATTGATGTCACTGGCAATAGCAATACAAATGAGTGCCATATGCAAGACATGTCTTCTATTTCGAAATCGAAGCCTAAGTTACCTCCTATTGAGTTAATGTCGTTTAATGGCAGTATTCGAAACTGGCCCCTATTTTATTTATTTATTTATTTATTTATATACACTTTATTGTACCAAGATAAAAAGATTACATACGGAAACCTTTAACCTTTTATCAACAGTTTAAAAGTGTTGTTCACGATAATTGCGCGTTGAGGGACAGTGAGCGTGTTTACTATTTAGTTGGTAAGTTAACCGATAGCGCGAAGTCTGTGTGCGCAGGTTTACCGCCCACCGCCGAGAATTATAATATCATATGGAATGCACTTATTGATAAATATGATGACCCTCGAGTGTTAGCAAGTAGTTATTTGAATCAGCTGTTGGAATTTAAGCCGTTGACCAATAATAGTGCTGCAGATTTTGAAAGTTTTATTAATAATTTTAATTCTTCTGTTGAAGCGTTTAAACAATTAAAACTTTTAGATATATCAGATTTTATATTCTTACACATTGCGTTACGAAAACTAGATTTGGACACAGTTAAACTATTTGAGACGATGTACCGTAAAGAGAAAATTCCATCATATTCTAGTCTTATTGAATTTGTAAAGGAACAAAGTAAGGTTATGTCTCGTTCTATTGGTCAAAGGCCAGATACATCTAATAACTCCCGTAATAATAAAATTCCAATTCCAAAACCTACGAAATCTTTTATGAACACGGATATGAACAATACACAAAAGGTTAAAGGTCTTGCTTGTTCTTTGTGTAAAATTAAATCACATGAACATTTATATCAATGTCCAATTTTTATGTCCAAAACACCTTACGATAGGTTTGTTTACGTAAAAAATAATTCATTTTGTAATAACTGTTTAAGTTGCAAACATAAAACTTTTAAATGCTCTTCGCAAAAAACTTGCTCCCATTGTGCTGCTAAGCATCATTCATTGTTACATTTCGGAGAACTACATAATTCTAATAATGTTCATAATACTGTTCCCAATAGGAATGAGTCCACTACATCGCAGAATGGTAGTGTGTCTCAGTTGGAAGGTACATCCGCTTTACCTGCAAAAGGCGACCCTCTGTCCCATAACAATAAGGTTGACAATAAATCTAATGGCACATCTGCCACTTCTATGTGTAATATTTCACGCGATTATTCGGATCGTTTTGTAACTACTACCCTTTTGGGGACCGCAAAAATTATAATTATCGATAATAACAACAAGAAACATTTTGTCAGATGTTTGATTGACCCAGGCTCGCAAAGTGATTATATTGCGTCTGCTTGTTGTAAGCGCTTATCGCTTCACATATCTACACAAAATCGGTTTACCGAAGTACAGGGTATTGGTGGCAGTTCGCAGCGCATTCTAGGCGCAACTAATATACAATTTACTTCTCGTTTCGATAACTCCGCTGTGTATTCTATTAGGCCGTTGGTAGTAGAAAATATTACGTCGCAGTTGCCCGACTCGTGCGTCAATACGTCAACTTTAGATTATTTGAGAGATATACCACTAGCCGACGACTCGTACGATGAGCCTGGGCCGATTGAAATGTTGTTGGGAGTAAATATTTATTGTCAAATACTTTTATTTGATCGCATTATGCGTCATAATGATTTTCCTTCCGCAATTGAAACTGCCTTAGGGTATATAATTATGGGCAATGCGCCTATCGTTACGTCACCCAGTGTGTCCCGCACCTTTTGTTCATTTACTCATGATTCGCTTGATAAAATATTGGAAAATTTTTGGAAACTTGAGGAACTACCCGCAAATAAATTCATAAGTCCTGAAGAAGAAAAATGTGAAAATATTTTTATTTCCACAACTACCCGAAATGACACCGGCAGATATTCTGTAGTGTTGCCATTTAAGGAAAGTCCTGATAAATTAGGTAATTCTTATATCACCGCTAAAAGGAGGTACTTGTCATTGGAAAATAAATTTGACAAGTCACCTGAGTTACGTGCTCGTTATGATGAAGTTATTCATGATTATCTGGATAGGGGTATAATTTCACGCACTCCGCCAGAGGAATGCATGCTGCCAGGTTTTTATTTACCACACCATCCTGTCATTCGCGAAGATAAAGACACTACTAAATTACGCATTGTGCTCGATGGTAGTGCCAAGACAGATACGGGTGTTTCATTAAACGAAATTTTACACCCAGGCTGTAATCTTCAGGCAGATATATTCAGCATTCTTTTAAATGTTCGTATGTTTAGTATAGCATTTTTTGCCGACATACGGCAGATGTACTTATGTATAGAAGTACATCCTGAATACCGCAAGTACCAACTAATATTGTATCGGTTTTCTTCGGACGAACCGCTAGATACATTTGAATATAATCGAGTCACATTCGGTTTACGCTCCTCACCATTTTTGGCGATGAGAACTTTACGTATGTTAGCTAAGGATGAGGGCCACAAATACCCGCTTGCCGTTGATGTGTTGGAAAGAGACACTTATATGGACGACGTGTGTTCGTCAGCGTCTTCCGTCACCTTAGCTGCTGATATAGCCCATCATCTAATCCAAATGCTCAAGACCGGGGAATTCGAGTTGGCAAAGTGGTCTAGCAATTCTTCTGAATTTTTAGAGCATATACCTATATTTCAACGCAAGTCGGAGTCCATCTCCTTTGATAGTGACAATAATTTAAAAATTTTAGGTCTACGTTGGCTTCCCAATTCGGATAAATTTATATTTTCCACTTCGTCACCTCAACCACTAGGCACCAAACGGGCAATTTTATCGGCTACTGCCCGTCTCTATGACGTATTGGGTTTGGTAGGCCCAGTTATATTGTACTCTAAATTATTGATTAAAGAGTTGTGGCTACTCAAGTTGGGTTGGGATGACATACCTCCAACTCGAGTTTTAAGTATATGGCATCAATTCATTGCTGAATTACACCTAATATCGGAATTAGGTTTCCCGCGCCATATAGGTATTGAACCGGGTTGTAAAATATCCTTGTTGGCTTTTGCGGACGCAAGCGAGAAGGCGTATGGTTGCGTTATTTATTCTCATGTTACAATATGTGATCGGAAGCCAATCGTTAGTCTCATCTGTTCTAAATCACGAGTATCCCCAATTAAAACTATTACAGTTGCTAGATTGGAACTATGTGGAATCGTCCTTATGGCGAAATTATTGCGAAACGTATATGACACTTTCAATAAAAGATATCCTGTTGATAATATGTATGCTTTTTCTGACTCTGAAGTCGCACTGTGCTGGGTGCACTCATCTCCACACAGATTTAATACTTTTGTTGCTAACAGAATAGCACAGTGTCAATCTTATATCGACTCGGTTAATTTCTATCATGTACCCGGCGTACAAAACCCCGCTGACGCTTTATCTAGAGGTCTTTTACCTTCGCAACTTAAAGATCATCACCTGTGGTTTACTGGCCCACCATGGACCACACTGCCTATCAATGATTGGCCCATTTCACCTTTTTCTCCAACCTCTGTAGAACCACCAGAGGCTAAGGTCATCTCTTGTGTAACCTCCAATATACTAGAAAATCCAATCGTATTGTTGAGTGACAGGTGCTCCTCATGGAGTAGGCTTCTCCATTCCGTGGTCTATGTTTTAAGATTTATGAAACGTCTACCTCGCAACGATATAATAACCGCTAGTGATCTAAATACCGCTGAGATTTATGTTATAAAAGCCATTCAAAATTCATCTTTTTCACATGACATGAAAAATTTAAAACGTGGACGAGCTGTTTATTCCACGTTGCGCAAGTTAAGTCCGTTCTTGTCTTCTGACAATATATTACGAGTGGGAGGACGTTTAGCTAATTCTTCACTCAAATATGCTCATAAACATCCTGCACTATTGCCGAGAAAGGGACATACGATTGAACTATTAATTGATTATCTCCATCGCACCTATCTACATGCTGGGCCTCAATTATTGCTTTCAATAATTAGGCAGAATTATTGGATTTTGTCTGCTAGGCGTTCGGTAAGGCAACGTATACACAAGTGTAACACTTGCTTTCGTAGGAATCCAAGGCCAACATTTCCTATAATGTCTGATTTGCCCGAGTGCCGCTTAGAGCAATGCAATGCGTTTACTCACACAGGGGTAGATTACGCTGGACCGCTGTATATCACGCTAACTAGGAAGCGAGGGGTGCGTAGTCAAAAGGCATATCTATGTCTTTTTATATGCCTGGTAACGAAGGCCGTGCATATCGAATTAGCTTCCGATTTAAGTTCGGCTACATTTTTAGATGCCTTCAAACGTTTTTTGTCAAGACGTGGTCCGTGTAAAATTTTATACAGTGATAATGGCAGAAATTTTATTGCGTCTAAGTCGTATCTCCGCGAATTACATGATTTCTTGAAGTCTAGTGATTATTATAAAAATTTTCAAAACGAATTAACTAAAAACCGCATTGATTGGCGTCTCAATCCCCCCAACGCCCCACATTTTGGAGGGATATGGGAGGCAAATATAAAAAGTGCTAAGGCTTTGCTTTTTCGTGTAATAGGAAAACAAATCCTCACATATGAGGAGATGCTTACCGTTCTCAATCAGATAGAAGCAGTTCTCAATAGTAGGCCTCTTTACCTTTTAAGTTCTGACCCGTCAGAACCTACCGCTCTTACTCCTTCCCATTTTTTACACACCGCTCCTTTAGCAGTCTTACCTGCAGCGGATGTGAGCAATGAGAGGGTTAATTTACTCTCTAGATTTTCTTTAATGGACTCCATTGTCCAATCGTTTTGGAAGAGGTTTCGTACAGAATACCTCCATAATTTACAACCTCGGGAAAAGTGGAATACTTCTTCTAACCCGGTTGTGGTGGGGTGATAGTTTTAATAAATGTTGACAATGCGCCTCCCTTGCAGTGGCCTTTGGGGGTCATAACACGTGTGTTTCCCGGTAAAGACGGAGTTGTTCGAGTAGTAGAAGTCCGTACCAATTCTGGTACTTACGAGCGACCTGTCGTGCGGTTGTGCCCACTACCAACGCAATAGTTTAACTTTAGTTCAACCAAAATAGTATTTTCCTTTATTTTTTATTTTTTTATTTTTACGTTATTTTATACGTAAGCTTGTAATCGCGCAATTATAAATAAGAATTTATGATCTTAATATTAAGACTCTTATAGTCAATCCAGTGTGGATGTCGCTTGTTTATTTTTATATTTTTTTTATTTTTCGAAGGGATTCCTTCAAGGCCGGGGGGATGTTGTGTTTCGGTAACTGTTTCATACATTAAAGTATTCGTATGCACTTGTACCTCCTTATCCTCTATCTCATTCCCTCATGCACTTTTGTATATCGCTGTCTCAGTCGCGCCATGCTACAGAATATGCGAGTGTGTTTTTTTCTGTACTATGAACGTGCGTGAAGTGACAGTTTAGTTCAGTGTTCCTCAAAACCAGCTACAGCCGCATGCGCAAGAAAAATACCGTGATAATCGAGCACCGCAAACCAGCTCCAGGAGACGAGATCAGCAACGCCAAGTAAGTGCATGTGATCCCATCCTTCCAGGCAGCTGCCGCCCATTTTTTACTACTTTCCCTAGAGCAGTTGTCTATCCTAACATATTGTACAAGTAAACCATACCATACAGTCCACGCCGCAAAAATAGATTGTTTTTAAGGAGTAATACCTATAAATTCCCCACCATACGTGTTCAATATTATTTGCATTATCTAAATATAATAAGTTACCCGAAATAATAAAGAATTCTAATAAATATAACATCTTTATCAATAAATTGAAGCTCTTCCTTGTAAGCAAATGCTACTATAGCATAAGCGAATACATAAATGATAAATTATAAGTAAATAACTATCTATTTGTACCTATAAATATTCACTATTAAAGACGCCTGCCTTTTTAAATAAATATGGAGTGTCCAATTAATAAATAACTTACCTTATGAATAATACATATTAATTACGTAATAAATAAAAATATTAAATAAAAATATAAATTATAATATTAATATTTAAAAATTGTTTGGTTTGTACAATATTACTAAATATATAAATAATACGCAGTATATAATTTATAAAATAATAATTATAATTCTTAAATTCAATTCTGTTTTAATAAAACAGTATAAATTACTAATACCTAAACTTACCAATAATACAATTTATCAAATTAAACACTCTGTTCTTCCTCCTCTCTCTTACTGGATTCATGCTGTGCCCGACAGGGTCCATAATTGTGACTTATATAATTATTTCCCTACCAATTTACACATTATGGTACGCAATAAATAATTGAGAAACACTAGGATATTCTTCCTGTATCGTGGGTTCGTTTACAAACATATAAACTGACATACACAACACCCAGAGCCGGAACAACTATCTGTAGGTCATACAGATATTTGTTCCGTGCGGGAATCGGACCCGCGACACGCAGCGCAGCAGTCAATCGCTCAACCACTGCGCCATCCGTGCGCCCAAATCTCACTGACGGATTAAATAGAATTATCATTTTTCTACCCAGGAATCATATCTATTAAGCTAGGTATAGGTAGGTATAACCTTCGCCAAACTTCTTGGCCGCCCTGAAGTTGGTTTACCGTTTGCGCGAGGCACGAAACGGTGCTGTTTTTGTATGACATTTTCTACTGCTCAGCCATTGTAGCCAACTTCAGGGCGGCCAAGAAGTTTGGCGAGAACTATAGTTCCGGGGTGCCGACCGCGAACTGGAAGACGTTGCGTTGGAAGGCCTCCCACGAGGTGGACCGTTTACCTGGATCCGTTGGATGCGAGACGCACGGGACCGGTCAATGTGGTGACATTTGGGGGAGGCCTAGTTCAGCAGTGGACGTCTTTCAACTAACATGATGATGATGAAGCTAGGTATTACTACTATTAGTTTATATTACTTACTACTACTATTAGTTTATACTACTTACATTACTAGCAAAGTGTGCTTGTAAGATACATCTCTGTCTAGTCCTTTGAAGAACTCAGCCGAGAACATTGTAGTGTTGTTGTGTTTGTTATTTGAGAAAATCTAGTTTATGGTGGACATCCTTGACAACGGTGAAGGAAAACATTGTGAGGAAACCTGGACTTATAATTTGTACAATGTGTCCAGGCTTGTAGTAATAAAACTTTACGGTCGCTATATATACTTAATTTTATAGATCCCTTTTATTTGCACCTACATTTTGTGTATCTTTGTGTGCCAAATAAACTAGTTTTCTTTCTTTTCTTTCTTTCCTTGACCATGCGTGGTGAGTAATGCTCGTGCCTTCTCTTTATGAGAAGAGGTCGTTGCCCTGCAGTGGGACAGTCACAAGCTAGTATATAGCTATGCATAGAGCTTTCAACCACTGAACTACTTTCAAGATGAAGTATTTTGAAATTAATTGTTCACAGTTTCTTACCATGAATCAATACACACCTACGCTGGCATCAGTCACCATAAGTTAAAAATATCAGGGATTCTGAATCTTAACATTAAAACATAGAGTTCATTCTACCTTGCCACCAAAAATCTTTTACGACCCATTAAACAGATTGGATTGTTCCGAAATCAACTTAATTTAGGTGGGGTTAGAGTTGACATTTGTGTCACTATTTGTGTTCGGTATCGTTCTGTCTATTCCATGAATGTCGTGACAAATACAACCTGTCTCAACGTTTATTACAAATTCAGAATTTATAACATACTAGCTATTTACTGGGGTTTTACTTGGCTGAACCATGAGATAATTTTGGCGTTCATTAGAAATATTCATATTCCAAAGAATTAAATAATCTAAGATGTAGGGATTAGGACTGTTACCTGCCTCCCCGGTGGGTTCCCGCTTTGTCGATGCGGGGGGGCTCAGTAACCGTGGCTTGGTCACCCACGGTGAAGCGAAGAGGAACCCGAGGAGGGGCCGCTCGTCAGGGCTTTTGCCGATTAAGCCGACGACGTAGCGGCCAACTAGTAGGTTGCGGTGCCGCTTGGTAACAGGCGACATCGCAACTGAGGCGGGCCGCGATGTCTTATGGAGATTCCCAGGTTCCATACGATGTCGCGGCTGAGGGTTGGAGGCCGCGGTGGGAGAGGAGTGCCGGTATTGCGGTGCGCCGCTCTCCCTACCTTCCGCGGCCCGGACGGGGTCGCCACCGTCAGATGGCGGACGCGGTGGGGCCGCAGGGGAGGAGGAGTGTCGGTATTGCGTTAGCCGCTCTCCCTATCCCCTGCGGCCGAACAATGGTAGGTGGCGGGGCCATTGACCTTGACCCGTCGCAGGGAGACCAAGGGTGCCATACACGGGGTCGTCTGGCGCCCATGTGCTGATTGGTCCCTAGGGTGGTCACGGCGTGCAGTGTGTTCTGGTGCGCCGGTGATGGGGGGACTCCCCCGGTGACGGACAGCCGCGGCGGGTTCGCGGTGAGTGCTAACGCGTACTCGTGCTCCCGCCATAAGCGGCACAGGAGGACACCGTGGAGTTTTAGTGGGTTAGAGTCCCACATAACTGCACTATCTCCCCGTGGTAGTGCAGTATGCATGAGCATTTCCCAACGCAAAAAAAAAAAAAAAAAAAAAACAAAAAAAAAGGACTGTTACCTGGCCTCTGAATCCGTCTTTACTTCCTCAAATCGTATTTATTTTTTATATACGTTACCCCATATTTTATTGGGTGCCTGAGGCGGGACGGCGCGGCGGCGCCGCCGAGGCCGGTCCAGCAAGAGGTGGCTTCTGTGCACATGCGATGCACAGGCTGGCAAGCGAATGGGTCTCCTAGGGGTTGGATATCCAAAACCAGAAGACTATAGGCTCATATCTCCTAGTCTCGTTGTAAAACTCATAAAAAAGGTTTCAACGAGATTGGGGAGGAGTAAGGTATCTAGGGGACCACAATAGATCCCAATGGGTCGAAGTGTCCGAGTTATTTCTCGGCCTCTCCGTAAGATAAGATAAGAGGTGGCGAGACGACCTAAACGCCTACTGCAAGGGCTGGTTTGAGGTGGCTCAGTATACCTGGAAGGATTACCCAAGATACAGGTGAATATCTCCTGTATCTTGGGTGCATTTACAAACACATTAACTCACATAAACGTCAGTTGAATGTTGACTTGGATGTGCGGAGTGACATGATTGGATAAAGTGAGAAATGAGTATTTTAGAGGAAATGGCGCCAGTGACAGAAAAGTTGAAAAGAAACCGTTTGTCTTGGTATGGTCATGTGATGAGGAGGGATGCTACTAAAAGAGTTATGTAAATAAATGGGGATGGATGGAGAGGGAGGGGCGGCCAAAGAAAAGATGGATGGGCTGTGTGAGGAGTGATATGAAAGAAAAGGGAGTCGGTCATAGCGTGACGGGGGACAGGACGGTGTGGAAGAAAAAAACAAGTTGCGCCGACCCCAAGTAACATGAGGCAAGGGCAGGAATATGATAAAAAACAACTAGAACCGGAATATATATCTGTAGGCCATACAAATATTTGTTCCAGGCAGGAATCGAACACAACACACGCAGCGCAGCTGCCGATCGCTTACCCACTGTGCCAACCGTCAAGTATATATAGGTCGATGTTTACATTTTGAAAAAAGGTTAATTAAGATAGTTAATCGCTTCGAGACTGAAGAGCAGTGGTGGCGCAGTGGTAACAGCCGCGACTTACAAGTTGTAGGTCGTGGGTTCGAATCCTGGCAGGCGCTTTACTTTGTGTAAATTATTTCATCACCACTGCTCTCAAAACGGTGAAGGAAAACATCAACTTAGAATCAAAAATTCGAAGACATGTTACAGCTCGTGCCTAAATCTAACAGCTGCACGGGTCGATCCTCAAGGTTAAGCAACGCTTACCGAGGGCGGTCCGTGGATGGGTGACCATCTTTACATAGTTTCTCTGTGCCTCGGAAAGCACGTTAAGCCGTTGGTCCCGGCTGTCATTTGAAGATCTTTGACAGTCGTTACGGGAAGTCAGAAGCCTGAGATCTGACACCGGTCTAGCAAAAAGGTATCGTGTTACCCAGTTACTGGGTTGTGGAGGTCAGATAATTAGTTGAATCCGGTTAGACTGCTAGCCGATCCTAAAATAGTTTGAAAAAGACAGGCAGATTAGTTGAATAGTGAAATAGTAATAGTCCTGATGTTCGAAGCTTGTAAATCATGCGTGATTTAGCTCTAGCTTCGTTTGAAGTGGAGCGCGCCTTCGCCTATGGGTACGCGAACTTAGCTAAAACGATGGTTAATGTACTCTACTTAACTTGGATTTTTTTAATTTAAAGTTGAGTATTTGTCACTGCTCTAAAAACGGTATAGAAAAACGTCGTGAGGCAACCGGCATGGCCTAGAATAGAAATCCCAAAACTCTAGCTCAAAAATACCTTTTACTGATTTTTCAAAATTACTCGAAAATATCGAAATTAAAATCAATCACTTACGTAGTTTACCTTCACTCTTTAGCTAGTGGGATTCGTGTGACTCGTAGAACACGAAGGCAGTTCAGTATATGCTAAAGTTGAGCAAATTTTGTGGTCTACACGATCAAAGACGCGGGCGAAAAGCTATGTTTGGATAATAATTTGCAATACCCTGCCAGAACTGGAAAAAACAAAACAGCCAAAGTCGTGTAGTCCACGCAGGCGAAGCCGCGGGCGGAAAGCTAGTTTAAACTATAAAATGTATAAGGTTTTAACCGTATTTATTATTATTTATCTGTATAAGGAAGTATGTAAGGATCGTAGCAGGAGGCGTTCTGTAGTATCTGCCTTCACCCATGGAAAAAAAGGCGTGAGTTTATGTATGTATGTTGTATGTTATTATCTGCATAAACTGAAACGGGTTTAAGCCATAAGATTACTTATTATGTTATACTAGTATATTTTTTTCAAAATGTGAGAAGATATCACTTTTACAAACTTATTATCTCGGCACCCATTGGACATAGCATTTATTCGGTTTTACCAGTAGAAACCTCGTAAAAAAATACACATAACTGCATCTCTAACTTAATTTAGTAAAAATGCATTTATCATGTTTTTTACAGTAGGTAAGCAGATAATGTAAAAATTTGTAAGTATGGATGTTTGTTTCAAGCAAAAACTACTTAACAGATTTTGATGAACAGAAGGCGTGCCGTAGTATAATCACAATCTTGACATTGACCCGCAAGCGATTCAAAATAAAGTAGAGCAACATTCTAACCATCTCACTAAGCAGAAGCGCCAATCTCTGCGCACACATGCACAATCATCTGTGTACGTAAATAAAGATGTACATACATTATATGTAATAAGTAATCACTATGGTATATAAGCGGATGGGAATCAATATGGATCATCATTCGTGCAACATCGGCCGATCTCGTGCGGTGTTCCAAATTATTTTTTCCGAAATAACCGTTGAGTGCAGTGTTCTGTGAAGGTTTGTTTTTGTTCTTTCTTTTTGGTTTGTAACCTTTTTTGGTTGGCATAACATCACGTCTGTATGTCCCAAAGGGGTAGGCAGAAGTAGGTACTTAGATATAAATCACATTTCACCAGTAATGTTATGTTCAGTAGTTTCGTTTAAAATGGGGCAAACATATCGAGGGTGCACGCACGGGCTATTTGGATTAAGTGAAATTTCCAAAAATGGGAAATTTACAGGAGAGCATTTCAAAGTGACATTTTAGGGAAAAAAAATTATAAGAATAATATTTTTACGAAAAAGTGGTCTATGTTGTTTTCCTTTACAAAATCCGCACAAGTTATTCTAATTTTCATTTTTATTAAAGCTGTTATTACCAGAAATAAATGGGTCCGTGGCTTATGCCCCCAGTGGTCGAGGCACCCATGGCCGACGCCCCCGATTCGATTAATTTATTTCTAAGCAGTTTTTGATCAAATGTACTGTCAGGCACAAAAAAGGTGTACAAAAATAATATATAATAATAATAAATGTATATTGATTGTAAGTATATGTATAATATTAAATCATAATTATATATATAACAAAGAAATGCTATTATATAGGTTGTATCTTTTGAAAAATGAAAGTCTTAGTTATTTTTCAATATTTATTTATTTATCTCAATAAGAAATCTAGTAAAAAAATTGTATATAAATCACAGTTTTCATCACCTATAATCAAGATAATCATTTAACTTAAATATAATAATCAGTCTTAAATGTAATAAAATAAGATAGTGATTTTAAATAGTCAGTCTTAAAAATTACTGCAGAGCAACTAACTTTTTACATAATGAAATGTTCTTTTTATCTTTGTAACAATAATAATTAAACGTAATCAACTATGAAACTATAAACAAATGAGAATAATTTTAACTAATTATAACAGTCAGTTTCAATAGCAATAACAAAACAAAATAATCAGGCTTAAATCAAATAATAAACAATTTTGTCACATGTCAAATGTTTTAAAATTTTCTAAGCAAAAAAACAATCAAGTGTAAAAACTTAAACAAATATAAAAATTTAAATTTCAAACATTAAAACGTAGAAATAGTATACAAGCAAAATCATCTCTTTTCACTAAATAATTACTTTTTGGGCGGCTTTGTTCTAAAAACATGATTATGGTAATTCTTTTTTTGTTTTTATATTGTTCAGTCAAATGGGCAATCATTTTATCATTATTTCTTCTGTTGTTCTTTCGTCTGCTCACAGGAATGTATATTAACAACATTCACTAACATTTTATATAAAGTCTTTTTGATTTTTTGGATGTTTGTACATAATATATATGCTTTTAACGGAGAAAAAGGTGTCTAAGGATAAGGTTAAGTGGCGATCTATTCTCTCTGCTATTAGTTAGATAAATTTTGTTTAGCAAGGAAAAATACTTTATTATGGTGAAGCAATTTTCTCATTTACTGTACTAAGTGAAAAAGCACAAAAAAAAAATTATATTCAATTAAACGAATCGGGGGCGTCGGCCACGGGTGCCTCGACCACTGGGGGCGTAAGCCACGGATCCAAATAAATGTCGCTTAATACAAAATTACAACAAATCATTGTTATTTAGAAACAGGCAAAACATTTAAAACGCCCTATGTTACGAAATTTATATCAGGACAAACAGCTTAAGTCAAAATCACAAAATATTTTGTCTGTATGAAGTCCATCATTTGTAATATTGAATTAAATTTGTGTCACGTCAATCAAATCCGATTCAATCTAAATTTAAATTTACTGATGTTTCAAGCGACAAAAAAGTGCTCAGATTGCCATGAAATCGACGCAAAAAAAAAACTGGTGATTCCGAATATGTAAATCCAATATCGGTTAGGATGTCGCTTAATACAAATAGCCCGTCAACCCACGTTATTAATAGGGCAAAATCCGGGTGACTACTGATCTTTATTGGAATAACCCAATAATACTTCAATCAGGGGATCGAACCCAAGACACTACGTTCAGCAGTCGCGCTTGCGTCTACTAAACCATCGAAGCAATGTTTTTTTAGAGTTTGTGTATGTTTTGTGAGTTTTAAAGTGAATGTCATACATTCTTGTTCTAAATATTCCTTGCCAGCAGGAAAATTCTATCGGCAAAAACAAATAAGTTCCGATCAAACTTTTATCCCTTATTTTATCCCTTAAGGGATCAAAAAAATCCTTCGTTAGTACTCGCTTTCTAAATAGTATAAAATAAAGTCGCTGTCCGCGTCTGTCAACGTCATTCCTGTTTCTCTGCTAACTTCTTCTAAACCACGCAACTGATTTTGATACGGTTTTTACTAATATAAACCGAAAGGTGTTTGTACAGTTAAGGGTCAAAAGTGCAGTCACACTCTACCAAAATAGCAGCGAAAATATTTTTTTGCCAGAATTATTTCAACTTTTTACGGTCAGTAGGTATAATCTATATTTTAATTTCTTTACAACATATAACTTGCCGGGGTGGATCATTAGTTCGTTATTAAAAGAACTTTCGTTAAACTTTCATTATTGACCCCGCCCAGTGGTTTAGGCGATGATTTTTCCCGCGGTTTCGCTCTCTCGCTGTAGCGTATTCCATCTTATCATATCTTGCGGAGGGACTAATAAAATAATATCGGACACTTCGATATACTGGGATTTTTTGTGCCCTAGATAACTTACTCCTCCCCAATCTCGTTGAAAACCTTCTTTATGAGTTTTACAACGAGATTACGAGATATGAGCCTAAAGTCTTCTGGTCTTGGTTATCCTACTCTTATGAGACTCATTCACTTACTAGCCAGTGCATCGCATGTGCACAGAAGGTGCTCCATGCGTTCCGTATGTTCCCGGCACAACCTGCACATCGGTGTCGCGGTTAGACCCATCTTCTAGAGCATGTCGTTGGTTCTAAAGTGGCCAGTGAAGGCCCCAAGCAGGTAGCGAATTTGCCCCCTACTCATATTCCAAATGCATTCCCGTGCTTTGAACATAGAGCCCAGGAATTTCTTGGAATGTTCCAGACCACTTTGTAGGATGTCATTTGATTGCAGCCTGATTGTCACTCCACAATTGCGGCGATAAGGCCCCTCTTGGAGGAGTGGCTTGAGAGGCGTCAAGGCATCCTCACCTTCCGCCTGACGCAGGTCCTCACCGGACACGGCTTTTACGTGAGGTTCCCGTTCAGGATAAGGCGGGAAGAAACGCCCGGGTGCCACCATTGTGTGGACCGCCCGGAGGACACGGTGGAGCATACAGTGGAGGTCTGCCTCACTTGGGCGGAGCACCACCGTGTCTTCGTGGAGGTTATCGGCGGTGGCGACCTCTCGCGTCCGGCCCTGGTCCAGGCCATGGTACGGAGTGAGAGGGCTTGGGAAGCTGTCTCTTCCTTCTGCGAAGCAGTAATGCTCGTAAAGGAGGAGCTGGAACACGCACGTAGGCTTGCGGACGACAAGTAATGGGTAGCTCGCCGTCCGATAAGGGCCAGGCCCGAGTCGATGGTTGGGGTTTGGACCTTGAAAGAGCTTTCAAATACAAACATAGTTTGCATTTTATAGGTCATCATGCTTGTTACCCGATCCAGGACCTCATTTCCATCGAATTTTGTATGGTTAGTCTTTGGCTTAGAGGCATCCCATAGTCCAGCAACAGCAAGACGATGTAATGCCTTCCTTGCCTCGAGTGCAACCATCATATTGATAGGAGGGATTCTAAGGTATCTCTCTATTGCTGCCATAGATGTTGTCCTTTTTCCATCACCGACAATAGTGCACACTTCGTTCAGATTGCTATAGATCCTTACCATTTCTGGATATTTGGCGTGCTGATAACTTTACTCGGCAACTCATTTTGCGCAGCTGCGCACACTTTATACAATGTTAATAGAATATAAACAATATTTCAGTTAATCTTGCACATTAAAGTTGAAAAAAATAAACCTACTAGTCACACGTGACACACTTAACTTTGGTTTTAATTGACGCCGCAAAATATTTCATTTCAGCATGTACAAATAAACACGTCCGCCTAGTCTCGCGACTGGTCGAAGACGATGGTTGAAGTATGCGCACTGTATTCTATGTATAGGGAATTCTTTAAGCAGTCCCTTTTTTAGGAACCTGTCTACCAGTTTCTCCAGAACTTTCAAGATAAAGGATGAATTGCTATCATCTTTCGATGATAGGATGTCACTTGTCTAGGGCCTCAGAGACCATAGACAATCTAGCATGGTTATTGCGGTTGGAAATATGTCTAAAATGAATTTTCTTCCACTCCATTTTTTTTTGTTTGTTTCAGGTAATCTTTCTCGTGTGAATAATATCGAAAATAACTCAAACCATGAAGGTAAGGATTAATCTATACATACATACATACAAATAAATAAAATTGAAGTGTCTGTATAACAATGTTTTATTGAATGCACGTGAAAGTATATGCGGTACTAACAACAAATAAGCAATTTTTAAGATTTTTGTGTATCTGTCTGTTTGTTCCGGGTATTCTCCGAAACGGCTGGACCGATTTTGACGGGACTTTCACTGGTAGATAGCTGATATAATAACGAGTAACATAGGCTACGTTTGATCACGAGAAAAATCATAGATCCGGCGGGAAACTAAAAAAATAAAAAATAAAAATTACGAGTTTGACGCGGACGAAGTCGCGGTCAACAGCTAGTTTTCTAAATAAAATTAATGTAAAGTTCTAAATTTTTCTAACTTTTATTTATCTTATAGTCATCGGCACGTAACTTGGCAAGAGTCGTTAGATGCGCATAAGTCAATTTTTAGGTCTCTTTGGTTACCTAGCGGGACGCGGGGAACGTTTAGCACCGTTCCGAGCGCGCGATTGGTTGGTCAGTTGACACAAGGATCGACTGACCAATCACGTCGCGTACACGTCCCGTTCGCTCTATATGGTGGTTGGTCAGTTCGCGCACTATGCGCGAGCTTACCCCCACTACGCCAAAACCTTGCCAAGTTATGTGCCGATAACTATACCTTGTTAGTTGTATCCATCAACCCACATTGTGCCCACGTGTTGGATTACGGCCTACGGGCCTACTCCCTCTCATAGAGAGGAGGCTCGTGTCCGAGATATGGGAACATTACAGGCCATAAATGGTCGTCTTATTTTTTGTCGGCACGGTTGCCGCAGTGGCTGAACGATTGGCTGCTGCGCTGTGAGTCGCAGGTTCGATTCAAACAAATATATTTTGATGGTCTACCTTCGCATACTAATATCAACTGTTGATATTAGTGGTCGAAGTGGCCTACAGATCAGTGCCGGATTTATATTTTTTTATGAGTGTAGGCCATTTTATTCCCGCCGCCCCATGTATTTTTCTAGTCTAGTTAAATAAACGAATGAATTAGTCATTAAGAAAGAGCGTAAAAAAGAAACAAGAATTAAAAAGAATACGGTACTTTATGGTGCTTCTGTGTTGAGAAGAGCTAAAGAATTATTTTTTTCTTGAGAAAATGAAGATCTTTGATAATTTTTTGATTGATCAAATCTTCACCTTTGATAATTTTTCACGCGTTTTATACAGGAAAATCTCCTTTCTCCAGAACAATTTGTAGCCGGAATGGAAAGTGCGATGCGGAGAACTATATCCAAGCTAGGGTAAACATTAGACAGAGATTGATTCCTCAAAAACGTTAAGAGACTGAGTAGTTTTTTGTACTTTCCTTATTATTTTGCGACTTATAAAAACCTTAAATCAAAATGTAGATAATTAAATTGTCTTTAAATTGGTGTCGAATTCATTAAAATACGCCCAGCGGTTTTGGTCCGATTGTCGTATTTTGTCCGTTATAGACATAACTTACACTAAGTTATGCGAATAAAACTCAAAATTTTCTTATCCCAATGTTGCATTATACCGGGATTCAAAGTAGCACATGTGCTATTCCAGACTATAATCTATCCCAGTGCCAAGTTTCATCTAGATCCGTTAAGCCGTTCATGCATGATTGAGTAACAAACAAATATCCATCCATCCGTGCCCATTTTCGTATTTATAATACACTAACGAGCAATGAAAAAGTTCCAGTGACATAGCACCAAATTACTCCTAAACGGGAAAGGCTAGCTTAATGACGCCGTCTGCAATATTGAAGTACATTTAACAGCGCATCAGAATATTACCAACTAAAAACGTAAATATTGTGTTCAAATTTTAAATTAAATGTGTAAAAATTAAATTAAGGTGTTTGTCGGCATTTTGTGGGTGGAACTTTTTCATTGCTCGGCAGTGTATTATAGTAAGATTGCAGGCGTATATAAATGGTCATCATCTTTTCAGATCCTCTTAATCAGTGCCTTGGCAGTGGTTTGCTTAGCGGAGCCTCCTGTAGACAACAGGTACCTTCCTCCCCAGGCGGGTGGCGGATCTCCCTCGCAGCTGTACGGCACCCCTGGAGCGCCAGGACTTCAGAGGCAGACTGATGCTTTGTTCAGGTACCTACAGACTTTCGAATAGCTTATGTAATTAATGTTCTTCTCTGGGTATGTTGTTGAGCTAATCAAATGTGTTTTAGGAACGTTAACAACAAATAAAAATTATGGTAGAGGTTATTCTCAGGGAAACACAACCACTATATGAATTCGAGTTTATTGTATGTTCACAGTAGGTATAAAATTATTGTAAGTAAGAGTCCTTAAATCTAGATTACATTCGGTGACAAACAAAACACAGAGTTGGTGAGACGTAGGTACAGCGCGGTATAGGCAGGTATAGCGCGGTGAGCCGTCGCGTCGGCACACTCGGCACGCACACAACACATGAATGGTGCGCGCGGAGGTGATTTACAAATCTTTGGTTTTACAGACTGACTCAGTGTTGCCATACTGTAGGGACCAAAAAACCTGTACATCTGATCAAAAAAATCCGTACAAATTCCGTATGTGTAATAAATCTGACACTCCGTACGAAATCCGTACAAAAATAACCTAAAATTAAAAACTAAAATTAATTATACATGAGTCTTTATTATTTTTTTATCATATCATTGTGAACGTTCAAAACAAAACAAGGTGTATTTGCTAAAAACAAAAAAAGCAAGTAAAACCATGTCCACCACCATCCCACCATCTCTTTCATTCATTACCTACTGCAATCAACGTCAACCGTGTAACATGCTATTTTTGTCAGTCTCGTAAATGAAACATGAAACGGTAATTCCCCGTCATAGAAAACCATGTACGTTCTTTATTTTTGTATTACGGTTCTTTTAGGGATGTTGAAAGCCAAAAAATATCGACATATCGATGTTTTGGTAAATTGTACAAAAATTACTTTCCGTAGGTACCAATTTTTTACGTTATGGACACCGACTTCCAAAAAGTAAGTTATCTTTCACTTTGTAGTGCTTTAATTTGGAAGCCGGTAGTATTTTTTTGAAAAAGAGAATTTTATTTTTCACTTTTTGGTTGTACTTAATAGGCAACTTGCCTTTAGTAAGGTACCTATAATGCCAGAATAAATTACCCGAATACCATGAATCTTGAACATAACCGGTGAAAAGAGAGTGTACCAAGGTGAGCTGTACACATCTGCGTACCCCTTTAGAGCGTACTGGCGTGATGTTATGTTATGAAATGGTGTAAACAATAAACAAACATGCGATAGCAATCCCGAGAGATTCCGTTATATAATGAAGAGTTCTGTTGTATATATTCGAAGTTCTTCATCAGATCTTCACCAAACGGTACATGAATAATCTTAATGTTAGCAAATCAGCCAGCTTGTACCTGTATATGAATTATATACTATTATTCCAGAAGCCGTGGACCAACCCACGGAGGTGCCCGTCGACCGTCATCCCAATACGGAGCCCCTGGCCAAGGCAGCCAGCCTTCTTCTCAATACGGTGCCCCTGGGCAAGGCAGCCAGCCCTCGTCGCAGTATGGAGCCCCCTCTTCCCAGTATGGAGCACCTTCGGGCCAGTTTGGAGCCCCCTCTTCCCAATACGGTGCACCCTCATCTCAGTACGGAGCCCCATCAGCTAATGCACCTTCGCAACAATATGGAGCGCCTGGTTTTGGAGGTGCTGGTGGTAAATATTTACACTTAATTTTTTTTAATTTGTTTGTGTTTGAAATTTCTTTTATGGAAGATGTGAATGTGTGTGCATCACAAATAT
The DNA here is from genome assembly GCA_945859665.1 of Anorthoa munda. Classification (NCBI taxonomy): domain Eukaryota; kingdom Metazoa; phylum Arthropoda; class Insecta; order Lepidoptera; family Noctuidae; genus Anorthoa; species Anorthoa munda. The sequence goes on from OX243898.1 coordinate 14,033,919, forward strand.
AATACCTGACCAATATTTTTTAATAATCTACCTGACAGAATAAAATTATTTTTTTTTACCCAGAGATCATCCCTATTCTATAACAAATATCCTTGTTTACAGGTCACTCGCAGGGAAATTCCTTCGGAGGTCAATCTTCCAGAAGCCAGGAACAGAGTCGTCAGTACCTGCCCCCTGGTGCAGGAGGATACGGCAGCGATGATGGCAGCAACGGGGTTAGTGAACAACACACATAGAATAGAATATATAAAAAAAATTATAGAATAGAATATACTCGTACTTTAGTGTACACCAAAAAAGTTACACATCTCTCACACACAAGCAAGCAAACACACACTCATATTCATCACATTTTGCAAACTAAATACATTGTTTTTTTTTTTACTTTTGATAGGCTTGCGCTTGACCACCTGTTGGTAAGCGATGATGTGGTCGACGATGAAGCACGCTTGCCTAGAATAAACCTATTCACTCTTGACTTAAAGACTGCCAGGTTGTAGCTATCAGGAAATTGCTCATCATTTGAGGTTCTTGCTCACAGTTCCAGACAAAGGGCAGGGACAATAGTAATAAACTCCAGCCCTCTGAGAAGGAACTTGTCCATATAAACACAACAAACTTTTGGTGGTTTTTGTTACGAGCAATCAGGGAACGCAGACTATGGCAGGGAATGCCACACCTTAGCTGTACGCACAATTAAGGTATTCTCAAAACGTTTAGTGCGTATATTTGGGATGTTCACTACGTACCGATGACGCATCGCCCTACGTCTTTTCTCGTATTGAAGTCCTAACACCAATCAGCGTTATTTGCCAGTGTAATCACAGACACAGCAAGTGTTTGCTGGCTGCTACGTACATCCTTAACTGTCTTACTAGCGACAAGGCCAGCTTTGGCTGCAGCTTTTGGGCAACAGAGGTACACATCACACGCCATTGCTTCGAGATATTCCAACTTCATCAGATTAGCTCTAGGTACATATATCCTCTTGCGCGAATGAAAAGCCTTGCTAAAAATTCCCGTTTTCTTGCCAGGAACCCGCTAACTACAACTTTGAGTATATGGTGAAAGATGACCAGTCTGGCAACGACTTCGGTCACCGCGAGTCAAGACAGGGTGACAAAGCCGAGGGACTTTACTATGTGCTACTTCCCGATGGCAGGAAACAGGTGAGGAATACTATGATTTAATTTCTTCGTTGGTACACTCTGTCAAAGAGCGGTCGTAGTCACCATGTTGCAGTGAGACTTCGGACTGCCGAAATTTGCTTCACAATGCGACGCCAACCTTCTATGTAGGCTGTGACTCGTGTGCTCTCGTGCAATGTTCCACCTACAGCAGAGTTGATCTGGTCGGTCTATCGCAAGGGCGATCCACCGCAGACTCTCGTTCCTTCCACTCTACCCTGGACTACAAGCCGCTATAGTCTTTGCCTCGTCGGGTCACGTGAGCAAAGAACAGAAGTATTCGAGGCTGGCCAATAGAAAGAAATGAAACAAAAAGTGTTTTTCAGTCACAAAACGACATACATAAGTACATGCTTATGCTAAACCCTTAGCAATAGTATTAGTAGTAATAATTCCGAATTCTTGGAGAATAGATATGTTTGTGCAAAACTCAGTCCACGACACTTCAAGCAGTTTCCAACAGCGCCTCATTTCCAGAGCGTCTTTTTTTTCTCTCAGCGACCATGAATATAGGGAACACTAGTGCCTTATGAACCGGGCCCATCATGACCGATGCTTGCGCTGTCTTCGCACACGCAAAGCCCCGCCACCTCCATATGATGCAGACGCTCCAAAACCGATTTCTCCGTAAAATCACCGGAGCCCCCTGGTAGGTATGCCCGATCATGAAGTTTCTGATGAACTTCATGTTGAAGTCAAAATAGCCACGATTCAGAAGTTCATGAAACGCCTTACCAATCGTTTCTTAGACGCTGCGGTCAAGCATCACAACCCATTAAAGAGGCAACCCTGACCCGATTCGAACCCTCCCAAATCTTCCGAATTCGCCGACTTAGGCACACTCTTATTACTCCCTGTTCCAAGAGAGCCGACTAGAGACCAGCACACTTAAAAGACACAAACCGTCTCATTCCGTCCTCGCCACCGTGGCCCGTCGCGACGTCCCCGATAAGGCCGCCCCGATCCAGTAAGAGCCAGCCAACGCATTGCTGAGCGTAGTCAAATTAGTCAGACTGGAGCTACTTGTCCATTCTTCTCCACAGTAGGAACTTGTCGAAAGGATGGTAAAATAAATAATAGTCAGGATCCAGCCCGTCCCCTTGCTGTCCCCCCCAGCGACGCCCTGAGCTGAGGCTCGTACCCACAGAGGGTTGCCCTCAGCGTGGTCGCTTAGGTTTAGCTTTTGTTGCTCTGGCTGGAGGCTCTAGTTTACTAGATTAATCTCCACAGGATAACCTGGTTAAGCAGTAGCCATCACTGTGATTGAACTGCAAGACGTCCCTCACAAAAAATATGAACCGGTTTTTCGTGTACGTGGATTACGGGCTTGTTATTTATTTATTTATAAAACTTTATGCACAAGTACAAAGGCGGACTTAATGCCTTGGGCATTTTCTACCAGTCGACCTTAAGAGTGGCGCAGAGATAAAATATGGCAGGTGCAACTTAATGGAAAAACAAGTAGAGAAAAGAAATAAAAATAAAACAATTGAATATATATTATATACAAATATATACTTAGATACATACATACATATAAATAATGCTATTGAGAAACCGAATCCAACAAATTAACTATGTGATGATTCTGCAAACTTCTTGCGAATGTGCTCGCGTGCCTTCAATTTGAAAGACAACCGACTGGTTGCCATCCTGACGTTCTGAGGGAGCGCATTCCAAAGGGAAATCGCCTGGACAAAGAAGGAGGAATGGATAAACCCAGAGCGGTGAGAGGGACATTGTAGAAGACGATTATTGGTGGAGCGAAGACTTTTTCTATTATTTATTTTATTTATTGGAAATCTTTCAAAGGATTCAAGCGCTCATGAATATGAATAATTTTATTATGGTCTCGAAAGTCCTCTGTGGCTCGGAAAGTACTTTAAACCGGTTGTCCCGGCTGTACATAACACCACTGGTGTTCAGATTTGATGGCTTCTGACTGTCAGTAGCCATCAAATCTGATACCAGTCTCACTAATGGGTTGCGTATTACTCATTGGGTTGTGGAGATCAGTAGTCGCTCCATTATTTTTCTGCGTCCGATAAAAGTTTATTTGTTTGTTTTTTTAGTTTGTTTAGCTTTTTTTTTCACTTTTCCAATAATTTCTTACATTTACAGACCGTGCAATATGAGGCTGATCAAGACGGATACAAGCCCAAAATCTCATACGAAGACACCGGTCTTGGCCAGGGAGGCTATGACAGAAATAGCCAACAGTCTGGTTACAACAACGGCTACCAAAACCAGGGACAGGGATACTAAAACCAACGTATACCTTCGGAATGGGTTCGGGTCTAAAAATGATCATAGACTTTGTTTAAAAAGTTTTTGATATATTTTTAGACTACCAGCTTTTTATCAATTATTTAATTATTTGAACTTGAATGAACTTGAATGAGAAAATAATCGATAATTTAATGCCTTGGACCGGATAAAACATGTAAATTGTCTTTACTCAAATATTTGACAGTTCATATATTTTATCTATGATTGCAATTTGGCGGGCATCTTTTTGAGGACAAGTCAAAAACGAATATTTTATATCTCATTGTTGTGCCGTATTTTTTTGAAAAAGTATTTATCGTTAGTAATGTATGTATGTTAAAGGAATTCATGCTGTTTTAAGTAGCGTGGAAATGGAAAAGTAATAATTTCGTTTTTGACAATGTTTTTGATTTTACAAATGGACGACGACTATCGCTGTATTTTAAAGGAAACGAGTCAACTCAAGACTATTGTACAAAACGCTTATTTAGTAGTAGTTATTAGAAAAAAATGGCAAAATATAATTTTTATTCATATCTCTTAAAATTATTGTCTATTTTGTATCTGTAAACTTGTAGTGTAGCTACTCATTGACTTACAAAAAGTTTCAGGATTTCATTAATTTTCTGGTTATATTTCTATGTTTCACGACTAAAATGGCCAGTTAGACCAATGGTGAACATGTTTATACACTTTAAAATGCTAGATCTACTCCTTCTTCCTTTTAATAATTTACAAATAATTAAGGACGAATACTAGAAAACGACTTTATATTATCGTATGAAAACCCTTGCTACCTATGTATTATATTTTTATGTATACATTGTAATATTTAGTAGTAAACTTAGCCTGCATAACTCCTTATTTTGTAAATAAATGATTTTATAACAGATAAATGTTTCAATGCTCTCGAGGTAGTCCCATTGTCAAGTCAGGATCTGATGAGGATCCCATGGAAATTGAGGAAACTCCTCAAATGTTATAGGCGTACATACAGAATTTTTCATCGATATGGCCAGTATTTTTATTTAGTAGAGTATCATTGGATGAAGTGGAACTGACGAAGATCACAGATGGCCACTGGAACTTATCTATAGCAGTGGTGCCTCATCCCATACAAAGAAACTGTCCCGACGTACTGTACTGATTATTTTTTGTACATCGATTGCCTTCGTTTCCGTCCACGGATATAGATGTGATCTATAAAAAAATAAAATAAAATATAAATTCTTTATTCCGTTCATTTATACACAGTACAATATTAAAACACATTACATAGATTAAAATACATTACATAGAAACCCTTAAGTGCTAGTTATTGACAAATTCCCTGGATCCCACACTAGGATTCCCTGTGTTGTGGGGTCCAGTCTCTTCCCAAGTAGGTAAGGTAAATATTTTTACATGGTTACACAGAGATAAAACTTAAATAAATTGTAATGTATAGATGATAAATAGAAATAGAAGTTATTATTTTATCCTATGAATTTAGTTTCAGTTGCTTTTTGGTGAGTGTATGTGTATATGTGGAGTATGTAGGGATGAGTGTTAAATATATAGGTAAGTAGGTATTTTTGCTATTTATGTCCTAATTTTATTTATTTATTTATTTATTATTTATTATATACTTTATTGTACACCACTTAAATAATAACAGAACAATATTAAAACTGTAAATGTTAATGTTAATTTTACGACTGTATGTGCAAAATGTCTTCTGTTTGGTTATAGTTTAGAAGATGCAGCCATTCGAATAAAATTTTTTTTAGACGTCTGTAAGTCAAGGTGATAATAGTTCTATCGCGAGAGTAGAATTTTGAATAGAGGTAGGGCCCAAAAAATGCGAAAGATCTGCGTGTAAATGAAGAGTGAACTCTAGGTCGATCCCATTTTAACGTTCTGGATGAATGGCGGGCTAGTTCTTTAGCATCCCTGTGAAAGCGCATCAGAGCCGAAGCGATAAACAATTGCCTCACTGTGAGGACGCTACAATCTGAATATAAAGCATCAGTAGAATATCACCAGGGCTTCCTGTACGCTATCTTTAGAATAGCTCGTTGAGCTCTCTCCAGCCTAAGCAGATTTGTTTTGTTTGCTGTTCCCCAGGTTGACACACAGTAACTCAATAATGACTGGCACAAGGTAAAATACAACATACGAATCAGCTTTGGTGTTGCGATGGACCTGATTTTTTTAAATATGTGTGAAAGTTTTCTAGTACGCTTCACAAGTGCGCCAATTTGCGCTTCCCATGTTAGGTGCTTATCGATTTGTATGCCTAGGTATTTTATACTCGTAACTTGTTCGATTTGCGAGCAGAGACAGCTTTCGTCATCGAAACTACCACAAACATAAAGTTTTATCTGCAGATCCCAGTCTGGTGCTGACCGATCAGTCACACTAAAACACATTGACTTAGTTTTAGCGACGTTCAGGGTCAGTAGGTTATTTTGGAGCCAGGCAGCAACCCTCCCAAGTGCCTCCTGAGCCACACAAACGACCTCCCTCCAGGATTTCGCAAGAAAAATGATTGCGGTATCATCTGCAAATGTAAAGACACTGGCTTTACGGAGTTCTAGAGAACATAGGTTTATGTAGATAAGGAACAACGTGGGGCCTAGGACACTGCCTTGGGGTACGCCGTAACCAATATCTGCAAATCACTGACATATTCACCAATCCGGACGCGCTGTTTTCGCTCTCCTAAATAGGACTTAAACCAGTCTAGAGCTAAGCCTCTGATCCCGAATAACTCCAGTTTTCTTAACAGTATTGGCCGGGAAACTGTGTCAAAGGCTTTTGCAAGATCCAGGAAGACACCGACGCATTTCTGCCCTTCATCCACTTTGCTAATCTATCTATCGCCGTGGAACGGAACCGAACGCGATTGACGTCGGCACGGTTTCTTTGTATGGGATGAGACATCTGTATGCTAGTATTATATTATCTGTGTCTATACTAATATTATAAAGAGAAAAGATTTGTATTTTTGTATGTAACGAATAAACTTAAAAACTACTGGACCGATTTCAATAATTCTTTCACCGTTTTGAAGCTACACTATCCCTGGGTGACATAGGCTACTTTTTATATCCGTGTATTCCCACGGGAACGGGAACTACGCGGGTGAAACCGCGAGGCGTCCGCTAGTTAATGATAAATGTGTTATGAGTATACGACAGTAGATCTTTCGTGTTATTTCAGAAAACATAAACACGTTGTATACAAAATAAAACACAATAATCGAATCAAAACAAATTTATTTAAAATTTAAATAAAATTCAACAAGTAATATATTAAGATTGATTTATGAAAAGATGTGTAGAAGCTGGCTGTGTCAAAATATTAGAAAAACATATTTTTGTTTATTTTTTAAACAATAAAAAATGAGATCAATTAAAATCTGAAAAGAGAAAAAGACACGGTTAATATTTTGAGTGTTTCTTTTATTATCTTATTTTAATTAACAGCTGTACATGGTGTACCGTAATAGTTTTATATATTATATAAATTAATATATAATAGCCATGTACGCCGTTACGTGTGAAAGGTAACGTACATGGCTATACATTTCGCCGCCGGTTACCCGGCACCGGCTACCCGGAAACCGGGGCGTGTGAAAAGGCACTAAGTCCCTTTTGTACGGGAGCCCCACTTAAATATTTTGTTTATTTTGATTTTAGTATTATGTTATTATAGCGGCAACAGAAATACATCATCTGTGAAAATTTCAACTGTCTAGCTATCACGGTTCATGAGATACAGCCTAGTGACAGACAGACAGACGGACCGCGGAGTCTTAATAATAGGGTCCCGTTTTTACCCTTGGGTACGGAACCAAATAAGCAGTATTTCTGGACACGGCTCTTATTGTTCGGAGGTTCCTCTCTCTGAAGACCTGACCGCCGCGCGCCGGTAGCTAGGACCCCGTTCCCGATACGTGCATGCTATAATTGTATATTTTCCTCTTTGTCTGTCTATCATGCTCTTTTTGTATATTATTCCCTGTATTTTGTGAGGTCTAGCGCTTGTGATACGGGACTTCCCAGTACAAGAGCCAGGGCTGCTCTATTTGTGACATAAAGTGTGATACTAAATAAAAATATTGTCACTCACCGGGTGATCACATATCGGCGTGTTCGGGACATATGATCCCGAAGCATTGGGTGCAGTAGTCGACGCAAGGACGATCCGATACCTTGAGCGCCTCCCCCTTGGGACACCACTGTATCACACTGGCAATCAAACAAGGATATGTTAGAACCATGCAAAATGATGAAAGGATTAATGAAAGACGACTAACAATGGATATTTACAAGGCAGATATGAGTTATAACGCCGGGATAAGTCGCCCTAGACACAGATAATATAATACTAGCATACAGATACCTCATCCCATACTAAGAAACCGTGCCGACGTAACTCGCGTTTTTCATCTGCTTAATCTGGCAATTTTTTGTACATCGAACGCGTTCGGTTCTGTTTCACGGTGATAGATAGTGTGGTATTTCGCTATTTTAAACCACATATTTTAGTTATTTCACTGAGTGAGCTGGTGTTCTCACCTAATTCACACTTAGGTCTCTTAATACTTACTTCATATTATTCCATGCCAATACATTTTACATCATATACTTATACTTCGCATCCTTTATACGTTTACATTATTATTCTGCGAATCGGTCTAAAACGATTCGTTTTCTTATAAAATAATCATATTTTTCAATGTTATGACACCTACGTCAGGTTGTCAAGCTGTCAATACTTTTCCTTTTAAATTTTCTGTCATAGAGCTTCTTACTAGCTTAGTCTATGAAGATTACTTTTGATTTATATAATTTAAATTCTTTTTATCAATATGGTTAGCTCAAATATTGTATTTTATAAATTGAAAATTAATTTACACGCTCTCAGAATTCATCGAAAAGGTTTTGGATTGAATATTACTGGCTGTTTTGAATACTGGCAGGTTGCATTTTTTTATGACAACAAGATGTCACTAACTTAAATTCTGATTCTGATTCTGTCAAGCGGTGGATATAAAAGACGGAAAGGCCGAGGGCTTGGCAGTCTGGAATCGGGTCTGAATCCGAAAAGTCGCATAATTACTAAGCACTAAAATACAAAATGTATCTTCTATTCTGGAAAGTCTCTAAACCTTAATATCCAGCTTGTGTATGGGTAATACTATCTGCAATGTACTACTAAACTAAGTGCTCAAGTTTAATATATCGTGCGTGTTACACTGTGTCTGATTTACCTCCGTGTGCCTGCTAGACTGTCGTGGTGCCTGCTCATCAGTCACTCTCGAGCATTCCACGACTCAAGGAGTTCCTGTCAGTCCAGCTGCATGCCTAGTTGACCTGCTGCCTACATTACCTACCTGCCCGACCTGCTCCGTGCTGCCTGCCTAATCGACCTGCTGCCTACACTTCAACCTACCTGCCCGACCTGTTCCCTGGTTAGCTGCCCACGTCGTGCGAAGCCGGACCTTAATCTTATACTCCTTTTCTTAATTTTTTAGTTTGCTTAGCTCAGCCCATCTGAACTACACGTAACGCTACAGTTTGGCGCCCAACGTAAAATCAGCGTTATCTTTTTCAAAATTCTAAAAAAACTACCACTAGTACTTTCTTTTGGACTCTTATTTGGCTTAGTCTACTCATATTCATTTATTTATTTATTTACCTTATTCACTTTTTCTCTTCTTCTTCTTTCTTCTACTCAACACATATTCATACCTACTTACACTACACCCCACACACATCCCTTTTACCCTCTGGTAATTGGCACCCATTCTTCACTTGGAAGTGTTTTTTAAAACCATTCGTGGTCACTCACAAGCTGGGGTTTGGTTTACTCTACGACGTACTGTAGGAGTATATCCTATAGTCGTTACCATAATGTTCCATAACACATAACTCTCTAATACTTCACTACCCTACACTCACCTCTTAAAGTCCTCTTAAACTTGAGTTTTCTGTAACTCTTGACCTCAACTCTACTCTCTTGAGTCGCCTTTAGCACTCATTAACCCTCACCCTCACCCTCATTTACCACCCTTTAACACATTTTTATCCTCTTCCATCTTTTAATTCATGGAATACCTCAGACTATTATCATGGACAATGGATCGCAATTCCAATCCCAAGAATTTCGCAACTTCCTGGGCAGATATAACATACCATACATATTTTTTTCTCCTCACTATTGCCCTCAAGTAAATCCCACTGAAAGATACAATCGTACTATAATCACAGCCTTGTCATCTTTGGTTGGTGAAGACCATAGATCTTGGGACATCTACCTACCTAAAGTCCAATTTGCTATGAATAGTACAATAAATACTATCACTGGTTTCTCTCCTAACTTTTTGCTCTTTGGACGAGAAACAGTTACTTCTGGCTCACTTTATACGCCAACTAATAATCTTGATGAAATCGTGTTTCTACCTAGGGACATCTATGCTACTAACATAGGTTTATTGTCTGCAACTTTCGATAAAGTTCAGATAGCCCTCCATATGGCTCATACTCGTAACTCTTCTCGTTACAACGAAAGTCATTCCTTTAAAGAATATAACGTAGGAGATACAGTCTGGCGAAGAAACTATGTAAATAGTCAGGCTGGGACTTATTTCAGCGCAAAATTAGCGCCAAAATATGTGAAGTCCACTGTGTTGCAGAAACTATCCCCATTAGTTTATATACTAGAGGATCCTAATGGCAACCAAGCTAAATGGCATATTAAAGATTTTAAAATATAATGTAGGTATATAATTATGTAAATAAATTCATTCTTCATATATTACTCATGACTCATCTCTATCTTCTTTCTTTCTTCTAACTGTCGAGTTCTTTTCGACTTTCAGTTTTTATTTTCTCTGAATAAGGCTATAATGCATTATTCTTTTTTTTTGAGCGGTAGCAACTCATTAAATAAGCCCCTAATGCATTATCTTTTCTTAGAGGTATTCTTAAAACCCTCTAAACCTTAAACTCAAGTTACTCTTGAGCTCTCTTAAACTCAAGTTTCTCTTGAGCTCTCTTAAACTCAAGTTCCTCTTGGGCTCTCTTAAACTCGAGTGTCTCTTAAACTTGGGGTTTTTCTTAAACTTTAAACTTTTCGAGCGGATAAGCAACTCGTTAAATAAGCCCTAATGCTCTTGAGCGGATAAGCAACTCGTTAAATAAGCCCTAATGCTCTCTTCTAAATTGGGTTTTCAAACAGGTGCGGGTTACGACACCTAATTAAAAAAAAGCCTTCGTAATTACAATATAAATATTTCTTTGTTGGAGTATGCGTCATTGAATGTGAACCATATCCCCTACGTGTGAATGAATGAGAGTGTTTGACGAAAGTATGAAAGATGTTGTGTGTTGGAGCAAGGACTTATTTTAACCTTCAAAATTTTCAATGGAGTTGAAAATTTTCCGGGGTTGTTGGGGAAATGTGGTATTTCGCTATTTTAAACCACATATTTTAGTTATTTCACTGAGTGAGCTGGTGTTCTCACCTAATTCACACTTAGGTCTCTTAATACTTACTTCATATTATTCCATGCCAATACATTTTACATCATATACTTATACTTATACTTCGCATCCTTTATACGTTTACATTATTATTCTGCGAATCGGTCTAAAACGATTCGTTTTCTTATAAAATAATCATATTTTTCAATGTTATGACACCTACGTCAGGTTGTCAAGCTGTCAATACTTTTCCTTTTAAATTTTCTGTCATAGAGCTTCTTACTAGCTTAGTCTATGAAGATTACTTTTGATTTATATAATTTAAATTCTTTTTATCAATATGGTTAGCTCAAATATTGTATTTTATAAATTGAAAATTAATTTACACGCTCTCAGAATTCATCGAAAAGGTTTTGGATTGAATATTACTGGCTGTTTTGAATACTGGCAGGTTGCATTTTTTTTATGACAACAAGATGTCACTAACTTAAATTCTGATTCTGATTCTGTCAAGCGGTGGATATAAAAGACGGAAAGGCCGAGGGCTTGGCAGTCTGGAATCGGGTCTGAATCCGAAAAGTCGCATAATTACTAAGCACTAAAATACAAAATGTATCTTCTATTCTGGAAAGTCTCTAAACCTTAATATCCAGCTTGTGTATGGGTAATACTATCTGCAATGTACTACTAAACTAAGTGCTCAAGTTTAATATATCGTGCGTGTTACACTGTGTCTGATTTACCTCCGTGTGCCTGCTAGACTGTCGTGGTGCCTGCTCATCAGTCACTCTCGAGCATTCCACGACTCAAGGAGTTCCTGTCAGTCCAGCTGCATGCCTAGTTGACCTGCTGCCTACATTACCTACCTGCCCGACCTGCTCCGTGCTGCCTGCCTAATCGACCTGCTGCCTACACTTCAACCTACCTGCCCGTCCTGTTCCCTGGTTAGCTGCCCACGTCGTGCGAAGCCGGACCTTAATCTTATACTCCTTTTCTTAATTTTTTAGTTTGTAATTACTTTTATTTTTAATTAACGAGGCTTACGTGTAGCTCAGCCCATCTGAACTACACGTAACGCTACAATAGATGGTGTAAGCAGCGACGTGCAAGTAAAAGGGTTTACTAGGTTCGTGAATATTGTTTTCTTTAAATACAGTATTCCATAATTGTGTACTTAGGTGAGTTGATTAAACAAGAACATACAATTTTTATGTTCAATTCCAGATTTTAATTTTACACACATTCAATAACAGATGTAGGTGCATATCGCGCCATCTAGTGAGATTTATTTGAACCAAATTTTCTTTCTTAGCAATGAGACCCCGTGCCCTAGATAAGGGAGCCTGAGCCCGCGGGGCGAGTGCATAGTGCTCCATCGCCGGCGCAACACTTCACACTAATATTATCAGAGATAGATTATAGTCGGGAATAGCACATAGGATACTTTTTATCGCGGGAATTTGTTCCCTTGGGATATTTTTTTCGACGTTCACGCGGGCGAAGCCGCTGGCAGAAGCTAGTCTTAATATATACCCTTTAAAAAAGTACCGAGCTTTAAGCCCAGCTCTCAAGCAAGTACACAGCCCCTGCATCCCTTCTTATATTTCCAGGCTATGCTTCTGAGAAGGTGCAGGCTCGCTGTTAGTTGCTAGTGGAATGAGGCCGTAGTAGTTTATTTTTCAATCCCACTCGGTGGGGTCCTTTCACTTTTGCACTTAGTGGTAGGTGTGGAATGCATGGAAATCTTAGATATTTTCGAAGAACCATAGCTTGGTCCCTATAGTGTTAATAGAGCTGCAGTTTGGCTTAAATTGTTGCAAATAAGAAACTTTAAAAAATTCGGTATATTGTTTGTCGAAAAACGCATTATTTGTGACTTTTAGAGCAAAAAGTGAAAAACATCCCAATTTTACGCAGATTTCACGTACTGCGCAGCTATCACAAGTTTTTCGAAGTTGCAAATTTGGATTTACACTACCCTAACTGCTCCATACAACATACCAAAAATGCAGAACTACATCAAGCTTTGCGATATTAATAGATTTTCTACTGGGCTAGTGAGGTCATGTAAAAAACCGGCCAAGTGCAAATCGGACTCGTGCACGAACGGTTCTGTACCATTATCGCAAAAAAATCATCAATAGATATGGCATTCGTTTTTTTAGGGTTCTGCCACCAAAGTAATTAGTGACTCTGAGTACATTGAATCTGCCAGCAGCCATAGATCGTGTGTTATGGTTGTTGATTACGTGAGTTAAGTTATGCTCTTTGGTACCATGGTGCATGGGGCATTATACACATCATTATCCAGAACTTCAACAAGCGACAATAAGCTCTGATTGCGAAAAAATACCAACTAAGTGCGTACAGTCAGACAGATATACGGACAGTGGTGTCTTAGTAATAGGGTCCCGTTTTACGGGACTGGGACTTTGGGTACGGCACCCTAAAAAATTGTCTTGATCGAAATAAAAATGTGTTTAACATACCCGTAATCACCAGACTGCATCCACTTGGGGTCGAATTGGTTGAGAACGTCGAACTTGCCTTTCGGCAGACCGCAGATGATCTCCGCCTTGACCGTACGTACCGCTATGAGGGGAGCCGGGATGAAACCTGGACCAAACCACAACAATATCAATGACTTTCTAAATGACAGAAAAAAATATTAATAAAAAGAGATATGTATAAAAGACGCAAATTTAAATAAAGATATGTTATTAAAACAAGCTTTTATATTTAAAAAAGTTAATTGAAAATATCAAAAAATCCGACTGCTTGAAAAGCGAACTAAAAAGACGTAAACAAGGAGAAAATCTTGCTGTGCAGTCGGAGGATACATCTGGTTTTGGTCAGCCAGCTCGCGAATATGTATCCTCCGGCTGCACAGCATGATTTTCTATTTTCAATTAACTTTTTTAATTTATAACTTTTTAGTTATTTTTTTTCGAATTAGGTACATTTAAACATATAAGTGTTAAACATTTTTGAAATCACCTCTTAAAACCCTTTAATTTGATACCCCACACGACAGGTTTGGAAAAAAAAAATTGGGCCCCCACAATATGGCGCCCAAGAACCGCCATTTTCCTTTTTTACAATTTTAATGTAGTCAGTGACACTCGCGGAGTTAAGACGAATCGATTGTCGTAAGAACCATCAAAATCGCCTACGCGTTTGGTCTCCAGAACGCCACATAGGAACAAACATACATACATACATACTTACATACATAAATAGACTGATAAACACATTACCCTCCTTCACACATATTTTCAAAATGTCAGCTCAATCGAACACCGGGAAGTGGTAGGGTTTGTGAAGTTAGTGCTTGTAGCGTTAGGGCGTGTAGTGTTAGAAGCTTGGCTCTACATGAGATCTGAGGCCTTAGTGCGAGTTTCTACTCACGCTCAATCGCGTTAACGGAATCATCAATTTGTATTGTAACTGGATAAGCGCAGTGGAGCAGTGGTGGCCCAGTGGTATCGGCCGCGACTTACAAGTTGTAGGTCGTGGGTTCGAACCCAGGCAGGCGCTTTACTTTGTGTAAATTATTTCATCACCACTGCTCTCAAAAACGTTGAAGGAAAACATCGTGAGGAAACCGGCATGTCCTAGAACCAAAACTTCGAAGACATGTGACATCCACCAACCAAACTGGGCCCGCGTGGTAGATTACGGCCCATCCCCTCTCACAGAGAGGAGGCCTGTGTCCCAGCAGTGGGAACATTAATAGGCTGATGATGGGATGTGTGTGATGTGTGAAGCGCCGTCTGGTGACGGTAAGGAGAAACCTCTATTTTTGTATACATTTTGACGTAAGAGATCGTTTACGTTAACGCGATTGAGCGTGAATAGAAACTCGCACTAAGACCTCTCTTAACTTTTTGATAGTGCGAGCCATAATTATGGTCTCGTCTTGGCAACATTTTACATGAAAATGTTTTTGATGGGATTTCACTTCTATTGTAAGTTACATATGACAATATTTATTTTATTTAGTTGTTTTTTTCCATCCTCTAATTTAAAGGATGGGGATGATTTACTAAATATCCTGAAATATTTGCTTTATCTAATACCTTTAAACGAACAATTTTTGTATATATTTATATAATCTGTATCTTGGAAACGGCTCCAACGATTTTCATGAAATTTAGTATGCAAAGGGTTTCGGGGGCGATAACCGATCTAGCAAGGTTTCATTTTTAGAAAACGTCGTTTTCTATATTCTCAACCTAGCAGAGCTCGGTCGCCCAGGTACTTATTTATAACAAGGATTCCATATATCGATTGTCAGACCTCTAGCATTAAAAGTTGCGAAAGTCTCATACAAATTGCCATCCCCTAGTTTAAGGGGTTGGGGTAAAGTTCCATATTTTCGTTTTTTTCTGTTGTCTGTGTACTAATACTAGCTTACATACCAAATTTCAGCTTTCTAGGACTTCAGGAAGTACCCTAAGAATTTTGATGATCATCAGTGAGTGAGTGACGAAATCGGGGTTTATTAGATATCAATAAAATCCAAAATATAAGAGCTATGCTATTGAAACTTTATATGTTTAATAAGTCCACTATTGACATCATATCTCGAGTTATTTGTTTATCTGGTACAATCCAAACCCAAGTTATGAGGGTTAAAAAAAACGATGAAGCGCTTCGAGAAAAGGTAGGTAGTGTCCTTGCGCTTGGCTCGTCTTGGTGTGGGCACTATTGTGCCCGCAGACATTCGCTATTCAGTGTGTAACGGGAAGGTGTAAAAATATTTTAAAAACTGCATTTACCCATGTCTATCATTACCATTTTTTTTTAAATGTATCTACCATACTTTGGTCAGCTGACGACACCTTTGTATGGAAACTTGGAAATGCGTTTTTTTTTGGCAAATGCCTATCATTTTCTTGGAGAGAGTGGTTCATTTACACGGGAAGAAGTAGTATAAAATATGATTACACCTTGTCGTTACACTCTGGTAAGTGGGGTTTCCACCTGTAGATACAATATTATTTTGAGTAGTATTTTGGGACTACAAATAAAATAAACAATGTACACCTTTGTATGGAAACTTGGAAATGCATTTTTTTTGGCAATTGCCTATCATTTTCTTGGAGAGAGTGGTTCATTTACACGGGAAGAAGTAGTTTATAAAATATGATTACACCTTGTCGTTACACTCTGGTTAGAGGGGCTTTCGGGACCGGGACCGCGGTCCCGGTTTCCACCTGTAGATATAATATTATTTTGAGTAGTATTTTGGGACCACAAATAAAATAAACAATGTAGGAATATAGCATAAATATTCGTTATTAAGACACGTACCTTGCAAAGAAGCCTGGAACCCGAGATAAGGATTAGCGTTGATATCACCCAAGAGCTTGCGATAGTTGAGGTCCCCTTTGAACATGATGCCGACAGCAAGTTGAAGTTTCCTGTACAAATTGGGGTCCAATTTCTTCATGTCTTTGTAACAGTGCGGGTACGTCCAGAAGTCTTCATCCTGTTATAAAAGAAAGGTAACAAAATAATTACTCCTGATCTTACTACGTACTCATAACATTTATACAGGTTGTAACAAATAGAACGCAAAACCTGAAAAGAGGTTATTATTATTGTCCTTTATTCATTACATTTCATATTATTTACATTTTGAGGGTTCCGTACTAGGGCATGAATATCGGAATCTCGGCATCTCGTAATATCGGAATCTCGGAACGAAATTACTAAATATTTCAATTCCGATACTGAGTGATCCAATATCGGAATCTCGGAATCAGAAAAAATACCTTATTTTAGCTCCTTTTGAAGCGTCGAGCGAGAAAGCGCGGTTAAGCCCTTTGACTACGGTGATTAGCAGTAGTCAGATAGTCTGTTTAAAAATCGGGTGCTTATTTACTTAAACTTCACTTCATGTAAATATAATATGTACCTCGATGAATTCCAGATTTACAGTTCCGAGATTGCTAAAAATGTTAGCTTTAAGAGTACAAGTAAACACACAGATTCATAGAACCCGTCGTATGATATTTTCATTGATTAATCCTTAGGTTACGGGTATCCGCAGAATATTAGACGCACGGCATCGGCCAATGTGACGACATTTGGGGTAGGCTTATGTTCAGCAATTTTTAATATTTCCTTTCTTTCATTCAATAATAATTTAATTTGATTATTATTATTATTGAATGAATTGAATAAATGATTATTGAAAAATATATATTAATTTAATTTTAAGGATGACATTACATTAATTTAATAACTTAAAATATTTTAGTCTGGTTTTATGTTTCAATGTCAATCTTGATTTTGATAAACCATGATTGTACACATTTTGCATGCCTTTCGGTCGAATCACTTGTAACATGTACCATTTAATAACACCATTGTAAAAGTGTTTTCTGCAAAAATAAATAATTTGATTGATTTGATTTGATTGATAAATCAACTTCCACTACTTGACTTCATTGTGTCTCATCATCATTATCATTTCAGCCAAAATACGTCCACTGCTGAACATAGGCCCCAGGAGGCATTGCCACAGTTACTGATACGTATACTGGATTATAAATCAGTATTACTCAATACACTTATCGGGCTTACTTTCAGATTGATCGACAAATATTTTCTGTTTTTTTTTGCATTATCCTTTTTCAGAGAGACATTATTTATATTCCTTCTTGGAAACAAATGTGCAGTTTAGTTAAATAAACGCCCGATTACACAGTCACCAGTGATTAGAGAGGGACACAATAGAAAATCCTATTATGTCGCGGCATAAACGTGTTTTTTATTGTACTCAATCCAGCCTTATACCTAATTTGGGAAATTAACAAAAGAAAATGCGATTTTTAACGAAAGTAGATCGGGGTTCCGATATTGAGGTCTAATATCGGAAATCAATACCGGAATTGAATTTTTCCGATATTACATGCCCTATTCCGTACCCAAAGGGTAAAAACGGGACTCTATTACTAAGACTCCACGATTCGTCTGTCTGTCTGTCTGTCCGTCTGTCAACAGGCTGTATCTCATGAACCGTGATAGCTAGACAGTTGAAATTTTCACAGATGATGTATTTTTGTTGCCGCTATAACAACAAATACTAAAAACATAATAAAATAAATATTTTAATGGGGCTCCCATACAACTAACATGACATTTTTGCCGTTATTTTGCGATAATGGTACGGAACCCTTCGTGCGCGAGTCCGACTCGCACTTGGCCAGTTTTTATTTCTTTTATTTAACTTTGTACACACTTTATACATACATACATAAACGCATGCCATTATTTCATGAGGGTACGCAGAAACTACAGAACGCCACTTGCTACGATCCTTACATACTTCTTTTGCTTCACTCACATTCATACATCTAGTCATACACACACGCCGGTTATTAGTACTGCGCACCTACATACACACTTTATATTTACATTTTAAATATTTCTTTATAAAAAACAAATAATTAAAAAGAATAGTACCTACATTGTGATACAAGGGTGGAAAGTAGGTAATTGCAAACGAGCTGTCATTAACAAGCCCGAGCCGAAGGCGAGGGTTTTTAATGACACGAGTTTGCAATAACCTACACGCCCGTGTATCACACGATATTTTTCAATACAGTTGTGGGAAATAGTAAAAACAAATCAAAGAATTAGATTTGTTAATTCACAAATAAATAAAATTATAAACAAATGGTTTTCCATCGGTGTCGGGAGCAGGGTCCAAGCTACCGGTGGTTAGGGCTCCAGAGACAGGAACCTCCTCACAATGCGAGCTGTATCGAGGAGTACTGCCTTCTGTATCAGGCCCTTGATCCAACCGCGCAATGACAGCCTCGACAGATGGTCTTCGAGGGTCTTGGCCATCAGGCCGTTGGCCGAAACGAGAGATTTGTTTCTTTTTCTCAGCTTTCACGAGGTTCTCGTCATGCGGGATGATGACATCGATTATCATAGTGCGGCGCGCTTATCATTCTATCAACACTATGTCCGGCTTACTGGCAACATTAGTCCTGTCAGTGATGATAGACCGATCCCAGTACAAATATTATTATTATTACCATTTATTTATTTATATTCACATAACTTATAAACTAAGCCCCACAAAACGTACTAATGGTTTGACTGTGGGGTCGGTGAGACTCAGTATTTTGAAAGTTTCCAATAAGAAGTTGTGTTAATTAATAGGGTTCGATTTTTAGACCCCGTCGACCCCCAAATTCAGTTTCCGTTAATGCCGACCCCTGGGAACCGATTTCGACCCTTTTGGGTCGACTTCTTTGGGAATCCTTGGATTAGAAGAAACTACGAGTACATACCATTACAAGAAAGATGCCTTCATCTACGAGAGTCTTCCATTGCTGTCCGAGCGACTTCAGGTTGTCCGACGTTATGACCTTAGGTGGACCTCCCTCTTCATCCGTCGCACCTGTGCCATACCACTTGTTACATACAGAAAGAAAAAGAGAAAAAAAAAAAACCTTCACAACTACCTCTAAAAATTAAATTAAATTTTAAAATATATATTAAATTTTTAGCGATTTCAAATTCGACACGTATGTATGTAATATTGTTGGAACTGCACAATAATCACATATGTCATTCTATGTGGGCTTCTAAACAAGTGTGCCAAATTTCATAAATGTGTGTATGTTTGTCCACGCATTTCTCCGAAACTACTAAGCGGATCGACGGACTTTTTAAATAATGTGACTATATAGAAAATTACTAAATATAATTACCTAGTACAAATTGTTATTGAGCATTTATTAGCTATTTCACATGCAATAAATTGTTAATGTTTCATAATTACAATTCCCTGACTATCTATTGTTTTATCTCATTATTAATTATATTTGTATTGTTGAATTTTTTTTTATTTGTATTTGTATTTTTTTTGTAAGGTAAAATGTAGCAGATCTCATTTTTTATGTTATTAATTTTATACTGTACCTACATTTAGTCTGCGGGCACGAAAATTGCGACGGCCGAGCGATGGCGGGATGGCGCGACGGCGATGTATACAAAAGCATAGCACAGTATAGCGACAGGCACGAAACGGGCGACGGCGGAGCGGGGCGATCGAGCGATGCGCGGGCGGCGGCGGTCGAGCTACGGCGGCGACGACGTGGCAGCGACGAGAACAAACTAGTTTGGTTTCGTCGCTTGCGCGGGTACACAGTGTTGTATTGAATTATTATTTTAGTATTGGAAATTGATAATGAGGCATTTATATGTTATATTTTATCAAAACCTGCTCTATGGGACAGTAAAAACGTACACCATGAAAACAAAAAGGTTGTAATGAAGTGTTGGGAAAAAGTAAAATGCCATTTTGGGAATATTGTAGGTAAGTGTATTTATACATACCTATCCATCTAGAAATTGTTATTTACAAACGTAAACGCATGTTTCTAACAACACTGCTCGAGCGCGACTGTCCGCCAGGTTGTTTCGTGCCCGCGCGAGATATCGCTGCCTGATCGCCCCGCGTCGCGTCGCCCCGCTGCCGCCAACGCTCGGCCATCGCAAGTTTCGTGCCCGCAGAAACGATTTAAAATAAAAACCGGTCTAGTGCGAGTCTGACTCGCGCACAGAGTATTCTGGCCTGTTGTATGTTCAAATCACACCGAAAACTTTGCTGGCACGATGCAAATATTTTTGCAACGTCAGATCATTAGTTTGTTTGCGGCGGCTTATATGATGCTACAATATTGTGACAATTGACAGTACGGTATGGAAGAAGAAAATGTGTTGCGCCGACCCCCAAGTAACATGGGACACGGGAAGGAAGATGAGGATGTTGAAGATTTGCTTACCCGTTGACGATGGTTGACTAAATTTGGCGTTGCAGCAAGCATCTATCAAGTATCTGGAAGAAACACACAGTTTATTTTATACACTAGGTGATCCCGCGACTTCGCTACCGTCAACTGGCTACCTACCTACCTACCCATCTTCAAATCAAATCAAATCAAATGTTTTTTATTTCACATAGGCTTACATGGGCACTTATAAAACGTCGGCCAAAGGTGCACGGTTCAGGTTTGTCGATTCCTGTGGAGAAGAACCGGCAAGAAACTCCACGGTTACTCTTTTAAAAAAAATTGGTTTGTTTTTACAATATTTCCAAATTTACTGAGGCTTCAACAGACAAAAAAGTGCTCAGGTCGCCATGAAACCGGATTCAAACGACGCAAAATAATCTGGCGATGCTGAATTGTATATCGGCCAGAGTCCGTGAACCCTCAATATGTACTTTCTAAGTTTATCTTGGACATCATCGATGACGGTGTAGGAAAACATTGTGTGGAAACCTGAGGCCTCAGTGCGAGTTTTTACTCAACCAAGTTAAAGTAAACATCAATTTGTATTGAAACTGGATAAGCGCCATCTGGTGACGGTAAGGAGAAATCTCTTTTTAGGGTTCCGTAACCAAATGGCAAAAAACGGAACCCTTATGGATTCGTCATGTCTGTCCGTCTGTCAGTCTGTCTGTCCGTCCGTATGTCACAGCCACTTTTTTCCGAGACTATAATAACTATGCTGTTGAAACTTGGTAAGTAGATGTATTCTGTGAACCGCATTAAGATTTTCACACAAAAATAGAAAATAAACAATATATTTTGGGGGTGCGCCCATACTTAGAACTAAAACTCAAAATTAGTTTTTCATCAAACCCATAGGTGTGGGGTATCTATGGATAGGTCTTCAAAAAAGATATTGAGGTTTCTAATATATTTTTTTTCTAAACTGAATAGTATGCGCAAGACACTTCCAAAGTGGTAAAATGTGCCCCTCCCCCTGTAACCTCTCTAAAAAAAAGAGAATGATAAAACTAAAAAAAATATCTGATGTACATTACCATGTAAACTGCCACCGAAAATTGGTTTGAACGAGATCTAGTAAGTAGTTTTTTTTTTAATACGTCATAAATCGCAAACCGCAATTTACCAAGTACGGAAACCTACGTGCGCGAGTCCGACTCGCACTGGGCCCGTTTTTTTTTGTATACGTTTTGACATAAGAGATGGTTTATGTTATCACGAGTGAATACGTTAAAAAACTTGGAACACGCACACTGTTAAGCACGCTGGAATTGTAGTTAATGTAGGTAAGTCTGAAATCGCCAACCCGCATTGAGCGCACGTGGTGATCAATGCTCGTGCCTTCTCTGTATGAGAAGAGGCATTTGCAGTGGGACAGTTATAAACTGGTATTATTATTGTTACAAGATAGGGCAGCGCTATCTAGTGACGAGTAGAAGAACTAAGTAGTACTTAGTGGCGCCATCTAGTATCGAATAGCGGGACTTATCTTCTCGAAAGTTCGTGTCGAATAGGATTTTCCAGAAACATTCTAGAAGAATTCGAATGTCGATTGTTCTGGAAGATTTTCGAAGTATCTAGAACAGTATGGAACGTTCTAGCAACATCTTCCATTCCATAAAGAGCGGTCGGGTTTGTCGTGAGTCAGTTTCGACTTGGAAACGACACAGCGATCAGAAAAGGAAAATAGTGCGAAGTAATAGAATTGTTTAATAAGTGTTTTTGTAATAAAGTGTGATTAATTGAAGTTTGCTGTTTAAATAATTTATCCCTGAACCCCAGCTCGTAACATTATTATATGAACCGGACGGTACGCTAGATATGAAACGGTGACTTACTTAAAATCTTTAGGGGTGACATCGGAGACAAACCAAGGCATATTCTTGACGTGGAATCTAACCTGAAAAACAAAAAGAATAATTTAATTGCACAAACTGTAATAGGGTTGATTCCTGGGAAGAAATATGATATTTTTTTATTAAGTCCGTCAGTAGTATCACATAATATTCAACACGTATTTAAATAAATAAAAAAAAATACATCCCCACTTTACGTCTACGGGAGGTACCAGGAAAAAAATATTTTTCATGATTTTATGTTACCACTTTATCGGAATTATTAATATGTAGGTTTATACCTGCCAAATTATAGCTTTCTAGTACTTAGTTTCTCTGAGCTAAGCTGCGGACGGACAGAGCGAAACTATAAGGGTTCCTTGTTGACTTCGGAACCCTAAAAAAGTAAATAAAAGGCAGCTTGCTAAAAAATTTCGAGGTCGCTTTGCTCGCTTTTGCATCCTTGTTTAAGAAGATGTTTTTGCATGAGTCAACACTGTAACTTCTACGAATACAGATATAAAAATTGTATCTATCCGAAGCGGGTGCTAAAATTTTCGAGCATGCTACGCTCGCTGTTTCATCCTCAGTTCTCCCTCTTTTATGCTTAGGTAAGTTGACTTCTATGTCAGTCGGTATGAATGGTAAAAGAAAATCTTACCACTCACGAGGCAAGGTTTTTATAAAGGAGAATGACCAAAAGTGGTACCAAAAAGTCTCACGCATCAAGACTATAATTTTATAGTAATTAGTTTCATATTTTTTTACGACATTACACATCGGGGATTTGATTTTTGAATAAGGAATTTAATTTTGAGTATAAAAGTATGGATATTGTTTTACTCCATATAAATGACGTTCCATTTTACATGAAGTGTCATGAATGTCATGATCACTGTTAAAAAAAATATAATTAGCCGATTCTACATTAATTTAAGAAAACTAGTATAGAATAGAACCTTTATTTAAAAGATTATCATTATTTTATCTATGGTTAATTGGCCGTTCACAGCCGGTCACAAAGATGTAGAATGCAATAAAATCGATTTTTGATAAAAAGACTAACCAGTAATCGTTTCTTTTGTGTAATAAATAACTATTATGTCCGTGTATAACGTTTCTATATAAATTGTTTCGTTGGTAGCGTCGAACAAAATATACCTAGTTTTAAGGTTATTTTCGTTTTTATAAAATATTTCCGAAACCCGGGTTTTGTTTTCAAAAATAACTTTTGTAGGAGTTAACATGATCAGTGTAGTCTATAAAAAACAAAGATTGATTTTGAAGCATCATGGTACGGGATTCCATACATTCATGAGCATTCTCCTTTCAAGCTTAGCGAATTTTATTAAAGTCACGTTTATTTGTTTACAATGCATGTCCTCGAAAAGAGCGTTTTCCAAGCAGCCAAACTGTGCGGAAAGTGTAATTTTTTTAGCATTTGCTTTTTACTTTTCTGATTTGTTTTAACTTACAACTCCAACGTCAGCCCGACGCATAGAGTTTTTTTTATTTGAGAAAAGTTTTAAAGATTATCATTCACATAAAAGGTAAAATAAAACGAATAATTCATTAAAGGCGTTTTTAATTACTCTAGATTTAGATTTTGTTCAATAAATTATTAATTTTAAATATTCACCATGTTTGGCAGAACTTATATTTTACTCGTGCCTTTTTGCGTTACGACGTGACAGCTATTTGCACATGCACCGCAGTAGATATGCCCGAGGAACTTTTACTTAATCTTTGTATATGCTGAGCGCGAATGAATGAAGCCCGCTATTTTATTAATTTTTGCTTGGTTCAGATATATTTTTTTATTTCCTCGCACAATGCATAGTAAAATGTTGTATGATACACGTACGTAAGACGATTTCCGACTCGTGTCGATTTATCCACTCACTCGCTTCGTTCGCTCGTGAATAAAAATGCCACTCATCGGAAATCACCTACTTTCCGCACTTGTAGCATAAATAACTATTTATTTTGGGGGTGCTCATTAGAAAACCACTTCCGGTGCCAACCTATGCTACGCCGCCACTGTACGTCCGTCCAGCCGTTTTTGCGTGATTGAGTAACAAGCAATCAGCCATCCAAACTTTAAAATTTATAATATTAAGTTAGAAGTAGGATTCCAAGTCCAGTCCTACCTTTTGCACAATTTCCTGCGATATCAAGAAGTGAGCGAGGCACAGATCTGCGAACAGCTCATACCCAGCGTTGTCGCAAACGATATCTGTGAACAAATACACAATCATTTATTACGGGATCCCTTTTTTTCGCATAATGTTCTTTTTCCTAATATACTTTGGCATAATTGTTTTGGCATAATTTATTTGTCATAATAATTCTTTGCCATATTTTTTTTTGCATACCGTTCATGTTGGCATAATTATCTTGAAGGCTAGATTGTTTTTGCATAATTTTAATTCGCATAAAGTTACTAGCCCTAATGACTATTAGCATAATAGTATTAAGGCATAAAAATTAATAGGAATAACGGAAACAAATTTGAGTTATTTTTACGTATTATATTTTTTTGTGACTGAAACGAATCGCTGCAAAACCGACTCCACGTAGTTTTGTCTGAAGTGCGTTGTGCGGGAGAAACGTGGTATTGACGGTTCGTTAATTAAAATGCGTTTTTAATTTTAGATGTATTATCAAGCCTGTTTTTTCTATAAGGGTAGGCAGCCGTCTAGGTATGTGGGTGTACCCATGTGGGTTCATGAGATACTTGTCTTGTCTGTCATGTTTATTGTCTTGTCTGCCCTACCCCTAGTGTTATTTAAAATCGCAAAGGCGCGGCGGGGCGAGGCGGCCCGCGAACTGAGGAGCAGTTGGTTTTAACGCCCTCCGCCGTGGCTGAGGCTGGCCAGCAAGCAGAAGCTGCGGTGGTGAGCGTTAAACACATCTGCGACGAGCAGTTCGCGTGGAATCGCCGGAGCCCCGCAGCGCCGGAGCCGTGACAGAAACCATGCCTGCTGCATGTCGCATGCTGCATGCCTGCTGCATGCATGGTGTATGCTTGTTTACATGTTTCCATGCTGCATGCTTGCTGCATGCATGGTGAATGCTTGTTAGCATGCTTCTTACAGGAAAAACCCAAAAACATTTTAGGAGTTAATTATTATGCGTATTTGTTATGCTTAAAAAAATGTGTTTCAATATCATTATGCGTAAACAAATTTATGCTTTAGAATGTTATGCTTAAACATTATTATGATTAGAGTAATAATGCTAAAAAAATATGCTTAAGCTATTATGCGAAAATAATGTTATGCGTAAATATAATTAGAATAAACAAAAGTATTCATGTTATATTATGTCTAAAGTTTTAGCAAATGGATAGGGCACCATTTATAACCGACTTCAAAAAAAGGAGATAATCGATTCGACACGTATGTATGTAATATTGTTGGCATTGCACAATATTCAGTTATGTTACTTTGTATAGCTTCTAAACACGTGTGCCAAATTTCATAAATGTATGTTTGTTTGTCTGTATTTTTGTATGTATGTTTGTATGTTGGTTTGTATGTTTGTTTGTATTAAAAAATTGTTTACCATATTTTCACCGGAGCAGAGCTCGGTTAACCAGGTACTTTACTTTATACACGGAGTGACTATCTTTCTATTCTCCACAGCTTGACGCTTAGGATCTTGTTTCCTCGATTTTTAGGGTTCCGTACCCAAAGGGTCAAAACGGGACCCTATTACTAAGAGACATATGATGCATTTCTGTTGCCGAAACAGAAATGCATCATCTGTGAAAATTTCAACAAATACCAAAAACAGAATAAAATAAATATTTAAGTGGGGCTCCCATACAACAAACGTGATTTCGTGAACCGTTTTTTGCGATAATGGTACGAAACTCTTCGTGCGCGAGTCAAACTCGCACTCGGCCGGTTTTTAGGGTTCCGTACCCAAAGTGTAATAACGGGACCCTATTACTGAGACTTCGCGGGTAGACTGTCTGTCTGTCACCAGGCTGTATCTCATGAACCGTGATAGCTAGACAGTTGAAATTTTCACAGAAGATGTATTTCTGTTGCCGCTATAACAACAAATACTAAAACCAGGATAAAATAAATATTTAAGGGGGGCTCCCATACAACAAAAGTGTTTTTTTTGCAGTTTTCTTCGATAATGGTACGGAACCCTACGTGCGCGAGTCCGACTCGCACTTGGCCGTTTTTTTTTGTGTCACGGAGCCTAGCTGCTTGGAACCTTTAGATATTGTGCGTAGCTATCAAGAAACAGACTCCAGCAGGGCATTCTACTTCTTAGCTGTTAAGGAGTAGAATGTCCTGCTGCCTGCTGGAGTCTGTTTCCCGATAGCTACAACCTAGGGGTATAGTCAAGAGTGAATAGGTTACTTCTAGGCAAGCGTGCTTCACCGCCGACCACACCATCGCTTACCATCAGGTGAGATAGTGAACAAACGCAAACCTACCAATAAAAAAAAAACATATCGATCTAATACAGCTACGCTATCGTTTATTTGGCAATCGCGGCAACTGACCCGAAGAGGTAAACTCAAGATTTTCGGGTCCAATGTAAAATCTGTGCTGCTCTACGGGTGCGAAACTTAGAAAGTAACAAAGGACGTCAAATCCCAGTCATCAGCCGATGTCTTCGTTGCATTCTCAGAATACACCCGAGACCATATGTAACTTAGAGCTCGAACGATTGCAAGATCAAGCGTCGTAAATGGAGATGGATAGGTCAGCACACATATGTAATTTTTCAACAAGAATGATGTAACCAAATGCTTGTAATAAGAACTTATTGATGGAAAAGAGTTTCCGTGGGGTTTCTTGCACATTCTTCTCCATAAAGATCTACTAACGCTTGCAAATGTAAATATTTTTATTTTGATTTTGTTCCGGAGGGACTCCGATCACATTTATATGCCAGAAGGCCATGGATTAGAATCCTCAAGGAAAAAGGAAGCGTGGCCGTCCTTGTCAAACCTGGTGACGCACCGTATTGGCAGAAGCGACAAGCATCGGAATGACGTGAGTTAGATAAAGGGTGAAGCTAAAGACCGGTCGCGAAGGACCGTCCACTACTGTGAACGCCCTCTGCTCCAGCTAGGGGACAAATAATCTTAATTCACAGCTACGCTTACCGAACATAACAGCCTGAGGCACGGTTATCTTGGCCGGGCAGGGTATCTTGGGGATCTCTTCTGCGGGAGCGGCTGGATCACCCGGCGCGGCCGGTGCGGCCGGAGCGGCCGGAGCGGCTGGATCGCCCGGAGCGGCCGGAGCAGCTGGATCGCCCGAAGCTTTCTTAGGAGCTTCAGCGACAGGAGGCTGAAATGCGTTTATAAGTTAAAATTTAAAAAAGAACCGGCCAAGTGCGAGTCGGACTCGCGCACGAAGGGTTCCGTATCATTATCGCAAAAAACGGCAAAAAAAACACGTTTGTTGTATGGGAGCCCGTCTTAAATATTTATTTTATTATGTTTTGAGTATTTGTTGTTATAGCGGCAACAGAAATACATCATCTGTGAAAATTTCAACTGCCTAGCTATAACGGTTCATGAGATACAGCCTGGTGACAGACGGACAGACAGACAGACGGATCGCGGAGTCTTAGTAATAGGGTCCCGTTTTTACCCTTTGGGTACGGAACCCTAAAAAGTAAAAAGAGATATCTAATATATAAAATTCTCGTGTCACAGTTTTCGTTGCCATACTCCTCCGAAACGGCTTGACCGATTCTCATGAAATTTTGTGAGCATATTGAGTAGGTCTGAGAATAGGCTAACATCTATTTTTCATACCCCTAAGTGGGTAGGGTAGGGTAGGGTAGGTAGGGTAGGGTATGTAGGGTAGGGTAGGTAGGGTAGGGTAGGTCGGATAGGGTAGGTAAGGTAGGGTAGGGTAGGTAGGGTAGGGTAGGTAGGGTAGGGTAGGTAGGGTAGGGTAGGGTAGGTAGTTAGGGTAGAGTAGGTAGGGTAGGTAGGGTAGGGTAGGTAGGGTAGGGTAGGGTAGGGTAGGTAGGGTAGGGTAGGTAGGTAGGGTAGGGTAGGTAGTTAGGGTAGGGTAGGTAGGGTAGATGAATGTTTGGTGTTTTTATGGCAAAACAAAGTTTGCCGGGTCAGCTAGTATGAATATAATTGTAAATGGATGGAGAGGGAGGAAGGCCAAAGAAAAGATGGATGGACTGTGTGAGGAGTGATATGAAAGAAAAGGGAGTCAGTAATAGCGTGATAGGGGGACGGGGGACATGCGGGATGGAAGAAGAAAACGTGTTGCGCCGAATCCAAGTAACATGGGACAAGGGCAGGAAGATGATAAAGTTAAAATTGCAATACTGGATCACTATAATACCTCATGCTATAATACATTTCTTTATTGTCTATGGTAATACTTGTAATAAATCAGAAACCCGACTGCTTAAGAATCGAACTAAAAAGATATAAACAAGAAGATACATAAGGTTTTGGTCTTTCTTCTTCCATACCGTCCTGTCCCCCGTCCCCTTATCATGCTATCACTGACTCCCTTTTCTTGCATATCACATATGTTTTTTTTATTTACTTTTTTGTATGTATATATATAGACTAGTGGCTATGTGAGCTGTAAAAAAATCGCGCGTCTTTCTGTGTGACGCGTATAACCTTATCCTTAACCTTCTCTCCGCGAATTGTCTGTGTTGCCGCTCTGCTCGGTATTAAGATTTCGTTCAGTGAGTGATCTTCAGACATCATTCGTGAAACATGGCCATCGCACTTTCACTTCTACTTCTTCTTGTAGCGCAGAGGTCGGTAAGTAGTTTTAAGTGGAGTCCGGGCACTTTTGAATATTTTTACCGTAATCAAGATTTAAAAAAAAATATTTAGTTTTTTTTTTATTTTGCTTTCAAAATTAATGCGAGGAATTACACTGACGGTCTTGAGCCACTACTTTATTATTTGGTTCACGAGAGGAACATCAAATGCGAAGTGAGTCTTCAAGGTGGGTGGGCTTGTGTAGTTCGTGTGTGTGTGTTGTGATCAAAATACATCAGTCATAGGTACTTACTTGTAATATCGGTACTAGCCTTGATAACTAGAATAATTACTAAGTTAGATTTTACGTGGCTTTCAAACGTATGATTATAGGACTAGATATAAGAAAGTTGGTATATTTTACAATATTCGGCGATCCGAGTTTCGACTTTCCGCGGTCCGTATCCAGACCACTTTGTGTATTATATGTAGGTACCTTTATGCCAGCCTCTAAATAAGGGTCACCAAATGGCGGACCGCGGTCCGTATCCGGACCACTGACATATTTTGTGTGGACCTTAATAAGGGCCGGATTCACCAATGAAACTAATAGCGATTAGTTCAACTATACTAATTTTATACAAATACAGGGTTGATAGAGACCGCCGATAAACTACCAATCAGAACGCTGCATTTGGATAAACTGAGTTTAGTTGTACTAATCGCGATTAGTTTCAGTGGTGAACTGAATAAGTAATTTAATCATTTATGCCGAGCTTCGTCTTTACTGTCGTCGATTCGACAACAGAAGAGCGCGGAGGGCGAGATCGTCAGTCGTCGCGGATCTATTTGGCGCCGCCTCAAAATGCTAGACTTAGTTTTTTGCTTATTTTTCGTTATTTCGTCGATTAATTTTTTGTTTATAAAGGTTTTTTTTCTCTTTTTAGTTTACTTAATTTCAACAAATCATAATTGAAAATTCCGTGGGAAAATTATCAATAAATCCTTTTTTTCTACCTTTACGGGTGGATATTATTTTTGAAATTTAAATGGGACCAACTTTGAGGTATATCCTTTACAATAAAAAAAACCGGCCAAGTGCGAGTCGGACTCTCGCACCGAGGGTTCCGTACAAACCTCAGCTTAAAGGTATAATCACAGAACAGAGAAGACAGTAGAAATCGTATATCGCTTCATTAGTATCAGAACCAGCGTACCCAAACTCACACATATACAGGTTAATTTTATTTCGTAACACTAACTGCCAGTTTCCCAGCTCTCAATTATCGGGCTGTTAACGTAATCGAGGATTAATCGCCTGTTAATTCTACTTTCAGTTTCTCAACACCAAGTGTGACAAGTCGTTGACAATTTGTCACATTTGAGAATAATCTCGAATTAACCGCATGTTACAGCAGTTTTGGGTTTCTGAACATCTTTTTCAATGTTAATCTCTTGTCAACGAGCCTAATTTATAATTCTTGGAAATTGGTCGATTATTCGCAGATTAAAATTAATATTATGATTTTAAATGCTTATATTACGATAAAAAGATAATAGGGTTCGGCGAAAACTATGGTATGGGTTGAGTTATAAAACATATGTTAATTAAGATCAATTATTTAATTACCAAGATTAAAAAAAAAATAGGTTATTACAAACTTTTTAATTTAATTACATTATAAAAACTTGACACAATTATCAAAAAATAGTTATTTTGTATTTATGTAAATAAAAAATATAAATAAAAAGTTTAACTGACCTGGGAATCGAACCTTCCTCACGCTAATGCGCGTGAGGAAGGTTCGATCCCCAGGTCAGTGTTGACTGTACCCTGTACTTAGTACTTATCAAGGTCTGTTTCTGGATAGGTTTGTGTTTAACTTGAAGCGGCTGGGGTGGTGACCGCGCCAGGTTAAGCAACACTAACCAAGGTCAGTCTTGGGATGGGTGACCACTTTTTTTGGATCGCTTGTTTATGGATAGGTGACTCCGCCAGGGTAAGCAACACTAACCAAGGTCAGTCTTTGGATGGGTGACCACATTTTTTTGGATCGCTTGTTTATGCATAGGTGACTCCACCAGGGTAAGCAATACTAACCAAGGTCAGTCTTTGGATGGGTGACCACATTTTTTTGGATCGCTTGTTTATGCATAGGTGACTCCGCCAGGATAAGCAACACTAACCAAGGTCAGTTTTGGGATGGGTGACCACTTTTTTTGGATCGCTTGTTTATGGATAGGTGACTCCGCCAGGGTAAGCAACACTAACCAAGGTCAGTCTTTGGATAGGTGACCATCACCACAAAAATTTTGATCACCCATCCTAAAGTCACCCCGCTAGGTTAAACAACATCTACCAAGGTCACTCATCCAAAAACAAGCGAACCCAAAAAAGTGGTCACCCATC
Organism: Anorthoa munda; assembly: GCA_945859665.1. Lineage (NCBI taxonomy): Eukaryota > Metazoa > Arthropoda > Insecta > Lepidoptera > Noctuidae > Anorthoa > Anorthoa munda. The sequence goes on from OX243898.1 coordinate 14,065,645, forward strand.
CAAACACGGACCTTGGTAAGTGTTGCTTACCCTGGCAGGGTCACCCATCCAAAAGCAAACGAACCAAAAAAAAAGTGGTCACCCATCCAAAGAATAACCTTGGTAAGTGTTGCTTAACCTGTGTGGGGTCACCTATCAAAAAACAAGCAAACCAAAAAAAAACGTGGTTACCCATCCAAAAATCTACCTTGGTAAGGTTTGCTTAACTTGGCGGCTACACCAACCCAGCCTCTCAAGATAAAATACTATTTTAAGTTACTGATTACGTTATAGTAATGAATGAAGTGAATGAATACCAGCTAGGGTAGCCAACCGAAATAAATTAAAGTCGATTATTTAATGTAACAAGCGATTACGTAATTTTTCGATGATGAAGTGTTGAGAAACCCACTGACAACTGACGGCTGGTTAATTTGTGACATATTGTCAGCTGATTTGAGATGTGACGTCGACTTCAGAAACTGGCCCTAAGAAATCTTTGGTTTGATTGGTAGTTTGAAAATAGGAAATATATCAGTCGTCACTTATTTGAAAATAAACCACATTTTAATGATCATAGAGTTGTTAATTGACTACTCTTTTTAAGTATTTATAACATTTTCCGTTAAAAGCGCACCTGGAATAGTTTAATAAGTTACGCTACCCGCCGCTAGATGTCACTATACTAAATGCATTCAATTTAAAGCTGTATTTAGTTGTTTATAAGATTTATATTTGCGTAATGAGGTCATTACAATTCGTCTTCCTCTAGGGATGTACCACCGTCGTTGACTTATTTATCGAATATTTATCGTTTAAAATATTGATAACTCATTATCGATAACGGCAATCTCTAATTGAGTAGCTGACTGTGACATGTGCATAGTTGGAATCTTCGAGAACAATATGTTTGAATTTAAAAGAAAGTAGACCTTAAATTTAACAACATAAAATCAACTTTTAATTGTCTTGTTTAATAAAATATAGTTTTTCAAATTAAATCGAAATAAAATAAACTAATACTGCCCAATGGTATGTTATACCTCCATTTGATAAATGTTTGGTTCTGCTATCGTGTTTACATTCTAAAACAGCATTACAGGGCATTTTTGAATTTTTTTTTTCGAGATCTTTTCACCGTGAAGGTTGCAACAAGACTGATGTGCGTAGTATATGCGCGGAGGCTGACATATGCGGAATTGTGCAAAACTCGGGGTACTTCTACTGTAGAAGGCGTTTTTTCTGTTCTTTGGGTATTATACACCTGAGTATTTGATATGAATTTCAATTTAATACCTCTACGCGTCCTTGAGGAAAGGGGTAGTCAGTTTAAAATTATTAAAAATATTTTTATTATATGATGTAACTAAAAATTTACGGTTTTCGCAATTTTTCCTGTGTATGTGCTATAAGACGTTGCTTCGTACCAAATTTCAAGATTCTGAGTTCACGGGAAGTACCCTGTAGGTTTTGATTCCCTTGCGAATGTCGAAAATTTGCGGCAATTTGCGGCATTAACGGCTGTATCTTTTGATTGCGTTGGCATAGAAGTTTGAAGTACGGAAGGTGAGGTACGGAACCCTAAAAATAATTAAATCGGACCACTCTATAAAAAGTTATGCGTTAAGAAATAAATCTAAATCAATAATAACCTCCTTCCTCTTTTATTTTCGTCGGTTAAAAAAGTGTTAATTTAAAATTACAAACAGGCACTTAAATTTTATTTTCAATACAGTTGTTAAACATGGCGTACTTTCAGAGGCTATAATTATGATTCGAAAATTAAATCTTATGCATAGGCATCTTTCTGTTACGCGGTCGTGACTTTTGTTTACGAGCTCGATCATTAGTTTTGCAGTTTAGTTTTAAATTTATAAGTCAATTTAAAAAGTTTAGTAGCAAAGAGTTTTCATACATAGAATAAAATGGGATAGATTTTATACGAGGAAAAATGAATGATTACGTACGTTTTAGCATTGAACTCTCAAAAGTCTTTTAAATGTTTGTTTAATATATTTAATTACCAGTTTTAATTTAATTATTTTCACATCAATATTTGTCTTAAATCGAATAGGCTGTATAGACTGTTTTCGTTGTAAAAAATGTCCAGTTGCAAAAACGCGCCTTTAGTTATAAGTCAATTTAAAAAGTTTAGTAGCAAGGAGTTTTCATACATAGAATAAAATGGAATAGATTTTATACGAGGAAAAATTAATGATTCCGTACGTTTTAGCATTTAATTCTCAAAAGTCTTTTAAATGGTTGTTTTATATATTTAACTAGCTGTTGCCCGCGACTTCGTCTGCGTGGTTAAGAAGATATAAAGTTTAATGATGTTTAACGCTAACTATTTTTATATTTCAGTCAACAGAACATGCTTATCACACTAAGCATCATTTTTTAAAGCACAAATTAGAAAAAAAAATAGAGTATCACAAAATTCTCTCTTAGTCTACTTATAAACTCTAGACTTGCTAAATTTCAGGACAGTAGTACAAAAAGACATCCGGACTTTCATACAAACATGCGAGAGCCCTTAAACCCGGTCCTGTCGCAAAATCCGTTCCTAGCGGACGTTTACTAACTATGAACTACCTCCATGCCAAATTTCAAGATAGTAGTTCAAAAAATGAAGCACTTTCATATAAACTTTCGAGAGCCCTTAGACCTCCTTTATGCGGCCCTGTCACAATAGCTGTTCTTAGCTGACATCTACAAACTATAAACTAATTTCATGACAAATTTAAAGTTTGTAGCACAAAAAATGAAGGACTTTCATGGAAACTTGCGAGAGCCCTAAGACCCCTTAATCCGGCCCTGTTGCAAAATCCGTTCTAAGCGGACGTTTACTAACTATGAACTACCTCCATGCCAAATTTCAAGATTGTAGTTAAAAATATGAAGCACTTTCATATAAACTTGCGCGAGCCCTTAGACCCCCGAAGTCCGGCCCTGTCGAAAAATCCGTTCTTAGCAGACGTCTACTAACTATAATCTGCCTCCCTGCCAAATTTTAAGTTAGTAACTCAAAAAATGAAGGACTTTCATATAAACTTGCGAGAGACCCCATAAACCCGGCCCTGTTGCAAAATCCGTTCTGAGCGACGTCTACTAACTATAAACTACTTCCCTAACTTTTAAGTTTGTAGTTCAAAATATTATGGATTTTCATATAAACTTGCGAGAGCCCTTAGACCCCCTAAATCCAGCTCTGTCGCAAAATCCGTTCTTAGTGGACGTCTAATATCTATAAACTACATCCCTGCCCATATTTTAAGTAAGTAGCTCAAAAAATGAAGTACTTTCATACTAATTTGCGATAGCCCTTAGACCCCCTGAATCCGGCCCTGTCGCAAAATCCATTTATAGCGGAAATCTACTAACTATAAACTACCTTCCTGCCAAATTTTAAATTAGTAGCTCAAAAAATGAAGGGCTTTCATTCAAACTTGCGAGAGCCCTTAGACCCCCTAAATCCGGCCCTGTCGCAAAATCCGTTCTTAGTGGACGTCTACTATCTATAAACTACATCCCTGCCCATATTTTAAGTTAGTAGCTCAAAAAATGAAGGACTTTCATACTAACTTGCGATAGCCCTTAGACCCTCTAAATCCGGCTCTGTCGTAAAATCCGTTCTTAGCGGACGTCTACTAACTATAAACTACCTCCCTGCCAAATTTCATCTTTATACGTCAAGCAGTTTTCGATATTTCGTGATAAGCGAATGAGTGACCTTTCGCTTTTATATAGATATAAATAAGATTCTTCAAAAAAACTTTAACACCCCCTAAATCGAATTTTAGGGGTATTTTTGAAAAACTAATAATTGCAACCTTTTGTTGCTTACTTAGTTGGGTATTTATGCCAAGATTCAAGTTTATTAACCTAATAATAAGATTTTCAAAAAAACTTTAGCACCCCCTAAATCGTCTTTTGGGGGTAGTTTCGAAAAACTAATAATAACAACCTTTATTATTTATTTATTTTAGTATTTGTGTAATGTTTCAAGTTTAGTTACCCATGAAATAAGATTCTGCCATACAAATTTCAACACCCCCTAAATCGACTTGAGGGGGTAGTTTCAAAAAACTAATAATGTCAATCTTTATCATGTACTTAGATTACTATTTGCGCCAAGTTTCAAAAATATTAGCCGAAGGAATTAGATTTTTCATACAAACTTTGCCCCCCTTTTTAACCCCCTTAGGGGTAGAATTTCGGAAAATCCTTTCTTATCGGATGCCTACATCATACCAAGAATACACATTTCAAGTTTCAGGTCTCTACGTTCAGCGGTTTGGGCTGTGCGTTGATCCGTCAGTCAGTCATTCAGGACAAAGCATTTTATATATATAGATAGATTACCAGTTTCAATTTAATTATTTTCAAATCAACATTTGTCAACAATCGAATAGGCTATTTAGGCTGTTTTCGTTGTAAAAAAAAAATGTCCAGTTGCAAAAACGCGCGATAATTTTATTTTTTTTGTGAATTAACAAATCTAATTCTTTGATTTATTTTTACTATTTCCCACAACTGTATTGAAAAATATCGTGTGATACACGGGCGTGTAGGTTATTGCAAACTCGTGTCATTAAAAACCCTCGCCTTCGGCTCAGGCTTGTTAATGACAGCTCGTTTGCAATAACCTACTTTCCACCCTTGTATCACAATGTACTATTATGTGTACAGGTGTATAGATTAATACTTACTTTATCACAAATGGGCACCCCCGCGAGTTTTGCTAGTCTGTTACAACTGCACTTCTGCTTGAAGACCGACGCCTGTTTTGCCTGTAACACATTCCCCGAAATGTAATCGATTAAAAACTGACAGACTGGCAACTCGGCGTCGATGTTCGAGGCTCTGGAGCTTTGAGGCGACCAGTGCCTCATTGCCGATAAGACTCTTGCCCCGCTTTTCGATCGACTCTAGTGCATCGAGTTGGTACTTGGCAGATCCGTCCCAGAGATAAATGTTTCTGATCGGTGAACACAAACAACACAAACCCTCGGGTGACCTAGATCTTACACAGATGTAATAAGCAAACCAGGAGCTTTGATTAACTTCTGGAGGGAGGTGGGCTGGATGGAATAACCAGCAAACGGCTGCCATAGCCCACGCACAATGGTCCATCTGAAGGACTAAGTGCGGAAACCAAATCCTTAACATAGAACATAGATACTGATCGGTCCACCGGTCCAGTGGGACGCCTTCCAACGCTGCGTCTGCCGATTCGCAGTCGGCACTTCAGAACTTTTCGGCCCCATTGACCATGCGTTCTGTTTGATGACAACCAGACATTAATGAATGGTTGACGCTACTTTGAGCTTCGTTTTCAATCAACCTGCCTGCCTTTTTCTCTAATATGTTAGGGTCGGTTTCCAGTCTTACCGGAAGCAGATGAGTACCAGTGTTTTACATGGAGCGACTGCCTATCTGAACTCCACAAACCAGTAACTGGATAACACGATACCCCTTAGCAAGACTGGTGTCAGATCTCAAGCTTCTGACTAACTCAATGTTATTTATTTTAAAATTGGGAGGAAAGCTGCTAAAGTTAAAAAGGAAAATAGTTTTACAGCACTATATAGTTCACACGGAAATCAAAACAAAACAAAAATAAAGTACTTAGTTCTGAATTCAAATTATTACACACGATAAATCTAATAATTGATGGACATGGAAATTAGCATTCGTTTGTATTCGGAAATGCGATGATAGCCGAAGGACATTAAGAAAATAGTTGTACTATAGCTGGGTCACACGAGACCCCCTTGGCAAGACTGGTGTCAGACTGCCTGGCTCCTAGTCAATCTAGACCTAGGTACTCAAGGAATTCTGTGTTTCTCAGGAACCAGTGTGCACTTGAAATAGTTGTAAGTGCACACGTAACATAACATCACACCAGTATACCCCCAACCCCCGGTTAAGGAGAGGCGCACCTGTAGTACACCCCCACGTTTCATCAGCAAAGCCACTTAGGTCCAATGTTTTTATCCGTAGTGAACTCAACCAATGGTAAAACGCGTTGTTTCATCAATAGAGATGATGACGGGGTACGAAAAAGCAAATTCTATTTAGTCTTCTTTTTTAAGGCGATGATAGCTCAGTGGTAGTGACGTCGGATACCGAGACGAAGGTCGCGGGTTCGAATCCTACAATGAGCTTGAGCTTTCGGTGAAGGAAAACATCGTGAGGAAACCATAGCACGGTGGTAGGGTACTTTGTAGTACCCGCCTGGCTGGCAACCACCCTCAAGTTGAAAATCTGTCGCCAAGCACCTTCCGGTGTGTTCCGACAGCAGCACTTGAGAGCCAGTTCCCTTCTAGGCTTTGTGTGCTTACCACCATCGGCCACATCATCACTGACCACGGTGAGATTGTGGTCAAACACAGGCCTATACATGGTAAAAAAAAAAAAAAAAAAAGTCTGTCGGTTAAATTAACAAAAAATATTGGACAAGTATTTTTTGCTTTAACAAATCTATAAAAAATCACAAAGATAAAGCTCATCAAGGTTCGGGAGTGGGGGCTTGTGACGTAACTTCTAAGTAATAAGTGTACCAAGGCATGATGTCACGCGAAATTTTAAAGCACAGTGTCGTTATCATTTTTTGTTACCGTGACAGAAGAATAATACGTGTCCAATGTTTATTGGAAATCTAACTGACGGACTAAATGTATTTTTTTAGGCATCATCCATATTGTTAGCATTACAAATGGTCCAATAAGTAGAATCCTCTCAACTCTCAGCATAGGCTACTACTAATCTACAAATTGCCTAAGCCACTTAGACCAACTATAGACAAAACAGTCCGAATCAAATGGAAAGAACTCTGGTCCAAGGGCAAGAGTCTTCTCGAAGAATTATAGGGATATCGAAAATACATATGACAGCTCCGAAACAATGTGGTCTAACTTTGAGGAAAAATGCAAGGATCTTGGGCATTTCGAAGGGAGGGCTGTGAAACGGAAAAGACCCTTCCTGGTGGGATGAAGAAGTAAAAGCTAAAGTCCAGAGCAAAAAGAACCTGTTTAAATCTTGGTAATCTTCAAGACTCGAGGAAGAGCACATTAAATATAAGGAAGCAAAGTCAACCGCAAAGAAATACGTTGCACAAGGGCCAAAGCAAGAGAATGTTTTAAATTAGACTGGAAAACGCCAAATCAGAATCAGATTTTTTTAAAGTTGCAACGTTTAGATTTAAATCAACACTAGATATAAAAGCGAGTAAATATATTAAAGATATAGACCGAAAATTACTTACAAATAATGAAGATATAACTAAAAGATGATACGAATATTACAAAGAACTAATGAATGAAGAATTTCTGACAACTCGCGACATATGCGGAGGACCTCTTGAATACGTGGACACAATCCCTGGAACGGTACGGCCTGAGGGTTAGCAGGAGCAACCGAGTACCTGAAATGTCCCTTCAGCGGAGACGCGAGATCGGAGACTATCTACATTGGGTCGACGCCTATTCCCACAGTAGAAAAATTCAAGTATCTCGGCTCTATGCTCACAACAGACGCTAACGTGCGGATTTAACTCACAGAATCAGCGTCGCGTGGCAAAAATGGCGGTCACTTACTGGTGTACTGTGTGACCCACGTATTCCCATAAGAACAAAGGGCAAAGTGTACAAAACGGCAGTCCGTCCAGCGTTATTATATGGGTCCGAATGCTGGACGACAAAGAAGACGCATGAACAAAAGGTCCATACCAACGAAATGAAGATGCTTAGATGGGCGGGAGGTGTGACTCGGCATGACAGAGTGCGAAACGAACGCATAAGAGGAAGCTTCAAAGTGGCACCTGTCACCGATAAAATGACTGAAAACCGCCTTCGTTGGTATGGGCACGTCAAGAGACGTAATGAGGACCATGTGGTGCAAATCGCTCTACGCCTACCGGAACAAAAAAGAGGTAGAGGCCGCCCGCCATTGACCTGGTGGTCCACTATAGAAAGAGACCTCAAGCAAGCCCAATTGCCCGAACAGAAAACCCATGACAGAATAGCTTGGCGCAGGAAAGTGAGGAGACCCAACCCCAAATAATGGAACAAGGGAAGGAAGAAGAAGAATGAACGAAGAATTTCCCAGTCAGAGCTGGAAACCCTGGCACCAGTAGAATGACCGGTACAAGCATCATAAACCGAGATGAGGTACAGAATGCAGTGGACAGAATGAAGAACGGAAAAGCTGTCGGCCCAGATGAATTTCTGGCTCAAATGTGGAAATCACTATGGTAACTGGGAGTGTACTGGCTTACAGCATTCTTTAACCTTATCCTCTATAGTAAAAATATCCTAAAATCTTGGCGATTAAGTCACCTGATTCCTTTTTATAAGAGTAAAGGCGATGTAACAGAATGCGGTAACTATACAGGGGTATGAAGTTAACATCACACACACTAAAAATCTGGGAAAGAGTAATGAATAATCGCATATACTATCAACTTGAATGAGCCGAAATCCACAACAGATGCTATACAGGCTGTAAGATTGGTGACGGAAAAGCATCGAATCAATAAAAAGATCTGCACCTCATCTTTATAGACTTGGAAAAGGCGTTTGATAGGGTACCACGCAGACGAGTTTGGCAAGCATTGAGAGTCCAACATCTGCCGGATATATACATATAAACTAGTCCAAGACATGTACACTGACATTCGTACCAGAGTCAAAAGTCCCGCAGGGCTGACAGAGGAGTTCGAGGTTGGGGTAGGAATTCATCAGGGCTCTCAACTTAGCCCTTTCCTTCTAACATAGTGATACGCTACTAAACATATCCAAGCGTCACAGCCCTGGAACCTCCTGTACGCAGACAACATGGTCCTATTAGCCAGATCAGCAACCGAGTTACAAACCACCTTGACCACATGGATGACTGCTCTAGAGTTTGCAGGCCTTAAAGTCAGTAGAGCAAACACTGAAAATATACAGTGCCAGTTTAACAATAGCAGTAGCCAGCCACAATCGATTACCCAGATCGTACTCCTGTGCCGAAAATAAATAAGTTCAAATACCTAGGCTCGGTAATCACAGACCAAGGAGACGTCGACGCCGATGTAGCACACAGGGTATACGTGGCATGGCTGAAGTGGTGATCACTAACAGGAGTCTTATGCGATGCTCGTATGCCAAAAAGAACCAAAGGCAAGATCTACAGAAAGGTGGTGAGACTAGCAATGATGAACCGAGCAGAATGTTGATCAGTGAAAAAGACGCACATACAAATGCTTCACACTGCCGAGATGAAGATGTTGAGGTGGTCTGGGGGTGTGACGAGACAGTATAAAGTAAAAAACGAGCATATCCGCGGTAGTTTCAAAACGAACCTATATCGGAGAAACTAACCGAGAGCCGTCTCAGATGGTATGGTCACTTGATGCAAAGAGACGAGGAACACGTAGTGAAGAAAGATTTGCAACTATCTGAACACAAGATAGGTAGAGGACGACCTCCGGCTACGTGGTGGACTAGCATGACGAAACTCCTATCGAGGGAAAATTACCCGACCCGACAACCGAAGACAGATTATCCTGGCGCCAGAAAATTAGGAGAGCCGACCTTACCTAAAGTGGAATAGTGCTAGGAAGAAGAAGAATCAATAATATTTTTTTTCTCAACCCTTTTAACCTAGCCGTTACTAAGGAGTATGCTTTAGACAGTAACCGTTATACGGCTCTAAAGCGGTGGAAGGACCTTAAGCACGAGAGGACTTAGTTACTGGGCCAATGGAAGGAAGAAAAGAAATGATGACAAATAAATATTACATACCGCATTTACTTTGTCCGTCATGGCTTGTGCTTTAGCTACAATTTGGTCAGCTATCTTACCGGAGTCATCCACCAACACCTGTAAACATGAAGAAAATATTTGTAAAAGACTTTATTTATTTATTAGGGACAATAAAACAGTTACATGTTAAAGTTTAAATAAAACTATGAGTAGAATTATAAATTGGCAAACAAAATAACCGATTAATATATTACGAACAAATAGGAAACGAGTATTGTTCATCGCGTTAATTTATTTTAGACTAGCTGCGCCCGCGGCTTCACTCCCTTCTACCGCCTACCCTACCCTACCTACGTACCTAACCTACGTTTTTTTTTAGCATATTGCACTACCACGGGGAGATAGTGCAGTTATGTGGGACTCCAACCCACTAAAAATCCACGGTGTCCTCCTGTGCCACGGGAACACGGGCACGCGTTAGCACTCACTGCGAAATACCTACCCTACCTTCCTACCAATTTTTTTTTTCTAATATTTTCTTTCATAAGAACCTACGCCTAACAATGACAAACACAACAACCTTCCACCCCACTATAATCTCATCTTTCTCTGTCATCCTTTTTTGTTTTTTTTTTTGTTTTGGAAATCATCCAATGACTTCTCCCGCTCTGGGACTGGGACTCCCGACGCCCGGGGCGTCTCCTGCGGTGGCTAGGGGCGTGAGGGCGTCTCGTTTGCGTCTCCCTCACGCGTTCCGTCTCCTCCTTTGCGAGCATTACTGTTTCGCAGAAGGAGGAGACAGCTTCCCATGCCCTCTCGATAGGTCGCCACCGCCGATCGCTAGGTTTTGCTGTAAGAACTCAACATTGAGTTAAACTCTCCTTTGTACATGTACTTTATTATCACACTGTATGTAATGTTGTTTTTGGTTTACAATAAAGAGTTTACAAGAAAGAACAAAAAAAAAAGAAAACGAAGTGTGTGTTATAGGTTTCCACAAGCTGACAAAGAGGCACCCGCGCCCCGGTGTTGCTCCTAGATGAATCCACAAGGAACAATCGGGGCACGTAGGCCGCTCTTCTGTTAACATTTCGGGGCACTGTATAGCGCAACTTATTTGTGATTTTAATACAATCGAACCTATTGGCACACAAACCATGCAGCATCATAGCCACCAAAAGTAAGCGCCGAGAATCTAAACTGAAAATATTATATCGCTGTTATAACTGTTCTAACTTGGAGTACAATAAAAAACACAACAAAAAAACATTAAGTCAAAAAATAATAAATAAAGTATATAATATGCTATTTGTCCATCATCATCATCATGACTTAAGTAGTCTACTGCTGGTCGCTGGACATCGGCCTCTAAAATCGCACGCCATTGGTCATTTTCGGGAGCTCTCATCCAGCTGCTACCAGCCAACCTGCGAAAATCGTCGCTCCACCTAGCCTGAGGGCTCGCTGAGTGATTTTAAAGTGTTTTATAATATACTAGCTTCTTCTCGCGGCTTTGCCAGCATAAAAAGAGTTTTTTTTTTAATTTAATACCTTATCCTTCAAGTCTAGTATCATCTGGAAGGGGTCTGCGCTTATTATAATGGGCCCAGCGGGCGCAGCAGCCTTTTTCTTCGCTTTCCCTTTAGCGGGTGGTGGTGGTGGAGGGTTTAGACGCAGCTTCTCTGTGGCATCCTTAGCTGCCTGGATCAGGTTTACTTGAGAACCTAGAGATAAGGATAGGTCGCATTTGTTGGCCCATAGGCAGATCTGCAAAGAAAAATGAGATTTAACGTTTGCGTAAGCTTTGTAAACCGAAAGGTACTAAATGCAATATCATTTGTCAATACACTTCCAGCGATGGTGCTATCTTTTCTGGTTGAGGAGTTGCTGTGGCCACCTTTCGGCTCCATCATGAAAGCTAGCTTCATAGAAGTTATAATTTCAATATTTTCAAAGTTACATAAGTATAGTCTTTGAGGTGGTTGTATTTGTTAAGGCGATATATACGCCACAATGTTACCACAGTACTGGCCGTGCGCCCGCTTGATGCTGAAATATCAACATTGAACCTCCTTTTGAACAGTGTTGTTTGCAAAATATTATTTAATTTACATATGCTATTTCAGTTATGAAGAAATTTCCACCATCAATTTGTCTGTGTAAAAATATTTTTTTAAAGCAAAACTATTAGTTACACGAAAAAACCTTGTTTCAAAAATAATGTACATGTAGGTATCAATAATATTTTTTTTTTCAAACCTTTTACCGAGCCGTCACAAAGGAGGATGCTTTATAAAGTAATAGTTTTACGGCACTAAAGCGGTGGAAGGCCCTTAAGACAAACCCACAGCTTTTCAAAATAAGAACCTCAGCTGATCCACGGTTAAGGATAAGAAATTCGAAAATTCTGTAGACTGTTGATCGCAGTAAAACAGCCCTCCTATGTTAAATTATTTCCGAATGGCTCCAGTTATTTTCAATAAAATTTCACAACAGATAAAGAATGTTAATAATAATATGTTTAAAAAGAAACTGACACAATTTTTAATTCATAAATGTTACTACTCTACAACTGAGTTTATGGAGGACACCACTAATATTTCACATCACACACATCACACATCATCTGCCTATTAATGTTCCCACTGCTGGGACAAAGGCCTCCTCTCTGTGAGAGGGGATGGGCCGTAATCCACCACGCGGGCCCAGTGCGGGTTGGTGGATGTCACATGTATTCGATTTTTTTTTCCTAGGGCATGCCGGTTTCCTCACGATGTTTTCCTTCACCGTTTTGAGAGCAGTGGTGATGAAATAATTAACACAAAGTAAAGCGCCTGCCTGGGCTCGAACCCACGACCTACAACTTTTAAGTCGCAGTTGTACTGATATTTAGCATACAATATTACATTTAGATTATTACTATTATTTTGGCATTGGTAATTGTGTGTTAGTACATAAGGTAGGTAGGGCAGGTAGGGCAGGTAGGGCAGGTAGGGCAGGTAGGGCAGGTAGGGCAGGTAGGGTAGGTAGATGAATAGGATAGCGTAGGGTGGGTAAGATAGGTCATTACCTACCTACCTACTCTATCCTATCTGCCTACCTATCAATTTGTTAAACTATTTATTTGAATAAGAATTAATACTACAATAAGAATACAATGTAACCAACTTTTGTTTCTACCGGGCGGGCGAGCGGTGATCTTACTTATTAAATTTTAGAACACGAAATAAAAATCTTTTTTTTTTTAATTCTACCGACACCCAAATAAAAAAAAATACCAAGTGAAAAATAACATTCATTTATATTTGGTGTTATGGACACCGACTTCCAAATAGAAAATTATTTTTCACTTTGTAGTTTTTTTTTATTTGGGAGTCGGTAGTATATTTTTGCAACTTTTTATTTTTCACTTTTTGTTTCACCTACTTAATAGGCAAGTTAATGCCTGAATAGTTTACCCGGATATCATGAAACTTGAACATAACCGGTGAAATGAGAGTGTACCAAGGTGAACTGGACACATGCTGCGTACCCCTTTAGAACGTACTGGCGCGAAGTTATGAGAAATGATATAAACAATAAACAGACATGCGATTGCAGCAATCCCGAGAGATTTGCCGTCATTTATTGAAGAGTTCTGTTGTATATCTCCGAAGTTCTTCATCAGATCTTCACCAAATTAAAATGGGACCAATTTCGGAACATACTCTTTCAAACCAAAAATTTAAAATCGGTCCATAATTGACGGAGATACACAAAAAAACGTACTTAAAGTCGAACATAGAACCTCTTTGGAAAGTCGGTTAAAAAGCTGCTATTATGACTTATCTATGATAGTTAGATATATACAGGTCCCGTCACGTAAAAAGAACGCTGGCCTTGAATCTGTGCAGTGAGCGATTTATCGATCAAACTGGTGGTATGAAGGGGGCGCGACGGGGGAATGCTCTGCCAGTGTTTCTGTGCGCACGCTATTGGTTCGTCAGTTGACCCATGCTTCCCGCGCAGAGATCACGCTTCGTTCGCTGCCAAAATACAGTCGCTCACACAACTTTCTTTGCACGACGATGGTTTTAAAAATGAAGGAAAGAAAAATGATTAATTGATTTTATTTATTATTGATGATAGTATCTATTATTTTATAAAGAAAGAAGTTGAAAAAGGAGCAGTTGATAATTTATAATGATAAGATATTTATAATAATAAGATCGAAATAAAAAATAATGCTCAAGTAAACATTATCTAATTTAAATCCAACCTCTTCTAAAGTACTAAGTAGCTAGTAAGTACCTATTATGATTCTACGATAAAACAATTACTCTTATATTATAAAACAATATCCTAGTACTTTAGAACGCGACAGTACCCATGCGCAGACACATCCCCTCCACTGTCGCTCAGCGTTCTTTTTACGTGACGGGACCTGTACTACGCGGACTTTTTACAAGCTTTTATTTAACTTGCTATGTATGTATGTAAATCCGCCTGTAAGTGTGTGGGTCAAATCTTGCAACTGAATTTTAAAGCAGTTATCATCTACCGATTAAGATGTAAACTTGCACATGCATACACGTTTAGTTTGGAAGACAATGCATGGTTAGCTAAGTGACGTCATTCTAAATCCAACGTGTTCGGCGTTCTAGTTATTTTTTGTGCACTGCTATGATATAGTTCTCAAATGAAAGGGTTTGCTGAGAAGAATACGATAAAAGATATTATAAAAAAATAAAATAAATATTTGTAGTTAATAATGAGTACTTTAATTATGTTGATGATATATAATTTTTATGTACTTATCATCAACAGTTTTCTCAGCGCACACCTAATAATTAATTGTATAGGCAACATTTTGCTAGTTTGGGTTACATTATTGCAATTTTCATAAGGATCTCAATTTTTTTTGAAAATAAATTACAGCTAATGTTACCTAGTTTCGAATCCTATTCGGTACAAACAAACAAACAAAAAAATCTTTCCTCTTTATAATATTGGTAGACATATCTATTGGTAAAATCTCATTGGCTCTTTCTATAAAATATTCATTTAGATTTCTAATCAACTTTACCTTCAGAAGAGTAACGAAGTCTGCTTTTCTTTTGTCCTTCTCCGACTTGCCTAACATAGTCACCATTCGATCAGCGACTAAACACATTATTTCTATGTTATTATCAAACGCTTTGTTCTTTTGTTCCTCGAAATAATCGAATTTCTTCAGAGTTTTTCTGAAATAAACAATGTAAATAGTTAATTTAACGCCATCTAGTGGTGAAGTTATGAACATTTTTCTAGTAACGTTTTTGTTATTAAAGAAACATCTTTTTGTGATAATATTTTTATTACCTTATATGAAGTAATAATTTAATTATATTTATGAAAAGAAAACATAACAATGAAAAAAACATTATATTGTTACTTTAATTTATCGCCATCTTGCGAGCAATCGTAAAATGAACATCAGCTTTCTATATATCAAACTAGGTGGCGCGGTTACAAATATTTTTGACTTTTGACAGCCGTAGTAAAAATATATTTTTTCAAACATGTAATTTTTACTTACGTTAATTCACAACCTTCTTGAAGCCTTCGGTAAACATAACACTCGGTGAACATCCATGAATTTAGAAAATATGTCTTATTATCCTGACTTTCGATCCATTTATTCCATTTCTCGGCATTCGGGCTGTTCATTCTCAATGAGTCATATTCTTTATTAGTAACTAAATCATTTTTTAATTTAGCTACTTCTTGCACAAATTTGGTGACTTCGTCCGCGTTCTGGAAAATTAGAAGAAGCGTTAAGTAACCATGAAGGTAAGGTAACGCTGCCATTTTTTTATTTTAATTTTTACATAAATAAATTACTAATGCATGCAAAAACAAACAAGAAAAAAGGTTTTAAAGAACACCTGATAAACAAAGTATGCACTTATAGTCAAGTTTTTTTAAGAATACATACCGCACCAGGGTTTGAACTAACAATCTTAGATTTTTCTCTCGCCGTGTAATCAATAATTTTAGTTAAGATAACGGGAAGTCGCTCTTTCAGCGAATAATAAGCAAAACTCCTGAAAAAGAAAAAAAACATTTTGACCAAAACAAAATCGATAAAAATTAAGTTATGTACTATAAAAATCAATATTTGTGATTCGCACAAGAGATACAGACCCAAGATAAAATAAAAACAAGAATTTTATATTTATACAAAAAACGAAAAAAAGATATCGAATCGTTAACTAAAACAATGTTAATAAAAACAAAACGCATCTTTACTGCCCGAAGCCCCGAACAAGGAGATACATAACCGTGAAAAAAAAAATATAGACATAAATAAAACTAAAATAATATCGAAAAATAAATCGTTTACCAAAACAAAATTAAAAAGACAACGCAAAAAGATACCGCCCGAACAGGGACTTGAACCCTGGACCCTTGGATTAAAAGTCCAATGCTCTACCGACTGAGCTATCCGGGCTCTGAGAGTGTAGCTGAAATTACCGAACAGATTCCACAAACAACAGCGAATACATGACGCGCTATTTTATTTACGGTATGAAAACGGTATGCGTTGACGTAATGAAAATAAAGTTCAAAATGCTTTACATTATGCATACTATGAACATGGTTTGCACGACAGCTGATTCAATTTAAACGCATGATTTTCAATTGTATGACGTTAAATTTAAAGCAGAAAATCGTTTTTAACCCATTTTAAAACATAATATAATTTTGTTTAA
The DNA here is from genome assembly GCA_945859665.1 of Anorthoa munda. NCBI lineage: Eukaryota > Metazoa > Arthropoda > Insecta > Lepidoptera > Noctuidae > Anorthoa > Anorthoa munda. The sequence goes on from OX243898.1 coordinate 14,082,110, forward strand.
CTTTTATGCCTGGGTGTTGATTTAACTATTATTATTTTTATCATTTGCAAAATTGTGTATGTAGGTATAGTTCTCGCCAAACTTCTTGGCCGCCCTGAAGTTGGCTGTAATGGCTGCGCAGTAGTAAATCTCATACAAAAACAGCACCGTTTCATGCCTCGCGCATCCGGTTATCCAACTTCAGGGCGGACCAGAAGTTTGGCGAGGGTTATAATCTCTATATAAAATTAAAATATGAAAAAAAATACGTTAGGTGGATGAAGTTTGATAGTATATGGGGTTAGATATTAAATTATTATAGGACACAAAACAGTTAATTTAGTCATGAATTTCAATTGAAAACTGATGTATGACCTGAGGCCTTAGTGCGAGTTTTTACTCACGCGCAATCGCGTTAACGTAAACGTCAATTTGTATTGAAATTGGATAAGCGCTGTCTGGTGACGGCAAGGTAAAACCTGTTTTTACCCGACTGCCGAAGGAGGGTAATGTATTTATCAGTCTATGTATGTTTGTTCCTGGCGTTCTAGAGACCAAACGCTTTGGCCGATTTTGATGATTCTCACGTCAATCGATTCGTCTTAACCCTGCGCTGGCTACTGTAAACAAGAAGAAAATCATGCTGTGCAGTCGGAGGATACATCTGGTTTTGGTCAGCCAGCTCGCGCATATGTATCCTCTGACTACACAGCATGATTTTCTTCTTATTTACGTCTTTTGAGTTCGCTTTTTAAGCAGTCGGGTTTTATGTAATTTTTTTGTATACATTTTGACATAAGAGATCGTTTACGTTAACGCGATTGAGCGTGAGTAAAAACTCGCACTAAGGGCACTGAGGCCTTAGTTCGAGTTTAAGTTTTTTTTTTTAACGTACGTACGCCGTCTGGGGACGGAAAGGTGAAACCTCTTTTTTTGTATACATTTTGACATAAGAGATTGTTTACGTTAACACGATTAAGCGAGTAAAAACTCGCACTAAGGCCTCAGATGTATGTACGTAATCAAAGCAAAAGAAATACATATGTAAGGATCGTAGAATGTGGCTTTCTGTATAAACTAATAGAACTTTATTCCTTTGTAATATATACAATATAATATTCTCAAACATAAGACTAATAACAAAACAAACCTATATATAAAGGTGACGGAGAAAAGAGCTCAAGAGTGCATCAAAAAATTTGTCCACATGAATGGGAAACGTGCCCAAAAGGCTGGCTGCATTGCCACATTGAATGGCAATGCTGGTTCTCTGGCCGAAGAAAAGGCCAGCCAGCAGTGTTTGTTACTTCTTCATGCTCAAACAGCTGGACGGATCTGAATGAAATTTGGCACAGAGATAGATTATAGTCTGGCAAAAGCTAGTACAATATAATAATAAGTTAGAGTTAAATTGGTTATTAGTCTTTATAAGCTAGATTGTAATCTACTATTATGAACTTTAGTTTTTATTAAAATAGAAAAAAGAAAGTAGAACTTATTTGGTGGTGTAATTATTTTTATTATGTAACTACTCAGCTATTAGTTAATACAATATAGTTCTCGCCAAACTCATGGGCCGCCCTGAAGTTGGCTTTCCGATGCGCAAATCACGAAACGGTGCTGTTTTTGTATGAGATTTACTACTACTTCAGGGCGGGCAAGAAGTTTGGCTAGAACCCTTCATAAGACTGTAACAAATACCTAATAAATCAAAGGAAACAATAAAAAACTAGTTGTTAGATGTTATTGTATTTTTTTTTTATCTTTTATTAACTAAGACATTTTTATAAACACATATTGAATGTAACAAACCATCGCGGGTTTAACAGCGGTATGTCAGACGCGGCAACTTGGTGCCACAACCTACTTTTAAATGAACGGATAAAATTTCCTTTATGGGCCGCTGATTTGGAAGTTCATATTTTTTGTATAGGTAGTACTCATAAAAAGAAAGCTTTTTACAAATTTTCAAGACTCGGAAATTTTATGTTTTTTTGTATGTTTTTCGGGGAGAAAAAAATGAAAATCAGTCCAAGAGCGAGCGAAGCGAGCTCGGGAGCTTAGGGCAACCCGACACGGATAGGTTAGGTTCGAAGGAGATGACGGGAGCTGAAGTGAGCGAGCAAAGCGAGCGAACTCAGCTCCCATCATCTCCTTGATGTTAGGTTACTTTAGACCCTGCAGACAGAAATAGGAGCCCCGCGCAGCGGGGCTCCGTCGAGTTTGTTGCTTAAATAGTAATCTAAACTTTAACCATGGATATCTCCATAACCATGGGGTTCCATGGGGTAGGGATAGTACAGTGAGGTAGCCCCTTTACCCCCCTTAACCCTCCCTCCCTCTGCGCCCCTTAAATCGATGGACATTTATGGAAATTTTAATTCTAACCTGGAAACTTTAACCATGGATATCTCCATAACCATGGGGCTCCGAGTAGTGGGAATAGTACTGGGGGGTAGCCACACCGCCCCCCCTCCCCCCACCACCCTCCCTGTGCCAAAAATCGACGGCCCATAATCGAAATTTTAACCAAATGAACAGTAGATGAATAGGAATGATGGTTTTATTTCATACGAAAATGATCAGCTGAGACACGAGCGGGTAATACATACTGTCGAAACGTCCCCTGTAGCGGAAGAGTCCTAGGTGTATCAGTATCCAGAAATGGGGAAGGTAATTTCACTGGTATAAATGGGCCTCCGTAAATAAAATCTGGGCGCGTATAATAATCTTCATCGTGTTCCTGTACTGTAAAACCCTCAGCGATAGGCGATATTTTTTTTGGAGAAGAACTCATTTTTTATTGGGTTTGTTATTTTTTTGTAAAATTTTATGCCATAACCGTATGGATGTTATTTTAATTGGGCAAACATTCAAATGTTTTGATTTTGATTCTGAATACTGACTGAATCCTGAATTTCTGATGGATGACCGATGACATTGCTCTGACATTGACGTTCATGGTGGTGCGTTTACGGAGCAAGTCAAGGACAATTGATAAAAAACAAAAAAATAATCGATTGTTTTATTTGAATAATACCTTCACTCGCTGCGATTCAATACAGTGAGCTGCATATAGTTAATAATTATTTTTGTAAGATAAAAACATTAAAAAGTGAACATTAACACTAACCTGCCATACATTCCACATGCTTCAGTGTTAAATGGGGTCAATAGACGCATCACCGGTAAATTCTCCGTGTCTATATAAACATCATTGTTGTAGTTATCCTCATCGTAATCATACTCCTCATCACTATCCATTTTAACCTTTATTTATTTCTGAAGGATCTTATAAAAAAACAACAACACACTGGCTAGGCTGAATAAACACACTTGTTGATTACGCACCGATAGATGCAAATATATCGCTGATCTAAAAATAGTTTTGGCACTTTTAGCTGATTTTCTACACACGTCGGGTTATTTTCACCATCAGCTATGGTTTGATTGAATTTGATTGCAGCTGAACTAGCAATGAATAAAAGTGGAAACTACTGATGTTATCATAACTGACGTGACATAATGATCTTGACCTTGGTGCCGATTAATTCGTTCTGACTGAATACACTAGATGGCGTTGACAGATAGTTTGTTTAACCAGTTCTTTTTACCCGACTGCCGAATGAGGGTAATGTGTTTATCAGTCTATGTATGTATGTACCTATATATGTTTGTTCCTATGTGGCGTTCTAGAGACCAAACGCGTTGGCCGATTTTGATATTTTTTACATCAATCGATTTGCGAGTGTCAACAACAACGAACAAAATCATGATATGCAGTCCAGAGGATACATCTGGTTTTGGTCGAGTGCGTTACTCCATCCAGAAATGTCGAAACTCATTATCTAAGTGCAATAGATAATTAGATATACAGCTTCTGTAATTGGTAAGCAGAATTTTTAATTTGATAAACTGTTAGTTTTTTTATTATTTGTTAAAAACAGTTCCGGCTGGAGTGAAGTTACCGCAGCCAGATCTATTGTTTTCTAGCGGGTATGTTGAAATAAATGTTATCAAAATAATTAGATACAATAATTACCAAAATATAGAAGTCAACGGAGTGCCTGAGAATAAATCTGAGAAATTGGTTAAAACTGCGATGCAACTTGGAAGGGCGGTCTCTAGTACCTTAAAAGAAGCAGATATTATGTCGTCTGTACGTGTTACGTACGATTCTCAAAACAGTAATCCTCGAACCGTGATTGTAAGGTTGAACAGTACCTTAGCCCGTGACGAAATACTAATTAATATCTGTGATGAATTTTAATAAAGAACACCTAGAAGACAAGTTAAACTCAATTTAAGTCTTTTAGGTTATGGATTGGTGGCCCAAAGAAGTCAATATTCGTGTCTGAGCATCTGTCTCCTCTTAACAAGGAAATCCACGCAGCAACACGGAAAGCAGCACGCGACAAAGGCTACAAGTATGTTTGGGTGCGATATGGACGCATCCTTGTTCGGAAAGCGGATGGGGCGCCAGCCAAACAAGTACGCAGCCTCGAAGCAGTTGCGCTGATCTTACTAAAAAAATTATGCCTGCACAAAACCGTGTACTAAAACTTCCCCATTCACTATTTATTATCAAAATTTTAGAGGAATAAGAACCAAATTAAGCATCATTATGCTAAACGCGTGTAAAAATAACTATGACATAATTATAGGGACAGAAACGTAGACTGCCCGTGTACAGACTTTGGCAATAAGCCTTAAGTGTTACTTTTACTAGGTCCGTACACCGCGCAAATCTACGAGACAACATATTGCTCGGGACCGCTGGTGCCCTACGCTCCCTCTCAATGTCCACATCGTCCCTGAGGTCGGCGGCAAGAAAATGCCCAGGTATTTAAAAGTGGACACCCTATTAATCGGTGACCCGTTCACGAGCAACTCTGGTCCCTCTCCACGGCGTTTGCCACCGACCTCAAAGTCCATGTATTCACATTTTTTTACATTATATTTTAAGCCATGTGCAGCAGCGTAGGCTTCACACGTCTTAAGCATCTCTGATTGCTCCCGCCGACGGACCCAGCAGCACCATGTCATCTGCATAACTGATATTGTTGATTCTAACCCCATCAATACTATGCTATGCTGCTGAGTGCGACTATGAGGTTATCCACGTACAGGTTGAAGAGCCTGGGAGAAGTCAGACCCTGCCTTACCCCGCACTCGAACCAATACTGCTCAGAGACTGTATCATACCTTTTCACATGGTTGCTCTGATTACCATACCAACACTGAAAAAGCACATATTTCCGCGGGTAGAGTCTGGCCAACCAAAGCGTGTTCTGGGGTATTTTCAAAGTTTTAATATGGCAACATTATTACGCTGTCAAAGGTACGTAAAAGTCTGTGATTGCGATTGTTAGTATGACTTGGTAATCTTGATCCATGTTGGCTGATTGTTATAAATTTACGATATGATGATACATTTTCTTATTTATGTTTCAATGTTCCTCATTTGGCCGAATAACTGCAGAAGACTGGAAAAATTGACGGACCATGTAATAAATGTGGAAAATAAATATAAACAAAGAGATCACATAACAGAAGAAGTATTGGATAAAATAATAAGTGTAGATGATGATGCAGATACAGATGAATCCTTAGTGGTTGAATTTTTGGACTCTGATTTTGAGTATGATGATTAAGTAATTAATAAATTAAATGTTAAGTGGGTTAATATTATGTACATACTAATAATCAAAAAAATCAACACACTCGTTTTTTAACTCACATCCATGACAGTCACAGCTCCGTCACACTTCACCAAACGGAGCCAATAAAATTTAAAAATAAATTATAATAAATACAAGTATCAAAACATTTAACTAGAGGTATACGTGGTGATACCACACTAAGATTTTTTGAAATTGCCACGTTTTTCAAATCACACTTTCGTTGGCCAGACTCTACACCCCTGTCTCCCATCTTTCTCCAGAGTACATCGTATGAGACAAGATCGAATGCCTTGGAGAGATCAAGGACTCTTTATTAAGTGTACTCGTATAGTCTATGATCAAGGAAACAATCGTACACCGGCGTCCCGCGATCTATATAATATTGAACAGTATGCTTGAGACTTAAAACAGCATTTTTCAGTTGATATTCCGGGGCGAAACCCGAACTGTGCATCATGAAGATGCACTTTTATATACTTTGCTTAATTACTTAAGCAAGAATCAAGCATACCATCACAACAACTTTGCTATTATTGTCGAAAAGAAATGGGACGATAGTTACCTATGTCCGAGATGTCACCGGTCCTGTTCTTCACGTAGATACGCGTGACTTACACACACTGTGAAAAACATAGCCAAAACCCGCGACAGATGGACCCCTGCGTGCTTCAGGTGCTCAATGCTGAGCCCATCATGTCCCGGAGATATGCCTCTGCTCATACTTTTTATGATTGTACGTACTTGCTTGAGAATAACAACACAGAAGTTAGGTAGGTACTTACAATATGGAAATATAATGGAAACATAATTATAGTCCTCGCCAAACTTCTTGGCCGCCCTGAAGATGGTTTACCGCATGCGCGAGGTGCGAAACGGTACTGTTTTTGTATGAGATTTACTACTGCGCAGCCATTGTAGCCAACTTCAGGGCGGCCAAGAAGTTTGGCGAGAACTATATTCAACTATAGATTATTTTTTTTCTTATTCTGTACCTAGGTACACAGTTTGTATAAAAAATATTGATAGTGAACTGTTGTTATTACCTTTCCGACATCCATAAATATATGTACACGAGTGTACATCTAAACAGCTCAATACCATTGACAACCTAATTTGGTCGAGTTATACGCGGCGATTTAGTATGGAAAAGTAATGAAAGCTAATTTCTCTTAGGTATCTGAATGTTTGATCGCTACTCCTTTAGTAGCAATTTTTTTATAAATTTGGAAAGAAATCACAGAGTTATTAATAGGGACATCGTAAAATGAAAATTTAACACCGTGACTACCGCCACCCCACCAATAGCAAGGAATATCTCGTAAACTACTGGAGTACAACACCTACACAACACAACTGTTCTTTCGTATCTAGTACAGCTTGGCCAGAAAGAGTAGAAAAAAATTGAGGTCGCCACTATCGTTTATATGGCATCATTTATACTATAACATAAAAGAATTTGATACTTGAAGTATTTTTAAAGATAAATCAGAATGGGGAAAATCGTTAAATCAGATGCTATTTTTTTATTTTATCTAACTGGTAAATAAAAAGCCTAGGAGAGTAAAAACATCTTTATTATAGTAACAATATATTTTCTAATCACTATCTAAATATTCTACAGCCGACTCTATGCTTGGCTGTTGTTGCAAATTTGCCTTCGTTTTTATTGCCTTCGTTTATTTTGCGTCGAACAGTGCTTTCTGATTTTCCTGTAATCAAAATAAAACATTAATGAAGAATGATGTGCGTGACGATCAAAAATTGCAGTCGCTCTATACAAAGTCACTTTGTCAAAGTACTTTCCCTATGTAAACATAACCTCTAAAATTAAATAAAATCCAAAAAAACTTCGATTATATGGTATATTTTAAAGACCAAACCGACTTTAACTGTAACTTAGATCATGAACTATGTATATTATATAAAATTAGATTGAATAAATACCTGTCATATCAGCAACTCGTTTGTAAAGGTCATCCAATTCTGTTAGAAGTTTTCCGGCATGATATTCCTCCAAACACTTCTTAAAAACATTGTAAATAACTTCTCTGGCATTACTTTTTATCGTCTTTCCTATTTTCAATAACAATTCACCGACTAATACGTTTATTATCTACCAAAAATCACATTAATTCACAATACACTTTTATTGTTTTGGTAGTTTGACTGATGTTTGACATTTCTTTCATGTTGCCATGTGTAGAAAAAATTAGTTCACATTTATTTAATTTCTACTCTTTCTGGCCAAGCTGTACTAGATACGAAAGAACAATGGCGACATTTTAGCTGACTTAAATTTGAGCGTCTGAAAGTAAGTTATATACGAAAGACATTCTATTAATTGTCTATGTTTTTTAAAGTATAATTAGGCCTGGTCCAAAATAGATAAAAAAAAAACATAATAAATAAAAAGTTATTTGATTTTTTAGTTCATTTCTTTAACATAGTGTTGCCATTATATATTTTGTCTGCTAAGTGACAAGTAGTAACTATATTAAGTAATAATATCATTATTGTATTTATTGCAGTAAATGAGTTAACAATTCAGTTTATGTCTAAGTGTAGATGTTCCTTGCAGGAAGGTAAGAATATTGTAGTGTAGTAGAAATAAATGAATTACTTTCAATTAATGATTGGCAAAAAGACTAGTACCCAAGTCTAAAAAAATATAGCTTGGTTGTTGACGACAACCTTTTGATACAAGTCAAAGTCACTTAGTTTAAATAAATATACTCTTTCCAAAGAGTATACTACATATTTGATCCTAAAATAACTAAGTAAGGGAAATACTAATGCGATATTCCCCTTTTACTTCCACGAAATTCAATAATATTACCTATTAAACACATTATTAAAAGTTACCCAGACATAACCTACAAAAGTTTATGACTGAATATCTATTATTCTCTACATTCTCGAACAAAAATTCTTGCACAAACTAATTCAGAACATCACCCTGAGTTAAACCAGATATTTTTCATTTAACGATTTTCGAATTTAATCTCAGCTAAAACAATGTATGGGCACCTGCCATTGTTCTTTGGGTATCAATTTTAACGAATTGAATCACATTTATGGGTAGTAATTATTTGTATGCGTTTCGATGGCGCGGCCACGGCGAATTTAAAAAAAAAAATATATGCAAAGATAAAAAAAAAAAAATATCTTTGCATAGTTTGCAAACTTTCAAAGGTAAAAATTTGTAAAAGTTGATTCCCAAAACCATAAATTTGTCAAAGGTATGGTTAAAAAAAGTTAATTCAAAAATCAAAAAACCCGACTGCTTAAAAAGCGAACTAAAAAGACGTAAACAAGAAGAAAATCATGCTGTGCAGTCGGAGGATACATATTCGCGAGCTGGCTGACCAAAACCAGATGTATCCTCCGACTGCACAGCATGATTTTCTTCTTGTTTACGTCTTTTTAGTTCGCTTTTTAAGCAGTCGGGTTTTTTGATTTTTGAATTAACTTTTTTATTTGTAACTTTTTAGTTAATATTTTTTTCGAATTAGGTACATTTAAATATATAAGTGTTATATATTTTTGAAATCACCTCTTAAAACCCTTTATTTTGATACCCCACACGATGGGTTCGGAAGAAAAAAGAAAATTGCCCCCCCACAATATGGCGCCCAGAAGCCGCCATTTTTCTATTTTCCAATTTTAATGTAGCCTATGACACTCGCAAGGTTAAGACGCATCGATTGACGTATGAATCATCAAAATCGGCCAACGCGTTAGGTCTCTGGAACGCCATATAGGAACAAACATACATACATACATACATACATACTTACATACATACATACATACATACATACATATATACATACATACATACATAGACTGATAAACACATTACCCTCCTTCGGCAGTCGGGTAAAAAGTTTTAAGGGTTTGAACTTGGCCGCGCCATTGAAACGCGGCGAACCGCGCGGCCACGGAGATCTTTAAAACTAAGCGTTGCAGAGGCCTGAAATTAAGGGAAATGACAATGGCGCGGCCATGGAGTTTTAGTCTTACAGCTCCTGAAATATAAACCTAGGATTTTTTTGTGTATTTTTACGTACTTTGACAAATTCAAGTCTAGGGTTTACAAAAAGCTTCAGACCTCTGCGATGATTTTTCAGGGAGATATCGGCGATAACGTGTTTTTCACCGTTTCAATGGCGCGGCCATAGGGTTTTTGTCTTACAGCTCCTGAAATATAAACCTAGGATTTTTTTGTGTATTTTTATATACTTTGACAAATTCAAATCTAGGTATTACATAAAGTTTCAGACTTCTGCGATGCTTTTTCAGCGAGATATCGGTGATAACGTGTTTTTCACCGTTTCAATGGCGCGGCCATGGGGTTTTAGTCTTACAGCTCCTAAAATATACCTAGGATTTTTTTGTGTATTTTTACCTATTTCGACAAATTCAAATCTAGGTATTACAAAAAGTTTCAGACTTCTGCGATGCTTTTTCAGCGAGATATCGGTGATAACGTGTTTTTCACCGTTTCAATGGCGCGGCCATGGGGTTTTAGTCTTACAGCTCCTAAAATATAAACCTAGGATTTTTTTGTGTATTTTTACCTATTTCGACAAATTCAAATCTAGGTATTACAAAAAGTTTCAGACATCTGCGATGCTTTTTCAGCGAGATGTCGTTGATAACGTGTTTTTAACCGACTGCCGAAGGAGGGTAATGTGTTTATCAGTCTATGTATGTATGTATGTAAGTGTGTATGTATGTATGTATGTTCCTATGTGGCGTTCTAGAGACCAAACGCGTGGGCCGATTTTGATGGTTCTTACGTCAATCGATTCGTCTTAACCCCGCGAGTGTCACTGGCTACATTAAAATTGGAAAATAAATAAATGGCGGCTTTTCGGCGTCATTTTGTCGGGGCCCATATTTTTTTTTTCTTCCAAACCTTTCGTGTGGGGTATCAAAATAAAAAAATTTAAGAGGTGATTTCAAAAATATATAACACTTATATGTTTAAATGTACCTAATGCGAAAAAATAATGAACTAAAAAGTTATAAATAAAAAAAAATAATTAAAAAATTCAAAAAACCCGACTGCTTGAAAAGCGAACTAAAAAGACGTAAACAAGGAGAAAATCATGCAGTGCAGTCGGAGGATACGTCTGATTTTGGTCAGCCAGCTCGCGAAGATGTATCTTCCGACTGCACTGCATGATTTTCTCCTTGTTTACGTCTTTTTAGTTTGCTTTTCAAGCAGTCGGGTTTTTTGAATTTTTTAATTAACTTTTTTTATTCACCGTTTCAATGGCGCGGCCATGGGGTTTTAGTCTTACAGCTCCTAAAATATAAACCTAGGATTTTTTTCTATATTTTTATAAATTCAATCTGTCACTTCCCTTAATTTCAGGCCTCTGTAACACTTAGTTTTAAAGATCTCCGTGGCCGTGCGGTTCGCCGCGTTTCAATGGCGCGGCAACGTTCAAACCCTTAAAACTTTTTAACCATAACTTTGACAAATTTATGGTTTTGGGGATCAATTTTTACATAATCTTGGCAGTATTTTTTTTAAAAATCGCCGTGGCCGCGCCATCGAAACGCTTACAATTATTTGTATACTTAGAACAGCTGTAGCATGCCCCCGTTTTCGGCGCTCATGGTGGTCCTGCTGAATGGACCGTGACTACCGCAGGACCACCTTCAAAGTAGATTTTGTCGAAAACTACCAAGGTACCAATTTTGTTGTTCGAGTACTAATTGGTTCCAATTGAGTAGTAATTATTTACCAAATATGGAAGCGATTGGCATCGGGGTCCTGCGGTAGTCACGGACATGAGGTGATCAAGTCCGCACATCTTTGAACACCAAACTGCACGATGCTCTCCACGACGCGCAAATTCTAGTGAAAGAAAAAGTTTCATAGTTTGCACGACGACAGGGGAATCACGACCCTCAGTCATAAGCAACACGACGATAGTGATGGAATTAAATTAGTACATGTATGTGCGTTTCGACGGCGGCGGCGCGGGCACGATATTTAAAAAAAAACTACCATGATTATGTAAAAATTGATCCCCAAAACCATAAATTTGTCAGTCATGGTTAAAATGTTTTAGGCTTAGCACGCATTGCGATTTTTAGTCCGCTTACTGAATTTGACTAACACGCACTGCGGATAAAATTCCGAGCGATTTTTGTCTCCTTTTACCTGTTCATAGAGTTCAAAATATTTAATTCGCGCCGCGGTGCGGTGGATACTGTGGCCTAACTCGGATTTCTTGCGGTATTATTACCGCGCGATTTTTTTTCCGCAATGCGTGCATCTTTATACAATTCCATAGGTCGCAGAAAGAGAATAGAAATAAAAATCGCAGTGAGTGCTAAGCCTTAAGGGTTTGAACGAGGCCGCGCGGTTCGCCGCGTTTCAATGGCGCGGCCACGTTCAAACCCTTATAACTTTTTCACCATTTTGACATATTTAAGGTTTTGGGAATCAGCTTAAACAATTTTTTACAAAATCTTGGCAGCTTTTTTTATGTTAATATCGCCGTGGCCGCGCCGTCGAAACGCACAAAGTATATTTTGATGTAATTGAGCAAACTGTCATTGCAGACGAGGCGAAGGCACCCGAATGCGTTATGGAGCCAAGAGACTGCGAGTGTAGTAGTCACAGCGGATCTTTGTGTCTCTGAAGTTGGCCGCAAGACCCTGCGCAGTTGCTATTTGTGTGTCAATTTTAAAATAGAAGATAGCATTGTATAACTGTCTCTTTCACTCGCTTACGTTTGTCGTATCGTCCTATCTCGCTAACTCTATGAAGTATACACATAGGTCTTTCGACATAAATGACGATGATGAAGTGCATCTAGGACTATTATACTTAAATAAAAGCAAAGGATAGTTTAAAAAAATATATTTAAAAACATGCAGATAAGTCTGTACTTTAGTAGAAACTTACGAATACATAAAATGAGTACTTAGTGTACATTAGAATAGTAAATAATTATAAAACATCTTAACAGCGACAAATGCTGCGCGTAATGGATATAAGTATACAAGTCGTATACATCTGTCCCTTACGCACAATGGAAATAATCTTGCTCTATGAGCTCATGGTAGGGTCACAAGAAAGTCTAGAAATTATATTTGAAAGCAATATTTGTTTGGATAGAAACAATCAAAAGATTATATTATTTTAAAAACATTAAAATTATTGTTTGAAACAATTAAGAATCTTAGACCATTTTTTGCATATAACAACATCAATAAACAAGTGAAATTAGACCAAAATAAAATCTTAAACACAAAACCCCATTCTAAACTTTAATAAACTCATTTGTACGATAATCAACCTTAAAAACTAGGAAACATTAAAATCGGTTCATAACCATTATTAAACAAATGCTATGCTAAAATCAAACTTATTATTAAAGACATAAGGTTGACACGAGACCTTTGGTAACAATTAAAAAAGTTCATAACAAAAATCATTATTTTTAGTATCTAACATTTCATAGTCTGTTTTAGTCAAAGAATCAAAAAATCTAACATGATAAGGGATTGGTGGCAATAAAACACATTCATTATGCCTTGTTCCACCAGTTTAAAAAGATTGTATAGAATAAAAGTAACCACGTTACAGACAAGATCTGGCATCTGGTACAAGGTCATACACCAGCCTTCTCGCATTCCTTGGTTTGTGGACACCAAAATGAGCAGAAAGTACAACTATAAGACTTCGTTCTGGACACTATTCCACCAAAAGATTTTGTCATCTGATGAAAAAACCGGCCAATTGCTAGTCGGACTCGCGCACAAATGGTTCCGTACCATTATCACAAAAAACCGGCCAAGTGCGAGTCGGACTCACACACGAAGGGTTCCGTACCATTATCGCAAAACACTGCAAAAAAATCGCGTTTGTTGTATGGGAGCCCCCCTTAATTTATTTTATTTTAATTTAATAATTATTATTTTTTGAAGAGAATATACAACTAAATATTCTGTGAATATTTCAAGCGTCTACCTTTTGCCGTTATTAATATTGAGCAAACGACGGCAAAAATATCACGTTTGTTGTATGGGAGCCCCCCTTAAATATTAATTTTATACTGTTTTTAGTATTTGTTGTTATAGCGGCAACAGGAATACATCATTTGTGAAAATTTCAACTGTCTAACTATCACGGTTCATGAGATACAGCCTGGAGACAGACAGACAGACAGACGGACAGCGAAGTCTCAGTAATAGGGTCCCGTTTTTACCCTTTGGGTACGGAACCCTAAAAAGCGGCATAAGAAACCCGTTTTTGCCCTTTGGGTACGGAACCCTAAAAACTAGATGCCCTAAATTGTGATGTGTGTGGAGTTATTAATGATGACCAGGATCTTTTGGTAGAGTGTGTCAAGAAACAGACGGGTAGGGAGCGATTGCCAAAATTACGTAGAATGAATAAACTCGACATGAGGTACATTTTTTGAAATCCTGGCTGATCCAGGAAGTGATACTGCTAGAATTGTTTATGACATGGCAATTTGTCGGTAGTAAAACTTTTTGTTAATGTTATGATATATTATAAGTTGAAATGTACAATTAGGTTAGATTACGATGTGGCTGACATGCCTTAAAAGGAAAGTTCCTATAAAAAACAAAGAAACAAAAAAAAAACTTAAGCTAATATAATTTTGCTTAAATCACATAGCTGAGATATTTTACATAATACTAGAAAACTGTACAACTGGAAGGTTCACTGTTACCAAAACGCGAGCTCATGTTAGATGAACCGATAAACAATAGCTAAGAACGAATACTCTCGACAATAACAAAAAGATATCGAAATCATAATCGGTTCATCCATTTAGGAACTATGATGCCAGACAGACACACTTACACAAATACACGTCGAACTAGATAACACCCCTCTTCCGTCAAGGGGGTTAAAAAAATCCAAAAGTCAAACAAGTCAAATGATGCCTGGGTTGGGAAAGATTTCACATTCATTTTGGGTCAATTTTCGTTGCGGACACTGGGTGAGAGATTCGCGGTTGTGTAGAAACGTTTTGCAGTTATTAGGACGAATAATTATAATTCCGCCTTGTTAAGACAAGTAAAAAAAAAAACTTTTCAATACTGCCGCTTATTTTAAAATGTTACCATATTCAAGATTGTGTATTTATATAATTACTCTTATTTTACTTAATAGTCAGTCATTTATTTTATAGATAAATCAGTCAAAACGCCCATTTTATCGCTTCTATAGAACGTATAACTAAAAGTATTTATATTGTAAATGCAAGTATACATTGTCAATTTTTGTCGGATCAATGACATTAATTTTTTTGTTATCTGGTTCAGTTTTGCTAAATTAACTTGATCATCATGAAAGAATATAAACGTACGTAAATACAAGCGAAAACCCTACTAAGTCCCTAACAATCAACGATAGTCCTTGGTTGTTTTGATTTATTTAACAAATAAATAATTAAGTCTTCAAAATCCTTCACAAACTGTACATGAGAAGTTTTAATCAGCTGTAGGTTTTTTTTTAGTTGGCATTCTTTTTGGAAATCTTCGCGAACGAAGTCGCGAACAAATTGCTAGGCATGTAAAAAAGAGAAACCATAATGATTTACGTGATTTAAAATTGAACTTTGTCAAATCAATAACATATTTAAGAATCATGATTGTTGAGCATAAAATGAGTCACTTTAAAATAAATGGTCTAAAAATAATTACGATGATTAGATAGATAGAATTTGTCATAAAACATTAAAAAGGGTAATTACTTTATTAGAAATACAGCAGAAATGATCAGTTCTTAAGGGTGCCCTAGTCGACGCCACGAACTATTTTGTGAGCAGGGTGAGCATGCGCATAAAATGAGTCACATTAAAATAAATGGTCTAAAAATAATTACGATGATTAGATAGATAGAATTTGTCATAAAACATTAAAAAGGGTAATTATTAGAAATACAGCAGAAATGATCAGTTCTTAAGGGTGCCCTAGTCGACGCCACGAACTATTTTGTGAGCAGGGTGAGCATGCGCATAAAATGAGTCACATTAAAATAAATGGTCTAAAAATAATTACGATGATTAGATAGATAGAATTTGTCATAAAACATTAAAAAGGGTAATTATTAGAAATACAGCAGAAATTATCAGTTCTTAAGGGTGCCCTAGTCGACGCCACGAACTATTTTGTGAGCAGGGTGAGCATGCGCATAAAATGAGTCACATTAAAATAAATGGTCTAAAAATAATTACGATGATTAGTTAGATAGAATTTGTCATAAAACATTAAAAAGGGTAATTATTAGAAATACAGCAGAAATGATCAGTTCTTAAGGGTGCCCTAGTCGACGCCACGAACTATGTTGTAAGCAGGGTTAAAATGTATGCTTATCCGAAAACATGTGCGAACGGCCTAGACGTTGTGATGAGCAGTAAGAAGCTAGTTCGCGTACGAATACACACTTTTGCAAATTTGTAGCGAAATGGATGATGATTTAGAATGAAAACGGGCGACCGAAATTTTATACACAGACTTTGGCAATATGCATAATATCATGAAAAACTACTGAATGAATTTGTTCAAAATAGAATTATTTGCATTTTGAACTACTAATCTATCCCTGTATCCTGACTGTTCTGCAATTTTCCTTCTTCTTATGGTGTTTATTGTCACCCAAAGATACGTTAAAATTTGTGTTGAAATTTCGACGCTCATAACTTTCAAACATATTATGCATTTTTACTTTTTCTTTCCATACAGGGCTAGAAAACGATGAGACAAATTTATTTTATTTTGAACGTGCACCGTCTAACAGTGGAGTAATCACCACACTCCGTTCGTATGGAAGAATGACAGACTGGGGCACCCTTAATTAAAGTTAGGAAACTGAAACTTTTGTTAATTATTCCCAATTTGCTACTTCACTAAAGTAAAAATTTGCTATACTGAATTTGAAATAACATTACAAAAATGTAAACAATCCGTTTTTACAGTCCCTTCAACCGATTTTGATTTCTATTCCGTAGACATAAATATGGCATAAAAAGCATAAACCTGTTTAACCAAAACCAACTGTCTAGAGTACTTTTTTCTGTTTTGTTTGTCTGTTCTGTCATGTCACCAAGGCAATACAAGTCAAAATTGGTAGAACGGACTGTAAAATTAAATTTCGCATGTTATTTCAAATGCAGTATACTTAATTTAGACCTTACAAATGTCACAATACCTCGTCGATTTATTACTTGCAAGTAACATTCACAAAAAGAGTGGACTCTTACCGGGACGCAACGCGATGTGATGCTATGTTACAATATAGAACTTACAAAAAAAGATACAAAGATTCAGAAAAAAAAAACAAAATGTATTTTTCTCAATTTTCAACGCTAAGTTATAAGCCGGTTTGCTCGGCAGTCTACCTTTAGAATAAAGATTGTGCCTGAAGTAGCAATGAGGAATATAGTTCTTTATGTTTTCAAGCATCATTAAAAGATTATAGTTCTCACCAAAAATCTTGGCTGCTCTGAAGTTCGCTTTCAGATTCGCTAGGCGCGGAGCAGTGCATTTTTACCCGACTGCTGGGTTAATGCGTTAATCAGTCTATGTATGTATGTTTTTTCCTATGTGGCGTTCTAGAGACCAAAAGCATTGGTTGATTTTAATCATTCTTACGTCAATCGATTTGTATTCATTATGACATTAAAATGGGCAAATAGATGAATGCTCAATATTTTTCTTCTTCCGATGCCATCGAGGGGGTATCAAAATAAAGGGTTTTAAGAGGTGATTTCAAAAATATGTACCACATATGTTTCTGTATGAGATTAACTACTGCGCAGCTATTGCAGTCGACTTCAGGGCGGCCAAGAAGTTTGGCAAGAATTAAACATCAGTGATTGTTATAATTTCAATTTGTAAAAAAATTGTCAAGTTCAAAAATCTTATCCTATTTGTCATAATTAAAATATAAAATGGTCTAAACCGGTCAAAAATAAAGATCAATAATATTAAGTACAAATAAAATGTAGTTAAATATAGTTGTTGGCACGTAACTTGGCAAGCGTCGTTTTTTGGGTCTCTTTGGTTACCAAACCAAGCTGGTCGCGGGGTACGTTTAGCACCGTTCCGAGCGCGCGATTGGTTGGTCAGTTGACACAAGGATCGACTGATAAATCGCGTTGCGTCCACGTTCCGTTCGCTCTATATGCTGGTTGGTCAGTTCGCGCACTATGCGCGATCTTACCCCCACTGAGCAAAAACCTTGCAAAGTTACGTGCCAACAACTATAGTATGTAGGAAGTAGGAACCTTGGTACATAAAACAAAGGTCCTTAAAACTATGTACTTGGTTTTTAAACATAATTTTCCGTAACATGTTTTTTTTTTACATGCAGTTAATAAGGCACAATAGGAGAATACTTAATTGAACAAATAAATCATCTTTCATGAGATCATCAGTTACATAATACTAATATATTTAGAGGCTCTAAATAAAATGCCATGGAGGACGATTGTCGAAATTATCAAAATGTAAGGGTTTGATCTGCCTGGAATGCGAGGCAGTGGCTTCTCAACATGGAAGCTTATGTGCTTTGGACGGAGCTAGGCTGGCTATTACAGCCAGAACCCCACGCACAATTGACCAAATGTGAGTCAAGTGCGGAAAAAGGAGTTCCACTATCTGTCAATAGTTTGGTCAAGATATCTGTGCACCCGAAATGTCAATGTCACTCTAGACTTTCGACTCTCGCTATAGGGTTCTTTAGGTAGTGAAACATAAATTATGAAATGAGATAAAATTTATATAGAAATATATTTAAATCCAATAATAATAATTCCAGGTTGCCTGGAAGAGATTGCGGAATGCGGTAAGGCCGCCCATTGCATGTGTATTAGTTTAAAGTTTCTTGTTGTAATTGTATTTTAAGGTGTACAATAAAGCATATAATATATAAATAAATATTCTGATATTGAGTCATAAAATTATTGTTTTAATATTTATTATAATTAAAAACCGATATTTTTAATCTATATATCACGTGAACTAAAACTTGTCATCTGTCAGTTCAGTCTAAACAACAGCTAGCAACAATGTTGAACGAGTGCCGGTCTTCACGACTGTTTTGTTTACATACCAGTATTACGTCACCAAAATGGCAGACAGCGCTTTTATAATAAAGGTTTAAATTTGAATGTATTTTATGGTAAGAAAGCGTGTTTATTTTGCGAAATATTTTATTTTTGTAGATTTTTATTAGGCAATAAAACATTTTGAAGTACTTTTTCAAGCATAATAGAACACCCTATTGGCTCAAGAGGCGAATGCGGGGCGCCGCGCCAGTAGGCAGAAAGTGAGGTCGCGACATTTCGGGCATTTTCGGGTGCTCACTTATCTTGTCCGAGCTATTTTATCTTAGGGTTTGATCAAGTGATATTTCAATAGCACTTTGAAATCCCATACATTTGTGACATTTTTGCCAATCGTTATCGCGTCGCTTTCTTTAATAGAATGTCACTTTTCTAGCCTCAGGAATTCTAGATGGACTCAAACTATATTTTACTAGATTTTACTAGATTTAATTTTTACTAGAATTTACTAGATTTTTGTTAATAATAATAAACAAATACTTAATTCCCGCAATCGTGTGGGTCATGCATTTTCGTCATAAAATCAATGGGATCACTAATTCCATATTGTGCATTCTCTTAGAGAAAACAAGTTGGTTAATAAAAATTATGAGATGAAGTCTAGGGTCGATAGAAACAGTGGCGCAGCGTAGTTGGGGCGGGAGGGGCGACCCGCCCCGGGCGGCTTTTTTAGGGAGCGTTAAAATTTCACAGTAAATAATGATCTTATGATATTTTCTGTATATTATGTTTTTTTAAGAAATATTGAAAATGTAACTCAAATTAATAAATGGAATAATATCGTAAAAACCATATAAAAAATAGCATTCAATATTGTATTAGAACTGCTGTAAAATAGGGTAGAGTAAAGATTCTTTAAAATCACTTAATATTATTAAGGCGAAAGGTTGCGAGTGTTTGTTACTTCTTCACGCCAGAACGGCCGAACGGATCCGGATGGAATTTGGCACAGAGATAGATTATAGTGACTGTATATTTAAATTTTCTAAATTGTTAAACTAATAAGGGATCAGCTGAAACCCACGCTACGCCACTGAATAGAAATTACAAGTCTATGCTATATCAAATTATCAATTTGGAAGTTGGCAAGAAACTTCTAAAGAGCCAAGGAGGCGTCGCGTCGATGCCAGGGCGACGTTTTGACTAAAGAGGCGAAGATACAAACCAGCCACGGAAATGCAATCTCTCTCACCTTCAAACAAAATCTCGCACGTCATGGAAACTATACAGTGTCAAACAAATTTCACTAACTAGGGAAATTAAAAAACAATAATCTCATAATTTCAAAGTGGTCATTAACACAGTCAGCTGTAATTAGAGGTAGATTCAAACTTAATGGCGGCTCGGAACACTCCGCGAGTCTGCAGAAGGAAATTCATGTAAAAGCAGTCAATACTACACAGTAAATAGTGAACTTTACAGACGCCTCTAAGTTTGAACAGACTTGTAATTAAAAAAATGTTTCCTCCTGCCATCACATTAACAGTTTCACTAGCTGTGTATCATACATAATGGACCTTATTTATAAAAACTTTAAACATTTGTTTATTATTTTAGACACTGATAAGATAAGGATTCTTAATTCAAATTTTATTAAGAGGCAAACATAATTGTAATACAGTACAACTATTTTCTTAATGTCCCTCGGAAATCATCGCATTTCCGAACACAAACGAATGCTAATTTCCATCAATGATTAGATTTATCGTGTATAATAATTTGAATTCAGAACTACTACTACTTTATTGTGGTTTTGTTTTGATTTCAATGTGAACTATATGGAGCTGTAAAACTATTTCCCCTTTTTAACTGTAGCTGCTGTAATAAATTACATTGAGCTAAAAGAGTATTAACAACTCCTTATACTTCCAAGTTGATTGAAAGCATCCGGTCTGCACAGAGTGCAAAGGGCAAGAGAAAAGAAATCAGATGACTGACCAAACACAAAGTTGGCCAAGGGACATTATGAAAATAGTTATACTGTACCATGCATGATGTAAAGTTTATGTTTAATTCGAAGGTTGCTCATTTTTAAAGGGAAGTATCGTCCTTTAGTAATTTATTCACTCAGGTTCACAAGATATATTATTTCTGTTGTAGACATTAATCCTTATTTCAATGCAATAAGGTGTGTACAAAAGTAAAAGTAAAGTAACCTCATGTGCTGTTGTCCGTACTTAATGTAAAGGACACAAATGGAAATAAATTGCATAATAAATCACACA
Organism: Anorthoa munda; assembly: GCA_945859665.1. NCBI lineage: Eukaryota > Metazoa > Arthropoda > Insecta > Lepidoptera > Noctuidae > Anorthoa > Anorthoa munda. Next base: position 14,103,131 of record OX243898.1, read on the forward strand.
ATACCTACCTCATAAGGAACCTGTATTTGGGCAAACTCCTTTTCTACAGGGAATTTGAATTTAGAATGTGCTAATCAGTGTTATAAGTAACCATAATTATTATGGTGCAATATTTTAATAAACGTCTGAACAATCGTAAGTACTTAATATCGTCGCCTACCATTGCTCTTAATCCTTGTGTTCTTGAGTGTGACGGTTGTGGACTGAAGTGGTTGGCCATTGTTGGTGCTGCGAAGTACTGGGCAGTATGTACTGGAAAGAGAAAGACGCTATATTAACCTTCTAGAAATGTAGACTCTAGTGATAGTGGTAGCATTGTACGCAAAATACGCACTTGGTCGTGGAGTTGCGGATTACAGCCTGTTCAACCGATTTTGACTTCTATTGCGTTAGTGATACGACATATGGTAGCTGTAGTAAACAGTTGGTTTTGGTAACAGGTTTATGCTTTTTATGTCCTCCTTATGTTTACGGGGATAGAACTCAAAATCGGTTGAATGGACTGTAAAAAGATTTGGAAACATGTCTTATGTTTTTTCAAATGGAGTATAGTGGTTGCAGGAGCTACTGTTGAGCATTAATTCTTGGATTTGAATACCGGATAAGGCAATCTATTTGGTTATACCTACCATCTGAAATTTCTTAGTAAGGGAACACAGGCTTCAATACAGGCTTTATGTTTAATTATTATACAGTTAAATTATTAAAATATTGTGCAATTTATTTGAAATAGGGGAATTACTAATACCATGCGGAAGGAGCCATGGGCTAGAAAGACTAACAGTATAAATAAAATGCTTACATGGTATGAGCATGATCTCCGGATGCTCCACACGTGGAGCAGACATGAGACCTCAATATTGGACATGTTACAATATTCTTGTTGCCGACATTCTCCCTCACACAATGAGTCATATAAACCAATGGTGTCTCCCCATTCTTACGGCAAAACGTGCACATCTTTGTTGGCCTCGTTTCTTGATGTTTAGATGAACTAGGACCATAGTTTGGACGAATAGGCACCTTAAACGGCGATGTCGGCATACGTGGGGGCGAATAGTTCGCCGAATTCGGCGAAACAGGCGCATAGTTTGGTACAGGACAAGATGGAACTGGTGCTTTGAATTCAAATCCTCGTTTCTCAGTTGGGAACAGTTCATAGAAAATGTTCTGCGTATAACTCTTCTGTTCAACATGGATGGAGGGTGGTGTTGGTGGGAATAAATGATGTTCGGTATCTGGCTGCCATATTGTGTTTGGGAACTCAATGTCATGGTCCAACCGTTTGTACGTTGGCTCCAATTTTGGTGGCACTGGATCTGGGTTGTCAAAGATTTTTCGTCCAATGATTGGGCGTTGGCGTCTGACGATGACAGGAGTTTCATTGACTTGTCTGTTGGTGTCAGTATGATGTGATATGTCTGGGCATGAGTCCGGAGACATGGATTCGGCTGAGCTTGATGAACGGTTGATCGGTGTTACAGACTGTCTGAACGGTGAGCATAGATTCGGGTTGGATATTGTGTTTGGAGGCCGAAAGACATCTGGAAAGTATACATTTTAGACATAAGTTGTGGTATATCAAGAGTTGAAGGCACCCTCTCACCAAAAGTTTTGTCTATAAAACTCATTGTAGCTAGGGATATTTAATTGTTTACAATAATATCTGATATCAGTCATAACATTATGTTTCTCTCGTAGACAAAACTTACGAATGAATTTGTTTACACTAAAAGTTAAATATTTCGTAGACATTTGTATCATGTCAAGTGTCGTTTGTTTTGGTTAACGATCTATCACAGAACTTGCGATAATGAAAGCAAAAAAAAGTCGATCGACGGATATTTGAAAAAGCTTTCGTACCACGCTAGAAAAACTTTCCCATAATAATTTTGCCAATAGAAATGTAATAAAACTTATACTTACCATTATCAGTATTCCGAGGAAACAAACGGTGTATTTCAGACATGTAATCATACGTACTTCTCGTAGGATACATATTTTTTGGATCTGAAATATCACCCAAACAAAACAAATAAATAAAAAAACACTATTTACATTTTTACGTAAAGAAAAAAATCAAATCAATCATCCATTTTGAAAGTTTGACGGAAGTTGACGGAAGTGATGTTATAACTTAAAAGTACATAATATGGTCGACTAGGATTCTTATTAATTATTTTTGTAAAATACTTCCACCAAAATCTGCTTTTGGCTGCTAAAATTTAAGTAATTATAGTAAGTTATATTTCCATAATCTAGAAACAAATAATATGAAACCTATTTGACGAAGATGAGAATTCCTGTATTATTTTCATCAAGAATTTATAAATAATTACGCGTTTATTTAGTTACAATAACCATACTTCAGTCCTAACTAAATTAGGCATTTTAATGAAGTTTGCTTTTTTAATATTTCATCATCATATTTGACCAGAATCTAACACAACTCGGATTAGCAATCTTAAAAAAATATATACAATAGGTACCTACATAGAGTAGACAGGTTTCCTGATATTAATGAAAACATGAGATGAAAATTCATTAAGCCATCGAATTTTAAGCACCTCGTGTACGTAAATTTCATTCAGAAACTACTTGTGTTATTGTTAAGTCTATGTAGTACCAAGTTAATTTTACACAATAAGATCTCGCAAATGCAAAACAATTCGTATAATAATTATAAATATTATGAAAAAAGAAACTTACCGATAATAGAGCTCATCTAAATTACACGTCTTCACTACACTACACTCGCCGGCGAAATGAAGAAAACAAAAATATATCTTTTTGGTCTTTCGGCATCGCTCAAAGGATGCCGACAACAATACATGTTCAGTGATTAGAAGCCACGTTTATAGCAGGTTCGATTTCTGCTCACACTTGTAGTTTTAATTTTTGTTATTGAAATGACTGAGCTTTTAATATTCAATTAGACAAATACGTATAACAATGCAATGTAAAACTAGTGATTTTAAATTAACATTACATACCTAAAATTGTTAATAGACTAATCAGATCACTTTTGATCTTGGTCAATTAATAATTTTCCACATACAGTTAATAATATTCTTTGTATATTATCTACAAGAAGTCATCGTTATTAACAAAAAGACTTCTATGTCAATCTTTAAAAGTGAAGCTACATATTCTGCAAAAGAAAAGCCGCCCTGTGGTCGGCACGTGCGGCTTGAGATCAAAGAACTGCCGCCGAGTAGCGCAGTTGTCTCTACTCGGTACTAGATGGCGCTGTTTGAAATAATACTTTTTGAAATTAACAATTATTATAAATTTATTTGTAATTATATGAATCAATCTGTCTAGTCTTTTCTCAATTATGTTGACTTCTAGTCTAACCAGATGCGGCTGAGTATAATAATCACAGCGGATCTTTGTGTCTCTGAAGTTAGCTGCAAGACCCTGCGCAGTAGCTATTTTTGTGTCAATGTTGAAGGTGATATAGATACAGAGGCGTCTCTAGCCTATGTAGCGCCCGTGTGCAATAACCCTAGCGCCCTCTAGTAAGCGCGCGGTCAAAATGGAATAGGTACAAATAACAACACATTACCACAAGAGAAGAACTATAGTAAGAAAACATGGTGACAATAGGTACCGCGTAGACCGTCCAACAGCGCGACGTTCGTGAGCAACTGCACGCTCGAACGCAAAACTTACCTCTTGAATGCTTGACCGTGTGACAGCTCTCTGTCTGATAGAACCTTAGATAAAGTAGGTATAGATTTAGCACTGGCGTGGCCGCACATGAGACAGCAATAGTTAGTTCTGGTGTTACAACAAGAACAAGAACACTACAACCCACCATCGCACTGACACTTATTATCTATAAATAACCCAAATTCCTTGTCTCAATTAACATAATACCACGAAATCATAGAAAATCAAACAAAACCGAGTTTGTTTGTCAAACCTGCCATTGTATTAGAGTTTGACAAACGACAGAAACCGGCCACGGTGACAAAGACAAAAAATAATCTTTTGTCCTTATCATTTACATGGAGCTGCCAATTCGCCATCTCGCTCTATCAATCAAGGTCATTTTAAGGCTTAATCTATACCTACTTTATCTAAGGATAGAACCCTAATTACGACCTCATGTCATACGTACAGAGTTCAATATCAATTGGGAACATTTGACAGATTTGGGAAACTTAATGCGAGGCCCACTGTAGGTACACGGGTAAAAACGGGTATCGATGTATTTTAAGGTAGGAAGGAGTGATAAGAATAACAAAATACAACTTTGTGGTTATTTAAAAGCTCTGACCCCGGTGAAAGTCGCAACATTTGTGGCAGCTAATAACAAATCTTACATAATAGGTATATTTTAATCAAAAGAAAAGACGATGTACTTCTTATTTACATGTTTACTCAAATATTATACATAATCCGTTGCGTCAAGGCTTACTTCGCAAAATTACGTGTAGCGGTAGAACACAAAGTGTGGTACGCGCCACGCGTACACACGCTTTTGAGAAATGCCGCGCGCGTGACGTTCGTCCATGGCAATTTGAACTTTATTTTTATTCTATACAGCCGAATTCAGGATTCGCAATATAATGTACTATTTCTAAAGAACGGGCGGCGTGGGGGCGCAGCGCAGCGCTTCGCAACGGATGCGCGAGCACGCGCCAGTAACCGCGTCCGCCCGACGCCTACAATCTGCTAGAACCCGGGCGCAAGCGCGCGTGCTCGCGTATCCGCTAGCATGCTCTCAGCGATCAGTGATGCTTTCGCGTCGCAGACAGTTTTTTTCAAATAAACAGGTAGTTAAGCTTTTCATCTGTATCCATATTCATTTTGCACGAAAAACAATAAACAAATAAATAAATCACGTCAGTCTACAGCAGGGCTTGAAAACGTTACCAATTCACATTAAAAATAACGTTAAGTAACGTTATTTCCATAGAGATACTTGGATATCGGTACGATTTGGTAGTGTTACTTAGTAGCATAACATAATAATAACGGTAAAAAATACCGTTAATTTGTAACGCAATTAACGGTATTTTTAATGTTATTGTGGAAATACCGGTAACAAGTTACCGGTATTATTTTAGTTATTTAATGCGACGTTGCCGTTTTCTCAAAGGTGAGGAGAAGGGCGCACCGGCGGGCGGGCGCGCCCCTCTTCTCGCGCGCTGTCGGCGCCCGCCTGCGCTGTTGCCATTTCGTTTGTCGGCGTCTTATGTCTTACGGCAGTTGCACGCGCTTTCAAAACATTATTACTTCTCGCGAATTATTACTTCAATTTGGATTTGCTACTACAGCTGATTTGGTTCTTGTTTATTCACGATTACGAAAAGTACAAGATGGGGCGTAAGAAAGTAAATGTCGTCTATAGATATTTTGAAATAAATGATGACAACACCTCAACTTGTTTAGTGCCAGAGTGTAGAAAAAAATTAAAGGTAAGTTTTAAAATAATTAATTATTATCTGTACCTAAGTAGTTCAGTGCCGATTTTCTATATGACCGACTGCATGACAATGATACCTAACAATACCTTCCTATAACCTGGCCTTTTATTATTATGAAACGCCCCGCGCTATGCTAGTTGAAGGTCAAAATGTTATAACTGTTATAATCTGGGTTGCCTGGTAGAGATCGCTGAACGCGATAAGGCCGCCTGTTGTATGTTTGTTATTACTTTAAGGTTTCCGTATGTAATCTTTTTATCTTGGTACAATAAAGTATATATAAATAAATATATAACTATGCGGTCAACTGTAACTATAAAGAACAGGATTTCGTTTTAAGAATGACATATTTTTGATATTTTTCTCTTCATTTCAAACTTATTATAATAAAATAATATTATTTCACAGTCAACCACTTGAATTCGTGCGACTGTCGCCGTCGTTCGGCTACCTACTAAGTATACCTACCAAAAATACTTCTTAGGGCCAAAACACATTTACACACATTACGACGTGATAAAAACTACGATTTTCAGAGTCGAACTACACTACACAGTGGTTAAAAAGACTGACATAATTATGCAAATTAAAATTTACAAGTAATATTTTCTAGGTAAAGCAGCCTTTTCGACCACTATGTGTGCATGATAGACAGTACCGCGTCCTCTCACTCGTACCAAGTACATGTGTTTTGTCCCTTCGAGTAGATTTGCGTCTCGCTCAGTCAGTATCAACCCTGTGTGTAAGTAATGTGTGTTAAATTTCACCAGCTTGGCAAATTGGCACTTACCTACCTATATTTAACGTGTGCATGTACACGCCAACATACTGTAGCTCGCCAGCCGTCGCTCCGTGCGGACGTCTCGCTGCTCGTCGCCCCACCGCGCTCTCCGGCGCCCCCACTCTCCGTCTCGTCGCGCCCCTCTGCGTGACGTCACTGCGGTCGTCGCGTCTTCGCACGCCGCTCCAAAGGTGTCGCTACTAGTAACTTTGGTTACTAGTAGTGGCAGCTCAAATCCACATCTTGTGTGGTCCCTGGCGGGAAACCTAGCGGTGCTAACAAGCCAGTGAGGGTGTGCCCCAAGCACCCGCCAAGTCCCATAAGGACACGGCAGTCATTGGAGTCGGGAGCGGGATCAGTTGGCCTTGGTAGATAGCCTAGTCAACCCCCGCTTCGTCCCACAGCTTACACCTGGCACGGTCGGGTGTTTTCTATCCCGACGTACCAGACTTTTGGTACACAGTGGTGGGTGGCCCACCTTCGGTGGGTTTACCGGTACCTTAGGGCCCTGCCACCCAATAAGATTGGTGGCAGGTAAACAAGCTTAGGGCTCACCAGATACTCACCTCCCAGTCTAACCCGACTGGGAGTGTAGGATTGCACACATCCCCGGGCCTGTCCACCCGGGGAATATCTCACTCCCTTTTCCCTCACTTGCACTAGCTCTATCAACAGCGACAGGATGCATCCTGTCGAAGCGTTGATAGAGCTCGTCAAGGACGCGTTGTCGGACGATCCCAGTCCGGTCAGCGTGAACAAGCAAAGGCTTAATTTTATCCTCCATAAGCTTGCTACATGCCCCCCCCCTCCTCCCATACCCGCCCCGGAGCCCATGCCCATCGGCAACCCGGCGCCCGCCCCCGTTTCGGCGCTTGCGCCCACTAAAACCCCAACTCTCAAATTTCCGATTAATTTCTCGGAAAATCCTGCCTCCCCGAACGTTGACAGTCCACTCGTTGACGAACCCATGTCCGGTGATGATCATAAGGATGATTCCGATGATTATGAAACTACTGACGACGCCTCCGCCGATTCCTCCTCAGAAAGCTGTCAAGCTACCTCTGAGGGGAAGAGGAAGAGGAAGAAGGGCAAGTCCCACCCCAAAGCCACCAAGCCCAAAAAGGTCGCTTCGACCAACCCTCCAACTCTGCCGTCCACCTCCTCCTCCGACGTGCAGCCCACCCCTGTCACCGCTTCCCAGCGGTCTAGGCGCTCAGATCGCTCCCCAGCCCCCAGGAGTCGCTCCCGTAGTCCCCTAACTCAGGCCGACGCTTCCCCAATGTCGAGCCGCGACCCCAGTCCTGCTGCTATTCCCAAGAAGCAGAAATGCCCTCCTATCTTCCTCCACGATAAGGCCAAGTGGACAGAAGTTTCCAAAATTTGCGATGAACGCAAAATCAAATTTCTTAGTGCCACCGCTTGCCAGGTGGGCATTAAAATCCTACTCCCGACCCCTACTGATTTCAGGAACCTTACCAGGCTCCTAAAAACCTTGAGGATAGAGTTCCATACCTATTCTCTCCCATCGGAAGCGCCCACCCGTGTGGTTATCCGGCGCATTCCGAAGGAAATCCCAGTCGAGGAGATTTATGCGGATCTTGCCGCACAAAAAGTCCCTGTCATTGCCGTCCACCGCATGCGTAAAGCAAGAGGTGGACAGGAATACGATATGGTAATGGTCGAGTGCGACCCTACCGAGTCCTATGCCCCTATTTTCAAAATCAAGACTCTCTGCTCCCTTTCAGGGTTCTCTATCGAGAAACCTTACCGTCCCTTTGTCGTTGGTCAGTGTCACAACTGCCAACAATATGGCCATAGCCAAAAACACTGTTTTGTCCGCCCCAGGTGCGTTAAGTGCCGAGGGGATCACGGCACAAAAGAGTGCACCCGTCCCAAAAACCCTGCCGAATGCACGGAGCCTCCCAGCTGTGTGCTATGTGACCAAGTCGGTCACACGGCAAACTATAAGGGTTGTCCTAAAGCCCCCAAAGTTGCGCCTAGATTGGCCAAAATCCATGCTGAGCGTCAAGCACGCCAAGCTCCCTCGACTAAACCCCCTCCCCGGCTAGCCCCTCAGAGGGCTTCGCCATGGGGCAAGCTCAACCACCAAAATGTGGCTCCCCAGACCGTCCAACAGCTTCCAGGCTTGATGGATCATCCCATTCCGGCCCCTCAGGCACCCATAGCCCCCATGCCCGCTCAAAGCCGACAGGAGGCTCCCACCTCTGCCGCTGCTAAGAGCCCGTCTCTATCCACGCCCAAACCCAGACGCTGCGTATCTGATACCATCATCAGTGCGTACAAAATCTGGATGACGGACGAGGCCAGATCGCTGGCTGCCGAGATCAATAGGATCGAGGCAGCCGGGGATATGACCCAAGCCCAATCCAATGACCTCTTCAAGAGGTACCCCAATATAACCGAGGAACTAGACAGCCTCGTTTATAGAAACGGTCAATGGGTGCGCATTTAAGTCGCACCTACACCGTTTCTAACCAAGTTTCGCCAATTGAGGCTCACCTCTGACCCCTCACGATCTCTACTCTGCTCCTTAAGAGCCTAGGTATGGAGTAGAATATACAAACGTAGAAATACAAACCGATTCGTCAGTCCTCGCCGCCGAGGCTCGTCGCGTATCCCTTCAATTAAAATCTTGCCAGCCCGCGAAGCTGAGCATTAGTTAAATTATTAGATATGAAATGGAGTTTCTTGTCCGTTCTTCTCCACGTAGGCTTATTCCGAACGGATGGTAGAATCACTTGTCAAGATCCAGCTTTTGCTTGTCCCCCCAGCGACGGCCCTGAGCCGAGGTCCGACCCCAACTGGGGTAGCCCTCAGCGTTGTCGCTTAGGTTTAGTAATTTTTTGCCTAGCTGGAGGCTATATAGCTTAGTCTCCGTAGGAAAGTCCGGTTAAGCAGCTACCAGTCATTCTGACTGAGCTGTGAGACGCCCCGCAGAAAAAAAAAAAAAAAAAAAAAAAAAAAAAAAAAAAAAAAAAAAAAAAACGCCAACATACTATTATTTTCTGTCTGCTCAACGTAACGTAAAGTTATAGAGTTATTGGAGTTTGCATTTGGGTTGCGTATCATTGTGCCGGCGCAAGTGAACAGCCTGTTGTTCTTTGGTTGTGGTACTATCCATTATTTAATTCGTATTTAGGTAATTCCAACCGTTCTTTGCAGGAAATTCAAATAAAAAGTTCCTAGCATTATGCTGTTTTGGCCCACATGAAATGAATGTGTCTAAGGCGCAAATAAAATGTATTATTATATCATATGTATTTATTTAGCTTTTAAATAACCCGATTTGATTTGATCGAAATAAAAAAAAGGCGAGATATTGATTCAAATAAAGTTTCAAATTGGTGTACGTTACTCCGGCAGGAATGTGGCTCTTAGAGTGATGTGAGTGGCACGTTTAATAAGAGCGTAATCTGCTGTGAATGAGCGCCACATAAAAAAATAGTGCTTGTTGCCGTTTTTGAAAAAAATCTGAAAATACGATTCCTGCTGGAGTAACATTGTTCCAGCAGGAAAATTCTAAATTAATAATCGGAGTGAAAAATATTGTGCATGGGCAGAGAGCTTATAGTTGTGCAAAAATGTAGTAATACTTACGTAATTGTAACGTAGGTACACTATTTGCGCCACACACAAAATTGAATGAACTGAAAATGTCATACATATACAATTACCCTTTTTTATTTGAATTTCCCGTTACTTATGTTCGGAACCAACTTAACTACTTCGCTGTGTGTTGTTCTAACTAAACTGTATTTCTAAAAATACTCGAGACAACAATAATGCTGTTTTCTCTGTGTTCTTAATTATGTATTACTGCCAGTTTGTTTTGCATGTTTTTTTTCTCTTGCAGACACTGCATGGCGCAAATTTACTAAAACATTTAAAACATGTGCATAAAGATATACATAAAGAAGTCGTAGAAATTAATAATAGTCGACAAGATCACAATATGGCCACTAAGTCGACTACTATATCTGACGCTGTGCTTAAGGAATGCACCAACTTGGTGGCCGTTCATGGTCGCCCCTTTTCAATGGTTAATTATAAAGCATTCCAAAATTTGCTATCGATGATACCCGGAAATACCAGCACTATTAACGCTACTAATATTAAAGAAAACGTGCGCTTATTGGCTTCAAAAATGAGAGATGAATTAGCGTTTACGTTACAAGATAAAATTATATCGCTGAAAATAGACATCGCTTCGCTTGCAACGAGAAGTTTTATGGGGATTAATTGCCAATATTTAATGAAAGGCCAGCTTGTGTTAAGAAATTTAGGAGTGATTGAAATTTTTCAGCGCCATACTTCAGAGCACCTCAAAGATTTACTAGTGTACAACCTTCAGCGGTTTCGTATCGACACAGAAATTACTAAAAGAATTTATTGCGTTACAACTGACAACGGCGCTAACATGATTAAAATGAGCAAACTGCTAAACGAGATGGACAGTTGTGTTACCCTTGACAGGAACACTACACAGGCTGGCCCCAGCTCCAGCCAATGTTATAATGAAAACGTAGATATTAGTAATGTATCTGATTCAGACTTTGAAAATTCTGATTTTCATTCCGACGTTGAAGAGGCACATACTGCACAATTAACACAAATACTCAGAGCTCAGTTTACTCGTATATCAGATGAAAATGTCGAATATAAAATTGGTATAGTGAGGTGTGCCGCACACACTCTTCAGTTAGCGCTACATGATGCTTGTGATGATGTAGCCTTTTGTAATCTGATTTCAAGTTGTAGAGGAGTTGTACGACGCCTGCGAACACCACAGTTTGTGAGAATCATCAGAGAAAATGACAAAAATGTGCCTAAATTGGACTGCTCTACCCGATGGCATTCTGTAGTTGACATGGTCGAAAGTCTGCTATCGCTGAGAGATATATGTGCTACTGATGTTCGTCTTCATTTACCCGACTCAACATGGGATAGTTTGACAGAAATTCTGAAATCATTGACACCTGCAAAACAGTTAACAAAAAAGCTACAAGAGGAACAACTGACAGTCGGTGATTTTTATCTTGCATGGATGATGTGCCAATTCAAATTATCCAAAATAAAGACCGGGCTGTCCGATAACATAGTTGCATCAATGCAAGAGAGGCAAAAAAAATTATTTGAAAATGACGTTTTTATTAATGGAATGTTTTTAGACCCAAGAGTAAATGCAGTTTTGACACCCGTACAACAGAAAAAAGCAAAAGAAAACTTAATCCTACAATACCTAACAAATTTTGAATTAGAACAAATAAACAAAGAAAATAACAGTAGTAACAGTAATATCAATAGTACAACAACAAATGACCATTCTGAAGCCCAGATTGAACTAGATGATTTCTTAAATGCAAGTTACATAAATAGACACGATGATTTAATGGAGTTGTTAGACCTAAATAGAAATGACCGTAACATGCTTGACTCTGTACAAGAATCTTTAGACGCCTTTTTAAAAGAGCCACTTCTTCAGTCTACAGAAAGTGTCTTGACGTACTGGGAAAGGTCACGTCATAAATTCCCTCTTTTGTACAAATTATCTGCTATCGTACTAGCTGCACCAATGACTCAAGTTAGTGTAGAAAGGTTATTTTCTTCTCTCAAGTTCGTGGTATCTAATTACAGATTCTCCATGAAAGACGACGTCATTGAAGATTTACTATTTATACGTAGTAATAACATTTTTAATAAGTAGCTTTCAAACTGCTGATTAAAAATGTAATTATATAAGCTGATTTTCTAAATAAAATAGGGCTGGCGAGTAACCTAATTTACTGCAGTAACAATAATTGTTGCTTATAACGTAAGTATAAAAGGATTACATAAGTAATAGGTGCTTTTTATATTTGAATAATATGCAATGCAAAGGGCACATCACGCATATTTTAGAAAATATGTGTTTTGATATCAATGTGTAGGTACTACCTATTAAGTTAGACAAGCACATATATATTTAAAATATCGAAATCAACATATAATAACGTTAACCGTTTCCTTATTTATATGAGTTAAGTCAAGTTGTATTCGCAGCCCCGGCCTCGGCCTCACAAGTCAGTGTAGAGAGGCTATTTTCATCGCTAAAATTTGTGGTTTCTAAATACAGATATAATTTAAAATCAGATTTGATTGAAAATATTTTATTAATTCGAAACAATGCAACATATAGTAATAAAAAATTAGTGACAGATCACTTAAACATATTTCTCTCTGAAACTGGCAAATTATAATGTTATGCTTATATTATTATTCAATGTTCCGTAAATGTTAAATTGAATAACATCATTATTTAATCATTAACTTTTAGGTAGACAGTCGTCTTCTAGTCTAGTTGAACAAACTGTGATTGCTCCAAATATGATTCCAAAAATTTGTTTTATTTTATACTATTATTTTAATAAGGTACAATATTGTTGTTTAGTTATAACTTATAATAGTAAATTAAAACAATTGACACGTCAAGACTTGGCTAGTTAGCCTAGTTATGTCTTTGTTGCCTCTTTTTCGCTCCCGATGATTACGACATGCCGTCCTACATCCCTGTGTCATCTAATAGTGTGACCTCTTTTTACTTATACTATCGTCTATCATTGATTTTACGTGTGGATGATCCAAGGGATGATCCATTTACCCTCAGTTTCCCACCTTAAAATTATCGCAGAAGTAATGTGACAAATTGTCAAGCACGCGTTATCTGATGTGATTGGTTGAATGAATTTTCAACAGCCAATCACAGAAGATAACGCGTGCTTGAAAATTTGTCACATTAATTCTGCGATAATTTTAAGGTGGGAAACTGAGGGTAAATGGATCATCAAATATATGTCAATCGCACAAATAATTGTCTGTTTAATCATTAATCAGGCTTGTATGACATTTAGAGCTTAAACAATTTAAATATGTTATTTAATTCTCCTAGTATGAATGAAGCTTAACTGTGATTAACCCTACAACTATAGCTATATACCATTTTTTTCGAAGAGAATAATGGTATATAGCTATAGTTGTTGGAAACTTGGGCAGATTTCACTAATGAAACTAAAACTCAGTTTAAGCAAATACAGCGTTCTGATTGGTTAAGACAGCTGAGAAACTACCAATCAGAACCCTGCATTTGCATAAACTGAGTTTAGTTGAACTAAACGCGATTAGTTTTATTGGTGAAATCGGCCCTAAGTACTGATGCCTCATTTGCAGATTAATTTCTCGAATGCGAGCGGGACATTGTTGCTAAGCAAAACATTTTTGATTACCTGCGATTTTGTACGTTAATATTGCAACAAACTATTGCTCTCATTAGGGACTCGCAATCGAAAGCTTAAACTGTGATTAACAATAATAATTAGATGATAACAATTTTGTAATATGAATAATTACAAATAATATCCAAAATAATCAAAATGATCGCAATTCTAATAATCTAACAATTTCAAACATGATTTGACGCCTCTTAATCTGGGGTACATTCGAAAGTTCGCGGGCGACAAACATACCAAAGTATTCGTTTGCAACTTTTAAATTTTCAGAGCTTTCTTCTGTTAGCAATGTTTGAGTGCAGGCTTCATTAGATGATAAATTTGATATTGCTTTATTATTATTGCCCGGGTATGTTTGAGTCTGTTGATCTTTGGCTGTGATTGTATTATTATCCGTATCTGGTAAATTGACGTAAGTAGATAAATCTAACATATTTTTTTCCTGGCAGTCATTATGCTGCTGTGATTCTAATTGTGTAGGAACATCCCATTGTTGACTGTAATCATTGTACTCAATTTGGCTTTCTAAAATAAAAATAAACAAGATTAATATGTTTTATTAAAAAAAATAACAACTTTATTTATAGGCCACACACACTACAGTAAATACAATAAATAGTAAACATCAACGAGCGAGTCAACAACTACGTATTATTAACGTAGCTAAACAACCTACATTAATATAATAGTGCGGCAGCGGGATTTCATTATAATATAGGTATGTTAGGCCACTCGTTAGAATCACCGCATAAACGCGCAAGTCGCGCGCGTGTGCGTGTCATCCACAATAACACCGAGTGAACGGCTTGTATATTTTTTTATTATATATTAAATCAGATGCCTAACTAAATTCCTTACCACCATGATGACAATCTTCAGAAACTGGTGATTCCAATAATTGGGTTTGGGCTTGTGATTCAAGAATCGTTACACTCGGTCTTCGGTTAGCTAAAACAATAGCAAAAGAAAATTTACTTAGTGCCATGTCCAGTAATAGGTACAGTCGGTCGACTTGGACACGTCTTTGGATAGAAATGGATTGGATACACATGCACTATGAAAACCGTAAATATAGCGCTGTCACGATCAAATTCACACGCTTTTTTATTAAGTATACGTCGCAGGATCCAGCACAGAAACAATATTTTATACACGCTGAAGCTAGTCGTACTAACACCGAAATATGCTAGTCTCCCCACCTTCATTGTTAAAAAGAGATAGGCGTATAAATTACCGTTATAACAATTGCAATTTTTACCGCTACTAATACCGGTAATTAGATAACGTCACGTGACTTATGGGTATCGTTAACTAATAACGATAAAATTTTCGATAGCGTACATTTTAACGTTACGTATTTTTAACGATAAAATGTGCCAGATATAACGTTAAATATTATAACGTTATTTATAAGTTAACGATATCTGCATCAAAAGGCTGTAACGATACCATATTTTTAACGGTATTTCAAGCCCTGGTCTACAGTTCAAAGCATAACTTGAAAGATTCAACATGCTGGCCAGCGACAAAACAGTTATAGCGCGCGCGGATGTAGCCGACCGGAGCCGACCGGACACGACGACAGCCGAACGCCGCCGTCCACGTAGGAGAATAGCCGACCGGCTACCGAGGCGTCCGAGCGCAGCCGACTGGCTGACGCGGCATACGCGCGGTTCTAACCGAGTTCCGAAACTTAACTATTGTATAGAAGCCTCAATTTCCTTTAGCACAGTGTGAAATGCGCTCCGGCGCGCCCCGGCGCCGCCCGTTTAGTGGATATCGTACATAGTTGTCGGAGTGTTTTCAAACAAATTAAAACAGGTGCCGGCACGCGCCTTTGGTAGCGATGCGCTGACTCACTACCAAACTAAACCAATATAATCTGTAATTATATGTTTTTAGGTTTATTTCATGTTGAAATAAGTTACTATTTTAAAAGCCGCTCGTGGCGCGCCTTGCATTGCTGTATTTCGATATATATAAGAAGAGCTCCAGATGCCATACAAAATGTAAGCAAACCGGAGCTCTTTTTATGTGGGTCATTGAAAGTGCCGCGGTCGGAGGGCGCGCGAGTGCCGCTCGGCGCCCCCTAGGCAGTGGCGTAGCTACCTAGGGGCTAGGCGGGGCAGTGCCCCGGGGCCCTCAAGCTCAGGGGGCCCTCTAATCCTTACCAGAAAATCTCGATCGAACTGAACTTTTAAAAATTTCTCCTATTTTCAAAATTTCAGTTCGGTCGGTTAAAAATGAATGCTGTATAAGTAGACTTAACTTTTTAGTACTGGTCAATATAGTGGTTCAATTTTATTTGATTTTATTACCACTCATATGATGTCCGTTATGTCAATAAATCATGTAAAATCTATAGATTTAGGCTACTCATTGTATAACGCGAAATATCGTGAAAAAAATGGAGGATTCCCCAACGACGTCTTGTAGCGTATCATTACGTTTCTCCTTCCTTTTACTTTTAACGTCGTCAGTAAATAGTGAGTATCTACTAGAGCAGAACAATCTAATATAAATATTGCATAAATAAATTAGAAAACTAAAATTATGGACAAAAAGAAGAAAGCATTTAAACGCAAACAACGCCAAGAAAGAAAGATAGTAAACAAAAATTGGCCAAAATTGACAAGTTTTTAGTCAGCCTTCTGCAAGTACTTCTGGACTAAATATTTCTATTGATAGTGACTCAAATAATGTGGTAACTGCAGTGTTGGTTGAGAAGCCTACTGAAGAAGATTCGACAATTATTGCAGTTGGAGGTGACTCCACCACCGATCATGTGAACGTGGATGATGTTTGTATGGCACACATAAGAGCGGAGGATTTGGAGGAACCACAGACCTCGACATTTTTCGAAAATGTGTACGATATATCTTCTTATTGGGAAACTTCACGAACAAAATATTAAGTGAAAACTAAAAACGTCGAATTCTTTATATGGGGCCTTTTCAGCCTTCAGGACCTTTTCTAACAGACATCAACCAGAACAATAGGTGTTTTTCAAAATCGTACTACGTTTCAAGTTCTATTAAATATGGACCAGTTAATCGTTTTTGGTTGTGTTATTCCAAAATACTAGACGCTGCCTATAGTCAACCCTGCTGGTTATTTGCTTCACAATGGAATAATGTTTGGTGTACGGGAATTCGGGATTGGAAGCATTTATCAGAAAGAATTAAACAACACAGTTGTTCGAGTGGCCATATGGAAGCATGTGCTGTGTATGAATTTTGGAACAAGAAAACAAAACCGCATCAAGCCTGGATTTAACCGAAGTCATTGATACTTTTGCGAAAACTAAAACTAGGAAAATATTGTAAATATAATTGCTATTTTGTCAGTTCGAAGGTCCGACCTTTATATAATAAACCCTTGAATATTTTCTAGTTCGTTTTATTGCCCAATACCTACACTAAGTATTAATTGTAATGTATGTTGTTACTGTTTAATATTTTTATTACCTGCCCTAAGTCCGTAGTGCACGAAAAACAGCTGATGATAAAGTAACTTAGCATTTTTAAAGTATTTGTATGTTTCATATTTTTACTTGATAAAATCTAACCAGTTTAGATAGCAGTGGGGCCCCATTTTTTGATTTGCCCCAGGGCCCTTGGTTACCCAGCTACGCCACTGCCCCTAGGGCGCTGCGCCCGTGTGCTTCGCACACCCTGCACTATAGGTAAAGCCGCCCCTGTATAGATAGATAGCATTGTATAACTGTCTCTTTCACTCGTTTACGTTTGTCACATCGTCCTATCTCGCTTACTTTATGCAGTATAATCGATGACAAACTGTTTCTTGCGCAATGGTTTGCACTTTGGCAGAGCCAACTTCAGAGATATAAAGGGCCGCAGTGACTACTATATCAGTTTTATGAGGAGCGACTGCCCATCTGAGCTCCACTACCCAGTAACTGGTCAATAAGCAGGTTGTCTTAGGGGCAGAATTTTATAACTGGGTAACACAATGTACGAGTACCTGTGTGAATCTGTGTGAATATAATATGCTACCATCAATAACAAATAATGAAATTTATCAACGAACGGGGCCGCGCCGCCCTTGTGTGCGAAGTGTGCGGCGCACACAGGCGCCAGGGCAATTGGGGCGCCGCGCCGCCCGGATGAAATGCCAGCGCCAATGATTGAATTATTTTTGTCACTTAAAAAATATAATTATTCTTTACAGTTTAGTATCGATAAGTAAGTAGATACAAGTCTCCCAAAACAATATTCACGTTTGTGGTTTAATTTTACATTATTTGATGAACCACCGCAATCGACAATTTTATTACAAAAACCGTGCCGTGGATGAGTTTATGAACGCAACCCGAAGCGATACGACGCGAGCGGGCTGTGGTCACCGGGGATTCCCCGATTTAAATATTTTACGGTTCAACCGTCCACGTTTCGAAAAAGAAATCAGTCATTCATCGATGAAGGTGTTAAAGTTAAAACTGACCAAAAATGCTTTAAGCAGTGGTATGTACTTTTTAGCCGACTGCCGAAGGAGGCTAATGTGTTTATCAGTGTATGTTTGTTCCTATGTGGCGTTCTAGAGACTAAATGCGTTGGTCGATTTTGTGATTCATACGTCAATCGATACCTCTTAACCTTGCGAGTATCACTGGATACATTAAAATTGGAAAATATAAAAATGGCGGCTTTCGGGCGCCTTATTGATGGGCCTTCAGATGAAGTAAAAAAAGGATGGGTCCAATTTTTTTTTCTTCCTAATCTATCGTGTCCATTGATAAACACAACTTCGGCAGTCGGGTAAAAAAGAGGCGCTTCACAGGTTTCGCACACAGGCGCTGCCGGGGGTCGGCGCGCCCCTGTCAACGAATACTTTATGTAGTTTTATCTAATTGATACCAGGGGGATGACCATAAGCTCGCGTAAGTGACAGATGTATACAAGTCATACATATTATGACCCTTACACACAATCAAAATAACCTTACTCTAAGAGCTCATGGTCACCCCCCTGGTGGCATTATTTCAAACAAATGATTTCTAATCTATACTAATATTATAAAGCTGAAGAGTTTGTTTGTTTGATCGCGCTAATCTGAGGAACTACTGGTTGGAATTGAAAAAATATTTTTGTGTTGGATAGCCCATTTATCGAGGAAGGTTAAAGGCTATATAACATCACGCTACGACCAATAGGAGCGGAGCATAAATGAAAAAATGTTGATCCGTTGCGTGCACTGCGTAAACGGAGGGTTACGCAGCAATCATGTATGTAGGGTAGATGGGTATGGGCACGCCACAATTGCGGCGATAAGGCCCCTCTTTGAGGAGTGGCTTGAGAGGTGCCATGGCGCCCTCACCTTCCGCCTGACGCAGGTCCTCACCGGACACGGCTGTTTCGGGAGGTTCCTGTTCAGGATTGGGCGGGATGAAACGCCCGGGTGTCACCATTGTGTGGATCGCCCGGAGGACACGGTGGAGCATACGGTGGAGATCTGCCCCGCTTGGGCTGGGCACCGCCGTGTCCTCGTGGAGGCGATCGGCGGTGGCAACCTCTCGCGTCCGGCCCTGGTTCAGGCCATGTTACGGAGCGAGAGGGCATGGGAAGCTGTCTCCTTCTTCTGCGAAGCAGTAATGCTCGCAAAGGAGGAGGCGGAACGCGTGAGGGAGATGCAACGGAGACGCCCTCACGCCCCTCGCCACCGCAGGAGACGCCCTGGGCGTCGGGAGTCGCAAGCCGATTCCCGGCCACCGTAGGCGCGGGCCTGCGGACGGCGAGTAATGGGTAGCTCGCCGTCCGATAAGGACCAGGCCCGAGTCGACGGCGCGTTGTGTTCCACGCGCGCCTCAAAGAGATGTCAGCAGAACTGACGGGGTCCGCGAGGGCCGATGCCTGTCTGGGTCGCGGATAAATTTGAAAAAGAGTTACCGCGGCCCTGGCTCAAGCAACTGAAGGAACACGGGTGGGTTTTAGTCAGTAAAAGTCTGACACGCCCTCCCGCCTCACCCAGAGCGGGAAGAAGTCATTGGATGATTTCCCACCCAAAAAAAAAAAAAAAAAAAAAAAAGGGTAGATGGGTAGGTAGGTAGTTGACGGGGGCGAAGCTGCGTGGGACAGCTAGTGAAAAATATATTTAAAACATATTTTTACCCGACTGAAAGGAAAGGCTTATGTTTTTCGCGCGTATCTTGTATGTATGTATGTTTGTATGTATGTAATATTCTTTATTTAAGTCTTGACTGCCCAAGTGTTCTTAGATAGGTAAAGTTAAAAAAAACAAACATGGCGGATTTTGGGCGCCATTTTTTGCGGGCCCCAATTTTTTTTTCTTCCAAACCCATCGAATGTGTTATCAAAATGAAGGGTTTTAAGAGCTGATTACAAAAATACACACCACTTATATGTTTAAAAGTAAGTAATACAATAAAAAAAAAAGTATAACTAAAAAGTTGTAAATAAAAAAAGTTACTTATATAAAAATCAAAAACCCGAATGCTTAAGAAGCGAACTAAAAAGCTGTAAACAAGAAAAAAGACATGCTGTGCAGTCGGAGGATACATATTCGCGAACTGGCTGACCACCTGATTTTTAAATTAACTTTTTTTTTGGTAATGATATAAGCTTAACGGAATATTCTTCTATTTATGTAGCCCTCAATATATCAAATCGTATATTTTTTACATAATACCTACTGCAGTTTCAAATACTTGCGACAGAGGGCATTTAATGTAGTATTCTGATTTCTGTAAGTAATAAGCGACCATGTTAGAAAACGGGATGAACCCAGAATATTGGTTGGCTTGGTTGGGCTGGAGATTCTCATAAAATTGCTCGTAACTCTTTTCCGAGACAATAAACTGCGTCTTCCGCACGCAGTCGTCTCTCCAGAACTGTTCAGCTCCATCTAATGTCGACTATCCGACCTACTTTACTTTTGGGTTGTTTGTGATGGGGCTCGCCTGGGAAAGTAGGGAAATAGGTACATTCGTTATCTTGTCTGGAGCAACAATTGTTAGCATGGCAGCCTGACCACATGAGCGGAGCTAGACAGCGCAGCGGTTATGCGGAGCGGAGTTGAGGACTGTATCTGTCCTTAAACGTGGTGCTAGGTAGCGGAGCGGGTAGAGAAAGAAATGCGGAGCGGAGAAGCGGTGTGGAGTATCGGAGTGGCTGTACTCTCTGGGAGTGGCGTAGCGGACTGTTTTTTTCATACGCGGAGCACGGTTGCACTCGTTTCCCCCTTCCGTTACCCCGCTCCGCTGCCCCTCTCCGCTTCCCCGGCACTTACTAGATATTGAATTGTCTTATTTAGAGATAATATGTAAAATATTCAATAGATTTATGACATTATTAATATCATTTGTGTTATTACTTATTACGTAGGTAATAGGTTATGGGGGCTGAGTCACCCTCGTCCGTAGGAGAGCACCCCATACGATTCCCTACACGTGGCCCCCGGGTGGTGCTAATCAGGTGACATTAACTGGTGGTAGGTTACGGCCGAAGGCTTGCGACCACCCACCGGGCAAAGACGTACCGCCAAGCGGCCTAGCCGTGTTCCGGTACGATGCTCGGTGTAGCCAACTAGAGGAGTTGGGTTGAGATAGCTGTTCCACTGCAGGCGGACCGGTCTGACGCGCGCTGTTATGGGCGTATCGGGAGACTGGTCGCGGAGGGTAGCGGGATCCGAGGCACGGTGCGCCGCTGGCCGACCGCAGGTAGTTGGGGGCCCAAGTAGTGTGCCAGCCACACACGAAAGGCTGCCCCGCCAACTGTCGAAAAATCCCGGAATGCACCATCGTGCTGGATGGCGACCAGAAGACAGGGCCCGATGGACATTCCCGGGGGGGCTCGGGCGTCCCCGCAGTCTCCAGACCAGTCCCCTATTGATGGCGTCCTGTCAGTGCGTGTCTGTGGGTTGCCAGCGTGGAACCTCATCTCACTGCCTTCTCCTCCCCTTTTCACTTTGACTAATGAAATGAAGAAACACAGAAGAAAAGCTGTACAGCGGCAGCACTCCCTGTCACACAAAGTGCACCTCAGCAATATAAGAGGGCTGCACTCAAATCTCGAAGCAGTCCATCACCACCTGGAGACTGATAGACCAGCTCTTCTTTTCCTTTCGGAGACGCAGATCGGATGTCCGTCAGACGTGTCGTACTTATCATACCCAGGGTTTACCCTGGAGCACAATTTTAAACCACGCGCGGGTGTTTGCATGTACGCCCGAGACGACATCTGTTATCGGCGTCTCCGAAACCTTGAGGACTCAAGGTTTTCCGTGCTCTGGGCACTGGTGGACACAGGCCTAGATAAAATTATTTACGCCTGTGTCTACCGATCGCACAGTGGAGATCAGGAGACAACCAGGCTTACGGAGCATCTGTGTGAGGCGGCTGATGCGGCACAGCAGCGGTACCCTTCTGCCCAATTAGTGATACTGGGGGATTTCAATGCCCACCACCAGGAGTGGCTCTTCCCATACCAGTACACTGATCATGCTGGGCGAGAGACGCGAAAGCTTGCGCTTGCGTTAAATCTCGCCCAGCTGGTCCAGGGAGCAACGAGGGTGCCGGATGTTGATTCGCACACTGCCAATTGCTTGGACCTTCTGCTGACAACAGATCCAGACCGCTACTCTGTGTCGGTATCTTCACCTTTGGGTAGCTCCGACCATTGTCTGGTGAAGTCTGTATCCGTTTACTCCCCGCCCGATCCCAGCCCAAGAGGCACTCGGCGGGTTTGGCGGTACAGGTCAGCAGATTGGGATGGGATGCGTTCGTTTTTCGCTTCTTATCCTTGGCGGCCCACTTGCTTTTCTTCAGCTGATCCCTCGTCGTGTGCGGACGCCGTAACCGATGTGTTGCATCAGGGAATGGAGTACTACATTCCATTCTCTGACGTAGCAATGTCTAGCGTTGACCGGCCATGGTTTGGCGCCGAGTGCAATCGCGCCAACACGCTTAAACATGAGGCGTACCTCGCATGGGTCGACGCTCGGACGCGCAAGGCTAGCGACGTGAGCCAGCGGAAGAGAGCCTTTAACAGGGCTGCCAAGTCCTGCAAGAGGGTATTGCGAAGGGCTCGGTTTGACCACATAAGCCGTATTGGGACCAAACTTGCTTCCTTCCCAGCCGGTAGTAAAGCGTTCTGGTCCCTGGCTAAGTGGATAGAATCGAATTTCTGCCGTCCCTCACTACCACCACTGCTGAAACCCGACGGAACACTGGCCCACTCCGCTGAGGAGAAAGCAAACTTATTTGCCTCTCTTTTTGCGGAATCTTCACGCCTGGATTCTGGTAACGCGCAGCCCCCTCCTTCCCTTGACGGATGCGAGACGAGTATGTCGGACATTCGCATCCATCAAGGGGACGTCCGTAGGGTGCTGCGCAACCTTGACGTGAACAAAGCTAGTGGCCCCGATGGGATACCGGCAATTGTTCTGAGAACTTGTGCGCCTGAACTGTCTCCGATCCTGACACGCCTGTTTCGCCTTTCATATGAGACTGGAAAAGTGCCGAATGCATGGAAGCAAGCTAACGTTCAGCCTGTGCCCAAGAAGGGCAGTCGGGCTGACCCAGCCAACTACAGACCCATTTCAGTTACGTCCATTCTCTGTAAGAGTATGGAACGGGTGCTCAACTCCAAGCTCCTGGCATACCTAGAAGCTAACGACATCCTCAGTGACCGCCAATATGGCTTCCGCCAAAATCGGTCAACTGGGGATCTTCTAGCGTATGCCATTCACATCTGGAGTGAGGCCATCGAGAAGCACGGGGAAGCGCTTGCCGTCTCCCTCGATATCTCGAAGGCTTTCGACAGGGTCTGGCACGAGAGCCTTATTGGTAAGCTTCCTTCATTCGGTCTGCCCAGTGGACTGTGCGATTGGATCGCGGACTTCCTGAGGGACCGGTCTATACGAGTGGTTATTGATGGCCGCTCATCTGACCAACTGGATATCAATGCCGGGGTCCCTCAGGGATCGGTACTCTCAGCAACATTGTTCTTGTTGCACATAAATGATCTGTTAAAACCCGGCACCTTTGGGTATGCAGACGACAGCACTGTTGCTGAGAGATACGTATCCGACGCGCGTGCTACTGGGCCTCAGATCCAGTCTCTCCGGGAGGCCATGGTTGGGCGCTTGAATCTGTCCTTGAAGGCAGTCTCCGAGTGGGGTGATGCCAATCTGGTCAGGTTCAATGCTACTAAGACCCAGGCGTGTCTTTTTTCCGCTAAAAGGAGCCAATTCCACCCGGCTCCTTCTTTCCGTGATGTGACCGTGCCGATAACGGACCATCTTGAACTTCTTGGCGTTACGTTGACATCGACCCTCAATTTTGGTCCATTCATTGAGGCAAAAGCTCAACTGGCTGCCAAAAAGTTGGGGATTCTTGCAAAGGTGAGACGGTACTTCACGCCAGAACAGTTGCTCAACTTGTACCAAGCGCAAGTTCGGTCATGCATGGAGTACTGCTCTCATCTCTGGGACGGATCTGCGAAGTACCAGCTGGATGCACTAGAGTCAATCGAAAAACGGGCCAAGAGGCTCATCGGCAATGAGATACTGGTCGAGTCTAGGCTTCAGAGCCTTGAACATCGGCGCCAAGTTGCCAGTCTGTCGGTTTTTTATCGGTTACATTTCGGGGAGTGTGCGATGGAATTGCATGAACTAATTCCTCCTAGCCCGTTCCATCATCGGACTACAAGACGTACGGCGATGCGTCATCGGTACATGGTGGACATCCCACCCATACGCACCAAACGTTTTGGGAATACTTTCATTATGCGTACAGCTAAGGAGTGGAATTCCCTGCCGGAGTCTGTATTTCCTGATAGCTACAACCTGGGAGTCTTTAAGTCAAGAGTGAATAGGTTTCTTCTAGGTAAGCGTGCTACATCGTCGACCACATCATCACTTACCATCAGGTGAGATAGTGGTCAAGCGCAAGCCTATCAATAATAAAAAAAAAAAAAAAAAAAAAGGTACAGTTTATCCCTATGCCTTGTTTAGTATCTACACTCTTACAATTCTTTTTTGATGTTTACTTACCTAATACCAGATGACTTTCCTTATAGTTCCATATGCTTATCCAAATCATATTTTTGTGCTATCCTGGAATTAGGGCATGCATTTCGAAATTTCGAAATTTCGGACCATGTTTGCATGTTTATTAATTTCGAAATTGACACCCCTAATTTCGGAATTTCGAAACTGGATTTAATTTTAAGAATATGTTATTTTTTAAACAATTTTGTAATTTATTATTGAAACCAAAAGAGGATCATCTGAAAATGAATCTGAATACGAAGCTAAAGCCAATAAGAAAGACTGTTTGCGTTGGGCCACCTTGTGACCATGTGTGCTAACATGACAATAAAACAAAACCTAACCATGGTGTTAAATAAATAAAGAAGAGTGAAGGAAGCTCGGCCATATAGAATAACCGAACTTTATTATAATGGTGGCCAATGAGGGGAATACTTTGTCAAGGTCTACAATCGTTTGCTGGGAATGCCCATTTGTATTTTGTTATCGGGGGGAAACCTTCGCCTGAACTTGTGCATAAAAATAGAAATAATTATTTCAAATTTTTATGCACCTGCCATGTTATCTCTCCACCAACCTTGGTCGACTGGCAGTAAGTCGAACTATGTATCTGTATGTTGAATGAAGTTTAAATAAATAAATTAATAAACTTTTGTAGAAAAACCAGGCAGTGTGTTATTTTTACCTCATTGTAATTGGTATAATGAAGTAAAAATACCAAGTGCTGATGAACTTCTTAAAATACCACATTCTTGGGGTGACTATAAAGGAGTCTCCCTTGAGCTACGCTGTGCACGGCAGCACATGATCACTGTGCCACTATGTTTCCTGAGGTCACTCGGTGGCCGGACAGAGTCCCCACTCTGATCGCCCGAAACCCCGGTGTTCCACCTGCCTTAAATGATACAGGCGGGGTTTCGGTGTGTCTACATCGAGGTGGTTGCCTCCATGATGCCTTCTTCTCCGAAGTGGGATTGGCCTTCTCACGATTCCACTCGGTGGCTATTTCACTCTACTTTCTGTTTCCGCCAGCATATTCCTTACTAATAATATAAAGTGGCAGAGACAGGTCTCGCCCGATCCTGGCGATTAAGACCCATCGCTCAAAGGCCCAAGAAGGCACTCCTCTAGCGTGTGCTGTGCAGGATCCAAGTTGCTTCTACTATGATGGAAATTTACCGTGGTCTCTCACCCAATCCTATTCAGGTACTCACCGAAGCAACCGTGCCCGATCAGTACCTGAATGTGCCTGTAGGAGATGCGCTCCGCTCTTTTCAGCCAGTCACTTGCTATTCAAATAACCATTTTCTGCTGCAGGCTGTTGATTTTAGTCCTGCAGCGTCGGACATCTGACAGTCTATTTCTGCCTCCGAGATAGGGCAGCAGTCTACCAATGCGGGGGAAAAGGCACTCGAAATGCTTTTCGAAGCCTCACCGTACATGGTTAAACCAAGATAGTGGACTTGCGCTTATTGCGCATCTCCTATTGTCACTAACGAGCTGGGTGGAATTTTATGAGGCGCTATCTGCAACTATCATTAAACCCAGCTCAGAAAGCTGGTTGGTATCGTCGAAGGTGTCCCCAGCAGTGGAGTATTTAAAATAGAAGTCTTGAGAAAAATAAAATTCACTTTGTTTAAATACAAATTGCACTTAGGCACCTCTCCAGACTACAAATTTTGCATTTTGAGTTTAGTTTAAGTATTATTCTGATTTTCCATTTTATTTGGCTCCTCAGTTTCGAAATTTCGAAACTGAGGAGTCCAATTTCGTAAGCTAATTTCGAAATTGAAAATGAACGAAATTGCATGCCCTACCCGGAATATAATATATTAAGGCATTTACTAGGTTTTGATATACAGCAGCCGTGTGGTAAGGTCACGAGCCAATTTTTCTGTTTAATAGAGTTTAAAAACAAATAGACAGGGCGCAAAAAACACAATCATGTAAAATTTAACTAGGTACCTATAAAAAATGCTCTAATGTTGGTAAGCGTATCACAAGGGAACAGCTGAACCAATTTATTGTTTTTTTTCCCCGACTGCAAGGAAAGGGTTACGTTTTTCGCGCATATCTTGTATGTATGTATGTAATACCACAATATAGAAAGTTTTCAGACGGACCACTCCCGCCATCCTCGCAAATTGAAACTTAAATCGGATTCACTAGGGTTGCTACTATACTGATTCTGAATAAAAAAAAATTGTTGGTAGTATTTAACAAACATAAATACATCAATTCATCTAAACATACATCATATCATGCGAGAGTATAGCCCTCGCCAAACTTCTTGGCCGCCCTGAAGTTGGCTACAACGGCTGCGCAGTAGTAAATCATAAACAAAAACAGCAAGCACCGTTTCGTGCTTCGCGCATCGGAAAGCCAACTTTAGGGCGGCCAAGAAGTTTGGCGAGAACTATACTTAGAGTTTAGAGGGTAACACTGCAGGGTACTTATTGTATTAGGTCTTAGGATCAGTTATGTAGTCAATTTAGTTATATGACAGTTGCACCGGTTATAAGATGTGTATATTTCTACAGTCACAACTGTTTGGCAAAGGCATTTGCTTGGACTTTTCCCTAATATGTTGGGGTTGGCTCCCACTGCTTTCAGTCGAGCCAGATGCAACTGAATACCGGTATTTTATATGAAGTGACAGGCAGTCACTGCCAACCCAGATTATACATAAGTACCCATAAGTTAGGGTGGCCGCAGACTTTCGGGTTTCTGACGACCCGTAACGACTGTCAAAGATTCACGATACGGAGAATTTTATTATTCTATCTCGAGATACTGTCAGCACGGCAGGTACGACAATTCCGTGTTCTGTGAATAATTCTTTTAGGTTCTTTTTAAAGAAACGAAAAAGGTAGAAATCGTACTCGACCTCAACATTAAAAAAAACAAAATGACATAAAATTAGATTTTATCAACGAGTTTTAAATACTACAGGAACATGTCAGAATAGTGATTTGTGACTTTGTGAGATGTGACGGTAATGAAATGGTTTCGTGCCTCATTCAATACGATTTATGGGTGTCACAAGGGTGTCACCATCACCACGCCGCGCCGCGCCGCTCGTATGATCGTACATACATACCTACCTACAACGCGCCCCGCAATACCTAAATTGTATTGTATTATTATTTATTAAACTAAAGGCATATCACGTAAATGTTTAAACTTTTATATGGTGGCAGAGTTTATTATTATGAATATGTAGGCGCAAAATTAACAAACTTTAATTAAATATTTCGCTTGTATTATCGCAAAGTAAAAATATATTTACCTGTGCAGCATAATACTTACTTAGTTGTTAGAGCTTTTGTTGTAAGATTTATCTAATCCCTCTATGCATCAGGAAATGATTAGAAAAACTTAAATCTTCTATTGAAAGAGTTACGAGCCATTTTCAGTTTCCATTAATCCACAGTACCTATCTGTTAGCATTTTCACTAAAATAAAGTTTAGACAGTACCTAGTAATAAAGAAACAGTAAATTATTTAAATTTTATATTATTGTTATAACACGAAATAATAGGAAATACTTGCCTACTTCATACCTTTTGCATAACTTGGCATTTTTGTACATAACAATGAATTCACATAGGGTATTCACCCAGCGAAAATTAAAAACTTTTGGTAGAATTATCAAAGGTTATGTGAAAAATAATTAACTATCCATACTGGACTACATGGAAAAAGGCAGAAACTATGGAACGCCGCCTACTGCTATTCGTGACGTTTATGGTATGTATCATTCATTGACTACAAGCAGATGATGCAACCTCCTTGCTTTCAAACCTCCGACCTTCCCAAGTTCAAGATGACGGGCTGGCGGCTATTAGAAAGAAAACAAGAACAATATGGCTTCTAAATCTCGGTTGCATCATGGCGTCGAATTCGGTCGTAATTACAAAAGCTCGACCACCCACAAACGAAGTGATCCAGATCGAAAACACCATACGTTTTATTATTGCTGTTTGTGACAAAGATTTTGTATGTGCAGATGAGTGAAAAGGTTTTTACCTATTCCCATGGAAGTAGTAAGCTGTTCAACTGGATGGTTCTTATTTATTTATTGTACACCAAAAACAATATTCAATACAATGTGATAATAAAGTACATGTACAAAGGCAAGCTTAACTCAATGTTGAGTTCTTTTACAGCAAACCCTAGGGAGTGACAGAGAATGATGACAAAAGAGGGTAGGATCCAGTGTACAATTTTAAAATAACATAATTATGGTCATAAAAATAAATCATAAATAAATACATACGTACATAAATACAAATTTATATATATATATCTACCAACATTGCGTTAAAAGGAAATGCTCTTTAATTATATTTCTATGGACGCGGAGTACGAAGGAGAAGTGAAGTGGCCGCGCGACAAGGTTTGCCCCTCGGGACGAGGTACTCAAACCGTTCACGAGGGTATTGGGGAAAAGTAGGAGTGTGCAGGATAGTATAGAGAAGGGATAGGATATGGGTATCTCGTCGACGCCGAATCGGCAGCCACTTTAATCTGGTCACATGGTCGTACATGCGGAGGCCGAAAATAAAGCGGATGCGCAAGTTCTGCAGTCGCTCGAGTTTGTTTAGGAGTACCTCTGTTGCATCTAGAAAACAGAACATCCGCATAGTCAATGAGCGGTAGAAGAAGAGTTTGAGCAAGAGTGACCTTAGTGTGAAATGGTATGAATTTTTGAAGACGTTTTTGAGACTGAAAAGAGTAGAAGACCTTCTTATTCACATCAACAATATGGTGCCAAAGTTTTTCGCGCTTTTGGAGTAATATATAGGCAATTTCTATGAGTTATACATTACTGGCGGAAGAGACTGGGTTTCCAATAGATTGAGCATGTACCTGCCAGCAATTATGAGCGCTAAAGATTTAGTTGGGTGCAGGAGGAGTCCAAAGGACTGGGTCCACTTGTTCATATTTTCAAGGTCATCACTGATGGCAGCCACAGATTCGGCGAGTTAAGCCACTTTAAAATGGCGATATAACTGCAAGTCGTCTGCATAGAGATGAAAGTTAGGACCTTAGTGATAGCATTTATAAAAATTGAGAAGAGAAGAGGAGAGAGGAACGCCCGCAGCCAAGTCACACCATTCAGAGGTATCACATCGTATTACATCGGATCGAACACACTGCGAGCGAACCCGGAGATAAGATTTAAACCACTCAACTATCGGAGCAGAGAAATTAAAGGAGGAAAGGATGGCTAAGAGAATGTCAAAGTCAACTGAGTTAAAAGCACTGCTGAAGTATTAGGTTCACTGTTACCAAAACGCGAGTCGAAAGAGGGGCTCTGAAACTGCACGCCTCCATTTCCTCCTTCAATTTCGCCCGGTTTTGGGCAAGTGTAGACCAGTCCTTTCTGTAGATGTCAAGCTCGTCCCGCCATATTCGCCTGGGTCTGCCACGATGGCGAACATTTGCCGGGACCCACATTGTGGTAGTTTTTGCCCATGAGACGTTCGACATGCGGCTAATGTGGCCGGCCCAGTCCCATTTAAGCTTGGCTGCCTTTTGGGTGACGCCGGCGATTTGTGATTCTGAGCGCAGCTTTGTACCTAATATGTTCTTACCAACTAATATCAAATCATATTTAAATTTTGTGAGAGGGACACACGATTATCCAATGAGTCTTAGTCGGAACGTTTTTAGGGTTCCGTATCCAAAGGGTAAAAACGGGACCCTATTACTAAGACTCCGCGGTCCGCCTGTCTGTCTGTCACCAGGCTGTATCTCATGGGCCGTAATAGCTAGTCAGTTGAAATTTTCACAGATGATGTATTTCTGTTGCCGCAATAACAACAAATACTAAAAACAGAATAAAATAAATATTTAAGTGGGGCTCCCATAAAACAAACGTGATTTTTTGCCATTTTTTGCGATAATGGTACGGAACCCATCGTGCGCGAGTCGGACTCGCACTTGGCCGGTTTTTTTCTTTTAACTATGAGTAAATCATCTTACGGCTTTTAGAATTGGGTCCTTATTGTTTGACACGGCATTGCCAAATAATGTTCCAGTTGTACAGCTTACTAATTCCATACCTATTCCCAAAATGTTATTGTTGTTGTTACAAGAGAATAACAGCGATACATGTTATTTTCCAGATTATTTTCTTGTTTGGTATTACGTAGTATGTACCTATTATTTTATCCGTGGTATTACTGGTGGCCCGAGAAAGATAATAAGTATGTAGGTACCTATTGGACAATCTCAATCTCTAATGGACGGTAACCCATCCTCGTACCGACCTCGGCATACGCAGCTTAACCTCATATAATAATAATAATTTAATTTAATAATTTATTTATTGTTCTTTCTGTATAAAGGTTGGCTCAGTAATACTCGTATAACATAACATCAACTTAATACACTTCCCTTCTTACAAATAAACTTGGAATAAAGTTATACCAAGTATAAACCTATGAAAATGTATGGTTATTCCTTTGTTATACCTGGTATAACTTTATTCCGCGTTTATTTGTAAAAGCGTTCGTCTTTAGTTTAGTTACACTTACACGCATCACAGCCTCATAGGTCATAATAATTATTAATGTTTATAAGGTCCTTTGCGAGAGACTGGAGTCCGTACTAGGTAAACCCTGTGTTATAAAGTTTGTTGCCTACTGCCACCTCTACGAAGCCGAGCCGGTCTAATCTATTAAAGTAACAAATACATTACGGGATTTAGAGCAAGGTCAGACTATCGCAATTAAGGTCCGATTGTGTGTCCGGTGTCTTCCAATGGCTGCGCAAGATACAGGCGGTAGCGTGGAGTGGGCAGGCCTGGGAAAGTTGTGAAAATTTCGATATGAATTTTCACAACTTTTCCAAAATGTTTATATCGAAGACCTTTTCGGTAATAACTAGTTTTAAATTAATAATAAACCGATATTTTAGGGACTATAGCACAGCTATTATAGAACTTTCGATAAATCGATGCTTTGATATGCAGGAGGGTGTAACGGGACAATGCGAACACTTTACAAATTATTGTTCACATTGGAACGTTTTGTCGCATTGTCACGTCTCGCGGTCGCGACTTTCTGTGGGAGCGTTTAGGTTTCGAAAGTAAAGTATTTTTTTCTGAAAAAACACTAGAAAGCGAAAAATAACTTTGTTTGCCGAAGTCGGTGTCGAAAAACGAAAAAAAATGCTGCCTACCAAAGACACCGACTTCGGAAAACAAAGTTATTTTTCGCTTTCTAGTGTTTTTTTAGAAGTCGGTTTAATTTTTTTGTTAAAGTTTTTTTATGGAAAAATTCGCGTTCAAATCACAGTCTTTCGACAGGTTTCTGAATTGAGTATTCGGAGTTATAAACGTGTCAAATTCTATTTTAATTCTTAATTTAGGCAGGGTTTCAAGCCAAAGAAGAGTCGTCATTAACTCATTACCAGCATTCGCCTTTTAATGTTCCCACTGCTGTGACACAGGCCTTCTCTCTATGTCTTAACGTCAAACATTTTTTTTTTTTGCTCAACCTACATTGTCCCACTGCTGGGCAAAGGTCTCCTCCATAGCTTTCCGTGCTTTCTTTGCTTTAACGTCAAACATATAATTTAAAAAGGAAACAAAAAAACAATATCATACAACCTAAGAAATAAAAATCAATTACAAAGAAGACAAGCTCGGACAAACTACGGTAAAAAAACCATATTGTTCGAAGGAGCACAGCTGTTTAACGACCTACCAAATGACGTAAAAGATTGTGATAATATTAACAGATTTAAACTAAAACTGAGAAATTACGTTAATGAAATGTAGTCATACCGCATATTAAATGTTTGCAATTACATACTTCCTATATATTTGTATTGTATAACTTCACCAACACGCATCGGAGGCAAAATGTAATTATTTAGATATAAACAATTACTTTGTATCTCATTGTAAGTGAACCTATGTATTGTTCTTATGGGAATAAATTCTTTAAACCGAAAAAAAGTTCAACGCTTCTTACTTGCACCATCTTTAAAGACGTACAATAAGCGTTTTGTTTATTGTTTTTATACAAATTTGACGAGACGTTACCTACATAATAAGACGAGATGTAATGTATCGCTTATTATTGAGGGGAAAGCAAGGTCGTCTGTTAGGATTTGATGGCTCTAGGTCTATGGGCTATGATTATATATGGTCTGTTACGTAATAGTAGCATAATATTATTTATCTACACTCATAACGTAATATTCCAAATATAAATTCAAAAAATATTGTATAAACACGTACTTTATATTCGTGGATAGGTAAAATTTAAAAAAAAAACTATTACGGTGCAACATTTTCCTTCAATTTTCAAACAACTGCATCATAAAATAACACTTTTAATTTTTATAGCACACTTTAACTTTTTAATTTACTGGCGCGTATGGGCTCATTGACTTAATGTAGAAAAGAAGTGTCATGTCATTGTCTATGGATGCGCGCGCTGCGCAGTCATGCGCAATGAGATTCTAAATTGCCCGCCATACCACATATTTTTTTCCGTTTCCACTTTTGTTTTATTTCTTAACTGTATGAGTGAAGATGTGGCGACGCTTGGGGGAGGCCTATGTCCAGCAGTGGACGTCTTTCGGCTGATATGATGATGATGATGAGTGAAGATAAAATAGTGTTTGCAACGACGGCATATAATTAGGTATTAAAACACTCGCGTGTTATTATTATCACATTCGGCTTCGCTTCATGTGATAAACCCACGCTCATGTTTTAATAACCCCATAACAATACCAATACCAATACCCCATATAACAATATGACCATTGCATAGAATCACTACCTCTCTCTTTAATAGTTGTTTTTCATGATTTCTATGCTTTTGTTCCATACTTATTACTGTATATATTTTTCTATATAATATATATTTATTTATCTATACTAATATTATAAAGAGGAAAGATTTTTTTGTTTGTTTGTACCGAATTGGCTACGAAACTACTGGACCGATTTAAAAAATTCTTTCACCAATAGAAAGCTACATTATTCCTGAGTGACATAGGCTATTTTTTATCCCGAAAACGGGTCCTGTTGGGTGGCCTACGGGAGCGAAGCCGCGGGGAACAGCTAGTTTTATATATAAATAGTACACCAAAGACTACCTACAGTACTGTCTTTCCTTTTATTTTTAAAATCCAACCAAAGGTTGTCTTGAAAAGATCACTTTTAGCGATAAGGCCGCCCATTGTGTCACCCAGTGTAATGTTTTCTTTTTCTACACTTTCTGTAACTTATATGGTGTAGGTACATAATAAAGAGTATTCTATTCTATTGCATAAACTACTATTTGTTTGTTAAAACGATATGAAAACATCATCATCATAATTTCATCCCAAAGACGTCCACTGCTGAACATTGGCCTCGCCCAACCGTCGCCGTCGCCACATTGACCGATTCCGTGCGTCTCGCAACCAGCGGGTGCCCGCGACCTTAACCAGGTCATAGGTTCACTTAGAGGGTTGAAAACATACAGATCACTGCTTATCTGGTCCTAAGTTCGATTGGACTACAAACTGCGTTTCTTTCAGGTTCTACTGCCCCCCGGGGCGTTTGGAACTTAATCAATAGCAATAGTTGCCACTCGCTCACTTTCGCGCGTCTACAGCAGATTTACGTATATTCAAGACGAATATCCCTACAATGTGGCAAATTATTTAAACCTGGTATCATTTTAGAGCTGGAAACCCTTTATTGACGTGACGTGGCACTCAATCAGCCAATCAGGGATCGAGTAGTGCAAGACATATTAAAGTAAGCCAATCAAAAACCAGAATAGCGCCTAGGAAGAACAAGTTTAAGTACAATAAAAAAATAAAAAGTTTAGTACGATGAACAGAATATTAAATAGGGCAAGAAACAGAATGCTACCTGAAAGTTTGATGCGTTATAAGATGATTAGCATCGAGTGACCAGAGACTCCAAAAGAAGAATTTCTAGAAAAAGTTGTTGATTAGTACGCAAGAAAAAAACCACGAAGAATAAGATTTTTTACAATGTTACTTTGACAATTTAGGTTCAGTTTATAGTATCTTTTATTCATTAAAGTATTAATAATAATTGGATTTGATTTTAAATATTACTTTGTTTCCTTTATATACTACTCCGCCCCCCCAGAACTCTTAACCACCCCGCCGGAGAATTTTTCCTGAAAGAAACACTGACTACAAAGCGTTATTGGGTTTTGTAATCTGGAATTTCTATTTAAATTTGTGCCTGTTTGATGGCAATATAGGCTTGCCCCCTGATACATGGGATTTAACATAACAGCCCCCGTACCCTGACGTGTCAAAACTATCATAGTTCGACTGTAAAAAAGGGACAGATGTATACAAGTCATATACATCTGTCCCTTACGCACACTCAAATTAACCTTTAAGAGCTTATGGTCACCCCCCACGAAATGCGGTGGTATTGTAGGTGCACCTCGGCCTAAATCTTCGGGCAATACTGCCGTGATGTTAAGTGTTGATCTTTGAGACTTCATGGAAATTCTTTCTCGGCAAAATTGTCACAGAGTCATTATGCCATGGGCCACCACTACTGCAAAAAGGTTAGTTTTTAATAAGTAGTGTTAATCTCTTCAAACTCGCCGCGACTTTTTGCCGAATATGTCTGGCAAGCAAAGAATATTAATTCTTTGTTTGCCATATATATTCGGCACCAGGCACGTGATCAGACCATACAAATAGAAGGCGTTAACGATTGTAGAAAGAGATTCGATACGAAACGTGTTAAACTTGGCTAGATAGACTGAAACCTGCCGACATGACACAGTTGGGAAAAGGCTAGGTAGATTGATAACGTCGCTTACTACGTTTTAAAGCGTCGAACAGATTCTCTGATCGATCTGCCTCAAAACAGTTTTTTTTTCCTGTAGAACACTATCAGAGACAATGAATTCTTCAATTATAAAGAATTAACTCAAAATTCTTTGTCTTTGTTACAAAGGCAGGAAAAGGAATTGTAATACTAACAAAATTGGTATCAATTAAAAGTATTTTTGTTAATTGAAAAAGCAAAATGGAACTTCTTTGTGTTACATCCATTTAAACTTTAATCACTGATAAGTTTGTATATCTCTGGTTCTAATAAATTAAATATTCAGAAACATTGCAAAATGGTTATATTATATTGGCTCCATAAGCACTTATCTTAGCATCTTTAAAAAAAACATTATTCGACATGACGAAATTTTCTTGGCGGGCTTTGTTCTTTGAAATTCGAACGTGCTCCATGGGTCCTTGGAGGAGAGATGTCCGCCATGATAGAGCTCCATTATCTAAGTATAGACAACCATTTAAAACGTAGATCTACTTTTAAAAATATCGTGTAGGTACTTATAATATTATTGATAATACTATAATCTTACGAATTTTTCTGTTTTCCGAATAAGAATTTTCCTGTAAGTAGCAGCCTGCAGTCAAATTCGGACATATTTGTACTTAAGAAACTCGCAAACAATTTCGGTTTTATAGTTCACGTCGGATTACCGTGTGACAGATTAGCGAGAGAGCACTGTGTTACTATTTCTATGCAATAAGCAAAAGCGTAATCAGCCTATAATGTCCCACCGCTGAGACACAGAGGCCTCAGCTCTGTAAGAGAATGGGCCCTAATCCACCACGCGCGCCCAATGTGATTTGGTGTATGTCACAATATTATGACTTGGAATTTTTGGTTCTAAGACATACGAGTTTTTCACTATAATTGTCCTTCACTGTTTTGAGAGCAGTGGTCTTCGATCAATAATACACTAGATGCACAATCCCATACAAAACTTGTCTTTGAAACTGTCGCCAATTGTGTTCCTACGTAATTCTAAGAATTTTAGTTGAAATAAATATACATTATTACAAATTCAACATTAAAAGCAATGCTTAAAGTTGCATTTACAAAGCTATGTACAAAAAGCAATAAAAAATGTATGACCTTTCTTCGCTGCTCAACATACATCAAAACAAATTTAATCTTCCACGCATGTTTTAAAGTCTAAATTATAAAGTTCCAGAACAGTCGATGTTTGTTAGAATAATTGGCGCGTTGTCGACGCAAACGTTGGTCAAACAATCATAATATTTGTAAATTGATTCATATTTCCGAATTAAATCGGTTTTTAATTTATAAAAAACACTTACCCTCTTACAAATAAACGCGGTATAAAGTTATACCAAGTATAAACCTATGAAAATGTATGGTTATACCTTTGTTATACCTGGTATA
The DNA here is from genome assembly GCA_945859665.1 of Anorthoa munda. Lineage (NCBI taxonomy): Eukaryota > Metazoa > Arthropoda > Insecta > Lepidoptera > Noctuidae > Anorthoa > Anorthoa munda. The sequence goes on from OX243898.1 coordinate 14,139,905, forward strand.
ACTTTATACCGCGTTTATTTGTAAGAGGGTTAAGGTCTATTCACTCACATCAGGGCCTAAAACTATCGGTGTGTACATTTTATATGAACACGTTCACACACGTCCGTGCACGGGCCAGTGACGGAGCTTCGATGCCTGGGTCCGGCACTGTCACGTCCCGGGCACGGCCCTGTGGATAGACCTTTAATGATATAAAATTACCGAAACATAGATATTCCTTCCAAAATCACATTTTTACGATGGATATTTGCACAATTTTTGTACGCACATATTGACGTCTCAATATTGGCTATGATTGGACCATACCTACAAATTTCAAATAAGATCACAACTGTATTTGTGGCCTTAATTTTCGGCCCGATTTAGAGCTTACCAGTCATCTAGTGTATCATTGATCGAAGGCAGTGGTGATGAAATAATTTAAGTACACAAAGTAAAGCGCCTGCCTCGGTTCGAAACCACGATCTTATAAATCGTGGTCGTTACTTCTGGGCTATCACTGCTTTTCTATGGGTCAACGTTATATTTTAAAGTTTATGTAACCACGCCTGTATTCACTGAAGGGTTGGAATAAGGTACACCTGCAGTACACATTTTCGCCAGCAGGGGGCGAGCATGTTGACATCAATCGAGCACAAATTTAAACTCCTTGCTCCCACTGAGAAATTCCAGATGGAAAAATCCACTTTGTCCGACATCATAATATGTTCGGCTGTAGCGCTTGCGAAGATCTCTAGACCAACGAGGCAGTAGGTACATGTAACACACGATAAAAAAATATTGCAAAAAAAAAAGTAATAACGATTGTGTAAGTGCGTTATTAACCAATGCTATTAGATGTACATACCTAGTATTATAGTTACGAAATACCTAGTACGTATTGCGTTCATCAAGTGGATTAATTCGGGTAATTAGGTACATTATTTGCAATGATAGAAGGAAAATTATATGTTGTAGCAGTTTCTCGCTATGTCGTTCGTAACTAAACAAATATTTTTTATTTGTTTCTGCCACCGGTCCGCGTAGAAGTCGTATATTATCATCATATATCTAACCTTGTCCCTTGGGTCCCGTGTTACTTGAGCGGCGCAACACGTTTTCTTCTTCTATACCGTCCTGTCCCCTTCACACTCCCTTTTCTTTCATATCGCCACACAGTGCATCCATCTTTTCAAGAGGAAGTACATCCGGGATAAAAAGTATCCTATGTAACTCCAATGTTCAATTCTAACTAAACTAATATTCAACAAACAATCGACCTTTTGACTATCGTCATTGCTGATTAAATGTCAATCATTCTAGACCCGAAGGCCCGAACAGTAGGTCTTGGTAAAGTTAAAATCGCGGGAGACTTTTATGATCTAGAAACAGGATCTGGGTGTTTCTACATATGAGATCTAAGTCTGAAAACACTTATTCATCATCATCATTTCAGATGAAAGATGTCCACTGCTGCACATATATGTGTCCCCCAAGTGTCCCCTCATTGCCCGGTCCCGTCAGTCTCGTATCCAACGGATCCAGGTAAACGGTCCACCTAGAGGGAGGCCTTCCAACGCAACGTCATTACTAACGAAATGTATGTTGATGACTTACTAAGTGGTAGTAACTCCATCGAGCGAGCACAAGAAATGCAAAACCAACTCATCAACATGCTGAGCGGAGCAGGATTGACGCTACGGAAGTGGTCAAGCAACGAGCCGACCTTGATTGAAAGCTTATCATCATCAGACCTAAACCAAACTACAATGCACTTTACAAACGATGGAACAACAAAAACCCTGGGTGTACAGTGGAACATGAACTGACATATTTGCATTCACAAACAAAATAAACTTTGACAACAATAAACCATTGACACAAAACGGAAGCTACTGTCCGAGATACGAGGGCGGCACTGAAAATTTCGGGAATCAAGGAAGTGACACAACATTACTATTTAAAAATGTATTTATTGCTTTTCGAAGTATTCTCCGCGAAATTTGACACATTTTTCCATACGATGGAACCAATCATTGAAGCAACCATTCCATTCGGAAGTTGGGGTCTCCAAAATGGCCGTTTTGTAGGCGTCCACAGCTTCTTCAGGTGATGAAAATCTCTGACCACGCAATTTATTCTTTATTTTAGGGAAAGTATAGAAACCATTAGGGCTTAGGTCGCGGCTGTACGGCGGATGGTCTAATAATTCTATGTTTTCTTGCTCTTTAGTTCTGTGCGCGGTGTGAGAACTCGCATTGTCGTGATGGAGGATGATGCGGCGGTTGCAGTTCTCTTTATGGAGTTCAGAAACGACCTGTGGCAAACAAATGCTAGCATACCATTCTGCATTAACCGTTCTTTGTCCCTCAAGAGGAATTGTCGCAACATGGCCGGTTTTCGAGACAAACGTGGCCACCATTTTTTTTTCAACACTCCGTGAACGAAAAATTTTTGTTGGCTTTAACTCATTTTCGAACACCCAAACTCGTGACTGGTTTTTTGTTTCGGGTTTGTACGCGTATATCCAGGATTCGTCACCTGATACGATGTTGTATACAGCATTTGAGGATCCTGCGTGGAATCTTTTGAGAGTTCTGACGCACCAAGTAACGCGAGCCGCTTTTTGCTCTTCACAGAGCGAATGCGGTATCTATCGGGAAAACAACTTTTTTACACCTAATTGTTCATGCAAGATTATTTGTATTTGACTCATGCCAATGTCTAAAGTTGCCTGAATTTCGCGGTATGTCACATGTCGATCTTCCTCAATCAGCTTACGCACAGCATCGTTTTCTTGGGTGACTGCAGTTTTTGGACGACCTTGACGGGGATCATCACTGAGCTTGACACGTCCACGTTGAAATTCAGCAAACCAGCGATAAATTGTGGTTTTGGATGGGGCTTCATCACCAAATGCAGAAATCATCCGGTCAACACACTGTTTTTGTGTTAAACCATTTCGAAAGTCATAATATATCATCGCTCTTGAATTTTCTCGAGTCAATCCCATTTTCTCAACGACTAAACAAGTTTGACAAAACCTTGTGACAAGACCGAGAATCTTTTTTTAAATAAATAAATGGTATTCGATTTCTCGTATCAAAAATCTTCGACCCATTGGGCTGGCTGATACCTCTGACATTGAAAGCAAAATTGACGTTCCAAAGCGTTTGGCTATCAGCAGCCTTATTGCGTAAGTGAATACGGCAACGCAAAGGGTTTGACCGCTATTAATCGACCAATCACACAGACGGAAATCGACATCGCGTCATTCATCTCGCATGTGATTGGTCGATTTGACAACGGTCAAACCCTTCGCCTTGCCGAATTCACTTGCGCAATTCAGCTGCAGGTCTTTGGTCCTGCTAGTGGGAGGCCTTCCAACACAGCATCCCATCGACCACCCGTTCTGCGAGCAGTGTGCCCTGCCAATATTTTTTTTCGTTTTTTATCAATTATACAAAAGAGTACAGGATTATTCATATTAGAAAGCAACCAAAAACCACAAAGGTTTAAACTTGTGCTATCAAGAGTCTATCAATATGTTTATGTATGTAGTATAAAAAAACCGGCCAAGTGCGTGTCGGGCTACGCGCAGTAATAGGGTTCCGAAGTTGCATAATAATGCGGACTAAAAAGAGGGTTTTGTTACATGAACATTAGAACGGTTTCAGCGGCTCACAAAGTCTAAAAACGGGCCCACATAGAATTTTTTATCTATATTCTCGCGTTTGACCACTATCTCGCCTGATGGTAAGCGATGATGTGGTCTACGGTGAAGCACGCTTGCAGTACTCAGTAATATATTGTATCAATCTATATGTATCAGTACTATATGCAAGTAATACTTGCTTGCAGTATTCAGTAATGGGGTAAACGAAACTAATTAGTCTCTTCTGCACCATTGATGGTGCAAGGTGCAAACGGTACAACGGGAACTTGTAAAGCCTTGTTATCCGTGATGATTTTCCTTTTATTTTCGTTATATTTACTACTGCCGTGAATTTTTTCACATAGCCAAGAGCAACCATTTCGCTGGCAGGGGGGGGGGGACACTTGACTCTAGGATAAATTTGCAACTTAAAGCTTAATTTTACGCAAACGAATCGTTGATTCGAAAAATGGTTTAACAAACCCATAATATTTTTGAATGACCTATCCAACGATACCCCACACCATGGGATAGATAAGAAAAAAAGAATACATCCCCACTTTACGTCTATGGGAGGTACCCGAAAAACAAATATTTTTCATGTATTTATGTTACCACTGTCGGAATTATTAATATGTATATACATGCCAAATTATAGCTTTCTAGTACTTAGATTCTCTGAGCTAAGCTGCGGACGGACAGACGGACAGAGCGAAACTTTAAGGGTTCCTTGTTGACTTCGGAACCCTAAAATGCAAAAAGCAAAATACAAACTTGCAATGATAAGCATTGCCACTTATATTACGTAATTCTTCGGGTTATGTCAGTAACTTTGTTCCTCCTGTCCTGTGGATATCCTCATTTCTAATGCGATCACGCAAGGAAACTCCGAGCATAGCCCTATCCATTGCCCTAAATCTCTGAATACACTAGTCAAAGCAATTAAGAACAAACTATTATGAAAGAAACGCTTAACACTGTTTCTGATAGCATCTTTTTCTTTTCCCTAAGATTAAGTACCTGATGGCATCTTGCTTAACTATACGTTAAGCCCATCAAAAGTTCTATTACATGTAAAAGAAACTGCTTTTCACATAGTACAATGGTGTATAAAGAATTAAAGTGAACACAAAGGAGTTGTTGCAATTAGAACAAAATTATTATGCAATCGAGGCGAGATCGGGAGTCTATGCTTGCTCCAGCAGTTTCAAGGTCCCTCTCACGGCTATTGGAAAAGTTCGAACGATACAGGTAGGTTTTCTTATTGTTAATAGGCTCGCACCTGACTTCTATCTCACCTGATGGTAAGCGATGATGTGGTCGACGATGAAGCACGCTTGCCTAGAAGTAATCTATACACTCTGATTTAAAGACCACCAGGTTGTATCTATCAGAAAATACAGTTTAGGCAGCGAATTTCATTCCTAAACAGTACGCACAATGAATGTATTCCGAACAAAGATTAGGTTTTGTGTGTTTGAATGGTCCTTAGTTAAGTACCACTTTAGACTCAAGATAACTTTGCGTGAATATTATAAGTTTTATTATGGTTGTCCTACTCGATTATTCTTCCATACAAACGTAGTATGGCGATTACTCCACTGTTTGACGGTGTACGTTAAAAAAAAAAAAATATCGGTTTGTCTCATCATTTTCTAGCCCTGTATGGAAACGAAAAAGTAAAAAATAAAGATAAGATAAGAAATAAATACCATAAGAAGAAGGAAAATTGCAAAACAGTCACCATACAGGGATAGATTAGTAGTTCAACAATGCAAATAATTTTATTTTGAACAGACAAATTTAGTAGTTTTTTCATGATATCCATATTCCCAAAGGACTGTTTATAAAATTTCGCGCGCTCGTTTTCGTCCTAAATCTTCATCCATTTCGCTACAAATTTGCAAAAATGTATATTCGTACGCGAACTACTTTCTTACTGCTCATCACAGCATCTATCTTTTTCGCACATGTTGTCGGGTGAGATAGCATGCAAAAATAGTTCGTGCCGTCGACTAGAGCAACCTTAAGGGACCAACCACGAAATAGCGAACAAAAAGTCAGTTGTCCCATACATTTATGATTTCAGGGTTGGTCCCTAAGTAGCTATACCTACCTAAATTGTTCGTAAACATGAGTACAATGACTCCTTTTCAGGTTGTGTGTTTATTCTGTTATAGAAGTTGTACCAAACAACCGTTGTGTTAGGTCCAGCCTAGCATCAAGGTTGTAATAGTTATTTGTGTTACAAGGGGACAAAGTAATATTTTGTTCTTCCAGGGCGTTATTTTGAATTCAGAGCTAAGCGAAGGATTCTATAGTATAATCACGAGCGTAGCGAGGGATTCTAACGTAGAATCCACAAAATATTTTGTCCCCGAGTGATACACACTATTTTCATAACTACCTAAGAGAAAAATAAAAAGCTACGAGTACCTACCTACTCGAAACTAGTATATAGTTTTTTTAAAGCACATTGCCACCATAACTTAGAACCAGCCAGTAACTTATTCAAACATATTCGTTCGACCTATTTGGTTAACTTACCAATCACAGAAATTAGTTTATCACCATAGAGAATTGAATGTTAGTTAGTGATATTTTTTTTCATCACACCTATTCGAAAAACGACAATTGTCTATAGAGGATAGCGGGAGCCAAATCCAATTTTGCGCCCGTAGGAGTTTGAGCTTTCTCTTTTCTGATTGGTCCGCTTCGCGCTTCTGATAGATTTGCGTAGTTGGGTTGGAGGCGCTCGCGTGAAGGTCTAATGTAAAATAGTTATTTGTGTTACAAGGGGACAAAGTAATATATATTGTTATAAATTATAAACAAATTTTTACCAGGCGGACGTTATCGCTTGAGTTCTGTATACGGGAGGTTGTAAGTCTCCTGCCCAAGCGCGTTGACGCTCTGTACCTATAGTTCAGTTTTCAAGAGTCCTGGAGTCTGGGGTGTTGATTGATGGCTGCTATGTGTTGAGAGGTGAAGGCTTCTTACGTAGAAAATAAAAGACTTGATTCTTCATGACTCAAGGTCCTCAGAAAACAGAAGGTGTGGAAACAAACTAAATTCCATGTCAATGGCTACAAACGGTCGACGTGTATGCGCATTATCGTACCCCGGAACTTTACTTTATTGAGGACCCCGAAATCGCTTGCAAATTTGTTTTTTTATTTTAGTTATTTTTCATCATGAACTTAGCCTACAAATCAACAAAACCCTCCTTGTTCCTGAAGGAATCATGACGTGTCATATAAGGGCGGATGCGCCTTGAAATTCCCTATCTAGCGAACCCACAACAAGGTCCGTAACTATATCCTATGATGATATTCACCAGGTAGAATGAGGGATGAAGGGAAATTTTGATGATTTTTCAACTTAAAACATTTTCTTCTAAAACTATACAATTTACAACTAGGTTACTAAATGAGTCATGTAGCCCTCCTCTAACGCTATAGAAATACATTACACCTATAGTTACATTTACATGTATCATGCGCGTCAGTGCCTGAAAGCGTCAGTTCGACGAAAGAGTACAAATTTATAACATTAAAAGTTAATTTGTATTTAAACTGTCTGAGGGATTTCCTCTCACTAAATATGATCCGGTAGCCCTCCCGACAGGCCACCCTGGAGTAGTACTTTGGTGGGTGCAACTTTAACCCTCGAGCGAGTATTCACCCTGGAAGGGTTGATTCTATGAAAAACTTGTGGGATCCCGCAACCTTGCAAGTCGACTTTCTTCCAAACCACCAGATCTAGGCTCCTTTCAGTGGCTGGGAAGACAGGTAAATTGGCTAGCGAGTGGTAGTACTTTAATAGGTAGGTACACCTATAAGCCTTCAGATACTTAGGGCACCTGAAAGCGGCTAATTTTGCAAGATTGTGCGATCCCACCATCTTATAAATTGGTTTCTACTTAAACCGTCCAGGCGATGTTCATCATCCATGGATGGTGCAGGGTACGTGCTAGCAGGCTCCCGAGGTGTAATGATTCTGAAAGCATATCGATAAATTTTTAACGGTAACAAGTTTATAGAAACCTCTGTACTGGTTCATACAAATACATTATCTCAACTACGAGTAAATGGTGTTTATCAGCGTCGGACTGGGACCCAAATAACTACCGGGACTTTTTTTAAACTGCGGCCCACACTAGGCCAAGACAAAAATTAGGGGTGAATATAATAATTATCGGAGGCTATGTTTGAGTTAAATTGAATTATTATTTACTTATGGGTATGTGCTAGGGCATGCAGTTTCGTACATTTTCAATTTCGAAATTAGCTTACGAAATTGAGCCAAATTTAATGGAAAATCAGAAAAATACTTAAACTAAACTCAAAATGCAAAATTTGTAGTCTGGAGTGGTGCCTAAGTGTAATTTTTTTTTCTAAATCATCCAATGACTTCTCCCGTGAGGCGGGAGGGCGTGTCAGACTTTTACTGACTAAAACACACCCGTGTTCCTTCAGTGCTTGAGCCAGGGCCGCGATAACTCTTTTTCAAATTTATCCGTGACCCGTTGATTCGCGAGCTGGGGTTACAGATAGCGCCTCATAAAATTGAGGCGCTGCCGAAGAGCAGAGAGTCACCTAGCTCGTTAGTGACAATAGGAGATGCGCAAGTCCACTATCGGTTTAACCATGTACGGTGGGGCTTTGAAGAGCATTTCGAACGCCTTTTCCCACGCATTGGTAGACTGGCCTGGGTGCTTTGCATAGACTGCTGCCCAATCTCGGAGGCAGAAATAGACTGTCAGATGTCCGACGCTGCAGGACTAAAATCAACAGCCTGCAGCGAAAAATGGTTATTTAAATAGCACGTGGCTGGCTCAAAAGAACGCAGCGCATCTTCTACAAGTACTACTGATCGGGCACGGTTGCTTCAATGAGTACCTGGGCATTGCCAGCAAACGATTGCAGACCTTGTCAAAGTATTCCCCTCACTGACCGCCATTATTATAAAGCTCGGTTTTGTTTAAATGAACCAGCTTCTTTCTCTCTTCTTTATTTATTTAACACCATGGTTAGCTTTTGTTTTATTGTAATGTCACACATGGTCACAAGGTGGCCCAACGCAACGGTCTAATTGGCTTTAGATTCTTATTCAGACTCATTTTCAGATGATTCTCTTTTCTCTTTTGGTTTCTATAATAAATTTCATAATTGTTAAAAAATTTAATATTATTTAATTTAAATCCAGTTTCGAAATTTCGAATTTAGGGGTGTCAATTTCGAAATTAATAAACATGCAAATATGGTCCGAAATTTCGAAACTATGAAATTTCGAAATTTCGGAATACATGCCCTAGTATGTGCACACTTTACTGACATGAAATCAATCAATCTGCCTAGCCTTGTTCCCAACTAAATGTTGGCCTCTTCTTTCAGTCTAACTGGATACAAACAAGTACCAGTATTTTATATGAAAGCTAACCTACCTCACATCCACAATCCAGTAACTGGGTAATACGATACTCCTATGTCAAGACTGGTGTCAGATTATCTGATCAAAAGTCCAGGCGCCTTTTGAAGGTTAACAAAAAAGAACAAGCAGAAAGAAGGGAAGGGGGCGTCCACAGATAACCACCACCGCGATTGTTCTTGAGCTTCACGCTTCTTAATTATTCTTAATTCTTTATTGTACACCAAAAAACAGCATTACATACATGTAATAATAAAGTACATGTACAAAGGCACCACACCGCGCTTCACCTCGCTCCACGTCATTCCGATGCTCGTCGCTTCTGCCAACACGGTGCGACGCCAGGTTTGACGTGGACGGCCACGCTCTCTTTTCCCTTGGGGATACCAGTCCAAAGTGTGTTTGATCGAGATCCCTTTGGCCAACCTATCCTCCACTTGCGACGCTTGATCTAGCGGTCGATCGGGCTCTCGTGGCATTTCTCCAAAAGCTCTACGTTGGCGATAGTCGCGGGCCAATAAATTCCGAGAATGCGACCATGCGACGGAGACAGTGGTTGACGAAAACTTGGAATTGGCGTTAGTTGTTTTGTATCCTTTGTGACCTCCGACCACATTTCGCACCCATAGAGTAGCACTCCATCGGTTGCGCACCCAAATAGGCCCAGCTTGGCGTGTCTACCTACTGGGTCCAAAATATTTAAAGATGTAAAAATTAAGGGAAAATGAAGCTGGAGTCCGGCTCAGGGGGTTATTGGTTTTCAGAAGTCAACTCTGATACTCAGGCATCAGTTTTTTTTAGTTGCATAATGGACTACCTCATGATATGATTTTCAACTCTGACGGCGAATTTGTTACAAAGCCTATTATTATTTGGAGTGACGGTTGCACCTATCAAAATAGGAATGCAGTATTAGCAAATGCTCTATCCAACTTTGCTGCTGTGAATAATGTGGTTATTTACCACAAATATCTAGAACCTGGACATACGCAGATGGAAGTGGATAGCGTTCATGCCCAAGTAACACAGGAAGCATTTTAACAAACGAATAGTAAACTTATGTAGAACTTAAGGTCCGTATAAACTCTTATATAAGCTCACCGAGCATCTTGATGCTTTATACTGGCATTTTTAAACCATTATGATGCTTTACACTGTATAACGTTTGGATAATGGCATATGAAAATGCTTTTGTAAAGCCTTTAGTTTTAGTGCAGCAAACCACAACGCAGTTGTACAGCTTTCAGCTGCTTTTAGTGCATTTGGATTTACAATAGCATTTTTAAGTAGTAAATAAATGTTTAATGCTGTTTAACAGCATATACATGAACCATTATAATGCCACGTAAATCCGCTATACAGCTTTCAGCTGTTTTTAGTGCCTTAAGGTCTACAATAGCATTTTTAAATAGTAAGATAATGTCTAATGCTGCTTAATAGCATAAACTTGTACCATTATAATGCACCGTAAATCCGTTATACAGCTTTGAGCTATTTTTGTTGCCTTTTGTTGTATAATAGCACTTTTAAGTGGTTAGTAAAAGGCTAGACCTGCTGAACAGCGTAAACGTGAATCAATTCAAAGCTTGCACTTTTAAAGATTAACTGAGTTCTGTTGTTTAGCTAACAGCTCTTTAATCAAATACAAGTGAGTTATTATAATGCGTAAAGCTGTATATAGGTTCATTTTACTATATTCGTAAAACCCATTTTGAGGCAAAGCACAATATTCGCTATTAACATGTTTTTCTTTTGTTGACGGCAGCATAATTATTTTAATAAGCCACGCGCAGGCATATGGAGATCATGCGTTCAGAAAGCTATTTTGTCAACAGACTCTTGGCAAACGGATACAAGTTGTACAAAAATTCTGAAATTGGTCTTTTTGTTTTGCTCAAGGATCCCCAAAATTGCGTTCAAGTAATAGCACTATTTCAGTCTACATCAATTCTACTAGTATACTGGTGCACCCATATAGAACTACTTTATAGACAATAGCACTACAGTGGTTCATCAAAAGTCTTATATCTGCCCTCTGGCTTAATAATTGTTCACGTGTGAGTATTTATACTGCTGGCGGTATTAATTAGCCTTTTTAAAGGCTCACCGGGCTGCTACAGAACGACACCATTTTGTAAATATTATATAACGAAAAAGTAATATCATTCGGACCTATTTATAAAAGCATTAGGCCTATATAGTAATAATATAACTTAATTTAATACTGTCCAACCAATACTATTATGTTAATTATGCAAAATTCGTTCTATACTAAAAAATACAAAAATTTTTTGGTTATTTTACGCATATATTTATATAACATTTTTTAACAAAACCACATAATATCGAGGGCCCGTGAAAATTTTCAATGAAACTTATATAGACATTTACAGTAAACTACATTGCGCAGTAATATTTGAAGGCATGAAATAACAAAAGAGTCAAAAACTTAAACAGTATTATATATTTTGTTTTGATGCAAACAAATACGGAGTCACGTTTTGATCCTCTTCGTCCATATTATATTGCGAGACAAAGTAGTTAAATTACAACTATAATTGTATTATAACATTTGCACCGTGGTATTAGAGATGTTTTTGCAATGATGTAGGGTTTAATTAAGTTCTAACTGTGAACACTTAAATAGCTCCAATAATTCTTTTACTACATTCTAATGCTAGTCTAATGCTTTTGTAATGCAATTAACATCTTCATTATCAATAATATTGCTAGTATAATGCTTCTGTAATGCGATTGGAAACTTCATTGACCATAATATAGCTTCTTTAATGCGATAGGCAACTTCATTGACCACAATAATGCTAATATAATGCGCCTGTAATGCAATTAAACAACTCTTGTGAACCTATTTAGGATCTAAAGCCGTATAATTTGTGCCCAAATAAGCATTACAGTAGCCGTATAATCGTTTGTAATGCTACTAAAGAACTAACTCAAAATGCGAAAACGATACAGAAATGCTGTAAGTCGGCCGTTATACTGCTTTGATGTGTTACTTGGGTGCTACCATCGAACGTGGCATTCAAAAATTTGACGCTATTTATGTTATATATATATATGCAGACATAACTAGGAAATCACGCAAAGATCCATTACGACGTCAAGACGTTGAAATTTGACTTTTTCAAAAAATTTGATGATCCTAAAGTGATACGTTACGAAAGTATCAGGCCCGGAAAGAGAAAAGGAGATCCTGTTGTCACAGATCTTAAAGTATTATTGTACAAACCAGATCGCAATATTTACTATAAAATTAACATTTGCGACGAAAATTATTCTTTGTTGCCAAGTAGGCCAAGAAATATTAATTTTCCTATAACAACCTACGAGCAACTTTTTAAGGACTCGCCTAAACTTACTACATGCAAATTTAATGACTTGCAAGCTCTTAAAACTGTAATACCTTCAGATTATCACTCTTTTTATGATAATTTGCCGCACATGTAACTAATTGTTTCAATCTAATAAAATAGTGATTTTAAATATTGACAACTCGTAAGTAGTTGTTGACTGCTCGTAACACGTTAGTAGTGAGGTTTTTACCCGACTGCCGAAGGAGGGTAATGTGTTTATCAGTCTATGTATGTATGTATGTATGTATGTATGTATATATGTATGTATGTATGTATGTATGTATGTATGTATGTATGTTTGTTCCTATGTGGCGTTCTAGAGACCAAACGCGTTGGCCGATTTTGATGATTCTTACGTCAATCGATTCGTCTTAATCCTGCGAGTGTCACTGGCTACATTTAAATTGGAAAAAACAAAAATGGCGGATTTTGGGCGCCATTTTGTGAGGAAAAAAAAATTTTTTTTCTTCCAAACCCATCGTGGGGGGTATCAAAATAAAGTATTTTAAAAGGCGATTTCAAAAATATATAACACTTATATGTTTAAATGTACCTAATTCTAAAAAAAAATAACTAAAATGTTGTAAATAAAAAAAGTTAATTAAAAAATCAAAAAACCCGACTGCTTGAAAAGCAAACTAAAAAGACGTAAACAAGAAGCAAATCATTCTGTGCAGTCGGAGGATACATCTGGTTTTGGTCCTTCAGCTCGCGAATATGTATCCTCCGACTGCACAGCATGATTTTCTTCTTGTTTACGTCTTTTTAGTTTGCTTTTCAAGCAGTCGGGTTTTTTGATTTTTTAATTAACTTTTTTTTTTAATATTGTTTGCTTGTAACTGTTTGTGTATTGATTAAATACACAAACTATTATGTCATGTATGTATGTATATGACATATAATTTATAACTTAATGAGAACTTCATTAATTAGTATTACATTGAAGTATGGATTATAGCATGGCTTAAAATAACAATAGTGAGCTTTTATTGAGCGTTTCAAATAAAATAAAAACTTACCAATATACCTTCTGGACACTTTTCAGAAATAAACAGATGTACCTAAAGTTGTAATTATTTATAATATTTATTTATGCTACAAGTGCGGAAGGTAGATGATTTCCGATGAGTGGATAAATCGACACGAGTCGGAAATCATCTTACGTACGTGTATCATACAACATTTTACTATGCACTGTTCGAGGAAATAAAAAAATATTTCTGAACCAAGCAAGAAATTAATAAAATGGCGGGCTTATTCAAGCGCGCTCTGCATATCCACAGATTAACTAATAGTTCCTCGGGCATATCTACTGCGCATGTTCAAATAGCTGTCACGTCAAAAAGGCACGAGCAAAATATACGTTCTGCCAAACATATTTAATGAATATTTAAAATTAATTTATTGATCAAAATCTAAATCTAGAGTAATTAAAAATGCCTTTAATGAAGTATTAGTTTTATTTTACCTTTTATATGATTTTTTTCTCAAATAATAAAAACTCTATGCGTCGGGCTGACGTTGGAGTAAAAAATTAAAAAATACAGATAAGTAAAAAGCCCTAGTTAAAAAATGTGACACTTTCCGCACAGTTTGGCTGCTTGGAAAACGCTCTTTTCGAGGACATGCATTGTAAAAATATTTTTAAACAATTGAAACTCGCGCCGTAATCTTATTCTGTCAGTGAATTATTGTGAACTGCATTTGCGTTGACACCTCGTAACTCGCGCATTAGTAAGTTCAAGTTGATACCTGTCATTTGTGAGTTGTCAACTGTGGCATAAATTCTTCGAATGTCATTTTCTGTGCTTTACGAGTTATCAATGGGAATATTTGGCGCTTTATTTAAAAAAAAATGATGTACTTAACTCATTTTACGAAAAAATGTGGGTTACGAATTGTCAACTTATGACCATCGTATGTCTATTTTATTTTCTTAAAACATAGACATAAGATACCACGGACTAGCTTCTTTAAGCTCGTTGTACATTATAATTTTCATAATAAGGGCAGCGGCAGACTGCCCCCTCTATAAACCGTTTTATTTCGTTCGTCATGATTTCTTAATTGATATTTGAATTCCATAAGACAGAGAACGAAGAAAACGGGAGTCACTTTTTTAGTTTTGAATCTTGACTGAACGCGAAAAGTCGGTAGACAACTTAAAACTACCAAGTGTACTAATGTATCTGAAAATATCTTAAACTATTATATATACGGCCTGTGAATGTTAACAAAGCATTGAAGGGCAATAAATATAATTTATTGAGTGTTGATCTTAAATGTGAGCATTTTTACTGGTTCATTAACCTCGTCGGTCACCGCTTCATATTAAAGGGCTCGTTTGATCGGAGTATAAAATCACAGCCCGGCCTCCACACTCCTTGCTGCCTGTGCCTGCACCTGTGCTACTGCCTACCTGCCTGTTAGCCTGACTATTAGTTCAGCTGCCTTGACCATCTATCTGTGTGCCTGTTGCTTACACTACTGCCTACCTGCCCGTTAGCCTGACTATTAGTTCAGCTGCCTTGACCATCTGTGTGCCTGCCTATCCGTCCTGCTGCCTACTCTATAGCCTATCCGATTGCCTGCTCATCTGCCTACCTAGGGCACACCACGTCTTCCTGCCCGACCTGCTACCTGGTTAGCTGCCCACGTCGTACAAAGCTGGACCTTAATTTAATTATCTATATCCTTTTTTTTAGTTTTTATTTATAATTACTTTTACTTTTATTAACGTGGCTTACGTATAGCTCATCTGAGCTATACGTAACGCTACATTGTATAATGTCATTACTAGACAAAAAAATCACTATATCGTATTTTGCTTCGGTACTAAAAACAAAAAATTAATAACAAAGATACATTTTTGCTCTTCGTACGATTCCCTGACAATATAGCCCAAGCCAGGTTAAGTTTTTTCCACGTAAGATATGGTTCCTTGAAAAGAGATAATAAATTATTCCCACTAGGTTTGAGAAACATTATCTCAAAGAGTTTTTAACTAGGGGAATTATGGTTGACTAGGCCAATAATGGAACGATGCAATCTTTCTTTCATTGTAAGTTTGTAAAATGGGAATGGTGGTTTGATTAATAATACCATGACTTGATTTCCACATGCTATTGCTATTTCTTTTACGATAAACTTGTTACTTTCCGTCTTAAACCCTTGCACATCGACTATAGCATTCATAATAATTTATATTCGAATAGATGATCGTTGATGATTAGACAAGACAAGTCAGATTTTTTAGGTCGGATCGTCCGCGGCTGTTTTGTCATACACACTACACAAACACACCTACATGAAACATTAGGTATATGTAGTGTAGTGTGTAGGGCAACCAGCCGCAAATGACTGCTTATTTCATATAAATGCTAGTCGCTCGCAACTCCCTACCGAAGATTACAGAATACAGCCGAGCGTTCAACGCTCGGCTAGATTCGGTAATCTTCTTCCACCATCGTCGCGCGGGGTTTTTTGGCAATTGCACCGTGCATTTTGCCAGTGTCTATACTGCGCGGTATATTTAAAAGTTAGAGCATAAGGCCCCGTTTACACTTTGATTAGTAATTAGGCAAGTTCATAAGCCTGGAGCCTTTTTGGTCTCGCACGGGTTTATTTATTTTTATATTTTTATTATTGTTTGTGTTTTTCTTATCTCGTGTCTCCTGTGCACAAATAAACATTTGTCTTTCTTCTTTTATATATGTTCTGCGAGATTTCCAGGGGGGGGCAGGGAGGGGCAGCTGCCCCCCCCTGCCCCCCCCCCCCCCTGGGTACGCCCATGAATAGGCAGATGTATTATCTGGTATATCTTCAGAACTTTCTATTTCCAGTCTCACATCTACAGCCCCAGTTTTCAAGGCTTCGTTCTGTCTTGAGCAATCAATTACAAATAAAGGAGCCTTTGCTTTAAATTCGTCCGAACCAAGCATTGGTTCAGACCGAGTGTTATAATGAATGACGAAATTTGGTGAACATTTCATATAATATATAATACTTATCTTCAGAAAATTTCGCATTCATCGATTAGTATGGATAATATTGGGAAATTAAAAAAAGAGTAACATTAGTTAGTAATTTTTTATAAAAAAAAAACTATCATGACAGGCATATTTTATGTAAAAATCAATTTATCCTAGTATTTAAACTAAAAAGTTATAAATAATATTATTAGGTATTAATAATTGTAGTTTATGCGATGGACATATAATAGGGGTTATTAAAACGTATTATATGTCCATTATATACCATTGCATACACTACTTTATCTTCACTCATACAGTTGAAATAAAACAAAAGTGGAAACGGAAAAATATTTGGTATGGCAGGCAATTTAGATTCTCATTGCGAATGACTACGCAGCGCGCGCCTCCTTAGACAATGACAGTACTTCAATGAGCCTATAAGCGCCAATAAATAAAAAAGTAAAAGTGTGCTATAAAAATTAAAATAGTAGTTTATGAAACTGTTGCATAATAAGGGGTATTAAAACATGAGTGTGTATTAAAAACCGAGCCGTAAGCGAGATTTTTAATAGTATTCACACGAATGTTTTAATACCTAGTTATGTGCAGTTTCATACACTACTTTATCTACACTCATACATTGGGATTGAAACTACTAAATACCTTTTTTGCATTTTCCATGCCATAAAGTCGTGATAGCATTTACCATATAATTTTCTCGACTTTGCTGGTAATAAATTATGAGTAATTTCCTTTGCCGCATCTAAAATATCGGGCGAAGTCAAATTTTCTTCACATTCACTGATATTAGACATTTTTAAGCAAGAATTCAAAAAAACTCATGAAATTCAATACAACTAAACCTGCAAAATATGAATGGCGCCAAAACCCAGCACATCACCGCATTGCGCATGCGCTAAGGTTTAGCACGCACTGCGATTTTTATTCGTGCGATTTTTTTTCGCCTATTCTGCGACCTATGGAATTGTATGAAGTTGCTCGCATTCCGGTAAAAAAACGTGCAGAAATAATACCGCAAGAAATCCGTGTTTTGCCACAGAATCCACCGCACCGCAGCGCGAATTTAATTCGCGCGAATATTTTGAGATCTATGAACATTTAGAAAGAGACAAAATTCGCGCGAATAAAAATCGCAGTGCGTGCTAAGCCTGAAGCGGGCATTGTCATAGACAAGTTAAAATTGGAATGAAATCTTTTTAAATAGGTACTATAAAAATAGCATTACAAAAAATAATTGATGAAAACTCTTTGTGATTAACTTCTTGGATTTGTCCTGTATCGTAATGGAAAAAAATTGTATTATAGCATTATTTTGTTAGAGTAAAAGTGTTGTAACAAGATACTATTTTTAATTTTTTTTCGGTATTGTGTTTATAAAGTATGTCAATATAAACTCGTTTTGAAGTTTATACCTAATTCGAATATTACGATATGATAGTAGATAATAGTACATTGTGATACAAGGGTAGAAAGTAAACTCGTGTCATTAAAAACCCTCGCCTTCGGCTCGGGCTTGTTAATGACAGCTCGTTTGCAATAACCTACACGCCCGTGTATCACACGATATTTTTCAATACAGTTATGGGAAATAGTAAAAACAAATCAAAGATTTAGATTTGTTAATTCACAAAAAATTAAAATTTTCGCGCGTTTTTGCAACTGGACATTTTTTTTACAACGAAAACAGCCTACACAGCCTATTCGATTTTTGACAAATGTTGATGTGAAAATAATTAAATTGAAACTGGTAATTAAATATATTAAACAACCATTTAAAAGACTTTTGAGAATTAAATGCTAAAACGTACGGAATCATTCATTTTTTCCTCGTATAAAATCGATTCCATTTTATTCTATGTATGAAAACTCCTTGCTACTAAACTTTTTAAATTGACTTATAACTAAAGGCGCGTTTTTGCAACTGGACATTTTTTACAACGAAACCAGTCTATACAGCCTATTCGATTTTAGACAAATGTTGATGTGTAAATAATTAAATTAAAACTGGTAATTAAATAAATTAAACAACCATTTGAAAGACTTTTGAGAGTTCAATGCTAAAACGTACGGAATCATTCATTTTTCCTCGTATAAAATCTATCCGATTTTATTCTATGTATGAAAACTCTTTGCTACTAAACTTTTTAAATTGACTTATAAATTTAAAACTAAACTGCAAAACTAATGATCGAGCTCGTAAACAAAAGTCACGACCGCGTAACAGAAAGATGCCTATGCATAAGATTTAATTTTCGAATCATAATCATAGTCTCTGAAAGTACGCCATGTTTAACAACTGTATTGAAATAGTACATTGTGATACAAGGGTGGAAAGTAGGTTATTGCAAACGAGCTGTCATTAACAAGCCCGAGCCGAAGGCGAGGGTTTTTAATGACACGAGTTTGCAATAACCTACACGCCCGTGTATCACACGATATTTTTCAATACAGTTGTGGGAAATAGTAAATTCACATCAAAGAATTAGATTTGTTAACTCACAAAAAAAAAAAAAAAAAATCTCGCGTTTTTGCAACTGGACATATTTTTTTACAACGAAAACAGCCTACACAGCCTATTCGATTTTTAACGAATGTTGATGTGAAAATAATTAAATTGAAACTGATAATTAAATATATTAAACCACCATTTAAAAGACTTTTGAGAATTAAATGCTAAAACGTACGGAATCATTCATTTTTCCTCGTATAAAATCTATTCCATTTTATTCTATGTATGAAAACTCCTTGCTACTAAACTTTTTTAAATTGACTTATAACTAAAGGCACGTTTTTGCAAATGGACATTTTTTACAACGAAAACAGTCTATACAGCCTATTCGATTTTAGACAAATATTGATGTGAAAATAATTAAATTAAAACTGGTAATTAAATATATTAAACAACCATTTAAAAGAATTTTGAGAGTTCAATGCTAAAACGTACGGAATCATTCATTTTTCCTCGTATAAAATCTATCCCATTTTATTCTATGTATGAAAACTCTTTGCTACTAAACTTTTTAAATTGACTTACAAATTTAAAACTAAACTGCAAAACTAATGATCGAGCTCGTAAACAAAAGTCACGACCGCGCAACAGAAAGATGCCTATGCATAAGATTTAATTTTCGAATCATAATTATAGCCTCTGAAAATACGCCATGTTTAACAACTGTATTGAATAGTACATTAATGCAGCGGCCAGCAAAATAGGCATTGATGGACGAACGTGTAAATGTGGGCCGAGGCGAAGCCGAGGCACACATACGTAAGTCCATCAATGCCTAGTTGTGGCCAAGGCTTGTATAGTACTTTTCTCAAACATGCTTGGAAATGTGATCATTATTTTGACAACCTTCTTCGAGATAAATCGAAATTGCTGTACTGGTCAAATACATGCGCGCAGCGGCCGGCAAAAGTTGTATGAAAATCCATATCTGTCGTGTCTAGCGGCCAAATAAATTCCATAGTAAACTCATATCTGTCGTGTAGTTTAAAAATGGAACGATGTTTTACTCCGAAGCATGGCAACCAAGGAGGTAACTTATCAAAGGCTTTATTTAAATTTCGAACTGGCTAGCAAATAGAACGCTGTTTATTGAAAAAAAGAAATCAAATGCGCACTTTAACGCGGGTTAAATTATTGTTGTTTGTTGATCGTCATTGATTTTGAAAAGTAATTGTTTCGACAAAATGAGTACAAGTGAAGAAAATGAGTGTGATGAAATTACTTCAACGCCACCTGAAATTCAAGAGGCGGCTAGAGCCATAATAGAAAACTTGTTACCATCAAAATCGAAAGAAAAATATATGAAAACCTATGAAAATTTTGTTCAATGGAAGAATGAAAGAAAATTGAAATCCTTATCCGAAAACGTTTTTTTGGTTTATTTTGGCGAACTCGCCAAGAAAGTTAAGCCAACAACGCTATGGGTCACCTATTCAATGCTAAAATGCACAGTTTTAATGAAACATAACGTGAATTTAAAACAGTATCCAAACCTGACTTCAATGCTCAAAAGACAGTCGGATGGATACAAATGTAAAAAGTCAAAAGTTTTCACCGCATCAAACGTAAAAATGTTTTTGTTTGAAGCACCAGACAGTGTGTATCTGGACCTCAAAGTAAGTTTTACTCCTTATAATTAGGAAAATTACCTATGTGAGCGTAAGCTATAACGTACTTTGTTTTTGTTGCAGGTTATTCTTATTTTCGGCATTTTTGGTGCATGCCGATGTAACGAAATTACAAATATTACTATAAAAGACGTAGAAAATCACGACGGTGTGATAATTGTAACTCTACGTGATACTAAAACCAAAATCGATCGCACATTTGTTATCAGAGATGAATCAGCTGAAATCGTACAAAAGTACATAGCGCTACGTCCCACAGATGTAAAATCAGACCGATTTTTTCTAAATTACATAAATAACAAATGCACAAAGCAAGTAATTGGCAGACACAAAATTGCCGCAATGCCAAAGGCAATTGCTACCTATTTAAATTTGTCAAATCCGGAATACTATACTGGGCATTGCTTTCGTCGATCTTCAGCGACTCTTCTTGCTGACACAGGTGCGAATTTAATTACACTTAAAAGACATGGTGGATGGAAGTCTGACCGGGTAGCTGAAAGCTACATAGAAGAATCGATTGAAAATAAAAGTAGCATTACACGTAAAATCAACGAGAGTATCCAATCTCGACCATCGACCTCCCATCAAAGCTTTGAAATACAGAATCACACTGAAGAGACTACTATACAACCAATTTCGACCTCTTTAGAATTATCCCAAACCAACATAATCCCCGGCAAGACCACTTTAAATTTCAAAAATTGTACATTTAACAACTGTATTTTCAAATAAAAAATTCTGCCTAGGTACTACTTAGTTTTAATTTCCGCGCATTATTTGAGAAAAGTACTATACAAGCCTTGGCCACAACTAGGCATTGATGGACTTACGTATGTGTGCCTCGGCTTCGCCTCGGCCCACATTTACACGTTCGTCCATCAATACCTATTTTGCTGGCCGCTGCAGTAATGTACTATTTCTCAAATAATGCGCGGAAATTAAAACGTAAGTAGTACCTAGAACTCATTTTGTCAAAATCAATGACGAACAACAATAATTGTTCCCGCGTTAAAGTGTTCCTTTGTTTTTTTTTCAATAAACAGCGTTATATTTGCAAGCCAGTTCGAAATTTAAATAAAACCTTTGATAAGTTACCTCCTTGGTTGCCATGTTTCGGAGTAAAATATCGTTCCATTTTTAAACTACACGACAGATATGAGTTTACTATGGAATGTATTTGGCCGCTAGACACGACAGATATGGATTTTCATACAACTTGTGCCGGCCGCTGCGCGCATGTATTTGACCAGTACAGCAATTTCGATTTATCTCGAAGAAGGTTGTCAAAATAATGATCACATTTCCAAGCATGTTTGAGAAAAAGTTATTTTATGATGCAGTTGTTTAAAAATCGAAGGAAAATGTTGCACTGTAATGGTTTTATTTTTTAATTATTTTACCTATCCATGAATATAAAGTACGTGTTTATACAATATTTTTTGAATTTATATTTGGAACATTACGTTGTGAGAGTAGATAAACGATATTTAAAAAAGTTTAAGTTTTATTTCATACCTATCTACATATAAGTTGCATCATTATCGCGTAACCTTTTTGCATTGTTTCACATACAATGAGGGTAGAATACAAATAAAAAAACAAAAAGTAGTTTGGGCTGCCGTGATTTAAATCCATGACACCAGTTTTTAAGTAGCACAACCTCACAACTCAGCTACGACTATTTCAGTGTCACTGACGAATTTGAGGACTAGGTTTGAACAGGCTCGCGTACGCCATTCGCGTGATTTTGACCCTTGACTGTACAATAATTAGAAATGCGATTGCAGAAATCTCATCAGCATCAATTGCAGCAGTTATTTATTGAAAAGTTTAGTTGTGGGTTGGTGTTATGTTGTTGTTTTGTTATGTTATATGTTTCGAGGTGGTCACTTCGAGAGTACACTTTCAAACACAAAAGGATTTTTTTTAATCGGTCCACAATTCACGGAGAAATCAGTGAACACATAAAAATACATATAGCCGAACATAGAACCGCCCTCTTTTTGAGAATACGGTTAAAAAGTGCTGATTCTCAGCTAATTTTACCAAATGACTTTGTATTATTTTGATCAGTTTATATCAGATATTATGTCTTCTGCAGGAAACTAACAATTATAACTCGAAACTTCGACAAAGCCATGATTCATTGTTTCAACTGATGCCAATCAGAAACCTTCCAGAATCTGACCTTGCTACGTAATCTTATGGACGTGATGGTTTGAATGTCATCTCACAAAGGAAACATGTACCTACGCTGAACTGAGTGGGTTCTAAGATCAGATTTCTCCAAGATATTGTATGTGACTTTTTCAATTCATATGTAGGTACTTTCTTGTCGCCGTCTTCATCATAGTGTTGTCGTGGTGGCCCAGTGGCTAAGACCTCGCTTCTCGTACTTGTGATCGTGGGTTCAAATCCGGGCTAGTACCTATCTGAATTTGGTTTAGTCGCATCTCGGCACCCATGAATATATTTATCATGAAACATTCCCATTCCATCTCGGCACCCTGTCCTTAATCATTGTTAGGTACACATAAAAAAATGGAAACAGTAAAACAGTATCAGTATGGTAAGTAAATCAACTTCATTATTTATTAAATAGAGGTCAACTGTCGAATCGGGGCGGGCAGTTGGGCGGCGTTCGGAAAGTTGCGCGGTATTTTCTCGTCCAATTTACTGCAGTGTCTCAAGACAAAAGTCTATGATCAGTGTGTGTTGCCAGTTGTTACCTTCGGGACTGAGACGTGTTTTCTTTACCAGCAACACTCAGAACAGCTCTTATTGTGCTACTCCTAGCAACAGGACTAAAAGTTTCATGAAAGTCTACATCTTTCTTCTGAGAATATCCTTTTATAACCAATAGAAACCATTTGTCAACAGAGCCATCAGGATTAGTTTTTATTTTGAATATCCATTTACATAGAATGGCGCTCGGAGTTTCCTTGCGTTATTGCATCAGAAATGCGGATATCAGCAGGAGGACCAAAGTTACCGACAGCCCGAAGAATTTGTGGAACATAGGTAGCACATTGCTCGCAGAACGTATGCCCGATGGGCCGAAAAGTTTTGAAATGGCGACCGCGAACTGGCAGACGATGTGTTGGAAGGCCTCCCACTAGGTGGACGTGGACCGATGACCTGGTTAAGGTTGCGGGAATCCACTGGATGCGAGACGCACGGCATTGGTCAGTCAATTTGGTGATGCCTGGAGAAGGCCTCGTTGACAATGGTAAAGGCAAAAGTCGTAAGGAAACCTGGACCTAAAGTTGAGTCTGAATTCGCCAACATTGAACCAGCGAATCCCGCAACCTTAACCAGGTCATCGGTCCACCTAGTGGTAGGCCTTCCAACGATTTGTCTTCTGGTTCGTGGTAGACGCAACGGTTTCAGATACGGGTACGGATATCAAATTTTATCGGACAAGCTTCTGCCCGCGGGTTCACACTTGTTAAAGTGTTTTATCATCTTAAGGGCAAATATTACCGTGACAAAAATCTATCCTATGTCCTTTCCGGGGTCTCGTACTATCTCTATAACAAATTGCATCTATATCGGTTCAGCCGTTTAGTCGGAAAAAGGTATCAAATAAATAGAGTTACTTGCGCATTTATATTATTAGTATAGATAAGTAATGAGTAATTTATTAGCAATTAGTATAGTATTATTAGTGTGCATTAGTAGATATAATAGTTTGGATTATCCGATAGTTTCAGTTACGGATAATAATAATATCTTTTCAAGGAATTGTAAAAGTAATGAAAATACATTTAAATAATTTTTGAATTTTAATTAGTTTTGACATTTTAGTTGCCTGGTTTTGAAATTTTAGTTATTTTTGAATTTTAAATATTTTAAGAATGTAATTACTTTTAAAATTTTAAGTAAGTAGGTTACTTACTTTATGAATTTTAATTATTTGTTGAATTATAATTTACTTTGAATTTTGATTAAGCATGTTTTGGATTTGGTCTCTATTTTTTTAAATGGTATTTATTGTTTTTGAATTTTGATCATTTAACTTTGTTTATTTATGTTACTCTCAGCCTCAGCCGTGGGCATTGTGGATAACGTCGTGGGTTACATATATGTTGCTTTTGTATTTTTTTTAATTTATTTCTTTTGTATTTTTTTGAGTAACTGTTTGTTTTCCCAAAATAAATAAATACAAATAGGTAACGATTTGATACACACTGCCTGCCACTTTGTCGCTGTGTCCTTATCCAGGTTCTGGCCTAACCATATGCCAAGTTTCATCCTAGTCCGTTCAACCGATAAGGCGTAAAACTCGTAAAAGCGTCACAAACAAACTTACATTCGTATTTATAATATTAATTAGGATCATTATGTGATTCCACATAGCCCTTTCCGTGTCGGACTACAAGACGTACGGCAATGCGCCATCGGTACACGGTGGATATCCCACCCACACGCACGAAGCATTTTGGGAATACTTTCATTGTGCGTACAGCTAAGGAGTGGAATTCCCTGCCGTAGTATGTGCTTCACCGTCGACGACATCATCGCTTACCATCAGTTGATATAGTGGTCAAATGCGAGCCTTTCGTGAATAATAAAAAAAAAAAGTTTATTCAAAGAGTCAAAAAACCAGACTGCTTATGAAGCTAACTTTAAAGACGGAAACAAGAAGAAAATCATGTTGTGTAGTCGGAGGATACTTGTGAGCAGGCTGACCAAAACCAGACATATCCTCCGACTAAACGGCTAGTCGTAATTTTTTGGAAAAATAAATGCTACATTAGACCATTTTCTTAATAATTTGATCTAAGAAAATTTGGAGTTTTATTTGTATAACATAGTGTAATTAATTTGTAAAGTTATGTCTGAAACGGGCAAAAACACGACAATTGCACCAAAAACGCTGGGCGTATTTTAATGAAATCGACACCATCTCAAAGACAATTTAAAAATTTTGGGTCGCGCTGGTTTGAAACGAGTGCGCGTTTTGTTCCCTCAAGGTCGTTGGCGTTAGTCGTCGTCTTAAGCAGTCGGGATTTTGTGAATTGTTTTTTTTTATTTATAACTTTTTAGTTAACATTTTGTAAACCATTTACACAACTCGATGGGTTTGGAAGAAAAAATATTGGACCCCAAAATATGGCACCCAAAAACAGCCATTCTTCTATTTTCCAATTTTAATGTAGCCAGTGATAATCGCAAGTTTGAGACGAATCGATTGACGAAAATTTTACCGATTTTGAAGTAAGAATCATCAAAATCGGTTCTTAATACTGTTCTCTCTTCTTCTTAAGATCCTATGGCCCCTAGCTGGGGCAGAGGGCTTCCACAGTAGTCCTCAATCGAGACTGGTCTTGAGCTTCGCGCTTCACCTCGCTCCACGCCATTCCCATACTCGTCGCTTCAGCCAATACGGTGCGTCGCCATGTTTGACCGGGACGGCCTCGCTTCCTTTTTCCTTGAGAATTCCAATCCAAGGCCTGTTTAGGAATGTGATCGGAATCCCTCCGGAGCGTGTGACCAATCCAACACCATTTACGCCGCTTGATCTGGTGGTCGATCGGGGTCTCGTGGCATCTCTACAACAGCTCTACATTAGAGATGATCTCGGGCCAGTAAATTCCGAGGATGCGATTTTGAACTGACCTGGAGGGTTAAACTCAAAATACTGTACAATTATAATTTTCTTAAAGCCAAATTTCTGTTTTCGTCAGCCGTCGGATTTCTATCAGACTTGCAAGTTGATTGAGAGCGTCCGGTCTGCACCAAGTGCAAAGGGCAATTGATAAAAACGAAACACGAAGTTTGCCAAGGGACATTAAGAAAATAGTTGTAAACACGAAGTGTACCGAGGGATATTAAGAAAATAGTTGTACTGTACCGACTTATGTATTGTCAAATAGCCCTAGTTTGCGAAGTATCGCATGTCAAGATTTCATTTACGGTAGCAAACGTACTCATGGTTCTGACATACCAATACATTGCAATACTAAAGTCTACTTTTTATGTCATAATTGTAAAAGTTTGTGAGTATGGATTTTTGTTACTCCTTCACGTAAATGCTACTGAACGGATTAAATAGGCGTAAAGATAGTTTATAACCTGGATTAACACAATACTTTTTATCCAGATAGCAGTCTTTTGGGCTTTTTCGTGTTTGACACGGGGCTCAGGCATATGCTAGTCGCTTGATATTTTGTGAATCAACTCTACGAGGTAATGACACCACAAATTCTCACAAAATATAACTTAACATTACGCCGATATTAGCCGAAGGGTTCATAAAGCTTCAACCGATTTTTTTCTTGAGGTGATAGACTTAGACTGAAGTCCGTCTGCCGTCTTCAAGTAAGCTTCAACCGATTAAAGAGAAAGGTGTATCTTTATAGTTTGTCTCGTTGGTTGCAAGCGTCACTGCTGATCATATGAGGTCCTGGGTTCGATTACCGGGTCGCGCAATGTGTTTTTCTCAGGAATGTGTTATTATTTGTTTTGGCGTTTCTCAGTAGCAGCAGCCTGGAGTCTGGAGTTGTGCGGGGTTGATGGCAAGCTTGCTCCCTATTACATGGAACTCATTTTACCCGACTGCCGAAGGAGGGTAATTTGCTTATCAGTCTATGTATATATGTATGTTTGTTCCTACGTGGTGTTCTAGAGACAAAACGCGTTGGCGGATTTTGATAACTCTTACTTAAATCGTTTCGTCTTAACCTTGCGAGTGTCACTAGCTACATTAAAATTGGCGGATTTTGGGCGCCATAAATGTATAAAATTAAAGGATTTTAAAAATATATAACACTTTTATGTGTAAAAGTGCCTAATTAAAAAAAAAAAATAACTAAAAAGTTATAAAAAAAGAAGTTAATTCAAAAATCAAAAAAACCGAACTAAATACATAGATTGCTAAACACATTACCCTCCTTCGGCAGTCGGGTAAAAAGACGAACAATATGAAAATCATGCTGTGCAGTCGGAGGATACATTTGGTTTTAGTCAACCAGCTCGCGAATATGTCATCACAACACTAAACACCGTCTTTTGTATCATATTCTTTGAAATAGCGCCTTTTTAGGGTCCTGTTACGGGGTGGTTCATAAAATGATTTAAAAAAAATCTATTAATTAAACACTGGAATAGAATTTTAATTGATTTTGCGTATACAATAAAAGTACGTATCCGCGACGACGTTCAAATCCACACTGCCTATCCGGCTCTAGAAAAGTAGCGATGTGTCGTCGTAAACGCTGACACTGCAAAGACAATTCCACGTGTAAGAACCAGCGTGGTCATCACCATTATTTTATATGTATTCGCGTGTATTATAAGATAACAGTTCCGTACCCGATGGGTCCAAAAGGAGCCCTATTGCTCACGTGTCCGTCTGTCTGTTTGTCTGCCCATAGGTCATCTGTCAAACAGATTTTACAGCCAAATGGTTGGAGACAGTCAGTACAGTCTTCAAATTTTCACAACACAAGCATCTTGTTGAACGTAAGCCAAAAAAAAAATTGATTTGTTTTGATGTTTGCCCTCCAGTATGGGAGAGAGTATAGAGATAAAAGAGGGGAGATATTTTTTTTTTGTCCTACTCCGTCGTGTACGGTATCGTTGTTTAGAACTTGTAGAGGAGATACTTAGGTAGGTATTCAGTTTAAAAAAAAAAATGGAATACAAAGGAATGAGAAGCCACCAAAGTCAGCTTTTTTTGCAAAGCTTTGTTTCGAATAATTTTTTAACTTGCTATTGACCTTCGAACCTGAAATTTGATGATAATGTTTATTATTACGTATATTTTAATAACAAATACCAATATATTGATTAATCGACTTTTCTCTATGAATTCCCTCATTTCTCCTAATCCAACCAACTTGTTTTTGCGGTTTGGTAGGTACGGAACCCCAAATGTGCAAAGTCCGACACGCACTTGGCGGCATTTTTCAATAGGTTTATCTGTATAACGTAATTATAAGTTAAGAAATATTAAAGGTTAAAAATACATGAGTATTTCAAACACAGGATGATCTTAAAAACAATCACCTAAACATAGACGGGATTGAAGCCATTTCTGGTTTCCACCGTGAACCAGTGTAGCAGAAGCAGTAATGTTCCCGATTAGTACTTATTTTATATTTGCTAAGCAAGGCGTCTAGATTGAAAAAATCTTCCTTTGTAATTAAAGTAGCACAAACATAATTACCAAACCTCCATCCATGTTCATTGTCCAATATCTCCTTCAATTAGATCATCAATAACAATCTATCTAAGAATCGATACAAAAAATAAACAAGGCCGTTTTTTTTTACAATAGGCTGTATGAAGATGCGCTCTCGACATAGCACCATATAAAAACAACATGGCGCATAAACTGTATCAGTGCGTTTACAGAACTGGGCCAGTGCGTTCCATTCTATTTTCAAATTCGCGCGCCATTTCCTTTGCTTACATAAATCAAAACAGTAACTTTTTGTGTTTTTGAGTAGTGTTGTTGCATTTGGAAAAAAGGTAAGTGATCTCGTATATTTTAAATAAATTTAAAGTGGTTTGTAATGCAGATTCTTTGTAATAATTGAAGCGGGTTGGTAATAGAAGTAACTAAATCCAAATATCTAAGTACATGATAAAATTAAATTTAAAACTATCAATAAGAGGCTAGAATAATCTGACCAATGTACATACTTACAGTTTTTGTCTTTCACGGAACCAAAGCTTCTGGCTAAATCTAGTACAACATAATTATAGGGAACC
The DNA here is from genome assembly GCA_945859665.1 of Anorthoa munda. Classification (NCBI taxonomy): domain Eukaryota; kingdom Metazoa; phylum Arthropoda; class Insecta; order Lepidoptera; family Noctuidae; genus Anorthoa; species Anorthoa munda. The sequence continues at coordinate 14,169,199 of OX243898.1, forward strand.
TACGGAAAAATAACAGCTTTCTAGTTCCTGGGGTTTGGACTGGGCGTTTGGACAGTCAGTAATTCAGCACTTTTATTTAACCCAATAAATCAGATAATATAAATTAGTAGCCAAATTTCTTAAATATGTAATATTTTATCTTTAAAGTATTTTAGCTTTAAAATAACTTCAGTTTCCACGGCAAAGTGTTGTGTTATACGTCAAAAATGATAAAAAATTTACAGTAGAATGAAATATGTACTTTACGATAAGTCTATGGTACTGTCAATCTTGCTCTACGAGTATAGTAAAAATTTACTGTGATTGTGCCTTTTGTCATTTAGATCCAGCTTTTTAAATAATTCATAAAAACCTACTTACTTTTCCATTTAACTTTAGACATTGGCAGAATAGTCGACATCGGCTTTGCTTGCCATATAAAAATATAGAATTGATTTTTTATTATTTATTTACAAGCTTTATTATTATTTATGTAAGAACAAGCTTTTTATTATTATTATTACAAGATTGCTTTGTTCATATCGGTGTCCTAGCGTTCCAAATATGATCACTTTCCAAAACAAGTATCTGTGGCCAGCTTTCAAAGAGGTAGAGGTCGAAGCTAAGAGGTAACGGGTATAATACCTCATAAAAGTACTTACCTACTATCACCCCATCTATCACCCTGCTTCGTTTCATCCACGATTTTTTGCCCAACCTGTTTAAGTTGACAAGTGATATTACATTTCGTATTTCCTATAAACTTCATGTTTTACTTAGAACCTAGCATAAAGGTGAGTATACACTAGAGCATTTTCGCGAGCATTGCAATGTAATGTAACGTTCTTACGAATGGTAGAATACAGACCAGTTTCCTAAAGCATTCCCATATAAAGTAACGTTCTTGCGAATGATCGATGCTGTGTTCGACACGCTCACGGCGAGTGTAACATTTCTTTGTACCTAGTTTCATTATTGACCTCACTCCATGTCACAACGCGCGTGCTCGTGTCTTTGCTCGATAAAATGTTACACCAAAACGCTCGTTGGTATTTAAAATCAGGTTGTAACAAAACATCGAGCGTCATGTTCAAAGTGTGGTTCGAGTAAATTTAAAAACAGCGAATGCTCGATGTTCTGTTACAAGTATATGCTCTAGTCTATACTCACCTTTAGTCTGACATTTTTCAACCATCAAATAAAGATTAAATATGGTGGTCAGCCATTATTATCCATACTAATATTATAAATGCGAAAGTAACTCTTGTCTGTTTGTCTGTCTGTTACCCTTTTCACGCTTAAACCGCTGAACCGATTTAGATGAAATTTGGTATGGAGATAGTTTGAGACCCTGGGAAGGACATAGGATTCTAGTTTTTATTCCGGCAATCATCCTTTAGGGGGTGGACAGGAGGGTAGAAGTTTGTACGGTGAACTAATAATTTCTCAAGTATGGCGACCCACACATCTATAATATTATGGCGCGATATAAAAAATAGGCTATTCAAAGGACTAATGCTACGCAGACGAAGCCGCGGGCAACAACTAGTTTCTATTCTATACTTTATACCTCACATAAAAATATTCAGCCCTCAATCTAAATACGCATTGAAAACATTCTTGTTTAAAAAAAACCCGTATAAAAAGAAAACAATAAAATATTTGATTTGATAATTAGCGGAAATAATAATAAAAAGTAAAAAAACTAAAAATTTGTTCGACTCAAATCACAACAGCAACAAACACAGAGTGAAAGAGAAGAAGAGCAAAAATAACCGGCCAAGTGCGAGTCGGATTTGCACACCGAGGGTTCCGTACGCACCAAAATAATTAGATATACTTTACCGAATTTTATAAATTATGAACGCATCGAACATTTCTCTAAAACATAATGGAATTAGGACAATATTAACTTTGCCATTGGGAACCAAATGTCCCCATACATCGACATAAGTAGCTGTCAGTTTATCAAGTGCAATGTGGTATCAAGTGCAGGAGGATACATCTGGTTTTGGTCTGCCAGCTCGCGAATATGTATCCTCCGACTGCACAGCATGATTTTCTTCTTGTTTACGTCTTTTTAGTTCGCTTTTTAAGCAGTCGGGTATTTTGATTTTTTTAATTATTTTTTTTATAATTTTTTTATTTAGGTACAAATTTACGGTTTTCAGTTTTTTGCTTTACATGTGCTATAAGACGTTGCTTCTTGCCAAATTTCATTATTATTGGTCAACGGTAAGTACACTGTAGGTTTTGATTCCCTTGCGAGTGTCAAATACGCGTCATTAACGGCTGTATCTCTTGATTGGGTTGATCTAGAAGTTTGATTTTTTCACAGCTCCAAGGGAGACTATAACCTATCTCTGTGCCAAATTTCATTCAGTAAGTAGTCCGTAAGTATTCCGACACTTCGGAGTGAAAAAAACAAGCGTTAAGTTAAATTTTTCGGACGGGTAAAACAGTGGGTAAAAACACATCGGGAGTAGTTACAACAGTCAAATTGTGCTGTCATTCATTCTTAGCAATCATCCGTCCGTAAGTGATACGGAGTAGTAAAAGCCCGAAACGAAGGCCGAAACTACGGACTGCGTGCTTACGGAGTAGACTACCAGACACCGAGCGCTGGTTTCTGGGGAACATTTCCACACAACTCAAAATGTGGGAAAAATTGCAGTTTTCACCTTGTTGGTATTAAGATACGATAAGTAGAAATAGAGACTGCAATCTTGACGCATTAAAATACCAGCAGAAATAAATCTAACTAGATGACGTGAATATAAGTTTGACGCTGTTACATTTAGCGTAATTGGCACCGAAACATGCAATAATGGACCATATTGAAGTGCAAAAACTCAAGAATAAAAGTTGACCGACACAATTGCAACATTTCCTTTCAGAGGAAATGCGGTCGGAGACGTCCGACTCTCTATCCTAAGCCTTAATTCGAGGTTTGGCTCTCGCCTATTTCTTCCTCCAATATTGGACCAATTTAAATGATATATACTGAGAGAGAAAAATAAAGATATATACTGTGCCCCTATGTTTACGTTTTTGGTGATACGTTATCTTTAGAAGCACTAGAACCCCTTAAAAAAAGCTCAAAATTGCGCTGTCAATAGAGGCATAGTGTACAAATTTGACAACTTTAAATGAAAAAAGAAAACATAGAAGCACAACATAATTCTTTTTTATACAATCATTTATTATTCACAAGTGAGTTATAGAGTTTTAATTTTTATTTTATTGGTTGAGTTGCTTTGTTCTTAAAAATGTTTCGATACAAAAAAGATCGTGCTCAATAGTACAAATAAATTAATGTACCTACCTATTGCTTGCTCATTTCATGCAACTTCGTATTTAAATGGATAATTTCAACTTGTACGTGTTTAATAAATAAAACTATCACTCAAATATAACTGTTGTTTTCTCTGTAATAAAGAAAACTTGAAATTCCCCATTTTGTACGTGGCTAAAACGCTATCCGCGAAAAGCCAAAAAAAAAAGAAAACTCATTCTTTTAGTCTATGGCCGATCGCCATTGTTAGATGCGCGCGCATAGGAAAACTGATTAATTTTTCCCGCCATTGCGAAAAAATTGTACTACTCGTTTTCATTGTTGAAAATGATTTTTTAGTGTTATTTTCTTCACAATTGTGTTGAAAAACGTCGTATGATACACGTGTGTACTGATGATTACCGTCCTCGGCTCTCTTAAGACCCTCACCTAACGGCTCGGGTCTCAATGGCGCCTCAGCGGTTATCACCAACATTACACTCTTGTACCATAATGTACTATTAAATTTGTCCAATACTGGAGGAGGAAATAGGCGAGAGTCAAACCTCGAAATATGACTTTTTACTTAGTATATTCAAGTCTGCGACCGCATTTCTTCTTAAATTTGTGTTAAAAAGGGGCACGCTTGGTTTTCATACAGATGGAGGGATCTGCGATCTAGTTAGATTTATGTCTGTGACAATACCTTACAGAAGGGTCCAGCCAGGCTACTCTGTAGACATTTCACCGTGATGACTTAATTGAAGTGAGCTGTCCTTGCATACAATTGATTTTTACAGAATAGCCTACACTACAGAAGCTCACCTCACCTGAGTTTTCACGGTGAGATGTTTACAGAATACCACAGCTGCTTCTTAACAATGTTTACCACTTTAAATAAAGTCTACTTGCCACATAATTAACAGTTTACGTTGAAACCGCAAAAACTATAATCTGATCTCCATTAATCTTCTCCTAAACTTTTATGTAATTGTTTTAATTGTGAACGCATTTTCTAAGACTTTTCTTACATAAGAGATAAGACTGCATCTAGTGTGGGAGTGGGCCATTGTGTACATGAGATGGGAGATAGTCGAGGATTAGATCTTAAATTTATTGAATGAACCAAGTATACATAACATAACATTACGCCTGCATCTGTAAGCCAAGTTGACAATCTACAATCGATAATGGGAATGACACATCTGACATTTAAGTCACGTGGTCTGACCACACAAATAGAAGGCGTTAACGATTGTAGAAAGAGATTCGATACGAAACGTTTGTAACTTGGCTAGGGGGGCAGAAGGCGTTAAAGATTGTAGAAAGAGATTCGATACGAAACGTTTGTAACTTGGCTAGGGGGGCAGAAGGCGTTAATGATTGTAGAAAGAGATTCGATACGAAACGTTTGTAACTTGGCTAGGGGGGCAGAAGGCGTTAATGATTGTAGAAAGAGATTCGATACGAAACGTTTGTAACTTGGCTAGGGGGGCAGAAGGCGTTAAAGATTGTAGAAAGAGATTCGATACGAAACGTTTGTAACTTGGCTAGGGGGGCAGAAGGCGTTAATGATTGTAGAAAGAGATTCGATACGAAACGTTTGTAACTTGGCTAGGGGGGCAGAAGGCGTTAATGATTGTAGAAAGAGGTTCGTTACGAAACGTTTGTAACTTGGCTAGCTTGACTTCGGTTTTCTATTGAGAAATTCCTAATGGGAAACCCAATAACACTTTGCCCATCGAACAGGACACAGATTAGAGAAGTTACTACGTAACAGATATTACACTCAACGAGATCAGTCACACAATTTTGAGCCAGTGGTCAGTTCGCGCAGCATGCGCGAAATTACGGGTCCGCGCCCACTCGACCCGCTTAGACTCGACCCGAAGAATAATAACAGATGTTTTACTACCAATTTAAGTGCTATTTGTACAGTCTGGCAAAGTGATATTTCAATTCTAAATAACTTATTATACATAGATTATTTAATATTTTATTATGATATATTAGGTCATTACATATGTAAGGAGGAACATAGTCGTTTTTTTTTATATAATATATTTATTTAATCAAAGTATGTACCATTGCTATATATGCACTTTTGCCATCTCAAAGGTAGTTCATTGATCCCTTTACAAAAAAGTCCGGACGGGAATCAATAAAATCTATGAAGGCGCTTTGGACTGCCCCATCGGAGTTGAATTTTATCCCTTGCAAGAAGTTATCCAAATTTCGAAAAAAATGGTAATCTGTTGGAGCAAGGTCCGGGGAGTACGGTGGATGTCTTAGACATTCCAATTAAAGCTCCTCTAATTTGGTAGCCGTCTGTTGTGCAGTGTGTGGTCTAGCGTTGTCCTGAAGCAGCAGTGGCCTAGAGCGATTGACCAGCCTCGCCGGTTTAGCAGCTATAGCTTTTCCATCATGGTTTGCAGTTGCTGACAATAGACATCCGCCGTAATCGTCTGGCCAGATTTAAGAAAACTGTAGTGAACGACACCGGCACTATTCCACCAAACGTCGACGAGTCAATTTTCGCTTGGGGCAGGATTTGGCTGGTTCGCCAGGGTTCATCCATTGTGATGAGCGTTTCCGATTATTGTACACAACCCACTTTTCATCACAGGTAATGATTCGATTTAAAATCCCTTCATTATTGTGCCGGTTGAGTAATGTAACGCAGCAGTCGACGCGCGTTTGTCGGTTTGCTGCACTCAATTCATGAGGTACCCACCTTTCAAGCTTTTTCGCCTTCCCAATTTGCTTCAAGTGGATTAAAACAGTTTTATCACTAACACCGCAGCATGCAGCTAACTCGGACGTGGTTTGCGATGGATCCGCTTCCACAATAGCCTTCAATTCTTCATTATCAACTTTGGTCTCCGGCCGTCCACGGGGCTTGTTCTGCAGGTCAAAATTTCCAGAACGAAAACGTTGGAACCAAAAACGCACTGTGTTTTCTTTTGCGACACCGTCTCCATGCACATCATTAATCCTTCGAGCCGTATCTGCAGCACTCGAGCCACGATGGAACTCGTACTCATAAATAACGCGATATTTCAAGTTTTCCATTTTGTAAACTGACTGGCGCAAAGAAAAACCTTAAGAGGAAAAAACAAATGAATTACGGTTTTCTAAACACAAAAGCATGAGTAAATAGCTGTATAAATTTAAAATTGGAATTCCAAACCAAAGAGGAGATATTTGAGATCAAAGTGGCCGTTAAGACAAAAAGCTAATTTCTAAGTAAGGACCTAATATTTATCCTGGTAGTCAGTGATTTCCTTTCAAAAATGAAGCATTTTGAAAACATGTTTTTTATTTTAGAAGTTAGTACCTTTTTGTTATCCTAATAATCGGTGGTAACCAGTAAATACCACCGCGCCACTAGTTATAAGATTGTAATGATAATTAACAATAATCTGTGATGTTTACTACATAGTACAAAGCGTATACTATAGTACTTACTTGTTATTAAACAAGTAAGTATATAGTAGAATTAATTTATTTATGCGACCATCATTTAAATTTTACACTCTCTGTGGTGAAAACACTGAATCGTCACTTTTCTGTCTGACTATACATCGACGTTTTTACGCCTAATAAAACAGAAATAATAATATCTAGATATTATTCATCGGATCGAGTCAAAGCGGGTCGAGCCTAAGCGGGTCGAGTGGGCGCGGACCCGAAATTACCCCCACTAACCAAAACCTTGCCAAGTTACATGGCGGGGACTATACCCAGTCGCTCCACGTTAATACTGGTACTCAGCTATATCCGGTTAGATTGGAAGCTGATCCTAATATACTTAGTTGTGCAAAGGCTAGTCGGGCAGTTTTTTTATTTATTTTATTCTTTATACACTCGCGTTTGACCACTAACTCGCCTGATGATAAGTGATGATGAGGTCGAAGGTGAAGCACGCTTGCCTAGAAGTAACCGATTCACTCTTGACTTGAAGACCCCTAGGTTGTAGCTATCAAGAAACAAAGATAGGGAATTTTTGTTATCGTCTAAATTAACATGATAAAAAGGAAGAATCTTTTGTTTGTTACCATCATCAGAGGCCTAAACAAGTGACATTCTATTGACAAAAGCGAGGCGATAGCGATTTTCAAAAAGGCAAACTTGTATGGGATTGACAGGAGATATCGTAAAATCACGTGATCAATCCCTTACATTTTGACACTTCAAGTATCGCTTTCGCTGACATCGAATGCCACTTGTTTAGAACCGCAGGAAGTATTCTTAAGATAACTTAACGAACAAAAGTAGAGGATGTCATTGTCAAGTCAACTTGTGGCGGCAAATTTTATTTAGTCCGATTTCGATTTTAAGAGTTTTTCACTATAGAGTTGATAATTTTAGACCTTCTTTGGTAGTGTTGTTGGGTTAGCAGTTAGTTTTATTGGTATTACCAGTTTCCTTGATTTGAGTGTTTATATTAGTGTGAATTTCGATCGAGATTTTTCTTGGTGTTTGTGTTCTAACATCCAGGGTTTGTATTAACCTATTTCTTTAATATATTTAAATTTGTTAACCGGTATCCACCATGGATAACAAGAAACCCCCTGACCCTCCCGATCCCTTTGACTACAGTCCGATTCTAACCATTACTCTCCCTGATGACAAAATAGATAACTCTATGGACTCCGAATCTGCGCAAAGAAAAAGACCCGCATGCTCTCCCCCCGCTACTCCGATCAATCCTCCCAAACAATCCAAGCAAACGATAGGCAGACACACATACAACTCGAAAGATAACGCGCCTTATGTAGTTCACGTGTCCCTAAAAGATGGACAGACCTCTGGTACTGTTCTACATCCTGTTAAGTTTGGAATGTTCCTCACACATAATAATTTTGCTAATGTGATACTCGGTAGCTTGAAACGTTTGGGAAGAAATAGACTCGCAGTTAGTTTTAAGACTCACCTGGATGCAAACAGTTTTTTAATAAGTCCAATACTGACATCCCATGGTTACATTACTTCTGTTCCTATATATAACGTTACGCGCATGGGTCTCGTCAGAGACGTACCTGTCGAGTGGACAGAGGAAGAGGTCATTGAAAATATCAGGGTTCCCACTGGATGCGGTCCAGTAATTAAGGCCAGGAGAATGAACCGTAAGGTGATTTCTCCGGGCGTTACGGAGTGGAAGCCCACTCAAACTGTAATTCTTACTTTTGATGGCCAAGTTATGCCAAATCGTGTGTATTGTTTTTACTCTACTCTCCCAGTAGAAAAGTATATGTTCCCAACTATTCAATGCTTCAACTGTTGTCGTTATGGTCACACACGCACTGTATGTCGCTCAAAACCTCACTGTTTTAAATGCGGAGAAGACCACCCAGGTGATGGCTGCCAAGTCCCCACTGAATTTGCCTTTTGTGTTTCCTGCTCTGGAAGCCACTATGCCACCGACAAGTCTTGCCCGGAGTTGGGTCGGCAAAAGGGAATTAAAGCTCTGATGGCTGAGAAATCAATCTCGTATGCGGAAGCAAGCCAGGTATTCCCAAAAGTATCAAAATCTTATGCTGAAATAATTAGATCATCTCAAAAAACAAAAACTATACCTAGTCCTCTTCTGTTCCCCAGATCAACTCCCCAAACTCCAAAATCACACCGCAAAACTGTATTAATCAAACCAAAATCCCATGCCCCCCTGTCACCTAGTTACGATAAGCAGGCTCACCAAGCCCTTATTCAAAATTATTCATTCACTCCTGTCCAAAATGGTGGTGCTTACCCTCGGGAAAGTACTAACAGTCCTATTTCCTCAGAAAGTATTTTAAATGTTATATCCAGTATGCTAATGACTATATTAGCAAACCCTGCTCATTCACTACCTGACCACGTTGCCAACAAATTGACATCTATAATGAATTATATTCACAATGCTCCCCCTTCACCTTCTTCAGTGGAACGTCAGGAGTATTACTCCCAGGAAACATGATTTACTTTTCCTCATTAATAAATTCAAACCATCAATCTGCAGCATTGCTGAGACATGGCTTCGTTCTGAAAGTAATTTCAGAATCCCATGTTTCAATGGTGTTCGACATGATAGATCAGATGGATATGGGGGATGTGCTTTGTTCATCAATAACAAAGTACCATTCTCACCAATTCCTCTACCCTTTGTAGGTGACAACATCAATGTTGTTGCTGTTAAAGCTGAGGATATAAATATTTTTAGTTTTTATATTGCATACCCACAAATTGATGATCTTGATATCATAAAAAGTTTGTTAAGTAATGTACAAGGGCCATTACTTGTCATGGGTGATTTTAATGGTCACCACTACAGATGGGGGTCAGAAACCTGTGACAATTTTGGTATAGGCCTAGTGGATATATTGGATGAACTTAATTTATGTGTGATAAATGATGGGTCTGCCACACGTCGGGCTGTGCCAGGGCAAAATAACAGTTGTGTTGATTTGACATTTTGTTCATCCAATATAGCCAGCCTTTTTAATTGGAGTCGCTTGAACATGACCTATGGGAGTGATCACTATCCCATCATGGTGGAAATCCCTTCCAAAACTATCCCTGATAGAACCTCTGCTCCACTTTTAAAATACCAACTGAACTCAGTTGATTGGGATCTTTATTCAAAAATTCTAGATTTGCGCGTCTCCTCTCTTCCTTCCATTAATGATGAAAATGCACAGGAATGCTTTTTGTCATTCTCCAACATAATATCTGCTACAGCGGATGATTCCTTCCCTTCCAAAAAACTGCCAACGGGCAAAATCCCATCTCCGCCATGGTGGGATAGGGAATGCTCTGCTGTGATCAAAGCTAGGAATGAGGCCGAAATGAATTTTAACTTGGATATGAACCTGGAGAACATCATAGCTTTTCAGCATATATTGGCTAAGTCCAGAAAATTACTTAAGAAAAAAAAAAAGAGAAGGTTGGCGTAGGTATTGTGATTCACTGGGTCCATCCACCCCAGTTTCAGTAGTTTGGCGTAGGTTGAAATCCTTTAGGAATAATTTGAGGCCTCCCTCTGGGAGCATAATGTCTGGGGTGCTTAGTCACCAGTTTTTTTCTAAGTTGGCCCCAGCTTATGTTCCTGGTAAATGTGAATGCATCTCTATGAACCACCAAACAGCATCGGATGATCCTTTGGACAGACCATTTACACTGGAGGAACTTAAATCTGTCCTTGCCCATGTAAAGGACTCTGCCCCTGGGGTGGATGGATTCCCGTATTCCTTCATAACCAAAGCTGGGGATAAGACCCATCAGTATTACCTGGACTTGGCCAATTACTGCTTTTACTCTGGATACATTCCTCCTGATTGGAAGGTTCAAATTATTATTCCAATATTAAAACCAGGTAAAGATCCTAGTGATCATTGTTCCTACAGACCAATTGCTCTATCGTCCATACTCATTAAACTCTTAGAACACCTTATTAAAAACCGTCTGGAATGGTTTGTGGAGGGCAGGAGATTGCTATCAACGTATCAATTTGGCTTTAGGAAAAGTCTGGGTACAGCTGATAGTGTGGGTACCCTTACATCAGAGATCCGGTTGGCCCTTAGTAGGAATGAGTCTGTGGTAGCCGTTTTCTTAGACATTTCAGCTGCATATGATTCTGTCCTCATCCCAGTTCTCAGGCATAAAATGAAAGAGCTGGGAATCCCGCCAAAAATACGTCAGATCATATCCAGTATCTTTTCAGACCGTAGTCTTAAATTAAGAATTTCTGGGGAGGAGTCTTCACCAAGGTTAGCTTGGCGGGGCCTTCCTCAGGGTTCCGTTCTTAGTCCCCCTTTATACAATATTTATACCTGCGATCTACCTTCCTGTTTAAATTTTAATTGCAAAATCCTCCAGTATGCTGATGATATTGCGTTATTGGTCTGTGGCAATTCTATCGTGGATGCTGCTCAATCTATGAATGTTTCTTTGTCCTCATTAAACCAATGGCTCTTAGATCATGGGTTATCTTTAAGTGCTCCAAAAAGTACATCAGTTGTTTTTACTCGCAGACGTATTATCCCTCAAGTTGACATTAATATTGATGGCCAAGCTATACCAGTCAAGGAGAAGGCTAGGTTTCTGGGAGTTATCCTGGATTCTAAATTGTCGGGGGTAGATCACATTAGTAATACAGTTAAAAAATGTGAGCGCTCAGTCTCGATTCTTAAGGCTCTGGCAGGCGTCTGGTGGGGGGCTCACCCGTACACCTTAAAACTGGTTTACAATGCTCTGGTCAGAAGTGTGTTGGATTACTGTAGTTACTTAATTGAACCATGTAACAAAGAAGCCCTACGTAAACTTGATTCTGTCCAGGCCAAATGTCTTAGAATCGTAATTGGCGCCATGAAATCTTCCCCGATTAATGCTCTCCAGGTTGAATGTGCAGATCCCCCCCTTACCCTTCGTAGACAATACTTAGCAGATCGTTTCTTATCAAAAGTTTTCGCCCTCTCATCCCATCCCTTACTTCCCATTTTGGAGCAAATCAACCTTTCTTTTAATGTCTCTTCTTACTGGAATAATAAATATATTCCATTGATGAATAGGTACAGAGAACTTAAACAACTCTCTTCGCCTGTTTGTCAATACCCTTCTCTTCCAGTATTTGCTTCCGCATATGAGGAGATCCATTTCAAGCCAAAGATCGTCTTGGGCCTTGATATCACTAAAAACTCCCAGGACGTAAAAGTGGAGTTTGATCGGGCTATTGAGAGATTCTGGAAGGGTTGGAATTTGTTCTATACGGATGCATCCAAATTATCGTCAACGGGATGTACAGGTGTTTCAACATACTTCCAGAACTCAAAAATAGCTCTTTTATTCCAATGCCCGCCAGAGTCTTCAGTTTTTACAGGGGAATGCATTGGTATCCTAGAAGCCATCAATTTTATATTAACGCACAATATCCAAAATTCGGTAATTTTTTCAGATTCGCGTAGTAGCGTTCAGGCTCTGGGTCAAAATCAATTAAAATCTAAAATTCATAGCAAGATTATTGTAGATATACGTAATTTACTCTTCTCTTGTCACAACAAACGTTTAAACATTGAAATAGTTTGGGTTCCCAGCCATTCGGGTATATGTGGCAACGAGTGTGCTGACTCTCTTGCAAAGTTTGCTACTTCCAATCCTGTGGATAGAAAACACTATCTGCTTTATAGTTACGACTTGCTCTCAGACACCAAACTTAAGTTATTCAGCTCGTGGTCAGCGGAGTGGCAAGCAAGCTCGAAACTCAAAGGGGCGTATTATGCCAACATTCAACCTGCCATCCAGCGGAAACCTTGGTTTTTCAAATGCCCTAAACTGTCTAGAAGAGCTGTTTCATCCTTGTGTAGGCTGAGACTCGGTCACTGCTGTAGTCCAGTATTCCTAAACAAGATCCGTGTTCGTGACACTTCCTTGTGCGAGTGCGGCCTTGATGATGGTACATTAGACCATATATTTTTTTCATGTCCTTCGTATTCCCACTCCTTTGACTTGTATCATATGCTTCCCAACATTAAAATCCCCCTTCCTATCAACTTCCATTCCCTTTTGTCATATTTCTCTCCTAAACTTATCAAACTCCTTTCAAAATTTATAAATGACAATGACATCAAAATGTAGTTTCTTTTTTTTTATTTATTTTTGTAATGTTTATTTATTTTTTATTTTTTTATAAATATGTATCTTTGTTATCTACAACAAAGGACAAAATTCGTCGGCTCATCTCAACGCTCTGTCGGCTCTACATGAAACTGGAAGAATAGTCAAAGTTCGACGGCTCGCCTCATTGCGCTGTCGTCTCTACACGACACTGAAAGAATAAGCACATTTCGACGACTCGCCTGATTGCGCTGTCGTCTCTACATGACACTGGCAGAATAGTCGGCATCGGCTCAGTTGCCAAAGAAGAAAAAAAAAAAAAAAAAAAAAAAAAAAGTATTCTTAAGATCACGAAACCTCTTTACACTGTCGCTTAGATGACACTAAGAGAATTTATTTTTTTGATTGAGCTCTCGCAGTTCAATCAGAGTCATTGGCTACTGCTTAACCGGATGATACTGTGGAGACTAAACTACAGCCTCCAGCCAGGCACACAAAGCTAAACCTAAGCGACCACGCTGAGGACTACCCTTTAAAATGTAGCTGGTACTTCTGGCACTGGCCGGTAAGATTGCCTGACTCAACCTTTGACGCTCGACGCGATTCAATTTATATCCGACCGATAAGCGATTTTTACTAAGCCAAATTGCAAGTACATTCACATGGACGCAATTCGACCAATCCGCATTTGGAATTGAAAAGAATACGAGCTAATTTCTAAAATATGTCTTTCTTTACAGGTTTCGCAAAATATCTCTACAATGGTGCACTTTAAGGTAAGATTTAGTTAAAGAACTGTCAATTCTACAGAATGTAACGAACGGAAATGGGTAGTCATATTTAAAAAACTACTTCTACCCACGGAAATTTCTTTAAGAAAGTCATAGTCCATAAATCCAGTAACACTTTTCCGATCTGGGACTCGAACACGGAACTTACAAAATTATCGAAAAAGTGGCAATTCAATACATAAACTCACGCCTTTTTCCATGGGGCCAGGAAGAAACTACAGAACGCCACCTGCTACGATCCTTACATAATCCTTTTGATTCATCTATGTTCGTATACGTTATTAATAACGGCATTATTCATAAAACTCAGGCAATTTGAAAAATGCCCAATATGAGTAGGCAATATGATAAAAGCTATTGAAAATAATTAAATTGACCGGGCTTTCTAAATAATGCCCATCACTTATTGGGCAGGGTAATAAAACGATGTGTTTTATGAAATTATTTTAATGTCGTCAATGATTTTAATATAGAATATGTGAGTACGTTTACTATTTAAGCAACAAAGTCAACGGAACCCCGCTGGGCGGTGCTCCTATTTCTGTCTGCAGGGTCTAAAGGAACCTAACCTATCCATGTCGGGGTACCCTAAGCTCCCGAGCTCGCTTCGCTCGTTCTTGGACTAATCATTGACCATATTTATCGAATTTAAATAAATGAAATAAGACGTAGCAATATAAGTTTTTAAACTGTCATGGTCACTAACACTAACATTAACATTAGAAACGGGATATTTACCATGTTTACTGTTTGTTTCGAGTTTCCGAAACAAACAGTAAACATGGTAAATATCCCGTTTCTAATGTTAATGTTAGACGTAGCAATATTCGTAAATGTCAGACAATGTGATAATAGTTATTTATGCTACAAGTGCGGCAGGTAGGTGATTTCCGATGAGTGGCATTATTCACGAGCGAGCGAAGCGAGGGAGTGGATAAACCGACACGAGTCGAAAATTATCTTACGTACGTGTATCATACAACATTTTACAATGCATTGTGCGAGGAAATAAAAAATAATTATCTGAACCAAGCAAAAAAGAATAAAATGGCGGGCTTATTCAAGCGCGCTCAGCATAACCACAGATTAACTAAAAGTTCCTCGGGCATATCTACTGCGCATGTACAAATAGCTGTCACGTCGTAACGCAAAAAGGCACGAGTAAATTATACGTTCTGCCAAACATATTTAATGAATATTATAAATGATTAATATTTTATTGATCAAAATCTAAATCTAGAGTAATTAAAAACGCCTTTAATGAAGTATTATTTTTATTTTACCTTTTATATGAATGATAATCTGTACTTAACTATTTTTTTTTTAACTTTTCTCAAATAATAAAAACTCTATGCGTCGGGCTGACGTTGGAGTTAAAAATTAAAAAAAACAGAAAAGTGAAAAGCACTAGTGAAAAATAGTGACATTTTCCGCACAGTTTGGCTGCTTGGAAAACGCTCTTTTCGAGGACATGCATTGTAAAATATATATTGACCGATTTGACTTGACTAGATTCATAATGCCCGGGCAGTATAGTGGCCAGATTAATCACTTGGTCCATGACATATATAATAGAGAAAAGACATATAGCATCTTCATCAGCCTTTTAGTGTTCCCACTGCTAGGAAACAGGCCTTCTCTGTGTGAGAGGGAATGGACCGTAATCCAACACGCAGGTCCAGTGCGGGTTGGTAGATGTTACATGTCTTCAAATTTTTGGTTCTAGAACATGCCGGTTTCCTCACGATGTTTTCGTTCAATGTTTTGAGAGCAGTGTTGATGAAATAATTCACACAAAGCATGGGTTCGAACCCACGACCTACAACTTGTAAGTCGCGCCAGTTATCACTGGGCCACCACTGCTCTCCATAATAATTATATAGAATACTTACAAAAAAATTACGATTATATTCCACAAAAGTGGACGTAATTTTATCATCAATCCTAATAGCTTGTTGAGTACCGGTGAAATGCGTCATGGTTGGCAGACCTCATGACAATAATGACATGATAACCCATGGAAGTATGGGGAAATTACTCATGGATGGATCATAAGCAAAAAAATATAAAAATTACATAATATGTGACATAATACCTTATTGGAGAGATTTTTGAATCTTACATGTCGGATAGGGGCTTGTGGCTTAATAACTGGCAGGTTTTTAAGCTACGCTGGGAGTGTAGTCAAAGTGATATCCACTGCGCGTCATGCACTAGGTAATAGCTGTTGTCTGATATTTTGCTGGACTGGACCTATTTGGCGTAGCCGTGAGGCACACAATGATCTTGAACATCAATCATGAGTCTTTACATTACCCGTTTTAGGGTTCCGTACCCGAGGGTAAAAACAGGATAAGGTCCTGTTTTTACTAAGACTACACTGTCTATCTGTCTGTCTGTCACTAGGCTGTATATCATGAACTGTGATATCTAGACAGTTCAAATTTTCACAGATGATGTATTTCTGTTGCAGCTATAACAGAAAATACTAAAAACAGATAAAAATAAATATTTAAGTAGGGCTCCCATGCAACAAACGTGGTTTTTTTGCCGTTTTTTGCGATAATGGTACGGAACCCTTCGTGCGCGAGTCCGACTCGCACTTGGCCGGTTTTTTTATAGTTGTACCTACCTTCGTTGGGTGTTGCATTACATGTGCCGAATACATAATGATCTCTTTCTTTACATTCTATGGGCGATAGCGATTACCGAAATTCCTAAAGACGGTGTGTAGTACGAGATCCTACCGCAAAAATCTGCATATTTTTGTCTATTAAACTTAATTTTTATGAAAGATACATGATAGAAGAATGGTTTACAGCAGGGTTGCCTGGCAATATTGAGCCGCAATTTGAGCTCTTAGTTTGCCGCATTTTATGGGTTGATATGTGTAAACATGTTATCTCTATCATTTTTCTTATTTTCTACATCACTTACCATCAAACGACTTTGAATTCACTTGAAAAACAAACATTTATCATAGGTTCATAATACAAACATGAATTACAATTTATTTAATTAAAGATAATTGCGGCTAGATATTGCCAGGCAACCCTGTGGAAATCTGTTATTATTAATACATTCATGAAAATTAAATTTAAAAAAATATACCTGCAGATTTTAGCGGTGGGATCTTAGAGTATTTGGTTTTCTGTAAGTACTATGCACTCTAAAGAATGAACGACAGACACATATTAGATTAAAAATAATCACCTAGGCACATGAGATTGGGTAAACACAGCATTTCAAAATAACATTACCAGTTGACTATTAATTGAGCGTGCCACACATTGTGAAATAGTTTAAATAATAGTTTCGTGTTCCTACTCGTAATTGTATATTGCTATAATTTGACGAGTGTTTATGTAGTATAACAGACACACTATGTTTCTATACTGTGTATATAACATTTTGTGTTTAGAAAGAATTGAGAGGAATATGGTAAACACTGGAGGGACCCAAAACGCTGTTATTTTCTCAGTTACTGGCCGTAAGCACGGACAATTTTTAGGGTTTTGTACCCAAAGGGTGAAAACGGGACCCTATTACTAAGACTCCACTGTCCGTCTGTCTGTCTGTCTGTCACCAGGCTGTATCTCATGAACCGTGATAGCTAGACAGTTGACATTTTCACAGATTGGAGAGAGAGATTTCTGTTGCCGCTATAACAACAAATACTAAAAACAGAGTAAAATAAAAATTAAGATTTTTTATTATTGTTAGGCTGAAAATGCACGGTTCCTGAGTGTGTTAGGTAGACCGCGGGGATAAATTTAGTATTATTATTCTAACTATCCATTCATACTAATTTGCTCTGGCAAGGACTTAGGATAGTTATTTTCCTGCCTGGGTCGCGGATTTTGAAAGAGAGTTACCGCGGCCCTGGCTCAAGCAACTGAAGGAACACGGGTGGGTTTTAGTCAGTAAAAGTCTGACACGCCCTCCCGCTTCATTCAGAGCGGGATAAGTCATTGGATGAATTGCCTAAAGAAAAAAAAAAAGATTGTTATTTTAACCCGGCAATCATCTTGAAGGCAGATACTCCTCAGTAGGTGATTTTATAATGAGAATCACGTCTAAACGGCTAAAGGTCTATCCACACATATCAGGGCCGTGCCCGGGACGTGAACGATGTCATATAAAATGTTCCCACCGATATTTTTTTGAGCCCCTGACAGGACCCGGCCCTGTCACGTCCCGGGCACGCCCCTGAGATGTGTGGATATAGACCTTTACTCGTAATTTCTTGGAAAAATTACATTAGACCATATCATAATTATTTGATTTATGAAAATTTTGAGGTTTATCCGTATAACATAGTGTAATTAATTAGTAAAGTTTTTTCTATACGAAAAAAAAAGCGATAATCGCACCAAAATCGCCAGGCGTATTTTATTTAATGAAATTTTCACCATTTTAAAGATAATTTAATTATCTACATTTTGATCTATATCTTTTTTTTAAAGTCATAATATAATAAGGAAAGTAAAAATAACTACTGAATTTTGTGTCGCGCGGGTGTGAAACGAGTGCGCGTTCTGTTCCCTCCAGGTCGTTGGCAACTGTCGTCGTCTTATGGGGGAGAAAAACCCTCTTTGGGTTGGAAAGTTGACGTTTTTCCAATCACTGTCGCGATGCTTTCTTTGGTAGAATGTCACTTTTGTCTCTAGACCCTTAGGAAGTTACTTACTGATGCAGGTACTCGGTTAGTTATACCAGACAAAACCCCATGTAAACCTATACTTAAGTAAGAACAACAAAGAAAAGGTGCCGTGGTCAGCAAAGCATGAAAATCTATTGTCTTATGAGTTAACTTTACACGTGGCGTCGCTCGGTCTTTGTTTTATTTGTACCCGATTGCCGAAGGAGGGTAATGTGTTTATCAGTCTATGTATGTAAGTATGTATGTATGTATGTTTGTTCCTATGTGGCGTTCTAGAGACCAAACGCGATGGCCGATTTTGATGATTCATACGTCAATCGATTCGTCTTAACCCCGCGAGTGTCACAGGCTACATTAAAATTGGAAAATGGAAAAATGGCGGATTTTAGGCGCCATATTGTGGGGGTAAAATTTTTTTTTTCTTCCAAACCCATCGTGTGGGGTATCAATATAAAGGGTTTTAAGAGGTGATTTAAAAAATATATAACCCTTATATGTTTAAATGTACCTAAATCTTAAAAAAGATAACTAAAAAGTTATAAATAAAAAATCTTTTTAACTATCCAAAAGAACATTATACTGGAATGAAAATCCTAATCCAGTTTCTGGTCTATTCATATGCCAAGTTTCATCGAAATCCGTTAAAACGTTAAGGCATGAAAGCTTAACCAATAAACAACAAAAAAACTCACGTACGTATTTAATTGCCTATTTTTATCACTGCCTTACTTGGGTAATTTTGGTTGACCATACAATCTGTCACACCCCTTTCCTCCCCCTTAAAGAAGATTTCCGGGATAAAAAAACAATTCTATGTCCTTACCAGGGCAAATTAGTGTGAATGGATAGTTGGAATAATTTAATTTACACAAGAACCGTGCATGTTTTCACTCAGTAATATTGATAGAAAACTTTGGGCATTTATTCCGGGCATCCTCTGGGGAAATGCTTAACGTTGTCTGGGGTAATGTAAGTACAGAAGCTAGTACGTTAATATTGCATAATCCTGAGACCGTTGGCCAACCATAGATACATGGGAGAATGGGAGTCGGCTCTATATTCATTACGTGGGAATTAGATTCAAGAATACATAAGTAATTATGCATGTCTGGTGAAAGGGCTTGTCGGTCAGTCTGCACTTAAGCGGGGTATTCACTTGCGGATCTACCCGCGACCATACTTCTGGGAAGGCTCTAGACTAGTGTCATTCGATGTCAGCGATGGCGATGGTGGAAATGCCAAAATTTTAAGGGACAGATCACCTGACGTTTCGATAGGTTTTGACATTACCATACATTTTTGTCAAAATGTAAGTGACAGATCACGTGACGTTTAGATAGGTTTTGGCATGCCCATACATTTTCGTGACATTTTGATAGACTTTGGCATGCCCACAGATTTTTGTCAAAATGTTAGTGACAGATCACGTGACATTTAGATAGGCTTTGGCATGCCTATACATTTTCGTGACATTTTGATAGGTTTTGGTGTGCCCATAGATTTTTGTCAAAACGTTAGTGACAGATCACGTGACATTTTGATAGGCTTTGGCATGCCCATAGATTTTTGTCAAAACGTTAGTGACAGATCACGTGACATTTTGATAGGCTTTGGCATGCCCATAGATTTTTGTCAAAACGTTAGTGACAGATCACGTGACATTTTGATAGGCTTTGGCATGCCCATACATTTTTATCAAAATGTAAGTGAAAGATCACGTGAAATTTTGATAGGCTTTGGCATGCCCATACACTTTTGTCAAAACGTTAGTGACAGATCACGTGAAATTTTGATAGGCTTTGGCATGCCCATACATTTTTGTCAAATTGTAAGTGAAAGATCACGTGACATTTTGATAGGCTTTGGCATGCCCATACACTTTTGTCAAAACGTTAGTGACAGATCACGTGACATTTTGATAGGCTTTGGCATGCCCATACATTTTTGTCAAAACGTAAGTGACAGATCACGTGACATTTCGATAGGCTTTGACATGCCGATACATTTTTGACACTTATCTGAGGCTTCTTGACAATTCAAAAGTGCTTGTATTTATAACTCAATCATTTATTTAAATTAAACCTTGAATTTGAGTGCTTGATTGAGTTTGAGTTTAAATGCTTTGATTTAAATTAATGATTGAGTTTCAGAGTCATATTTCAACCTTCAATTCTTCTTAATCCAGGTTTTCATGGTAACTCTTCTGGCAGCAGCAGCAACCAGTGAGCCTCCGGTTTCCGGTTACAACTACCAGCAACCTGCCAACCATAATAGTTATAACTCGCCATCCAACAGTTATTTACCACCTACTACAGGTCAGTATTACCGAAATACTCTATTTGAAACCAAATTAGAAACAAACTTTCATATTTAAAAAAGATTTTTTTAACAAGCTTTTATATTAAAACATTGTATTGTCACGAAACACAAACGTGGATACAAAATTTCAGCTCAGTCGGACCCTGGGAAGTAGATCAAATTTAACTGGCAAGATTTGATTACTGACCCCGGGATAGGTGAAACTAAATAACCGCTTGTAAAAACAGTCCCCTTTTACAGCCTGAGCAAGTTTGAGCCAAAATAATACATGAACTTGTCTCCGAGCGATAACTGACGAAATGTGAGTCTAGGTACTATATAACATATCTCCCTTTAGGCAGACAGGCGTGATGTTTTAAGTCCCATGTAATAGGGTATTGCCATAAGCAAATCCATACATCCGAGCTGGTTTTGAGAAATTCCCGAAGGTAAAATCCAGTAAAACTTTGCCCTATGGCGGCATCGAAACCAGGAGCTCATGGTCAGCAGGCGCTTCCGACCACTATACTCCATTTGAGATAACATTAGACATTTAAATAATCCCATTTTACAGCCCATTCAACCGATTTTGACTTCTATTGCGTTGGTGATATGACAAATTGAAGTTGCAGTAAACTGTTAGTTTTGGTAACCGGTTTATGCTTTTTATACTATCCTTATAATTACGGTAAAATTGGTTGAACGGACAGTAAAAAAGGGTTGTAGAAATTTCTAATATTATTTCAAATGGAGAATAAAATAACGAGAGAATATTTAAATCTAAATTGTTAACTTCAACCTACTATCTACGGCATGGTCACATTGTAGAGTGTAGTCATAATATAGATATATGACTCATTAAATCATGACATATCAACGTCTCGTTTCTGCGGAGTATCTTCTATGACCTTAGGCCTTATAGATAAGTGTCATTCTAGCAGCGAAGACGATGGTTGAAATGCCAAAATGCAAGGGATTGATGACATGACATTTCGATAGCGTTTATAAATCCCAATTATTGACAGTTTTTCAATCGCTTTCGCAACTCTTTTGTTGACCGAAAAAAACCTGTCTAAAGCGTCTTGTGAGTGTTTATAAAGCTTAAATCTGTTTGTCCCTTCAGGTTTCACATCGCCAAGTAACAATTATCTGCCTCCTACCTTCGGTTCGGGGTCACAGCACGGTGAGGACGGGGGCGAACATAACCACGGTCATGACAATGAAGTGGTGAGTATCAACATTTCTTTTTTATAATTAATAGGCTCGCTTTTGACCACTATCTCACCTGATGGTAAGCGAAGATGTGGTCGACGGTGAAACACGCTTGCCTAGAAGTCACCTATTTACTATTGACTTAAAGATCTCCAGGTTGTAGCTATCAGGAAACACAGACTCTGGCAGGGATTGCCACTCCTTAGCTAGAAAGTTGAGTGCGTATGGGTGCGATGTCCACCATGTATCGATGACGCATGGCCGTACGTCTTGTAGTCTGATGATGGAAAGAGCTAGGCGGAATAAAATTGTGCAGTTCCGTCGCACACTCCCCGAAATGTAACCGATAAAAAACTGACAGGTTGGCAACTCGGCGTCGATGTTCGAGGCTCTGAAGATTTGAGGCGACAAGTGCAACGTTGCCAATAAGCCTTTTTGCCCGTCTGTCAATCGATTCAAGTGCATCAAGCTGGTATTTGGCAGATCCATCCCAGAGGTGAGAGCAGTACTCCATGCATGACCGAACTTGCGCTTTATACAAGTTGAGCAGCTGTTCAGGCGTGAAGTATAGTCTCACCTTTGCAAGAATCCCCAATTTTTTTGCAGCTAACCGAGCTTTTGCCTCAATGAATAGACCGACGTTGAGGGTCGATGTCTCCGTAACATCGAGAAGTTCGAGATGGTCCGTTAACGGCACGGTTACACCACGGCAATATGGAGCCGGGTAGAATTGGCTCTTTTTAGCGGAAAAAAGACACGCCTGGGTTTTAGCAGCATTGAAACTGACCAGATTGGCATCACCCCATTCGGAGACCGCCTTCAAGGACAGGTTCAAGCGTTCAACCATGGCCTCCAGGAGAGACCGAATCTGAGCCCCAGTAGCCCGTGCGCCAGACACGTATCTCTCAGCAACAGTGCTGTCGTCTGCGTACCCAAAGGTTCCGGGTTTTAGCAAAGTAATAGTAATCTTCTGAATTAGTTTGTGCAAGAATTTTTGTTCAAGAATGCCGAAAATAATAGACATTCAGTCATGAACTTTTGTAGGTTATGTCTGGGTAACTTTTAATTACGTGTTTAATGGGTAATATTATTACAATTTCGTGGCAGTAAAAGGGCAATATAGCATTAGTATTTCCCTTTCCTAGTTATTTCAGCATGAAATGTGAAATATACTCTTTAGAAATAGTACGGTACATTTAATTATTAAGCGACTTTGACGTGTATCAAAAGGTCGTCGTCAACAACAAAGCCACATTTTTTTGACTTGGATACTAGTATTTTTGCCTATCATTAATTAAAGTAAGTAATTCATTTATTTCTACTACACTACAGTATTCTTACCTACCTGCAAGGGCACCTACATTTAGACATAGACTTTATTGTTAATTTATTTACTCTGTTTTGTTATAATAACCAAGTCAATAATGATATACTTAGTACGGTCACTACTTGTCACTTGGCAGAATAAGTGTAAAATGGCAACACTAAGGTAATGAGAGTTAACGAAAAAGTAAAATAACTTTTATTTAGAATGAATTTTTTTATCCGCGATGAATCAGTTAATGTTATACTTTGAAAAAAAAAGGAGTCAATTAATTAAATTTATTTCGTATATAACTCACTTTCAGACGCTCAAATTATATTCAGCTAAGATTTCGCCATTGTTCTTTAACATAACAAAAGGGGGATCCCTTTCCACAGCCCGCTTAACCAATTTTAAATTCTATTCCGTAAACATAAGGGATGGCATAAAAAGCATAAAGCTGTTACCAAAACCAACTGCTTAACTACATCTGCCATTTGTCATGTTACCAACGCAATAGCCGTCAAAATTCGATGAACGGGCTATAAAAAGTTATCGTTTTAATTTTTAGATGTCATTCCAATTGGAGTACAGTGTCTGATCCCTCATTAAATTTTAACCTATAGACTGTGATAATTATATTTATAAGGCGCTTCGCAGACGGAACAACTTTAGTTGACGCGCTCTACCAACTTTTTCTTCAAAACCTTTAACCGTTAAGAGTTGCAGTAACAAATAGGTAGGACTAGTTCACGTTGCCGAGCTAGACTGGCTCAGGGCGCTGCAGGAGATGGGGAGAGGCGAGTGAAATCGCTCGACGCTTTGCGGTTTTTGGTTCCGGGAACATTCAACTTGACACTAGTGGTACCTATTATTTATATATGAAATTGATTTTGTCTTCTTTGTCACTTGTGAAGTGTTGAAAATCTCTTGTCAATCGCTGAAACTCGCAACTTAGTTGCAACTTCTGCACAGTTTCTTCAAATAATATGAAACACATCAGGTAGTTGTGGGTTGCTTGTTGCCGAAACTCGGAGATCAAAGTTGCTCCGTTTGCGGAACGCCTATGTCATTATTTTAGGAATCCGGTTCAACATCTTTAATGAATAAGATGATTAAAGCAATTGTTTGTAAAAAGATAATGCATTTATTATTGTTGAAAGTATAAAAACAATGCTGATTTGCAAACTTTAATTAACAATGCTAAATAGTCTTTTTGCGTATATTGTAGATATGATAAGAATTGATTGGCCTTAACCTATAGATCTCGTTCTCAATACTATAGAATATATCTCCGTAATCACCAAAGATCATGCTATTAGGAAAGAAACCTATACTAGCGACCTTTTTAGCTGTCCCATTATAACAGTCAATTTCATGAATCCCATCGTCCGATAATCCATAAGTTTTTTCACCTTCAACGAAGAAATGATACACAACGCGCAAATCTTTATTTTTAACAAGTTCTTGACTATTATAAGCACAGAAAACACCACACATTGTCACTAAATGCACATTTTTTTCATTATCCACGTCGAATTCCATTACAGTGTTCATGCTTCCAATTTTAACAGCAGTTTGTCCTTCATTGAATATTTTATATATCATATGATCGTTCGCATCTATTAAGTACATTTCGTTGTTTCTTATAACTATTTTGAAAATGTTCATGTTGTATAAACCAATGTTCGTAGCGACGTTATACAGAGGATCATATTTGTATAACCCATCGTCTGATCCGAAATACACTTCACTAGTATCCGTGTCGACGGCTGTAGCTTTGTTTCTTTCTATGCCTTCAATTTTCATTGCTTGTTTCGTCACAACATTTATGAAAGCCCGTCTAGAGTTCTGTGCTACATCGTCCATGTACATAAAAAACAGGTTTCTACTAGAAGAATCGTAGGCTAGTTCTTTAGGGCTTTGAAAAGCGTTCGTAAGGAGTTCTTTTCTGTAAATTCTCGTTCCTATTCTCTCAATAGGCGTATCGGTTAAGTAAATCCTCAATGTCGCGTCCACACACACGAGCATTGCGACAAACAACACTTTGCTGGTCATGTTTGAGCGTGCGACACAAACTGAATCAGCTTTACCACTGGTTTTGTTAATGTTTTGATTACTTGTCTTAGTTTTGCCAACTTTGTTTTTGCTCTTGACTGTTTTTTATTCATTCAAGTTTAGCTCTTGTGCTTTAGTATTAAATGCTTTATGCTATTTCAGTGATGTTTCCTGTATGTTTGTCTGCACGCTCAGCTGACTTCTCTGTAATGAGTAAATTGATGTAAACAAGTTTCGAGGTCGTCTGTATTTCATGTGTAGGGATTTACTCGACGCATTGTGTGTTCACTAATTGAGCTTGTTAAGCTTTGGTATGAGTTGTTGGAATTTCCTGACAGATTTAGAGTTCTGGAACTTTAATTTTGTAATATCCTTTGCTTGGTGTTCGGTTGCTTTTTAACCGACTTCGAAAAGGAGGAGGTTCTCAATTTGACTGTATTTTTTTATGTGTGTCACCTCAAAACTTTGTACTAGGTGAACCGACTTTGATGATTATTTTTTATTTGAAATCTGGTGTTTCTCATGTGGTCCTATTTAAATTTTGTCGATAATGATCTAAAGAAGAACTTCGGAGATATGCAACAGAACTCTTCAATAAACAACGGCAAATCTCTCGGGATCGTTGCGATCGCATCTCTGTTTATTGTTTAAGCCATTTCATAATATAACATTACGCCGGTACGCTCTAAAGGGGTACGCAGATGTGTACAGTTCACCATGATACACTCTCATTTCACCGGTTATGTTCAAGTTTTATGTTATTCGGGTAACCTAACGGGCATAACTTGGTGCATTATAGGTACATTACTACAGGACTTGCTCAATATGTAGTATATGTACTACCACATCTAAAAAGTGTAAAATAAAAACTTTTTACAAAGAAGTTGTTTTTGTTCAACTTTTTTGGAAGTCGGTTGTATTTTTTATGTATTTAAAGGTGATTTTATATTTTTTGTATCTTCAATATCACGTTATTTTTAATTTAAAGCAGAACGTTTGTACATTTGGACCGAACCTGAATGGAATGAGCCTGTTACATTCCTATTATCTCCTTCCAGCCCAAGTCTTATGAGTTTGGATACTCAGTGAAGGATGCTCAATCTGGCAATGATTACAACCGCAAGGAAACCTCGGATGGCAACGTTGTGCGTGGAGAATATAGAGTGCAGCTTCCCGACGGACGTACGCAAATTGGTAAGTGCTGACTAACATCTTCAAAACGTAACTTACCTACCATGAGCTCTTAGAGCAAGGTTATATCCAGAGAGCGTAAGGGATTATCTGTCCCTTACGCAGCATGGAAATAACCTTGATCTAAGATCTCATGGTACGCAGCACGTCAAAAGGGGTTTTGGTATGCAGTATGCCTGGAAAAAATAAAATCTTTTGATTTTTAATTAACGGTAGGTTCGCGTTTGAACACTATTTCAACTAATGGTAAGCGATGATGTGGTCGACGATGAGACACGTTTGCCTAGATGTAACCTATTCCTCTCACCTTAACTTAAATACTTCAAGATTGTAGTTATCAGGAAACACAGACTCCGACAGGGAATGCCAATCCTTAGCTTAGCTGTACGCACAATTAAAGTATTCCCAAAACGTTTAGTGCGTATGGGTGGGATATCCACCGTGTACCGGTGGTAAATTGCCGTAAGTCTTGTAGTCCGATGATGGAAAGGGCTAGCCAAAATGAAATTGTACAATTTCATCGCAAATGTAACCCACAAAAAACCGACAGGTTGGCAACTCTGAGTCGACGTTCAAGCCCCTGGGGCTTTGACTCAACCATTGCCGATGAACCTCTTGGCCCGTCTCCCAATCTACTCAAGTGCATCTATTTATCTTCTTCTATCTTTCTATTAAACCGGGCAGTCTGTACAGCATTTTCTTAACACCTTAACTGCCAGAACAAACAATGCATTTTGTATTGTGTGAATTGTGTCTCATTGTCTGGCAGTTAAGGTTTAAATTTGAACAACTTAATCTTCGCATTACAGTGACATACCATGCTGACTGGAGGACGGGCTTCCACGCTGATGTCAGATACGAGGGCCAGGCCAAGTACCCAGAACCTACTTACAACAACAGACAAGGTACGAGGGATCGGATTGAATGACATGTATATTAGCGCATATAGAGGTTGGGCCATAAATCGTAGATCAAACGAAACAGGGCGATATTTGGAGCTATTTGCAGTGGGTGTGTAATGTATGATATATTATCAGATAGATATATCACTTGAAATAAAGTTCATACGCTATAAAAACAAATAACCTAATTTCATGTGATCTAATGTTATATTTCATAAAACTTTCATTTGCTTTAATAGCATTTAGTATAACGTTCATTTCATATAATTTTCAATTTGTATAGTGCTCTTTTTATATAACGTTCATTTGACCTAACCTCAAAACACAAAAGTTGCTTCTGTATCATATCCGGCGCTGCGGAAAGTGCAACCCCTAGCCCCTTACGTAACAAAGGATAGGCACTTATGCTTACCGCCGCAGCTTCGACTTGCTGGTAGCCTTCGGCGCTCGGCCTTAGCTGCTAAGCTCACACAGGTGCCTATGATTTGTTACAGCGGGCGGGGGTGGAGAGCAACCCCTTCGCGCCTCTGGCTTTTATATGCAATTCGGTTTTGGAACAGAATAAACGAGAGAAAAATAAGAAATATAGGTACGTCCACCCGCATAAAAGCAAACTAATAACAAGCAATATTTATGTGGTGCTTGTTATTGCTAGCACGAAAATGGCAGGCGTTTAAAATCTAATCAGTTTTTGCAAAAATATACTAAACAAATAGACGTTTCTAAATTATTTTATGTTTTGTTTGTTACTTATAGATTTTGAATATTACACTAATTTAATATTATTTCAAATGTGCATTATATAAAATGTTCATTATACCATATAAAATTAGGTGAAATGAAATTATATCAATTAATTTGATCGTTATATAAAAAAAAGTATTTTAAATGAAATTAGGTCATAAGATCAATACAACTTTTATTATTATTTCAAACCCATTTGCAGTAAGGGTCATAAAATACGAAAACATTTGTTTTATATATTTTTTCACTCCTTATAACCTTACCTATCGCCGTTTCGTTTGATCCACGGTTTTTTGCCCACCCTCTATATGGGATTTGTTTCCATAAAATTAATACTTTTTCTGGAGGCACGGCAGTGCCCGCAACAAGTCGAGCAAACGAAGGCACTGCCGTACCATCCTTTTCTCTAAGCCATTGAGGACATTATTGAAAGCTGAGAAAAAATTAAACCGGCACAAAAATCGCGTTATTTGTATTGGAGCACCCCTTAAATATTTACTTTATTCTGTTTTTAATATGTTATAGCGGCAACAGATATACATCATGTGTGAAAATTTCAACTTTCTAGCTATCACGGTTCATGAGATACAGCCTTGTGACAGACGGACAGACAGACAGACAGACGGACAGACGGACCGCGGAGTCTTAGTAATAGGGTCCCGTTTTTACCCTTTGGGTACGGAACCTTAAAATTAAACTTGAATATTAAGAATTATTGCAAGTCAAAGTTCCCCTTGATGTTGTCACGCCCCCTTAATGAGGCGCGCCCCCCAGTTTGATAATCATTGATCCAAAGATTGTCTGGGAGATATTTATCGATCCTACTACGTACTATTATTATAAATGCGAAAGTTTGTGTGGATGGATGTTTGTTATTCTTTCACGCGAAAACTACTAAAGGCATTTTAATGAAACTTAACATAGCGTATACACCTCAAAATAACAGGCTCTAATTAAGCTATTTATCTATCTCTCTATAGGTCACTCATTCACTATTACGAAATATCGAAAACCGCTTGACGTATAAAGATGAAATTTGGCAGGGAGGTTTCTTAAATAACGAAAGTCTAGTCTCTAAGAAAGGAATGTTGAAAATTCCATCCCTAAGGGGGTAAAAGGGGGGTTGAAAGTTTGTATGGTATTTCTACAGTTTGCAAATAGGACACATGAAATTTTAGGTTTCCGCTCTTAGTTGATAAAAGAATTCATGTATTTTTTGGGTTTTAGAAATTCCACCCCTAAAGGGGTGAAAAGAGGCTTGAAAGTTTGTCAGAAATTTCTACAGATTGTAAGCTGGACAAGTGATATTTTAGGTTTACGCTGTTGGTTGATAAAATGAATTTATTGGTTTTTGGAAATTCCACCCCTAAAGGGGTAAAAAAAGGGTTGAAAGATTATGTGAAATTTTAGATTAACGCTCTTAATTGATAAAAAGAATTCATGTATTTATTGGTTTATGGAAATGCCACCCGTAAGGGGGTAAAAAGGGGGTGTTTAAATTTTGTATGAAATTTCTACAGTTTGTAAGTTCGACACGTGAAATTTTAGATTTACGCTGATGGTTGATAAAAAGAATTGAGAAATTATTGGTTTTTGGAAATTCCACCCCTAAAGGGGTTATAAGGGGTTAAAAGTTTGTATGAAATTTTTACAGTTTGCAAATTGGACACATAAAATTTTAGATTTACGCTCTTGGTTGATAAAAAAAATTCATGTATTTTTTGGTTTTTAGTAATTCTACCTCTAAAGGGATAAAATAGGGGTTGAAACTTTATGTGAGATTTCTTCTGTTTTGAAGGTGAAACATCTGAAATTGTTGGTTTACGCTCTACATTAATAAAAAACAATGAGTTTTTTTTTATATTTTGGAATTTCTACTCCTAAGAGAGTAAAAAGGGGGTTGAATAATTGTATAAAATTTCTACAGTTTGTAAGTTGGGCTCCTGAACTTTTAGATTTATACTTTATACTATAAAAAATAAACCCCGTGCGAGACTAAAAAGGCTCCTCAGCATATGCAGCGATATCCAAAAAAGAAATAACGCTGCGCTGATATTCTGATAGGGCCCACTGTTGATGCCACGGACACACGGAGACGGAAAATACTTAAATAATAAAATAAAATAGAGGCCCTCATTATTTTAATACTTAAATAATGAGGGTGTAGGACTCCAGCTCTCCGATTCCGATCTCAACTCCGATTCCAGCCAAAATTCTCGCGTTTCTCTCCCTACCCACAATCACGTCACATACACGATCGACGTTAGGCACAAACAGGCTCCTTTTTATCCCGGAAAAAAATTACGGTTCCCGTGGGTCAACTTCCGACATACATGCATGCGAAGCCGCAAGAATAGAATAGAAGAGGGGCTTACCGGCTAAAGTAGCCAGCCTAGCTCCGTCCAAAAGCACAGAAACTTCCCGGGGGCTTCACAAGCTTCGCGGAGCGACCTCACCGTTGTTTCTTCACGTTGGGAAGCCACCGCTTCGCATTCCAGGATTAAGGGGGCGGCTGATTCCTCAGCGTTAAAACAGCGCCTGCACACACAGACAATACAGACAGTCCACTTTGGGCTGTCTGTGGCGCCTATGTTAAAAAGATGTTTGTTTAGTGGGCTATGACCCGTCATTGTCCCTGTTGAATACAGCTAGGCCTGCGGATCACAAAGCCAAAAAGCAACGCTGGGGCCCATAGCAACGCTGCTACTCCTGGATCCTACCGGGTCTATACACGCGAAACTTCGATACGCAGCAGCGGTTAACTAGGGGTTTGTTCGTTTGAGATACCGATTCCTGTCAGACAGGTGGAAGGTGATACACGAATGGAACAAATTACAACTATTACTTATGTTTGTTCCCGTGGTGGTCTCCTGGTCAAGCCCGGGTGGTCGGGGATTATAGGGGAGAGATAAGGGACACCCGACGTGATCTGAGCCGAGGTTGTCGGCAGCCAACAGACACCTAGACACGTTGCCGACACAAAAATACTTCGCTGCGCGCGAAATATTTGCACAAACAAATGCACGGGTGATTCCCCGTATCACTCGCGGGTGGCGGAAACAATTTCGGACAACGATCGGCTGGCTATAAGTCAATTGCAAAATACCAGGTCAAGACCGACATTTTTTCCGTCTCGCGCCAGCAGTTACATTGAGTCTCTTGTCAACGTCAACTCGACCAAGAACTGTCAAATATGATGACAGCGAGCTGCCACAGTGTTGCAACAAAATAACACAAACGGAACGAAACGTTTCGTTCCGAATAGTCCTAAGTAGAAATAACCTCATGCCGCATTTACACATTCGTGCGAATCGCGAGGCGAATGGTGAGGCGAATAACGAACACGCATATGTAAACAGTACGCTCGCTATTCGCTTCGTGCCTCGCCTCGCGATTCGAGCGCTCGCGTTCGTATGCGAATGTCAAAATAATTCACTCCGCGAATGTGTGAACAATAGTTCGCGACGGCACTCGTATACGAATGTTTCGTCGAATGTTCGTCGAGTGACGACGCGAATGGCGAACACGATTGTGTAAATGCGGTATCAGAATAATCATTCTGAGGTTATTTCTACTTAGGCTCAGAATTATTTTGCGCGATTAAGCGGGTTTACATTCGCTAAGGCCGTTCTTGACTGTCTACAGTCTGTAGTCCGTGACCATCTGTTGTTATGTAGTTCGATTGATCTTTGGCGGATCCATGCACAAATTTGTGAGAAAGGCAGGGGGGAGAAGTGGGTACGAGACTAGCATTATCTTCTCGGAACCTCTCCTTACATGATAATCCGCGGCATCATTGCCTAAAGACCCTTAATTCATTGTAGGATTGGATGTCGATATACTCTCTAAGGGCATGGCGGCATTCAAAGATTAGTTGGCTGTTGGTTTGTTTATTTTCTAGGGCTTTGAGCACTGCCAGACTATCGGATAGGAATCTAATTTCATAGTTATGGATCCCTAAACACTTTACAGCAGTAGCGGATTGTCACTGATCCCTTTCTTCCTCTACAGTTTGTATGATATAAGTTTTTAAGCTGACATGGTCACAATCATTAGAATTAATATTTGTTTCGGGATATTTACCATGTATATTTTGTATTTCGTTGAGAGCTCGATATTTCGGCACCGTTACAAGCGCCATGATCACGCGAACTAAAGTCTTTGCGGGTGGGTGATATTTACGAGCTGACATATCTGTCTACCCTCTTCCTCACTCGTTTTTCACGCGCGATGCCGGTACTACCAGAACTTTTCTCACTAGTTACTCGACACTGATCTCGACTCTCGTGATCATGGCGCTTGTAACGGTGCCGAAATATCGAGCTCTCAACGAAATACAAAATATACATGGTAAATATCCCGAAACAAATATTAATTCTAGTTTGTATGATACAGTTTTTATTGAAACTGTTATTATAAATGCGAAAGTTTGGATGGATGTTTGTTACTCAATAACGCCAGAACGGATGAACGAATTTGGATGAAATTTAGTACAGAGATAGATTATATACTGGAATAGCACATAAGCTAATAATTTTCTTCCTTGGGATAAGAAAACACTTTTTACGCGTGCGAAGCCGTTGGCACACGCTAGTTAATCATTATTTTACAAAGATTTATTTCCTTTTCAGGAGGATACAATTACAACGCACCCACTCCCGATGATTTCAGCGGTTCACTAACTGGTTTCCATGGCAACCAAGGTTACAAACAACCATCAACCGCTTACGGCCCGCCCGGTTACCATTGAGTTAACTTAATATTAACCAAATGGTTGCCGCACCCAACGTTTTAAATGTGCTACCCTACGTTACCAATGTACAGTTTAAATTTAAGACTAGGTTAGTTTATTTTTTATTTGTATCGAGACCAACATTAATATTGTTAAAATTACGAAATTTGGACTCTTACAGCATAAAATAAAATTGAATGTTAACTGTTATTCAAGTAAATTGTATTTTTTCTCACATACTTTATAAATGCCTACAATTTTCAAAGGGCGACACTACAGAATGCCACCTGCTACAATCCTTACATACTCCTTTTGCTTCATTTAATTAACTAGTTGAATTCCGTAATTACCGAAACAGTTAAAACCCACAGTGCAATGCCACCTGCTACAATCCTTACATAAAGGCGGAAGTTTCTGTGTGTGTGTTTGTATGTTTGTTACTTCTTCACGCTCAAAAGGCTGCACGGATTTGGATGAAATTTGGCGCAGAGATAGATAATAGTCAGAGATAGCACATATATGATACTTTTTATCCCGGAAATATGTTCCCTTGGGATACTTTTCGACATTCGGGAGAAGCCACTGGCAGAAGCTAGTACAAGGATAAAACACTATTGACGCTTTATATACGATTTGTGATACGCGCGATACGCGAAAATACGATTGCTACTGCCTACAACCGTACTCTAATATACAGTATTGTACTCTATTTCTGATGATTGAATATTTAGGTTGTTTTGTGGCAAATAAACACTTCTCTTTTATTTCTTTTCTATGCCGCTTAGGCGTTCTGTATAATCTACAAAAGGCAGAAATGCTAAAATACTATATTTATTTGATTCTGATTTTGAATTCAATAGTATGAATTTCTGTAATTCACTTTTCTTTGCTGTCATAATTCAAAGCGATGGTAAGTGAAAACAGGGCTTTATTGAAATTGATGTCTAGCAATCGTACATATATTTTCAAAACAACCAAAATGCGCTTTTTGTTCAAAAAGTCATGTCAATAAAGTGTACTCTTTTTTAAAAGTATGTGCTCTTCATTTACCCCTTTAATCAGAGGCATAACTACTATATTTGTTCTAAAAAAGCCTTTTCAAATTGACTTCCAAAACAAAGCAAAAAGTCTTTTTATTTTCCGTTTTTCGACACCGACTTCGGAAAAGAATAGTAGTTTATGCAATAGTCATATAATAGGGGTTTTTTAAACACGAGCGTAGGTTTAATAATATTACGCGAGTGTTTTCATACCTAATTATATGCCGTTGCATACACTACTTTATCTACACTCACAACGTAATGTTCCAAATATGAATTCAAAAAATATTGTTATATTCGTGGATAAGTAAAATTTAAAAAAAAATACCATTACAGTGCAACATTTTCCTTCGATTTTTAAACAACTGCGTCATAAAATAACTTTTTAATTTTTATAGCACACTTTTACTTTTTAATTTATTGACTGACGCTTATGGGCTCATTGAACTGTCATTGTCTAAGGAGGCGCGCGCTGCGCAGTCATGTGCAATGAGAATCTAAAATGGCCGTCATACCAAATATTTTCTCCGTTTCCACTTTTGTTTTATTGCAACTGTATGAGTGAAGATAAAGTAGTGTATGGAATGGCTTATAATTAGGTATTAAAACACTCGCGTAATATTATTATCAAATTCGGCGTCGCCTCATGTGATAAACCTACGCTCGTGTTTTAATAACCCCTATTATACGTCCATTGCATAAACTACTATTTTTATATATTTTTTTTATTTCACAAAGTTTTTATTTATCGCTTTTTAGTTTTGGTATGTACCTTCCAAACACCATGAAAATCATTTATAGTCAAAGTAAATCTCATGACAATTCCAATAAGCCCAAACACGACTAGGATCCATAGTTATATTTCGGAGTTCCAGGAGCTACCTTCTGGCTTCATCATCAGATCAGTTCGATGTTACCAATTTCATCAGTACCATTTATGTATAAGTATTTGCTACATCATTTATTTATTTATTAACTCGTACATTTACTGTTACAGCTAAGACCCAAGCTAACAAACGTAGTCATACATTGCCAGTTGGCCAGTCCCAGTAACGGGTCTAAGTAGATGTACAAGTTACACAGTGGACAACACACTAAGTGTCACCCTCTGAAATTCTGCCAAAGAGCAATCATAGTCGGTTAGCTATTCGATATATCTTATACCCGTGACCGTTTAGGGGTCGTGGTCCAACTATAATGTCCAACTAGTTGGACTACGGGTCTTCGGTAGGGGCAGTTGTCCAACTAAACTAATGATTGGACAACTGCCCCTACCGAAGACCCGTGGTCCAACTGATTTATTTTAATTATTTATATTGATATTCATCAATTCATTATTTTGACAAATATAGTAATCTGATAAGCGTGTTTAGTGAAAGACACAGAACAAATAATGTTTTGGAAGGGTCGCATGCAAAACTGAGTCGTAGGTATGTTAAATACGAAAAACGTCAATGTTGCGGTTTCTAAACGGGTTAGAAAAAATAACAACCCTTGCAAAATAATAGAAATTAAAAAAATACCTAGCTGTCAGACGAAAATGCCAATTGAAAATGATGATTACATCACAACAATGATGAGATAGTTACAAGTGTTAAATGGTGAAATTACTGTTGGGTATGCTTTAGAAAAACTAAGTAATTACTGTGTTGATTTGATTGACAATGATTTTTCTTAAATGTATAATTATAATTTAATAACATTAATATTTTTATGTTTTATTAAGCTGTTAATGTCCCACTGCTGGGCAGAGGCCTCCCCCATATCTTTCCAAGTGCTATTTTCGAGCGCCACTTCAATTTTAGGTATTTATATACTAATATAAATTAATAAAATAGGTCAGTTGGACCACGGGTCTTCGGTAGGGGCAGTTGTCCAATCATTATATTTAGTTGGACAACTGCCCCTACCGAAGACCCGTAGTCCAACTAGTTGGAACACGACCCCTAAACACCAGTGACATACTTAGCATTAAGGAGGTCCAGTGACCATCTGTGGTCTTCTTCATCAGTACCATTTCACCAAATGACACCTTCGGAGTGTAAATTTTTGCATTGTTGATAAAAATACAATACTATATAATACGTTTGAATTGAGAAACCGCTGCCTTTTTGGGCAGTCGGTTAAAAAAAAGTTGGTTAAAAAAAAAGTTAACTCTATACTTCTTAAAAGATAGCTTGATCTCTGCGACAACTGTCAGTATCAATACAGTAACAGTAGCGCTTGACAGACTTTATTAATTTAACAAGCCTGGCATAGCGCTGCAAGTTGGTTGAGCGGCAATCCTCCAGAGATGGTTCAGGCAGCGCTATAAGAGCCCGACCAATGAGAAAGTGCCCAGGAGTAAGGCAATGGAAATCGTCAGGAGAGGCGGATAAGGGACAGAGTGGTCTACTATTTAAAACAGCTTCTACCTGAGCGAAGAGAGTTTGCAATTCTTCAAAACTTAAATGAGAGTTACCCATTACTCGCCTAACATGAAATTTTGCTGAACGAATACCGGCCTCAAAAATGCCGCCAAAGTGAGGAGCGAAAGCTGGTGAAAAGTATAACTGAATGCCTTCCGTGGCTGCAAAATCAGATAGCTCGTTTTGATGAATCTTAAAAAAAATCATTAAGTTCTTTAGCTCCTGCGACAAAGTTGCGTCCATTGTCGCAGAATACTTCCGCTGGCCTGCCTCTTCGTGACACAAACCTTCGGAATGTCATAACGAAAGCGTCCTTTGATAGATCACTCACGGCTTCGAGGTGACAAATTTTATATCGAAGGCATATAAAAAAACAAAGATAGCACTTGACTAACGAAGCACCACGTCCCTTTCTGTTTACAATAAGGAATGGCCCAGCGAAATCAATTCCCACTGTGTGAAATGGAAAATTTGGCATGACGCGTTGTGAGGGCAAATGTCCCATTATTGGCGCAATAGTCTTGCCCTGCAAACGTCTGCACCTGGGGCAGTTATGAAAAATACGTCTGGCTAAATTTCTACCGTTAATCGGCCAAACGTATTCCCTAACAAAGGCCAACAACAATTGTGGACCAGCATGTAGTCCGCGTTTATGTTCGTACTCGAAAATCAATTTGGTAAAATGTGAAGCATGCAGGAGAACAGGGTGTTTTTTATTGTAATTATAGTCAGATGAACCTAGTCGGCCACCAACGCGAATGATCTTGTCGTCACTCAAAAATGGAGTCAATGATAAAATACTTGATTTAGAACTTAAAGCCTTGTTGTTGCATAGTAAATTATATTCAGTGGAGAAGGATTCTTGCTGTGCGAAACGACACAAATACAGAAATGAATTATTTAATTCATTAACAGTAATATTGCCAAAAAGTTTATCTTTGCCCCTCTTTAAATTATTAACAAATCTTAGCACATAAGCGAAAGATCGTTTTATTTTAATTAAGCTAGAAAAGTCTTTAAAAATAATCAGAGGTTCGTTTTGAGTAACAACATGATTGAAAGTGCAATTAGATTTAGTTTCCGGTAAGTCATTCGTATTAAATT
Source organism: Anorthoa munda (assembly GCA_945859665.1). Lineage (NCBI taxonomy): Eukaryota > Metazoa > Arthropoda > Insecta > Lepidoptera > Noctuidae > Anorthoa > Anorthoa munda. The sequence continues at coordinate 14,206,489 of OX243898.1, forward strand.
TATTAGATTTTAAGATAGGCCAATTATCTTCAGGCTAAGTGAGAAATGCAGGTCCTGACCACCATAGTTTGGTACTGCAGAGCTTATCTGGACTAATTCCTCTAGATATGAGGTCTGCAGGATTGACAGATGTGGGAACATACCGCCACGAGGAGGCATCTGTTAGCTCACAGATCTCCGAAATCCTATTAGCTACAAATGATTTAAAATTTATAAAACTGGTGTGGAGCTAGGCTAAAACTACTGACGAATCACACCAGTGTACTTGATGCTGAACTTCATATCGTAGTGACTTCTTGACAGCCTGGCATAGCCTTGCTGCCAGTAAGGCAGCGCACAATTCTAGACGAGGGATAGTCGTACCTTTAATCGGAGCTACTTTGGATTTAGAACAAAGCAAATTGACTGTGACCTCGTCCGCAGCATTAATCGAACGTAAATAGATGCAAGCTCCATATGCATGTTGGGATGAATCACTAAACGAATGTAATTCTACCGCTGCGGGTTCATTACAGAGCACACGCCGTGGAACTTCTAGAGCTAACAGACAAGGCAAAGACTGCATAAAATTGTTCTAGTCTCTTTGAACTTCATGTGGGACTGGAGAATCCCAAGTTAAATTAAGCAGCCACAATTGTTGTTATAACATTTTCATTTTTATTACACACGGACTAATAAGTCCTAAAGGGTCAAAGATTTTAAAAAGAGACGATAGAAAAGATCTTTTAGTTAAATTATTGTTACAAGAAAGTGGGCATTTGATGGGGAAATGTAACTGGTCGGTTGATGGGTTCCATCCCATGCCTAGTGTACTAGTTGCTCGCTTACTAAAAGGTTGTCATCAGATTGCTTATGTGAATCAAACAATGATGGTAAATTAGTCTTAAACTTACGAAGATTAAAGCATCCTTTCCTTAATTCTTCAGTCACAGATTGGTGAATATAACGTAGGGTATCCTCACTTTAAGAACCGGTGATGAGATCGTCAACGAAGAAATCATGATGAATTATGTCCTTAACCATAGGATCAGAAGATTCTTCACCAATCTGCCATAGACACCGAGTGCTCAAGTAGCTGGAACTTGCCATTCCGTAAGTCACAGTACGTAGCTGAACTTTTTGATGGGCAAAGACTCATCCTCTCTCCATAAAATAAGTTGAAGATTGCAATCCTCCTCGTGGACACGGACTTGACGGTACATCTTCTCGACGTCACCCGTGAGGAGGAACTTATGTTGTCGAGCCCTTATTAAGATGGAGAAAAGCGAGTCCTGCATATTAGGCCCAACCATGAGGATGTCATTGACAGACTGACCTGATGAAGTAGGAGCCGAGCCGTCGAATACGACTCTAATTTTCGTGGACTCACTACTGTCCTTGAAAACAGCGTGATGGCAGAGGAAATAAGATGTAGCAGGTAGAGGTACAGCGGATTCTTTAAGGTGCCCTAAGTCTGCGTACTCACGCATAAATTCTACGTACTGGGATTTTACATGTGGTTGTTTGCGAAATCGCCTTTCTAAATTTAAAAAGCGTTTTTTAGCTAGTGAATATGATTCACCAAGACAATCAGGTGTATCTTTTAAGGGTAGACTTACTGAGAATCTACCGGTTTCTAAACGGAGGGTGTTCGATAAAAAATGTGTTTCGCATGCCTTCTCGGTATGACTCATAACTGACTTAGTTTGGGGAACATTTTCTAAGTCCCAGAATTTTGAAAGTTCTTGATGTATTTCGTCAACAGACGACACATATGAAACAACTGAATGATTAGAATCTATATTATTATCAATTTCCTTTGACATTTCGTTTGTGGGTAAATTAAAATACATAGGACTTGAAACTAGCCAACCGAAATTAGAACTTCTCAATACAGGTGAATTGAGACCGAGAGAGAGTTGATCACGGCCAATAATGTCCCAGAAAATATCGGCACCGATGACAACATCAACAGGTGCTGGTTGGTAGAAGTGAGGGTCCGCTAAAAAGTAATCACTCGAAATATTAAGTTTTTTAACGTCAACGGGTATTCTAGGTATGTTGCCGGTCAACACTGGCAACACTAGAAAAGAAGAAGTGACGCTGAAATGCTTCATCAAAGATTTTAGCTGAACCACGCAAGTTTCTGTAGGCTGAGTGGTGGTTTTGTTGCCTATGCCAATTATATTGACATGCAAAGTGGTGGACGGCTCTAAAAGCAGTTTTGTTTTAAGAGATTGAGTTATGAACGATGACTGACTACCGCAATCCAAAAGAGCACGAACCTTCTGGCTTTGTTTGGTCGTAGGATTAGCTACCTCAATATATGCAGTAGACAGTAAAACTTGATGATTATTTTGATTTGAAAAATTAACGATAGTGTCGTCAGTGATGTCGGGTGAAATGGTGACAACACTGGCAATATTATTGTTATCAGATTGTTTATGCAAGAGTCTATTGTGCCTTGTATTGCACATGCGACACGGATGCATGCGACAATTGCGTGCAGAATGGCCAGACCGTAAGCAGTTGTGACAAAGCTTCAATCTGCTTACTTCACTAATACGATCATCCACACTCTTAGCTAAAAATGTGGGACAATCATAAATGCGATGGTTACCATTACAAACGCCACACGATAAATCAGAAATATTATTGTCTTCACGATTAGTAATATATGACTGATGGGATTTTATTTTGTTGTTTGAATCTATAGGCTTTGACGTTGTTTGAATCTTAGGTTTAGAGTATGGATGGCTGCTATTTATTGATTCAAGTACATCAGCGCGATCAATAAGAAACTTGAAAAAATGTTGCAAATTAGGTGTGTTAGTATCCAACGTGCCCCAGTATTCTTCCCACTTGGCTTTGTTGGTATTATCAAGCTTGGGGCTCATTATGTGAATGAGTAAAATATCCCAGTCATGTAAACCTACGCCGAGACTAGTTAAAGCACGTAAGTTTTTATTAACATGATCCACAAGGAATCTTAACGATTTATCAGACTCGCTTGTTATTGGTTTTATGTATAATAATGATTTTATATAATGAGTTATTAATTGTCGTGTATTGTTATATCTGTCACATAATAGTTTCCAAGCACACGCATAATTTGCGCTGGATACCTCTAAGTTAGCAATAATGCGCGCTGCATCGCCAGTCAAGTACGAAATAAGATAATGGAATTTGTGAATGGGAGCGATGCGGTCATTATTGTGTACTATAGATAAGAATGTGTCACGAAACTCAAGCCAACGAAAGCAAGACCCGTCGAACTTAGCAACTTGAATTTGAGGCAATTTAAAACCTATATCAAAATGATCGTGATTACATGGACCTGTAGTTATTTGAGTTGAATTTAAATCCTTGTAATTACTTTCATCATGACGGTTCGAGTTATGTTTTGTGTGATACTTTGAGCAATTGCAATGTTGGATATAAATAGTTGTTCGATAGTATCACGTTCATCAATCTCATTGGATAAATGGTCAGAATTTAATACTTCTATCTGATTTTGCAAGTCATCAAAACGGCTATAGATAGATTCAAATTTGTTTAGTTTTAATGTTAACTCGGCTAACTCAATCTGAGTAAGCGCTTCATTAGAGGTAACATTTGATAAAAAGTTTCTAAATTTAGTTATTTGACCTTTTATGGAACTACGTTTCACTAAAAGATCCTGTAATTCTTGAGGATTGTTTGTGCTAGATTCACCTCCCTAATCATTACCCATTGTGAACGCAAATCTTGTTAATATTTTATAAATCGGATGGATTAAACAAATTGATGCCAAGTAGGTTTGATTATGGAAATACACAGACACAAAACTAGGTAATTATAATGAAAAACTAAAACTTAGCTCACGCTCCTCGCCTAACGTCACCTGAGGCCGGTCCGGCGATGCGGCAATGGGTAGGGCTGCGCTCCGGTCACGGTGACACGGTAGGCGGCCCGAAGTCGCGCTCGACGGAGAGATCGGCCTGGAATGTTCGGCGATGTGGGTGAAATATATGCTTGTTGTAATAGCTAAAGCCCTGATAGGAAAATACGAATATATTTTACAAAGATTGTTGATAGATTTACTAAGGGTATGGGTATAAAGGGTAAGAGTGTGTAGGTAACTGGGAATTCAAGGAAAATGGGCACTTAGCTGCATTGGCCGAGGCTGCGGTGCGATGCTGATCGCTAACCGGCGGTGGCTGCAATGGCTGGTACACCTCCAGGAAATCCAGGTATGATGTTTGGTTTTGATGTAAAGTAGCTGCGACGCAATGGCTACACCGGCAGCGCGTGTTCGTAATATCCGAAAATTGCAGGTCCTGTCACGGTCGCCAGATGTAGGGGCTTCAATGAACTCAAATGAAACTCCCGTATTGAGGTACTGGTTGTTTAATTACTTTAAACTATATCTTTACAATAATATAAATGCGGAGCGTACAAATCGTGGTGATAGTTTTTGCACCCACATATAAGAAAAAAAAAAATAACTTGTGACGGTACACGTGAAACAAAACGTTTGGCGCCTGGCCCTTTGAACTGGAAATCACGACACACACTAAAAGTCTTCATTTCAAAACCAGGCGTAAACACTAACAATAACGTAACAATAACTTATACGTCAGTTTGACATATGTCGCAGAGATCAAGCTATCTTGTAGGAAGTATAATTGCTACGGAAAGCGCTACTATGTTTCTGACTATAAAGGTGAAGGCGCACCCATCCGCGCCGCAGGAGCCGCACGCGCCGAAGTCATCGCATTTTATAAAATAAATCTTTATATGAAATCGTATGCAACCTCGCGCACCTACCCGCCGCGCCGCACGATCCGCATTTCAGCAAAATGCCGTAGGTATACGGATTCCACCAGCGCGTGCGGATGACGTCGTCAGATTCGGCGCGTTCGATGCTTGCGGCGAGTGCGGTGCGGGTGGTGCGGAGACGTCATCCGTATCCGTATGGAAAGTATTGTTCAAGATGTACAGAAGTGGATACGATGCGTGTGTTAAGATTGGAAGTACGTGTGACGTCATTAAATCATGAATTTTCACTGTATAAGCACAATGGTGTAAGCACAATGGTGGTATAGTGGGTAGTGCTATTCTGGGTGGTTAGTGCATTGTCCTCACATGTATGAATTTAATAATGTATGTACCTATTTTCCTAAATATTGTAAAAAAACTATTTTTCTTTAAAAGAGTAAGTATGGAGTTTCTTGTGCATTCTTCTCCATAACAAGCTACTTTTCGAATGCACAGTAGAATCATTTTGATGTAACGTTCAAAAGTGCCGCTTGGTGGCCTAGTTGAAATAAAATATCTTTGTCTTTGTCTTATGTAGATATCAATAAATCACGCTACAAGCCGATAACATTATTGTAACGCTGCCTCGTGCGCATACGTCACATCACATCACATCATCAGCCTATTAATGTTCCCACTGCTGGGACACAGGCCTCCTCTCTGTGAGAGGGAATGGGCCGTAATCCACCACGCGGGCCCAGTGCGGGTTGGTGGATGTCACATGTCTTCGAATTTTTGGTTCTAGGACATGCCGGTTTCCTCACGATGTTTTCCTTCACCGTTTTGAGAGCAGTGGTGATGAAACAATTTACACAAAGTAAAGCGCCTACCTGGGCTCGAACCCACGACCTACAACTTGTAAGTCGCGGCCGATACCACTGGGCCACCACTGCGCACCACTCGCATACGTCGCTCGGTTATAAATACCGGTCCGAGTGGTGGCGATAAGTCGGGCGACTCACTTCAGGGCTCTAGCTACCAAACTCGGACGGCCACCCAACGCTAGACCCATTGGGCAAGGAGTACGCTTCTGCCCAGAGAGCGAGGAGGGTGGTCCAAAAATATCTAATAGCATTAGAAAAAGAAGCTAATATAAGTTGGTTCGCATACTCATTGCAGACGGACAAAAAAATGAAGGTGGCCATCAAGGGGCTACCGGCGGATACAGATCCTCAGGAGGTTGAGGAGGAGCTCCGTACTCTGGGCTACAAACCAGAGTACGTGAGGCATATCAACGCGTGCCAAGGACGTCCCGGCTGCGTGTTCCACGCCGTGCTCAATAAAACGGAAAACGTTCGCTCGATCTACGACACGCAAGTTTTTAAGTTCATTCGTGGCGTCAAAATTGAGGCATGGCGTGGAAAGCGTGGGCCCGCACAATGCCATCGGTGTCAGCACTTCAGGCATATCTCCCACCAATGCCACTGTCAGCTCGCCTGTGTACGATGCGGAGAAGGGCACGTAGAGAAGAGCCGGCCACCTGCGCATACTGCGGGGGCCCGCACCCGGCCAATAACATAAAGTGCCCTGTTTTTCAGCGGGAGGTCAAACACAGGCGGGCGGGGACCGTCACCATAACGACCACCTCGGCACGAAGACCACAGAAGGTGGTCATAGAAGATGAACAGCCGCGGGAAGAGGCTCAAGGTGCGTCCCTGATGGCGGCCGGAAATGGGCCCACACGACGTGGTGAGACCACCTCCTCCTCAGGGCGGAGGAAGAAGAAGAGGGGGGGGAGAAAAGGCAAGAGGTCTAACCCCCTCGCGACCCAGGAACCGACCTAAGAGGCAGCCCCTGCCAACCAACCAGCGCAGGCAGTCAACAACAAAAAGAGCGACCAGAAATTCATTACCCTCCTTCGTCAGTCGGGTAAACATAGCAAGATGGCCGCCAGTGCTGGCACAGAAGGACAACAAGGGCGCCACCTGTCGCATGAAAACATAACAAGAGTGAGTGAGCTATGTAGCCAATCAAAAGCCGGCACAAAGTAGGACTGCAGCAAAACAAAATAAGAATTTCACTGCCTGCGCTATTCAACTACTGATGGACTTAAGGCCATCAGGCAGGGGCATGACGTGGAGCAGGTCATCCTTGACGGCTTAGCCGCTATTAACGCTTTATCATGATCAATAAGCCGTTAAGGATGATATATTGGAACGCCCGCGGCCTCAAAAACAAGGTCGCGCTCCTCCGCCATCTCCTGCAGGAACAGGATATCAACGTGGCGCTGATAAGCGAGACACACTTGGGACCTGAAGATAGGTACAAGATCCCAGGCTATCTCGCTTATCGAAAGGATGAATCTAACGCGGCAAATACCCGTTACCGTGGCCTGGCAGTATTCATAAGGAGAAGAGTCGTCCACCAGGAACTCCCATTGCCAGCTATGCAGACAGCTTACGCGCTGGGTGTACAACTGCACGTAGCCGGCGAGGATTTATCAATATACGCCTTTTATAAGCCGCCCAGCAATAAACTCGATATCTCGGAGCTGCGGGCGCTTGTTAACAGTACAAACCACCCGACTATCCTCGCCGGTGATTTCAATTCGAAACACTCAGCGTGGAACGCCTTCATCAACAACCAGGAAGGGAGACGACTCCTCGCGGACTCCGAAGCCTTCGGGTACACATTATCGGGCCCAGTAGTGCCCACACAATACCCAGACAGAGCAGCACACATGCCAGACGTGCTAGACATTGTTGTACACCGAGGGCCGACATGCCAGGTCACACAACGAGTGTTAGACGACGAGTTACAGTCCGATCATCATCCTGTGCTCGTCGTCTTATCGGGCATGCCAACCCGGTTAAGACCTCAAGCGCCACGTCGATTAATTGATTGGACTAAATTCACAGAAAGGATTGAAGCCACGACACCGACTCGGCCTATCACTTCCGCCGCAGACGTCGACGCACTAGCCGATGACGTCACTGCTTACGTAAAACAAGCCCTGGAAGATGCAACCATTACGCAGCAGCAGGGGAAAGTGCTTCAGCCGCCCCTGCCTGCTCGCGTACGGAACCTTATTACTCAGAAGAGCCGCCTACGCAAGCAGTGGCAACAACTGCGCTGCCCAACCCTTAAAACCCAGCTGAACGAACTCACGGAAAAAGTGAAGGCCGAGCTCGGCGCTCTGAGAGCCGCGAGAGCTGGGAGGAACGAATAGATGCCACGGAGGGCGACTGGCCCTCCATTCACCGGCCGTGCCACCAACTAAATAACACCCCAGCTCCGGTAAGACCACTCCAGAGCAGCGATGGGGCACTGAAGTACATAGCCGAAGACCGGGCAGAGGTCTTTGCCGAACACCTGGGGCGTCAATTCCAGCCGAACCCGACCACTGAGCACGCGCATTTCGCAGCGGTTGAGAAATACCTTGGGGAGTACTTCGCTACACCGATAGCTCCCGATGAAGACGCCATCATTTTGCGGTCAGACGCGCCATCTTGCGAACTGTTACACGGCCGACCCCGTAGATCTCTTTAAAAAAAAACTATTTTCTACCAAACCACTTGTTTATTCACAAAATACACAGTTACACTTTTAATTAAAGTTCTATTTAATAAGACACGCTAATACAACATCTAAAATAATGATTTTCTATATCTCATGTATCTTTCGAGATAAGCCTAACGTATTTGGGTTTTCGCGACGGCTTCCAGAATCTAACTAAATTAATATTAAAATTCCGCTACTGTGCGATAACTGCAATTCAGCATTGGCTTTGTAATGAAAACTGAGACATTAACTAGGGAGTGCTAGTGTCGGCTTTATTGCCTTGTAATAAGGGATGTAACAGCTTCCCCTTTTTGACGGAGCTTTATCTTATAAGATGAGCGAAGTAAAATAGAAAAGATTGGAGATACAGTGAGATTAAGATAGTCATTTACAAAACTTAAACTAGGTATAAATGTACGAGTGTACATGTGGCTTATAAAATTATAATTAAACATAGCAAGACATAGTAATTTATAATGGAAAGCTTAACACCATAATTCATAGTATCTTAAAAGTTTAAATTTCTGTTTGATGGGAATTTGGTCTTATAGGTATTAGCAGTAGATTTATAATTAGTGTTTCGAATTAGTAAAGATTGTATTGAGTTATTGTCTTCATCAGATGCTGATGACATTTCAGTCATCTCGATAGAATTAGAGATTTTGGATTTGCGCTTAGAACTTTTCTGATTATAACATTGGTTAAATATTTGCACGCAGCATCCATCTTTAGATATTTTAAAAACAAAAATGCTAATGGCGCGCTGTGCTGTTGGCGAGTAGGTCAGGACAGACCCCAGTGGAAACTGTTAGTGTAGGCCTATGCGAAGAGACACATTGAGATTAGGAACATTTTATAAACTATAAACATGTATTGAGGAGCTCGTGGCTAAATAATAACAACCGCACGGGTCGATCTTCAAGGTTAAGCAACGCTTGACGAGGTCGGTCCGTGGATGGGTGACCATTTCAACATACCGAGTTTCCTCCGTGCCTCGGAAAGCACGTTAAGCCGTTGGTCCCGGCTGTCATTTGAAGATCTTTGACAGTCGTTACGGGTTGTCAGAAGCCTGAGATCTGACACCAGTCTTGCCAAGGGGTACCGTGTTACCCAGTTACTGGGTTGTGGAGGTCTGATAGGCAGTCGCTCCATGTAAAACACTGTTACTCAGCTGAATCCGGTAAGACTGGAAGCCGACCCCAACAATAATTGGGAAAAAGGCTAGGCAGATGATGAAACATGTATTGTATAATAGACTTCAGTTTTATATCTATGATTTCAGAATAAAAGGCTTATTCCGTTTATTTTATTATTATATTTATTTTTTGTTATTATGTCCTAGGTTCTAATTCTGGTCATTATATAATTGTTTTTCAAAGTATATACTTTCAAATACTTTCTACCATTGAAGTGTGATTAACAAATATCCAAACATACAGAATTTCATATATACCTATATAAAATAGGTATTAGTAGAATCCACAAGACAAGAAGAGGTTACAACGGATTATTTGGTTCAGGACAGCGATGAAATTGTTTAAAATATCTAAAGATTTTATAAGTTACACATAAAAATAAACACACAATTAAAATATAAGTAAAAGTAGAGTAATATGGACCATATTTAATAAAATAAGATTCCTTTTCTAAGTTATTTAATTCTTGTTCTAAATTATCCATTTGATGATTTGCATATTTGAGAGAATCTAAGTTGATTTTGCTTAAAGAGATTGGCGACAAATGTTGCAGGCTTTTATTAAATATGTCCTTCTTACAACAGTCATCAGCTGTTTTATCACTTTTATTACTAACTGAATAGTTTTAGAATAACCAATACAATTTGGTGTTAATTTTACAATTCCAGTACCTATAATTGAATAGTCGCTAATGTTATCTTATCATTTGGTTGTCAATTTATTTGCACTTGATTGAATATAAATCCACTTATTATTATTTAACTTTTGCCAAATATCATTTTGACCATAAATGGCGTTGCATTCTGTAGGTAACGACAGTGTTACTTCAGTTAATATTTTAGATTCACAGTTTGGATGGCTTATACATGAATATATAGTAGTTAGTTCACAGATAGAAAAGTTGTTACTTATTATCTTACATCTAGCAAGTGTGTCCATCATAGCATAATGCATCCTGTCATCACTTAAAGCTATATATGAGTTAGAAGGTTGAATCAACGCGAATGTGCTATGTGAGTCATCATGCGGAGTAGGTAGAGGTATGATTTTATAGGTCATGAATTTATCAGGTGTTATTAAAGGAATTTGTAATATAAAATGATCTTATTATTATAATAATAAGAGCTAAATTCAGAAACATCTATTATAGAGTGAATATTTTGAATGCTTAAAAGAACTGGGAAATCTAACCTTTTGCTTACTTGACTACTATGTTTAGATAATTCAAGATAAAGGTTAGAGGGGCTTATAACACTAGGATGTAATATATTAGCCTTAGAAAATAAAATAGAGTTTACCGTAGTATCCAGTAAATTGGAAATACTAAGTAAAGAACCTTCAATTATATTAAGAAGATTATTTAACCTTGAGGTATATAACAGTAAGTTATAATTTTTCGTGATTTGGGAAATATTTCATTCATCAGGTTAATTTGGGTATTCAATTTATTTTCGTTTTAATTAATTTTGTAAATAGTAGTGTTAAAGTTATTTATGGTAGATTTAATTATGTGAATGTTATCTTTCATTAGGTGTTATAGTTCGCTCTTTTTACACGACTCAATTGCAGCATCATATTTTCTAGCGTCGTCTGCATCTAATGTACCAAAAAAGAACTTTAAGATTTCTCCTCCAAATTCTAGAGAGCGTTTTATTTTATTTGTGGATTTATTAGAGATAATATGTGATAGCGATTGTAATTTAATGTAATTCCATTGGATTAAAACTTCAATGGGATAAGACATGTCCTTGCACATGTTATAATCTTGTGAATCTTGTGATTGAATTTTGTTACAGAGATTCAGAGTTTCATGTAATAGAGTTTCTATTTTGTTAAGATAAGGTTCTAAAGAGATTAAATCGACGTGAGTGATAACTTTCCCATGATCACTGTAAAAGTTAATATTATTAGTAGGTTTAAAATAAATTCCGGGACTATGGTAGATGGGAATGATGCTCGATTCGGTGAGGCTGTGGCTTGAAGTGCCGTGCCAGCATAGCGTTCTGAAAGAAAACATAGTATTTGTTAGGATGTTGAAGGTTTTATTTCATTGGTGTGGTATTTTATATTTTCACGACCTACTTGGAGGGTCACATTATGTTTATTATTTACTTTTGTAATTTTGTATGGGCCCATATGGATAACGCTTTTCGAAGTCTGTGATGGTGTTTTAGGTACACCATATCTCCTGATTTGTATGTGATTTCACGGGAGTTAGTATCATAATATTGTTTTGATCTCTCCTTGCTATTTAGGATATTTTGAATAGCTTTTTCGCGACTAAATCGCATCCTATATTGTAAAGCTCTTATATATTCATTGTATGTAGTATTACCGGAGGTTTCAGATAAGGAATTAGGAATGCATTATAACCGTATAATAATTCATGGGGAGTGAAATTAGTTGTACAGTGAGGCGTAGTTTATGCTAATATTGCAGTGTATGATAACAGTGCCAGTCGTTTTGATTCTCATTAACAAAGGATTTAAGGTATTTTTTTAGAGTAGCATGTGAACGTTCAAGATCTCCATTAGTTTGTGGGTGATACGGAGTAGTGAAAAGGGCTTTGACTTTCAATATATCTGTTAATTGTTTGAATAATTCCGACGTGAAGCAAGTCCCTAAATCTGTTAAAATAGTTTTAGGAAAACCGAAAAGAGACATACATATATACATCGTACATATATAAAATGTACGAGGTTTCGAGCTATTTCTTCACTGGTAGCTGTAATCATCGGATAAGCGCTAGTAAATTTGGTTAGATCATCTTGTAGCGTTAAAAAGAATTTGAAATTTTGGAAACCCGCTTCGGGCAAGTCACCTACGACGTCAAGGGCTAGTCGTTCAAATGGCCTAGTAGATGTAGAAGTTATCTCCAAAGGAGCTTTATTTGATTTCCTTAAAGGTTTATTGATTTGACAAAGCTTACACTTTTTTACGTATTGTTTAATGTCAGAGCGCATGCCTTTCCAATAGTAGGCAGCTTTGATACGCGAATATATTCATTGTGATCCTGGGTGACCAGCGATAACAGAGTCATGATTCTCCTTTAATATTTTAGGAACTTCTATAGGAGTAGGGTAAATTAATTGATTTTTATACATATGGATTTGAATGCTGGTATTGTGAAAAATATACGATATCATATTATAAACTTTAGTATAAGCTTGTTTAGAAAATGGGTCACTAGAATCTGGTAGTGCGAGATCAGTTATACTTGGGCAATCGATTTGTAGATTTCTGAGTTTAATTAATAAACTATAGACATCTCTAGGGATGTAAGGGGGCGCACTCACAAACTTAGCGCCCCAAGTCAACCTCACCTGCTCGTGGTGCATCCTGCCGATCAACAAACGAGGCTCTGACGACAACCGACAAATGGCGGTATAACCATTCCAACAAATCTTCGCAGTCAAATGGCAAAGACTGGTGACGGGCAGCAGCTTCACCAATGTAAGAAACTGCGATCTGCGATCGCCAACCCGCATGCCCAGCGTGGCGATTATGGGCAAACCCTCCAATATGGCAAGTCAAAAGAAACCACGGCCCCCAGTTCCCGGCCGCCCTGCTGTTATTCCTGATTATGGCGGCGGTCACGGTAGCGGCAGGGCACTCGGGGGTGCGAAGAATCTCCGGGTTACGGACTACGGCCGCCAAAATCAAAAAACAAAACTGACCTTGGCTACGTACAACGGACGCACGTTACGGCTTGATGAACACCTCGTGCAGCTTGAACAGGAGCTCGAGAATATAAGGTGGCACATTCTGGGGTTGAGTGAAGTCCGAAGAGAGGGAGAGGACACAATAACTCTTGAATCGGGCCACCTTATGTATTTCCGAGAGGGAGACCAGCTATCCCAAGGCGGTGTCGGGTTCCTGGTTAACAAATCCATCTGTGGCAACGTTGTGGAAGTCTCCAGTGTGTCGAACAGGGTAGCGTACCTCATAGTAAAGCTAACCGAGAGGTATAGCCTTAAGGTTGTGCAAGTCTACGCACCGACCTCGGCGCACTCGGACGACGAAGTGGAGGAAATGTTCGAGGACATTTACAAGGCCTTGCACTCCACCACTAAGACCCACTACAGCGTTGTCATGGGGGATTTTAACGCTAAAGTGGGAGTACAGAATTGCAGCGAATCGGTAGTAGGATCCTACGGATTTGGCAGCAGAAATCATAGGGGGCAAATGCTTGTCAACTTATTAGAGAAGGAGGGGCTTTTTGTTATGAATTCCTTTTTAAGAAACAGCCCCAAAGGAAGTGGACGTGGCAAAGCCCCGACACTATGACCAAAAATGAGATAGACTTCATCATAACAGATAAAAAGCATATATTCAGGGATGTCTCAGTGATCAACAGGTTTAATACCGGCAGCGATCACAGACTTGTTCGAGGCTCTCTGAATATCAACTTCAAGCTTGAGAGAACTCGTTTGATAAAGTCTAGGCTCCGTCCAAACATGCTCCAAACCATGTTAGGATCTGAAGCGTTCCAGTCAGACCTGGAGAACCGGTTCGCTGTCGTGGAAACCACAGACGAAGTTGACCAGACATTCGACCAAATGGTGCAAATCCTCAGGGAGGAAGGTACGAGATTTCGTAAGATGCGGCGTACGGGCCGGAAGTCTAAACTTTCGGAAGAGACTCTAAAGCTCATGACGGAGCGACGTGAAAATCCACCAGCCACTTCGCCAGAACAGCGGGCACTCAACAAAAAAGTTAGGAAACTGGTACGACGCGATCTCCGACGATCCAATACGCTCTCTATAGAGAAAGCGATTGAGCAAAACCGGGGGTCAAAAGTGTTCTTCCAGCCACTTGGGAGGAGCCATATCTGACGAAGCTGGCTAAATCGAGTGGGGATATCGTCGTTTCGAGGCCGGAGATTCTTTCGGAAGTTGAGGACTTCTACAGCCAACTGTACGCATCGCATGCATCTCGGCCTGATCCCGAAAATGAGGATTCTAGAGCCACCTTAACCCGCCATTTTACAGAAGACCTGCCTGAAATAAGCCAAGATGAAATCGAGGCGGCTCTCAAACAGCTTAAAAATGGAAAAGCCCCGGGTGAGGACGGGATTACAACCGAGCTCCTGAAAGCGGGAGGACGCCCCGTATTGAAGGAGCTTGGGGAGCTCTTTAACTCTGTCCTGTTCTCTGGGAGAACTCCACTGGCGTGGCAGAGGAGCGTGGTCGTTCTTTTCTTCAAAAAGGGTGACAAGACCCTTTTGAAGAATTACAGACCCATTTCGCTTCTTAGTCACGTTTATAAGTTGTTTTCGAGAGTCGTCACGAATCGTCTAGCGCGAAGACTCGACGAGTTTCAGCCACCGGAGCAGGCCGGGTTCCGAAGAGGATACAGCACCATAGACCACATCCACACAGTGCGGCAAATTATACAAAAGTCCGAAGAGTATAATCGGCCCCTGTGTTTTGCTTTTGTGGACTATGAGAAGGCTTTTGACTCCATCGAAACCTGGTCTGTTTTGGAGTCTATGCAGCGATGCCAAGTTGACTGGCGATACATCCAAGTGCTGAGATGTCTTTATGAAAACGCAACAATGACCGTTCAAAGTCAAGACCGGCAAACTAGGCATATCTCACTGCGTCGAGGAGTTAGACAAGGGGACGTTATTTCCCCGAAATTGTTTAGTAACGCAGTGGAGGATATGTTTAAGATGCTGGACTGGGAAGGACGCGGCATTAACATAAACGGCGAGTACATCTCACACCTAAGATTTGCGGATGACATCGTCATAATGGCAGAGTCGCTGCACGACTTGCAGCAGATGCTGGATGGCCTAGCTGATTCTTCTGCACGCATCGGTCTCCGGATGAACTTGGATAAAACCCAGGTTATGTTTAATTCACACGTCACACCGGGATCGATTGTGGTCAATGGCGGTGCTCTCAAAGTTGTTCGAGAATACGTTTACCTCGGGCAAACTTTGCAGTTTGGTAAGAACAACTTTGAGAAGGGGGCTAGCAGAAGAATACAGCTGGGCTGGGCGGCGTTTGGAAAACTTCGTCGAGTCTTCTCGTCGCGCATCCCGCAAAGCCTGAAGACTAAAGTCTTCAACCAGTGCGTCCTACCTGTTATGACCTACGGTGCCGAGACGTGGACACTCACAATACGGCTGGTTCATCAGTTCAAAGTTGCTCAGCGAGCTATGGAAAGGGCTATGCTCGGAGTCTCTCTAAGGGATCGAATCAGAAATGAGGTGATCCGGCAGAGAACTAAAGTTGTCGACATAGCTCATAGAATAAGTAAGCTGAAGTGGCAATGGGCCGGCCATATAAGTCGTAGAACCGATGACCGTTGGGGTAAACGTGTTCTTGAGTGGAGGCCGCGAACTGGTAAACGTAAGGTAGGACGCCCTCAGGCTAGGTGGAGCGACGACCTTCGCAGAGTGGCTGGTAACAGCTGGATGACAGTTGCCGAAAATCGAACCAAATGGCGTGCAATTGGAGAGGTCTATGTCCAGCAGTGGACTGATATGGGCTGATGATGATGATGATGAGACATCTCTAAAATTAGTTTGTTCATAATGATGAACTTTTGTAAATTGAAAATAGACAGATTTATTTTTAATCTGACGTGACGTATTGTAAGAGGTTCGCGTTCTGAGTTGAGTAAGTCTGAAGTCAGCAGAATTATCGAGTTGTGATAGTATTTCCTCGCAATAAGGCATAGAATAATCAAAGTCTAAAGAGACAGGAAACGCTTTTGTATTTAACTTGGATAAGTGCAGACCCTGAGTACATTCTTCTATAATAGTATTTGAAGCAGGGAGCTGATTAGTAAATTGGTTTTTAAAATATTGTTTATAAGTAGAGTTATTTAAATTATTAACATCAATAGAGTTAATAGGGCAACGGGATAATGCATCAGCGTTGGAATTGAGGCGACCTTGTTTATAGATAATTTCGTAGTCATATTCCTCCTTTTTTAGTGAAGAGGTAAGTGGCTTAGTTAACTTAGAAAAGTTCTCAATGAATCGGCGATAATATCCTATTAGGCCTAGAAATGACTTAATATCTTTAGGATTTTTTGGAATTGGAAATTGCGATACGGCGTTAACTTTTTCAGGGTTTGGACACCTTTGTCGGTGATAATATGGCCAAGGTAAGTCACTTTATGTCTTAGAAACTCACATTTGTCCGGTTGGAGTTTTACATTATATATTCACGAAATTTGTTAAATACTAGTTGTAATTGATGCATGTGTTCTTGTAAATTTTTACTGTACACGATGCAATCGTCTAAGTAGATATAGCAATGGAAGCCTTGTAGTCCTGATAACACAGTACTCATAAGACGTTGAAACGTGGCAGGGCCATTTTCAACCCAAAAGGCTTCCTGGTAAATTTATAGTGTCCAGACATGCTTGAATATCTTTGGGGTTGGTCTTTATTTGATGAAAACCGCTGGTAAGGTCCAGCGTGCTAAAATATTTAGAATGATAAATTGGTCCAAGATATCTGTGAGAGAAGAGGCAGCGGATAAATTTCGGAGACAGTGACGTCATTAAGACGGCGGTAGTCAATTACTATTCTCCATTTTTGTTTGCCTGAAGCATCCATCTTTTTCGGAACTACCCAAACTGGAGCACTCCAAGGTGAAATAGAAGGTCTAATGATATCCTGATCTAGCATTTTACGAATTTGGGAGTCGACTTCCTCTTTGTGTATTCGGGGAAGCGATATGATTTGACATTAATAGGTGGTGCATCTTAATGCATACGGAATAAGAGGAAATATATCAA
Organism: Anorthoa munda; assembly: GCA_945859665.1. Lineage (NCBI taxonomy): Eukaryota > Metazoa > Arthropoda > Insecta > Lepidoptera > Noctuidae > Anorthoa > Anorthoa munda. Next base: position 14,223,726 of record OX243898.1, read on the forward strand.
ATTTAATAAAATCTTATCTTTGTGATAAAAAACGAAATAACATATAAATCTAGCCAGAGAACAGTCAATTATGGAGTACCACAGGGTAGCGTACTCGGGCCGCCTCATATCCTATGACAATGTGTGCAGATGACAGCACTTTACTTATTCAGTTGTGAATTGGCTGCAAAATAATAATTTGGTTATAAATCTTGATAAAACAGTATTTAGACGTAAATATTAAATATAAGGAAAAATTTATTAGTGAAACAAATGTGACTAAATTTCTTGGACTAACATACAAAACACTTTAATATGGAATTCACATATTGACAAAGTATGCAGTAAGCTAAACCAACATTCCTATGCTTCGCACATGTTAAGTAAAACGGCCAATCGAGCAACAGTCTTAACGGCGTATCATGGTCTTGTAGCCTCAACATTGAGATATGGAATTATATTTTGGGGCAATGCCACGGGTAAAGATATGTTATTTAAGTGCCAAAAAAGATACATAAGAGCTATATATAATTTGCACATGACAGACAGCCGCAAACCGTTTTCCAAAAAAAAAAACGAAAGTATTTACTATGCCGTCGTTGTACATCTATGAAACGTGTATGTTCGTCAAAAATAATTTACATAAATTTGCTCGAGTCACTAGTCGGCGCCGTTGTGATCGTTACAAACAGTCGGATCTAGTACTGCACTATACAGAAATAGTATTTTTGTAATGGCTCCAAGGGTTTGTAATAAATTACCAAAATGTAAAAGGGATTAAGATAATATCCGAAAAAAATACATATTACTGTACCGAAGAACTTTTAAATGATAAAATATGACATTACTAGATAGTTATTATAATTTACCATTGACATTAGTTTTTTTTCATTTTCATCATCATCATCATCATCATCATTTCAGCCGAAAGACGTCCACTGCTGGACATAGGCCTCCCCCAGGCGTCGCCACATTGACCGATCCCGTGCGTCTCGCATCCAGCGCCTTCCCGCAACCTTAACCAGGTCATCGGTCCACCTAGTGGGAGGCCTTCCAACATATCGTCTTCCGGTTCGCGGTCGCCATTCCAGAACCTTTCGGCCCCAACGGCCATCCGTTCTGCGAGCAATGTGCCCTGCCCACTGCCACTTAAGTTTGGCAATTCTTCGGGCTATGTCGGTAACTTTGGTTCTCCTGCGGTTATCATCATTTCTCACGTGATCACGCAAGGAAATTCCGAGCATAGCCCTCTCCATTGCCCTTTGGGTGACTTTAAGCTTTCTGATAAGGCCCATTGTGAGCGACCACGTCTCGGTCCCATAGGTGATCACTGGCATTTTTCATTTTACCATTACATATTAGTAGACCTTTATTGTAATACCTGTTTCCACGAATAAAGATTGATTGATTGAAACTACAAAAAAAATAAAAACCGGCCAAGTGCGTGTCGGGCCACGCACAGTAAGAGGGTTTTGTTGTTGTTACATGAACATTAAAACGGTTTCAGCGGCTCACAAAGTCTAAAAACGGGCCCACATAGGTGATGTTTTTTTACCCGACTGCCGAAGGAGGGTAATGTGTTTATCAGTCTATGTATTAGGCGTTCTAGAGACCAAACGCGTTGGCCGATTTTGATGGTTCTTACGTCCATCGATTCGTCTTAACCCTGCGAGTGTCACTGGCTACATTAAAATTCGAAAATAGAAAAATGTCGGATTTTGGCCGCCATATTGTGGGGGCCCAAATTTTTTTTTCTTCCTAACCTATCGTTTGGGGTATCAAAATAAAGGACTTTAAGAGCTGATTTCATAAATATACAACACTTATATGTTAAATTGTACCTAATACTAAAAAAAGATAACTAAAAAGTTCTAAATAAAAAATAATAATTAAAAAAATCAAAAAACCCGACTGCTTAAAAAGCGAACTAAAAAGATGTAAACAAGAAGAAAATCATGCTGTGCAGTCGGAGGATACATCTGGGTTTGGTCAGCCAGCTCGCGAACATGTATCCTCCGCAGTCGGGATTTTTGAATTTTTTAATTATTTTTTTAAATCTATATTCTCACGTTTGACCACTATCTCGCCTGATGGTAAGCGATGATGTGGTCTACGGTGAAGCACGCTTGCCTAGATGTAATCTATTCACTCTTGACTTAAACTAAATAAGGACTAACTGGTAACTGAAGAAGGAGTTATAAAATCCAACTTCGCAACTTAGAGTTAGTTTAGAAAATTAAGTTAAGTTAGAAAAATATTATCTATTTGAGTACCACCGCGGGTGCGAAATGTGAAAGGACCCGTACGAGCGCGCGTTAGAGCCACGGGGAATGGTATTGTTCGTTCCTGGATCCTTGCGTGCACGCTCCTTTATAATTCCAAAAGAGAAATTTCTTTTGGAATTATAAAAAAATCGTATGTATTCACCTCTATTCTCCTCTAATACCGCAGATTAGAGGTGAATCCTCTAATCTGCGGTATTCACTATATCAATCTGGAAAATTTTACACTACTCAATTACTGATGAAGTCGGGTCGAATATTGACTTTATAGAAGGATATCGACAAAAGAAAATAAGTAATTTGCTTGGAAATCGAATCTAATTTGACTTTACTTTTACGTTTTAATTACAAAACGTCGAATATACTTCTGCACTAACACAAAATAGACTCCGCCGCGCGCATGCACCGTATGGACTACGGACTGGTACTGCCATCGACTCCGGCCACTCCAAGGCGTTATTCGAGCTTAAACGTTATTAATTTAGAAATCATTATTATTGAGGATGTTATGATTTTATTTTTGTATATTTTTACATGATAAGCATATATTTACTATCTGTTTTACACAGCTAACAATGTTATTTAAGTAATTTTACAATGGCATTTGTACAAAAATTTTACTGTGCCAATTACATTTTATAAGTTGGTCGACTATTACTCGTAAACTTGTAAAGCCTGTTATGATTTCATTTTTGTATATTTTTACATGGTTCGTAAGCATTATATTTACTCTGTTTTACACAGCTATCAACTTTATTTAAGTAATTTTCCAATGGCATTTGTACAAAATTTTTACTGTTCCAAGTACATTTTATAAGTTGGTCGACTATTACTCGTAAACTTGTAAAGCCTTGTTATCCGTGATAATTTTCCTTTTAATTTCGTTATATTTACTACTGCCGTGATTTTTTTCACATAGCCAAGAGCAACCATTTTGCTGGCAGGGGGGGGGACACTTGACTCTAACATAAATTTGCAACTTAAAGCTTAATTTTACGCAAACGAATCTCTGAATCGAAAAATGGTTGTAACAAACCCATAATATTTTTGAATGGCCTATCCAACGATACCCCACACCATGGGATAGATGAAAAAAAAATTCACCCCCACTTTACGTCTATGGGAGGTACCGGAAAAAAAAAAAATCTTGATTTTATGTTACCACTATGTCGGCATTATTAATATGTATATACATGCCAAATTATAGCTTTCTAGTACTTAGATTCTCTGAGCTAAGCTGCGGACGGACAGACGGACGGAGCGAAACTATAAGGGTTCCTTGTTGACTTCGGAACCCTAAAAACGTAACTAACTTAACCGGAACTAAATATACTGGAGTTTTTCAAGGCACGACAACGAGTTACGTTGCGGCATCGTGACGTGTAATTTACGACACGGTTACGTAAATTTTCACGTCACGCCAACAACAGCTGATTGACTCACACGGCATCGACAAGAATGCGCGGCGTGGCGGCAACGTAGCGCGGCTCGGCCTACACTTGCTAACACAGAAGCATCGCGACAGTCGACAACTCGACATATTGTAATTCAAATATTAACGGCATTAAACCATCGCCTATAAAAATATAATCGACTTTCATTTCATCCACGAGCTAACACTTTCAGTCATAGATTATTCAAGCCAAGCCTTATGCCAAGGAAAAAGAATAATATTAGACTTAAAAAGCGGCTGCACTCCCTCCCCCACAAAGTGCACCTCACCAACATTCGAGGTCTGCACTCAAATCTCTCTGCAGTCCACTACCACCTGGAGGCTGAGAAACCAGCGCTGTTTTTCCTTACGGAGACGCAGATAGCGAGTCCGTCTGACGTGTCGTACTTATCTTACCCAGGGTTTACCCTGGAGCACAATTTTAAACCGCGCGCGGGTGTGTGTATGTACGCCCGTGACGATACTTGCTATCGGCGTCTCCGTAACCTTGAGGACTCCAGATTCTTAACGCTGGGGGTTTAATGGACACAGGTCTGGATAAGATTATCTAAGCCTGTGTCTACCGTTCGCACAGCGGAAATCAGGAGACAACCAGGCTCACAGAGTAGGGGAGAGCAGGTAGGATTCGTACACAGGGAGCATTCGTACATTGATGATATCTACACTACCCAATACAATGACTTGTTCGCGTTTGTGTGCCTGACTCCCGCTCGTACGCATACGGTAACCGCGGAGCGGGGATACCGTGCTGCCGCCGGCTTCGATGGAGTAAGTCGATACGTGTTTTCGCTCTCCGTAAGTAATTTTTGTATTCACCTTTAAACACGTTTAACTGTCTAAGTTTTGCTCGAATTATAAAAGTGATTTAATATATTTAACGAAGTGATAACTTGGTTTAATATATCAATAGTCATTTTAGGGTAACTTTAACGGTTATTTTTATTTTCCATTACTTTGTTTATTTCTTGGGTTGGGGTACTTTCGTGCAGTTATGAGTGGGGTAGATTCGTACTGTACGAATGCTCCCATTCCTAACTGCGTGGCAGTAGAAAGATTGTCCACCATAAATATTATTGTTACAGAACCATGCCGCGAACATATGTTAAAAAGGGGATAAGAACGGGAGAGGTAGATGAAGATGCAATGAAAAAATTGTATAAAAAAAACAAATATGAGGGGACAGTTTACATATCAGATATAGTAGAGTCTGCGAAACAACATCTCCCGTAATCCACTTATTGTTTTATTAAATTATCACTTAATAAATGCTATTATCAAGACCATAACAAATGAGGTTGTCATTAGTATAGCATTGTCATATAAAAAGTTTGCAAATAATTCGAGTGTCTACTTTCCAGACTCTATATATATTACCGCCATAATCTGCTTTTAGGTCAAGAACAGCTCATATACTTAGCTTCGAAAAATACCTATCTATGTATAATGTTTGATAGTGACACTATTAAATAAGTACATAAGATTAAGAAATGTTACTTTAATGGTAAATGTTTATATGTTGATTTATTAGTTCCTGTATTAACAAAATTATTAAAAGTGTTATATTTTTATGACTAAGTAGTTACTAAGCACTTTGCAAACATAGACTGTTAAATTATTACTACGTGAAGATTGCTACAGTGTTAACTTTGATCTAAATACATGATTATTTTGATTGTTTAAATGGCATTTTCTTTGACTGTACGGAGGTTCCCCACTATGTACGAATGTGCCCCACCCTATGTACGAAGCTACCCCATGTGTGGGGTACTTTCGTACGTTTTCCATTTTTCTGAAAAGTGCCCGTAACTTTGCTATGTTGTTTTGTATCTTAACTACACTTCACTATTATTAAAGTCAGATATGTCGGGTATACAGCAGCATTGAAGTTATTTTAAAATAGCTAATAGTTGCTCTTTTATACGGCTTAGAGTAAAAAGTGTACGAATCCTACCTGCTCTCCCCTACCTTAGTGAGGCTGCTGACGCGGCACAGCAGCGGTACCCTTCCGCCCAATTACTGTTACTGGGGGACTTTAATGCCCACCACCAGGAGTGGCTCTTCCCATACCAGTGCACTGACCATGCTGGACGGGAAATGCGTAAGCTTTCGCTAGCGCTAAACCTCACCCAGCTGGTCCAGGGGGCAACGAGGGTACCGGATGTCGATTCGCACACAGCGAATTGCTTGGACCTTCTGCTGACAACAGATCCAGACAGATACTCTGTGTCGATATCTTCACCTTTAGGTAGTTCCGACTACTGTCTGGTGAAGTCCGTGTCCGTCTATTCCCCGCCTGATCCCAGCCCAAAAGGCACCCGGCGGGTTTGGCGGTACAAGTCAGCAGATTGGGATGGTATGCGATCTTTTTTCGCATGCTATCCTTGGCAGCCTTCTTGCTTTTCTTCGACTGATCCATAGTCGTGCGCGGACGCCGTGACGGATGTGTTGCGTCAGGGAATGGAGTACTTCATTCCGTTCTCTGACGTATCAATGTCTAGCGAAGACCGGCCATGGTTTGGCGCCGAATGTAAGCACGCCAACGCGCTTAAGCATGGGGCGTACCTGGCTTGGGTCGTTGCTCGATCGCGTAAGGCGGGTGACGTGGGTCAGAAGAAGAAGGCCTTCAACGGGGCTGCCAAGTCCTGCAAAATGGTGTTACGAAGAGCTCGGTTCGACCACATTGGCCGAATAGGGACCAAACTTGCTTCTTACCCAGCAGGTAGTAAAGCGTTTTGGTCTCTGGCTAAGTCGGTCGAATCGAACTTCTGTCGTCCCTCACTACCACCACTGCTGAAACCCGACGGGTCGCTGGCCCACTCCGCTGAGGAGAAGGCAAATTTATTTGCCTCTCTTTTTGCGGAATCTTCACGTCTGAATCCCGGTGGCGCGCAATATTAAGCTCCTATTGTTTTTTTTTGTTTTTTTGCGTGGAGAAATGCTCATGCATACTGCACTACCACGGGGAGATAGTGCAGTTATGTGGGACTCTAACCCACTAAAACTCCACGGTGTCCTCCTGTGCCGCTTATGGCGGGAACACGGGCACGCGTTAGCACTCACCGCGAAGCCGCCGCGGCTGTCCGTCACCGGACCCTCCTCGGGGGATTACCCCCCATCACCGGCGCACCAGAACACACTCTACGACGTGACGACCTAAGGGACCAATCAGCACATGGGCGCCAGACGACCCCGTGTATGGCGCCCTTGGTCCCCCTGTGACGGGTCAAGGTCAATGGCCCCGCCACCTACCATTGTTCGGCCGCAGGGGATAGGAAGAGCGGCTAACACAATACCGACACTCCTCCTCCCCTGCGGCCCCACCGCGTCCGCCATCAGACGGTGGCGACCCCGTCCGGGCCGCGGAAGGTAGGGAGAGCGGCGCACCGCAATACCGGCACTCCTCTCCCGCCACGGCCTCCAACCTCCAGCCGCGACATCGTATGGGACCTGGAAATCTCCATAAGACATCGCAGCCCGCCTCAGTTGCGTTGTCGCCTGTTCCCACCTACCAGTTGGCCGCTACGTCGTCGGCTTAATCGGCAAAAGCCCTGACGAGCGGCCCCTCCTCGGGTTCCTCTTCGCTTCACCGTGGGTGACCAAGCCACGGTTACTGAGCCCCCCCGCCTCCACAATGCGGGAACCCACCGGGGGGGAATATTAAGCTCCTGGCATACCTAGAAGCAAACGATATCCGCCAAGTGACCGCCAATACGGCTTCCGCCGAAATCGGTCTACTGGGGATCTTCTAGCGTATGCCATTCACATCTGGAGTGAGGCCATCGAGAGGCACGGGGAAGCGCTTGCCTTCTCTCTAGACATCTCGAAGGCTTTCGATAGGGTCTGGCACGAAAGCCTTATTGGTAAGCTTCCTTCATTCGGTTTGCCCGGTGGTCTGTGTGATTGGATTGCTGACTTCCTGAGAGATCGGTCCATTCGAGTGGTTATCGATGGCTGCACGTCGGACCACTTGGATATTAATGCCGGGGTCCCTCAGGGGTCGGGACTCTCAGCAACTTTATTCTTGCTGCACATTAACGATCTGCTAAAACCCGGCACCTTTGGGTATGCAGATGACAGCACTGTTGCTGAGAGATACTTGTCCAACGCTCGTGCTACCGGGCCTCAGATCCAGTCTCTCCGGGAGGCCATGGTGGAGCGCTTGAACTTGTCCTTGCAGGCAGTCTCCGAATAGGGCGATGCCAATCTGGTCAAGTTTAATGCTGCTAAAACCCAGGCGTGTCTTTTTTCCGCTGAAAAGAGCCAATTTCACCCGGCTCCAACTTTCCGAGATGTAACCGTGCCAATAGCTGATCATCTTGAGCTTCTTGGCGTTACGTTGACATCGACTCTCAATTTTGGCCCGTACATTGAGGCAAAGGCTCAGCAGGCTGCCAAAAAGCTGGGGATCCTTGCAAAGGTGAGAAGGTACTTCACGCCAGAACAGCTGCTCAGCTTGTATCAAGCGCAAGTTCGATCATGCATGGAGTACTATTCTCATCTCTGGGATGGATCTGCCAAATACCAGCTTGATGCACTAGAGTCGATCGAAAAGCGGGCCAAGAGGCTCATCGGCGATGAGGCACTGATTAAGTCAAAGCTCCAGAGTCTTGAACATCGTCGCCGAGTTGCCAGCTTGTCGGTTTTTTATCGATTGCATTTCGGGGAGTGTGCGATGGAAATGCATGATCTAATTCCGCCCAGCCCGTTTCATCATCGGACTACCAGACGTACGGCGATGCGCCATCGGTACATGGTGGACATCCCACCCATACGCACTAAACGTTTTGAGAATACTTTTATTATGCGTACAGCTAAGGAGTAGAATTCCCTGCCGGAGTCTGTGTTTCCCGATAGCTACAATCTTAAAAAAAAGATACTTACCGAAATTGTTTCTTGACTTAAAGCATGCAAATAAATGAATATCGGACAGTACAAGTTTTGTCATTATATTCGGCAATTTTATTAATATGCACACAGTCCTCTTTTCCGTTGTAATTGTTTGGCTCACCCCGCGTCCAATTCCCGTACACCTCTTTGATTGACCTTCCTAGAATAGGAAAGTTATAAATAAGCAAAGTTATAAGAGCACAGAAGCGCTGTCCCGGTAGAGACTAGAAACGCCTTTACTTATCTATTATATTCGTACCCACACAATTAGCGGTGAGAGCAAGTTTCGGCTATAATAGTTATTGGCAGACTTATCTCTGGCCATCTTTTAGGTGCTGTTAAAATGGTGAGGTCCACTGACATGGTTGGTTTGTATGAAAATTGTTGTGACATGGTTGTAGCGAAGCTAGAGATAGCTTCAGCCGCTGAGGCGTGTGCGTGCTCTGTACGTTTTACACTGAAAGCTTTATGTCATCCTCCTGCAGTCATCCAAAATTATTCGGGATCGGTGATTATTAAACATACACGTACCGTCAATGGTCACAAAATCCTTACTGAGGGGTGATTCTCTTTTTATGCCCACCCATAAGTAATAATTGCTGCCCCAATGATCACTATTAGTGAGTTTCCAGACCGACAACATTTCTATAGCGTCCATGGAATTTTCCGGGAAAAATAAAGTTGCTCCCTCCTGTTTACATATTTCAATGGCCTCGTGCCACGTCTTCGTTTCGTTGTGAAACTTTAAAAAACTTAATATTTCTTTGTTATAAGTAAACCCATCCCGAAAAGGCAATTTAACTGTCGGGTCACCTACGGAATGGAAAATAAACATTTGTTTTTTTAATGGGTTAAGTATATTCCGACTTAAGTCTAGTTTTTTGATCCGTTGTTAACCAACCAATGGTTAAATAATTATGCTAACCAATGGTTTATTAATCAATTGTTCATCTAACAAATATCAAGTAATTAACTCTTTAACTTATTTGACCATTTGTGAGGCTAACAACTGAAGAAAAATAGTGATTTAACGACTTTTGCAACCATTTGTTAGCATATTTAACCATCGGTTGAGTTAATAACGGATCAAATAACCTGGCCTTAGGATCATGTTTTTTTTATTTGTAGTAAACTCAAGTAACAGTTCAATGTATTAACCAATGGCTAATTATTATGTTATATAATTAGTTAAAAAAATTACCTCCTGACTTGAAGTACTTGATAATTTTTTAGGCTAACATTTGACTAAGAAACGCATTTAACAGAAATTTAATCATTGTTTACTATTTTTAACTGTTAGTTAACTACAGATGGTGGCGGTTCCGAGTAAGGAGCGACCTCCATCCATCTGTTTAATGGATGAAAAGCATTTTAGATCAAACTTAATATGTTAAAAAATATATCACAGGTGGGGTTGTATGAAAAAATCCTCTCAAGACTGTAATTAATAAAAAAAATATTCGGTGAGTTAAGATCAATTAACAAACAGCAATGTGGCTCATATTTTCTGAAAGGTATACGTTCATCTCATACGTTCTCCATTTTATCATCGTATTTTGTCTCGCACCGGCACTCAAACCCACACTCGCGTCACGCTCTTTATTGTATTGCCTTAATTAGCCTTGCTTTTGCATTTATTTGTTCTTTTGTTATTTGTGCTGAATATATAGTTTCTTTCTTACCGGGACATAGCAGACCCTTGTCTCGACACCTCATGAACCTCAATACTATATCGTCGTCGTCGGGCTCCACTACTCTGCCCTGTGGCTGCATCCCCGGCTCCATAAATGGAGAAGAGGACACACAAGGCCCGCGCGATTCTAACTGCATTACTGGAAAAGTAAGAGCAAATTAGTTTGGCAATTAGTTAAACCTTTAATTCTTTTAATCCGTCTGTGTTTCATGATAGCTACATGATAGCTGGGTGTCTTGAAATCAAGGGTGAATAGGTTACTTCTAGGCAAGCGAGCTTCACCGTCGACTACATCTTCACTTACCATCAGGTGAACCGCTTACCAACGGTCATCGGTTCTACGGCTAAGACGGCTGGCCCATCGCTACTTCAGTTTGCTTGTTCTGTGAGCTAGTCCGGCGCACACCGCTCGATAGAAATCATTCACTACTCATATTCATTCTATATTACTTTTAATTGACTTACTTTCATCAGTATGGTTGCATCCAAACATCCTCATGTGGCAAACGCTACTAAATGTCCGGTAAACTCCATGTTGGCACTTCGCACAGACCATTACATCACGTGATGGGCAAACAGTCGGACAAGCTGCTTCGTACTGTTCCATTTCTGTACAAGAATTTATTCGTACGTGAGCTATCAGAAAAGTATCAGCATACCGTCCAGAAAGAAGTAAATTTCTCACAATGAGCCGATTTTGGTCGTGAGGTAGAGAGTTTCTTTAAAAAAACAAAAAAGTTTTGATAACCCAAAAACTGGATAATGCGGTACTTGATATCAACCGTAGATAAGTCAAAGATGAAGCAAACATTCGGTCGCCGGTACATCTACTATTTCAATATATGTGTGTGATAGATACCATCGACTATTGAGCCTCTACAGGCCACATTACATTAAAGTTGATGAGTTTCTGACAACATATCAGGGTACTAAATCTGATGTTACGTCACAACATTCGACAGAGACGCAAAGAACTAAGAGTATCTGCGTCATTGTCTAAAATCTACACTTGATTTCTTTTTTTGTTTTAATCCTGTTGACCTATGAATAGCATATTTTAGAGCTCCTGCCGCCTGTAATACAGGGTTACCTAGTACAGATGTCTAACATTATATCTATAGTACAGATTTTTACCTTTTCGGCTTTTGAAAAAAGATATTATATTATTTTATATATCTTTGACGATCGGCAGGCTTATTACGTATGAAACAGCAATCAGCAATAATTGCGCGATTGTACAATCATCGCGCGATTATCGCTTTACGTATCGCTTATTTTAGCGAAATAATTGCTTTTCAATCGCGAATCCGCATTATGTATGAGCGATAGCCACACCATAATAATTTTACGACAGCACTGCTAACAATAAAAATCTGGTAAATAAAATATGCATTTATCGCAAGGTGATCGCGATCATTTCGTATTGCGCATGGTTTTTGACAGCAGAGCGACAGCCAACGGCGAGCAATGTGGCTGTCAAATTTTAATTGCGATTACTTTTCCCTTGTTGTTGGTCGATTGCCAATCGCTCGCTGATGGCTGAGTAGGTACCGAAGTTTTTGAGTTTTTGGCGGATTTATTTTGTGTGTTATTTATTTTGTGGCTACCTACTTTAATTATCCACTTATTAATTCCTAGTGAATATTGTAATAAATAAAAAAAAAACAAAAAAATTGATTTAAAAAAATTGCAAAATGGTGTAGTTTTATGTCTCAAATGTCTCCGCAACAAAACAATTTGTTGAATCATTGAAACAGACGTTATCTCAGTAAAGTGGAGTAGAAATTTTTATTGTCGTTTTACCTACCTCAGTGAAGCTTGCCAAAAAGTTGACACGCTAGGTATTTTACTGCCAAATACTTACAAACACATTAGAGTGTGTTATGCCCGCAATAAGTATATTTTACAATATTCTTATTTCTATATGGCTTATTTCTTATATTTATTCTTATTTCTATAGCACCGATGACGACTATTCTGCCAATGTCTAAAGTAAATTGGAAAACAAGTGTGTTAAACGATCTATTTCATACCTCAAATAAGTTGAGATGATGATGTTCATTTAGTGATGTCCTAATGCATTATCGATTCAATTTCTTATAACAATCGACTATTACAAAGCAATTTAAATAGAGTTTACACATTTTAGTCATCCAATTATTCAAATAGTTTTGAAAAAAGGACAGTGGCAGAAGCCCATTATTTTCTTTTAATTCCTATGTCAATCAATGAAAAATATCTGGTTTAACACAGGGCCATGTTCTGAATTAGTTTGTGCAAAAATGTTTGTTCGAGAACGCCGAGAATAATAGATATTCATTCATGAACTTTTGTAGGTTATGTCTGGGTAACTTTTAATAATGTGTTTAATAGGTGATATTATTCAATTTCATGGAAGTAAAAGGGCAATGTCCCATAAGTATTTCTCTTACCTAGTTATTTTAGCATAAATTTAAAAATATACACTTTGAAAAGAATATATTTATTTATACTAAACGACTTTGACGCATATCAAAAGGTCCTCATCAACAACCAAGATATATATTTTGTTTGACTTGAATACTAGTCTTTTTGCCTATCATTAATTGAAAGTAATTCATTTATTTCTACTACACTACCTACCTGCAAGGAACACCTACACATAGACATAAACTGTATTGTTAATTCATTTTATTATAATAACAAATACATGAGTGATTTATTTACTACAGTCACTACTTGTCACTTGGCAGAATAAGTGTAAGATGGCAGCACTAAGCTAATGAAATTAAAAAAAAAAACAAATAACTTTCATACTAATGTTTTTTTTTATACTTGGTGAACCAGTTAATGTTATACTTTGAAAAAACCTAGACAATTAATGTATTTTCTTTGTATATAACTCACTTTCAGACGCTTAAATTTAAGTCAGCTAAGATTTTGCCAGTGTTCTTTTTCTAATTAATTATTATATTATGTAAATCAAATGAAAATATTCTATATTCACTGCCATGGTTTACTGTTACAAATACTTTATATCTGCAATTATTAATTTAACGGAATATTGGAGTTAAATAGTAATTAATTAAAAAAAAACAGTGTTTCATTTTCATAACTTACTTAATCAAATGTTAAATTTTATAAATCATTGGACAGGTATAACAGCTTCTGTTAAAAGTTACTGTCAAAAAAAAGACTTGACTTAAAGGCCTCAGTAGCCAGTTCGTTATATTGTTCGCGCGATAATTGTACAATTATTGTTGCTTGCTGTTCCTTACGTAATAAGCCCGCGGGTCTCTGGTCCCGTGTCCTTACAAGGACTGCCAACTCGCAGAGGCCATGTTTCATGAAATGTGACACCAACCAACGATTATCACTAAATGCACTACCTAAGTGCACTCAAGGACAATCCTCGGTTGGTGGAGGACTGTTGCAAAATATGGAGACTAAATACATTGGCCTATGGGTTTGGATGGTTTAGTGGACCGTTTGCCTAAAATTATAGAAGGACTATTCAGGACCAATAGTCTATAATAGCCTGACTAATGTTATTATTTAATAACTTTGCAGAGAGACGCAACCAAATTTAGTAGCGTCATTGCAGAGTTCCGTCAATTAATCGGCAGGACCAATCACAGTGCAGTACCCCGCTTCCTCACACCGCATCTACTTCATAGAATTGTTTTGAAGATAAACATCTAACATTAGGCGACTAGAGGCAGACGGGTGTCAGTTCCATTGGTACCCTTACGGTACGGAACCCTAAACCAAAGGATAATAATAATCGAAATAAAACATACCAACTTTTCCCAAAGACTCTGTAAAAAAGACATTTATATATCAGTTACGGTGCTAAAAAAATGTTTATAACATACAACCTAATACTGAGTTTCAAATCGCAACAAAGAAATAAATTTTGAATCTCGCAGGCTGCCCCTTGCATCCCTCTTAACATAATAATAAATAATACCAGCCTGTAACTGTCCCACTGCAAGGCCTCTTCTTAAACAGAGAAGACACGAGCAACAATCACCACGCTTCATCATCATCATCATCATATCAGCCAAAAGACGTCCACTGCTGGACATAGGCCTCCCCCAAGCGTCGCCACATTGACCGGTCCCGTGCGTCTCGCAACCAGCGGATCCCCGCAACCTTCACCAGGTCATCGGTCCACCTAGTGGGAGGCCTTCCAACGCAACGTCTTCCGGTTCGCGGTCGCCACTCCAGAACCTTTCAGCCCCATCGGCCATCCGTTCTGCGAGCAATGTGCCCTGCCCACTGCCACTTGAGTTTGGCAATTCTTCGGGCTATGTCGGTAACCCTGGTTCTCTTGCGGATCTCTACATTTCTGATTCGATCACGCAAGGAAACTCCGAGCATAGCCCTCTCCATTGCCCTTTGAGTGACTGTAAGCTTTCTGATGAGGCCCATTGTAAGCGACCACGTCTCAGAGCCATATGTCATCACTGGCAACACACACTGGTCATAGACTTTCGTCTTGAGACACTGTGGTAAGTTGGACGAGAAGATACCGCGCAACTTCCCGAACGCTGCCCAGCCGAGTCGGATTCGACGGTTGACCTCTTTCTCGAAGTTGCTCACCACGCTTGCTCAATGCGAATTGGCGATTTCAAACTTATATTAGCTCTATTTCTTCACGATATTTTCCTTCTCCCTTGTCAGAGATGTCAGAGATAAACTCAAAAAGTATGTATGAATTGAATAGTTACATTAATACTTGGCCGGATTTGAACGCACGACCCTAAGAGGAAATGCGGTTGCAAACATGCGACTGAATTTCCTAAGTAAAATGTCGTAATTCAAGGTTTGGCTCTCGCATATTTCCTCCTCCAATATTGGACGAATTCAAAAGATACTACATATTTTGTAAAAAAGGATATATACTATGGCCCTATGTTTTCCTTTTTTAATTTATAGTTGTCAGTTTTGTACCATAGGCCTTTGTTTACAGCGCGTCAAGGTCAGGCGCGGTACTGGTTGCGATTAGGTGGTAATAGAGCATCGCTAGGATAATGAAGATATACGCAGGAGGACCAAAGTTACCGAAATAGCTCGAAGAATTGCGAAACTTAAGTATCACATTGATCGCAGACCGGATGGTCGATGGGGCCGAAAAGTTCTGAAGTGGCAACCGCGAACCAGAAGACGATGCGTTGGAAGGCCTAACTCTAGGTAGACCGATGACCAGGTTAAGGTTTCGAGAACCCGCAGGATGCGAGACGCACGGGATCGGTCAATGTGGTGACGCCTGGGGGCGGCCTATGACGTCTTTTGGCTGAAATTATGATAATGATGACGAAAGCATCGCGAGTTCTTCCGGCAAAAGAGGCAAGCGGTTGCTCAGTGGCCCATCCCATAGGACCCTTTTATGGGATAATAAAATAGCCTAGAATTATTATGTTAGTAGTTTTTGAGTTTATCCATTACAAAACAATTCTACAAACAATCAAATTTCCTCTTTATAATATTAATGTAATTGTAGATAGGCTCGCGTATGACTACTATCTCAACTGGTGGTAAGCGATGATGTAGTCGACACTTGACATTTAGACCCCCAGGTTGTAGCTATCGGGAAACACACTCCGGCAGGAAATTCCACTCCTTAGCTGTACGCAAAATAGATTAGTATTCCCAAAATGTTTAGTGTGTATTGGTAGGATAAGGATATGTGCGTATGATGTTTGATACTTCGCGCGTGCCCGATTTGACACCCGCGGAAGTACCTCAACCTGGCTGCGGCCTTAAAATCACTTTCACAACAATAAGTATCCGAGATAAAGCAATACTCACTTGTTTTTTCTTTGACGGCTTCACGCAAATGCGGATTAATCGATGGCCTGGCTCGGACTGCTCTCCTCTTCACACGAATATGCGCTTTACCTAGTAAAAATTTGCGTTATAAATTAATTGGGATATCAAGGATAGACAAGGCTTTTTAGGATTCCGTATCTCAAAGCGAAAAACCTTACACAACCCTAATGAATAACACTGTGCGTTATTCGTAAAACTAGAACAAGATTTTGCAGTGATTTTATATTTTATTTTTATAATAGTATCAAGGGGAACGAGCTCTGAAGTCTTTTTGCGTGAAAATACGGAGAAAACGATTTTTTCTAGATATGAGATCTAGCTAGATCGATTGTTCGGCCATAAAAATATCTATATTACAAATTTTGTTGCAATCGTTAAAGCCTTTTTTGAGAACGTGATTACAAATATATATACAAATATTTCGATACGTCTGGCTATTTTCAGCCAGCCTGTATGTACTGATGCCCAGAAACATTTAAAAGTACTCCCGTGTCTAGACATTTTGGTCCAAACCCGGTGAAATGTTCTTTCAGCCTTATGTTAGGACCTCAATCAACGTGGCGACCATTTTGTTTTATTAATTAGGTGCTTAATATCATTTAATTGTTGTAACAATATTCTGTAAATCGGATATAAAAGTCACACTCAGACATCACGAAAAGTGAGTTAATGTTCTTGCGTACCCTTAGCGCCTGGTAGCTTTAACCGGTCGTCGATCCAAGATAGCAGGCATTTTGGCTCCCAGACTGGAGCGGGCCGGGGCTGCCCTCAAGCGGCTCCTGCCCAATCTAGGGGGTCCAAACGCCTCCTGCCGGAGGCTCTACGTGGGGGTCGTGCGGTCCATGGCCCCTTGGTCCATGGATCCTGTTCAGGATTAGGCGGGAGGAAACGCCCGGGTATCACCATTTTGTGGATCGCCGCCGCGTCCTCGTGGAAGCGATCGGCGGTGGCCCTGGTTCAGGCCATGTTGCGGAGCGAGAGGGTATGGGAAACTGTCTCCTCCTTCTGCGAAGCAGTAATGCTCGCGAAGGAGGAGGCGAAACGCGTGAGGGAGACTCAACGGAGACGCCCACATGCCCCTAGCCACCGCGCGACGTAATGGGTAGCTCGCCGTCCGATAAGGACCCGGCCGGAGTCGACGGCGCGTTGTGTTCCGAGCGCGCCGTTTTAACACGGGTGGGTTTTAATCATCGTCTTGAGGGGTTTTATTAAAAAACCTTTCGAATTCGTCACGTTTTACATATCTGATCAGACCATAACTGTTTAACCCTGGGATAAACTTTTTATTTTTTTTATGTATAAATTGATGTCAAGAAATATTTGGAAGCATTCCCATGTCTGGACAGCATTTAGTACAGCCAACGCAATGTCTTTTGTCATTTAATTCACTTACCCTCCTCACTTGTCTGTTTTCCGGCTACCAGTTCAGCGTTGTGTTGACAAAATTTCATGGCAACAACTGTGCCTTCCACGTCTAAAAAATAAATAAAAGATATGGAATTAGAAGAAAGGAAATGGTATGGAAAATTATTTCAGTTTAATGCTCGTTTTCACTATCGTTTAACAAGTAAAATTTCAAAATTTAAAAATCCCCCGGCTCATTTTTATTTCATGCTACATACGAGTAATTTATCTAGTACCTACATCGGCAATCTATTGAACACGTAATTATGACACGATAGAGTCTGGCCAACGAAAGCGTGATCTGGGGTATTTTCAAAGTTGGGGTATGGCAACATTATTAATCTGTGTATTGTCTGTGATTGCGATTGTTAGTATGACTTAATAATCTTGATCCATGTTGGCTGATTGTTATATATTTACGATGTGATGATACATTTTCTTATGTTTATGTTTCAATGTTCCTCATTTGGCCGAATAACTGCAGAAGACTGGAAAAATTGACGGACCATGTAATAAATGTGGCAAATAAATATAAACAAAGAGATCACATAACAGAAGAAGTATTGGAAAAAAATATATAAGTGTAGATGATGATTCAGATACAGATGAATACTTAGAGGTTGAATTTTTGGACTATGATTTTGAGTATGATGATTAAGTAATTAATAAATTAAATGTTAAGTGGGTTAATATTATGTACATACTAATAAAATAAATCTACACACTCTTTTTTAACTCACATCCATGACAGTCACGGCTCCGTCACACTTCACCAAACGGGCCAATAAATCAAAAAAATAATTATAATAAATACAAATAATACAAGTATCAAAACTTTTAACTAGAGGTATAGTTGGTGATACCACATTAGGATTTTTTGAATTTGCCGCGTTTTTCAGATCACACTTTCGTTGGCCAGACTCTATCTTGCGTATAGTTCTCGCCAACCTTCTTGGCCGCCCTGAAGTTGGTGACAATGGCTGCGCAGTAGTAAATCTCATACAAAAACAGCACCGTTTCGTGCCTCGCGCATGCGGTAAAACAACTTCAGGGTGGCCAAGAAGTTTGGCGAGGACTATAAACACCTCGATTCAAACAGTGAAACGGCCATAACTTTTGAACAGCTGAGCCGATTTTATTCAAACATAGCTAAGAACACTCACGACGAAATCACCTTTTAAACAAAAACAAACTAAATCAAAATCGATTCACCGGTTTGGACGCTATGATGCCACAGACAGACATACATATACACAGATACACAGCAACACACATCAAACTTATAACACCCCTCTTTTTCCGTCGGGGGTTAAAAATATTAAAATGTCAATCAGGATTAAAAAAAAATATTTATATTAGTTTGGGCTAGTTTCGAGAAAGTGATCACTGATGTCATGTATTGCAAGTGCCGTCATCGTGCTAGATTTTATCAGAAAATACATTTATTCGTCGCGATCACTGTTATTGGCTATTAATTTAAACATTGGTATAGGAATACCTAAATGATAACGTTAACAATATATTATTGCACTTGATCCACTGCCTAATCTTTCTCGTGGCTAAATCCGACTGATAGAATCCGACCAGATTCAGAGAAATTTAATGTCAGTGTGATAGTACTCGTAGTTATAGTACCTACCGCTTGTTGTAGGGGTAACCCCTCCAAATCCGAACACAGAACTCTTCGCAGTCGGATTGAACTCGGCACTCCGCCTCTGTACGTTTGTGTGCATGAAGTATTAAATAAATAATTACACGCTCTGAGCAATAGGGTACCGTCCCGTCACTTCTCGGTACGGAACTCTAACATGCACAAACTCACGCCTTTTTCCCATGGTGTAGGCAGAAACTACAGAACGCCACCTGCAACGATCCTTAAATACTCCTTTTGCTGCACTTCGTTCATACATTGGTGGTAGTACATGCACGCCGGTTATGAGTACTGCGCACCTGGCTTTTCTGAAGAACATCACCAATAATCCTTTCCTAATAATTAAAATCTTACCATCACGACATTTCAAGTACTCCAACTCGCATTTATTCACTGCAATAAAATAGTATAAGAGACCGATATCACGTAGTCTCATTTTGACGCATTGGGGATCATCGATGTCTGGACAGTTGAAATGTTTGCAGTGTGCGAGGAACACACTCTTGGGAGTTTTATAGGAATTTTGTTGTCCATAAGCTGCTTTTTCGCTCGTTGCAAAAACTACTGCAAAAATACATAAATACTGTTAAGAACTGCGGTTCAGAGATAAATTATTCAAATTAAATTATTATTATTATACGTCGCACTATTTCGCGTTTGATTGCTCTGGATCGTAAATGATCCACGGCCTCTCATGGAAGTTTAAGGCGAGCGGTCTCAGAGCTACGCTCCCTGGCCGCGAGTGCAACACCGGGGCTCACTATGGTGGGCCCGTTCTTTTGATGTCCACTGGACCTAACTTAGTGCGAGCGCGGGTCAAAACCCGCACTAGCATAGCTTCTGCAAAGTACAGGGGAATATGGAACTACCCATTGATATATCTCTAACTCTCACTGTCGCAGTATTGCCACCGTATTCGGGATTTTTTCACCGATAAACTGGATAACCTTCCTCGTCAGGTTTTATTTTATTTTCAGGCCATAACAAAATATGCACGTAAGGTGTCCCTTTTTCAGCCATTCAATGCATATGTATTACCGCCTTTGTAGTACCGCAGAATTATTTGGTTGTGCGAGTTACTTTAATTTTGTGATATCTCCTAAGATATTCATCCAATTTAAATGATGTAAACGTAAATTTTTCCATAAAATATTTATTTCAATATTTTTCAATGGTTCTATGAGTCATGTTTCTTATTTTATTATATTCCATTCGCAAAGTTTTATTAGTCGAATTGTTTTTCCATTTCATTTCATTTATTTATTCTCAAACAATTTACGTTGTATCGAACATTACATAATAAATATTGCGAAAAGAAAATTGAGTAACACTAATTTTGTATATAACAGATCCTTTCTTATACACATATTATCAATTTTATTATTTATCCAGGGTTGTTTGTTTCTTTTACTGTTTTGATTTATTTTTCTGATGTATTTTGATTCCTCGTAACATTTATGAAATTGTTTTTTTATGCAGTTGTAAATCATATTTGGACATTCTGTATTATCAATTTCACTCCAAGTTACGCTATTAAGTAAAGTTTTAATTTTAACATTATCAATTTGTTGTGATATTTTTGTATCAGTCTGAATTGTTGTTGGGTCAAGTCCCACACACGACAGTATTACCATGCAGTGATCTGCCAATACAGTTCCGAGTGCGGCCGAGTATAGATCTAACGAGTGCGTTCTTGTAAAGATGTGATCTATACAGCTACGTGTAGTGATATTTCCGCGTATTTCAATCCTTGTGTAGTCAGATATCACGCTCGTTAGACCACACTCGGACATGCTACTAACGTAGTATTCTTGGATGTTATCGAATGTTTTTAGGTTTATGTTTACATCCACACAAACATCCCTCCAAACTTTCACATTTATAATATTAGCAAGATAAGACTATCGATCCGCCCCGGCTTCGCACGGGTAGTAGAGCATAATATTATCCCTACATGTTTTTTCTTAAATAAGTACCTATCTACCATACACAAAAATGGAGTTTCTTGTGCATTCTTCTCCATATCAACCTACTTTTCCGAATGCACGGTAGAATCAATTTTTTATTACATGTAAATTTTTAACGTTCAAAAGTGCCGCATAATGGCCTAGTTGAAATAAATACATTTTGACTTTGACTTTGAAAATAAAATTGCGACCTTGAAATTTTGATGTAAAATAATTCACTGTTTTAAAAACCCACGCAATTGCAACCTTCCAATCACACCACCTAATTCAGTCATCACCTAATTGCAAAAACTGTAAAATTATAAACATTCGCTTCAAAAGTCTGTTAAATAAAGGGGTATAATAAAAAGACTTTTGAAGCAAATACGACGCCGGGCGGCTTACATAGCAACAGTGGGCGACAGCGATTTATTTACGCGCGAGTTAGTTTTCTTTTTGCGATAACTCCTACAATTTTCATTTAATCATGGTGTAAATCTGGGTTGCCTGGTAGAGATCGCTGAACGCGATAAGGCCGCCTGTTGTATGTTTGTTATTACTTTAAGGTTTCCGTATGTAATCTTTTTATCTTGGTACAATAAAGTATATATAAATAAATAAATAAATGTGCATGAAATGTTTAAAGTAAAAAACTAAAAGAAAAAAAAAACAATCCGACTTCCAAAAAAACACTGCAAAACGAAAAATAACTTTCTTTTCCAAATCGGTTCAGGCGTCTTACAGTAATCGGGGAACATACATAAAAAAAAAACATAAAAGATTCCGACGAATAGAGAAACTCCTCCTTTTTTTTGAAGTCGGTTAAAAAACCGTATTTAAGTTGATAAAGATAATAATAATAATACAGTATTTGTCTAAATAGCTTTTCAATTACCGCATTGTACGTGACCATATTTTTTTAAATTATAATAGGTTTAGTAAGCTATCCTTAAAAGATAGATAAATGCCATCGCGGACTTTTCTGTATATCTATAAAAGAGGAATATTTCCACCAAAGTTTGTTTTGTTATTTCTTAAAGGGATTAGGCAGCGTTATCGATGAAAGCTCCCAGGTGGTTTAACTTTTTTCGACATTTTCATCATCTCACATATCATATTTTCGTCATATTTACACAAAATCTTAACAAATTATAAACTTAAACCATCCTCATGAATCACTCTGTCTATTGGTGAAAACCGCATGAAAAGAAGTTCAGTAGTTATATATGTGATATATCTTTATTAGAAACATAAGAACACACATGACAATTTGAATGTGTACGTATATAGCGGCATTAGAGAGACACTGTGTCGCAGTCCAGAAGATACAAATCAAAATTGAAAAAAGAAAGACACAGGATTTGGAATCCGGCATTATCCGAAATAATTGCCAACATTCACGATTATGATGCCGTTGGCAGAAGATCGTCATCATTCATCATCAGCCTTTTCAGCTTCCAGTCTAACCGGTTACAGCAGGGTTCCAGTATAGTCATCGGCACGTAACTTGGCAAGGTTTTGGCGTAGTGGGGGTAAACTTGCGCATAGTGCGCGAACTGAACAACCACCGTATAGAGCGAACGGGACGTGGACGCGACTTAATTGGTCAGTCGATCCTTGTGTCAACTGACCAACCAATCGCGCGCTCGGAACGGTGCTAAACGTACCCCGCGTCCTGCTTGGTAACCAAAGAGACCTAAAAAATGACTTGTGCGCATCTAACGACTCTTGCCAAGTTACGTGCCGATGACTATATTTTACATGGAGCGACGGCCTTTATAACCACCACAACCCAGTAATTGGGTAACACGATACCTCTAGAAAAGACTTGTGTCAGATTGACTGCTGGCAAAAGATAGTAAATAATTAAATTAAACGTACCCATTAAATAACTGATAAGTAAATACTGTGAATTCATTATAACTTTAAGAAGAGTCACTGTACAGTAGACTTGGTTCTTATGACAATGTAACGAAATCAATTCCCTTTTATACTGCACTTAACAATTTATTTTTATGATTCTAAATCGATGGATTGATGATGTATAAAATAACGAACCGTGAAATTAAGGAAATCTATAAAATCTTTTATCAATAAAACACGTGTAAGAAAAAAAAACCGGCCAAGTGCGAGTCGGACTCGCGCACGAAGGGTTCCGTACCATTATCGCATAAAAACGGCAAAAAAATCACGTTTGTTGTATGGGAGCCCCACTTAAATATTTATTTTATTCTGTTTTCAGTATTTTTTGTTATAGCGGCAACAGAAATACATCATCTGTGTAAATTTCAACTGTCTAGCTATCACGGTTCATGAGATACAGCCTGATGACAGACGGACAGACAGACGGACAGACAGACAGACAGACGGATCGCGGAGTCTTAGTAATAGGGTCCCATTTTTACCCTTTGGGTACGGAACCCTAAAAACTATATAAGCAGCGTAGGAAGGTCGTAAATTTTTTATGTTTTTAGTACATAGTTTTCTGAATGCAACATTAAGTTGTATTTAAGGTTGAATTTGCATTTTGCATTATATATAAAATCGTATAACTTGCTTCAAATATTTTTGCATCATAGCATGTCATAGTGCCTATTTATTGTAAAAATCAAGAATTTAAGCATATATTACCAAAATTGTAAAGGCTTGAGAACTAAAAACAATATTTTTTACTGTAACCTTTGTTGTAAGGATTATGATGTTCTAATATTAACCGAAACTTGGCTAAATAGTGGTGTACTCAGTAGTGAGCTCTTTGATAATAGGTATGTGGTCTACCGAAGAGATAGGGAAACAACTGGCTTTCATCCCAATAAAGACGGAGAAGGAGTTTTGATAGCCGTTTCAACTAAAATCAATTCCAAACGTATTGATAAATGACAAAGTAAATGCGAAGATCTCTGGGTCACTATCGATATGTCCACTACGCGACAACTAGCTCTCTGTGCAGTCTACCTCCCTCCACCAGTATGTCTATCAACATTTGAACATTTCATCGAACACTGCAATAACGTGTTTGAAACAACTAACATCCCAACATGTATATTAGATGATTTTAACTTGGGCATAATAAACTGGACCCAAGGGGCAATTAACAGTTCACTTCCCAACACAAATGTCTAAGACTATTAGAGTTCATGGATGTTAGTTAGTAAGCTAACACAACACAATCTCGTTAAAAACTGTTCTGCGCGTATTTTGGACCTAGTTTTATCTACTATTCCTTCTTGCACTGTGAGTGAATCCACTGTCTCTTTGACTACTGTTGATCGACTCTACCCTCCGCTTGATATTACTCTTTCAGTATTAAAAGAAAATACTCTGCCGTATAATCAACATAACACGAGGAAAAACTTCCACAGAGCTAATTATGTCAAAATTAAATCCTATCTAAATAAACATGACTGGGATCAACTAAATGCAAATCAAAATGATGTGGATAACATGGTAAATGTATTCTATTGCGTCATAAACACGGTCATAAATAAATTTGTACCAAATTGTAAGCCAATGTCTAGTCGTTATCCCCCAAGGTTTGATAAATCGATTATAAATGCCCTCGAAGAACAAAATAAGCTACGATTGCGCATCAAGATATACAAAAACCCGCGAGATGTAATGGAACTAAAATTAATTGCAAAACGTTGTCAAAATTTAGCTAAAAGTTTATACAGTCTTTATATGAACAACCTAGAATCAAAAATCAAAGATAATCCTAAACGGTTCTGGACTCACGTTAAGACTAAGCGCGGAGGATCTAGTGTCTATCTACTGACAATGACTGACGGACAGACTACAACGTCTAATGGCTCGACTATCTGTGACCTTTTTGGTAATTATTTCTCATCTGTGTACATCCCTGAAAATAACACAGGATTTAAGAGCGAGTCAAGCTATCTTAGTTCACTGGAAACTAATAGCCAGAGTCTAACAACCCCAGACTTAGACTTGGTTTCTTTACTCAGTAAACTGCAATCTCTGAACGTTGGGGAAGGTGCAGGACCAGACGGAATCCCACCACTATTTATTTCTACCTGTGCGTCGGTATTGGTCTCTCCATTACTAAAAATATATAGGAAGTCTTTAGCCACCGGTACCTTTCCATCCGAGTGGAAAAAAGCCAAAATCGTTCCAATACACAAGTCGGACAAAAAGAGACTATCTCAAACTATCGGCCCATTGCGATTCTCTTTGCTTTCACCAAGGTATTCGAGTCAATTATCTGTCCTCATATCCAACATCATTTTAGACTTTATCTTAACGATCACCGACATGGCTTTGTAGCGTCAAGGTCTACTGCCACAAACCTAATGTCTTTTACGGAGTCCCTGACAGAAACTATCGATTCGAATAAGCAGTTTGATATACACCGATTTCAGTAAGGCGTTTGATAAAATCTCCCACTCCATACTGATTAAAAAACTGGCGACATATGGTATCACGGGACCCTTGCCCTTGCCTTGCCCGTGGTAGGAATCATACCTCACTAACCGTGAATTTTATGTTGTGGTAAATGGTTTTCGCTCTACCAATAATTATCGCATGACTTCCGGTGCTCCACAGGGTTCCCACTTGGCCCCCATATTATTTATCATTTTTATAAATGATCTTCCCCACTGCTTTCACTTTGCAGAGTATTTTTTGTACGCGGATGACTTAAAGTTTCCCAGAAAAATCGAATCATCCAATGATATTGAGTTTCTACAGGATGATCTGAACAGAGTTATTGAATGGTGCAAGAATAATAAAATGGAATTAAACCTCGATAAATGCTACCACCTGTCATTTTCTAGAAAGGTTCACCCCATCCATTCCAGTTACTTTATAGACAAACATAAAATCCATAAAGTAGAAACTATAAAGGATCTAGGAGTTCTGTTTGATAAAAAAGTTACTTTTATCCCACCCATCGAAAACACTATTAAAAAAACTTCCAAAATGGTAGGATTTATACTACGCAATACCAAGGATTTTAAATAAGTCAGCACTAAAAAATTGCTGTATAATAGCCTTGTCCAAAGCATACTGGAGTATTGTAGTGTTGTTTGGAGACCGCATTAAGCCACTCATAAACTTCTCTTAGAAAGGGTCCAGAAACGATTTCTATGGCACCTTGCTTTTTCGAAAGGGGAAAGTAAGTTGTTGCCTTCTTATTTGTCCCGTCTGCAAACTTTCAAAATGCTCTCGTTATCGACTCGAATAGAAGTAATGGATGTCCTGTTTTTGTACAAACTCCTTAGAAAGCAACTAGACTGCCCACAGTTGCTGAGTCGCCTCAAGTTTCGTGCCCCAACCCGCTATCCTCGAAATCCCATCACTCCGCTTTACCCGCCCTTGCGTAGAACTGTCTTAGGTGCTAACTCACCAATACCGCGAATGTGCAAAATATTAAATAGCTGCAGTGACCAGATTGACGTGCACCACGATAGCATAGCCAAATTTTGTAAATTAATTATTAAGTACTATTCGCACAAATATGAGATAATATGATTGCCAATTTGTTTGTTAATTTATATACTAATTTAATGTTATTTATTTTTTATTATTATCTAATGTAAATCATATATTTAATTTATTCAGTTGCTATTTTATAATCAATCAATATAATATTTTTAATCTAATCTGAGAATTGTGGCAACCCCGGCGGTGTAAACACTAAGTGGACTTTTTGGCGGGAAGTCAAACGAGGCGGTAATTTTGATTTCGCAAAAAGTTTATAAATAAATAATTATACGGAAATACCACTTAAATAACATCTGAAAAAACTTTTTAACAACCATGAGTATCACCAGCGGTGGTGAGGAGCCACCAGATCCGGGGGAAAACAAGAAAAGAAAATACAATAAAACTCGAAACCCTGACTCGAATAAGTATAACATTTTCACTAAACAAAACTACAAAAGGCTGTTCATAGAAAACACTAATTCTGAGTATGTAGTATACGTCGAGTCAACAGAGCAAGAGAAGATAGGCAATAAAAATCCTATCACACTCACCAATTTAATAGCTGACAATGTTAAAGGAGTCTTAGGAGTACATAGAATAAATGCGCACAAAATAGGAGTAACATTCCGAAAAACAGCTGCGGCCAACAATTTCCTGAAAATGGAAGACTTCCTATGGAAAAATAAGTTTAAAGCCTTTATACCATCATATCTAACAGAAAGGATTGGTGTATTGACGTTCGTGCCTAAAGAACTCTCCAATGAAGATATATACAAGAACATAGTGTGCGACTCTGAAGTAATTTCAGTAAAAAGATTCATGCGTAAAGTAGAGGGAAAATTAGTGCCTCTCAATACAGTTGCCGTCACTTTTGCAGCAACAGCATTACCACAATACGCCTACATAAAACTATTTCGATACGAGGTGAAAGCGTACATACCACCATTACTGCAATGTTATAAGTGTCTTAAGTTTAACCATTCTGCTAAGGCTTGCAGAGGCGAACAACACTGCTCTTCTTGTGCTGGTCGTCACTCCTACAAAGAATGCGATGTCGAAGAGATCACATGCATCAACTGTGCAGGTAACCATCTAGCTATTTCAAGAGACTGTCCCATTAAAAAACAAAAAATTGAAGAGAAAAAGGCCAAATTCCTTAAGCAGCAATCATATGCCACTGTTGTGAACTCACCCCCTACATTTAATGAGAAATCTTTCCCTGTTTTACCTAAGGTTACTGATAAGGTTAAAACCAATGATTCTTTAGATATTAAACACATAGCAAATAATGATATTATAATTAGCGCAATTGTTAAATCGTTGGTCACATTAGGAAACAAGAGTGACTCTGATGGGCCACTCACACATAAGAAAATAAAAGAAATATTTTTATCAAATTTAATTTAAACATGGATAGTTATCTAAATATTTTACAGTATAATATACAGAGTTTACAGAGTAAAAAGAGCCTATTACAAAATTTATTAATGGAAAAAAAGATAGATGTCTGTCTTCTTAATGAGACTTGGTTCAAACCTAGTTCTATAATTCCACACTTTCCCACATATAATTTAATCCACAAAAATTCGATAAATTCGCATAATGGGGTAGCCATTTTGGTGAACCATCGTTTAAAATACAAAGTAGTTAATACACTCTTCTCAGAATCGATTCAAAACTTATGTATCACTATAGAAACACAATTTGGAGCAATGTCAATACTTTGTGTGTACAGCCCTCCCAGTATCAGGTTTGACTCAGCAAAACTAAAGGATTTAATCGATAACATACCAAAACCATGTATAGTTATGGGTGATTTTAACGCTCATAACATAGCCTTTGGGTGCCATCGTGACAATAATAGAGGTAGATGTTTATATAACATAATAGATGAATGCGACTTATGTATTTTGAACGATGGTTCACCAACAACGGTTCCTTATCCTAATAGACGAGCTTCAGCAATAGATATTGCCCTTGTTAGCTCTTCAATAGCTCATTTATGTAACTGGTATGTTCATGATGATCCCATGGGTAGCTATCATCTTCCAACCTTACTTGAGATCAATATTCAACCATCTATGTATGACACATCACCTCCTGTGGATCAAGAGAAATATATTTATAGTAAGGCAGATTGGGACGAATATTATAGCCTATCAGAAACTTGTTTTTCCCACTTGGACTCAATAAATGTTTCTCCTATCAATGTATATAACCATTTTATAGAAACTTTAAATGACTTGAGGAATAAAACAATTCCAAAACGAAAATTAGGGGCAAACACAGCTATTAAAAAACCAGTACCATGGTGGAATACAAAATGTAGTGATGCTGTCGCAAAATCAAAGGATGCATTGAAGTATTATTTTTCTCAACCGAACATTGAAAACTGGATTAAGTATAAACAATTAGATGCAAAAAAGAAAAGAATTCTGAAGGAAGAAAGTTCTTGTTCTTGGCGTGATTTATGTAGTAGCTTCAATAGGTTAACTCCAGTTTCTAGAATATGGGGATACATTAAAAAATTTAAAAAAATTGGATCAAATCGAAATAAAAACATCAATGATGAATGGGTTCCAAGATTTTTAGATAATTTGGCAGATTCTACTGAAATAGATGAAAATAGGCTTGAGTATTTGTTCGAAAATGCTATGGAAAATGATGTAAATGTATTTCTCAAAAACAATTTCACAATAGAAGAGTTGAAAACATCTTTAAAAAGTAGGAAAGATACTACACCGGGATTGGATGATGTACCTTACATGTTAATAAAAAAATTACATTTAAATGCGCAAACAACATTACTTAATATTTATAATAAACTATGGGATAAATTAGTAATACCTAAGTCTTGGAAAACACAGTGTGTCATTCCAATTTTAAAACCTAATAAACCTGCAAATAGTGCTTCTTCATACAGACCTATTTCCTTATCTTCTTGTTTGGGCAAACTCTTTGAAAATATGTTGAAGTTAAGATTAGATTATTTTGTTGAATCACAAAGCTTAATTCCTTCTCTACAGTTTGGCTTCAGAAAAGGTAAAAGTTGCTCTGAAAGCTTTGTATCTTTATTATCAGATGTAAAACAGGTTAAATTAAGTCACTCTAATGCAATCTGTGTGTTTTTAGATGTAAAAGGTGCTTTTGATAATGTAAATATAGAAGAACTCATTCAAGTATCTTACGATATTGGTATACCTGGTCATATTCTAAAATGGCTCTATTCTTTTTTAAACAATAGAACTGTATTTGTTAAATATAATAATAAATTACATGGACCTAGGACTGTTAACAAAGGCACAATGCAAGGAGCAACTTTGTCTCCTTTACTTTATAACTTGTATACTTCTGAAATATTAAAATATGTAGATGCACCAGGTGTAAATATCCTGCAGTTTGCAGATGACTTGCTTTTGTACAGCATAAATCAAAACATAGATATAGCAATGTCGAATATCAATAAGGCTTTGACTCAATTATACAGCTATTATCATAATAAACTTAAATTAGAAATAAGTCCAGAAAAGAGTTCAGTTTTAATTATCAGTAAAAATATAAATGCTCATAGCAATGTTAAAATTTCATACAATAATGCAGAAATTCCTGTTGTTAAGCAACAAAAATTCCTAGGCGTCATTATTGATGATAAATTAAAGTTTGATGAACATATTAATCATATTAGTAACAAAGCACTGAATGGTATTAATCTTTTGAGGCATTTAGCAGGCAGTTTTTGGGGATCTGACCCCAAAGTTATGAGTATGCTGTACAAAAGTATAGTGAGAAGCCATTTTGATTACAGCAGTTTAGCTTATATGAATGCCAATAGCACCTTGTTACGAAAATTAGACGTTATTCAAAATATGGGACTGAGACTTATTTGTGGTGCTATGCGCTCCACACCTATTAATTCGTTAGAAGTTGAGACATGTATACCTCCCTTGACATTACGAAGATTGTTGTTGGCTGAGAGATTTTTATTAAAAGTCATGGTATCAAATGATAATCCTTTACTTAAGAAACTCATTATACATCCTGATATCTCACAGTCAATTGCTTTCAATGCCATCTCTGCTTCTTCTTTGGTTGGTGGAACTCTACCTGAAATGCCAACAATTTTTGAACATGTAAATAATAATTCAAAAGATATTGTTAAAAATGATATTTGGCCTATATACAAAATTCCTTATAAGGGTATCATTAATAGTTTAGCAATCCATTTAGACACTGTACACAATAAATTTGATTTGTTACAGTTTAAAGACAATAGACCAGAACACTATGTTATATACACAGATGGATCTAAAACAGATCTTGTTGTAAATGCAGCTTTCTATGATCCACAGTTAGACTTCACTAAATGTATTAAATTAAACAGGGTGTGTAGCATTTTCACCGCAGAATGCTATGCAATTTATTGTGCTCTGCAGCATGTAAATAGTCTTGTACATAAGGTACATAATATTTTGATAGTTACAGACTCCAGAAGTGTTTTGTCTGCTCTACATAATGTAAATATTTCTTTTAAGTTAAATTATATTATTTGTAATATTAGGCTTATAATCCAAAATCTACTAGATATGTATATAAAAGTAGAATTAGTATGGGTACCTTCACACAGTGGCATTCGTGGAAATGAAGTAGCTGACACTGCGGCCCGTTCAGGCCATGACGAGGATCGATCCGAGTTGATCAAGGTTCCATTCACCGATTACTACAGCCTTTTTAGAGAACGTAATAGACAGTTATGGAAGGAATATTGGGACATAACTTTGGAAACGAAAGGCAGATGGTATGCTGGAATACAAAATGAATTACCGATTAAACCTTGGTACTATAACTTCAAATACATCACAAGAAGATTTATAACCATATTATCACGCATGAGATTGGGACATTGCTTAACTCCAGCTCACCTGAATAGGATTCGCATAATTAACAATAGCCGATGTCATCATTGTGGCGCAGAGGATGCCGATTTGGATCATGTTATCCTAAAGTGTTCAAGTTTTAACATCCAACGTTTGATTATGGTCAGTGAATTGAGTGAATTAAATGACAATGACATTAGTGAACATCAAAGTGTTCCGACTGAAGGACTTGTATCTATGGTCATGAATAAAATATTATTAAAAAAAAAAACACTAAGTACGAACTTGTCCGATAATTAAATTCCAAATATATCGTTTACATGTGTTTATCTGGCTGATTCACGTTTTCAACTGTTGCTTGGGGAACCGAAGATCAAAGGAGGTTAAGTTTTCTTGAAAAACACCACTAAAACAGGCGAGTTGATGCTTTCTATAAATTTTAAAACTGTTACCGACCGAGTTTAAATTCAAAATTCTCTCAAAAACAATCAAATCGATTTGTATTGGACGCTGCACCTAAGCGGTTATCAAACAGCTGACCAACCATGAAGGTATAGATAAATATGGAGAACACACTTCGAATACCTACTTGAAACAAAACCTGTGTATCTCTATCTCGCTCTCTGTGGGCAGCCCCTCTCTGTCTAAGTAGGGTAACCTTCATTTTATTTTTCCCAGGACATCACTACAATTGTTGCAGTCCATTTAGTGGTTTAAAATAATATTTATATATCTAAATCTCATTAATACTAAGACCGAGCCCTTAAAGATTATATAGATCACGATAATTAAGCATGCGTAGGTATAATAAATTACGAAAAAAGCTGATTGTTTAAGTGTGAAAGTTTGGATGTATCAGAGTTTGTAAATTTGGCTGTTTGTCATTTATCTAATCACGCAGAAAGTGCTGGGTCGACATGGACAGAATTTTTGGCGGAAATAGATCATAACCAGGACAAAGGTTTAGTTCCCGCGTCAATAAATGACTAAGATATGTGCGGGCGCGAGAAAGAGATATCATTTTACAACAACTGGTACATAGAAATTGCGAAAAAAAAATCAGATATTTCATTAATTTTGTTGAATAATGAAACATAATAAACAGCTGTTTTCTTTCAGATTTCTGGGTTATTCAGTGTTAAGGAGCAGAAGTGGTAAGGAGGGTGTTAAGGTGTTGCGCTCTTTTTAATATTACGTATATATATTATACGGGACTATATTAGGAACGGTAATATATAAAAAAAACAAAAATGAAACAAAAACACTTTCCGAATTAAAATCATATATTATAACTTTTCTACTTATTATACATGACTAACTATTATTGCTCTGTGTAGTTTCTGTCTCTTACCACGTAAATCACTCAAAATATTTTCTTTATGACTCTTTAAGTGAGCACGAATACGCATAAAAAAACGTATTAGCTATTTGCTTAACGATCTTAGTTTCATGCAAATCATTAGAATCAATGAAGTCCGTGATGGGATGGTTAAACATTTCCTGCAACAGAGAAGAGTAAAATATTATGATACGACATAAATTAATTTGTTTTCTATGTTATTTTCTCTAAGTTGGCTCTTCAATTTAGCTCGTTGAAAAATTTTGTCCCGAATATATCCTCAATATGGTCACACTACTGCAATTCGACTTCATGTAAACAAAACAAATTAAATCGCACAAAATCAATTAAATTCAATGTAGATGTATTTGATCTTGATATAGTTATCATTTACAATTATTTTGAAAACACTGGTTAATCGATTTAAGAGGAAATTAAGTGAAAATATAAAGAAATATGTTTACAATGATTCAATGTCAGAAATCACGATTTAAACACTTACGCGTGAAATCTTATATCACCTTTTGGACACCACGTACTATCGCAACCACTCACAACATAATTTTCCACCATTTTTTGAATTTTAACAATGATTTTCGCGAAAAATCTCAAACGAAGTCGTGAACCGCAAAGTAAACAACCGCCATATTGGTCGATTTATTTTGACACATACGGCCAATGTTGCCACATTACCGAATCCTTAAGAAATGGGTTTATAATTCGTGGATTTGCCAACCCACAGGGGCGGCTTTGCCTATAGTGCAGGGTGTGCGAAGCACACGGGCGCAGCGCCCTAGGGGGCGCCGAGCGGCACTCGCGCTCCCTCCGGCCGCGGCTCTTTCAATGACGCACATAAAAAGAGCTCCGGTTTGCTTACATTTTGTATGGCATCTGGAGCTCTTCTTATATATATCGAATTACAGCAAAACAAGGCGCGCCACGAGCGGCTTTTAAAATAGTAACTTTTATTTCAACATGAAATAAACCTAAAAACATATAATTACAGATTATATTGGTTTAGTTTGGTAGTGAGTCAGCGCATTGCTACCAAAGGCGCGTGCCGGCACCTGTTTTAATTCGTTTGAAAATACTCGGACAACTATGTACGATTTCCACTAAACGGGCGGCGCCGTGGCGCGCCGGAGCGCATTTCACACTGTGCTAAAGGAAATTGAGGCTTCTATACAATAGTTAAGTTTCATGTTTGCATGGTATTTACACTGCTTGGAACTCGATTAGCACCGCGCGTATGCCGCGTCAGCCAGTCGGCTGCGTTCAGACGCCTCGGTAGCCGATCGGCTACTCTCGTACGTGGGCGGCGGCGTTTGGCTGTCGTCGTGTCCGGTCGGCTCCGGTCGGCTACAACCGCGCGCGCGAGTTTTGACGCCGGCCAGAATGTTGAATCATTCAAGTTATGCTTTAAACTGTAGACTGATGTGATTTATTTATTTGTTTATTGTTTTTTGTGCAAAATGAATGTGGATACAGATGAAAAGCTTAACTACCTGTTTATTTGAAATAAACTGTCCTGTCTGGGACGCGAAAGCATCACTAGTCGCTGAGAGCGCTAGGGTAATGATTGCACACGGGCGCTACATAGGCTAGAGACGCCTCTGCCAACCCAGATATGCATACGTGACCTACAATTTAGGGATTTTCAATTGAACTAATCATAGTTCAAGTATTTATTTATAGGTACATTATTTGACAGTGTTACTTTCTTAATTAACTTATGGTTGGGCTAGTGTGGTGACTATTTCTAATATTTTTCTAGGAGATTTAAATATGAAGATAGCAATACTATGGTCCACACTAGAAAGAGAGGTCGGCCCACAGAAAGCGAGATAGAGAAACGTAGGTATTTGACTCAAGATATTGTTCTAAGTGTGGCCTCCATATTTACCTATAGCTTCATGTGACCAACCAAAGTCGCGAACCTTGTGACACTGACAGCTCCGTGTTTAGTCATTCGCCACTAAACTAAACAATAACCTGAATACCGGTCTTTTGGCACTTCACTTCATTTTCTTACAAAAATTTGCGGGTTGAACCGAAAATGTCATCAGAAAGGACTCCTACTCGAGGCGAAGTTTTATCATGTGGCGCTAGAAAGCGATAATTGCACTCTTGATTCAGAGAATCCCCTCAGTTTTGCTGGAAGGGTGCCTAAAAGATTCCGAAGCGGTAGCGGTGACGATGATGAAGAAAGGTCCGATCATGAAATCCTTAAAGAAGAACTATCCAGTATGCTCATCTGTATGCTCTCGAACTGGAAGAAGGAGCAGGACGTTTTGCTTAATAAGCTTGGAAATGATTTGTCTGAGCTCAAACAGCAGAATGCAGGTATCAAATCGACTAGTGACGAAATGGAAAAATCACTAAAATTCATATCCTTACAGTATGAAGAAATGAAGCAAAAGCTGTGTGACATGGAACGTGAGCGTAAGGACAACTTGAATTACATTTCTACCTTGGAGAATAAAATCAATGACTTGCAAAAACAATCCAAGCACACAGTTATCGAGTTCAAAAACTTGCCCCCGCCACAGGAACAGATTAAGCCGGAGTCACAACAAGATCTCTGTGAACTCGTAAAAAAAACTTGTTCCGCGGTTAACACTCAGTTACAGTCGTCAGAAGTAAGGGATATTTTCAGGGTTAAAACAAAAACCGGTATGTCAACCGTTGTAACAGAGTATATATAAAAATATAAAAATATATATATATAATATATATATATAAAAATAAAATCCTGAATGGAGTGAAGGAGTTCAACAGACTGGACCCTTTTAATAGACGTTCTTCTGCAACTATCGGCCACCCGGGACCAAAAACTCCCATTTATGTGACTGAAAGCCTAACTAGCAGGGACAGGCAACTGTATGCAATGACCCGCGACAAAGCCAAGTCTCTAGGATATAAATACTGCTGGACCAATAATGGCCGTATATTTATAAAGGGATCTGATGGTGGCACTCGAATTCAGATTAAAGATGAAGCGGATTTGTCGGCCCTCAAGAGAATAATATGACTAGATACTTCAATAGTGTTTTACATTGTCACTAACGTTAAAATTATTTGTATCTTCAAAAAATATTGTACTTTGTATGTCACTTGCCTTACAATCTTACAACGTACAAAACCAGGGTACGTTGTGAACAATTTTTGTAGTCTACCCACTTACTTTAATTATCAATCACATATTACATAAGCGAACAGAATATATTACTCGTCTACCGTCCACACACAATTACACAACAATAACTCACAACTCCTTACAAAAGCTAGTCAAGTTTTTGGGAGCGTTATAAGTTAAAATAAAAGAATACGAATACGTGTGAGCAGAAGCGGATGCTCTAGTGTATTGAATCTAATCCTATCGGTTACATGTTACGACTTACTGCTACTTAAAATGCTAAATTAACAGAAATGCATGGAACTTTCTGGAAGGGCCACCCTAAACTGCAATCGTGCATTTCATGCTCTCACAGTGATCACTCGCTGCGGTTCAGGTTGCATAACTCCTCCCTCCTCAAGAACGAAATTATCAGTATTGTTAGGATTCTGATGATTTCGCAGACAGTTTAACAATATGATTTTATATCTAGAAACAAGAAAGATCATAAATCCTAAAGGCAGAATTACATATAGAATTACCGTACCTAAACTAATATTTTTCGTGTCAACCGCACTATCATTTTCACCGTATTTCACTTTGCTCATTTTCACCACTTGAGCTAATTCTTTCAGCTCATCTAGATTTATACCTTTCATATTCACTGCACTGACACTATTAGTACGTTTTTCAGGTTTCATCTCTGGTAGGGTAATGATTGGAGTTATTGGATAATTCAGGTGTGTAAGAGAAAATTGGTAATTTTGTAGATGTATGTGCCCAACGTTAACCTTACAAGCATCGTCCAGGCTAACTATGTATGTTCCTTGTAGAAAATCGTGGCTCACGACGTCATCATAGCATTTTCTACTTGCTATAATGTTATTCTTTGTATATAGAATCCAACTTCCGCGGCCAATTCGTTGAACTTTCAAATCTTCAATGTCGACTGTATGCTGCTCGCATGCAGTAGTATTAGAGTGGAACTTCATCAACTGTTCTTCGCATAATGGCTCTAGATGGGTCATCACATCGTCATCGGTACATAAGAATTTGTCATCTATCGCAATCTGTATGCAGGCTCTCACGACTGGTAAGTAATCTGAGTCTTTCACCAAAAGGTAGGGATATTTAGGAACCACTATTACAGTTTCGTTTAAATCAGTGTTAAAAATAGGTAAAGAGTAAAGTTTAAAATAACTATAAGTACTGTTTTCAATAAGTGGGATCTCTATTATGAACGTGATCTGGTTCTGTTTAATAAAAGCTTTAACAGTGAAACAATCTTCAAATTTGACTAAATTATTTTCATTCACAGGATATAACAGATTTTCAGTCTTGGCTATAGATTGTAACATGTGCAATAATTCAGTAGAATTAACAATCGCTCGATGCAGTACAGATACCTTACTAAAGGCTAAGGCCGTTTCAATCTCACTTAAAATTATATTAATTGTTCGAAAATTAGTTAAGAACATATTAAACATTCCTAAAATGTAAGTAGAGTAAATAGAATTTTCTTCTTTTGTAATCATATTTTTAACTAATCTCTCGATCCTTTTTAAACGTTCATCTAAAATTAATGTATTGTTATGTAAGATTTCTGTACTGTTAACAAAACAATCTAACATTTTGGAGACCAAAGTTACTTTACTATCTAATATTAATTGGTTGCTTTTCAACTGAGAGATGAGAGAATCATATCGAATTGCGTCATTATGATCTAAATTACCTGTAACGATTTTTATCATGGATCCAAGTGGATCAATTAATCCTCGCTTAAATCTTTTAGCTGGTACAAGTTGCTGAAATTTTTCGATAGTCCTATCCTTTAGATAATCCGTTTGAGTACGAATACCTA
This sequence comes from Anorthoa munda, assembly GCA_945859665.1. Taxonomy (NCBI): domain Eukaryota; kingdom Metazoa; phylum Arthropoda; class Insecta; order Lepidoptera; family Noctuidae; genus Anorthoa; species Anorthoa munda. The sequence goes on from OX243898.1 coordinate 14,261,469, forward strand.
AAAACTCATGGCTGTACGGTTTATTAACATCTACTAATTTACTGAATTCATTATATTTCATTAAACTTAATTCTAGATCATTACCTAAGCTATCTAAATTTAAAAGTTTTATAATTAACCACTTATCTACTTGTTTAAACGCCTGCCCTTGTTTCACGGGAAGGATACCGGGGTTTTTCTCAACCTTTTGAAGTTGAAGAGCCCATGTTACTTGTGCTACTGCCAATAGCGTGAGGCACCACCTGCGGAGGACGTTTAATATTTTTAATTGGGACTTTTGTGTTTCTAGTTCCAATTGTAACAGGGATTACATTATATTCTACATCACCGCTGACATTTGCCTTCCTATAGCGTGGCTTGTCTTTACTTAATCTGGTATTAACTTCTTTTGCATAAATTGTTTCGCCTATTTCAAACTTTTTGCTTATCTCACCACCCTTGCTATTTCTAATCTTTTGCTTTGTTTCTATCATCCGATCAGATATGTAACTATAGAGTCGTCTAGTACGCTTTGCATGATCTTTTAATAATTGTTGTGTATAGTTTTTCTCGAAATTTGCATTTAATATAGAATTTGAATCAGTATGACCGAAAACAACTTCAAATGGTGTCAAACCTGTCGTTGTATGTATGGTATGATTATAAGCCATTATTGAATAGGTCATAACGGAAGCTGCATCAGTGCATTTTCGATCATATTTAGCTAAACGATATATTTCAATGATAGTCGAATGGAAACGCTCTACTATGCCTGTTGAATTAGGGTTATTAGGTGTACTGATGTGTAATTGTATATTGTACATTGTCATTAATTCCTTCAATAATTCATTATTAAATTCACTCCCCGGATCGCAACTAATTTTTTTGGGGGTGCCGTAAATGGAAAAATATTTAATAAGTGCACGTATTACTTCGGGTGTAGATCTATTTGATATTTCAATTGCTTGTCCCAATTTACTGAATGCGTCGACTAATGTAAGATAATATACAGATTCTATAGCAAAAATATCTATGAAAATCTCCTGAAATGGTGAATTTTGTGTTTGTGTTAATTGTAGAAAAGGCTTTATGGGTTTTCTGTCATACTTGGTTTTACGGCATGCTTCACAATTATTTATTACGGCTGATATCGTCTCTTGCATGTTATTCCAAAAATAATTTCTTCTTATCCTGGACATAGTCTCTTTTATACCTCTATGACACGTTTTTCCTTCATGATGTTGTAAGATGATTTCTTTTTGTTCGTTTTCATCTTCAACAAAAACTACACGCTCTGAACATTCCACGAATTCTACCATTCCCTTTTTAAATAACTGTATAATAACTTTGTTAAACTGTTTCCTATGCTCTACGCTTTCAAAATATATAAAGTATTTAATTTTATATTTAACATATTCTTTTAAAAACTGTTTGATTAATTCTTCATTATTTATTGGTAAAAATACTTCAAGTATTTTTTGTTTTTCACGGGAAAGATCTGTAACTTGGACATCGTTTTTGTGCCATGTAAAAACTAATATCTGGTTAGGTTTAGTGTCTATTGCTTCTTGTAATATTGGAATACCAATTGATTCCATGTCTTTGGCTGAATGTACTGTAAATGTTTTATCTATCACAGGGTCTAGTGGAATTGGTTCATTTGTATCACATTCAGAACTGGCTGTTAGAGTAGCAGACAAATCCGAGATGGAAATTGTTCTAGAGTCATCACTATCGTAATCAATTAATTTTTCGTTTTTTTTCGGTTTTTGTTCTTTTTCATCTACATTAACTTTCATAGATAATCCGTCCTTATCGGAACCTAATGCATTTAATTTAATACGAGACAGGGCATCAGCGTTTGTATTCTGCTTGCCATCTTTATATTTGATTTCAAAATCATACTCTTGAAGACGAAGTCGCCAACGGGTGAGCTTGCTATTCGGCTCTTTAAGGGAATAGAGCCAGGCTAAGGGCCTATGGTCTGTATAAATGATGAATTTATTACCGTAAAGGTAGGGCCGAAAGTGTTTTACTGCCCAAATGATCGCTAAAAGTTCACGTTCTATAGTACTGTATCTGGTCTCTGTATCACTTAACGTTCTACTGGCGTAAGCATTGGTTTATCAGACCCTACGACGCCTTGCGATAGTACTGCCCCTAAGGCATTTGACGAAGCATCTGTGGTTAGGATATAAGGCTTATCGTGATCGGGATATTGAAGTAAAGGTGCGTTAGTAAGAAGCTCTTTACATTTTTGGAAAGAATCTATGTACGCTTGATTTATAATAATTTTGTTCTTTTTCTTTAAGCAATTAGTTAATGGTTGTGTTACTTTCGCAAAATCCTTAATAAAACGTCTGTAATAGCCTATCAAGCCCAAAAAACTTTTAATTTCTGTCACGGTTTTTGGTAGTGGATAGTTAAGAACTGCTTTAATCTTATCATCGTTGGGTTTAAGGCCATCCTCAGTTATAACATGACCTAAGTATAGGACTTCTTTCCGGAGAAATTCGGACTTATCAAGTTGAATTTTAAGGTTATTTGACTTCAAACGATTAAAAACTGCTCTTAACTTCTGGATATGTTCTGCAAGTGAATTTGAAAAGATTATAATGTCATCCAAATATACCAGGCAATGGATTCCATGCAATCCTCTTAGAACATTGTCCATTGCTCGCTGGAAGGTCGCTGGAGCGGTTTTAAGACCAAACGGCATTCTTAAGAATTCAAAGTGTCCGTTTTCAGTGCTGAATGCTGTTTTCTCTCTACCATGTTCGTTAATCTCAATTTGATGGTAACCGCTTGCTAGATCTAATGTCGTAAAGTATGTGCTTTTACCTAATTTATCAAACAGATCAGTGATATTGGGAAGTGGGTATCTATCGTCAACAGTTATCTCGTTTAACCGTCTGTAGTCAATTACCATTCTATATTTTATTTCTCCTGATGGATCTTTCTTTTTTGGAACTAAATGAACTGGGGCTGACCAAGGTGAATGAGATTCCTGAATTACATTTTCTGTAAGTAACTTCTCGATTTGGTTTCTTATTTCTTGCGACTGACTTGGGGGTTGTCTGTATGGTTTGACGTAAATAGGATCTTCATTTTTTGTCCTAATACAATGTTTGACTTGGTTCGTGAAACTTAATGGAATGCCATCACAATAGAATATATCTTTATATTCTAAACATAATGTACTAATGGCTTTACTTTCTTCGGCTGACATGTGATTCAAACGAAGCTTTTGTAAGTTATCTGTTAATAATTTTTCTATTTCAATATTTTCAGTTTCGTTAAAATTATTAACATCACAATCTTTTATATTATTTTCATACGGTTCTACTTCGAATGGTTTAGTAACGGCTAATTTAATTGGTTTGTCAAGGGTATTTTGAATTATGGTAGTAAAGTAACCGTCCTTGCATTTAACTAAAGCGCTGGGCATACGCACACCTTCCGTAAATTCTCTGAAATCCACTAAAGCATTACCAGAATGATAATTTGCGGGTATTTTAACTCTTTGTTCTGATCGAGGTGCCAACTCTATTATATGTTTATTCTTGTCGCGCATAATTGGTATCACCGTAGTTTTAGTTTTCAAGACCTCGTTTTTCAAATCTATTAGTGCCTCTACACTATGTAAAATATCATTACCTAGTAAACCATCGAAGCTAGGGTCGACTTCATAGATATGATTTGTGAGTATCATTAACATTAAAAATCGGCAATGCTGGCATGGCAAGTACTTCTTCGTGTTGGGTTGTACCGTGAGTACTTCTAACTTCAAATGGATCATAATAAATATAATCGTAAAAATAGTCATATGCCTTTTCCGGGTTTATAAATGATTTAGTACTGCCCGTATCTATCATAAATTTGGCATCAATTTCGGGTATATATATGTATGGCAATTTAAGGCATGTATCGCAATTTAATTGTATCATTTCCTTATGTTTTCCGAGGCTATTGATGGAAAATCCTCATTATTTTCCGATGAAACCTTTTTGTTAACTTCTTCCATATAATTATCATCTTCATTTTCAGTAAAAGGGTAATAATCGTGATAATATTCATCGTTGCATTGGTAATCGCAGGGAAACTGACTATCATCGTAATGATCAAGGTCAAGCTCATTTAATTTAAATCCTTTTATATAGACCTGGGCCGGAGGCGCCGTACGCATTGTGACGTCACTAGATTGAAGTTTAGGTTGCTGAATACCGAACGACTGTGAAGGTTTATTGAACGATTGGTTCTGGTTGCCAAATGGCTGTAAGGATTTATTATTTAATTGCTGTTGATTTCCAAATTGTTGAGGGCTCATCCCAAACTGTTGGGGGCGCATCCCAAATTGATGCGGACGCATCCCAAATTGTTGCGGACGCATCCCAAATTGTTGTGGGCGATAACCAAATATTTGGCCTTGAAATCCAAATTGTGGAGTACGCGTCCCAAATTGTTGACCTTGGGGGTTACCTAAATATAATTTGGGTTGTGTAAAAATAGGTGTATCATTATTAATAGGCTTATTATAATTATTTGAGCCGAATTTAAACGTTTGTGTATTATTTGGAATAGCATGTTTACTGGAGGACGTCAGCAGTGTTTTATTTCGGGCATTATATTGGTCATGGAAATTTACCTCTTCTAACACGAAAGATAAAGCCTGTTCCAAAGTGGAGGGCGATTTTAATCTCACAAAACGCACCATATTTTCCGGTAGATTATAAAGGAACACGTTTAATGACGTATTATTATAAATAGTTATTTTACTTTCACGCATACTACTCGATAATCTATTAACTTTTGATATTAAAATACTACGCACTGATTGAATACGGTTGCAAAAATCCAAAAATGATTCACCATTTTTTATACGCATAGTTTCCAATTCAAAAGCTAAACATTCTTCACTTCGTGGGTCTCCAAAATGTTGTATTAATAACTCCTTAAACTCTTCCCATGTAACAATATCCTCGCGCTCACTGATAAGCGCGGCTGCATTCCCCGCTAATCTACTCGTAATGGTATGCATTACATACAAGTTTTGCTCGTCACTTCCCCTGTAAAATATTTATAATATATTCACTTTTACGTATAAAAAGATTTAAATGGCGCTTATCGCCGTCAAAAAGCGGAATTATTTTAATCATTTCATTTGGAATCATAACAATTTTTACTTGATCTTCCATTTTTAACAATATTAATTAACACACAAAAATAATATAAAGTACAAAAGCAAAAAGTATTTAAACACTTCCTAACAAAAATTAATTCTTATGTATAAAATAGTAATCTTTAATCAGATAGAACTTTAAACAATTTATCTGAATAAAATATATTTTTTAATTCATTAACAATATTTCGTTTGTAATATCACTTTAAATAACTTTGACCTATTACTAAACTAGTCTTACAGATTTTATGCAAAACCAGATAACGTTATAACGCGAGACTTCTAATCGCGAGATAACAAAAAGGAAATGGGAAAGGAAGGTGAAAATTTGGACTCACCAGCTCGCCTTTCTCATTTTCAGCTCCGCCTTGACAAATTTGTTTGGTTCGTAGAATCACCACAGCTGCCTTCAAGGCCACCCGAACGCGTATCACGAAAAAGTTTTATTCCGATAAACGCGAAGGACGGCGCAGCTTATTTTCGGCGATCCTACCGGCTGCGCCAGTCAAGTTTTTGGGAGCGTTATAAGTTAAAATAAAAGAATACGAATACGTGTGTGCAGAAGCGAATGCTCTAGTGTATTGAATCTAATCCTATCGGTTACATGTTACGACTTACTGCTACTTAAAATGCTAAATTAACAGAAATGCATGGAACTTTCTGGAAGGGCCACCCTAAACTGCAATCGTGCATTTCATGCTCTCACAGTGATCACTCGCTGCGGTTCAGGTTGCATAACTAGCTACTATTTGTTATTGTTTACAATACAAACTCGATACGCGCTATACATCTACACAAATAAACAGCCGGTATTTTGGCCTACATACGAGTCTACCGTCACATTTGTATTTAATTGCCAGAAATATATCGTATCAATTGAATGGTGAGATTATTGTCTTAGAACATAAAATTATCTATCTGCTGGTAAATGACTGGCCCAGTATAAGTGACTATAGCAGATTTGCCGTTTTGACTGATTGGGACTGTTTGTACACTTATGAGATTGCGGATCTGCACTTAAGACTATTTTTAATTAAAATTCGCAGCCATAAATGATGTGTTTTCCGACCTCGACAGTGTTACTTTTTGCGACTCAGTTTTATGTGATCCTCAGGATTGTTCCTCTTTGTTACCAGTAAACAACACTGTGTGTGTTGTGTCAAAATATTCGAAGTGTAAAGGCGAATTTCTCGGGGCTACTGACATTAATAGAACGTATCAGCATACCCCCGGACATTATAATTCTCTCTGAATGCTGGCTTTCTTGCAATCCGATCATACCAATTCTCGGCGGATACAACTCTTTCTATACTGTAAACAATCATAATCAAAATGACGGAGTAATTGTGTTTTATAAATCTACTTTAATCAATGTAAAAATTAAAGAACCTGTGATACTCGATTCTAGCTGCTTAGTGATCACCATGGGTTCTGACTTAGCCATAGTGGCGGTCTATAGACCATACGCTTTTAGAGACCCATGTATCTTCATACAATCCTTAGACGGTGTCCTCAACGAACTTAAGTCCTATAAAAATATTTGCCTAGTTGGTGATATTAATATAGATATTGGCCAGGAAAATAAATCAACATACACGCTCGACTATCTAGATCTCCTAACTCACCATGGACTTTACCCGGGACATACCTTACCAACACACGGGTCCACTTGTTTGGATCACGCAAATATTAAGACCTCGTTACCTATGAAGGTCTTGGTTCTTGAGACCACTGTCACTGACCACCATGCAATTCTAGTAGCTGTATCGATGAAAAAATCTGCTGGCGAATCGCAGCGTTCCTTTACTACCAGAATTGATGAAAAAAGCCTAACATCTGATATGAACAAATTAAACTTTGACTCCATCTTTACAACACAAGATCCCAATTTGGCTGCGAAATTGCTAATAGAGCCTATCGTTTTGACACTATCTATGAACACCTCAATAATTCCACTCTCAAGAAGACGTAGGCCTATTAAACCATGGATTATCCCAGGTTTACTTAAGTGTATGCGCCACAGGGATAATCTTAAAAAACATCTAAGAAAAAACCCCGAGAATAAGGTTGTCGCTATCTCTTACAAAAGGTATCATAACTACTGTGTTTCTCTTTTGAGACGGGCCAAAAATAATTATGAAAGATAGGAATTTGAAAGGGCTGGCAGGAAGTCCAAACAGTTGTGGAAAACAATTAAATCCGTTACAAACACCACCAAATCACGGGACTCTGCAACTGCCTTATTGGAGACTGGTGTGGATAAGCAGGACTCAATAAACGGTGTGAACTTTTACTTTGCCAACATAGGGAAATGCGTTGCGGAAAATATTAACAAGGCTTCCTCGCCGCCCCCTCCTGTTGATGCCACGTCAGAATCGTTTGTTATGCTTGAAACTGACGACGCAGAATTTGATGCATTGATAGCGTCGTTAAGAAATGACAGTGCGGTTGGTCTTGATGGCATCTCTTCGAGTTTCCTAAAGAAGTATAGAGCCATTATTGTTCCTCCACTCACCTATATCGGCAATTTGAGTTTGAGGACTGGCATATTTCCCGACTTGCTTAAAAGAGCCCTTCTTCACCCTATTTTTAAATCAGGGGGATCGAAACCGGATTGAAAATTACAGGCCTATTTCGGTTCTACCAGCGTTATTTAAAATCTTAGAAAAAAATATTAATACTAGATTGAAACATTATGTGGAATCACGTAAATTGCTATCAAAAAATCAATTCGGTTTTCGCAAAAAAGTTTCCACGGCTGATGCGGTTCATAACCTGGTGGATCACATAGTAGGAAAGCTTGATAAAAGCCGCAAGTGTGTTGCTCTGTTCCTGGATCTTGCTAAGGCATTCGACACAGTTTCGATTCCTATACTGTTGGAGAAACTGGAAAATCTGGGGATATGGGGTACTCAGTTATCCCTATTCTGGATTTATCTTCCCAATAGAACCCAATGTGTGAAGATAGGGTCTCTTAACAGCTCCACGTTGCCAATTGCCTACTGAGTGCCCCAGGGCAGCATCCTTGGACCAAGCCTCTTCTTGTGTTATTTGAATGACTTATGTAATCTCATCTTAGAGCACGGGGAGATATTCTCTTACGTGGATGATACAGCACTTGTTTTTTCCTCGAACAATTGATCTGAAACGTATCGCCTCGCTCAAAAAGGTTTTGATGCCGTTAGCGACTGGCTTAATAGGAATCTTCTCACCCTAAACGTCTCCAAAACCAAGTTGGTTAACTTCTCGATTCGCAATTGCGCAGCAACATCTGACGACTCCCTTCAAATTACTACTGGTGACAGCAGTATAGAAAAAGTCGCGCATGTAAAGTATCTGGGCATAGTGATAGATGATAAACTTACCTTCAAAAAATACATAGAATACCTCTCTAGCCGTATACGTAAGCTTATTTATATATTCAAGCAACTGCGCCAATCAGCGGATGCTGGTGTCATGAAGATGGTCTATGAGGCGCTGTGTCAATCGGTTTTGAATTATTGCAACACCACCTGGGGCGGTGCTGCCAAGTCTAACCTTATCAAGGTTGAGCGCGCCCAAAGAGCGGTCCTCAAGGTTTGCTGTTTCAAACCTCGCCTATTTCCTACGGTCGAACTTTATGAATACTGCCAAGTGTTGACTGTACGGCAGTTGCTAGTTCTGGCTGTCATGATCAAGCAACACTCCTTGACACAGTACACTCCAGCGCTCACGCGTCGTAACCACCTTGTAGCCACATCTGTCAATAGGAAAACCACCTTTAGCCGTAGATTCTTTATTTTCCTTGGTCCGTACCTATACAATAAAATACACAAAACATTAAACGTGCACCAACTTAGCCTACACAATCTTAAAATTCTTGTTCGGGATTGGCTCCTCAAGCAATCATACACCATAACAGAGGACCTTTTACAGGTTCTGGCTTAGCCAATTTAAACTAAAACACACCTTTCATACATCACACTCATACACACTTACTCACACACTTACACACTCTACACCATATCACATCTACTATTTTGTTCCTTAATGTTACGTTGGTTTTTATTTTCGGTCCGGATCTAATTTTGATTTAGTTTAATTTTAATTTAATTTTGATTGATTTGTATGTAATCTAATTTTCTCTTCTTACTTAATTTTAATTTAATTTTGATTACATTTCTGTTTATTTTAATTTGTATTTGATCTAATTTAATTTATGATTTAATCTTGATTTAATTTAATGATGACATAATCTAATTGTTATTATATATATATATATTTCTTTTTTATGCTTGCCTGCCTTGATTTTAATGGTATAACAAATTGAAAATATGTTAAAATTGCTGGGGGGTGGTTTTGGTGACCTGTAATACAGGTTTTCATTACCTACCACGGGCACCAGAGTTTCATGACAATTTGTTTTTGTGTAATTTGTTTTTTGTACCAAAATAAATTATTATTATAAAATTATTATTATAAAAAATTATTATAGCTTCCTTTAGTTAGTTCTATCATACAAAGAGACATTTGCCTTTGTTTTTTCACTAGAAGTTAAATAACTCCTAATCTATTCAAAGGATATTCTATAAGTCAGGAGGACCTACTGGTAATTCCAGCAGGCTGTCTATTGACGTTCTAAAAAAGCTTATTTTCGGAATTCCTAGGTAAGATACCACCCCGTATGTATAAAACCCTAAGTTTTCTATATTCTGAAGTTAATTTCTACTTAAGCTATCCAGGCTATCACCGCCTTTTATGGGTGTCCTGGTAGCTGATAAAATGCACTTTTAATATTCTAGTGCTTCTATAAATTTATCTAGATCATTCTCACATGTTGTGCCTCTGAAGGTGCTAAGCTTACGGCTGGTAACTTGCTGTGTTAGCTACTGTGCAAACTGTCCAAGCAATTAGCCCTGTATTGGGTCGACACGATAGCGCGTTTATAGGGCTATCGGGAGGTCACTAACTATCTATATTATTTTAGCGCCCAGGGGTGCATAGTCTCGGGGAGTGCCAAAAACAGACCAAAAATGCAATTTCAGAAATTTATTTCGGCTTATGTTTAACTTACCACCAGATATAGTAACATATAACAGACAAAAATAGTAAATGATCACCAAAATTAAACCCGCATCTTATTGTAAAATTATAACCAAAGTTTTAACATCTCGCTATCCTGTTTAGGCAAAATGACTCCAAATAAATCATTGTTAACCCAAAAGTAGTAAATGATCACCAAAAGTAGTAAATGATCACCAAAATTAAACCAATGACCAAAAAGATTATAAAATTTCTGGGAGCAACTTGGAAGTAGCGCTCGCCGGCCGCTGCCGCGGCACCGCTCGCTTTGCTCGCTCGGCTCGCGCGCGGTTGGTCACAGTTCTAACCTAACCTAACCTATTTTACAACATTAAATAGCGCAATAATTTGCTATTAAAATTTGGTGATCAATTTACTAAATTTGGTGATCATTTACTATTTTTGTCAGTATATTACTAGATTTGGTGGTTAGGGGTTATCGTCACAAAGTTTTTTTTGGTGGTCATTATATTTATTCCCATTTATTTCTGGTACCTTCCTAGTACGTAGTGTACCTTCCTATTGGTTTTCACAAGTTTTTGACTGTTTAGTAACAGCATTAGACTCTGTAAACGGCATGAAAGTTATATCTCAACCTCTCTCTTTCTCACCGCACTTCACAATTTAACAATAATGGCGAATCGGAAACAAGAATCAGGAAAACTTTCGTGCCATGTAAACAAAGGCCTGTGTACAGCAGTGGACGTCTTTCGGCTAAAATAATGATGGAACAGAGGGCTCAGATACTACGAAGATGCTTGACGAGCATTTTTGTATTGTTTCCTTGCTCTTTTAATTGGCCGAGCGAGCGCGACGTGCGAGCGATACGTCTCCGTTTCAGCTTGAGCAAACATTCTTTCGTATGTCTGGATGTTCGTATGACCGGTTGTTCGAATAACCGGCAGCCTAATTGCGTAAGTGAATTCTGCAAAGCAAACAAGTCGATTCCTTCTAAGAATTAGAATAATTTCTTTCAACTTTATCGGTATTGTGAAACTAATTTGGAAAGAGTACAAAGATCCTCCTTTGAGTTGAAGTTAATCCACTGCGTTATGTTTCATCAAACTCGAAAGATTTATTTCCAAATCATTAGGACATAATTTCATTACGCAATACCAATAGTGAAGTTTTATCTCGATTCTTCCGCTTTCGTTCATTCTTTACAATCAATTCTGCGTCAAAATATTGGTAATGGAAAGGAGCATAACCTTTCCTTTTCAGAGTATAATATGCAATACGTAAAGTCGTTTTTGGGAAGGTTTCAACTTGTTTGCTTTGCAGAATTCACTTACGCAATTAGGCTGCAGTTGTTCTCCTCTATAGGTCGCATTTCTCAACCGATTCTCGTGAAATTTTGTGAGTAGGTTCGACAATTACATGGATTTTTTTTGTCGATTCTTTTTTAAACTGAATCGAAAACACGGAACAACACAGTGGAACGCAGAGCCAAGAGGCTCATTGGCGACGATGAACTGGCGGATGCCAAGCTTCACAGCTTGGCTCATCGCCGCAAGGTTGCCTGCTTGTCGGTCTTCTACAGACTTTACTTCGGTGAGTGTGCTCAAGAACTCCACGACCTCATCACACCAGCCCCCTTCTACCATCGAATATCTAGACGCACTGCAAGTTACCATCCTTACCTTGTTGCCATTCCACCAATTCGCACCAAGCGCTTCCAAACATCCTTCATAATAATGCGCACAGCGAATTAATGGAACTCACTACCTGCGTCTGTGTTTCCGAACGCCTTCAACCCGAATCTCCTCAAAGTTAGAGTGAACAGGCTTCTTCTGGGTAAGCTCACTCCATCGTCGACTCTGTCTCGGTCACCTCTGACCTAGACTAGAGTCGAGAGAAAACCCATAAAAAAAAAAAAATTGTCGACAAATCAAAAAGACAAAAATACGGACAAAATCAAAAAGACGGATTCGCGAGGTCTAAAGCTCACAGAACCACTAGTTTAAATCGTAGCTCCGTTGTTTTGTTTGACAAATATAACATATTTTGCTGTAACAACATGGTTTCCGGTCAGTTATTTAAGTTCACCGCACGGAAGGAATTCTTCTCGTATAAACGCAAAGTCAAAGTTAAATTTCTTTATTTCAATTAGGCCATTAAGGGGCACTTTTAAACATCATATAATAATAATTGATTCTGCCGTCCATTCGGAAAAGTAGCTTGTTATGGAGAAGAACGGACAAGAAACTCCACACTTTAAAAAAAAAGTGTTTTACAATACATTAATTCATATAAAGGGTCTTTCAACAAGGACGGGTTGATGTTAAAATTGAATAAAACAAGATGTGTGTGAGATATTAACGAAATTTATTTTTTATTTAAAAGGCCCATTTATGCCATTATGGATGGAATATGACATCGTTCAAATGTCTGCCGCGGCTTCGTATGGTGGCACGAATCCGAGAGGTCCAATTTTTATTGACTCTGCTGCATAGATCAAGCGAGCGCTACAGATCAATGATAAACAATTTCTTTTGGCTTGAATTGAACAATATGGACGTGAACGACATGTGGTTCCAGCAAGATGGCGCTACTTGCCACACAGCGAACGACACAATCGACATTCTGCATGAACGGTTTGAGGGTAGAGTTAGAGTTCCGCTAGACTTTTTCTTGTGGGGTTTTCTGAAGTCGCAGGTCTATGCCAATAAACCACATTCGACCGTTGCCCTGGAAGCCAACATAACGCAGGCCATCGCTCGGATTCAGCTGGATCTATGCAGCAGAGTCATTAAAAATTTGACCTCTCGGATTCGTGCCACCATACGAAGCCGCGGCGGACATTTGAAAGATGTCATATTCCATCCATAATGGCATAAAATGGCCTTTTAAATAAAATATAAATTTCGTTAATATCTCACACACATCTATTTTTATTCAATTTTAACATCGACCCGTCCTTGTTGAAAGACCCTTTACATATGGACGATGCACTACTATACTTGATATACTTTGTATAGGTATAAAGTATTACAAACACTAACAGTATTAATTAAATTTACTCATTTAATGAATAGGCATTGAACATGGTTCTCCCATACTTACAAATATTGCAAACATGGTAAATTACCTAATTCAACAACAACGGACCAGTGTGTGAGTCAATATCTTAAAAAAAGAAGGAGGAAATTAAATAAAACGATACAATAATTATGAATATTAACAAGTTTGAATTTGTCTACACTAAAGGTTGCCCTATGAAGCAGGACCAGCATGTTTCCAAGCATTTTTATCTTGAATATAATTATCCAATTTGTTATATGCTTGTTTATAAAGTATGATTTTAACAGGTTTTAAATTTTCTTTCATTTAGTTTTAATATATCACAAGGTCTGCCTGGTGTTGCCTAGAAGAGATCACGCAATGCGATAAGGCCGCCCGTTGTATATTTTTAGTATTAAGTTTCTCTTTTTTCTTGTATATTATGGTGTACAATAAAGTTTATATAAATACATACATAAAGTAATTTTTTATAGAATTTAACACCGTTCCCTATGAAAGAAGTGTGTAATTTAGCCAATATTTAAGATGGTTGATCTAACAATTGTGTCTATCACTAACTTTACTAAAGAGATGTATATTTTTCCTTACATAGGTACATAATATTTTCATAAACGAATTGGCTAGAAACTTTCATAATATTAATCTTTTTAATTAGTTCCATATGAGATTCTCGATGACATGACTTATAAATTGCTCTGACAGCTCTCTTTTGCAATATAAATATGGATTCAATGTCAGCCGCCCGATCCCACAGCAAAATACCGTATGACATAATGCTGTGAAAGTAACAAAAATAGACCAAACGCGCGGTTTCTACATCCGGTAACTGTCGTATTTTTCTAACAGCATAAACGGCTAAGCTTAGCCGACCCGCAAGAGATGATACGTGAGAACCCCAATTTGTCGTCTAGAGTGATTCCTAGGAAAACTGTTTGATTTATACAAACCAGCTTTTCTTCATTTAATATGATGTCGCATTTGCTACTTCTAACATTCGGTAATGTGAATCTAATACATTGGGTTTTTTTTTTTCATTTAGTACCAAATTGTTTGCTGTGTACCAATTTTGGACCTGATGAATAGAGTAGCGCCCTTACTTAGGCATTATAAGCGTTTGTTTTATTCAAATCAACAATATCCGACGCTATGATAATGTAACTTTTTAATAAAACAATTTTTTGGTAACAAACAATACAAACAAAATGTGTCTGAAAAGACTTGGTTTCATGTCAGTTCAAACCACTGAAAAAAATAGAACGATAATAGTGGAATGAAACGTAAGAGTGAATACGGTAAATCCCCTAATCTTGTATGAATGCTGCAGGCATGTTGTGAACTAATGATTTTATTAGACATGCCCAATTATACAATCTATTTATATACAATTTACATAATATCTGCGAATTATTGCAAATACCATAATTATTGCAAAAAAGTTGTTATAAAAAATAACAACAAGTGTCCTAACTTATTAGAAAATATTTACAAATAATTTGGCCGCCCATTGTAGTTTTCCTTTTTGCTTTTTAACCGACTTCAAAAAAGGAGGAGGTTTCTCAATTCGACCGCATATATATATATATATATATATATTTTTATGTGTTAGCGGATAACTTCGTCGTTGTTGAACCGATTTTGATGATTCTTTTTTTTGTTGGAAAGGAGATATCCCAAGGGTAATACCATGATAAGCAAACCAGAATCTGATGATGGCATCCCAGAGAAATCGAGGGCACTCCTCAAATATTATAAGCATACATATAGCGATATTGGTATTTTTATCAACATTGCAATACACAATATAATTATAATATTATTATGCAATATAATTACCCTCAGAAAGTGTCATTTGGTGAAATGGAATTGATGGAGAAGACCGCAGATGGCCACTGGAACTCCTTAATGCCAAGTATGTCACGCGTATAAGATATATCGAATAGCTAACCGACTATGATGCAGCAAATAATTATAAATAAAATGGTACCTACTGATGAACCATTTTCATCAGTACCATTTATTTATAATGAATTGCTGCATCATAGTCGGTTAGCATCGAAGTGATCTGATGATGAATCCAGAAGGTAGGCACTGGAACTCCGAAATAAATCAATGGATCCTAGTCGTGTTTGGACTTATTGGAATCGTCATGAGATTTACTTTGGCTACAAACCAAGGACTACACCTTTGTACCCTAATAAGCGATCGCGGTAAAATCGTACGAAAAATCGCGGTCAAACGTGTAAAATTGCGGTCGCTTAGGGTAATAAATAGAAAAAGTATGCGACACAAACGTGTCGTATACATTTTCTATTTGTATTTCATTATAATCATCATTTCAGCCGAAAGACGTCCACTGCTGAACATAGGCCTCCGCAAATGTCGCCACATTGACTGGGCCCGTGCGTCTCGCAATTAGCGGACACCTTCACCAGGTCATCAGTCAACCTAGTGGAAGTCCTTCCAACGCAAATTTCTTCCGGTTCGCAGTCGCCACTCCTGAACTTTTATTAGTATTCGTAGGTACAGTCAAAAAGTGCAGTGATACTCTCCCAAAACTCAAATGACTAGTTTTTGTAGAAGAAGTTAAAATATCGTATCCACAACTGATTTAATATTTTGTTTAGAAATAAGTATAGTAATAAGTAAGAGTTATATCTGACGCAAATAAACGCTTTTTCTTTTTATTTTCCATAACTTTTTTATTTTTGATCGAGACGTATTGGAAACAGGATACCTACTTTTAAGTAAGAAAACTTTGAAATGACCTATTTTTATTTTGACTGCAACAATCGGGATGTGTCATAGCCTCATGATAATATACTCGGGCTTCATATAGCTCCAAACGCATTATCATCGGCATTTGCACCAGTCAAATCCAGAGTTGTGAATTGTGCAGTGGTGTGTTTCTCATACAATATAGTAACCAAAAAAGAGTATTTAATCTGTAAGTATAATTTGATATTACTTTATTTATGTTATCTCTTTATTTACATCCACTATTGAGTCTACTGATTGAGTTATTATAAATGAAATGTCGATAGTCCCCATATATTCCACGTCTGCAAAAACATTATTCAAGTTCGAAAGTGTTTTTTTTTTTTTTTTTACAATGAACTGGGACAAACAATTTTTTTTGTGCCCATGTTTTATCAAACTCCTAGGCAAGGGTGTCTCTCCACTTCTTCCAAATCAATTACGAGGACAAAACAATACTTTGTCTCACAAAAGACCACTTACCGCAGCCAATATTAGTTATGACTAACGTTCAAGTTCACAATAAATAAACTTACATCTTTTCCCCATGGGGATAGGCAGACACATACTACTTTCCGACGACGTGGCGGCGTAAAAAAAAATAGATCCTCTTTCGCTATTTTAGCGTAGTGTTCAATTAATTAATTTACATTGATTTACAAAATAAATATGTTTATTGCATAAATGTTATCTTTATCGATAAATTTTATCTTGGTTTTACTGCACCGATCGATGTCAGGATTGATAATAATAAATTAACAAATTACTTCATTGTATTCATTATGTCCTGAGGCTCTAGGCAAAGTGGCATTATATCAGCGATGGTGATGGTCGAAATGCCAACATGTAAGGGAACGATCACGTGACATTTCAATAGCGCTTGGCATTTCCATACATTATTTTTTGCCTCTTTTTCAATTGCTATGGCGACGCTTTCGTTTAATAGAATGTCATTTGTATACCCTCTGATCGAATTCGCGCGTTTTCGCACGTATTCGATCGAGAGCGCGCTGATCTAGTATTTTTTTTTATCTTAATAGAAACGTATATATAAATTAAGAAATTAAGCGGTAGCAATAGGGATCAATGTGCTATGTACATTTTTAGACTGACGTGTTGCCTCGCTTTGACTTTGATTTTAAAAAAGCTTTTTACAAAAAAATACTACCGACTTCCAAATAAAAAGACTACAAAGTGAAAAATAACTTTATTTTTGGAAGTCGGTGTCTTTGGTAGGTACCATTTTTTTGCGTTATAGACACCGACTTCCAAAAATAAAGTTATTTTTCACTTTTTAGTCTTTTTATTTGGAAGTCGGTAGTATTTTTTTGTAAAAAGCTTTTTATTTTTCACTTTTTAGTTGTACAAGTTGTTTAGTAAGGTACCTATAACGCCAGAATAGATTACCCGAATATCATGAAACTAGAGTATTACCGGTGAAATGAGAGATCTGCGTACCCCTTTACAGCGTACTGGCGTGATGTTATGTTATGAAATGGCGTAAACAATAAACAGACATGCGATTGCAGCAATTCCGAGAGATTTGCCGTAATTTATTGAAGAGTTCTGTTGTATATGTTCGAAGTCCTTCATCAGATCTTCACCAAATTTAAATGGGACCAATTTCGAAACATACTCTTTCAAACATAAAAAAAAATTAAAATCGGTCCAAATTTGACGGAGATATGCGTGAACATACACAAAAAAAAACAAACATAATGTCGAACATAGAACCTCCTCCTTTTTGGTAAGTCGGTTAAAAAGAGTATATAACGCCACGATGATATTCTGATGGGGCCCACCTATTAATGCCACGGAC
Organism: Anorthoa munda; assembly: GCA_945859665.1. Classification (NCBI taxonomy): domain Eukaryota; kingdom Metazoa; phylum Arthropoda; class Insecta; order Lepidoptera; family Noctuidae; genus Anorthoa; species Anorthoa munda. The sequence continues at coordinate 14,279,282 of OX243898.1, forward strand.
AGACTCACGAAAATTAAACATAAATGAAATAAAATAAATAATAAACAAAATAGTATTAACACAGAAAGGTGTGAATTATTTACTGCTATCTTTTCAGTTACTTTTTAGTTAGTTAGCTCTTGCTTGACTTCAATAACCTCACGTTATTATAGTAACACTAAACCATCATTCATTCTGTTCCAGAGATCAAAATGAGGATCATCCAATACCCGAAATTTATCGACACAGAGGAGACACAAGAGTTCTCTCTAAAAAACTGTTCCGTTGTCTTAGATGGACAGAACCACTTACACTACATGTACGAAAAGAGCAGAATCCCCTTCGTCTTCGGTTGTGAAGCCAACCAGTATGCTGAATATCTGAAAAGACAGTTTACAATGTACAAAGAGGCTAACGTCAAACTTTACATCGTATTCAAAGGCGGTGACACGGACATGGAAAAGAAAATTACAAAGTTTCGACAAGAATTCTTCGATTTTGATACAAACTGCGTATTTGTACCACCTATATTTATAAAAGATGCCACTGTACAAGTGGTAGATGAAATAGGCATAGACTACGCTTTCTGCGTCACGGAGAACAAGGATGAGTGCGTAGCCTTAGCTCTAAAATTAGAATGTCCTATCATCAGCTTCGATATAGAATACTGCTTCAGAAAAGCCACTTACATACCTTCCCCAACCATGATATTTGACAAGAAAACGAAGTCTATCAAATGCCGCCAGTACAAACTTCAGGATTTCCTCCAAAAGAATTCCCTGACTGAAGAGAAGGCTGCTATTTTTGCTTCATTAACCGACTCAACAGTATTTCCAATAAACTTCTTCGATTCACTATTAGAAACTTGGGGTGTATTAAGAATCCCTCAATACCTAAAACTGAAATATCTGATTACATGGCTCTCGAAGCATAGTGAACAAGAGGTGAGAGATGGAATTTCGAAAAATTTGCTATGCAATGAAGACCGAAGCAAGTTTTGGTTCAATTATTACAAAATATTAACAAACATGCGGAACAACGAACCCGGACTTGTGACTGAGTATCTACTTAATTCGAATATCCCGATAGTGAGCCAAGATCCTGAATGGTTTGAAAAAGGAGTGGTTTGTAAATATGTGTCACCTGTATACATCAATCTGTACAAATGGAAAGTTATTGACGGATCTTGGGTCATTGACGAAAAATCACAAGACAGTATTTTCCTGTCCATTGATATAATAAAATATGCTTACAACTTACTGACAAACTACAGGGGAGATAAATTCAAAGTGTACCAGGAAGCCAACAGGTACATAGAGATGCTGTCAGATGACCCGAATGTTTGTAGACCTATCTACACCTGTGAAGTGTCAGTGTTCGAGAATGGTTGGGATCAAGTGAAGCAATTGAAGTTGTTCGACCACTTTCTGACGGAGAATGATATTAACACTGAAGTTTTAGCTAAATTACAGCCAGGTTGTGTAGTACTGTTTGCCGCCCTGGCGTACTTTGCTCGCAAAAAGCAGTTGGAAGGCGAGGACGTGACCAGAGAAGTGTATGCGGTTGTGATGTCGTATGTCCTGCTGAATTTAGTGATCAATACGGAAACACGTTCTGAGGATTGGAAAGATTATTTAAAAGTTAAACGCGTTGCAGCCAAGTATTTTCAGTACAATAACGATGAAGCTAAAATAATTTTCAACGGAGAGACATCCAAAAGGTTAGTCGAACTCCAGTTCTGTGTCCAGCATATGAATTATTTGAACACTCTATGCGGCTTACCGTATGAATCTATACAGTACAGAAAAGTGTTTAACGGCACACTTATATACAAGCTGCTTTGTGAAATGCGAGAAAGAGATGTCGAAGATTTTGTAAACGAATTGTTTCAAATGGCTCCGTCAGTTTTGGCGGTCGTAAAGGATCTGTTTAAAGTATACCGAGAACTTTGAATGTTTTGTATTATGCTTTGTTATTCCTAAGTGTACGGCCAGAGTGCACGCTCTATTCGAGCGTCGGGCGGGGCGGGGCGTGCAGCGTTCATGTTAAACTCGTGCCACGCGTAGTGGCCGTCCTGAGTGCTGGCCGAGCGGAGCGTGGGCAGCAGCGGGCTTGTTTGCGTAGACCGGGGCGTCGCGTGTAAGTTTAAACCAGTTTGTGTTTTGCAGCGGTGATGCGTGTGTTCTTGAAGGATGTCGTTTGATACAAACAACAAATACAAAATAAACCTGAAATATTATTATATACCTTCGCATTCTTTATATAAGAACAGAATTGTTAAAGCAAGAGTGTGGAGGGAATTGTTCCAAGTTTGTTTTCTTTGCTTCACAATGTTACTACGACCTTGTCTTGACTCAAAATTAAATTTCAGCCGCAAATTTTCTTCTAAATACATATCAATAATATGGTATAACGCAGACGCCTTGATCGACACAAACGACCGCCACCACAAACGCTGAGCGTGCACTGAGGCCATTTAAAGAACGCGCTTTCGACCGCTCTTCCCCGCCCCGCCCGACGCTTGGGCAGAGCGGGCACTCTGGCCGTACCCTAAGGGATATATTTCAGAAGGAGTCTTTAAATAAGATCTCGCCTCTCTTGCTTGAGGTCGTGAGTTCAAATCTGGGCAAGCACCAATGTATTTTTTTTTGTGTCCGACCGAAACTAGTTTTTATGAAGCCGAAACCGAATTTTGGCAAAAGTCTCAGTTTCGGCCGAAACCGAAACTTCCTTACAAGGATCATGTTTTGAGGGAAAAATAAAGAAAACGTTATTATAATCAGTCATTCTTTATTTTTTTGTCTCAGATAGTTAGGTTAAACTTGATTCTACTATATTAAATGTATTAGTTTGTTATAATGAATTATTTCTTGATGTTTACTACCTACTCTTATGCTATATCTATACCAATATTATAAAGAGGAAAATAATTTTTTGTTTGTTTGTTTGTTTGTACCGAATAGGCTCCGAAACTACTGGACCGACTTAAAAATATCTTTCACATATGGAAAGCTACAATATTCCCCAGTAACATAGGCTATAAATTTATTAAAAAAAAATTAGAGATCCTTAAGAAAATTGCAATAATGTAACCCAAAGTAGCAAAATTTTGCCTATTAAATTAATTATTTAACGTGCGCTGAGAAAACTATTGAAGAGACATAAAAAATATGTATTCATTATTAACTACAAAGAAGTCTGCGATATAATTTATCTCACTATCATAATTATGTCACAATAGCAGCTTTTGTGTTCTAAAATTTAATTAGATCTCCGGTAGAAACAAAAGTTGGTTACATTCGTATTGTAGTATTCATTCTCATTCAAATAAATACATAGTTTAACAAATTAGTAGGTAGGTTGGTCGAGTACGGTAGGGTTGGTAGGTAGTTAGGTGCCCTACCTGCCCTACCGATCAACCTGCCTAGGTTGTTCGGTAGGGCAGGTAAGGCAGGTGGGTAGGTAGGTAGATAGGTAGGTGATAGATAGCTAGCTGACGTAATAAAACTTACCGAATTCAAAATAAATCACACGAAAACTCACAACAAACAAAACGAACATTGAATTTAGAATTTAGTTGCCGAATGATTGGGTTTATTGCCTAACTGAAAATGATTGGCCCAAGAGGGTCACCTTGTTGACAACCAACAGCTGATTCCAAAAGGTTTTCCTTGTAGAGTAATTTAGAGGGTTGAAACTGAATGAATGAATGAAACTCCCAAGTGAGTAAAGTGAGTATAAGTCAATATCGTGTGCAAACTAGTAGAAAACTCTAAGTAAAAACATGCCCATAATATAAGGTATTGTAAAGACGTTTGTAGAACTGAAAAAAAAAGAAAGGGCGCGATTTCAAAGAATGAAGTTTCTACACCTTTGAGAACTGAAATAAATTTAACCACAACTTCCTTATATGTACCGAACAAAATGTTACTCTATCCTTCTATACCTGAGCCCGTTACAACGTGACTTATGTCACATACATCTGTCCCTTACGCCCACTCAAAATAACCTTGTTCTAAGAGCTTATGGTCACCTCCCTAGACTAATTGTCCAATAATGTTAAGGATCGCCTTAACTCCGTCAATTAAACACGAAGTAATTTGTTATGGAGGTAAACGGCGGCGAGGAAACTACTTGGGAGCTGGCTTTCTTTATGTACATAGACTTCTTTACTTGTTAAATACTGTAAACTGAGTGACACTTACTTACATTACTTTTGATTTATGTTAATTTCAAAATAAATACTAAATTTATGGAGGCCTGGCTTTTTACTGTCTCGCAGAAGGTGTGAAAAGTAGAGTATGCTCCTCTGCATCTTCATGGGCGATTGAACATGAATGTTCTATATGCCTTTAACATAAGACACTTCTTTATCCCCTTAGTGCAAAATCTACTATAAAATTTTACTTGTGTAACACTAGTATTCAATATACCTACTTGCATATGACTCAATAACAAAAGTCAGGGAAGATGACGCAATAAAACAACTCCGTTTATGAATAAATAAATAATTGTTATTGTTCATGAACTTACTCGGTAGGTACCTAATTATTTTATCAATCTCTTATATACGGCACAGGGTTATTCAGTTTAACAACATTATCAATAACAACATAAATCGGATCTCCTTGTCTGTTAAAGACTAATTCCTTCAAGTTAACGATATTAGAAACTTTATCTAAAGCGTATTTATACTTATTATACACATAAACGCCATTTGTTGTACTTATATACGGTTTAAAGTTAAAATCAGTTGTAATGGCATCAACTGTAAACCTTTCATGTGTGTTAACGGCTCTAGTTCCTAATTTGACTCTAGACAGTTTTCTGTTCTGTAAGAAAAACATGTTATATTCATCATCGACTATAAGTTTATCAACGATTATTCCGCTTACTTCTTGTAGAGGACTAACAAAGCCGTTGTCGAATCGATAAGCTTCTTTCCTTCTGTTAATGTAGAAAATTATATCTTTAAAGAAGAGGTATTGTATATTGTCTTGCACTGGCAGTTTTTCTGGAACTTTCTTTTCGTTTAAGAAGAAGAGACCGTCGGCGCCTCCAACGTAGATTCTGTTTCTTCTTTGATCTATTGCTACACCTGTTGCGTTTCTGATCCCGTCGATGATGCCTGTTTCTTTAGTGTTTAAGTTGAAGAATCCCAGTCCTCTCATTGGTATTGTGGCGATCTGGTCGAAGGTGAAGTACAGAGTATTATCATTGTCGTTCAAAGCTAGCTGATGGATGTTGTTTACTCCTTCTTTCAGGATGTCGACCTCATAGCATCTGTTGCTGAAGATAATTCCGTAGCATTTCTCTGTAGATGCCGTCGTTAGCAGGGTTGTTAGAACCAGAAACAACGTTTTCTGGAAAAAGAAAACAAAACTTTCATTTAATAAGCTGAATATCTGGTATTTTTTTGTTATAGCAATAGTTTAGTTCAGACGCAAATTTATTATAGTAGATAGGATACAAGTAAAAGGATTTATTGCCACAGAAAGAAGAAATAGAAGAAAGAAAACAAAAGTATTTATTTGCCACAAAATGACACACAAACATTAGTTGATTGCTTTTAAACTTTACCCTTAGCTATAGTAATAGTAGTAAAGAATCTCTCTATTGAGTAGGCTGCTATAAGGATACAAACTGCCAGATCATGAAATCTAATCCACGAAATAAATAGAGTGGCTAACAAAATCCATACATTCACAAAAAAAGGATTGTATTGCAGCTGAAGAAAACCAAAGTAACCATGGAAAGGTTTTGTCAATTTTTTGAAAGACAATGTGACCCTACAAGAGGTGCTTACTGAGATGACCACAAAAAGAGATGAATGGAAGAAGACTATGAATAAATTGAATTAAGACCATAGGATTTTGATCTGCATATAGGGTTGCCAACCGTACTCTAAGATGTATTTTTTGTATGTCGCTTACGCGTACTTTATCTGTACTATAATTTATTATTATAAAGAGGAAAGATTTTTTTTGTTTGTTTGTTTGTACCGAATAGGCTCCGAAACTAATGGACCGATTTGAAAATTCTTTCACCAATAGAAAGCTACATTATTCCTGAGTGACATAGGCTATTTTTATCCCGAAAACGGGTCCTGTGGGGTGGTTCACGGGAGCGAAGCCGCGGGCAACAGCTAGTAATCTACAAAAGCTTACCCTATTTATTTGACTGTGATCTATCATTTTCATTTCACTATGAATGCATAGCTATGCAATGATAGCCGAAAATAAAAAAAACTTTAAAAAGGAAGAATATAATATAATATAATATAATATAATATAATATAATATAATATAATATAATATAATATAATATAATATAATATAATATAATATAATATAATATAATATAATATAATATAATATAATATAATATAATATAATATAATATAATATAATATAATATAATATAATATAATATAATATAATATAATATAATTATTATTTGAAACGAAAAATATGGCTCTAGTTATCGTACAATAATTTACAAAACAACGAAAAATCCATATGTTGCGCAAAAAGTTCGTATTTAAAAACATCATAATGAATTCTTTTTCAAAGTACAGATGTTTCTTTTTCTTCCAAAATAAATGTTAGTAACCTTAACTGTATGCTAACGCACAGAGTATATAGGATTCAGTGATGCGTGACTTGACTCCCGAACAATACCTTTGTAGTACGTTCACAATAATTCAAAAGGCCATGAGTTTAACCATTACCTCCAAAGTCAATCAATCTGCAAGCTGCCTAGCCTTGCCCGACTATGTTGGCGTCAGCTTCCAGTCTAATCAGATGCAGCTGAGTATCAGTATTTTACATGGAGCGACTGCCTGTCTGAGCAGTCTGATCCAGACTGGTGTCAGAACTCAGGCTTCTGACTACCCATAACGACTGTCAAAGATCTTCAAATGACAGCCGGGACCAACGGCTTAACGTGCTTACCAAGGCAAGGAGGAATCACGCTATGTAATGATGGTCACCCATGTAGGAGGCCCTCTACGACTCAGTAACTGCATAACACGATACCCCTTGGTAAGAGGGCTTGGTGTCTGATTTTCTGGCTTCTGATCCGAAATGACTGTCAAGAATCGTTACCGAAGTTCGCGATTCGCGGAGCAGAATCTAGAATTTTTTGGCACCAACGGCCATCCGTTCTGCGAGCAATGTGTCCTGCCCACTGCCACTCAAGTTCGGCTATTCTTCGGATTATGTCGGTAAGTTTGGTTCTCTTGCGGATGTTTTCATTTCTGATTCAATCACGCAAGAAAACTCACATACCGGCAGACGCAGCGTTGGAAGGCTTCCCTCAAGGTAGAGTGACAACCTTGTCAATGCTGCGGGAGTCTGATGGATGCGAAACGCACAGTGGTGACGCTTGGGGGAGGCATATGTCCAGCAGTGGACGTCTTTCGGCTGAAATGATGATGATGATGAAGTATTTATTCATATCAAAATTACCGATTGCCTTGTCGGACTAGTGGCCGCCAACGTTACTTCGAGCATAATGGACTTATTTACTTTTCATTATGATAATGGTGCGTCCACACTACAATGACAATGGACAAGGACAGGCTTAACATACATTGACACCAACCAAAATTTGTCTGTAGGTACTGCTGTGTTGCCTCGTCTGTGAGACCGTCATGGTCCAGAAGGAGGCCGCCGAGCGAGATCGTGAGAGGATCGATCCCACTCGGAAAAGAAGGCATCGGGGAGGCAACCGCCCCGATGTCTAAAACGGCGAAACTGCATTATAAGCAAATGGGACTCTGGGGTCACGGGTGCTCAGATTGGGGACTCTGTCGTTCCACCAAGTGACTCCAGGAAAGCCGGTGGCACAGTGATCACGTGCTGCCGTGCACTGCGATGCTCAGGGAAGGCGCTCTTTCTGTCTCCCCAGGGATGTGCCCTAACATGCGTTGCACAGAGGGGATTCCGGGGTGGTGTTTTAAGAGGTAACGGGACCCCTTCTACGTGCTGATGGTGACCCCGGTGGGGTGGTTTTAGTGAGGTAAAAATCCCACACTCCCTGGTCTTTTCCCCAAAAGTCTAGGTGCCTTTTGACGGTTTCCAAAAGTAAACAAAAAAAAAAAGTAAGTTACTGTTGTGTTGCACAGACAAAATTCTATAGAAGTTGATGAATGACTGTGCAAAAGTCTGTGTAGTGAGGACGGGTGTTAACGTATACTTATTATGGACTACATAAATGGACTAAAACTTAGTAAAACCTATAGAAAAGAGGTTTTGATGATTGTTGGGAAGATCTGCAGACACAAATTGGGAACTCTTTTGCCGCAAGAATTTTCTACTCATTTGTAATAGTGAAATAAATTTATATATGTTTTAATATTTGTTTGTCAAACACGCCTCAACGGCTGAATAGATTTAAATGCAATTTGGCACACGAGTAGACCATAACCTGGATTAGGTTAGCTACAGAATAACGACTTTTACGTGGGCGAAGCCACGGGCAGAAGCTGGTTTTTCAAAATGTATCTGCATAGACTTTAATTATTATTTCATAATATATATCTTCGTCGTATCAACGATTCCAAAATAAAATAATATGTTTTGACCACAATTCTCAAAGCCTTGAACATCGTCGGCTTTTTATCGGTTACATTTCTGGGAGTGTGCGATGGAACTGCATAATTTGATTCCGCCTAGCCCTTTCCATAATCGGACTTCAAGACGTACGGCAATGAGACGCAATCGGTATATGGTGGACATCTCACCCATACGCACAAAGCGTTTTGCGAATACTTTCAATGTGCGTACAGCTATGGAGTGGAATTCCCTGCCCAAGTATTTGTTTCCTGATAGCTACAACCTGAGGTTCTTTAAGTCGATATTGGATCACTCAGTATCAGAATTGAAATATCGGTAATTTCGTTCTGAGATGCCGATATTACGAGATTCCGATATTCATGCCCTAGTCTGGATGTGTGAATATTTGTCAATCAATCACGGCTCAAAGGTTGACCGAATTCGCATGAATAGATCGCACGGGTAGATCACGACCTAGATTTGGACATAGTATACTTTTAACGCGAACCGGAAGACGTTGCGTTGGATGGCCTTCCACTAGGTGGACCGAATGACCTGGTGAAGGTTGCGGGGATCCGCTGGTTGCGAGACGCACGGGACCGGTCAATGTGGCGACGCTTGGGGGAGGCCTATGTCCAGCAGTGGACGTCTTTCGGCTGATATGATGATGATGATGATACTTTTAATAGCCTCAACACAAACCACACTGCAAATAATTACGTAACTAGTAGGACCGGAGGATTTTATACGATGATGTCACACACAGTTACGTTTACCCGCTTGACTCCTAATATTGTAATCCATACGATCTACCCACACATTAGTGGTTCGCATTTTTCAAGTGTATCAAACGTAAATAAGCAGATACCCGTACCTATCTCTGACTTGTTTGTGCGTATACTTTAAGCGTCCACTATTCCTCGGTTCTTTTATCATCATCATCATATCAGCCGAAAGACGTCCTCTGCTGGACATAGGCCTCCCCCAAGCGTGGCCATATTGACCGGTCTCGTAACCTGCGGATCCCCGCAACCTACACCAGGTCATCGGTTCTTTTATAATACATGTTTATTCTAAACTAGCTGTTCCCCGCGGCTTCGCTCCCGTGCACCACCCCACAGGACCCGGTTTCTGGATTAAAAAATAGCCTATGTCACTCAGGAATAATGTAGCTTTCTATTGGTGAAAGAATTTTTAAATCGGTCCAGTAGTTTCGGAGCCTATTCGGTACAAACAAACAAAAAAATCTTTCCTCTTTATAATATTATTATTATTATAGTACTAGCTGACCCGGCAAACTTTGTTTTGCCATAAAAACACCAAACATTCATCTACCCTACCTACCCTAACTACCTACCCTACCCTACCTACCCTAACTACCTACCCTACCTACCCTACCTGCCCTACCTACCCTACCTACCCTACCTACCCTACCTACCCTACCTACCCTACCTACCCTACCTACCCTACCTACCCTACCTACCCTACCTACCCTACCTACCCTACCTACCCTACCTACCCTACCTACCCTACCTACCCTACCTACCCTACCTACCCTACCTACCCTACCTACCCTACCTACCCTACCTACCCTACCTACCCTACCTACCCTACCTACCCTACCTACCCTACCTACCCTACCTACCCTACCTACCCTACCTACCCTACCTACCCTACCTACCCTACCTACCCTACCTACCCTACCTACCCTACCTACCCTACCTACCCTACCTACCCTACCTACCCTACCTACCCTACCTACCCTACCTACCCTACCTACCCTACCTACCCTACCTACCCTACCTACCCTACCTACCCTACCTACCCTACCTACCCTACCTACCCTACCTACCCTACCTACCCTACCTACCCTACCTACCCTACCTACCCTACCTACCCTACCTACCCTACCTACCCTACCTACCCTACCTACCCTACCTACCCTACCTACCCTACCTACCCTACCTACCCTACCTACCCTACCTACCCTACCTACCCTACCTACCCTACCTACCCTACCTACCCTACCTACCCTACCTACCCTACCTACCCTACCTACCCTACCTACCCTACCTACCCTACCTACCCTACCTACCCTACCTACCCTACCTACCCTACCTACCCTACCTACCCTACCTACCCTACCTACCCTACCTACCCTACCTACCCTACCTACCCTACCTACCCTACCTACCCTACCTACCCTACCTACCCTACCTACCCTACCTACCCTACCTACCCTACCTACCCTACCTACCCTACCTACCCTACCTACCCTACCTACCCTACCTACCCTACCTACCCTACCTACCCTACCTACCCTACCTACCCTACCTACCCTACCTACCCTACCTACCCTACCTACCCTACCTACCCTACCTACCCTACCTACCCTACCTACCCTACCTACCCTACCTACCCTACCTACCCTACCTACCCTACCTACCCTACCTACCCTACCTACCCTACCTACCCTACCTACCCTACCTACCCTACCTACCCTACCTACCCTACCTACCCTACCTACCCTACCTACCCTACCTACCCTACCTACCCTACCTACCCTACCTACCCTACCTACCCTACCTACCCTACCTACCCTACCTACCCTACCTACCCTACCTACCCTACCTACCCTACCTACCCTACCTACCCTACCTACCCTACCTACCCTACCTACCCTACCTACCCTACCTACCCTACCTACCCTACCTACCCTACCTACCCTACCTACCCTACCTACCCTACCTACCCTACCTACCCTACCTACCCTACCTACCCTACCTACCCTACCTACCCTACCTACCCTACCTACCCTACCTACCCTACCTACCCTACCTACCCTACCTACCCTACCTACCCTACCTACCCTACCTACCCTACCTACCCTACCTACCCTACCTACCCTACCTACCCTACCTACCCTACCTACCCTACCTACCCTACCTACCCTACCTACCCTACCTACCCTACCTACCCTACCTACCCTACCTACCCTACCTACCCTACCTACCCTACCTACCCTACCTACCCTACCTACCCTACCTACCCTACCTACCCTACCTACCCTACCTACCCTACCTACCCTACCTACCCTACCTACCCTACCTACCCTACCTACCCTACCTACCCTACCTACCCTACCTACCCTACCTACCCTACCTACCCTACCTACCCTACCTACCCTACCTACCCTACCTACCCTACCTACCCTACCTACCCTACCTACCCTACCTACCCTACCTACCCTACCTACCCTACCTACCCTACCTACCCTACCTACCCTACCTACCCTACCTACCCTACCTACCCTACCTACCCTACCTACCCTACCTACCCTACCTACCCTACCTACCCTACCTACCCTACCTACCCTACCTACCCTACCTACCCTACCTACCCTACCTACCCTACCTACCCTACCTACCCTACCTACCCTACCTACCCTACCTACCCTACCTACCCTACCTACCCTACCTACCCTACCTACCCTACCTACCCTACCTACCCTACCTACCCTACCTACCCTACCTACCCTACCTACCCTACCTACCCTACCTACCCTACCTACCCTACCTACCCTACCTACCCTACCTACCCTACCTACCCTACCTACCCTACCTACCCTACCTACCCTACCTACCCTACCTACCCTACCTACCCTACCTACCCTACCTACCCTACCTACCCTACCTACCCTACCTACCCTACCTACCCTACCTACCCTACCTACCCTACCTACCCTACCTACCCTACCTACCCTACCTACCCTACCTACCCTACCTACCCTACCTACCCTACCTACCCTACCTACCCTACCTACCCTACCTACCCTACCTACCCTACCTACCCTACCTACCCTACCTACCCTACCTACCCTACCTACCCTACCTACCCTACCTACCCTACCTACCCTACCTACCCTACCTACCCTACCTACCCTACCTACCCTACCTACCCTACCTACCCTACCTACCCTACCTACCCTACCTACCCTACCTACCCTACCTACCCTACCTACCCTACCTACCCTACCTACCCTACCTACCCTACCTACCCTACCTACCCTACCTACCCTACCTACCCTACCTACCCTACCTACCCTACCTACCCTACCTACCCTACCTACCCTACCTACCCTACCTACCCTACCTACCCTACCTACCCTACCTACCCTACCTACCCTACCTACCCTACCCTACCTAGCCTACCTACCCTACCTACCCTACCTACCCTACCTACCCTACCCTACCTACCCTACCCTACCCTACCTACCCTACCCTACCCTACCCAATATCTCAAGTTGGACCAGACTGCTCACGGTGTGACAATTTAATTTAAAATCGGTTATGTAGTTTAGGAATCCATCGAGGACAAACATCGTGACAGGAGATTTATATATATTAGATATATAGGCTAACACACTACATAACTACAAGTCTCATACAACACAGAACTATAGAAACCAGAACGATGGAATAGTAATCTATTCTAGATGTTAACGTAATTGAACCACCTTTTTACCCGACTGCCGAAGGAGGGTAATGTGTTTATCAGTCTATGTACGTATGTATGTAAGTTTATTCCTGTGTGGCGTTCTAGAGACCAAATGCGTTGGCTGATTTTGATGATTCTTACGTCAATCGATTCGACTTAACTTTGCGTGTGTCACTGGCTACATTAAAATTGGAAAATAGCGAAATGGCAGATTTTGGGTGCCATATTGTGGCGGAAAAAACGTGGCTGTGACATACGGACGGACAGACAGACAGACATGACGAATCCATAAGGGTTCCGTTTTTTGCCATTTGGCTACGGAACCCTAAAAATGCGGCTTTTGGGCGTCATATCACTATACCCTATTGGGGCCAATTTTTTTTTCTTCCAGACCCATCGTGAGGGATATCAAAATAAAAGGTTTTAAGATGTAGTTTAAAAAATAAAAAAACACTTATATGTTTAAATGTACCTAGTTCGAAAACGTTAATGAAAATGTTTTAAATAAGAAAACTTAATTCATAAAATCAAAACCCCGACTGATTAAGTAGCAAACTAAAAAAACGTAATCAAGAAGATAATCATGCTGTGCAGTCGGAGGATACATCTGCTTTTGGTCAGCCAGCTCGCGAATGTATTTTCCATCTGCACAGCATGATTTTCTTCTTGTTTACTATATGGTCTACTATATGGTATAATGAAAATTTTATATAATGCACGTTTCATATAATATTCATTTAGTATAACGTTCAGTTACTATAATATTCAAAATCTCTAAGTAACGTTTAATATAATTTAGAAACGTCTACTTTGTTTTGTATATTTTTGCAAAAAGTGACTAGATTTTAAACGCATGCCATTTTCGTGCTAGCAAAAACAAGCACCACATAAATATTGCTTGTTATTAGTTCGCTTTTAAGCGGGTGGACGGATATTTATTATTTTTCTGTCTTTCATACAGCTAAACTATTTATTGTTTGTGTTGAGTAGTACGTTTGCGATATTTGTTTTATTGATTAAAATTACTACTATAAATTGCAGTACATTCAAAAGTTCTAAAGGTGGACAAAAACGAATCGGGGCACCCCGACTTAACGTAGTCTTTTGGCTGCTACCCCTAGAGTCTATATAAAAACCGGAGGCGCGAAGGGAGAGCATCCCCCGCTCGCTGTAACAAAGCATAGGCTCCCGTGCGAGCCGTAGCGGCTGAGGCTGGGTGCCGGAGGCGACCAGCAAGCCGACGCTGCGGAAGTGAGCATGGGTGCCTATACTTTGTTACGTAAGGGCGAAGGGGGTGCACTTCCCGCAGCGGCGGAGACGATGCAGTAGCAACTTTAGTGTTTTGATAACCTCAGGTTACAATCATTTGTTTTTTTCAAGAACGGTGCGTTACGTTAGAAAATGAGTAAATATGAAAATTAGGTGAAATCAACGTTATATGGAAAGATCATTATATTAATTGAAAATTATATGAAATGATTGTAATGCTAACTTGTTCTCCGGCTTGAGGTGACGGGCGCCAGGGTAGCAAAATTTTTCTTAGCATTGAGCTCCAGCTCCAGCCGTTTCCAAGATATGGGACTTTTTAGTTTTTATGATTTGGTCGCCCGCGCCGGTTCGTTCTTGGTGGCGGCTCGAGGTCGGTTCTAGAAAAGTGTCGGCTCGGGTCGTCCTGTGTTGGAGGATTTTGTACGTCTGGCATTTAATAATATTGGTATTCAAAGAAAACGACCTTATGTCCCTAAGAATTTGGGTCACTTTTGCGTGGCAATTAAAAGTGGCCTTATGCCAGTGGTAATAAGGGTCACTCCAGTTCGGAGGTTCGGTTCCGGTTGACAAAGAAGTTTTTTATTCTTGCTAAAGAAGTTTTTACAAAAAAAAAAACTAATTGCATAAGTTGATAAAAAATGCTATGCTTTACCGTGGCAGTCCCCGAGTGCCACACGTCTTTTTTTATATAAGTATATATATCGTATATCGCATGGCAATTATTTCTCATTATTTATCTTTATATTCTAAATATGTTATCTAGAGCTGTGTATACTCGGCAATGTCTAAGCTGTGGTTTCCTGTAATTTGGTGTGCATTGCATGAAAATTATATTTTGTATGTTTTTTTTTATGTTTTTTTTAAGATGATATTGTATTGTGGCACTCGTTGGTGATCCATAAATAAATAAATAAATCTTAAGGAGACTTTTCGACCTCACAGTCCCGTAGATACCTACAAAAAACCCGCCAATGCAGAAAACCAAAGAGGTTCAAATCCAATGAACCCACACAATAACAGTTAGTTAAACGAAATACATATTTAGACAAACTCGTGCCCTGTTTCCATGGGAGTAGCCAGAAACCACAGAAAGCTTCATTTTTATTCATACATTTAGTCTACGCCGCCGGTTATGAGTACTGCGCACCTTGTCATTCTGAAGAGCATCAGTTTTAAGGTCCAATAAGATCATGTGTATGTCCTTCTAGGGCGTCCTAGCGTTGCCATTCACGTCTGCTTCGTACCTTTTGTTATTCGTCTTTCATTAATTCTGTCAACATAACCAAACCATCTAAGCATACTCTTTTGAACACACTGCTTCGCTTCCAAATAGCCGTAAATAATACAAAATAATGCTTACGTAAAACATTGTGGTCCAATAGCAGGTCACAGCACACACACGTTATGACATAACTATGGTTGAACACATACTGACGGTACTATCGATATCGCAATCACAACTGTAAGGCCATTGGGGCATGACATTGTTTGTATTCAAACCTTGCGTGTTGTGGAAAATTATATAACCAGTGTCGGATGCGGAAAATACAACGGAACACATTATGGCTTGATTTATCTGGGTGTTTTGGCTAGCTTGTTTATGAGTAAATGATAAAAACATGTAATGTCTACATCTTTTTTTAGGGTTCCGTACCCAAAGGGTTAAAACGGGACCCTATTACTAAGACTTCGCGATCTGTATGTCTGTCCGTCTGTCTCCATGCTGTATCTCATGAACCGTGATAGCTAGACAGTTGAAATTTTCACAGATGATGTATTTCTATTGCCGCTATAACAACAAATACTAAAAACAGTATAAAATAAATATTAAAGGGGGGCTCCCATACAACAAACGTGATATTTTTGCCGTTTTTTGCTCGATATCAATAACGGCAACAGGTAGACGCTTGCAATATTCACAGAATGTTTAGTTGTATATTTACTTCAAAAAATAATAATTAATAAATTAAAATAAAATAAATTAAGGGGGGCTCCCATACAACAAACGTGATTTTTATGCAGTGTTTTGCGATAATGGTACGGAACCCTTTGTGTGCGAGTCCGACTCGCACTTGGCCGGTTTTTTTATGATTTTCCTTTCGCAGGTATTTCATTAGAAATAAGCATCACCTCTGTACCTAATTTTCTGTTCCTTCTTCTTGTCCTTGTATTATGTGTGTGTACAAAAATTGTTAAATAAACGTAGGTACGGATAACCTGGGGGATGACCATAAGCTCTTAGAGTAAGGTTATTTTGAGATCGCGTAAGTGACAGATTTATACAAGTCATATACATCTGTCCCTTACACACACTCAAAATAACATCACTCTAACCCTCTTACAAATAAACGCGGAATAAAGTTATAAGATGTATAAACCTATGAAAATGTATGGTTATTCCTTTGTTATACCTGGTATAACTTTATTCCGCGTTTATTTTTAAGAGGGTAGGAGCTTATGGTCACCCCCCTGATAACAATATAGGGTTGGCTAGATACCTACGGGAAAAAATATACCGAAATGATTTTAATTTGATTTTATACTCGTATTTGCATACTAGCTGCTTCTTCCGATTTCGGCTTCTGGCGATCTAAACCTTAAAGATCGATACGTAAAAACTAAAAATCATTCAGAGAACTGAGAACCTCCTCCTTTTTTCGAAGTCGGTTTAGAAGAAGAATATGGATGACGACGTGGTACGAAACAGCAAATTCTATTTAGTCCACCGGTTAAATTATCAAAAAATATTGGACACGTATTTTTTGTTTATTCAAATCAAAAAAAATTCACTAAGAAAAGCGCATCAAAGCTCGGTAGTGGGGGCTTGTGATGTCACTTCTATGTAAAAAGTGTACCAAGGCGTGACGTCATGCGATATTTTAACACACTGTATCGTCATCATTTTTTGTTAACGTGACAAAAGAAAAAATACGTGTCCAATATTTTTTGGAAATCTAACTGATGGACTAAAAATATTTTTTTAGTCATCATCTCTATTATGCAGCTGACGCGACGAGGCAGTGAAAGCCGTTTCTTAAATCATTAAGAATGTGTTACGACACACCGATATGGTGATATGCAAGTATTCGTGTGTACCTACTTAAACTCGCTGTTGCCAGCAGGTTCGCCTGTTTATCAGCGCGAATCTCGACATACCCACGGTAACGAACTACCGGAATAAAACAATATCCATTATCACGGGGTCCCAGCGCTAACAAAGAAAATTTGGTTCAAATAAATGTCACTAAATGGCGCGATATGTGCATCGATTTATGAATTGCGTGTAAATTTTCTAAAAATTTTCATAAAAATTGTATGTTCTTTTATAATCAACTCTCCTAAGCAAGCTCAAGTATAACACACACACTCATACATACTCCCCACTTTCACATTTATTCACACACACACCACATACTTACTACACCTTCCACAACACACCACTCTCACTCAAACACTTAATTTTTTTATTATTAATTATTTTTCTTCTCTATAACAAACATAAATTATAGTCATTATATTGTTTTGTTAGCTGTTACTGCTAAAAACAGATTTTTGACCATTTTTTCTATCTACCCATAGAACCACTGGTCCCCAAGTCACAGGCTATAAACCTAGATTGGGAGCCAGGAGATAATACCTTATGCACATTATGTTGTATCATATTACTGTACCTGTAACCAGAGTATGGATGGAGCTAACTAGAGGTGAAGATACCGACACCGAGTAGCGGTCTGGATCTGTTGTCAGCAGAAGTTCCAAGCAGTTGGCTGTGTGCGAATCAACTTCCGGCAAACCAGCTGGGTGAGATTTAACGCAAACGCAAGCTTTCGCGTCTCTCGCCCAGCATGATCAGTGCTCTGGTATGGGAAGAGCCACTCATGGTAGTGGGCATTAAAGTCGCAGAGTAACACTAATTCGGCGGAAGGGTACTGCTGCTGTGCCGCATCAGCCGCCTCACTGAAGTACTCTAGGGTAGGTAGGTAATAGGTAATAATCTATTACCTAATCAAAAATCAAAAGGCAAATTATCAAAATCAATAGATCGACGTACACGTCAACTTTTCGATATCATAAGAACACTGTCTTTTTAACCGACTTTCCAAAAAGTAGGAGGTTCTATGTTCGACTTTATGTATGGCGGGAACACGGGCACGCGTAAGCCCTCATCCGCAGGACCCTCCTCGGGGGAGTACCCTCATCATCGGCGCCCCAGAACACATTGCACGCCGTGATCGCCGCAGGGACCAAACCAGCACATGAGCGCCAGACGACCCTGTGGCACCTTTGGCCGTACAAAAACAAAAAATAACAGTATGTCTGTGTGTACCAACTCCTTCGGGGCATACAGGCGTGATGATAAGAATAAATTATTATACTAGACTATACTCCATTTAAAATAATATTAGACATGTTTCCAAATCTTTTTACAGTCCGTTCAACCGATTTTGAGTTTTATCCCGTAAGCATAAGGAGGACATAAAAAGCATAAACCTGTTAACAAAACCAACTGTTTACTACAGCTACCATAAGTCGTATCACCAACGCAATAGAAGTCAAAATCGGTTGAACGCGCTGTAAAATGGGCTAACTTAAACGTCTAATGTTATCGCAAATGGAGTTTAGGTATATAAACGTAATCTACGCTGATTTGGCATCGCGGCGTAAATATGTAATTGCCTACACTGTTCTGTGTATAACAGATAATGTACGGCCTTGGTTTGATTACAAAGCTTCCGTTTGCCTATGAAATGAAATGAAATGAAATGAAATGAAATGAAATGAAATGAAATCGTTTATTTGCTAAATGTAGGTGTACAGATTAGATGTTCTTTTTGTAGAGAGTCCCTATACATTTTGCCTCACGGCATGCAAATTTTTATTATATAATTTAATAAACAGAAACATCAATATTTTTATAAATTATCATCATTTCAAAGCAATAGCCAGTCAAACATAAAACATATAAAATGGCTTGAAACAGGTAATGAAAAATGATATAGGTTATTATTAGCAAAACATTATTTGAATACAACATTTTAGACATTAATATAATAATAATCAATCATAACAATGAAATTTCACCACAGTAATTGGAAGTTATAAGAATGAGATGAATAATATTAGTAATGTCAAAATAATAATCAGATGTCAGATAAAATCTCTACAAGTATGAATGTCAATTTAATATAAAATTAATTATGTGCTAAAATATATAAATCAAATGTCAAATAAAATCAATATCATTAAGTCATACCTATTTAAAATTCGTCTAATGTCAAAAATAATAATACAAATGTCAAAACAAAAGAATCTACCATAACATTGGAATAAAATAGAAAATAATAAATGTCAACAAAATAATTACAATGTCCAAGCAAAAGATTTATCATTTAAAAAATCAGAAATAGTGTAGTAACACTTGTCCAATAACATTTTTGATAACTGTTTTTTAAATACATTGGTTGGTGATTCTAATAGGCTATTGGGTAGCTTATTATAAATAAGAGGACCCATGGATAAAATATTTTTTCTTAATAGGGCTGTTTTGTGACCACCTGTATAAAGTTGATTTATATATATAGACCTTATGGGTCCTGTGCGTTTTCTTATATCAATCAATGAGGTAAATAACTGTTTATTAGAAAATAATAATGTAGTAATTATTACTTATTGTCTTCTGAATTGAGCCAAAATCTCCAAATCCACGACCCAAATATTGTTTCTTAGGTTATTAAATGGTCACTCTTGCCTTTCTTTCAGTAGGTAAAAGTAATAATTGTCAAACATTAAAAAAAAACCGGCCAA
The DNA here is from genome assembly GCA_945859665.1 of Anorthoa munda. Taxonomy (NCBI): domain Eukaryota; kingdom Metazoa; phylum Arthropoda; class Insecta; order Lepidoptera; family Noctuidae; genus Anorthoa; species Anorthoa munda. The sequence continues at coordinate 14,299,390 of OX243898.1, forward strand.
GTGCGTGTCGCGCAGGCCACGTGCAGTAATAGGGTTCCGAAGTTGCATAATAATGCGGACTAAGAAGAGGGTTTTGTTGTTGTTACATGAACTTTAATACGGTTTCAGCGGCACACAACGTCTAAAAACGGGCCCACATAGAATGATGTTTTTTGTTAACCTATATGCTCGCGTTTGACCACTATCTCGCCTGATGGTAAGCGATGATGTGATCTACGGTAAAGCACTCTTGCCTAGAAGTAACCTATTCACTTTTGACTTAAACTAAAGAACGAGTAACTGGTAACTGAAGGAGTTATAAATTCCAACTTCGCAATTGAAGTTAGAAAAATATTATCTATTTGAGTACCACCGCGGTTGCGAATTGCGAAAGGAGCCGATACGAACGCACGAGAGCCACGGGGAATGGTATCGTTCGTTTCTGAATCCTTGCGCGAACGCTCCTTGTTTATTTCTCTTTCAGAATTTAAAACATTTCGTATGTATTCACCTCCAATCTGTGGTATTCACTATTTCATTCTGGAAAGTTTTACGCTACTCAGTGATGTAGTCGGGTCGAATATGGACTTAGTTAATAGATGGATATCGACAAAAGAAAATAAGTAATTTCCTTGGCAATCGTATCTAATTTGACTTTAGATTACAAAACGTCGAAAATACTTCTGCACTAACACAAATTAGACTCCCACGCGCGCATGCGCCGTATGTACTACGGACTGGTACTGCCAACGACTCCGGCCAGTCCAATGCGTTATTCGAGCTTAAACATTATTAATTTAGAAATCATTATTATTAAGGATGTTATGATTTTATTTTTGTATATTTTTACGTGATTCATAAGCATCACAATCACAAGCATAAGCATTTACAATCTGTTTTACACAGCTAACAACGTTATTTAAGTAATTTTTCAATGGCTTTTGTAAAAAAAAGTTAATAAAAAAAAATAAAAAAACCCGACTGCTTGAAAAGCGAACTAAACAGACGTAAACAAGGAGAAAATCATGCTGTGCTGTCGGAGGATACATCTACGCGAGCTGGCTGACCAAAACCAGACGTATTCTCCGACTGCACAGCATGATTTTCTCCTTGTTTACGTCTTTTTAGTTCGCTTTTCAAGCAGTCGGGTTTTTTTATTTTTTTAATTAACTTTTTTTATTTATAACTTTTTAGTTATATTTTTTTTTCGAATTTGGTACATTTAAACATATAAGTGTTATATATTTTTGAAATCAGCTCTTAAAATCCTTTATTTTTATACCCTACACGACAGGTTTGGAAGAAAAAAAAATTTGGGCCTGCACAATATGGCGCCCAAGAACCGCTATTTTCCTTTTTTCCAATTTTCATGTAGCCAGTGACACTCGCGGGGTTAAGACAAATCGATTGACGAAAGAACCATCAAAATCGGCCCACGCGTTTGGTCTCTAGAACGCCACATAGGAACAAACATACATACATACATACTTACATACATACATACATAGACTGATAAACACATTACCCTCCTTCGGCAGTCGGGTAAAAAAAAATTTCTTTGCCAAGTGCATTTTATAAGTTGGTCGACGATTACTCGTAAACTTGTAAAGCCTGTTATGATTTTATTTTCGTATATTTTTACATTGTTCATAGGCATATATTTACTCTGTTTTACACAGCTAACAACGTTATTTAAGTAATTTTTCAATGGCATTTGTACAACATTTTTACTGTTCCAACTGCCAAGTATTATAAGTTGGTCGACTATTACTCGTAAACTTGTAAAGAGTACTTATCTGTAAAAGTTTTCTTTTTAATTTCGTTATATTTACTACTGCCGTGAATTGTATATCCATGCCAAATTATAGCTTTCTAGTACTTAGATTCTCTGAGCTAAGCTGCGGACGGACATGCGGACAGAGCAAAATTATAAGGGTTACTTGTTGACTTCGGAACCCTAAAAATTATTAAAGTACATAAAGAAGTCCGAAATAAAGGAAGTAACTAAAGCGAAAAATGATTATTAGCGCAATATTTTTTTTTGTATCTCGTGGGATACAGTCTTAGATAAAGTAGGTATAGATTAAGCACTGGCGTGGCCGCACATGAGACAGCAATAGTTAGTTCTGGTGTTACAACAAGAACAAGAACACTACACCCCACCATCGCACTGACACTTATTATCTATAAATAACCCAAATTCATTGTCTCAATTAACACATAATACCACGAAATCATAGAAAATCAAACAAAACCGAGTTTGTTTGTCAAACCTGCCATTGTATTAGAGTTTGACAAACGACAGAAACCGGCCACGGTGACAAAGACAAAAAATAATCTTTTGTCCTTATCATTTACATGGAGCTGCCAATTAGCCATCTCGCTCTATCAATCAAGGTCATTTTAAGGCTTAATTTATACCTACTTTATCTAAGGATACAGTCAACTTGAAAAATTCGTAGTCTTGAAAAGAATGTGAGTAAAATGAAACGTAACATAACAATTTATTTTGTGTATATTTCTGAATGAACTTCTATTTAGCATAATGATATTGGTAGTACCGTTATATTTAAAAACCGGAAATTGTTAGCCGATACGACACCATGCCACGCAAGAAGGTAAGTTTTTTTTTTTTACGGATTGCTCTGGGAGTGTTGCTTGTTTTTAGTTAACTAATAAATTAAAAATTTGTGTCAAGTGTGATATTCAAACCAAATGTTTCGTATTTTGTAAAAAAAACTAATCGTGTTTGTGCATGTATCTCAAGGTGCACACTGCCAAGTTATTACAGAATTAGGTGTTGCATGCTATGCACGATGCACACTGCCACGTCACTTCAGAAGTACTTGTTCCATGTTATATAGAGTCTGGCCAACGAAAGCGTGATCTGGGGTATTTTCAAAGTTGGGGTATGGCATCATTATTAATCTGTGTATTGTTTGTGATTGCGATTGTTAGTATGACTTGGTAATCTTGATCCATGTTGGATGATTGTTATATATTTACGATATGATAATACCTTTTCTTATGTTTATGTTTCAATGTTCCTCATTTGGCCGAATAACTGCAGAAGACTGGAAAAATTGACGGACCATGTAATAAATGTGGCAAATAAATATAAACAAAGAGATCACATAACAGAAGAAGTATTGGAAAAAAATATATAAGTGTAGATGATGATTCAGATACAGATGAATACTTAGAGGTTGAATTTTTGGACTATGATTTTGAGTATGATGATTAAGTAATTAATAAATTAAATGTTAAGTGGGTTAATATTATGTACATACTAATAAAATAAATCTACACACTCTTTTTTAACTCACATCCATGACAGTCACGGCTCCGTCACACTTCACCAAACGGAGCCAATAAATCAAAAAAATAATTATAATAAATACAAATAATACAAGTATCAAAACTTTTAACTAGAGGTATAGTTGGTGATACCACATTAGGATTTTTTGAATTTGCCGCGTTTTTCAGATCACACTTTCGTTGGCCAGACTATCTCATGGTACACATTGCCATATTTAGGGAAAAACATGAACTAGTTTTTGCACATGACTCCGCTTGCGTGTATATCAGTCATTTTTGAAAAAAAAGTAACCTATGTGCTTGCTTATTGTTCTAATACTTTCTCCGTATTAATATTAGTGTGAATGTTAGAAATGTAACTACCGTCCCTTATGCCACAGGGGATATTATGATAATTCTGTGCATGTGCTTAGTGGGGGTGGTGTATACTTATTGTTTTTGCAGAATATCATGCAAGGAGTGACTACGAGTAGGAACCGGGCGAAAAAAAAATATTTTTGTCGGTACCCAAATCCGGCCGAAAATCAGATATAGATGACACTTCATATTCAGATACTGAAATACAGGGGGTTTCCAAAGCAAGGCTGGACAGTCTTTCATCGTCCAATCCATCTTCGTTGCAGTTTGAGAATCAAAATTTATTATCCGATGAAGAAATGACTCCCATTCAAGCAGCAGTAACGGACAAAGCGTTAAAAAAGAAACCCAGAGGACCTTCCTCCAGATCATTTGCAATAACAACAAATATTGCATAGTTAAGTGCCATGATAATAAATGCGTGACCACTGCAATCCGCTTTATTCAGGCACATCCAGTGTCTACAATTCAACGAGCAAACAAACAAAGAAGAAGTGTGCAGTGCACTGTCCTGAAATAATCAAGCGTTAACTCGCATATGGAGGGCGTAGACCTTGCGGACATGCTCATCGCCTGCTATAGAACAAACTTTAAAGGTCACCGTTGATATTTGCTGCTAGTTTCACAAATTCTGGACATGTATGTCCATAATAGCTGGTTGCTTTATCGCAGGCACACAACATCTGAAAAAAGCATGCCTCCTAAAAAAATCGTTTCCAGTTGGTACAAAGTTTACTAATGCACACATTAGATGAATTAGACGTAGTAGGGCCGATACCCGCTAAAACAATAAAAGCCTATGTTATGCCAAGACCTTGCGACTTGCGTGAAATATGATCGGATTGGACATTTTGCAATATTCAGTACCAAGGGGAGGTGCAAGTTATGCAGTAAAGTACAAACCTCTGCTGTGTTTTAAATGCGGAAGGCTTTGTCTTCTATCCAATAGGAACTGCTTTTTTAAAATTTTCACACTCGCATTTAACTAAAGGAGCGTCCTCACTGGGAGTATTCGTTCGTGAGCATTTGTAAACAAGCAATCGTAGGCGAGCAACAAATGCTTCCCAATGAGCCCCAGCCGTATTGCGTAAGTGTGCAAAGAAGTTAAACTCTATCCAACCGACCGGTCACAAAACGGTCGCGTCATTCATCTCGCATGTGATTGGTCGGTTTGCTCGGTTGGATAGAGTTTAACTTCTTTGCGCACTTACGCAATATGGCTGCATTCGCGTTCGAGCAAAACTAAGAACGTTCGAGTCGACCATTCCCTTGCGAGCTTGGAGCACTCGAATACGATCTCGCTAAATGTCATTCATTTCAAAATGTCGTAAAGCGGTTGTGGCTGCAGCATTTTTGTTTTTTTTTATTGACCTCGAAGTCACAAACGCTTAAGATCAAGAAACTGTTTCTTGCTTTACAAGTGGCCAGTAATAATCCTACATACATACTCATTCATTTCTTCATCTGAGTACTCACTTTCGAGCGTTTTATTTGCGAGAATATTCGAATGCTCATTACAACTTTACAAGTGAATGCTCTCAGTGAGGAGAATAAATAAAATTATTTAGACTAAATTCTATCTATTCTATTTTAGTTCTTTTCCCTGTATTGTATTGTTATATTTCTAAGGGGCTTTTAATGTTTGTGTTTAATTTTTTCCTATAATTAGGATTATATTTTTTTTTTAAATTACATGTTGAGTTTTATTTAATTTGAGCATTGTATTCTCTCAGATACATTGACTCATGTGAAGAAAAGAACAGATACTTGGCAATGTATCTCACGAGATACATATTATATTATCTCCAAAAGTAAACAACCTGTATTTTTTTTCAATTGTTCAAAAACATCAATACATGTCCTCAAAACAGAAAAGAAGAAAAAAGAATTTCATCATATATATTTTTTTTGCCAAGTAAAGGGTTATTTAAATCTGAAATAAGAAACAATAAATAATCAATTATGAATTTGCATTGATCAGGCATTGACAATTAGAATTTTTGTTATGCAGCTAACTTCGGAAACACTCCTAGATAAGTCCAAGTCCATAGTCATAGTGCTGTCATTCAGCTGTCAATTCAGTCAATGTCAAATTGCAAGCCAATCGAACGAGAAGAAAGATTGATTTGTTTTCCTTGCAGTCCAAACCACACATCTTGTTCTTGTTATCGGTAATACTAATTAATACTTATCGAACCCGGTCTTTAGATATTTATGTTTACTACGTACAAAACCATCAGTTGCAAAGAAATTAAACGTGCATAAAAAGGGCAATCGACGCTTGTGTTTTAATAGGCAACCAGTGTTAAATATTTTCCAAATCAGGTGAGTAAAAATTATATTGGATCATTTAAAAAAAAGTTTGTTTAATAATAATCTATATAGTAAGTATTTACTATTCAAAATAAGCTACATAAGCTAGTTTTATCTTTCGGGAAATTGACCTTAGTAACTGCATGGCGGTAGTTTCCTTAATTTTTAAGGAAAATCCTACAAAAAATAAAAATTTCACGTTAACTGAAATATAATTAATAACGAAGTAATGCCCAATTCGCTAGTATTTATCACAAATTTATACTAAAGTTCGTCTTTCATATAATTGTAATCTCATGTGAGGTAAGTTCCACGGATGAATCACTCATAAATTAATATTTATAAATTTTATAAAAAAAAAAAGGAATATTTTGGGCGATATTTTAGTTGATTCAAGTGAGTATATTTCCAATGATGTATTTAAGTATTTACTTGTCTAATTTTTCTTCATGTCCTTTTTAATTTAAAATGGTTTTCTATTCTATTTGATAGTTAAGTTAGATTTGAGGTAACTAAAAAAAGAATTATAACAAACTAGTTTTAACCTGCGGCTTCACCCATGTATAGCCCTCGCCAAACTTCTTGGCTGCCATGAAGTTGGTTTACCAGATGCGTATGAGATTTTCTACTTCGCAGCCATTGTAGCCAACTGCAGCGCGGCCAAGAAGTTTGGCGAGAACTATAAATGTGTTTTATCATCCCAAGGAAATACACTCCTGAGATAAAAGCTATCCTTTATCCTTCGCAGGATCTCAAACTCTCTCCATACTTTATTTCATCTAAATCGGTTTAAGCGACTTCTGAGCAAGCATGCTTCACTACCGACCACATCATCGCTTACAATCAGTCAGTGAGATAGAGGTCAGGAAAAGTCAGGCAAGCCATAAGTGCTGTGTCCCCAAGCGGTAGCGGAGTTGATGTGCTGGAGCTAGTTATCTGCTTTCGTTACAAATATACCTTTCGTTACAAGTAAACCTACTTGAGCATTATCAAGATATTTAAGTAACATAAAAAACTGCATATCTTAGAAACATTGATAAAGCTAAGTAAATGAATTCCATTTTAACAACAACCTTTTTTTATTATTGATAGGCATGTGTTTGACTACTATCTCACCTAATGGTAAGCGATGATGGTGACAGTGTAGCACACTTGCCTAGAAGAATCCAATTCACTCTTCAACTCTTGACTTAAAGACCCCTAGTTTGTAGTTATTCAACCAGCGTCCATGACTATATTGTGTCCTTTACATATACACCTACCACTGTTGTGTCCTTTTTAACCCAAAGGTTGACTGGTAGAGAATGCCTTGCTGCATTAAGTCCGCCTATGTATCACCATTGTACATGAAGATTAAATAAATAAATATAAGTTATTCATTGATCAAAGCACAAGATTCACTAGACTGACTGCCCACTATCTGTAGGCTATGCCACCTGGCTACTCTAGCTTTGTCTAGTCTACAGGTGTGTGCTGAGTAGCCATCCAGGGATATACCCACAGTAGCAAGCATTCTTTATAGGCAGAAGCCACACCTCACCATTGCTTCACCGTCACCACATCATTGCTTACCATCAGGTGAGATAGTGGTCAAGCTCAAGCCTATAGATGATAAAAAGAAAAAAAACACAACATCTAACACCAGTCTTCCCAAGGAGTGTTGTTGTACTAAGTTGCTGTGTTGCAGAGCTCAGAGAGGCAGTCAGTCCATGTAAATACTGGTACATAGCTTCATCCGATTAGAAGCCACCCCAATATAGTTGGAAAAAGGAGATTAATTGGTGCTTGGTAAGGAGTTTTGTTGATAGGATTGCGCTTGACCACTATCTCACCTGATGGTAAGCGATGATGTGATGGACGGTGGAGCACGCTTGCCTAGATTGTAGCCTTGTAATTCCTTTCTAACGAATCTGTTTGATGAACTCTGATGAATCCGGGAGACGCCCAACGCTATGTTTATTGCAAGCCACCATCAACATTTACTGCTGCACTCAGAGACATTTATAGACACTCCCTCTGTCAAGTGTCAATTAGCAGACACAATAGAAATTACCATTGTTTTAATCCGATTTGGCACGATGGACACTCAAAGGGAATTTCATACAAAAAAATCGTTACTATGAACTCTAGCCCCTAGCTAAGTATACTGGAGGTAACTTTAGTCTCTGAATGAGTACATTTTCGTTTTTAGGAGTCCTTTAGTAGTTCTTTTGTTTGACTTTTGTTAATAATTGTATCTCCCATACAAATTTTGGTCAGCTGACGACAACTTTGTTTTTTTTTTTGGCAATAGTCGATGACATCCTTGGTGAATGTTTTTCATATACATGTGCAGAAACAGTTTTTAGGGTTCCGTACCCGAAGTGTCCAAACGGTGAAAGACTGTAGCTCCAACCGTTTGCCTGTAAAACCTGTGTGACAGACGAGGGACAGACAGAAAGATATACACGTGAGTGACAGCAATAGGGCTCCGTTTGGACCTTTCGGGTACAGAACCCTAAAAACTACGATTATGATGTGTATGATGACGTCTTTACTAGAGGTCAATATTCCGATATATATTTACCAAAAGTTAACGTGTTTAAAATATAGATAACACTTTTAAAAAAATAAATAAATATATTTTATTGCAGACTCAAAGGTCCATAGTTTTGTTAGTATTACAAATTACTTAAAAACTATGTTAGTAAGACACTTAGACACGACATTTTATTTATATTGTTAGTACACACAATACTTACAAACTATGTTAGTAACAAACTTGTTTATGTTGTTAGTACATCCTACTTATAAGCTATGTTAGTAACAAAACAAAACAATCAGTTCATGTATTTGTTGCGCTTACCTGACGCACCGGGCACATGCACGTGTACATGAACCCAGTGCGCCATGATGGCGCAACACGGCTTATCACGGATGACCTTTTGTATCTATCGAAAAAACCCGCGATTCCGGAATCTCCTGAAATTGTTGCTTTTTTTTATCTTAAGTTGTAAAAAATAGGTATAACTGCAAACAAACATCACATAGATACTACTCTCACTTTCAAACAACAAAAGAATTTTGCAAATCCGTCTTAAGGCGGAATTATGCCCGAAAATATATTAAAAAAGAAATACTCTTTGGGCACTCAGTTAAAAATGGTACTACGCCTTTACCTTTCATTTGAGACCAAAGTTATCAAAATATGTCCATAAACAAAAAATCATGTTTTCAAGTTACGTAGGTATACTTTTTAGTACAAATCGGATCAATGACTTTATTTTTTTGATATCTGGCGGAGACTTTAACGCTAAGTAAGTGTTTAACATGGATCCACTGTCTATCTGATCTGATATCTACGATCTAGTAATTGAGTAACGATAACCCTCGGCAGCTTAACTGAAAACTTCTGACTGCTGTCAGATTTTCTGGCTAACTGGCTACCCGTAGCGACTGTCAAAGTTGTACACAGTATTCACAGCGGATCATTGAGTCTCTAAAGTTGGCTGCAAAACTCTACGCAATAGCAATTTTTTTATCAATTTTGAAGTAGAAGATCGCATTGTAAACCTGCCTCTTTCACTCGCTTTTTGTCGCATCGTCCTATCTCGCTTACAGTATGCAGTATACTTGATGACAAACTGTTTCTTGCGCAATTGTTCGTAGAGCGTAACTTAAGAGATACAAAGATCCGTTGTGATTACTGTACAAATGGCAGCGGAGACGTGTTTTCCGAGGCACGGCAGATTTTCAGTATGTAATGGACGGACCCCCATCCACGGACTGACCTCAACAAGCGTTGCTTAACCTTGACGATCAAACCGTGCGAATTTAATAACCTAGGGAAGCGCCTCAATCACGACTTTTCTGACTAATTTTCTGGGAAATTGTTAACAAAGATAAGTGGAAAGGGTCAAGTGTAGTCTAGCTTATTGTGTGTGCTTCTCTGTATTCAATTGTTTCATTGATACAAAGAAACTGTTGGATGTACAACAATACCAGCATGTTACTGTCCCACGGCAGTGCAGAGGCCTCTTCTCATACAGAGAAGGCACGAACATTGATCACCACGCTTGCTTAAGGCGGATTGGCGATTTCAAACATATCTATATATCATATATATGCATATCTATACAAATAAATAAAATTTAAGTATCTGTATGTAATATCAAAATAACAACGTTTTATTGAATGCACGGTACTAACAACAAATAAGTAATTTTTAAGATTTTTGTCTGTCTGTCTGTTTGTTCCGGGTAATCTCCGAAACGGCTGGACTGATTTTGACGGGACTTTCACTGGTAGATAGCTGTTGTAATAACGAGTAACATAGGCTACGTTTGATCACGAGAATAAATTTCCAATTAATTTTACAATAAAATTAATACAATAGTTCCCGTATCTGCAAAAGATTGTTCGCTCCTACTTACTGAACCTAAACTACAAGGAATCAGAACTCCTAAAGAAGTCACATTACACACAACATAGAAAATTAACACACACTAATACAAATGCACTATTCACAATCACACTGAACATAATATATTTTTAATGCGAACTGGTTGCATTAATTTTCCTTAAATATTAGTATTTTAGCATACGGGTAATGTAATACGCACAACCAGCGTGCATGTGTGACCCAGATGTATGAAAATACATTAACTCTCGCCTTTTTCCAGGCGGTAAGCAGAAACTACAGAACGCCACTTGCTACGAACCTTACTTACTCCTTTTGCTTCATTGATATTCATTCATCTAGTCATACACGCACGCCGGTTATGAGCACCTGGTCTTTCTGAAGAACATCGCCAATAAAATCCGTGTATGTCCTTCCAGGGTGTCCCCTCACGGCGTTTCCACTCAAGTCTGCCTTGCCTTATTCTAAATTGTATTTTTTTACTTTTTCAGCTTACAGTTAGCCAAGAGCGGTCTGGTCTAAAGCTGGTTTGGGGACGTCTTGTATCTGATTGCACAAGGAGGAGTCCGGAGAACTGCTGTTTCCATAGGATTTTGGTAATATTTTTATACCTTTTATGACTAGACTAGCCATTGTCAAAGCTACAGTTGGTTAAATTATCAAAAAATATTGGATACGTATTTTTTGCTTTTTCAAACCAATAAAAAATCACCGAGATAAAGAGCTTGAAAGATCGGGAGTGGGAGCTTATTTATTTATTTAATACTTCATGCACACAAACGTACAGAAGCGGACTTAATGCCTTAGCTTACTTTAGCTTGTGACGTTACTCAACTTAGAGGCGACATCGCAACTGAGGCGGGCCGCGATGTCGTATGGGAGGCATCGCGGTTGAGGGTAGGACTGTAAGAGGCCGCGGCCTGGACGTTGCCACCGTCTGATGGCGAATGCGATGTCGTAGGTTCGATACCCGCACGGAACAAATATTTGTATGGTCTATAGATAATTGTCCCGGCTCTGGCTGTTTGTATGTGAGTTTAAATGTTTGTAAACACAACCACGATACAGGGGAAATTCTTAAAGAGGGAAGTGAAATTCTTAAAGAGGTTAACGCCCTAGTGACGCGGAAAGACTTGAATGAATTTTTAAGAACGCGTCCTGAGAGTTCTGAGCTATTTTTCGCTCAATTAGCGTTTTCGTTATTTGAGCCTGTCATCTTAATATATAAATAAATAAATCTCGTGTCACAATGTTTGTCCTCAATGGACTCCTAAACCACTTAACCGATTATAATAAAATTCGCACACCATGTGCAGTTCGATCCAACTTGAGAGATAGGGTAGGGTAGGGTAGGGTAGGGTGGGGTAGGGTAGGTAGGATAGGTAGGGTAGGTAGGGTAGGTAGGGTAGGTAGGGTAGGTAGGGTAGGTAGGGTAGGGTAGGGTAGGTAGGGTAGGTAGGGTAGGGTAGGGTAGGGTAGGTAGGGTAGGTAGGGTAGGTAGGGTAGGGTAGGTAGGGTAGGGTAGGTAGTTAGGGTAGGGTAGGTAGGGTAGGGTAGGTAGGGTAGGGTAGGGTAGGGTAGGTAGGGTAGGGTAGGTAGTTAGGGTAGGTTAGGTAGGGTAGATGAATGTTTGGTGTTTTTATGGCAAAACAAAGTTTGCCGGGTCAGCTAGTATTATACATACATATTAGGTCATTACATATGAAATTGGCGTTTTGTAAGGGAGGAACATAAAGTCGTTTTTTTTTAAATATTATATATTTATTTAATCAAAGTATGTACCATTGCTATCTATGCACTTTTGTCATCTCATAGGTAGTTCATTGATCCCTTTACTAAAAAATACCCTTCGGACGGGAATCAATACAATCTTTGAAGGCGCTTTGGACTGCCCCATCGGAGTTGAATTTTTTCCCTTGCAAGAAGTTATCTAAATTTTGAAAAAAAATGGTAATCTGTTGGAGCAAGGTCCGGGGAGTACGGTGGAGATCTTAGACATTCTAATTGAAGCTCCTCTAATTTGGTAGCCGTCTGTTGTGCAGTGTGTGGTCTAGCGTTGTCCTGAAGCAGCAGTGGCCTTTTTTTTTTTTTTGCGTGCAGAAATGCTCATGCATACTGCGCTACCACGGGGAGATAGCGCAGTTATGTGGGACTCTAACCCACTAAAACTCCACGGTGTCCTCCTGTGCCGCTTATGGCGGGAACATGGGTACGCGTTAGCACTCACCGCGAACCCGCCGCGGCTGTCCGTCACCGGACCCTCCTCTGGGGATTACCCCCCATCACCGGCGCACTAGAACACACTGTGCGCCGTGACCACCCCAGGGACCAAACCAGTACATGGGTGCCAGACGACCCCGTGTATGGCACCCTTGGTCCCCTTGTGACGGGTCAAGGTCAATGGCCCCGCCACCTACCATGTTTCGGCCGCAGGGGATAGGGAGAGCGGCCAATGCTATACCGACACTCCTCCTCCCCTGCGGCCCCACCGCGTCCGCCATCAGACGGTGGCGACCCCGTCCAGGCCGCGGAAGGTAGGGAGAGCGGCGCACCGCAATACCGGCACTCCTCTCCCGCCGCGGCCTCCAACCCTCAGCCGTGATATCGTATGGGTTTGGGAGACCCCATACGACATCACGGCCCGCCTCAGTTGCGATGTTGCCCAGGCAGCACCGCAACCTACATGTTGGCCGCTACGTCGTCGGCTTATCGGCAAAAGCCCTGACGAGCGGCCCCTCCTCGGGTTCCTCTTCGCTTCACCGTGGGTGACCAAGCCACGGTTACTGAGCCCCCCCGCCTCGACAATGCGGGAACCCACCGGGGGAGAAGTAGCAGTGGCCTAGAGCGATTGACCAGCCTCGGCTGTTTAGCAGCTAGCTTTTCCATCATGGTTTGCAGTTGCTGACAATAGACATCCGCCGTAATCGTCTGGCCAGATTTAAGAAAACTGTAATGAACGACACCGGCACTGGTGGTTTTTGAGTCAATTTTCGCATGGGGCAGGATTTGGCTGGTTCGACAGGGCTCAGTCATTGCGATGAGCGTTTCCGATTATTGTACAGGATCCACTTTTCATCACAGGTAATGATTCGATTTAAATTCTCTTCATTATTGTGCCGGTCGAGTAATGTAACGCAGCAGTCGACGCGCGTTCGTCGGTTTGCTGCACTCAATTCCTGAGGTACCCTCCTTTCAAGCTTTTTCACCTTCCCAATTTGCTTCAAGTGGATTAAAACAGTTTTATCACTAACACCGCAGTCTGCAGCTACCTCGGACGTTGTTTGCGATGGATCCGCTTCCACAATAGCCTTCAATTCTTAATTATCAACTTTGGTCTCCGGCCGTCCACAGGGCTTGTTCTGCAGGTCGAAATTTCCAGAACGAAAACGTTGGAACCAAAAACGCACTGTGTCCTTTTGCGACGGTGTCGAAACAGTGCGCAAACGCATCAATAATCCTTCGAGCCGTTTCTGCAGCATTGGTGCCACGATGGAACTCGTACTCGTAAATAAAGCGATATTTCAAGTTTTCCATTTTGTAAACTGACTGGCGCAAAGAAAAAAACAAAAGAGGAAAAAACAAATAAATTACGGTTTTCCAAACACAAAAGCATGAGTAAATAGCTGTATAAATTTAAAATTGGAATTCCAAACCAAAGAGGAGATATTTGAGATCAAAGTGGCCAGCACGACAAAACGCCAATTTCATAGGTAAGGGACCTAATATTATAAAATTTAGATATAAAAATATCATGACGATTTCCGATAAACGATCTTATTGCCGGCCTGCATCAAGGTCTGTCTGATTTCTAAAAGTCATTACCCGCTTATCATTACAATTATGATGTTATCAGTAATATTATGATGTGAAGTGAATTGCGAAATATATGGTAGGTTAGTAGGTACATTAGCGTTTTGCCTGCGGTTTCACCCGTGGCCTACCGCAGTTAGTCCCGCCATGCTCGACTCGTAAAATAGGTACATACTAAAAGTATCGCTAATTCGCTATGCACGAAATCACATTCGCTGGCAGTGATGAAGAAAACTGTTACAGAGTAATATTTTATTTAAAAAATTAATTAAGAAAACATAGTATGTAAATGCCGTTACTTTCGCGAAACAAGTTAATAAACGTTCCGTTTCATCATACTAAAGCTCACTCGTCTCGCCGCCACTCAACAGCTCGTGTCATTCATTTATTTAAAAACAAAGTTTCCATCCAAGGATAATGAAAAAAAAAAACCCACTACTTAAGACGCGATTTGCGATTGTTTACGTCTTTTTAGTTCCCTTCCTAAGCAGTCGGGTATTTGTTTTTTTTATTTATAACCTTTTAGTTTTTTTTTTTTTTTCGATTATGTACATTTAAACATATTAGTGTTGTATATTTTTGAAATCACCTCTTAAAACCCTTTATTTTGATATCCCACACGATGGGCTTGGAAGCAAAAAAAATATTGGGCTTCCACAATATGGCGCCAAAAACCCACTTTTTTTTTTGTTATTGATATATGTAATTTAATGTAGCCAGTGATACTCGCAAGATTAAGATGTATCGATTGGCGTAAGAATCATCAAAATCTGTCTACTCGTTTGCTCTGTAGAACGCCACATAGGAACAAACCAGCGACCACGTGGTCGATGGTACAAACATACATATATAGACTGATAAACACATTACCCTCCTTCGGCAGTCAGGTAAAACGCCTGGCAATCTGACACCAGTCTTGCCAAAGGGTATGGTGTACCTAGTTACTGGGTTGAGGAGGTCAGATATGCAGTCACTCTTATGTAAAACTCGGCTGAATCCGGTTAGACTGGTTACTGCCCCCGACCACAAAATCCCCTGGAACATAGTTGGGAAAAGACGACCTTAGAATAACTTATAAAAAAAGTACAAATTATATTTTATTCAAGGTCTTATCCTACACGTGTGTCTATTTTCGTTCAAATCCGTTTACCCGTAGAGCTAGGTAATGCGGCGAACAAATTCTCACACACACATAATGGCAAAATTTAGGGGCTGTTGTCAAGGGCACTCGTAATACAAAAATTACTTTAATAAAAATTTGGTATTATCTTTAAAACAAATCTAACAAACCAACAGCGACAGTTGTTCCTGGTTTTGTTTCTTAAATTTTTTGACCCCGACTTCCGAAATTAAAACTATTTTGCATTAGAAATCGGTTATCTTTTTTGTAAAAAGAGTTGTATTTATAAATACAATGGAATGGTGTGAATGTACGTTTAAAACTAAGCGTAGAAGTTACGATAACACAACTGCACGGCACCACAGAGCAGTGGAGATAGAAGGTCCAATTCACTGAGTTCAGTTTATTTCTGTTCAATTTTAATTCGCATTTTAGTCTTTCACATATGTGAAGGCGCTTCACATACGTGAAAGACTAAAATAAATTCGAATTGAAAACCTCCTTTTTGAAGTCGGTTAAAATGTATATCGGGCGTCTGTTCCGCCTTGGCTGTAATGACAATTGCAATAGTTTGCCCACTTGCACAGATAATTTATTACTAGCATACTGATGCCTCATCCCATACAAAGAAACCGTGCCGAATGACTAGCGTTTTTCGTCTGATTAATCTGAAAGTTTTTTATTGTGATAGATAGATGGTGTTAGCAGCGACTTGCAAGTACTAGGTTCGTGAGTATTTTTTTCTTTAAATACAGTGAAGGTTCGTTTTATAGTATTTTTTTGCACGTTTTTAGAGTTTTTTTGCACCAAAATGTGTTACAATGCAAATTTTACAATCGAGTTGCGCCATCTATTGGCATCAATTTTAAAAAATCCGTTCAAATAATCTTTGAAATGTGAATTAAGAGCCCAATATGCCATAATTTTGTACTTAGGAGAGTTGATTAAACAAGAACATACAATTTTTATGTTCAATTCCAGAAAATGTTAATTTTACACACATTCAATAACAGATAGGTGCATATCGCTCCATCTAGTGAGATTTATTTGAACCAAATTTTCTTTCTTAGCAATGAGAGCCCGTGCCATTAGTATCAAAGTGTACTATTTCTTCGGCTGAAAAATTAGGAAGTGTGGAATAATAGATAATTATGGTAGTTATTGCAACTTTTGAAATTCGTTCGATTCAATTCAATTCATTCGAAAGAGATCCGTTCTTAATTTTATTCAATGTTCATCCAGCAACACTATTGCGATTTTGTGACGCTTGTCATGTTTCCCTTGATCAACTACCAAGTTCATAATAATTTCGTTTATCGCCCTGATTAGGGATGATGACAAAAAATATCTATTTAGTCCGTCAGTTACTTAACGTATAAATATTGGACACGTATTTCTTTTGCCACGAAAACAAAAAGTTACGACGGTACAGTGCATTGAAATATCGTGTGACGTCACGGTGTGCTACACTTTATACTAAGTGACGTCACAAGCCCCTACTCTAGAACTTTGTTGCGCTTTATCTCTGTCAATTTTTAACCGACTTCCCAAAAAGCAGGAGGTTTTTAACCGACTTCCCAAAAAGGTTCAGGTTTCTCAAAGTCAAAGTCAAATGTATTTATTTCAACTAGGCCACTTTTGAACGTTAAAACATTTACCCTCTTACAAATAAACGCGGTATAAAGTTATACCAAGTATAAACCTATGAAAATGTATGGTTATACCTTTGTTATACCTGGTATAACTTTATACCGCGTTTATTTGTAAGCGGGTTAAAATTTATATGTAATAAAAATTGATTCTACCGTGCATTCGTGAAGAATGCACAAGAAACTCCCATACTTACTCTTTTAAAAATATAGACTTTTTACAATATTTACATAAGTACATACATTAATAAATTCATGTACGTGAAAACGATGCACCCAGCACTACTATACTAAATATAGGTATAAAGTATTGCAAGCACTAACAGGTAAATTCCTTCACTTTATACATAGGGACATGGTTCTCACATACTTACAAATATTGCAAACATAGGTAAATTACTTAATTCAACAACAACTGAACAGTGTGTCTCAATTCGACCGTATATTTTTTTTTATGTGTGTTCGCGGATAACTTCGTCGTTTATGAACCGTTTATGATTTTGATGATTATTTTTTGTTGGAGAGAAGATATCCCAAGGGTGGTACCATGATAAGGAAACTAGGATCTGATGATGGGATCCTAGATAAATCGAGGGAACTCCTCAAATATAATAGGCATATATATAACGATTTTGGTATTTTCATCAATAATGCAATCATTTGCACTCAGAAAGTATCATTTGGTGAAGTGGAACTGATGAAGAAGACCACAATGGTCACTGGACCTGCGAAATAAAACAATGAATCCTAGTCGTGTTTGGGCTTATTAAAATCTTCATAAGATGTTCTTTGGCTATAAATGATTTTCATGTTAATTGGAGGTCCCTACCAAAATTAAAAAGAGGAAAATAAAAACTTTTTAACAAAAAATAAAACCGACTTCCAAAAGAAAACACTTCAAAGCGAAAAATAACTTTCTTTTACGAAGTCGGTGTCGAATAGCGGAAAACAATGGGTAAAAATGACACAGACTTCGGAAAAGAAAAATATTTTTCGCTTTGAAGTGTTTTTATTTACTTGATTAAGCAAAAAATACGAGTCCCATATTATTTGATAAACTCACTGACGAACTAAATATAATTATCATTATTGTACCCAGGAAACATCCCCATTTTAAACACAGACAGAATGGGTTTACTGAACATATTTTTATATTGATTGATATGAAAACTGTAATCTGTCTGTCACACATCATTCAACATTTACGCCCATTGACACACTTCTTTTACCATAACATTACGCTTATCTTTGCCATGGGAATGGGCAGAGGTATAAAATACGCCCATATTTCGAAAGTAATAATTTAATATGTTCTACTATTATTATAAATGTGAATGTTTGTGAGTGTGGATGGATATTTGTTACTCCTTCAAGCAAAAACAAAAAAAAAACTTTTAAATAAGCTTAAAAAAATTGATGCTTTATGCTCAGAAGCTACTGCCCCCCTAGCCAAGTTACAAACGTTTGGTATCAAATCTCTTTCTACAATCGTTAACGCCTTCTATTTGTATGTTTTGACCACGTGACTTAACGTTCAAATGTGTCATGCGGTCATGCCCATACATTGATTCGTTTTCTAATAGCGTTATCGATCCCTTATTAGCAAGTCACCAGATTCTCAACTCATCAGATTCTCAACTAACCAGATTCGAATTCACCAGATTCGCAACTCAAAAAATAACATACAAAGTCGTAGCCGCACATTCAGTAGGTATTTTTCAAGTCGACCATAGCGGGACTAGAGCATAGCGGAACTAACCGAACTATTAAAAGTCAGTTTTGAAATAAAAAACCGTTTTATAGCAAATTTTATCACCTTTCTTTGAAATTGTAGTTTACTAATTAAATAAATTACTACCTAATTAACGTTTGTAACTTAAAAAAAGACAAACATAAAAATAAATCATTTTTAAGTGACGGGCAAAAATCTCAAACAACATTTACAAGTATGTTTTACGAATTAATTACAAAATTAATAAATTATAAAAATAAAATAATATGGTCATTTTATATATAATTTGCGATATGTCACTTGGATACCTTTCATTCGAGCACCAACCAACAAGATGAAGGTCTAGGATTTTTTAAATGTAATAATTTTGATTCAGTATACTTTACTCAAAGTAGCTAGATGCGACATACAATTACTTACACTAATTTTACTATTTAAGCAATCCGAAATAATATTCTAACTTCTTTCATCTTTTTTACCCCACTGCCGAAGGAGGGTAATGTGTTTATCAGTCTATGTATGTATGTATTTTTGTTCCTATGGGGCGTTTTAGAGACCAAACGCGTGGGCCGATTTTGATGAGTCATACGTCAATCGATTCGTCTTAACCCTGCGAGTGTCACTGGCTACATTAAAATTGAAAAAAAAAACTTACTTCCAAACCCATCGTGTGGGGTATCAAAATAAAGGGTTTTAAGAGGTGATTTCAAAAATATAATACACTTATATGTTTAAATGTACCTAAATCTTAAAAAAATAACTAAAAATTTATAAATAAAAAAGTTTATTAAAAAATTCAAAAATCCCGACTGCTTAAAAAGCGAACCAAAAAGCCGTAAACAAGAAGAAAATCATGCTGTGCAGTCGGAGGATACATCTGCAGCCTAATTGCGTAAGTGAATTCTTCAAAACAATGCTGTAATAATGTAATACTTCTTTTGTTTTCCTTAAAATGCAAAGCGTTTTTTTTATTTTAACGTCTTGGAAATTAGCTTCTTTTTTCAAAATTAAAAATACATTTAAACAGTGACGGTTTAGTTGTTATTTTTGTGTTTAAGCGTCTATGCCACCCTTCGATGGCGTTAGTGGTCCTATTCTTTTCTCCATAAGAACTAAAAACATCACTGGTTATTTTTATGTTCAATTGATTATCAAAATAGTTCTTCAATTTCGTAAAGAACTCATTTTGTGGTGCTATTTAAAAAATAGCCATAATAGTAGTTTATGCAATGGTCATATAATAGGGGTTATTAAAACACGAGCGTAGGTTTATCAAATGAGGCGAAGCCGAATTTAATAATAATATTACGCGAGTGTTTTAATACCTAATTATATGCTATTGCATACACTACTTTATCTTCACTCATACAGTTGCAATAAAACAAAAGTGGAAACGGAAAAATATTTGGTATGGCGGGCAATTTAGATTTTCATTGCGCATGACTGCGCAGCGCGCGCCTCTTTAGACAATGACAGTACTTCAATGAGCCCATAAGCGCCAATAAATTAAAAAGTAAAAGTGTGCTATAAAAATTAAAAAGTAATTTTATGATGCAGTTGTTTAAAAACCGAAGGAAAATGTTGCATTGTAATGGTTATTTTTTTAAATTTTACCTATCCATGAATATAAAGTACGTGTTTATACAATATTTTTTGAATTCATATTTGGAACATTACGTTGTGAGTGTAGATAAATCTAATATATATAAATCTCCTGTCACGATGTTTGTCCGCGATGGATTCCTAAACTACATAACCGATTTTAAATTAAATTGGCACACCGTGAGCAGTCTGGTCCAACTTGAGATATAGGGTAGGGTAGGGTAGGTAGTTAGGGTAGGGTAGGTAGGGTAGATGAATGTTTGGTGTTTTTATGGCAAAACAAAGTTTGCCGGGTCAGCTAGTTATATTATATAATTTATTTGAATCTCATATTATTTATGATAGTACATTATCTGTTGAGTTGAGAACCTGGTGAATTGCTAATAAGGGTTATCGATTGTAAATTGTCAACTTGGCTACAAGTGCTGAAAGGATTTGTATAAAATTTGGCACACAGATAGTTTACCTATGACCTGGATATTCAGGTAAATACTTTACAGAAATGATTATGTTCATAAACTATAATAAATATTGAATACTAACTTCTGTCCACGACTTCGCCCGCGTGGTATGTTGATAGAAAGTGTCCTAAGTCCTTTTCTAGGTCCTACGATATGTATTATATATTTGTAAAATTTTATTCAGATCGGTTAGGAACAAAGTTACTTTCCATTTATAATATTGGTGCCTATGGATGTATTATAAAACTATAAAACAAATGTAATATTACACTATAATTCAAATAATAAAAATACGAGCGAATTTTGGTACTGCTACTGATCCTACCGATACCAAAACCGTACTTAAACATTTATTTATTACTTTATACAGAATGATTCTAAATATACTCGGGAATATTACCTATATACGAGTATACCTGTTTAAATATCATGTCACCGGCTTTTATTACATACACCGTAATAAGGATGATTTCCTGGTAGAAAAATGATAATTTTATTTAGTCCGTATCAAATAATATTGGACACGTATTTCTTACAAGCTTTAAATTACCATGCTTTCTTGGGTCCGTGCCCACTCAACCCGATTAGACTCGACCCGAAGAATAATACCAGATGTCTTACTATCAATTCAGTGCCTTTTGTACAGTCAGGCAAAGTGATATTTAATTCTAAATAACTTATTTATTTACTATACATAGAATATTAAATATTTTGTTATGATACATAATTTATCCAGGTAATCAGTAATTTCATTTAAAAAACGTAGCATTATAAAGATAGCCTCTACCTCGCTTTAACCGGTTTCTGGTTCTTACTTTTTATATTTTAGAAGTACGTATAAAGACTGATCCAATAAATACCACCGTGCCACTAGCTATAAGATTGTAATGATAATTAACAATAATCTGTGATTTTTACTACAAAGAACAAAGCGTATACTATACTAAAAAGGATAAGTACTTGTTTAATTATTGATTTATTGATCCAAACATTATATAAATTTTACTATCTCTGTGTTGCAAGCGTTAAATCAACAGTTTTCTGCCTGGCTATACATCGTGGTTTTTACGCTTATCAAAACGGAAATATGCAGGTATTATTCTTCGGGTTGAGTCTAATCGGGTCGAGTGGGCACGGACCCGTTTTCGTTAGTGTTTCCGGCAACTCGTAGTTTAGTTTCGACGGGCTCTTTCCGCAACTCTACGACTAGCGCGTATTTCGCGTACGCAACTCTTAATCGATTATTCAAGCTCTTATTTGCATCCGATTAAGCTATAACTTGGCGTACTTATGTAACTTCGGAAACATTGACAAACTGGTCTCATTTTGAAGCCGGAAGGTCGCCATAGCAACTCATTAACCAGGCAAGATAACACCATAGTGTTTGGTCTCATTGTTTATGTAGAGTTCGTGGCTAAATAATAACAGCCGCACTGGTCGATCATCAAGGTTAAGCAACGCTTGACGAGGTCGGTCCGTGGATGGGTGACCATTTCAACATACCGGGTTTCCTCAGTACCTCGGAAAGGACGTTTGGCCGTTGGTCCCGGCTGTCATTTGAAGATCTTTGACAGTCGTTACGGGTAGTCAGAAGCTTGATATCTGACACCAGTCTTGCCAAAGGGTACCGTGTTACCCAGTTACTGGGTTGTGGAGGTCAGATAGGCAGTCCCTCCATGTAAAATAGTACTAGTGTACTCAGCTAAAGCCGACCCCAATGTAGTTGAGAAAAAGACTAGGCAGATTGATTTTTTATGTATTGACAAGTGATATTACATTTAGTAAGAACCTTGCAATTCAAAAAGATCGTTTTCAAAACAATTTTTACCTAATACTTACTTACTTGTTTATCAAATCAATAATAAATAATAGTTTAAAAATACTAAAAAACACGCTTTAATAGAAAACCAAACTAAAAAGTAGAAAATAATTTTCAATAAATATAAATTAAGAATTATGTTATTAACAATAAATAAAATTCTTATAAAATTTTATTGACAGATATTGGTAAACTTTCTTTCTTTTTTTTTTGAATTTGAACCTATTCAAATTATTGCATTGTCATCGGTCCTTGATAAGTGTGCAAAGTTCCAAATTAAGCCGACGTTTTAAAGAGGGGTGAAAATCACGCCTCAAAGATTCCGTTACATAAATTCATAGATGGTATACATACATACCAATACCATACCAAGCTAATAAAAGCGTGTTAAAAATTGACAAAGATAGATCCAGGGTCCAACCTCGGCAAGCCGGATGCTTAACTTTAAAAATCGACCCGTGCGAGTGGTGTGTGAAAAATCTGGGAAAAATTTAATCTATAATATAAAAATGAATCGCTAATTGTGTTGCTAAGCGCAAATCAGCCGAACCGTTTTGGCTAATTATTTTTTTGTTGTGTTTCTTAATGCTAGAAGAAAGTAATCACGAAAAAAAATTCATAAACAGAATTGGTACCTTACCTACATAGGTAGAGTAGGTATGTAGGTAAGATAGGGTAGGTAGGGTAGGGTAGGTAGGTAGGGTAGATGAATGTGTGGTGTTTTATGGCAAAACAAAGTTTGTCGGTTCAACTAGTTGCTAATAAAAAAATTATTGATTTACCTAGCAATTACTATGAACGTATGTCTTATCGATCAATTGGCTTGGAAACCTTGGAATGTCTATTAAACAATTGAGTTACGAGTCATTAGTGTTTAAAACAAGTAAAAAGTAAAAACTGTAACCGTACGACGGTTACACTACTCCCGACTAGGTACGGTATTTTTTAATTTTTAGCTTACTTTACCGGGGCCATAATAACGAATCGATTGACACCTTATTCGTCAAAATCGGATCAATACGGAACATACGTAAATACAAACAAACATGCATACATAGACTGCTAAAAGCATAACCCTTCCTTTTAACTTTGCCGCAGTCGGTTAAAAACGCTTCTTCTTTGTGTCGGAATTCTATTTATATTATTAATAGCTTCTGCCCGAGGTTTCGCCTGCTTTATCATCCCAAGGGAACACACTACCGGGTTAAAAACTATCCTATGTCCTACCCTGGGTCTCAAACTATCGCCATAACAAATTTCATCGAAATAGGTTCACCCGTTTAGTCGTGACAGGGTAACAGATAGACAGAGAGACAGAGTTACTTTTATTTGTGGATTTATAATATTGGATTTATGTCTTAGTATTCCCAGAACGTTTGGTGCGTATGGGTGGGATGTCCACTATGTACTGATGACGCATTGCCGTACGTCTTGTAGTCCGATGATGGAACGGGCTAGGAGAAATCAGTTCATGCAATTCCAACGCACACTCCCCGAAATGTAACCGATATAAACCCGACAGGCTGGCAACTCGGCGCCGATGTACATGGCTCTGGAGCCTAGACTCGACCAGTATCTCATCGCCGATTAGCCTCGTGGCCCGTTTTTCGATCGACTCAAGTGCATCCAGCTGGAATTTGGCAGATCCGTCCCAGAGATGAGAGCAGTACTCCATGCATGATCTAACTCGCGCTTGATACAAATCGAGCAACTCTTCTGCGAAGGATCCCCAACTTTTTGGCAGCCAGTCTGAGCTTTTGCCTCAATGAATTGACCAAAATTGAGAGTCGATTCAACGTAAGCCAAGAAGCTCAAGTCGGTCCGTTATCGGCACGGTCACACCTCGGAAAGAAGGAACCGGGTGGAACTGGCTCATTTTAGCGGAAAAAGACACGCCTGGGGGTCAGCTTTGAACAGCAGCATTGAACCTGAAAAGATTGGCATCGCCCCATTCGGAAACTGCCTTCAAAAACAGATTCAAGCGCCCAACCATAATCCCTCGGAGAGGAGAGACCGGATCTGAGGCCCAGTAGCGCGCGCGTCGGATACGTATCTCTCAGCAACAGTGCTGTCGACCGCATACCCAAAGGTGCCGGGTATTAGCAGATCGTTTATGTGAAGCAAGAACTATGTTGCTGAGAGTACCGACTCCTGAGGAACCCCGGCATTAATATCCAGTTCAGTGTCAGACGAGCGGCCATCAATAACCACTCGGATGGACCGGCCCCTCAGTAAGTCTGCAATCCAATAGCATACACCACTGGACATACCGAATGAAGGAAGCTTACCAATAAAGCTTTCATGCCAGACCCTGTCAAAAGCCTTCGAGATGTCCACGGAGACGGCAAGCGCTTCCCACATGATCACGTCAAGTCGTCGACGTCATTGTTAAGGCGCGGTCTTATTTTATTACAGAACATGCCAGCAGTAGAAAAAGCTCTTTCGGTCATCCAGTTGATCTATAGAATAAAAATAAAACCTAAGCCTACCAATTCATATATTATTCGGATTTGTGCATTATAATAGTTATATCGATCTACCAATTATTTAAAATGAAAATTTGTGGATAAATACAAATATTAATATTTAAAATTAGTTTTGATAAAAGTCGTTTTGTTTTTAATAATATAATTTATAGGCTCGCGTTTGACCACTATCTCGTCTGATGTTAAGCGATGATGTGGTCTACGGTGAAGCACGCTTGCCTAGAAGAAATCTATTCACTCTTGACTTATTTGAGTCTTAAAAACCAGATTTAAAAATGTCCGTATTTTTCAGTTATTTTCGAATTTCGAAGAATCCAGATTCCAATCCCAATAACACCCTGTAGACCAAGTACTATTATTTTGCATTAGTTGTAAATGTAAGTCATAAAGAATGGTGCGTTTCAGTGTTTTACCAAGATGGGTAAGCGCCTTAACTGTTTTTTCTGGGTCCGTGTCCCCTCGACCCGCATAGACTCGACCCGAACAATAATACCTGGATATTTCGGTTTTGATAGGCGTAAAAACATCGATTGTATAGTCAGACAGAAAATTATCTATTTAACGCTTGCACCACAGAGAGTATAAAATTTAAATCAATAACTTGTTTAAAAGTAGGTACTTATTCGTTTTTTATTTTCTTTCTCTTGAAAAAAAAAAAACATTAGGTATCTTAAAGAATACCGAACTAGGTAGGAACAACACAATTAAATGATTAAAGATTTTAGCAAAATTAATAAATTTAGGTCAACCGGAAGTATCCTATTGGTTTTAGGGTCGAAAACCTATATGATAGTTCCCGTTGATCACGAAATTCAGCAAAAAGTAAGGTTTTGCAGCATAAATAAAGGAAAAATTCCAAAAAATAAAAATCTTTGTAAATTAAGTTAAATTTTGGTACTTACAAGTTTTGGCGAAAATCTAAATTTGCCCATATTTTTAAAACTTAGCCACCAATAAAAATGATGCCAATTTTATTATGACGGTATAATGGGTAGGTTCGTCTCGCACTTGACCGGTTTTTCTTTACTGCTGGGCCCGATCTAGTAATTTCGTCGCTCCGGGCAAAAACAATATTTGCCGCCCTTGGCGCCCTTTAAAATGACGCCTAAGGCCCAGCGCACACCTGGAGAGGCTTGGCGAAGATACTGAGAAGATAACAATTTAAATTAGACCCTAATTCTTATGTTATAAAGTTGAAAATGTCATGGCAAAGATAAATAAGAACGAGCTGAGCGGCGCACGATACAGTGATCTTATATTGACCGTATTAAGGTTTATATTAAATTGTTGTCTTCAATTGCTCTCCGCCGCGCCTCCAGCGGTACGCGCTGGGCCTTATAAGCAAGTAAATGTTTCAGGATATTATCTATTGAAAAAAAAAACCCTCGGATCGGATAAAGCCGCTTTTATGACAACTTCTAGCGAAGTGAGCTCGAAAATTCCACCTAATAATTTTTCGCAACATTATGAACTTTTTTTTTAATGTAAGGTTTTATTTATAATTCAAAATATATGTACAACTGACTATTCCTAATCTTATGACTAATAACAAAACAAACTTACATACAAAGGGGAGAGGGAAAAGGGCTCATAGGCATCAAAAATTCGTCCACATCGATGTCAATGGGAAACGTGCCCAGAACGCTAGCAGCATTGGCACGTTGAATGGCAATGCTGATTCTCTGGCTGAAGAAAAGACCAGCCCTCTGGTCACGCGAACAGTCGACTAACCGTTTACTTATGTCTCGAAACACTCGATGAGCACTAGGACCCCATGGACCTAATGTCTCAACCCCAAACGGCTCAAACATATAACTGACAATAAGGTTGTCATATGAATATTAAGTTTTAAACCGGTGGGTTTACAACCAGAACCAATAACACTCGACAGCGAAGCGAGCTTGAACATTTGAGCACCACACCGCGAATAAGTTAGGTTTTTTGATGAAGTGAAAAGGGCTGTTCAGTTTGGCCGCCCCTCATTTATGTCGCTCTGGGCATTTGCCCGGCTTGCCCCCCTCCCTAGATCCGGCCCTGCTGGGACACAGGTGTCCTCTAAATAAGAGGGAATGGGTCATAATTCACCACACAGCGGCCCAGTGCGGGTTGGTTGATGTCACATGTCTTCGAATTTTTGGTTCCAGGACATGCTGGTTAACTTAAGATGTTTTCCAGCAGTGGTGATGAAATAATTTACACAAAGTCAAGGGTCTGCCTGGGTTCGAACCCACGGTCTGCGACATGGAAGTCGGGGCCTTCACCTCTGCTCTGCCATTGCTAAGTCCTCGCCTAGATTTGAACCCACGACATCAAGCATGAGAGGCGAGGTCTTAACTACTGGGCCACCGCGACAGCTTTATTGTTTACCTATGTATATGTATATTTTCTTTTTTTTTCAGATGACAGTGATGGTGAAACGATGGTATCGCTCACGGAGAAATCAGTTTATTGTTATTACAATAAGTATAATTTGTATTATCTATTATATTTTTGTGAATGATAATTTGCCACGAGAACCGGATTTGGATGTCACAAGAAGGTAAGTCTCTTTGCAAGACTTAAGTAATTTCAATTGATGTTTTGTTTCTCTGCCACACAATTGCATTTCATGGTGCATATACACTAAAGTTGCTTTTTGTGGAGCAATATTTTGCAACATTAAAATTTGTTTATTTAGTACACACATAAATGTAGGTTGGTACGAACAAGTTTTCGCTAAATGAGAACCTAATGGGCGTAGTAATTCAACTTTCAAAATTGTATCCCCCATACAAATTTTGGGTCAGCTGACGGCAACTTTGAATGGGAAATCCATTTGTTTTGGGAATTGTCTATGAGTTGCTTGATAATAATTGTTCATTTACAAGGACAGAAGCAGTTTATAAAATATGATCACACCTTTTCGGTACATCCTGTATACAGGGTGTCCCAGAAATCGACGTCAAGCCGTAAATGGGTGATAGACCAAGTTATAACAGTTCTCAGAAAAATACGAAAAAAAATCTATCTCATGTTTTTAAAAAATTATGTTCACTTTAAAAATTTACTAAAAAAATCAATCCCTGTAATGGTTCTTTAACTCCAATTGCTACAAATCCCATAATTTACCAATTTTTTTTATTATTATGTAATCTTGAATAATGCTTGTGTAGATTTTTGCCTAAAATTTAAAGCCAACTCCTCCTACTTAGAAGAAAATTAAACTTTTTCAAAACCAAATTATTCAAATTTACTGTTTCGCCCAACTTTAACTGACTGTACTGAAAAAAAAATGTACTACGCTAGTTTGGCAAGTAACATGAAAAATTGGCGCATTTAATAAGGATTCAAAAATGGTGTAACACTTGCTAGTTTACGTTTTCAATAATTGGTCAAATTTTTTTTTGTAAATATTATCGGTTTTTACCCAAAATGTCCAAGCTTACCTAAAGCTTTGCTAAACTCCGTTTCTAGTTCGATAGAGACGGAGAGAGTCATTTTACGAAGTGTGAGCGAGATAAGAAATCGAAATTTTACGTAATTTAAGAGCAAAGTTATGATAGTGACTCAACCTTTTTACTTTAAGTCAGGACCAGTTTTCTCATCTTAGAAAAAAAAACAAATTATCAGATTTAATTTTTTTTTATTACAATAAATGTTCAAACTGCCTTCCTTCGACGGCAATGCAAGCACGACATCTTCTTAAAAAAGATCTGGTTATTTTCCGGGCAAATCTTCCCCTATTTACAAAGACAACGGCTTCCGTTATTCTTTCCCGCAGCTCGGCTAAATTCTCTATTGTTTTTGAGTACACTTTCTCTTTTACCGCTCCCCAGTAAAAAAAATCTAGGGGATTTAAATCAGGCGAACG
The DNA here is from genome assembly GCA_945859665.1 of Anorthoa munda. Lineage (NCBI taxonomy): Eukaryota > Metazoa > Arthropoda > Insecta > Lepidoptera > Noctuidae > Anorthoa > Anorthoa munda. Next base: position 14,328,285 of record OX243898.1, read on the forward strand.
GGGTGGCCACAAGATTGTCCCACCGCGCCCTATCCACCTGAACGGGTATTCTTCATCAAGATGTTCTCTTACTAAACGGGCATAATGCGCTGGGCAGCCATCTTGCTGGAACCACATTTCCCTGTAAACGTTCAGTGGCACGTCTTCTAATAAATCTGGTAAAGTATTTTGAAGAAAATCCAAATAAACTGCGCCATTCAAAATCTCTGGCAGCTCAAAAGGTCCAATTATTTTGCCATTTAGTATCCCGGTCCACATGTTTACTTTAAATCGATACTGTGACTTATCTTGCCTCATCAAATTTGGATTTTCTACATGCCACTCGTGCAAATTGTGCAAATTCATGTAGCCATCTTTTTTAAATGTTGACTCATCGGTCCATAAAATCTTCTCTAAGAATCGAGGGTCTTCTCTGTGCCTTTCTAGCATCCTTTGGCAAAACGCAACTCTGGGAGCGTAATCCAGTGGCAGTAATGATTGTACTCGCTGTACATGATACGGGTGGAACTCGTTCTTTTTTAAGATTCGGTGGGCGGTACTCTTAGATACACCTGTGCTTGTTTCGATTCCACGTACAGAAGCACTTGGGTCTTCTTGGACTGCTTGTAGTACGACGTCTTCGTACGGATTACGATGTCTTCCTTCACCGTGTACTTGGTTAGGGAATCGTCCCTCTGATAGTGAACGGTGCACATTAATAAAAACTCGATGATCTGGGTGACGATTGTTCGGGTACCTCTCACGATAAAGTCTAGCGGCTGCATTGGCATTGCATCTGCATTCCCCATAAACGAGGTGCATGTTCGCATATTCCAATGCAGTGTACACAGCCATGGTAGTACTACACAATCACAGGATCAGCAACAGTCCAGAGTAAAGCACAGGTCGTCAGAAAGAGGAATTAAACAGTCCAAATCACAAGCAATTAAGTCCAGAAAACAACGCAAAAAGTGGTAAGTACGGAATCAACATGAACGAATACGGAGATGCGCAGTAAACAAAGCAGCGTAACGTACTGATTTGTAATTGTGTGTGCGTCTGCGCTTACAAAACAGAACAATAACTACTGCTGTCTCATTCGCACTCATCGGTAAATTGTATCTCCGTTTCATGATAAAGGTTGTGTCACTGATAAAGGTGGCGTCACTCTCTGTCTCGCTCACACTTCGTAAAATGACTCTCTCCGTCTCTATCGAACTAGAAACGGAGTTTAGCAAAGCTTTAGGTAAGCTAAAGTCATTTTAAGGAAGTATGGACATTTTGTGTAAAAACTGAGACTATTTACAAAAAAAAACTTGACCAATTATTGAAAACGTAATCTAGCAAGTGTTACACCATTTTTGAATCCTTATTAAATGCGCCAATTTTTCATGTTACTTGCCAAACTAGCGTAGTACATTTTTTTTTCAGTACAGTCAGTTAAAGTTGGGCGAAATAGTAAATTTGAATAATTTGGTTTTGAAAAAGTTTAATTTTCTTCCAAGTAGGAGGAGTTGGCTTTGAATTTTAGGCAAAAATCTACACAAGCATTATTCAAGATTACATAATAATAAAAAAAAATAGATAAATTATGGGATTTGTAGCAATTGGAGTTAAAGAACCATTACTGGGATTGATTTTTGACGTGACAACGTCTTATAAATTGGTTTGTCGGGTGACACTTCAAGAAACTGCGTTACGCTCCGCTCACGTTATGCGCTCACAATGAGAGCGAGTGAGAGGCACGCGTCCCTTCCACTCGGGCATGGTTAGCCCGCCTAAGAGCGAGAGAGACAGACATAATCCTTCTTCCTACTATACGAATGAATATTCACATTAAAATTATTTTACCACTCAAAGTCGTTGTCACGTAAAACTTTCGCCCGTATACCGACTTTACAGGCAACCAATTTTTTTAGTAAATTTTTAAAGTGACCATAAATTTTTATAACATGAGATAGATTTTTTTTCGTATTTTTCTGAGAACTGTTATAACTTGGTCTATCACCCATTTACGGCTTGACGTCGATTTCTGGGACACCCTGTATAGCGACAGAAAGACCGTTATGAAGACGAATATTAAGTATCCTTTGAGTATTCGGACATCGTCTTTAAAAATGCTAAGCATATTTTTTAATCTACGTAAAAAATCACGCAGACGTTGTTTCAGTAGTTAATGTAAGCTAGTTATTTATCAATCTTAGCTTAATGTCAATCATTTGCTATGGCATACAATTTAAAACTGACGTAACATTGTGACAAAACCTTGACTTGAAACCGAACCTTATATTCTGCTTTTGCATAATTTGGCGGGGTTAAAAGCTAAATTATGCTAGTTAGTGGCGTTTCACAATTTAGATAAGAATATCCGAAACCCAGTATCCGGTCTTATTTTTCTGTATCCGGCAACCTGTATTTGGATAAACGGGTACCCGTTTTATCACTAAGATAAATTGTATGTAATTGCACTTTTTCAGAGTGTAGTAGTAGACTAGGCATATGGTACTCGTAGGACCTATAGAATTTCATAGTAAAAATAAATAAATATCTTCTTCCAACGCTACCGAATAGGGTTGTGTTTCCTGGGTAGAAAAATTATAATTTTATTTAGTCCGTCAGTGAGATTATCAAATTGGACACGTATTTTTTGCTCCAAATCAACAAAAAAAAATAAAAAGCATCAAAGTTCAGGAGTCGGGGCTTGTGACATCACTATGTCAGTATAAAGTGTACTAACGGCGTGACGTTACACGATATTCCAACGCATTATATCGTCATCACTTTATATTTACGTGTCACAAGAAAAAATACGTGTCTAATATATTTATCAATTTTATCGTTTTCCTGACGGACAAAAAACTAATTTTCCTTTAACATCCCTATTCTGCGGGGTGAATAATTGAGACTTTTTGTTTCTTTCTACGTTAGACGTTAAGTACCTTCTTTCATCAGCATTCGTCATCTGCCTACCCTAGTCCTATACTACTTGCGACTGGCGCAACACGTTTTCTTCTTCTATGTTAGTTAGTGGTGGTTAATATAACGTAAAGCAACTTACAGCAGCGTGCTTATTATACATAACATAAAACAAACGCTATCGTAGCACTCACTTGGCGCTATGCCCTATTTGCTTAAAACGTTATAACGAAGTATCGCGCGCAACGTAAATAAAGCAAAAAGCACGGGGCACCGGGCGCGCGGGCGGGCGCAGCGACGCGGCGGTGGACAGTCGTTGCATGCTAGCGATTGTTATCGGTCGCACGCGTAATTTACGCGCTATGTTGCTTTTTAGTGTAAACAGTGATAGGACACGTAATTTTGAATAAGTATAATTGTGTAAGTAAGATCGATTGATTGAGAGATTGTGTTGTTGTTTAATGTTTTGTTTTTGTGTGTGGGTATAGTGGACGAAAATGTCTTAAAGAAATAGTGATTAACCAATATGGAACTTGAAGTAGTGAACTAGAACTGAAAGTATGAAGGAAAGTTCATTGTTTATTTTTTACTGCTACATTTTATCGTAATAAGTTCATAAAAGCGATGTAATATTTTTAAGCATGTTGTCTGTCCAACGAGGGTAGGAGCTGCGAGTTAACAGTCACCACGCTTTGCTTTTTTATTGCCCGCCCCGCGCCTATGCGTTATATCTTTGTCGATTAATTTTGATTCTGTTTTCACTTTTAGTATTTTATTTTAGTGTTTTTTTATGGATATTCCCTATTGCTATAGAAACGCTTTCGTTGGCAGTATGTAGTCTCCTGTTGTAAAGTTGTTGGTTCAAGATCCCAGACGTCCCAGAAGTTACTGAGAGCTTCCTACGCAAAATATGTGGAATTGAGTAGTGTTGGTATGTACTTTGATTGTACGCATATTTGCTAGTTTGGGACGATGGGCAATTTATAGGTAAAAAGTAGCAAAAAAAAATATCACTTTTTTAAAGTTTGGTAGCTGACTTTCATGTATGATTTACAGAATAATCAAGATTTGAGCTCTTATTAGAAGTATCGTCTGGGGCGTCTGGAATCTTGTTCTATATTGCTTGATTGCTTCCTTTTTTTATAGCCAAACTTGTTTGTGTTCAAAAATCGTTCAAAACATTTCAAATCTTGTTAGGTATTTATTTAAAACAAGAAGATAGCAATGGTTTGAAAGTTTATACAGAGGTTCAATATTATTATCTCTGTTATCAGCCATTGCTTCGACTGCGATACTACTAACATCCAACAGAAAACAAATGATAGTAAGGACTGGTTCAATGCGTTCTGTACGTTTCTACAGTCAGGGAATGGATTTGAATTTGTTTTTCTGTGGAGGCTGGCCTAATATTTGGTTGTGATATCAACTCATCACACTAGCTATTTCGTCTCTTTCAATAATACGTCACCTTGTACATGAAGTCAGTTTCACATCTCGTCTCAAGCCGTATTTTGTCTCTTTCGCAACTCGTCCGACGCATATGTTCAATGTACAGTAATGTACAAAATTATAAAGTGAATAGGTACCCTATGCAATACGAGGTCAGACCTGGATATTAATGCCGTCTCTCAGGGGTCGGTACCCTCAGCAACATTGTTCTTGCTCCACATAAACGATCTGCTAATCTACTGATCCTTTGGGTATGCAGACGACAGCTCTGTTACTAAGAGATATGTGTCGAATGCCCGGTTAATGGGCCTCAGATCCGGTCTCTCCGGGAGGCCATGGTTGAGCAACCTGTCCTTGAAGGCAGTCTCCGAATGGGGTGATGCAAATCTGGTCAGTTTGCTGCTGGGACTAATATTAATCACTGTATTGGTCGATTCACATGGCGGTGGTCGCTGAACCCCCCATATATATATTATAATGGTGGTGGTGTGGTGGTGGTGGTGATTATAATGGCGGTGGTAGTGATATTTGGTCCCCTCCCGAGATAACTGGATATGAGACCTTGCCGGTCTAGTGGATGTCATCGGCGGGAACGCCTCACAAGGACACGGCTGGGTTGGGCCCTCGTAGATGCCATAGTAACCATCGGGACATACTTTTCGGCCAAAAAGAGTCTCGCCGACTTCGAGAGCGTCTTTGTTCAGTTAGGTGCCTTTGGCCGATATCAGCCTCGCCCCACGCTTGTACTCTCAACGCCAAATCTGCGGCCTGGGAAACCCCCGTTACTGAACCCAGAGGTGAAGTGTTTGAGTATTGGACTATCATGACGAGTCAATGGAGACACTATTGGACCACCGATACATACGTTTTGACGTCTCCACCCAGACCGCTGGTGTCCGTAGCCAATCAGTCCCGCAAAAAGACAGTCTACGCTGGCTGCTTAAGCGCAATGACAGGGAAACTCGAGGAAGCTGCTGTCATACAGGCCAGATCTGGGAGTCGGCGACAGGCAGTCTGTGCTTGGTTGTACATAAGCGTCGGACGAGTTGGGCAAGAGACAAAATACGGCTTGAGACGAGTTGGGAAACTGACTAAATGTAGAAAGTGGTGTATTAGTGAAAGAGACCTATTAGAGATATAACCTAAAATTTATTTTGCAATAAAGTTGCGCCTGACGACGAGTCTTATATATATCAGTCAAAGACATTTAACACAAAAAAAAACTTAAAGAAAATCCTAAGATCTTTGCCCTCAAATATACGCCACGTTAAGGCACCATATTTTGATCATCATCTAGGGGTATAACGTCATAATTTCAACAAAACTGCTGACATTGAATACTACGGCTTTAATTTTTTTATTTAATTCCCCGCTTCGGGAAGGAGCGCTAAAGCGCCCTGTGGGCGATACAATAAAAGATCGACCCTGAACTGGTTAAGAAGTTTAATAGTTTAAACTGTTTGTACAGAAATTATAAAAGGTGTCGCGAGTAAAATATGGCGGTTCGTCCGCAAAATATATTGAGTGAAGTGAAGTCCGCCGTGAAGTTGTAGCGAGTCTCGCCGACGTAGGATGTGGTGTTCAGTGGGCACATACCGCCATGAAAAACCTTTAGTCAACTCAATTATCTGGTTTACCCGATTGGCAACAAAGGTTTTTAAAAGTTTAGGCTGAGCCTTAAGCCAACCTAGGACTACGGTTGAGTCGGTCCACATATTTTTTTTGGTAATAGTGATACGAATGGATTGAAGTACCTTTGTCACCAGTCGAGCACCAAGTAAAGCACCACACAATTCCAAACGAGGTGTGGTCATGGCCTTTAGGGGCGCAACCCTGGACTTTGCGCACAGTAACCTGACGCCAACATCATATTTGCTATCTGTAGACTTCAAATAGACGCATGCCCCGTATGCTTCGTGCGATGCGTCTACAAAACAATGTAATTCAACATTAGTAAACATGTCATCATATAACACACATCTTGGTACGTTAATATTCGACAATGTTTCAAAATTTTCTGCTATATCTAACCATTTTTTAGCAATATGAGATGGCACTGGATCATCCCAGGCTAATTTCTCACTCCATAACAGTTGTAAAATTGTTTTGGCCTTTATAATACAGGCACACAGTAAACCCAACGCATCAAATATTTTACAAGTAAGTGAAATAATAGAACGCTTGGTTATCTTATTATTACCACTTATACGAGTATCTACACTAAAATGCAAGGTATCTGTATCTGGTGACCAATACAAACCCAGAACAGATGTTTCCTTATTTAATTCTAAAACTGAAGTTGTGGTCTCACCCTGAAATGCTTCAGGAAAATTAGTCCGAATCTTATGTAGTGGGAAACCAGCTGAATTTAATAAACTTTTGACGCCACTATAAATACTTTTTATAGATGCCCAAGAATCTGACCCTGTGGTTAAATCGTCAATATAGACATCATGCTCTAAAATGTTGGAAATAATAGGATCAGAACACTCACGGGCCAATTTTTTTTTTTCTTTTTTTTCTTCGGAAAAAACGTTGCCCCGCACTAGGAATTTCTTCCTGTATCGTGGGTTCGTTTACAAACATATAAACTCACATACACAAACACCCAGAGCCGAAACAACTATCTGTAGGTCATACAAATATTTATTCCGTGCGGGAATCGAACCCGCGACACGCAGCGCAGCAGTCAATCGCTCAACCACTGCGCCAACCGTGCGATTGAAGAATACATCTTGTACTCAAATAGGGGGCGGATGCCGTGCCATATGTGACGGTATTTAATTGGAGTACCTTAATTGGCCGTGGTTGTCCTTGTACAGAACCTGACCCAGCCTCATCATCCCTCCACAAAATGAGCTGCAGGTGGCGCTGACTGGGATCAATCTCTATTTGTCTGTACATTTTTTGAATGTCTCCAGTTATTACATATCTAGAACATCTAAAACGTATTAGTATTGATATTAAATCATTCTGTATAACTGGACCTACCAGCTGAATATCATTTAATGATTTACCAGAAGTGGTTTTGGCAGAAGCGTCAAAAACCACTCTAAGCTTGTTGTTTCACTTTTTTCTTTTAAAACAGCATGATGCGGTAAGTAATATCCAAAACTGGGCTTTTGTAATTCACATAAATGTCCCAAGCCAACGGTATTCTTTAATAAAATTAAAATATTGTTCATTCAACTTTGAGTTTTTAGTTAATTTATTTTCTAAAGCCAAAAAACGCTTTTTTGCAAAATTAAAAGAATCTCCAAGTGCTTCTTCAGGAATTTCCTTCAGAGGCATTTTTACTATGAATCTACCATTGGCAAGACGTTTAACATTTTCTTGAAAGTGGGACTCACACAAATTTTCTTCAGGAGTGAAAATATCACATCTGGTTTTGATCAGCCAGCTCGCGAATATGTATCTTCCGACTGCACAGCATGATTTTCTTCTTGTTTACGTCTTTTTAGTTCGCTTTTTAAGCAGTCGGGATTTTTGATTTTTTGAATTAACTTTTTTTTTATCTTGAACGTACACCGGTAAACATTGGAGTAATCGACATACTATGTTTGTATGGAAGAATGACCGACTAGGGCACCCTTAAGGCCTAAGCGATCTTCCTTCCGATTCGATTTAATATCACACCGATAAGCGATTTTACAAAGCGAAACTACAAGTATATTCACATGGATGAAAAGCGGGGCATTTCGCTTATCGCGACATAGCTTATAGACGCAATTTAAATTGCGTCGCACCATCAAAAAGGTCCCTAAAAAGCATGTTCTTCTTTCTTTATTTTTCTGTGTCTTTTTTATTTTCTTTTGTTTTGTATTTTCTGTCTTTGTCTAGAAATGCACGCTTCCCTGTCCATACTAATGTCAGAAGCTCGGTTATGGCAAAAAAGCATCAAATTAAAGATGTTGATTTTAAAAACAGGTAAAGTGTTTTTGTGTATTTTCTTTTAATTTTTTTTCTTTCAATCGCTTATCGCGACATAGCTTATAGACGCAATTTAAATTGCGTCGCACCATCAAAAAGGTCCCTAAAAAGCATGTTCTTCTTTCTTTATTTTTCTGTGTCTTTTTTATTTTCTTTTGTTTTGTATTTTCTGTCTTTGTCTAGAAATGCACGCTTCCCTGTCCATACTAATGCAAGCAGCTCGGTTGTGGCAAAAAAGATTCAAATTAAAGATGTTGATTTTAAAAACAGGTAAAGTGTTTTGTGTATTTTTTTCTTTTAAAATGAGTCGCTGATACCAATTGAGCCACTTCGCTAAACAATGGGGCAGGAGTCTTACACTTACACAACATTTTTGCAATGCTTAATAAATTAATATTTGAATAAATGAACCAAAAACAAAAGTTTTTGTGGTTCAGCGCTGGTATAAAACAAGCACTTGAGACGTTTCATTTAATTATTTTTTTCATAAACAATTTACATTGTGTTTGAACATATGAATTGAATGTCAACCTCACAACAAAGTGATACAACAAAATAAATAGAACATTATTTACTAAATAAAAGTCAATAAATTCAATGTCACATTCAATATAATAATGAAGTCATATTGCAGATTAAAGGTCTATCCACACATATCAGGGCCGTGCCAGGGACGTGCACGGACCGTGCCCCGTCAGGGGCTCATAATTACATTTTAATTCTAATCTCATTTATACTAATTACTTCCTAACTAAATTTAAAAAAAAATGTTTTTATTGAAAAATACCATTGAAGAAGAAGAAGAAAATTGTAATTAGAACTTGTAGATCTTATTATTATAATTTTTTTATATTTTAACGTTCATAAATGTAAATATAGCCAGAAATTAAAAAAAAAATAGTAATAATAAGAACAATAAGATTAGAATTAAAATGTAATTAATGTATTTCTCTTAATAACTTTATGATTACACGAGTAGGTAAGTGTTATTAAAAGAATAGATACTGAATTGTTGAAAAAAAATTATTACGTAATAGTTATGAGAAAAAAGAGTAGAAATGCAAATTATTTAGAATTATATATTTTTATTAATTTATAAACTTTATGCAGCGTGTTTTTAATCAGGACTACAGGCTGACCTCGAATGATACTCTAAATAGTTAAACACTGAGCGCGCTCTGCCCTCTATCTCGAAAATGGTTCAAGATTTAAAAAAAATGTTTACACAAAAGTTGTAGAGAATTTAATCGTCTACAATATTTATATTACATACAAATAGCATAAAACCCATGGGAAACGAGATATTTGCAATAAATGTGTAAAAATACGATTATTTTACCTTTGACCTTGGAATATCTGTAGACGCGGACACCCTACGATAAGTAGGTTTAAGACAAGTGTTATGGTGTCAAAAAAAAGGTTTACACAAGTTTATAGCCGACTATCTCTCATTCCGAGGTGAAACCCCTAATTTTCGTGGACTATGACGCCAACCTTATCGAAAATCGATTATTCCGGCAGTAAAATTTTTTCATACAGGTACATGAGTCCTATCATCAAAAGATTGCCAATGAATTTAAAGTCACTCTATATCAAAAGGATTTTGATCCTGCTGTTATAAACTTAAGAATTTTGTCCCTAAATGTGTATCAATTTAAAAAATAATCTATTTGTAATTTCATTTTAAAATATCTTAATTGGTATCAATGGCTTAGAAAAAATAAAGCATGCTATTTTTATTATTTTCGCTTATAGTCTGCTTTTTGTGCTTTTTTCTGTTGCTATTTGGTATCTACGTAAGTACGGTTAAGGGTCAAAAGTGTACTGGCACCTTACAAAAAATAAAGTGACTAAACTTTATCTAATTAGGGTTAATTTCTATACCAGAATATATCGTGAACCTGGGTGAATAAATTAAAAATGTTTTCTAATTATAAATGTAACTGTTTTTTTTTCTAAAATGTACTAGAAAATTCATCAGGCCACAACAATTTTTTTTAAAGGACCCAAGTTCCCTTACAAAATGGGCAATTATTTAGGTTTGGCAGCGTGTGTCAGCACTTTAACCCGTGGCTGTACTTAGAACACCATTGTATCATTTCAATATACTGAGATAATAAACTTAATCGATTGTGTCACCAGAAGGTGTCATTCTGTTAACCCTCGAAATGGAGTAAGTCAAAGTGGTCTGGAATCACAATCAGAGGCACTAGAGTCTGGCAAACGAAAGTAGACACTCGAATTATTTGCAAACTTTTTATATGGCAATACTATACTAATGACAACCTGATTTGTTATAGTCTTGATAATAGCATTTATTATGTGAAAAATGAATAAAACAATTAAAAGTGGATGGACGGGAGATGTTGTTTCGCATGATGTCTAAATATCAAGAAATACAACAGGTGAAAGACGCCGAATTCAAAGAAAAACAAGATTGTTTACGTGTGGTGTGAATAAACCAAAATTATTATAGAATAAGGTTTTTTTGTTTTATTCATCTGGTTACATAATATCTAAAGTATTACCTATATAAAGGACCTATAGTATTTTTATTCAGCCGAAGTAAAATAAATAATTCTAAAGTATCAAATTAGGTTATTCCAGGTATTTCATACTAGTTTTTAGGATTGCTATGCTGATATTTTTTAAATTAGCCGCGCTTTTTCAGTCTCTAATTTCGGTTGCCAGACTCTAGATATAGTGTAATTATAAACAGCGATGACGAATTGGCGATGGTCGAAATCGTAAGGCGTATAATATATTTCTCAATATTTACGCAGTACTGGCCGTGCACTCGCTCGGATCCAGAATATCGATACTGAACCACCTTCTGGGAAGTTTTGTCTGCATAATATTCTTTGATTTCCATTTGCTATTTCAGTTATAAATAAATTCTAGCCATAATTTTTTCTGTGTAAAAATATTTTTAAACATCCAAGTCGTTTTGGAGGAGTTTCCAAAAGTAGCGAATAATATCGTGTTGTTAATTATTTTTAAAGCAAAACTATTAGTTACACGAAAAATATGTTTCACAAATAATTTACATGAAGCAATAATAAATTGAAATAATAATAATAAAATTGTTTTTGAGACTTGTGTAATTCCAACAATATTATATTAATAAATTGTCACCACAATTTATTAATATATTTTTATTTTTTATATTTTTTTTATATTATAATATTCACATATGTTAGTTACTCTATGTGGGCTTCTAAACACGTGTGCCAAGTTTCAGAAGTGTACGTTTGTCCATTCATTTCGCCGAAACTACTTATCGGATCGTAACCATTTTTATTTTATTAGGTAACTCTCAACTTAGGGAAAAGTGCAAGTTTCATCAAAATTGGTCCATCTGTTTTCAAGATATTGAGTATACAATCGAACTCCTTAGCGACAAACAGCACGAATGTGTAAATTGGTATATTATTTGTATTTTGTCAATCTTTTAAGCACATTTCTATAGAGCTTGCTCATTTTTTTGTGATGGTGTACGAAAACTAAAAAGAGAGATAAACTTTTTCAAAACTTCGTATTTTTTTTACTGTTGATGAATTTTATTGGATATTGTTATTCAACGAATTTTGTCCTGCAGTGGCACAACATATATGCTAGTTAGATTAGATTATACTACAGAAAATTAATACTTATTACGGTCAAATATATATTTTATTGAAACATAAAACTTAGTATTGACCTGCAAATTAATTTTAATTTCGATAAGAATACTATTAATGAATCATTACCCATCTACTATTACTATTGAAACCGCAAGCGTAGATAATGGAACGAGTAATATGCTCACAAAACGAATCACCCTATAGAACCACCCTATACAAAACGATTGTGGCCAATGTCTGGCATGACTAGGTCGGAGCACAGTACGACACAAACAACCGTGTACGCACGAACGAACAAAAACATGGTGAACACGAACATCGAACAAAGTTTTCGGAGAAATTTGATGCAGCATTGGTCGTACCGAACTCGAGGGAAGCGCGCGGCGGCGGCGCGGCGCGGTGGCATCAGTTCGTATCAGGGCATCAGTTCATCACCTCCCTTGGGTCCTCCCTTGGAAACAATGTTTCGTGAATCACAACGAATAGCAAAAAATGTTTGGCTACTTCACTGTCGACTATTTCCAACGGTGAATCCAAGGTTACTGAAGGGTTGAGCTTGTTCGAGTTGGCTTTGCTAATTTACGTTCACACGTACGAACCAAATGTTCCGTGACCGATGTTCATCTTCACCATGTTTTGTTCGTTCGTGCGTACATGGCTTTGTAATTATGTAGCATCGACAAAATTTCATTGATTGATTGATTGATTTACAATGATCCCAATTGTTATCAGTTCGGATGTGATCAGTTTTACGAGTTTTGATCTAAGTTGGGTCGTAGTGTTGCGCAGGTGATACCTTCTTCTTCTTTACGATTAAATGGGAACTCTTTATAAATTTTGGGCCCAGTCCAGCCCACCCCGATTGCGGCGTCAGTGCCGAGCATAAGGTCTTCCAAAGTGCAGGTGTGTGGGCACCTGGGACACTCCAGCATGTGTTCCATATTTTGCAAAGGGGCATTGAGTGCTTTCCATATAGGCCACTGCAGTTCACGTCCAGAGACTACGACGTGGTCCAATCATAATTATATAAATATTGTCCGCAGGATCGCTTTAATGTTTTACATTTCTCTTTACTCCGTAAGGCGATCCTTTACTCAGTAAGGCGATGATAGCTCAGTGGTAGTGACGTCGGATACCGAGACGAAGGTCGCGGGTTCGAATCCTACAATGAGCTTGAGCTTTCGGTGAAGGAAAACATCGTGAGGAAACCATAGCACGGTGGTAGGGTACTTTGTAGTACCCGCCTGGCTGGCAACCACCCTCAAGTTGAAAATCTGTCGCCAAGCACCTTCCGGTGTGTTCCGACAGCAGCACTTGAGAGCCAGTTCCCTTCTAGGCTTTGTGTGCTTACCACCATCGGCCACATCATCACTGACCACGGTGAGATTGTGGTCAAACACAGGCCTATAAATAAAAAAAAAAAAAAAAAAAAACTCCGTATTGACATCAAACATGGATTCTTATCCATAGCGCGTAGTGCGAGTTTTTCTCGTGGTCGAAAAAGTTAACGTAAACATCAATCTGTATTGCACTGCTTAAGCGCTGTCTAATGACAGTAAGATGAAACTCCCTTTTAGGGTTTCGTAGTCAACAAGAAAACCCTAATAGTTTCGCCATGTCCGTCTGTCCATACGCAGCTTAGCTCAGATACTCTTAGGCCCGATTTCACCAATGACACTATTTCACCAATGACACTATTCGCGATTAGTTCAACTAAACTCAGTTTATGCAAATACAGCGTTCTGATTGGTAATTTCTCAGCGGTCTCAACCAAAACCCAACTCTTAGTATTAGAAAACTATAATTTCGATGCGCGAGTCCGACTCGCGCTTGGCCAGTTTTTGTTTACAAATTGCCATAGACTGTTTACGTTAACGCAATCGATTACGTTAAAAAAGTGAATAAGCTCAGACCTTTTGGCTTTTTTATGTCTATGACTGAAACAACAATTTAATGGCTGAAATGCGCATGTTAGTTTTGCTCTAGTTTTACTAAATTATACAAAGCTTTTAAGAAAGAAAAAAATACTGGCCTTAAGAGGAAATGCGGTCGCAGACATCCGACTGAATATCATAAGTAAAAAGTCGTAATTTGATGTTTGGCTCTCGCCTTTTTCCTCCTCCAATATTGGACCATTTTAAAAGATATTCCAAAAACTGAAAATGAAAGGTATATACATGATACATTATCTGTAGAAGCAATACCTATAGAACCCTCAAAAAATGCTTAGAATTGCGCTGTCAACAGAGTCCTAGTGTACAAATTAGACAACGATAAATTAAAAAATTAAAACACAGGGCTATAGTACGCGTATATATCTTTCTGTTCGGTGTATCCACCGAACACCTTAATTTGCAATATTGGCCTATATTATAATCAGTGCACCTTGGTCTACCGCGTTAGGCCGATATTTTATTTCCAGTTTATGGAATATATTTTTAATTGGTCCAATATTAGAGGAGAGGCGAGAGCCAAAAATCAGTCGGAAGTCTCTACCCACATTCCCTCTTAATGATGCTAACAGACGCATGAGAAATGTGTAAACCTAAGGTTACATTTGTGCTGGGTATGCAACAAGCATAGCAAGCTAGAGGCATGGTACTTCATGTTTCTCTCCCTTTCTTTTATTTTATCTTTTCCTCACCTTTGTTTTATCTTTTCAGAAACACTGTGGTTGAGTAAGTAGATAGTATAGTAAGTTTTTTGCATGAGTTTATTGCGTGTTAGTGCATGTTGTATGGTTTCGGTTATTAATTTTTATAAATGCATGTGTTAATAATAATTATAGTGTAAGCGACCTTCCTGACGATTTGACGCGATTCAATTCGATTTATAGCACACCGATAAGATATTTTTACTAAGCGAAATTGCACGATTTACACTTGAACTTTAATTAGATAAAAAACCTTTTTAACAAAAAAACAAACCGACTTCCAAAAAAAACACTGTAAGTAAAGCGAAAAATAACTTTTTCCGAATTCGGTGTCTTTGGTACCTATTGTTTTCCGTGTTTCGACACCGACTTCGGAAAAGAAAGTAATTTTTCGCTTTACAGTGTTTTTTTTGGAAGTCGGTTTGTTTTTTTATTAAAAGTTTTTTATTTATATCTTTTTAGTTTTGATAGGTACCTCCAATTGCCATAAAATTCATATATAGCCAAAGTACATCTCATGAAGATTCCAATCAGCCCAAACATGACTAGGATACATTGTTTTATTTCGGAGTTCCAGTGCCTACCTGCCGGCTACATCATCAGATCAGTTCGATGGTACCATTTTCATCAGCACTATTTATTTATAAGTAATTGCTTCATCATAGTCGTAAAACTATTCGAGATATCTTATACCCCATGACATACTTTGGATTAAGGAGCTTCTTCACCAGTTCCACTTCACCAAATGATATTTTCTGAGTGCAAATAATTGCATTGTTAATAAAAATACCAAAATCGCTATATGTATGCCTATAATATTTGAGGAGTTCCCTCGATTTCTCCAAGATCCCATCATCAGATCTTGACCTGATGACTATGGGACCAACTGGGAAGTATACCCTTTCAAACAAAAGAACAATTTTCCAAATCGGTCCAGGCGTCTTTGAGTAATCGGGGAACATACATAAAAAAAAATACATAAAAGATTTCGACGAATTGAGAACCTCCTCCTTTTTTTGAAGTCGGTTAATTAAAAATACGTGCGCGATATCGGTTATCGTCAATTTAAATTGCGTCGTCAGGAAAGTCTCTTAGGGCCGAAACTGTGTTAAGCAGGCGCCCGCGACGGGCACACATCGCGTGTCTCGCGACGGTGCACTTTTGTATGGACCACGCGGGCGGCCGTTTTATGCAGTTTCTACCCTTAGGGTCAATTCATATGCAGACTTGTTGCTGCAAAGCTCTTGAAGAAGCCAGCTCACCCGCTGCTTAGATAAGTACTACTCGGTCAGTACGGTAGGTACGTTCGACTCTTGCTATTGGTGTACGAGGAGATCGCGGAACCCCGCGCAGGTGGGCAATAGTGCGGCGAAGTGCACAGTTATTTGACGGTGTTATACTATATAAACTCAGAGGAGCTCTTAGCGAGTATGTATAGGATTTATTCCTATTCAATTACTGACCCAGACACTTGTCCCACCGCCGACGAACAGCGAGCAGCGAGTAGAGTTAGAACCTAGATACAAGTTGGCGAGCAGCGATAAGCGAGGGTGTAGTACCGATAGTTTTACCGCTCGGCTAATGAGCGATTGTATTTGTGCGATGCACTGTGGATCGAAAAACGGCTCTAGAAGACATAGGAACTTAAATTTAAAAGTGTTGGTTTTTTGCTTGAAATGGCTTCTAATAGCCAATATCATGCTTATGCTTAAGTGCAAGTTTTATTTTTTTTGCAAAAAAAAATGTATGGAGCTGATATAAAAAATGCATAAATATCCGGAACCGCAAGACTAACCATAATATCCTTGCTGCCGGTTATAGAACTATTTATTTATGATTTTTTGACATACTTCGTATAACGAGACCGAGGGCGTTTTTTTTTTTAAATCCTCAACTTTTTTTTACCTAATATATGCTATAGATAGAAAATAGATGCGTTATGTGATGTGTCTATGTTACTTAAAAATAAAATTTTAAACTAATTAAAGATATTATGATGTTTATTAATCGACTTCAAAAACGGAAGAGGTTCTTAATTCGTTTGAATTTTTGTGTATGTTTGTTCAGAGATATCTCCTCCAATTATTAACCGATCTCGATAATTTTTTGTTTGAATGAGTATGGTCCCGGATTGGTTCCAGTTAAATTTGGTAAATATCTGTTGAATAACTTCGGAGATATTCAATGGAATTCTTCAATAAATGACGGTAAATCACATCACATCGCGATCGCATGTCTATATATTGTTTACACCATTTCATAACATAACATCGCACCAGTAGACTCTGAAGGGATACGCAGATGTGTATTTCACCAGTCTCTCATTTCTAGTTCCCTGTTATTGGGTTATCTACTTGGGCATAGCATTTTTGTTTATTAACCGATCTAGACGATTAGTTTTTTGTTTGAAAGAGTATGGTCCCGGATTGGTCCCAGTTAAATTTGGTAAAGATCTGTTGAATAAATTTGAAGATATCAAATGAATCATCAAGATCGGTTAATAAAAGCGATGATATCTCTGAACAAACATACACAAATATTCAAACGAATTAAGAACCTCCTCCGATTTTGAAGTCGGTTAATAAACATCAAAATATCTTTTGATGTTTATTAACAATTTTTTATTTTTTTAAATTATTTTAAATTTCATTTTTAAGTTAGATAGACATGTCACATAACACGTCTATTTCTATCTATAGCATATAAGTATTTGGTAAAAAAAAGTAGAGGATTTAAAAAAAAAACGCACCCCATCTCGTTATACGAAGTATGTCAAAAAATCACAAATAAATAGTTCTATAACCGGGTGCAAGGATATTACGGTTAGTCTTGCGGTTTCGGAGATTTATTATTTATTATAAACTTTATTGTACACCACAAAATAAAAACATAAAGGACAAACATTTTCAAACAAAGTGTACAATGGGCGGTCTTATCGCACAGGGCAATCTCTCTCTCATTTATGCATTTTTTATATCAGCTCCATACATTTTTTTTACAATAAAATGTGTTATTGCCAATTTGCCTAACAGATTGCATCCTATGAAATATATAAGCATGATATAAGCTATTAGAAGCCATTTCAAGCAAAAAATACCGACACTTAAATTTAAGTTCCTATGTCTTCTAGAGCCGTTTTTCGATCCACTGTGCGACGGGAGATTGCGCACCACTCGCTCGGGCAGTCAGTCCTGCTTGCCTTTGTTGGTCTCTCGGCGTGAGTTATGACCGCCAAGCGACCATCGCCGAGCGAGTATCGCTGAGCGACTATTATCTTTGATAGCTCTTGTCGCTGCGACAAACTTGTGGTGAGAGAGTACTCACCGGCAGTGTGAACAGCCAGCGATCAATTATTAATAAATGTGTCTCTTTTATTGACACGGGATCTGTATCTTTTGTTCGTTTCTTCAGCGAGAAAATGGACGAAACCTAATCGCTTAAAGCGAATCTGTCTTAACGTGAATCTGGCGTAAAGCGAATCTGTCATGCATTGTCATCCAAACTAAACGTGTATGCAAAATTTAATCTTAATCGGTGGATGATAACTGCGTTATTGCAAGATTTGACCCAAACACACTTACATACAAGTTAAATAAAATCTTGTAAAAATGTAAGTATGTAACAGTAGATTTTTTTTTCGATGTGTCCAATTTTGTTCGTGGTCTGCCTTATCAAGTTTTGGGACAGCCATAGCCAATTTAGCCCTCGTGTTCTAATTAAAAGAATAATTAGAACACGAGGGCTAAATTGGCTTCTAATTATAAGAATTTTATATAAGATAAGAATTCTAATTATAAGAATAATTAGTTTCAGCGTCACATAACCATGTTACGAACAGAACTACACTCAAAAACTGAAAAAGATAATAATTGGGACTTGCGAACTCTTTTCTTACTTTCAACAGATTCCCCCTCCGACCATGGGCCCATGTTTGGCTGAACCGCCTAACATATAGCCTCTATGCCTCTATGCTATGTCATATGCCTCTAATGCTTTATGTGCCATTTGTCAGTTGTCAAGCGAATATGTGCTTAAAACGCTTTTTGCTTATGGAATACCTTACTGCATAAGCAGAGTGCTAAATTTTGAAATAAAATAAAACCGTGTTGTGATTGTAAACGGTATCAACACTACTTTCATTTCGTAAGTATATCGCATTGTGTTAATGGGGCTTAGTCAATAGTCGCTTTTTAACAAACGAGTTGCTTTTGAGGCGATTTTGAAACTAAATAAAATCTTAAATAATTTTAACTGTGATACAGCTGTACAAGGAAGACTATTTTGAACTCACTACATGGTTATTCCAAACTAGTTAGCAGTTATTACTGGGGGTAAAAAAGGACTCATTAATACGAACTTTTACTATGGTATTAAAATTGCGAGAAAACATCATCTGATTCCTACTTTTTGTCTAGTTATGGGAAGACGAATTTACTGAACAGCAATTTTCATTTTCACAGTTGATCTGTCGAAGTTCTTGAGTACTTTCACCCTCTGGCAGATAATTAATAAATAAAAGCCACCCTGTATGTTCGACGCGTATAATAGCCCCATTTCGACGACGACAACTTTTGAAATAAACGCGCGTATTCAAATTTGTATGCGCGTATCTATGGCGGCGGAATGCATGTCATCATACTCACATTTCTGCCGAAAGACGTCCACTGCTGGACTTATGCCTCCCCCAAGTGTCGCCACATTAACCGATACCGTGCGTCTCGCATCCAGTGGATCCCCGCAACTTCACCAGGTCATCGGTCCACCTAGTGGTAGGGCTTCTATCGCAACGTCTTCCTGTTCGCGCTCGCCACTCCAGAACTTTTCGGCCCCGCCGGCCATCCGTTCTGCGCGCAATGTGCCCTGCCCACTGCCACTTAAGTTTGGCAATTCTTGGCGTACAACAGCCAAATAACTACTCTATGCCATGTACCTAGAAGGATTAAAACCGCCTGACCCAACACTGTATTTAAGTCTCCTTCTGCCAGATATATACAACGTAAGATCGAGATTGCTTTGAGTGAGGATAAAGGAAGTGGATGCGAGATGCCGCCTCTGGATCCCTTTTCGAAAGAGCTGATGCAATTTGTCAAGACTTATGACCCAATCACCTGCAAGGGAAAGGACTGGGTGAAGTGTTATGTAAGTACCACTTCACGGAAGGAACTAACATAGTGTGCATAATACCTCGTGTGTCATTTTTTTTTTATTACTTATTGAGAACAATGGTGAAATCTTAGCTGACTTAAATTTGAGCGTCAGAAAGTGAATAATATATGAAATTACATTAATTGTCTACGTTTTTGTCAAAATATAACAATAGATGGTTCACCACGGATTAAAAAAAAAGAACATTATAAAAGAAAGTTATTTGATTTTTTCGTTAAATTTCATTAGCTTAGCGTTGGCAACACACTTATTCTGCCAAGTGACAAATAGTGACTGTAGTAAGTATATCATTATTGTATTTGTTATTATAATAAAACGGAGTCAATTAATTAACAATACAGTTTATGTCTAAGTGTTCCGTTAATTAATTGACTCCATTTTATTATAATATCAAATACAAAAGTGATATACTTACTACGGTCACTATTTGTCACTTCCTTGCAGGTATGTAAGAATACTGTGGTGTAGTAGAAATAAATAAATTACTTTCAATTAATGATAAGCAAAAATACTAGTAACCAAGTCTAAAAAAATATAGCTTGGTTGCTGACGACGACCTTTTGACACGTCAAAATCACTAAGTTTAGATAAATATACTCTTTCCAAAGATATACCTATTATAAATTTCATGCTGAAATAACTAGGTAAGACAAATACTAACACGATATTGCCCTTTTACTTTCACGAAATTTAATAATATTCCTATTAACACATTATTAAAAGTTACCCAGACATAACCTACAAAAGTTCATGACTGAATATCTATTATTCTCGGCGTTCTAGAACAAAAAATCTTGCACAAAATAATTCAGAACATGACCCTGAGTTAAACCAGATATTTTTCATTTAATGAGGTAGGAATTTAATCTCAGCTAAAACAATGTATGGGCTTCTGCCATTGTCCATTAAAAATCACATTTTTTTTTAAATATAATCATGCAAAATAGAAGAGAAAAATATCTAAATTAGGTATTAAAATACATTTTTATTATTCTAGCTCTCTGAATGCAGGGTAGTTGACGAAATTCTAGCGACGACCAGAAGCATAGTGTGTACCTACCAGGACATAATACATGTTAGCGACAGTAAATATTACTTAGGTAAATACAAAACAGTGAAGGGCAACAAAAGTTATATACTTGATGCAAGCGACCATGTTAAAATAAAATGTACGGGCACTCACGAAACAAGGTAAGGTGATAAAATATTATATTTTAATCATATTAATATGTATTGTTCTACACGGTTAACTTAACTGTGCTCCTCGCTGGAATGGGACCCCACTACCGAGAAACCCGCGCGCCCCCCCGCGTTCGCCTCGTAATAGCGAGAGTCGAACGTCAGAGTGCAGTGACGTCACAGACACAGCTGCACAGTTAAGTTAACCGTGTTATAAAAGTCAAAGTTTGTGAGTATGGACAAATGAATGATTGTTACTCTTTCTTGTTTACGTGACAAAACAAAAAATACGTGTCCAATATTTTATAATAATCATTGATAAAAACTTTTTTAACAAAAAATGTAACCGACGAAATAACGAACTAAAAATAAAAAGAAACTTTTTGTCTAGCAGTTTGAGGCGGCGCTAAACAAACAAACAAAGATAATTCTGTGGGAGAATTAAAAATGAATACTTTTCTTTCTAACTAAACTAAGGGATCAATTTTTTTTTTTTAAATGGTATCAACTTTGGGTTCTATCAGACAGAGAGCGGTTACGCGGTCAAGCGTTCCAGGGGTCAGTTTTGCGTTCGAGCGTGCAGTTTCTCACCAACGCTCTGTTGGCCGGTCTACGCGGTACCACTATTGTCTCCATATTTTTTGACGATACTTCTACATTGGAAGACGAATTATTGATTTTGTGGTCATTATCAGCATCAAGACGGCAAAGGAAATACTGGGTGCGCCCAGTAAATAAGTATACAGACCAAGATGGAGAATTTCATAGATTTTTTCTAAATGGGTTAAGGTGAAGAAATTTAACGAATGGCAATAAAAATACTATTGCCACAAATAACTATTTTATGACTTACCATTTTCGGTCCACATTTCTCTGGCAATTTCCAACCATGCTTCTGCTACTTTTCCTCGGTTTTTATAATCGTTATCCTTTGCATCGTATAAAAAACGCCTTTTACGTACTAACATAATTAGCTTTTCGTTCTCCATCATCCTTCCAATTTGGTCTCCGAAACAACAGTAAACGCGCAAACGCGTGAGTTCTGGTTGACCGACGCGGTCAGAATGCCTCCTGTGTGGATATTTATCTATGTAACGTATAGTCCCCGGCATGTTGCGCGTACTGACCATCCACCACATGGAGCGAACAGAACGTGGACGCGACGCGATTGGTCAGTCGTCCCTTGTGTCAACTGACCAACCAATAGCGCGCTCGGAACGTTCGTCTCGCCCCGCTTCACTACCAAAGAGACCTAAAACCGACTTCTGCGCATCTAACGACTCTTGCCAACTTACGTGCCGGGGATTATAATACAACACAACGAACGCAAAACTGACCTCTTGAACGATTGACCGCGTGACCGCTGTCTTATAGAACCCTTCTTTCCAATAAGTAATAAAAAAATAAATTTTGAATTCGGACACTACTCTATAAAAAGTTATGCGTTGTCAACAATTTTTTGTTCATTATCATAAATTATATTAATTTATATAAGATTCTAATAAATTCGGCATTCTTTTTCATTACAGCCTTCTCAGCTCAACATGGGTAGGCTACCACTTAGGCTTCCGCAAGTCAGTGAGACGGGTTCATCCTCCGCCGGATCGAGAAGACACCATCAATGTACTCATATTCGGGTATGACTCCACGGCGAAAAACGGCTTCATACGACAAATGCCGAAGAGTTACAAATACCTCAAGGACCAAGCAAAGGCAACGATACTTGATGGGTATTTATGATTTTCTTAATACAAAATTTTACTAATTCAAAATAAACAAGCTTTTTACCTTACCGTACTACCGTATTGTCATCCAATGCAAACGTGTATGAAACATTTAATCTTAATCGGTTGAGGATAACTGCTTTAAAATTCAGTTGCAAGATTTGAGCCGAACATTCGTACATACATACATTGCAAGTTAATAAAAAGCTTGTAATAATAGTCCATTGTAGCCAATAAGCTTGATATTGTGGTGGTGGACCGAATCGAGAGGCGTGAAGTATTGTTGACATTACCGTCCCGCATCATGGAAACCTCGTGAAAGCCGAGAAAGATAAGCAAATCAAGTATCTTGACTTGGCTCGTGAGGTTGTCGACATGTGGGATATGGATACAGCGATCATTGTACCGATAATCATGTCAGCCAATGGCTTACGAGCCTCGATCTTACCTTAGGAGGCTCTAGTTAGGCGGCTGGGTCAAGGGATTGATCCAGAAATCGGTACCCCTGCAGCCTTATTGCGTAATGAAAGATGAAAAAATCGACCAATCACATAGACGGAAATCCACATCGCGTCTTTCATCTCGCATGTGATTGGTCGATTTTTCATACTCTTTGCCTTGCCGAATTCATTACGCAATAAGGCTGCTGGACACGGCTTGTATTGTTAGGAGGTTTCTCTCTCTGGAGACTTGATCGCCAGTAGAGAACCCTGTTCTCGATACCGGTGGTCTACTTGTTTTTATATATTTGTTTTATATGTGTTACATACAATTATTTAAAAAAGTAATCAATAAGAAAAACAATAAAATAAAGAAAATAAAATAGTCCTCGAGACCGAATTTCAACCGCTGCGGGCAATCTCAGAGGAGACCACCCATCACAATCGTCGCGGAAATCGTTGCCGCACACTAGGAATTTCTCCTGTTTCTCGGGCGCATTTATAAACATATAAACTCACATACACGGAGCCAGACGCGGGATAACTATCTGTAGGCCATACAAATCTTTGTTCCCTGCGGGAGTTGAACCACGCAGCGCAGCAGCCAATCGCTCAACTACTGCGCCAATTGTTATTTAGGTCACTAAGCGAGCTATGGGTCATGTGATATATTATGCTAAGATTCCATTATTAACATTTCAAAAGTTTTATTGTTGTTAGTATTTTTTTTAATTATATTTGTTATTATTTCATTAAGTGAAAACTAAGTGTCAGCACATAAGCTTTATTTTTAATATTGTTTGTTCCGTTCCCACAGACAAACCGTGAAAACGGTTTTGTGGGGCATAGTTCTCATGTTAAGATTTTATAAACTTGTACTTTAATAAATAAATAAATAACAAAATGTAAAGGGCTATGAGGGATCAAATCCCGCGGAGAAGCAAAGTTGTCAACATAGACCACAGAATAAACAAGCTGAAGTAGCAATGTACCAACCATTTTACTCGCAGATCTATGACCATTAGGCGCTGTCCTAATACAACGCGAACATCGCGCGAACACGCGATCGTCGCGTTCATTTGTATGGCGAAATTGAAAAGCGCCCTCTGTCGGCGCGACGACGCGTTCGTGTTTGCCATACAAATGAACGCGACGGAAATTTCTAGTAGCTTCGGGAACAATGGATTCGAAAGTTCTCTAATTATCTAGAAGAGTATGGAACGTTCCAGAAATATCTTCAGTGTCATATAAAGAGCGGTGGGGTTCATCGTGAGTCAATTTCGATTGGGAAGCGATACGAAGCGATCAAAGTGGGAATAGTGCGAAGTAATAAAATTGTTTTAGAAGTGTTTCAGTAAAAAGGAAAAAAAAAAAATATAATTATATTTAGTCCGTCAGTGAGATTATCGAATAATACTGGACACGTATTTTTTTGCTATACCAAATCAATAAAAATTTACAAAGTTAAAGCGCATCACAGTTCACGAGTGGGGGCTTGTGACGTCACTAAGGCAGTATAAAGTGTACTAGCGGCGAGAAGTTTCACGATATTTCAATGCCACTATCGTCGTCACTTTATGTTTACGTGCCAAAAGAAAAAAATACGTGTCCAATATTTTTTATTAATCTACCTGACGGACAAAAAATATTTTTTCAGTAAACTACCCTATTGAAGTCTATAATCTATAAGTTATATGATCTAACTCTGGACCTCAGCTTGTAATAATATTTTGTTAAATAATTGATATTGCAGATACAACATTGTCGGCGATGGTACGCCGGCGGCCTTGTTCCCGATACTGACAGGGAAGACAGAAATCGAATTGCCCGATTTCAGGAAAGTATCGAGAAGTAATGGCTCAATGGACGACATGCCTTTCATATTCTATAAGCTAACGAAAGACGGGTGAGTTTTTAATTTATTACGAGATTGATATCTTAGTGTTGTATGTGTGTCTGACAACTAATATTTTTTTGCATGTTCTTACAGTTTCTTTGCAACAAAATACAAATTTATCAATCGACTGTAATGCCTCAGAAATTTAAAACCACCCCATCTATTGGCATCAATTTTAATTGATCCGTTCAAATAATCTTTGAAATGTGAATTAAGAGCCCAATATTCCATAATTTTATATTTTAATTTTAAGTACAGCTGAAACCGGTAAGACTGGAAGCCGACCCCAACAATAATTGGGAAAAAGGCTAGGCAGATGATGACAATTTTAAGTACAATGCCAGAAAATGTTAGTTTTACACACATTCAATAACAGATAGGTGCATATCGCGCCATCTAGTGAGATTTATTTGAACCAAAATTTCTTTCTTAGCGCTGATACCCCGTGGTATTGACTAGAGGTATTACATTTCATACTTTTTAGTCCATAACAAGTAAAAATTAAAAAGCCCCCGACACATTTTTATTTCATGCAACATAATTTATCTATTAGACACGCTTCGGTCGACAATCTATTAAACACGTAATTATGACACGATATCTTGAAAAAAACCCCGATTCAAACAGTAAAACGCCTATAACTTTAAACGGCTGAACCGATTTTCATCAAACATAGCTAAGAACACTCGTTAAAGTCACCTTTAAAACAAGAAAGAAAAGAATCAAAATCGGTTCATCCGTTTAGGAGCTTTGATGGCAGATACACAAACACTCGCCTTTTTCCGTCAGGAGTTAATTAAAAGCTTTTTTTTTTAAGATTTTGCTTTTAAGTATTCGATTGTATTTGTGAATTTATACCAAATTCCGTAAAAACTTAGGAATAGATCTTTATAAGTTTCTACGGAATTTGGTAGTCATGCTTTGAAAACTGCTTCTGCCCAGAGCGAACACTAAAAAAAAAAATGTACCTCCCAAACAAATTTTTATCAGTTGATAAAGGTCATTGGGCATCTTTGTATGGAAGCTATACCCATGGCGTACACAAACGAAATATAGCAGAATGTATTGATATATAGCTTTGGGTTTACTATGGCTTTAATCACATTAAAGTGAGACACGGGAATATAAAAAAAAAATCCTCGTATACGGGGTGAGTTTTCCAAGTGGGCCAAATCCGAAATTATGTGGCAAAGCGAAAAACACTGAAAGGAGTCTCGGAGCCGATTTTGATAAAAAAGTACGACTCGATCCAATAGTGTCGCTATTGAGGATCAAATTCTGGGTAGTAATGACATAAGGCAAACTTAAGGCAAATACCTCATTTTTAACAAAATATATAAGAGAAATAAAATCCTCTGAAACCGTTTCATTATTATTTTTTTAAACGATTTGATACATTTTTCTCCATCGATTTTAATCAAATAAATAAATGCAATGAAAGGTCACCTTATTCCCTTTAGTTGAAATCTTTTTTGGTTAATGTACGCCACTCTAAAGCGGGTCTTTGATTATGCCCAATGACCTTTATATTGCGAAATTCGGACGTAGGTACTTAACGTGCACCTCTACCTAGCCCTTCGGAGATAACAGGCGTGATATCCACTAGACTAAATCAAAGTCAAGGTCAAGTCAAAGTCAAATATATTTATTTCAACTAGGCCAATAAGCGGCAGTTTTGAACGTCAAACAATTTAAAATTTACATGTAATAAAAATGATTCTACCGTGCATTTGGAAAAGTAGCTTGTTATGGAGAAGAACGCACAAGAAACTCCACAAAAAAAATGAACGAGGCAGTGAAAAATATTAGTGAACTGACAGGCAAGGTCAATACTAAGTTGGCAGCATTTCAGATTATATTCAATACGAATAGATAAATCAATCAATACATGTATTAAAACTGCAGACAAGTCGTTTTAGTACATCGAAAATATTTCCAAAAAGAAATTGCCAGTGTTTAAAGGATAACCATTTCCAGCATTTTTGTAATTTTAGTCTGTTTTTAGGGTTCCGTACCCAAAGGGTAAAAACGGGACCCTATTACTAAGACTTCGCTGTCCGTCTGTCTGTCTGTATGTCTGTCTGTCTGTCACCAGGCTGTTTCTCACGAACCGTGATAGTTAGACAGTTGAATTTTCACAGATGATGTATTCCTGTTGCCGCTATAACAACAAATACTAAAACCAGTATTAACTTAATATTTAAGGGGGGCTCCCATACAACAAACGTGATATTTTTGCCGTTTTTTGCACGATATTAATAACGGCAACAGGTAGACGCTTGAAATATTCACAGAATATTTAGTTGTATATTTTCTTCAAAAATAATAATTATTAAATTAAAATAAAATAAATTATGGGGGGCTCCCATACAACAAACGTGATTTTTTTGCAGTTTTTTGCGATAATGGTACGGAACCCTTCGTGTGCGAGTCCGACTCGCACTTGGCCGGTTTTTTCTGTTTAGTTGTGCGCGCATCACGTAAAATGTACGAAACCAATGTGTAAACTTTAATACATAAAAATTGTGCGTAACTTGAAGTATTACTTAGTTTTTCTTTCATCGCAATCGGTTCACTCAATCTAGAGTTAGATGAATTTAAAATGTTCAAGAAGTAAAATATCACAACACACGCAATGCAGATACTCGGAGAGTTGAAATCCGTTTTCGATAGATGGCGTTGTGCAATTGACGTGACAAGATTCTCCGCGGAAGAATGACCCTAGACAAAATTGGTAGGCAGGTAGGGTAGGTAAGTAGGGTAAGTTAGGCAGTTGACGGGCTCAATGTAAATAAGCGGGGAAATATAAAGCTTGAAATAATTAAAATTTATCCTCTTTCAGCTACCGTACCGCATACTTTGAAGACATGCCATGGATCGGTACCTTCCAATACCGCTTCAACGGATTCCGACGTCAACCGGCCGACCACTATCTACGTTCTTTTTACCTGGAGGAAAGCAAAAACGGAAAAAAATGGGGCAAATCAAGAGCTCGGTATTGTGTCGGGGATACCCCACAGTTTGAACTGATGATGAATATCACTGATCAGGTACCATTTTTTTTTAAATTATTATCTATAGACTCGAGCTTGACCACTATACATGGTTACTGGTAACGTGTCAATTTTATAGAATGCCGACAGTATTTAACCACATATTACACGCAAAATACATCCGTTTTACTGCTGTCGTTGCCATCTGTTTCACCAGTCCGTGGGAGCTGTAGTGCCATAATATATTACATATGTCGCATCAAGACCGAGAGACGCAAACAATCGGAATATCAGGCGGTTAAGACATCGCATGTCGGTGGGTACAATCGTGACAATGAAATCACACAAATTATTCGATACACTAGGTTTATTCAAATAGTCACAACTCAGTTAAAATCGTGCTTACTAATATTACGGATCGACAGTGATTCTACCACGTCTTAGCTCTAAGGCGGTCAGTACTCGACTGCTATATTCTGCTGTCCCCACCACGCAAAAACCGTGCCAAGCGTAGTTGTTCTTGATTTGCCGCCAGGGGCGTGCTTGAGATTTGTTTTGACGTCCGTACTATTGACTAAACCCGACACATATTATTTTGTCTATTCTTACCTACCTGAAACTTTTTTTTTACAATCCTACCTACCGAGTTTATATTAAATAGGTATAATATTTTACAATGCATGTCCTCGAAAAGAGCGTTTTCCAAGCAGCCAAACTGTGCGGAAAGTGTCACTTTTTTTCACTAGTGCTTTTTACTACTCAGTTTTTTTTTTAATTTTTAACTCCAACGTCAGCCCGTCGCATAGAGTTTTTATTATTTGAGAAAAGTTTTAAAAATTATTTAAGTATAGATTATCATTCATATAAAAGGTAAAATAAAACTAATACTTCATTAAAGGCGTTTTTAATTACTCTAGATTTAGATTTTGATCAATTAATTATTAATTTTAAATATTCATTAAATATGTTTGGCAGAACGAATATTTTACTCGTGCCTATTTGCGTTACGACGTGACAGCTATTTGGACATGCGCAGTAGATACGCCCGAGGAACTATTAGTTAATCTGTGGATATGCTGAGCGCACTTGAAAATGCCCGCCATTTTATTAATTTTTGCATGGTTCAGATATTTTTTTTTATTTCCTCGCACAATGCATAGTAAAATGTTGTATGATACACGTACGTAAGATGATTTCCGACTCGTGTAGATTTATCCACTCACTTGCTTCGCTCGCTCGTGAATAAAAATGCCACTCATCAGAAATCACCTACCTTTCGCACATGTAGCATAAATAACTATACTATATCTGTTACTATATACTCGTATAAGTATTAAACTATAACTATAAGACATTATTCTGAGCTTTTGTTTTGGACCCTAGTTTCGTATTTGTTTTAATTCATTTGTTGTTTTCATTTATAAATAGAACATGTTCGCTCCGTCACTTGTCCTAAGGTTTTATTGGTTCGGCGACACCCAGTCGACACCGGCTATCTCTGAAAACCAGCGCTGTGGCTCTGCAGGCGAGTCCTAGCATTATGCTGAGCGATGACCGTTTTGCGTGGTTGTGAAGCATACTTTGAATTTGTAATTAAGTTTATTCTTATTTTTTTATGGTATTCTTTCTTTCTTTTCATTATCTCACCTGATAGGCAGCGATGTTGGGGTCGACGGTGAAGCACGCTTGTGACGCTTGCCTAGAAGTAACCTTTTCACTCTTGACTTAAATACCACAAGGTTGTACATCTTTCACAGGCGTTACGGATAGTAAGAAACCAGGCAATCTGATACCAGTTTTACCAGTGGTAATGTGTTACCCAATTACTGGGTTGTGGAGGTGGTCAGATAGGCAGTCACTCCATGAATCCGGTTAGACTGGAAGCGGACTCCAGCGTAGTTGGGACGGGCTGGGCAGATAGTTTCATTAAAATAAACCTATTTTTACCCGACTGCGGGAGGGTAATGTTTTTCGAGCGTATGTATGTATGTCCATTTCTATAGCACGCTCTATATCCAAAACGGATTGACGGATTATGACATATGAGGTGTCGTTGGATTCGTCTCAATTGTGGGAGTGACATAGGCTATATCATTAAAAAAATAGAGGTGTTTTTTTCAAAAATGGGTTTTTCCGTTATTCTAACAATATGGGTATCAAATGAAAGCTACTAAATAGTCAATTCCAAGAATATATATATTGTAACACTTTTATGTTCCTATTTTGGCATAAATTTAAGATAAGCGTAACTTTGATAGCAAAATAATCTCATAACTTATTTGGAGAACTCGTTCATTAGTAAAACTAAAAAGTCAAACCCGACTGCTAAGAATGTATTAAGGCACTATATACGCCCCAATGTTAACGCAGTACTGGCCGTGCGCCCGCTCAATGGCAAAATATCAATATTGAACCTCGTTTTGAACAGTTTTGTTTGCAAAATATTATTTGATTTTCTTATGCTATATTAGTTATGAAGTAATTCCAGCCATCAATTTTTCTGTGTAAAAATATTTTTAAACATCCAAGTCGTTTTGGAGGAGTTTCCAAAAATTGCGAAAAAATATCGTGTTATTAATTATTTTTTTAAAGCAAAACTATTAGTTACACGAAAAAACCTTGTGTTCAAAAAAATTATGTACATGAATCAATAATTTTTTTTTTTCTTCAAACCTTTTAACCTAGCTGTTACTAAGGAGTATGCTTTAGAAAGTTACCGTTTTACGGCACTAAAGCGTATGTAGGCCCTTAACTGGAAAGAGAAAAACAAGTACTAGATATAATGGTATGGTATAAAGGTATGGTAGGATATAATGAACTGAGGGTCAGGAGGCAACTCACACTTGTGACTTATATCTTTAAGATAGTTAGGGGGAAGATACACAATGCGGATATATCGCGAAGGGTGGAACTAGTCATGCCAGACGGGTATGTGGGTCGTCGTCGCCAGCCACGGTTGCTGGCGGTGCCGAGCGCGCGAACTAACTTGCTGCGTGAGGCGCCGCTGACGAGCGCGCTTCTCACTCTTAACCGCATTGCTGATGTCGTCGACATATTCTGTTGCTCTTGTTCTGGGTGATTACGAAAGAATAGCTACCTATTGAATTTGTTATGGTACAAGCAGTGGCACTATTTAATTTGTAAGAGTTCTACATTGTCGCATTCGGTCTAGCCTGTAAGGATATTGTATGTTTTGAGTGAATAAATAAATAAATAATTTATACATTAAATATTATGAGGTTCTGCCAGCGGTGACAAACGAAGTTTTGGTCGGTTTTTCTATAACTTTTAGTGTCCCCGCCTGCAGCAACTTTTTTTCCCGCTGGGCTCCTGTCCTATATAAAGGAAACCGTGAAAAACATTTTACTTTCGATTTTAGATAACTTTCGACTTTTTCTTTTTTTACAGTTCATGAGTTTGGATGGCAAGCGTTTCGCTTTTACGTTCATCGCTGACATCACACACGATTCAACCATGATATCAGTCGCTGATGATGCCATGGTGAAGTTTCTCCAGGCCCTGGAACAGAAGAACGTCTTCGAAGACACACTGCTCATCGTTATGGGGGACCATGGACCGAGGTAAGGAGAATTGTATTCATTATCATCATCAGATATGGTCTTATAATTTGGGGGAACTCAGTAGACGTGCATGCATCCGGGATCCGGGCAATATGTGGAGCCCACTTTTTGGATAGCTGTAAACCATTATTTCAAAAACTGAAATTACTATCTTTACCATGTCGTCATATTTTTGATTCATGCATTTTTGTAAAAAAATAATTATAATCTATTCGAATAAAAAACCGGCCCAGAGCGAGTCGGGCGCACGAAGGGCTCCGTACCATTATCGCAAAAAATGGCAAAAATATCACTTTTGTTGTATGGGAGCCCCACTTAAATATTTTATTCTGTTTTTAGTATTTTTTGTTATAGCGGCAACAGAAATACATCATCTGTGATAATTTAAATTGTCTAGCTATCACGGTTCATGAGATACATCCTGTTGACAGATGGGCAGAGAGATAGACAGACGAACCGCGGAGTCTTAGTAATAGGGTCCCGTTATTCCTCTTTGGGTACAAAATAAATAGTAGAACACGACACAAAGACAAAAAATGAAATTATAACAAAAAATAAATAATGCCATTTAAAAGCATGGCAATTATTATACAGGGTGATTGGAAGTTGGGTGCAAAGCTTTATTTTGGGATTTCTCAAAAATAATCATAAAAATTTGGTAAAAAAAAAAATGTTAAGACTTCGTCTAAGACAACTTCAAACTTGTTGTTGAACTTGAACTTGTTGGACCCAACTTCCAATCACCCTGTATACAGGGTGATTGGAAGTTGGGTGCAAAACTTAAAGGCGAAGATAGTACAGACAATTTAGAATCATTTAACTCATGGTTGTCTTAGACAAAGTCTTAACATTTTTTTTTACCAAATTTTTATGATTATTTTTGAGAAATCCCAAAATTTTAACTTAACTGCTTATTTATGGTCAAATTGAATGATAAATGAATTCATTTTTATTTAATAAAAGTAATGTGTAAGCAATCTAACAAAACATGTTTTAAGCCTCTGTGTAGTTACACATTTTTTTTACAGGCATTTAAAGTTCATAAAAAAATTCAAAATCATAAATACATTTTGTAAACCGTATTTTAAACAGACAGACAGACAGACAGACAGACGGATCGCGAAGTCTTAGTAATAGGGTCCCGTTTTTACCCTTTGGGTACGGAACCCTAAAAAAGACGGGGCGTGATTTTTTTGTTTAAACCTTTTTGAAAATATGCTTGTCAATCGCTCTTTCTTTTGAGGTGTCATTTACGCGGATATCTTACAAATTATTGAAATAAGGACCTACAAACAAATTTGAGGAGGAAATTTTAAATTTTGTATTTGTATGTAAAAAAAAATCTAACAAAATAAGAAGTTTAAAACATGTTTTGCTAGATAGCTTACACTTTACTTTTATGAAATAAAATAAAAATGGATTCATTTATCATTCAATTTGACCTTAAATAAGCAGTTTAATTAAAATTTCGAAAATAATCATACAAATTTGGTAAAAAAAAATAGTAAGACTTCGCCTAAGACAACCATGGCTTAAATGGTTCTAAATTGTCTGTAATATTTTCGCCTTAAAGCTTTGCACCCAACTTCCAATCACCCTGTATAATCATTTATCAAATAATACTCAAGATTTGCAATTGCCGTTGTTCAAAAGGGTATTGTTCCTCAATTATTACAGTATTCAAGAATATTTAGAGGATAAGTCGTTACTAATATAATATATCTTTTTTATTCTTTATTATTACTGCAATATAATCAATCTTTATTAATTAACTATAACAGATTCATATTTTATACTCTTAATTCATAATTATTAATAAATATTTGTACGCCATATTCTAACAAATAAACATATTTGATTTGATATTGATCTTCAGCCTTTTAATTTTCCCACTGCTGGGACAAAGGCCTCCTCTCTGTGAGAGGGAATAGGCCTTAATCCACCATGCGGGCCCAGTGCGGTTTGGTGGATGTCACATGTCTTCGAATTTTTGGTTCTAGTACTAGTACGGTTTACTCACGATGTTTGCCTTCTTAAAATTATTATATTTGATCGAGCGTTGTACCTCCCACTAGGTGGATCGATGACCTGGTTAGAGTTGCGGGTATCCGCTTGATGCGAGACGCACGGGACTGGTCAAACGCTACGAACATTACGATCGAAAATAATTGATGGAACTTCACGACAGAGCTTTAAAAACTCACTACAGCACTCAATTCTAGGGCATGTAATATCGGAAGGTTTTCAATTCCGATATTGATTTCCGATACTAGATCTCAATATCAGAATTCCGATATTAATATCGGAATTGGGCACTTTCGTTAAATATCGCATTATTTTTTGTTAATTGCCCAAATTCCGTGTAAGGCTGGATTGAGTACAATAAAAAAACACGTTTATGCCGCGACATAAAAGGATTTTCTATTGTATCTCTCTCTCTAATCAATAGTGACTGTGTAATCAGGCGTTTATTTAACTAAACTGCACATTTGTTTCCAAGAAGGAATATAAGTAATGTCTCTCTGAAAAAGGATAATGCAAAAACAAACAGAAAATAAATGTTTGTCGATCAATCTGAAAGTAGTCCCGATAAGTGTATTGAGTAATACTGATTTATAATCCAGTATAAGTATCAGTCACTGTGGCAAGGCCTCCTGGGGCCTATGTTCAGCAGTGGACTTATTTTGGCTGAAATGATAATGATGATGAGAGACAATAAAGTCAAGTAGTGGAAGTTGATTTATCCAACATATTAATGATCGTATAGACTAATTTGTTGTATTCAATACAAGCTTTAATTTATTTAGGTTTCCAAGCAAGTAACACATTATACATTTGAAATAAAGTTTAACACGGATAGGTACTCGTTCCGAAACAACTCTCAAAAGTATGCAAAATTATCTTAGTATTCATTGTCATCGTCATTTCAGCCGAAAGATGTCCACTGCTGAACATAAGCCTAACCCAAAGGTCGTCACATTGGCCGATGCCGTGCGTCTCATATTCTGCGGGATACCCGTAACCTAAGGACAATGGTCGTAACAATGATATTTTCATTGATTAATCAATGAAAATATCATTGTTACGGCTATGAATCTGTGTATTTACTTGTACTCTTAAAGTTAACATTTTTAGCAATCTCGGAACTGTAAATCTGGAATTCATCAAGGTACATATTTCATGAAGTGAAGTTTAAGTAAATAAGCGCCCGATTAGTAAACAGACTATCTGACCACTACTAATCACCGTAGTCAAAGGGCTTAACCGCGCTTTCTCGCTCGACGCTTCACAAGGAGCTAAAATAAGGTTTTTTTCTGATTCCGAGATTCCGATACTGGATCACTCAGTATCGGAATTGAAATATAGGTAATTTCGTTCCGAGATTCCGATATTACGAGATTCCGATATTCATGCCCTACTCAATTCGTACTTGTTTTTGAGACGCCGTGAGCATTCGCGGCACCCATCTTGCACTGCCTTTTTAAAGGTTAAGGAAATCATGAAGAATAGTGTTTACTGCACCAACAGATAGGTAGGTCATCTCTGCTATAGTTTTCATCTTCATTCGGATATCCTCCAGTATAAGCTTCTCAATTTTTTTTACGTTTCCTTTCGTAGAGGCAGTAACCGGGCCGCCGAAACGTGTGTCATCTTCAATACTCTCTCTGCCCCTTTTAAATTCACTTGAACTCTTTGAACCGTAGATAATTAAGGTTCAGAATCTTGGTAAACAGCCACCATCTCTTAGTGAATAGTTTT
The DNA here is from genome assembly GCA_945859665.1 of Anorthoa munda. Classification (NCBI taxonomy): domain Eukaryota; kingdom Metazoa; phylum Arthropoda; class Insecta; order Lepidoptera; family Noctuidae; genus Anorthoa; species Anorthoa munda. The sequence continues at coordinate 14,363,574 of OX243898.1, forward strand.
TTTGGCATTTTGCTTGTTTGGTAAAGAATTTAATCTCAGCGTGGTGCTCGATTTTCTTCATTTCTTCAACATTCTCACGTTAGTCATTCTAGTTGTCGTTGACTAAGAGTAACTAGCATCCTAATGATCACAACGATATGAAGTTGTACGGTTATACCCTCAGATAATGTCATAAATAAAATAATTAGTCAAATTACGAAAAAGAAACGACGACGAGAATATATTGATCGTCCCTCGTAATTTCTAAATCAAACGTTTATGCTAAATTTCAGCTCAATCGGTTGGGGATAACTGTTTTTTTTAATTCATTTGCAAGATTTGACCACGGGGTCCTAGCGCTAACAAAGAAAATTTGGTACAAATAAATGTCATCAGATGGCGCGATATGCATCGATTTGTTATTGAATTGTGTGTAAAATTAACATTTTCAAGAATTGATCATAGAAATTGTATGTTATTTTATAATCAACTCTCCTAAGCACAAAATTATTGAATATTGGGTTCTTAATTCACTCAAGATTATTTGAACGGATCATTTAAAATTGATTCCAATAGATGGCGCGGTTTTAAATTTCTGAGGCTTGATTTTTTAAACTTGTCTTGTAACACATTTTTGTATAATGAAACTGTAAAAACGTGCAATAAAATACTATGAAACAAACCGTCACTGTATTTGAAGAAAAAAATTGGAACGAACCGAGAAAACCCTTTTACTTGCAAGTCGCTGCTAACACCATCTATAGCCGTGGAACGAAGTACTTATAAAAAATAACATCTTAATCAGACGAAAAACGTTTGTTTGTATGAGTTAGTTTCTTTGTATGAGATGAGGCATTTCTTTGTATGCTAATACCAAGTATTATATTATCTTTGCCAATACATACTAACTAACAATGAATCACTCTGCCCATCCTTATGCCAACCTTGTTATGGTCGGCTTCCAGTCTAACCGGATTCAGCTGAGTACCAGTAAATTTACATTGAGCGTCTACCTATCTGACCTCCACAACCCAGTAACTGGGTAACACAACAATACCTCTTGGCTAGACTGGTGTCAGATCTCAAGCTTCTGACTACCCGTACGACTGTCAAAGATCTTCAAATAACAGCCGGGACCAAAGGCTTAACGTGTTTTTTTCGAGGCACGAAGGAAACTCGCTATGTGAAAATGGTCACCCATTCACGGACCGACCTCAGCAAGCGTTGCTTAACCTTGAAAATCGACCCGTGCGGTTGTTATTATTTAGCCACGAAGCTCATTTGATGAAATACAACCATTTCATGCAATGTTTGACCACATCATGAAATGATCCAAATAGAGATGTGTCCCTCACTCATGAGGTGCCTCATTTGAGGTACTCATGATCGCAAATTTAAAGAGTTACTCGAATTTCAACATTGAACCACCTCACTCGTTCACGCGTCCTCACTTCATTGACTATATTGAGGCGAGTACTCGCGAGTGAGTATTGAGTGGTTGAGTGAGCGAATGAACCGACTTATTGTGCAAATATAATTTAATGAAACATATTTTTGTTACTGCTATTACTATGAACTCTTAACTTTAACTATAAACTCTAAAAACATTGCCATTAGATGGAACATTGGTATTAAATATTCAAGTGTCATTGATTCGTTTATTTTGGCGGTCTAAAAATGAGCGAAGAAAATGATGTGTGTGAGGGAGAAGTAAAAATCGGAATCGAGAGTACTCGTGAGTCGACGCGCCCGTTCGCCTCGTTTGCCGATGCTTCGGACAATCGGCTGAGTTCGGCACGGGCTCGGCTCATGAGGTGAATACGCCGACGTTCGATCCCTCGCCCCAAATGAGGGGTACCTCGTGAGTACCTCGCGAGGTAAAATGAGGTGCTCCCTCAACCTCATATAAAAATGATGAGTTACCCATCACTAAATCCAAATCCGGCCTCAACATAAATACAGTATTGGTTCTATCTACTGCAAACATAAGTTGCTCTTTTATTTATAATATTTATTTACTTTAGAAGCGCTTATCTCCCCAACTATTGACCAATTATTGAAATAAGGAAACCGCTTAGCGACATCATAATAATATTAATATAAGTACCTGGGCGACAGAGCTCTGCTCGGGTGAAAATAGACAAAACGACGTTTTCTAAAAATTAAACCTAGCTAGATCGATTTATCGCCCCCGAAACCCCTGCATACTAATTTCATGAAAATCTTTGGAGCCGTTTCCGAAATTCAGTTTATATATATACAAACATATATACAAGAATTGCTCGTTTAAAGGTATTAGATTAGATAAAACCAGCTTACTGCAGCAACTGTCTCACAGCAGGGCAATGGCCTGTTCTCGAACAGAGACCGCACGAGCGTGAGTTACTTGTCCGACCGCCGACGATCAGCGAGTAAAGCTAGAAACTAAAAACGAGTTGGCAAGCAGCGAGTAGCGAGTGTGTAGTTCCGATAGTTTTACCGCTCGGCTATGAGCGTGTGTTTTTGTGCGACGGGCGATTACTCGCATCACTCGCTCGGGCGGTCAGTTCTGCACGCGTTGGTTGGTTGGTCTCTCGGCGTGAGTTCTGACCGCCAAGCAAGCATCGCTGAGCGAGTATAACTTTGATAGCTCTTGTCGCTGCGACAAATTTGTGAGAGAGTACTCGCCGGCAGTGTGAACAGCCAGCGATCAATTATTACTATATGTGTCTCTTTTATTGACATGGGATCTTATATGTTTTGTACGTTTCTTCAGCCTGAAAATAGTCGATAGCTAATCGCTTACTCGTCGACGGTAGGACAAGTGCCTAAATCACCACGCTTCCATAAGGTGGGTTGGCGATTTCAAACTCTTGAATCGACCTATAAAGTGTATAGTGCCTATCTATGTCCGAGTAGTCTACAAATCGTAACTTACCATTGTTCTTATAATGAGTATCAACCAAGAATTTATAAGAAAAAATAGTTACCTTAAAAAAATCTTTAATTCCGTACAAAAAAATTGATAAAACATTGGCTTATAAGATTATACAATAATTATGTTGGTTATAATATTTCTTTATCTCCCTAACTATGGAATCGTTGTCAAAAGCAGTAAGGAGTAACGATAAATAACTAAGAAAATTCTATTATATTTATTAATTGTTCAAAAGTTCACGGTAGAGTAGAATCAGTCTCTTTACAACTGCTAAAACTGTCGGAGCTGTTTGAAACAATTCGTTTACGAAATCTTCGATATCTCTGTCTCGCATTTCAGTAAACATCTTGTATATAAGCGTGCCGTTATACACTTTTCTGTACTGAGTAGATTCGTACGGTGAACCGCATAGAGTGTTCAAATAATTCATATGCTGGATACAGAACTGGAGTTCGACTAGCCTGTGTAACGCTCTTTCGTCGAAAATTCTTTTAGCTTCATCATCATCGTACTGGAAATACTTGGCTGCGACCCGTTTAACTTTTAAATGATCCTTCCAATCCTGAGAACGTGTGTCCGTATCGAACACTAAGTTCAGTAGGACGTACGACATCACAACTGCATACACCTCTGTCGTCACGTCCTCGCCTTCCAACTGCTTTTTGCGAGCAAAGTACACCAAAGCGGCAAACAATACTGCACAATCTGGTTCTAATTTAGCTAAAATATCAGTGTTGATATCATTCTCCGTCAGAAAGTGCTCGAAGAGCTTCAAATGCTTCACTTGATCCCAACCATTCTCGAACACCGACTCATTGCAGTTGTAGATAGGTCTACAAACATTTGGGTCATCTGAAATTATCTCTATGTAACTGTTGGCTTCCTGGTACACTTTGAATTTATCTCTCCCGTAGTTTGTGAGTAAGTTGTATGCATATTTTACTATATCAATCGATAGGAGTAGGCTATCTTGGCCATGCGTATCTAAAATGACCCAGGATCCTTCGATGACCTTCCAGTTGTACAGATTGATGTACACTGGTGGTACGTGTTTACAAATCACTCCTTTTTCGAACCATTCAGGATCTTGGCTCACTATTGGTATATTCGAATTAAGTAGATACTCAGTTACAAGTCCGGGTTCGTCGTTCTGCATGTTTGTTAATATTTCTTGATATTTTTCAGAAAATTTGGTGTAATTATAATCTTTAATCAGATATTTTGTAATCTCGTCTCTTGCTTCTTCTTCGCTATGCTTCGAGAGCCATACGATAATGTTATGCAGTTGATAGACTAGATTTCTATTTGACACTCGCCAAGTCTGGAAAAGCGCATCGAAAAATTTTAAAGGAAATATTGTTGTGTCGGTTAACACAACCAAAATAGCAGCCTTCTTTTCCGTCAGAGAATTCTTTTGGAGGAAATCCTGAAGTTTGTACTGGCGGCATTGGATAGACTTCGTTCTGTCGTCGAATTTCAAGGTTGAGGAAGTTATGTAGTCAGCTTTCCTGAAGCAGTATTCTATATCGAAGCTGATGATTGGACATTCTAGTTTTCGAGCCAAGGCTACGCACTCATCTTTAACCTCCGTGACGCAGACAGCATAATCTATGCCCATTTCATGTACTACTTGTACGTTGGTGTCCTTTAACAGCTGCGGAGGAATAAATTCGATGTTTCTATGAACGTCGAAGACTAGATGTTGAAATTTCTTCATTTTCTTCTTTATGTCCTTGTCGCCGCCTTTGAATACGAAGTAACATTTGACGTTAGCCTCTTTGAACATAGCCAAGTGCTTTTTCAGATATTCAGCGTACTTGTCGGTTTCACAACCGAAGACGAAGGGGATCTTGTTTTCCTCATATATGTTATGTAAGTAGTTCTGTCCGTCAATGACAACGGAACAGTCTCTTAGGTACCGTTCTTGCGTCTGCTCTGTGACTATGAACTTATTGAATTGGAAGATCCTCATTTTGATTTCTGAAACAGAATTAGCAATGGCTCAAATGTGATGCCTACCAGGTATTTTGTACTTTATATATTTTCCATTTGTGAAACTATCGAAAGATATTATTATTTGGGGTCGGGTTTGAAGTTATATCAAATTGTTTATTTCAATTAAGCTCCATTTGAAATAACATTAGACATGTTTCCAAATCTTTTTACAGTCCGTTCAACCGATTTTGAGTTCTATACCGTAAACATAAGGATGACATAAAGAGCATAAATCTGTTATCATTGTTTGTTTGCTACCATTTGTCGTATCACCAACGCAATAGAATTCAAAATCGGTTGAACGAGCTGTAAAATGGGCTAATTTTATCTAATGTTATCGCAAATGGAGTATACTCGTAGATCATTAAAGGACACTTTTGAATGTCAAAAATATCAATTTAAATATTCTATATATAAATAACTGAATCCCTATTTATCTTGGTCACGGCATTACGCGTGAACGGCTGGACCGATTTCGCTTATTGTTTTTTTGTTGTGTTTGTTATTGTTAGGAGAAGGATCTTATGAAAAAAAAAGAAAATAAAAAGAAATAGTACCTTACCTACTTAGGTAGGGTCGGTAGGGTAGGGTAGGTCAGGTAGGTAGGGTACTTGAATGTTTGGTGTTTTTATGGCAAAACAAAGTTTGCCGGGTCAGCTAGTAATAATAATAGATTCTACTGTTGAAAGTATTATATAAAAGGGATTTATTTTTATTTAGTTATTTTCCCGCGGCTTCGCTACCGTGGTGAGAATTTTTAAAATCGGGTCAGGAGTTCCTGAGATTCCTACAAACAAACTTACAAACTCCAAAAATATTGTGTTCGCCTTCCAGTCTATTGATTCTGCTGAGTACAGTATTTTTATGACGCGACTGCCTATGTGAACTCCACAACCCAGAAACTGGGTAATACTCTCGGTCTGGGCTCTTTTGGCAAGACTGGTGTCAGATTGAGACTCGATATGTTAAGATGGTCACCCATCCAAGGACCTACCTCGGCAAGTGTTGCTTAACCTTGAAGATCGACCCGATCGATTCTTAATTTTTTAAATAATATCAAATTAATTACTTACAGTTTACTGAATGTTTAACTGGAACCACAATCACAAGACAACTGCATAAAGCTGTTGACTCTATCCAATTTAAATACCGACGACGATGCCTTTTCTGCACTTTAAGTACTCTTCTAATCTAATGTTTGCTGCAGTCAAATCATAATTAGGACATTTCGAATATTGCCTAACAATTCATACTTCTTCTTATCGACAATGTGCTAAAGTCTACATGATTAATTATATTTAAGTATTTCCGTAAATCGGCTTTGAAACAAACCATTTTACACGCAAAATAGAAAAAAAAGTATTCAAACTAAATGAAGATGACTACACTGAGAAACCGGGTACTTAGGAGAACCAGGGTTACCGACTTAGCCTGAAAAATTGCCAGACTTAGTGGCAGTTCGCAGGGCACATTGCTCGCAGATCGGATGGTCGATGGGGCCGAAATGTACTGAAGACAGTCAGTCCACGAGCCAGGAGACAAAACGTTGGAAGGCCTCCCTAAGGTCCCGAATGCAGCCCGTATAATTACGGGGAATTACATTAATATGTGAAGCGACTAACTCACTGGTAAACAGTAATTTTGTTAAATGAAAATGAGTTACTTTATCAAACACTACTGCCTACCCGCAAATAAAAACAAAAATTAAATGATTTTTATTTCACATAGGCCTACATGGGCACTTATAAAACGTCGAGAAAAGGTGCACGGTTCGGGTTGGTCCGAACCGGCAAAAAACACCACGGATACTCTTTTAAAAAAAAAAAATTGTTTTTACAATATTTCCATGTTACATTGCATTAGTGCTTAGATATAAGGGGACAACTTAGGCGTAGAAACTAAAAAAAAAAGTAAGTTTGTATAAACGAGATAAAGAGTTAACAAATGTTAACAAGCTTCTAGAAATCTAGAATAAAACCTCACACTATGTTTAATTTAATCACCCTCATCATAATCAGCCTATTAATGTTCCCACTGCTGGGAAACAGGTCTCTTCTGTGTGAAAGGGCATGGACCGTAAACCACCACGCGGGCCCAATGCGAGTTGGCGGATGTCACATGTCTTCGACTTTTTGGTTCTAGGACATACCGGTTTCCTCACGATGTTTTCCTTCACCGTTTTGAGAGCAGTGGTGATGAAATAATTTACAAAAAGTAAAGCGCCTGCCTGGGTTCGAACCCATGAACTACAACTTGTAAGTGACAAATTGTCTTGTCAATCCCCCTCAGTTTTTGTTACATATCGAGTTAATTGATAATGAAATAAAAAAGAGTATGTTTCTAAATTGGTCCCATTCTAATTTGGTGAAGATCTGATGAAGCACCTCGGAGATATTCAACAGAACTCTTCAATAAATGACGGCAAATCTCTCGGGATTGCTGCAATCGCATGTCTTTTTATTGTTTATATCATTTCATAATATAACATCACGCCAGTACGCTCGAAAGGGATACGCAGATCTCGCACCGGTTATGTTCAAGTTTCATATTGTTCGGGTAATCTATTCTGGCGTTATAGGTACTTACTAAACAACTTGCCAATTAGGTAGGTACTACTAAAAACGAAAAATAAAAAAACTATTTTGCAAAATACTACCGACTACCAAATAAAAACTACAAAGTGAAAAATAACTTTATTTTTGGAAGTCGGTGTCCAAATCGCAAAATATTGGTACCTACGAAAGACACAGACTTCCAAAAATAAAGTTATTTTTCACTTAGTAGTTTTTATTTTTGGAAGTCGATAGTATTTTTTTGAAAAAAAGTATTTTTAGGGTTCCGTACCCAAAGGGTAAAAACGGGACCCCAAAGGGTAACAAGGGGGGCTCCCATACATCAAACGTGATAATTTTTGCCGTTTTTTGCTCGATATTAATAACGGCAACAGGTAGACGCTTGAAATATTCACAGAATATTTATTTGTATATTTTCTTCAAAAAATAATAATTATTAAATTAAAATAAAATAAATTAAGGGGGGCTCCCATATAACAAACGTGATTTTTTTGCAGTTTTTTGCGATAATGGTACGGAACCCTTCGTGTGCGAGTCCGACTCGCACTTGGCCGGTTTTTTATATTTGCGGTCAACTTACTGTTAAAAGTCAACAACTGTCAACTGTCTTACTGTTAAAACTGTTATTTTAATTATTTTGGCTTTCCGGTGCGAAATTTGGATAAAACCTGTACTCCTAGAGTTTGATGTGTACAATGTGTCGATAAATATTTTCGTTTCCTACTTAAATTCTGTTGTAAATAAAGAATCTTATTCATAACAAATCTATCAAATACCCTAGTATCAATTGAAGTGTACTAATTCATAACATGACTGCAACATACTGTAGATGATTAGATTACGTCCTGACACATTGATATAAGCGAATAGGGACTACCCCGCATTTTCTGCTCAGTACTTGCTTATCTTCATAGTACTTAGTACATTTCGTTGATAAATCTGACTTAACACCAAGTCCTTTCAGACAAACTTGTTTTTACCCTACTGCACGGAAAGGGTTATGTTTTTCGCTTGTATCTTGTATTTATGTATGTTTGTATATCACCTCATATCTTGCAAACCACTAGACGGATTTACATAATTAAGACATCGTTAGATACGTCTTGACAGCCCAAGTATTGTTGGATAGGAGAAGTTAAAAAAAAACCGCCCAAGTGCGAGTCGGGCTCGCACACGAAGGGTTCCGTACCATTATCGCAAAACACTGAAATAAAAATCACGTTTGTTGTATGGGAGCCCCCCTTAATTTATTTTATTTTAATTTAATAATAATTATTTTTTGAAGTGAATATACAACTAAACATTCTGTGAATATTTCAAGCCTTGCCGTTATTAATATCGAGCAAAAAACGGCCAAAAAATCACGTTTGTTGTATGGGAACCCCCCTTAAATATTTATTTTATACTGTTTTTAGTATTTTTTGTTATAGCGGCAACAGAAATACATCATCTGTGAAAATTTCAACTGTCTAGCTATCACGGTTCATGAGATACAGCCTGGTGACGGACGGACCGACAGACAGACAGACAGACGGATCGCGAAGTCTTAGTAATAGGGTCCCGTTTTTACCCTTTGGGTACGGAACCCTAAAAACACGACGGATTTTGGGCGCTATATTGTGGTGGGTCTCATTTTTTTTTTCTTCCTTTCTCATCGAATGGGGTATAAAAATGAAGGGTTTTAGAGGGCTTAGTAGGCGTTTCGGCCGATGAGTTTCGTCCGATCTGGCCGAAACAGGAATTTAATTATTATCAATATTTTTGGGTGGTGTTTCGGCCTATACTTTTTTTTAAGCAAATTTTGTACAGTTAGAATGAAAAACCTTAGGTAGGGTTATATAAGTAAAAGTGGCATTTTTTAGCAAAAGATAAAGCTTAAACCATTACAACAGTAAACAAGATAAATCTCAATAATCAATCTTATATATCAATTAAAAAGCGTACAAAATGGCACCATGTTCCACGTACGGCACCTATCTATAATTATTTACGAGCTGGCTGACCAAAACCATATGTATCCTCCGACTGCACAGAACAAAATCATGTTCTTCTTGTTTACGTCTTTTCAGTCCGCTTCTTATGCAGTCGGGTTTTTTGATTTCATTAACTTCTTTTTTATTTAAAACTTTTTACTTTGTGTAAATTATTTCATCACCACTGCTCTCAAAACGGTGAACTCTCCAACCTGTGTTTGTCCTATTTTTTTTTGTCCAACTAGTGTCTATCTATTTTTTTTTGCCCAACCTGTGTCTGTCCAATATTTTTTGTCTAACCAGTGTCTGTCCTATTTTTTTTCCAACCAGTGTCTGTCCTATTTTTTTGTCCAACCAGTGTCTGTCCTATTTTTTTTGTCAAACCAGTGCCTGTCTTATTTTTTTTTTCCAACCAGTGTTTGTCCCACTGCTGGGCAAAGGTCTCACCCAAGTCTTTCCAGACATTCTATACTATAATAACAAAAACCATGATGTCTATTTGACAGTATTCATTACAAATTATTTAACCCTTTCAGTGCCTGAAAAACCAACGGATCCGCGCGAGATACAATGTCTTTTAATTGTTTTGGTAATTATGTCATACAACCGGTTAAATTTGTAGAGGAGATGAATTTTTAATGTATGAAGAATTCATTCGGTTATGTTATGATTGAAATTGGAATTTAGTGTTACTCAATTAGGGTGCAAATGTTGTAAAGTTTTAGTATAATTAGTTCTTGAATGATTCGTCAGAATTATACACTTGTATTAATCTGATATAGGTATATCTTGCACAATTATCTAATGAGGCACTTCATTTACTGATATTCAGAACACTCAGGAATACCTTATCATTTACACTTACAATATGAGCACGGTATTTAAGGCGCAGATACCCCTAAGTAGCTGATTTTAAAATAAGAATCACGTCTAAACGGCTAGTCATATTTTTTTGGAAAAAATATATATTACATTAGACCATTTTTTTAATAATTGGATCTGAGTAAATTTTGAGTTTTATTCGTATAACTTGATGTAATTAATTTGTAAAGTAATGTCTAAAACTGACAAAAACACGACAACCGCACCAAAACCTACCTATGAAATCGACACCATCTCGAAGACAATTTAATTATCTACATTTTGATCTGAGGCTTTTTTTTTAAGTCATTGAATAATAAGGAATGTACAAAAAAGTACTAAATTTTGGGTCGCGCGGATGTGAAACGAGTGCGCGTTTTGTTCCCTCAACGTTGTTGGCGTTAGTCGTCGTCCTAAACAAACCACCGCTTGCTACTAGGTATTGTAGTCTCAGCGGATGTTTGTGTTTTTGAAGTTGGTTCTGAGAACCATTGCGCAAGAAACAGTTTGTCATCGAGTATACTGCATACAGTAAGCGAGATAAGACGATGCGACAAACGTAGCGAGTGAAAGAGGCAGTTATACAATGCTGTCTTCTACGTCAACTTTGACACAAAAATAGCAACTGCGCAGGGTCTTGCTACCATAGATCCACTGTAATAATGAAGATGATTGTTATTATTAACCTACTAGCTTTTTCGAGCGGCTTCGCCCGCGAAAACGTCGCAAATTATGCGAAAGGAACATATCTGCTCCCGGAATAAAAAACAGGCCAAGTGCGAGTCGGACTCTCGCACGAAGGGTTCCGTACCATTATCGCAAAAAACGGCAAAAAAAACACTGTTTTTAGTATTTGTTGTTATAGCGGCAACAGATTACATCATCTGTGAAAATTTTAACTGTCTAACTATCACGGTTCATAAGATACAGCTTGGTGACAGACAGACAGACAGACGGACCGCGAAGTCTCAGTAATATAATATTTTTTTACCCTTTGGGTACGGAACCCTAAAAAGTATCCTATGTAAACGTAACTAACAATTTTGTGTTTTCTAACATTACCTAACATGACAACATTTTGTAACATTGTGATCAAATGTTAGTTTAGGAAATGTTTACTAATATTTGTAAACATTTTTAACAGCTGTGTGGGAGCACCTTATGTCAACCAAATCAAATGAGTATGCAAAAGTTTAGGTCCAGCAGCCTAATTGCGTAAGTGAATTCGGCAAGGCAAAGGGTTTGAACCCATGAAAGAGTATGTCAAATACTTACAATATAAAAGTTATTGGAGGCTTTCAGTGTTGAAGATATTAGGGAAATGTTTATATATTACGCTTTTATATATTTCAGGTATTCTTCTCGAAAGAGTTCAATAATTTTTGGGAATACCTAATTATTTAAATAAAATTTGTCCATTGCCCTATGAAATTTAAATTTGGTGATAATGTTTATTATCTTTGTTTGTTTGTACCGAATAGCCTCCGAAACTACTGGACCGCTTTAAAAAATTCTTTCACCAGTAGAAAGCTACATTATTGACTTATTGATTACTACTGAGTGACACAGGCTATTTTTTAATCCCGAGAACGGGTCCTGTGGGGTGGTCCACGGGAGCTAAGCCGCGGGGAACAGTTAGTAATACATATTATTCTTCTGTACGTGAGTTAGTCACCTAACTCCTCCTAAACGGCTGAACCGATTTGGATGAAGTTTTGTGTGTATATTTCAATGGGTTCCTGGATGGTTACGAAGTTCGCCGGGTCAGCTAGTTACGTGTGTTTTACTAACAAATGCCAATATATTGATAACTTGGTACGGAACCCTAATGTTCGGACGCGCACTTGGCCGACATTTTTTTTTTAAAATTACTTTTTTAGTTAATCATTTTATTTTATCAACAGGTTCTCAAATATCCGGAACACATTGCAAGGAAAATTGGAAGAACGCTTACCGTTGATGGCTGTACGGTTACCAGATAAGCTGAAGGAGATGCGTCCAAACGCTCAAGCGAATTTGGAAGCTAATGCTAACGTACTTACGACTCCCCACGACATTCATGCTACTATCTTAGATGCACTGGATTGGAACGAATATATAAATCCTTACAAAATAAATGGTGCCGACTTCCCGAGATCAATGTCGTTGTTGGAACCCGTAAGTGATTTTTGTTTATTTTGTTGGTTGTACTCACAGACTTAACAGATCAAAAAAAAACAATCAAAATCAAATGTTTTTTATTTCACATAGGCCTACATGGGCACTTATAAAACGTCGACAAAAGGTGCACGGTTCGGGTTAGTCGTTTCCTGTGGAGAAGAACCGGCAAGAAACTCCACGATTACTCTTTTAAAAAAATTGGTTTGTTTTTACAATATTTCCATGTTACAGTATTAGTGCTTAGATATGGGGGAACAATGTAGGCCCGACAATAAGTCGTAAGAAACTAAAAAAAAATTGTATAAATGAGAGAGTTAACAAATGTTAACAAGCGTTTAGAAATCTAGAAGGCCTAGGCAAGTCTCTCCATCTGTATGAAAACCAAGCGTGCCACTTTTTCACAAACAATTTAAAAATAAACTTACTTACCAATGAAAGTAAACATATCCAATGCCTTGGCCAATTTTTCTGTACAGCTCAATATGGCATATAAAAGGCATTTTTCTAGATTTCGGTGGATTTCCGGTGCCGATAATGCTAAATGAAAAGCTCAGATTACGATCATTGATCGTAACTTTACTCTGTTTTTTGGCACGCGAAGTAGGGCGTCACTCCATTTGAAATAACATTAGACATGTTTCCAAATCTTTTTACAGTCCGTTCAACCGATTTTGAGTTCTATCTCGTCTAACATTAGGAGGACATAAAAAGCATAAACCTGTTACCAAAACCAACTGTTTACTACAGCTACCATATGTCGTATCACTAACGCAATAAAAGTCAAAATCGGTTGAACGGGCTGTAAAATAGGTTAATTTAAACGTCTAATATTATCGCAAATGGAGTTTAGTTAGATTTAAACCTGTGGTTGTACTCACAGAATTCAATGTATCTAGACAACGCAGTGCCTCCATCTGTAGGAAATCCAGGCGTGCCAGTTTTTGTTTTGTTATTCTAATTCCGCCTAGCCCGTTCCATTATCAGACTACAAGAAGTAAGACGACGCGCCATCGTTACATGGTGGACATACCACCCATAAGCACTAACCGTTTTGGTAATACTTCCATGGAGCGTATAGCAAAGCAGTGGAATTCCCTGCCGGAGTCTGTGTTTCCCGATACCTACAACCTATGTCAAGAGTGAATAGGTTACTTCTAGGCAAGCGTGCTTCACCGTCAACCCCAACATCGCTTACAATAATAATAAAAAATCTTGTTATTTGAAGGCTGCAAGGAAAGGGTTATTCACTTTGTAGTGTTTTTATTTTGAAGTCGGTTGTATTATTTTTGTAAAAAATGTTTTTATTTTTACCCGGCTGCAAGGAAAGGGTTATGTTTTTCGCGCGTATCTTGTATGTTTGTATGTATGTAATATTCTTTATGACCTCATATCTTTCAAACTTCTTGGAGGATTTTTATAATTAAGCCATCGTTAGATAGGTCTTGACCGCCCAAGTGTTCTTAGCTAAGTGCCTTTAAAAAAAAAGGAACATGGCGGATTTTGGGCGCCATATTGTGGGGGTTCCAATTTGTTTTTTCTTCCATACCCATCGAGTGGGGTATGAAAATGAAGGGTTTTTAGAGGTGATTTCAAAAATATATAACACTTATATGTTTAAATGTACCTAATTCTAAAAAAAGATAACTATAAAGTTATACATAAAAAAAGTTAATTAAAAAAATCTAAAAACTAAAAAGATGTAAACAAGAAGAAAATCATGCTGTGCAGTCGGATACATCTGGTTTTGGTCAGCCAGCTCGCGAACATTTAATCGGAGGATTTTTTCACTTTATAGTTGTTGTACCTAAAGTTACCGCCAGATACCAAAAAAAGGGCGTGTCAGGCTGACTAAATCCCACCCGTGTTCATACTATTGCTTGAGCCAAGGCCATGGTGCGGAAGCCTAAACCCTAAATTTTATAACTTTCTTACCATTTTTCAGATCCCTAAGAACCGGTCCTGTAGCGAAGCGGGCATAGAACCTCATTGGTGTGCCTGCGTCAGCTGGCAGAATGTGACGGACGGCGAAATGATCCGCAAGGCTGCAGACGCGTTCATCAACTACCTCAATGAAGTGACTGAAAGCCAAAGGTAATTGTTACAAGCTTTTATCTAGTTACACCTGCCCAGCAGCCCAATTCCGGCAGAGCAAGGTGTATGACTCCATGAAAATGTATGACAAATTCCCTTTAAATAATTAATTCATTTTGGTGAAAAGCTGTCGGTGCCTGTAATCAAAACTTGCAAGTTAATTTTGACCGACTTCCCGGTTTTCAATTGAGATGAAATTTTGCACACACGTGACAATGCATTTCTAATTTAAAAGATTGTTTCAAAAATAAATTTTGTTGGTAAGTACTTGTTTTTGTACTCGTTTTTTCGCGTGGTTTCGCCTGGATGGTAATTGAAAAAGCATTAAAAAATGGTTAGTAAAAAAAAACATACCCAAACTGTCCCGCTGCGGGTCAAAGGCCTTTTCGCTTACAGAGAAGGCAACGCTTTAGTGCCGTTTGTTTACTTTCTAAAGCATACTCCTTAACGTAAACGTCACGGCTAGGTTAAAAGGTTTTAATAAAATATATATTCATTATTGGTTCATGTACGGAAGTTGGTGTTGAATACAAAAAAAAAACAAGACGTACCAAAGACACCGACTTACGTAACGAAAGTTATTTTTGTACTTTTTAATGTTTTGTTTTTGAAGTCGCTTAATTTAAAAAAAAAAATCTTTCTGTTTATTTTATTTCAGGTCAAAATGCGCCCCTCGCACGCTTACCGAAGTGAAGTGGGTAATGAATCAACGACCCCACACTAAAATGCTTGCTTTCGTCTCGAACAAGGACAGTGATGGCTATCTCGGCAAGTTTGGGGATCAAACCAAGGCAACGCAAGAAAACTATCAGTTGAAGGTATTTATTTAAAATTAGCTGCAAAAAACATTTTCGTCATTAGTACACCCGTGCGAAGGCGCCCTGCCTTCGCACGGGTGTACTAATGACGAAAATGTTTTTTTTAGTTAATGCAGAAAATTTCCCTTAGCCTTGTAATCTCTGATTTTTGATTTCGTACACTAAACTGACATTTGGGGGGTTGTCACTTTAACGTCACATAAAAATAGTGTCGTATCCTGATTATCCTGAGTGATCGAAAATCGAAGTAGATCGAAATAGTACATTGTGATACAAGGGTGGAAAGTAGGTTATTAACCTACACGCCCGTGTATCACACGATATTTTTCAATACAGTTGTGGGCAATAGTAAAAACAAATCAAAGAATTAGATTTGTTAATAAACAAAAAAATAAAAAAATTGCGCGTTTTTGCAACTGGACATATTTTTTTTACAACGAAAACAGCCTACACAGCCTATTCGATTTTAGACAAATGTTGATGTGAAAATAATTAAATTGAAACTTGTAATTACATGTATTAAACAACCATTTAAAAGACTTTTGAGAATTAAATGCTAAAACGTACGGAATCATTCATTTTTCCTCGTATAAAATCTATTCCATTTTATTCTATGTATGAAAACTCCTTGCTACTAAACTTTTTTAAATTGAACTTATAAATTTAAAACTAAACTGCAAAACTAATGATTGAGCTCGTAAACAAAAGTCAATAAGATTTAATTTTCGAATCATAATTATAGTCTCTGAAAGTACGCCATGTTTAACAACTGTATTGAAAAAGGAATTTTTTGCATGGCAAAATATTACATTTGTTAAGAAACTAGCGGCCCTTATTCAATTTCAACTCATTTATTTAAGATTTCATTCTATCGATCGTATTTATTTTATTGTTGATTTATTACAATAAAAGTTTATGTACTGTGTGTATTAACACTGTTATCTATCTATATATATAAAAATGAATGTTTGTCTGTATGTCCTTTATAGAATCGTAAACGGCTGGACCGATTTCGCTTATTCTGTTTTTGTTGTGTTTCTTATTGTTAGGAGAAGGTTCTAATGAAAAAAAAAATATATGTATCTTACCTACATAGGTAGGGTAGGTATGTAGGTAGGGTAGGGTAGGGCAGAGTAGATGAATATTTGGTGTTTTTATGGCAAAACAAAGTTTGCCGGGTCAGCTAGTCTATATATAGAAAAATGAAAGTTTGACTGTATGTCCTTTATAGAATCGTAAACGGCTGGATCGATTTTGCTTATTCTTTTTTTTGTTTTATTTGTTATTTTTAGGAGAAGGTTCTTATGAAAACATAAAATTAAGAAAAAAAAACAATTGTACCTTACCTACATAGGTAGGGTAGGTAGGTATGTTAAGGTAGGGTAGGGTAGGTAGGGTAGATGAATGTTTGGTGTTTTTATGGCAAAACAAAGTTTGCAGGGTCAGCTATTATTTTAATATATTACGTTTATATTCATAAAACAAAAAAAAATAATAATAAAAATAATTAATAAATTTAATGGAGGAGTCTTGTCACATCGATTCGATAAATCACATATGATTGAGCCTTACCTACAACACTATGTCCGCGCTTGCAACATTAAAAAAAAAGATCATTGGTAGTTGTCATTTTAGTCTACGAAATAAAAAATCACAATATAGAAACTTGAATTTAGTGTGACGTCACGATGCCAGCGAACGATCAAGACGCGTCCAGCGATACCTCATTAATCAAATTATGATAAGTAGTTTAGTAGTTCTGAGGGAACAGATGAACATTCATACATAAATACAAACCGGTTAAAATCATAATATTCCTTTTGGCTTCGCCGTGGTCGGGTAAAAATAGTAAATAGACATAACGTAGAAACAGTTTTTTTTTTACTTTATGCAGTTTTTTTTTCTTAATTGTTCTTTATTTTATTTTCAGGTGGTAGTGGGTCCCGGCACAGGTATTTATGAAGCTTCGATGACGTACTATCGGAAAGAAGATAAATTTGTGATGAACACGAGAGACATGTCTCGAATCAACATGTAAGTTTTTAGCATATCACTAGCTTCTGCCAGCGGCTTCGACCGCATCAAACACGTAAAACTAAAAACCGGCCAAATGCGAGTCGGACTCGCGCACGAAGGGTTCCGTACCGTTATTGCGAAAAACGGCAAAAAAATCACGTTTGTTGTATGGGAGCCCCACTTAAATATTTATTTTATTCTGTTTTTAGTATTTGTTGTTATAGCGGCAAAAGAAAAACATCGTCTGTGAAAATTTGAACTGTCTATCACGGTGCATGAGATACAGCCTGGAGACAGATGGACAGACAGACGGATCGTGTAGTCTTAGTTATAATAGCGACCCGTTTTTACCCTTTGGGTACGGAACCCTAAAAAACATGGGCACGTGGTCTCAGCGCTAAGAAAGAAAATGTGGTTCAAATAAATCTCACTAGATGGCGCGATATGTGCACTGTATTTGTTATTGAATGTGTGTAAAGTTAACATTTTCTGGAATTGAACATAAAAAATCTATGTTCTTGTTTAATCAACTCTCCTAAGTACAAAATTATGGAATATTGGGTTCTTAATTCACATTTCAAAGGTTATTTGATAGGATCATTTAAAATTGATGCCAATAGAAGGCGCATTTTTAAATTTGTGAGGCATTCCTCTTGATTGTTTAAAATTTGCATTGTAACACATTTTGGTTCAAAAAACTGTAAAAACGTGCAAAAGAATACTATAAAACGAAGTTTCACTGTATTTAAAGAAAAAATATTCACGAACCTAGTAAACACTTTTACTTGCAAGTCGCTGCTAACACCATCTATCTATCACCGTGAAACAGAACCGAACGCGTTCGATGTATTTTATGATTAAGTATTGTATGATTAATCAGACGAAAAACGCTAGTTATTCGGCACCGTTTCTTTGTTTGGGATGAGGCATCTGTATGCTAGTATTATATTATCTGTGACATGGGTTTTATTTAGTTTTAAGTGAAAAAAAAAGGTATTTTTTACGCGGAACCCTCAATTCTTTTCTAAAATAGAGGTAGCCTTCATCATCGTTTCAACTGAAAGATGTCCACTGCTGGACATAGGACTTTCCCAAGCGTCGCCATACTGATCGATCTTGTGCGTTCGTTTTGTAAATTAGCCTCGGTTACTTCTTATAACAACAGCATATGCCGGTGAAAGTCCCGTCAAAATAGGTCTAGCCGTTTCCGAGATTACCCGGCACAAACAGCCCTTTTTTTGTTTTGTTTTGATAATGTTTATTACTTTTAAATTTTATTTATTTGTATAGATAAAACCTTTATTTAAACGTTTTTTTCTTTTGTGTCCTAGGTACGGCACCGAACCTAGCTGTATAAGTGCCACCCATCCGCACTTGAACCCTTACTGCTACTGCAAAGACTACGTCCCTCCACCAGTAACGGTATAAGAAGAACGGGGAAGCAGAGTACAAGGCCATAGAGAAATTTATACAATGTAGATAAAGTAGCCTTAATTTTTAACTAAGCTATATCGTCCCACTGCTGGGCAAAGGCCTCCCCAAAGCCTTAATACATACCAAAATAGTGTGTAAGAACTTTTCTGTCTCAAAAACTTAATGTATGTATGTAGGTAAAAATATTTGATTCAGTAAGGTAATTTATTTTTTTCATTTCATATTTAATTGTCAATCAGAGAGAAATTAAAATAAAGTATTTGACCAGTTTTTTTGGGTAGTAGTGAAATGCTAATAAAAAGAATAACTTTTTGTATCCAAAAA
The DNA here is from genome assembly GCA_945859665.1 of Anorthoa munda. Lineage (NCBI taxonomy): Eukaryota > Metazoa > Arthropoda > Insecta > Lepidoptera > Noctuidae > Anorthoa > Anorthoa munda. The sequence continues at coordinate 14,382,715 of OX243898.1, forward strand.
TAATTCGAATTCCAATCAATAATACTGATTGCACAGCAAAATAGTTACTTTAAAATATTATTATTTTAGCAACAATTGCGGGGCTCTGATTTCTGTCTGCAGGGTCTAAAGTAACCTAATATGTAGGAAAGTCATCCCTTTCAAACCTATCCGTGTCGGGGTACCCTGAGCTCCGGTGCTCGCTTCGCTCGCTCTTGAACTTATTTTGTTATATGTGTGAGTATAATGTTTGTACGCTCTGGTTAATTTGCTGTGCAGTCAGTATTTCTGATGTAAAAAAATATATAAATGATGGTAATAAATTGATAGGTGATTATTTATTTGATTTGCAATTAATATTAATACCTTTTTTAATTGTCAAATCCTATATATATATATATATATTTTGTCTCTCGTCTTTGAGGTGCAGTCCAAAGCAAATTAATCTGACACCAGTATTGCCAAGGGGTACCTCGACTGCCTATCTGACCCCCACAACTGGGCAGCTACTGAGTTGTAACGGTCAGATCGGTCCATATTAAATACTGGTACTCAGCTGCTCTGGTTATAATATTCTAAACTGATCTTTGTGTCTCTGAAGTAGGCTGCAAGACCCTGCGCAGTAGCTGTTTTTGTGTCAATATTGAAATTGAAGATAGCATTGTATAACTGCCTCTTTCACTTTCGTTTGTCGCATAGTCCTATCTCGCTTCCTCTATGCAGTATACTCGAGGACAAACTGATTCGAGGAAAAAATGGTTGACAGAGCAACATTGCAACAGAGGGCCCCAACATAGTTGTCAGAATTAGATATTGATACTCATCACGTTTGCCATTTTTTTATGTTATTTTATTTTTGTTCTGTATATTTTTTTATAAAAAAAATATTGTTTATGAATTCTTTCTCAATTATCATCACTAAATAAATATAATTCTATACTCGAAAAGAATTGAACACCGATTCTACGGTTTACAAAATCGAAATAACTCACGCTTTTACCCCATGGGGATAGGCAGAAAATGCTCGAAATACAATCTCTTTTACTTTTTGATATAAAATAATATGCCAGTTGTTTACAATACTTTTTGTTCCTTTTTTACATATGAATGGCGAAAACATAAAGAAAAGTTACTACTCCAAGTTTATTTCTTTGTTGTATCCAGTGTTTTTGCTTGATACGGAATCTTTAAGCAGACTCAATCCGACTGATTTTTTGGAAATATGATCGGCGATATCTTCTCCAATTGTCAACTGATATTGTTTGTTTTTTTTTGTTTGATGAGTATTTTCTAAATAATTAATGAAAAAAAATCTCATGTACCCAATTTGCCCCAAAGATTAGTGTATCTATATTTACCAATTTAAGAAAATAATGTAGGTTTTCCTAAATACTTAGAATTTAATATTCCTAAAAATATGTTGTTGGGTTAGCGTGATACAACCATTATTGTAAGTTAAAATATAAATATTGTAATAAATTCTCAAAATTACCGAAATATTGACATGATTGTTATTGTGATTGGTTTAAGTTTTTAAGTTTAATTTAAGTTCTAATGTGATTGCTTGGGTTCGAACCCACGACTTAACACTATGTACTACTACTATTACGTATCTTTTACGAGAGCAAAACGATAGCGATTTTTGCACAATAATTGCTCTTCAATACAAAAGTTTTAGAGATGTTGGCGCTTTTTTTTTAAATACGTGCATATGACAATCAGCGAGCGATTAGCTAACGATTGTGTAGGACCTGCCATACCTACACTGCAGGTAATTCTGACTTTTATGACATAAAGCGTTTAATGGCTATCGTTTTACTCTTGCAAAAGATACGAAGTAAGCCTACGGGCTCATAACCAATGGGCCACCACTGCTCGCACCCTTAGAATGAAAGTGACCTAACTCAAATAATGCAATTTATGGGGAATAAAAACAAAAGTCTTAAAAAAGTATAGTGGTGACTGTACTTTTTGTTCTAAAGTAACCGATGTATAGACTGACCCTTTCTTACTCAAAATTTCAGCTCTTTTTCACACAGGGTCATCGACCACATAGCCACTAGACGCCTAATGCTTGATCTAATACATCAAAACAATTCTGTCAACTAGCTGAGGTATGAGGCACGGGGGTACTGCGCTCTGATTGGTCCCTTACCAAGGTCATGCGCCTCATTAAGGGTGGGACAGGTTTAAATCCAGGAAGGTATCGATATTTTATAAATAGTATTTGTACTTATTTTTATTTTATTAAAATTACCTTCTTTATACGGCGGCTTTAATTATACGGCGTTTAAACATTTTAGTAATAAAATAAAATGTTAAACTAAAAAAAAGAAATATCAAAATTCTTAAGGAAACATACTTTTTCGGTTGTTGGTTCTTAAATATAGTAATATTAAATATTAGTAAAAAACGTAATCAAAACATCGTTTCACAATTAATAAACTTTTTAATTTAATGTCTTTATTTGTAAGGTTTCTAGTTCTATCGATAACAGATTTGGTCATAGGATATGGTGCATCACTAGTTCTATTTACGAAATTATAGAGGAGAAGAGATAGCGAAAAAATTACTTTAAAAAGAAAGAGACGCAAACATGCGGTGGGCGTTTTCACCTACAAACATGACCAGTATAATATGAACTCCGACAAATAATATCAGAAAATAAATCTAATTATGTTTATGTAACTATTAACTTATCAATGAAATGTTATGCCATTTTTCCGGAAACTTGAAGTCTGGATGTTGTTACCATACCAACGTATTGTTCAAGAGGCCATTATAATATTTATGAAATATTTTTTTTTGTTGACGGACGCGGAAGTGTTTACGGCTCACAGAAGTGGTCGCTACTAATTCGAAATTGTCGAGTGGCAACCTTTATTACCTGTATATGATCTTTTAGTCATATGTGTTGACAGACATCGCTCGCCTGTTATTAGGCGTCTAGGGGCTGTGTGGTCGCTGCACAGGGTTCTAAAGTAGGCTTTTAATGTCAGTTTATACCTAAATATGAAATTATTATTTTTTAGGGTGCGTGCTGTTTCTTTAAAAAAAATAATTATGGCTGACTTTTAAAGTTATTCCAATATTCATCACAGTTTTTGCCCTTGTAACCCCAATCATCCCTGTATATAAATAATTACATTAATTCTAGTCTTATAGATAAAGTCAATAAATCGCAACCATTGTAGTGATACGAATATTAATAATAAGTATATTAGTATTTTTTAAATCAATAAAATACACATGTTTGCTTTTATACATACCATTATTTTTCTTGATTATTGATACTTTCAATATACACTATGATCCCACTACAAAAATCTATAGGTGTTTTTGTTTTTGATTAAACTAAATATTCATGAATGATAATTGTTAGAAGAATTGATTGCTGCAGGGTTGCCTTGAAATATTTAGCCGCAGTTACCTAAATTATAAATTGAAATTAAAGTTTGATAAAAATAATTTTTTTGTTTTTTAACCCCAATGTTTTCAAGTAAATCCAAAGAAATTTGAAAGAAATTATTGTAGAAAATAGGAAAAAATAAGGTTGCCAGCTCTCAATTAGCCAATTTGTGGGTTGCCAGGTTTAGCAGGTAAACATAAATGTCGGTTAATCGAGAGCTAGATAATTTTGCATACGTACCCGCGATACAGGCGAAATCCTAGTGTAGGGCTAGTGTATGTTTAACTACCTGCAGATTTTTGCAGTGGGATCTCGTACTATAAGATAAAGATATTATATAAGTTATATTTTGCTACCTTTATTTTTATTAATTGTATTTTCTTATGCTTGTTACTAAACGCACTGGTTCGTATGTTTTTGATTATTTAAATGTATTTTAATCTCGAAGTATTTCATTAAAACTGCCTCACTATAAAATGTAGGCCGTATGATATTGTACTCCGAATACCTAAATAACATTCTCACTTAAATATAGCTCATACCTGTAATTTAAATTATATAATTACACACACATTCTCGAAAATTTTAATACTGTGTCACTAAAAGTTTGTTGGTGAAATTATGCAGACGTGTTAAAGAAAGCATAAAAAAACTGATAATTGCAAGTATAATTCCCAGCACGTAAGTTGGAAAGAGTTGTTAAATGTGCAAAAGTAGTTTTTAGGCCTCCGTACCCAAAGGGTAAATGCTGCTATAACAACAATTACTAAAAACTGAATAAAATAAATATTTAAGTGGGGCTCCTATACAACAAACGTGTTTTTTTTGCGCTTTTTTGCGATTGTGGTACGGAACCCTTTGTGCGCGACTCGCATTCGGCCCGTTTTTTAGGTAGTGAAGAATGCGAAGAATGTTTAGGACCGTTTCGAGCGCGATTGGTTATTCAGTTGACACAAGGATCGACTGACCAATCGCGTCGCGTCCACGTTCGGTTTGCTCTATGTGGTGGTTGGTCAGTTCGCGGAATTTGCGCGAACCTATCCCCACTATGCCAAAATCTTGCCAACTTACATGCCGGGCACTGCGGGCACTATACTGCTCGGTCAAAATAACTGTGGACCTGCCACGTCGCAAGCGCGGCTGCTAAGCATGACATTCCGGGTTCGATTCCCAAGTCGAGCAAAGTGGTGTTGAGTTTTTCCACTAGGAATTTCTGAGTGGCTGCCCGGAGTTTGGAAGTTACTGGTGTGGCAGCCCCGTGCCTCGGAAAGCACGTTAAGCCATTAGTTCTGCCAGCGATTAAAGAAGTTTCTACGTAACAGATATTTCACTCTCCGAGATCAAGTACACAATTTTGAACTCAAATGTGAGCGTCTGCGCACACTTTTTTGCACTTTAATTTTATCTCCCGCGCCGATGGCTTGTGCCCTGACAGTGACCGCCGTGGCCGAAATTCGGTTAGGAGATTCTTTTATTTTGTTGTTTTCTGTTGCGAGCTCAAAATAAATATTTTTATCACTTCGAATTATGTTTTCTTTTTGTTTATCGTCATTAGATATCACGTCTGTAAAATTTTGCATTTTTAATATCATTATATCATACATTTTAATAACTTCTTTCTTTGTCTTAATATTCTACACATTTGAATGTCAAGTCCTAACTCAAAGGATTAAGTCTCAAATTCCGATAATTTCGAAATACTTAAGTTTAATTTTAAAGCAATATTTTCTGTATGTCTTTGTCTGTAAATGTAATAATTATAAATTATTGATATTAAGATTGTGGGTGCTGTTTTTATTTTATTATACCAGCTGACTTTGTAAATTAGATAACTGGTTGGACTCCTTAGATCCCCGCAAACTACAGACTTTCTATCATCCGATAATTTGGTTGGGCCTTTAGTCAGTATGAGGAAGAATGCAATGCGAACATTACAACGATTCGGTAATTAATTTTCAATTCGGCCACACTATCGCCTGATAAAAAGTCCGTAGTTTGCGGGGGCTCTTAGGGACATAACATTGTACTAAAGCCGGTTGCAGTTCAAGAGCTTGTTAGTTTAAACTTAGCTCGCATATCAGAGGTAGTGTTCACACCAGTGTGCATACCGCAAACTATATAACAAAAATAATAATAGGGTAGGCCAGTTAGGACTGGTCCCCATCACCACGTCACGACGGTACGTAGTACGGTGCGTTGTCGCGGTGCGGCACGTTAGCCTGACATTCATATATACTTTACCGTGTCATAAATCAACGTAACACGTTGTCGTGCCTTGAAAATTTCCGGTTTATTTTTCAGGATATCTTGAACCTGAAAAAAAAACCAGATGTCTTGTAGTTTTGTCAATTACAGAATCTCTGACATCTTTTGTGCACAACTAATCGCTAAGACATTTAAACATCAACTGAGTGAGTGCATCGCCACACACCGATTCCGACGACGTACGACGCATCGATCCACAGCGACTTTAACGTACCGTGTAGTAACACGTCACATAAAAAAACCGCGTCGCGACTCCGCAACTTCACGTCGTGACGTGGTGACTAGGACAAGCCCTTACTGTCCCACGGTCGTGGCCGACTTATACGACACCGCTCCCAACCGGCAAAGTAAGGTTCATTGAAATGTGATTTTCAGGACGTCTTCTGTAGACATACTTTCGAGCTTACCGCCATCGTACCACTCGACAGCTGACGTCTCGCTCACCGCATGCTAACCACGTGGTTCAAGTGAGCAGCCTGCGCGATGTACGCACGCAGACTGTGAGCTTGAAGCACGTTGCTAGCTTGTCGAAAAAGGTAAGGCGAAAATAGTCGGCGCGGGGACAGCTAGTTGAGTGTTAGCTATAAGCGCGTGGACAGCTGGTTGCCTACTAGCTGTCGGCACGTGAACAGCGATCAGTCATCTCCGTTTAAGGCGATGTTGAGCGGGGTCCTTTAAGTGAGCTACGACCCAAAGGCTTCATACAGAGAAGTAATGAGCATTAATCAACATGCTCGCTAGGTTGGCGATTTCAAACTTTTATTAACTAAAGTCCAGTAGCAAGGCAAATGGTTTTGACCTCATCAAACGAACAATCACATGCGAGTTGAAAGACGCGATGTGGATTAGGCTGCAGGTTTCCTCACGATGTCTTCCTTCAACGTTGGTAGCGATATCAAAGATAAATTCAAAGAGTACATATGAATTGAAACAGTGACATTGGTATTTGTAACAAGAATGTAAAAAAATAAAAATAAGCAACTGACTGTTGATCTGCTACCGGGGTTAACAGTGTCAGACAGCACACTGTTAACCCCGGTAGCAGATCAACCATTAATGAATCATTTCAAATATTGTCAAATTTGTCTGATTAACTGGGTCAGTTTGAAGGCTTTTGGAAGTTTTATAGTTTTATTTAATTTTTTGGTTTACTTTCTGTATACCATGTTTTTATTTTAGTTTGTGTATAACAGTATTGTTAAATATAAACAAAAACCTTTGGTTCCAGCTTTTTGCATTTTATGTCTAATATTTTAGCTGTTTAATTATTAACTAGCTAAGCCCACAGCTGCGCTCACGTCAACTGCCTACCCTACTTACTTTGCTACCTACCTACCAATTTTTTTTCTTGGGTCATTCTTCCGTGGCGAATCTTAATATTCGCCAATCAGAAAATCTCAGCTCAACGCCAGTGAACAAGTACTAAACAAAAACAAACTACTTATACTTGCGCAGATTTTTTTGCATTTATAAAAGTTATCTACATTGGTTTCGTACATTTTACGTGATGCGTGCGCAACTAAAGATAGACAAAAATTCCAAAATTGCTGGAAATGGGTTCTGTTGGTTATCCTTTAACACCCTGGCTATTTTTTGTGGAAATATTTTCTATGTACAAAACAACTTGTCAACAAATTTATTATATGAAGAAAGGTAGGTAGGTCTCATTTTTTTTTATTTAGCAACGATTCAAGTCTGTTTTATAACATCAAAATGTTCTTTAAATCTTAAAAACAGATAATTTTGTAATTCAATACAACCACGTATCGATTAATGGCAGAAATCATAGATTGCAGAAAAGAAATAATGAAGACGTAGTATAGTATTTAGTTTTCTTTATGTAACAAGGAAAAAAACGAATCTTATAATAAAAAATATTTTATTTTTTTAAACATTATTTACAATCAATGTACATTTATTATTTTACAATAACATTAACAGTTTACAAGGCCAGTCCGCTTTGCGGTATTTTCTACTAAAATACATTTTTTAAATATTATTTACACAGAGTTATTCCTACGGAAGAATTCTTGAAATAGCTTCAAGAATTAGAATTATCTAACGATAAATTATTGATAACACAGAGGCTCTATTTAGACCAATGTCATTCCACAAGCGATGGCGCTGGTCGTAATGCTTTGGCGCTGGTTGTAAGCGATTGATCGCGTGACAATTCGATAGCGCTTGATAATCCCATAATTTTTGACGTTTTTCCAATCACTGTCGCGACCCTTTTGTTAATATTATACCCACTTGGTAAGGGCCTCAGGGCGACATACATAGATCGATCTTTGCTACATAATTTAGAACTAACGAATTTTACTATTTATTATTGTCATAACTTATGGTTCTAAAATTCGTATATTAAACGCTGGTTTGGCGGTATATGATTCTCGTTTTAGGGTTAAATAATATTAATAATAAATTTTATTTTCAGACCAGTCCTCAGTAGCACATTGAGAAAGAGTCGAAGCGTCGTTCTAGAGATTTATAGTTCTTGCCAAACTAAGAAGTTTGGCGAGAACTATAAATCGCCAAGAGGCCGCCCTGAACTTGGGTACAATGGCTGCGCAGTAGGATCTCATACACAGCACCGTTTCGTGCCTCGCGCATCCGGTAAACCAACTTCAGGGCGGCCAAGAAGTTTGGCGAGGGCTATACATAGCATATTGACAACAACTTGCAGCCCAACTATTTTCTTTTCTTTCCCTCGGCAATCATCGCTAGAAACATATGATTTAACTGTGAATTTTAAATTATCGGAATAACGGAGCGAATAAGCATGTCGCTTCATTACTGAAAGCGTCCATGAAGTAGTGCATTTTATTGTCTATGGTTGTCTGTTAATAATTATGAAACTTCATAAGCGTGCATCTGTCAAATTTAAAATAGCAGGCAGGTCCGTCTACGGACAGTAGAATGCACTAAAATGTTTTAATTTACTGGGACGTGTATGTCGCCTTTAGTTGTATTTTATTCCCTAAATTATCAGTTCTATTGGAAGTTACAATTATACCAGCGATTTCTTAAAACTTTTTCTGCTGCATATTTTTGAAGATTAATTCATTTTCAATATCAACATAATTTTTTGGTCATTATGATATAGTTTACCTGACTGCCTAAGGAGGGTTATGTATTTTCAGTCTTATAAAAAGCCAAATAAATTATATATTTACAATCATTTCTGACAGTGTAGAATAATAACAGATAATGCGAACTAATTATTAAATAAATGCCATTTATCGTCATTTTGTAATAACATGATTGCGTGATATAGAAGTAAATAAAAACAGCCGCACGCGTCGATCATCAAGGTAGTCCGCAACGCTTGCCGATGGGTCAGTACTCAGTATGTTTACATAGCGATACCTCTACGCCTCGGAAGCACCACACGAACACGGAGGAGTCTCGGTATGTCACGGTCACCCATCCATGTCGCGACCTCGGCACGCGTTGCTTAACCTAGAAGATAGCCCGTGCGGCTGAACTCGTCCTCCTGACTACAGATGACATTTTGCGTCCGCGCAATGTGGTATAGGCACAAGTTTCAGCTGTTATAGTTCAGAATAGTTTCCTGGAAAATTATATTTGGTCCGTCATCGTCAGTTAGATTATAATCCCCGGCATGAAACACATAAGTTTGCGCATAGAGCACGAACTGACCAACCACCACACAGAGCGAACAGAACGTGGACGCGACACGATTGGTCAGTCGATCCTTGTGTCAACTGAGCAACCAATCGCGCGCGAGGAACGTTCCCAGCGTCTCGCTTCACTACCAAAGATACCTAAAAAACGGCGCCTGCGCATCTAACGACTCTTGCCAACTTACGTGCCGGGGATTATACCAAGTATTGGACACGTGTTTCCGTTTGTCGCGTAAACAAAAAAATCAAGGTCATTGTAATTTCGAATGACGTCACGCCATGGTACACTTTTAACCTAGAAGTGACGTCACAATTGACGGCTTCATCTTTGATTTGATAAAGCAAAAAATACGTGGCCAATATTTTTTGACAAACAATCTAACAGACGGACTAAATAGATTTTTTACAAGATTTTATTTACTTTCAGCTGGCCCAAGTCTGTAGTGAAATCTTGCAAGTTAAATTTAACCCACTTCCAAATGTTGGATTGAGCTGAAATTTGAGCTGCAAACACGTTACTTTCTCGTGAGAATATTTTTATTTTATATAAAAGCTTGTTTTTATCCAGGAAACACCCCTATTGTTAAATAAATGTGCACCTGCTACTCAATCCCGTCTACCTGCGCCTACTTGCGCGTGTACCAATAGCGACACAGAACGTCAGAGACGACACAACATCCTCAGACTTTCAATGTTCCCACTGCTGGGATACAGGCCTCCTCTCTGTGAGAGGCAATGGGCTTTAATCGACCACGCGGGCCCAGTGCAGGTGGGTGGATGTCCCATGTCTTCGAATTTTTGGTTAGGGACATGCCGGATTCCTCACGATGTTTTCTTTAACCGTTTTTAGAGCAGTGGTGATGAAATAATTTATACAAAGTAAAGTGGCTGTCTGGATTCGAACCTACGACACGTAACCACTGGGCCACCACTACTCAGAGCGCCAGGTGACAGTTTAGAGACAATGCCGTCTCTGGCAGTGGTCTCGATCCTGTGTGGTGTTGAGGGTCACTTCTTAAGCTCAACGGTTAATGGCGACCCAACCGTTGTTCCCGTCCGGTAGCTTGATTTGTATGAGACGCACCATACCGCCGTTTTCGTCGTTAGCAACGATCTGAAATGTAAAAAAAGAATACTATTATTATTATTTTAGTTTGGTTTGAGAAACTCGGCACTAAATAATAATAGCCGCACAGGTCGATTTTCAAGGTTAAGCAACGCTTGCCGAAGTCAGCCCTTGGACGGGTGACCATCTTTTTTTTTTGGACGCACGGTTGGCGCAGTGGTTGAGCGATTGACCACTGCGCTGCCACGATCGATGCCCGCACGGAACAAATATTTGTATGACCTACATATAAGTGTTTGTGTATGAGAGTTTATATATTTTTAAACGCACCCACGATACAGGTGAAATTCCTAGTGTGAGGCAAAAGTTAAAAAATAATAGTACATTGTGATACAAGGGTGGAAAGTAGGTTATTGCAAACGAGCTGTCATTAACAAGCCCGAGCCGAAGGTGAGGGTTTTTAATGACACGAGTTTGCAATAACCTACACGCCCGTGTATCACACGATATTTTTCAATACAGTTGTGGGAAATAGTAAAAACAAATCAAAGAATTAGATTTTTTAATTCACAAAAAATAAAATTTTCGCACGTTTTTGCAACTGGACATATAGACCGATAGCGCTGGCTTATTTTGATGCCATAAGTTTAAAAAATTCTAAAGTTGCTTATTTTTTGCCTGTGGATACAGTCTTACCTATGTAGCTTATTTTTGCATTTTGTGTCACATCTGTTACTTGCATTTACAGTAATTCGATGTTTTGTGGTTGATTCTTTTTATTCTGCTTAAAACAGGCAAAAAAAAATTAAAGTTTAAAATAATTATGGTATCTTATCTAGGATAGCTTGTGGAGTGTGCAAACCCAATTTGTGTCATATTTGCCCAGTGCAAACTGACATACAGTCATTATGTAAAAAATAGTGCAAAAAAAAATTACAATTTATGAAATAACTATTTCCTTTCTTAGATCACTTACATATGCCTATTAAATAAATTTGTGACAAATTAGAGCACGGAATTTTAAGATTTTAATTTATTTTGTTTTACCAAGCTACAAACGCTTCAAAAAAATATTACAATTATTAGAGTTCACATATTCAATATCATAAATGCATGAATAATCGACATTGTAAATTTGTGTCATTTTAATGCACGCATATGTATTTAAATGAATAAAACACAAAAACAATGGTTGAGGTGGAAGCGGGCGGAGGCGGCCAGGCGGCATACGCACGCACACACGTTCGTTCGGTACGATTTCTTCTTAGATGCGAAGCGTTCATAAATAAATAACATACCTATTATATCGAATATTGATTGACATTTATCTACGCTACGTAATGAACAAATGTGTAACCTATAGAGATAAACATAATGACGTGTTGTACGAATTTTGTACAAAGCACGCGTCTGCAATCTTATTCCCTACGATTGTCAATGGTCCATGCTTAGAAGACGGTCAATATTTTTTTTTGGATTGACGCTTTAATTCGCTTCGAATTTGAACCTGAAAGCGGTAGGTAGATTGATATGCCGATACCTACCTAACTTTTTTTTTTCGTTATACTGCTTCTCAATATCCCGCGCCCCGCTTCGAGTAGGTAGTGTACAGTTAGCAAAACAAATAGTACACGAAGTAAAAAAAATACTAGATATTTTTATTGTGTGGTGATAGTGATTATGTATAGTTTTATTTCATCACGGTCCCTAAAATAGTCTGCTTTTCCCACATCCCTTATAATGCTCGATTCTATGAAATTTAATAATCCCCTTTCACTAACCACATATCGACCCCCAATATGAATAACATTGTAACTTTAGTTACACATTGCTACAACTTTATATCATAAAATCAGCAAGAACAGACCTTTTCGTCTGCCTCTTAACCGTATTTCTATGAGTATGAGTAAGGTAAGAACTCCTTTTGTGAAATGAATAATTGCATTGTAATTATAAATTAACAATGTTTCTATTGAAGTATACTTGTAGATCAAATTCCAATACACAAAAGTTTTGGTAACAAGGGTTTCTTTGTGATAAAGTCATTTTAAACTGACATACAATGTAATACATTTTAAATTTTGGACTATTTATATTTTAACCATATTGGAATTTTAAGTTACTATTCTAACCATATATTGTTTTTCTTCTTAAATCTAAACACTTATTTGAAATGTTATCATTGTAAAGAAAGATGCAGTGTTGACGTCGATAATAGGTTTTTAGTTCATCATTAATGGCATCAGCATAAATAGTCTTGGAGAAAAACTAAGAGTAGGTATGTAATAAAAATGTTTTTAGACTTATTCAATATTACAGATATATGAGTAAGTAGAATAATAAAAAAAGTGTGAAGAAGTAATTGCAAACGAAAGGCGTGATAAGCATAAGGATAGGATAGATGGACCCTCTTTTCCGAACTTAGACTCCCATTTGGTCCATTGTGCGTGTAGGCCTCCTCTCTGTGAGAGGGAATGGGCCGTAATCCACCACGCAGGCCCAGTGTGGATTGATGGATTTTACATGTCTCAGTTTTTTTTTTTTACTTTTGTGTTTTGGGAGCAGTGATGAAATAATTTACACAAAGTAAAGCGCTTGCCTGGGTTCGAGCCCACGACCATACTTGTAAGTCGCGTCCGTTACCACTGGGCTATCACTGCTCTATGTTCTACTGTCCACTGGGTGGACAATTTGCAATAGGGGGAATTCATTTTTTTATATTAGGTAGGCTTGCGCTTGACCACTACCTCACCTGATGGTAAGCGATGACGTGGTTCATGATGAAGCACGCTTGCCTAAAAGTAACTTATTAACTCTAACTTAAAGACTCCTAAGTTGTAGCTATTGGGCAAAACAGACTTCGGCAGGGAATTCCACTCTTTAGCTGTACGCATATTGTACGTATTACCAAAACGTTTATTGCGTATGGGTGGGATGTCTACCATGTACCGATGGCACATCGCTGTGCGTCTTGTAGTCTGATGATGAAACGGGCTAGGTGGAATGAGATCATGTGATTCCATTGCACACTCCCCGAAATGCAACTGATAAAAAACCGATAAGCTGGCAACTCGGCGACGATGTTCAAGGCTCTGGAGCTTTTACTCTACCAGTTCCTCATTGCCGAAGAGCTTCTTGGCCCGTTTTATTATCAACTTAAGTGCATCAAGCTGGTATTTGGCAGATCCTTCCCAGAAATAAGAACAGTACTCCATACATCAACGAACTTGCGCTTGATACAATTTGAGCAACTGTTCTGGCGTGAAGAACCGTCTCACCTTTGCGAGTATACCCAACTTTATAGCAGCCAGCTGAGCCTTTGCCTCTATGTATGAACTAAAATCGAGGATCGTGTTGAACGTTACGCCAAGTTGCTCAAGATGGTCCATTATCAGCTCGTTTACACCTCAGAAGTAAGGAGCCCAGTGGAATTGGGTCATTTTAACAGAGAAAAGACACGACTGGGTTTTAGCAGCAAAGAACCTGACCAAATTGGCATCGCCCCATTTGGAGACTGGCTTCAAGGATGAGCTAGAATGCTCCACTATAGCCTCACAAAGTACAAGGATGGACAAGTACCTCTCAGCAACAGTGCTGTCGTCTGCATACCCAAGTTTTTAGCAGATCGTTTATATGCAGCAAAAATAATGCTGCTGAGAGTACAAACCCTTGAGGGACTCCGGTATTAATATCCAATTGGTCCAACGAGCACCCATCGGTAACCACTCAAATTCTGCAATCCAATCACATATACCATCATCAGGGAAACCGAATGAAGGAAGCTTACTAATAAGGCTTCCGTGCCAGACCCTGTCGAAAGCTTCGTTTTAAGGACAAGTGCTAGTATTCCGTCGGGGTCACTAGCTTTATTCAAGTCGAGGTTGCCCAGCACTCTACAAACGTTCTTTTGATGGATGCGAATGTCTGACATATGTCTCACACCTAGCAGGAGAAAGAAAGGGGCGCGCATCACCAGAATGCTGACGCAAAGATGCCGCAAAAAGAGGCAAATAATTTTGCCTTCTCCTCAGCGAAGCGGGCCAGCGACCCGTCACCCGCAGAGTGGTGGTTATGAAGGATGGCAGAAGTTCGACTTAACCGCCTTACCCAGGGACCAAAACACTTGCTGGGTAAGAAGCAACTTATGTCCCTATTCGGCCGTTGCAACACCTTTTTGCAGGACTTGGCAGCGCTGTTGAAGGTCTTCTTTTCTGACATACGTGACTCGCAACCTACGTTTACCTTGAAACTATCGACACAGAGTATCGATCTGTATCTGTTGTCAGCAGAAGGTCAAAGCAATTGGCCGTGTGCGAATCAACATCCCCCGTTGCCGTTGCCCCCTGAACCAGCTGGCGGATTAGCTCTAACGAAAACTTATTTATCTCCCCTCCAGCATGATCGCTGCACTGGTGTAAGAAAAAAGATTAAAAAAAAAAAAAATCTCTTCCATAGCAATTAACGAAAAGCGAATTTATTAGCTCTTCCATAGCAATTAACATGTCCTTTTTATCCGAATGTAACATTGATACGCATGTAATTGTTGCTTATATTTATCAATGATTTTTTTGTCGGTATAATTGGTAATCGTACAATAAGATACAATAATATTCACAGAAAAAATCTTTCTTCAAATACCATCATGACCCCAGTGTGACGGTAGTTACAATGCTTTTCATATTAAAAATTCTTTACAATCTGTACATTGTGACATTGCAAAAATCATACTTGCAGTGGTTTTATCAAAACTGAAAGAGCAATTAAAATTAGTAACAAGAAACCTAAAATTGTACCATGCTATATTGAGTTACAATGTTAATAATATTGGGTGTCGATATAACACATTTATTATATTCAACCTCCATTTTAGTCTTTCATAGCTTCATAACTAACTTTTAAGGCCCACGTGCGCATAGTTAGTTGCTAACACTAGGTTAAATTGACTGTTTGTTATACAATATTGTCAATTTAACCTCGTGTTAGCAACTAATTCTGAGTTTAGTTTTTAGTGCAAGTGGGCATTAATCAATCAAATACATTATAAATAACGTACGCACTTGTTTGTTGCAACTTGCAAAGACCTAATGTAAACAAATAAAAGCGCCGCGAGTCTGGCTGGCCGGCAGGCACCCGCCGCGCGCGCCCGCTCTTTTCTCTGCGCTCGCCCTTCGTGCGAAGAAGTCTAGTATTTTTTATTTAAATAATAAGATTTCGTGGATAAAAACGACACAAATTATGAATAGTGTTTTCTTACACCATAATAATCAAAAACACGTAAACTCTAATAACTTGCATTTTCTTTTGTGTATTTTACAGGGTATTGTAATAAAAAAATAAAATATCTATAAAACCCGTGGATGAATTCGACACAAAATATTTTAACCAACAGATATCAGTACTCTAAAACGTGTAACACTTATTTAACCTATTGTAATATTCTTTTAGAGCTAGTTGGGCGACGTGTTAGGTACTGGTTAAATATTAGGATTCCCGTGGACAAGGATGACACAAAATGCCTATGTACATCAGTTAATACTTCGTTATTATCATGGAAGTAAAATTATTATCTCTAATTTTCTTTTCGACCAGTATTGAACGAAAAGACAAATACCTAAATTTCTACCTATGCAAGTACCTAGGATGACACAAACTTAGGTATAAGGTTGGGCAGATGGTCCGGAAACTATATGCGAAACACGAATAACTTTAATATTTTTGAAACCTCAAAACCTAGCGCTATCGGTCTAATATTTTTTTTACAACGAAAACAGCCTACACAGCCTATTCGATTTTTGACAAATGTTGATGTGAAAATATTTAAATTGAAACTGGTAATTAAATATATTAAACAACCATTTAAAAGACTTTTGAGAATTAAATGCTAAAACGTACGGAATCATTCATTTTTCCCTCGTATAAAATCTATTCCATTTTATTCTATGTATGAAAACTCCTTGCTACTAAACTTTTTTAAATTGACTTATAACTAAAGGCGCGTTTTTGCAACTGGACATTTTTAACGAAAACAGTCTATACAGCCTATTCGATTTTAGACAAATATTGATGTGAAAATAATTAAATTAAAACTGATAATTAAATATATTAAACAACCATTAAAAAGACTTTTGAGAGTTCAATGCTGAAACGTACGGAATCATTCATTTTTCCTCGTATAAAATCTATCCCATTTTATTCTATGTATGAAAACTCTATGCTACTAAACTTTTTAAATTGACTTATAAATTTAAAACTAAACTGCAAAACTAATGATCGAGCTCGTAAACAAAAGTCACGACCGCGTAACAGAAAGATGCCTATGCGTAAGATTTAATTTTCGAATCATGATTATAGCCACTGAAAGTACGCCATGTTTAACAACTGTATTGAAAAAAACTTTACATAGGGAACTCTCCACGCCTCGGCAAGAACTTGAAGCCGTTGGTCCCGGCTGTCATTTGAATAACTTTGATAGTCGTTACGGGTACTCAGAAACCTGAAATCTGACACCAGTCTTACCGAGGGGTATCATGTTACCCAGTTACTGGGTTGTGGAAATCTCTACCGTGAAGTAACTCCACGTTTGTGGTACTCAGTTGAATCCAGGTGGACCTGGAAGTCGATGTTCAGATTGATTCAATCATTATCTTAATTACTAACCTCAGTCTGTTCTCCAAGTTGATCGACATCTACCGCTTCTAGAATAGTGCCTTCAGCTCTCTCTCCTATGTTATCTGTGGTAACAAAAAAAAAACAAAATTACAAAAACTCGTGTATCAAAAATATAATAAAAAATTCATATGTGACCAAGAGCACAGATAATATAATACTAGCATACCGATGCCTCATCCCATACAAAAAAACCGTGCCGAAGTAACCAGCATTTTTCGACGGACTATACGGATTGTTTACTAAACGTACATACATCGGCAACACTGCAGCAATCTAAAAAAACTGGCCAAGTGCGAGTCGGACTCGCGCACGAAGGGTTCCATACTATTATGGCAAAAAAAAACATGATTGTTGTATAGGAGCCCCACTTAAATATTTATTTTATTCTGTTTTTAGTATTTGTTGTTATAGCGGCAAAAGAAATACATCATCTGTGAAAATATCAACTATCTATCTGTCACGGTTAATGAGATACAGACGGACAGACGGATCTTAGAGTCTTAGTAATAGGGTCCCTTTGGGTACGGAACCCTAAAAATCAGATACATAAAAATCCAGTTTTATCAAAAACAAAACTTTCTGCAGTTATTTTCAGTGCGATCTGATAGTACTATTTTATCGCAATTTTAATATCTGAATTTAATTGTTGAAACTTACGTATAGTTAGCAACGTTGATTCATCGCCTTCTTGTATTAAATTCAGTGTTGTTTTATCTGTAAAAATATATAATAAATCATTAAAAAATAAATTTTAAATTATGTACATGAATTATTTATGAATAGATCACGCAAATGTGACAAAATATTATATTTTCAAGGTTTGAATGAGACTTTAGTAAAACGAGCACTGGTGGCCCAGTGGTATCGGCTACGACTAACAAGTTGTAGTTCGTGGGTTCGAGCCCAGACAGGCGCTACACTTTGTGTAAATTATTTCACCACCACTGCACTCAAAACAGTGAAGGAAAACATCGTGAGGAAACCAGCATGTCCTAGAACCAAAAATTCGAAGACATGTGAAATCCACCAACCACTGGGCCCGCGTGGTGGATTACGGCCCATCCACTCTCACAGAGAGGAGGCCTCTGTCCCAGCAGTGGGAAAGGCTGATGATGTATACCCACATTAACCACAAAATAAAACGCGATGTGATTTTTAATAAAAGCAATACCAGCAGACAGGTTTAATGGTTAAATAAATGGTTTAAATTAAATAAAAAAAAAAAAAAATTGTCTGCCAGACAATAGAAAATGTATTGTTTGGGGTCACCTTTGACCGGAGCGGCAGTGAAGGTGTTAAGTCCCATGTATTTAGGTAATGCTTAGCTTATAAAGTTGAGCGAAGCCAGGAATGGATACATAGTTAAAATAAATAGCAAATACTGACCACTATCTTGTAATATTAACTTCTTATCTTCGGTGATGTAGAACTTTGCATCTGCTAGGTTCACTTCCGCTTCTGATTTCACTGAAAACATATAAATTTTGATGTTATTAACATTATTAACCCCCGACGGAAAAAGAGTGGTGTTATAAGTTTGAAGTGTCGTGTATCTGTGTGGTTGTGTATAGGTCTGTGTCTAGGGCATCGGAACCGGTTTTTCCCGGTTCCGAAAGAACCGGGTATTCCCGGTTCTGAGGGGCCCTGAAAGAATCGGTTCTGTAAAACGGAGAACCGGTCGTTACGGTTCTTTCGGTTCTCTCTTAAAATTAAATAAAAGTGTACCTCTTGTGTGTACGCCTGATTTCAGGAGACATGATGATTTACAAGTATCTTCTTTAACAAATGAAGAAGAACTTAATAAGGAAATAAGTCAAGCTACTGCTTCTGCTCCTGAATCGACATCAAATGACATCAACACTACTGTAAGGGTAGAAATGGCTCTGTTTGAGAATGGTGGTCAGAGACAGCGAGGACGATACCTATCGCTGGCTTACCAACATTTACTATCGATTCCACCCACTAGTGTGGAGCCGGAACGTATATTTTCTTCCGCCGGGATAGTCTGCAATAGACTCCGTTCGTCGTTAAGCGACAAAACTTTAGACGCACTTATTTTTTTACGTTCCTTTTATTTAGGAAAGAAGAAACCCAATACGTAATGCTCAATTTAATTGTTTGGTTTTTGTTAAGTCCGTATGGGATATATGTTTTTTTAATGTTTATCATTTTTATTTGCGACTTTTGTGTGCTTGTTGATTTATTTTGAACGGATTTGTGAAAGTTCCTATTTCTAGCTTGTAATTTTTTTTAAAGTTTAATTTTTATTATTTCATAGATACTTTTTGATCTTTGTAGTGTAGTGAATTATAAACCACTGATTGTCAACTGGTTGTGAAAATACTGAATTTTAAAGAACTGATTGTTGCTAAAAATACTTAAAAACGATGTTATTTGAGTATAATTAAAAAAATATATAAATATGCTTACCAATAAAGTGGTTTTTATTTATTAGATACTTTTCCTTTATTCGTTTTGATAGTGGGAATTCTATATAAAAGATAGCATACCTTTTCAACTTGAATTTATGAAAAAACCCGAAAGAACCGAAAAAACCGGGTACTCGATTCCGGCTTGAGTTTAGTACCGAAAGAACCGGTTCCTAAAATAGGGGCGGTTCTCGATGCCCTATCTGTGTCATCATAACTCCTAAACGAATGAACCGATTTTGTTTTTGTTTTTTTTTGTTTGAAAGGTGAATTTTCGAGAGTGTTCTTAGCTATGTTTAATGAAACTCGGTTCAACCGTTCTAAAGTTTTGGGCGTTTTATTGTTTGAATCGGGGTATTTTCGCAAGATATCGTGTCATAATTCGATAGATTGTCGATACTACTACTAGATAAATTATGAAATTTAGAAAGCATGATTAAAAAATGTCTCAGGGATTTTTTTTTTTTTTTTTTAATTAAAATATAAATGGATCGGTCAATGTGGTGACGACTGGGGGAGGCCTTCAGCAGTGGACGTCTTTCGGCTGAAATGATGATGATAAAAGAAAGGATCCTCCGACCTCCAGTTTTGGCTGTTGGGCAACAACAATTGTTGTCGGACTGTTGTGTTCAAATCGCGGCGAAAACTTCGCTTACGCGATGCAGGATTTTGAGATTTAGGTTTGTATGTCGCGTCATGGATGTCGCTTCCTACACACATAACATCACACATGTATTCCTCTGGGGTTAAAACAGAGGTTCATCTTACACCCACACTTCGCCAGTTATAAAGCTTTTTTTAGAATATAAGAAATAATTAATAAAAGTATACTCACCGACTGATTTGATGCTCTCTTCTAATTCCAATTCACAGGGATCAAATATCTGGAAATATATCCAAAATGTAAACGTTAAAAAAAACAAGAATGACTTGTAAATCGACTCATCAAATCATCAAAGGGACATCTGCATCAAAACATAGTCCAATAGCAAACTTCAACTTCAGAATTTTCAAAGATCTTAAGGCCAAATCAAATCAAATCAAATCAATTGTTTATTTGCATAATACAGATGGGATAGGTTCAAACAGATGTTACAAATAGATATAATAAAGTACACTGTATCATTACCTAATAAGGTGTGCAAATATTTATATTATTGCCAAATTTATTAAATAATTATTAAAATAACATTACAAAACAATTACACTCAAAAAATAAAACAAAATAAAATAAATTCAAAATACTACAAATGTCAAAAGTGAAAAATAATAAAAAAATGTCAGATGATTAAATTACATGTCATAACTTAACAATCAAATAAATTAAAGAGCTGTCAAATTTAAGCATGTCACACTATTTTTAATGTCATATTATTCAATGTCAATTAATTACTCTTACTGTAGGTCTCTATCTATATTTTTATCCTGTAGGTAGTCCTTGATATTATAATAACATTTATTCACTAGGAATTTGTGCAGCTTCGACTTAAATTGATGTACAGGTAACTTTTTGAAATCGTCAGGCAATTTGTTGTAAATCAATGATGACATAACAAGAATACTTTTATTGATTAGTGCTGTTTTCCCATATGGTATTTCAATGTCTAATCTTTTTTTATCACGTAATTGTCTATAGTAGCTTTTAAAAGCAGTCTTATAATAATTAGGGTTTGATTTTACAAAAACATTTAGTTCATATATGTATAACGAAGGCAGTGTCAGAATTTTTAAGCTTTTAAAATAGGGTTGACAGCTGGTAGTTTTGTCTACATTACACATTGCTCTAATGCATTTCTTTTGAGCTTTAAATACAGATTCCTTATCGACTGAGTTGCCCCAAGATATAATACCATATCTTAGGACAGGCGCCACAAGTCCATGATAAGCAGCTAATAAGGCTTCTTTATTAACAATTTTTGAGAGTTTATACAGAGCAAATGAGGATTTATTAATTCTTTTGCAGACATTTTCTAAGTGTGTTTTCCACGTCAGTCTATCATCAATATTAATTCCCAGAAACTTTGTATCTGTCACAGGATGTACTATTTCGCCTTGGTAACTAACGTTTATATTTGCGAGTTGGGTTCTCTGGTGAAAGTGTATTATTTTTGTTTTATCCATATTTATTTTAAGATTATTTTCGGTTAACCATTGGATTATCCTATGTAATGTTTGGTTTACTACGTACTCATAATCATTTTCTTTATCACTTTTTATTATCACTGTGCTATCATCTGCAAATAGTACCATTGGTTGATTGATATGGTTAGGGAGATCATTGATATATATCAAGAACAATAAAGGGCCTAGAACACTTCCTTGTGGTACTCCTATTTTTACAGTTTTCGAGTTTCCGCTATCCTACTTGCGTTTTACGAGCTTTGGGCGTTCCTCCAACGTCTGCGCAACGACGACGCTGCGCAGACGCGACGTTGACGTCGCGACACTCTAGTGTCAAGCGTTACTTCCGCTGAACGCAACGTACTGCGTTAACTTTGGGGCGTATATATCGCCTTAACTGAGTTGGTACACATGTATGATGGTTTGGGAGCATAAAATATCCAAGGTCATAGGACTAGAAGATTAGAATAGAGCGGACCAAAAATTAAAAATATTGCTCCCAACAAGTGTTCATCATCATTATGGAGTTTCTTTTCCAAATGGACGGTAGAATAAATTTTTATTACTAATAATTTTTTATTGTTGTAGAAGATATGGGCATTTTACTGTTTGAATCGGGGTATTTGTGAAAGATATCGTACAGGGGGTTTTAATTTTTACTTGTTAAGCTCAGTTTATAGCAAAATCTGATATTACAGGCATTTTTTAGTTAGGTCACTTTCATTCTAAGAGTGCACGTTAGTTTTATTGGTTATACAATATGTATGAGGATGGAACTCTAGTGCAAAATGTAATGCTACTAGACGCAGCGGTTTAGTCTGAGCGTTGTGTGTCAATGAACGACGAATAAGATGTTTGATGCTTATAGTAGAATTTGGTAGTTTTACTTACCGCATCAAATTTACTATTTTTCGCTTCTATGTGGGTTATTTCGGTTGGTTGATTCTGAAAAAGGAAGAATAATACTTTTAAACTTAATGAAAAGAAAAGATTATCCTCTATTTTACCGACTTCAAAAAAAGGAGGTAATCCATTCCGACACGTATGTATGCAATATTGTTGAAACTGCATAATATTCACATATGTTATTGTATGTGAGCTTCTAAACACGTGTGCGTAATTTCATAAGTGTTTGTATGTTTGTCCACGCATTTCTCCGAAACCACTTATCGGATCGTGATAATTATTTTTGTGTTGGATTAAGTATCTCTCAAGATAAGGAATAGTGTAATAAGTTTCATCAAAATCGTTCCAGCAGTTTTCAAGATATGGAAACATACAACCTCCTTAGCGAAAAACAGCACGAATGTGTAAATTAAGTTATAATGGGTATTTTGACAATCCTTTAGGTACCGTACTATAGAAATTGCGCATTTTTATTGATGGTGTACTAAAACGAGAGAAATAAAAAGGTTTTCACAAAAAATAAACCGGCTTAGAAAGCAAAACACTAAAAAGTGCAAATTACCTTTCGTTTCGGAAGTCGGTGTCGAAAAATCATAAAAACGAGATACCAAAGCACTACAAAGCGAAAAAATAATTTTATTATCGGCAGTCGGTGTCAAACACGAAAAAAAAATAGGTAACAAAGACACCAACTTCCGCAAAAAAAAGTTATTTTTCGCTTTGTAGTGTTTTATTTTGGGAGTCGATTTATTTTTTATTTAATTTATTATTATTGTACACACAGTAAACACATACAGCGTATAGTATATTTTTTTTTTGTTAATACGTTTTTTTACATGGAGCGTTGTTGGGGATAGAGATTAAATAATGGCTCAACTTCAACTTCTTGATAGTATAGCACACACGTCGATCTTTAATGTCGCGATCGCGCGTGTCCAACCATTTTGTAAATTGCCGTTTCATTTTATTCAATATAATTACTATCAAGAAGTTGAAGTTGAGTCATTATTAAATCTCAATCCCCAACAAGCGTTGTGCCTATCTGATTCACATCCCAGTTACTGGGTACTAAAAAAAACCCTTAGTAGGAAGTAGGTAAGACCCACCCAGTCTCCATTTATAGAGTCAAATAGACACAGACACGCGCGCGCACTCACAACATTAATACAAAACAAAACACAAACAAAAAAAAACAAAACAAACACAACAAACATGGTAAATATCCCGTTTCTAATGTTAGTATTAATGTATTGGACTTTTATTAATCTGTTCTAAATTCTTTTAATAATTATGTAACAGTCTAAGAAATACTATTTGTCCTTTTTTCGGGCAATGAGGGCTGATTGTCCTTAATACAGGCTACTAAGTAACCTAGCTAGGACATCTGATCGTGAAATTGTATTGTTACCTACTCATCACAGATGTAAACTATTCCTAATTTGTCATCCTACTTTGTAACAGACTAAACCACTTTAAAATAGAGTTTATTGTATACTAGCGACCCGTAGGCTTATTACGTATCTTTTGCAAGAGCAAAACGATAGCGATTAATCGCTTTATGTCATAAAAGTTGGAATTACCTGCAGTGTAGGTATAGTAGGTCCAACACAATCGTTTGCTAATCGCTCGCTGTTTGTCAAATGCAGTTATTTAAAAAAATACCGCCAACAACTCTAAAACTTTTGTATTGAAGCGCAATTATTACGCAAAAATCGCTATCGTTTTGCTCTTGCAAAAGATACGTAATAAGCCTGCCGGTCTAGCTTCGCTTGGGACAAATTATATGTCATGAACCAAGTGATTAATCCGGGCACTATGTTTTGTCAAATCGGGCAATGTAGGATAGATGCCTGTATTTAAAAGACTCATCAAGGAACATTACTTATCGCTGTAATCGTGCTCTTAGTTTGTTAAAAAAAATTGTTACGTATGACAATCGTAGACAAAATGTATGTACTATTGTACTGTCTACGATTGTCATACGTAACAATTTTTTTTTTCACTGCTTATATTTTAAATATGTATGTATTGTATAGCATGTATAATTATCAATTTGTGTTTTTATTAAGTATTATTGTATGTTTATGTTCTTTGTTGGTATTGTTGCACCACTGACAACCCCATGTCATGTCTAGGCAATCACTGTCCATTCCAGGTTGCCTGGAAGAGATCGCGGCAAGCGAAAAGGTCGCCAGTTGTATATTTTTTTTTTAGTTTTAAGCCTCTTTTGTTCCTGTATTTTCTGGTGTACAATAAAGTATAAATAAATCGATGGACCCCTTTTCCGCACTTAGCACAATCGGAAAATGTAACAAATACTGATTTTTTTTAAATATTTATCACATTGTCTGGTCATTATGAATACTGTTATGGAGCGGTTGGGCAATACGATAATTATAGCCAATGAATTAGTCCAAGAGCTCGGAAGCTTAGGGCACTCCGACACGGATAGGTTAGGTTCGAAGGAGATGTGAGCTGAAGTGGGCGAGCAAAGCGAACGAACTCAGCTCTCGTCATCTCCTTCGTGTTAGGTTACTTTAGACCCTGCAGACGGAAATAGGGCTCCGTCGACTTTGTTGCTTAAATATTAATCGTACTTACCTATTTTATATTAAAACCACAGATAATATAATACTAGCATAATTAAAACCAATGTAAACAATAAAGTAATTGAGAAAAACATCATTATTTTACCCGGCCCAATAACTGATGGACATTATTCAGAAAGCCCGAAAATTTAATTATTTCAATAGTTTCTATCATATTGGGCATTTAAAATATGCCCGGGCATTTAAAATATGCCCGGGCATTATGAATAATGCCGTATTAGTCACTTGGTCCATAACACATACACAAACATTCCACGTTTATCGCCCAGTTTATCGCTCTTTCAATTTGTGAAAACCGTATCAAAATCCGTTGCGGGGTTTAGGAGAAGTAAGCGGAGAAACAGACAAAGACAGATAGCGACTTTGTTTTATGCTACTTAGAGATTGGAATAATAAATACTTACATTTTCAGTAACTTTGATAACCCGAGGTTGATTGACTACTATCGATTCCGCCAAATGTCCCTGTAAAAAATAATTATAAATAAGTAGCTAATTCACATAACTTTACACACGATCCACTTCAGCAGCGGACGTCTCGCGGCTGAAATGTTGATGAGTTGTAAATTTTATAAGACTACCTAAGTTATCGCCAGCGCCAAAGTTATAAATTACCTCACAGAATAAAATGTTTAATTCTAAACTAGATCAGACAGTCTAGCCGTGTACCCATATTTTAGTCTATATCTTAGGACATTTAAAATTTGAACCGAATTAGGACCTACAGTTAGAATAAGGATATTCTATGAAGCGCATCAAAGTGCCGGAGTGAGGGCTTGTGACGTCATTTTTGAGTTAGTGTACTAAAACGTTACGTCACGCGAATTTCAATATGAACGAACAGTACGGAAACTACCAAATTGTGGAAATAACCACCGTAACACCGACATTTTGAAAGGAATATCTTTTTATCTGTGAGCAAAAACCGAATTAAATAGTAAAAATTAATCAATTACCAAATATTATGATTGTTTGACCAACGTTTGCGTCGACAACGCGCCAACTATTGTAACAAACATCGACTGTTCTGGAACTTTGTAATTTAGATTTCAAAACATGCGTGTAAGATGAAATTTGTTTTGACTATTGAGCAGCGAAGAAAAGTCATAAAAAATTATTGCTTTTTGAACATAGCTTTGTGAATGCAACTTTAAGCATTGCATGTAAGGTTGAATTTGCATTAATGTATGTATTTCAACTAGAATTGTTAACACAATTGGCGATAGCTTTTTGTATGGGATTGTGTATCCAGTGTATTATTGGTCGAAGAACTAAACACTAAAAGGATGCGTTTCCATTGAAGCGTACCTGTGAAGAGGAGTGTGTTTCCACTGAAGGGAAGACAGAGTGGAGGTATGCGGAATAGGGTATAAAATCCCGCAACCTTCATTCAAAAGGAAGTATCCTCCAACCAGGCGAGTGTTGTGCCTGAACCAGGTAACTGCCCGACGGTTGTTGAATAACCCCAGCTTGTAGGTCTCAGGAAACACTGGCTCCAGCAAGGAATGCCACACCTTAGCTGTACTTTGTCTGGTTTGAGCAACTGCCCGACGGTTGTTATCGGACTGTTATATTTGTTCACATCGCGCCGATAACTCGGCTTGAGCGATGCAGGATTTGTGTGACATCAGGGTCATTAGTTCGTATGTAGCGGCATAGATGCCGCTACACAGCACCATGTCCCCTGTGGATCCGTCTACTCAGTACACTACATTAACTATTTGTTTAGCAGTAAGCCTGGGTAGGAGATAATATGGTTGTTTCAACTGTGTGTGAAAATGTATTAGTATTCATCATGTTATAAAAGAATTATGATAATTTAATCATAATTCTTTTATAACATGATGAACTTTGTTGTATGTGTTGTGTTTTATTGTGATACGTACGCTGGTGTTCATGTGCGCGTAGAGCAGCTGTTTTCGCATGTAGCCGGCGCCGCATGCGACGCACTCGTAAGGCTTCTTGTCGGAGTGCACGAAGCGATGCGTGTTTCGATTGTCACGGGAATTGAAAGATTTGCCGCAGATCTGTGGAAAATAAAAGTTAGAAACCGTGCATTTCCCGGGAACAAACCAGTTTAAGTGGTTTTCATTTGGACAAGCAGCAAAAATTACTATTCTAATTATTATTGCGGCTTCGGTCCAGTTGTCTAACATACAGCAACAGTGATTTTTCAAAACTTAATCTTAATGTATATTTAGAAAATAAGTCAACATAATAGGGATGATTCCTGCGTAAAAAAATAGTAAGTCTGTCAGTTACAAATGTCAAAAAATAGTAGACACGTTTTTTTTTCTTTATCAAATAAATAAAATTGACAAACATCACTTTGGTGCGTTTTTTATCAAAGTTCACAAGTCCCCCGGCTTGTGACGTCACTTGAGTAAATTGTGTACTAAAACGTGACGTCACGCGAAATTTCAACGCACAGTAACGTCGTTATTCTTTTTTTAAGTAACAAAAGAAAAAATACGTGTCCAATATGTTTTATTAATCTACATGACGGAATAAAAAAAAATGTCATCATCCCTTTTGGGAGAAGGCTAGCCAGACGGCTAGGTATATACCTCACAAACGTAAGGCCTCTCCCCGCTGTGTATCCGCACGTGCTTCTTGTAATGCTCGGGGTACACGAAGGAGAGGTGACAGATGCCGCACTTCAGAGGTCGCTCGCCGGTGTGCGACGCCTTTATGTGGTATTCTAGTAACCTGTTGAAATAAAATCGTTGAAGTTACATTATTTACATACATATATAAACTCTGTGAGCAGTGGAACGGCCCCGACTTTTGCGATGTAGGTCGTGGGTTCGAAACAGGCAGATGCTTCACTTTGTACATGTCCCATCCACCAACCCGCACTGGGCCCGCGTGGTGTATTACGGCCCATTCCCTCTAAAAGTAAAAAAAAAAAATGCCTGTGTCCCAGCAGTGGGAACATTAAAAGGCTGATAACGATGACGCCTTTTACTCATGGGGGTAGGCAGAAACAAAACGCCACCTAATACAATCCTTACAAATGTACTCTTTTTGCTACAGTTACGTTCATACATATAGTCATACAAGCACAACGATTATGAGGGCTCGACTTCGGTGCATAACCAGTCTGCTAGAAGCTTCATGCTGAGCTTCTTGGAGAACAGTTTCACAAAGTTTCAAGTCGCGAAGCCTCATTGTTTTTGAGATAAATATCCTAAAGTTTCAATAATTTAGGTCGAAACTGTTCCAAAACCGAATCGGGGCACCCCGACTTCACGTAGTCTTTTGGCTGCTAGCCCTAGAGTGAATATAAAAACTGGAGGCGCGAAGATAGAGCAACCCCCGCCCGCTGTAACAAAGCATAGGCACCCGTGCGAGCTGTAGCAGCTGAGGCTGAGTGCCGGAGACGACCAGCAAGACGAAGCTGCGGAGGTGAGCATGGAGGGCGAAGGGGTTGCACTTCCCGCAGCGCCGGAGATGATTCTCATACGCTAGTAGAGGTTTTCATTCGAATCGATACAGTTTTTTTAATATCGATTATGTTGATAAAGATATCGATATGGTATGATAGCTACACACATATCCGATATAAATTAGTTTTGATATATCGAACTCATGCCTATAAGTCTGAAATGGCCAACCTGAGTTGAGCAAACGTAAATAACGCTAGTGCGTTCTCCGTATGAGAACAGACCTGCAGTGGGAAACAGGCTGGCATTGTATTAGTGTACAATATACAACAGCCCGACAAAAACCATTGGGAGGTTATCCACCAGACACAATACCTGTCTGGTCTGAGGATCCTCCTTTTTTAAAGGAGGTTGCTGGACTTTAAACCCTGTTCCACATACTTCTGTAAGTGTATGAGTACGTACCTCCTCCTCTTAAACCTCTTGGGACACAGATCACAGTGGTATCTCTTGTCATCGAAGTGCGTCGCGCGCCGGTGAGAGTGTAGGTTGGAGCGCTGAGTGAAGCGAGCCCCGCAGATATCACATGAGAATGTTCCACATACTTCTGTAAGTGTATGAGTACGTACCTCCTCCTCTTAAACCTCTTGGGACACAGATCACAGTGGTATCTCTTGTCATCGAAGTGCGTCGCGCGCCGGTGAGAGTGTAGGTTGGAGCGCTGAGTGAAGCGAGCCCCGCAGATATCACATGAGAATGTTCCACATACTTCTGTAAGTGTATGAGTACGTACCTCCTCCTCTTAAACCTCTTGGGACACAGATCACAGTGGTATCTCTTGTCATCGAAGTGCGTCGCGCGCCGGTGAGAGTGTAGGTTGGAGCGCTGAGTGAAGCGAGCCCCGCAGATATCACATGAGAATGTTCCACATACTTCTGTAAGTGTATGAGTACGTACCTCCTCCTCTTAAACCTCTTGGGACACAGATCACAGTGGTATCTCTTGTCATCAAAGTGCGTCGCGCGCCGGTGAGAGTGTAGGTTGGAGCGCTGAGTGAAGCGAGCCCCGCAGATATCACATGAGAATGTTCCACATACTTCTGTAAGTGTATGAGTACGTACCTCCTCCTCTTAAACCTCTTGGGACACAGATCACAGTGGTATCTCTTGTCATCGAAGTGCGTCGCGCGCCGGTGAGAGTGTAGGTTGGAGCGCTGAGTGAAGCGAGCCCCGCAGATATCACATGAGAATGTTCCACATACTTCTGTAAGTGTATGAGTACGTACCTCCTCCTCTTAAACCTCTTGGGACACAGATCACAGTGGTATCTCTTGTCATCGAAGTGCGTCGCGCGCCGGTGAGAGTGTAGGTTGGAGCGCTGAGTGAAGCGAGCCCCGCAGATATCACATGAGAATGTTCCACATACTTCTGTAAGTGTATGAGTACGTACCTCCTCCTCTTAAACCTCTTGGGACACAGATCACAGTGGTATCTCTTGTCATCGAAGTGCGTCGCGCGCCGGTGAGAGTGTAGGTTGGAGCGCTGAGTGAAGCGAGCCCCGCAGATATCACATGAGAATGTTCCACATACTTCTGTAAGTGTATGAGTACGTACCTCCTCCTCTTAAACCTCTTGGGACACAGATCACAGTGGTATCTCTTGTCATCGAAGTGCGTCGCGCGCCGGTGAGAGTGTAGGTTGGAGCGCTGAGTGAAGCGAGCCCCGCAGATATCACATGAGAATGTTCCACATACTTCTGTAAGTGTATGAGTACGTACCTCCTCCTCTTAAACCTCTTGGGACACAGATCACAGTGGTATCTCTTGTCATCGAAGTGCGTCGCGCGCCGGTGAGAGTGTAGGTTGGAGCGCTGAGTGAAGCGAGCCCCGCAGATATCACATGAGAATGTTCCACATACTTCTGTAAGTGTATGAGTACGTACCTCCTCCTCTTAAACCTCTTGGGACACAGATCACAGTGGTATCTCTTGTCATCGAAGTGCGTCGCGCGCCGGTGAGAGTGTAGGTTGGAGCGCTGAGTGAAGCGAGCCCCGCAGATATCACATGAGAATGTTCCACATACTTCTGTAAGTGTATGAGTACGTACCTCCTCCTCTTAAACCTCTTGGGACACAGATCACAGTGGTATCTCTTGTCATCGAAGTGCGTCGCGCGCCGGTGAGAGTGTAGGTTGGAGCGCTGAGTGAAGCGAGCCCCGCAGATATCACATGAGAATGTTCCACATACTTCTGTAAGTGTATGAGTACGTACCTCCTCCTCTTAAACCTCTTGGGACACAGATCACAGTGGTATCTCTTGTCATCGAAGTGCGTCGCGCGCCGGTGAGAGTGTAGGTTGGAGCGCTGAGTGAAGCGAGCCCCGCAGATATCACATGAGAATGTTCCACATACTTCTGTAAGTGTATGAGTACGTACCTCCTCCTCTTAAACCTCTTGGGACACAGATCACAGTGGTATCTCTTGTCATCGAAGTGCGTCGCGCGCCGGTGAGAGTGTAGGTTGGAGCGCTGAGTGAAGCGAGCCCCGCAGATATCACATGAGAAGGGACGCTCACCTGAAAAGTAGTGCAAGGGCACAGATAATATAATACTAGCATACAGATGCTTCATCCCATACAAAGAAACCGTGCCGACGTAACTAGCATTTTTCGTCTGATTAAACTGATAATTTTTTCTACATCGATTGCTTTCGGTTCCGTTCCTCGGCGATAGATAGATGGAGTTAGCAGCGACTTGCAAGTAGCACGGTTTACTCGGTTCGTGAATAATTATTTTATTTAAACGATGATTTCTTTTATAGTATTATATTTTTATTTATTTCCAGTGCACCAAAATGTGTTACAATACAAATTTAAACAATCGAGTGGAATGCCTCAGAAATTCAAAAACGCACCATCCATTGGCATCAATGTGAGTTAAGAGCCCAGTTGATTAAACAGGAACATACAAGGGGAAAATCTACAAGTCCGTGATTAGACCTGTCATACTGTATGGATCGGAATGTTGGGCTGTGAAAAAGATGGATGAAAGGAGATTGCATGTAGCAGAGATGAGAATGTTGAGATGGATGTGCGGCGTGACGAGATTGGATAAAGTGAGAAATGAGTATATTAGAGGCAGTTTGAAAGTGGCGCCAGTGGCAGAAAAGTTGAAAGGAAACCGTTTGTCCTGGTATGGTCATGTGATGAGGAGGGATGAAACGCATATTACTAAAAGAGTTATGAATATAAATGTGGATGGATGGAGAGGGAGAGGAAGGCCAAAGAAAAGATGGATGGACTGTGTGAGGAGTGATATGAAAGAAAAGGGAGTCAGTAATAACATGACGGGGGATAGAACGGTATGGAAGAAGCAAACGTGTTGCGCCGACCCCAAGTAACATGGGATAAGGGCAGGCAGATGATGATACAATATTTATGTTTAATTCCAGAAAATGTAAATTTTACACACAATTCAATAACAAATTGGTGCATATCGCGCCATCTAGTAATATTTATTTGAACCAATTTCTTTTTCTTAGTTGGGAACCCGTGGAAAGGGTTAGTTATCTATACTAATATTATAAAGAGGAAAGATTTTTTTGTTTGTTTCTTTGTACCGAATAGGCTCCGAAACTACTGGACCGATTTGAAAAATTCTTTCACCAATAGAAAGCTACATTATTCCTGAGTGACATAGGCGATTTTTTTTAATCCCGAAAACGGGTCCTGTGGGGTGGCCCACGGGAGCGAAGCCGCGCGAAACAGCTAGTTAATTATATTTTGCAATATTTGAATTGCGAACGTCTGGATATATATACTATATTTCGTGTCGAGATCCACTACCTAATGAGCATACTTAATTAACTGCTAATAAGTTCTAACAACAATTTATTATTAGGAACATTTTAGTTTTTCGTTCAGACTAAAACCACAGACTATAGACACACAATCAACGCCCGCTTTTTCGAGAGGTAACGGGTTCAGTATCATTCTGCCGGATGAGGCGGCGGAAAAAGCGCGGGCGTAGCGGCAGTATACGTCTACCAACAGTAGCCTATTCTGTTACGAACTTTTTTTTTCTTTAAATTGCAAATTGTTTCACTCGTACTTGGCCGCCAAAAAGAGAAATAATTACGTTGTAGTTACATAATGATATCAAAACTCCATACAAAAGTCATTTCATAACTATTATGTAATTTTATTCTTCAAGAAATCTTGTTCATATTTCGAAACGAATTTCTTAGGCAATGTGTGTATAATAATAGACAAGTTAGAGGGAAAATTTATATTTGTTACTCAATCATGGCAGAACGGCTGAACGAATCTGGATTAAATTTGACAGAGAGAGATTATAGTCTATAATAGAATACTTTTAGGCTACTTTTTATCCCACGAGAACATAATACCCGTGGGGTAATTTCCGACACCGGGTGTCGGCAAAAGCTAGTTTACAAAATTAGTATTAAGACGATATGAAATTGGAAACATGAAATAAGATTACAAACCAGTGTGTATCCGCATGTGATCTCTCAGCTCCGCGCGCCTCGCAAAGGCCTTGCCACACTCGCTGCACACAAACGCCTTGTTCCCAGAATGAACCACACCGTGGACTTCTAGGTTGTGTTGTGTGCTGAAGGCTTTATCTGGAAAATTAAGAAGGTTTTCACAAAAAATGACATCACGGCTTTTATTCCCCATAACAGTTAACAGAAGTGCAGATAACCTCTTCGCTTTATTCAATCTAAACGAATATTATAACAGATTTGTGACCAACCGAATCGTCGGTACGAAATGCCGACTTCGGCCAAAACTTTGGCTTTTTACAAAATGAGCCGAACTTTTTGCCGACGCCGAAAGTTTCAAGCAGGTGCCGAAATCGAACAAACCTGCTGTGCTCAGCGCGATGAAAGAGGCAAAAGGCGAGGGACAGCGGTCATACTCCTGTAAGATGGTGAGTTCGGAGATGAAAACAACGAGCGTGTAGCTTAAGACATGATTTATTACTAAACTAAAATGCAGGTGTTCGATCAATATAAAAGATACTTTGATTACACACACAGATAAATTATATACACTTTTAGTATTCCTAAATTATACGTATTCACGAAAAAAAAAGACGTGTTTAGACAATATATTTTGAATTCATATTTGGAACATTACGTTGTAACTATAGATAAAATATATTTTTTATCACATCTATTCAAAAAGAGCTAGTTGATTCCTCGTGAATAAGGACCAAAATAGCTCATTAATCCCTAGGGAAAGTGAAAAAAGAATGTGGATATTATAGAAGCGTGATGTGTGGATTTTATTTAGTTTTATATCTGTACCTACTAAAACTAGCTTTTTAAGTAAATTGTTATTAATCCTATGGACTTTGTCTGAAATAAAAAGTTTTTATTTAATTTTAATTATTCCAATGTACAAAGAGATGAATAACAAACCATGCGGTCCAAAATAGGTCCATCGCTAAAATCGATTACAACGAATGTATGAGATGAATGGCTGCTAATGAGCGATTGCGCAGCGAATGATGATAAATGATTGATTGTGTGATTTCGGGCCGCACGGGAATATTGTGTTGAACAAGCGACTGGCTAAAAAACCACGCGCGAGCCGAAAAAAAAATTAAATCTACAACTGTAACGGATGGTACCATTAAAATTGTTACGATGCACTTCCATAATTGTTCAAATATAAACATTAGCCTCTAATTATTTCTATGTTATGTCTGATAGTTCCTAATTGTATGTAAATAAATAAACGTAACGTTCTTGTTCATAAGTTGCGCTAGTTTATTTTTTTTCAACTACGTAGTAATGTTATCATTAATCACTACAAAACCTATCACAAAGGACGTATTTTTTGCTTAGAACCAAAACAGTGCAATCATTCATAAAAACAGTTTTATGAAATCTCATTGTTGCACAGTTTTTAGGGTTCCTTACCCGAAAGGTAAAAACGGGAACCTATTACTAAGACTACACCATCCGTCTGTCTGTCACCAGGCTGTGTATTTCATGAACCGTGACAGCTAGACAGTTAAAATTTTCACAGATGTTTCTGTTGCCGCTATAACAACAAATACTAAAATCAGAATAAAATAATTATTTAAGTTGGGCTCCCATACAACAAACGAGATTTTTTTGCCGTTTTTGGCGATAATGGTACGGAACCTTTCGTGTGCGATTTAGATACAAATTTACCACAGAGGTTTAATGTCTTCCATTAAGTATAATATAAAAAGTATGCATTAAATCAAAAAGATACTGGCTGAAAATAAAAATCGGCTGAATGAATTCGATTAGAAGAAAAAAAACAAATGGCGCGCATTTTGTACCATTGTAAAACTGATACTTCATATTTAGCTAGAAAAGTTAAAAAAACAATGCCAATAGACAGCTATAGCGATATGAATTGAACTCCAGGAAGTATAAATACAGCTGCGAATTAAATTGTTAACAACCTTTTGCTGCAAAAGTCGCGGGATAAATATTTTTCATAAACTTGAGCTTTTGGTACCTTAGTTGAAAGAAAAATAAATTACGCACCTCGCTAAAGTGAGTCATTAATGCACTAGTGTTAATTTAGTGCACTCGCATGCGCTCGGGCAACAACATAACACTCATGCATTAATAACTTACTTTGTGCTCGATGCAACAATATACTATTCTCACCCCCGGTTTCTCAACACTCGATTATCGGGTTGTTAACGTAATCGACGAATAATCACCGGTTATCTGTTGTGATTGGCTGTTAAAAAATCATTCAACCAATCACAGCAGATCGAATCAAGCGCGCGGTCGCTTGACAATTTGTCACATTAATTCTGCGTTGAGAAAAAGTACTAAGCAAACTCAAGTTAATAGGATACAGCGAATAGGAAAGATAAATACTTACTGCATATATTACAGACGAAATCCTTGACACCAGAATGTGTTTTCTCGTGCTGATTCAGATTTTGTTGCGTGAGGAACGATTTGCCGCACTGGGTGCATTTGTAGGGACGCGGCCGAACCTGACAACGAAATAATACAGATTTATTGGTTTTGCCGAGACACAAAGTCAAAACTATTTATTTAAATCAAGCCTTTAAGCGGCAATTTTGAACGTCAACAATCATAATTTACAAGTAATAAAAATTCATTCTACCGTCCATTCGGAAAAGTAGCTTGTTATGGAGAAGAACGGACAAGAAACGCCACACAACCTCTTTAAAAAAGAAATTGTTTTACAATATTTATATACATACATTAATTCATATACGCGAGGATGATGCACCTAGAATAACACTACGTACTATAGGTACTACGTATAGGTATAAAGTATTCAAAAAGAAAAGTTCCGTTGTTGTTGAATTAGATACCTAATTCAACAACAACGGAACAGTGTGCGAGTCAATTTCTTAAAACAAAATAAATGAATATAATAACTAAGAATAGTCCAGTAGGGATACAATTATTTTCCACATAACCTTTGATAATTCAAAAGTTTGTTGTTTTCGCTGGGTGGATACCTTATGTGAATTCAACGCTATGTACAAAAATGCTAACAGTTTAGAGTTATGCAATAGGCATAAAGTAGGAATTTCCTATTATATATATACGTGTTATAACAATAATATAAAATTTAAATAATTTACTGTTTCTTTATTAGTACTATCGAAACTTTATATTAGTGAAAATGCTAACAGATACTTAGGAACAATGGAAAACTGAAAATGGCTCGTAACTCTTTCAATAAAAGATTTAAGTTTTCAAATCATTTCCTATATGCATAGAGGGATTAGTTATACCTTACAACAAAAGTTCTAACAACTAAGTATAATGCTGCTCAGGTTATTGTATTTTTACATTGTGATTTGCGAAATATTGAATTTATGTTTATAAATTTGCGCCTACATATTCGAAATAATAAACTCTGCCACCATACAAAAGTTTAAACACTTATGTGCTATGCTAGTTTAATAAATAAAATACAATTGGGTATTGCGGGGCGCGGTGACACTCCACTCCGAATGTATTGAATGAGGCGCGAAACCATTTCATTACTGTCACATCAGTATTTAAACCTCGTTCATAAAATCTAATTTCATGGCAATTTGTTATTTTTAATTTTGAGGTCGAATACGATTTCTAAATTCTTTGTTCCTATAAAAAGAATAAGAAAGAAATATTCACAGAACACGGAATAGTCGTACCTGCCGTGCTGACAGTATATAACGAGATGACAGAATAATAAAGTTCTCCGTATCGTGAACAGTCGTTACGGGTCGTCAGAAACCCGAAAGTCTGCGGCCACCCTAACAAAAGGGTACCGTATTATCCAGTAGGATTACCGTATAATCTGTGTTGGCAGGGTAGGCAGTCACTTCATATAAAACACTGGTATTCAAATGCGTCTGGTTCGACTGAAAACAGTGGAAGTGAACCCCAACATATTAGGGAAAAGTCCAAGCAAATGCCTTTTCCAAACAGATGTGACTGTAGAAATATCAAACATCTTATAACCGGTGCAACTGTCACATAACTAAATTGACTACATCGCTGGTCCTAAGACCTAATACAATAAAGGCAGTGTTACCCACAAAGCCTTAGTGGATGACACTGTACTGTACTCATTTTTTTTATTCAGAATCAATATAGTAGCAACCCTAGTGAGTCCGGCAAGTTTAGGTGTCAATTTTGTGATACGCTTACCAAGATTTAAAACATTTTTTTTATTTTAAAGGTAGATAAATTTTACATAATCGTGTCTATTGCGCCCTATCTATTAGTTTTTAAACTCTATTATAACGAAAAATCGTCACCACGTGACCTTACCACACGATTGCTGTACATCAAAACCTAGTAAATGCACTAAAATATTATATTCCAGGATAGCGTAAAAATATTATTTGAATTAGCCTATGGAATGTCATCTTGTGTTAGGTAACTATACGAAAAAAAAAATAAGCGAGTACTAAACAAGGCTTACGGGTGAACTGTACGTAATAACACAAATGATATTAATGGTGTCCTAAATCTATTAAATATTTTACATATCTCTATACAAGATAATTCAATACCTATTAAGTACCGGACATTTGCTAATTTAAGGTGTTTTTACAATTTGAAGGGACTTTCCTATTGTAAATAATGATAAAATTTATTAATTAAAGCACTAAATCTCAATTCAAATTATAAATTTCCTGGTTAAAATTACACAGTCCATCGCAGCACAAAAAAAGTTATAATAATATAAACAAGATTATCAGGGTATAAAACCATTATAAAAATATGTCACCTACTGCGTTCTTATATGGGGCAGTCGTACAGTACCAGACATAATTTTAATATTTATTCGATTCGCACGGGGAAGGCTTGTATAACACATACCAGATTACCTATTTTAATGATCTTTATTATCGTAGCAATAAGGTTGCATTCATAGGCAAAATAACAGTGAACGATCTGTCAGATACTAGACGCCAGTTTGAAATAAGAATTTGCGCGGTAATGTTTTTCTAAAAATCATCAGAAGAGTCCCTTAATGATGTGGGCCTCTGTGGTCTGTATGATTCGAAGAATTTATACTGATCGTACATACCTACACCGCGCCCCGCAATACACAAATTGTATTTGATTTATTAAACTAGCATAGCACATAAGTGTTTAAACTTTTGTATGGTGGCAGAGTTTATTATTTCGAATATGTAGGCGCAAATTTATAAACATAAATTCAATATTTCGCAAATTACAATGTAAAAATACAATAACCTGTGCAGCATTATACTTAGTTGTTAGAACTATTGTTGTAACGTATAACTAATCCCTCTATGCATATAGGAAATGATTTCAAAACTTAAATCTTTTATTGAAAGAGTTTCGAGTCATTTTCAGTTTTCCATTGTTCCACAGTACGTATCTATTAGAATTTTCACTAATATAAAGTTTAGATAGTACTGATAAAGAAACAGTAAATTATTTAAATTTAAATTTTATATTATTGTTATAACACGAAATAATAGGAAATACCTACTTTATGCCTATTGCATAACTCTAAACTGTTTTAGCATTTTTATACATAGCGTTGAATTCACATAAGGTATCCACTCAGCGAAAATATAAAACTTTTAAATTATCAAAGGGCATATTCTTCTGGCTACTGGACTAGAATTGATTTTGTCTACACTAAAGATTGGATGGATGTATGTTTGTTACTCAATCACGCCAGAACGGCTGAACGGATCTAGATGAAATTTGGCACAGAGATAGATTATAGTCAGGCATAGCACAAAGGATACTTTTTATTCCGGCAAAATGTTCCCTCAGGATATTTTTTGACTATCACGCGGGCGCAGCCGCTGGCAGAAGCTATTATTATAAATGCGAATGTTTGGATGGATGTATGTATGTTTGTTACTCAATCACAGCAGAACGACTGAACGGTTCTGGATGAAATTTGGCACGCAGAGAGATTATAATCTGGAATAGCACATAGGCTATTTTTCGAGATCCACGTGGGCGAAGCCGCTGACACAAGCAAGTATCATGATAAACCGATTATCGTTGGGTTATAAGTGTTCTTGAGTGGGAAAGCAAATCGAACAATGTAGGGATGGATGCCCTCAGCTACGATCTTCGCAGGGTGTTTGGTAGCAGATCGATGAGAGTTGCCGAGAATTGAGATGAATAGCGGGGGATCGGAGAGTTCAGTAGTGACTGCTGTAGGCTTTTTTTATTGATGTTAGGCTCGCGCTTGACCACTATTTCACCTGATGGATAAGCGATGATGGGGTCGACGATGAAGCACGCTTGCCTATAAGTAACCTATCCACTTTTGAGTTTAAAGACCTCCATGTTGTAGGTATCGGGAAACACTGGCTCCAGCAAGGAATTTCACTTCTTAGCTGTACTTTGTCTGCTTCAAGCAACTGCCCGACGGGTGTATATGTTCAAATCGCGTCGAATATTCTGCTTGCGCGATGCAGGATTTGTGTGACGTCATGTCATTAGTTCGTACGTGGCATCAAAGATGTCGCCACAGGTGGGATGTCTACCATGTACCGACCAAGGTTGATGATGATGAAGCTAGTGTACTCACCGCATGGGTCTTCAGATGAGCTTGATGCGTGTACTTGGAGGCGAAGGCCTTCCCGCACACACTGCACACGTAGGGTCGCGCACCGGAGTGTATGTTGGCGTGTTCAGCTAGCAGTGTTCGTGAACTGTAACTCTTGCCGCACACGCCGCAGCGATGCGCGTGTCGGGATGTACTTTGGGAACTGTCGTTTGCATGTGAGGCTGAGGAAAATATATAAATAGTTTTTGAATATCCTTTTCTTTTTCTCAACGAAGCATTTTATTTGATACCCATGGGGGTGCATAAAAAATAATTGGCCCGCCATTTTAGGGTCTGGTGGACTATCAAAAATGGCGGTCCAGTTATTTTTATGCACCCAATTTATGACCAATACCAATACTGGATATAGAATAATGTCACTTAGCTCACCGTTATCCAAACTAAATGTGTATCCAAAATATCATTTGGGGATATCCGTTTTAAAATTCGGTTGCAATATCTATGATAGCTAATTAAAAGGCGAGTTAGATACAGGCAAACATGGAGTACTACTCTCATCTCTGGGACGGATCTGCCAAATATTAGCTTTATGCACTTGACTCGGTAGAAAAACAGGCCAAGACGCTTATCGGCAATGAAGGACTGGTTGAGTTAAACTGCCAGAGCTTTGATCATCGACGCCATGTTGCCATCCTGTCGGTTTTTGATCGGTTACATTTCGTGGAGTGAGCAAATTAATCGCGCCTAGCCCGTTTCAAAATCAGATAGGCATAATAAATGTAAAAACACCTTATTACTATTATTATAAATACATATATGCGTTGCATATTCCGTACGTCTTCTCATCACAACACCGCAGAAGCGACACAAGTATATTCTGGCGTCGTGGACTGATTTCAAAAGAATATAAAGCTTATTACTATTATTATAAATACCTATATGCGTTGCATATTCCGTACGTCTCCTCGTCACAACACCGCAGAAGCGACACAAGTATATTCTGGCGTCGTGAACTGACTTCAAAGGAATATAGAGCTTATTAATATTATT
The DNA here is from genome assembly GCA_945859665.1 of Anorthoa munda. Lineage (NCBI taxonomy): Eukaryota > Metazoa > Arthropoda > Insecta > Lepidoptera > Noctuidae > Anorthoa > Anorthoa munda. The sequence continues at coordinate 14,423,312 of OX243898.1, forward strand.
ATACATACCTATATGCGTTGCATATTCCGTACGTCTCCTCATCACAACACCGCAGAAGCGACACAAGTATATTCTGGCGTCGTGGACTGACTTTAAATGTCGCATCATCGTATCTGCATCTTCTACGCTTGGTGGGGTTTCATCTGTAAAAGAAAATCCCACGTCAACGAAAATAATTCTTATCAACTACAGATCCCAGCAAAAGGAGTGTATACTGTGTATATATTCATTAATTTATTCATTACCAAACAATTTTTAAATCGTATCGAAAATTTTATACGCTACAACCCCGAAAACTTGTTGAACTTTTGACAATCTCGGGACCCTGGGGTCCCGGTCCTTTGAAAGGCGTGCGAGGGGCCGATGCCAACTCGCAGAGGCCTTGTTAAGCATGTATCAGAAAATGTGACACCAACCGACGATTATCCCTGTATGCACTACGCAACTGCACCCAAGGTTAATCCCCGCTCAACTCAACCATGCAGTAATCAAAAACGTCAAATAAAAATATCAAATGAATATATAAAATCAAAACATTTAAATGTTCACTACAATACTCAACAACAAAAATTTAATGTCAATTAAATAAACTCTATTAATATTCTAGTTGAAATAAATGTCACAGATAAAGTTGACCATTCCATTCGAAATAAAAATACAAAATCTATTCAATAACAATTCAGATTCCGTCAAAAAAATATCATGTCACAAATGTAAGGAACGTAGCAGAGCAGGTGTTGTTCTGTAGTTACTGCCTGCCTCCATGGAAAAATGCAGTGACTTCTAATTCCTTCGTGGATTATTGGAATTTTCAAGATTTGCGCTTATGCAATATTAACTCATTACTGAATGCCAAGTGAAAGAGTCAAGGACGCCCCTTATTTATTTATATATACATTATTGTACACTAAGATACAAATAATTCAAAAAGATATCTTAAAGCAAAAACAAACATACAACAGGCGGCCTTATCGCGTTCCGCGATCTCTTCCAGGCAACCTAGAATGGAAAGAGACACAATATGGTGTTGCACTTGGTGCAAATTTTTCAACAAAAAAAAGATACATAAACACATACATACTGCTAACTGCTAATACACAGACAAGAAAACAATTCAGCTTATACAACATCATGATCACAGTGGCAAGTAATACTCCTTCACAAGTCGCTTTTTAGGGTTCCGTACCCAAAGGGTAAAAACGGGACCCTATTACTAAGACTTCGCGATCCGTCTGTCTGTCTGTCTCCAGGCTGTATCTAATGAACCGTGATAGCTAGACAGTTGAAATTTTCACAGATGATGTATTTCTGTTGCCGCTATAACAACAAATACTAAAAACAGTATAAATGGGCCACCTATACAACAAACCTGATATTTTTGCCGTTTTTTGCTCGATATTAATAACGGCAACAGGTAGACGCTTGAAATATTCACAGAATGTTTATTTGTATATTTACTTAAAAAAATAATAAATAATAAATTAAAACAAAATAAATTAAGGGGGGCTCCCATACAACAAACGTGATTTTTATGCAGTGTTTTGCCATAATAGTACGGAACCCTTCGTGTGCGAGTCTGACTCGCACTTGGCCGGTTTTTCTTTATTAAAAACCGGCAATGATTGCGCGCGTTTTTTTAGTCACACGCAATGCATTCCATAGACGAGTGGCCTGGACGTGGACAGTAAAGATTTATAGGGCGTTTGTGCACTACAAGGAACTTTACTGTCCGGCATTCCGATTTTTTACGGTCCGGTATGGCACGCCATAAATGTATACACATCATTTACATTGTCTCGATTTCGATGTAATATTATAGGTACCTGGCTGTATGTTCAGAATGTATTTGCTTGTGTTTTAGAATTTATGACCATTCGCATAATGCAACCCGATGTCGTTATGGGTATCATAATGAAACCGCTGTCAATTTTGTAATTCGAATATAACGAAACCGAAGTAGATAAACTACGATTATAACTCACCGTTCTTCTCGCAAAGGAGACATTTGAACAGGTTGCCTTCCTGCGCCACGATCTGTAGGGGTGCGTCTTGTCTCTCCATGGCGCTGGACACGGATTTCACGCGGAACATCTCGCCTGATTCCACTTTTATGAAGGCACCGCCTAAAATAAATAAATTAAACTGTTATGGGAACATGTATTAGCTGTTGCCCGAAATAAAAAAATAAAAAAATAATTATACATGTACAACTTTACACGTCACACCTAAGGCGTATATACAATGCTATAACACAAGAAATAAAAACACTAAAACGATACATACAAGAATTAGGCAAAGTTAAATATATCTTTTTTCTCATATACAAATAAAAACTAATTAAAAATAAAGCACACGATATAACCAAAAATAGAAGAAAAAAATGCAAAAAGAAAAACAACAGAAAAAAGCCAACAAAAAAAAACTTACAGAAGTAGAAATGTACAAGAATACCTAAACAAATATTTACTAATCTATCTTTCATACATTACATTTCAGACATAGTCAAACTTAAAAAAAAAGCATTATTTTTATCACGGTTTTTTTTAACGCGGTTCCTTATTCCTTTTACTAAATTACTCCTTATAATTTCAGCTATCTGCCAGCGAAAGTACCGTCAAAATCGGTGCAGCCGTTTCGGAGGTTAGCCAGAAGAAATTGTTTTTTTGAATTTTAACTAGTAAATAGCTGATATTATAAGGAGTAACGTATATTGTACATATTAGAAAAAAAAAATACAAGGTGTTTTTTGTTTTACAAGTTTGACGCAGACTTAGTCGCAGGCAACAACTAGTAACAAATGTAATACAAAATACTAGTAAAAAGCTTTTTTTCCAGTTAAAAACCTTTTTTAAACAAGCTTTTTAGCTTACCGTGCATTGTCATCTGAACCAAACGTGTATACAAAATTTCATCTTAATCGGTTGAGAATAACTGCTTTAAAATTCAGTTGCAAGATTTGACCCGAACACACTTACATACGTATATATTAAGTTAATAAAAAGCTTGTAAAAGTATGAACTAAAATGTCATCATTTAACGGCACAATTGGCTCAGTAGCTAAGCGATTGGCTACGTCGTTTTTTTTTGTTTTACGAGTTTTACGCGGACGAAGTCGCGGGCAACAACTACTTGTATATAAGATATTTAGCATTTAAACAAAAAAGTACCTTGTTCTTGAGCCGCGGCGATAATAGCGTTCGCCGTTTCTTCGTCACCAGACACTTGCAACTCTATCTGAGATTCATCATTAGAATCTGCAATGAAAATAAAAGTAAACATAAGAAAAAGTTAATTCAAAAAATCAAAAAACCCGACTGCTTAAGACGACGATAGTCAACAACGACATTGAGGGAACAAAACGCGCACTCGCTTCACACCGGCGCGTTTCAAAATTCAGTAGTTTTTTGTACTTTCCTTATTATTCTACTGCTTTAAAAAAAACCCTCAGATCAAAATGTAGACAATTAAATTGTCTTTGAGATGGTGACAATTTCATTAAAATATTGTATGATTGTCGTTTTGTTGTCCGTGTTAGACATAACTTTACAAATTAATTACACTATGTTATACGAATAAAATTAAAAAAATTCTTAGAACAAATTATCAAAAAAAAATTGTCTAAAGTAACATATTTTTTCCAAAAATTTAGGACCGATTCTCATTTTAAAATCAGATACTGAGGGGTATCTGCGCCTTAAGAAGCGAACTAAAAAGACGTAAACAAGAAGAAAATCATGATATGTAGTTGGAGGATACATACTCGCGAGCTGGCTGACCAAAACCGGATGTATCCTCCGACTGCACAGCATAATTTTATTCTTGTTTACGTCTTTTTATTTCGCTTCTTAAGCAGTTGGGTTTTTTGAATTTGAATTATCTTTTTTTATTTATAACTTTTAAGTTACTACTTTATTTTTCGAATTAGGTACATCTAAACATATTTATGTGTCATATATTTTGAAATCATCTCTTAAAACCCTTTTTTTTGATAGCCTACAAGATGTGATTGGAATAAAAAGAAAAATTAGGCACCCACAATATGGCGCCCTATGGCGCTCATCTTAATGTAGCCAGTGACACTCGCAAGATTAAGACGAATCGATTGACGTAAGAATCATCAAAATCGGTCAAAGCGTTTGGTCTCTAGAACGCCATATAAGCACAAACATACATACATAGAATGATAAACACATTACCCTCCTTCCGTCTAACCATTTTGTTTTTACTTTGTAACTTGATTTCCAAAATATCCTGTAGTTCCTCAGAGCAATTAAATACTGATTAATTATTTATCAGCGTTTTTAACCGATTCAAATGATATAAAATATTTATGTAGGCTTATTACTTTGGTCATAATAAAATTAATTACCGTATTTTTTCATCATACATACACAAACTCACGCCTTTTTCCCATGGGGGTAGGCAGAAATTACAGACCGCCAACTGATACGATCCGATCGATTTTTTTTTGTATTACATTAGTATTAATCACTCACCTTGACTATCCCCGTTCTCCAGATGATCACCATCGTTGTCCTGGTGCTCATCATCATCGGGCATAACCAGAGATATCTCTCCACCTTCGTAAATAAACTTCTGTCCAGCCACCATCCGGAGTATCGAGCCGTTTTCACTGTCTACCACTATTGTGTCTGTAATTGATAAATGAGGGTAGTGTTAAAAATATATTTTTCACTACCTTGTCTATTAAATATATATGTCTATAGGAAATAAATTCTGACCTACACCCCATCGAGTGGAATATGGTTGTTTAAAGCTCGTTGAGTAAAACCTGTATTTTTTGTTTGAAAAAATATTGGAAATCAAAGGAATGAGAAGCCACCAAAGTCAGTTTTTTTACAAAATTTTGTTCCAAAGAATTTATTAACTTCCCATTAACCTATGAACTTCAAATTTTGTGATAATGTTTATTATTACGTATATTTTACTAACAAATACCAATATATTGATAAACCAGCTTTTTTTTGGATATTCTTAATTTTTTCATATTAAATAAAACCAACTTGTTTTTGAGGTTTAGTACGGAACCCTAAACGTGAGAAGTCCGTCACGCACTTGGCCGATTTTATTTCCTTCGTGAATCAGTGAGACTCCTAGCGGTAGAAATTGGCAGTAATATTCCTTGAAATAAACTTGCGTTTAGTTTGAAGACACGGTTGGCGCAATAGTTGAGCGATTGGCTGCTGCGGTGCGTGTCGCTGGTTTGATTCCCGCACGGAACATTTATCATTACACTTTGACATTCTCGGGACCCTGAGGTCCCGGTCCTTTGAAAGGCGTGCGAGGGGCCGAAGCCAACTCACAGAGGCCTTGTTAGGCATGTATCTGGAAATGTGACACCAACCGACGATTATCCCTGTATGCACTGCGCAAGTGCACCCAGGGGCATTCCCCGGTTGGTGCAGGACTATTGCAAAATATGGAGAAAAATGTATTAGGCTATGGTTTAGTGGATCGATTGCCAAAAACTATAGAAGGACTACTGGCCCCTGCCTGACCACTGTTGAACTACACGGCTATAAAATGGCAGAGGGTGAGTGGCACACTCAATTAATGGGCCCCATAAAGGGTTGCTTGCACTTTAGTGACGAAGGGCCACGGAGGTAACATATTCGGAAGTGCTTGAGGAATGGAGAGGCATACCACGGCTATGAGGACAATACCCGAAGTACGGTCAAGATCCCTACCAGCATCTTACTGGGTTAACTTCCTTCCTCCGAGCACGTTGGCTCTTGCAAATCTCCACTCAAGCCAGCCAATTAATGCAAAAGAGAGAGCTCTGTTCCCCGTCAGTGTTCACTCCGACCGGCCAATAAAGGCAAGCAGGAGATGAGGGACAAGACTTCTCCCTGGTGACCAGCTCCGTGGGGTCGCCACTGCCCACCAGCTCGCCACAAAGCTGCCCCGCTTGTTATTAATAAATACTATTAATACTGCCACTTACGTCCTTCCTCATCATCATCGTCCTCATCACCTTCATTGAGTATCTCCAGTTTCCCGAGGATGTACTTCTGTGCTTCATTCAATTCACCGTCGGTCCCATCTAGCGATGGTAAGTTCAAGTATTCGCTTACCTCGGGAGCGGGTTCGGACTTTGTCTAGAAAATAATAATTAAAATTATATCAGCCGGACAACTTACAAACCGGACAGCGGATAAGCCGTGGTGAACCGACTGCGCGATACAAAGAAGGGTAATTAATGTGTTTATCATTATAAATCAAACTGTCTATACTCTGATTTTTAACCGACTAACCAAAAAGGAGGAGGTTCTAGACTTTATGTATGTTCACCGATTTTGAAATTTCTTTTTTTGTTTGGATCTTCAACAAATTAAAATGGGACCAATTTCGAAACATACTCTTGTTTTGAAATTTCTCCCATTTTATTTTTTGCTCGATATTAATAACGGCAACAGGTAGACGCTTGGAATATTCACAGAATGTTTATTTGTATATTTACTTCAAAAAATAATTATTATTAAATTAAAATAAAATAAATTAAGGGGGGCTCCCATACAACAAACGTGATTTATTTGCAATGTTTTGCGATAATGGTACGGAACCCTTCGTGTGCGAGTCCGATTAGCACTTGTCCGGCTTTTATATTATAGATGAAGAGTAGCTGTCCTCGCTAGAGAAATCAACTTCAAGACTTTGATCCAGAATCACATCCGACTATAGTTTATGAAGACTGATGGCAGATTTAAAAAAACGAATAAAATTACCTGTAGCTCTTCAACTTCTAGTACTAAGTTTTCACCGGAAGCACTTGATACAGGAACCACAGACAGACAATCTGAAATAATATACAATATGAAACTTTTTGAACGAAATAACATACCATCATTATCCTGTAACATTCTCACTGCTGGGACACAGGTCTCCTCTCTATTAGAGAGAGTGGGATGTGATCCACCACGCGGGCCCAGTGCGGATTGGCAGATGTCTTAATATTTTTGGTTAAACTTTAAAATTACACAATAATTATGAAAGAAAACAGATTTCTAAGATTTCTTCTTTATCTTTATTTATATTTGTTCGTGTGGGAATCGAGCTCGCGCCAAGCAGCGCAACACAGCTAATCGCTCAGCCATTGCGACCTCTAACAACATAAAAAAAATCTTTTTAGGGTTCCATATTCAACAAGGAACCCTTAGTTAAGCCATGTCCGTCCGTCCGGCCATAGCATAGCTCAGTGACTCTTAGTACTAGAAAGGTATAATTTGGCATGGATATACATCCATGCCAAATTATACCTTTCTAATATCTCATTAATCACGCAGATAAAGTGGTAAAATAAAATTTTGAAAAACCGGTCAAGTGCGAGTCGGACCCGCGCACGAAGGGTTCCGAACCATTATCGCAAAAAACTACAAAATTTGTTGTGTGGGAGCCCCACTTAAATATTTATTTTATTCTGTTTTTAGTATTTGTTGTTATAGCAACAACAGAAATACACCATCTGTGAAAATTTCAACTGCCTAGCTATCATGGTTCATGAGATACAGTCTGGTGACAGACGGACAGACAGACAGACGGATCGCGGAGTCTTAGTAATAGGGTCCCGTTTTTACCCTTTGGGTACGGAATCCCAAAAAATATATTTTTTACACGGAAAGTGGGGATGTTTTTTTACTCGTCTATCCCATGATGTGGGGGTATCGTTGAACAGGTCATTCAAAAATATTACGGGTCTGTGAAAACCATTTTTAGATTCAGGGATCCCTTTGCGTAAAATTAAGCTATATATTGCAAATTTTTGTTAGAGTCAAGTGTCCTCTTCCTCCTGACAGCTTAGTGGTCGCTTTTTATGTGAAAAATATCACGGCAGTATTATATTTACTTAACGAAATTAAACGGAAAACTATCACAGCTTAGTAGGTTTTACAAGTTTATGAGTAATAGTCGACCAACATATTAAATGTACATGGAAAAGTAAAAAAAAAAAAAATATTTATGTATGGGACAACAGTTTTCAAACTGCAAAGTTAACTTTGCCCCTTCGTTAGACCAATGTTCGGTGCTTTCATTGTTAATGAACGTTAGTAATGTTACCTATTTATTTTGTTGACTATTTTTAAGTTAGAATGAGTATAATAAGCTATCCTTAAAAGATAGACATTATGCCATCGCGGACTTTTCTGTAGACCTTTAAAAATGGATCAATTCCACAACACATTGTTGTGTTATATCTCAAAGGGATTAGGCGGCGTTTTCATTAATCTCCCAGGCGGCTTGACTTTGTCCGAAATTTTCAACAATTATCGTCATAATATTTCAACCAATTTACAGAAAACCTTAACAAATCATACACCTAAACCTTTCTCATAAATCACTCTGTCTATTGGTGAAAACCGCATGAAAATCCGTAAAGTAGTTTTTGAGTTTATCGCTAACAGACAGACACACAGACGTGGTGGGGGACATTGTTTTATATTATGTAGTGAAGTTTACATACCCTCATCAATCTCCATAGGATGATCATCATTTGTCTCTTCTCCTTTTTCATCAACATCATCTTTTGCATCAATCTTCCTCAAAATGGCGCCAGAAAGAAAATCCTTCGGCAAAGAGTTCACATTGAAACTTAAAACCGAATTCTTTTGGTTCATAGGGGTCATATTGCTTTGACTATTCACCATATCATCTAGTTCATCTTTCAAAGCGTTTGACAGTGAATTGAGAATCGAATTTGAGTCTACAGTAGGTTTTTCTACCGGTTTACTCGTTGAAGTTTTTATCGTTTGTGTGAGGACTGAAGATCCAACGGTTACTTTTAGGTTTAGTGTTGATGCTGTGGTCGGCTGAAAATATAGAGAAAATACATAATTCTATTAAGAATATTACTGGCACCAGTTGATTGGTCATAAAACGAACATATGGGTGAGTTATTGAATATTTAAAAAACCCCCCTGCAAACACTGAAGTGGCTAGTAGGTATACATTCACAAGTATCTCTACAAAACAAGATACTTATGTATAAAACCAAATAGAAGCCCGTATGGGCCTACGAAATTGAACTATGGGTAACAGCAGGGGCGTAGCTACCGCCGTATCTGCCGTATCAATTATACGAGGCCCCCGGGTCTCGGGGGCCCCCGACGTGCTTAAGCAAAATTTTTAAAAACTTTCAATTTTTTTTTTAATTTCAGAAATGACAAATGTCAAAAAGGCTTTTTCTTTTTTTGTTTGCAACACCCTACATCGGTTAACGCGGGCTGCGGGATTTTGGAAAAAGTGACAGATAGATAATTATGATGAATAAATATTTCTTTTTATTTTATGCAAACATTTTTTTTTCTTTTGTGAGAAATCTTTACCCTTCATAAGGGCCCCTAAACAAGTTTTTATACGGGGCCCCGCCAAGGCACGCTACGCCACTGGGTAACAGTCAAAAACTCCAATGTGAAGATCCAGCAAAGATTCCAAAGCAAGGTGCTGAAAACCATATCAAATGCTCCATGATTATCCAAATTAACTGAATTACATGACTACCTCAAAATTAACAACATTTAGGTTGCCCTAGTAAAGAAAGAAAAAAAGAAAGCGGGGTTAAAATGCATGCTATCTCATCCGACAACACGTGCGAAAGAGATGGATGCTTGATGAGCAGTAAGAAGCTAGTTCGCGTACGAATACACACTTTTGCAAATTTGTAGCGAAATGGAAGATGATTTAGAACGAAAACGAGCGTGCGAAATTTTATAAACACACCTTTGGGAATATGGATAATTATCATGAAAAAACGACTAAATGTATCTGTTCAAAATAAAATTGTTTGCAAATCTATCCCTGTATAGTGACTATTTTGCAATTTTCCTTCTTCTTATGGTATTTATTTGCGGCCAAGATCCGTTAAAATTAGTGATGAAATATGGAACTTTCAACGCTCATAAGTTTCAAATATGTTGTTTTTTCCTTTTTTTCCATACAGGGCTAATAATGAGCCAAATTTATATATTTTTTTATTTTGAACGTTCACCGTCAAACAGTGGAGCCAGACTACGTTTGTATGACAGAATGATTGACTAGAGCAACCTTAACAAGAGATTGAGCAAAGAAAAAAGCTTTACAGGGTTCGCATTGAAGACCACGTCAACAGTCTGGCTTCTGTACTGACCAACCCTCTAGAACACCGTAAACTGAAAAGATAACCCATAGAGAACATACCGATATTTAGTCATGTAGCAAGTAGAGAGTCGGCTCTCATTGGAGGACCGTACGAAGCGCCAATATGCACAGAACGCATCTGCTAATGCCTTGAGAAGCCGACAGATAAGTAAAAAAAAACCGTCTGCGTAAAATGTGAGTATGTCTGAGAATCTTTTTCCCAACTATTAGTCGGGTCAAATTTCACCAAAAAATAGGAGTGAAGTTACAAAAATTCGCACTATTCCCAAACCACTGCAACTCCTGAAAGCCAGAATCAACAGTGGTGACCACCAGAAAACCGCCGAGGCAATGAAGCGATGAAGTCCCAGAGAATGAATTTAACTGTATTGAATCCCGCAACGAAATTAATCGACAAGAATAACAGAGAAGTAGTAAAAAAATTACAAATTTCCACTTCCCTCCATATCAAGCAGGAGACAGAACAAACAAGGCCAAAGGCACAAAGGGTTGTTTACAACTGGGATAAGCCCAGTTGCCTAGCACCACGGATAAAAATTATCATTAATATTAATGGGTCCTAACATTGTGAGCTGCTATATTTGTTCCAAGTAGCTTAACCTCTACAATTCCCCTTACCTTTACTTGTGGCAATATCATATTAGGCTTGGAAAACGAAGCTTTAAGCCCACATTTCAGCAACAAATCCGGTGGTATAGGTTGTAACTTTGATGCCGGCAACACAAGCTTCTTGCCCAGGGTTGGTTTGGGTTTCGGCGGCGAACAAACTGTCTTCTCATAGTTGTCATAGTCTAGATTATGGCTGGGCAATGATTTTTTGAATTGTCCTAGTAGATCTGTTTTTATTGTTTGTAATCTGGAAATAGATAAAAAGAGATTACATAAAATTATTGATTTGGTCATATTCATATTCTTTATTGTACACAAAACAGACAGATATAAATACAATAGGACAGTTGATGTACAAAGGCGAGCTTAGCTTAACCAATAATTGTCATAATCATCAACAATTTTTGATCTTCATATATAAGTAATGATCGATGAAGAAATAAAGGATGTTTTCTTTTTGCAAAACAGACATGGTTTGGTAAATGTCATTTTGTGTCCAGCCTCATCCAATCAAATTAATATAAAGGTCCAATCCGTTAAGAGTCCTTTTTGGCAATCTGAAAATGGATCTCTGACCAAAGAGCTCCTATTTGAATCGTTTTCAAATGTATTCTTGGTGTTCCCCTAGCAAGCTGCACCTACTCAGCCCTCAACTTTTCGCCCTGAATATGCTTGCTCAAAAACCTGACAGCTCTTTAATATCTGCGTTTACCCTACATCTTGCCTACTCCTGAGTGTACCCCTTCAAAGAACTAAAGGAGTCATTATCATCATCATCATTTCATCCGAAAGACGTCCACTGCTAAACATGGACCGCATCAAATCAAATCAAATCATTTATTTCAATGAAACCTAAAAGGTACTTTTGAATTGTCAAGCATATATGAAGCTAGTTTCACATTCGCAAGCGTCAGTAGGTCTCTGTGGAGAAGAATATGCAAGACACTCTACGGACACTGTTTTACATACATACATAACTCACGCCTTTTTCCCATGGGGGTAGGCAGAAACTACAGAACGCCACCTGCTACGTTCCTTACATACTTCTTTTGCTTCACCCACGTTCATACATCTAGTCATACACGCACGCCGGTTATGAGTACTGGCCTTTCTGAAGAACATCACCAATAAGGCCTATGTATTGTATGTCTTTCTAGGGCGTCCCCTCCCGGCGTTTCCATTCACGTCTGCCTTGTAACCTTTCGTTAGTCGCCTTTCATTCATCCTCTCAACATGGCCAAACCATCTTAGCATACTCTTTTAAATTTTAGTCACTACATCTTCTTTTAAACCACAATCATCATCATCATCAGCCTATTAATGTTCCCACTGCTGGGACACAGGCCTGCTCTCTGTGAGAGGGGATGGGCCGTAAACCACCACGCGGACCCAGTGCGGGTCGGTGGATGTCACATGTCTTCGAAATTTTGGTTCTAGGACATGCCGGTTTCCTCACGATATTTTCCTTCACCGTTTTTGAGAGCAGTGGTGATAAAATAACTTACACAAAGTAAAGCGCCTGCCTAGGTTCGAACCCACGACCTACAACTTGTAAGTCGCGGCCGATACCACTGGGCCACCACTGCTCTTATGCACCACAATGTTGTCATATTACATCATCCCTCAATCTTTCATTTTCACTCTTTTCCATCAATAAATTTAATAACAAGTAGTTAGTTAAATCATTCTTGTTGCAAAATTACATATAATTATGTCAGAATGATGTAATACTGCTGGATTCCTCCCACCTAGTAGGAGTAAGCTTAAAATATTGAATACACAAACCTGACTTGAATGCTATCATACTCCGAGCAAGTCTTAAAGCATTTCTTACATAATATATTGGTGTGTACTTTATTCTCTATAACGGGCTTGCCAACAATCTCGCTCACGACCTCCGATACTTTCTTGCCGGATTGCAATGTGTTCTGAAAACAGAAATAGTAAAAATTTATTAAAGCCGCAATATCTACATATTAATTTGACTGCCTCTTTAGGCCATTGCAAACTGTCGTTTTTACATCCATACAATATGATAAAACATTAGGCAAACATTAGGAAACCCAGTCTAGATTTCTGCCCCGTCATTGACGTTATGCTTGCCTCCCTTGGGGCCTTTATTATCCCCTTGAACGCTAATTAGCAGACACAATAGAAAAACAATTGTTTTAATTAGGTACCATATTTTCCTTTTAGCGTTTAAACGCTTATTGTAGATAGGCTCGCGTTTGACCACTAACTCACCGGATGGTAAGCGATGATGTGGTCGACGACAGTAACGCACGGTTGCTTATAAGTAACCTATTCACTCTTGACTTAAAGACCCCTAGAACCTAAACATAACTTGAATAAAATGGGTGTCCTGCTTAACCAGATGCAGCTGAAAAATCAGTATTAACCTTGATAGACAAGAACTACTTACATGTTCTCCAAACAGGCTTGAAGCATTCCGGAGTGAGAGACCAGCTTTGATGTTGCAGATAAAACAACACAGGTTCATGCTAAAAACATTACAGATTTTCACATTAGTTTACTATATATTATATTCCCCTTCTGCCACATTGGTATGAGTTTTTAGGCTCCGCGCAAACGAGCTACCAGTGGCGGCCACTGATGGCTAGCGACAAACAGTTTATTAGGTCTTGCATACAATTTGTATGGACGTATGCAAGACCTAGTTAACTATATACTAGTATGCGTAGCGGGTGATGGCCACTCGCGACTTAAAGTCAACCATACGCGACTGAGTGGCCGCGACACGCCACCGGTAGCGGCCACTCGCAGCTCACATTCGCTCTCACAGCAGAAGAGTAGTATCGCCGCACAAGGGCCACATGTGACAGCCACAAACGCCACCACGAGAAGCGTGTGGCGGCCACCGGCGTCAATCGTGTGCGGCGAGTCCATACAAAATATATGAAAATTACAGGAAATATGGCGGCGTTTTGTGGTTGTGGTCGGTGGCCCCGTGTGCGGGGACCCTAACTAATCGCGGACGGCACCCAAAAAGCAGCCAAGCTAAAATGGAACTGGGCCGGACACGTTTGCCGCATGTCGAACAATTCATGACCTAAAGCTACCACAATGTGGATCCCAGAATATGTACGGTGACATGGCGGCTGCCCCAGACGAAGACTTGACACCTGCAGAAATTACTGGTCTACATTTGCCCAAATCCGGGAGAAAATGCCCACAGTGGGACGATTTAAGCTAAAAATAATAATAATATAAATAATATAATGACCCGTCCCAGCTTTGCAAAAGAACAAATTATACACAAATCATCCTCATTTATTGCTTTTTCTAATATTGAAAACCGTATCAAAAGCCCAAGCCTGGTTTAGAAGTAAGTGGAGAAACAGGCAGAAGCAGACAATTACTTTGTTTTATTTAGAGAAAAGAAGAGATTTAGAGAAGGTCATGCCATACTAAGAAGTGAGATTAGCCTGTCCCCAAGCATAGTTATCAAGGTTGTCTGTCCAGAGTGCATTGAAAATACTTAAGGATTAAGCCATCTTAGGGGCAGTCAAAAGAAGAATAAAATTGTAGTCGAAGAATTGTGGTTTAAGAAAAAAGAATCAATTACCTATTTTAGCATCTTTGTATAAGTGCCAAAAGCATTCATTCAAATTCAACACCAACACCAAGGACCACATAATATATTAGCTTATTAGTGTAGACTTGAAATAGATAGAATATACTTTATTGTACACCAAAATACAACATGAGTACACTATTCTTCATCGTATGGGTACAATAGACATTGAATTAAATAACAAAGATGAAGGAACAGACTGAAACTAGTAGTACTTCATCAATATAATAGAAACATCTTGTGGACACTTGGCGATAGCGGAGCTTTTTATTTGTGAAACAGTTCATGTATCGAATCTATAGCATACTTGTGTTTGACCAATATCGCACTTGATGGTATGTGATGATGTGGTCAACAATGGAGCATAATTTATGACTTCTACATTCTCGTTACGTCCCGCACTTAGACCTTCAGATGGACCATTGTGCTTGGGCCATGGCGGCCGTTAGCTGATTATTCCAACCAGCCCACCTCCCTATAGAAGTTAATTAATGCTCCTGGTTTGCTCAGAACTTCTGTGTAAGATCTGGGTGACGCCTGTGCATTCAAAGAGCATGTGCGTGACAGTTTCCTGAACCTCCATGCACACCCTGCACAGAGGGCTAACTGTTATGCCTATCGTGTAGAAGGGTTTGTTAAGCAAGCAATGTCCCGTGATGGTCCCCTCCTTCTCTGCTATAGCCATTATTCAAGTAACTTAAAGAAAAACTATAAATATCAGGAAAAACAGAGTCCGCAAGGCGTTACATACATATTATTAAAACAATGTACAATACTCACAGTGGATCTTTGTGTCTCTGAAGTTGGCTGCAAGACCCTGAGCAGTTACTATTTTTATGTGTATATGTTGAATTAGAAGATAGCATTTTATAGCTGCATCTTTCACTCGCTTATGTTTGTAGCATTGTCCTATCTCACTTACTGTATGCAGTATACTCAATGACAAACTCTTTCTTGCACAAGGGTTCCCAGAGCCTACTTCAGAGAAACAAAGATCCGCTGCGTCTACTGTACTAAGTTGAAAAGGTAAATATCCTGTGTTATGTTATTATTTCAGACTGGTTTTGATATTATTAGTGACATGAATGATAAATGCAGAAGGTATAGTTCTCGCTAAACTTCTGGGACGCCCTGAAGTTGGCTTTCCTATGCGCAAGGCACTAATCAGTGCTGTTTTTATGAGATTTACTACTTACCATTGTAGCCAACTTCAGGGTGGCCAAGTTTGGCGAGAGCTATAATTTGTGCTCAAACTGGCGGTGTAATCTGTGTACTACTTAGCTCTTGAAGTTTAATGAATTTCTTTATTATTAATAATTAAACATAACTGTCCCATTGCAGGGCAAACGCCTCCTCTCATACGGAGAAGGAACGACCATTAATCACCACGCTTGTTCAATGCGGGATGGTGATTTCAGACTTATATTAAGTCAAGGTTTCGATTAAATTTACTAGCTGAAAAAATAAATGTTAATCGAAAAATGTATATGTTTGTAGATTTAACAACTTTAATCTATTCTATTTATACTTTGAATGTAAGATTTAAATTAAATGATTACAATAACATCAACATTTATTGTTTGACAGCTGTTATCAAAGATAATTTTACAAATCTCGAATGAATAAGTTTGTTTCTACTTTAATTATGTGCAAATTTGTTTCGATATATGGAACACACATTGCTTAATTCGTCTTATGTAATGCCAATGGGCAAAAATGCAAATTCTCCTGATATCACAAAGATTTATCAATGTTTACATCGTTATCAGTTGCCGATAATTTCAAAATTACTACCACCATACACGAAAACATTCGACTTTAGTCACCAAAAAATCGTCTCCTTCGGTATTTCGCATAAAATGGCAGCCATTGTGCTAATCCACTTATTAAAGATTCATATTTATGACGAAAAATCACGATGAAATCAACTTTAATTCACTTACTTGGCCAATAATCCCAATAATCTTCAGGTATATTATTATTAGTTTTTGAAGGTTTTCACACGGTTTTATAAATAATGTTGTCAGCAATGGATCGCAAGCAGCCACCATTACGTTTTTAATAATTTTAATACTTTTTTTCGCCGCCAGGTGTCACTTTGCAGATGTCTCCGGTAGGTTTGTTCTCTATTACTTACCAGTTTTTAACTCGACTATCGCAAACTTTTTGTTTGTGAAGAATTGAAGATGGTTTTTTATAAAAAGTATCTACGTTCTTAACGAAACGTGTTGAACAATATTGTGTAAATGTATGGCGTATTGAAATATTGGCTGTTTAAACCGACTCCGCATAGGGATTTCACAAGCGTTTCGACGAAACTAAACCCAGGAGCACGATCCTAAAAATCCCCTCAACAAATAAGTAACAGCCTCAGGTATACTTAAGAATTGGAATAGTTTTTATCGCTGTGCGGAGGGCATCCATGACCAACCACATATGGTGAGATGCAGAATGTAGCAAGAAAAATATTTACCACCACCCATCCGATACCGTCGAAACCCAGGAACACCTACCAATCGCGTAGGTATGCGTATAATATGATATTTGTTTTGCAATTTGCAGGTCAGTATGTTTTTTTATTGTTTTGTATTGTATACTTAAGTGTTTAGGGACACATTTGGAATATATTCACCAAACAGAGAGGCAGGTCAGGACTCTTCGGTCTTCTGTATAACCTGCCGCAGCTTATGTATGTGGTCTACGGTGCTATAGCCTTTTCGGAATCTTGCTTGTTCGGGAGGCTGGAAATCGTCAAACCTGCGTGCGAGACGATTCGTGATGACTCTTGAAAACAACTTGAAGACATGGCTAAAAAGTGAGATGGGTCTATAGTTCTTCAGCCGAGCATTTTCGCCTTTCTTGAAGAAGAGTACCACCACACCTTCCGGAGTTCGGCCGTGATTTCGTCATTTCACGGCGCCTTGATGTTTTTAAGCTGTTTAAGAGCCATCCTAATCACGTACATGCTGACGTCCGGGATATCTTCGGTATATTGTCGAGTCAATCTAGCTCTTGGGTCGTTTGCTAGACTCGCAACGGGCTTGCTGATTGATGTGTACAACTGCCCATAGAATGTCTCGATCTCTCTCAGAAGCTCCGGTTTGGCGGATACGATCCTGCCATTGCCGGTCTTCAGTTTCATAAGCTGGCTCTGCCCAATAGTCATATCCCTTGAAGCGCCTTGGAGCCTTTATTTCGCTCAATCGCGTCTTTAATACGCTCGGTATTAAAGCAGCGGAGGTCTCTCTTCAAGGATTTAGAGATCTGTCTATTGAGCTGCCGGTATTTGCACGCCTCATCTGAAGACTGCAGGATCATCTCACGCCTTTCCTTCATAAGCTTGAGAATAGGATCAGATAACTTTTTGTTTCTATCTGTACGTCGGGTCTTGAAAAACTTAGACCCGACCGTATGGACAGCTTCCACGAACCCATCGCTGTTTTCTTCCACGGAGCTCCCTAGGCACTCAAAACGATTCTGGAAATCACCACGCTTGTCAGGCGGGTTGGCGATCGCTCTATAGTTGTTATAAATGCACAGAGAACGCTCCCTTAGTCGCCTCTCACGACACCTACAGGAAGATATGGGATGGTGAAATTCTTTACTTCCGGCACCATACGGGCCATAATCCACCATACCATTATAATTATCACATCACTTGTCAATCCCATATATTTTTTTCTTTTTGACCATCGCTATCGCCACACTTTCGATGATAGAATGTCAAATGTCTAGGGCCGCGTTGATGCCGCCATGGGATCTGGAGGCAAAAGTCCTCGCGCAAATATGGGAATGGCGCGAGGAGGTGAAATGCCGGCGCGAAACTCTGTTGCCGCGACAAATCACGGCTCGGCGGACAGAGCTCCGGCAGGATCTTATGGCGACATGGAGAGGGTGAATGTCGCAGCCCAGCGCTGGGCACGCCACAATTGCGGCGATAAGGTCCCTCTTTGAGAGGCGTCACGGCGTCCTCACCTTCCGCCTGACGTAGGTCCTCACCGGACACGGCTGTTTAGGGCGATTCCTGTTCAGGATAAGGCAGGAGGCAACGCCCCGGAAATCCGATCGGCCGGAGGACACGGTAGAGCATACGGTGGAGGTCTGCCCCGCTTGGGTGGAGCAACGCCGTGTCCTCGTGGAGACGATCGGCGGTGGCGACCTCGCGCGTCCGGCCCTGGTCTAGCCATGGTACGGAGCGAGAGGGGATGGGAAGCTATCACCTCCTTCTGCGAAGCAGTAATGCTCGCGAAGGAGGTAGCAGTACGCGTGAGGGAGACGCCCTCACGTCCCAAACCCAAGCCACCGCAGGAGCCACCCTGGGCGCGTTTACGGTGGCGACGGCTTGCGGACTGCGAGTAATGGGTAGCCCGCTGTCCCACGGGGTCCGCTGGGGCCGATGCCTGACTGGGTCGCGGATATATTTGAAAAAGAGTTACACCGCGGCTCTGGTGGCTCAAGCAACTGAAGGAACACAGGTGGGTTTTAGTCAATAAAAGTCTGACACGTCCGCCCGCCTCACCCAGAGCGGAAGAAGCACAGAACATTTTACTGGGAGAAGTCAATAGATGAATTCCTAAAAACTGGACTATAGCTGTCACTACTGTCAAACGTCAACTGACAGCTGTCAACTGTCAAAAACGTTCCAGTTTATGCAAGTTCATTGTTTCTCGTGTTATTTTACCTAGTTATGTTCCTTTATTTCCATATGTTCTATAAACTCATTTAATATGTTATTCTATTTTCAGAATTGTTTAACATCTTGGCAATGTAAATAGAAAGAATTGCCGTTTTTTTTTGTGTTTGTATTATACAATAATCCAGATTATATGTTTTTATTTAATAAGATTTTTACTATTAAGTACCACTGCACATTTTGGTTTGGATGGTAGTTGGTATAATCCTCAGCCTTTTAAATATTCGCGTACTATCTCACGTTTTATCCACCTGCGCCTCAAAGGCTGATAAACTGCAAGCACTCCTTGCAGCGCTTGAAGCTGAAACCGTGACTCGTTCAGGACTGTTCCTGCAAGGCTTAGACTGTTCTAAGCCTCATCTTTATGGCTCGATCATATTATTATAGCGCTATGGTTTGCTAATGTTGAAGCAATTTTTTTACTAGCTGGCATTACACAAGATGACACGAAATTTACCATATCCTCGTCCAGATTGACTACAAAACAGCTGGTGAAATTAAGGATTTCATTACCAACCCACCCGCTGAAAATAAATACAACCTTTTGAAAGAGATGCTACTGAATCGCTTTTCCATTTCAGAAGAGCAGCGAATTAAGCGACTCATTGGTGAAGTAGAACGTGGAGACAGAAAACCATCTCAGTTCCTCCGTCGCCTGCGGTCGCAAGGCATAGCAAACCAAACTGATCTCGGCCTAGAAAGGGTAGCAAACATTGCTGGCAAAATCGTTGAAGCTCAGCCTTGTCCTGCTAATATGTTCACAGCAAGTACAGCCTCACCTCGTCCGCCCAAACTACTGATCGACTAGAGGAGTTATATCGAAAGTTGGATACATTGATGTCCATGCAATCTCGGTCTCGCAGCAACTCGAGATGACAGAGAACAAATCCTGACCTGGCGACTAAAAACTGATGGTATCATCTTAGACGATCCACTGACCAAAAGTATGGTTCCATGGACATAAGTGCATTTCTCTGTGTAATTGGAAGTCGGGAAATTCGGCGAGCAGGTATTAGCGACGGCAATTAGGTAACTGCTTATTAATAAATATTTTTACGCCATATTATGGCAGGATATGCTGGAACCAATATTGTAACATCTATTTTACCATATTCGAACAAATAAACATATTTGATTTGATTTTTGATTTGCGACAGCTCACAACATTGCAGTCGCCTTCTTTTCATAACTGATCAGGAAATCAAACGAACAACAGTTTTTAATCGAGATTGGATCATCGTTTGTTTTCAGTTGATACAGTCAGACGCCCCTTACATTACAGCCACTCTACTACTAGAGCTACATTAAATATAATTAAATACAAGCTGGACTTTTTCTTCCGTTCTTTGATATAATATCATCAAGATGCAAATCAAATCAATATCATTTATTTGCGTAAACTGTGGTAGCTATGAGATGTTACAGTCATGGGCGTACTGCTCCAGCTTCTGGCCTAGGGGCGGGCAAGTCAGATTTTTTAGGTCGGATCGTCCGCGGCTGTTTTGTCATACACACTACACAAACACACCTACATGAAACATAAGGTATATGTAGTGTTTAGTGAGTAGGGCAAACAGCCGCATATGATCCACCCCAGGGGGCACGTGCCCCCGTACCCCACCCCCCTTAAATCTGCCCTTGGATGCTACTATTCAATGCTAAAAAGCACTGTGAAAACAAAACATGGTATCATTGATATATTAAAAAGAGGCATGGCATGATATAAAGTCATAATCCAACTTGTAGCATTTCTAAAAAGACGCTCAAGTGGCCATGTGAGTAAAAAGTCGAAAGTATTTTCGGCTGAAAATGTCAAGAAGTTCATAAAAGAAGCTCCGGATTGCCGATATTTGGCAACAAAGGTCAGTTGAAACTAAATTATTTCCTTTATTTATCACTTTTCTTATTAATCATATTTTTAAATATTTTTATAAAATACATACAAAAAAGAAAAACATTTAAAAATATAAAAAATAGTAGCCCTCCGGTATCGGGAACAGGGTCCAAGCTACCGGTGGTCAGGGCTCCTGAGAGATATGAGCTCCAGACAAGCGGTGACCGCCCGCGCGGCCTCGGATCTGCTAGTGCAAATTATGTCAGTAATTTTTGAGAGGATACCAATATGGAACAGCAAAGATGTGAACCATAAAAATAGAAGAGTAATTAACCAGTTTAATTAACAAATCACCCTTGATAGCTTCATGATTATAGTCAAATGTTTCTTTCTACACTCATTCTGGTGTATTCGTAGAATTTGTCAGGTCTCTGTTCTTCATAATTTCGATAAAACTCGCATTTTCTTTTCCTTGCCCTATAGTAGGGATTCACTTCTTCTTTTGTCCATAATAAATCGAGCGTTAGGAATAAATTTGAATCAAAAAAATGTTGTCGCCGTTGTTCAGACATTTCGTTCGCGAATAAAAGCAAATATCTGGACGACACAACTACGAACACAACACTACGCCGCTATAGTCGCCACGCGATCTGCCCGCTGGTTTCGAGAACGGTAGGCTTATTACGTATCTTTTGCAAGAGCAAAACGATAGCAATCAAACGCTTTATGTCATAAAAGTCGGAATTACCTGCAGTGTAGGTATGGTAGGACCTACACAATCGTTTTCTAATCGCTCGCTGTTTTTCAAATGCATTTATTTAAAAGAAAAATCGCCAACAACTCTAAAAAAAGTTTTGGAAAAGTATGGAAGAGCAATTATTGCGCAAAAATCGCTATCGTTTTGCTCTTGCAAAAGATACGTAATAAGCCTGCGGGTCTGCGTTGCCCGCTCCGCTCCCGCGCCGCCGCCGCTGCCACCCCGCTGCCCGCAAGATTCGAGGAAGCGGCCTAATGATCTCAAGAACCATGGGCGGGTTCTCCTTGTCCAGATCAAAAACACAAAAAATAAAATTCCAAGATCGTTCACAATACAGGGACATTTTCTCGACATAGTTAAGAAATACGAAGCGCTTCGTTCAACAAAAGCGATGTGTAACAGATTTTTTCAAAATTACCAAAATGGAAAATGCACTAGCCAACCCATTGGCATAAATAAATTTGGAGCAATGCCGAAACACCACCACTACCGCCACTTTCTTAAATTTTGATGATCCACATGAATACACAGGGCACAGTTTCAGAAAGTCCTCGGTTACATTGCTCGCCGATTCAGGTGCGAACTTATTGACACTAAAACGCCACGGAAGATGGCGGTCGAACAGTGTTGCCGAGGGCTACAAGGATGACCTCGATGAGAAATAAAAAAGAAATTAGCTCTTGCATTACAAGGAATATAAATTTGGAGCCAAGTGTTGACTCTCGACCGTCTACGAGCACACACGCGTACATTCCACCATCGTCGCCGCAGCCGCCTCCGTCACCGCCACCGACTGCAGAACTCTGTGGTCTCGTTTCCCCTACTTTCTACTCAAGAGAGAGAGAGAGAGAGAGAGAGAGAGAGACTGGTGAAATTGTAACGAATAATAATAACTTGACAACATTAAAAATGCCAACTGGCAAGTGGCAAAGTGATTAAAGATTTATTCGTTTAAGAAAGTCCTATTTTTATTGATTTCCTCGCAAATATGTTATAAAACGTCGTATGACATACGTGCGCTTTGTTAATTACAGCTTCTGCTTTCTTGTAGCACTGTCGCCTCGGCTGTAATTTTCAACTTACCGCACTGATATCATAATGTACTATTACAATGCATGTCCTCGAAAAGAGCGTTTTCCAAGCAGCCAAACCGTGCGGACAGTGTCACTTTTTATCACTAGTGCTTTTTACTTTTCTGTATTTTTTTTTATTTTAACTCCGTCGTCAGCCAGACGCATAGTTTTACAAATTAGTTAAGTACAGATTATCATTAATATAAAAGGTAAAATATAACTAATACTTCATTAAAGGCGATTTTAATAAATCTAGATTTAGATTTGATCAATAAATTAATTTTTCTCAAACATGCTTGGAAATGTGATCATTATTTTGACAACCTTCTTCGAGATAAATCGAAATTGCTGTACTGGTCAAATACATGCGCGCAGCGGCCGGCAAAAGTTGTATGAAAATCCATATCTGTCGTGTCTAGCGGCCAAATAAATTCCATAGTAAACTCATATCTGTCGTGTAGTTTAAAAATGGAACTATGTTTTACTCCGAAACATGGCAACCAAGGAGGTAACTTATCAAAGGTTTTATTTAAATTTCGAACTGGCTTGCAAATAGAACGCTGTTTATTGAAAAAAAAAAACAAAGGAACACTAAAGCGGGAACAATTATTGTTGCTCGTCATTGATTTTGACAAAATGAGTTCTAGGTACTACTTAGTTTTAATTTCCGCGCATTATTTGAGAAAAGTACTATACAAGCCTTGGCCACAACTAGGCATTGATGGACTTACGTATGTGTGCCTCGGCTTCGCCTCGGCCCACATTTACACGTTCGTCCATCAATGCCTATTTTGCTGGCCGCTGCAGTAATGTACTATAAATATTCATTAAATATATTTGGAATAACGTATATTTTGCTCGTACCTTTTTGCTTTACGACGTGACATATTTGCACATGCGCAGTAGATATGCCCGAGGAACTATAAGTTAATCTGTGCAAAGATTACTATTATATACTGGGAATCTGAGAATATAATGAGCGCGCTTGAATAAGCCCGCCATTTTATTAATTTGTTGCTTGGTTCAGATATATTTGTTTATTTCCTCGCACAATGCATAGTAAAATGTTGTATGATACACGTAAGATGATTCCCGACTCGTTTCGATTTATTCACTCACTCGCTTCGCTCGCTCGTGTGCGCTCAAATGTCACTCAACGGGCATCACCTACCTTCCGCACTTGTAGCATAAATACAAGAAAAAAACATGTTTCACAAATAATGTACATGAATCAATAATAAATATAAATTTTGATCAAACCTTTTAACCTAGCCGTTACTAAGGAGTATGCTTTAGACAGTAGCCGTTTTACGGCACTAAAGCGGTACACCGCCTTATGCTCATAGCACGCCTTATGGCAGTAGTCATAAATTATATCCCAGTATTTAGCTACTGATCCCGTAATCAACATGGCCACTTACTAGGATCAAACAACAATTATGTAGAATTCTAGATGTAGGTACCCTCGACACAAAAAAAGAAGAATAACACAATGTTTTAATCAAAAACATTATTTATTTTTTCTATACAATTTTACAATTTCTTGCGTCTCAAGTGCAGCTCTCTATAATAATAAAAATTAATATTTTGATAATTCTAAAAATTTACAATAAAAACTAATGTTTTTTTGAGATTTAAAATAATATACTTACTATTTACATATCAACATATTTTCTCGCCATACTTTAAATTATATACATTATTTTATTAATTGTATTTTTTAGTGTTGTGCAAAATTTTGAATTGCATTTTGTGACATTTGTAGGATTTAATGTTACTATTGTGCGATACTGCATCAGATTTCATTGTTTTTTTTTATTTATCGGTCTCCTGAGTACCTATGCATAGGTATTTTTAATTCTACTACCTAATTAGGTAATCGTCAGATTCCCTAAGATAATAGGCCTATCAAACTAAAATTTTACATTATTATAGATAGGTTTGTATTGTAGGTATTTACAATTTATGAACCAGACAGTTTTGGGTCTTCAGGATTTGTACGTTGGTGATTTTTTTGGATAAGAGTAAGTTCTTCTAAGAGTAGTGTGTTATTTCTTCAATAGATCAATATCTTGTATCTTGGGAAACCTTTTCTAAATGCCAAACTACTGGGTACTCTCTTCTGGTAAAATTATAACCAACTTCAAAAAAAAGGAGGAGGTTATATAGGCAGCGAAATTTTTTCTATAGATTACTAAAAACTGATGCAGTATTAGATTTTAACATCCTACTTGTCGCGTAAGCTAAGTATATTATGTAGACTGCGTAATTAAATTGTGTAAAAGTTCAGCATTTTTACTTGAGTTGTGAAATTGAGCAATTTCATGTTTTTGATAGCAAATGTTACTAAATAAATTTATATTATTAATTGTGCATTATGTAAGTGACTAGATAGAAATAGGATTTAAAATTAAAAAAGCTCCCCAATTTTCGGAAAAAACACAAGTTAGTGGGCTTTTTCGTTAAATTAAATTTTAAAGATTGAATGCACTTAGTTTTTTAATTGACAAGACGTCATAGAGAAATAGCTAATTTATAAATAGAAGATAAAATTGTCTTTTTTAAGAAAATAAAAAGCATTATGGTTTTGACAGGTATGTAGGTAAGTGGGATGTACAGTCGCCAACACAAGTTTAACAAACCAATATATATTTTTATATTTAATATAACAAAAAGTTGGTTTGAAAATCTGTGTTGTAATGTTTTCTGCAGTGGTTGTGTTTGAAATGAAAGAAATTGTTGTGTTGACATGTATTTTAATGTTTATCATGTAACTACAAGACCTAATATCAATAAAATGTAGGCTAAGAACGAAAAGAAAATACAATATATTCACTATGTGCCACCGTGCTGTTTCTCGTGTTCTGTTAAGCATCGTTTAGCGAAATTACGCGAATAGACAATAAAACTGACCAAAGACAAAATTTATCTTTTTAATAATTTAATTAAGTTTTCTTGGTCAATTTTCGTGTTTACAACGTGTGTAATTTGATTATTGCGTTCATTTGAGTAGAATAGTGTCATTTCGTCAGTAATACATCAAAGTATATAATTAATGACAATATAAAAAAAAGAACATTTATTTTATATATTTTCTCTGTACATTCAACACAAAAGAGGTAAGCTATCACGACATCGAGGTCCTAATACTAGAACATTTAGTTTTTTTCCATTCGAAAAAATTACTAGAGAAAAAGATATGCATCTATTTACCTGATAACATTTATTTACTTCAGCTATATTTAGGACTAGTCGAATGCTGGCTATAAGACTGTTTATGTAATTTGACATTAGTAGTTCTCTACGAAGGTTTGCAAAGTAATTGAAAGGAAAGGAGACTAAGTTTTGCTATTCATAAACAGTAATATAGACGAGCTACCACAAGGTCACACCATACAAACATCTATTCCTAGACACAAAAAACAAAAAAAGAAGTTTTTTTTTTCAAACAGCGCGATCTTGGTGTCTCCAATATCATCTGACCTTATTATTCTAAATCCTTGTGCAAGGCTTATTACTCAAATTTTAAGTCGAATCATCGCTATATTTTTTAAGAAAATTTTTAGAAAACTTTACTGTTTTATTTTTTTCCACTAATCGAATATAATTGACATTGCAATGACACTTACTACTAACCTAAAGAGTGCTAAACTATTTCTTACATTTAGATACTTTTGGTTCTTAAAACATTTTAAGAATGGTCGATACGTCGCCACTACGAACTAAACTGGTGCAAACTTAAGAAACAAGCACATAAGCGTGGTCTAATAAAAACCAAAAATAAAACAATTTTTTCTATAATATACCTCAGTTTCTTTATTTCTTGTACATTTCACAACTGTCACGTTTTACAAAACAACCAAGTTTTTAGATAAATATTACAAATGCGCGCGGACATTTATTCCTTGTCCGTTTTCGCGCGAACAAGAAAAGGGAACAAGAAAGAAAACTAAGTACTTTTTCAACATTACTCACAAACTAATATCATTTTTTTTTTTACTAAAAATCATCACTAAAACGGGAAACAGTGCTGCCTTCATTGCTCGTCACAAATACGTCCAGGTATGTCCAATTTTTTGAGGATGAAAACAGCACTGGTAAAATAATAACTAAAAACTAATTAATCAAATTAAATGGGAATATTACTTATACGATACCTAAACCGCTAAGTCCACAAACGAAATGCAGACGCATTCAACGGAGCGTTGCTCCTTTAAACAAAAAAAAGAAAACAAAGAAAAAACATGGAAATGTAATAATGTGTAATAATATGAAAAAAGAACATGTTACTGTGTCTAAAATTATATTAAAAAAACTAACTGTTAATGTCTTTATAAGAGTGATCTAGATCACAAATTGTAAAAATAAGGAATTATTCAAAAAAATTGCCGCCACGATAAATTCGCCCGCTTCGCGATTTGTGTGGTAACTTTATCGTATATGGTTGTTTTTTTTTTTTTGAAAGCGGGTGAATTTTTCGTGTTTTCTTTTTATAACGGCAATCCCCATTGTCCCCCCATCGCACTCGTAGTGGTGTGCCTGTGTGTGTGTGTGCCATCCGTCTTGATATGTTTGTGTGTGTGTGCGCCACCTCATCGCCGTTAGCTAGAAGCAAATAGTTTTTAGTGAGTAATGAATGTTTTGAAGTTCCAGTTCTGACCGTAAAAGACTTGGGATGATTTTTAGGGGAGAATAATGAAGTACAGTGCCTGAGCATTGTAATTCGCCCCCTTAGGATGAAAGTGATCTAACTCAAAAAATGCTATTTGTGGGAAATAAGCAAAAATGTCTTCAAAAAAGTATTGTGGTTGAATGTACGTTTTTGTAATAAAGTGACCGAAGTACAGGCTTTATTTCTTCTTATTATTTATTTCTTATTCATTGGCTTTTTAAGGTAATTTTATAGCAAAATTATAATAAATCACTTTCAATCTAAGAGTGCGGTATGGCAGTTTTGAGTTTAGAAACATGTTCGGCTTTTTATAGCACCATATCTGTCACTCACACGGTGTGTAACAGTCTCTTTCTCAAACTCAATATGTCATTCGCCCGGGCACTGTATGTAATGTATTTAGTGAATAAATACTAGAGGGGAATGATGGTTTTTATAATACTATCTTTTAAGGCCAAACTGTGAGATGTTAAGTACCTAACCGAATGTTTTGTCAACCAATGAGTAGAAAAAGAATATGAAAATGAAAAAAAAATAAGAACAAAAATATCTGAAAATTGAGCAAAACCTGTGACTAAGTGAAAAAGACATGTAGTATTTAGTGTTTTTTTATACATTTCTCTAATTTTATTATTTGTCACTGTGATATGTAGTTTCGAAGCATATTATACACATACGGACGTACGCTAGACGTAACTTAAAAAGAAATTGACATTTCCGATCGGACAAGCGACTGTACTATCGGGCACAACAGGCTTAACCTTACAATAATAATTTTACTTTATTCTACAAATCTAAATCAGCGTATTTTTAAGTACAAATCTATTATTATTAAGCTTAAAAGCATTGTGTTGTCACACAAAAAATATAAGGTGTTGTGCACGAGTGTACGTAAGATATACACATATACATATCTACATGTATTCATATATATAGCTGTTTATAAATTGACATAGCATATATTACGCTTTTATTATCCACATAAGATATGTCATTCCTCTCAATAGATATATTTATATACTATATTTACTACTTGCTAGCGCGAGATTTAAATGCAGGCCTCAACAAAAGGTAACAAAAATGATTTTATTTGTAAATTTTATACAAATAATTGTTCCTACTCTACTTATCTCTCTAGAAATGTCTTTTAGTAAAGATTTTTTAACATTTTAGATTTAGAATTATGATCAGGAAGAGTCAATAAATATTGATTTAAATCAAATAAAATAAATACTTTACCTCAAGTCAATTGTATCGAGTTAAGCAGAGCATAAAAAAATATAGTAATCACTAAAATAATTTCTTAATTGACGTCATTTAAATAAAATATGAAAATAACAGTCAATATTAAATCTCGCGCAAACAATTTTAAAATGGAAATAAACTAATTAAATTTCTTAAACATTTAACACCGCTTTTTTATATTCACTCATTTAATTTTTTTTTTTTTTTTTATTGAACATGACACTTGAGTACTCGAATGTACTTTTATAACAACTAAACTGCTGGACTAATTTTGGAGGTTTTTTTTTGTGATAAAACACGAAGTATAGATTTTTTTAATAACTAACAATGATTGCTTAAATACTCCTTTAAAATTATTTAGAATATTAGTGCCATCTGACAAAAGACGTTTTTTTCCCCAACATTATGTCCAGCAGTGGACCGACGCAAAATATGTATAACAGCACTCATATGTACATACAACAGTATTTTCTATACATATATGCTTTATATATTTAAGTTCTAACTTTCTCAATAGACTTTGGCTTTTAATTTTTGGCTTAGATAAGTCAAGGAACGAAAGCAGGTGTTATTTCAAAAGAAAAAAAAAAGTATTTTGTTAGAAAAATGTCAAATTTTTGTCATAGATTTTTTACTAAGTAGAAAGTTTGGTTTCTTTAGAAAATGTTTAAAATTATCTTTTAGGAAATAATGTGTACAATCTTTTACTATAAGAATAGAGAAAAGTTTTTCATCAAAAATTATAATCTTTAGGTCGAAATATAGCAAAGAATGGAATTGGATAAACAAATATAAAAAAAGATAAACAAATAAAAATTGAATCCAATTTAGATTAGCAGTATTTTATGAGCTGATGTTATATTATGTATTTGATGAGCTGAGTATATAAAAAATGTAATAGGATTTATTTGGAACAGTAATAATTCATATATTAAAAACAAAAAAATATTTCGGTGAGAGTGTTTATAAAAATGAGTTGATATAATATTTTTCGATCGAATCATTTGCTATATTTTGACCCATTAGGACTGTATAAAAGCTGATATCTCTATATTTTTGCTTTTAAAATTACATTTTAAGAATTTCAGTAAAGGTTTTGTTTCATTTTGTGTGTTCAAACAGGTTAAATAGAATTTATTTTCAAAATGTATACCTTCAAAAGTTCATTGCCGACCAATTTTCAACATTATTGTTAAGAAAATAAGAGCGAAAACTGGTCGACTGAGGACTTTTGTTGGTACATGTGTGGGGACTTTCAAATATGAATAACGAAAATGATTATATAAATAACAGAAAATGGTCATAACGCACCCCTTTATCCATAGGAATTATATCATTTTGCCAGATAAAAAATAAATTTTGAGAACTTTTATATTTGATATAGACCATATTTTAGGACATACCCAATGTCCGGCAGTAAACGTCTTTAGGCTGAAATAATAATCATAAAATTTTATCACATATAAAAAAATATTTTCTAAATATTTCTAAATTATAATTATTATTTTTTATTTATTTAGAAAATTTTGTGAAAGATTAATTCACTTTTGTGAATTAATCTTTGTAACATTTCGCCTGTAAGAACACCCATAAATTTTATACATAAGCAAATATAGAGATGATCAATATTAAAATCTATGGTCCCTACTATCGAAGAATGAGAAACACATCCCGATAGGAAAATTATTTTAAAAAACCTCTCGAAACCGGGTCAGTCTGAAACATTATGCGATACAATTTTGACTAGACAACGAAAAAAAAGCATACTTTTTAAATATTTAGAAGACGCCTATTTATACTAGGCCGATACTCGTATAAACAAAAAAAAAACAATTTCGAAAAAAAAAAACAAAAATAAATGGCAGGATACCGTGAGATTGAGAATCAACATTGACTATAATATTTGCCTCTAACTATTTTGTGCAGACAAATACTTGGCATAAACTACGAATAACCGATAAACTTAACATAAATTTTTCCACGCTGGTAACACTTAATCTTTGGCTTGCCAACAACGAAAACTAATGCACAATATGACAACCCGGGGTTGCCATTTAAAATATCAATCCGATACAACATTGGTCCGTCACCTTTTTTAAATCAAATGTACATGTCTTTTTAAACACTTCGATAATAATTCTTTTCTATACCTTAGTGAATTTTATCTCTTACTAGTAGTCATGTTCAGCCATGCCATTGTTTTGGCCTTGTCTCTGGTTGTTCTGATCCTGGTTCTGATTTTGACTCTTGTTTGGGTTTTGGCCCTTCCCCTGTCCGATTTGCCGCGACGATGAAAAGCAGAGTTTCATCACGAACGGGAATTTTGCACCTGAAAATGTTAAGTTAAATATTAAATAAATTGTTTTCTATATATTTGTTAATTGGTACACATACCAGGCAGACTGGTATTATTCTATTCTTTTCTATATTTTTATATGGCAAGCAAAGCCGGTGTCGACTATACTGCTAATGTCTAAAGTCAATTGGAAAACTAGTTTACAATGCATGTCCTCGAAAAGAGCGTTTTCCAAGCAGCCAAACTGTGCGGAAAGTGTCACTTTTTTAACTAGTGCTTTTTATTTTTCTGTATTTTTTTAATTTCTACTCCAACGTCAGCTCGACGCATAGTTTTTATTATTTGAGAAAAGTTTTACAAATATATGTTTGGCAGAACGTATATTTTGCTCGTGCCTTTTTGCGTTACGACGTGACAGCTATTTGAACATGCGCAGTAGATATGCCCGAGGAACTATTGGTTAATCTGTGGCATGCTGAGCGCGCTTGAATAACCCCGCCATTTTATTAATTTCTTGCTTGGTTCAGATATATTTTTTTATTTCCTCGCACAGTGCATAGTAAAATGTTGTATGATACACGTACGTAAGATGATTTCCGACTCGTGTCGATTGCCACTCATCGGAAATCACCTACCTTCCGCACTTGTAGCATAAATAACTATTGTAGAGTCTGTCAACCGAGTCGTGTACCATGAAAAAGACGGCAAATTCAAAAATCTCACAGGTGTTAATACTAATATAGTACGCTTAAACTTGTTTGATAGAATGAATGCACTTTTTAAATTTATTTTGTCTACAAAAATTCAAATAGAGTAGTGGCTTTCTTGACAGACTCGATATTATTAGTAATTAAAAGAGAAGGAACTGTAGACAAACTAAATTCTTCTTGGTAAAGTTGAACTCTTGTCTGTGCTCAGCTGACAATTGACAGCTAATACAATGTTACCAGGAGAGAAACGTAAATCTAGAAATCGTTCTACTTATTTCAAGATTTTTTCGTCAAGCTGCTTAAAAATAAAGAGGGTCAAAAATGAATTTATTTATATAAAAACATTCGTAGTCACTCAGTATTGCCTAGGAGCGGAATAGTTCCACAGAAAGTATTTTGCAGATATTGGGAAGGCAAGCTTTTTACAAGCTTTTATTTAACTTGCAATATATGTGCATGTGTGTTCGGTTCAAATCTTGCAACTGAATTTTAAAGCAGTTATCCTCCACCGATTAAGATGGAATTTTGCATACACGTTTAGTTTAGATGACAATGCATGGTAAGTTAAGTGACGTCATTCTAAATCCAATATGGCAGACGGCCCAAGATGGCGGACTATTTATTTTTTGTGCACTGCCATGATATGGGTATCAAATGATACCCATATCATGTGTCTTATGTTAGCTCTTAGCCACGAGCTCCTCAAGCGGTGATGTGTTCGAAGATGAGATTTTCACTCTTGATGTAAAGACCCCCAGGTTGTTGCTATCAGGAAACAAAGACTCCGGCAGAGAATTCCACTCCTTCGCTTATGTTAAAAAGTGTTATATTTACCTGGATGCTGTATGGTCGCGTGGTTGCACGCCATTATCGCCATGACTGACTGGGAAATGTTCTGGAACTCCATAAGGCCTGAAGACGATCTGGAATATTATGGATTTACACGTTAATATTTACATTTAACAGATTGCTTTAAGGCATTTTCACTGAAATATGTGGTTTTGGGTTTGACTTACGTTTTTCCAAAGAAAACATTTTTTATCCTTTTTTATTATTAAATAGAAAGATACAATTAAAATTAAAAAGAGGCACGCTCTTTGCGAAAGACCAAGGTTATGTAGGACTTTATGGCACCACTGTCTGATTTTCTGTTATTTATTTAAGTCCTTGTTCACTCTACGATAAAACCCCTTATAAAATTTCATCTTAATTCAGCCCTGCCAGTGTCTCATCCCATACAAAGAAACCGTCCCGACGTAATGTACTGATTATACTAGCATACAGATGCCTTATCCCATACAAAGAAACTGTGCCGACGTAGCTAGCGTTTTTCATCAGATTATACCGATTATTTTTTGTACATCAATAAATAAATACTGCAAAAAGTAAAGGGGATAAAACGCCACCCTGTGGTACCCCGGCAGAAGTACTACACCAGGAAGACAAGTTCTCTCCGATGCAAATACGTTGCCGGCGGCCGAACAGATAACTTCGAAACGAGTCAACCACCGATGGAGATACATTAAGAGAGCGTAGAATACTAAGCAAAACATCGAAATCAACAGCATTAAAAGCATTACTGAAATCTAGCAAATTCCTCCCCCTTTCTCCCTCCTTAAACGTTACCTAACATCCAAGTGACCATTTTTACCAAAAAATCACAATTATGTTGCGCAAAATAATAATGACGTACAATACAATCGAAGAATGCCCCGTAAAACATAAACGAAAAGGGTTGCCAACTTGGGTGATTTTTATTCCCTAGTTTTTTTATTTAAATAAAAAAACTTTTAACACGGAGGGGGGTCTTTTAAATTGCGTTACGTAATATTTGAATGTCCCCTCAGCTACTTTCGAAATTTCACGATAGTAGAAAAGCTGTGAATAAAAACTTAAGGATTATATCCTCCTGAAGATGCAGCGATGGAATGCCTCCCACTAGGTGGACCGATGACCTGCTTAAGGCTGCGGTAATCTGCTGGATGCATCAGTCAGTGTGCTGTCACTTGAGGGAGGCCTATGTCCAGCAGTGGTCGTCTTTCAGCCGAAAGGATGATGATGATGATATGTTCTCACCTCTCGCTCTTGAGCGGGAACTTGGAGATGGTGTGCGGCGGGGTGACTCCGTAGTCCTTGAACACCTGGAGCAGCTGCTCGTCTGATACGTCAGGAGGTGTGTTGAAGAAATGCAGCACCTGAAACATTTAAATAATACATAAAATGTAATGTCATGACATTTATACCTTACTAGCGACCCGCCCCGGTTTCACCCGTGACAAACTTTCATTTGATACCTATATAATAGAGGTGCATAAAAAATAATTGGTCCACCATCTTTGGGAGTCCGCCATATTGGATTTAGAATGATGTCACTTAGGTAATCGTACATTGGCATCCAAACCAAATGTGGATGCATCATTTCAGTTCAATCGGTTGGAGGTAATTGTTTTAAAATAAAGTTGCTAGATTTGACCCATTCCTCTATTTCTATACTAATATTATAAAGAGGAAAGATTTGTATTTTTGTATGTAACGAATAAACTTAAAAACTACTGGACCGATTTCAAAAAATCTTTCACCGTTGGGCAGCTACACTATCCCCGGGTGACATAGGCTACTTTTTACCCTTGTATTCGCATGGGAACGGGAATTACGCGGGTGAAACGGCGAGGCGTCCGCTAGTTCTAAATAACAAGGCACATTAAATTAAAGCCTGCAAAATATGGTTCCTTACCTTAGAAGGCGGCTGTATTCTGTTCTTGTGTATGGAGGCCGGGGTCAAAAACCTGTTGTTCTTGTTGCCGACGTAGTCTTTGAACGACGGGCTCTTGTCGGGCAGCGGGTACGGGTTCATCACCTCTGATAGGTACGCTTGTTTAGAAAAACTGAAAAATAAGAAAAAAAGAACATTAATATGCTATATATATAAAAATTAATCCCGATGTCCCTTGGTTTTCCCATCACGCGTGAACGGCTGGACCGATTTCGCTTATTCTTTTTTTGTTGTGTTCGTTATTGTTAGGAGAAGGTTCTTATGTAGGGTAGGGTAGGGTAGGGTATGTAGGGTAGGTAGAGTAGGGTAGGTAGTGTAGGGTAGGTAGGGTAGGGTAGGTAGGGTAGGTAGTGTAGGGTAGGTAGGGTAGGGTAGGTAGGGTAGGGTAGGGTAGGGTAGGTAGAGTAGTGTTTGGTGTTTTTAAGGCAAAACAAAGTTTGCCGGGTCAGCTAGTACAATATAATGACGAAAAGCTAATTAGGAAGAAGAGTGAATAGGTTACTTCTAGGCAAGCGTGCTTTATCGTCGACCACATCATCGCTTACCATCAGGTGAGATAGTGGTCAAACGCGAGCCTATCGATAAATAAATAGGATAATGTGATAAATGGAGAAATACATGGTAAAAGAAGATGGTGGACTTATTCCCACAGCAAGGACACATGTCTCCTCTCTTTGAAGCTTACTCCCCGGCCTTAAGCCACCAAGCGGGTTGGTAGATATCTCATTTGTCTTCGAACTCTTGTATTTGGGAGCCGTGGTGATGAAATAAATTGGTCAAAGTAAAGTCTACCCCCTATCTTGTTCTTATCTTACAAACTAAAATTTTAAATTCGTGTTGTTTCCACTAAGCCACTAATACTCGAAACTGTACCATTTTTACCACCTTGACGAATTTTTTATTTTGAATTGCCCATCAAACTTTCTTAGCATTGGCAAATATAAGTTAGAACGTCCTCGGCCTATGTGGAGAGATGATCTTCGCAGGATGGCTGGTTAGTAGTACTCAGATAGTTGCCGAGTGGAGTTCAATGGCGTGCTATCGGAGAGGCCTATGTACAACAGTGGACCGTGGATACAAGGAGGATACTCACGCCAGCGTCAACGTGTAGTCTCCTACAGTCACATTATTCAGGTTCTGCACGCATCTTTCCACCGACACGCCGTCACCCATCTGTACCATCGCCGTGCCTTCTTTAGTCTTCAGGAATTTTATCTGGAACCATACGAGTTGCAATTACAATGGTTTTATTCAAATCAATAGTAGATTTTACAACGAGTGCACAAAACGAACCATTTTTACCCGAGACTATTAGTCCCGAGACTGTTAGTAATGTCGAGGATAAAATAGTTTTGTGGACGAGTTATAAACTCTGCTTTTCATTTCGATTGCGAGGAAATAAAACAGTAGTATAACATAACATTTCTTTAATTCATAATCTTACGACCTTGATATTAGGCTTGGACTGCAGACCTATACAGCCTACTATTTCTAATTTTGTAATATATATATTTTTTTAATTATTTAAATAACCTACCGTATTTTAATTTTAATATCTTTTATGTCTTAAAAAACACATAAAAGTCAAATAATTTAAAGTAAATATTATAAAATAACAAATTCTATCTGTGAACTTTTTATTGTGTTTGGCTGTATGGCTCATTTTCTTTGCCTTAATATAGATACATTTAAAAGTATATACGTTAATGCACTCGTGCACAAAAATCGATTTTGTGCAGCCTATATCCTGCACAAATAAGCAATTTCAGAGCATGAGAAGTGAAAAAGTCATTTATTCAAATGCAGTTAAGTATCAGCAATTTTTGAATATAGAAAATTACAAAGTCAGTCCTCCAAAACCCGTCCCCAGTTACAAAATTATAGTAATAGCACAGATAATACTATAGCATAGAGATGCCTCATCCCGTACAAAAAAACCGTGCTGACGTAACTAGCGTTTGTCGTCTGATTAAGATGATTGATTTTATACTAGTTAGTACTTCAATTGCGTTCGGTTCCGTTCCACGGCTTTAGATGGTATTAACAGCGACTTGGAAGTAAAAGGGTTTTCTCAGTTCGTGTCTATTTTTTCTTTAAATACAGTGGTAAGTTTTATAATATTTTTTTGCACGTTTTTACAGTTTCATATTACCAAAATGTGTTACAATACAAATTAATAAAATCGAGTGGCATGCCTCAGAAATTTAAAATCGCGCCATCTATTGGAATCAATTTTAAATGATCTGTTTAAATAATCTTTGAAATGTGAATTAAGAGCCCAATCTATACTAATATTATAAAGAGGAAAGATTTTTTTGTTTGTTTGTTTGTTTGTTTGTTTGTTTGTACCGAATAGGCTCCGAAACTACTGGACCGATTTAAAAAATTCTTTCACTCCTAGAAAGCTACGTTATTCCTGAGTAACATAGGCTATTTTTTTATCCCGAAAACGGGTCCTGTGGGGTGGCCCACGGGAGCGAAGCCGCGGGGAACAGCTAGTATTCAATAATTTTGTGCTTATGAGAGTTGATTAAAAAAGAACATACCATTTTTATGACCAATTCTAGAAAATGTTAATTTTACACACAATTCAATAACGAATATATGCATATCGCGCCATATATTGCAATTAATTTGAACCAAATTTTCTTTGTTAGCGCTGGGGCTCTGTGGTTTCACTGAGGTTCGTTCTAGTATAGTTTCTTTTTTCAAGTTTTATTTACCTACTAGTTTTAAGTCATAATAACTTAAGGTTAACTTATTTTATTAATACTTACTCTAACAACGTTTCCGTAGAGACAGCACAAGTTGAACAGTCGATCAGCATTAACGGTCTGCGGGTCCAGCCCGTACACCATCATGACGGCTCCTTGCTGTGGGGGACCACCCTGCGGCAGCAGGGGACACTTTAGAGGCATCAGACAACACACGGTAGATAGGAGTTCATAGGAGTTCATTTAGGTGGAAGTAGGAGTTCATTTAAATGGAAGTAGGAGTTCATTTAAATGGAAGTAGGTGATTAAGTTCATTTAAATAAAGGTTCAG
Source organism: Anorthoa munda (assembly GCA_945859665.1). Classification (NCBI taxonomy): domain Eukaryota; kingdom Metazoa; phylum Arthropoda; class Insecta; order Lepidoptera; family Noctuidae; genus Anorthoa; species Anorthoa munda. The sequence continues at coordinate 14,460,766 of OX243898.1, forward strand.
TTCATTTAAAGGTAGATTAAGGTAGTAGTTAATTTTGTTGATTTTATTTAAGAGCAGATTGAGTTCATATAAACGTAGGAAAGTTCATTTAAACGTAGGAGGAGTAAACTAAATGTAACTTTTCTAATAAAGTAAATACAAATAATTTTGTCTAGCAGAAAATTTAGTTCCTTCCTAATATGATTGTAGGTTCGCAGAACCATGTTTATGACTATATTTCAAAGAAGACACAGGGGTAACCAAAATACCCCTGTATATTTTTGTGCGTTCACCCCCTTTAGGGTAATAATTACCTGATTCTGTGGCGGCATGTTGGGGTGATGCATAGGCGGAGGTGGGACGAACCCCTCGCCACCGTAGCCTTCTGGTCCATAGCCACGACCGTCACGCTGGAAAAAAGAAGGTTATCATCAGAACACTATCATCTACTAAAACTTCTTTCAACTAGTAAAATGCCGAGGCAGACCAAGATATTTTTTTCTTTTACATTTTTTTACGACTCATTTTACGCAACGCCATAAAACCTGCATAATTGCCGTACCTGAATGAAAAAATACTTTTTAACATCAATTAAGGAAATGGAAATAGGCCTGTTGACGCCAATAAAATTATTCACGTCCAATAACGATATCAATTAATACGAAGCAATACCAATTCGATATTAATTACTTTCCATTTGGCTTCGTATAATGATAAGGAAATTATTCAATTTCATCGTTTATAAGGAAAACGGAGTGTGGGAGAGAAAGGCTGCTGCTTTTTGCTCTTATTATATTGATCTGACGATTAACTCTGATGACTAACTAACGATGAAAACTGTACTAAACAATGATGATGAGGTTACCGATGGATAAGTTCAGGATTACGGGAATCCACTAGCATCTAGCGGATTCTCGTGTCCCTGACTTTCTGGCGATGCGCAACTGTGGATTATATTCAACAGTTTCAATTGGTTTGTTGAACCAATTTTTTTTTTGTAAGAAATGGAAAGATCACATATAAGTTTTCATACAAAACTATTTTTAGATTATTTTTTTTCATTGTAATTACAAAGTAAAATCCAATCGAAAATATTTTTTTGAATCCAGTACCGAAAACACCCCGACAGTTTTCCGAACAAACCCGAGCCCGTGTGACGTCACAACGTTCATTTCTACTCATTGTGGCACGTAGCTTATACAGTGTTTTGACTTTTAACCGATTCAATCTTGTTATTATCGTCAATATATTGATGAATATCGAATATATTGATCATAAATATATTGTTATCGTGCTTGCTTCGAATCATTATGTACGAACACTACAAAAAGATCCCCATTACATGTGTTTAACGCAATAGCCAAGTACCTAGCAATCTGTACTAAATTTGAGAAATGTTCACTATAATGTGTTAACTATGTTGTTATCTTTTTTTTAATTTAGTATTAGATCCGTATTAATTTCTTACTTTGATCATTAAAGACTGAGAAAAGTAAATTTTTAAGGGAACTTTTGAGCAAAGTTGACATTGTTGTATAATTACGTAACTTGAAAACATGATTTTTGTTTATGGAGATATATTCATTATTTTATTCTTATATGACAGATATAGACGTAAAACTAATATTTCTGTTTGAATTATGAAAATCGGTCGACGCATTTAAGAGATATTTACTGACGAATTAGTGTAAAATCTACCAATTTAATATTTTTACATTAGTACATTAATACCTCAATGTATTTTCACGTTTCTGTTCTACAAAATTTTTAGTGTTTGTAAATATGTAATATAGATATTAGTGTTTAATATTATTAAGGTATATGTAAATAATGTGAATTAACGAAAATGTTATGTTTATGTGTACCTATCATATTTAGTGGTATCTAATGAAATTTTTTGAAATCCATAGTCGAAGTTTCGCGCCAATCGTGTTTGTTTACTTTTTATTTTACACCAATATCACCTACCCATATGTAAAAACGATTAAGTTATGACAATTATGTTTCTAAATGTACCTAACACGTAATATTCATTACGACTACTTTATATATGCTCATGACTTCCAAATTATCCATCAGGTGGGTATATTATCGACATTAACCTTTATGAATCCTTTAACACACATGACTAAATAAAATTTGTTGTTTAATTATATTTTTGCACTAATTTTCGGATATTTTTAGTCAATTCACGTGCAGTTGACACTGTATTATCGTGAAATTCCTTGAACGTTATGACGTCACCAACATGGCGACCAATCATGGCCCGTTTGTAGACAGGTGGTTCTTTTTAAAATTTTATCGATTTTCAATTGCTTACAATAAATTGAAAAATAAATATTTAAGAGATTTCTGCAACGACAATATAATTTACGATATGTAAAGTTTCAAAATACATTTAAAGATTCGTATTTTTTTTTAAATTCAACAACCCAATTGAACTGTATATCGGCATATTGTCTTACTACCCTGTAATGTTGTACCTACGTGTAAACTTAAATGATATATATATATATATATACCATAATAAGAAAGAAAGAAAACATGATTATTTGGACATTGTGTGGTACAAATCAAAAAATCTTAATTTTAAGAGAACATTATGTACCTCACAGCTGCATCAAATAGATCCAGTTCAGCCAAATGCCAGACAACTAATAGTTGCCTGACGCTGGTTTTAATAAGTTTGATAATACACAAGAGCATCACAATTACCGGATGATGTGGTGGTGGAGGTCCATGTCGATCTTTCATCATCCCCGGTGGCGGGGGCCCGCCGCTTCCGTAGTCCATATCTGTGGATAATTAAGAATATAATGCGTTAATAATCAAACTCCAGAACGATACCTCTTGACTAAACAGATAATTAGAAATAGTGCCAAATACGAATAGGTTCTTGATTATTAGTCAATAGGTAGAGTAGACTCCAATAGAAGTCAATGAACGATTAAGACCAGACAACTGAAAGAAATGGAGGAACTTGTGTAACACGGTGAGATATTCTAGCGGAAAGTCACAGTAATAACAAAGCTCCAGAAATGTTTCAGTTGATTAAAAATAAATTATTCTTGGTGAAAAGATCGTAGACATCAGAGGAAAAGCTGATGCAAGATCATCGTGCCTAACAATCTTTGTATCGTTGTTTTCTTTTTCTGAGTAAATCAAAATTATGTCATCTCGATCATGTTGCGTATATTTCATAGGAGTCTTCCTATGAAATATACGCAACATGATCGAGATGACCAGAATTTGCATTAATTCTTTTATAAATTTTTGGATAATCTACATCTCTCTCCTTTGCAGTTATTGTTGTTAAGTCTATTAACACAACAATACCCATATCAACAAAAAGCTTTTCACTTTCATTGCCTATCTATGTATCGTTTATACGCTTGTCTTTCTGCATATTTTTGAGATGTTTTACAAAAACTTCTCTTAAACAATATGCTGGCGCACCATTAGCAGTCAAAACCAGAGTCCTTACTACGACGTCTTAATGCCATCATGATTCCATTGTCAAAAAAGGATAGTGCTATTCGTCCTTTATAGCTCTATCTCTCTTTCTCTCACTAGAAGTCGGGTAACCTGGATTTAAACTTGTGACTTATTTTTTTACCACTCCTTCTCTGTATGAGAAGAGGCCTTTTCTCTTTCCCCAGCAGTGAGACAGTTAGAGGTTGGTATTATTATAATTTAGATCACGACATCAGTTGAAGCTCGTGTTGACAAGAGAGAAGCGAGCCATAGGAGTCTTAAAACTAAGGAGGATCACGAATCGTCTTCACAAGAGTGCTGTCAAGATGCTGTGCCATTCTTCTATCAAACACACAGGTGCCATCATCATGCAGGGTAGTTTTCAAATGAAAGTCAAGTGTGAGAATCAATGTATTTATTGTATAGATGTTTGACAATAATTTATATGTACTGTATACATATATCTATAGATGAAGCTCTTTGTCTCAGCTATGGGATATAGGATCTTAAGTCAAGACTGTATAAGTTATGTATTGTAGTACTAATGTCTATGATTTTTACGTGGCTAAGAATCAATTGGCTTGGCAAAAATACTGAAGATGTTTCTTTGCGCAGGAGTCAAAATAACAAATATGCCTTAGTTCATTAGTAAATTCTTCACAGTTGTAAAGAATAGTAAAAACTTGCTTTTGTGAATTTTACGGTACAAGACTATTGTAAAGTCTTAGCTACGTAAATATTATTTATGTAAGATATATGAATAAATACAGTTGTGCCTTATCATGAGTAATTAAATGTATTCAAATTATTTTAAAATGTATGAATGTGAAACTTAAATATATCATAATTTTAAATTCATTTAAACTTAGTGATGTCCTCTTTGATAATTGTCATATTATGTAATAAATGTAAAACTGAATCATTTTAGAATCAATCTAGTGGTGCTTACAGATCATTTTCAAGTACAGTGTTTTTGTTACAATTTTGTGAATATACAGAAATATATTATTGGGATAACAATATTAGTACTAACACCAAATTTTAGTAGTAGCTAACAAACAAACATACTTATTTGAAGATAATGTTTTATTAGGAGTTAACAAGGCTCTAAATCTCTCTTTTTATGAAAAAAATTCTATCTTCAAATAAGTAATGTTAATCATAAAAAACATCAATACACAAAGGTTCGTTGCGTTAGTTCAACATGCTCTAACGACACCTTCGCGCAGAAATTTCTCACTAATGACAACATCATGCGGTCATCCAGATACGAGATAGCTTCTAAGTTACATTCGTGTAAGTTCAACAAAAAAGGTAGCTGTTTTTATACGTCCAAACGGGTTTTAGGTCCAATCAGGGTCTATACACACCGTTCTGCGAATGCTCGCAGGAATGCTGGCTGTGTTGGCTGCAAGAGTCCTCACTGCACGATCTGGTTGTAGGCGGAACTGTGGTCGAGGCATCTGTCGATGTGCCGGAGAATCAATCCATGTCTTTTGTGATTTGTATCAAGTGTATCTTTGATGTGTATTGTTCTTCAATTATTAATTTGTGAACTATTTTTATTGCTTCGGTGTCAAAAGTGTCTAAAGAGGGTTTTGTTAATATTTTAATTTGTCTTCGAGTACAGATTCTAGAAGTGTTAAAAATATTGCAGATATCACGGAATTCGAATATTGAACCAAATAAACGGAAGCAGTGTTCAAAATCAAAGTTTTTATCAATTTCTATGTCGCAAAAAACGAACGGATAAGTTTAAAAAAATTCAAAGCAATATTCGAAGCACTGAAAATGTTTAAATTCCACATTTAATGCATTTTATATTCCGCATTAACCCCATTAACGGATATCAATAAACATTTTAAGGGGCGCCATTACGAGCGTAATTGTTTAAAAGCGTTCGTTTTACGCGTGGTCGACGCATATAACCGAAGTGTAATATAATAATATGTATTTTAATGTTTCCCCTGATGTGAATTTGGTGTTTACTGTTTATGGTGTTGTTGAATGAGATCGGGTTTTGTGTTGAAGAAGGAAGAGATAGAATGCTTTTGAAATACGAGGAGAATATCTATATATCTATATATATAAAAGAAAGTCGTGTTAGTTACACTATTTATAACTCAAGAACGGCTGAACCGATTTGGCTGATAATTGGTAGGGAGGTAGCTAAGAACCAGGAGAAGGATATAGGATATATATTTTATCCCGTTTAGGGTAGGGTAGGGTAAGTAGGGTAGGGTAGGTAGGGTAGGGTAGGGTAGGTATGGAGGTAGGGTAGGGTAGGGTAGGTAGTGTAGGGTAGTTAGGGTAGGGTAGGTAGGGTAGGGTAGGTAGGGTAGGGTAGGTAGGGTAGGGTAGGTAGGGTAGGGTAGGTAGTGTAGGGTTTTTAGGGTAGGGTAGGTAGGGTAGATGAATGTTTGGTGTTTTTATGGCAGAACAAAGTTTGCCGGATCAGCTAGTTCTTAATACAATAGCGTAGTTTACTGAAAATATGATTTTTTACCGTCAGGTAGATTAATAAAGAAAATATTTTTCTTTTGACACGTAAACATAAAGTGACGACGATATAATGCGTTGAAATATCGTGTGACGTCACACCGCTAGTAAACTTTATACTGCCTTAGTGACGTCACAAGCCCCCACTCAACTTTGATGCGCTTTAACTTTGTCAATTTTTATTGATTTGGTGAAACAAAAAATACGTGTCCAATATTATTTGATAATCTTAGTGACGGACTAAATAGAATTATCATTTTTCTACCCAGGAAACATCCTTATTGTAGTGAAAATCATTAAAAGAAGGGTTTTGGTGGCCCGGAGGCGGAGTCTTGATTTTGCCGACATAACTATTTAAGTCTCATTTAAATTCGGGGCAAACATTATTCTCATCAATCGGGCACTAATCCAGACCCCGGGTTATAAAACCCTCTCTTTTAATGATTTTCACGACAATGTATATTATTTTGCCCGACTCGGGAACCGAACCCAGGCACTGGCTCAGGGGTTCATGCTCAGCAGCAACGCTTACGACCACTACACAAATACGGAGACTCTTTATATATTTATATTAAATTAAAAGAAATACGGCTTATAAGCAAAGTTCCAGCTGACGTGGTTAAAAACATTTTCCCCAATATTTTTAAAGTACGAGTATCATCATAAAATGTTTATTTTGGACAGGATAAAATAAAACGGCAAATTTTCAGTAAAGAGAATAATAAAATACTATGGAGCCAAATGTTTTCACAGGCATATATTTTGCAATATAAACTGCAAATGGTGAGACAATTTTTATGTTAGTTTTTAAAATAAAGTTGAATTCATGTGGAAATGTACAATTAATAATCCATACTATCACACTAATATTATAAAGGCGAAAGTTTGTGTGTGTGTTCTTCACACTCAAACGGCTGGACGGATCTTAGTGAAATTTGGCACAGAGATAGATTATAGTCAGGAATATCACATAGGATACTTTTAATCCTGGGAATATGTTCCCTCGGGATAATTTTCAACATTCACGCGGGCAAAGCTGCTGGCAGAAGCTAGTTATATTAAAAATGCAAAATTAACTCTGTCCTTCTGTCTGTTACCTTTTCACGCTTAAACCGCAGAACCGATTTGGGTGATATTTGCTATAGAGATAGTTTGAGACCCTGGGAAGGACTTAGGATAGTTTTTAACCCGAAAATCATTCTTAAGGGAAAGGGTAGTGGAAGTTTGTGTGGAGCGAAGAAGTACTAATACTACACAGACAAAGTCGCGGGCAAAAGCTAGTTATAAATATGCGAGTAAATAATAATGATAGATCCTACTAATATGTGAAAGTTTGTGAGGCTATTTGTAACTCTTTAAAGCAAAAACTAAATATATAAAATTTTATAGTAGTTTTAAAATATTTTAAGCTATAATTAGACGTGGGCGGCAGCTAATAGTAGCTGTGAGGCTTTTAGAGCAATAATACAGCCACATTTTTTCATTTATCTTTTTTTGAAGACTAATATTTTAAGCTATAATTAGACGTGGGCGGCAGCTAATAGTAGCTGGGAGGCTTTTAGAGCAATAATACAGCCACATTTTTTCATTTATCTTTTTTGAAGACTCCTATCCTAAGTGTAAATCGAGGTCGAGATGAAATACCTATCATAATCTTCATCATCAGCCTTTTAATGTTCCCACTGCTGGGACACCGGCCTCCTCTCTGTGGGAGAGAAAGGCCCTAATCTACCACGCGGGCCCAGTGCGGGTTTGTGGATGTCACATGTCTTCGAATTTTTGGTTCTAAAACATGCCGGTTTCCTCACGATGATTTCCTTCACCGTTTTGAGAGCAGTAGTGATGAAATAATTTACACAAAGTTAATTGCCTGCCTGGGTTCGAACCTACGACACGTAAGTGACGGCCGTTACCACTGAGCCACCACTGCTGTAATATCTATATACATCCTTAAATGTAGATAGAGAATAGTATCAAAATCACTATCTCAACTATAGAATTAAGATTTAAATTAAATCAGTCACCAGGTTGGTGTGTAGAATTGCCACTTAAATCGCACGAATATAACCCGTAATAAGAATTTTTAAAACCGCATCGAAAAAAATACAAAAAATTTTTTTTTTTTGAATAATTTTTTTGCTTACCGCGCATTGTCATCCAAACAAAACGTGTTCGCAAAATTTCATCACTTTACTTACATAAAATATTTAAAAAAAAAAAAACTAGCTTTTTTCGCATTCTTCTCAGTAAATCCTTTCATTTGATATCCATATCATGACAGTGCACAAAAAATAACCAGTCCGCCATCTTGGGCCGTCCACCATATTGGATTTAGAATGACGTCACTTAGCTGACTATACATTGTCGTCCAAACTAAACGTGTATACAAAATTTCATCTTAATCGGTGGACGATAACTGCTTTAAAATTCATTTGCATGATTTGACCCGAACACACTTACATACATACATATACATACATACATAGCAAGTTAATTAAAAGCTTGTAAAATAAAAGCTATAAACAAACGTATGTGCAAAATTTCAGCTCAGTCTAACACAGGGAAGTGGTTCAAAAACTAACCATCTTTGATTATATACACACAGACAGGGCAGTGTATCTAAATAAAAGCTTGTAATATTAACCCCATCTGAACCCACCATACGATACAAATGTTTACCATCACAGGTGGATGAAAAAAGGGGAGAGCGCGATGTAGTCATCCATTTTTAAACGGAACACAAGCAGGTGTGAACGAAAAACGTTGCATCCATCCCCTATTTTAGTAGGGTTGCGTAAAACGGGGACCGTATAAGGGCAAACGTAGACAGTTCAGCATAATACTTGATCTACTTTTTGACAGATTTGCATTGTCCTCTCATTCCTATATCACTGTAATAATTATGAAAGCATTGTAAAAGCCAATTGATTTTTAAAAGCGTAACCGTGAAATTTCTTGCTCGTTTTCTCGATAGGAACCGTGCACCTAGTATTCTGACGTTTCATAAGTATGTATCTGAAGAGTGTTCTTTGCTGTTGACGCACTCTATTATATATGTCATCTCTTACATGCTATATTAAGGTTGCAATAGTCGACGGCACAAACTATTTTGTGCGCGGGGTTAAAATGCATGCTATCTCATCCGATAATACGTGCGAAAGAGATAGATGCTGTGATGAGCAGTAAGAAGATAGTTCGCGTACCAATACACACTTTTAGAAATTTGTAGCGAAATGGATGACGATTTAGGACTAAAACGAGCACGCGAAATTTATTAACCGACCTTTTGGAATATGGATATCGTGAAAAAACTACTAAATGTATCTGTTCATAATAAATTGTTTGCATTGCTGAACTAATAATCTATCACTATATGCTGACCGTTTTGCAATTTTCCTTCTTCTTATGGTATTTATTTGCGCCCAAAGATGCGTTAAAATTAGTATTCAAATATGGAACTCTTCGGCGCTCATAACTTTCATATATATATTTTTTTTTACTTTATTTTTTTTCATACAGGGCTAGATAATGATGAGACAAATTGATATCATTTTTATATTTTATCATTTATTTAGTTGGAGCCATATGTGCTACACAGTTACACACACCTTTCGATATATTAAAACAAATGGTAATTAAACTGTTATTATTCAAACCCTTAAACCGTTATTTTCTTTGGTGTCCTCCTTATTAATCCCAACACTTATCACATTGAAACTTTAAATCTATTTTACAACAAAAATACTGTTATTCATTGTGTTATTCGCATCATATTAGACTGAAATTTGACCCTAACACGTTGATAAACAGCTAGGCAGATTATGACTTAAATTGTTTGTAAAAGCTCGAGTATCACTACACAGTATAAAACATAGTCGCTTTCCGCTATCTTTCTGTCCCTATCTTTAAAACTACGCAACGGATTTTGATGCGGTTTTTTTAATAGATAGAGTTATTCAAGAGGAAGGTTTATATATATAAAACACGCGGTCGAAGCCGCTGGCAGCAGCTAGTATTGTTGTATATTGCTGATATGTCTACGCTGAGCCTATATAAACAGGGGTATCTGTCTGTCTCTGTCAGTGAAAGAACAAGACGAGATACAGAACTGAATTTTTCATTAGAACTGAGATTTGTTTTGTTTTGTTATTTATTTCGAAATCCTTATTCTAGAATGTAGCAGTCGTATATCGGAATAATGTGAGGTTTTCAGTCTTTTCCTTTCGTATTTGTTTATCAGTGTGGTAACTTGTAAGATCATCTCAAGGGGATGAATCTAGTATGCAGCTCTCAGAGGTTGGGAATGAAGGACTGTAGTTTTTTCTAAATGTACCATTGGTTTTTAGAGTTACGAGGAGAAAATTTTGAGTATGATGATTAGAAGAATTGGGGAAGACCAAATAAACCATGGATGAACTGTGTGTAGGGTGATATGTCGACAAAAAGGTTGATCACTGAAATGGAAATCTAACAGAACAGTTTGGCAGAAGAAAACATGCGTCGACCCCAAATACAATGTATTTAGTTAAATATTAGTTCAAATCTATTGGACAGAATATAAAGGAATACATTCCAGTTTTGGCCCAATGGTAATGGCCCGACTTACGTGTCGTAGGACGTGAGTTCGAACCCAGGCTGGCGCTTTAATTTGTGTAAATTATTTCATCACCACTGCTCTTAAAACGGTGAAGGAGGAAACCGGCATGTCCTAAAACCAAAAATTCGAAGACATGTGACATTCACCACCCCGCCCACCCCCCAGCTACTGAGGCAATGGCCACACGAAGAGGATGCCTGTATCCCAGTAGTGGGAAAATTATAAGGCTGATGACTTTTATTTATTCGTATTTATTTTTGAAAACAATATTGTTAATCGTTGTGTATATCATAACTCACATTTGACCACTATCTTACCTAATGGTAAGCGATGAAGTGGTCAACAGTGAATCACTCTTCCTTAGAAGTAACCTATTCACTTTTGACTTGAAGACTCTTATGTTGTAGCTATGATACTGTATCAAGCAAATGTGCTATGCTACTGTTTCAGCACTTTAAATAAAAAATATCAAGTTATTCTAACTCCTCTAAAACACTACTAAACCTTCTACCCTTCACATTTTCAAACTATAACAGTACCTTAGTATAAAGTACATACGGAAGAAAATCATTGAGGGCACGCTACGAGCGGAGCTGGCAGTTTATGAATTATTTAGAGCTAGCAACACCGGTGTAGGTACGTCAGTCCATGCAAGGGTTGCCATGGATCGATTTCTGTGTGCATTTTGTAGTCGTATGGTGTGCTTCGTTGCTTTTACATGCGATTGAGGGTTTTTATTTCAAAATAGATGATCAATGATGAATTAAAATGTCTTGTGTCGTTTCTGAATTATTTATAGTTGCAATTCGATAATTTAGTTAATTCGATATTTATGTAGTTTATTGTCATCCATTCAAAAAATAATCTGCTTATGCACTTTAATTCCTGCACACTGTAACGTAAAAAATTGCTTATGGAGTATAAAATAATAACTTAGATAAATAGCTATTAAGAACTTATCGGCTGCCTTTGTTAAATGAAGGCGAAAATGGTCTTAAAACTGCTGTCTGAAAATCCAGTTAGAGAATGCACTTTATTATTTGGAAACACACCACATACAGCCCAGTTAGCATAGAATCTAATTTCCACCAAAATACACGGTGCAATTTCATGTTTAACAGTTACAGTCAACGGCATTGCCAGCAACACTGCGGCATTTAAATTTTATCGCCTTGCAACCCTGGGCGTTATTGCAATTCCCGACGGCACGAAGCGTATCTCCCATTCTGCCGCCGGATTTCAACAGGGACGGACGCCTTTCACTCTCTCGCTTTTAAATGACGATGTTCTTTTTTATCTTCGCTCGTTTTGAGAACTTTGAGGTAAGTGTTTTTTTACAGGTTTCTTTTATGCTGAGTTGAGAATGGAGAATGTTTCAATTTGTTGTGTAAATGCTTCTAGATCCCAAGCTTTAATGAGATGTGAATAAAGTATGATTATTGTCTGATTTATGGATACTAGCACGCATTCATGAAAACAACAGCAGGTTTTACAAAAACAAAAGCATCATAAAAATAAATGTCATATCTAAACTTCATGGAAACCGCATTCTTTGAAAAACGACCAAATACATCATTAAAAAACAAACATAATGTCGAACATAGAACCTCCTCCTTTTTGGTAAGTCGGTTAGTGATTTTCATATTCAATACTACTCATACATTAATATTTTTAAACCTTTCCGTATAAAACTCTAAACTACCGATTGAAACATTCAATATGTTTTAATCTCAAAAAGTACGATTTGCATTAAATTTCCTAGCCGAGGTCGGATTGAGCTCCATTTTGTGAATCGTTTAAAAGAAATTTCGCTTTTATTCAGAACGCCTCATTTGGCAACGTATGATTCTCCATCTTTTATGCATGAAATTTTTCAATTGTGAACGAAATTTCATGCTTTTTTGTATGGGTTTTACGATATTTTTATCGTGTTACAAGAAGATTATCTAATTTGGTTATTCCTGGAGAATTTTTTAGGATTCTGCTATCTTTATTTTTGGGATTAAGTTATATAGGCTTTTCATTTTATGAATGACTGTTCTGAGAAGATATTTATGATAAAATGTGGCAAAATAATTTGATTATGGAATTGGTGTTTCTTCTGTTTTACTCAATCAAAAGAAAATAATTGTAAAACATCTAAAACTTTTACCACAATGTTAGTCGTAAAAACACACAAAATCAGTATACACAGCACTAAGAATATTCAAAACCAAATGTTTCAAACGCGAAATTCGCCACCAAAAAGATGAATACATTAAGATATGTATGCAAAACTCGTGAAGTTTACAATTTTAGCACTTTTGTAGCATGTGAACGTTCACAGATATTTTGTGTACATATTTTCGCGATTTTTTTGTGGCACTATGTTTTGTTTTGTAGGTACACAATACATATTGAACTAAACTTGGAATTGTGGAATGAAGGATACGAGTACTTTGAAATTTTTTAATATTTTCTGGCAGTTAGGCGATTTCTGAAAATATTTTTTGCGTGCCACTTCCTAAGCATGTAGGAACGAGTATTGACCATTACGCTAGCTCAATGCGTGTTGGCAATCCGTATGGATTTTGAAGGCATCGTTCTTTTCTCAAAATCGTGTGATTAGCTACTTTGGATATATAAGTTTATTACAGAAGTTTTGAGACCTCAAGGTCTCATCAAGGGCTCTCAATGTTTGTACAAACATTTAACCTGACTAATTAACCACTCTGCTCGACAAGATTTTGACACATGACACACCAGCTGAGGCAGAATTGAATAACATAATATGACCGAACCCATTTTCTTTTAACAGAAATTTAAAATAACCGACATTCAGTCAGACTTACAATAATTTCACAAACGAGAGGGCCCATGCTGGGCGCCACTAACGCTTCGCCGATTTCCTTCCATCGTGTTGTGTTTGCAGAAATATTTAATTTTAATTAAACGCAAACGCTCCACCACTCCTGTTTGTTGTTCTTCATACGTATGTGTTAATTACCATGCTTCTGAGGAATTCAATTTCGGTAGGGTACTTTGTTCTCTCTGATTTTTGTTTCGTTTGTGATGTGACGGTAGTCGGTTTTTTTATATTTAAGCGCTAAGTGAGAACTTAATTGGGCTCGTTTTTCGGTTTAATTAACCACTCTGCTCGACAAGATTTTGACACATGACACACCAGCTGAGTCGACAGGTTGTTGCAAATTACGTCATGAAATTCAGGAATTTACTTGAACTTTCAACATTCGAATTTATTCAGAAAAATAAGTTTACGCAGCTATCTTACACAGTAAATTTGAAAAAAATATCTTTATTTACATGTTGCGCTCGGTTAAACCGCGTCAGTCTACTGCAAAATGTGTACAAAATACGAATTACTACACCTTTCCAAATGGTAGACAATTTAGATTTGCTCAAAATATGTACATAAACAACCTTTTCCCTTGCTGAAAAGATGCAAAAGGACAACACAAAGATATACTTATTTTATTTGCGTCCTTATGTTCCTAATTTGTCATACAAAAATTCATAAAAAAACAAGCCAAAATCTGGAAAAAAATTGCTTAAAATTTTGATGCAACCTTGCAACATGACATTTCTTTGGTGTTGTTTTTTTTTTTGCTGTCCATTCACGCGTCTCATAATCGATTAAAACTGCATTCAGCCTAATCGATTAAGTGTATTTCGATTATTTAAAATTATTAATTTAAATAAAAAAGTGATTTTCAAAAATTTATTGTTTTAAAATTAAAATTAGTTTATAGGCACAAAATAAAATAACAACTTATAGTAATAATATATAGTAATAACTATACATAAATGCTTTCATAATTTTATCAGAAGAGTAAATTGAAAAAAAAAATAGGATTCGTGGCTAAATTCGCGCCGAATTCGCCGAACGTAAAAGAATTCAAAATTCAAATTTGGAATGCAGTCGGTATTCAAAATATTTTATCGGGCACATTTTAATATAAAAGAGAGTTTTACATTGATCATTTCAGACGGTTTTATACAGAATGACCAGTATAAATATGAGTATGTTTATGTATGACTAGCACTCCGCCCGCGACTATGTTCGCGTGATTTCGTTTATCCTATAAATGATTTTCTTATATGCAGTTAGTAAAGGCAACCAAAAATAAGATATTATTAAAACTATTAAAAACTGGGTATCGTGGATTTGGGTTTGGGGTTGGTGGGTTTATTGGATTGGGACGATTATTTGACTTAAACAATAATACATTTTAGGTTATCGCCACAAAGTAAAATCCTCCCCTAAAAACTTATCAACCCTTTTTGCGCCGTTGAGGGTCTAGTTTTGAACAACCTAAATATGCTATTCACTCCTTTCTTCTCTTTTTACCCGACTGCCGAAGGAGGGTAATGTGTTTATCAGTCTATGTATGTATGTATGTATGTAAGTATGTATGTATGTATGTATGTTTGTTTCTATGTGGCGTTCTAGAGACCAAACGTGTTGGCCGATTTTTATGATTCATACGTCAATCGATTCGTCTGAACCCCGCGAGTGTCACTGGCTACATTAAAATTGGAAAATAGAAAAATGGCAGATTTTGGGCGCCATATTGCGGAGGATAATTTTTTTTTCTTCCAAACCCATCGTGTGGGGTATCAAAATAAAGGGCTTTAAGAGGTGATTTCGAAAATATAAAACATATATGTTTAAATGTACCTAAATCTTAAAAACAGATAACTAAAAAGTTATAAATAAAAAAAGTTAATTCAAAAAATCTAAAAACCCGACTGTTTTAAAAGCGAAATAAAAAGACTTAAACAAGGAGAAAATCTTGCTGTGCAGTCGGAGGATACATATTCGCGGGCTAGCTGACGAAAACCAGATGTATGCTCCGACTGCAAAGCAGTCGGGTTTTTAGATTATTTGAATTCAGAGATCAGTTGTTGTTTAATTACAATAGTGAACGGACGTACGATCGCGCGCGCGTGCTCTAGTTAAGAGTTTTCTGCAAACGCAGCACAACACCGTCGCGTCACCGCGGTGTACATACGTCGATATATCGGGGTCATTGCCATGACCTAGTTACAAGTGCGGAAATCATGAAGTGTTTATAATAATTTATTGTTTAGGTGTTTAACTCGCCCTAACAACTAAATAATGGCTGCACAGTCATTTAAGATAAAAACTGACCTGGAAAAGCGGTTGTATGACTGTTATACCCAGGAGAAAACGGATAGAGAAAACCTGCAACTTATGGTACGTAAACTGAATGATCACATTAATAGCTTACAGGACCAAGTACAAGCCCTTCAAGGAGAATTAAATTGCTTGAAGGCAAAAAAAGAAACTGAAGAACCCTTAAAAAAACAGGCAAGCGAGACAACAATATTCTCCCAGCGTACTAAAAGTGACGTTGAGTATTGCACAGACGAGGATGAACTCGCTAAAGAGACTGAGTGGATAAGGGCCAAGAGCAGGAAGAAGAGGAAGCTTAACACCTCCCTGTCTCCAAAACAACAACCCGGATCAAGTGCCCAACAAGAAGAACAACAAAAAAATGTGAAAAAGACTTCCGTCAAAAAAGTGCCCCCACCACCGCCAATCATAATAGACGGAGTTAAGAACTACCAATCGTTCTACGACTCGCTAACTGAAACCATACCGGCTGAATCATTTACCGCTAAAATGATGAATGGGGATTGTGTGAAGGTGAACGCCAAAACAGAAGACTCTTATAGAGTAATTGCAAGGCTTTTGACAGAAAAAGAATACCATTGGCATTCTTACGAGAATAAGCAGGCTAGACCAATTAGAGTTGTTGTGAAGAAATTACATTCCTCTTGCCAACCTGATCGTATTAAAGACGATCTAACATCACAAGGACTGAACATAGAAAAAGTAGACAACAAATTGAGCTGGAAGAGTAAAGAACCACTCAATATGTTCGTTTTATCATTTAATAATGACGAGAATGTCAACAAAATCTATGGTATAAAGTACATTTTAGGGTGTAAAATTGAAATACACCCACTCAAAAATCCTAAACTCATTCCCCAATGCAAGAGATGCCAGGCATATGGGCATACTCATAAATATTGCAGAAAAGAGCCAAGGTGTGTAAAATGTACTGGCAAGCATCTTACAGCCAACTGTACCAAACCTCCGCAAGAGAAGCCAAAATGTGTTCACTGTGGTCTGCCTCACCCTGCCAACTATAGAGGGTGTGAAGTAGCTAAACAAATACAAATTTTGAAAAATAAAAATATTAAAAAGAAACTTGTGGTACCAACTACCCAGCTGTCTCTTCCTCTACAAAATCGTGATAAACAGGCACAGAAAGCAAGTGTCCAGTCAACTGCAAAACCCATGCAAGTAACCAACACTGTTTCCTATGCGGAAGCTGCAAAACAAAAGTCACAGCCTTTGAATTTAGATGATAAGATTAATCAGA
The DNA here is from genome assembly GCA_945859665.1 of Anorthoa munda. Classification (NCBI taxonomy): domain Eukaryota; kingdom Metazoa; phylum Arthropoda; class Insecta; order Lepidoptera; family Noctuidae; genus Anorthoa; species Anorthoa munda. Next base: position 14,477,728 of record OX243898.1, read on the forward strand.
TCCTAAAGTGTATTACCTCACTTGACAAGAGATTAGAGAAGCTAGAATCGCGCTAAAACAGCTGTTTTAAATCATTCAAAATGAATAACACTCTTAAAATAATGGCGTGGAACTCTAATGGGCTCCTCAAACATCAAAATGAGTTGCAGGCGGTCCTAGACACAGAAAATATAGACGTGTGTTTGGTCTCCGAAACGCACTTCACCAAGCAATCTTTTGTCAAATTTAGAGGATACGTGGTATATAATTCGCTCCACCCTGACAACTGTGCCAGAGGAGGTAGCGCGGTTATAATCAAAGACAACATTAGTCACTACGTGCAGTGTAAATATGAAGAACAAGACATTCAAGCTGTGGCAGTATCTGTTAAAACCAAATATTGTCACGTGTCTATTGCAGCCATATACTGTCCTCCACGGCATATGATAAGAAAAGAGCGATATTTACATCTATTTGAATTATTAGGCCAGAGATTTATCCTAGGCGGTGATTTTAATGCCAAACACACGCATTGGGGTTCAAGACTTACTACAACTAAGGGAAGGCAGCTCTTAAGTGCAGTTAAAGAAACTAATTCAGATGTTATGAGCACGGGTAAACCAACGTACTGGCCCACTGACCACCAGAAAATACCGGATCTTATAGATTTTTTCATATGCAAAAATATATCCGCCAACTACATCAGTTTGGAGGAAGGTTTTCATATGAACTCGGACCACTCTTCAATTATATTAATGCTTAGTCAAAAGATCCTACTCAAAGAAAGCCACTTAACCCTGGTTAATAAGTTTACAGATTGGGAAAGTTTTGCCCTTGAACTAGATAATATTATCGACCTTAAAACTCCGATAAAAAAGCAAGATCAGCTTGACTCAGAAGTAAACAAATATGTTGTTAATATCCAACAATGTGCGTGGAACAACACACCGCAATTAAAACGTAAATATAAGGGATTTAACTATCCTAAGGCAATTGTAGATTTACTATCTGAGAAAAGGAAACAAAGGAAGCTGTGGCAGCATACAAGGTGCCCGCGAGATAAAACATCACTAAATAACCTAACTAAACGATTAAAGAGAAAAATTCTACAGTTTGAGGAGGAATCTCTAAATACTAACCTTTTGCAGCTAACCAATGACAAATCAACGGATTACTCCCTTTGGAAAGCTACAAGAAATCTAAAAAGACCAATTAAACAAATACCACCCATCAGAGATAGCGACGGAAAATGGGCCATAAGCGATGACCAAAAAGCATTAAGGTTTGCTCAACACTTAGAAGAAACTTTTCAACCCAATGAAAGCTCGATAGAAATACTTGAGAGTGAAAGATTGTCACAAGACCAAAGAATTAAGCTTGTGACTCCTAAAGAAGTAATGAGAGAAATTCAAAATAACATTAGCTCGAAAAAGTCTCCGGGTTACGACCTCATTACAGGGGAAATTCTTAAACACCTCCCACCCAAAGCCATAGTAAAGCTGACCAAGCTTATCAATGCTGCATTTATCCTAAAATATGTACCTGAGCCATGGAAGGTCGCTGAAGTTATTATGATTGCGAAGCCTGGGAAACCACCCCATGAAGCATCATCATATAGACCTATTTCTCTGTTGCCCGTGTTATCTAAGCTATTCGAGAAACTGTTATTGAAACGGTTAAAACCAATAATAGAAGATAAAGACCTTATTCCAAATCATCAATTTGGCTTCAGGGAAAAACACTCAACAATAGACCAGGTACATAGAATAACAAACATTATTGAAAAAACGCTTGAAAATAAGGAAGTCTGCGCCACCGTTTTCTTAGACGTCGCGCAAGCTTTTGACAAAGTTTGGCATAAGGGTTTAATATTCAAGCTCAGACGCATGTTACCAGAATTTGCAGATATTCTAGAATCGTATATAACTAATAGAATGTTTAGAATACGGCAAGAAGACGCATATTCCGAGTTAAAAGCTATAAAAGCTGGGGTACCTCAAGGAAGTGTGCTAGGCCCAATTCTGTACTTGTTATACACATGCGATATCCCAGAACTGGAAAATAACACCATTGCGACCTTTGCAGATGATACTGCAATTATGGCTACCGGATCAAGCCACAGAGAAGCAGTTAAAAAAGTTCAACTAGCTGTGAACAAAGTTTATGACTGGACACAAAAATGGAAGATCAAACTGAATGAGTCAAAATCAATTCACATTGACTTCACAAACAAACACTTGGACTATCACCCAGTCTACATAAATGGCATGCAAGTGCCTTATGCTAATACAGCTAAATACCTTGGCATAACTCTCGACGCCAAGTTGCGTTGGAAAGCTCATGTCAAAAAGAAAAGACAGGAACTCGACATACGTTATAAAAGTATGTATTGGTTACTCGGAAGGAAATCCTGTCTATCAATACATAATAAAATAACCATATACAAGCATTTAATGATGCCAATTTGGACGTACGGTATCCAACTTTGGGGCTGTACTAAACAAAGCAACGTCAAGATAATCCAAAAATTCCAAAATAAAGTGCTTAGGGATGCTGTAAATGCACCGTGGTACATAAGAAATGACGATCTTCACCGTGACCTTAAAACGGAATCCGTCACCACCATCATCCAAAAATTTGCTGAAGCCCACGAATACAGACTTCATCGACACGTGAATGTTGAGGCTATTCA